>JAQPPZ010017255.1:0-4800000 GCA_028583015.1 Wollemia nobilis
ATTTGACCTAATTTTGAATCTCTAAAAACCCTAGCTAGTATCCATGGAACCTCCATGTTAATCCTTTACTTTTAAGAATCATTATATAATGTTCAATCATTTTATCCTTGATAAATATTTATAGTATAAAAATTGCTTCATAGAAAAAACTTGTTATATATTCACTCTCTCCCTTGTCTCTATTTTTGGTATTTGTACTTCTAATTGAGGCATCATCACTTCTAATAAGGGCTTTTAAATATGGGTTTCCTTCAATACTACCTATATTTTCCTTAGATGAATCTTTTTTTTTTAATATCTTTAAAGAACTCAAGCAAGGAAAGGTCCTATCCATACTCTCTACCTGATCTTCCTCAAAGATTTAAAATAAGGAAAGGTGAGGCTCTATCCTAGTTTATAATCACTCTCAATAATTTTGGAATATTAGAAGTAGAGTTCATATTATATTAATATATTTATTTATTTCAAATATATATATATATATATATATATATATATATATATATATATATATATATATATATATATATATATATATATATATATATAATTTGTGGAAAACATCTCAAAAGGGATGCCACTTTCGGGTAAGACCCAATGAGGCAGGGGTATCCATTCCACCAAAAATGCCCAGGAATCGGACCTGGCCTACCACCTTTGACATACTCAAGGAGCAAACAAACACACAAAACCAATTTAAAA
Organism: Wollemia nobilis; assembly: GCA_028583015.1. Lineage (NCBI taxonomy): Eukaryota > Viridiplantae > Streptophyta > Pinopsida > Araucariales > Araucariaceae > Wollemia > Wollemia nobilis. Next base: position 703 of record JAQPPZ010017255.1, read on the forward strand.
ATAAGTAAATAACAACAAAAATAATAAAATAAAATAAAAAGCATGCTCCTTGAGTGTGTCAAAAACAAAAGCACAACCAAACACGCACAATAAGATAAAAGAAACCACAACACAAACCACATAGAAAAACACAAGAACCACATAACAAAACACAAACAAGACAAAAACAACAGAACACTACAAAGACATAACCCAAAAAAAACATGAAAAATAAACACAACCAAAACCTAAAAATTAAACAAATAAAATAAAAATAAAAATAAAAAACAACCAACAATAGACAATAAAAAAAAACAAAAAACATATAAAACACTCACACATAAAAACACGAAATAACACAAACAAAGAGAAACCCAAGAACAAGAATGAAAAAACACAAGAACAATAACAAAAAACATAAAAAAAAAACAAAACAACAAAAACACAAGAACAACAAAAAACAACACAAAGAACACAAAAACAAAACAAAACAATAGAACCCACCCACCTTAAAAAACGAAACAAAAAAAAAACAAAAAAGAAAAAAAAATAAACAAAATAATGACCTATCTAGACCAAAAGACTATTAAGGCAAGAATCAACAGGAGGAAACAAAATAAAGAATAGAATGAGCTAGGGAACTAAAAAAAATTGAATAAACCAAAGAGAGGCAAAAAAAAAAAACAAGAAGAAACTAGGTACCTTCAGAATTGGAGCCATCCAAAAAAATGATAGAAAGAAGAGCTTCCCTAATTTGAGAAGCCCACCATATAGGAGGGTGGCCATAACAAGTAAGATCACCTTTGCCCAAAGCCCAATTAGCTAAAGCATCGACACTCTTGTTTTGATCTCTGACCACATGATTGTAATCAAATTTCAAAAATACCATCTGGATTAACTGAATCTTCTCAATAATTCTTTTTATTCCCCAAACCACCTTATGATTCTTAGAAGGGGTCTTCAAGAGATTAATCATAAGTTGAGAGTCAAACTCAACTAACACCTTTTCCCATCCAACCCTAGTAGCCACCTGAAGGCCTCTGAGGATACCATACCCCTCAGCAAGATTATTGGAAAGAATACCCAAATTCTCAACAAAAGCAAAAACCAGGGAGCCATATGAAAGTCTACCAATTCCTCCCATACTGGATTTTATAAGGTTCCCTCTAGAGGCTCCATCAATATTGAATTTTCCAAAATCCTTAGGAGGAGGTTGCCAATTTCTAGTCCTATCCATCTTACTAATACTCACATTCCCTTTAAGTTGGTTGTCCTTAGAAGGTTTAATCTTCAATATTTGCATCACTTGATCCCATCTTTGGTGGGATTTTTGGGGGTGATTAAGGAGTTGATGGATTGATTCAACTAAGTTGGCTATGGTCTTTTGCCAAATATAGTGAATATCCTTCTTATATTGATTAAAAATTTTGTCGTTCCTTTCATTCAAAATATTCCAAAGAAGAATGGTAGAACCCATCCAAACTAACTGCCTAATAAAATGATCAACACCCTCTTGATTAGGCCAATCCCTCCAAAGTTGTTCAAAAGTAAAAAAATTGGACCACTGTAAGCCAAGTAAAGTGGCCATTCTCCTCCATAGCTCAGAGGCTAAAGTACACTCAATAAAAATATGGTTGATATTTTCTACATTCTCTTCACACATTTCACATCTAAAAGGGCCATGAAAACCCGCTTCATAAGTTGCTCACCAATAATCACCCTAAAATGCAATAAAAGCCAATTAAAGAACCTCACCTTAGGCTAGATGTTTGAGCCCACAATTGATAAAATATGTTAGAAGAATGGTTGGGATTATTATGGCATAAGGTCAAATAACCTTGAGCAACTAAATACTCACCCTTAGTAGTGTTGTTCCATCCAAAACAATATTTTTCATGGGACCAAGAGAGGGATCTCATATGAAGGATGCCTTGGATATCTTGTCTTTGCCTTTCTAGGATTTGAACAGGCCAGTCCTCAATAGGGATCCAATATCTACCAATATTTGAATTACCAGTATGGTACCAACAGTAATTATCCACCTTTATCCAATTTGCTCGGTGAAGCTTCTCCATCCAAGGCCTCCAATCGGGAAACTAAGTTATCAAAGCCTTGTGACCATCCCAGGAATCTGTCCAAAAATTTACATGTTGACCATTATGAATGATCCAAAATAATTTTTTATTTATCAAATCCTCACCAGTCTTAAGAACTTCTAAAATGGGAGAACCTTTGGTAGGAAGTTGATAGCGAACAAGGTCTTCAGGACTTTTGTTCTCAGCGTATTTAGCACAGAGATTATTGGCTCAAAGAGCATTGGGGTTATGCAACATCCTCTAATATAATTTAGCAGCTAAATCTTTGTTGTTATTAATTGAAGACCGGAATCCTAACCCCCCTTCACTCTTAGGAAGACATAAAGTATCCCATTTCACCAAGGCCCATTTTCTTTTCTCCTTAGTACCACTCCAAAGCAAACGATGACTGATTTGATCCAATTCTCGAAGAATGGCCTTTGGGATATTCAAAATGAAATAAACATAAATAGGAATAGCTTGAAGGACTGATTTTACCAAGGTGATTCTACCCCCAAAATAAAGCCACTTGTTGGTCCACTTTCCAATTTTCTTCTTGACTTTGTCCAACAACCAATTCCAATATTTATTTTTTTGCCTTTGAATATTTATGGGAATACCTAAATAAGTGATTTGAATAGAGGTATTCTTATATCTTAATTTATCCAATACCTTGGATTCCTGTCTAGCAAAGTAGTGAAAGAAAATAACTTTAGATTTGTCTTCATTGATCAACTGCCCAGTAGCCTTAGAAAAACAGTTAATGATTTGCTTAATGTTAGAAGCTTCCTTAATTGTAGTTTTACCTAAAAGAGTAGATTCATCCACAAATTGAATATGAGAGATAGGTCTAGATCCATGATCAATGGTAACTCCCTCAAGGGTTTTGTTTTCCCTCTTTTTGGTTATAGTCCTACCCAAGCATTCAACAAGAATGATGAATAAATAAGGGGATAATAGGTCACCTTTCCTAATACCTCTAGAATATGGGAAATACTGAGAAGGCATGCCATTGATAAGAACTAAGTAGGAAACTGAAGAGATACATCCCATAATCCAATCCATCGAATCCTTAGAGAAACCAAATTGCCTCAAAAATTTGATAAGGAAGTGTCAATCCACTCTGTCATAAGCTTTAGATAAGTCTAACCGAATGAACATGGAAGGAGAATTTTGCATATCCATGGAATGGATGGCTTCCTGAGCAAGAACTATCTCATCTACTATTTGACATCCTTCCACATAACCTCCTTGCTCTGGGGAAATAATCTTATGCAAAAGATGCTTCAACATTTCTACCATGATTTTAGTAATGATTTTGAGAAGAACATTACATAAAGCAATAGGTCTAAAATTTGAGATATGATCAACCTCTTGAGCTTTGGAACAAGAGTAATATAAGTTTTATTGATAACCTTCAAAATTTCTTTGGCTTTCCTGGCTTCTTCCACCACCTCTAATAAATCAACATGAAGGATATCCTAGAACTCTTGGTAGAACTCCATAGGAAAACCATCAGGACCTAGGGTTTTCCCTTTTTGCATTTTAAAAACTACTTGTTGAATCTCATTGATAGTAATAGGAGTAGTCAAAATAAATTTCTCCTCAGAAGTGATAAGAGAAGGGATTTCTTGAAGAACATTTTGTTGTGAAGTTGAGCCAAGAGGAATAGCAGCAAAAATATTAGAAAAGTAATCAACAACAATAGATTTCATGCCATTCCAAGTATAAAAAACATCTCCAGAATCTGATTTTAAGGAATAAATAAAGTTGTGAGATCTTCGAGCTAGAAGAGATTTGTGGAAGAAATTTGTGTTTCGATCTCCTTATTTGAGCCATTGAATTCTAGATTTTTGCTTCCATAAGATTTCTTCTCTTTTTTCCCATTCCTCTAATTGAGTTGTGAGTTTAATTTCATCTCGCACTTCTCTTCTCTATGAGGTCATCTAAACGGATTTTCTTATTCAAATTTTCAAGATGAGCAATAACTTCATATTTTTTTTATGAACATCCCCAAAATCTTTCCAGTTCCAAGTCTTGATTTTGGATTTAATGTATTGTAGTATTTTGGCAAAACAGAACATCTTAGTCCCATGCCTAGGTTTACCTTCCTTCCACCATTGTTGCACCCGAGGTCTAAAGGATTGTCTCTAAGCCACATTAATTGAAAACTAAAAGGAGAGAAACACACATTAGTTTTCCACATTTCCACCATTACTGGCCAATTATCCGAACCAGCATTATTAAGAGTCTTCACTTTAGGAATGTGACCATGGATTAAGAAATTTTTAGAGAGGAAAAACCTATCCAATCTCTCCATTATACAAGCTAAGCCTTGCCTTCTGTTAGATCAAGTCATAATGCCATTATCTGGTTGGATATCCACAAGATGGAGGTTTGAAATATATTCGCTCATAAGGTCGTTGCTTTTGTCCAAATTTCTATTTCCCCCTTTTCTCATCCAAAAATATTGAATATTATTAAATATTGACTACAGGATGTGTGATGAAGATATTGAATATTATTGAAGAGTGGTTGGATGAAAATGAAGAATGATGGAGAAATAATTATTGAAGAATGTTTGGATGATAATTAATAATGATGAATAGAGAAAAGAGGATTTGAGCATTGAGTTATGTGACAACATTAGGGGTGAAAGAGGTTGTAATCCCCCTAGACCAAGGGGTAGGGTGAAGGAGTACAGACTCCACTAGGCTAGATGATAGATTAATAAAAGGATGGACTCCAAATACTGTAATATGGTGAGGAAGGAGTATGGACTCACCCAGTCATGGAAGTGAGTTGAAGAGGAAGGAGAAGAATGAGAAAAATAGGAAGGTTGGAGGATACAAAAGTTACAAAGAAAAGGAAGGGAAATGGAAAGGGAAAGTAGAAAATAAAGGTGGAGGGGGAGAGAAGGGGAAGAAAGAGAAAGGAAACAAACATATATATGTAGCTTCTTAAAGCATGACCATTGTAGCACCCTAAAATTGGCGCAATAAACCTTAGCAAATAATTAAAATTACTTTAGTAATAATTCAAAATTCAAATTTTAACCCCGAACCACCCGTTAACCACATGTTAAACCGCTTTCCTTGTTTTCCATGCCATTTTTAGGATTTGTTGTGACCGTTATATGATATCGTCGTCAATCATATGATATCACCTCAGATCAAACGAATTCATTTTGAGAAGAACGTCCAGACGATTTCGTCCCAAAACTGATTTTTCAAAATTAGCTTCTGTTCCAACAACTTCTCTAACTCGAGCAGAGACGCGTCTGCACCGTTAGAGTCTCCCCCATTGGAGATCTTCCATATTAGGATGATCTCCAACCTCCTAACCTCCCTCCTAAGCCTATTTAAACCTTAGGACCCCCCTTGACATTCCCCTGGCTGAATTTTTTTGTATTTCAAGTTTTATTTGCCTTAGAATATCTTAGACTACTGTTTGCCTTTGTCCCTTTTTGAATTTTCTTACAGGAACTCTGTCATTCTTCAGCCGAAGCAAGCTCAAATCATCGTAGATGATCTTGTACAATCTTGGATGATCACGCCCCAATTCGAGACGATTTTGCACTCTACAGACGATTTCGACTACAGTCAACATTGGGGGCAATTAGTGCCCAGAGTTTACACTTTAATCTTTTCTCGTCTATTGTTTCATTCTGCATTTAGATCAGTTTATTGTTATTTTTTGCTATTCTACATTTTGGAGTTCACCCATATAGCTTAAGTGCATGATAAGATCATAATTTGTCATTAGAATACTATAATTTACTTGAATTTCTATTTGTAATTATCGTTTTAGTATCTATATTGTCATTTTACACCATTTTCCTATGTTAGTATTGTCGCATTTTCTGTGTTCTGTGTCTATTTCCCTAATTGCAGGTCTCTAAGTCTGATGAATTCATCAGATCTTAGACAATTCTATCTAATTTCAGATGATCCTGTCAGATCAAAGGCGATCTTGACTGCTTCAAAAATTAGAACCTCCATCAGACATCCGGATCAGTTATGGCTTTTTTCTAATCTAGTATATTTATTGTATTCTCTATTTAATTTTGTTTATGTATTCATTTAAACCTGCATTTCATATAGAACATTTTAGATTCATTTGGCCAAACCTAGGATTTGAATGATTAAAGATAAAACTAAACACATCAAACACAGTCCCAACCTAGGCGTGGAGACTACCACTAAACGTTTCTTAGTGAACCCCACCATCCGTCGAAAAATCACCTTAATACCCCTCCCCCGAGAGGCGGGACCTTTAAAGGGCCTCTCAGTCTGAGGTATTGTCCCATACTTCTCGCATCCCCATTTCGGGCGCGGATCCTTTAGCTTCGAAGGTAAGGGTGCAAAAAATTTGGAGCGATACATTTTGGTGAACCCGACGTAAGCTAAAACCTTTTGAAAATGAAAAAACAAAAAACAAAAAACATAAATTCATTTAAAATCATTAGAAAACTACTAAGTTGCATATCATGTTTAGATGGTAGTTCCTAAGAAAAGACTAGCTGTCACTATAAATGTTGAAAACCAATTAGCAGACCATAGAAATTAATTATGTGCTTAGTGTGCCAGAGCGAGATAGAAACCAACTTTTGTGGGACGAACTTAATAGGAGACTAGGTATCATTTCGTCTAGGTCAGCATAACTTAGACAAATCAAGAGGTTTGCCCTAGATAGAATCCTGGATCCTCATCAACTCATTTTTTATCATGAACTTCAGAGAGCTTGCCATAGGTGGTTAGCTTATAGGAGAGATCTTGTGTCTTTAGAATTGTTCACCTTCGAGAAATACCTCGAGAACGCAACTGTTATACACCAATTCCTAGGTCGTGTAGAAGACCAAGAGGTCATTCTTACAGATAGGGAAAGGTGGAGGAGAGTTCTTAGAGCTATGTTATATCGAGAGTATTGCCACGAACTTTATTTCTACCAACCAGAGTCTGAGACAAATAATATCACTATAGCACTTTTTGTCAAATTCTTGAAAGAAATTTTTCAATTTGAGGAAGAACATTTCATGACTCCTGAAGAACTTAAGCCCGTTAATGATATTTATAAATTGTTTATAGAAAACTAGATTATTGCTTTCATTATTATTATTTCTTGCATTTAGTGTGTTGTTTGTTATCTTTATAATATTATTATAAAAAATTAAGAAAAACCAAAAACATAACAAAACCAAAACATTATATTTTAAATACTATAGTAGGTATATAATTAAAATATATACCTCTTAAGATTGTTGCATATATATATATATATATATATATATATATATATATATATATATATATATATATCTTTTTGTCTAGCAATGACGTCTTTCTTTTACACATGTATGAGTTATTGTGCCTTCTTTTTCACTTCTTAAAAGTGCATCTAATTATCACAATTGGAAATAGTAAACAAACACTATGTCCCCTTGAGAATGTTTAGCAAGGTCTAAATATGTAACACCTCTTACGTTCTCTCAATTGAATGCCACTTTATTATTTATGAATGAGAATGTTACTTGCAAGACAAACAAACTAGTAGTACCTCATTTCTAGCAAACACCTTGAACACACATCAATTTTTCACATTAGATGATGACCCTTGTAACTGCTTCAAACCTTATTGCTAGATGTCTCAATCAAAAAATGATAGTATCAATGTTTATATTAACTTTAGAGAAGTCGATTAGCACATGTCTTAGATGACCCTTACTTCAGACAATAATCTATAGATGACAACTATTTTATAGACAACCCTATTTTATGACAACATGGTTAGATGACCTATTCACGAACATGAATCTTGCTCTATTTCAATGCAACTCTAGCATGATCAAAAAGATACAGGGAGGATGATATCTCCAAGCATCTTTCAAAACTCCGATGCAATCCTCTAGATAAACCATTCTTTTCTTTAAAGACACGTTCCTTATATTGAGATCAAACAAATTCTTGTAATACCTACAAACACAAACATGAATAAGCAAGAAAATATCTTCTCCAATTGACCAAAGATATTTTCCTTGCTTGAAACTTGTATCTGCACCTTTCTAGATTCACCAATGGGAGCACACTTTTATGAACTTCGAAGGTGTCTTCCACTCCTTAACAACTGGGTCATCTTTACAAATTGAAGATCCTTTGATATCAGTTTGTTTTATTTCCAAAATACCAAGAACATAGAATAGAAGAATAAACATAATCATGAGCAAGAGAAAAATAGGTCAAGAGTTACAACCACCTTCTCATCTACCCATAATCATTTTACCCATTAATTTATACATCATCAAGAGGTAATGCTCACAACAATATATGTAGATAAAAAAATGTAGGTATTTTCTTAAAAAATATAGTATGCTCAACTTAAGGAGAGAAAAAGTGTTGATATGGTTGAAAACTTCTAATTGAAATAAATGTTGTAAATAAATCTCACAATAATATATGTAGATAAAAAAATGTAGGCATTTTATTAAAAAATGCAGTATGCTCAACTTAAGGAGAGAAAAAGTGTTGATATGGTTGAAAACTTCTAAATGAAATAAATGTTGTAAATAAAGTATAAAATATGAATAATGTGTTTTAAAAAATCTATTAAATTATGTATTTAAATAGAGGTTCTTAACTTTTTAGTTTTTAAAATACATATCCAATATAACTTGTTTATAATTTCAATCAAATTATTTTTGAATGTTTTATATACAAAAATTTTAAGTTATGTATAACCTTTGATTATTATTTTTAAATTAAGAAATTTATAACCATATATATTAAAATATTTTTTAATAGATAAAACAAGCTAAGGTATAAATATTGAAGTATGTGTATTAAGTTACACTTTTTAACTCATGCAAGTTAACAATGAACTAAAAAATAGTCTTTGCACATTCAAACTTTCATGTTCATCTTTCCCTTTTACAATCAAACTATTTATTTATATAACTAGAGAACTATAATAATGTGAATCTTGTTAAAAGCTACATGAATAGAGCAAATGACATCATGTAGATAGAATTAATATGAATTGTATATAAAATTTTAAAAATACTTTACTATTAATTTAGTTATATTGAATTATTTGTGTCGTTGAAATTTAAATAAAGTTATATCAACTATTTTTCTCCACTGTCAACCAAAGACCCTTTGACAATATACCAACATGAATAATATATAATTATCTTATAATTTTGATTTCTTAAATGTTTCCTACATTTAAATTGTTTGACAGATTAATTGTTTAGAAAATATTTAATGTTAAGCAAATAAAAAGTTACTGGTTCATTTGATTAAACTTTTAAAAATGCATTGAAAAGTTTTCTAATAATAAATATAAACTTCATATTAAAATAATACCAGTTAATTATAGACATTATAATACCAATGCTTAAGCAAAGTTCCCTTATGCCTTTCCTCTAACACAAATTGTTTGCTTAAATCTTATTATCTAGTGAGAAATCCATCTAACCATCTTATCCTAACCTAGGCTTTAAAGTTATGTACAATATTTATTTAAGAGATTGATATATGATTGTCTTTATTTTTTACAAGCTTTTTCTGACCTTTGCATAAGTTTGAAATCCCAAGTTTATGTGGATAACCCTATAATAAAGATCCTAGATAGGTTTGTAAAGGATATTGTAATGGTATGTTTTTGGACTTTTGTTAGGAGATCCAAGTGCAAACCTAAGTACAAGGGGACTCAGATCCTTTTAAAAACATGTGCTTTACACTAAAATTTTGTCTTGAAGGAATATCCTGTTAGTAGTGGCTGAGATCTTTATAAGGAGGCTAGGGTTATAGAGGTTCTCTACGTAAGAATTTTTTTTTAAATAAAGTTGTTTCACATAAGTTTGTCATTCATGCAACATTTTGACTTCTATCCGATAAAAAACGTTGGACAAACATTAAAGTAATGTTTTTCAAGTAGAATAGAAAGTATAATCGGATATAAAAGGGTATTTTTTCCATGATATGAATTTAGGTTTCTTTAATAAAAACTTAAAAACATACCAACTCAAATGTCTAGACAAATTTTTAAATCAATGTGTTTGTCCTAGTTGAAAACATAACTTTATTTTTTAGTTAAAAAATCATGTTTAAAATTAAAAGTAAATTTTAATATTTTTGGTTAAATGATTTTGATCATTTTGGTTACGCACTTTTATCACTTTTATCTCTTATTTGCTAAACATTTTCTTAAAAAAATACAATTTAAGCAATAAATTGATGTTAGCTCAACTGAGAATTTTAAAGAAGGTGTTTATTCAATTTGTGGAGAGGGCACTAAAATAAAATGGCTACACAGTTTTGACCTTTATTTGTTAAATATTTTCTTAAAAAAATATAATTTAAGCAATAAATAGGTGCTAGTCTAATTGAGAATTTTGAAGGTGGTGTTTATTGAAGATAATATGGAGGATGCTAACCGCATTTTAACAGGAGGTCCTTGGTTTCTAGGCAAAAGGAGCCTTTTTCTTAGACAATGGGGTGAATATTTCGACCCTGAAAAGCAAAATATTAACATTGCCCCTATTTGGGTTCGTCTCCCGAGTCTACCTGCCCAGTTCTTCAATGAATATTGGCTGCAGGGCATAGCCAAAACTATAGGGGACTTGATCTCCATTGACCATGCGACCTTGGCCAGGAAAAGGATGACTCATGCATGAATCTACGTAAATGCTAATTTGAATAATGAATTACCAAGGTTTGTGGAGCTAGAGTATGGAGAATACTATAGAAAACAACCGATAGAATACGAGAACAGATCGACATTCTATGCAAAATATAAAAATCAAGGACATCTATGCAATCAGTGCCCTAACCTAGCAATGAATAGAGAAAATCAGAAGTAGGGAATGCTAGACAGAGAAAATTTGAGGATTTTCCCTGGCAGAGGCAATTTCAATCAAACAAACTAAGTCTACCAAAAAAGGAAAAGAGAGGGTGCAGGGTCCCAGCAAGACAAAGGAAAACAACAGGTTGTTGGCAACCAAAATACTCAGGTGAGATCCAATCCTCTAGTTTCAAATAAATTTTCAATTCTATCCAATATGGGAGTAGGAGGATTATCAGAATACATGGAAGCCCAGCACCTTCAGGCTAACCTTTCTGACTCTATCGAATCCCCATCCAAGTTAGGATCCTCAAAACCTAATGCTAAAATTCCTGTAAGCCCCGTGGGCATCATAAATCCAAACCCTAATGTATGATTTCTAGAATCCACATCCAAGTCAGGATCCTTAAACCCCAATGCTAGAAATACTTCAAGCCCAGTGGGCATCCCAAAGCCAAACCCTAATGCTGAAGAACTTAAGAAGAAAGTTGAGGCATTGGAAAATAAAAAATCTCATCTCCCTAACATCATCAATAGGATCCAAGTGAATCCTACTGAGGGGTCGTCCCGCAGACCAGGGGAATACAAGAAAAAATGAGAAGATTTGGATGTAGGGGTGGAGATATGTGAAACTCTTTAGACTGAGGAATATGGCAGTCCGGTTCTGCAACAAATTACCTCCCCTCAGTTTAGTCCTAAACAAACCAGGAGCACTGTGAAGTCTCCTATAGATTTTGGCAGTGAAAAAATAAGAGGGAGAATATCAAATGCTGAGCATCAAAAAATTAAAACTGATAATGATATTTCCAATGGAAAATAGAGAACCTTGTTTCAATAGGTTATTCCAGGTTCTGAAGACAACAAATTAGGAAAACCCCCTCAAGGGAGGGGGAGAGGAAGAAATCCCAAAAAATCTAAATGAAGTTCCTCTCATGGAACATGAGAGGCCTCAATGGCTTGCCCAAACACAGGGAAGTCAATGCAATAAGAAATCAAGTGAATCCAACTATTATCATGTTGCAAGAAACAAAAACTGATGAGATTCAGTAAAACAAATAGCAAAAAAAATTTGGAATAAAGGGAAGATGGTTTGCAAATCATCCAGAGGAGCATCTGGAGGCCTTATGACTTTGTGGGATCCTTGGATAGTAGAAGGCACCATTATTCAAAAATATGACAGGGTTCTTAGTGTTTTATTTAAGGAAATAAATAGCAACAGGTCGTGGATCCTTTCAAATATTTATGCCCCGAATTCAATTCAAGGGAGAGCTCTACTATGGGAGTACTTAGGCAATCTGAGTGAAATCTTCCATAATGTCCCCTGGATTCTAGATGGGGATTTTAACACTCCTCTTTACCCTTCAGACAAAATGGGTGGAAATGGACTACCTTCCAGGAGCATGGATGAGTTCAATGACTTTGTGAACTCCAACATGTTGATGGATGTAAAACTTAGAGGAGCGAATTATACCTGGAGCAATCGGTGGATAGGGTGTCATCTCATTCAAGAAAGGCTTGATAGGTTTTTTATATCAAAGGAGGCTACAACTTTGTTCGGTGATTCTACCCTGCAAGCCCTTCCTAAAATTGCCTTTGATCATAATCCCATTTTTTTGGAGATCCCTAACTCTCTGTCCTTCAAGAAACCTTTCATATTTCAATCTATGTGGATCAAACATTCCAGTTTTAGAGATAACTTAAGTCAGTGGTGGCAGAAACCTGTCAGGGGTAGTGCAACTTTTAAACTTGCTGGCAAATTAAAGTTTGTTAAGGAAAAGATTCGAAATTGGAACAAAGAGGTCTTTGGGAACCTCTTTGAAAATAAAAAATAGGTTTTTGAAAGTTTGAAGATAATTGATCAAAGGATCCAACATGGTGATGCTGATGAAACTACTAGGCAGGAGGAACAAACAAAACTAGCAGAGTTTCATAAAATTTTGGCCTGTGAGGAAATCTATTGGAGGAAAAAATCAAGGGCTCTTTGGTTGAAAGATGGAGATTCAAATTCCAAGTTTTTTCACGTCACCACGCTTAGAAACAGAAGCAATAACAAGATAATTTTTTTTTAAAAAGCAGATGGTTCTATTACTCAAGACTTAACATAAATCAGAAAGGAGGTAGTAACTTATTTCAATTCTATCCTTGGTCAGGAATCGCAGTGCAATGAGGAGGCCAAAGATATTCTCTTGCAATCCATTCCTAGCATAATAACTGAGGATATAAACCTTAAGCTTCTAGCTCCCTTTTCTTATGAGGAAATTAAGGAAGCCTTGTTTAGTATGGAGCCAGAAAAAGCCTCGGGACCCGATGAATTTCCCCCTCGTTTCTATCAAGCTCTTTGGGACATCGTAAGTGAGGATGTAATTTCTACTGTCAGAGAATTCCAACCAAGCAATCATATCCCAAAAGGTATCAACTCTACTTTTATTTCTCTAATTCCTAAGAAGCAAACCCGTGAATCTATGGCTAACTTCAGGTCAATCAGTCCGTGCAATGTTTCTTACAAGATCCTAACTAAAGCCATTGCAAATAGAATGAGAGATATTCTGCCCCGCATCATAGATCCATGCTAGGGAAGCTCTGTCCAGGGCAGGTCAATCTTGGATGGAGTTATCACAGTTCATGAAGCTCTGCACTCTGCTCATAAGACTAACATGTCTGTTTTTACCCTCAAGCTTGATATGAACAAAGCATTTGATAGGCTAAATTGGGACTTTCTGATTGCTGTCCTCCTTAAGTTTGGTTTTCACCACCAATGGGTTAATTTTATCAAATAATATATTTCTAAAGCATGGTTCTCGATTCTAGTTAATGGAACAACTACTAGTTACTTTCAAATTCGTAGAGGAATTCAGCAGGGGGACCCTATTAGCCCCATGTTATTCATCATTGTGGCAGAAGCTTTAGGCAGAACCATAAAAAATGCTTGTAGTTCAAGGCTAATATTAGGAATTAAGGCAACATCTTTCACTAGGGCTGTTTCTCACCAACAATTCGTCGATGATACCCTTATATTGACTAAGGCATCAGTGGTTGAGGCTAAAATAATTAAATACATCCTACAAATCTACGAGGACGCTATTGGTCAAAAATTTAATTTCATTAAAAGCAAGTTATATTTCTTGAACACCCCCATTCAAAGGTAAGGAAGGATTGCAAAAATTTTAGGGTGTGATATAGCAAACCTCCCCACTTCGTATCTTGGTCTCCCTCTTTTCATTGGTTCTCCGAGAGAGTCAATGTGGGACAGGGTTATTGAAAGAATTCAAAAAAACTTATTGGATGGAAAGGTCATCTTCTATCTCAAGCAAGAAATCTGACCCTCACTAAGGCCTCTCTTCAGAGCATTCCAGTATATTTCCTCTCTGTTTTCAAAGCCCCTGTGAAGGTTTTCTAGAAAATTGAGAAACTCCAAAAAGAATTTTTATGGACTGGATCAGAGGAGAAAAAAAGGATACACCTTGTAGGATGGACCAAAGTGTGCAAACCTAGGGAAAATGGGGGCTTAGATCTGAGGAGAATTGCTCATATAAATTTAGCTTTACTAGCTACGCAAGCGTGGCGTCTCATTTCTGGTGAAGAAAATGACTGGAGAACTATCATAAAATGAAAGTATCTTCAAAATATGGAATTTATAAGTGACTCAGTTCCAATCAGAGGTTCTGCTTTTTGGAAAGCAATTCTTAATTGTAAGGAAATCATCAAAAAAGGTTTAAGATGGGTTTTAGGCAATGGTGAGAGGATAAATTTTTGGAATGACAGGTGGGCTAAGGACGAACCACTGACGCAATATCCTAACTTAGCTCGAATCAGAGATATCATAGAAGAACTCATTGGTAGAAAAGTCTTCGATTATATGGTTGAGGATAGAGGTAGAATGAAGTGGAAACAAATAAGAATTCAGGGATTTCAAGCAAAATCAAATGATATTTGTAACATTCTCGGGAAATAGTTTATCCCCATGAGACCCAAGGAAGATCAAGTGACCTGGGATCCTACAGAAAATGGGCAGTTCACTGTTAAATAAGCTTACAAGCTTCTACTTGATGATGAGGATTTTATCCTCCAAAAGGACTTAGTTTGGATAAAAAATTAATTTAAAAAATTGTAGTCTTTTCATGGCTGGTTATCCAAGGAAGAATTCTAACCATTGATAATATGATGCGTAAAGGTATTTGTATAACTAATCGTTGTTATCTATGTAGGGCTAATTAGGAGACCATTTATCACATTTTCCTTGAGTGCCCTTTTTCCTTGACTGTCCTAAGTGGGGTTTTTCAGGCCTTCAATATTTAATGGGTTAAACCACCCATCGTACTTGATTTGTTCATCTAGTGGCCTTGCCCCTTTTCAAGCCAAAGACTTAGATACATGTGGAAAATTTGTCTCAATCACTATCTTTAGTAGGTGTGGTTAGAAAGGAACCATAGAGTCTTTAATGAGTCTATCCATGATCATCAAACTATCATTGCTAGGATCCTATCCTTTTCCAATGAGAATGTGAACTTTATCCCTTTTGATAGTTGTAAACCTCATTTGCAGGAGACCACGATTGCTCAATATTTAAGCTTAACCTTGCTAGATGAGTCTGTGCCTAGGGTAGTCAACCCCAGAGCCAATGTTAAGTGGTCTCCACCTCCTACGTGTTGGTTTAAGATTAATTTTGATGGATCAACTAAGGAAAATCTAGGCAGAGCAGGCGCTGGTGGAATTGTGCGAGATCATAATGGGAATATGATGCTTACGTTTTCCGAATATTTGGGAACAAGGACAAACAACGAAGCTGAAGCTAGAGCTATGTGGAGAGGCCTTCAAATGACTCAAGACTTAGAAGGCAATTTGATCATAGGAGACTCTATGCATGTTATAAATCTCCTCAATAATTGGAAAACACCTCCTTGGAGGATTAAAACAATTGTTGAAGAGGCTAGGATCCTTTTCTAGGGAAGACAGGACAAAAAAGCCCAACATGTCTTTCGGGAAGCTAACAAAATTGCTGATAAGCTGGCCAATTTGGGTGTCGATGGTGACAAAATTTTCAAATGGGAACACGGTGTCCCGAGTGAAGTAGAGGAGCTTATTCAACAAGAATGTTTGGGATTATTATGGCATAAGGTCAAATAACCTTGAGCAACTAAATACTCACCCTTAGTAGTGTTGTTCCATCCAAAACAATATTTTTCATGGGACCAAGAGAGGGATCTCATATGAAGGATGCCTTGGATATCTTGTCTTTGCCTTTCTAGGATTTGAACAGGCCAGTCCTCAATAGGGATCCAATATCTACCAATATTTGAATTACCAGTATGGTACCAACAGTAATTAACCACCTTTATCCAATTTGCTCGGTGAAGCTTCTCCATCCAAGGCCTCCAATCGGGAAACTAAGTTATCAAAGCCTTGTGACCATCCCAGGAATCTGTCCAAAAATTTACATGTTGACCATTATGAATGATCCAAAATAATTTTTTATTTATCAAATCCTCACCAGTCTTAAGAACTGCTAAAATGGGAGAACCTTTGGTAGGAAGTTGATAGCGAACAAGGTCTTCAGGACTTTTGTTCTCAGCGTATTTAGCACAGAGATTATTGGCTCAAAGAGCATTGGGGTTATGCAACATCCTCTAATATAATTTAGCAGCTAAATCTTTGTTGTTATTAATTGAAGACCAGAATCCTAACCCCCTTCACTCTTAGGAAGACATAAAGTATCCCATTTCACCAAGGCCCATTTTCTTTTCTCCTTAGTACCACTCCAAAGCAAACGATGACTTATTTGATCCAATTCTCGAAGAACGGCCTTTGGGATATTCAAAATGAAATAAACATAAATAGGAATAGCTTGAAGGACTGATTTTACCAAGGTGATTCTACCCCCAAAATAAAGCCACTTGTTGGTCCACTTTCCAATTTTCTTCTTGACTTTGTCCAACAACCAATTCCAATATTTATTTTTTTGCCTTTGAATATTTATGGGAATACCTAAATAAGTGATTTGAATAGAGGTATTCTTATATCTTAATTTATCCAATACCTTGGATTCCTGTCTAGCAAAGTAGTGAAAGAAAATAACTTTAGATTTGTCTTCATTGATCAACTGCCCAGTAGCCTTAGAAAAATAGTTAATGATTTGCTTAATGTTAGAAGCTTCCTTAATTGTAGTTTTACCTAAAAGAGTAGATTCATCCACAAATTGAATATGAGAGATAGGTCTAGATCCATGATCAATGGTAACTCCCTCAAGGGTTTTGTTTTCCCTCTTTTTGGTTATAGTCCTACCCAAGCATTCAACAAGAATGATGAATAAATAAGGGGATAATAGGTCACCTTTCCTAATACCTCTAGAATATGGGAAATACTGAGAAGGCATGCCATTGATAAGAACTAAGTAGGAAACCGAAGAGATACATCCCATAATCCAATCCATCGAATCCTTAGAGAAACCAAATTGCCTCAAAAATTTGATAAGGAAGTGTCAATCCACTCTGTCATAAGCTTTAGATAAGTCTAACCGAATGAACATGGAAGGAAAATTTTGCATATCCATGGAATGGATGGCTTCCTGAGCAAGAACTATCTCATCTACTATTTGACATCCTTCCACATAACCTCCTTGCTCTGGGGAAATAATCTTATGCAAAAGATGCTTCAACATTTCTACCATGATTTTAGTAATGATTTTGAGAAGAACATTACATAAAGCAATAGGTCTAAAATTTGAGATATGATCAACCTCTTGAGCTTTGGAACAAGAGTAATATAAGTTTTATTGATAACCTTCAAAATTTCTTTGGCTTTCCCGGCTTCTTCCACCACCTCTAATAAATCAACATGAAGGATATCCTAGAACTCTTGGTAGAACTCCATAGGAAAACCATCAGGACCTAGGGTTTTCCCTTTTTGCATTTTAAAAACTACTTGTTGAATCTCATTGATAGTAATAGGAGTAGTCAAAATAAATTTCTCCTCAGAAGTGATAAGAGAAGGGATTTCTTGAAGAACATTTTGTTGTGAAGTTGAGCCAAGAGGAATAGCAGCAAAAATATTAGAAAAGTAATCAACAACAATAGATTTCATGCCATTCCAAGTATAAAAAACATCTCCAGAATCTGATTTTAAGGAATAAATAAAGTTGTGAGATCTTCGAGCTAGAAGAGATTTGTGGAAGAAATTTGTGTTTCGATCTCCTTATTTGAGCCATTGAATTCTAGATTTTTGCTTCCATAAGATTTCTTCTCTTTTTTCCCATTCCTCTAATTGAGTTGTGAGTTTAATTTCATCTGCACTTCTCTTCTCTATGAGGTCATCTAAACGGATTTTCTTATTCAAATTTTCAAGATGAGCAATAACTTCATATTTTTTTTATGAACATCCCCAAAATCTTTCCAGTTCCAAGTCTTGATTTTGGATTTAATGTATTGTAGTATTTTGGCAAAACAGAACATCTTAGTCCCATGCCTAGGTTTACCTTCCTTCCACCATTGTTGCACCCGAGGTCTAAAGGATTGTCTCTAAGCCACATTAATTGAAAACTAAAAGGAGAGAAACACACATTAGTTTTCCACATTTCCACCATTACTGGCCAATTATCCGAACCAAGCATTATTAAGAGTCTTCACTTTAGGAATGTGACCATGGATTAAGAAATTTTTAGAGAGGAAAAACCTATCCAATCTCTCCATTATACAAGCTAAGCCTTGCCTTCTGTTAGATCAAGTCATAATGCCATTATCTGGTTGGATATCCACAAGATGGAGGTTTGAAATATATTCGCTCATAAGGTCAGTGCTTTTGTCCAAATTTCTATTTCCCCCCTTTTCTCATCCAAAAATATTGAATATTATTAAATATTGACTACAGGATGTGTGATGAAGATATTGAATATTATTGAAGAGTGGTTGGATGAAAATGAAGAATGATGGAGAAATAATTATTGAAGAATGTTTGGATGATAATTAATAATGATGAATAGAGAAAAGAGGATTTGAGCATTGAGTTATGTGACAACATTAGGGGTGAAAGAGGTTGTAATCCCCCTAGACCAAGGGGTAGGGTGAAGGAGTACAGACTCCACTAGGCTAGATGATAGATTAATAAAAGGATGGACTCCAAATACTGTAATATGGTGAGGAAGGAGTATGGACTCACCCAGTCATGGAAGTGAGTTGAAGAGGAAGGAGAAGAATGAGAAAAATAGGAAGGTTGGAGGATACAAAAGTTACAAAGAAAAGGAAGGGAAATGGAAAGGGAAAGTAGAAAATAAAGGTGGAGGGGGAGAGAAGGGGAAGAAAGAGAAAGGAAAAAAACATATATATGTAGCTTCTTAAAGCATGACCATTGTAGCACCCTAAAATTGGCGCAGTAAACCTTAGCAAATAATTAAAATTACTTTAGTAATAATTCAAAATTCAAATTTTAACCCCGAACCACCCGTTAACCACCTGTTAAACCGCTTTCCTTGTTTTCCATGCCATTTTTAGGATTTGTTGTGACCGTTATATGATATCGTCGTCAATCATATGATATGACCTCAGATCAAACGAATTCATTTTGAGAAGAACGTCCAGACGATTTCGTCCCAAAACTAATTTTTCAAAATTAGCTTCTGTTCCAACAACTTCTCTAACTCAGGCAGAGACGCGTCTGCACCATTAGAGTCTTCCCCATTGGAGATCTTCCATATTAGGATGATCTCCAACCTCCTAACCTCCCTCCTAAGCCTATTTAAACCTTAGGACCCCCCTTGACATTCCCCTGGCTGAATTTTTTTGTATTTCAAGTTTTATTTGCCTTAGAATATCTTAGACTACTGTTTGCCTTTGTCCCTTTTTGAATTTTCTTACAGGAACTCTGTCATTCTTCAGCCGAAGCAAGCTCAAATCATCGTAGATGATCTTGTACAATCTTGGATGATCACGCCCCAATTCGAGACGATTTTGCACTCTACAGACGATTTCGACTACAATCAACATTGGGGGCAATTAGTGCCCAGAGTTTACACTTTAATCTTTTCTCGTCTATTGTTTCATTCTGCATTTAGATCAGTTTATTGTTATTTTTTGCTATTCTACATTTTGGAGTTCACCCATATAGCTTAAGTGCATGATAAGATCATAATTTGTCATTAGAATACTATAATTTACTTGAATTTCTATTTGTAATTATCGTTTTAGTATCTATATTATCATTTTACACCATTTTCATATGTTAGTATTGTCGCATTTTCTGTGTTCTGTGTCTATTTCCCTAATTGCAGGTCTCTAAGTCTGATGAATTCATCAGATCTTAGACAATTCTATCTAATTTCAGATGATCCTGTCAGATCAAAGGCGATCTTGACTGCTTCAAAAATTAGAACCTCCATCAGACATCCGGATCAGTTATGGCTTTTTTCTAATCTAGTATATTTATTGTATTCTCTATTTAATTTTGTTTATGTATTCATTTAAACCTGCATTTCATATAGAACATTTTAGATTCATTTGGCCAAACCTAGGATTTGAATGATTAAAGATAAAACTAAACACATCAAACACGAGTCCCAACCTAGGCGTGGAGACTACCACTAAACGTTTCTTAGTGAACCCCACCATCCGTCGAAAAATCACCTTAATACCCCTCCCCGAGAGGCGGGACCTTTAAAGGGCCTCTCAGTCCGAGGTATTGTCCCATACTTCTCGCATCCCCATTTCGGGCGCGGATCCTTTAGCTTGAAGGTAAGGGTGCAAAAAATTTGGAGCGATACATTTTGGTGAACCCGACGTAAGCTAAAACCTTTTGAAAATGAAAAAACAAAAAACAAAAAACATAAATTCATTTAAAATCATTAGAAAACTACTAAGTTGCATATCATGTTTAGATGGTAGTTCCTAAGAAAAGACTAGTTGTCACTATAAATGTTGAAAACCAATTAGCAGCCATAGAAATTAATTATGTGCTTAGTGTGCCTGAAGCAGATAGAAACCAACTTTTGTGGGACGAACTTAATAGGAGACTAGGTATCATTTCGTCTATGTCAGCATAACTTAGACAAATCAAGAGGTTTGCCCTAGATAGAATCCTGGATCCTCATCAACTCATTTTTTATCATGAACTTCAGAGAGCTTGCCATAGGTGGTTAGCTTATAGGAGAGATCTTGTGTCTTTAGAATTGTTCACCTTCGAGAAATACCTCGAGAACGCATGCTCGTTATACACCAATTCCTAGGTCGTGTAGAAGACCAAGAGGTCATTCTTACAGATAGGGAAAGGTGGAGGAGAGTTCTTAGAGCTATGTTATATCGAGAGTATTGCCACGAACTTTATTTCTACCAACCAGAGTCTGAGACAAATAATATCACTATAGCACTTTTTGTCAAATTCTTGAAAGAAATTTTTCAATTTGAGGAAGAACATTTCATGACTCCTGAAGAACTTAAGCCCGTTAATGATATTTATAAATTGTTTATAGAAAACTAGATTATTGCTTTCATTATTATTATTTCTTGCATTTAGTATGTTGTTTGTTATCTTTATAATATTATTATAAAAAATTAAGAAAAACCAAAAACATAACAAAACCAAAACATTCTATTTTAAATACTATAGTAGGTATATAATTAAAATATATACCTCTTAAGCTTGTTGCATATATATATATATATATATATATATAAGTATATATATATATTTGCTGAAATCTAAACTTAAGCACAATGCCTAGACTTAGGAATGGTAAAAAAACTGAAGAAGAAGAAGATTGGCTAGGAAAAAAATAAAAAACCCAAATGTCCTTCCTGAGGATTCAATTCCGGAAGGAGGAACTCTAGAACAACTAGAAGATGAGCTTGTTGTAGATGAACAAGAAGAAAATGTTAAAGAGGAAGGATCCTCATCCCCTAGAATGGCTCCAGACGGAACTGTTGCTTTTGATAACTTAGAACATTTTTGGAAATTTTTCAGTAATAATGTTGATGTTATTAATATGGCAATTCGTCTTGATAGAGGATAAATTAGTGACACTCAAGCAGCCATGGAACATATGTTTAACGTGCACAGTAATCCTTTGTATTTTGTCGATCAAGAAAGTGATAAAGCTTGACCATCCGATAGAGATATGGTCACTATGATTCAGAACATGCAACAGCAACAGGTTACCCAACCCCCTAAGGAACCTATTATTGAGCCTAAAATCATCCCCACACAAAAGAGACCTTCATTCACTACTTTATTTTGCCAAACCATTGATCAATATGCTTCAAATAGACAAAAACCTAAAATGAAGCCAAACACCAATTTTCAACAATCTGGGATACAACATAATACAACTTCAAAACTTCTTCATAACACCCTTCCTACCAACAATTTACACAATAGCAATATAGCATCTAATCTTCATGTCCCTCCATCATGTGCTCACAAGTCCCATATTAATACCCTATCGAACCAATATGGTGGGCAAACCAGTAATCTGGAAGCCATGGTGAAACAGTTAGCTTCCTGCATGGACCAGATAGATCCCTACCATCCCTTGTATAATTACCGAGAGATGTGTAGTCAACCCCTAGATCCCATAGTTGTAGCACAACCATACCCTAAACACTTTCCCATGTCCGTCCTGCCTATATATAAAGGAACTGAAGATCCCATAGAGCATCTTCGCATGTTTAGGATAGCATGTCATGATATATCACATGATGACTTGCTATTACTAAAAATGTTCCCAAAAAGTTTAGGAGGAATGGCATTAGAGTGGTACTATCAATTGCCCACTCATTCTTTGAGGAATTTTGAAGAAATAGCTGATAGTAGAAACGTTGCTAATGTCAATACAATGAAAACAACAAAAAAATGTATATTGAAACCTCTTGATAAACCTCCTTGAGATTTTACTAGATTGAATCAACCATTATCAACTATTCTACCTCAATTACTAGCACGAGGCTTGATTCAATTACCAGCTATCCGGGAACCTGATCCAACTATACCCGAATACAGAGCTGATTTACACTGTGATTTCCATAGAGGACCTGGACACGCTACAAACTCTTGTAAAATATTGAAACATAAAATACAAGACTTGATTGATAATAATGAAATGGAGGTGCAAGCCTTTCAACCTAAACAAAATCCTCCTAATAATGCTCAAAAGAACATTCCCCAAAATTAGAATTAGAATGCCAATCAATCATTGGACATATTTCAACATCCTTTACCCCAACATGATAAAGAGGTGGCCAATCAAATTGAGCATCATAATGTCCCTCCTCCTACCCGATATGTAGGAACTATTAGCGGACATTTACTTAATCATGATTTACAAAAATTTGATACAACTTTATCCATGGTTACGTCCAGACCCCTATATAATACTCAAACACCGAATCCTAGTGATATAGAATCGGATACTGAAAGTGAAGTAGATATCACCTCAAATCAATCAAATAGTTCTAAAAACGAATTAGATCCTATTCAACCTATCACAGATGTTATGGTTCCAGAAGAACCATTTCCTAGAAGAGTTACTACTCGACCCTCTTCTAATTGGTTCCTTCCTAATGAAAAAGCCATAAATGCTAGACCGAGACCAATTCAGCGTCTTCAATATAACATTGTAGGTACCATCGGAGTCGTTACCAGAAAACAGACTCAAAACTCTCAATAGGATCAAACTCAGAATGATGGATCAGCTCCATTTGTTTTGAAAAATCCCAATAAAGGGAATCATATGTCTAATGTTCAACTAAAACCTCCTTATAATATTAATGAACAATTATCCAATACTATAGCCAGAATTTCCCTTTTGGACTTGTTAAGATCTTCTCCTACCCATAGGGATGAGTTAATGCTTACATTAAGTCAAATGATGGTACCTCAAAATATTCAACCTGAAGCCATGTCCAATACTATCATCACTCAAAAAGTCGATTGTATTGACTTTCGAGATAAAGATATCCCACAACATAGTTTACATAAGGATAACCCCTTATATATCACTGCCCTAATTGGAGATGTAGCTGTTAAATGAATCTTGATTGATAATGGTTCATCTTTAAACATATGCACTTTTGACTTCTACCAAATATTTGGCTTTAGGAGTGACGAGATGAAAATAATGGATATGATTATCAAAGCCTTCAATGATGAGACACAAGAAACGTGTGGAGTCATTACTATACCCTTGCTAGTTGGTCCGAGAACCTTAGATACGACCATGTTTATTGTACATTGCCCTACATCATACAATATACTTTTGAGTCGTCCTTGGATCAATGCAATGCGGGCTGTCCCCTCCACTTTACATCAGTGTGTTAAATTTGAATTTAAAAACCAGTTGGTTACCATTCATGGTGATCCTAGACCCTTTGATATGTGTGCTTTGGTAGAACCTGTTGGAGTGCAATTTTGCCCTACTCTGTCATCCACACATCCTAGTTCTTATCATCCATCCAAACGTGTGAAACACACACCCATAACATCATCTACCCCATCAACTACACCTATACATTTAACTCAACCATCTTCTAAACAAACCACACTAGAACCTCAAAAGGATCTTAAATCCACAACCAATCCTTCATGTTCCATCCCTATAATTTCAAAACATATAGACCCATTTATTAACACCTCCACATTATCTACATCTATCATACCTTCCACATCTAAAGATATAGAGAATGATCCTTCTACATCTTATGCTCTTTCTGATGAACTCTTACCTGATTTATCTAAAATTCTTATATAAAAAAAAACAAATGCTTCTATACAAGATTCTATTATCTTAAGTAATTTTCTGCCTTCTCCTCATACGTTGGGCCTCCCACAGCCCATGGGAAGTATCTACCAAGTCGAAAGTTGTGCTTTTATTTATAAAGGATATGATTGGGGCAGAATACCCCGAAACATCAAGACACATTGTGATGGATATGCTAGGTGCTATTTTGCTAATGAATATATCAAAGCTAAACCCATAATGCTTAAAATGGGATATAAAGGGAAAGGCTTGGGACCTTTCCAAAATGGTATGAAATAACTCTTCGAGGTAGAACCATGGCCCGCCCGATGTGGTGTGGGCTTATTTCCTAGTAAGGGTCAACCCTTCCATTTTGAAGATGATGATCAACTCATATGTTGTCAAGATTATTTAGATGGGCATGATGATTTGCCTCTAAAAAATCAGCCATTTACATGTAATATGATATCCATAGCTTATCCTGAAATGATTGCTGAATCCGATGATGAGTTGGAAGGAGATATATTCCATGATGTCTTCGTTGAAGAGTTGTTACACAATGGTTTTTATTTTGATGGTTCTATACCTACTATAGCCCAACTTGAGGCCACGACTCCTCAAGATGAATTATCCAAGTTAACCTTAAAATAATTACAAGAATTGGGCGTTTCACCCGCTCCACCTAATTTTGAAAGAGATCTACACATGGAAGTAGAAAACGTCATTAAAGTTAACATTGGAACTGAGGATAATCCCCACATAATCAATATTGGATCAGAATTAATTCAAGAAAAACAAGAGCAATACATTGCATTACTTAAAGAATATGAAGATTTCTTCGCTTGGATATATGAAGATATGCCAAGTTTAGACCCTTATGTAGTCATGCATCACCTAGTAGTCCATCTAGATGCTAAATATGTTAAACAAAAACTTAGAAAAATGCATCCCAAAGTGGCCTTGCTAGTCAAAGGGGAGCTAGAAAAACTCTTGAATGTTGTTTTTATACAGGCTATTGATTATGCTGAATGGATCTCGAATATAGTTCTAGTCACCAAGAAAGAAGCTACCAAAGTTAGGGTTTGCATAGAATTTAGAGATATTAACGTTGCATGCCCTAAAGATGATTTTCCTCTTCCCAACATGGATCAAATCATTGATTTTACTGCGGGGAGTGGAATGATGTCCCTAATGGATGGATTTTCTGGCTATAATCAGATCAAGATAGCTCCTAAATATCAGGCTAAAACAACCTTTATTACCCCTTGGGGTACCTTTTGTTGGAAAGTGATGCCATTTGGTTTAAAGAATGCAGGTGCAACATATCAATGAGCCATGACTTATATCTTTCATGATATGATGCATGATATCCTACATGATTATGTAGATGACATTATAGCTCGCTCTATTAAAGAAGATGATCATTTAAATGACTTAAAAAAAGTATTTAATCAGTTAAGAGAATATCTTATTCAATTAAATCTAGCTAAATGCATATTTGGAGTTAAGTCCGATAAACTATTAGGGGTTTTAGTTTCTTTACGTGGTATCAAAATCGACCCTCTTAATATTGCGGCTATCATTGATATGCCCGCACCTACCAATATATCTGAGTTACAAAGTTTACAAGGTAAGCTTCAAGCCATCCGTCGCTTCATCGATAAGCTGGAGGACAAAACCGATCCCTTTCTTAAGCTTCTTAAGAAGGATGTCCCTTTTAATTGGGACGATGAATGTAAGGAAGCTTTTGAACTTCTCAAACAATACTTCCTTAACCCACTTGTTCTTTCACCGCCTAGAACTGATCGCCCATTTCTCCTATATATTTTAGCTTCAGATTTTGCTTTAGGAGCTATGCTAGCTCAACTTGATGATGAGACAAGAGAGCGTGCTAATTATTATATTAGCCAAACTTTAATTAGCTATGAAACCTGCTACACAGAATTAGAAAAACTATGTCTAGCAGTTGTATTTTCTATGTAGAAATTACGCCATTATATGCTCAGTAAAAAAACATATGTCATTGCTAAATATGATCCCTTGTGGTATCTTATGAGTCGACCTTATTTATCGGGTTGTACAACAAAGTGGGTTCTTGCTCTAAGCGAGTTTGAACTCATGTTCATAGGACAAAAGTCTGTTAAGGGTCAAATCATAGCAGATCAATTAGCTGTTGCAACCTTAGAGTCTACCTATCCCCTCATCATTGAGTTTCCTGATGAATGCCTTCAATTAGAGGCAGACCATGTTGAACAATGGTCCTTATACTTTGATGGAGCCCGATGCATGAGTGGGACTGGTGCAGGTATTATTTTAATATCTCCACAAAAACACATTATACCTTTGTCCTTTAAATTAACATTTGCTTGCACCAATAATACTGCTGAATATGAAGCTCTAATCCTTGGATTACGAGCTGCCTTAGCGCTAAAAATTAAACATCTGCTAGTTTTTGGTGATTCTCAACTTATTATAAACCAAATTAATGAAGTTTATCAGACCAAAGATGATAAATTATGCCCATATAAAGCATATGTTTTGCAATTAATATCTCTATTTGATCAAGTTACCTTGGAAGCTATTCCTCGAACTAGCAACCATGCGGCTGACGCTTTGGCCGCAGCTGCATCTCTTCTGCCCTTGGAGTTAGATGATGAATATGCCACCATAATTATTCGTCGACTCTAGGAACCCGCTTCAAATAAGTCATGCTTAGAACCTTTGGATGTGTTTCTAATCAATGAAACTACTCCTGAACCTTGGTATACGGATATATTTGATTTTCTTCAAAATGGGACTTTCCTTGCCAGTTCTAATAGAAACCAATGTCGGTTATTATGTAGACGAGCAAGTCAATTTGTAATAATTGACAATACTTTATATAGGAGATCTTTTGAAGGTATCCTATTGAGATGTTTGAATCTAGAAGAATCCAAATCAGCTTTGAGTGAAACCCACGATGGATCTTGTGGAGGACACTTTAGTGGTAGTGTCATTGCTAAAAAGATCCTTAGGATAGGCTAATTTTGGCCTACCATGGAGAATTATGCACATAATTATGTGCGCCATTGCGACAAGTGCTAGAAACATGCTGACCTCATGCACCTGCACAAGAACTGCAGGCTATTTCATCTCCTTGGCCCTTTTCAAAATGGGGCTTAGACATTATTGACAAAATTAATCCTATGTCATCTGATGGACACAAATTCATCATAACCGCCACTGAGTATTTCACGAAGTGGGTTGAAGCTATACCTTTAGCTTCCTGCATTGGAACATAAGTCTCTAAATTTATTTTTAATCAAATCATTTGTAGGTTCAGAATTCCTGCAAATCTTATCTCAAATAGTGGAACTTGTTTCAAAAATAAATATGTTAAGAAGTTATGCCAAAAATATAAGATTCAACATCGTTGGTCCATTCCTTATTATCCTTAGGGTAATGGCCAAGCAAAAGCATCTAATAAAACATTAATTAAAATCCTTAAAATATTGGTCAATAAATCTGTCTACGACTGGCACATTCAATTATATCCAGCTTTGTGAGCATATCACACTAGCGTTCGTACTCCCACAGGTACTTCACCTTTTGTTTTGGCTTATGGTGCTGAAGCTGTTTTTCCCTTTGAATTAGAAGTTCCTTCTTTGGTTCTACTACTTCAAGATACCGAAGTAGGAGATGAATATCGAGCTGGCAGACTCAGCCAGCTGGAACTCCTAGATGAAAAGCACATCAATGCTTTGGAGCATCTTCGTGCCTACCAAAACAAGCTTAAAAGATCATATGCTAAGAAAGTTCGTCATCGATCCTTTGAGATCGATGACCTTTTTTTAAAATAAAATAAAAAAATACTAATGCAACTAAAGACCTTAAAGGTAAATTTGAGCCCAACTGGCTTGGACCATATATTATCACTGCTAAATTTGAATCGGGAGCATACAAATTAGCTACCTTATATGGTAAAGATTTAAAATAACCTATGAATATTATGCATCTTAAGCGATATTACGCATAAAATTTGGTTATTTCATCATTTGTATATATTTTGCATATTGTCTCATTTTAAAAATATATATATAACTGTTTAAACAAAAACAAACAAAAAATAAAATAAAAGTAAAAACAACAATATTATTGACTCTTTCGAAACCAAAAAAGAAGAAAGAGAGAGTCAAAATTATCAAACTCCTCAAAAGTATTTGTTGTATATATTTATTCTTGAAGTATTGCAGTTATATTTTCAAATTATTTTGGATAAATTAACATTTATTTGGAATCCCTCACTTTTGCAAACACAAAAA
This sequence comes from Wollemia nobilis, assembly GCA_028583015.1. Classification (NCBI taxonomy): domain Eukaryota; kingdom Viridiplantae; phylum Streptophyta; class Pinopsida; order Araucariales; family Araucariaceae; genus Wollemia; species Wollemia nobilis. The sequence continues at coordinate 29,610 of JAQPPZ010017255.1, forward strand.
TAAATATCTTGATTTTATCCGGCATGATTACTAATCTCTCTTATATCAAAGTCCACAAAATTCAATTAAATAAAGTTTGAGCACAGAGAATTGATCTTGTTATTTACTTAAACCAAGCATATCCTTTCACAATAAAATGATTATATTTGTAATTTCCATGCTATGCTACATAGTAGAAATGGTTTCCTGAGCGAAAAGTTTCCCCTGCTATCCTATCATGCACATGGTCTAGAATCTTTGAGAATTGACAAAAGGACAAGCTCACCCCTACCCAGAATAAAAATCCCTTACTCTATAGCTAATCCGAGTAAGTATCCCTAGCACAGGAAGAAAAGAAAAGTTCAAGAAAAAGTGAAAAAGAAAAAGGTTATTTCAGCATTATCTCAAATATCAAGCAAAAAAACAAAAAGAAAAGAAAACTACAAAAAAAAAAAAAAAAAACAAGCAAAAGCAAAAGCAATAAAATCCCTTTCCCTATCCATTGAAAAGAAAAGAAGGGTTGATGAGCTTGAATCCCTGGAATTCTCAATTATTCTAAAACTGTGAGGTAAGCCCCATAACAGGTGGTTTGTGCCCAACCCGCTTGGCATTGGGTAACTCCTAGCGTGGTGATATGTCTGTCACATTAGCGACCTTCTTTTGTACAGACCTATGTCTGCTTATGTATTAGCTAGATCTTGATAACTCGACTTACATAGTAGTCTGGTATAGTTATATGCATCTAAATCATGGTTAATGAACACTTATTTGGTTAATTTAAATCACTTGTATCAAATTATCTTGCTCAAAACTAGTAAATGCACAAAGCAATTGCACACACATTTGTATTTGAGAGATTTTGTGTATCATTATGATAAATCAAGATCGAAAATGAACTCACATACGCACATGGGATTCCTTATAAATCTAACTTTTGTCTTTAAGATACTTTGAAATATTTTTGCAAATTGTTTGGAATAATTTCATTTTCTTATTTGAGAACAGTTGTTTAGTATAAAGACAACTACATGCATTATAAAAAAAAATCAAAATCATTTTCAAAAACATGCAATAAAGTTACATTTATATATAACTTTTTGACTTTCACGACGATGGTATAGTTCCAAAACCAAAATTGAAACTTTATGCCTAGTGCAAGTCCTCATCTTCATATTATCTTTTTATTTTCAAAAAATTAAAAATCAACCATGCAATAAAACTATTATTTTCTTCTTTTGGATTTCGCGATGATGGTATAAGTTTATACCTAAATATTCTATGCCTAGCGCAAACCATTGTTTTAATTTTTTTATTTCCCATTTATTTAAAATCATAAAAACATATGACTTAAATCATTATGTTACACAATTATGCTTTAAAACAACGCACATTGTTACTATTTCATGTCATTATGTCAAACTACAATTTTGCAATGATGGTATTATTCCTAGGGAATTATTCAAAAAATTTATCACACTTAGGAATTTATGCCTAGCAAAAATCATTTTAAAATATTTCATGCATAATATTTTCATGGAAATCTGAAAACAAATCACCATCATCATCATCATTTGCATCATCACAACAAAGTCTTAAGACAGTCTCTTAAGCACTCTTTTACTTTTAGCAATATTTCTATACTAGGATTAGCTTGACGACCTAGCGAGCGACCACTCCATGAAATGGTCTATAATAGCGAAAATGTCCTTTGAAATTATTGTTAAAAGTCCCTTTTTATTTTTTTATCAAATTATCCCACAAATAAACAATTTGTTTACATCATATTATTTCATTTAAATTTTAAAAGCATGACATTCAAACCATAATATTTCCAAACGACATAATTACATGAATCATCAAATCAATCACACAAAAAACATTAAAGCATCATAAAAACATATGAACAAGTCATATCATAAAATCATATATACATATATCAAAATATATGTACATCATATACAGTAAAAGTGAACAGTACAAATGAATTAGGGTTTTCCCTATTTTTCTTAATTTTATTCAAAAACACTTAACAACATTTTAATTTTGCTTTTTCGCGTTTTTACCTCAAACGTTCGATTTGGGTAAAAACACGGAGGGGGCATCATAGTAAGCTGTCATACAATTTGACCTAGAATCGTCGCCTAAAAATAGGAATATTTTTGCTTTCTCGTAGATCGAGAAGAACTCGTCTTTAACACATTTTTTTTTGGAAAATTCGCTAAAGAGGGGGCAAAATGTAGCACCATAAAATTGGCATAGTAAACCTTAGCAAATAATTAAAATTACTTTAGTAATAATTAAAAATTCAAATTTTAACCCCAAACCGCCCGTTAACCGCCTGTTAAACCGCTTTCCTCGTTTTCTATGCCATTTTTAGTATTTGTTGTGACCGTTAGACGATATTGTCACTGATAAGACGATATCATCTCAGATCGGACGAATTCGTCTAGAGAAGAACGTCCAGACGATTTCGTCCCAAAACTGATTTTTCAAAATTAGCTTCTGTTCCAACAACTTCTCTAACTCGGGCAGAGACACGTCTGCACCGTTAGAGTCTCCCCCGTTGGAGATATTCTAGATTAGGATGATCTCCAACCTCCTAACCTCCCTCCTAAGCCTATTTAAACCTTAGGACCCCCCTTGACATTCCCCTGGCTGAATTTTTTTGTACTTTGAGTTTTATTTGCCTTAGAATGTCTTAGACTACTGTTTGCCTTTGTCCCTTTTTGAATTTTCTTGCAAGAACTTTGTCATTCTTTAGCCGAAGCAAGCTTAGATCGTCGTAGATGATCTTGTACAATATCAGATGATCACACCCCAATTTGAGATGATTTTGCACTCTACAGACGATTTCGACTACAGTCAACATTGGGGGCAATTAGTGCCTAGAGTTTGCACTTTTATATTTTCTTGTCTGTTGTTTCATTCTGCATTTAGATCAGTTTATTGTTATTTTTTTCTATTCTGCATTTTAAAGTTCACCCATATAGCTTAAGTGCATGATAAGATCATAATTTGTCATTAGAATACTATAATTTACTTGAATTTCTATTCGTAATTATCGTTTTAGTATCTATATTATCATTTTACACCATTTTCCTCTGTTAGTATTGTCGCATTTTCTGTGTTCTGTGTCTATTTCCCTAATTGCAGGTCTCTGAGTCTGACGAATTCATTAGATCTTAGACGATTTTGTCTGATTTCAGACGATCCTGTCAGATCAGAGGCGATCTTGAATGCTTCAAAATTTAGAACCTCCATCAGACATCCGGATCAGGTATGGCTTTTTTCTAATCTAGTATATTTTTTGTATTCTATGTTTAATCTTGTTTCTATATTCATTTAAACCTACATTTCATATAGAATAGTTTAGATTCATTTGGCAAAACCTAGGATTTAAATGATTAAAGATAAAACTGAACACATCAAACACATTCCCAACCTAGGCGTGGAGATTGTCACTAAACGTTTCCTAGTGAACCCCACCATCCATCAAAAAATCACCTTAATACCCCTCCCCCGAGATGCGAGACCTTCAAAGGGCCTCTCAGTCCGAGGTATTGTCCCATCCTTCTTGCATCCCCCTTCCGGGCATGGATCCTTTAGCTTGAAGGTAAGGGTGTGAAAAATTTGGAACGATACAACAATATAACAATGATGTAGAACCTACCAAGGAATAAGATATGAGAGAGATTAGAGTGGTGAATAAGGAGGATCTAGAGTGAAATTTGTGAGTTATGGAATGATGATATGATCCATGATAGATGCAAACAAGATGAAAGTGGCATTTCAAGGGGACTTAAGATCATTTGAAAATATGATCAATGTAGGATATCCCAATGATGGAAGGGACACACATCTTTGAACCTTATCATTGATAGATTATTGAGCGCATTTAATTTGGAAAGCAGGACAACTGTATGGTAGGTTACCTCAAGATGCCATGAATTGATTGTAAGTGGTCTTAGGGTTATGCATAGTGGTGAATATTCACAAATTGGACGAATATTAGTATTTCCTAAATTAGAAATTTGTGAATATGAAGAAACTTAATGCCGATCCATTCACCTAAAATTTTTGGGACCAATTTTTTCTTAGGTTCAATTTGCCACAATATATATCCGAACATAGGCATATTTGTACTCGTTGGAAAGTGCTTTTCAAGCTTGATCTAATGGTGGTATTTTTATGAAGTTAAAAGGTAATTTAATAGGTTAATTTTTTCCAAATATGACCTTAATTTTTAGGGCTTCAAATTCTCCAATTTTTTGTGAGAGGGTGATTGATTTGATTTGCTTAGGATTTTTCTTTATTCACATTGATTTTGATTAGGATTCACCATTTTTTAGAAGTACATTTTGATTCCAACCTCTTATGCATAAACCTAGTCTGAAGTTGCCACATTCGTAGTAATAGGCATGGGTAACCGTACAAACATAGGCATGGGATCTACTAGATCAGGTTTGGATTAGAGTTTGTGTTAAGAAGATAAATTCTATATTTTGATCCAACCGAAGAGGGTGTGTGATAGTATCAGCTAATTTTCTTGGATAGACATCAATTCCGAGAATGGTTGAGGGTATTGATCAATGTTGTGATAAATTTGATTAGGTAATGTCATCTTGCTCAAGTGATAGAGTGATTTGTGATGGGGTTTTTTTGAGATGGATGAATTCGATTTGTGATTAGGTGCAAAAGGTATATGGATAAAAGAATACAATTGATGAAGGGTAGGAGATAAAATAATAATAGATCCATTGAAATGGGGTCATGGTTATGGGACGGTTAATTCCCCGTGATCTCGTAGGTCTTGTAGTAGGTGCTAAAAATAGTGATAGTCCTCAATGTTGTGTCCTTTTTAATCATGGTATATGCAATAGTGGTATTCTTTATACCATCTAGCTTTGGGCTTTTTGTATTGCTCTATGCATATGTTAGATAAATAAATCACTTTTATGTCATACATTACTTGAAATATGGTCAATAATGGCTTCGAGAGGGGTGTTTGGATATGGGGTGGATGACAAAGATGTTGAATTTGATTGGAGGGTCAAGATGAAGAGGAGGTAGTAGAGGGATATGGGATTGAGGAATATTTTAAGGATGATAGGGAGGGTCATTTATGACTTAATTTTATCATAAGGTTGATGAGTTGATCAAACTTTGTTGTAGATCAACTAGAGCTGGAGTTAGAGTAGGCAAGATAGGCGTGAGTAATTTGAAAACATGGGGAGCGTGAGAGTTGGAGTAGGCAAGATAGGTGTGAGTGGTTTTATAGGTACAAGGAAATGTATAAGATAAAAGTGGAAGAAGAGGATAGGGTGAGTGACACGGTTGCAGGTGTCGGGCCATGGGACGGGCATGGGGTAAAGGATTGGGTGACAAGGGAAGAGGGGGTAAGAAAAGGATAATTCCAAATGCTATGATCAAAACTTTCTACATTCATGAAGAATAATAAAGGTAGGGTGACCATTTGAGGTATCCTTATACCATGGAGGTATGAAGGTATATATGCATGTCTTAATAGGATTTGGATACTTTTGTACACATGAGAGATGTTGACCATATCATATTTTAGTGTGTTGCCTTGTTGAGCTACAACTTATGTTGAATATAATCTCCAATGATTCTTGATTATGGTTTCTACCTATTGGGTAGTTATGATACATACATACATACATACATACATACATATACAATATATATATATATATATATATATATATATATATATATATATATATTATAATTGTACTCTCTTGAGTTGGTTGGATTTTGAGGTTCATTACAAGCAGCCATGGAACATATGTTTAACGTGCACACTAATCCTTTGTATTTTTTCGATCAAGAAAGTGATAAATCTGGACCATCCGATAAAGATATGGTCACTATGATTCAGAACATGCAACAACAACAGGTTACCCAAACCCCTAAGGAACCTGTTATTGAGCCTAAAATAATTCCCACACAAAAGAGACCTTCATTCATTGCTTTATTTTGCCAAACCATTGATCAATATGCTTCAAATAGACAAAAACCTAAAATGAAGCCAAACAACAATTTTCAACAATCTGGGATACAACATAATACAACTTCAAAAATTCTTCATAACACCCTTCCTACCAACAATTTACACAATAGCAATATAGCATCTAATCTTCATGTCCCTCCATCATGTGCTCACAAGTCCCATATTAATACCCTACCGAACCAATATGGTGGGCAAACTAGTAATCTGGAAGCCATGGTGAAACAGTTAGCTTCCCGCATGGACCAGATAGATCTCTACCATCCCTCGTACAATTACCGAGAGATGTGTAGTCAACCCCTAGATCCCATAGTTGTAGCACAACCATACCCTAAACACTTTCCCATGTCCATCCTACCTATATATAAAGGAGCTGAAGATCCCATAGAGCATCTTCGCATGTTTAGGATAGCATGTCATGATATATCACATGATGACTTGCTATTACTAAAAATGTTCCCAAAAAGTTTAGGAGGAATGGCATTAGAGTGGTACTATCAATTGCCCACTCATTCTTTGAGGAATTTTGAAGAAATAGCTGAATCTTTTGTCCATCAATTTAGTGCCTACATCGAAAGGCATGTAACCATTAAAGATTTATACAACTTAAAATAAGACAAAGATGAATGTTTTGCTGATTTCTTAGCTAGATGGAGGCAATTGACAAGAAAACTGCACTTTGTGCTACCTTATAGGGAAATGTTGGACATTTTTATTAATAATTTACAAGAACAAATATCCTATGAGTTATCAACTGCTACCTTAACTACCTTCGATTAGGCTATAGACTTAACTCGAAGAGTAGAAGATGCTCTCATTAGGAGAAGCCAGCTTAGGAAGAAAGATGATGAGAAAACATCCAAAAATCAATATAGAAACAAACAAGTTGTAGTTGACGGAGTCACTGATAGTAGAAACGTTGCTAATGTCAATACAACGAAAACAACAGAAAAATTTATATTGAAACCTCTTGATAAACCTCCTCGAGATTTTACTAGATTGAATCAACCATTATCAACTATTCTACCTTAATTACTAGCACGAGGCTTGATTCAATTACCAGCTATCCAGGAACCTGATCCAACTATACCCGGATACAGAGCTGATTTACACTATGATTTCCATAGAGGACCTGGACACGTTACAAACTCTTGTAAAAGATTGAAACATAAAATACAAGACTTGATTGATAATAATGAAATGGAGGTGCAAGCCTTTCAACCTAAACAAAATCCTCCTAATAATGCTCAAAAGAACATTCCCCAAAATTAGAATCAGAATGCCAATCAATCATTGGACATATTTCAACATCTTTTACCCCAACATGATAAAGAGGTGGCCAATAAAATTGAGCATCATAATGTCCCTCCTCCTACCCGATATGTAGGAACTATTAGCGGACATTTACTTAATCATGATTTACAAAAATTTGACACAACTTTATCCATGGTTACGTCCAGACCCCTATATAATACTCAAACACCGAATCCTAGTGATGTAGAATCAGATACTGAAAGTGAAGTAGATATCACCTCAAATCAATCGAATAGTTCTAAAACCGAATTAGATCCTATTCAACCTATCACAGATGCTATGGTTCCAGAAGAACCATTTCCTAGAAGAATTACTACTCAACCCTCTTCTAATCAGTTCCTTCCTAATGAACAAGCCATAAATGCTAGACCGATACCAATTCAACATCTTCAATATAACATTGTAGGTACCATCAGAGTCATTACCAAAAAATAGGCTCAAAAATCTCAACAGGATCAAACTCAGAATGATGGATCAGCTCCATTTGTTTTGAAAAATCCCAATAAAGGGAATCATATGTCTAATGTTCAACTAAAACCTCCTTATAATATTAATGAACAATTATCCAATACTACAACCAGAATTTCCCTTTTGGACTTGTTAAGATCTTCTCCTACCCATAGGGATGAGTTAATGCTTACATTAAGTCAAATTATGGTACCTCAAAATATTCAACCTGAAGCCATGTCCAATACTATCATCACTCAAAAATTCGATTGTATTGACTTTCGAGATAAATATATCCCACAACATAGTTTACATAAGGATAACCCCTTATATATCACTGCCCTAATTGGAGATGTAGCTGTTAAAAGAGTCTTGATTGATAATGGTTCATCTTTAAAAATATGCACTTTTTACTTCTACCAAATATTTGGCTTTAGGAGTGACGAGATGAAAATAATGGATATGATTATAAAAGGTTTCAATGACGAGACACAAGAAACATGTGGAATCATTACTATACCCTTGCAAGTTGGTCTGAGAACCTTAGATACGACCATGTTTATTGTACATTGCCCTACATCATACAATATACTTTTGGGTCATCCTTGGATCAATGCAATGCGGACTGTCCCCTCGACTGTACATCAATGTGTTAAATTTGAATTTAAAAACCAGTTGGTTACCATTCATGGTGATCCTAGACCCTTTGATATGTGTGCTTTGGCAGAACCTGTTGGAGTGCAATTTTGCCCTACTCTGTCATCCACACATCCTAGTTCTTATCATCCATCCAAACGTGTGAAACACACACCCATAACATCATCTACCCCATCAACTACACCTATACATTTAACTCAACCATCTTCTAAACAAACCACACTAGAACCTCAAAAGGATCTTAAATCCACAACCAATCCTTCATGTTCCATCCCTATAATTTCAAAACATATAGACCCATTTATTAACACCTCCACATTATCTACATCTATCATACCTTCCACATCTAAAGATATAGGGAATGATCCTTCTACATCTTATGCTCTTTCTGATGAACTCTTACCTGATTTATCTAAAATTCTTATATATAAAAAAAAAAAAATGCTTCTATGCAAGATTCCATTATCTTAAGTAATTTTTTGCCTTCTCCTCATACGTTGGGACTCCGACAGCCCATGGGAAGTATCTACCAAGTCGGAGTTGTGCTTTTATTTATAAAGGATATGATTGGGGCAGAATACCCTGAAACATCAAGACACATTATGATGGATATGCTAGGTGCTATTTTGCCAATGAATATATCAAAGCTAAACCCATAATGCTTAAAATGGGTTATAAAGGGAAATTCTTGGGACCTTTCCCAAATGGTATGAAAGAACCCTTCGAGGTAGAACCATGGCCCGCCTGATGTGGTGTGGGCTTATTTCCTAGTAAGGGTCAACCCTTCCATTTTGAAGATTATGATCAACTCATATGTTATCAAGATTATTTAGATGGGCATGATGATTTGCCTCTAAAATTTCAGCCATTTACATGTAATATGCTATCCATAGCTTATCCTGAAATGATTGTTGAATCCGGTGATGAGTTGGAAGGACATATTTTCCATGATGTCTCTGTTGAAGAGTTGTTACACAATGGTTTTTATTTTGATGGTTCTATACCTACTATAGCCTAGCTTGAGGCCACGACTCCTCAAGATGAATTATCCAAGTTAACCTTAAAATAATTACAAAAATTGGGCGTTTCACCCGCCCCACTTAAAGTTATCCTGAAATGATTGTTGAATCTACACATGGAAGTAGAAAACGTCATTAAAGTTAACATTGGAACTGAGGATAATCCCCACATAATCAATATTGGATCAGAATTAAGTCAAGAAAAACAAGAGCAATACATTGCATTACTTAAAGAATATGAAGATGTCTTCGCTTGGACATATGAAGATATGCCAGGTTTAGACCCTTCTGTAGTCATGCATCACCTAGTAGTCCATCCGGATGCTAAACCTATTAAACAGAAACATAGAAAAATGCATGCCGAAGTGGCCTTGCTAGTCAAAGGGGAGTTAGAAAAACTCTTGAATGTTGTTTTTATACAGGCTATTGATTATGCTAAATGGATCTCGAATATAGTTCTAGTCACCAAGAAAGAAGCTACCAAAGTTAGGGTTTGCATAGACTTTAGAGATATTAACGCTGCATGCCCTAAAGATGATTTTCCTCTTCCCAACATGCATCAAATCATTGATTTTACTGCGGGGAGTGGAATGATGTCCCTAATGGATGGATTTTCTGGATATAATCAGATCAGGATAGCTCCTGAAGATTACGCTAAAACAACCTTTATTACCCCTTGGGGTACCTTTTGTTGGAAAGTGATGCCATTTGGTTTAAAGAATGCAGGCGCAACATATCAATGAGCCATGACTTATATCTTTCATGATATGATGCATGATATCCTACATGATTATGTAGATGATATTATAGCTCGCTCTATTAAATAATATGATCATTTAAATGACTTAAGAAAAGTATTTAATCGATTAAGAGAATATCTTATTCAATTAAATCCAGCTAAATGCATATTCGAAGTTAAGTCCGATAAACTATTAGGGGTTTTAGTTTCTTTACGTGGTATCAAAATCGACCCTCTTAATATTGTGGCTATCACTGATATGCCCGCACCTACCAATATATCTGAGTTACGAAGTTTACAAGGTAAGCTTCAAGCCATCCGTCGCTTCATCGATAAGCTGGAGGACAAAACCGATCCCTTTCTTAAGCTTCTTAAGAAGGATGTCCCTTTTAATTGGGACGACGAATGTAAGGAAGCTTTTGAACTTCTCAAACAATACCTCCTTAACCCACCTGTGCTTTCATCGCCTAGAACTGATCGCCCATTTCTCCTATATATTTCAGCTTCAGATTTTGCTTTAGGAGCTATGCTATCTCAACTTGATGATGAGACAAGAGAGCATGCTAATTATTATATTAGCCAAACTTTAATTTGTTATGAAACCTGCTACACAGCATTAGAAAAACTATGTCTAGCAGTCATATTTTCTATGCAGAAATTATGCCATTATATGCTCAGTAAAAAAACATATGTCATTGCTAAATATGATCCCTTGTGGTATCTTATGAGTCGACCTTATTTATCGGGTTGTACAACAAAGTGGGTTCTTGCTCTAAGCGAGTTTGAACTCATTTTCATAGGACAAAATTTTGTTAAGGGTCAAATCATAGCAGATCAATTAGTTGTTGCACCCTTAGAGTCTACTTATCCCCTCATCATTGAGTTTCCTGATGAATGCCTTCAATTAGAGGCAGACCATGTTGAACAATGGTCCTTATATTTTGATGGAGCCCGATGGATGAGTGGGGCTGGTGCAGGTATTATTTTAATATCTCCACAAAAACACATTATACCTTTGTCCTTTAAATTAACATTTGCTTGCACCAATAATATCGCTGAATATGAAGCTCTAATCCTTGGATTACGAGCTGCCTTGGCGCTAAAAATTAAACATTTGCTAGTTTTTGGTGATTCTCAACTTATTATAAACCAAATTAATGAAGTTTATCAGACCAGAGATGATAAATTATGCCCATATAAAGCATATGTTTTGCAATTAATATCTCTATTTGATCAAGTTCCCTTGGAAGCTATCCCTCGAACTAGCAACCGTGTGGCTAACGCTTTGGCCGCAACTGCATCTCTTCTGCCCTTGGAGTTAGATGATGAATATGCCACCATTATTATTTTTCGACTCCAGGAACCTGCTTCAAATAAGTCATGCTTAGAACCTTTGGATGTGTTTCTAATAAATGAAACTACTCCTGAACCTTAGTATACAGATATATTTGATTTTCTTCAAAATGGGACTTTCCTTGCCAGTTCTAATAGAATCCAACGTCGATTATTACATAGACGAGCAAGTCAATTTGTAATAATTGGCAATACTTTATATAGGAGATCTTTTGAAGGTATCCTATTGAGATGTTTGAATCTAGAAGAATCCAAATCAGCTTTGAGTGAATCCCACGATGGATCTTGTGGAGGACATTTCAGTGGTAGTGTCATTGCTAAAAAGCTCCTTAGGATAGGCTACTTTTGGCCTACCATGGAGAATGATGCACATAATTATGTGCACCATTACGACAAGTGCCAGAAACATGCTGACCTTGTCCATGCACCTGCACAAGAACTGCAGGATATTTCATCTCCTTGGCCCTTTTCAAAATGGGGCTTAGACAAAATTGGCAAAATTAATCCTGTGTCATCTGATGGACACAAATTCATCATAACCGCCACTGAGTATTTCATGAAGTGGGTTGAAGCTATACCTTTAGCTTCCTGCATTGGAACATAAGTCTCTAAATTTATTTTTAATCAAATCATTTGTAGGTTCAGAATTCTTGCAAATCTTATCTCAGACAATGGAACTTGTTTCAAAAATAAATATGTTAAGAAGTTATGCCAAAAATATAAGATTCAACATCGTTGGTCCATTCCCTATTATCCTAAAGGTAATGGCCAAGCAAAAGCATCTAATAAAACATTAATTAAAATCCTTAAAATATTGGTCAATAAATCTGGATGCGACTGGCACATTCAATTATATCCATCTTTGTGAGCATATCACACTAGCGTTCGTACTCCCACACGTACTTCACCTTTTTTTTTGGCTTATGGTGTTGAAGCTGTTTTTCCCTTTGAATTAGAAGTTCCTTCTTTGGCTCTACTACTTCAAGATACCGAAGTAGGAGATGAATATCGAGCTGGCAGACTCAGTCAACTGGAACTCCTAGATGAAAAGTGCATCAATGCTTTGGAACATCTTCGTGCCTACCAAAACAAGCTTAAAAGATCATATGCTAAGAAAGTTTGTCATCGATCCTTTGAGATCGACGAACTTGTTTTAAAAGAAAATCAAAAAAATACTAATGCAACTAAAGACCTTAAAGGTAAATTTGAGCCCAACTGGCTTGGACCATATATTATCACTGCTAAATTTGAATCGGGAGCATACAAATTAGCTACCTTAGATGGTAAAGATTTAAAATAACCTATGAATATTATGCATCTTAAGCGATATTACGCATAAAATTTGGTTATTTCATCATTTGTATATATTTTACATATTGTCTCATTTTAAAAATATATATATAACTGTTTAAACAAAAACAAACAAAAAATAAAATAAAAGTAAAAACAACAATATTATTGACTCTTTCGAAACCAAAAAAGAAGAAAGAGAGAGTCAAAATTATCAAACTCCTCAAAAGTATTTGTTGAATTTATTTATTCTTGAAGTATTGTAGTTATATTTTCAAATTATTTTGGATAAATTAACATTTATTTGGAATCCCTCACTTTTGCAAACACAAAAATAAATATCTTGATTTTATCTGGCATGATTACTAATCTCTCTTATATCAAAGTCCACAAAATTCAATTAAATAAAGTTTGAGCACAGAGAATTGATCTTGTTATTTACTTAAAACAAGCATATCCTTTCACAATAAAATGATTATATTTATAATTTCCATGCTATGCTACATAGTAGAAATGGTTTCCTGAGCGAAAAGTTTCCCCTGCTATCCTATCATGCACATGGTCTAGAATCTTTGAGAATTGACAAAAGGACAAGCTCACCCCTACCCGGAATAAAAATCCCTTGCTCTATAGCTAATCCGAGCAAGTATCCCTAGCATAGGAAGAAAATAAAAGTTCAAGAAAAAGAGAAAAAGAAAAAGGTTATTTCAACATTATCTCAAATATCAAGCAAAAATACAAAAAGAAAAGAAAACTACCAAAAAAAAAAAAGCAAAACAAGCAAAAGCAAAAGCAATAAAATCCCTTTCCCTACCCATTGAAAAGAAAAGAAGGGTTGATGAGCTTGAATCCCTGGAATTCTCAATTATTCTAAAACTGTGAGGTAAGCCCCATAACAGTGGTTTGTGCCCAACCCGCTTGGCCTTGGGTAACTCCTAGCGTGGTGATATGTCTGTCACGTTAGCGACCTTTTGTACAGACCTATGTCTGCTTATGGATTAGCTAGCTCTTGATAGCCCGACTTACATAGTAGTCTGGTATGGTTATATGCATCTAAATCATGGTTAATGAACACTTATTTGGTTAATTTAAATCATTTGTATCAAATTATCTTGCTCAAAACTAGTAAATGCACAAAGCAATTGCACACACATTTGTATTTGAGAGATTTTGTGTATCATTATGATAAATCAAGATCGAAAATGAACTCACATACGCACATGGGATTCCTTATAAATCTAAATTTTGTCTTTAAGATACTTTGAAATATTTTTGCAAATTGTTTGGAATAATTTCATTTTCTTATTTGAGAACAGTTGTTTAGTATAAAGACAACTACATGCATTATCAAAAAAAATCAAAAATCATTTTCAAAAACATGCAATAAAGTTACATTTATATATAACTTTTTGACTTTCGCGACGATGGTATAGTTCCAAAACCAAAATTGGAAGTTTATTCCTAGCGCAAGTCCTCATCTTCATATTATCTTTTTATTTTCAAAAAATTAAAAATCAACCATGCAATAAAACTATTATTTTCTTCTTTTGGATTTCGCGATGATGGTATAAGTTTATACCTAAATATTCTATGCCTAGCGCAAACCATTGTTTTAATTTTATTTTCCCATTTATTTAAAATCATAAAAACATATGACTTAAATCATTATGTTACACAATTATGCTTTAAAACAACGCACATTGTTACTATTTCATGTCATTATGTCAAACTGCAATTTTACAATGATGGTATTATTCCTAGGGAATTATTCAAAAAATTTATCACACTTAGGAATTTATGCCTAGCAAAAATCATTTTAAAATATTTCATGCATAATATTTTCATTGAAATCTGAAAACAAATCACCATCATCATCATCATTTGCATCATCACAACAAAGTCTTAATACAGTCTTTTAAGCACTCTTTTACTTTTAGCAATATTTCTATACTAGGATTAGCTTGATGACCTAGCGAGCGACGAATCCATGAAATGGTCTATAATTGTCCTTTGAAATTATTGTTAAAAGTCCCTTTTTATTTTTTTATCAAATTATCCCACAAACAACCAATTTGTTTACATCAGATTATTTCATTTAAATTTTAAAAGCATGACATTCAAACCATAATATTTCCGAACGACATAATTACATGAATCATCAAATCAATCACACCAAAAACATTAAAGCATCATAAAAACATATGAACAAGTCATATCATCAAAAACAAAATCATATATACATATATCAAAATATATGTACATCATATACAGAAAAAGTGAATAGTAACAATGAATTAGGGTTTTACCCTATTTTTCTTAATTTTATTCAAAAACACTTAACAACATTTTAATTTTGCTTTTCGCGTTTTTACCTCAAACATTCGATTTGAGTAAAAACACGGAGGGGGCATCATAGTAAGCTATCATACGATTCGACCTAGAATCGTCGCCTAAAAATAGGAATATTTTTGCTTTCTCGTAGATCGAGAAGAACTCGTCTTTAACACATTTTTTTTTGGAAAATTTGCTAAAGAGGGGGCAAAATGTAGCACCCTAAAATTGGCACAATAATTCTTAGCAAATAATTAAAATTACTTTAGTAATAATTAAAAATTCAAATTTTAACCCCAAACCGCCCGTTAACCGCCTGTTAAACCGCTTTCCTCATTTTCTATGCCATTTTTAGGATTTTTTGTGAACGTTAGATGATATTGTCACCGATCAGACAATATCGTCTCAGATCGGACGAATTCGTCTAGAGAAGAACATCCAGACGATTTCGTCCCAAAACTAAATTTTCAAAATTAGCTTCTGTTCCAACAACTTCTCTAACTCGGGCAGAGACGCGTCTACACCGTTAGAGTCTCCCCCATTGGATATATTCCAGATTAGGATGATCTCCAACCTCCTAACCTCCCTCCTAAGCCTATTTAAACCTTAGGACCCCCCTTGAAATTCCCCTAGCTGAATTTTTCTGTACTTTGAGTTTTATTTGCCTTAGAATGTCTTAGACTACTGTTTGCCTTTGTCCCTTTTTGAATTTTCTTGCATGAACTTTGTCATTCTTTAGCTGGAGCAAGTTTAGATCGTCGTAGATGATCTTGTACAATCTCATATGATCACACCCCAATTTGAGACAATTTTGCACTCTACAGACGATTTCTACTATAGTCAACATTGGGGGCAATTAGTGCCCAAAGTTTGCACTTTTATCTTTTCTCGTCTGTTGTTTCATTCTGCATTTAGATCAGTTTATTGTTATTTGCATTTTAAAGTTCACCCATATAGCTTAAGTGCATGATAAGATCATAATTTGTCATTAGAATACTATAATTTACTTGAATTTATATTCATAATTATCGTTTTAGTATCTATATTATCATTTTACACCATTTTCCTTTGTTAGTATTGTCACATTTTTTGTGTTCTGTGTCTATTTCCCTAATTGCAGGTCTTTGAGCCTGACGAATTCATCAGATCTCAGATGATTCTGTCTGATTTTAGATGATCCTGTCAGATCAGAGGCGATCTTGACTACTTCAAAAATTAGAACCTCCATCAGACATCCGGATCAGGTATGGCTTTTTTCTAATCTACTATATTTTTTGTATTCTCTGTTTAATTTTGTTTCTATATTCATTTAAACCTACATTTCATATAGAACAGTTTAGATTCATTTGGAAAAACCTAGGATTTGAATGATTAAAGATAAAACTGAACACATCAAACACATTCCCAACATAGGCATGGAGACTACCACTAAACGTTTCCTGGTGAACCCCACCATCCATCAAAAAATCACCTTAATACCCCTCCCTTGAGATGCGAGACCTTCAAAGGGCCTCTCAGTCCGAGGTATTGTCCCATCCTTCTCGCATCCCCCTTCCGGGCATGGATCCTTTAACCTGAAGGTAAGGGTGTGAAAATTTTGGAACGATACAACAATATAACAATGATGTAGAACCTACCAAGGAATAAGATATGAGAGAGATTAGAGTGGTGAATAAGGAGGATCTAGAGTGGAATTTGTGAGTTATGGAATGATGATATGATCCATGATAGATGCAAACAAGATGAAAGTAGCATTTCAAGGGGACTTAAGATCATTTCAAAATATGATCAATGTAGGATATCCCAATGATGGAAGGGACACACATCTTTGAACCTTATCATTGATAGATTATTGAGCGCATTTAATTTGGAAAGCAGGACAACTGTATGGTAGGTTACCTCAAGATGCCACGAATTGATTGTAAGTGGTCTTAGGGTTATGCATAGTGGTGAATATTCACAAATTGGACGAATATTAGTATTTCCTAAATTAGAAATTTGTGAATATGAAGAAACTTAATGCCGATCCATTCACCTAAAATTTTTGGGACCAATTTTTTCTTAGGTTCAATTTGCCACAATATATATCCGAACATAGGCATATTTGTACTCGTTGGAAAGTGCTTTTCAAGCTTGATATAATGGTGGTATTTTTATGAAGTTAAAAGGTAATTTAATAGGTTAATTTTTTTCCAAATATGACCTTAATTTTTAGGGCTTCAAATTCTCCAATTTTTTGTGAGAGGGTGATTGATTTGATTTGCTTAGGATTCTTCTTTATTCACATTGATTTTGATTAGGATTCACCATTTTTTAGAAGTACATTTTGATTCCAACCTCTTATGCATAACCCTAGTCCGAAGTTGCCACCTTCGTAGTAATAGGCATGGGTAACCGTACAAACATAGGAATGGAATCTACTAGATCAAATTTGGATTAGAGTTTGTGTTAAGAAGATAAATTCTATATTTTGATCCAACAGAAGAGGGTGTGTGATAGTATCAGCTAAGTTTCTTGGATAGACATCAATTCCAAGAATGGTTTTGAGGGTATTGATCAATGTTGTGATAAATTTGATTAGGTAATGTCATCCTTCTCAAGTGATAGAGTGATTTGTGATGGGGTGTTTGTGAGATGGATGAATTTGATTTGTGATTACGTGCAAAAGGTATATGGATAAAAGAAGACAATTGATGAAGGGTAGGAGATAAAATAATAATAGATCCATTGAAAGGGGGTCATGGTTATGGGATGGTTAATTCTCCATGATCTCATAGTTCTTGTACTAGGTGCTAAAAATAGTGATAGTCCTCAATGTTGTGTCCTTTTGGTATATGCAATAGTGGTATTCTTTATACCATCTAGCTTTGGGCTTTTTGTATTGCTCTAGGCATATGTTAGATAAATAAATCACTTTTATGTCATACATTATTTGAAATATGGTCAATAATGGCTTCGAGAGGGGTGTTTGGATATGGGGTGGATGACAAAGATGTTGAATTTGATTGGAGGGTCAAGATGAAGAGGAGGTAGTAAAGGGATATGGGATTGAGAAATATTTTAAGGATGATGGGGAGGGTCATTTATGACTTAATTTTATCATAAGGTTGATGAGTTGATCAAAATTTGTTGTAGATCAACTAGAGCTGGAGTTAGATTAGGCAAGATAGGCGTGAGTAATTTGAAAACATGGGGAGCGTGAGAGTTGGAGTAGGCAAGATAGGTGTGAGTGGTTTTATAGGTACAAGGAAATGCATAAGATAAAAGTGGAAGAAGAGGATAGGGTGAGTGACACGGTTGCAGGTGTCGGGCCATGGGACGGGCATGGGGTAAAGGATTGGGTGACAAGGGAAGAGGGGGTAAGAAAGGGATAATTCCAAATGCTATGATCAAAACTTTCTACATTCATGAAGAATAATAAAGGTAGGGTGACCATTTGAGGTATCATTATACCATGGAGGTATGAAGGTATATATGCATGTCTTAATAGGATTTGGATACTTTTGTACACATGAGATATGTTGACCATATCATCTTTTAGTGTGTTGCCTTGTTGAGCTACAACTTATGTTGAATATAGTCTCCAATGTTTCTTGATTATGGTTTCTACCCATTGGGTAGATATGATACATACATACATACATACATACATTTACATATATATATATATATATATTATAATTGTACTCTCTTGAGTTGGTTGGATTTTGAGGTTCATTACAATTTACCTTGATTCAGATTTAATATTAATGGATTGTAATAAAGGTTTTAAACTATTCATAGTAACACAAATTTAGTTATATATAGCATTGTTTCATTCCTTAGTGGTTTGTCCCTCCTCGATGAACTCCCCTAGAATATTTCTAATATTCTTCAAAATATCTTTATTGATAACCTCATATGGAATTCTAAAATGCCTAAGCCCATAATTGAAACTTTCTAATAGTTTATATATCACTATAAAAATCTTCTTCTAATGTCTTAAATATAGAGCATCTCTTCCACCATGCCATGGATTGCCACACCTTATTTTATCTTTGATTTTCAAAGTGAATATGATGACAAGGAAAACAATATTAGGAATAAAATTCATGGAGTAATTTTATTTAAATCCCCACTTTCATTTGACCTAATTTTGAATCTCTAAAAACCCTAGCTATTATCCATGGAACCTCCATGTTAATCCTTTACTTTTAAGAATCATTATATAATGTTCAATCATTTTATCCTTGATAAATATTTATAGTATAAAAATTGCTTCATAGATCAAACTTTTTATATATTCACTCTCTCCATTGTCTCTATTTTTGGTATTTGCACTTCTAATTAGGGCTTTTAAATATGGGGTTCCTTAATGCTACCTATATTTTCCTTAGATGAATCCTTTTTTTTTAATATCTTTAAAGAAATTAAGCAAGGAAAGGTGAGGGGTCCTTCGTACTTGCACTTGTTTCCTATCCATACTCTCTACCTAATCTTTCTCAAAGATTTAAAATAAGGAAAGGTGAGGCTCTCTCCTAGTTTATAATCACTCTCGATAATTTTGGAATATTAGAAGTAGATTTCATATTATATTTATATATTTATTTATTTCAAATATATATATATTTTTTATTTGTGGAAAACATCCCAAAAGGGATGCCACTTTCGGGTAAGACCCAAGGAGGCAGGGGTATCCATTCCACCAAAAATGCCCAGGACTCGGACCTGGCCTACCACCTTTGACATACTCAAGGAGCAAACAAACACACAAAACCAATTTAAAAATAAGTAAATAACAACAAAAATAATAAAATAAAATAAAAAACATGCTCCTTGAGTGTGTCAAAAACAAAAGCACAACCAAACACGCACAATAAGATAAAAGAAACCACAACACAAACCACATAGAAAAACACAAGAACCACATAACAAAACACAAACAAGACAAAAACAACAGAACACTACAAAGACATAACCCAAAAAAAACATGAAAAATAAACACAACCAAAACCTAAAAAATTAAAAAATAAAATAAAAATAAAAATAAAAAACAACCAACAACAGACAATAAACAAAAACAAAAAACATAGAAAACACTCACACATAAAAACACGAAATAACACAAACAAAGAGAAACCCAAGAACAAGAACGAAAAAAACACAAGAACAATAACAAAAAACATAAAAAAAACAAAACAACAAAAACACAAGAACAACAAAAAACAACACAAAGAACACAAAAACAAAACAAAACAAAAGAACCCACCCACCTTAAAAAACTAAACAAAAAAAAAAAACAAAAAAAGAAAAAAAATGAACAAAACAATGACCTATCTAGACCAGAAGACTATTAAGGCAAGAATCAATAGAGGAAACAAAATAAAGAATAGAATGAGCTAGGGAACTAAAAAAAACTGAATGAACCAAAGAGAAGCAAAAAAAAAAACAAGAAGAAACTAGGTACCTTCAGAACTGGAGCCATCCAAAGAAATGATAGAAAGAAGAGCTTCCCTAATTTGAGAAGCCCACCATATAGGAGGGTGGCCATAACAAGTAAGATCACCTTTGTCCAAAGCCCAATTAGCTAAAGCATCAACACTCTTGTTTTGATCTCTAACCACATGATTGTAATCAACTTTCAAAAATCCCATCTGGATTAACCGAATCTTCTCAATAATTCTTTTTATTCTCCAATCCACCTTATGATTCTTAGAAGGAGTCTTCAAGAGATTAATCATAAGTTGAGAGTCAGACTCAACTAACACCTTTTCCCATCCAACCTTAGTAGCCTCCTGAAGGCCTCTCGAGGATACCATACCCCTCAAGCAAGGTTATTGGAAAGAATACCCAAATTCTCAACAAAAGTAAAAACCAGGGAGCCATCTCGAAAGTCTACCAATTCCTCCCACACTGGATTTTCCAGGGTTCCCTCTAGAGGCTCCATCAGTATTGACTTTTCCAAAATCCTTAGGAGGAGGTTGCCAATTTCTAGTCCTATCCATCTTACTAATACTCACATTCCCTTTAAGTTGGTTGCCCTTAGAAGGTTTAATCTTCAATATTTGCATCACTTGATCCCATCTTTGGTGGGAGTTTTGGGGGTGATTAAGGAGTTGATGGACCGATTCAACTAAGTTGGCTATGGTATTTTGCCAAATATAGTGAATATCCTTCCTATCTTGATTAAAAATTTGGTTGTTCCTTTCATTCCAAATATTCCAAAGAAGAATGGTAGAACCCATCCAAACTAATCGCCTAATAAAATGATCAACACCCTCTTGATTAGGCCAATCCCTCCAAAGCTGTTCAAAAGTAAAAAAATTGGACCACTCGTAAGCCAAGTAAAGTGGCCATTCTCCTCCATAGCTCAGAGGCTAAAGTACACTCAATAAAAATATGGTTGATATTTTCTACATTCTCTTCACACATTTCACATCTAAAAGGGCCATGAAAACCACGCTTCATAAGTTGCTCACCAATAAGCACCCTACGATGCAATAAAAGCCAATTAAAGAACCTCACCTTAGGCCAGAGCTTTTGAGCCCACAATCGAGAAAATATGTCAGAAGAATGGTTGGGATTATTATGGCATAAGGTCAAATAACCTTGAGCAACTAGAATACTCACCCTTAGTAGTGTTGTTCCATCCAAAACAATCTTTTTCATGGGACCAAGAGAGGGATCTCATATGAAGGATGCCTTGGATATCTTGTCTTTGCCTTTCTGGGATTTGAATAGGCCAGTCCTCAATAGGGATCCAATATCTACCAACCTTTGAATTACCAAGATGGTACCGACAGTAATTAGCCACCTTTATCCAATTAGCTCGGTGAAGCTCCTCCATCCAAGGCCTCCAATCGGGAAACCGAGTTATCAAAGGCTTGTGACCATCCCAAGAATCTATCCAAAAATTTGCATGTTGACCATTATGAATGATCCAAAATAATTTTTTCTTTATCAAATCCTCACCAGTCTTAAGAACTCGCTAAAATGGGAGAACCTTTGGTAGGAAGTTGATAGCGAACAAGGTCTTCAGGACTTTTGTTCTCAACATATTTAGCACGGAGATTATTGGCCCAAAGAGCATTGGGGTTATGCAACATCCTCCAATATAATTTAGCAGCTAAAGCTTTGTTGTTATTAATTGAAGACCGAAATCCTAACCCCCCTTCACTCTTAGGAAGACATAAAGTATCCCATTTCACCAAGGCCCATTTTCTTTTCTCCTTAGTACCACTCCAAAGGAAACGATGACTGATTTGATCCAATTCTCGAAGAACAACCTTTGGGATATTCAAAATGGAAGAAACATAAATAGGAATAGCTTGAAGGACTGATTTTACCAAGGTGATTCTACCCCCATAAGAAAGCCACTTGTTGGTCCACTTTCCAATTTTCTTCTTGACTTTGTCCAACAACCAATTCCAATCTTTATTTTTCTGCCTTTGAATATTTATGGGAATACCTAAATAAGTGATTGGAAGAGAGGTCTTCTTATATCTTAATTTATCCAAGACCATGGATTCCTGTCTAGCAGAGCAGTGAAAGAAAATAACTTTAGATTTGTCTTCATTGATCAACTCGCCCAGTAGCCTTAGAAAAACAACTAATGATTTGCTTAATATTAGAAGCTTCCTTAATTGTAGCTTTACCTAAAAGAGTAGAGTCATCCACAAATTGAAGATGAGAGATAGGTCTAGCTCCATGAGCAATGGTAACTCCCTCAAGGGTTTTGTTTTCCCTCTTTTTGGTTATAGTCCTACCCAAGCATTCAACAAGAATGATGAATAAATAAGGGGATAGCGGGTCACCTTGCCTAATACCTCTGGAAGCCGGGAAAGACCGAGAAGGCCTGCCATTGATAAGAACTAAGTAGGAAACCGAAGAGATACATCCCATAATCCAATCCATCCAATCCTTAGAGAAACCAAATTGCCTCAAAACTTTGATAAGGAAGTGCCAATCCACTCTGTCATAAGCTTTGGATAAGTCTAACCGAATGAACATGGAAGGAGAATTTTGCATATCCATGGAATGGATGGCTTCCCGAGCAAGAACTATCTCATCTACTATTTGACGTCCTTCCACATAACCCCCTTGCTCTGGGGAAATAATCTTATGCAAAAGAGGCTTCAACCTTTCTCGCCATGATTTTAGTAATGATTTTGAGAAGAACATTACATAAAGCAATAGGTCTAAAAGCTGAGATATGATCAACCTCTTGAGCTTTTGGAACAAGAGTAATATAAGTTTTATTGATAACCTTCAAAATTTCTTTGGCTTTCCTGGCTTCTTCCACCACCTCTAATAAATCAACATGAAGGATATCCCATAACTCTTGGTAGAACTCAATAGGAAAACCATCAGGACCTGGGGTTTTCCTTTTTGCATTTTAAAAACTACTTGTTGAAGCTCATTGATAGTAACAAGAGCAGTCAAAATAGAGTTCTCCTCATAAGTGATAAGAGAAGGGATTGCTTGAAGAACATTTTGTTGTGAAGCCGAGTCAAGAGGAGTAGCAACAAAAATATTGGAAAAGTAATCAACAACAATAGAGTTCATGCCATCCCAAGTATAAACAACATCTCCAGAATCTGATTTTAAGGAAGAAATAAAGTTGTGAGATCTTCGAGCTAGAAGAGATTTGTGGAAGAAATTTGTGTTTCGATCTCCTTCTTTGAGCCATTGAATTCTAGATTTTTGCTTCCATAAGATTTCTTCTCTTTTTTCCCATTCCTCTAACCGAGTTGTGAGTTTAATTTCATCTCGCACTTCTCTTCTCTGTGAGGCCATCTAAATGGATTTTCTTATTCAAATTTTCAAGATGAGCAATAACTTCATGTTTTTTTTTATGAACATCCCCAAACTCTTTCCAGTTCCAAGTCTTGATTTTGGATTTAATGTATTGCAGTATTTTGGCAAAACAGAACATCTTAGTCCCATGCCTAGGTTTACCTTCCTTCCACCATTGTTGCACATGAGGTCTGAAGGAAATGTCTCTAAGCCACATTAATTGAAAACAAAAAGGAGAGAAACTCACATTGGTTTTCCACATTTCCACCATGACCGGCCAATGATCCGAACCAACATTATTAAGAGTCTTCACTTTAGGAATGTGACCATGGATTAAGAAATTTTTAGAGAGCAAAAACCTATCCAATCTCTCCATTATACAAGCTAAGCCTTGCCTTCTGTTAGACCAAGTCATAAGGCCATTATCTCGGTTGGATATCCACAAGATGGAGGTTTGCAATATATTCGCTCATGAGGTCATTGCTTTTGTCCAAATTTCTATTTCCCCCCATTTTCTCATCCAGAGAGAGGATGGTATTGAAATCTCCTCCGATCAAGATCCAAGCTTTAGGAAAATGAGAGATAATATGAGTAATATCCTTCCACTGTCTTCTTTTTTCCTCCAAAGAAGTCGGAGCATAAATAGTAATGCAGAGCATAATCTGGTTGGAATGTCTACTTTGAATAGCTATAGCCAACAAACCCCAACTGCCAACCATATGGTGAATAACTACCTCTTTTGGGTCCCAAAGACAAGCAATGCCACCCGAAGTCCCTTGGGAACCGAGGGAAACCACTTTTCCAGCTGGCCAAATTTTACCGGCAATTAAGTCCATATCCTCCATTGACATCTTTGTTTCTTGAAGGAAAACAAGATGTGGATGATCTATCTGAATCATTCTTCTAATTTCATTTTGTTTTGAAAGACTCCCTTTGAGTCCTCTAATATTCCAAGTGATGATCTTCATTAATACCAGGGCTAAAAAGTTTGGGAAGGGCATTAATCTTACCTTCCTCTACAAGCTTTTCACCTTCTTTTACCATATGATATTGATTGGTCTTGCGACCTACTTTTTGATTAGAATCCATCTTCAATTTTTTTTCCCTATTTCTTGACTTATTCCAATTGAATCTGAGATGGCTTCTAACCTTGAAGAATGCTCGTACACAGCCAAAATTTTACTAGATGGTTCAATGGAGTCTATATTGGGACTTGCATTATTTGAAGTTTTGACATTTGAAATATTGTTTTTCTTGTGTAAATTTTCTCCTTTTTTTTCTGTTGAAAACCTTTGATTTGTTGGTTTGTCTCTCGAGTTCTTCCCTTCATATTTAAATTGTGTTTCTAAGATTTCAGTTTCCATTATTTCCTCTTCCTCACTTGGGACATCATTTGTGGAAAGGATTTCAAACATATTAGCAGATGACTTTGATTGATCCTTCATAACCGGTTTTTTCTGAGTGTTCTTCTTCTTAGGTATTTGGAAACCTGCCGAGTTTATATCTTCTTTCTTTTGATCAGGAATTTTATTTGGGCAAGCACTGGCCAAATGACCATATTCATGGCAAATTCTACAACGAAAAGGAATGTTCTCATAGTCCACTACTTGCTCCCAAGTGTCTTCCCCAAATTGTAATGTGATATTTTTAGGTAGGGGTTTGTCAAAATCCATTAAAACACAAATCCGAGCATAAATAATATGTTCAAAATTTTGAGTACAATCAACAATCATCATAAAAGTTCCTAAAGAGTTTCCAATTGAAGAAAAAATAGTAGGATTCCAAAATTCAATAGGGAGGCCAAAGAGTCTAACCCACACGGGAGCTATAGAAGGCATCCTCTTCTTCAGTTTTAAATTTAGTATGCCAGGGCTTCATGAAAAGCCCCGCCCTTCCAAAAAACCAAGGACCCCCTTGAAAATTTTTCTCTCTATCTTCATTATTAGCAAATAAAACAAGAAAATAACCATTTGGATAAATAGAGATTTGTAACTCACCTTTAGTTTTCCAGC
The DNA here is from genome assembly GCA_028583015.1 of Wollemia nobilis. NCBI lineage: Eukaryota > Viridiplantae > Streptophyta > Pinopsida > Araucariales > Araucariaceae > Wollemia > Wollemia nobilis. Next base: position 55,554 of record JAQPPZ010017255.1, read on the forward strand.
TTTTTGCAGCCCAGACTTTGAAAGCGGATAGACTCGAACGAAAACCCACGAACCGACAAATTAGTCCTCTTTTTTCCAAATCTTCAATGCCAGTCCGAATGTTACCCATATCAAGCTTAACAATAGGAGTTCCATCAGCTGCTTTAAGACATCCTGACTCCATTTTCCTGGGATCAATCTTAGGCATTCTTAGAGGTTTATGGGAAGCCCTAATATTGATATTAGCATTGGGCTGAGGCTGTCCACCATGAAGGGCATCCCTAAAATTTATTTTTGGGACCGAGTCTTCGAAATTCTTACCCTTGACAGGGGTTTTCACAGTAGAATTATTTTGTGGGTGCACCTTAGCACCAGATTCACTTGAGATATGAGCCATTTTTTGATCAACCGCTTGAAACTTGTTTCGTGATCTCTTTAATCCTTGCCCTAGACGTCGTGGAAAGGTATGGTTTTCACTTTTCTTTTGTGCAGCAAATTGGAAGCCGTTGTCACTCAAGTTCATAGTATGATCTGTTGAAAGACAAATTTCTAACCCATCTTGTATCCCCTGCAACATTTCCTGCTAAAATATTGAGCATAAACCACAAAAATATTGGCCGCTAGGGCCCGAAGGCCCTAAAAACCAACCTCTGGAGCCGCTTGCACTCAACCCAGGATGAAACCCTCGCATAGCCGCTTGCCAAATATATCGTTCACACATAGGGATGCGCTAGGATCTGTGTTGCTCCAAATGATATGAAAATTGGTGGAGATGTTCTAGGGTTTTTCAGGCATCTACCCTCAAAATTTTAGCTCAATCCGAGTCCGGATGAGTGAGATATGGCCGAAACGAGTTCGGCAGTTTGGGCAGTCCTCCGAAAAATGTCTAATCAATTTCCTTCCTCTTCAAAATCTTGCCTCTACTTCTTTGCCTCATTTATTTCAAATATTGAGTATCAAGTTGTACACTTTCTTGTTTTAGGTCACATCTCTTCATGTTTTAGGTCACAATTTTTTATATTTCAAATGATTATCTTTTGCCATTAATTCACTTCCTTTTACACTTAGATAGAGGTCTTAATATATTAGATGAAACTTGTTGAGTGGTATTTTCACCCGATTGTGAAAGTACACTCTCCTTTAGGATTTGGGTTCCAAATCCCCTCTTGCAAAGAAGTTAAACAAACAACTTCTCCAAGGTCTCCGTTGTATTAGCATTTGCATATGTGTATTAGTAATCTCAAATAAAGATATTCAATTTAAATGCTTGGAACACCTTAGTGATTGCAAGTAACTCGTAAACAAGGGGCAATGTTGGTTTATTTCATCATGAAACTTTAGTGATTGTTCATTGCTTTTTTTTTTTTTTGAATTTTTTAAATGTTTATTTTAATGCCGAATATTTAAAATAAGTTAAAATTTCTGAAAAAAAATAAAATGCAGAAAATGAAAATGAAATGCGAAAAACCGAAAATAAAATGCACTCAGGATGATGCTATCCTGTTTCGACAAAACCGAAGATGTGAGGTCTCCATGCATGCAACCTAACCTATTGGACTTGCAAAACAAGCACAATCCCCATAGACTAAGTGTTGGTTCCTAGGGTACGAAATAAAATTCAGATTTCAAATATTCGCCTAATGTAACCCAAAAAAATGGCATTTAACATTATCTATAAATTCAAAATCTGAAAAATGAAAGAATAAACATTAAATCCATAGCATGCAAAGAAAATCTCCTTCTTTCTTGCCCACAAGATGCAAATTTCTGAACACTTCTGCATTAAAAATATGTCATTTTACAATAGCAGAATTTTTGGTTTTTCCAAACCAATCTGTGGAAGAAAAACAACTCAAACAGGTCCAGAATGGCCTTCTCGCCTTCAACTCTGCAACTCTGCTTGCAGCGGTTTCCACCCCTTCTGGCCTCTTTGAATGGCGTATTTAAACTTCTAAAAAAATTGTTTCTCCTTCCATGACGGTTCGTTTCATTTTTCGATGGTTGTTCGTTTCACCTTCCCTTGTATGCGTGTGCTTTGGTTTCCATTTTGTGGCCCTTCGCTGCATTTTCTCCACATGGGCTTGCATCCATTTCCCTCCATGTGTAACGACCATCTTAAATGATTTCAATCATTAAATATTCCTTATGTAACGCTTTGTCTTATTCATTAGATTTTGTCCTTATGTCCACGTCACTATGCAGGTCCGTTACCTTGGCAAAAATGGAACATGTCGCGATATCGTGACACTTTTGCCTCCTTGCTCTCTTTTGTTGCTTTTAGCCGTGAAAATGTAACATGTCGTGATATCGCGACACTTTTTTTTTTTTGGTCACGAAAATGCAACATGTCGCGATATCGCGACACTTTTTCCTTTCAAACACAAAATTTTTTACATCCATATACTTTTCTTTTGCACGAAATGCAACATGTCGCGATATCGCGACACTTTTCTTTTGCCCAATGCAACATGTCGCGATATCGCGACACTTTTTCTTTTTTGCCGAAATGCAACATGTCGCGATATCGCGACACTTTTCCTTTGCATGAAAATGCAACATGTCACGATATCGCGACACTTTTTCTCTTTAACATTCATACACTTTTCTCTTTGGATGCAACATGTCGCGATATCCTGACACTTTTTCTTTGGCGAATGCAACATGTCGCGATATCCGTAACACTTTTCTCTCTTTTGCCACGATATGCAACATGTCGCGATATCGCGACACTTTTTCTCCTTTGGCCGTGATAATGCAACATGTCGCGATATCGCGACACTTTTTCTCTTTTGGCCACGACGGTGCAACATGTCGCGATATCGTGACACTTTTTCTCTTTTGGCCGCGATGGTGCAACATGTCGCGATATCGCGACACTTTTTCTCTTTTGCCATGAAATGCAACATGTCGCGATATCGCGACACTTTTCTCTCTTTTGGCCCAAACGCAACATGTCGCGATATCGCGACACTTTTTCTCCTTGTGGTGTTTTGCTTTTTTCCTTGATCTTTAGCCTATGGGCCACTTCAGTCTTCTTGGAACACATGCAAAAAAGGTGGGTCCCCAATTTTGGGGTACGTTGTGGAGCAGCCACAACAAATGGTGACTCTGCTGGGAAATGCTCCTGAGCATTTCGGTGAGAACTCAACCTGAAAACACATAGACTCAAATACAAGCGTTAGAAAATATCCCAAGAATGAAACTAGACGAGAAATACATGAAGCATTAGAATTATTAAGCATCAGCTCGGTGTGTGCAATGTGCTTCATTCCCTATCGTTTGAAACTCGTTCAACATTCCATTGTCAGTTTCACTTATGATTCGTATGCAAGGCTATGAATGATTTGTGCAGGATTTGATGTATGACAACTATGTTAGAGATATAACAACCTGCTTTGCAAAGGCTCAGACCTTCTAGTATCATGAACAAACATATTAAAACTGTCAAACCCTCTTAGGACCAAATATATGTATACTGAATTAATTTACTAGATCCCAAAGTTGGTTATGTGTCACTACCATCTTGAACCCATGTGCAAGTGTAAGTGAAATCAGAGCTTTGGGGAATAGGATTCCCAACCTAAGCGAGATGGGAATTTAACCCTATCCTTACTACTCCGATCTAGAGTTCATTACCTCATCTTGAACAAAATGATTTAACCTGTTATGGATGAAACTGTCAGGCTAGCCTGTCCGTTTGAGCAGTCAGTGGTCTTGTTTTTAGACAAGACATGTTGCCACGCATGAGCATACTCCATTGCCAGCCAGGCGTCTATAGCCCCGGTGGAGATTAACCCCATAATCCAGGATTTGGCTCTACTTTTGATTTCTTGGACCTTGGGGATGACTACCCATCCTTGCAAGGGACATGTAGTACGATCCTTCCAATCCAATATTAATAAAGAAATGAAAAATATTTGCTTTGGAATTTCAAGTTCTTGAATGGGCAAAATAGAAGCTTTGGGGAATCGGATTCTCAACCTAAGCGAGATGAGAATTAGACCCTATCCTTACTACTCCATGAAGGTCAAATCAGAGCTTTGGGGAATTGGATCCTCAACCTAAGTTCGATGAGGATTTAACCCTATCCTTACTACTCTGATTTTAGGCTTTAAGCATTATGGGAGTGGTAAAAACCATTGTTTTAAGGATTATGTTGCATGATAGGACAGACACGAAATATTCCTTTCGCCTCACCTTTTCTTCCAAGTATGGTTTTGACCATTTTGCTCAAGATCCTCTTTAATATGCGTAGAACGTGCTTGGTTCAAGATAGTTCGGGCATCAGTTCCCAACCTTAGGATCCTTTTAATATATGTTATGTAATAACCCTAAGAGGATTCGACACCTTTTCAATGATTGTACATGAAATGAAGATGCAACTGAGATGAAATGTATATGCAATGTGGAATGTAACATGAGATATGAATGCATTGCTCCTTTTGAAATGCGGATGGAATATACCACCTACTTTACCATAATTTATAAAACTGACAACTTCATGCATCACAAGTTCCAAACGATATTCTTTAATGTGTTTGCGATACTCGTGGAGCTTTCTGCAATACAATTCCGATGTTTCATATTCTCCTAGTCTTAGTCAACATTCATAAGGACATAAGCTGACAAACCAAAAGTGTCCAAAGAACTCACACACCACTTTAAAACCAAAACTGAAATCAAATCCAAAAACGAAACTTGAAAACACAAACCAAAACCAAAAACCAAAATCTATATACAAATGTACAATATGGTACAAGACGATGCACAGTTTGAATTATCATTTTCCCGGATCCCAAACCTGATTAGAATTCTTTAAAAGACATATGACGTGATACACATGCCAAATGTGGAAGGAATCAAACAAGAACAAGACTAGACCAAACCATGCAACCAACTTCAACTTTCCTCTCTCACCCCACCAATTAGATTTCGTTCCATTAGTATTCTTATAGGTGAGATTCAAATTACCAAATTGATTAGACAATGGTTGATTTTCAATTCTTTCTTGTCTATTCTTTAAGGTGTAAATTTCATAATTCCATTCATGATTTAGAACTAGGCTTTCTTTATTCAAAATGAAATTTTGTAAGCAAGAGCCTATTTCTAAAAATTTCAAAGCTAATTCATTTTCCATGTTCTTAGGCCAATCAAAATTGTGCAACAATTTACAAGCATCTAGGATATTTACTAAATGGGGATCATTAGAAGTTTTTATCCTAGGTTCAATAATTAATTGTTGATGAATTTGATTTAGCAATTTAAGTGCATCAAGCTCCTTTTCATTCATTAAAGTAATGTTATCAAAGGTGTGGTTAGAAATTAATTCTTGTTCTTCATTCACCTTCAATGGCATTTCATCATAAACATCATTCAAATTCAAAACATGGTCGTTCAACTCTTCACCTATAGCTTGGGTGTTTGAACACAAAAGGTTAGATTCTACCTTTTGCACATTTTCACTTACCAACACTTGGTGAGAAATCACAATTTCTTCATTTATTACCTGTTCATCAAACATACCAAAATTGGGCACCCAATTGAAAACATGCCCATCCTTTTCAACCCTCAAATATTTTTGGTCAAAGTGTATGTCAAGTAACTCATCTTCATGATCAATCACTTTCGTTGCTTCTAATAGATCAATCTCTTTGTCATTTAATTCCAATTCTTTGTTCACTATCCATGGTATTTCTTCATTTGAATCCCCAAAATAATCATGCAAACTTGTATCCGAATCTTCAATGAGTTTATATTCAACATGATCGAATTTTGTAACCTTCTCAAATCTTGTGAATATGAGATCTTCGTATGAAGTAGAAGTTTCAACATCCTGCATATAAATTGGAATAGAGGCTTCATTAATAGGGGTGTGAGGAAATAACATATCTTCATATCTTCCCCAACCATTGTAAAAATTATCTTCCAAATTTGTGGGATGAAACTCCATGGTATTTGTGACATGATCTTTTGATTCATTTGTCAATTCTTTTTCTTCTTTGTCCTTGGTAATAGGATCATTATAATCTTCCAAGATTTGATGAGATTTGAAACCCTCTTCCAAAACATCCTCAAATTGTACAGGAGTTGTAATATCTTCCTTTGAGTAGGCGATTATGTTGTCCTGTATATCAATTGGCACACAAGTTTTATTAGCAGTTTTGGAGTGAGTGTAGTCTTCCCACTTCTTCCAAGCATCATAATAATCATCTTCCAAAGTCAAGTGGTGACGTTCAACTACTTCTTCAACATCTTCCAATTCATCAATGTGCTTCTCATCAAATTCACCTTCACCTTCCTTAGATGGTTCAATTATTTCCAAAAGTGGGTCATTTTTTGCATTCAAATTTGTAAGGCTATCATAGTTCAACTTGGTAACCCATGATTTCGCTTCATCACAATTTGGAGGGTGAAGAATTTCTTGATCATTAATTTCAAACATCTCATCAATAGTATCTTCCAAGAACAAGTGGTGAAACTCTATCATATCTTCAAATTCATTTATTGGTTTTCTTCCAATTTCACTTTCAACCACTTCATCCAATTCTATGGTAGGTTCCATCCTATCCCATATTTCAAACATTGTTGAATTTAGAACCCCTTCATCTAAATAATCATGTATCTCTATGAATGAGTTCATTTCTGCATAATCCTCATTGGTGGATGTTGGCTTAGCAATTTGCACCTCCTCTTGGACTACATCTAAGGTGGTTGTAACATTTAGACCTTCAAATTCATCCCCTTGATCATTTACCTTAGGTATCATTGGAGTGGAGGGTGCTACCTTTGATGGTTGGTGTAGGTTGGCATCACTAACTCCAAAAGAACAATCTCTCATGTGAACATGTTGTGCCTTTTCTTCTTCCAAAACTTGTTCTACCTTTTCAAAGATCTCATAGATTGTCTCTAGAGACAGGTCATCCAAGTTTTCCTTAATGAGTGTAGCAAGTGTGGGGGGTATGGCTCTCAGGTATACTTCAATAGCTTCTTCTTCCGATGTACCCAAACTTTCCCACATTTGAGAGTACAATTCACGAAACCTCACACTGAATTGACTCATGGACTCATTAGGCTCTTTACACATAGAGGTGAATTGATTTTGCAACCTATCCAAGTCAACTTGATTACCAAAGTGATAAAGATAGGCTGCTTCTAATTGGCTCCAAGAAGTCTTAACCTCCATGGGTAAATGGCAATACCACGAGAATGATCTATCACCCACAATGTATGGGAAGAACCTACAAGCAATAGGCTCATAAAATACTTGAAATTGACATAATGTGAACTTATAGATATGTAGATTTTGTAGGTATCCTGATGCCACTTCTTGATTAAAAAGTCGTAGAAACTCCAATAACATTTGATGAATTTGATAAGGTGTTCCAAAGGTAGGATGACATTCATAATACTTTCCTAATGCAGATACCATCGTTTCTCTTAGGGACATCATTTCTTCTCTTAGGGATACAATTTGCTCCTCAGATGTTGCCATTAGTGAAACTCAAAGAATAACTTCAAAACCAATTTGTTAGTCATGAATAAAAGAAGGAACCATGACAAAGCAAAATTCTAAAAATGTAAATTAGTTTCTGATTCACCAGATCGCATATGCGCAAGTGAAGAGCATACTCCTAGTGTTGTAGGCTTTCTGATTCACAAGATCGCATTACACGCAAGTGAAGAGCATAATACCGACAACAAATACATTTTAGACAAAATAATTCCTTACAAATAAGCATGAAATGACTCGTAAATATCAAACATGTAATGTATGAATAATCATGTTAGCATCAACCAAGAGATGTATCCATTAAAATCAAATGAAAGTAATTGCATGGAGACAACCTCGTTAGGCAAGACCAATTTTTTTTTTTTTTAAATCAAATCAAAACACCTTATTCCTGTATGAACAATCAAAAGCGTTAGAACAATGCATAGCGATTCACGTCCTCCTTTTAACACTACAAGGTTGTATTGTTAAAAGAGGGCTAAAGATAATAATCAATAGGGCATGAAATATTCAAAATTTAAATCCCTATAGCATTTAAATCACACTGAAATAAAACAATTCAGGCCCTCCTTCTAGCGCCAATCTGTTGAGTGGTATTTTCACCCAGTTGTGAAAGTACACTCTCCTTTAGGATTTGGGTTCCAAATCCCCTCTTGCAAAGAAGTTAAACAAACAACTTCTCCAAGGTCTCCGTTGTATTAGCATTTGCATATGTGTATTAGTAATCTCAAATAAAGATATTCAATTTAAATGCTTGGAACACCTTAGTGATTGCAAGTAACTGTAAACAAGGGGCAATGTTGGTTTATTTCATCATGAAACTTTAGTGATTGTTCATTGTTTTTTTTGGATTTTGAATTTTTTAAATGTTTATTTTAATGCCTGAAGATTTAAAATAAGTTAAAATTTCTGGAAAAAATAAAATGCAGAAAATGAAAATGAAATGCAGAAAACTGAAAATAAAATGCACTCAGTATGATGCTATCCTATTTCGACAAAACCGAAGATGTGAGGTCTCCATGCATGCAACCTAACCTATTGGACTTGCAAAACAAGCACAATCCCCATAGACTAAGTGTTGGTTCCTAGGGTACGAAATAAAATTCAGATTTCAAATATTCGCCTAATGTAACCCAAAAAAATGGCATTAACATTATCTATAAATTCGAAATCTAAAAAATGAAAGAATAAACATTAAATCCATAGCATGCAAAGAAAATCTCCTTCTTTCTTGCCCACAAGATGCAAATTTTTGAACACTTCTGCATTAAAAATATGTCATTTTACAATAGCAAAATTTTTGGTTTTTCCAAACCAGTCTGTGGAAGAAAAACAACTCAAACAGGTCCAAAATGGCCTTCTCGCCTTCAACTCTGCAACTCTGCTTGCAGCGGTTTCCACCCCTTCTAGCCTCTTTGAATGGCGTATTTAAACTTCTAAAAAATTGTTTCTCCTTCCATGACGGTTCGTTTCATTTTTCGATGGCTGTTCGTTTCACCTTCCCTTGTATGCGTGTGCTTTGGTTTCCATTTTGTGGCCCTTCGCTGCATTTTCTCCACATGGGCTTGCATCGTTTCCCTCCATGTGTAACGACCATCTTAAATGATTTCAAATCATTAAAGATTCCTTATGTAACGCTTTGTCTTATTCATTAGATTTTGTCCTTATGTCCACGTCACTATGAAGTCTGTTACCTTGGCAAAATGGAACATGTCGTGATATCGTGACACTTTTGCCTCCTTGCTCTCTTTTGTTGCTTTTAGCCGTGAAAATGTAACATGTCGCGATATCGCGACACTTCTTTTCTCATTTGGTCGCGAAAATGCAACATGTCGCGATATCGCGACACTTTTTCTTTTTGGCCGCGAAAATGCAACATGTCGCGATATCGCGACACTTTTCTCTTTTGGCCGCAAATGCAACATGTCGCGATATCGCGACACTTTTTCTCTTTGGCTACGAAAATGCAACATGTCGCGATATCGCGACACTTTTCCTCTTTTGGCCGCGACAATGCAACATGTCGCGATATCGCGACACTTTTCCTTGTTTGGCCGCGAAAATGCAACATGTCGCGATATCGCGACACTTTTCCTTCTTTGGCCGCAAAACTGCAACATGTCGCGATATCGCGACACTTTTTCTCTCTTTCTCTTTGCTTTGGTCGCGAAAATGCAACATGTCGCGATATCGCGACACTTTTTCTCTTTTGGCCGTGAAGATGCAACATGTCGCGATATCGCGACACTTTTTCCTGTTTGGTCGCGAAAATGCAACATGTCGCGATATCGCGACACTTTTTCTCTTTTGGCCGCGACGATGCAACATGTCGCGATATCGCGACACTTTTTCTCTTTTGGCCGCGACGGTGCAACATGTCGCGATATCGCGACACTTTTCTCCTTTGGCCATGAAGATGCAACATGTCGCGATATCGTGACACTTTTTCTCTTTTGGCCGCGAAGATGCAACATGTCGCGATATCGCGACACTTTTTCTCATTTTGCCGCGAAAATGCAACATGTCGCGATATCGCGACACTTTTTCTCTTTTGGCCGCGATGGTGCAACATGTCGCGATATCGCGACACTTTTTCTCTTTTGGCCGTGATGGTGCAACATGTCGCGATATCGCGACACTTTTTCTCTTTTGGCCGTGATGGTGCAACATGTCGCGATATCGCGACACTTTTTCTCTTTTGGCCGCGACAATGCAACATGTCGCGATATCGCGACATTTTTCTTTTCTTTTCCTTGGCCGTGAAACCGCAACATGTCGCGATATCGCGACACTTTTTCTCCTTGTGGTGTTTTGCTTTTTTCCTTGATCTTTAGCCTATGGGCCACTTCGGTCTTCTTGGAACACATGCAAAAAAGGTGGGTCCCCAATTTTGGGGTACGTTGTGGAGCAGCCACAACAACACTCTTTCACATCTTAGGTCATACTCTCTCACTCATAGATCACATAGTTTCATATCTTGGATTGTACCCTCTTTTTTTTAAGATGTAATATTTTGTACCATAGATTATACACTTTTGATATTTATTTATAATATTTCTTATTTTAGTTGCATCCTTTCATATGTTGGGTCATATATATATATCTCAATTTGTTATACATGTGCACCCCACAAGGAGCCAAGACCAAAGCTTTGATACCACTTATTGCTAAACAACTGTGAGAGTTATAGCAATAGCAGTAGCAATCCAATAATGTACAAATAGCATTACCCAATTAATAATAATAATTCAGTTTCCAAAAAATCAAATATACAATAATCAAATTCTAAAATCAAATTAATACAAATATTTTGTCCCTTGAAGAGGCTATATCTTTTATATGCAACAAATACGACTATAATTTAAATATAAAAATAAACTCAACCATCACCCATCTTTTTATATAGATAAAGTCAATCACTAGCCTTAATTCTAATACTCTGGACCATTTAATTTTAAAAATCAAATTAATAAAAATAAAATAACATAATTATATTAAAACTATTATTATAAGTATTTTACATTTAATATAAAAATTAATATACAATATTATATATATCACACGGAGAGAACAGAATTTGGATACTCTCCATTAAATAATATATAGATAAACGTCATAATAAAATCAGCTTAACCCTTCAAACATGCCCTACAATGATAGCCGAAGTTATTTGTCTATAGCTTTGAATGTGCACGACACATAGGTGCATGAGGATGTTTTCACCATTGAGAATCGAACACACAAACGTGTACTTGTGGATATGGCTCCTTTACATGCAAGCCTAGTCCCCAACTTTCCTAGGAGTTTCGTTTTTCCAAACCTAATGGGAAAAGTTAGAAGACCAACATTAAGAAAAGGCAGCTTCCTCCCTCCTTCATCAAGAGCTGGATCTTAACAAGTTCAACATGAAATGGTCTCGAATTCACTGAGGAATTTCTATTTTGCTTGCGTTGGCTACAGTTATGTTTTGGAATGTACATTTGAAAAAACGCCCCGCAAGTGCCAGACTTCACCTTCTCTGATCGGTCACTGAAAAGTCAATTCCTTATTTTTTCTCATGGAATTGGAAAGGTTGTTTGACTGCATATTTAAATTACTGAAAACGTCGAATTGCTTGGACTAAGACAGAGATGGCTGCGGCAAGTATCTATAGGTCCCACTAAGAAGAAGACTATTCAGAAGAAGGTTGTTTCGCTTTTGCTTGACTTATATATGCCGTGTCATGGCCGGGTCCGGAGACTATTCAGAAGAAGATTATTCAAAGAAAGAGAACACAGCGTAAAGAACGGTTCAAACCGCTTTGTACGTTGCATTTTTTCTTTAGTTAGTCTCAACCCAGTTGGCTTTGCAGCAGAGGGCAATTATTGTTTTGTTGATATACCATTTAAATGAGGTGCTCAACTCCAAATAAATCACATGGGAGAAAAGACGTCCTAATAAACTCTTCTCTTCTGTATCGACGGTGCACGTTCGTCCCGAAGAACTAAGTACAAATTGGGCCACTTCTTGGATAGTTGTGCCACAGGGACTCAGTTTGAATGCTGGATTCAATGTTTCATTTGGTTAGGACGATTCCAGTCTGTGGCAAGGGCGAGGGAACGAGAGGAATGTCCTCTGTTTTCCCTAGACTGCTTTTATTATGGTCAGGATGATGAGAGTTGAAGTGACATCTATATTAGGGACTAGAATCTAGGAGCTTCTATTCTACCCCAAAGCTATATCTTGATACTCAAGGATCAAGCATGTCGATTTCCTATCAACTTTTATCCTTAAGACCATGGCAAAAGATTGAGACCACCACTATTAAATTTAATTGGAGGGTGTAGGTGAGAATAATGAGAGACTTGGAGTAATATTTCAGGAGGGTATAGGTGAGAATAATGAGAGACTTGGAGTAATATTTCTTCACTGTTCTTGTTTGCTTTGTTTGCATAATATAAACCACATGTGATGTGGAAGATCCTTTATCAAATTGTTAGAGAAATTATTCTTTGAAATTAAACCATAAAAAAGAACCCTATGTTGGCAAAGTTGCTACAACAACTATTAATGAGCTTAGATTTCCAACCTAGAAGTTGCTAATACAACACAACCTACTTGGAGAACATATAGATATGGTTATCCATATTGACTAGCCACCCTCATAGATCAACACCTTCAACGTGGGCATGTTGATGCAAGGAACAAGAACTTTATGAGGCCAATCAAAGAAAGTAGAAGCACCTCCTACTATGTCATTTTGTTATACATCTGCACACCACCAGGAACCAAGACCAAAGCTTTGATACCACTTATTATGAAACAACTATGAGAGTTATAGCAATAGTAATAGCAATCCAATAATATGCAAATAACATTACCCAATTGATTACAATAATTCAGTTTCTATTAGGAGAAAATCAAATATGCAATAATCAAATTCTAAAATTAATTTAATACAAATCCTTAGGCGCTTAGAAAGGACAAATCCTCATAGCCACTTGGAGAGGTAAAATCTTATATATACAACAAATACGACTATGATTTAAATATAAAAAAATAAACTTAACCATCACCTAACTCTTCCTATATAAATAAAATCAATCATTAACCTTAACCCTAATATTTAACAATAAACTATCTAATTTTAAAAAACAAATTAATAAAAATAAAATAACATAATTATATTAAAATTATTATAATATTAAGTATTTTATATTTTAATCATATAATTTTTTTTTATTACATAGGAGATTTGGTTACAGCTAGCATGTAACCAACTCTCTTATGTAATTTAAAAAAAGATATATATGTGATTAAATATAAAATAGTTAATATTATAATAGTTTTAACATAATTATGTCATTTTATTTTTATTAAAGTAATGGCTGTAACCAATTATTTTATCTAATCCTAATTAAAATATAAAATACTTAGTATTATAATAGTTTTAATATAATTATGTTATTTTATTTTTATTAAAGTAATGGTTGTAACCAACTTTCCTATATAATTATATATATGATTAACACAGTTAATGTGTTGATTGTTGGTTGTGTGCTTGAAGTGTATTAATTTCATTCATTTTTTTTTTAATCATAAAAAAATAAAATATTTAGTTATTTTATTTTTATTAATTAATTTTTAAAAATAGATAATTTTTTTGGTTAAATATTAAGGTTAAGATTAATGATTGATTTTAGCAGGTGATCGCTGAATCATATAAAAATTAAATATAATATTATATATATATATTTCACGGAGAGAAAAAAATTTGGTTAATATATAATATTATATATATATTTTCACGGAGAGGAAAAAATTTGGATACTCTCCACTAAATGATATATAGATAAAAGTCATAATAAAAAGAGTTGTAACCCTTCAAACATGCATGATAGCCAAAGTTATTTGTCTATAGCTTTGAATGTGGACGACATAGAGGTGCGTGAGGACGTTTTCACCATTGAGAATCGAACACACAAACATGTACTTGTGAATATGGGTGCTTTACATGCAAGCTTAGTCCTTTACATGTAAGCCTAGTCCCCAACTATTTTTTTAGGAGTTTCCATAAGCCTAGTCCCTAGTCCCCAACTATTTTTTAGGAGTTTGGGACTAGGCCCCAACTATTTTTTAGGAGTTTCCATTTCCCAAACCTTTAAGTAATATTTCTTATATGTTTAAGATGAAAATTGAATTTCTGACGCCATTCTTATTGGTAGACCCCACACAAAAAAACAGCTTCCCTTTGAAGAGCTGGATCTTAGCAAGTTCAACATGAAATGGTCTCGAATTCACTGATGAATTTCTGTTTTCCTGGCATTGACTACAGTTACGTTTTGGAATGTACATCCTTAAAGAAAGCGCCCCACAAGTGCCAGATTTCACCTTCTCTGATCTGTCGCTGAAAAGTCAATTCCTTATTTTTTCTCATTGCACCTGGAATTGGGAAAGGTTGTTTGACTACATATTTAAATTAGTGTAAATGTCTAATTGCTTGGACTATGACTGAGATGGCTGCGGCAAGTATCTTTGGTCCCACTAAGAAGAAGACTATTCAGAAGGTTGGTTGTTTCGCTTTCGCTTGATTTTTATATGCCGTGCCGTGGCCGGGTCCGGAGACTATTCAGAAGAAGATTATTGAAAGAAGAGAATACAGCGTAAAGAATGGTTCAAACCGTTTTGTTTGGTAAGGCATTTACCAAGAAGAGATTTGGGTTCAATTTTTGGGGTGCCATTTACAAAGGTAGTAGTCTGATCTCAATTCTGTGAGTGTATGTCAGTTCGACAATAATGGTGCGAACCTCTAGTGATTGGTGGTCTCCACCTTCGACAAAAATTATACAACAATGGTACGAAACTCAAGCGACTAGTGGTCTCCATCTTAGGCCGAGTCATCTTAGGCCAAGTCAACAACAACAAGATGAATAGGCTTATTGAGAGCAACCTCTATAATTTGATGGTCTCCATTGCATGCCAGGTCAACAACAATGAGATGAATAGGCTTGCTGAAGTGACCAATGGTCTCCATCTTCGACAACAATGGTACAAACCACCATATTCGACAACATTGATACAACAATGGTACGAACCTCAAGCGATTGGTGGTGTCCATCTCACGTTGGGTCAAAAACAACGAGACAAATAGGCTTGTTGAGAGCAATCCCTATAGTGCCCCTATAGTTTGATGGTCTCCATCTCACACCACGTCAACAACAATGAGACGAGTTTGATGGTCTCCATCTCATGACATGTCAACAATAATGAGACAAATAAGCTTGTTGAGACCATCTCATGCAAGATAAATAGACTTGTTGAACCCAAGCCCTTATAGTTTGAATCCAACCACAACAACGAGATGAATAGGCTTGTTGAAAGCAACCCTTATAGTTTGAACTATACGTTTTTCAGTTAAACATCAACGAAAACGAAGAACCAAATCGATGTTTGTGATTATAAAGAATTTCCTTAAACAATTATAAAGACCAAAGTAAAATGAATGTTGAGCAAGATGCAGAAAAAGTATTGTCATTGTTGTCAACACAAACAAAAAGATCAGTTGATGCAGTTCAGAAATCTGTAAGATCATGTACAGCAAGTTTCCAGAAAGAAAGAAGTGGCCCAGTTCCAAAATTCGAAGAAAAAGACTAAGTTAGAAAACTGTCGCGATATCGCGACATGTTTTCTCGTCACGATTTCACGACAAAAATGAGGAGAGAGAAGGCGCAGCCGAAAATGTCACGATTTCGTGACAAAAATGAGGAGAGAGAAGGAGCAGCCAAAAATGTCACGATTTCACGACAAAAATGAGGAGAGAGAAGGCGCAAAAAATGTCACGATTTCAGAAACGACAGGAAAAAGGATTGAAAATGTCATGATTTCGACATAGAAGAGAAAGAAAAGAGTCACCATTCGACATGTAGAACAACTTGAAAAGAAACTGTCACGATTTCGCGACATGTTGGCAAAGCAGGAAGCAAAGTTGAAAAACTATCGCGATTTCGCGACATGTTGGAGGCAAAGAAGCCAAGCCGAGAAACTGTAGCGATTTCGCTACATGTTGGTTTTTCGCTGGCAGAAGCAAGGAAAAGATGCTAAGTTGAAAAAGTGTAGCGATTTCGCTACACGTCGAAGTTTCGCTGGCCAAAAGCAAGAGGAAGCACCAAGTCACAAAGGTGTAGCGATTTCGCTACACGTCGAAGTTTCGCTGGCCAAAAGCAAGAGGAAGCACCAAGTCACAAAGGTGTAGCGATTTTGCTACAAGTTCGAAGTTTGCACGGCCAAAAGCAAGTGGTAAGTCACAAAATGTAGCAATTTCGCTACAAGTTCGAAACACAAGACACAAAGGTGTAGCAATTTTGCTACAAGTCTAAAGTTCACAAGTCAAGGCAAAGTTGGAAGCGCAAGGCACAAAGTTGTAGCGATTTCGCTACATGTCTTGATTTCGCTGGTGCATGAAGGGAAAAATGTACGGACGCGAAAGATGTCACGATTTCGCGACATGTTGCATTTTAGCGGGCGAAAAGCAAAGAACAGCGCTAAGGCAAAAAAGCGTCGCGATTTCGCGACATGTTTCGATTTCGCTGAGGCTTGCGAAGAAAAGAGCTCGATGCAGCGAAAGTGTCGCGATTTCGTGACATGTCTCATTTTTGCGGCAAGAGGAAGAAAAGAGCTCGATGCAGAAAGCGTCGCGATTTCGTGACATGTCTCATTTTCGTGGGTAGGAGACAGAAAATATCTCGATGCAGCGAAAGCGTCACGATTTCGTGACATGTCTCATTTTCGAGGGTGTATGCCGAGATAAGGTCTAGGAGGCGGAAAACGTCGCGATATCGCGACAGTCAGGTTTTCACGGTCAACAGTCCAGAAAAAGTCAAATGAGTAGAAATGTCACGATATCGCGACAGGTAATAGTTTTGGCGGGTAAAAGCCGAGAAGCATGCACAGTGATAGGTGTCAAAAAAGCATTAAGGAAATTCATGCAGCCAACCATGTAAGAGTTAACTGGAGTCTCCTCCCCACCCCACACAAAAAAAGGGGGGGAAAAAAAAAAAAAAAAAAAACAACCAACCCACAATAAAAGTTAACTGGAGTTACAAAGGGAAGTTACGAAACAACATATTAAAGAAAAGAACGGCTGTTGCAGGGCCGTGATGCAGAATGGCTGGCAAAAGTGCAGAAAGACAGAGAATCTCGAAAAACAAGAAATCCTCTCGGTGGTTGCGTATGTCAGACATGGAAGTTGCGGGTAGAAGAGAAAGATCGACGCAGAATTGAAAAGTGTGCCATCGGAAAGTGTAAAGGTGTTGAGAGGGCAGTTACGTAGAGTCTAGAAGAAAAGAATCACAGAGCCTTGTAACGCGCAAAAGGTCGTCAAAGTGCACGTAAAAAGTCGTCAAAATGAGCAGAGTAGATTGTCGAATAAGTCGGAAAGAAGCGGCTAAAAGACAGAGCGCGTCGAGAGAGGGTTTGACAGATTGAACGTAGCTAGAATGCATGGAAAAATTGGAGGGAAAAATTTGAGTCATTTCAAAAAGAGTCGTTCGACTAAATCAAGTATAAAGATCAATAAGGCACAATAAGAGAGGCTACTGCAATCGTGGTTATTTGTGAAAAACAAAAAGAAAAGGTTGAGTTAGAGTGTTGCATGAAGAACAACAAAAGAACTAAAACCTGAATGTATTTTTCTTGAAAAATTAGAAGAGAGGTTTTAGACTGTGATAGAAGATATTGAGTTTCTGACAATCCTCTTTATTCTTCTATGAGATTGATTTGTATGAGCAATAGACCAGTGAGGGTCTTATAAAAGAGAAGGCATTTTTATGTCAAACTATTATTCAAAATAAAAATCCAAGTTGGTGCTTGGAAAAAGGAGTTGGTGCTCCTATCTGTTGTTGCAGATAAAATCAGGGGTTGGTGCTCCTTCCAGTGGGTGCTGGTAAAATATTTGTAAAGATTGAATCCTTGCAAAGGCTGGATTTGGATTGTAGTCCAAACAGTCATTATTTGAGGAGTAGCCACATCGGTGAACCTCGTTAAAACTTGTGTTGTGTGATGCTCTTTTGTTATAGTTGCTATATCTATTTTCAAGCTTGCATTTTTAAGTTTTAAGAGTTGCAGATTCAAGTTTTAAATAGTTACACTGATTCACCCCCCCTCTCAGTGTCATTGTGAGAATATCAATTGGTATCAGAGCAAGGTACCTGAACAGGCTTAATCAGCTAAGGTGATCTTGGAAGATACACAATGGCCGGTGGTGAAGGTTTTTCTTCCAACAAAGCCCCATTGTTCGATGGAACAAATTACTCTTTCTGGAGACTCAGGATGCAGACATATCTGTGTGCATTGGGATATGACATTTGGGATTCTGTTGAAAATGGATACACAATACCCTCTACTCCTCCATCAGATGCGACTGAGAAGAAAAAGTTTGAGAACAACTCTAAAGCTAAGAATGCTATTATGTGTGGGTTAGTAGACAGTGAGTTGATAAGGATCATGAACTCTGAATCAAAAAAAGACATATGGGACAAACTACAGAGCATTCATGAAGGAGATGGCAAGATCAAGGAAGCCAAGCTGCAAACACATCGAGCCCAATACGAAACATTAAATATGAATGATGATGAGAACATAGAGGCTTATATGCTGAGAGTAAATGGAATCATAAATGCTATTAGAGGTCTCGGTGAGAAAATAGAAGATGCAGTTGTTGTGAAAAAGGTACTTAGAACTCTCAACAAAAGATTTGATGCTAAAGTTTCTGCCATAGAAGAAGCCAAAGATTTAAATTCTTTCAGTATGGATGAAATGCATGGCTCTTTAACAACATATGAAATGAGAATAGGACAAACTAAGCCCTCAGACAGAGAAGCGGCTTTTCAAGCTCAGAAAAATATAAAAGCTAAACAAGAATCTGAGGAAGAAAAATCTTCAGATGAAACTGAAGCAAACTTTGTTAGGAAACTAACAAAGGGAAAAGGAAAGTATAGAGGTAAGTTGCCGTTCAAGTGTTTCAACTATGGAGGCATCGGGCACTTTGCAGCTAAATGCCCAATGAATGAGAAAAACAGAAGTGATGAAGGGACTCACCAAGAAAGAAGTGACTGGAAGAAGAAACCATATTTTAGAAAAAGGAACTTCAAGAAGAAAAGCTTTATTTCCAAGAATGTTAACTCTTCTGAAGACAGCTCCAGTGAGGACTCGAAAGAAGAAACTGGTGAAGCCTTGTTCATGGCTTTTGAAGAAGAAAGAACAGAGGAAACCCAGGAGTGTGATGAAAAATTAGAGGATGAGGCTGAGGTAGATCCTGGAAGGTGAGTTGGTTGTTGCACTTGAAGAATTAAGTACAGAAAGGAAAAAGAATAAAAAGATTTCAAGAAAACTTGAGGATGCCAACGAATTAATAATCAGTTTGAAGGTACAGACTAAAGAATTTAAGAAAAAGTCTGAAGATTTTGAAGCACAGCTAACCGTGAAAATAGATGAGTGCAATAAACTAGAAGAAGACATAGTTGGATTAAGGATGCAGCTAGAAGAAATGAATCGGAAATTGAGTTGTCATCATAAATTTGAAGACAGTTCTGCAAAGCTGAATAAAATGTTAAATAATCAAAGGCCTACAGGCATCAAATTTGGCTTGGGTTTTGATGAAGGAGAATCCTCAAAGGATTCAAAGGCTATAACTATAGAACCAATAAAGAATAAAGATAAGATCCGGGTTGATCAAGAAAAACCGTATCTTACAAAAGAAAACCATAAGGCCAAGCATGAAAGAAGTACTGCCAATGATGGATACACCAAAGTCACATATCAAAGAAGAAGAAGACCCATGGCTCCTACTACAACTTGGCAACAACCATTACCCAGGTACACTCGTTCCTTTTCTGGTTATTGTTTTAAATGCAATACATATGGTCATAAAATTTCAAATTGCAGATATAATCTAGAACAAAGGAATTTCACTAGTAGAAATATTTTTTCACCTTTAATTGATTATGTTGTAGAATGTTATAACTGTCATAACTTCGGACATATTGCAAGAAATTGTCGTAGCTCTTTTGCAGGAAATAAATACCAGGGAAGAAAGTTTCAACCAACTGGATTGAAACAAAACAAAAAATTTCTCGAAAAACAGACACAAGCCAATGAAAGGGAGAAGGAAAAACAAGTGACCAGATCTGCTGTCAAATTACAGTGGAAAGAAAAGGAACAGCCTAAGAAATATAAGGAATCCTTGATCGTTCAGACAACTCTCAAAGCCCGGAACAAACCCGCACCATGGATTCTCGGATAGTGGATGCTCCAATCATATGACCGGAGACAAACAGAAGTTTGATAAGTTATAGACTTACGAAGGTGGTTCTGTAAAATTTGGAAACAATGATGGAGCCAAGATAGTGGGTAAAGGATCAGTTAAGTTAAGTGACAGAAAAATCAACTCTAAAGAAGTCCTTTTTGTGGTGGGTCTGAAGCATAACCTACTGAGTGTAAGTCAAATTTGTGACAGAGGTCATGAAGTAATTTTCAAGAAGGAGGGTCATGAAGTAAGAAAGACAAAAAATGGAAAGTTAATAGCCACTGGACTGAGAACTTCGGAAATCTGTATACTCTCTCGGAGACTTCGAAGGAGCTTGCTTGGTTGGTCGAGAAGAAGAAAATTGGCCGTGGCACAAGAGACTCGGTCACATAAGCTTTGATAATCTGGTAAAAATCAGCTCAAAAGGGGCAGTAAGAGACATACCAACTATTGGCAAACCTTCAAATAGTATTTGTGAGTCATGCCAAAAGGGAAAACAAACCAGAGCCACTTTCAAAGCAAAAGAATACTTCACGAGCAAGCCTTTAGAACTAATTCACACTGATTTATGTGGACCCATGAGAACGGAAAGCATAAATGGACACAAATATTTTATGCTGTGTATAGATGACTATTCAAGAATGACATGGGTACTATTTCTGAAACTTAAATCAGAAGCCTTTGAGATGTTTAAAACTTTCAAAAATCTTGTTGAGAATCAATCAAGAAAAAGAATTAAATGTTTAAGATCAGATAGAGGAGGAGAGTTTATTTCAGATGAGTTTGCAGAATATTGTGAAAAACATGGGATTAGAAGACAGTTTTTGACAGCAAGAACACCTCAACAGAATGGAGTAGTTGAAAGAAAGAACAGAACTGTGCAAGAAATGGCAAGGACCATGTTAACAGAGAGCAAAATTGCTGACAGTGTTCGGAAAGAGGCGCTTCATACCGCAGTCTACATTCGTAATAGGTGTATGTTGAGGCCGCATGAAAGCAAAACACCTTATGAACTCGTGGTTTGGCAAAAATGCTACAACAAAATACTTCAAAGTGTTCGGAAGCAAGTGTTACATTAAACGGATTGAAGACAATCTTGGCAAATTCGAAGATAGAGCTGATGAAGGTATCTTTCTTGGTTACTCAACAAAAAGCAAAGCCTACACATGCTACAACAAAAGACTTAAGAAAATTGTGGAGAGTGCAGATGTTAAGGTCGATGAAGGTAGGAAACAAAAAATCAGCCATAATGAAAACTACCCGACTTATGAAGAATTTATTGAAGAAGATGAAGATCAAGAAAAAGAAGAGAGACAGAAATCAGAATCAGATGATTTAGAAATAGAAGAAAACAAGAAATTCAAAACAGCTGGCAAAAAAATCATCCCAAAGAGCAGATTATTGGGGACCCTACAGTTGGCATTCAAACAAGAAGAAGAGTAGTAAATAACTATTCTCTGTTATCCAGCATTGAGCCCAAAAATATTATTGAAGCAAGCACAGATGAAAGCTGGATGGAGGCAGTAAATGAAGAATTAGATCAAATTGAGAAAAACAAAACCTGGGAATTAGTACCAAGGCCTGAAAATAAAAACATAATCGGTACTAAATGGATATTTCGAAACAAACTGAATGAAGACGGACAAGTTGTAAGGAATAAAGCAAGATTGGTCTGCAAAGGATATGCTCAAGTTGAGGGGATTGATTTTGAAGAGACTTTTGCACCAGTGGCCAGACTTGAAGCAATAAGACTGTTTTTGGCTTTAGAAGTTCATAGAAATTTCAAAGTTTATCAGATGGATGTAAAATCAGCATTTCTAAATGGAAATCTTGAAGAAGAAGTGTATATTGAACAGACTGATGGTTTTCAACTCTGTGATAATCCTAACTTTGTTTGCAAGCTCAAGAAAGCATTGTATGGCTTGAAACAAGCACCTAGAGCTTGGTATGCAAGATTGGACAACTATCTCACTAAGCAAGGATTCAAGAAAGGTATGGTGGATAGCAATTTATATATCAAAACTAAAAATGGCAATTTCATTGTACTTGTTGTTTATGTAGATGATATAATATTTGGGAGCAGCAATGATGAATCATGCAAAGACATAGCAAATAAAATGCAGAAAGAATTTGAAATGTCTATGATTGGTGAACTTTCATATTTCCTAGGACTGCAAGTAAATCAAACTGAAAAGGGCATTTTTATTTCTCAAGTTAAATATGTGAAAGAAATGCTGAAAAAGTTCACTATGGAGGATAGTAAGCCTGTTAGCACCCCCATGACAACAGGCTGCAAGTTGAGCAAGGATGATAAATCTCCAGATGTTGATCAAACAATGTACAGATCTATGATTGGGAGCCTGATGTATTTGATAGCCACCAGATCGGATATCTTACAAGCTGTTTGCATGGTTGCAAGATTTCAAGCTAGTCCAAAAGAGACTCATGTGACAGCTGTGAAAAGGATTTTTAGGTACCTCAAGGGTACTATGGAGTATGGGCTATGGTATCCAAAAGGAAAAGACTTCACTCTTTTTGCATATTCTGATGCAGATTGGGCAGGATGTATTGATGACAAAAAAAGTACAAGTGGCGGAGCATTCTATCTTGGAGATAAATTGGTAGCATGGCACAACAAGAAACAAGAATCAGTTTCTCTATCCACAGCAGAGGCAGAATACATTGCAGCAACAACATGTTGTACGCAAATATTATGGATGAGACAAACACTGAAAGATCTTGGTATTCACTTCAATGAGCCCATTTCAGTCAAATGTGATAACACTAGTGCAATCAACATTTCAAAGAATCCGGTAATGCATTCCCGCACCAAACATATTGCAATCCGATATCACTTCTTGAAGGATAAGGTTGCGAAGGAGAGGTCAAATTGGAGTTTGTTCCAACCACAGAGCAAGTAGCAGACATATTCACCAAACCCTTGCCCAAGGAAGTTTTTGAATACCTTAGGAGTAAGTTGGGAGTAGTCACACTACCCAAGCACTGACTAGCCATGGGGAACACATTCTCAGGGGGAGCATTAAAATTACTTATGCCTGAGAATGTTGTGCATAGACTCAGGGGGAGTCTGCAGCAGCCCTTTGGTATTATTGGCAAAGGGGGAGAAGAATTACAAAAAATTTCAAAAAATTGCATGAGTGTTGCCAACAATTCCAAAGGGGGAGATTGTTGAGCAAGATGCAGAAAAAGTATTGTCATTGTTGTCAACACAAACAGAAAGATCAGTTGATGCAGTTCAAAAATCTGTAAGATCATGTACAACAAGTTTCCAGAAAGAAAGAAGTGGCCCAGTTCCAAAATTCGAAGAAAAAGACTAAGTTAGAAAACTGTCGCGATATCGCGACATGTTTTCTGTCGTGATTTCGCGACAAAAATGAGGAGAGAGAAGGCGCAGCCAAAAATGTCACGATTTCATGACAAAAATGAGGAGAGAGAAGGCGCAGCCAAAAATGTCACGATTTCGCGACAAAAATGAGGAGAGAGAAGGCGCAGCCAAAATGTCACGATTTCGTGACAAAAATGAGGAGAGAGAAGGAAAATGTCATGATTTCGACGACAATGCGAAAAAAGCTAAGTTGAAAACCGTCACGATTTCGCAACATTGGCAAAGAGAAGCAAGTTGAAAAACTACCGATTTCGTGACATGTTGGAGGCAAAGAAGCCAGAGGAGAAACTGTAGCGATTTCGCTACATGTTGGTTTTTCACGAAGAAGGAAAAGATGCTAAGTTCAAAAGTGTAGCGATTTCGCTACATGTCGAAGTTTCACGGCCAAAAGCAATAGGAAGCACCAAGTCACAAAGGTGTAGCGATTTCGCTACAAGTTTTCGAAAGACAAAGAACACAAAGGTGTAGCGATTTCGCTACAAGTTCAAAACACAAGGCACAAAGGTGTAGCGATTTCGCTACAAGTCTAAAGTTCGTAAGTCGAAGCAAGTTGGAAGCGCAAGGCACAAAGTTGTAGCGATTTCGCTACATGTCTTGATTTCGATAGTGCATGAAGGAAAAAGTTGTACGGATGCAGAAGATGTCGCGATTTCACGACATGTTGCATTTTTGCAGGCAAAAAGCAAAGAATAGCGCTAAGGCAGAAAAGCGTCACGATTTCGTGACATGTTCCGATTTCACCGAGGCTTGTGGAGAAAAGAGCTCGATGCAGCGAAAGCATCGTGATTTCGCGACATGTCTCATTTTCACGGCTAGGAGACAGAAAAGAGCTCGATGCAGCGAAAGCGTCGCGATTTCGCGACATGTCTCATTTTCGCGGCTAAGAGGCAGAAAAGAGCTCGAGGCAGAAAGCGTCGCGATTTCGTGACATGTCTCATTTTCGGGTGAATGCCGAGAAAAGTAGGAGGCAAAAACGTCGTGATATCGTGACAGGTCAGGTTTTCGCGGTCAACAGTCCAAAAAAGTCAACTGAGTAGAAATGTCGCGATATCGCGACAGGTAATAGTTTGGCGGGAAAAATCCGAAGAAGCATGCACAGTGATAGGTGTCGAAAAAGCGAAAGGAAAATCATGCACCAATCATGTAAGAGTTAACTGGAGTCATAGAATTACGAGTTACAAAGGGAAGTTACGAAACAACATATTAAAGAAAAGAACGGCTGTTGCAGGGCCGTGATGCTGCATGGCTGGCAAAAGTGCAGAAAGACAGAGAATCTCGAAAAACAAGAAATCCTCTCGGTGGTTGCGTATGTCAGACATGGAAGTTGCGGGCAGAAGAGAAAGATCGACGCAGAATTGAAAAGTGTGCCATCAGAAAGTGTAAAGGTGCCGAGAGGGCAGTTACGTAGAAGTTAAAAGAAAAGAATGACAGAGCATCGAAACGCGCAAAAAGGCTGTCAGGGTGCACAGAAAAGGCTGTCAGTATGAGCAGAGTAGATTGTCAGAATAAGTCAGAAAGAAGCGGCTAAAAGACAGAGCAGTCAGAGAGGGTTTGACAGATTGAACGTAGCCGTAAATGCATGAAAAAATTGGAGGGAAATTTAGAGCCGTTTCAAAATGAGCCGTTCGAGAAAATCAAGTATAAAGACTCGAACAGGCACAGTAAGAGAGGTTACTGCAACCGTGGTTATTTGTGAAAAACAAAAAGAAAAGGTTGAGTTAGAGTGCTGCATGAAGAACAACAAAAGAACTAAAACCTGAATGTATTTTTCTTGAAAAATTAGAAGAGAGGTTTTAGACTGTGATAGAAGATATTGAGTTTCTGACAATCCTCTTTATTCTTCTATGAGATTGATTTGTATGAGCAATAGACCAGTGAGGGTCTTATAAAAGAGAAGGCATTTTTATGTCAAACTATTATTCAAAATAAAAATCCAAGTTGGTGCTTGGAAAAAGGAGTTGGTGCTCCTATCTGTTGTTGCAGATAAAATCGTGGGTTGGTGCTCCTTCCAGTGGGTGCTCGGTAAAATATTTGTAAAGATTGAATCCTTGCAAAGGCTGGATTTGGATTGTAGTCCAAACAGTCATTATTTGAGGAGTAGCCACATCGGTGAACCTCGTTAAAACTTGTGTTGTGTGATGCTCTTTTGTTATAGTTGCTATATCTGTTTTCAAGCTTGCATTTTTAAGTTTTAAGAGTTGCAGATTCAAGTTTTAAATAGTTACACTGATTCACCCCCCCTCTCAGTGTCATTGTGAGAATATCAATGAAGGTGTCAAACCCAATTCAAACTAGGTGGATTGGTAAATTGCCAAGAAAAGACCTAGGTTCAAACCTTGGGGGCACACTGCTAACTTTAATAAAGTAGTAGTCTATGTTGAATCCTCTCTCTGAGTGCACGCTAAACAAACGACACTGATGCCAACCTCGAGCAACCAGGGTCTCCATCTCATGCCAAACTGACAATGTTGATGCCAACCTCGAGAAACCAGTGTCTCCATCTTATGCCAGACTGACAACGTTGATGCCAACCTCGAGCAACTAGTGTCTCCATTTCATGACGACCCCAGTGTCAACCCCGAGCGACCGGTGCCTCCATCTCAGGTCGGGTCAACAAAAACCAGACAAATAAACTGTTGAGAGCAATCTCTGTAATTTGAACCCTACGCTTATCACTTACTTAACCAACTCCCCTATATTAAAGTTGTCAAAACCAATTCGTCATTTTTTTCAAAGCAATACCTAATATATAGTTTGAACTTTACAACGCATTCTGTTAATCAGCGTCGTGATAACACAAGTGGTCACATCATAAAACAAAAACAGCGAAGCTGAATATAATTGTATCTGCACAAGAAATCGTCAGGTGACACTATCAATTTTATGTAGGGAGTTGATGACATATTTGTCTTTTTGTGAGTGAATTCCGTTAGAACAACTCCTAACGAGAACTAGGTATTAATTACATTTTAGTTATCAAATTTTTTGAATTTAAAATTTTAACGAATTTATTTGACGAATAAATTTTATATTCGGCAAGGAAAAATATATTTTTTGAATTTAAAATCTTAACGAATTTATTTGGCAAATAAATTTTATATTCGGCAAGGAAAAAAATTAAATTTTTTTTTTTTTTAATTTTTAGCCTCGAATAAATTTTAAATTCGGCAAGGAAAAACATTTTGGCAGAAAAAAAAATTAATTTAATTTTTTTGTGCATTTTTCACCGCGGCAAGAGGGATGGAGTTACGAACACTTCAGCCACAAAGACTTTTGAATTTTATTTTATTTTATTTTCCACAATAATGAGCACAGGAAAATCTACAGACCTCCGGATGGCGTGGTGATAACTCATAAGTCACATGGTGATAGTCGTTGTCAACTTTTATATATGACAGACATAGGAAAGCAATGTAATGTCTTCACTTAAGAGCCGATTGTAGTATATAGAGCTTGTACCATTTGCATCATTCCCTTTCGCCTGACCTAGGAAAGTTTAAACTTCTTATTATTATCATAAATTAAGAGGGACAAACTCCCAATCTAAATTAGGAGGGAATTAAAACGTCTACCAATGGAGGAATACTAATGAACTTAAAGAACTAAGATATCTTCAACTACTTAGTAGATATCGATCCGCTATGTACTTTGGTCGTATCTTTAAGGAAAGTGTCAGCATGTATAAGGTGGTCCCTTTTTCTTTTTTGGACTAAGTAAGACTTCAACATCAATGGCTCAGACATCAAATGCAACAACATCTTCTTCTCAGTCCCAAAAGCCTCCTCCCACATTAGAGGAGGTGATCGGTAGCGTGCTAAATTGGCAGCAAGAGTCAGTGGTTCTTTCTGCCCCTAAAGTTAAAATTTGTATTAAATTCGAGATATATTAACTCATATATCAACTAGCATTTCATTTATAATATTTCAAATTTTTAAATATGTCGAATTTCTCTTTGATTTTAATAGTGTCAAACTCGAACATAAAAACTGCAGTTTATAAAAATAAAAGCATTATAAAAAAATAAGAGAATTAATTATTTTATAATGTAAAGTTATTCAACGTTAATAAGATGAAATTCTTCTATAAGTATTAATATGGATAAATATAAATATTTAGGTTTTGTAATTTTAAATTTGTTATTTTATTCTACTTTAATAATCATAAACTACTCAAATGCCACAACTAAAAAAATATTACATATTAAATAAAATACTTAACCATCTGTCCACCAAGTGGCCGAATTGATTGCTGGATACGTGGAATTCTATTTGCATGTTTGTCCTCCTGTTTGCATGTCCGTACCTCCATTTGGATACGTCAAATTCCAAAAAAAAACTTTATCATCTTCGTAGCACATCAAAGGAGCCTGCGAGGAAGGCACAGAAAACTTCATGCGCTCCCCCACAGGATATAGGCAGGATAATCAGGCATTCCAAGCTCCTTCGCCCTACATCAAATTCCAAAACAAAAGCTTTATTATTTTTGTAGAACATCAAAGGAGCCTGCGAGGAAGGCATAGAAAACATCATACGCGTTACCCCTAGGATATAGGCAGGTTCATCAGGCATTCCAAGCTCCTTAGGCCTGGTTTCAATTCAGGTCAATTGAATGTGATCTTGGTAGGCATATAAAACATTATGTACGTTCCCCCGCAGGACATTAGCAGGCTCTTTAGACATTCCAAGCCCCTTCACACCTGGTTTCATTTTAGGCCAAATGAATGTGATATTGGTATCTAACACGCTGCATACAGTGGCCTCTATATCGTATAGGTAGTTAACACATTTCGAGCGGTAGCAGCAAACATAAAGTTAAAAATAAATATAAAATTCGAGGTACTTTATATTTTTTTTAGATTTTTATACATTAAGGTTTAAATTTTGGAGTTGTATTGTATAATCCTTATACCACCCCTTACCACTTGGTTGTTAATATCTGGTATGAGGGGACCACCAGTAGCTTCGGATTGAAACTGCTATCTTGGTAGAACCCTGAAGGTTCTAGCACAATTTTAATAAAGAAATAATTAAAATATCACTTTTATAAAGAATCAATGTAGGAAGGTCCCTCTAATGCATTCAATAAACAATTATATATTCTTCTTCATGGATGATTTGATATAAATTCCTCTCATATCATATATATAGACTTTTCAATCATCAATTTTCAATCATGACTCTTCAATTATGACTTTTCAACCATGATTTTTCAATAATAATGAAATATATAATTAATGTTAGGATGTGGAATCCTAACATGCCATCCTCCTTAAAAAGAGCTTTGTCCTCAAAGATCAAAGTAAGGAGCTTCATTGCTTGTTTTCCCAATTGAATTTGTGCAAGTTCTTGTACTATCTTAATGTCACTTTTTCGAAGGCAGGGATATCTTGAAGGTCGAAGTGTTAGTGATGGGTTGCCAAG
This sequence comes from Wollemia nobilis, assembly GCA_028583015.1. Lineage (NCBI taxonomy): Eukaryota > Viridiplantae > Streptophyta > Pinopsida > Araucariales > Araucariaceae > Wollemia > Wollemia nobilis. The sequence continues at coordinate 84,650 of JAQPPZ010017255.1, forward strand.
AAAAATAGTAGAACAAAAGTGGTGGTAACGCTTCCAAATTCTTTTGTGGTTCCTTGGTAGAACCAATGGAGAAGGAGTGTGTAGTCACTCTACGTTGGTTTCGAATAGGTTTGGTCATGTGGTGAGAACTCAATATTTGTGAGGAAGGTGTGTGTAGGTCTTGTAAGGTGCATGTATGACTGACATTGATCACTTCGGGTATGTCTACCTCATCCTTGCTTGGTGCATCAATCACTTCCAACATATCAACCCTATTGCTGATATTGGTGGGATCAGGTATTTTAGTTATTTCTTGCTCACTGTCCTTGTTTTCTCCATATTCCTCATCTTTCTCATATTACTTAACTTCCACTTTGGTATTTATATATCGCTCAAAATACCATCAAGACGTTCCATTTTTTATTGTGATTTTATTCATTCCATCTTCTAAAGTCTGTGATGTCCCTTCTAATTTCCTTGATTTTGATCAGCGCACCCAACCTAACTGGATCAAACATGGTTGGGTCCAACATGGCTCTGATACCAAATGGTAGAACCCTGAAGGTTCTAGCACAATTTTAATAAAGAAATAATTAAAATAACATCTAAATTAAAAGAATCACTTTTATAAAGAATCATTGTTTCACTAGTAGGAAGGTCCCTCCAATGCATTCAATAAATAATTATATATTCTTCTTCATGGATGATTTGATATGAATTCCTCTCATATCATATATATATAGACTTTTTCAATAATTGACCTTTCAATCATGAAACTTCAATCATGACTTTTCAATCATGACTTTTCAACCATGACTTTTCAATAATAATGAAATATATAATTAAAGTAATAAATAATAATTAATAAGTAATGTTAATATGTGGGATCCTAACATATCTTCATACTAGCGTACACTTAACAAAGTCAGATAAGTCTATTACTCTTGCTTCCTACATTTCTTCCTAAAAAATGTTCTAAACTTATCAATCCACTACCTTTGAAACTTACTATAGGTTAGCAATAAATTCATTTTGGTGGGTGCTGGTCCAGCACCTACAATAAATTCATTTTGGTGGGTGTTGGTCCAACACCTGCATTCGGTGATCTATCCCCTCTTCTTCCTCTCTTCCACTTAATTTTGTTGTGTTTCTGTATATTGATTGTGTATTCAGCTAATATTTTATAATACACTCTGGTATAAATAATAAATCTATTGCAACTGCATCTATTTACCTGTTCACATTTGATATCAGTGCAAAGCGGAATAATCAAAGATACGGACATGCTTATGGAAAGAGGGGGACCAAAGCCAAAAATGTACCAACTGGACTGATGGGAATCCAATCCTGAAAGTGATATAAAGTGCTACCTACCATTAATGTAGGTAGATATTTCTACTAGCAATATAGAAAGTTATGGTCAAGGCCATTTGGACTCGTATAAATTTTAGGTTCCGTTTCTCGGGTTGAGTGGAATATTTGCTTTCATTTCAAACATGAAAGTTGGAGAAATCAAGGAGAACCAATGATTATTGATGCCAAAATTTATGCGTAATTGTGTTTTGCCTACCTCATAACTCTACGGAGACTTTTGAAGGGAAAGAAATGGGCCTCACACCCATTTTCCACGCGTTCTCTTGAATGGTTGCATTTATCGTGGCAAGTTTCCAATAGTAATCCAAATTGTGCATGTGTGGTGAATTTTGTTGAGTGAAGGATAGTTAAATTATGTGTTTATTAGTGTGGTGTAAGTATGATACAATATTATAGGAAGATAACAATTTAATGTAAAAAAAATTAAAATAAATTTAATAAATTTTAAAAAATAATAAATATTTGTTTTATTATAGAAGTATTGTAATTGGGGTGTATGATCAATGGTATTCTATATATTTTATTATTTTATTAAGGAAGATAAATTTCAAAGGTTACAAGACGAAGCATTTATATTACAAAAAAGGCAAGAAGAAAATTGATGTAACATAGAAATGCACCATTCAATGAAATAAACAAGATATGACATTATTAGCAACATTTATAACAAATAACCCTCTTAGGGTTTTACAATGGAAACTCTAAGGTGGAGAGCTCTCTTTCTTAATAAAGTTTACAATGAACAATATGGCGCTACAATGATTCCCTATGCCACCTCGAGTGTTGGGTGGGATTTGGAAGCTTTGTTGACTTGATTGACCACCCTAGACCGAATGCTACTCTTAGAGACCTACACACAACCCACAATGAGAAGTTAGTAGCACCAAGGGGCCTACCTTGGTTAGGTCCCAAATCTCATAAAATATGTAAGCAATAAACTCTACTAAATTCTATGAAACTGAAAAAATGATGCCAAAATGACACAAAACACTAAAATAATACCTTTGCTCACCTTATTGCTTTGTATGTTGTTGATGTAGCAACCAGTTTTGTCTTTGGTTCGTGATCATTCGAGGGCCCAACAAAAATCTTTGCAAATCATCTGGGAGCTTGATGGCAGTGACTATAGGCCATCCAAGGGTCTCTGCTACTCCGATGCTATTAAAACTTGTTGCTGACCTTTTCGGGATGTGTTGGACCTCTAGTAATGACCTTATAGGTTGTGGACATGGTGGGTATTGGATATATTTCCATGGTTGATAGGGTGAGGCTAGGGGGAGATGGTTGTGGATGGTGGATAAGCACACAAGGGAGGGCTAAAGAAATTTTGGTTGAGTTTTGGTATGGTGATCATGTGTTTTTTTAAAAGAATGCAAAGAGAGGGTATTTATAGATTTTTGGCAAGGGTGAGGGAGTGGTGATTGGACAATGACATGATATGAGGTGGTAACCAAGTGGTATGTGGGGAAACCAAGAAAAATATGGAAGATTCCTCATGGAGGAATGTGCACCCTCCAATATTAATGACTTTAGGTGAGGTGACTCCTCACCCAAGTGTCACAAATTTGCATGAGAAGTGGAAACCTTGGGATGAGGTGGAGGAATTATAAATACATAAAAAGTGCCATGTGGATATGGGAGGACTTAGAAATTTAATGAGGGTGTTTCCTAGGAGATTTGACTTAGGATTTGGGGGAATTTTATATTCCTAGGAAAAGGCAAGGAGGATGTAGGAGGATTTGGGAATTTAATGAGGGTATTTCCTAGGAGATTTAGTGGGGGTTTTGAGGAATGACTAGAATTTTGAGGATTTGGTTTAGGATTTAAAAATCATTATGGGTCTTATCAAGGGTTTGACTAGGGATTAGGAAATGCTTAGGGGGTTAATTGGGTATTTGATTAGGGCATTGAGATTAAATGGAATTATGGGAATTTTTAGGAGGATTTGGGGGATTAAAGAGAAATTTAGAGGAATCGGGAAAATTAAAAATAATTAGAGGAATTTAGGAAGAATTAGGGAAATTAGAAGATTATAAGGAATTAATGAGGAATTAGAGGAGGTTAGAAGAGTTAGAGAGATATTAAAGTAATTATAGGGGAAATAAGAGATATTAGAGGGATTATAGAAGAATTAGAAGAAATTAAAGATAATAGAGAGGAATTAGGGGGATTAAGAGGAACCTAAAAAGATTTAGAAGAATTTAGAAATAACTAGAATGATTAGATAGAAATTGTAGGAAGATAGAGAGGATTATAGGGGAATTAGGAGAATTAAGAGAAGTTAGATGAATTTAGAGGAAAAATTAGGAGATTTAGAAGAACTAAGAAAGATTAGAGAGCATTATGGATTTTGAACGTAATTGGAAGAAAATTGAGAAATTAGGGATCTTGAGAGGTGTTTTGGGAATTTGTAAAATTAATCAAAATTTGGGTTTTTAGGGGATCACAAAATGACATGTTTTTGGTGTCTACATTTATCCCTTTTTATATAACATTGTGTGTGAACACAACGCAGTACACAAATAGATAACACCAACTACTATATTGATGATCGATAATGATGAATGGATGACAATGATTGAGGAGTGATGAAAATGGCTTTTGGCTTGATGAGGGTGATGTAAAATTACCTCAAATCAAGAGCAATGTATGATACCTCAATTATGGAATGGATAAATACACTTAAATCTTTGCCTTTGATAGATTTATGAGATCATTTGATGTGGTAAGATGATAAGCCATATGGTAGGTCTCCTCAAGATGTTAGGGATCGATTACAAGTAGTCTTAGGTTGCCACCTTGATGTAGCGTGGGCATGGAAAACTGTATAGACATAGACATGGAGAATACCAAATTGGTAGGGGATTAGATTTTTTTATTTGACAAGAGAATTTATGCTATTTTACTCAGTAGAAGGGATTTAATGATAGCCTTAGGAAAATATTCCTAAACCCATGCGACTCTAGAATTTGGTGTTTAAGTATTATATTTTTTTAAGATAAAATTTTGTGGATATTGTCTACCCCCTCAAGTGATGATTTGAGGAAGGAAGGAATGGATGACAACAACAAAGTGCTTTACGAATAGAGTGGTTTGGTATGGGCAATGGAAGAATAGATATGAGATGGTCAAATAGTGAAAGTTAGCTTGAGAGGAGGGGAAAAGGATTATGGTTTTTTTTAGAACTACGAGTTTCCTTATGGTAATATTATCATCCTACCAGATTGCATGGATAACCAATCACTACAACTACCAGGTATACTAGAGGAGATCACTACTTACGAGGTTCACTCAAAAAGCAAGTAAGTTACATGAAAGGAATACTACCCTAGGAAATCCACAAAAAGACATGAAAATAAACCTAATCAATGAAAGCATGTAAGTGACAAGAAATGAAACCTATTCTATGAAAGTGATAAAAGACATGAAAGTAAAACTATTCTATGAAATCTAAACTAGAAAAGTGATAAATGGCATGAAATGAAATCAAAACTAGGAAAGCAATAAATGACATGAAATGAAACCTACACTAGGAAAGAGATAAATGACATGAAATGAAACCTACGCTAGTAAAGCTATAAATGACATGAAATGAAACCTACGGTAGAAAAGCGGTAAATAACATGAAATAAAATCTATGCTAGGAAAGCAGTAAATGGCATGAAATGAAACCTACACTAGGAAAGAAATAAATTACATAAAATAAAACATACGCTAGAAAAGTGGTAAATGACATGAAATGAAATCGAAACTATGAAAGTATTAAATGACATGAATGAAACCTATGCTAAGAAAGTGGTAAATGACATGAAATGAAACCTATGCTAGAAAAGTAGTAAATGACATGGAATGAAATCTATGCTAGGAAAGCAGTAAATGACATGAAATGAAACCTATGCTAGGAAAGTAGTAAATGGCATGAAATGAAACCTACACTAGAAAAGCGGTAAATGACATGAAATGAAACCTATGCAAGGAAAGCGATAAATGGCATGAAATAAAATGTACACTAGGAAAGCGATAAATGACATGAAATGAAACCTATGCTAGGAAAGTGGTAAATGACATGAAATTAAATCTATGCCAGGAAAGCGATAAATGACACGAAATGAAACTTACACTAGGAAAGCGATAAATGATATGAAACAAAATCTATGCTAGGATAGGAGTATAGAACATGAAATCAAATCTAAGCTAGGATATATTTGATTGATGATTGATTGGTTGATTGATGGTTGATTGATGATTGATTGATTTGGTTGATTGATTGATTGATTGATTGGGTGATTGATTCGAGTGGTAAGGTTTCATACACACCTAATATTGATTTGATTAGGGGAAAGGTGTGATACCTTGAACACCCCCAAGTTTATTGATGATTGATGATTAGGTGGTAAGGGTTCATACACATCCAAAATTGATGTGATTAGGGGGAATATGTGATACCTTGGAAATCATCAAGTTGATTTATGATTTATGATCAAGTGGTAAGGGTTTATACACATCTAAATTGATATGATTAGGGGGAAGGTGCAATGCCTTGGACACTCCCAAGTTGATTTATGATTGATGATTAGGTCGTAAGGGTTCATACACACCAAAAATTGATATGATTAGAGAGAAGGTGTGATACCTTGGACATCCTCAAGTTGATTTATGATGGATATGTATGGATAGACATCATTTTCATGTTTTTGCATTTCATCATGTTTCATATTTTTATTTTTGTTTTTTAAAAAAATAGGACCACCCAAGATGGTCATGGGATGTGGTTGTCTAGGATGGTCAGTCCCAAGAACCATCTAGGATGGTCACATACCTAGAAAATATAAATAGGGATTTTGGGCACATGATAGATCATTTTCATAATTTGTAATGGGAGAAAAGGAGAGAGTGAGAGGTGTGAGGTAAAATTTAATACGAAGGTCTTGTCAATTGATGTATCGAGGGATAGGATGGGGATGGGAAGCTCAACGGTAAGAGTTGGAGGGAATGCAGTTTGTTCAGGGATAAAATGAACCTTAGGATTATTCTTTTTATTACTTTTGATTGTATGTTTTGGAGTTTGTCTCGTTTCTTTTTGTTGTTGGTATTTTGTTTGTTTTTCATTTTGTTTGTTTTTTTTTGTTGAGGGGGATTTGTGTTGTTTGATGTTTGTGGAACATGGTTATCCAGGGTCAAACAACCAAGTAGCATGACCATCTTATATCGGAAGGTTACTCTACATGATCATCCTAAGGTTGGATGGTGATGCTACATGGTCAACAAAGGGTCGTACAATCATGATTTCTTTTTTGGATATTAATGATGTAATATTAATGTATAATTGGTGGTGTGTTATTTTTTTTGCAGTGAAAGCTATTGATACTGGGGCACCACTTTAAGAATATATTTTATGAGGCGAGGAGGTGGTTGCCAATAGATGATTTAGAGTAGTTATGAGATATTATGTTGGAGAGTTACCCAGTAGGAGAATGCATCGACAAATAAGTGGGATCTTGATACATGTACTTTTCATATACCTATTGGAAAAATCAAGATTATTTTAGAGGATGTGTATCATATTTTTTTATTTCTAGTGGAGGTGAGAGGAGATGATGGCTACAGTGGAGGGGGTGGCTTTTTTGGTATGGGTTTATAGGGATAGATGGATGGATATTGAAAAGGAGAGTGATGGGATTTATTTTGAGGTTCATTATGAGGTGGGGCTACTGAATACTAGGCAAGTGATTCTTATGACATTGATTTTTAATATTGTTTTGTTGGACTCACTAGGTGTGTGTTCCCATGGAACCTATTGGGGTTAGTGATGGATTTTGTGGAGATTTCGAGGGTGTATGCATGGGATCTAATATTTTTGGCCTAGACTTACAAAGAGTTGTATGAGGTATGATGATGGGGATGGTTGGACTTGGGGTGTAGCTTGCTATTGTGGATATAGGCATGGGAACACTTTCAAGTGGGGTGACCTCAAGGGTTTCCATGGGAGGCACATGCAAATATGAGAGGAGATATTCCTTATGACATGAGATGGTGTAAATATAGGGAGAAGAGCAAGAGTCATTTTTTCTCTAGGATAGTAGCACACTCTGAGGCCATGTAGGCAAGATTGGGGTCTCAAGATGTAGCATGGAGGACATGGAGGGAAGGGCCTATTTAGATGGAGGATGAGGAATATTTGGTTTAGTTACGATGAGGCATGTGGATGGTTTCCCAACATGGGATAAAATATGAGTATTTTTAGTATAATCATGTACTAAGATAGTTTGTATTGAGGTAAGGTGTGCCTTCTCCACCAAATTCTCCACCAATAGTATATCGGTGATGGAGGAGCAATGAATCCATAGACTCATAGCATGATACCATGGAGGAGGATGTATATGATGTGTTGGTGGTGGGGAATGTAGATGATGTTGGGACTATGCCTGAGTATGATGGGTGATGGGTTGCACAACACTTCCAACAAAGTCCAAAGGGAGGTACTATAGGAGGGGGATAAGGAGGAGTCATTTAAATGGTGTACTTGATGTTAGGTTGATAGTGAGGTAGGGCCATCATGGGTAATAGATGAGGGGTATAGTGTGGAGGCTGATAGTGATGGGGGAGATGGATGTGAGGATATAGGTGACGAGTTTGCAACTATGAAAAAGTGAGTTTACATTTTGGAGGGGTATTAGACTGATTGGGAGACTATCTATGTGATATAGCAGAGTCAATGGGATATTGAGAGGCAAAAGTGGAAAGGATGGGAGGAGGAGATAGATACATTATAGGCTCGAGTATAGAGCTTGCAAGAGGATAGGGATATGATGGTTGTAGAGTGCGAGGGGCTACACTGACATATTGAGGCAGTTACAATTGAGTGAGCATAGACACCCATAGGATGCCAGGAGGTAGAGATAGCAATATTAGGAGTGAAGGTCACATGGCTTTGAGGTAGGAAGGTGAGGACCATGGTATGTTTGTAGTAGGAGATAACATGAGTGGTGGTGATAGATGATACCATGCTGATGGATGGGGTGGTGATACATTAATGATTGTTCACTTCATATTCAAAATAAATCCAAAGGAGCAAAGCATCAGGTATACCATCAGTTGCCCCACTAGTATCATGATTCATAGATCTAGATGCCTTACAAGCAACAAATGTAGGGACATAATATAGATAGCAATGCAGGAGTGGTGGTGGGAAACTCCCTTGGGATGAGACAAAGGAGATTGGAGAGACCAAGGGTGATCAATAGTGAGAAGGTATTTTTGGATACATGAGCTACAATTTTATAGATGTATGGTAATTATTGGCCTAAGGGCCATGTGGATGTAGCCTACGAGCATGACTTTATGGTCATATATGATTTTTTATGGATGATTATATAGACATATATAGATTATTTTTGTGGGTGTTATGTGTGTTGTGTGTGATGATTTGATTTATGATGAATGATACATATGTTATATCATTTAGATTATTGGTGATAGGTATGGATGATGTTGGATGGCATGAGTATAATGCAATAGAATAGGTACAGAATTGTGTGTGTGGCAATCATTCCAAAAATATATATATGCATATGACTATTCATGATGGAGTTGATTAATCAAGGTCATCGACATAATGACATGACAAAGGAATGAGAAAGATAAAACTTGACATAAACTATGGTTGGTATTGAGGATGTGAGGGGATATATGATAAAGATACAAGATGAGACTCAAAAATAGGTATGAAAGGGGTGTGTGGAACGATGACACTTGTTACCTCCAATGTCCCAGGACATGAGAATCTAAGGGTTTTTTAGGAAACTCAAGCACCCTAGTGACACTAATCAAGTTCATCTAATAGTCAATCAAGCATTTTAAGATACTAAGAGCATACTAGGGAGTCGAGTCACTCTAGGACTAAAGTGTGTGCAATGAAGTTTATTTCCAATTTTGATTGAGGTAGGACTAACCAATTGTAGCTTAAGACATTATAAGATAGCTCATCTACAAGTGGTCAAATATCTATACAAAAGAAGGTCGCTAATGTGATATATATGTCACCATATGGAGGGTATAATCAAGCTTCTATAGCATTGATGGAAATATCCCCATAATACTTCGATGTTGCTCCACTACTAGAAAAGCATTTATAGCCCCGATATAGATGTCTAAAATATCCAAGGATCCATGATTTTTTTTTGCACCTTTTTTGCAATGTGAATTCTAAGGTTTGGATTATGCACATGATAGGATGAGCATGGAAAATAGTTCACTTTATGGTGAGAGCTACTCTTGGTGTCATTTTCTCTAAATGAAAAATAGGATTAATGTGTGAGATATGTGTGTGGTCTAAGAGAGAATCCAAGGAAACCAAGAAAGGTGTAAAAAAATCAAAGATCATATAACATTCGATGAAGGTTGATTAGAATCCTAGGGATGGCTGAATAACCAAAAGAACCTGAATATACCCTTATCCAAAGACAAGGAGGGCCACAAGATGTCATGTGTGAGGAAACACAAGAGAGGAAGACTATGAATGATGGGGAAAAATAGGATAAGGAGGGAAAAAAAAAAAAAAATGGCTAAGAAATAGGTGGGACAAGTGTGATTACATGGATACCCTTGATTAATACAATGATTCATGCATAGAAAAGTTTACAAATAAACTAAATAGTGATCAAATGAGCATTTGATGAAAATTCTAAAGTGGAAGGATGGGGAAGTGTGAACAGGGCAATAGGGAGGAGCAAGGTCAAATAAAGTATGTTGAGGAATGGTTGGATAAAAATTAAGAATGATGAAGGAGGGAGGTGATACAGGATGTGTGATGAAGATATTGAATATTTTTGAAGAGTGGTTGGATGAAAATGAAGAATGGTGGAGAAATAATTATTGAAGAATGTTTGGATGATAATGAATAATTATGAATAGATAAAAGATGAGTTGAGCGTTGAGTTATGTGACAACATTAGGGGTGAAATAGGTTGTAATACCCCTAGAACAAGGGATAGGGAGAAGGAGTACAAACTTTCCTAGGCTAGATGATAGATTAATAAAAGGATGGACTCCAAATACTGTAAGATGGTGAGGAAGGAGGATGGACTCACCCAGTCATGGAAGTGAGTTGAAGAGGAAGGAGAAGAATGATAAAAAGAAGAAGGTTGGAGGATACAAAAGTTACAAAGAAAAGGAAGGGAAATGGAAAGGGGAAGTAGAAAAGAAAGGTGGAGGGAGGAGAGAAGGGAAAAAAATAGAAAGGAAATAGACATAGGTAGGTAGCTGCTCAAAGCATGACCATATAACAATGATGTAGAACATACCAAGGAATAAGATACAAGAGAGATTAGAGTGGTGAATAAAGAGGGTCTAAAGTGGAATTTGTGAGTTATGGAATGATGATATGATCCATGATAGATGCAAACAAGATGAAAGTGGTATTTCAAGGGGACTTAAAATCATATCAAAACATGATCAATGTAGGATATCCCAATGATGGAAGGGCCACACATATTTGAACCTTATCATTGATATATTATTGAGCGCATTTAATTTGGAAAGCACGACAACTGTATGGTAGGTTACCTCAAGATGCTACAAATTGATTGTAAATGGTCTTAAGTAGGGTTATGCATAGTGGTGAATATTCATAAATTGGACGAATATTAGTATTTCTAAAATTAGAAATTTGTGAATATGAGGACCCTTAACGCCAATCCATTCACCTAAAATTTTTGGGACCAATTTTTTCTTAGGTTCAATTTGTCAGAATATATATCCGAACATAGGCATATTTGTACTCATTGGAAACCGCTTTTCAAGCTTGATATAATGGTGGTATTTTTATGAAGTCAGAAGGTAATTTAATAGGTTAAATTTTTTTCCAAATATGACCTTAATTTTTAGGGCTTCAAATTCTCCAATTTTTTGTGTGAGGATGATTGATTTGATTTTCTTAGGATTCTTCTTGATTCACATTGATTTTGATTAGGATTCACCATTTTTTTACAAGTATATTTCGATTCCAACCTCTTATGCATAACCCTAGTCCTAAGTTGCCACATTCGTATTAATAGGCATGGGTAACCGTGCAAACATAGGCATGGGGTCTACTAGATCATGTTTGGATTAGAGTTTGTGTTAAGAAGATAAATTCTATATTTTGATCCAACAGAAGAGGGTGTGTGATAGTCTCAGCTCAGATTCTTGGATAGACATCAATTCCAAGAATGGTGTTGAGGGTATTGATCAAATTTATGATAAATTTTATTAGGTAATGGCATCCTGCTCAAGTGATAGAGTGATTTGTGATGGGGTGTTTGTGAGATGGATGAATTTGATTTGTGATTAGGTGCAAAATATATATGGATAAAAGAAGTCAATTGATGAAGAGGAGGAGATAAAATAAGAATAGATCCATTGAAAGATGGGTCATGGTTATGGGATGGTTAATTCCCCATGATCTAGTAGGTCTTGTATTAGGTGCTAAAAATATTAATAGTCCTCAATGTTGTGTCCTTTTTTAATGATGGTATATGCAATAGTGGTATTCTGTATACAATCTAGATTTGGGATTTTTGGATTTATCTAGGCATATGTTAGATAAATAAATCACTTTTATGTCATACATTATTTGAAATATGGTCGATAATGGCTTCGAGAGGGGTGTTTGGATATGGGGTGGATGACAAAGATGTTGAATTTGATTGGAGGGTCAAGATGAAGAGGAGGTAGTAGAGGGATCTGGGATTGAGGAATATTTTAAGGATGATGAGGAGGGTCATTTATGACTTAATTTTATTATAAGGTTTATGAGTTGATAAAAATTTGGTGTAGATCAACTAGAGTTGGAGTTAGAGTAGGCAATATAGGCGTGAGTGATTTGAAAACATGGGGAGTGTGAGAGTTGGAGTAGGAAAGATAGGTGTGAGTGGTTTTATAGGTACAAGGAAATGGAGAAGGCAAAAGTGGAAGAAGAATATAGGGTGAGTGACACGGTTACAGATGTTGGGCCATGGGACGGGCATGGGATAAAGGATTGGGTGACAAGAGAAGAGGGGGTAAGAAAGGGATAATTCCAAACGCTATGGTCAAAAATTTCTACATTCATGAAGAATAAGAAAGGTAGGGTGACCATTTGAGGTATCATTATACCATGGAGGTATGAAGGTATACATGCATGTCTTAACAGGATTTGGATACTTTTGTACACATGAGATATGTTGACCATATCATCTTTTAGTGTGCTGCCTTGTTGAGCTACAACTTATGTTGAATATAGTCTCCAATGTTTCTTGATTATGGTTTCTACCTATTGGGTAGATATGATACATACATACATACATACATATATATATATATTATAATTGTACTCTCTTGAGTTGGTTGGATTTTGAGGTTCATTACAATTTACCTTGATTCAGATTTAATATTAATGGATTGTAATAAAGGTTTTAAATTATTCATAGTAATACAAATTTAGTTATATATAGCATTGTTTCATTCCTTAGTGGTTTGTCCCTCCTCGATGAACTCCCCTAGAATATTTATAATATTCTTCAAAATATCTTTATTGATAACCTCATATGGAAGTCTAAAATGCCTAAGCCCATAATTGAAACTTTCTAATAGTTTATATATCACTACAAAAATCTTCCTCTAATGTCTTAAATATAGAACATCTCTTCCACCATGCCATGGATTTCCACACCTTATTTTATCTTTGATTTTCAAAGTGAATATGATGACAAGGAAAACAATATTAGGAATAAAATTCATGGAGTAATTTGATTTAAATCCCCACTTTCATTTGACCTAATTTTGAATCTCTAAAAACCCTAGCTAGTATCCATGGAACCTCCATGTTAATCCTTTACTTTTAAGAATCGTTATATAATGTTCAATCATTTTATCCTTGATAAATATTTATAGTATAAAAATTGCTTCATAGATCAAACTTGTTATATATTCACTATCTCCCTTGTCTCTATTTTTGGTATTTGTACTTCTAATTGAGGCATCATCACTTCTAATTAGGGCTTTTAAATATAGGTTTCTTTCAATGCTACCTATATTTTCCTTAGATGAATCTTTTTTTTTTAATATCTTTAAAGAACTCAAGCAAGGAAAGGTGAGGGGTCCTTCGTACTTGCACTTGTTTCCTATCCATACTCTCTACCTGATCTTCCTCAAAGATTTAAAATAAATAAAGGTGAGGCTCTCTCCTAGTTTATAATCACTCTCGATAATTTTAGAATATTAGAAGTAGATTTCATATTATATTAATATATTTATTTATTTCAAATATATATATATATATATATATATATATTTGTGGAAAACATCCCAAAATGGATGCCACTTTCGGGTAAGACCCAAGGAGGCAGGGGTATCCATTCCACCAAAAATGCCCAAGACTCGGACCTCGCCTACCACCTTTGGCATACTCAAGGAGCAAACAAACACACAAAACCAATTTAAAAATAAGTAAATAACAACAAAAATAATAAAATAAAATAAAAAACATGCTCCTTGAGTGTGTCAAAAACAAAAGCACAACCAAACACGCACAATAAGATAAAAGAAACCACAACACAAACCACATAGAAAAACACAAGAACCACATAACAAAACACAAACAAGACAAAAACAACATAACACTACAAAGACATAACCCAAAAAAAAACATGAAAAATAAACACAACCAAAACCTAAAAAATTAAAAAAATTAAATAAAAATAAAAATAAAAAACAACCAACAACAGACAATAAACAAAAACAAAAAACATAGAAAACACTCACACATAAAAACACGAAATAACACAAACAAAGAGAAACCCAAGAACAAGAACGAAAAAAACACAAGAACAATAACAAAAAACATAAAAAAAAACAAAAAACAAAACAACAAAAACACAAGAACAAAAAAAAACAACACAAAGAACACAAAAACAAAACAAAACAAAAGAACCCACCCACCTTAAAAAACTAAACAAAAAAGAAAAAAAAATGAACAAAACAATGACCTATCTAGACCAGAAGACTATTAAGGCAAGAATCAACAGAGGAAACAAAATAAAGAATAGAATGAGCTAGGGAACTAAAAAAAACTGAATGAACCAAAGAGAAGCAAAAAAAAAACAAGAAGAAACTAGGTACCTTCAAAACTGGAGCCATCCAAAGAAATGATAGAAAGAAGAGCTTCCCTAATTTGAGAAGCCCACCATATAGGAGGGTGGCCATAACAAGTAAGATCACCTTTGTCCAAAGCCCAATTAGCTAAAGCATCAACACTCTTGTTTTGATCTTTGACCACATGATTGTAATCAACTTTCAAAAATCCCATCTGGATTAACTGAATCTTCTCAATAATTCTTTTTATTCTCCAATCCACCTTATGATTCTTAGAAGGAGTCTTCAAGAGATTAATCATAAGTTGAGAGTCAGACTCAACTAACACATTTTCCCATCCAACCTTAGTAGCCTCCTGAAGGCCTCTGAGGATACCATACCCCTCAACAAGGTTATTGGAAAGAATACCCAAATTCTCAAAGCAAAAGTAAAAACCAGGGAGCCATCTGAAAGTCTACCAATTCCTCCCACACTGGCTTTTCTAGGGTTCCCTCTAGAGGCTCCATCGATATTGACTTTTCCAAAATCCTTAGGAGGAGGTTGCCAATTTCTAGTCCTATCCATCTTACTAATACTCACATTCCCTTTAAGTTGGTTGCCCTTAGAAGGTTTAATCTTCAATCTTTGCATCACTTGATCCCATCTTTGGTGGGAGTTTTGGGGGTGATTAAGGAGTTGATGGACTGATTCAACTAAGTTGGCTATGGTATTTTGCCAAATATAGTGAATATCCTTCCTATCTTGATTAAAAATTTGGTTGTTCCTTTCATTCCAAATATTCCAAAGAAGAATGGTAGAACCCATCCAAACTAACTGCCTAATAAAATGATCAACACCCTCTTGATTAGGCCAATCCCTCCAAAGCTGTTCAAAAGTAAAAAAATTGGACCACTGTAAGCCAAGTAAAGTGGCCATTCTCCTCCATAGCTCGGAGGCTAAAGTACACTCAATAAAAATATGGTTGATATTTTCTACATTCTCTTCACACATTTCACATCTAAAAGGGCCATGAAAACCATGCTTCATAAGTTGCTCACCAGTAAGCACCCTACGATGCAATAAAAGCCAATTAAAGAACCTCACCTTAGGCTAGAGCTTTTGAGCCCACAATCGAGAAAATATGTTAGAAGAATGGTTGGGATTATTATGGCATAAGGTCAAATAACCTTGAGCAACTGAATACTCACCCTTAGTAGTGTTGTTCCATCCAAAACAATCTTTTTCATGGGACCAAGAGAGGGATCTCATATGAAGGATGCCTTGGATATCTTGTCTTTGCCTTTCTGGGATTTGAATAGGCTAGTCCTCAATAGGGATCCAATATCTACCAACCTTTGAATTACCAATATGGTACCGACAGTAATTAGCCACCTTTATCCAATTAGCTCGGTGAAGCTCCTCCATCCAAGGCCTCCAATCGGAAACTGAGTTATCAAAGGCTTGTGACCATCCCAAGAATCTGTCCAAAAATTTGCATGTTGACCATTATGAATGATCCAAAATAATTTTTTCTTTATCAAATCCTCACTAGTCTTAAGAACTCGCTAAAATGGGAGAACCTTTGGTAGGAAGTTGATAGCGAACAAGGTCTTCAGGACTTTTGTTCTCAACATATTTAGCACGGAGATTATTGGCCCAAAGAGCATTGGGGTTATGCAACATCCTCCAATATAATTTAGTAGCTAAAGCTTTGTTGTTATTAATTGAAGACCGGAATCCTAACCCCCCTTCACTCTTAGGAAGACATAAAGTATCCCATTTCACCAAGGCCCATTTTCTTTTCTCCTTAGTACCACTCCAAAGGAAACGATGACTGATTTGATCCAATTCTCGAAGAACAACCTTTGGGATATTCAAAATGGAAGAAACATAAATAGGAATAGCTTGAAGGACTAATTTTACCAAGGTGATTCTACCCCCATAAGAAAGCCACTTGTTGGTCCACTTTCCAATTTTCTTCTTGACTTTGTCCAACAACCAATTCCAATATTTATTTTTTTGCCTTTGAATATTTATGGGAATACCTAAATAAGTGATTGGAAGAGAGGTCTTCTTATATCTTAATTTATCCAAGACCATGGATTCCTGTCTAGCAAAGCAATGAAAGAAAATAACTTTAGATTTGTCTTCATTGATCAACTGCCGAGTAGCCTTAGAAAAACAACTAATGATTTGCTTAATATTAGAAGCTTCCTTAACTGTATCTTTACCTAAAAGAGTAGAGTCATCCACAAATTGAAGATGAGAGATAGGTCTAGCTCCATGAGCAATGGTAACTCCCTCAAGGGTTTTGTTTTCCCTCTTTTTGGTTATAGTCCTACCCAAGCATTCAAGCAAGAATGATGAATAAATAAGGGGATAGCGGGTCACCTTGCCTAATACCTCTGGAAGCTGGGAAAGACTGAGAAGGCCTGCCATTGATAAGAACTAAGTAGGAAACTGAAGAGATACATCCCATAATCCAATCCATCCAATCCTTAGAGAAACCAAATTGCCTCAAAACTTTGATAAGGAAGTGCCAATCCACTCTGTCATAAGCTTTGGATAAGTCTAATCGAATGAACATGGAAGGAGAATTTTGCATATCCATGGAATGGATGGCTTCTTGAGCAAGAACTATCTCATCTACTATTTGACGTCCTTCCACATAACCCCCTTGCTCGGGGAAATAATCTTATGCAAAAGAGGCTTCAACCTTTCTCGCCATGATTTTAGTAATGATTTTGAGAAGAACATTACATAAAGCAATAGGTCTAAAAGTTGAGATATGATCAACCTCTTGAGCTTTTGGAACAAGAGTAATATAAGTTTTATTGATAACCTTCAAAATTTCTTTGGCTTTCCTGGCTTCTTCCACCACCTCTAATAAATCAACATGAAGGATATCCCGGAACTCTTGGTAGAACTCAATAGGAAAACCATCAAGACCTAGGGTTTTCCCTTTTTGCATTTTAAAAACTACTTGTTGAAGCTCATTGATAGTAACAGGAGCAATCAAAATAGAGTTCTCCTCAGAAGTGATAAGAGAAGGGATTGCTTGAAGAACATTTTGTTGTGAAGCTAAGTCAAGAGGAGTAGTAGCAAAAATATTGGAAAAGTAATCAACAACAATAGAGTTCATGCCATCCCAAGTATAAACAACATCTCCAAAATCTGATTTTAAGGAAGAAATAAAGTTGTGAGATCTTCGAGCTAGAAGAGATTTGTGGAAGAAATTTGTGTTTCGATCTCCTTCTTTGAGCCATTGAATTCTAGATTTTTGCTTCCATAAGATTTCTTCTCTTTTTTCCCATTCCTCTAACCGAGTTGTGAGTTTAATTTCATCTCGCACTTCTCTTCTCTCGTGAGGCCATCTAAATGGATTTTCTTATTCAAATTTTCAAGATGAGCAATAACTTCATGTTTTTTTTTATGAACATCCCCAAACTCTTTCCAGTTCCAAGTCTTGATTTTGGATTTAATGTATTGCAAGTATTTTGGCAAAACAGAACATCTTAGTCCCATGCCTAGGTTTACCTTCCTTCCACCATTGTTGCACATGAGGTCTGAAGGAAATGTCTCTAAGCCACATTAATTGAAAATGAAAAGGAGAGAAACTCACATTGGTTTTCCACATTTCCACCATGACCGGCCAATGATCCGAACCAACATTATTAAGAGTCTTCACTTTAGGAATGTGACCATGGATTAAGAAATTTTTAGAGAGCAAAAACCTATCCAATCTCTCCATTATACAAGCTAAGCCTTGCCTTCTGTTAGACCAAGTCATAAGGCCATTATCTCAGTTGGATATCCACAAGATGGAGGTTTGCAATATATTCGCTCATGAGGTCGGTGCTTTTGTCCAAATTTCTATTTCCCCCCATTTTCTCATCCAGAGAGAGGATGGTATTGAAATCTCCTCCGATCAAGATCCAAGCTTTAGGAAAATGAGAGATAATATGAGTAATATCCTTCCACTGTCTTCTTTTTTCCTCCAAAGAAGTCGAGGCATAAACAATAATGCAGAGCATAATCTAGTTGGAATGTCTACTTTGAATAGCTATAGCCAACAAACCCCAACTGCCAACCATATGGTGAATAACTACCTCTTTTGGGTCCCAAAGACAAGCAATGCCACCCAAAGTCCCTTGGGAACTGAGGGAAACCACTTTTCCAGCTGGCCAAATTTTACTGGCAATTAAGTCCATATCCTCCATTGACATCTTTGTTTCTTGAAGGAAAACAAGATGTGGATGATTTATCCGAATCATTCTTCTAATTTCATTTTGTTTTGAAAGACTCCCTTTGAGTCCTCTAATATTCCAAGTGATGATCTTCATTAATACCAAGGCTAAAAAATTTGGGAAGGGCATTAATCTTACCTTCCTCTACAAGCTTTTCACCTTCTTTTACCATATGATATTGATTGGTCTCGTGACCTACTTTTTGATTAGAATCCATCTTCAATTTTTTTTCCCTGTTTCTTGACTTATTCCAATTGAATCTGAGATGGCTTCTAACCTTGAAGAATGCTCGTACATAGCCAAAATTTTACTAGATGGTTCAACGGAGTCTATATTGGGACTTGCATTATTTGAAGTTTTGACATTTGAAATATTGTTTTTCTTGTGTAAATTTTCTCCTTTTTTTTTGTTGAAAACCTTTGATTTGTTGGTTTGTCTCCGAGTTCTTCCCTTCATATTTAAATTGTGTTTCTAAGATTTTAGTTTCCATTATTTCCTCTTCCTCACTTGGGACATCATTTGTGGAAAGGATTTCAAACATATTAGCAGATGACTTTGATTGATCCTTCATAACTGGTTTTTTTTTAGTGTTCTTCTTCTTAGGTATTTGGAAACCTGTCGAGTTTATATCTTCTTTCTTTTGATCAGGAATTTTATTTGGGCAAGCACTGGCCAAATGACCATATTCATGGCAAATTCTACAACGAAAAGGAATGTTCTCATAGTCCACTACTTGCTCCCAAGTGTCTTCCCCAAATTGTAATGTGATATTTTTAGGTAGGGGTTTGTCAAAATCCATTAAAACACAAATCCGAGCATAAATAATATGTTCAAAATTTTGAGTACAATCAGCATTCATCATAAAAGTTCCTAAAGAGTTTCCAATTGAAGAAAAAATAGTAGGATTCCAAAATTCAATAGGGAGGCCAAAGAGTCTAACCCACACGGGAGCTATAGAAGGCATCTCTTCTTCGGCTTTAAATTTAGTATGCCAGGGCTTCATGAAAAGCCCCGCCCTTCCAAAAAACCAAGGACCCCCTTGAAAATTTTTCTCTCTATCTTCATTATTAGCAAATAAAACAAGAAAATAACCATTTGGATAAATAGAGATTTGTAACTCACCTTTAGTTTTCCAGCTTTTTGCAGCCCAGACTTTGAAAGCAAATAGACTCGGACGAAAACCCATGAACCGACAAATTAGTCCTCTTTTTTCCAAATCTTCAATGCCGTCTGAATGTTACCCATATCAAGCTTAACAATAGGAGTTCCATCAACTGCTTTAAGACATCCTGACTCCATTTTCCTGGGATCAATCTTAGGCATTCTTAGAGGTTTATGGGAAGCCCTAATATTGATATTAGCATTGGGCCGAGGCTGTCCACCATGAAGGGCATCCCTAAAATTCATTTTTGGGACTCGAGTCTTCGAAATTCTTACCCTTGACAGGGGTTTTCACAGTAGAATTATTTTGTGGGTGCACCTTAGCACCAGATTCACTTGAGATATGAGCCATTTTTTGATCAACTGCTTGAAACTTGTTTCGTGATCTCTTTAATCCTTGCCCTAGATGCCGTGGAAAGGTATGGTTTTCACTTTTCTTTTGTGCAGCAAATTGGAAGCCGTTGTCACTCAAGTTCATAGTATGATCTGTTGAAAGACAAATTTCTAACCCATCTTGGATCCCCTACAACATTTCCTGCTAAAATATTGAGCATAAACCACAAAAATATTGGTCGCTAGGGCCCGAAGGCCCTAAAAAACAACCTCTAGAGCTGCTTGCACTCAACCCAGATGAAACCCTCGCATAGCCGCTTACCAAATATATCATTCACACATTGTTGGCAATTTTGGGTTTGAGATCCTAGCTTCTTGTCTATGAGTTGTCATTGATGTCAAAAGGAAATGGCATTAATGTTAAGAGGATGTGTTGGCTTCAAAGGTGGAAGATTCCAAGAGAATATTTTTAAGAGAATCCGGAGAGATTCCATTGGCAAGGGTTTTTCATTAAAACCAAACCGGTTTTTATTAAAACCAAGTTGGATAGGGTTTTTATTAAAACCAAGTTAAATGGTTTTTATTAAAACCAATGGAGGTTCTCTTTATTATTTATTTAATTATTATTTAAAACCCTTCAAGGTTTTAATTAATTTTTAATTAATTAAGGGAGAAATTATTTTTAATTTATTAAAAATACTTAAAGGTTTTTAAACCTTTTTTATTCTTAATTTATTAAAATTATTTAAGGGTTTTTAAACCCTTTTTGAAAAGACTTTTGATTAATTTCGAAATGGTCTTTATTTTCGCCGACGTCAAGGTGTCTTCGAAGAGACTATTTATTCTCCAACTCCTAAGGTTGGAAGGCTAATTAATTTGAAAATTCCTCGAATGCAATTTGCGGTGTTTGTGCTCTGTATTCGCTGAGATCGAAGGAAGACTTAGAAGCACGTGCGGTTGAAAAGTCTTCGGGAGTTTTTTTCGAGGGTGAAGTGGAGGGAAGTTCACTTGTGAACTTCGTAGCCCGCGTGGGCTAGTGGCAGCGAAGGTTGCTATTGGGCGCTGCATTGGCGGAGGTCATCATTTCGAGTCTCGTGGGGGTGCTTTGCTAGAGTAACACACGTTTTTATTAAAACGTCTTTATGCCATGAAATTCGGAGTTTCTTGGACAGCGATTTATAAGTTTGAGAGTTGTGTGTGGTGACAACTTGAAGGTTCAATTATCTTCTACTCCAATAAGGTATGGGCACATTCTTCTTATGAGTATGATTGGTGTATGTTTTCTGAAATAAGGTTGGAGTGAAAAGGTATTCTACTAGGTATCCTTTGGCTAGGTGTAAATCCTATTTTCTGGTTTGTTGAAGACTACTTATGCATTGTTATCCTTAAGGAGAGTTTTTGGTGAATGCATAATTTTTGGTTTGAGATAGTGGAAGCTTTGTGCACTAGGGTTTATATTTGTGAGTCTAGCTACTTGCATTGAGTTGGTGGAACCCTTGGTTGGTTGTTTTGAGTTTGATGGTTGAGTTGCTTCCATAGAGGTTGTTTGATCAAGTTATTGCTTTACTTGATTCATGATATTGGGCTTACTCCATTGAGTTGATTTGAGCAAGTTATTCTTTGCATTTGGTGATATTGTGTTGGTGGTTGTTTTGTTCAAATATCTTTGGAGGGAAAAGGATTTCTACTTGTTTCCTTTTCTTGTGATGATTGGTTGAATGCTTCAAGGTTGATGTTGAGTTGAATGGTGTTGGTTGACTAAACCTTGTTTGATGAGCATTGTTGTTGAAACCCTAATTGATGGTGAAAAGAACATGAGTATCATTGTTATGTGATTCTTTGCATAGTTGGCAATTGTTGGGGTTTCATGTTCTTGAAAGAAAACATTCTATCCTATCCATTTCAGATATTGAGTTGAGTTTTCAGATTTGAGATTGAGATTGAGCTGAGTTGATTTGAGTTGAGTTTTGAGATTGGGATTTGAGTATAGAACATATTGAGTCTCTAACAATTCTCTTTATGCTTCTATGAGTTTGAAAAATCACATTGGGTCTCTAACAATTCACTTTGTGATTTCCTACTAAGAAAGTTTTTCTTGGTGAGCTTGTTGAGTTTTTGGACAAGTTCCAAGTGGGGACTTGTGAGCAGTTCTTGGATAGGTTCCAGTGGGGACTTGTGAGCAATTTTTGGACAGGTTCCGGTGGGGACTTGTGAGCAGTTTGGACAGGTTCCAGTGGGGACTTGTGAGCGCTTTTGGACAAGTTCCGGTGGGGACTTGTGAGCAGATTTGGATAGGTCCTAGTAGAGGACTTGTGAGCTGAGTTTGATAGTTCTATCAGAGAACTTGAGGACAGAGGTGCATTGGTTCTATGAGAAGAACCTGAGGATAGCTTGGCAAGTCTTTGAGAAGGCTTGTATGCAGAGGATTGATTTGTTCAAGAGTTGGACAGATCCGACGGACAGAGGAAGACTTGTACTAGACCGACTGACTGTGTTTGGTACAAGTTGCTTGAGCTGCTGTGGACGTGATCATAGAAGGCAGAGGTCTCTTAGGCTAAGCATTGAGGACAGGAGGTCTTCGGTGGAAAGGAGTTCCACGTGCTGGCAAGAGGTAGAGGTAGTTGATCTTCTGAGGGATCATTTCCAGAGCAGAGGGGAAGGTATCTCCTTTGAGCAGAGGCTCATAAATTCTGATTGGGGGAAGGTATCTCCTTTGAGCAGAGGCTCATAAATTATGATTGGGGGAAGGTATCTCCTTTGGGCCGAGGCTCATAAACATTGTAATTGGGAAGGATTCCCAAAGAACTTTGAGATAACTTTTAGAGAAAAGTTTTGTGGACGTAGCCCAGCCATTCTGGGTGAACCACGTTAAAATTGGTGTCACTTTGTGGATGATATTGTGCATTGCTTTGATATTGCTTTGGGTATATTGCTTTACTATTTTGAAGTATAAAGGAAAAAGTAAAAAGAGGTCTTATACTGTTCACCCCCCTCTCAGTATAAGCTTGTGTTCTTCAATTGGTATCAGAGCGGGTGCCTTCGAAAAGTTTAACAACTTGAAGGAAAAGCTAGTAAAGAACACAATGGATTATTCAAGTGGCAATGCAAGCACCTATTCTTGATGGGTCAGATTTTGGTCTTTGGAGTGCAAGGATGAAGGTTCATCTAATGGCACTTGGGAATGAGGTTTGGGAAGTGATTGAAGATGAGTACACTATTCCTGAACATGGTCCTAATACTAAAGAAGAAAGGCTCCTACATCACAGCAATTCAAAAGCAATGAATGCAATCCTGAAAGGCTTACGAAAGCAGATCTCACCAAAGTGATTCACTGCAAGACAGACTAGTGAAATGTGGAAACAGTTGAAGGTGGTTCATACAGGTGATACAAATGTCGGAAAGGCCAAGTTGAGACACTTCAAAGGTATGTTTGAACAACTCAAGATGAATGATGATGAAAATATTAGTGACTACATGCTTCGTATGGATGAGGTTGTTAACTCCATGAAAGACTTAGGTCTTGAGCTTGCTGAAAATGATGTTTGTGATAAGATTTTAAGATCTCTTCCTAATAGATTTAGTGAAAATATTTCTGCTATTGAGGAAGCTAAAGATTTGGATAAGTTGAAAAAGGATGAGCTCCATAGTATACTTGCAGCATTTGAGTTGAGAACTCAAGTGAAGGTTGATGTCAAGAAAGAGGCGACTTTCAAGGCTACCAAGAATTCCAAGGGTAAACAACTTCAAGATAGTGATGAGTCTTCTAGTGATGAAGAGGCATATTACAACAAGAAAGGCAAGTTCTCTAGAAAGCACAAAAGTATGAAAAATATAAGATGTTTCAATTGTGGAAAGTTTGGTCATTATGCTATCGACAGTACTGTTCCCAAGAATGAAAGTGATGAAGATAAACAGGATTCTAAGAGCAAGGATTCTAAAAGCACAAGCATCACAGAAAAACAAAGATGAGCACAACAATCAAGGAAAGAGGTATTCTCACAAGCACAAGAAGAGTTTCTACCTAGACAAAGCAAGTAAGTGTTCTAGTAGTGATAGTGAAAGTTCTTCAAGTGATAATGAAAATGAGATGTTGTTCATATTCGAAAAAGAAGAAGAACCGAAACATAGATTCATTATCATGAAATGTCTTAGATGTGGAAATTTTGGTCACCTTGAGGATGATTGCACAAATAATGATTTGGTTTCTAGTATGTATGAGGATGCTTCAAAAAACTATAAGGAAGATGCATGTATGGTTTTGGAAAAGGGTAGCACCTCTAGTGATAAGAAATCTGAAAAAGGCTTTGATGATTCAAAAAGCAAACAAATAGAGGAAGATATAGAGGAAGGTGAAGTAGATCTTGAAGGTGAACTTATTAGTGCTCTTAGTGCTTTGAAAAAGGAAAGAAAGAAGAATGCTAGACTCAAGGATAAGTTAGATGAATGTTGTATGGAGAGAGATGATCTTATAGAAAGTCTTGACTTCTCTATGGCTAAGACACAAGAACTCAAGGATGAGTTAGAGTCTAAGGTTCTTGAGTATAGTGAGTTAGAACAAAAAATGGCTTCTTTGAAAGAGGAAACTAAAGAGTACAAGGATAAGCTTTACAGGTTTCAAGATAGCTCCAAAAAGGTTAAGTCACTCATCAAAGGTCAAAGAAAGACAACAGATAAAATAGGCCTTGGTTTTGTTAAGCCACACAAGGAACAAGTTGGAGAGTCTAGTAAGAGACTCCAAAAGGAAGAGAGTTCCGATGAGGAAAGTATTTCAGAAAAGGAGTCCTTGAATGATAGATGCACGAAACAGAAAATAGAATTCAGAATGAGAAGAAGTTTTCGAACCTAAGAGGTCAATTAAAGGAAAGTTTCAAGGCGGATGTTTTGCTTGTCACAGAGTTTGGTCACATGGCTTCACATTGCATGGCTCAAGTGAAGGAGGTAAATGACAGTTTCGAAAGTGCTAGTTACTTTCAAGGGTATTGCTACTCTTGTCAACAGTTTGGGCACAAGGCAGTTTATTGCAAGGCAAATAACAGAACAGGTTTGGTCAGAATAGGTTTGGCCATAACAGGTTTGGTCAGAACAAGTTTGGTCAGAATCGGTGGATTCAAAGATCAGGTTTACCTCAAAGAAACAACATCGTCAAGTTTTTCAAGTGCAACAATGAAGGTCACATAATCGGACAGGTGTAGAGCTGAAATTCCAGAATACGAGGAACAGGAACAGTGGCATGATCGAGTCCAAGGATCAAGGCATGGACAAGAACAGGGATGAGAACAAGAACAAGAACAATGACAAGAATAGGAATATGGACAAAGAGTTCAAGAGAAGGCCCGGAAAGGAAGTTATAGATGCTGATGATGATCAGTGCCTAATGGGAGTTTTACTCCCACCCAAGAATTAATCACCTCATCAAGAGGTGGGGGAGGGACTAAGCTAAGAGGCTCATTCTTAGTCCCGAGCCCCAAAGGTGACCCTTTGCCATTGATGACAAAGGGGGAGAGATTTGAGTAAGGGGGAGAGCCTCAAGAAGAACAACAAGGGGAGTTGTTTATGTTGAGTTTCTGTGTTGTTGAGAAGCATGGTTTGCCATCAATGACAAAGGGGGAGATTGTTGGCAATTTTGGGTTTGAGATCCTAGCTTCTTGTCTATGAGTTGTCATTGATGTCAAAAGGAAATGGCATTAATGTTAAGAGGATGTGTTGGCTTCAAAGGTGGAAGATTCCAAGAGAATATTTTTAAGAGAATCCGGAGAGATTCCATTGGCAAGGGTTTTTCATTAAAACCAAACCGGTTTTTATTAAAACCAAGTTGGATAGGGTTTTTATTAAAACCAAGTTAAATGGTTTTTATTAAAACCAATGGAGGTTCTCTTTATTATTTATTTAATTATTATTTAAAACCCTTCAAGGTTTTAATTAATTAATTATTTAATTAATTAAGGGAGAAATTATTTTTAATTTATTAAAAATACTTAAAGGTTTTTAAACCTTTTTTATTCTTAATTTATTAAAATTATTTAAGGGTTTTTAAACCCTTTTTGAAAAGACTTTTGATTAATTTCGAAATGGTCTTTATTTTCATCGACGTCAAGGTGTCTTCGAAGAGACTATTTATTCTCCAACTCCTAAGGTTGGAAGGCTAATTAATTCAAAAATTCCCCGAATGCAATTTGCGGTGTTTGTGCTCTGTATTCGCTGTGATCGAAGGAAGACTTAGAAGCACGTGCGGTTGAAAAGTCTTCGGGAGATTTTTTCGAGGGTGAAGTGGAGGGAAGTTCACTTGTGAACTTCGTAGCCCGCGTGGGCTAGTGGCAGCGAAGGCTGCTGTTGGGCGCTGCATTGGCGGAGGTCACCGTTTCGAGTCTCGCGGGGGTGCTTTGCTAGAGTAACACACGTTTTTATTAAAACGTCTTTATGCCATGAAATTCGGAGTTTCTTGGACAGCGATTTATAAGTTTGAGAGTTGTGTGTGGTGACAACTTGAAGGTTCAATTATCTTCTACTCCAATAAGGTATGGGCACATTCTTCTTATGAGTATGATTGGTGTATGTTTTCTAAAATAAGGTTGGAGTGAAAAGGTATTCTACTAGGTATCCTTTGGCTAGGTGTAAATCCTATTTTCTGGTTTGTTGAAGACTACTTATGCATTGTTATCCTTAAGGAGAGTTTTTGGTGAATGCATAATTTTTGGTTTGAGATAGTGGAAGCTTTGTGCACTAGGGTTTATATTTGTGAGTCTAGCTACTTGCATTGAGTTGGTGGAACCCTTGGTTGGCTGTTTTGAGTTTGATGGTTGAGTTGCTTCCATAGAGGTTGTTTGATCAAGTTATTGCTTTACTTGATTCATGATATTGGGCTTACTCCATTGAGTTGATTTGAGCAAGTTATTCTTTGCATTTGGTGATATTGTGTTGGTGGTCGTTTTGTTCAAATATCTTTGGAGGGAAAAGGATTTCTACTTGTTTCCTTTTCTTGTGATGATTGGTTGAATGCTTCAAGGTTGATGTTGAGTTGAATGGTGTTGGTTGACTAAACCTTGTTTGATGAGCATTGTTGTTGAAACCCTAATTGATGGTGAAAAGAACATGAGTATCATTGTTATGTGATTCTTTGCATAGTTGGCAATTGTTGGGGTTTCATGTTCTTGAAAGAAAACATTCTATCCTATCCATTTCAGATATTGAGTTGAGTTTTTAGATTTGAGATTGAGATTGAGCTGAGTTGATTTGAGTTGAGTTTTGAGATTGGGATTTGAGTATAGAACATATTGAGTCTCTAACAATTCTCTTTATGCTTCTATGAGTTTGACAAATCACATTGGGTCTCTAACAATTCACTTTGTGATTTCCTACTAAGAAAGTTTTTCTTGGTGAGCTTGCTGAGTTTTTGGACAGGTTCCAGTGGGGACTTGTGAGCAGGTTTTGGACAGGTTCCATGGGGACTTGTGAGCATTCTTGGACAAGTTCCAGTGGGGACTTGTGAGCAGTTTTTGGACAGGTTCCAGTGGGGACTTGTGAGCAGTTTTGGATAGGTTCCGGTGGGGACTTGTGAGCAGTTTTTGGATAGGTTCCGGTGGGGACTTGTGAGCAGATTTGGACAGGTCCTAGCAGAGGACTTGTGAGCTGAGTTTGATAGTTCTATCAGAGAACTTGAGGACAGAGGTGCATTGGTTCTATGAGAAGAACCTGAGGATAGATTTGGAAAGTCTTTGAGAAGGCTTGTATGCAGAGGATTGATTTGTTCAAGAGTTGGATAGATATGACGGACAGAGGAAGACTTGTACTAGACCGATCGACTATGTTTGGTACAGAGTTGTTGAGCTACTGTGGACGTGATCATAGAAGGCAGAGGTCTCTTAGGCTAAGCATTGAGGACAGGAGGTCTTCGGTGGAAAGGAGTTCCACGTGCCGGCAAGAGGTAGAGGGAGTTGATCTTCCGAGGGATCATTTCCAGAGCAGAGGGGAAGGTATCTCCTTTGAGCAGAGGCTCATAAATTCTGATTGGGGGAAGGTATCTCCTTTGAGCAGAGGCTCATAAATTCTGATTGGGGGAAGGTATCTCCTTTGGGCCGAGGCTCATAAACATTGTAATTGGGAAGGATTCCCAAAGAACTTTGAGATAACTTTTAGAGAAAAGTTTTGTGGACGTAGCCCAGCCATTCTGGGTGAACCACGTTAAAATTGGTGTCACTTTGTGGATGATATTGTGCATTGCTTTGATATTGCTTTGGGTATATTGCTTTACTATTTTGAAGTATAAAGGAAAAAGTAAAAAGAGGTCTTATACTGTTCACCCCCCTCTCAGTATAAGCTTGTGTTCTTCGCACATAGGGATGTGCTAGGATATTTGTTGCTCCAAATGATATAAAAATTTGTGGAGACATTCTAGGGTTTTTCAGGCATCTACCCTCAAAATTTTAGCTCAATTCGAGTTCGGATGAGTGAGATATGATCGAAACAAGTTTGGCAGTTTGGGCAGTCCTGCGAAAAATGTCTAATCAATTTCCTTCCTCTTCAAAATATTGCCTCTACTTCTTTGCCTCATTTATTTCAAATATTGAGTATCAATTTGTACACTTTCTTGTTTTAGGTCACATCTCTTCATGTTTTAGGTCACAAATTTTTATATTTCAAATGATTATATTTTGCCATTAATTCACTTCCTTTTGCACTTAGATAGAAGTCTTAATATATTAGATGACACTCTTTCACATCTTAGGTCATACTCTTTCACATAGTTTCATATATTGGATTGTACCCTTTTATTTTTAAGATGTAATATTTTGTACCATAGATTATACACCTCTGATATTTATTTATAATCTTTCTTATTTTAGTTGCATCCTTTCATATGTTGGGTCATATATATCTCTCAATTTGTTATACATCTACACCCCACAAGGAGCCAAGACCAAAGCTTTGATACTACTTTTTTTTTTTTTGATATATAGAAGCAATGGTTACAATCATGATTTTTGATATATAGAAGCTTTGATACTACTTATTGCTAAACAACTATGAGAGTTATAGCAATAGCGGTAGCAATCCAATAATGTACAAATAGCATTACCCAACTAATAATAATAATTTAGTTTCGAGAAAATCAAATATACAATAATCAAATTCTAAAATCAAATTAATACAAATCTTTTGCCACTTGAAGAGGCTATATCTTTTATATGCAACAAATATGACTATAATTTAAATATAAAAATAAACTCAACCATCACCCAACTCAATTAATCACTAGCCTTAATTCTAATACTCAATAATGGACCATCTAATTTTAAAAATCAAATTAATAAAAATAAAATAACATAATTATGGTAAAACTATTATTATATTAAGTATTTTACATTTAATATAAAAATTAATATACAATATTATATATATCACACGGAGAGAACAAAATTTGGATACTCTCCATTAAATAATATATAGATAAAAGTCATAATAAAATCAGCTTTAACCTTTCAAACATGCCCTACAATGATAGCCGAAGTTATTTGTCTATAGCTTTGAATGTGCACGACACATAGGTGCATGAGGATGTTTTTTCACCATTGAGAATCGACACATAGGTGCATGAGGATGTTTTTTCACCATTGAGAATCGACACATAGGTGCATGAGGATGTTTTTTCACCATTGAGAATCGACACATAGGTGCATGAGGATGTTTTTTCACCATTGAGAATCGACACATAGGTGCATGAGGATGTTTTTTCACCATTGAGAATCGACACATAGGTGCATGAGGATGTTTTCACCATTGGGAATCGAACACACAAACGTGTACTTGTGGATATGGGTCCTTTACATGCAAGCCTAGTCCCCAACTTTCCTAGGAGTTTCCTTTTTCCAAACCTAATGGGAAAAGTTAGAAGACCAACATTAAGAAAAGGCAGCTTCTTCCCTCAAGAGCTGGATCTTAACAAGTTCAACATGAAATGGTCTCGAATTCACTGAGGAATTTCTATTTTGCTTGCGTTGGCTACAGTTATGTTTTGGAATGTACATTTGAAAAAACGCCCCGCAAGTGCCAGACTTCACCTTCTCTGATCTGTCACTGGAAAGTCAATTCCTTATTTTTTCTCATGGAATTGGGAAAGGTTGTTTGACTAAATATTTAAATTACTGTAAACGTCGAATTGCTTTGACTAAGACTGAGATGGCTGCGGCAAGTATCTATGGTCCCACTAAGAAGAAGACTATTCAGAAGAAGGTTTCGCTTTCGCTTGACTTATATATGCCGTGCCGTGGCCGATTCCGGAGACTATTTAGAAGAAGATTATTCAAAGAAGAGAATGCAGCGTAAAGAATGGTTCAAACCGCTTTGTACGTTGCATTTTTTCTTTAGCTATTCTCAAGCCAGTTGGTTCTGTAGCAGAGGGCAATTGTTTATTTTTTATGTATACCAATTAAATGAGGTGCTTAGCTCCAAACAAATAACATGGAAGAATAAACATCATAATAAACTCTTCTGTATCGACGGTGCACGTTCGTTCCGAAGAACTAAGTACAAATTGGGCCACGTCTTGGATAGTTCCGCCACAGGAGACCCAGTTTGAGTGCTAGGTTTCATTTGGTTTGGACGATTCCAGTCAGTGGCAAGGACGAGGGAACGAGAGCAATGCCATCTGTTTTTCTTAGACTGCTACTGTCGCTGGTTTGAAGTATTTCTTTGCTAAGCCCAATTAAGCAACACCTGTTCTTCTAATTGTTCTCCAATGGCCATCAGTCTCCAAAGAGGAGTTGTTATTTATGTATTATCGCATTGTTTAGTATTACAAAATTTCAGTATTGGAGCGACAAATGTGTCCGTTAAAGTCAATTTTGATAAAGATCTTCGGACTGACGGGGATATCAAAATTGTACCAGGAACTGCCATTGAACTTACAGACAGCAACAGAAGTTTATGGGGTCAGAATGGTGGAGAACCTGGAAGTGCAGGTAGAGCTGTTTACAGCGAACCAATTCAGTTATGGAATAAGTCTACTAAAGCGGTTGCCAACTTCACCACAAGTTTTCGATTCCAAATGAATTGGACGCGCGATGACAACTACCCTTTTCCTGGCGATGGTCTTGCTTTCATCATGGCATCTCGAGATTCCGGTTACAGAGTGGCATACAGAGGAGATGGCGGATGGCTTGGCCTTTTTAACGAAGACAATAACGGCAACTCATCCAACCAACTTGTGGCTGTTGAATTCGATACGTATCAAAACTCCTGGGATCCAACTGGCGACCATCACATTGGTATTGACGTCAACAATATCACCTCTGTGGCCAATATTTCTCTAAAGGAAAGCCTGAACGATGGTCGAATATGGAATGCTGTGGTAGATTACCGCGGCCAAGAAAGCAGTTTGAATGTGTATGTTAGCTCTAATGGCGGCCCACGGAATCACTTGCCATACAACATAAACTTGACAGAATATCTGCCTCAAAGTGTTGTAATAGGGTTCTCGGCTGGAGCTGTTCGGTCAAATGAAACCCATCGAGTGCTTTCTTGGAGCTTCGCTTGCGCAATTTCTGAGCCGTCTTCTGAGCCGTCCCATAGGAGGAAATCCTTGACAAAGGTAATCGTAATAATTGGATCTGTCTGCGCCGTTCCGGCGATTTTGGTTCTATTCGCTTTGGCCGGCTTTGTTGTTTCCTGCTATAGAAGACGAAAGGGACAAACATGTCACAGCAGCCAAGGAGACCAGTCAGATATGGACGCAGATATTGATATGGTAATGGATCATGTTCCCCGTAAATTCACATACGAGGAGCTCAGTTCATGCACCAATAATTTCAGCGAAAAAGAAAACCTGGGGCAAGGAGGGTTCGGAGATGTATTTAAAGGCGTTTTGTCGAGAACAAATGAAATAGTCGCAGTAAAGCGCATATCTGAAAGATCAAAACAAGGGAAAAAGGAGTATCTTGCAGAAATAATGACAATTACCCGTCTGAGGCATCGTAATCTTGTTCAATTATTGGGCTGGTGCCACGAGAAGGGCCGACTTCTTCTGGTCTACGAGTACATGTCCAATGGAAGTTTGGACAATTTGCTTTTCAAAAGACAAAAAGATGGAGCATTAGATTGGGTGCGCCGGTACAGAATCGCACAAGACATAGCCTCTGCACTGCTTTACCTTCATGAGCTATGGGAGGACTGCGTCGTCCATCGAGATATTAAGCCCAGTAATATCATGCTCGATTTCAATTTCAATGCAAAGTTGGGGGACTTCGGATTGGCACGCCTGATGAAGCATGACCAATGGTCGCAGACAACAGTAGCAGGAACACTGGGATATCTTGCCCCTGAATGCACAGTAACCGGCGCAGCCAGTGCGGAATCAGATGTGTTCAGCTTTGGTGCCGTTGCTTTGGAAATAGCCTGTGGAAAGCCGGCACTCGATCGCAGCTTGGAAAAGCCAAGACGCGGCTTGTGGAATGGGTATGGGAGTTATATGGTAATGGCAGACTCTTCGATGCCGTCGACAGCAGTTTGAAGGGGGATTTCGACAGGGCAGAAATGGAACAGTTGATGGGCATAGGGTTATGGTGCTCGCATCCAGATCCATTCACGAGGCCTAAAATAAGGCAAGTGCTCCAGATCTTGAACTTTGAAGGCAATATTCCTCAACTTCCACGGACGATGCCTGTAGCATCATACTCTCCTCTTCAGGATGGTTTAATCTCTCAATCTGTATCTGTATCAGATTGTGGTCCGCTTTCTACGACTTCCCAGGAGATGGCAGTGTTCTCAAGTTCGGTCTCTTCATATACGCCAAGCACTTCGAGTAAGTTATCTGCATCAGCAAATTCAAGCAACGCTACGTCCAAAGTTCCAGTCATTTAAGTAAAATTGCTTTTCAACGTTTTCATCATCCATGATATTCTGTAGTTAGGCTAGTTACGCATACTTATTAGTTCCGCAGAAGATATAATAGAGTTTGCTAGTTGTATGCCTGCCTGTCAGAATTCCTATGTTCTTAGGAAATGTTACACTTCGGCTATCTGCAATAGCGGATCAGCTATATCATAGAAAATGCTTCTAGTTAGTTTAATTTGTATTGACAAAGCAGGGTTACTTCTTAGAGGTCCGAGCAGTTTTCCTGTCTTTCATGAGAATTATGATAATTGGATATTGCTTAGTTAGAGATGAGAACTTAAAGAACAACTGTTCATGGTAATTATTTTTTTATTGAGATGGGTTGAGGGTTTGAGTTACCGAGACACCTGATTTGGAAGGCTTATATTTTCTTCGTTGGATTAGGTTGAAAGTAATTTATATTTTTAAATTCATTAAATTCTTAATACCAAACAGTACATAATGGTGCAGACTTTATGAAATTGAAATGTATATGCTATAATTTATAAAGTCCGTTTGAGTCCACAATATTCTTATATGTGGGATTATTAGGCCTACTGTTGGGATTAACTTAGATTTCCTTCTCTGAGAATTTTTGTTAACGTGTCAGCATCCTCCATCATGCTGAAGCAATAACAATCAGCAATGGTATTTATAACTGGTAGCTATAGTTACTCAGAAATTAGATAGAAAGAATTAATGTATGTCTATCAGATGATAGACTCTTTTTCATCCATATTTTGGTATTGTGCTGTGACGGACCCATGTTTTTACAGAGCAAAAAAACTGAGCTGGTTACCCAAGAACAAAGGGACAAAAAAGAAAATCTCTGTAAAGCTGCTGCAACAGCCTGTTCTGCTTTAAAGCTGTTAATACACAATATTTATTTATATTCCCTGTGCCCTCTGTGACTCTTTTCTGGACTCTGTTTTACTCTGCTTTGCTGCATCTAGATGTTTTGTGCGTTCTGTGTTAGTATAGCAGTTACAGGCGACTGGTAGTTCAATCACTTATAACTAAGCTATATCCAACCAGAGTTTCTCACTACTGTAGAAAGTAATTCGTCTTCTGCTTCTGTAACGTACCAGAGTGTAAAATTGACTATGACCTACTCGTATAAAGTTTAAACTTTTTCCAATCTTTCTTCGTACGAAACTGAACCAGCTTCGTTATTCTTCGACAGGGCATTTGATTAATTTGAATGGACTGGATGAAGAAGAGTACTTTATGTTAGAAAAATTAACCCAGATTTCACGCCTGTGCCCAACTGCGCTCCGAACCTTGGGCGAAACCGGATTGCGCTCCAGACATGGGCGAAGTCGGACTGCACTGCCGCAGTCCGGGATCCCGGCAAAGGGCTGACATGACGCCGCACCTACCCTCTGACAGATGTGACGCTTGTGCGGCGATTGGTCAGAAACCCTAGTTGAGGGCTTGTCAGGACCTGTCAGAGGACAAACCCCAATCCTCCTCTTCCCGCGGCTATATAAGGCGTCTCGGGTATTTCAGATTGTAGAAGAAGAAGAAGAGAGGAGGAAGAGCAGTGCAAGAGGAGCAGAGGCAAAGAAAAGTATCTCAGCGAGCAGTTTGACTCGAGTGATTAATGTACGAGCGACCGACTCGACATTTTGTCTGTTTAACTTATCCTGCAGTGCAGCCTGCAGATGATTGTAATTTCCTCGGTTGAGGAACTCTGTAACCCCCGTTTAATATAAATAAAGTTTGTTGTTTGTTTCCGGCATCTTTTAGGGTTTGCAGTTTGTTGCTCTCTGTTCCGGCGTCTCTCTCTTCTCATACGGGTGTTGCCAAGCCAGGCAAACCCAGCGGCAACCGCGGAAGAAGAACAAGTCTGAAGCGGCTTTCCAAGTTTGCTTCCAAAGTTCGCGGCTAAGACTGGAGCAGCTCGAGTGCACGAGAAGTCCGAAGTTGGCCTCAGTCCCCTCTTCACCCTGCACAGTTCGTTGGCTGCCCGAAGTTCGAACTTCGCCCAAATTTCGGGCGAAGTCTGTCGCAGCCGCGAAGTTCGAACTTCGCCCAAATTTCGGGCGAAGTCCGTCGCAGCCGCGAAGTGCGAACTTCGCCCAGTTTCGGGCGAAGTCCGGCTGCGGCCCCGAAGTGCGAACTTCGCCCAAGTTCGGGCGAAGTCCGTCGGCGCGGCCGAAGTGCGCACTTCGCCCAATTTCGGGCGAAGTCCGTCGGCGCGGCCGAAGTTCGAACTTCGCCCTAGTTCGGGCGAAGTCCGTCGGCGTGGCCGACGTTCGCACTTCGCCCTAGTTTGGGCGAAGTCCGTCGGGCCCCCGACTTGCGCACTGCGCTGTCCGAACAGCGCCGTGCAGACTTCGGCAAAAAAAAAAAAAATTTAATTCTTCAAATTGGTATCAGAGCTGATAGTGCCGTGACACGGAGATAGAAGCATGGCTTTCGAGAGAAACTCGCTGCGATTGTAGATCCCACGATTTAACGGCAAGAACTACGATTCTTGGAGCATCCAGATGAAGATCCTGTTCGGATCTCGGGAGCTATGGGAGTTAGTTGAGAACGGCTACCCGGAACCGGCGGATGCGGCGACGACGCCGCCCTCTCTCGAGCGAGACAAGGATGCGTTGAAAGAGCACAAGAAGAAGGACCAGAAGGCCCTCTTCTACATCATGCAAGCGGTTGAGGAGACCATCTTCCCGCGGATTGCATCGGCCACCAAGGCCAAGCGGGCACGGGAAACCCTAGCAAGTTCGTATCAGGGCACCGACAAAGTGAAGTTGGTGAAGCTGCAGATGCTTAGGAGACGGTTTGAGAACCTGCAGATGAGCGAGTCCGAGTCGATGAGCGACTTCTTCACCCGGACGGTCGACATTATCAACCGGATGCGGTTGAATGGAGAAAATGTCCGAGCCGGAGAATCGTGGAGAAGATTCTCGGAAGTCTGCACTGCGAAGTTCGACTCGGTTGTGATAGCAATCGAAGAGTCGAGGGATCGACAACCCTCTCGACGAGACGAACTCATGGGTTCATTGCGGACCCATGAACGAGAGGCTGAGCCGTTCATCTCAGACCTCTCCGGAGCAAGCATTTCGGGCTCAAGCCTCAGTCCGAGACAGCGGCAGACAAGACTCCCACCACAGCGCTTCTAGTTCTCAAGGAGGGAGAGGCAGAAGTAGGCGTGGGAGAAGTAACAAGCAAGGAGGGAGATCAAACCCTCATGACGCTGAGCCAAGTTGCAACTTTCATCAGCCAGGAGGAAGAGGCACTGGCAGAAATCAGCAAGGAAGCTCTTAGCAGAAGGACATGTCAAAGGTCCAATGCTACTACTGCGGCAAGTTCGGCCATTATGCCTCACAATGCAAGAAGAAGATGGCGAACGAGAATCAGCAGCAAGCCCATTATACGGAGGAACCCGAAAATGCGGCAGGAGGTAATGTACTATTGACTTGTGGTATTGAAGAGGAGAGCAAGAAAAACATCTGGTATCTTGACGGTGGTTGCGGCAACCACATGGCTGGGAACAGAGAGATGTTCTCACAACTGGATGAAACAGTCCGGTCCGAAGTCAAGATGGGGAACAACAACAAAGTTCCTGTGATGGGGAAAGGAAAGATCCTCATCCGCACCCAGCACGGTGAAAGAAAAACAATTCAAGATGTTTTTTATGTGCATGGGTTGAAGCATAATCTGCTAAGTGTTGGACAACTTGTGCAGAAGGGGCACACTGTACTGTTCAAAGACGGTGTCTGCTCCATCAAAGACAAAGTCCATGGACAAATTGCAACTGTGTCCATGACGAAAAACAAAATGTTTCCATTGCAGATTCAGAATGAATCATTGATGTCTCTGAGTGCAGTTGAGAAAGATGCTACCTGGCTGTGGCATCTCAGATTCGGTCACCTGAGCTTCAGTGGCCTGAATCAACTGCACAAGATGCGAATGGTGAAGGGTCTACCCCTGATAGAGCAACCAAACCAAGTGTGTGAAGGTTGCCTAGTCGGCAAGCAGCACAGGGATGCATTCCCTGTAGGACAGTCTTGGAGAGCATCACGGCCATTGGAGCTGGTGCACTCAGACATTTGCGGTCCGATGCAGACCACCACGTTTGTCGGCAACAAATACTTCTTGACATTCATAGATGACTTCAGCCGGAAGACTTGGATTTATGCCATCAAGCTGAAGTCAGAGGCATTTGCCAGATTCAAGGAGTTCAAGGCTCTAGTGGAGAAACAGAGCGGTTATTATGTGAAGACTCTCAGAACTGATGGAGGTGGAGAGTACATCTCCAACGAATTCCACAACTTTTGCAAGCAGCACGGAATTCGAAGGCAGTTCACTGCCAGATACACGCCACAGCAGAATGGCGTAGCTGAGAGGAAGAACCGAACCATCATGGAAATGGCAAGAAGCATGATGAAGGCGAAGGGATTATCGCATGAATTTTGGGCAGAGGTCGTAACATGTGCGGTCTACTTGCTGAACGAGATGTCCCACCAAAAGCGTGAAGGACAAAATCCCTCGGGGAGGCCTGGAGCAGAGTGAAGCCAAGTGTGGCTCACTTGCGTGTGTTCGGGTGCATTGCATATGCACATGTTTCAGAAGAGAAGCGACAGAAGTTGGATGATAGAGCTGAGAAATGCATTTTCACGGGGTACGGTGAGCGGGCGAAGGCATATAGGCTGTACAACCCTGTGACGAAGAAGCTCATCATCAGCCGTGATGTGAAATTTCTTGAAGATCAAGCCTGGAACGGGAAGTCTGAGACTGGCCAGTTAAAGCCAGCAG
The DNA here is from genome assembly GCA_028583015.1 of Wollemia nobilis. Taxonomy (NCBI): domain Eukaryota; kingdom Viridiplantae; phylum Streptophyta; class Pinopsida; order Araucariales; family Araucariaceae; genus Wollemia; species Wollemia nobilis. Next base: position 122,461 of record JAQPPZ010017255.1, read on the forward strand.
AAGTTCAGTCTGTTGACTTGGAAGAAGGAAGTGTGCAGCCACCGGCAACTTCCGGCGGCAACGGCGGTGCACGGCGATAGCACAACCACTCCATCACGGTCGCCTCCACTTGCAAGCGAGAATTCAAAACCTGAGGACACCTGCGAAGACTCGGAGCTTGCAAGACATTTATGAGGCAACCCGAACCCACATAGATGAAGAGCACCTTGACTTTGCATTCTTTACTGAAGTTGATCCAGTGGAGTTCGAAGATGCAAGTCGAGAATCGGAAGTGGGTGCGAGGCGATGGATGAAGAGATAGCGACCATTGAAAAGAATGAAACATGGCGGTGACGGATCTTCCGGGCGAGGAAGAAGACCATTGGGGTCAAGTGGGTTTATAAGACAAAGTTCAACGCCCAAGGAGACGTTGACAAGCATAAAGCCAGATTGGTGGCGAAGGGTTACAAGCAGAAGTCAGGCATCGATTACCATGAGGTATATGCACCTGTAGCCCGACTTGACACAGTCAGGATGATCCTGTCATTGGCAGCCCAACAAGGTTGGAAGATGTACCGAATGGATGTCAAGTCAGCCTTCCTCAACGGAGTGTTGGAGGAAGAGGTCTACATTGACCAGCCACCAGGTTACGAAATTGAAGGCCAGGAGGGCAAAGTCCTGAAGCTAAAGAAGGCCCTGTACGGTTTGAAGCGGGCACCCGAGGTTGGTACGAGCGGATTGACGACTATTTTCGGGAGAATGGGTTTCGAAATGCCCATATGAGCACACCACTGTACATGAAGACAAATGCAGCGGGTGAGCTCATTATCGTCCACTGTATGTGGACGATCGATTTATACTGGCAACAACAATGTCCTGTTCGACCGATTCGGAACAGCCATGAAGAAGGAGTTCGAGATGACGGACTTAGGGTCGATGAAGTATTTTCTCGGCATTGAAGTTGACCAATCGGCGGATGGCATCTTCATTTCTCGGGGCAAGTATGCGAAGGATGTCTGAAGCGCTTCAAGATGGAGGACGATAAACCTGCCATCACACTGCGACCACGGGTTTGAAGGCGAGCAAGTTGGATACGGGGGAGGAATGTCGACCCAACCCTGTTCAAGAGGCTAGTTGGCGGTTCGATGTATTTGGCTGCAACTCGGCCGGATCCGATGTTCGGAGTCGGTCGATCGGCCGTTTCATGGAGACTCCGAAGGACACGCACTAGCAAGCAGGCAAGAGGATCTTGCGCTATGTCAACGGGACACGAAACCATGGCCTATTTTACGCCAGACAAGACCAGTTGGAGCTAGTGGGCTTCACGGACGATGGCTCGGGCTGGCGATGCCGACGATCGGAAGAGCACCTCCGGGTATGCTTTCCATCTCGGATCGGGAGCGATATCATGGGCGTCCAAGAAACAACCCATCGTTGCGTTGTCCACGACGAAGCGAGAATATGTCGCCGCCACGTCGGCCGCATGCCGAGCGGTTTTGGCTGCGAAGAGTTCTGAGTGAACTGAACTTTCCTCCGGATGGTGCGACAACAATTTTATGTGATAACAATTCGGCCATTGCACTCTCAAAGGATCCTGTGTTCCATGGCCGGACGAAGCACATAGACATCCGGTATCATTTCATCAGAGAGCTGGTGAAATTTGGCGAAGTACAACTGCAGTTTTGCAGGTCCAAGGAAGCTGGCTGACATCTTCACGAAGCCTTTGAAGGAGGAAGACTTCAGCAGATTGCGAGAGCGACTTGGAGTCAAAGCGCTCGTGAAATCGGGCTTAAAGGAGGGTGTTAGAAAAATTAACTCAGATTTCACGCATGTGCCCAACTGCGCTCCGAACCTTGGGCGAAACCGGATTGCGCTCCAGACATGGGCGAAGTCGGACTGCATCTGCCGCGATCCGGGATCCCGGCAAAGGGCGACATGACGTCGCACCTACCCTCTGACAGATGTGACGCTAGTGCGGCGATTGGTCAGAAACCCTAGTTGAGGGCTTGTCAGGACCTGTCAGAGGACAAACCCCAATCCTCCTCTTCCCGCGGCTATATAAGGAGTCTCGGGTATTTCAGATTGTAGGAGAAGGAGCAAAGAAGAAGAGAGGAGGAAGAGCAGTGCAAGAGGAGCAGAGGCAAAGAAAAGTATCTCAGTGAGCAGTTTGACTCAGCTGATTAATGTCTGAGCAGCCGACTCGACATTTTGTCTGTTTAACTTATCTGCGGTGCGGCACTGCGGATGATTGTAATTTCCTCGGTTGAGGAACTATGTAACCCCCGTTTAATATAAATAAAGTTTGTTGTTTGTTTCCGGCATCTTTTAGGGTTTGCGGTTTGTTGCTCTCTGTTCCGGCGTCTCTCTCTTCTCATACGGGTGTTGCCAAGCCAGGCAAACCCAGCGGCGGCCGCGGAAGAAGAACAAGTCCGAAGCGGCTTTCCAAGTTTGCTTCCGAAGTTCGCGGCTAAGACTGGAGCAGCTCGAGTGCACGAGAAGTCCGAAGTTGGCCTCAGTCCCCTCTTCACCCTGCACAGTTCGTTGGCTGCCCGAAGTTCGAACTTCGCCCAAATTTCGGGCGAAGTCCGTCGCAGCCGCGAAGTTCGAACTTCGCCCAAATTTCGGGCGAAGTCCGTCGCAGCCGCGAAGTGCGAACTTCGCCCAGTTTCGGGCGAAGTCCGTCGCGGCCGAAGTGCGAACTTCGCCCAATTTCGGGCGAAGTCCGTCGGCGCAGCCGAAGTGCGCACTTCGCCCAATTTCGGGCGAAGTCCGTCGGCGCGGCCGAAGTGCGAACTTCGCCCAATTTCGGGCGAAGTCCGTCGGCGCGGCCGAAGTTCGAACTTCGCCCTAGTTCGGGCGAAGTCCGTCGGCGTGGCCGACGTTCGCACTTCGCCCTAGTTTGGGCGAAGTCCGTCGGGCCCCCGACTTGCGCACTGCGCTGTCCGAACAGCGCCGTGCAGACTTCGGCGTGTTTAAAAAAAAAAAAAAATTTAAATTCTTCACTTTAGGTGGTTTAGCTAGGTTTTTTTTTTTATTTCAATCACTTTTAAGATGGGTATATGTTACGTTCATATTAATCTACGCATAAATATTAGTTGAAGTTCGCCCCCTTAATTGAAGAGTAATTGTTGTGTTCAGAATAACAGATAGGAGACATTTAATTGAAGCGTAATTGTTGTGTTCAGAATAACAGATAGGAGACATTAGTAGTTGTTGTGCTTATAAAAAAAAAGTATGCAATCAAATGAAATCAAATAGCAAGGCGGGGTACCTAGACCGGAATCGGATGTTTTCAGCTTTGGTGCTGTTGCTTTGGAAATAGACTGTGGCAAGACGGCACTCGATCTCAGCTTGGCAAAGCCAAAGACGCTGCTTGTGGCATGGGTATGGGAATTATATGGTAAATTGAGACTCTTCGATGCCCTAGACAGCAAGTTTGAAAGGGAATTTCGACAGGGAAGAAATGGAGCAGTTGATGGGCATAGGGTGATGGTGCTCGCATCCAGATCGATTCACAAGACCTACAATAAGGCAAGTGCTCCAGATCTGGAAATTTGAAGGCAACACTCATCAACTTCCACGGACAATTCCTGTAGCATAATACTCTCCTCTTAAGGAAGGTTTAATCTCTAAAACAGTATCTGTACCAGTTTGTGGTCCGCCTTCTACAACTTCTGAGATGGCAGTGCTGTCAAGATCGGTCTTTTCATGTACGTCAAGCACCTCAAGTAATTTCTCTGCATCAACAAATTGAAGCAACGCAATGTCCCAATTTTCAGTCGTTTAAGTAAAATTCTTTTTGTTCTATGGGAGAATACAGTTTAGTAGCTGTATGTCTGCCTGTCAGAATTCCTCTGTTTTTACTATATGTTACAATTCGTCTGTCTACGAGATTTTTTTTTAATTAAATTGGCAAACATTTGACCCTTTCATTCGAGTTAGTCGAACTTTGAACATCTAAAAAAAATTATAAAAAATATACTATTGCTTGATGTGAATTTTATTGAGAAAGCAGGGTGTGGAACATCTTAAAAAAAAATACTTTTGCTTGATGTGAGAAAGCAGGGTTACCTCTGTGACACCTCGCCTGTTTTCTTGTACTTTTTTTCTATAACAATTATCATACTTTTATATTGTTTGGTTGTGCATGAGAACCTTAAATTATAACAACAGTTCAGGGTAGTTTGATTGTTGAGATGAGTTGAGGACTTCGGTTGCTTAGGCACATGATTCAGAAGGCTTACATTTTCTTCTTTCACTTTCAGTGACTGTCAAATTTTGTGGAACTACTATATGTTATAAATGCTTAATAAAATAGGAAACGGTACATGATATTATAGATTACATAATGGAGGAAACGTTATCGAATTGAAATGTATATGCTATCATTCGCTAAGTCCATTTGAGTCCACTGATTTTTTTTGTATGGTAAATTGTAACACCTCTGCTTATAACTTTGGAATTGATCTTGGGTAAAGAAATGGTTAACAGGAACTTTGTACATAATTTTTGGCAGCTGTTATAAACCTTAGTTTATTAGGTAAAGATAAAATCAACATGACCCAATTGTTCAAAGATTCAACTCGGAGTAAGCCACAAGCAACAAGCAAGCACACATAATTCCATATAGAACTGGGCCATAGCCTCATCTAGGGAGGGAATTGAGTCGGGGCAGCCCACCATTAAGCACGCATAACTCTACATCAAATTGATTTATAGCAACTATATTCCTAGCCACAAGCAAGCACACATAACTCCAGATAGAATTTTGGGCCATAGCCACTATAAAACCTAGCCTTGTCTAGGGAATTGAGTGGGGCAACCCACCATCAAGCACACATAACTCTAGATCAAATTGAGTTATTTCAACTATATTCCTAGCTTGTTGAGTAAAGACATAGTCAATGGGACCGTTGTACATATAAACCCTAGCCTATTAGGTAAAGATAAAATCAACATGATCCAATTGTCCAAAGATTCAACTCGGAGTAGCCCACACGCAAGCACACATAACTGCAAATCAAACTGGGCCATAGCCACTATAAAACCTAGCCTCGTCCAGAGAATTGAATCGGGGCAACCCACCATCAAGCACACATAACTCTAGATCAAATTGAGTTGTAGTGACTATAATACTAGCTTGTTGAGTAAAGATGAAGTCAACATGACCCAACCGTCTAAAGAATCGGATCACGGTAGCCTACTAGCAAGCACTTGACCACCAACACGGTTTTTTCCTAATGGAATTGAATCTGAACAGTCCACTAGCAAGCACTAGGCCACCAACATTGATTTTTTAAAAGGGTCTTGATCCCTTGTATAATGGTTCATTGATTTATTAAAAAGGGTCTTGATCCCTTGTGTAATGGTTTGAACCTGAATCTCATCTATGAAAATTTAAAAACATTTTACTATAATGTCTCAACATGTACAAAATTATAAAGTGAAGCATGAGTTTTTTTAAAGTTTCCTCAATCACCCAAGCAATTGAATTGGATCATAACACTAGCAAGCACTTGACTACCAGCATGGTTTTTTTTGAAGGTTTTCAATCCCTTGTGTAATAGTTTGAATTTGGGTTCAATATTTTTTTTAATGGTTTTAACTTGAGTTACTTGGATGAAAATTTAAAGACATTGTTACGGTGTTTCAACAAGAATAAATTTTTTAATTAAAGTATAATTTTTTTTAAAGCATTCAGCCACAAGCATGGTTTCTTTAAAGGTGTTAGTTCCTTGTGTAATGGTTTGAACTTGGATTTTTTAGATACAAATTTAAAGAAAAACCACTATGGTGTTTCAACATGGACAAAATTTTAGAAGGGTCACATTTTCTTGTGTAATGGTTTGAACTTGAGGTTTCTAGATGAAAATCTAAATATGCACCGCTATGGTGCTGCCCACTACCAAGCATTTGACCACTAGCATGGTTTTTTTAAAAGGGTCTCAGTCCTTTGTGTAATGGTTTGAACTTGGGTCTTTTGGATGAAAATATGAAGGCATATCTCTACGGTGCCTCAACAGGGACAACATTATAAAAGTAAAGTATGGTTTTTTTTTTTTCACTTTTTCGGTTCCTTGCAAAGTGGTTTGAACTTGAGTAGTTTTTTTAAAAGGGTCTTAATCCATTTTTTAATGGTTTGAACTTGGATTTTGTGAATGAAAACTTGAAGACATATGGTTATGGTGTCAAGTAAAGCATGAGGTTTTTTAAATGGTTCTCGTTTATTGTGAAGTGATTTGAACTTGAGTCATATCCCTATGGTGTCTCAACGGGAACAAAAAAAAATCAAAGTAAAGTGTGAGTTTTTTTAAAGGGTTCTAGTTCCTTACGAAATGGCTTGAACTTGAGTCTCTCTAATACATATTATGGTATTCCAATAAAGATTATTTAATGATAAAATATAAGTTTTTGAATTTTTTTAATGGTAAAATATAGTTTTTTGAATTTTGGGTCTTTTAAACGAAAACCCAAAAGCATAGCATTACTCTATCCCAACAAAAATTATATTTTGTAATAAAATATAGGTTTTAAAAAAAATCTGAATTAAAATTTTATTTTGAAATAAAAAATTATATAATAATTTAAACTTGATAAAAAACTAAATGCCAAAGTGTAAAATTAAATTTGACGTCGGTAAGGAGGCCACTAAGAAGTATTTACTCAATAAAAAATTTGAATTTCACATAGTAATTTTTTAAACAACTTACCACGAGATCTTTGGTCATCTAGTCGTAAGCTGTTTAAAGCTTCATGATTCCGAGGGCTTTTCAAGTGGTAGGTGTCTTATGAATTTTTGGTGCGTTTAAATTAATATAACCTAATTTAAATCATTTTTGGATAAATTTTTAAATTTTTGATATGTTCAAATTAATATTTATATATTTTTTAGTTGAAATTGAAGAGTAATTATTTGCTCCCCAAAGAAAGTTGCTATGTTGAATAGTTTTGTTGTTCTTCTTTCCAGGAAAGCTATTAAGGAAAATAATTTTAAGATGTTAGTATTAATATTGTAAATTAAATAATATTAAATTTGTTGGTATATAAACTAATTTTTGTTGAAAATTTAAACTTTTAATTTTTTTTGAATGAAAAGGTTATTATATTAATAAAATAATGTCTAACCATACAAAAAAGGGTGGGTGAGATTAGCCCACCCACCTCGTAAACCAATACATTAACCACTGTGGTTAGGAGTGTACAAGAGTGTCAAAAATAGTCCACAAATTACCACATAGTAACTATCAAAATAGTGTCATATACATTCATAAAGAAAGAAGCCGAGAAATCACTGCCACTTGGAAAGGGAAGGAAAAGGCATATGACCCATAGCACTTAAGTGAGAAAAAGGAAAGCTATTAAGGAAAGTAATTTTATGATGTTAGTATTAATATTATTAAATTTGTTGATATTTGAATTTGACTTTGCATTTGTATTAATGTCCATCGGTGACCAAAAGAGGTCAATAGGACTATAAAACAAGACCTATACAAAGCAATGAGAGTGCCTAATTGTAGCCCCAAATAAAATAAAGTAAGAAAACAGTAAAGAGAATGACATGGTATACAAGATCTGTGGATCAAGGATTGCTCCCAACATTCAAGGCTGAAGAGAAGTGAGTGATATAAGAGTTAGATGTCATTTTTGTTGCAATTTTTTTTTTTTTTTTAATAATAATAATAATGTTACACCTAAGTGAGTAAATTCTATAAAAACTATATTAATAAATAATTTTTAATCCTTATTAGAAATGTATGTAATTAAAAAGTTAATATGAGTTGAATAGTCTCAATTTATAGATCTCTTGTCAATCTTGTTATGGAGTTAATCTTTTGGTTTTTCATTTTTTCACATTTTGAAAAGAGGTTGGTAGGAAGGCATTGGACTTGTAGTTTAATCTTGTCGTAATTTTTTTAACAAGTTGAATAACTTTTAAGGTCCACAAGCATTATACATATTAAATTATGTCATTTTGGGGGATTATTATGAGGAAAAGAAGGTACTTGTGTTGTGTTTTTAGCTATAGAGTAAATATATTCTACCACCTTCAAATTTAAACCGTAAACCTTTTATTTGGACTCTAGAGAATCCAAACCTTTATTGTAAGTCCCAATCAAATTTTAATGATTAATATACCTTCATAATCATGGGAAGTTTATCTATTCCATGCTTATAAGATTGCTTTTGATCTACATCCACAATTACAAGGATAAATATATTAATAAATTTGAGTCATTTAATATAAATTATAAAGGGTTATAGGTATGTCTCATAAAGGCACTTAATGAGAAAATATTATATTTTATTTTATAGAATACCTCATTTAAAAAGTGTTCAATTTGAAGATTCCACATGTTGGCTTAGGATTTGTTACATAAGTTTATAAGGTTATGCAAATGTTTGCTTAAATTTATAAAATTTTATTGTACCTCATATCTTTAGTGTAGTAGATATGATTAGAAATTACAATTTGGGAAAGCAAAAACAATTCAAACAATAAAATCAATAGTATTTAAACCCTTATATAACTACAATTGTTTACATTTCAAGTTGTAACTAATAGAAACTTGAGATTAAAAACAAATAGAATATTGAAAAGCAAGCATCCTTAGGATTGGTGTAGTAGAATGATTGAGTAATTTTTAAAATATGAACAAACTACCAAAGACATAATAACTTTTAAATTTAGAAAATTTATCTGTATGTATGGTATTGGTAGAAGTTGAATTTTATCATCAAAGAAATAAGAGCAAAATACTTCTTTCTCATCCTAATATGAAATATGTATAACATCTATTTCATAAAAAAATCAAATTTTTACCATTTGGATCAACTTAGGTATAATAGAATGACTAAGACATTTTTAAAATATGAAGAAACTGTGAACAATGCAATATTTTTTAAACTAAAAAATATTACCTATAGATATTATATTGGTAAAACTATAACTTTTACATCAAAAAAATATGAGCAAAATTATTCTCTAGAAAGGAGTATTGATATATTAATGTATTGGTATACAAATCCTTGATATTAAGATCAATTAGATGTTTGAATTGACAATAAAGATGGACCCCTAAAGATGAGGTGAAGACATCACTAAATGATGAGACCACTTGCTCTATTTGGTATTGTTATCCCTATATAATATCTATAATAGATCTAAAATTAGTGGAAATGAGTTTCTTTCCTTGTACCTAATCATAAAAAGTATATTTCATCGATCACCTTATGACATTATTTGGCATTAATCAAGGAGATCTTCATGGGTGGTGTTAATTTTAAAATATTGTAGCACAATCATAGAGCATGATGATGATGCTTTTAGTTCTTAACTCATAGACTTCATGGAAATTCCACATAAAGGGTTATTGTTAGGCTATACTATATAGTTTATTATTTTGTTATTATGCACATTCAGTTGGCATTCTAAGAGCCAACGTTTGAATATGTTTTTAGCATAGGCCAATATTAGCTATGTTATTCTTGGGATAGACTATTTATTTTATTGTTTTTAGTTGCATCTATTATGGGTAAATATGAGCCTTCATCTGAAAATAATTTTTCATACTTGAATGAAATCAAGGTTTATTTACAAACTTTGGTATCAGAGCAAACGTAAGGTCAATGGCTATTAAATTGAAGTATACCCTTGTCTTCAGTTGATTGTGAGCTCATCTTGGTGAGCTTGCAATTGTACAATGAGAGCATCAAACAATGACATTGCAGTTGGGCAAAGAAGGTAGTGCATTCGTTGTTGAATCATGAGAGGATTTAAAAATATATTCTTCAATTGTCCTTGTGCGATTGAGTGTTGGTCGATATCCCATATTTTTTGTTTTTCTCGCTTCACTGTGAAAAGATTATACAAAAATATTGAAAACAAAGGAGTGTAATAGGGAATAGCGCCCCTCAACCAGGTCGTAGACCCAATCACCGTAGATCTAGGTAGTCAAGCATGTAATGCCCAAGTCAGATCACTGTGCACCGAGTTATGTAGCCCCAGTCGCTACCAACACACAGCTAAAGGATCACATAGCCTTAGTGAAAAAGGACTGTGCAACACCAAAGGTTCATATAGCTCCTAACATTGAATAAGCATAAAATGATGTTAGGTTTATCCAATATTTCCCATACTTTACCTGTATGCTCAAATTTCTTAGCAGGGAAGCAACACCGAGTTTCATTTGAATTGAGCTCTTCACAAGCCAAAGCACCATTGGAATTTATACACACCGATTTGTGCGGACCCATTCCAAGTAGTTGTGGTGGAAAGAAGTACTTTCAATTGTTTATTGATGATTACTCCTAAAATATGTGGGTTTTATTTCTATAGTTGAAGTCATATGCATTCCTATATTTTTAGCAGTTTTAGAAGTGTTTTGAGAAAGAATCAAGATGTTCAATCAAGGTACTACGCTCATATCGAGGGGGGGAATTCACTTCCAATGATTTTTCAAGGTATCTCACTAAACATGGGATAAAAATATAGCTTACTACAACCTACTCTTAGCAAAATGAAGTTGTCAAAAGGATGAATCATTCCATCATGGAGATGGTCCATTGTATGCGCACATATGCACATCTTGGGCAATAGTATTGGGTAAAAGCTATCACTATAGTTGTGTATCTCCTAAATTGAGCACCAAAAAAATCTCTTTAATGAGTCACACCACAAAAAATATGGAGTGGAAGAAATACCTCCATTTCTCATCTCAGGATATTTGGATGTAAAGCCTTCATGCACATTCCAAAGAAGACAAGGACTGAAGTAAGCTAGATGAGAACACTCTATAATGAATTTTTCTTGGTTATGATGAAGAATCCAAGGGCTATCAATTCCAAGGAGAAGGAAATATTAAGTAACCCTTCCAGATGGACAATGCCAAATTGAGAAGGTCATATATGTGCTAGGATTGGACAAAAACTTTTTGTTCATACCTCAAATCGTAGACAAATATATGGTGGTTGACTTTAATGTTGTTGATAGACAAAATATTTGCTTCATTATCAAAAAGGGTAAACATATAGTCTTAGTTATCAAATTCGTCGAATTTTTGAGATAAAATTCAAAATTTGTTGAATTTTTTTATCTTTACAAATAAATTCGTCGAATAAACCTTAAATTCGGCATGGGAAAAAATGAACACAAAACAGGTTTGATATTTATGAATTCTCCTTTTTCATGCGATCATCTTCAGTTTAACATTGGCACACGGTAAGTCATTTTTCATGCGGCCATCTTCAGTTTAGCATTGTGGTAGGTCAAACGGTGTATTTCGTATATCACTCGTCGATCAGGTCACATTTGTCGTTGTAGATTTTATTAACTATGCAGGACCTCTAATCCCCATATACATATTTTTTCACCTAATCTCGTAAAAAAAATCATAACCTTAATCATTATGTATAAATAATATTTAATATTAATTAAAAAATTAAACAAGTTTACCTTGATTTATGTATTGGTAGTTTGGATACCCAAAATTAAACTATTATTACTTTTTAAGAATAAAATAATATTAAAGTGACAAATTTGATTCACAAATACAGTAACACCAACACCTAGGTTTGAAAATATTATTATTGGCGAAAAACCACATAGTAAATGCCAAGAAACATATCAATCATAGATTTATACCGATTCTTGTCTGAGTAAATTAGTAAATGAATATAACTTCAGGTAATTGGATTGATAGAGGAACAACCCAAACTAATTGGGTGTTGTAACTAACCGAATGACATTAGAATTAATGTGTATATTTTTTATCAGAATTATATATGCACATCTATAATATATCAAATTTTATTCCGAATTTTTGAACATGTTGAATTTATTTCAAATTTTAAGAGTGTTAAACTCGAATACGAACTCGAACTTGATAACTAAGCATATAGTAATAGCTTCCTACAAACATGCATGTATTAATTGTATTAGATGCACTTTATACCCTTCATGTTGCCATGGCTGCCAACTCCAAAGAAGCTACTTCATTATGGCACAAACAGTATGGGCATCTAAGTTTAGGCTATCTACTCAAATTGAGTAAGCATGATATGGTGTTAGGTCTACCAAACCTTTTCCATACTTTATCTATATGCTTGGATTGCTTAGGATGGAAGCAACACCGAGTTCCATTTGAATTGAGATCTTCATAAGCCAAAGCACCATTGGAGTTGATACACACTGATATGTGTGGACCCATACCAAATAGTGATGGTATAAATAAGTACTTTCAATTGTTTTTTCATGATTGCTCCCAAAAGATGTGGGTTTTATTTCTACACCTGCTTTTAGATGCATTCCTATATTTTTAGTAGTTTTAGAAGCATGTTGAAAAATAATCAAGATGTTTAATCAAGACCCTGCACTCAGATCGAGGAGAGAATTCACCTCCAATGAGTTTTCAAGGCATCTCACTAAATATGGGATAAAAATATAGCTAACTATAGCCTACCCTCCTCAAAAAAATGGAGTTTCTAAAAGGAGGAATCGTTCCATCATGGAGATGGTTTGTTGTATGCTCATAGGTGCACATCTTAGGTAACATTATTGGATAGAAGTTGTCACTACAATTGTGTATCTCTTGTGTCAAGCACCAATAAGATCTCTTCAAGGAGTCACACCACAAGAAGCATGGAGTGGAAGAAAGCCCTCTATTTCTCATTTAAGGATATTTGGATGTAAAACCTTCATGCACATTCTAAAGAAGACAAGAATAAACTAGATGAGAAAATTTTGTAATGCATTTTTCTTAGTTATGATGAAGAATCCAAGGATTATCGATTGATTGATCCTATAACCAAGAAAATTCACATAAGTAAATATGTGGTATTCAATGAATATTTTAAGTTGGATACACCAAAATCTAGCAAAGAAACATATCCTGCTATACACATAGAATTTGAGGATCCTAAGTCAAGGACTCCCCAAAAACAAAAGAAAAATCTAAAATGGTATACTAGCACTATAAGAGGCATAAAACTGGATGCACCTCCTAATCTCAATTCCAATCATCCACGTACTCATAGTATGTCTCACTAGGAAAGAGAAAATGATGAAGAAGAATAAGATAAGAGTGAAGAGGAAGATAGAGTTTCTATGACTTTAGTTGTGGAGCATGAACCTGCTTTAGTGCAAGAAGAAATTAGTGTACCTCAATGGAAGGCAACTATGGATGCAGAAAATGAAGAACAAAACATGGGAGCTAGTTGATATGCCTACTAGTAAGAAACGCATTGGATACAAATGGGTATACAAAGTAAATTATAAGGTAGATGGAACTATTGAAAATCATAAATACCACCTTGTTGCAAAGGGCTATGCTAAAAAGGTATATATTATGAAGAGACGTTCATACCAACTACAAAAAAAATAACCATTCGTGTACTCTGTGCAATGGTAGCTCAGTTTGGATGGAATATTGCACACAATACTATCAAATTCTTTGTCTAATCTTAAAATTAATTCCTTTAACTTGAAGTAGTTTAGACATATTCTATCTAGAATTTATTTAACCTAGGGAACATATAGAGAATGATGTACTCTATAAAAACTCAATATATTCTACTCAATAATTAATTATGTCACTTCCACATGTCTTACTTTTATTGCTCTTTTAAATAAAGATTCAATCTAGCACATGACACTTATCTTTCTGATCTACACTCTTGCTTTTCATAAATCTGATTTCCAATGTTTGCACATTCTCTTTTAATATCACTCAAAACCAATGCTCAAGAAGTTCCACTTAATCATTCAACCAATGAAACACAACTTCCTCACAATCCTTAAACAAGTATTTTCATACTTATTCAAACAAAGAGCACAACGTAGATCTCAAAACCTGACTCAAAAAATTTATAATATCTATCTCAAATGTTCTCTAAACATTCAACAATGAAGCATATAAAACTCACTCAAATATTTCCAACAATGCTTATCAAACAATCCTTTTTACTCCACCTTATTTTCACAACATTCATTCCAACAAATATTTTAAACAAAATATGATGTGCTCATACCTCTTTTCTTTGATGGAGATATGTCTTCAAAACCTACATTACTTACAATAAAATCATTTTGTGCCAAATCAAGGTTAGATAACAATAGTCTATCTCAAAATCTCCGCATGAATATTCACTTCAATAAGTATTTCACCATACAAAGACTAATCAAATGTCAAACTACTTGTACACCTTATTACTCCTAACTTTTCCAATAAATTTCATCAACAAAAGTCACTAATCACATAAGCAAAAATTCCATTTACACCTTATATATCCTACTTGTTATTAATGCATTTCCAAAAGATAAATAAAAATATCACTTCACTTTTTATCCCAATGCATTAACAAAACACACTCCCTTTCTCAACAAGAAATTAATTTTCTAACCATTTTTATTGCACAAATAAAAATCATTCAAAACACTTTATATCTCCCTAGAACATACCTTAGCCACTTTAAACCTTAGGATATAATTTATTTTTTATTTTTAAAAACTAATCATTCTTTGTTGCCGCCTGCTACCTACCATCAGAAGTCGAACGCGCGCTTCCTGCTGGCCCCATGCCCTAGCCACTACTAGGCTACCACGTGGGCTAGCAAACCCACACATAAAAAAAATATAAGACCTCCCTCTTGTCTTTATCACTGACACTCAACCTTAAATTGACCATGCAGAAAAATGACCTTCGCGCGAATCAAACCCGCACCTTCTACCTCCTACGCCACTGCAGAAGCCTTACATGCTAGCTTGGCTACCACCACACACAAGTGGGGAAAAACCCGTCCACACTTTGACCAGTCTTTTGCACCAGGATTTGCAGTGTTTTCTTTTTGTTTCCTCCACCGCGTCAATCGTGCAAAGCAATTATTTTGAGGGATTTTTTATTTGATTTTTCATAAAGGCTTAGGCTAAACCTTAGCCTTATTAATACACATGCCCATTCTAATTTTTTACGTTGGCTTCTTTTTGCAATTTGAATTTTGGTATTTTGAATTATTATATTTAATTATAATAATTTAAATCCTAAATAATTTAAATATTAAACCTTTTGGGCTTCTTATTTTTAGGGATAACCTTGCCACCATTAATGGGTATTTTAATATTTGCCAAATTACCACCAAGGTAAATTCTTTAGAGATAACCTTGCCACAATTAATGAGTATTTTAATCTTTGCCAAATAAACATCAAGGTAATTTAATAAAAATTTCTCTAATATTATGGAGAGGTATTCCTTTCTTCTTGCTACCTTATACCTTGTGTGACATCAAGAGAAATATTCTCATACATATTTCCATCAATTTAGGACCTTAAACCTTTTGATATTATTCAACCCTATTGACATTAATTCTATCAAATTGGGACATCAAACCTCTTGACATCAATGACAACAAAACATGCTCAAATTTCCAATATTGTGGACCTTTATCCATAGGAGACCTCAATCCCCTCTACTCTACTATGATCCTTTACACAAGGCTTGCTCAATTCTGCTCCAATACTTGCTTTCAATTTTGCTCAGATATGCTCCAAGTCTATATACAAGACTTGCTCAAATCTGGTTTACCAAAACCTGCTCTTAACTCTACTCAAATCTACTCCAAGCCTACACACAAGGCTTGCTCAAATATGCTCACCAAAACCTACTCTTAACTATGCTCAAATATGCTCCAAGACTACACAAGGCTTGCTCAAATCTGCTCACCAAAACCTACTATTATGTCTGCTCATATCTGCTCCAAGCCTATACATGAGGCTTGCTCAAATATGCTCACCAAAACCTGCTCTTAAATTTACTCATATTTACTCCAAGCCTACACATAAGGCTTGCTCAAATCTTCTCAAAAACCTTCTCTTAATTCTACCAAAATCTGTACCAATCCTACTCACAAGGCTTCCTCAAATATGCTCCAAAACTTCTCACAAGGCTTGCTCAAATATACTTCAAGCCTTCTCATAAGGCTTTCTCAAATTTGCTCCAAAACTTACTCTTAGTTCTGCCTAAATCTGCACCAAGCCTACTCACAAGGCTTGTTCAACTCAGCTCACAACTACTCATAATATAGCTCACTATTCTGCTCAAATATTTTCCAAAACTTGCACACAAACAATACTCAAACTAATGCTTATATATTTTTCAAAAATACTTTCTTTGATTAAAGTAATTTAGACATATTCTACCCAGATTTATTTTTCTTCATGAACATATAGAGAATGATATGCATTAAATACAATCAATATTTTTTTCTCACATTCATTTGCATTCACAAGATATCTCAAGTATAGCACTTAGTATATGATCTTCTTATGTATTTCCCATAATCAAAACTGATGCACACACTTGATTCAAAAATTTGTTTTCTTACACTTGCATATGCACTTTCAATATCACTCAAATCGATGCATAATTTGTTATCAAACCCTAGCACATGTATTTCCAATTTCATTCAATAATGAAGCACAATTTTATTCTCAAACCCTAACACATGTGTTTCCAATTTCATTCAACAATGAAGCACAATTTTATTCTCAAACCCGAACATATGTGTTTCCAATTTCATTTAAAAATGAAGCACAATTTTATTCTCAAACCCTAACATGTATTTCCAATTTCATTCAATAATGAAGCACAATTTTATTCTCAAATCCCAACACATGTATTTCCAATAATGCACACAAACTTAATCGTTATATTTCCACGTTATGACTCAAAACAATTTTTTCAAAAACATGACCACCTTGATAAGGAGTTAAATCACCATACCTCAAATTGCCTTGAAGAATATGTGTCCTCAAAAACTTATCTCAAAATAACTTCCTCTTTTCCACTTCAAGAGGTTAGTAAAACTCCTTTTCAAATAATCCACATAAGACCCTTTCAAATAATGTGTACAAGAATACCTAAAAATAATGTCCTATAACTCCTTTTTGGTTTCACAAGATAAAGCTCTTAAGAATAAACCAAAAACCCTCAAAATATCATGCAAAAATACAATCAACAAAAACCTCAATACACCTTATGTCTCCTCTCTAAAATGCAACAATTACAATTTCAAAACAATCCACAATACACCTTATATCCCCATTTCTCACATGCAAAAATATCCCTTATATTCCTTCTTTCAATAATTCAAAATATATCTCTTATATTCCCTCTATAATATTTTCAAAATAGGGTCCAAGGTTCAAATCTCGAGCCTCACTAGACTGAACGCTTGTCCCTTTCCTAGTTCTTTTAGTGGCGTAAAAGGTTTAAAATGATTGTGGCATGGTGGTTATAGGGGCGGACTACACAAAGATATGTGTGGCATCTTTTGAGGTGGACATCCTAGAATACTATGGTGACCATAAAAGCCAGATAGCCTACTCAGATTCGTGGCGGCTATCGATTCCACCATGTAAATTTTAATATATATATATTTTTTTTCAAAATAAAAGTCTTCATTACATACACCCTTGCAACTCCTATTTACAAAATAAAAGACTTTATAACACATGCCCCTTATGACTCCTATTTGCAAGATAAAAGACTTTATAACACACACCCCTTATGACTCCCTTTAAACATTCAATGCTACTAATATTATTTCCACAACCCTTATTCCTCCTATAATAAAATTTCACAATAGCACTTTACTCAACCAAACCTTTCAGAAAGACTCCCTACACTACCACTTTTACACCTTATAACACCTTGCAAAAATTAAACAATTTAAACCTTATGCCTCCTAATTTTTACACTTAACCAAAATTTAAATACCTCTTATCTTTACCAAAATTCTAATTCTACCCTCGCATGGAGCAGCGCTTCCAAAGTGCCCAACAACCAGCTATGCTACCATGGCTTGGTGATACCAAAATGTGCCCCACACCTTATATTTTAAACTTTGCCTCAAAAACAAGAAAAACACTTCTGTCCAAAAATCATTGTCGAGGGGACTCGGCCCCAAGACCTCCTCTACCATAGTTCTCTATCATACGACTAGCGACTAGTTGGGATACACTAGCAAGTGTGATGTCAATCGAAGGATCGATGGATTTATTGCACTCTTTGTTCATTGAGAAATTTGTTGCCTCTCTTTTGCTATTCGTTAGAACTCCCGACGAATGATATTCGATGCACGATTCATGTGATAATTTCCAAGGTGAAAACTTTAGGTTTATATATGTGCCCTCATTTAATTTAGATTATGTCGACACTAGAAGCAGGTAACCCATATTTTGAACTTTGGCACCAATCCTTTGTTATAATATTTAAATTTTAATTTAAATATTATAATGTTAAAACCTTGCCTTGGGTAAAACCTTTGGTAGCCCAACTTTGAAACTCTTTTATAAGACCTTGCAATGAATGAAACTTTTGGTGGCCGAATTTGATTTAATGTGAATAAACCTTTGCCCTTAGGCATTTTTAATTCCTCTTTATAATATTTAAATATTATACTCCTTAACATATTTGTCTTCCTTTCTTTTTTCCATTTATACCATGCTATTTTTAACATGAATGACAACTATTGACATCAATTATTTGACATCGATGCCAACTCAATATGCTTAATATTTCCAATAGAACAATCGATGCAAAAATACCCTAAAGAATATAGAAACACATGTTGAAGTGCTCTAAAATAATTGAGTGATCTAGAGTGTTTGTGTGCCATAATGTCTAGGTGCTAGAGTAGTCTGAGTGTTGGTTGTGCACCAAAATAACTTGTGTGCCAAAATAAGCTAATTCATAGATGCTCTATAATATTTACATGTAGGGTATAATAAGAAAGTAATAACCCAACTTCCTCATGAGCATAACGCCTAAAATGTTAAGCACAAAATTTATCTAAATGTTAACCAAGTTTTACATTAGGATTGGATTTGTTAATTGTGTATAATGGTAAGAATGTTGACTAATGGAAGTTCCAAAATTATTGATCCCATGTAGCATCATAATAGCTCAACTACATATAACAAGGAACTAGACAAGCACTACCTAGATCAAGGAAGGGATGTTGAGGATTTTAGAACTATTACAACCAATAAAATAGAAGATGTAGTAGAAGAATGATTTGTTGTTTAATATATAAATAAAGACCTTTACATCTTGTCTAGTCAGACTTGCTATTACAATTTGATTGAATAGTTGAAATATGCAAGATTATGTTGTTAAGTTGGCAAATAAACCTCTTCTAGTTTTACTAATTAATAGAAAGCATACTACTAAGCTAAATAGTAAAATAAATTCTTATAAATAATGATGTATTCTAGAAGGGTAAGAGTTTTTTGGAAAATGTGAATGAGAAATTGAATCTATTTTGAATCACAATTGCTCTATCTTATTTTGGGTATGACTTTAACCACGTAGATTAGTATCTGATGTTGAAATATTTTGCCTCCCTTTGGACCTTAGGGCAAGGATCCACTCTAGAATAGTGGAAGGGATTTTAGTGAAATTGCATGTTTTCTTTATTAATTTCTTTATGTCCTTAATTTTAGTAAATAAAATAATACCCTCTTGTATTTAAGTGTGATAATTAACTTAATTCCATTCTAACTTGTTTTCCAGTTAAGTTCTATTTTCATTTAATTGTGCAATTTGTTTTAGTTTAGTTATACTTTCCTACAAGTGTGCATTTCTATTTTGGTTTGTTTTATTAAATTATGACTTATGTTAAATTATGTTATATATCAATACTGAATTGTGTTATATTTTAGTTTAATATTGTTTAATTCCTTTAAGTATAAGGAGTATTGTTATTTAATTTATTACATAGATTAAAATTAGTTATAAGATTTCCTTTATCAACAAACTATGGAATTAATCATGTTTTATGAAAAGATTATCGCAAAGATGTTGTAACTCTATATTTTTGCAAGATAAATATAGATGGTACAATGCCCACAGTGTAATTCTTAGACCTCTAAATTATATAGCCTTACATGGCCACCCTATATTGATAAGACTAAAGTGCAAGTATTAATAATACTCATCACTTTTTGGCACTGTTATCAAGGAACATATTGGCATCGTCATTAGAAAAAATTAGTAGTTTAATGTCAATTACCTTTGTGTAGTTTTGTAGAACAAACATTTAGGAAAATATTTACTTTTACTTTTAAAAGGTAAAAAAACCAACTTTGCATAAGGATAGTTGCATTGTCAAGAATTGTACCAAGAATATTAGAAAACTAGATTTATGATTAGGTAAAAGTTTTCATTTAAATAGGATGTATTAGTAGTGTTTGTATTTATAGCGGGTTTTAACAAGGATCCCAAAACCTGATTACATAAGAAATGGGCCTAGGGCATCAATCCCTTGAAACTGAACACCAAAACAGAAATCCCGCTCACTGGTAACAATGAAGCATGAAACAATCCCTCTCAGTGGGAAACAAACAAATAAGAAAGAAAGTAGTTTTGGAGATCCCTCCCAGCGGGGAGTAGCCAAAAACCACCATCGAGAAGATCCCGCCCAGCAGGAAGCAAAAAAAAAAAAAACCGTTACAATAAAATCCCGCCTCGCAGGAAGCAGTCAAAACCACCACAAACAGTCCCGCCTAGCGGGAAGCAACAGGGAAATCCCGCCATCCGGGAAACCAGTAGAAAAGAAAGGATCCCGCCTCGCGGGAAAACTGGCAGATTTGGCGGATCCCGCCCTATGGAGAAACCATCCCGCCCACCGGAAACATTTCGTTCAGCGAGAGCCATCCTGCAGGAAGCCGACAGCCAACACAGAGAGGATCCAGCCCATCAGGAAGTGACCAGAGAGTTGCACCACAAGGAACCCGCCCCGGGAAAATAGAAGAGGATCCCAGCAGCAGGGACCAAGAATCCCGTCCAAGCACAGAGCCCACCGAGGATTCGCAAGAAAAGGGGGAAGCTGTCCAAACCCTAAACCGTCACCTCCACCGCACCAAGAAACGTAGGGGACCAGATCCATGCGAATAACCTACAAAAAACCCCAGGGGGAAGCTTAAGAGAAAAAGGGAAGGGATCCCCAACCAAACAGGGATCCCTGGGAAGCACCAGTCTGAAAAAACAACCAAGGAAACCCTAGCCGGCCGGGAGGGGCACAGATAGTGGAGAAGGATCTCCCCCCGGAGATCATCTGCAAACAACCACTCCCCAGGAGGGATGACCTGGATTGAGCCAGGGACTGGGCAGGAACCAGGAGCCATGGGAGGGGGAGCAGGGGAGGGACCAGAGCCCTCCCCTCTCTAATTTCTTCCCCTCAAATAGGATGTATTAGTAGACCTAGTATGAAAGAGGTAGATTTATTAAACTAAATCCTCCACCAATAATAAGAATAAGACATCCATGACAAGAGGTTGCATCTATACCGATATTTGAGTTGCCTATATTAGTGATTTGTGAGTAATCTAAAATTTTAGAAGAGTCACAATCATCAATTTTTGGAATCATAAAATATCCTAAATTAGAATAACAAGAGGAACAAATAAGTAGTTCAAACCCACCTAGTCTAGATCAGTCTCTACCTCATGAGGTATATAAGAAAATATATAATTTATGTTGGGATAGCATAGAGGGAGAGATGAGGATGTGGATAGGGCTAGTAATGTACAAAATCATAGAGAAAATAGTAATCCTACTAGGAATTTTCAATATCCCATCAATATAGATCCTGGTATAAAAGCTCTAATGAAGGCTATTTATCTTTCTTTATTGCCAATATTTAGAGTTGTGTTAGAATATCCTAATCAATTTTTGTATGAGTTTAATATTTTGTGTCAAACCTATGATTATATACATGACAACCAAAAACTCACATTATTTACCTTCCCCTTAAAGGATTTTGTAATGCAATGGTTCATGGATTTAAAAATAGATTCAGTTAGTACCTAAGCAAAAATGAAGAGAGCATTCTTGGAAAAATACCAAGAAAATTGGAGGGTAAAAAATCAAAAAGAGAAATGAGGATGAAAACTTAGAAGATTACCTAGATAGATTTGTGTTTGTTCATAGAAGATGTGGAGGTGTAGATCCAGAGTTAAATAAAACAATATTCTTGCAAATTTTAAAAGAAGAGTCGAGAGAAGTATTAGATTTCTTGGAAAAAGGAGATATAAAAAAAATTGAATTCTAGAGATCATGGAATCATGTAAAAATTACTCTTATACAAGAGCATGAACTTGAAGACATAAACATGGTAACGATGGCAATGACATGAAATAGTTAATGACAAAATTTGTCAATTTAAAAGATGATATTTTAGTGCATCTCAACACAAAATTGGATGAAATGAATACAAAGAATATATCCATTGAACCTTTAGTTATATATTATCCAAGATGTAAAGAGAAGCATGCTCTTCATGAGTGTCCTTTGAATAAAATTTCTATAAGAAAATATTTGTAAAAAAAGACATCCTACTAATCAATGTTATTTACTACTTGGATTGAAAAATGCAATGGAGAAACAAAATCCTCCAACAAAAGAACTCAATTTTACAGGATTAAAACAAGGGAGTAATATAATCCATATTAAAATATTCCTCAAATGCCTATGAACTAGGGAAAAAATCCTTGGTCTATGTCATGTGTTGGAAATTTTGATTGTCATTGATGTCAAAATAATATTGGTTCAATTTCATCGTCATTAAGGACATCAAATGGTTTTTCCAAAAGCAAGAAGTTCTTGAAAAGGAATAGGATATAATATTTATTTTTAAATATTATATGCCTAAAAAGTCCCAAAGGATGAAGATTCGAGGAAGGAGAAGTAATTTTAAATTAAATAATATTATTATATCATTATAATATTGCAGGCCAAATATCAAGACAAAGAAAAATGAAGTTCGAATTGAAAAGACCCATGAGTAGATTAAAAAATTCAATTTAAACTAAAATATTTTAATCTTTGATTAAAATTTTAATTTAAATTAACATTGGAGGCAAAGGTTTTTTAATTAAATATTTAAAAACTAAAATCAAATTTCTAAATTCGAAATGGGCCGATGTGAGAAGGCAAATGATAATATACATTTATATAGGAAATAAATTCCGTTTCCTAAAGTTTGTGTGAAATACCTTCGAATGCAAGAGTGAGGAGGAAATTCAAGCGCTGCACCCTAGGAAGAGGAAGATTCATATTTCAAAGGAGATTGGAGGGAAACAAAGCAATAAAGGCAGCGAGGTGATTAGACATCCCATCGATGATGGTAGCACAGGCAGCAATTGGTATAGTGCTAAGGCTTGCAGGGAGGAGATCACGGTTTAATCCACACGATCGAAGTTTTGCATCTGAGAGGCATTTGTTTTGTTGTTGGTGCATTTTGTGAAGGAGAATAAGGAGAAAAGTGTGTGCCGTTTGTCTCATGTGGGTACACAACCCACTTGGTGTCCTAGCTTGAGCTAGGGTGTTGGGAGTGCAAGGTCACGTTCACTGAAAGTGCTTTTGTGGGCAAATTTAGTTAAATGTATGCTATTCATTTTTATTCATTAAAGTTACTTAGAGATTGACATGAGTTCTAAGTGCTTGGGGAGTTATAAGGTAAAGAAAAATTAAAATATTTTATTTTGATTTTTTGGTGATTGAAATTTATAAAGTGTGGAGATTATAAGGTGTATAAGGGAGATTGTTGTGCATTTTATTTTAATAAAATTGTTGACTTAGATATTGTGAGTTTGGAGATTATAAGGTGTATAAGGGAGATTGCTATGCATGTTGTTTTAATAAAATTATTGAGTTAGATATTGTGAGTTTGGAGATTATAAGGTGTACAAAAGGATTTGATATTTTGTTTGGAAAAATAAATTTTAAGAAAATTATTTTATGGAGATCTTGAGATAGGTTGTGGCAACCTAACCTTAGTGTTGGAAAATAAAATTTGAGTATTGTTAAGATAGGTTTTGAAGACGTATCTTCATAAAAATAAAAGGTATGGGTACATATTCCTTGCGAGTAAATTTTTTTTGGATTTGACGATTGTGAATGCTAAGTTGGAGTGAAAAGGATTGTTTGATAAGCATTGTTGAGTTTGATTTTGAGATATCCAACATTAATTGATGAAGGTTTTTCTAGAATAAAGGTTGATGCTAGAAACCTTGTTTGATAAGCATTGTTGGAATATTGAGTGAGCCTTCATATGCATGACTAAGGTTTGTGAAAGATCATTAGTACCATTGTTATGTGAATTTAAGAAGTATCTTGAACTAGGATTTGTGAAATATCATGAGTACCATTGTTATGTCAAGTTGAGAACTATCTTGAACTAGGGCTTGTGAAATATCATGAGGATCATTGTTATGTGAGGTTTGTTTGATAAGAATTGTTGACTAAGATTTCATTGAGTGATTGGTGGAGTAGATTTGATTGAGCTTAGTTTATTGGAAGTGTTGGAGTGATAGTTCAAGCTATGTGAAACAAATTGTTCTTTATTTCTACATTGAGTTGAAGGAAATATTGAAAGTGATTAAGCATTTTTGTGAGTGAAACATATTGAGTATCTAACAATTATCTATATTTTTTATGGTAAAATAAGAGAGTTTGAAAGTTATTGAGCATTGTTGTGGGTGTGAAGCATATTGAGTCTCTAAAAATTCTCTATATGTTTCTGTGAGATTAAACAAGATTTTGTGTGAAGCTTGTTTGTGTGATTGAAGAATTTTTTTGTGATAAGGTTGAGTTGAGTTGAAGAAGATTTTGTGAGAGATTGTGAGCTGATTTGAGTAAGTCCTAGAATGGAATTAAGGATCGAGTTGAGTAAGATTTTGTGGAAGCTTAAAAAGTAGATTTGAGGTAAGTCTTGGTGAAGAATTGATTGAGTAGATTGGACAAGTTCTAGTGAGATTTGTTGAGCAGAGCAGATTGGATAAGTTCTAGTGAGAACTTATTGAGCAGATTTGAGGTAAGTCTTGGTGAATACTTGGTTGAGCAGATCAGACAAGTTCTAGTGAGGAATTTTTGAGCAGATTTGAGGTAAGTATTGGTGACGACTTGTTGAGCAGATTGGACAATTTCTAGGGAGGACTTGTTGGATAGATTTGAGACAAGTCTTTGAGAAGGCTTGTGAGCAAATTTGATTAATTGATTTGTTCAAACCTTGATTTTAGGTTTGGGGTAGATCTAGTAGAGTTGATTTGTGATTAAGTCAAGCTTTGTGTTAAGGCTTGAGGATAGACTTGAGGATATATTTTGGTGTAGATTTGAGGATAGGTTTGTACAAGATAAAGAGATAGAGATTGAGCAGATTTGTGCTAGATCAAGGGACAATTTTTAGTGTAGATAAGATACAGAGATTGAGAAAATTTGTGCTAGATTTAAGGACTGTGTTTAGTGTAGATCAGAGATAGATATTGACCAAATTTGTTCTATACCTAAGGACTGTGTTTAGTGTAGATCAAAGACAAATATTGATTATATTTGTGCTAGACTGAAGGATTATGTTTAGTGCAGATCAAAGATAGATATTGAGAAAATTTATGCTAGACTGAAGTACTATGTTTAGTACATATTTGAGCAGAGCTGAGATCAAGCTTTAGAGGTGATAGAGTAGAGGATAGTAGTCTCCAATGGATAGAGATCCATTAGCTGGGGCAATGAAGATAGAGATCTTCTGAGTGAGGATAGAGTCTTTTGTGGAGATAGATCCACAATCAAGTGCAATGGAGGTAGTAGTCTTCTAGAGGATCACCAACTAGAGTAGAGGAGAAGAAATTCTCCTTAGATAGAGATCCATGAACAATCTGAGGGCATTGGTGTCTCCTATGGATAGATATCCATGAACTTGATTAGGGTATGGTGTCTCCTTTGGACAAAGGTCCATAAAAATTATAATATGAAAAGGGTTCCCAAGAGTTTTATTGAGAAAATTTTAGTGAAATATTTTCTCTGTAGAGTAGACCACATTGGGTGAACCATGTTAAATTGGTGTCTCTATTGTGTTTTGTGATTTGTGCATTGATTTGATTACTGCTGTTAATATTGCCATTGATATATAACATAATATTATTTGGGAAAGAAAAGTAAAAAGTGGTCTTATCTTGAACTAGGGCTTGTGAAAGATCATGAGTATCATTGTTATGTGAGGTTTGTTTGAGAAGAATTGTTGACTAAGATTTTATTGAGTGATTGGTTGAGTGGATTTTATTGAGATTAGTTGATTGGAAGTGTTGGAGTGATAGTTCAATTTCAGTGAAACAAATTATTCTTTATTTTTGCATTGAGTTGAAGGAAAGATTGAAAGTGATTAAGCATTTTTGTGAGTGAAACATATTGAGTCTCTAACCATTCTCTATATGTTTCTGTGGTAAAACGAGAGAGATATTGAAAGTGATTGAAAATTGTTGTGGGTGTGAAGCATATTGAGTCTAAAAATTCTCTATATTTTTCCTGTGAGATTAAACAAGATTCTGTGTGAAGCTTGTTTGTGTGATTGAAGAAGTTTTTATGTGATAAGGTTGATTTGAGTTGAATAAGCTTTTGTGAAAGCTTTTGAGCTAATTTGAGTAAGTCCTAAAGTGGACTTAAGGACTGAGTTGAGTAAGATTTTATGGAAGCTTAAAAAGCAGATTTGAGGTAAGTCTTAGTGAAGAATTGAATGAGCAGATTGGACAAGTTCTAGTGAGAACTTGTTGAGCATATTGGACAAGTTCTAGTGAGGACTTATTGAGCATATTTGAGGTAAGTCTTGGTGAAGACTTGTTGAGCAGATTGGACAAGTTCTAGTGAGAACTTGTTGAGCATATTTGAGGTAAGTCTTGGTGAAGACTTGTTGAGTATATTGGACAAGTTCTAGGGAGGACTTGTTGGATAGATTTGAGATAAGTATTTGAGAAGGCTTGTGAGCAGAGTTGATTGATTGATTTGTTCAAACCTTGAGTTAATATTTGGGGAAGATCTAGTAGAGTTGATTTGTGATTAATACAAGATTTGTGTTAAGGCTTGTAGATAGACTTAAGGATAGAGTTTGGTGCAAATTTGAGGATAGGTTTGTATTATATAAAGAGATAGATATTGAGCAAATTTGTGCAAGACCAAGGGATAATGTTTAGTAAAGATCAGAGATAGATATTGAGCAGATTTGCCCTAGATCAAAGGACTGTGTTTAGTGCAGATCAGAGATAGAGATTAAGAAGATTTGTGCTAGATCGAAGGATTGTTTTTAGTGCAGATCAAAGATAGATATTGATCATATTTGTGCTAGACTAAAGGACTATGTTTAGTGTATATTAGAGATAGATATTGAGCATATTTGTTCTAGATTGAAGGATTGTGTTTAGTACAGATTTGAGTAGAGCTGAGAGTAAGCTTTAGAGATGATAGTGCAGAGGATAGTAGTCTCCACTAGATATAGATTCATTAGACAAGGTAGTGAATATAGAGATCTTCTAAGTGATAATAGAGTCTTATGTGGAGAGAGATCCATAAGCTAGTGCAGTGGAGGCAGTAGTCTTCTAGAGGATCGCTAGCCAGAGCAGAGGAGAAGGAGTTCTCCTATGGATAAAGATCCATGAACCAGCTAAGTGGATTGGTATCTCCTATGGATAGAGATCCATGAACTTGATTAGGAGGTTGGTATCTCCTTTGGACAAAGATCCATAAACATTGTAATAGGGAAAGGGTTCCCTAGAGATTTGTTGAGAAAATTTTAGTGAAATATTTTCTCCGTGGAGTAGTACACATTGGGTGAACCACATTAAATTGGTGTTTCTATTGTGTGTGGTGATTTATGTATTTCTTTGATTACTGTTGTTAATATTGCCATTGATGTATTGCATAATGTTGTTTGGGAAAGAAAAGTAAAAAGTGATATTATACTATTCACCCCTCCTCTCAGTATAATCTTGTTTTCTTCATCATGGTCTATCCTAATACCCACACAACCTTGGGGCCAACAACCATGGGTATCAACAAAATTATCCATGGTTACATCCACAATTACAAGGTCAACAATGGATGCAACAATACCAACCACATAAACCTTACTAGAGGTAATGATAGTATAAAAATTAAAAACAAGGTTTGTTACTTGGACCTACCCATATTTCCTCTCAAGGATAACCACAATATGATAAGAAACCATCACTTGTAGCTCAACCTATGGTGAATCCTAATAATACTAGGTAGGTGACAACTATCTATATAGCTAAATCGAGATATATAATCATAGTTAATGTTATGTACTATGATAATATCCAACTATGCTTAGGAAAGATACTTCCTAATCCCACACCACCTATTATTTTATAAATGAAAAATATGAGAACAATCAATAAGAGACATCCTCACCTGAGCAACATCAACAAGAAAAGTAAACTCTCATCAAAATAATTCTTCCTCTTCATTTAAAAAGGTAACTTATCCTAAAAAATTATAAATAATATAAACTTCCTCTAAAAAATATGATTTGATAAAGGAATTAAAACACTTAAATACCATGATTCCTTCAATACAAGCAATTAAACATGTTCCTATGATTAACAAAATAGTTCAAGAATTGTGTATTAAGAGGCTAGGAAGAAAGGAAAAAACAAATGCTAAAACCATACAGATGGATGAAAAATTAGTAGAACTCGTAGGGAAACTTATTACACCAAGTATGGAGATCGAGGAAGCCTAGTATTTGTAGTATAAATAGAATCAATCTAGATATCTAATATTTTGATCGATCTTAGAGTTGCCATTAATGTAATGATAAAGGATACTATATAGAAATTGTATTTAACCAATCTAAATCTAACATCTATGGTACTTGAAATGGCTAATCAATCGAGGAATCCTAGTAGTTATAGTATAAATAGAATCTATCTAGATATCTAATATTTTGATTGATCTTAGAGTTGCCATTAATGTAATGATAAAGGATACTATATAGAAATTGTATTTAACCAATATAAATCTAACATCTATGGTACTTGAAATGGCTAATCAATCAATTGCAAAACTAGAAGGAATAATAGAAAATATTCATGTGATATTTCATCATGGGAATACCCATCAGACTTTCTAGTATCACAACCATAAACTATGGTGAATGGTTATCCATTAATTCTCAAAAGACCTTGGATTTCTATATTAACCACTTTTATCAATTGTAGTTTAGGGGATATGGAATTTTTAAATGAAATAGATTCTAAGAAGATTTCATTTTATCCTCCAAAATCTTCAATCAAATTTTTTGGTAATTTATGGTTCCTTGAATTAGATGGGAAAAATGAAGAAAATATCTGAAATTTAGCCATAATATTTGTAAAAGAACATGTTGAGGATTTGGATCCATTGGAAAGGATTGTATTTAAATATGATACTATATTACTTAATAACATGTTTGATTTAGGGTTTGAATATAAACTAATTATTATCCATCAGTTATTATTGAAGCATGAGGATGACGAACTTGAGCATTTATTACCTATATCAATACAAGATAACTTATTTAACTTACCATATGGATGTCATCAACAAATTTTGTCATCCTTTCAATGCCCCATAATAAATATAATTCCTTCAAGAATTACTTTTTATCAAAATACTATAATATTTTATTCTTTGTTGCTACATCATTGTCCTCTAAATTCTTCGATTAGCAACTTTGAAGGAATTAACTTAGTGTATTATAAAACCAAATAGATTGAGATACAAATAGGAAAACCTTTAAACATCAATAGATGGTTGTATAATTAACAATAAAAATTTTTTTTCAATGTGTTGAGTAAACTTCCCAATGCCTTTGCATGGGAATATCAAGATATGACAAGATTCCATCTAGATATATGCACTCATTGTATTTATATTGAGGATATTAAATTTGTGCAACAACCATAAATAAGGTTGAATATTTCCTTATGCAATATCATCAAACATGAAATTGAAAAACGATTAGAAGAAATATTAATTTATATTATTTCCAATAGCTAATGGGTTTCTCCACTAGTCATCATTCCAAAGAAGAATGGGAATATGTGAGTATGTGGACCACTTTCCATTACCATTCATTGATCCAGTATTGGATACACTGGATGGAAAGAAATACTTTTGTTTTCTTGAAATATTTAGTGGATATAATCAAATATGTGTTACACTAGAGGATCAATAGAAAACAACTTTCACTTTTCAATGAGGTACTTTTGCATACCAAGTTCTATATTTTGGACTTTGTAATACCCCCAAAAAATTCCAATGAGCTATCCTCACCATTTTATTAGACTTCATAAATTAATGTGTCAGAATCAATATGGATGATTTTATAATATGCAGTGAGATTTTTGAGGAAACTCTTGAAAATCTTGATAAAGTATTAACCCATTGTGAAACCTATAATTTGCCCTTAAACCCTGAGAAATATTTTATGATGATGGATGGAGGCATAATTCTTGGGCATCATATCTCATATGCAAGAATACAAGTAGATCAAAAAAATATTGAGATTATTAATAACTTACCTCCAACATAAACTTAAGTAGATATCAAGAGTTTTCTAGGACATATTAGTTTTTATCATCATTTCATCAATGAAGTTAGCACAATCATGGTCCCTATGTACACCTTGTTTGCTAAATATTTTGAATTTGAATGGAAAAAAAGGATTAAACTACATTTGACAAATTGAAAGAAAAATTAACCACTCCACCTATGCTATGAGGTCCCAATTGGAAACTTCCATTTCATATACAAAGTAATGCATCAAATACTATAGTCAGAACAAATTTGGGTCAAGTAAAGAATGGTAAATATTATGTTATTTATTATATTAACAAAAAATTGACAAGATCATAAGCAAATTACACTACTACAAAAAATAATTCTTGGCCATGGCATATGGCATCAATAAATTTTCCATTATATTACTAGATATCAAGTGTTTGTTTACATTGATCATGTAGTAATAAAATAGTTTACAAACAAACCTTTGGTTAGTATTTAGATTATACGGTTGTTATTACTATTATAAGAGTTTGACATTACTATTATAGATAAACAAAACAGTCAATATTAAACATCATTAGTGAAGATGAGTCAATGGAGGATTCTTTTCCTGATGAACGTTTATTCATAATATCAACATGATCACCATGATTTCTTGATATTGCCAGCTATCTGGCAATAGGAAAGTTTCCTCCTCATTTTACCCATAAAGAGAAATTATGATTTATTACACAAAGATCATATTTTGAATAGATTAATGGTCTACTATTCAAATGTGGATCTAATTATGTTTTGCATAGATGTGTTCAACAATATAGGGTGTATTATATTCTTTGTGCATGTCAATATGAACCAGTAGAAGGAAATAATTCAATAAAGTGTACCATTCAAATAGTTTTTGGTTCTAGACATTATTGGCCATCACTTCATCATGATGTGAAAAAGTATGTGCATCATTGTAATTTATGCCAATGAATGGGAAAACCAACCATAATAAATGAGATGCTCTTACAACCTCGAATGGTTTTAGAACCATTTGAAAGATAGGGATTAGATCTTATTGGATCCATTGATCCATTTTTTAGGAGAAATAATACATTTTGTTGTGTATATATTATTTAACAAAGTGGGTTGAGGTGCATGCTTTTAAACATGCTCATGAGAAGAAGGTAGCTGATTTCTTGTATACTAAGAATTTTTAGTGGTTTAGTGCTCCTCAATTTATTGTTTCAGATCAAGGACCATAATATATATCCAAGGTAATACAAGAATTTACTAATACTATCAAATCAAACATAAAAATTCATCACCTTATCACCCTCAAGCAAATGGTCAAGTAGAGGTCACTAATAGAGAATTAGAAAATATACTAACAAAAATAGTGGCTTTTCATAGGAGATATTAGATGAATAGGTTACTAGAGGCTATATGGGATTACAAAAATGCTTGGAAATACACCATGAGATCCACACCATATGAATTTATGTATGGTAATAAACCTATTCTTCCTATTGAATTTAAATTATTAACATTTCGTACAACTTTGGAAGTAGTTATTGAGTTGTTGCAGGTTCAACAAAAGAGGATTTTATAACTAAATGCATTGGATGAACTATAGTTGGAGTTATTTCACCAATTGGATATCATTCAATAACAAATTAAAATATGGCATGATAGTCACAATAAGAGCAACAAATATAAACATAGAGATTTGACATTGTTTTTATTCTCATTATGCTAACTTTTCTAGCAAGTTACAAACTCAATGGTTAGGACCATATAATATTGAAGAAGTGTTCAATAATGGGTCTATACAAATTTATCCTATTGATGAATCAAGGAGAAAAGTAATGTTAAATTGACATCATATACAATAAACTACTCATCAATGTGGAATTTGGTAAATATTTTTTTCATAGTTAGAACTTTATGTTCTAAAAAAGGCTTCCTTTTTTGGAATAGATTCCAAAATTGTGTCTTCTAAGTATATATAAAAATAATGATAAAAGAATAATTGTGGAAAAAAATAGTGAAAATATCTTTGAGGCACTATTAAATTAGGGCTTACATCAAAACTAATTTCCAACATGTTTGCCTTGAAAAAAGCAATCAACTTTTTTGTAAAAAAATTGAAAAACAAATTAATAATGAAAAACTCTTTGAGGAATTATGACATTAAACATTACATAATTTTTTTTTTTGATGTGTTTACCTTGAAAAAAATATAATAGTATTTGTGGTAACTCTATCTATGTATATGTTTCAGCTTCAAGGATTTTTGTTGTAATATAAGGAATATTTTTGTAGAGGGGGAAAATATCCATCATGGACAATTCTTGATGAATCCACTGCGATCCAAGGTAAATGCAAGGCTATTTTTTTCTACACTTGAGGTATTGGGGATTGAAGGGTTCACCAAAAGCATTTTAAGGACTCACTCCAAGTCCAATATGGATGGTTTGATGTGTTTATTGAAATAGCACCTAAGTTTGGTTTTAACAAAAATCTAAGCTATAAAGAACTAGAGAACAATAACGTAAACTGATGCAGGGCAAACAACAATGCAAGAAAATAAATTTCTATCCTAAGATGATTCTTTATTTTGATGAAGACTACACATAGCTTTACAAGAAATCAAAATCTTTTCTTCTAGATAGAGGTCCTAGAGAATGTGAAAAAAAGAATGTCCTAATGTAAACTATATGGTTTTCTTCTTTGATGCCTAGGAATGAAACAAAATGCATTCTTCTTCATGTGCTCTAAATCTAGAATAGGAAATGAACATAGAAATACAAAAACAATCCAAAATATCTATCAAAAAACTTATTTTACCTGGTGGTTGATCCTAGCCAAATTTGCACCCCTAAATATGCAAGTGTGAATCCAAATTCACACCCCAAAATCCATGACCATGAATTTGGTCAGACCTACAAAACAAATGCAAAAAATTAGAAACATTGATTAGTTTTTGAGGGCCTACTTATGTTGCTATAAGACTAAGCTTGGAGGCATAGTAATCAAGTCCCCTTGGTACTTTTAGCTAATCATTCAAAAGAAAAATGATTGTTGATTTTTTGGAAGCAAGCAAACAAAATGCAATAAAACAAAATACAAACAAAGAATATGATTAATAAAAAATAGATCTGCATGAAAAAAATAAGGGATTTTGGGAGCAGAAAATTACCTCCAAATATCTATAACCAAATTTGTGCCCTATAGAGGCCAACTGTGAATTCAAAAATAGAATAATATTGGCAAAGCTAGATGTTTCACTAAATTTATGCCCTATATGGGCAAGGCACGAGTTTGTAACAAAAGCTTAAAATTATATTCTATGAATATCAAAATGTAATAAAACAAAGAAATTGATGATCTAGGAAACTAATGATGCAAGAAAAAGCTAATTTATCTATGGTGAAAGCAAAGGAGAAATGAAAGAGTGAAGTTAGCGACCAAAATGGTATACCTTTCCTTCTATTTTAGAAGATAAGTCATGTACATGATCTGTCATCAAGGCTCCTCCACTTGTTCACCCAAAGAAATTAAGATAAGAAACATAAAAGCAAAGCAACAATGAGAAATCCAAAAGCTTTAATTCTTGAGAGCATTGGATTATGAAAATGAGAGTGCAACCCCTCTATTTATAGGAGGTTTGGAGAGCTTTTAGATGAAAATAAAATACAAAATTTGGCTAAAGTCGACATCATAAGAAGACGACATAACACACAGGGTTTTAATAGAAAAAACCCAAGATTTTTGAATTCGTGCCCCACATTTGGTGACCACAAATTCAACAAGGCTAGAAAAAAAGAGGCTAAAACTTACAGTTAGCAATTTTGAGTGGTTTCTTAGGGATATAAGGGGAAATGACTCATTTATATGGATCAAATTTTTGTGTCTATATTTTACCCCCTCTTTGATGATTTTATGGATTAATAAATGCATAAAATAAAATTATAGATACCTATGGAAAAAAAATAACAAACACTAAAAGGGGTAGCAGGATTAGGCAGAGGGATGGTACAAAAATAGTATAATTCTAAACACTTTGAAATTTTGCACTCTTTACAGCACATTGATGCCCCAAAGGCTGGGTTGCCCCCTCAAGTTTTAGAAGGAATGCCAAATTCTTGAAGAAACTTGAAAACACAAACATAGAAGAAAAAAGAAGAAATGGAAGAAAAAAAATCAAAAAAGAGGAGAGAGAAAGGGAGGGATAAAAGGAGAGGGAGGTGAAAACCAATTCATTTTCATCATGTGAAGAAGGAAAGAGATATGGAGAAAACAGAGAGAGTACTACTGATGCACCATGAGATCATTTTGAGGGGCAAAGCCAACACCGCAGTAGACCAAGCATGGGTACGCATCAAAACCTAACTTCTAGACTAGGCTAGACTAGGTTTTAGATTAATTTTTAATTTATCTTAAAAATTATTTATGAAGAATCACCGTTTGAGTGCCCAAAATGAATTTGGGGGTTGATTATAAATTCAGAAATACTTTGTACGAATCAAATTTTCACCCCATATTTTTAGGATGCAAATTCATGAATACATGCCCTAAAAATAAAAGGGTACAAATTCATAGAAGGAAAAGATAAAGAGGGATAAAAAAGAAAAAGAGAAGAAGAGAGACAGAATAGAAGAAAATATTTATGTGCATGTTGTTATTAGATCATGAGTTTTATGAGTTTTTTTAACTAATTAAATTTTATTAATGTTGTTTTTGTATCAAGACATACTCGAGAGAAAAAAATGGTGATCAAACACTATAGAGGAGGCTATGAGGTAGGTCATAGTGATGAACATGGATATCATACAAGCAGTGGGATTATTGCATTTGGTAGAGATGCCTCAGATGGAGGTTGATAGTGTTATTGGCAAAAATAATCGAGAGGTGGCATTTGGAGTCATCCATGTTTCAGCTACTGATAGGGAATATGACCCTCACGTTAGAGGATGTGTGGTGCATCTTGAGGATACCCATCAAGAGGAGCATGATAAATAAAGCATAGGTACCTTAGCCAACATTATAGAGAATATCAAGGGACCTAACACATGAGGTCTGATAGAGTGGTATTCATGTTAATGAGATGCTAGAATAATATGATTTTATGTCACTAACAACTATACTCTATAATGTGGTGGTTGGGCTCTTGGTATGCGCAGACACAGAAAATTGAACCACTTTAGTGGGTAATCTTCCTTAATCCCTCCTAGAGGAACCCTTAAACCTACCTAGGGTAAGGGCTATGTTCCTTACCCCTTATTTTTATTTTTCTCTCTTTATGTGAAATCGTGATCGCCCTCAATGGGGCAAGATTTTGCCTTTTAGGGTTTTTCTCTAAGGAAACCCTAATTTTTCAAAGTTGGCATGATTTACATTGGGCCTCCTCGGTTTTCCCACCCATTATACCTTCAAATACACTTTATAAGGAGGGTTTGAAATAATTTAGGAAAGTAATAAGACATCAAGTGATTTTAAAATATTAATCTCACACAAACTTTCTTCTTCAAGTGATTTTAAAGTACTATCTAAGTGATTTGTATTCTTCTTATTCTCTCGCAAGTAGGCTAACTCAAAGTTTTGAAGTTTGATTTGTTATCTACTATATTGGATTAGTGTTTTTTGTTACTCGCTTTGGTGGATTTGTGTTGAAGCCCTAAGGAAATATCAAGTATTCGAGAGGTCTTATCCCTTTTTTTTTTGCTTCCACACAATCTACCAGGTGATTTCGTTCTTCTGCATGCATGTTTTAATTTATTTTATATAATATTTATTATTTCACACTGATATGATATGTTTCACCTCACTTCTATGAAATTGCACCTGGGTCTCTATGGGGTACGATTTCACCTATGCGAAATTACGATTGGTTGTTACTGGGTATGATTTTGCCTGAGCTATGTCTGGAGGCAAATTGTTATTCCAGACTTCTAATATACATCCTAGAATTCATATAGGGCATAGTGCTACATTATTTTTTGTGGTTCCATCATTTTATTATGCTATATTATGATATGCTTGTTTTCTTCCAAAGATCAACTTTCGCTTATGTTTTCAAAGGTCAGCTAAAAGGACTTAGGGGGCTTGATTGTTGCACCTCCAAGAATTATTGTACAATGGCCTAAGTAGCCCCCCTAACCTTGATTATATTTTCCATGTGTTTCTTAAGTTATATTGTAGGAACATGAATTGTTGACATCGCTGAACAAAGGATAAAATCAAAGATCAATCATCGAATAAGTTGTGTTCTAAGATAGGTTGTTTTTTGAGTACCTTCTATTTTTGTTGTAAACCCTGGATACAATTTAATAGAAATACATTTAATTAATTTCTAGGTGTTTGAAAGATAAACAACATATAGCGTGCACTTTGTATTAAGTCTATTTGTGCATCTTCTCTTGAACCCTTGCTTAAAGGTTTTCTATCTTAAAAACCTAGGCTTAGAAAATATTCAAAGGAAGAATCATTCTAGGTTTAGATCTTGTTTTCTTGCATATTATATTTCTACATTGTCCTTCATATTTCATAGAATAGATCTAGAAAGGCAAAACCTAGTTAATTTTCTTGAATCAAATACATTAAACATTATTAAAAAATAGAGGACTTGGAGTGAGTTCTAAATTTTTTCCTGGTGAACCCTTTCCCCCTATTTTACATCAAGTGTAGGGAACAATATACCTCCATGGTTACCTTGGCTTTCTCTTGCAAATCCATCCAATAATCGTACATGGTAGGGCAGTTTTCCCCCTCTACATCTTTGGTGAACCCAACATGAACACCTCCTTTTTATTTTAAAACTTTAATAAAGATCATTAATTCTGTGTGTTAGATCATAAAACATTAAAAATATAACATCTCAATTTCTTGTTTTCATTGGTCTTAGTTCTTTTCTTTTTACCTTAATACTTCTCTCTTTTTCCAATGGCTTCCAACCTTGGGAATGGATCAAGGCTTTTTAGGTTTGATGTTATCTTACAAGAGGTTTATTTAATAGATAGAGAAAATTATAATCTTGAAGAAGAATAAGTTTATAATAGTCTTGATCCTATTAAGGGACCCGATGGGAACCTTATCTTCAAATCATTTGAGAATGTGTGGACCTTTTATAAGCATCACAAGCATACCTTGGATGCAACTTTAGAGGGAGAAACCCTACTTGAGGAAGTTATACCATCTCATGATAACTCCTTGAGTGAATATTTGAATCATATTAATCTTGTTCATCATCCAACTTATGCCACTACTATAACTATCAATATTGGAAGGAATCTACAAGTCCCTCCAACTAGTAGGGGCATTCAAAATAATTTTCAATTTCCTCTTCAATTGCTTATCTCAATACTTTTGCTTCTATTCCACCAAATAGCTATCCTCTCCAACAATATACCACATACCACAATAATATCGATATCTCTAACACCCTTACTATAGGGAATCTAGGGACTTTGCATAACAGTAATCCAGAAGTGCAAAATTTAACAAATATGGTAAAGTAGTTGGTTTCAAAAGTTGAGATGATTCATCCTTCAAGTTTCACTTACAGCTATAATAAAATGTGTAATCAACCATTGGATCCTATTGTTGTTGCTAGACCTTATCCTAAGCATTTTTCTATACCATTTCTACCCATATATAAAGGGATATAAGATCTTATTGAGCATTTAATAATATTTAGAACATCTTGCCATGATCTCATAAATGATGACATGTTATTGCTAAAATTATTTCCTAAGAGTCTTGGTGGTATGGCATTAGAATGGTATTTACCTAATTATTCTTTTAAGATATTAAAGGAAACAACATAATTATTTGTTCAATAGTTTGGCGCATATATTGAAAATGATGTAACAATGAAATATGTCTATAATTTAAAACAAGGTAAAGAAGAAAACTTTTCATAATTCTTGGCTTGTTGGAGAATTCTAGTTGGATGCTTGAGATATGCTTTACCTCCAAAGGATATGCTTAAGATATTTATTGGTAATTTATAAGAGAATTTATCTTATGCATTAGATACTACTACTATTACATATTTTTATCAAGCAATTGATTTAGCAAGAAAAGTAGAACAAACCCTTATTAGAAGAGGCCAAATCAAAAAGAAAGAAGAGAAACCTACTAGATCTCAACATAATAATAAGCACACATGAAGTGATAATGGAATGGATAGTAGGTTTGTTAACAATGTTACTAACAACCTACAAATGAAAGTACTTCAAAAATCTCCACAAAAATATTTTACAAGGCTTAATATGTTTATGGAAGCAGTTTTAAAACAACTCATAGAAGCTAACACAATTAAGTTGCATCTCATAAGGCAACCAAATACTACAACTCATTAATACAAGATAGGTCAGCATTGTGGATATCATAGAATGGATGGACATTGAACAAATTCTTATAAGAAATTTAAATATGTGGTTCAAGATTTGATTCATGCAGGGCATCTTGATGTGGGAAACTATCAATCTTCAAGTAATCAAAAAAAGTCTATTATCAACTAGAATGTATCTAAGGTAGCTAATTAGGTATACTACATAAATGTATCACATAATTATGATAATAATATGGTTTGTATGATCACAACTACTTTATAATAATGGATGTAGAGTCGACATATCCCTTGATCTCAATAGGAGATTAGTTTTTTAGAAAATATTTATCTTTTAGAACTTTTGCAAAATTCTCCTAGTCGTGGAGAAGCCTTGATAAATGTTTAAAAATAATAGACCATCCCTATAGATATTTCCCATAGTGATATGACCAATGATGCAGGTTCTCTTGGAACACATCATCTCACTTTCTTGAATGTTGATATTTCTTCCTCAAACCTACAAGAAGATTCTTCTCTTTACATCATTGCATTTATTGAGGATAATTTTATCAAGAGAGTCATGATTGATAATGGTTATTCTCTTAATATATGAACATATCATTTCTTTCAAAAATTTCGATTAAAAGAGGAATATTTAACTAGATCTAGTGATATCCTTAAAACTTTCAACAATGGATTTCAAGAAGCTTGTGGTACATTATCATTTCCCCTTAAAGTGGGACCTAAGATTTTAGATATATTTTTGTATGTGGTATATTTCCCTGGAAATTTTAATATTCTTTTTGGATGTCCTTGGATTCATGCAATGAAGCCCGTATCTTCTACCTTTCACCAATATTTAAAATTTTAATTTAAAAATATTTTTTTCTATTTTAGGCAATCCTCATCCATTTGAATTTTTCTCACCAGATGATCTAGCTCAAATTCATTCATCATATTCCTTATCTAATGAAACTAAGCAACCTAAATTTTTTAATAAGGAATCACCAATCACTATCTTATCTCAGAATCAATTCAATTATTCTTGCCAAGAATCTCTCTTAGAGGAATCTCATCAAGGTTTAGAGTGGAGTGTTGAGGATGAGGGGCCACCATCTCCTTCTTTGTCCATCATAACCCTTGAGGAGTATGCCAAATATGAGGATGCACCTCAGAATAAATTTTTCTTTGACGATTTTGTCCCTTGCACAACATAGGTTGAATCTTCTAGTTCTAAAGTGGACTTTGGTTCTATGTCCCCCGAGGACCTTGAGTAATTAGGAGTGATTCCTACCCCACCTCCTCTTGAGGATGACTTATCTATTATTATTTATGAGACCATAGATGTGAACATAAGTTTTGAGGAGTCCCCTAAAATTCTTAAGTTAGGTAAAGCCTTGTCCATTGACGAGCAGGAGTAATTGACCAATTTATTGAAAGAATATCAAGATATTTTTGCTTGATCATATGCTGACATGCCAGGGCTTGATCCCTCTCTTATTATGCATCATATGGTAGTTAAACCTAGTTCTACGACTGTTAAGTAAAAAATTAGGAAGATGCATCCTAAGATCATCCTTTTAGTCAAGGAGGAGCTCCAAAAACTCCTTTATGTTGATTTTATAAAAGTTATCGACTATTATGATTGGATCTCCAACATCGTTCATGTAGCTAAGAAGGAAGGGATAATCAAAATATGTACCAACTTTCAGGACATTAACTTAGCATGTCCCAAGGATGATTTTTACTACCAAATGTGGAATGCTTTCACTCATGGATGGTTTCTCAGGCTACAATCAGATTTTTATTGTGCTTGAGTATCAGGCTAAGACTACATTCACTACTCTATGGGGTACCTTCTACTGGAAAGTCATGCATTTCAGCTTGAAGAATGTAGGAGCTAGCTATTAGCGGGCAATAACTTATATTTTCCATGAAATGAGGACTATGTGGATGACCTAGCCTTCTCCATAAAATGAAAGGATCATGTTCATGATTTAAGACAAATATTTGAAAGGCTTCAGTAGTACAAGGCTCATATTAAACCTACTAAGCATGTTGTTGGAGTCACATCTAGCAAGATTTTAGATTTCAATAGTTTATAGATGAGGCATTTAAGTGGATCCTACTAAGATAATGACTATCACTAACATACCTCCTCCCTACACCCTAAACAAACTGCATAGTTTACAAGTTAAGCTTCAGTCTATCCATTGATTCATTGCCCAACTAGCTGATAAGTGTCAACCCTTTATTAATATTCTTAAGAAATATATGGTCTTCCAGTGGGATTTTGAGTGTTAGAAAGATTTTTATGACTCAAGAGATATCTTACTTCCCTGCCTATTTTAGTTTCTCCTATACCTAGTAGGCATTTTATGCTTTACATAGCAGCTACTACTCTCACTTTGGGAACCATGCTACTCCAAAATGATGATCAAAACAAAGAGTGAGCTATCTACTATATCAGTAGAACCTTGGTGAGCTATGAAACCAGGTACACTCCCTTAGAGAATATATTCCTTATCGTAGTGTTTGGTTTCTAGAAGTTAAGACACTACATGCTTAGCCATAATACATTGGTAGTTGAAAAATTTGATCCTTTGTGCTATTTCATATCTAAGCCCCACCTTTCAGGTTGAGTTACTAAATGGGTCTTGGCCCTTAATGAGTTTGACTTAACTCTCATAGGTCATAAGGCTATCAAGGATCATGTGATTACTGATCAGCTAGCCTTTACTCCCCTAGAATTTTCCTATCCTATAGTTGTGGAGTAACCCGATGAGTGCTTCAATGTTGAAGTTGAAGAGTATGAATATACGACTTTGTTTTTTGATGGAGCCCGATGCATGAAGGTTGTTGGTGTTGGAGTCATTATAGTCACCCCACAAAAGCAAATCATCCCATTGTACTTCAAAATTTGTTTCTCCTGCATAAACAATACTATAAAATACGAAGCTTTTATCCTTGGTCTTAGAGAAGACTTAACTTTGTAGGTTAGAGTCCTTTCGGTATTTGGTGACTCTCAACTTGTATTTAATCAGATTAACGATATTTATCAGAGTCAAGATGATAAACTTAAACCCTACAAGGATATTTTTACAAATTTTTTGTCCTTGTTTGATTGAGTAACCATAGATTCTATTCCTAGCTCCTCAAACCTTCATGCATATGCCATAGTTGTAGCTGCATCCTTGTTCCCTTTGGAGTTAGAATATGATCAAGTTTTGATTATCATTAGATAACTCCAGGATCTTGTGTCGCTTAATTATTGTCTTATCCTATTGGATTGTTTGACCATCAAAGCTTCCCCATATAAACCATGATATATTGATATATTTAATTTTCTTAAGGATGGTTTGATGCCTTATGGTTTAGATCGTAATCAACATAATATTTTACATAAAAGAGAGTATTGATTCATCATAATCGATAATAATTTATATCAATATTATTTTGAAGGCATCGTCTTGTGAGGTTTTGACTCTGATGAATCTTGGCTTGCTCTCAATGATACTCATGAAGGTTCATACAAAGGCCATTTCAGTGGTAATACCATTGCTAAAAATATCCTTCGAATGGGGTACTATTTGCCTTCAATGAGAAAGATCTATGCAACTATATTTGATGCTATGACAACTATCAATGCCACGATCATATTGTTCATTCTCCTTCTCAAGACCTTTAGGTTACATCTTTCCCTTGTCCATTTTCCATGTGGGGATTGGACATTAACAAGAAGGTTAATCCAATGTTGTCTGATGGTCACAAGTTTATCATTACTATAGCTGAGTTTTTCACTAAATGGGTCAAAGCCATTCCCTTAGCTATGGTGACTAGAACTTAGGTTTCTAAGTTCATATTCAACTAGATTTTTTGCAATTTTGAGATTTCTTCGATGATTGTTTTTTACAATGACAATACTTTGAAGAATAAGGATGTTTATAATTTTTGTTATAAGTACAAGATTCAACATAGATGGTCAACTCCTTATTAACCTCAAGGTAATGGAGTAGCCAAACATCCAATAATTCCTTGATCGGGATATTGAAGATGTTGGTTAGTAATACCGTTCATGATTGGCT
The DNA here is from genome assembly GCA_028583015.1 of Wollemia nobilis. Classification (NCBI taxonomy): domain Eukaryota; kingdom Viridiplantae; phylum Streptophyta; class Pinopsida; order Araucariales; family Araucariaceae; genus Wollemia; species Wollemia nobilis. Next base: position 165,232 of record JAQPPZ010017255.1, read on the forward strand.
TATCCAACATTATGTTACTTTGTGGGTCTATTGCACTAGTGTGCATACTACCATAGGTGCCTCACCATATGTCTTGGTATATGGGTCTAAGGCAATATTTTATTTTGAGCTCAAGGTTACCTAATTGTGCATCTTGTTACAAGATGCCATGATCAGTGATGAGTATCGTGTAGACCATCTGCACCAATTGGAGTTATTGGATGAAAAGCACATTCATACCTTAGAGCATTTGTGAGCCTATCATGATAGCCTCTAGTGGTCTTATTCTAAGAAATTTTGCAATAATTATTTTAAGGCTGGGGACCTTGTTACAGAAGAACACTAATGCTTGTACTGATATTCAAGGTAAGTTTCAACCCAATTGGTTAAGGCCCTTTGTCATAATGACCAAGTTTATCTCAGGTGCCTATCGTTTGGATTGTTTAGATGGTAAAGAAATTAAAGAACCAATGAATATAATACATTTAAAAAGATATTATACTTGATCTATCATCTGCATTACATTTTACATTTAGCTTAGGTCATACTGCATTTTATTGTTTGCTCATACTGCATGACTGCTTGTCATACTTTACATGTTTGCCTGACATTATGTTTCTCTTGCACTTTTTGCTTGTCATAATTGCATTGTTGCTTGCTCATGCCTACTTGTTCATATAGCTTTTTGAGATTTCATGATAATGACATGTGATGATACCTAGTTAGGTCATAGCTCACATGCATTGCACTCTCACTAGGGTTATGATGCTTTGTGAAGCCCCAAACTAGGGCTCATGCATTTTTATTCATCTTCCTCTTGTTCTTTTTTCTTCTCTTCTCTATTATTATTGTATTCCTTAACATTGAAAGCTTTTACAATGATCATAATTTCTCTCAAAAGTCAAGGAATGCAATCCTCTTTTGGTATGTTCTTATATTTTACATAATTCTCATTTATTATCTATTTTATTTGTTCAGATAAGAATATACATTATTCTCTCCTTTGATTGCACATTTCCTCCCTATTGAATTTTCAATAGCTGAAAATTCAATTTGGGGGTACACACACACAATTATTTGCTCCTCATTTTTCTTCCTCTTATTTCTTCTAGCACATGCACAAAATCACATTATGTTAAGCTCATTTGAATTGGTCTACATACATTCATATACACCCTTATTGAGTAGTACTTGCTAATACAAAATTCACATCAGCAATAATATATCACCCCTATCAGGTTACGCTTCGTTTGACATAGTGGGCTCAACACCCCATTACAGGATCAATTCCTTGGCCATTTTATTAGGCCTCGATATACATCCTAGAAGGTAATCGTCCCATAATAGTCACTAGAAAGCAATCATCCATAGCAGGTTCCACTCCATCATTTGATCATTTGAGAAATCACCCATAGCAGGATGCGCTCGATATTATTTCCAATTTATCCATATTAGTGAGTACTACATCCATAGTGGGTTTTCACTCCACACTTGGACCATCCTTTGGGTATAGCACCCTTCATTCAGGGTTCTTGATCAATTTCTATCATTTTTTAGTGGTTGACCTTCTTTGGAGATATTCCTCTTCTTCTTCTTGTTCTTTTCTTCTCTTTTCTTCCCTTCTTATCTCTTTCCCTTTCTTATATTTCATCCATGCATTTTATGATAGCTGCATTAGATTCATGCTCTATCTAGTGATATTTTCTTTGTTTGTTTTCTTTCTTTGTTCTCCATGTTTCTGTGTTTTGCATTTCTTTCTATTCCTTTTTTGAGTTTCCTAAGAAATTCTCATTCCTTCTAAAACTTGAGGGGGAACCCTAGCCATAAAGGCATTAATGGTAGTAATTTTTGGAAATTTTGAGTTAGTTGTGTTATCATTGATGTCAAGAGTCAGTATCAGGAATCAGTGTAGGACTTGGCAAAAGAAGGGTTAAAATATTTATATTTTAATCCCAAGAGATTTAGTTTAAGAGTTTGACATGATTGGTCAAAAGGACGATTAAATTCCCTGAAGAAAAGTCCTAAAGGAAATAATATTATAATATTTATTATTATAATATTAAAGGTTAAATTAAAGCCTAAGGTAATTTATAAATAATTTATAATATTTATATTATAAATTAATTTATAAAAATAATATTATCAAAACCCAAAGTTGGATTGGGTGCAAATTTAATTTAAACTTTGATTCCCCCACTGACGTTCAAAGGATAGAAGCATATGGTATAAATGCCATAACATTTGTCTCACAAATGCTAGTCTTCGAATATTTTAGAGCACATGTGATTATTGTGGAATGCGAAAAATTTGTGAGAAAAACAAGACGAGGAAATTATTTTTTATTTGCAGTCAAAATGTGAAGGTCAAAGTGACAAGGGCATAAAGGCTTAACACCATATAGGCGGTTGGGCTAGTGGAAATTTTTTGGCGTGTAAGGCATAGGGTACACGGGAGACCCGCGTTCGAGTCTTGGTGGGTACGAAGGGACAAAGCCTTTTGGTGGCTTTGGCGTTGGTGGTAGAGACAAAGCACTCAAAGCACTTTTACCTCTCACATGATCGCCTAGCTCACATGAAAACTAGGATGTGGCTAGGGTGCAGGCGGTGGATTGACCTGGGATCAAATCCCACCAAGGAGTGGAAAGGTACTTTATTTTTTTTATATGTGCATGTGGTATAAATTTGTATATTGATCGCATTGGGAGATATAAGGTGATTAAAATATTTTTATTTTAATTAAAGGTTGTGAAGAATTTAGTTATTTTTTTAAAGTGAATTGCATTATTTTTGGATAAGAGGTGTTAATTATTTTGAAATGCAATTTTAAGTTGGGAGATATAAGGTGGTTAAGATATATTTTATTTTTGTCTTAAGTTGAATATTGAGAAAGATTTAATTTGGCTTAAAAGTGAATTGATTTATTTTTGTAAAGGTATTTTGATTATTTGATAATACATTTTTTAGTAGGGAGATATAAGGGAGTTAGTTTGATTGTTTTATGCATTAAAACCCTAAAGTGGATTACTTTGAAATAAATTTGATTGAACCTTTGTTAGTTTGGAGATTATAAGGTATACTTGAGACTTTGTATTTGTGTATGGTGAAATAAATATTGAGGAGAATTTTGAGTTGAGATTTTGGGATAGATTGTTGCTACCTAACCTTGGAATTGGCAAAGAGGTTTTGATTGTGATTAAGATAGGTTTTAAAGACATGTCTCCATAAAAAAAAAAGGTATGGGCACATCTTCCTTGTGAGTGAAATATTGTTGGATTGAGAAAATTTGGAGTGAAAAGGATTGTTTTATAAGCATTTTTGGAAATACTTGAGTGAGCCTTCATGTGTTGATTAGGGTTTGTAAAAGAACACGAGTATCATTGTTATGTGAAAACTGGAATCATCTTGATTCAAGGTTTGTGTTCCATAAGTGAGTTTTTGGAAGTTTTTTGAAACACTTGGTTAGGGTTTGTAAGCAAGTTGTGTTTCATTGAGTGGATATTTTGAGTAAAGTTGGTTGAGCATTAGTGATTGAAAGCATTGAAGTGATAGTTCAATTTCTATAAAACAAATTGTTCTTTATTTTTGAATTGATTTGAAAGTGAGTTTGAAATTTATATAGTGATTTGTGAGTGTGAAAAATATTGAGTCTCTTACCATTCTCTATATGTTTCTATGGTTAAACAAGATTCTGAATGAAACTTATTTGTGATATTGAAGATGTTTTCTGAAAGAGATTAAGTTGAGTTTCTATATGCAAGTTTTTAAATTGATTTGAATAAGCTTTTGTGAAAGCTAGTGGAAATATTTGAGTAAGTCCTAGAAAGGACTTAAGGATAGAGTTGAGCAAGATTTTGTAAGAGCTTGTGTTCATATTTGAGTAAGTCTTAGAGGGGAATTAAGGATAAATTTGTGTGAGATTTTGTGGAATCTTATAAGTATGTTTAAGGTAGGTCTTGGTTAAGACTTGTGGATAAATTAGTGTGAGCTTTGGTGGAAGATTACAATGCATATTTAAGGTAAGTCTTAGTGAAGACTTGTTGAGCATATTTGAGATAAGTCTTTGTGAAGACTTGAGAGCAGAGTTGATTGATTTATTTGTTCAAGATTTGATTTAAGGATTGGAGAAGATTCGATAGAGTTGATTTGTGATTGAGTCAAGCTTTGTGTTAAGGTTTGAGGATAAATATTGAGAAAATTTGTGCTAGATTGAAGGATTGTGTTTAGTGTAGATTTAAGATAGAGTTTGAGCAAATTTGTGCTAGATCAAAGGATTGTGTTTAGTGCATATTTGAGATAGATATTGAGTATATTTGTGCTAGATCAAAGGACTTTGTTTAGTGTATATTTGAGATAGAGATTGAGTAGATTTGTGCTAGACCGAAGGAATATGTTTAGTGCAAATTTGAGACAAAGATTGAGCATATTTGTGCTAGAAAAAAATATAGTTTTAGTATAAATTTGAGTAGAACTAAAAGTGAGCTTTGAAGATGATAGAGTAGAGGATATAAGTCTCTAGTGGATAGAGATCCATTAGCCAAGGTAGTAAGGATAGAGGTCTTCTAATTGAGGATAGAGTCTTTAGTGGAGAGAGATCCACAAGCCAAAGCAGTGGAGGCAGTAGTCTTCTAAGAAGATCACAAGCCAGAGAAGAGGATAAGGAGTTATCTTGTGGATAGAGGTCCAATAATCATAAAAGAGGATTGGTGTCTCCTATGGATAGGTATCCATGAACTTGATTAGGATATTGGTATCTACTTTGGACAAATATCCACAAAAATTGTAATAGGGACGAATTCCCAAGAGAATTTTTGATAATATTTTAGTGAGATATTTTCCTCGTGGACGTAGCCCACATTGGAGAACCATGTTAAATTTGTGTCTCTATTGTGTGTGATGATTTATGCATTGATTTTATTATTGCAATTGATATTACAATTGATAATATTGGATAATATTTTTTGGAAAGAAAAGTAAAAAGTGGTCTTATACTGTTCACCCCTCCTCTTAGTATAAGCTTGTGTTCTTCAATTGGTATCGAGCGGGTTCCTTTGGAAGAGTTTAACAGTTTGAAGGAAAAGCTCACAAGAACATAGATGTATTTTTAGAATGGATCTTCAAGGAATTCAACACCATTATTCAATGGGAACAATTATTCACTTTGAAGTATGAGAATGAATATTCATCTAATGGCACTTGGAAATGAAATTTGGAAAGCATTTGAGGATGGATACATACCACTAACAAATCCACTTATAGATACATATTGTAAGCTACTACAACTGAATAATTCAAATGAAATTAATAGAATTTTAAAGGGTTTTCATGAAACAAAATATATAAAGGTTATGCATTGCACATCAGCAAAGGAAATTTGGGATAATTTGAAAGGTATATATGAGGGAGACAAAAATGTCAAAAGGGTAAAGTTGCAAAATTACAAGAGAACATTTGAAGACCTAAATATGAAGGATGAGAAAAACATTGTTGCATACCTACTTCATGTGTATGAGGTTGTTAACTCCATGCAAGGAATTGGGCTTAAATTTGAAGAAACAAATGTTTATGATAAGATTTTAAGGTCACTCCCAAAAAGGTATAGTGAAAATATTTCAGCTATAGAAGAGTCAAAAGATATTGAAATTTTGACAAGGGATGAATTACATGGAATTATCATAGCTTTTGATATGAGAATAAAAGAGGAACCTATTCTACAGAAAGAAGAAGCCTTCAAAGTTACAAAGAAGACAAAGGTTAAGAAGTTAGATTCAAGCAATGAATTATCCAGTGATGAGGGAGCAAATTATGCAATAAGGAACAAGGACTCAAGAAAGTATAAAGGTATAAAATTAGTTAAGTGTTTAAAATGTGGAAAATATGATCACTATGCATCTGATTGTCCCAAGGCTGGAAGTAGCAATGATGATAAAAAATAGGATTATAATAACAAGGAAGCAAGAAAATACAGGTATCAAAATTGAAGTAGGGATGGGCAAAGCAAGAAATGAAAGAACTTTTTCCAAAGGTATAAGAAGAGCTTTTATGCAGATAAGGCAAGCAAGTGTTCAATAGATAGTGATGTAAGGTCCTAAGATAATGAAGAAGAAGAAATTCTATTTTTGGCAGAATAAAAATATGATGTTAGAAAAAGGGCACCAATAATTCTCAAATGTTTTAGGTGTGGTAACTTTGGCCATCTTGAAGATATTTGTACAAGGAATGGATTTAGTTTAAATGAATATGAATATGAATATTATAGTGAAGGTCTAGAAGAAGAAAGTATTCTTATGGTAATAGAAGAAGAAGGAAGTGCTTCTAGTGGAAATGAATCAAAAAATAATAAATATGATTTTGAAAACAAAAGAATAGAGGAAGAATCAGAAAAATAAGAGGAATGAGAAGTTGATCTTGAGGGTGAGCTTATTTCTACTCTCAATGTATTGAGAAAGGTAAGAAAGTAGAGCTCAAAAATCAAGCTTCAATTTCAAGAATGTAGTGAAGAGAAAGGAAATCTTATAGAAGATCTAACTAAATCAATAGATAAGACAAGGAGATTTAAAGAGAATTTAGAAGCAAATATTTTAGAATGTGCAAGGTTAGATAATGAAGTAGCTTCATTAAGGAAGGAAGTAAAAGAGTCTAAATACAAGATACACAAGTTTGGGAGAAGCTCAAAGAAATTGGATAATATTATCAAGGTATAGAGACCTTCATCAAACAAAACAAGACTTGGTTTTGAACAGGAACAAAGATAACAAGGAGAGGAGTCAATATTAAGCTCCAAAGAAGAAGAAGCTTCAGAAGAGGAGAGTGTAAGAGAAAGTGAGACTTATGAGGATGAGTTGAAAAATAGAAAGCTCAATAAGAGAAGGAACAATACACAAATGAGGAATATATGGAACATGAAACAACATGGGGTAGAAGATACTAAGAAACCAATGAGATCAAGGTAATGTTTCTTCAATGGATGGTACAAGGATACATACTGCAGGACACATGGAAGATAGGAATATGGAAAATTTAGAAATAGATATCTCTTTCAAGGGTATTGCTACTCTTGTAATCAGTTTGGTCATAAGGCAGTTAATTGCAGGGTTCATGACAGGAATGGATATGGATTCACCAGGAGGAACTAAAAGACATTTGCACCTTCAAGGAACCACAACATTAAGTGTAATAAGTGCAATAATATTGGGCATATGTCTAAGTGGTGTAGAGCAAAATTTCCAGAGACAAATAGGAACAGGAACATTAAAAAATAGAAGGGTCAATTGAGAAAGAAGGATGACAAAGGTAAAGAGCAGTGTATGTTGGGAGTAAAGATACTCCCACCCCAAAATTAATGACCTCAAGAGAGGAGGTGGGAGAGGGGCTCAAATAAGAGTCTCATTCTTAGCCCCAAGACCCAAAGGTGGTCCTTTGAGATTGATGACAAAGGGGAATATATTTAAGTTAGGGGGAGAGCATTCAGTCAGGGAGAGCAGATTTGGAAAAAAAGAATGGTTAAAAAAAATAGGGGTTGAAATCAATGACAAAGGGGGAGATTGTTGGAAATTTTGAGTTAGTTGTGTTATCATTGATGTCAAGAGTCAGTATCAGGAATTAGTGCAAGACTTGGTAAAATAAGGGTTAAAATATTTATATTTTAAGCCCAAGAGATTTAGTTTAAGAGCTTCACATGATTGGTCAAAAGGATGGTTAAATACCCTAAAGAAAAGGTTTAAGGTGTTGTAGGTGAGTTGGAGAGGAGAGGGCAATCCTCCAAGGGAGGTCCTAGGTTCGAATCTCCACCCTACCAAAAAGCTGAATTGGGTACCCAAAATCCAATTGATAATGTTGGTGCGGACAGGGCTGGGTGCGACTCCCGGATGACTTTGACGGTGTAGAACCCCCTGTTCATGGTCTCTCAGACCAAGGCGGCCCCACAAGGGGTTTTTCACTTTAAAAAAAAAAAAAGGCCTAAAGGAAATAATATTAGAATATTTATTATTATAATATTAAAGGTGATCAGAAAAGGTTTAAGGGTGAAAGAGAAAAATACCTAGGCCCAATGGAAATAATATTATAATATTTTTATTATAATATTAAATTTTAAAGTAAAGCCTAAGGTAATTTAAAAATAATTTATAATATATATATTATAAATTAATTTCTAAAAATAATATTATTAAAATCCAAAGTTGTATTGGGTGCAAATTTAATTTAAAATTTGATTCCCCCATCGATGTTTGAAGGATAGAAACATACGGTATAAATACCATAACATTTGTCTCACAAATTCTAGTCTCTGAATATTTTAGAGCACATGCGATTGTTGTGGAATGTGAAAAATTCATGAGAAAAAAAAGATAAAGAGGAAATTATTTTTAATTTGTAGTCAAAATGTGAAGATCAAAGTTACAAGGGCATAAAGGCTTAACATCAACCAAGCAGTTGGGATAGTGGCAAGTTGTTGGCGTATAAGGCGTAGGGTACGCGGGAGACCCACATTCGAGACTTGATGGCTACGAAGGGACAAAGCCTTTTGGTGGCTTTGGCATTGGTGGAAGAGACAAAACACTCAAAGCAACTTTGCCTCTCACGTGAGCTCCTAGCTCACACAGTAGCTAGGTTGCGGCTAGGATGCAAGAGGTGGCTTGACCTGGGATTGAATCCCACCGATGAGTGCAAAGGTACTTTATTTTTGTTATATGTGCATGTGGTCTAAAGTCATATGTTGAGCGCCTTGGGAGATATAAGGTGATTAAAATATTTTTATTTTAATTAAAGGTTGTGAAGAATTTAGTTATTGTTTTAAAGTGAATTGCATTATTTCTAGATAAGAGGTGTTAATTATTTTGAAATGCAATTTTAAGTTGGGACATATAAGGTAGTTAAGATATATTTTATTTTTGTCCTAAGTTGAAGATTGAGAAAGATTTAATTTGGCTTCAAATTGAATTGAATTTTTTTTGGAAAGGTGTTTTGATTATTTGATAATGCATTTTTGAGTAGGGAGATATAAGGGAGTTAGTTTTATTGTTTTATGCATTAAAAATCTGAAGTGGATTATTGTGAAATTAAGTTGATTGAATCTTTGTTAGTTTGAAGATTATAAGGTATACTTTAGACGGTATTTATGTATGGTGAAATAAATATTCATGACAATTTTGAGTTGAGATTTTGAGATAGATTTTTGCTACCTAATATTGGAATTGGCAAAGAGGTTTTGATTGTTATTAAGATAGGTTTTGAAGACATATCTCTATAAAAACAAACGGTATGGGCACATATTCCTTGTGAGTGAAATATTGTTGGATTGAGCAAAGTTGGAGTGAAAAGTATTGTTTGATAAGCATTTCTGTGAGTGAGCCTTCATGTACTGATTAGGGTTTGTGAAAGAACATGAGTATCACTATTATGTGAAAACTGGAATCATCTTGAGTCAAGGGTTGTGTTTCATAAGTGAGTTATTGGAAGTTTTCTGAAACCCATGATTATGGTTTGTAAGCAAGTTGTGTTTCATTGAGTGGATGTTTTGAGTAATGTTGGTTGAGCATTAGTGATTGAAAGCATTGGAGTGATAGTTCAATTTTTGTGAAACAAATTGTTCTTTATTTCTAAATTGATTTGAAAGTGAGTTTGAAAGTGATAGAGTGATTTGTGAGTGTGAAAAATATTGAGTCTCTTACCATTCTCTATATGTTTCTATAGTTAAACAAGATTCTAATTGACACTTTTTTGTGATATTGAAGAGGTTTTATAAAAGAGATTAAGTTGATTTTGTATATGCAAGTTTTACAATTAATTTGAATAAGATTTTATGAAATATAGTGGACATATTTGAGTAAGTCCTAGAAATGACTTAAGGACATAGTTGAGCAATCTTTTGTAAGATATTGTGTGCAGATTTGAGTAAGTCCTAGAGGGAAATTAAGGATAGATTTTTGTGAGATTTTATGGAATCTTACAAGTATGTTTAAGGCAAGTCTTGGTGAAGACTTGTGGATAGATTAGTGTGAGCTTTTGTAGAATATTACAATGCAGATTTGAGGTAAGTATTATTGAAGACTTGTTGAGCATATTAGACAAGTTCTAGTAAGGAATTGTTGAGTAGATTTGAGGTAAGTCTTTGTGAAAACTTGAGAGAAGAGTTCATTGATTGATTTGTTCAAGCTTTGAGTTAATGCTTGCAATAGATCTAGCAGAGTTGATTTTGTGATTGATTCAATATTTGTGTTAAGGCTTGAGGATAGATATTGAGAAGATTTGTGCTAGATCAAAGGACTCGTGTTTGGTGCAGATTTAAGATAGAGTTTGACAAGATTTGTGCTAGATCGAAGGATTGTGTTTAGTGCAGATTTGAGATAGAGTTTGAGTAGATTTGTGCTAGATTGAAGGACTGTGTTTAGTGTATATTTGAGACAACAATTAAGTAGATTTGTGCTATATCGAAGGACTGTATTTAGTGCAGATTTGAGATATAGATTGAGTCGATTTGTGCTAGATCGAAGGACAATTTTTAATGCAAATTTGAGTAGATATGAAAGTAAGCTTTGGAGGTGACATAGTAGAGGATAATAGTCTTTAGTAGATATAGATCCATTAGCCAAGGTAGTGAGGACATAGTTCTTCTGAGTAAGGATAGAGTCTTTAGTGAGAGATATCCACAAGCCAGAGCAGTGGAGGTAGTAGTCTTCTAAGAAGATAACCAACCAGAATAGAGGAGGAGTTATCCTATGGATAGATATCCATGAACCAGTAAAGGATATTGGTGTCTCCTATGGATAGGTATCCATGAAATTGATTAGGATATTGGTATCTCCTTTGGATAAAGGTCCATAAACATTATAATAGGGAAGGATTCCCAAGAGTTTTTTTGAGAAAATTTTAGTGAAATATTTTCTCTATGGACGTAGCCCACACTGGGTGAACCACATTAAATTGGAGTCTCTATTGTGTGTTATGATTTATGCATTGATTTGATTACTACAATTGATATTACCATTGATAATATTGGATAATATTGTTTGGGAAAGAAAAGTAAAAAGTGGTCTTATACTATTCACCCCCCTCTTAGTATAAGCTTGTGTTCTTCGAGTAATATCTCATCTTATGTGCAAAAGTCCAGAGTGTCCTTTATAATACCCCTTTTGCACCACGCCTTTGTCCAAACCTAGTCACCCCTTCTACATGTTTGTTGATTTCTTTCCCATAGGAGTCTATATCTTTCTTTGATGCAGTTACTTGGCCTTAAATGCATCAAAGAGGGGGAAAAATGTAGATATGGAAAATTGACCCACTCTATTGGGAAATCTACCTTGAGCCCTCTCAGAGGATCCATTAAACCTACCTATGGTAAGGGCTAGGTCCCTTACTTTTTTTTTTTTTTCTCTTTATGCAAAATTACGATCGCCCTTGACGGGGCATAATTTTGCATAAGGTAAAATTGTGATCAACTCTAACAAGGCATGATTTTTCCTTTTAGGGTTTTTCTCTAAGGAAACCCTAATTTTTTAAAGTTGGCATGTTTTACCTTGGCCCTCAGTTTTCCCACCCATTATACCTTTAAATATGCTATATAAGGAGGGTTTTAAACCATTTTAGGAAAGCAATAAGACATCAAGTGATTTCAAAATATTAATCTTATGCAAGCCTTCTTCTTAAAGTGTTTTTATAGTACTTGCTAAGTGATATGCATTCTTCTTCTTCTCTCACAAGATGTGAAGTCTGATTTATTATTTGTTGCATTGGATTATTATTTTTATTACTTGCTTTGGTGGATTTGTGTTGAAGCCCTAAGGAGAGATCAACTATTTGGGAGGTCTTATCCATTTTTATATTCTTCCATGCAATCTGCTAGGTGATTTCACTCTTCTGCATGCATGTTTTAATTCATTGTATCTAACATTTATTATTTTGCACTTATCTGAGATGTTTCACCTCACTTCTACAAAATCGCACTCAGGTTTCTATGGGGTGCGATTTTGCTTGTACAAAATCATAGTCACCTGTTACGACATATAATTTTTCTTGAGCTATTCTAGGGGTAAATTGTTGTTCTATACTTCTAATCTACATTCGAGGTTGAATATAGGTTATAGTGCTACATTTTGTTATGTTGTTTCATCATTTTATTTTGCTATATTGTGTAGACACCAAAACAACACCAATCCGATTATTTGACTACAAGAACTGACCGAATTGACATACATACCCCCTAGGGCAGCCTCCAGAGGTTAAACAGTGGTCCTAACCACTCCCAAATCAGTTTTGGAAGGTCAGAGGTCAATTTGGCACCTTTTAAGCACTTTGCTCCCTATTCGTCCCACCTTGGGACGATTAGAATTCTATTCATCCCACCCTGGGATGATTAGCATCAATCATCCCAGGGTGGGACGAATAGCAGGTTTGACTGGAAAAAAGTCAAACCTTGACAAATGGTAACCCAGATCTGCCACTCAACTGCACCTTCAGAGCATGCAATTGTGAGGAATGATTTCAAATCTGAGAGAGGGACTTTATTAAAGCATACCCTGATCATGGAGACCTCATGCAAGACCCTAAATAAGGAAGGAATCTTCTCTCCCCCAAAAAGGCATGACAAGGCAAGTGGTGAGCCTTCTCACCCTAAAAAAATGGTGAGCCTCCTCACCCTAAAAAAATGGAGGAGATCTGATGCATTTGGAGCAATGGAGTGCTGCCAAATTATACCCACATTCCCCTTTGTGCTTCTTACACCCCTAATTTCTCTTTTGGAAGAGAGGTTATCGGGTGAACACTAAGAACACAATATTGACCCAAAACCCAAGCAATCAGCCACAATCCCACACCAAATTCATTGAAACAACCCCCTAGGAGGTTTTGGACCCATCCCAAGTGGATTGGTGTCAAAACCAGACCCCAAATGGCGGGCATCCTGCCCCCAAGCGCCCCCCAAACTACTACAGTCATAATCGTCCCACCCCAGAATGATTAGAAATCCATGAATGATTTCTTCATTATTATTTTTGCATTATGTTCTATTTGGTTTACTTATGCTTCTGTTCAAGTTTCATTGCATTCTGACCTGTTTTGACCTTGTTTTTATCATTTTACGTGTTTACTAACCTATAGGGAGCGCAAATATGGGACAATCTAGGCAGAATCTGCAAAATATGACCTTCTGGGTCGTCCCAAAATGCCCTTTTTTGTCTAAAATCAAGTTTGTAGGAATTTTGGAGGTCTCTGGATAGGACATTTGCAAGGTCACTTTTGCATGTTTTGTGATAGTCCTAATCGTCCCACCCCAGAGCAATTAGAAATCCATGCATGATTTCCTGACTGTTCTTTTTGCAATGTATCTTTGATGATTTTTCTATGATTATGTCAAATTTTGAATTCATTATGACATGTTTTGACCATCGTTTTGTGATTTTATGTATTCACTAGCCGAAGGCCCTGGGGATTGCATGTTTTCCCTCTATCCGCATATGCAATTAACTGTTTGCTATTTCTCTGTGTGTAGGATCTCACCACCAAGAACACCAAAGGTGCAGCAAGGAATGACGAACACATGGATATGAGCGGCGGCAATGTTTGGCCCGCCCATTTCAAATGTGGGCATGTGGAAGACATTGGAAGTGTACCATCCGTTGATGTAAACGAACTTATCAAATGTTCTGAGCCCTAGAGTGGGTGGACGTATTGTAACCAAATTGAAAGCAACATTAATAAAATAGGCCTCGCTTTTTTTTATTTGCTAACATCTCACGTATTTCCTTCATGCATTGCTTTTCTCGCATTCATAGGACTTAGCATTTTTATATCAATTTTGTTTGCATCATAATTTGGCACGCCATCACTCCGCATTTGGATTTTAGTGGCGATCATGATGGGACCCTATCCCCTATAGTTGAGATAAAGTTTTTTGATCAAAATTTTGTGGATTCTTTGCAAGTGTTACTCATTCGGGCGCTGGACTTCTACTCATGCCACCCTGTGACGAATACAGACCTGGAATTTGTGCCACCCGAGGACGAATACGTATTCATCCCACCCTGTGATGAATACAGACCTGCTATTCATCCCAACCTAGGATTATTAGAGCTCTATGTATTTTTTTAGTAGAAACTCAGAGGCATCTAGTTTGGACAGAGAAGAGGTAGGCTTTCTGAACATCCTCTATGTTTTTTTGTTTTCTGTTTCTATAGATTTCTATTTTCTTTGCTTCCTTGCAATAATAAAAAAAAAAAACATAGAGTAAATTACATGGAAGGACCCTAATTAGGAATGCATTCTTCTCTGGTTTGATGCATGATACTTGCACCAATGGCAATTCCTCATCATAGGTGTCAGTTCTAGGTAGGGTTTGTGATTTCCTTCTTGCTACTAATTGTTTTTGAAAGATTAAAACATACTTTAAAGCATTGCATTAGTGAAAACCATATTTTGATGTATGTTTTCTTTATTTACATGATTAAAAGGAACCACACACACACCACCTAATAATATTAACATCAAGGAGTTGGTCTTAATACCCCAACACTTGATCAAGACCAACGATGGATTTCATCACCACCTTGGCTTAAATTTTGCATATATTTACCCTGATCGTGACTGTTGCTAGACGTAAATGCTAATGAAAGCTAACCAAGTGTAACAGGGGTGATTCCCCATGTATGAAGATAAGTCTTCTATGGTAGGTGTCAAAAATAGAGCGATCCCCCTTTCGTACCGCCTATGTTCCACATACTGTTTTTCTCTCGCGTACCAATAGTTTCCATCACGTAAGGGCGGGTATATTGAGAGGTTTGGTATAATGGCCTAGCAATGGTATATTGAATGGGCAACCATTTTAGAGATACAAGAGCCCTCATTTTACATGTATAACAGTTTCCTTTTACAAGGTTTACATAACAAAAATCAAACACACTGAACTAGATTTAAGCCGCACATCTAATCTGTAAACAAGATAATCATTTCTTTGCTTGTGTGGTGGTCCTCTTTTGTTTGGTATAGCATAAAGAATTGTAAATGAGATAAAAATATACGTATATTTTTAGAGAAACCACCACCATGGTGTATACCCGTAGCCAAGCCCAATCACAAGCAGAAGCTGCAAAAAGTATACAAGGAGGCACAAGTCACCTCTGCTATAGCCCCAAGGACTTGGTTATACCACCTTGGCGGCTTGACCCACAACATAGTCCACACTATGCCACTACAAAAAAGGACTATAGAGGCACCCCTTTGAGGGGCACTCCCGTTCAACACAAACCCTCTTAGGAGGAGTACATACATGGGAAGTCCCCCTTAGACACTCATTATGAGTGGCCACTACGCGATGAAGCGCTAGAGCAGCATAGGGTTCATAAGTAGGGACCGCATGATTATATCATTCCTCCTCTACCCCTCATTACTATTAGAACTAATAGGCCAAATCTAGAGCACAAGGCTCTTTAGACAGGGTGAGCCAACTTCGCTCATCCCTTTCACATGTACGAAAGGGGGCACAAGGAAAACCAGTATATTCCTCAAGAGCAATACACCGCACGGGAGCAATGCACCTCAACAACTGCTAATTATCAAGATCACCTATTGAGGCCAGAGCCTCGGGTGAATGTTGCTAACCTCGATAGATGAAAGTGATCTATAGAGGTCTTAGATCACCATGACTGAGATAGATATGTAGGGGAGGCATCTAGGCCTCCTAGACCTAAGACAGAAAAAAAAATTGACTTGGCCTTTGCCAAATATGCCACCCGCCAAGATTAAATCATGCAGCTTAGGCAAGATCAGCAATAGTTAGAACAACTGTATCATATTAACAAATATTGCATTTAGTGCCAGATAGATGAGTTGCTCCATAACATCGTGCATGAGAGGATTCCAACCCCTCGCACGCACAGGAAAAAAATTTATGAGAGGCACAACCCCCTAGTGCAAGATAGGTCTCCATGACCTTATCAAGTGTTACCTCAAAGACCTTCTAGACCTGAGCGGGAGGCCACCCCTAGAACCAATGATGAGTGTCTTTTGCGGGCACCCATCCGTGTATATAG
This sequence comes from Wollemia nobilis, assembly GCA_028583015.1. NCBI lineage: Eukaryota > Viridiplantae > Streptophyta > Pinopsida > Araucariales > Araucariaceae > Wollemia > Wollemia nobilis. Next base: position 181,229 of record JAQPPZ010017255.1, read on the forward strand.
GACATGCCCAAAAACTCCTCAAGAAGCCTATGAGTAATTTGAGTGAAAAGAAGAGCGGGTCGAAACGCCCTACCAAGGCAGGGGGGGCGCTATCCAGCTACCCCTCCATAGGCCTCAAGTTCCTCGTAATTCACAATGGGAACAAACCAAAGAAGAGGAAATAAAATCCTCTGATGCATACAAAGCACTACTAGAGTGCTTAGAGTCTGTGGAGACCAAGACTTTAGGGTCCCAAAAGCCCACCTTATACCATCTCCGTAGTCACCTTGTGCATCCTTCAGTTCTGGCACCCCCATACCCCAACCACTTCAAAATGCCTCAGATGGCAATTTTTAGAGGGGAAGAGGATGCCCAAGAGCACGTAACAAGGTTCCTAAGTCAATGCTTTGGCATTCAGGACAATTATGCATTGCTTATAAGAATATTTATAACAACGTTCATAGGTCCTACCTCGGACTGGTTTACCCAATTGCTGAAGCATAGCATCAACAATCTAGACCAGCTAGTGGATGCGTTCCTTGAACATTTTGCCTTCAACACCAAGAAGGCATCCTTAAGCAATCTAGCTAGCCTTAAGCAGTATGATGATGAGACCATAGCTGCTTATGGGAATCGGTGGAGGACATTGCTTTCAAAGCTACCTTACCTCCCTATCATGGCCGACATGACTTAGATGTTTTCAAAGAGTTTCATAAGGTTGATCTCCGTGCTATTGTAGCTACAACAATATGCCACCCTAGAAGAAGCCCTGGCACAAGCCAAGATAATTGAGGAGATCAAAATTCAATATGGTGAGATTGCCAAGCCGCACAAGAAAGAGTGGACCAAAAATGCCAAAATTGGGCCCACACAACCAAAACTTGCCATGGTCAATTAGGTTGCCATAACTGTACCATCACCTACACAAACAACACAACCCCCAAAGGCTAATTATCAGGCAGTTCCTCTTGCTAACTATGAAAAGGAAAATCACAAACAAGAGAAAAATTAGCAGCGTCGCCCTAAGCGATAATTCACATAATTCATGGAGTCTAAAGACTCCTTGTTTGATCGCCTGTTCATGACAAACCTGATAAAATTACAAGAAAGTCTACCCATAGACCCCAACACACCAAAACCCAAGGGCTATAGGGAATATTTGTATTGTAGATTCCACCGACAGAAAGGACATGACATCTTCGATTGTTAGAAATTCAAAAACTTGGTGCAGGACTTGATAGACAACAAAACACTCACGATAGATAATCCCGTAGCACTGAGCAACCAACAGATGGAAGTCTTCAAAGACCACTTGCCTACCCATGATTCGTAGGCAAAGAATTTACAAGTGAATGAGGTAAGAAAAGACTTCCCCATATAGGGATACATAGGGATGATAAGCATCGTGACACGAAACAAAAGATACCCAAACACGACTACACCCTCTACAGCTATAGGAAATGTTCCATCAATTTCATAACCCCCATAACACCCTACACAACCTCCCCCACATAGACCAATGGCCACAATTTAGATTTTAATGACCACATCGGCTAGGCGTTCCATCTATGAGCTCATCCAATAATCATCGCCCCATCACGAAGCTCTGATGGAGATACTCAAAGCCATTGAGCTATAGCCCCAAGAACCCAATTCTTTCAACAACTTTGTGGGACATATGATACAATGCACAGAACCAGTCATAACCTTCAGGGAAGACGAACTAAAATTGGTGACTGGTGATATGATGGATCCACCCCTGCACGTCATCGCACGGGTCAATGGGATTCCATTCAAGAGGGTGTTGGTGGACACTCACTCATCCAGCAACATAATCACAACAACAACATTAAAACACCTTAAGCTGCTAGCATCCTACATTGTGGCGTCCACATACACTCTTTGAGCATTCAACGACACATTATGCTTGACGGTTGACACAATTGTCCTACCCATCCAAGTAGGACAAAAGACCATTACTACATTGTGTCACATCCTTGAGGATGAGATGGCCTACAATATCCTACTAGGCCGGCCTTGGATCAGGGACATGAAGTGTGTCCCTTCGATAGCCCATAAATGTCTCAAATACACATACAAAGGGCAAGTACATGTAGTCCTGGCAGAATTAGAGCCCTTTAAGTTTTGCAATGCGATGCAGCTGATGCCATAATCAACCCTCCCATCGACACATTAGGAATTTCAATTGAACCCATCCACACAGGGTTTGATTCCACCTACATCCTCGTTATTGAGTCCCTCAAGTAATCGACCTAGCCCATCTTCATCGTCTGTCCCTTCACCAAAAATGCCACCTATGGTGGCCACATCGAAGGACAACGGGAAGAAGCCCCTAGAGGAGGTGTGACCATCAGTCTCAAGAATATCTATCAAAGAGGTGCCCAGCCAAATGAAAGTCGAGACACCTGGTTCACCCAACATGGAGTGGACTCAGGGAGAACTCCCATTCCATCCCCCTCAATCGCCAATAGTTACCATTGAGATGGCCAATACGAGCCTAGGGGAGTACCTAGTGCAAACCATCTTGGCAACACCCACGCTCGAATCCATGCAAGATTTGGGGAGACCACACCTCCCCATCGACATTGTCACCCCTTTAGGCTACCTGCTAAATCAAACCAACTTTGTATATGGGGGCATCGAGAATGGCCTTGAACCCTACCTACAAGAGGAAGAGAATGAAGAGCCATTTGCTGAGAATTTTGACTATCTGTCTGACCCAGAATTCACCTTGAAATACCTTAACCAATGTAATTGGCATGGATATGGATTGGGCAGATATGAATAAGGAATATGTGTTCTTTGTCAACCAAGATACCAAATGCCATATGATAAATCAGGAGTAGGGTACGACCCTTTGCCCCTCAATATTTTGGTATAAACCATGCAAGGCCTAGGTCTAGGAAACAGGGATGGGTTGGCACAAGATCCATATGCCAAATCCAACCCAACATACACAATGGGGGACTATCTCCCATGGTTAACAACAAACCTTGTTGACCTCAACAACCCTTTCCCTTTGATCAAGAAAGGGGAAAGTTCAAGGGATAACCTCCAATAGGGATATGAAAAATATCAAGGGAGCTCTTCGGAAGATGAGTCATATTATGAGGTAGCACCTTGGGACCTGTTTGAGTCTGATAGCAATCACTCGCAGGTGATGCCCATCAATGATTATCAGGAGGACTTCATGGCAATGTTCCCCTTTAATGTTGCAATCGGGCAATTGCCACCTCCAGAGAATCCAGCCCTTCGTAGAGAGCGAAACAACCCAGAAGGGACCAAATCAACATGCTTGAACAAAATGAGCCTCCCATGCCAGCCATAAGGCCAAGTGATCAAGAAACGCCTAGTGGGAGGCTATACCAGCCATAGGGGCACATAGTTGTTAGAGCCAATGAAGGCCTATGGATCTCCGATAGTGACTATGAGGATGAGACTGAGATGGAATATCTCAACCATATGAGGCAACAAGAATAACCCATAAACATGGATGATATGTTTGAACATTTAAATATGGGACCAAGGCATAGGTGGAATTTAAACCAAGTACAGTTAAACCAAGTGCTTCATCCAACACTTCGAGCATACAGGGAGCACCTCCCACCTAGAGACCCTATAGGGCCACCAGTGCCAAGGGCAGACCTCATCCTTCTATCCACACATAGGGCCGATCCTTTTGTGCCAATACCCATAGAGCTAGATTCGGGGCACAAAGATCACCAAGAATGTCTGAATCAACACCCGCACGATAATGGAGACCAAATTCATTCCATCAACATGATCTCCATTGATTTAACCGCCCCCATCCACAACCCAACTGATCCAACATGACCATTGTATCTAGACCTAGATGCCATAGACTAGGATCGTGTTGACTCACCACCATCCCCATCAGAGTACTGGCCTTGTGGTGAGATGTTTCATTTTTCCCCAAGACAGACTCAAGATATCTTCCATGCTGAAGAGGAACCCGACATTCCCAACGCATATCTAAATTCAACGAATGATATCCACCTGATCCCAACTCCACACCAGTTGGAGGACGAATCCCACATGTCAGTCGAAGAGACGATTGACGCAAACATTGGTTATGATCCAATAAATCTGTAAGTCATCAAGCTAGGGGTAAGTCTGTCCCCCAAAGAGCAAGTCGATTACATTACCCTTCTCAAAGATAAGAAGGAGGTTTTTGCATGGTCCTACAAAGACATTTCGGGGCTAGATCCACAGCTAGTCATGCATAATCTAACACTTGATCCGACAGTCAAGCCAGTCAATAAAAAGCTACGTAAGATGCACCCAAAAATGGCCTTAATGGTCAAAGACAAGCTACAAAAGTTGTTGGATGCATAGTTTGTCATCTACGTCGATTACCCACCATGGCTGTCCAACATGGTACCCATCAAAAATTCAAATGAGAGGATTCGCATATGCATCGATTTTTGAGACTTAAACAAAGCGAGTCCCAAGGATGATTTCCCCTTGCCTAGCATCGATGCATTGGTAGATGCTATAGCAGGCCATGAAATGCTTTCCCTCATGGATGGTTTCTCAGGATACAACCAGATTCGTATCAATCCCGATGATCAACTAAAAACGATGTTCACAACACCTTGGGGGACATTTTGTTATAAGGTCATGCCCTTTGGCCTTAAAAATGCTGACGCCACCTACCAACGTACTATGACATACATCTTCCATGATCACATGCATAAAACTTTGGAAGATTATATGGATGATTTTTTGGCCAAATCTCATTTGCGCAAAAATCATCTTGATGACTTACGTAAGATCCTTGATCGCCTCGTTGAACATAAGGTTAGGCTAAACCCCAATAAGTGCATATTTGGCGTCACATCTAGAAAACTCTTGGGTTTCATAGTCTCAAAATGAGGCATCGAGGTAGATACAAAAAAAATCAAGGAAATCCTTGAAATGCTTCTCCAACCACCATCAGGTAGCTCAGAAGCTTGCAGGGTAAGGTTTCATCAATCAAACACTTCATAGCATGCTTTTCTGACAAGTGTCGACCCATGAATAAATTATTACACAAGGGGGTAGCATTCCATTGGGATGACGAGTGCCAGTCAACCTTCGATGACATCAAACAATACTTGGCTTTGCCACCAGTATTGGCACCACCTAGACTAGGAGTGTCATTCTAATTATACATCGCAGCTACTAAGGTGGCACTGGGAGCCAAGCTAGCCTAGAAAAATGAATTACATAAAGAAAAAGCTAATTACTATCTTCGTCACACCCTGGTCAGTTACAAACTTAACTATGCTTACATTGAGAAACTATGCTTGGCAGTGGTATTTGCCACTAAAAAGCTATGCCATTACATGTTGACCAATACGACATATTTTGTGTCTAAGGAGAATCCATTGCGGTACATGATCAGTCGTACTTATCACAGTAGTCACACGACAAAATAGATCATGTTGTTGACGGAGTTTGACATCGAATTCATTGGACAAAATTCCATCAAAGGTCAAGTCATCACCGATCAACTAGCATAGGCTCCTCTCGAAGATGATCAGCCTTTGACCGTAGAGCTGCTCGATGATGGGGTCTTCCATGTCTCAAAATTTCTAGATTTTGAAGAGCCTGAGTCACCGACCGAAATAACCTTATTCTTTGATGGTTCTAAATGTAAGCAAGGGGGTGGCACAGGAATCATATTTTTCACACCGGAAGGGGCTCCAATTCCTTTATCATTTAAACTTGATTTCTCGTGCACCAATAACAATGCTGAATATGAAGCCTTGCTCATAGGTCTTCAGACAACCATCACCATGAACATCAAATGCTTGAATATCTTTGGTGATTCGTTGTTAATTGTCAACCAAGTGAAAGGGGTATTCCAATGCAAATGCCTAGTTTTGTAGGCCTACAAAGCCCTTATGGATAAATTCCTGGTAAAGCTTGAATGGTACGACATCGAGGCACTCCCTCGATCATCAAATCATTTTGTGGACACTATGGCCTCCTTGGGGTCACTAATCCTGCAAGACCCTTTTGGTGAAATGACAACCATTCAAGTCAAAACATTATCACAATCTGCGATGGAGCGTGCAAGCTCTGACATAATGCCAGGAATCCACCTGATCCAGATTGAACCATCTCAGGATAGGTTCTCTCAAATCCATGATAGTCTGAATCATGCCAACTGGGGGTCTTTGTTCTCTCCAATCCCTCTTAACAACAACACAACACTATTTTTACAAGTTCTTTCCTGCTCAGCTTTTTCTAGGGACAAATTTCAAGAGGGATCAACCATTCATACCGTCGAGGTTTCTAATCAGCAGGATTGGTACACACCCATAGGAGACTATCTCAAGTTAGGTAGCCTCCCACTTGGAATTTCGCATGTCGTGAAAATATCATTCAAACAGAGAGCGGCCAAACATGTCTTGCTAGGAGACATTTTGTATCGTCGAAGCTATGAAGGAATCCTTGATGAGTGTCGTCTAATACTTCATCATTTAATAAATATGTGTCAAGTCCAGGGTGGTGTCCATGGCTGTATGTGAGAGTAGGGTATAATTGACTATGATTCAGATCCTTTAGTTCATAGCTTTTATTGATGGGATAGTTAGTATTGGGGTGTTGGTTCTCCTATGAATATACTAAAAATGCTAAAGTACTGCCTGTGACAGAAACATAAATGATCCTAAGTTATAAAAAAATAAATAAAAATGCATGGAAATAAATAAAATCCACTCTTATTGCAGAAAATTAAAGTTGTACTACTGAAGACTGGGAATTACACATTGAGATAACTGAAAGTAAATCAAATTCCTAATGAAATCATCACACATTTTGCAGGAAAGATAACATAATTTAAATGTGTATAATTGCAAAACCTAGTGTCAAATAGAAATTCTAGAAATGCTGCAAATTTGAAATGTTAAAATAGAGAGAAATATTTAACCTATGCAATAACATAAGAAAATTACAAAACCTGTCAGTTTCTTGCTATCCTACTACAACCAGAATAAGCAGAATTCTACCAGAAGGAAAGTCCTCCCTTGTGCCTGGAAGTGGCCCTTGCTTCCAACACCAAAGGAGGCAAGTAAAACCTTTCTACACTGACTAACTATTCACACTTAACTCAGAATAAGACTTGAATAATGATGCACTCTTTTATTTCATCAAAACAACATTACAGTAATGCAGGGAAAACCTGCAGAATACTTAATTACTGCATCAATTATAGAAAATCTGATTTATGCTACTCACCTATTCTCTACTTCTTCTCCCTTATATATATTTCTATATATCACTCAACCAAATGGGAGTGCTTATTTATCTTAAACAAAACATCTTGCAGATAAGGTTTACAACTATAATTTAGGTTTTTTAGAGCAGTTTTAGTCTAGGTCTTCTCTTGAATCCAGGGTTTGAACCCTTCAATCCTTATCCTATTGTAGTGCTGGAGCATTCCAAAGTGATGAAAAGATGTATATTTGGATAAGGTATCCATTGAAATAGCTCAACCACCATTTTATCCTTCTTTATTGAGCATTTTAAACTATTTGTGCTCATTCCGGAGTTGTTCCGAAATATCAGGCAACAAAATAGGAAAACTGTTGTGTTGTCTTCAAAAGTTTGTTTGACTGGCTGTAGCGGCATATATGGCTTCTTTGGACACCCAAGAGACTAGTTCCATAATTTATTCAAGTTGGGGTGGACAAATTCCATGCCATGCTGTAGAAATACAACTAACTGGAATTTGTATGACAAAGTCCAGTCTACCCTGCACAGTTTTCATGCTGACAACTTTTTGGCGTCAACAATCAATTTAAACAAGTGCATAACGGTGGAATACATTGTGGAAGACTATAAAACTTATTCATAAATTTCTTAAAGAGAATTATATCCTAATTAATGCAGAATTATAATCAGATTTCAGCAAAAACATGAAAAAAATAGTAAAAACAGAGTATTTGTAGTTTCCTATTTTTCATCCAAATATTACTACATAATGCATAAATATCAAAAATTAACATGAAACCACATCACAAATAATGCCAAATGAGTTTTAAAAGTATTCAAAAGAAGTCTTTGAATGTGGAAATTCAGTGCCTCATGATTTTCCCCCCAGCCTAATTCAATGCATGTCCTCATGCATTTTGTTCTGCAAGAAGGGCACATTAATCCACATCCAAGTAACGTTCCTTATATGGCCATACTTTGATGAAGGGTGAATAATATCCCCTGTGACTTCTAATTTCTTGGAGCCATCCTTGAAATTGATCTTCCTCCTGTGGATCACTATCAAAGAAACAAGGTACAGGTGTAATGATGGTAGGCATTCTATATTTGAGGCCAATCCATTGATCCTTGAGCTCATGTATTATCTGTATGATGCTGGCAGCCCTTCATCTTGACAAAATAAAATTATTGGGTGAGATGGGTTCTCTATTTTGGAGAGATATAGGCAATTCATCCCATCTGCTTTTACAGGCTAATAAAGCATTAAGAAATGATACTGAACAGTATTCTTGAACAGTATGCATACCATCCTACAAATTTTTCAAATATAACTTCTTCACTTTGTCATCCCTAATTAATGTAAAATGTTCATTGGTGGTAGTTTTGTGGTTAAGATTAATAGGTCTAAGAATCAAAACAACTTGTAACTCCAAGGACTTGTTGGCCTTCTTCTGTTCTTCCCAGTAGACCTGATTTTGTAGAGTTGACTGAAATGCCCTTAATTGAACATCTCCAGTGAAAATGTGGGGAAGGAAAATGACTTCTGATGGTAGAAGGAATCTATGGAGAAACAATTCACACAACAAATTTTTATATTCTGTAGTGGTTTCCTAGAAAACTTCTATAAATTCTTCAGCTGTTCCAACTGTGTCTGTCAAGCCAGAGGCAATCCTCATGATTTGCCAATGTAGGTACTTTTCTTTCAAAATTAGGCTATAAAACCTAGGAGGCCTTCTGCATTGTACTAGACATTCAACAATTTGGCACATACTTTGAATATTTCCCTTCAATTTATTAACTTTAGAAGTTTTTTGTTCCACTTCCTTCTCAAGGTTTTTTTGAGATACAACTTTCTCTTCTAGTTGTTGACATTTATTCATCTAGAAGGTCACATCCTCAGTGTATTTGACAAGTGAGATTGTATCAGGAGGTCTAACAATAGGTGCAATTTGTGAAACAATCTCCACTTGTACTCCAACATCCATAATTTCTATCACAGTGTTATCTGTTTGTGTCTCTGTTTCAACCAGCTCAATTTTAGAAATGGCCTTTTGTGGGGATGACTGAGTAATTACCTGTATTGGAAATATTGAACCTACTACTACTGGTGAGGTGATTGCAATGGAGTCTTTAGAAATTTGCACAACTACCTCTACGGGTTCCTTTTCTGAAATTTGTTGAGTGTGTTGTGGTATTTCCATTGCTTCTGATGTTGAAATTTTCTCTATAGTGTCTACCAGATTAACCAACAGATTTGCCAATTCATTCCCCGAATCTGTTTGAGAGGGTTGTTATAAAATTGCCAATCTATTTTTTATAGTTTCAATTTCTTGCCATAGTTTGGTAATGACATTATCCTTTATTTTAAATTGGCCTCATTCTTTTCAATCAAACCCATTTGAGTTTTAATCACACTCTTTGCTGCACGAATTTCTGTTTCAATATCAACTACTTCCTCTTCTTCTAAACTTGAATTTCCTGCTTTCTCTGCCCCTATTTCTACATCTTCATCAGTATCAGGGTAATCAACCAGAGATTCCCACTGATTGGGAATAAATGCATCCGCTTGTTTTTCCTCTATATTGATATGTTCCTTAGAACCAAAGGAATCAGTATGAGTCATGGATGGTACTATCTCTGCTTCAACATTTTCTTGTTGCACATTACTTTCCATTGCTTGATCATCAACATTTTGTTTCATGTTCTTCCTTGTTTGCACATTAATACCCCCTTGTAATCTTGTGGACCTCCTCAATTCTAGAACAGATGGCCCTTTTCTCTTTTTAGTACTACTATCAAATTTTCTATCTTGCAAAATAGAAGGTTCCCCTGCCTCAAAATTGTGATGTTTTTGTGCACAGGTAATTTTTCGCTTTCGTTCAGCATAATGTTGTGTTCTAGTTTTTGCAAAGGGAGGTGCTTCAAGAGATGAAGGGGTTGCCCTAGTTGAGGTGCTAGGTGAAGAAGTGGAATTAGGGTTAGGTACTTCTATTTCCTGTTCAGAATGTTCACTAACTTCCTCTGTGGCATTTTCATCCCAGGTTTGGAAAAAATGGGTAAAACTTCCAGGATGACCCCTGAAATGATGTTTACATATTATTTTGATCAACCCATGGTGCTTTGGATATCCCTTCCCTGCTTGATATTTCTGAGACATGTTGGTTAATTCTTGGTATAAATATTGGGAAAATTTTAATTTAAGCTCAGGGTTTTCATGGCCAAAATAGAGATGAGTTAAGATTTTCATGTGGCAGCCAGAAAGAACAGGATATTGACCATCACAGGTAAGAAATAAAATAACCCAGACAATGACCTCATCCCACGGGGTTTGCAAGCTAGATCGTTTAACTCCTTTGCATATGCCATTACTCATTATATATTCTGTTGGTCTATCATTGGTGCCCCTAAACTGATTAACGAGGTCTGCGAGGGTATTCTTTCTAGACTTATTTATAAGAATTCCTTCAAGAGGTAGCTCTATAATTTCACTAAGGATTTGAGGGCTTACCTGTATTTTCATTCCATCAATTTGTACTCGGTTTCACCTGAAGGTTCTAGCAAATTCGGTGGCAAGCCCTTCTGAATGTCCTTCAAATTTCTGTAAGAATGACAGGAATCCTCCTTTGGCAAAAAATTACAAGCATTCTGAATCTCTCCGTAAATAGTCAATGTTGTCTGGTTCAATGCAATTTTTATAACCCACCATCTTGTCTAGTTCTTTGCTAGCTTCTTTCAATACACCCCTACCATGGAAAAGTTTTGTTCATCGCTATCACTTCTGGAATGAATTTTGAAGTTGGCATATACATGCATGGCAATGATGCATGGTCATGTGATGTGAAGTAAATCTGGAAGGTGGTAGTACCCGACTAATAATGTGATTCTCCTCACATGATCTCAAAAAATGCGGTGACGTGGTCTATAGGCCAACTAAAAAAAAATTGCCTCATGATCACCTTCTTAAAACATGTGCCACCTTATGACTTTAGAATCTGTGATGTGGCACAGTTCCTCAAATCTTATGATGCTGATGTAGGCACAAAAATTTTATGTCACATGCTCACAGAGTTGACTTATTCCAGGGTAGAGTATTCTGAAGTAGGCTTATTTTATCTCTTAAAAAATCATTGGAATTAAATGCATGTGTTTATGCTAACTAATGATTCCATACATCATACAATACATATTTAAAATATTAAAAAGGAAAACACATACCTGCAAAAATGTCTTATCCATATTCTGGACAAATGTTGATTTCCTATTGTTTCTGCATTTACAGGGTGCAATTGTAACAGAACTTGTCTCAAAACATACAAATAAAAAAATTGTGAATTGAATGAGGGGGAATGGAAAGGAGATGAAATGATGATGGGAGAGAGTGGAAAGGAGATGGAATTATGATGAGAGACAATGGATGGAACATTTAATGGATAGTAGGAAATCATGCCAGTGAACTGGTTTTCATGAGAGCCAAATTTAAATGTGCCTCAAAGAGGTTTTGACATTCTGATTTATTATTAAAATTATTATTATTATTTTTATTATTTTTTAAAGACATCACTTGATTAAGTTGGTTTTAGAAGCAATGGCTGCTTCCAATACCACTACATCCATGTTTCCCACTTGTTTGAGAAATTCTTCCTTTGTTAACGGCTTATGATACACATGGAGACGATGACCGTTAACCACCATCTTTCTTCTTGAATCATCAATTGGTGAAAGATGCACAAATCCATTGGCGAATACTTCCTCAATTTTATAAGGTCCAAGCCACTATGTCTGCAACTTTCCAGGATGATATTTATATCATGAGTCAAACAACAAAGCCTAGTCACCTTGTTGAAATTCTCGTTGTTTGATATGACTATCATGCCATAATTTTTGTTGTTCCTGGATCACCTCGGTCTGGTGTAATGCATATCTTTGTAATTCATCCAACGCATTGAGCTGTAGAATTTGATTTGTTTGTGCCTATGACAAATCTATTCCCACTTCCATAGCAGTTCGAAAAGTTAGTAGTTCAAATTCAATTGGCAACAAAGGCTTTTTGCCATAAACTAATTCATAAAGAGTAAATCGAATAGTGGATTTCCAGGTTGTGTTGTAGGACAAAATTGCTTTAGGTAATTTGTCCACCCAATTCCTCTTATGGGCTGCTACAGTTTTGGTCAAAATCTTTTCTAACTCTCTATTTGTCACTTCAACTTGGCCATTGGCTTGTGGATGATAAGGTGAAGATTTTTTATGTTTGATTTCATATAGTTGTGTAAAATATTCCACAAATTTTTAAATAAAATTAGGTCCTTGGTCAGTGGTGGTAGAATGGGGAATTCCAAATCACAGAAAAAATTGTGAATACAAAAAATTAGCAACTTTCTCCTCTCGGGCATGTTTGAAAGCACGGGCTTCTACCCATTTGGTTACATAATCGGTGCATACAAGGATGTGTACTTTCCCTTGGGAAGGAGGATTAATGGGTCCTAAAAAATCTAAAACCCATCTCTCAAATGGTTCTATACCTAATTGAGGTTGTAAGGGCATTTCACTAGTAAAGGTAGGTTTTCCCATTCTATGGTATGCATCACAACTTCTCACATACCTCTTCACATCTTTGTGCAGAGATGGCCAATAGTAAACAACACCCAAAATATTTTGAATGGTAGTTTTTACTGAATAATGTCCCCCTGATGGTTCATCATGACAAGCATGTAAGACATCATATATTTCATCTCTACATAAACACCTACGTAAAACATGATTAGGGCCACATTTGAACAATAATCCCTCTATCCATTTAAAATATGAGCTTTGCCTAATTAACTATTTTTTTTGTCTAGGAGTAAAATGAAAAGGAATCTTTCCTGAAACCAAATAATTGGCTATATCAGCAAACCAAGGAGTTTGTATAGAAACTGCAAACAACTTTTCATCAGGAAATGCATCCTCAACCAACTCTGTTGTATCTACATTGGGTAACCTTGACAGAAAATTTTTCACCACATTAGACTTCCCTAGCTTATTAACTATAGTAATATCAAATTCCTACAGTAATATTAGCCATTGAATAATTCGTGAACTAACCAAGGGTTTATTCATCAGATATTTTATAGCAGCATGATCTGTGTGGATGAATACTAGATACCCTGTGATATAGTGTCTAAACTTATTAATGGCATATACTATAGATACGAATTCTTTTCAGTTGTGGTGTAGTTCTTTTCAGCTCCAGTCAAGTTTTTACTAATGTAGTATATGGCATAATGCTACCCATATTCAATTTGCCCTAACACTACTCCAATAGTAGTATTGGAATCATCAATTTGAATATGGAAAGGCTACTCCCATTTAGGGCCTCTCAGTACTGGTGGAGTGGTTAATTTGTCTTTTAAAGTTTCAAAGGACTTTTGACAATCAGCATACCAAACAAATTCAGAATCCTTTGTTAATAATGTAAACATTGGATTAGCAATGGTACTAAAATTGGAAATAAATCTACGATAAAAGCCGATATGTCCTAAAAAACTTCGTACATCAGTTTGAGTTTTTGGAGGAGGAAGGGTTTTTATTACTTTTACTTTCTTGGGATCAACTTTGACTCCCTCAGTAGATATGTGGTGACCTAGAACAATTCCTTTTTCCATCATCAAAGAAACATTTCTCTAGATTGAGTGACAAATGATATGTTTCATAGCGTATAAGAATTTTTTCAAGTTGTTCAAGGGTATACTCAAAAGAATCACCAAACACAGTGAAGTCATCCATGTAAATTTCTACACTCTCATTGGTCAAATCAGAAAATATAGCTCTTACAACTCTTTAAAATGTTGCGGGTGCATTACATGAACCAAAAGATAGAACTCTGTAAGCGAATGTTCCACAAGGGCATGTGAAAGTTATTTTTTCCTGATCCTCTAGTGCAACCTGGATCTGATTATAGCCACTAAAACCATCAAGGAAGCAAAAAAACTTCTTACCAGCAAGAGTTTCCAGCACTTGGTCTATAAATGACAATGGAAAGTGGTCTTTGTGTGTGACCTTGTTCAATTCCCTATAATCTACACACACTCTCATTTTTCCATTTTTATTTGGAAAAATGACCAATGGTGAAACCCATTTACTATCTAAAATTGGATAAATGAATCGTACATCCAATAATTTTTCAATTTCTTCTTTAACAATGTCTTTTAGAGCAGGATTCAAGCGTCTTTATGGTTGTCTTACCGGTTTAACATCTTCTATATATATCTTATGTATGCCAACCATGTCCTTGTAATTCCAAGAAAAAGCTTGAATATGCCTCTGTACAACAGTAAACAATTTGTCTTCTTTCTCAGTAGTTAACCAACTATTAATGTTCATACACTTTTTGGGTTGTATTTCAATCTGCTTGACCCTAGAAAGAATAGAATTAACAGCCGCATATTTACTGCTGATTAATGTATTCAATGGACAATGATGTGGCTGTAGAGTATGAAATACTCTGGACTTTGGTGTAAAGGTAATACCTGATAGAATCATTTGTATAGGACAAGTAAAATAATTTAGAAGATGATGGTGCCACCCATGTGGCAGTGTGAAGGAACTTTCTTATAAAGGAATGGAAGTCATAGGCAATGCTAGATCAAAGAACATTAGCAAACCTATAATATGACTTTAGGTGGTCTATTTTTGCTCAGTGTTGTATTTTCCCATAAACGCATCCCAAAAGGGGTATCTATAGATACTTAAAACACATCATGTTTAGGAGACTACTCATATGGACACCTTTGCAGAACATATGAATGACCTTGGACCTTTCCAAGACCAAGCAGTGGTTCTAACCACTCATTTTAGGCATCATAGGCCCATTCAGCCTTAGCTATGGGTGACACCCACAGCTAAGATCTTAGCCGTATTTGACAACCACGGCTACGGGAAGCCTAGATCCTAGTCGTGGTTAACAACCGTAGCTATGGGAAGCCTGCATCCTAGCCATGGTTGACAACCATGAATACGAGAAGCCTGCATCCTAGCCATGGTTGACAATCATGGCTAGCCCTGTAACAAACTCGAGTGACCAGTGTAGAGTAAAATCAGTTGCAACAACTATTTTGCAACGATTTTGGGAGCGATTTAGGCTTGTAAGCATCTAGAAGCTTCCTTTCAACTGTAAATTCTTGTTCTTGGATTCTCCATGAAGTTAGAGCATGGATTCTGGAGTCTACTTAAGATCCCAATTTTGAATAGCAAACCCTGGAGAAATTAATGTGTCAATCACATAGCGGAGCCTTATCAAATTGGAGAGAAATTTCACATCCCCTTTGAGGAGTAACGAAGTGCTTTCCAATTGAAGAATGACAACTGCAAATACCTTCATGGAGCTTCCAAATATCTAAGAAGCAAGCTTACAATTCTCCACCAATCAACTATGAATCCGAAATAATACACCATAAATTTTGTGTTCTGAGACACAGGTGACCCTTGACCATCAATTCCATAGAGGATTTAAGCATTTCTAGTCTTGGTTACAAGAGAAAGAACAACTTTTCTATGGTTTTTGTTGTTAATAGCATCCCACAGTCTTAGTTGTGCCTGTCAATAGTAGCTAGCAGAACTAGCTGAGCTAGTTGTGGCTATCAACAACATGTAGCGTTTGATGAGCTTAATATTTATTTTTAGCCTTAGATTTCTCATTTTTAGTATGTATTTAGATTAATTAGGCATATATTAACTAGATTACATGCATTTCAATGGTTTATTAGCTAATTAATAGGCATCTTTGCACACATTAGTGTATTTGAAGCTTTCCTTTACATGCTTTATATATTTGCTTCTGTTATGCTCAATATGCAACATTATATGTATTTCTAGATTCCTACATGATTTAAGCTATGCTTCATGCTTTAACATCAGTTTCTTAAGTGTCTTTATGCATATTTATGTAGGTTCATGCTTTATTTATACATTATCTATGTTTCACATATTTTCTTGAATAATAGCCTCATCATGAGAGGCCTCATATGCTCATAATTGTGCTTTGTTGTTTCTTGCATGCAAGACCTCATATTCTTGGCAGCTTCAAGGCACTTTCAAATCAATTTTCTCAAATCAAATGAGAAGAAGGCATATATAATCCCTTAAGGAATTCGTGTCAAATCTAGAAATCATGTGGATTGTACTACCCCCGTTTAGGGGATTCAAAACATTGTATTCATTGTATCAATATTTTGGTATCCCTTAGAGGGACCTACTTGTAACCGAGATTCATCATGATTTAATAAAATAAGCTTTATATTTTGTCAAATTCATTGTCATTTATGTTTGATTGCTTAAATATTTGGTATAATGATACAATAGCTTAGGTGCATGCTTTTTAGGATCGTATAGTTTCCATCCAATATGTGATGCTAAAGCACAAATTGTTCGAATAGTTGTCATTCTTGTTGTTGGTGTAAAAGTTTATTCATAATCAATTCTTTATTTGAGAATATCATTTTGCAACTAATTGATATTTGTATTTTCCAAATGAAATATTTGCTTTATATTTGATCTTGCAGATCCATTTACATCCTACTATTGTATTTCCTTGAGGTAAATCAACCGGATTCCATGTTTCATTTTTCATTAGTGTTGCATATTCTAATTCCATGGCTACCTTCCATTTTAGATGACTTAAATCACTTAGAGTAGTTGTAGGTTCTAGTACAGAGCTTATCAATCCCCTATTCATTCTTGTTAAATTATAATTTTGAGGTCTTGTAGTAGTAATATCTAGTATTTGCTCTAGTTTTGAGTCCTTAAGTGTATCTCTAAGCTAGATTGGTTCTTTCCTTTGAAGTGTTATAGTAGTCTCTAAGTTCTCAATATGTTCATCATATATGTTTGATTCTGAGTCTTCACTTGATAAGTCTTCTTCAAAAATACTTAGAATTATCCCTAAATCAACCTTTTGTTCTTAATAATATTTTTGTTTCCTTCATAAAATACTATATCTTAGCTTATGTAAATTTTCTTTGTTATTGTATCAATTATTCTCTAACTTTTTGAATCATCATCATAACCAAGAAATATTCCACACATAGTTTTGTCATCTAGTTTAGTTCTTCTTTGCTTTTGGATATGCATGTATGCCTTACATCCAAAGATTATCAACTATTCTATTGTTGGTTTTTTCTAGACCATACTTATTTAGGAGTAACATTTTTTAGTATCCTTGTACATGATCTATTTTTTAAGTATACAACTATTTTAACTACTTCTGCCTAATATTGATAATCAAGATAAGCTTATTTTAGCATACAATGAACAATTTCCATAATTGATATATTTATTCTTTCTACAATACCATTTTTTTGTGGTGAATATGCTATGGTAAGTCATATTTTTATGCCATTGTTTTCTAAAAAGAAGTTAAATTATTTTGAAAAAAAATTCACCTCCTCTATCTAAACGAATATTCTTGATTGATTTTCTAGTTTATTTTTCCACTAGTAGTTTGAATTGTTTGAAACAACTGAATGCTTCATATTTGAATTTCATAAAATACACCCACATTTTTCTGGAGTAATCATCAACAAATAGTTGAAAATATCTGTCCTTCAATACTAGTAATGTTCATTGGATCACATAAATTTGTATATGTTCATTCTAATGGTTCTTGAGTTATATGTTGATTAAGTTCAAAAGGTATTTTATGTTGTTTCCCTGATAGACATTCTAGATAGACTATATATTTCCAAGAAAATTTAGGTAAACCTTTGACCATTTGATGTTTGTTCATTTCAATTAATGAAGATCCACTTATGTATCCTAGCCTTTTATGTCAGAGTTCTCTTATTTATGAAATCCTTGTTGAGAGAGCCATATTTGACAACGTATCTAGAGTAAATAAACTATTTTTATAAGAGCCAAAAGCTATAACTCTTCCTTGTTTGGTAATAAGATATTTTTTTGTCTTTAATAGTTTTAAATTCAACTACTAGGTTTTGATCCATTAGTTGAGATATTGAAATAAGATTAGCAATTAGTCTAGGTACATATAATACATTATGAATTATTCCTTTTTATTTGATAGATCAATTAAGACATCTCCTACTCCTTTGGCCTCATAAGTCATACTACATGTTATGACCACTTGTTTTTCATATTTCTCTTGAAAAATGTTAAACCATTGTTTATTTCCAGTCATATGCCTACTTGCTCTGGAATCAATATACCAATAATCCATGATAAGTTCCTTTGAAGTTGAAATCCTTATATCTCCAAAGTTTAAATAATAACTCAAATAAGAAATTTATAAATTTCAAATTTTCTAAACCTTTGATGTAGAAATCCTTTTAACTCCCTAATACATTAAATTTACAAAATTTTAAATTTCAAATATTTTAAAATTTTCAAATCTTCAAAATACTTAAAAAACTTCAAATATTCTAATATTCAAGGTTTTTTAAAATAAACTATTATCTTTCAAACCTTATAAAATTAAATCTATAAAGTAACTCATATCTAAAAGGATAAATTCAAATAAAAATAAATTAAAAACAAATATAATTAAGGTGCATAAATATTTCAATAGCCTTTATTTTAAAAAATATTATATTTCCACCTAAATTGTTTTCAAAAGTCAATTTGAATGTGTTTCTCACCAAAATATTAACTATGCATTGAATATAGCATGTAACATATAGATGTTACCTAAGTTGACCGACGAATATCTCATTGTGCTCGTCAGAAGGTTGCCAATGTTGCCTTATTCCTCCTAAACTTGTTTTTTTTAAGCTTAGAATTCCAATACTCTCTCTCCCACGTTATCGTTTGGCTCTTCTTGTGACCACTTTGTTATCCTTCGCTAATCATCAATGGTAGCACAACTACATTATTTGTTGAGTGTTTCTCTATGATGGTATTCGTTGCTTTGAGATGGTAACATGTCTTTGTTGGTCGTTGAGTGCTGCTCTAAGATGGTCTTCGTTGCTCTAAGATGGTAGCACGTTCATGTGCTATTCTATTAGAAATTTTTGATCTAAGACGATAGCACTTCTAAGTGATATTTTGTACAATAATATCTTTAATTTCTATGTAATCTAGCATCACTTTCTTTTATATTCCTATGACACTTAGTTTTGTATTAATGTTGGTATCATCTTCCT
This sequence comes from Wollemia nobilis, assembly GCA_028583015.1. Taxonomy (NCBI): domain Eukaryota; kingdom Viridiplantae; phylum Streptophyta; class Pinopsida; order Araucariales; family Araucariaceae; genus Wollemia; species Wollemia nobilis. The sequence goes on from JAQPPZ010017255.1 coordinate 200,581, forward strand.
ATAGTGCCCTATTAGCACTATTTTTGACTCTCTTTAATGTCCTATTAGCATTTTTATCATATTTATTCCTCTACAACCATGTTAGTAATGTTCTTGTCTTTGTTCCTCTAGTGCCTTGATAACACTCGACTAGGCATCCTAATAACACTTGATGTCTTCTATTATCAACAAGATCTTAATGTTGTGCTCTCTGATTGTAGTCTTACTACTCATGTAGCCTTTGTATTGGTCTTCTATATAATGGCCTCTCTGCTTTTTATATTTTGACTTCACTATTGTATTGAACATTCTTCTTCAAGAACATTGTTCCATGGCCAAGACTGAATTGATATTTTCAATTAGTATTGTTCTTCAAAATTTCCTTATCTTAGGAAGCTTATAATGCTCCCTTATTCTCTGTAATTTACTTCTTATTTATGCTTTAATTATTCTCTATTCCATAGAAGCTTTGTATTGCTTCTCTTTTTTGGAAGCCTAGTTGCTCCTTTATCTCCTAGAAACTAAAATGCTCCTCTATCTTCTAGAAGCTATGATGCTTCTAAATATCTAGTAGATATGATGTTTTATTATCCCTGTGAAAGCACGAGATTCCGGAAACAAAAAGGAAAAACTAAACAAAATTGCATTAAAAGGAAAGAACACAAATGAATGAACATAAGATATAAAAGCAATATAAACTATAGCCCTTTTTATTGATATTCTTTTCAATTCGTGTTACAATACGTCTCCTTCCTTTTTAGGGGATAGGAGCGTTAGATATTGATCTCTACAATTTGCTTCAAAATTCCTCTTCCGCATGCCCACGTTTGGAATGGGCGGGCCAAATGTTGCCGCCGCTTGCGTTGGTAAGGTAGACTCCTCGTCGCTCCTCTAATGCTGCAACTCTGCACTCAAAGAAACAAACAAGAAAGTCAGTAGCACCTGTGTATGAAACATAAAATATGAATCTAACGATGATTGAAATGAATCTAAATGAAAGACTTGACAAAAGCATAAACATGAAACTAAAAGAAATACCACGATTATGAAAGCACAAATCGCCAGTGAGTGAACTAGCAGCACTTCGTCGCTCAAAATGCTCCTTCTCTGTATATCTTTTTTGGGTGAGAAAACTCACCGTTTTTATAGACCCAAGGGGTCTTTTTGAATTAACATGCAAAAGTGTTTCTTTGCATGAATGCTTTTGTTTGTGAAGAGAAGACTTCTTCTTGATCAAGGGCTTCTTAATTGCCTCTGTGCATGTCTTTGCATGTTTTAGCAAAGCTCACTTGCACTCCCATGCAATGAAGGGATAGCTAAGTGGCAAATCTGAGTTGTCTTAAAAAGCTTACTCTCCTTCCCATGCAGTGAAGGGAAAGTCAATTGGCAGATGTGTGTTGTTAAAAGAACTCACTCGCACTCTTATGTCATGCATGAAAAGCTGAGTGGCAGATGTGTGTTGTTAAAAGAACTCACTCGCACTCCTATGTCATGCAGGGAAAGCTAAGTGACAGTTCTGAGTTGTTATATGCCGAGATTTGACTTTTTGCAAGTCAAACTCTACAATCGTCCCACCCCGAAGCGAGCGCCGGTAATCGTCCCTGGGTGACACGAGTATCAGTCGACACTCGTCCCTAAGAAGGACGAGTATCCATCAGTCAGCACTCGTCCCTAAGAGTGACGAGTGCCAGTAAGCACTCATTCCTAGGAAAGACGAGTAAAATTATTACTCGTCCCTGGGTGGGACGAATAAGAAATAATGTGTCCAAAAGGTGCCAAATTGGTTTCTGACTTACAAAAACTGCTGTGTGAGTGGTTAGAACCACTGTTTAACCTTCGAGGGCTGCCCTGGGGGCTGTGTGTGTTGGTGCGATCAGTGCTTGTCGTCACATAATCGGATTGGTGCTGTTTTGGTGTCTACAGATGCCCCTTTTTGGGAAGCATTATGCAAGGCGCAGCGCTGAGCAAAAATATAACCAAAGCACTAATGATTAGGGTTTCTCAGTAACCTAACCAACTCTTGATGCCCCAAGTATGGAAAGGGCACGCATTCTTGAATCCTTGCTTCTGACGAGCTAAGGAACTTAAGTCAAGCATTAACCTGGTTCGGTGAGGTATTACTTGAACTTAGACATTGATCAGTCATGAATAGGCAAAGGGCGCAACCTTTTGTTGTGGGAACCTTGAGTTCATGATTCACGAATGCCAAGTATATGATTAGTTTGTGATGATTGCTTGTTTGCTGCCCCAAGAGGGGCGCGATTGTCTTTTGCAATGATCCTTTGAATGCGTGTCTTTTCCAAGACTAGGTATAATGTTGTTGATTGGCAACTAAGTGTGACTACCCCCTCAAGCGACGAATCGATGAGGGAATGACTGACATGAGAAAAGCGACGAGTCGCTTGACCCAAGATGACGTGTGCAAGGGTGCCTTTAGATGGTTTACCGCTAAGCATGCTCGAGCAGTTCCCCGACTGTTTTGACCTATTTTTGATTTTGTTGGCATTTGTCATGTTTATGTTTGGTTTTGTTGTGTTTGTTTTTTTTTTTTTTTTTTTGATATTTTGGTTGTTTTTTTTTTTATTATTATTCTTTTAATCGTCCCGGGGTGAGACGAGTGACAGGATTGTACTCGTCCCGGGGTGAGACGAGTGGCAGGATTGTACTCGTCCCGGGGTAGGACGAGTGTATCTCCAAAGGTACTCGTCCCGGGGTGGGACGAGCGCGCCGAAAAGCGCTCGTCCCGATAAAGGACGAGTACCAGCTGACAAAAACTATAAATATGCAAAAATGATGGATTTGGCTCATTTGCACTGTTCAGCGATTGCGATTTGGAGCTCTGGGAGGAGGAGGTAGATTTCTGACGCGAAGCGCTACCGGATCATCCAACCACCATGAGTGCACAAACCGGGTCGTCGAGCGGCGGAGCCGAGGCGAGACCAGTAAGTGCACTATCTCTTCGATTGTCAATTTGAAAAATGCAAAGTTGTTTTTATGGTGTTTTTCTTGTGTTTAAACATGAAACCCTAATTTATTAAAGTAAAAGGTAAATGAATGACACCGAATGAAACATGGATGCAAACCTGATGAAAACTTAGATGGAAAACCATAGGATAAACCCAAAATGAAACTTAGAGTAACACTTTAGGGTAACCATGGTTAGAAAGATGTTTTTCTATGTGAATGGTAAAACTTAGGTCGAAACCATAGGTAAACCATGCCCATATTTTTGTGTTATGTTTATGAAATTAAAAAATGGAAAATGAATGAATTTGTTTTTTTATTGAAATGGTAAACTTAGGTCGAAACCGTAGGTAAACCATGTCGATTTTTTTTTTTTTTTTGATGAAATTAAAGATGAGTTTTTTTTTGGTTGAAATGGTAAACTTAGATAAAACCGTAGGTAAACCATGTCAAATTTTTGTCATTTTTGATGAAATGAAAGGTGAATTTTTTTTTTTTTTTGTTGAAATGGTGAACTTAGGTAAACCGTAGGTAAACCATGTCAAATTTGTTGTCGTTTTTAAATGAAAAATTGATGAATTGTTTTTGTTTTGAAATGGTAAACTTAGGTAAACCGTAGGTAAACCATGTCAAATTTTTATTGATTTTGAGGAAATTAAAGATGCAAAATGGATGAATTTTTTGTTTTGAAATGGTAAACTTAGGTAAACCGTAGGTAAACCATGTCAAATTTTTATTGATTTTGATGAAATTAAAGATGCAAAATGGATGAATTTTTTGTTTTGAAATGGTAAACTTAGGTAAACCGTAGGTAAACCATGTCAAATTTTTATTGATTTTGATGAAATTAAAGATGCAAAATGGATGAATTTTTTTTTTGAAATGGTAAACTTAGGTAAACCGTAGGTAAACCATGTCAAATTTTTATTGATTTTGATGAAATTAAAGATGCAAAATGGATGAATTTTTTGTTTTGAAATGGTAAACTTAGGAAAAACCGTAGGTAAACCATGGCAAATTTTTGGTGTTTTTGATGATGAAATGAAAAATTGATGATTTTTTTTTTTTTTTATGTACATGTGAATGAAAAATAGTACAGTATAGTTATGCATTTTTGTACATGTAATGGTGATATGATGCATGTTTTTGATGTTTGTTGTTTTTGTTTTTTTTTTTTTTTTTTGTGATGTGCAGGTGGTGAAGAGTCGACATCGAGTACCGACCATTTTTTCTAATGCCCGCGAGGCGTTGACTGATGATGATTGGGAGTGGCTTGATGCCCTAGGGCTCAAGCATGTGGCTCGGTTGGATGCAGTTGTGGCAGATCGGGCTTATATTACCGCATTGATTGGCTTGTGGGATGCTCGTACGAACACCTTCCATCTTCCTACAGGGGAGATGACAGTCACCCTAGAGGACGTGTATCGGATTCTTCGGATTCCAATAGACGGGGTTCCCATTCGGACGACACCACGGAGCCAGAGGACGGCGGTACTGACGCGATACTTTGGACATGGAGGGGATGGGGATGGGATGACCTCGTTGGAGAGGGCAGATCCAGATTGTCAGATTGGGGGGATACTGGTACGATGGTGGTACGCGAGGGGAGTGTTGGGAGTGAGGCATGCAGTACTCATGAGCCTCATTTCCAACATGCTCTTGCCAGATTCGTCAGGAGCGAGGTTCCCATGGAACCTAGTGGAGGTAGTATGGCAGTTAGTGGATTGCCCGGTGACAGAGCCGGTTATCATGAGGTGGGGCCAGACGCTTTTGGCGCAGTTATATGATGAGTTGTACGAGGTCCGCTGTCGGAGGCGGAAGGGGTTGGGGTGCAGTTTCTTGTTGCAGTGTTGGGCATGGCAGCACATAGCCATAGAGCGACCACGAGGGTTGCCCTGGACTACCCGAGCGGAGATGGTGGACAGGGATATTGGGTATGGTGCTTTATGGTACCGATCAGAGGAGCGGGGGCATAGTCGGCGGTTCGCGGGAGACGTGGACCATTATAGAGATGCACTAGCACGACTGACTCCCAGAGATGTGATATGGAGGCCATATCGGGATTGTCCCGCATGGCCAGAGGCAGATGAGTGGCTTCGACGGGTCCGGAGGGGGAGATGGGTGATTGGGCGGCATGGGATAGAGCAGGAGTACTTCCACTACCTCCGAGTGACGCGGCAGTTTGGGGTACGCCAGGGATTGCCTGGGGAGCCCGTAACCTACCGGCGTCGGGGTGATGAGAGGACCCTAGCTGTTCCGATCCTCGTGCCACTAGGGGAGGAGTCAGATGCTGTGTTGGACATCCCGGATGTTGATGACGTCGGCGTGACAGCCGAATATCAGGAGTGGTGGACGCTACGGCAGTGGCGAGGGGAGGGGCCCTTGGGAGGAGAGGAGGCAGCGGGAGGCGGAGAGGGTGCAGAGGCACCAGGAGAGGGTTGGGGAGCACCTGCAGGTGTAGAGATGGTAGAGGTGGCAGAGGTGGGAGATGACTTTGGGGAGGAGGAGCGGGAGCCCGAAGAGGGGGGGGGGCAGAAGATGACACAGGAGAGGGATCGCCTGCGGTCACAGTTGGTAGAGCGGGAGAGCGCAGGGGCTGCGTCTCGTCAGCAGGGTGGTGATACGGATGCTGTACGGGAGAGGGATCTCCTACGGGTGCAGCTAGCACAGCATGATGACGCCATTGCGTATTACCGTAGGTGGGAGGCCGAGTGGAGGCTACGAGAGGCAGACTTGAGACGACGAGAGGAAGCGTGGGGGCGGCATCGGTCAGAGATGGAGGCTGAGATTCTCCGCCTGGGTGGGCGAATACCAGAGCCTCCGACCAGTGGCTCATCGCACAGGACGAGAGACAGCGGGACGGAGCAGTCGGCATCATCCCGACGTCGGCGACGAGAGGAGGGCAGTGCGAGTGGTCGGGATGCAGGGGCGAGCAATCGCCCTGAGAGATCTCAGAGAACAGATACCGCGGGGGGTAGCTCTCGTCGCACCGATCCTGCGTGATCATGGTGGCCGACGCCCTAGGCTGGGGGTTTTGGGAGTTTGGATGATGGGAGGGAGGTCTGAGGACCAGTTTTGTAGCCTGCGGGCAATTTTGTTGTGATATATATACAGATGATTCTGTTTGGTGTGTATCTTTTTTTTTTTTTTTTGCATGATTTATGTTTATGTACATGTTTTTACATTGATGTATGCATATGCTAATATGAATGTGATGATGCTAATTGATATGATGTATGCATATGGAATGGATGATATGTCGATGCACCATAGACTGTACAAAATTGGAGTGGCTTGTTATAGTAATAAGATAACTTTGTGGAATGCTTGTACATATGAAAACTTTGTTTTTGTATTTTGTCTATTGTTTGATGGTGATGTATGGAATGAAATGTATCAGTTGTTTGAAAATGTAGTTAAGCTTTTCTGAAATGCAGATATTTTTAACTAACTAACCAAGACCTGTTCGTTTATCTCACAAGACTTCTGAACAAGGTCTAAATTTGACTTGAATTTAACCAAGTTATTTCACATCCCTGTGTGTGCAATTGAGTTCATTTATGTGTTATTCATCAGGATACCGCCAGTGCCAGATGGGCTTTCAACCGAACTCGTATCGAGGATCACCTAATTAGCTCCACGAACTCCTTTATTGTATTTAGTCAGATTTGTCTGCGATGTTATCTAGGATACCGTAAGCTAGCTCATCCACATGCAAACATTGATCTGTACACAAGTTAATGTGATAGATATATCGTCATGCGAGAGGTTTACCACCAGTAACCAATAGGCTATCAACCAAATCGGTACTGAAGCTTGCCTCATGACCTGTCGAAATGCTAAGAATTCCAGGGATTCAAGGTCGACTCCCTTCTTTTCTTCAAGGGTATTGGGATACTTGCTCTTTGATAGTGATAAAATGATAGTACTCGTCTTGTTTTTTTTTTTTTTTTTTTTTTTGAGCAAGGGATTTGAATAAAGAGTGATGATAATCACTGTTATTTGTGTCTTTTGATGTGTGCACTGTAGGATGTCAAATTTTAGTGCTTTGACGTTTTGCAAATATTTGATGGTTTTGCAACTTTTGAGAACTTGGGAGTCATGGGGAATTGGGTAGGGAGGAAGCTTGTCCTTTTGCCAATTCTCAACATTTCTAGGGTCATTCGCACAGGGGGATAAGCAAGATAGCCGTTTCACTTATGGTAACCAGGATTACGGTGCAGGTTTCATCTTTCGTCTACACAACTTAGGAATTATTTTATGTGTGTTAATATGTGTTGGGATGCTACGTAACAAGGTGTGATCCAAGTAAAACTTTCCCATGTAAAATCTTCTTAATTGTGTACAGTTCTTGGCTAGAAATTTAAAGACATCTGAATGACGAAAACCCTATATACATTAGGCGACACTGATGATGCTAAAAATAAAAGGGTGATATGTTGGATGTAGGTGTTTATGAAAATAGATCTAAGGTGGAAATGAGGGAATTGCCAAATAATGACAGCCTATGGTGCTTTTGACTTATATGACCTAGCGGAGTATGCAATGTATGTATGTAATGCGGAATGCAAACTATACTTTTGTATTTTGATTTTTATGAGAATGCATGGAATGGAAATGCAAATGTTTTTTTTTTTTTTTATAAGAATGCATGGAATTGAAATGCGATTGTTTTTGTGATTTTGATTTTTATGTTGTTTTTGTTGATTTTTGAATATTTATGTTGACCAAGCAATTATGGTAACGCTTGGAGCTTTTAGGTTGACCAAGTGATTGTGGGAATCCTTGGAGCTTTTGGGTTGACCAAGCGATTGTGGTAATCCTTGGAGCTTTTTGTTGGACTATGGCTCTCTAGCTGTGGAATGACCTCAAATGAATGATATTCAAGGGTTCTGTTTCCTTGATTCCTTCAAGAGAGGCAAGCCGGTATGTTCCAGGTCCTATTCTACTATCAATGATGTAAGGACCTAACCAATTTGCTGCAAACTTATCCCGAAGATGGGAGGGCAAATTAGAATTCTGCTGGTTCTCTTTTAAGACCAAATCACCAACCTGAAATTCCCTGAAATGGACTTTCATGTTGTATGCTTTCTTAAGTCGCTCTTGATAGATACGCAAATGCTCGAGAGCATTAACGCGTCATTCGTCAAGCAACGTCAGTTGATCTAACCGGGCCTGCCGTGCAGTGTCATCATCGATGAACTCTTGCATTGAAATGCGCAGGGAAGGAATTTCCAACTCAAAAGGCATGACTGCCTCGGAGCCATACACCAACGAAAATGGAGTTGCCCCAGTGGGCGTCCGAATGCTGGTGCGATAAGCCCATAGGGCAAGCGGGATCTGAATGTGCCAATCTTTATGATTATCTGCAACTGTCTTTTTAAGAATGGCGACTAGCATTTTGTTTGACGCCTCTGCTTGCCCATTTGCCTGTGGATAATAGGGTGTTGAAAAGCTATGCTGAATCTTGTACTTTGTGGTCAAAGCACGCACATCTTTATTCTTGAATGGTGTCCCATTATCCGAGACTATTTTGGATGGAATACCAAAATGACATATGATGTTATGCAAAATAAACTCCGCAATGCGAGCTCCAGTCGTAGTGGTCAGCGAAATTGCTTCCACCCATTTGGTAAAGTACTCAGTGGCCGTTAAAATGAACGTGTGATGACCCGACGACGCAGGGGAGATCTTTCCAATTAGATCAAAGCCCCACTGTGAAAAAGGCCAAACCGATTGAATCGGCTGTAAGGCCTGAGAAGGTACGTGTGTCAAATTAGCATGATGCTGACACTTCACACACTTCTTCACATATGCGCAACAATCTCGCTCTAAGGATGGCCAATAATAACCCATGCGAAGAATGCGCTTTGCGATGGCCATACCGCTGAAGTGGCCACCACATGTACCATCGTGAGCTTGGGTGATCGCCCAAGCGGACTCTTGCCGGTCCAAACAACGAAGGAGGATTCCTTCATAATTTTGATGATACAAAATGTCTCCTACCAAGACATGCTTTGCCACTTTTTGTTTGAATGATCTTTTCGCGGCTTGGGTCAATCCAAGTGGGAGATTACCTAGCTTAAGGTAATCTCGAATGGGTGTATACCAGTCTTGCTGATCAGAAACCTCGATAGTATGAACGGCCAATCCCTTTTGAAGTTTATCTCGAACAAAAGCTGAACAGGAAAGAACTTGTAAAAACAACGTGGTGTTGCTAGCAAGAGGGGCCGGGGAGAACAAGGACCCCAGGTTGGCTTTAATCAAACAATCTCGAATTCGAGAGAACTTATCCGGAGATGGTTCAATACTGGATCATGTGGATTTACGGCATCGAATCGAGCTTGCACGCTCCATCGCAGATTGCGATAATGTTTTAACTCTGAATGGTTGTCATTTCACCGAGAAGGGTCTTGCGGAATAAGTGACCCCAAGGAGGCCATAGTATCCGCAAAATGATTTGATGATCGAGGGAGTGCCTCGATGTCATACCATTCAAATTGTGCCAAGAATTTATCCACAAGGTTTTTATAAGACTTCAAAACTAGACATTTACATTGGTATATCCCTTTTACTTGGTTGACAATTAACAGCGAATCACCAAAGATGTTCAATCGTTTAATGTTCATGGTGATTGTTGTCTGAAGACCTATGAGCAAGGCTTCGTATTCTGCATTGTTATTGGTTAGCGGGAAGTCTAATTTAAATGACAAGGGCATTGGAGCACCTTGTGGAGTGAAGAATACAATTCCCGCACCACCCCCTTGCTCACATTTAGAACCATCGAAGAAAAGGGTTATGTCAGCCTGGGACTTAGGCTCATCAGAATATGGCGACTCTAAAACATGGAAGACCCCATCATCAGGTAGTTCAAAAGTCAGAGGTTGATCGTCTTCAAGAGGAGCCTCGGCTAGTTGATCGGCAATGACTTGACCTTTTATAGATTTCTGTCCAATGAACTCTATGTCAAACTCCGTCAACAACATGATCCATTTCACCGTGCGGCTACTATGATAAGTACGACTCATCATGTATCGCAATGGATTCTCCTTAGACACAACATACGTCTTATTACTAAGCATGTAGTGGCGTAGCTTTTGGTAGCAAACACCACTGCCAAGCAGAGTTTTTCAACATATGCATAGTTAAGTTCATAACTGACCAGGGTGCGGCTAAGATAGTATGTAGCCTGTTCTCTGTGAAGTTCATTTTTTTGGGACAGCATGGCGCCCAGTGCCACCTCAGTGGCTAAGATGTATAAATAGAACGACACTCCTGGTCTGGGTGGTGCCAGTACTGGTGGCGAAGCCAAGTATTGTTTAATGTCGTCAAAGGCTGACTGGCACTTGTCATCCCAATGAAATGTGACCCCTTTATGCAATAATTTATTCATGGGTCGGCATTTGTCAGATAACTACGCTATGAAGCGCTTGATCGACGCAACCTTTCCCTGCAGACTCCTGAGTCGCTTGATGGTGGTTGGGGGATGCATTTCAAGGATTGCCTTGACTTTGTTTGGATCAACCTCAATTCCTCGTTTGGAGACTATGAAATCCAAGAGCTTTCCGGAGGTGACGCCAAAGACGCACTTCTTGGGGTTTAGTCGACTTTATGCTCAATGAGGCGATCAAGGACCTTACTCAAGTCACCGATGTGATCTGGGCGCAAAAGATATTTGGCCAACAAATCATCCATGTAATCTTCCAAAATTTTGTGCATGTAATCGTGAAAGATGTATGTCTTGGCACGTTGGTAGGTAGCTCCGGCATTTTTAAGGCCAAAAGGAATGACCTTATAACAAAATGTCCCCCAAGGCATTGTGAATGCCGTTTTTAGCTGGTCCTCAGGATTAATACGAATCTGATTGTATCCTGAGAAACCATCCATAAGGGAAAGCATTTCGTGGCCTACTATAGCGTCTACCAACGTGTTGATGCTCGGCAAAGGAAAATCATCCTTAGGACTCGCTTTGTTAAGATCTTGAAAATCGGTGCATATGCGAATCCTCCCGTCGGGTTTCTTGACGGGAACCATGTTAGACAACCATGGTGGATAATCCACACAGATGACAAACTGGGCATCCAACAACTTTTGTAACTCATCTTTTACCATTAAGGCTACTGTTGGATGCATCTTGCGTAGTTTTTGCTTTACTGGCTTGATTGTCGGATCAAGCGTTAAATTGTGCATGACTAGCTGTGGGTCTAGTCCCGGCATATCATTGTATGACCATGCAAAAACCTCCTTCTTTTCCTTAAGAAGGGCAACATAATCGGCTCGCTCTTCGGGGGAAAGACTTACCCCCGACTTGAGAATCCGTGGATTCATTGGATCTGTGCCGATGTCTACATCAGTCGTTGCTTCAACTGACATATGGGATCCGTCTTCCAACTGGTGTGGAATGGGGATCAGATGGATATCATTTGCTGAATTAAGATCATCATTTGGAACATCAAGTTCCTCCTCAGCATGAAAGACATCCTGAGTCTGTCTTGGAGTGAAATGAAACATCCCACCGCAAGGCCAATACTCTGATGGAGATGGTGGTGTGTCAGTGCGATCCCAATCAATAGCTTCTATGTCTAGATGCAATAATCGTGTTGGATTGGCTGGATCATGGATGGGGGCGGTCAAGTCAATGGAGACCATGTTAATGAAATGATTGTAATCTCCATTACCGCAAATGTGACAACTCTGATATTCTGGATGTTCGTGGTGCTTTGGATCTGGCTCTGTGGGCACTGGCACAAAGGGATCAGCCCTATATGAAGTCCTACAAACAGGGTCTACCCTAGGCAATGATGATTTGATAGGGTCTCTAGGCGGAAGATGTTCGTTGTATGCCTGGAGTGGGGGGTGCAGTAATTGCTATAATTGCGCCAGGGTGAAATGCCTCCTAGGTCTTGGATCTATGTGTAAGTGTTCCAACCTGTCATCTATGTCTAAAGGATCTTGCAACCTATGCTCACTAGGATCATTCAATGGGAACATCCTCGGGAAGATTTCCTGATCATCATTCATTTGATATTCATGCGAATGATCGTCCTCCGACTCATTTTCAGAAGACCCTTCGTGGTCTTGTCCATCTTCCCCTTGTGGGTGAGTCCGTGAGGTTTCTCCTTGTTCAGCCGTAGGGAAAGGGTTGTTGAGGTCAACAAGGTTATTTGTGTGCAATGGGAAATAGTCCCCCAGTGTATAAGTCGTATTTGGATTGGCATATGGATCCGATGCCAACCCATCCTTGTTGCCTATCCCTAGGCCTTGCATGTTTTTGACCAAGATGTCAAGGGGCAAAGGGTGGTTAAACCCTACTCCTGACTTGTCATAAGGCATTTGGTATCTTGGTTGACACAAAACACGCATTCCTTGTTCATACCGGCCTAACCCGTATCCATGCCAATTGCATTGGCTAAGATAACGTAATGCGAAGTCTGGGTTAGCCAGATAGTTGACATCTTCCATAAAGGGATCTTCATCTTCTTCTTCTTTTCGGGAAGGTTCAATGCCATGATCCAGGCCCCCAAAAATAAATTTTTTCTGATTAGGTGGGTAGCCTAAAGGAACCATGGAGCCTATGGGGAGTCGAGGTCTTCCCATGTCTTGCATAGACTGAAGTGTGGGTGTTGCAACAACATTTCACACTATGTACTCCCCCATGCCTGTGTTAGACATCTCAACGATAATCGTTGGCGATTGAGGGGAAGTGAATGGGAGTTCTCCTTGAGTCCACTCCATGTGGGGTGCACTAGGCGTCTCAACTTCCTCTACAACCATGTTAGTAATGTTCTTGTCTTTGTTCCTCTAGTGCCTTGATAACACTCGACTAGGCATCCTAATAACACTTGATGTCTTCTATTATCAACAAGATCTTAATGTTGTGCTCTCTGATTGTAGTCTTACTACTCATGTAGCCTTTGTATTGGTCTTCTATATAATGGCCTCTCTGCTTTTTATATTTTGACTTCACTATTGTATTGAACATTCTTCTTCAAGAACATTGTTCCATGGCCAAGACTAAATTGATATTTTCAATTAGTATTGTTCTTCAATATTTCCTTATCTTAGGAAGCTTATAATGCTCCCTTATTCTCTGTAATTTACTTCTTATTTATGCTTTAATTATTCTCTATTCCATAGAAGCTTTGTATTGCTTCTCTTTTTTGGAAGCCTAGTTGCTCCTTTATCTCCTAGAAACTAAAATGCTCCTCTATCTTCTAGAAGCTATGATGCTTCTAAATATCTAGTAGATATGATGTTTTCTTATCTCTGTGAAAGCACGAGATTCCGAAAACAAAAAGGAAAAACTAAACAAAATTGCATTAAAAGGAAAGAACACAAATGAATGAACATAAGATATAAAAGCAATATAAACTATAGCCCTTTTTATTGATATTCTTTTCAATTCGTGTTACAATACGTCTCCTTCCTTTTTAGGGGATAGGAGCGTTAGATATTGATCTCTACAATTTGCTTCAAAATTCCTCTTCCGCATGCCCACGTTTGGAATGGGCGGGCCAAATGTTTCCGTCGCTTGCGTTGGTAAGGTAGACTCCTCGCCGCTCCTCTAATGCTGCAACTCTGCACTCAAAGAAACAAACAAGAAAGTCAGTAGCACCTGTGTATGAAACATAAAATATGAATCTAACGATGATTGAAATGAATCTAAATGAAAGACTTGACAAAAGCATAAACATGAAACTAAAAGAAATACCACGATTATGAAAGCACAAATCGCCAGTGAGTGAACTAGCAGCACTTCGTCGCTCAAAATGCTCCTTCTCTGTATATATTTTTTGGGTGAGAAAACTCACCGTTTTTATAGACCCAAGGGGTCTTTTTGAATTAACATGCAAAAGTGTTTCTTTGCATGAATGCTTTTGTTTGTGAAGAGAAGACTTCTTCTTGATCAAGGGCTTCTTAAGTGCCTCTGTGCATGTCTTTGCATGTTTTAGCAAAGCTCACTTGCACTCCCATGCAATGAAGGGATAGCTAAGTGGCAAATCTGAGTTGTCTTAAAAAGCTTACTCTCCTTCCCATGCAGTGAAGGGAAAGTCAATTGGCAGATGTGTGTTGTTAAAAGAACTCACTCGCACTCTTATGTCATGCATGAAAAGTTGAGTGGCAGATGTGTGTTGTTAAAAGAACTCACTCGCACTCCTATGTCATGCAGGGAAAGCTAAGTGACAGTTCTGAGTTGTTATATGCCGAGATTTGACTTTTTGCAAGTCAAACTCTACAATCGTCCCACCCCGAAGCGAGCGCCGGTAATCGTCCCTGGGTGACACGAGTATCAGTCAGCACTCGTCCCTAAGAAGGACGAGTATCCATCAGTCAGCACTCGTCCCTAAGAGTGACGAGTGCCAGTAAGCACTCGTTCCTAGGAAAGACGAGTAAAATTATTACTCGTCCCTGGGTGGGACGAATAAGAAATAATGTGTCCAAAAGGTGCCAAATTGGTTTCTGACTTACAAAAACTGTTGTGTGAGTGGTTAGAACCACTGTTTAACCTTCGAGGGCTGCCACTGGGGGCTGTGTGTGTTGGTGCGATCAGTGCTTGTCGTCACATAATCGGATTGGTGCTTGTTTTGGTGTCTACAGATGCCCCTTTTTGGGAAGCGTTATGCAAGGCGCAGCGCTGAGCAAAAATATAACCAAAGCACTAATGATTAGGGTTTCTCGGTAACCTAACCAACTCTTGATGCCCCAAGTATGGAAAGGGCACGCATTCTTGAATCCTTGCTTCTGACGAGCTAAGGAACTTAAGTCAAGCATTAACCTGGTTCGGTGAGGTATTACTTGAACTTAGACATTGATCGAGTCATGAATAGGCAAAGGGCGCAACCTTTTGTTGTGGGAACCTTGAGTTCATGATTCACGAATGCCAAGTATATGATTAGTTTGTGATGATTGCTTGTTTGCTGCCCCAAGCGGGGCGCGATTGTCTTTTGCAATGATCCTTTGAATGCGTGTCTTTTCCAAGACTAGGTATAATGTTGTTGATTGGCAACTAAGTGTGACTACCCCCTCAAGCGACGAATCGATGAGGGAATGAGTCGACATGAGAAAAGCGACGAGTCGCTTGACCCAAGATGACGTGTGCAAGGGTGCCTTTAGATGGTTTACCGCTAAGCATGCTCGAGCGGTTCCCCGACTGTTTTGACCTATTTTTGATTTTGTTGGCATTTGTCATGTTTATGTTTGGTTTTGTTGTGTTTGTTTTTTTTTTTTTTTTTTGATATTTTGGTTGTTTTTTTTTTATTATTCTTTTAATCGTCCCGGGGTGAGACGAGTGACAAGATTGTACTCGTCCCGGGGTGAGACGAGTGGCAGGATTGTACTCGTCCCGGGGTAGGACGAGTGTATCTCCAAAGGTACTCGTCTCGGGGTGGGACGAGCGCGCCGAAAAGCGCTCGTCCCGATAAAGGACGAGTACCAGCTGACAAAAACTATAAATATGCAAAAATGACGGATTTGGCTCATTTGCATTGTTCAGCGATTGCGATTTGGAGCTCTGGGAGGAGGAGGTAGATTTCTGACGCGAAGCGCTGCCGGATCATCCAACCACCATGAGTGCACAAACCGGGTCGTCGAGCGGCGGAGCCGAGGCGAGACCAGTAAGTGCACTATCTCTTCGATTGTCAATTTGAAAAATGCAAAGTTGTTTTTATGGTGTTTTTCTTGTGTTTAAACATGAAACCCTAATTTATTAAAGTAAAAGGTAAATGAATGACACCGAATGAAACATGGATGCAAACCTGATGAAAACTTAGATGGAAAACCATAGGATAAACCCAAAATGAAACTTAGAGTAACACTTTAGGGTAACCATGGTTAGAAAGATGTTTTTCTATGTGAATGGTAAAACTTAGGTCGAAACCATAGGTAAACCATGCCCATATTTTTGTGTTATGTTTATGAAATTAAAAAATGGAAAATGAATGAATTTGTTTTTTTATTGAAATGGTAAACTTAGGTCGAAACCGTAGGTAAACCATGTCGATTTTTTTTTTTTTTGATGAAATTAAAGATGAGTTTTTTTTTGGTTGAAATGGTAAACTTAGATAAAACCGTAGGTAAACCATGTCAAATTTTTGTCATTTTTGATGAAATGAAAGGTGAATTTTTTTTTTTTTTGTTGAAATGGTGAACTTAGGTAAACCGTAGGTAAACCATGTCAAATTTGTTGTCGTTTTTAAATGAAAAATTGATGAATTGTTTTTGTTTTGAAATGGTAAACTTAGGTAAACCGTAGGTAAACCATGTCAAATTTTTATTGATTTTGAGGAAATTAAAGATGCAAAATGGATGAATTTTTTGTTTTGAAATGGTAAACTTAGGTAAACCGTAGGTAAACCATGTCAAATTTTTATTGATTTTGATGAAATTAAAGATGCAAAATGGATGAATTTTTTGTTTTGAAATGGTAAACTTAGGTAAACCGTAGGTAAACCATGTCAAATTTTTATTGATTTTGATGAAATTAAAGATGCAAAATGGATGAATTTTTTGTTTTGAAATGGTAAACTTAGGTAAACGAAACCGTAGGTAAACCATGTCAAATTTTTATTGATTTTGATGAAATTAAAGATGCAAAATGGATGAATTTTTTGTTTTGAAATGGTAAACTTAGGAAAAACCGTAGGTAAACCATGGCAAATTTTTGGTGTTTTTGATGATGAAATGAAAAATTGATGATTTTTTTTTTTTTTTATGTACATGTGAATGAAAAATAGTACAGTATAGTTATGCATTTTTGTACATGTAATGGTGATATGATGCATGTTTTTGATGTTTGTTGTTTTTGTTTTTTTTTTTTTTTTGTGATGTGCAGGTGGTGAAGAGTCGACATCGAGTACCGACCATTTTTTCTAATGCCCGCGAGGCGTTGACTGATGATGATTGGGAGTGGCTTGATGCCCTAGGGCTCAAGCATGTGGCTCGGTTGGATGCAGTTGTGGCAGATCGGGCTTATATTACCGCATTGATTGGCCTGTGGGATGCTCGTACGAACACCTTCCATCTTCCTACAGGGGAGATGACAGTCACCCTAGAGGACGTGTATCGGATTCTTCGGATTCCAATAGACGGGGTTCCCATTCGGACGACACCACGGAGCCAGAGGATGGCGGTACTGACGCGATACTTTGGACATGGAGGGGATGGGGATGGGATGACCTCGTTGGAGAGGGCAGAGCTGGATTGTCAGATTGGGGGGAATGCGGTACGATGGTGGTACACGGGGGAGTGTTGGGAGTGAGGCATGCGGTACTCATGAGCCTCATTTCCAACATGCTCTTGCCGATTCGTCGGGAGCGAGGTTCCCATGGAACCTAGTGGAGGTAGTATGGCGGTTAGTGGATTGCCCGGTGAAGAGCCGGTTATCATGAGGTGGGGCCAGACGCTTTTGGCGCAGTTATATGATGAGTTGTACGAGGTCCGCTGTCGGAGGCGGAAGGGGTTGGGGTGCAGTTTCTTGTTGCAGTGCTGGGCATGGCAGCACATAGCCATAGAGCGACCACGAGGGTTGCCCTGGACTACCCGAGCGGAGATGGTGGACAGGGATATTGGGTATGGTGCTTTATGGTACCGATCAGAGGAGCGGGGGCATAGTCGATGGTTCGCGGGAGACGTGGACCATTACAGAGATGCACTAGCACGATTGACTCCCGGAGATGTGATATGGAGGCCATATCGGGATTGTCCTGCATGGCCAGAGGCTGATGAGTGGCTTCGACGGGTTCGGAGGGGTAGATGGGTGATTGGGCGGCATGGGACAGAGCAGGAGTACTTCCACTACCTCCGAGTGACGCGACAGTTTGGGGTACGCCAGGGATTGCCTGGGGAGCCCGTAACCTACCGACGTCGGGGTGATGAGAGGACCCTAGCTACGTCGATCCTCGAGCCACTAGGGGAGGAGTCAGATGCTGTGTTGGACATCCCGGATGTTGATGACGTCGACGTGACAGTCGAATATCAGGAGTGGTGGACGCTACGGCAGTGGCGAGGGGAGGGGCCCTTGGGAGGAGAGGAGGCAGCGGGAGGCGGAGAGGGTGCAGAGGCACCAGGAGAGGGTTGGGGAGCACCTGCGAGGTGTAGAGATGGTAGAGGTGGCGAGAGGTGGGAGATGACTTTGGGGAGGAGGGAGCGAGAAGATGACACGGGGAGAGGGATCGCTCGCGGTCACGGTTGGCAGAGCGGGAGAGCGCAGGGGCTGCGTCTCGTCGGCAGGGTGGTGATACGGATGCTGTACGGGAGAGGGATCTCCTACGGGTGCAGCTAGCACAGCGTGATGACGCCATTGCGTATTACCATAGGCGGGAGGCCGAGTGGAGGCTACGGGAGGCAGACTTGAGACGACGAGAGGAAGCGTGGGGGCGGCATCGATCAGAGATGGAGGCTGAGATTCTTCGCCTGGGTGGGCGAATACCAGAGCCTCCGACCAGTGGCTCATCGCACAGGACGAGAGACAGCGGGACGGAGCAGTCGGCATCATCCCGATGTCGGCGGCGAGAGGAGGGCAGTGCGAGTGGTCGGGATGTAGGGGCGAGCAGTCGCCCTGAGAGATCTCAGAGAACAGATACCGCGGGGGGTAGCTCTCGTCGCACCGATCCTGCGTGATCATGGTGGCCGACGCCCTAGGTCGGGGGTTTTGGGAGTTTGGATGATGGGAGGGAGGTCGAGGACCGGTTTGTAGCTCGCGGGCAATTTTGTAGTGATATATATACAGATGATTATGTTTGGTGTGTATTTTTTTTTTTTTTTGCATGATTTATGTTTATGTACATGTTTTTACATTGATGTATGCATATGCTAATATGAATGTGATGATGCTAATTGATATGATGTATGCATATGGAATGGATGATATGTCGATGCACCATAGGCTGTACAAAATTGGAGTGGCTTGTTATAGTAATAAGATAACTTTGTGGAATGCTTGTACATATGAAAACTTTGTTTTTGTATTTTGTCTATTGTTTGATGGTGATGTATGGAATGAAATGTATCAGTTGTTTGAAAATGTAGTTAAGCTTTTTTGAAATGCAGATATTTTTAACTAACTAACCAAGACTATTCGTTTATCTCACAAGACTTCTGAACAAGGTCTAAATTTGACTTGAATTTAACCAAGTTATTTCACATCCCTGTGTGTGCAATTGAGTTCATTTATGTGTTATTCATCAGGATACCGCCGGTGCCAGATGGGCTTTCAACCGAACATCGTTCGAGGATCACCTAATTAGCTCCACGAACTCCTTTATTGTATTTAGTCAGATTTATGCTGCGATGTTATCTAGGATACCGTAAGCTAGCTCATCCACATGCAAACATTGATCTGTACACAAGTTAATGTGATAGATATATCGTCATGCGAGAGGTTTACCACCAGTAACCAATAGGCTATCAACCAAATCGATACTGAAGCTTGCCTCATGACCTGTCGAAATGCTGAGAATTCCAGGGATTCAAGGTCGACTCCCTTCTTTTCTTCAAGGGTATTGGGATACTTGCTCTCTGATAGTGATAAAATGATAGTACTCGTCTTGTTTTTTTTTTTTTTTTTTTTTTGAGCAAGGGATTTGAATAAAGAGTGATGATAATCACTGTTATTTGTGTCTTTTGATGTGTGCACTGTAGGATGTCAAATTTTAGTGCTTTGACGTTTTGCAAATATTTGATGGTTTTGCAACTTTTGAGAACTTGGGAGTCATGGGGAATTGGGTAGGGAGGAAGCTTGTCCTTTTGCCAATTCTCAGCATTTCTAGGGTCATTCGCACGGGGGGATAAGCAAGATAACCGTTTCACTTATGGTAACCGGGATTACGGTGCGGGTTTCATCTTTCGTCTACACAACTTAGGAATTATTTTATGTGTGTTAATATGTGTTGGGATGCTACGTAACAAGGTGTGATCCAAGTAAAACTTTCCCATGTAAAATGCTGCTTAATTGTGTACGAGTTCTTGGCTAGAAATTTAAAGACATCCGAATGACGAAAACCCTATATACATTAGGCGACAACGATGATGCTAAAAATAAAAGGGTGATATCTTTGGATGTAGGTGTTTATGAAAATAGATCTAAGGTGGAAATGAGGGAATTGCCAAATAATGACAGCCTATGGTGCTTTTGACTTATATGACCTAGCGGAGTATGCAATGTATGTATGTAATGCGGAATGCAAACTATACTTTTGTATTTTGATTGTTATGAGAATGCATGGAATGGAAATGCAAATGTTTTTTTTTTTTTATAAGAATGCATGGAATTGAAATGCGATTGTTTTTGTGATTTTGATTTTTATGTTGTTTTTGTTGATTTTTGAATATTTATGTTGACCAAGCAATTATGGTAACACTTGGAGCTTTTAGGTTGACCAAGTGATTGTGGGAATCCTTGGAGCTTTTGGGTTGACCAAGCGATTGTGGTAATCCTTGGAGCTTTTTGTTGGACTATGGCTCTCTAGCTGTGGAATGACCTCAAATGAATGATATTCAAGGGTTCTGTTTCCTTGATTCCTTCAAGAGAGGCAAGCCGGTATGTTCCAGGTCCTATTCTACTATCAATGATGTAAGGACCTAACCAATTTGCTGCAAACTTATCCCGAAGATGGGAAGGCAAATTAGAATTCTGCTGGTTCTCTTTTAAGACCAAATCACCAACCTGAAATTCCCTGAAATGGACTTTCATGTTGTATGCTTTCTTAAGTCGCTCTTGATAGATACGCAAATGCTCGAGAGCATTAACGCGTCATTCGTCAAGCAACGTCAGTTGATCTAACCGGGCTTACCATGCAGTGTCATCATCGATGAACTCTTGCATTGAAATGCGCGAGGAAGGAATTTCCAACTCAAAAGGCATGACTGCCTCGGAGCCATACACCAACGAAAATGGAGTTGCCCCAGTGGGCGTCCAAATGCTGGTGCGATAAGCCCATAGGGCAAGCGGGATCTGAATGTGCCAATCTTTATGATTATCTACAACTGTATTTTTAAGAATGGCGACTAGCGTTTTGTTTGACGCCTCTGCTTGCCCATTTGCCTGTGGATAATAGGGTGTTGAAAAGCTATGCTGAATCTTGTACTTTGTGGTCAAAGCACGCACATCTTTATTCTTGAATGGTGTCCCATTATCCGAGACTATTTTGGATGGAATACCAAAATGACATATGATGTTATGCAAAATAAACTCCGCAATGCGAGCTCCAGTCGTAGTGGTCAGCGGAATTGCTTCCACCCATTTGGTAAAGTACTCAGTGGCCGTTAAAATGAACGTGTGACGACCCAACGACGCAGGGGAGATCTTTCCAATTAGATCAAAGCCCCACTATGAAAAAGGCCAAACCGATTGAATCGGCTGTAAGGCCTGAGAAGGTACGTGTGTCAAATTAGCATGATGCTGACACTTCACACACTTCTTCACATATGCGCAACAATCTCGCTCTAAGGATGGCCAATAATAACCCATGCGAAGAATGCGCTTTGCGATGGCCATACCGCTGAAGTGGCCACCACATGTACCATCGTGAGCTTGGGTGATCGCCCAAGCGGACTCTTGTCGGTCCAAACAACGAAGGAGGATTCCTTCATAATTTCGACGATACAAAATGTCTCCTACCAAGACATGCTTTGCCGCTTTTTGTTTGAATGATATTTTCGCGGCTTGGGTCAATCCAAGTGGGAGATTACCTAGCTTAAGGTAATCTCGAATGGGTGTATACCAGTCTTGCTGATCAGAAACCTCGATAGTATGAACGGCCAATCCCTTTTGAAGTTTATCCCGAACAAAAGCTGAATAGGAAAGAACTTGTAAAAACAACGTGGTGTTGCTAGCAAGAGGGGCCGGGGAGAACAAGGACCCCCAGTTGGCTTTAATCAAACAATCTCGAATTCGAGAGAACTTATCCGGAGATGGTTCAATCTGGATCATGTGGATTTATGGCGTCGAATCAGAGCTTGCACGCTCCATCGCAGATTGCGATAATGTTTTAACCTGAATGGTTGTCATTTCACCAGAAGGGTCTTGCGGAATAAGTGACCCCAAGGAGGCCATAGTATCCGCAAAACGATTTGATGATCGAGGGAGTGCCTCGATGTCATACCATTCAAATTGTGCCAAGAATTTATCCACAAGGGTTTTATAAGACTTCAAAACTGGACATTTACATTGGTATATCCCTTTTACTTGGTTGACAATTAATAGCGAATCACCAAAGATGTTCAATCATTTAATGTTCATGGTGATTGCTGTCTAAAGACCTATGAGCAAGGCTTCGTATTCTGCATTGTTATTGGTTAGCGGGAAGTCTAATTTAAATGACAAGGGCATTGGAGCACCTTGTGGAGTGAAGAATACAATTCCCGCACCACCCCCTTGCTCACATTTAGAACCATCGAAGAAAAGGGTTATGTCAGCCTGGGACTCAGGCTCATCAGAATCTGGCGACTCTAAAACATGGAAGACCCCATCATCAGGTAGTTCAAAAGTCAGAGGCTGATCGTCTTCAAGAGGAGCCTCGGCTAGTTGATCGGCAATGACTTGACCTTTTATAGATTTCTGTCCAATGAACTCTATGTCAAACTCCGTCAACAACATGATCCATTTCACCGTGCGGCTACTATGATAAGTACGACTCATCATGTATCGCAATGGATTCTCCTTAGACACAACATACGTCTTATTACTAAGCATGTAGTGGCGTAGCTTTTTGGTAGCAAACACCACTTCCCAAGCGAGTTTTTCAACATATGCATAGTTAAGTTCATAGCCGACCGAGGTGCGGCTAAGATAGTATGTAGCCTGTTCTCTGTGAAGTTCATTTTTTTGGGACAACATGGCGCCCGGTGCCACCTCGATGGGTGAGATGTATAAATAGAACGACACTCCTGGTGCAGGTGGTGCCGATGCGGTGGCGAAGCCAAGTCTTATTTAATGTCGTCAAAGGCTGAGCGGAACTCGTCATCCCAATGAAATTTGACCCCTTTATGCAATAATTTATTCATGGGTCGGCATTTGTCGGATAAGCTGCGCTATGAAGCGCTTGATCGACGTAACCTTTCCCTGCAAGACTCCTAATATGCTTGATGGTGGTTGGGGGACGAATTTCAAGGATTGCCTTGACTTTGTTTGGATCAACCTCAATTCCTCGTTTGGAGACTATGAAATCCAAGAGCTTTCCAGAGGTGACGCCAAAGACGCACTTCTTGGGGTTTAGTCTGACTTTATGCTCAATGAGGCGATCAAGGACCTTACTCAAGTCACCGATGTGATCTGGGCACAAAAGATATTTGGCCAACAAATCATCCATGTAATCTTCCAAAATTTTGTGCATGTAATCATGAAAGATGTATGTCATGGCACATTGGTAGGTAGCTCCGGCATTTTTAAGGCCAAAAGGCATGACCTTATAACAAAATGTCCCCCAAGGCATTGTGAATGCCGTTTTTAGCTGGTCCTCAGGATTAATACGAATATGATTGTATCCTGAGAAACCATCCATAAGGGAAAGCATTTCGTGGCCTGCTGTAGCATCTACCAACGCGTTGATGCTCGGCAAAGGAAAATCATCCTTAGGACTCGCTTTGTTAAGATCTCGAAAATCAGTGCATATGCGAATCCTCCCGTCGGGTTTCTTGACAGGAACCATGTTAGACAACCATGGTGGATAATCCACACAAGATGACAAAGCTGGGCATCCAACAACTTTTGTAACTCATCTTTTACCATTAAGGCTACTGTTGGATGCATCTTGCATAGTTTTTGCTTTACTGGCTTGATTGTCGGATCAAGCGTTAAATTGTGCATGACTAGCTGTGGGTCTAGTCCCGGCATATCATTGTATGACCATGCAAAAACCTCCATCTTTTCCTTAAGAAGGGAAACATAATCGGCTCGCTCTTCAGGGGAAAGACTTACCCCCAGCTTGAGAATCCGTGGATTCATTGGATCTGTGCCGATGTCTACATCAGTCGTTGCTTCAACTGACATATGGGATCCGTCTTCCAACTGGTGTGGAATGGGGATCAGATGGATATCATTTGCTGAATTAAGATCATCATTTGGAACATCAAGTTCCTCCTCAGCATGAAATACATCCTGAGTCTGTCTTGGAGTGAAATGAAACATCCCATCGCAAGGCCAATACTCTGATGGAGATGGTGGTGTGTCAGTGCGATCCCAATCAATAGCTTCTATGTCTAGATGCAATAATCATGTTGGATTGGCTGGATCATGGATGGGGGCGGTCAAGTCAATGGAGACCATGTTAATGAAATGATTGTAATCTCCATTATCGTAAATGTGACAACTCTGATATTCTGGATGTTCGTGGTGCTTTGGATCTGGCTCTGTAGGCACTGGCACAAAGGGATCAGCCCTATATGCGGTCCTGCAAATAGGGTCTACCCTAGGCACTGATGAGTTGATAGGGTCTCCAGGCGGAAGATGTTCGTTGTATTCCTGGAGTGGGGGGTGCAGTAATTGCTATAACTGCGCCAGGGTGAAATGCCTCCTAGGTCTTGGATCTATGTGTAAGTGTTCCAACCTGTCATCTATGTCTAAAGGATCTTGTAACCTATGCTCACTAGGATCATTCAATGGGAACATCCTCAGGAAGATTTCCTGATCATCATTCATTTGATATTCATGCGAATGATCGTCCTCCGACTCATTTTCAGAAGACCCTTCGTGGTATTGTCCATCTTCCCCTTGTGGGTGAGTCCGTGAGGTTTCTCCTTGTTCAGCCGTAGGGAAAGGGTTGTTGAGGTCAACAAGGTTATTTGTGTGCAATGGGAAATAGTCACCCAGTGTATAAGTCGTATTTGGATTGGCATATGGATCCGATGCCAACCCATCCTTGTTGCCTATCCCTAGGCCTTGCATGTTTTCGACCAAGATGTCGAGGGGAAAAGGGTGGTTAAACCCTACTCCTGACTTGTCATAAGGCATTTGGTATCTTGGTTGACACAAAACACGCATTCCTTGTTCATACCGGCCTAACCCGTATCCATGCCAATTGCATTGGCTAAGATAACGTAATGCGAAGTCTGGGTTAGCCAGATAGTTGACATCTTCCATAAAGGGATCTTCATCTTCTTCTTCTTTTCGGGAAGGTTCAATGCCATGATCCAGGCCCCCAAAAATAAAATTTTTCTGATTAGGTGGGTAGCCTAAAGGAACCACGGAGCCTATGGGGAGTCGAGGTCTTCCCATGTCTTGCATAGACTGAAGTGTGGGCGTTGCAACAACATTTCGCACTATGTACTCCCCCATGCCTGTGTTAGACATCTCAACAGTAATCGTTGGCGATTGAGGGGAAGTGAATGGGAGTTCTCCTTGAGTCCACTCCATGTGGGGTGCACTAGGCGTCTCAACTTCCTCTACAACCATGTTAGTAATGTTCTTGTCTTTGTTCCTCTAGTGCCTTGATAACACTCGACTAGGCATCCTAATAACACTTGATGTCTTCTATTATCAACAAGATCTTAATGTTGTGCTCTCTGATTGTAGTCTTACTACTCATGTAGCCTTTGTATTGGTCTTCTATATAATGGCCTCTCTGCTTTTTATATTTTGACTTCACTATTGTATTGAACATTCTTCTTCAAGAACATTGTTCCATGGCCAAGACTGAATTGATATTTTCAATTAGTATTGTTCTTCAATATTTCCTTATCTTAGGAAGCTTATAATGCTCCCTTATTCTCTGTAATTTACTTCTTATTTATGCTTTAATTATTCTCTATTCCATAGAAGCTTTGTATTGCTTCTCTTTTTTGGAAGCCTAGTTGCTCCTTTATCTCCTAGAAACTAAAATGCTCCTCTATATTCTAGAAGCTATGATGCTTCTAAATATCTAGTAGATATGATTTTTTATTATCTCTGTGAAAGCACGAGATTCCGAAAACAAAAAGGAAAAACTAAACAAAATTGCATTAAAAGGATTGAACACAAATGAATGAACATAAGATATAAAAGCAATATAAACTATAGCCCTTTTTATTGATATTCTTTTCAATTCGTGTTACAATACGTCTCCTTCCTTTTTAGGGGATAGGAGCGTTAGATATTGATCTCTACAATTTGCTTCAAAATTCCTCTTCCGCATGCCCACGTTTGGAATGGGCGGGCCAAATGTTTCCGCCGCTTGCGTTGGTAAGGTAGACTCCTCGCTGCTCCTCTAATGCTGCAACTCGGCACTCAAAGAAACAAACAAGAAAGTCGGTAGCACCTATGTATGAAACATAAAATATGAATCTAACGATGATTGAAATGAATCTAAATGAAAGACTTGACAAAAGCATAAACATGAAACTAAAAGAAATACCACGATTATGAAAGCACAAATCGCCAGTGAGTGAACTAGCAGCACTTCGTCGCTCAAAATGCTCCTTCTCTCGTATATCTTTTTTGGGTGAGAAAACTCACCGTTTTTATAGACCCAAGGGGTCTTTTTGAATTAACATGCAAAAGTGTTTCTTTGCATGAATGCTTTTGTTTGTGAAGAGAAGACTTCTTCTTGATCAAGGGCTTCTTAACTGCCTCTGTGCATGTCTTTGCATGTTTTAGCAAAGCTCACTTGCACTCCCATGCAATGAAGGGATAGCTAAGTGGCAAATCTGAGTTGTCTTAAAAAGCTTACTCTCCTTCCCATGCAGTGAAGGGAAAGTCAATTGGCAGATGTGTGTTGTTAAAATAACTCACTCGCACTCTTATGTCATGCATGAAAAGCTGAGTGCAGATGTGTGTTGTTAAAAGAACTCACTCGCACTCCTATGTCATGCAGGGAAAGCTAAGTGACAGTTATGAGTTGTTATATGCCGAGATTTGACTTTTTGCAAGTCAAACTCTACAATCATCCCACCCCGAAGCGAGCGCCGGTAATCGTCCCTGGGTGACACGAGTATTAGTCAGAACTCGTCCCTAAGAAGGACGAGTATCCATCAGTCAGCACTCGTCCCTAAGAGTGACGAGTGACAGTAAGCACTCGTTCCTAGAAAAGACGAGTAAAATTATTACTCGTCCCTGGGTGGGACGAATAAGAAATAATGTGTCCAAAAGGTGCCAAATTGGTTTCTGACTTACAAAAACTATTGTGTGAGTGGTTAGAACCACTGTTTAACCTCCGAGGGCTGCCCTGGGGGCTGTGTGTGTTGGTGCAATCAGTGCTTGTCATCACATAATCGGATTGGTGCTGTTTTGGTGTCTACACTCTGGAAGCTATAATGCTTCTCAATATCTTGAAGCTTTGATGTTTCTCTCTCTTCTCAATCTCTATACATATCTCCAATGGCTAAAATATAATTATCCTCTTTTCTAGAGGATCCAATATCAATATTAGAGTGACTATGAATGTCCCCAAATATTCAACTTCCTCTTGAGTTGGATCTTGACCAATCTTAGTTGAGTCATAGTCTTCACTAGTTTTCCTTAACCAATTGGAAAGACACTAGCATCCAAATCAGGGTGACTTATCCTTGTTTTCTCAATCTCTACTCAATTAGACCTTCTAAAATAGAGTCCAAGTCTTCACTACTTTCAAAGTGGATAGACTCTAATATAACTCTATCAAGAATGGATAGAGTTAAGTGGTAAATTTGATACCATTGTTGGATTTTAAGCCTTACTACCATAGAATATCACAGGTCCCAATATAAATAAGCTACAATATTATAGATCAAAATATCAATACAAATAATGTTAGCTTTTGATGTTGTATATTAAAGTAAATGCAACCACAAAAAGTAAAATAAACATGCAATGTTATATATTTAATAATGGGAATATAATAAGCATGTAAATAGCATGCAAAACTTCTAAAATAACTCATGAAATAGACATTAATGAAATCTCAGGAAAATAGAAACTTGATAGAAAATAGAGATCTCAAATGCTCCATGCTTCATACAAGTTCTATATTGTATCTAGTCTATCTTGTGCTTCACTCTATCACTCCTCTTTGTTTTTCATCCATGAAATGCCTATATATAATGATACATGACTCTTGGCCTTCCATATTCATATGACTCTTCATATTCCTATTCTAAGGACTCATGTACATGTGGACAACATACACATTTATATCATTGCACATTCTAATAATACTGCGTACATTTATTACATTACATAAAGTAAATACTCAAGCTCTAATATAAGACACTCTCCTAATATAATTATGTACCCAAGATGGTACATTAGCATGTACCAAATAATGTAATATATTTCAACATCTCCCTGTATTACATTATTTGGTTGTTAAAGACTTTAGTCTTCAATATGGTCTTCATCCTGGTTCTGGAACTTGAGCTCTTCTTTTTTGTCATGCTTCCTCTTTCTTCTTCTTCTTATTCTTCTTTTTCTTCTTCGTTTCTTCATTTTTACTAGTGATATATCTTCTTCATATTGAGTTAGTATATCATCACAATAATATTGGCTAGGATTGCTAGTATGTTCATTTTGTTTCATGTTTTCGAAGGATTAAAAAATAATCAATGATAGATAAATCATCAAACATTATTATGATGTAGATATAACTATATTTTGAGTTTTCCACCGAGCTTTGAAAAGTACTTCATGAATATAACCAATTAATGATAAAATTTTCTTCTTTTTCTTCCTTAAGAAACAACAAGAATGTTTCTTTTTTACTAGTAGAAGAATATTTGTATCCATAAAAGGTATCCATTAAGTTATGTAAATAGAATTTCAATTCATGAAATAGTTCTTCATTATTGAATATATTCCTCACTATTTCATCCATGCTTCTTCTAATTTAATCCTTGAATTTGAATTCCTTATAGCTCCCTAGTGTTATGTATTGAGAATGGATTTGATAGAATATTTTATCTTTCAAAACCTTTGAAGTTATCTACCTTATGACTCCCTAGTTTAGAGATCAAACTCAATGAAATTTTTCAATTTTTAAATTTGTAGTATACCTTGAAAAACTTAATGTTCAATCAATGGTTTTGTCAAGGTTTTAATTTTTCCAAATATCTAGGTTGAATTCCTTTTAGCTCCTTTGTATTTTGATTTTGAGATTAAATTTGATAAAACGTTTTCACTTCTCAAGTTTTGTAGACTACCTTGTGTCTACCAAATTTTTTGAATATACTATGGTCTTGATAGTATGCTTAGCTTTCTAAGTTTTTCTTGAAGTTGAAACCCTTTTATCTCCTTAATGTTCAACTTTTATTCTTTACCTTATTTCTCCCTATTAATGAATAAATAGAAAGCTAAATATATATTTGATGTAATTTCAATTGGTAATGTTTTCTATATTCAATAACTTTAAAGTTGGATTCCAAATGTAATTTGCCAACTTTTAAATTGCTCTATGTTTTCCTTATTTCAATTTTCAATTGAATAATTTCTAAATTTCAATAATCTAAATTGGTGTTGAATTCCTTATATATCCTTAATTGGAAATTTAGAAACTATAGATATTTGCAAATTCAATGTTTCAATTTCTATGTAGAATTCCTTTTTCCTCCAAATGGATTATTTGCAAATATTTCTTGTGCTTGAATAAAGTAATTTCAAATGCTATTAAATTAAATATTTCTTGCTTCAAAAAGGTTTTCAAATATTTCAATAATGCATCTAAGGCAATAATATATCAATGCAATTCCTTATGCCTCCAATTATATAATTAATAGCAGGCATTAAGATTAACTAGTTTTGGCCTTAGCATTAATGTTACTTATTTCTCCTTTAAATTTATAAAAATGCAATTTGATTTCAATAAATATTAATACCTTCTTGACTTGGATGTGATTATGAGATATATTTCTCCTTTGAATCCTCTGCAACTTGCACTTGTAATAAAGTGTTGTTCACTCTTCCATATTCAATGCTTATGACACAACATTAATTGCACTCCCTTTTGGTGCCTTCAATGTTGTTGACTAACTTCAACATGCTGCTAGTTACGTTCTCCTTCCACTGTGTTGTTGGTTTCACTTCACTATGTTGCACTACGTTCTCTTGGATTACATTCTTATTATGTGAATAAGCATGAGACTTGTCACTCATGCAAGGCAAATTTTTCCTCTTCCATTGGAGTTTTCTTTTAAATTGTGACACTTGATGGTAAAAATCTTCACCTCCTTGTCCTTCCAAGTGATGGCACTTCTTCTTTGTAATGTTCTTTATTTGTCCTTCCGAGTGTGGTATTAACTTCCTTCTCTCTTCTCTTCTTGTTAGGGCACTAACTCTTCTCCATGTGGCATTATTATTCACTTTGTAATATTCTTTGTATGTGGTGATATCCCTTATAATGCTCCTTACACATGGTGTTATGCTTTGTAAATCTCTTTCATGCACTATTTTCTATGTAGCGCTCTCTTTTGCTTTGTAATGCTTGTTAGAGTAATATTCCATTCTTTGGGATATTTACCTTTTTACTCCACTAGGTAAAATAGGTAGTATATTGCATTATACTACATAGGTAGATTATTACATTTACTTTTCTACTTTCTACCATGTAGATATTTACTGTCTTAAATATCTAATGGTCATTTCCTAAATATCCTAGGTGAAGTGTTCTAAATCAAACTCTCTACCTCTTGGCACGTTGGTTGGCGTGACAATAGTATTTTCAGTTTGATTAGCTATTTTGTAACCTATATAAACTATAGCTCCATAGCTATATGGTTAATGCAAATATTTCATTTATCAATCATTCACGATTTCCTGGTCACATTGGCATCAGAGCCAGAGGGAGGAAGCGCAACGAGTCAACTTCGTTCCACTGGACAAGGCGAAGGATTTCTCGCGCTTCGAGGAGGAAGCACCAATTTTTTTTGGTGACTTTAATTTTTCCCTACTTCCTAAGTTTTGAATTCGATTTGATAATTTCTATTTAGTATTTGTTTCCTAAGGTGGCGGAGGAAGCGGATCTGAAGATTTTTTCTCCTAGACCCACCCCACCCCTCTAAGGAATTGGGCCCGCAGGCGATCGACACGGCAGGACACAGTCCTTCGGCGACCGCGACAGCAGGAGAGGACTCGGACGGGGCCATCTCGAGGCTCCCGCCCAGTGGGAGTGTGACCCCCGTGGCTAAGCCAACCGGGAGTGCATCGAGGGTAGGAGCGCCCTCACGCTCCCCCGTGGCCAAGCCAACCGGGAGTGCATCGAGGGCAGGAGCACCCTCACACTCCCGGCACAACACTCAAGGCGTTGCCTGTCGAGGGTAGGAGAGCCCTCACGTGCCTGGCGCAACGCTCAATGCGCTGGCCAGACACTCGACCACGCAGGACACCTAAACCTACCTCGACACAAACATATCGACAATTTTGACTCGAACGGACCCTGAGAGGTGACACGTGGCGAGGGCAGAGAGGCCACACGTGGCGAGGGCAGGGAAGTGACAAGTGGTTACCTGACTCGACATGCTGACTCAGATCTCGAGGGGAGAGCAGGGGACACATGGCATCTGGACAGAGTCCACACCTGGTGACTAAAGGTTGGGCGCAGCAGTGACAAGTGGCACCAAGCGATTGGGCGAAGGGGCGACACGTGTCAGTGGGCAGAAGGCTTCGTTGGCTACGTGGTTGTCCAAAGGCAATCACGTGCTTTATTGCGCGTCAAGGCTTTTAAAGCCTTGATTCATCCCTCACGGGATGAATGTGGGACAAAAGTCCCAGCATTTAAAAAAAAATAAAACGTGTTGCCCGCGTCTTCAATAACCTGCACGTTGGGCTAGCTTCCAAAGCCGCCCCAGCAGTGCAGTGGTCAAGTTGGTTCCTTGACGCGCGAGAGGTCTTCGGATCGACCCCCGCATGCTCCATTTTTTACACAAAGGTGCATATTTCTTAATTATTTGGCTAACTTATCAAAAAATTTCATTTTTTTTGCTTAACATTATTAATTTTTAGAGTATTTTTTATAATTTTACACTATTTTTTATAAGAATTATCATTTTTTTCCCTAACTAAGTGATTATTCTTGCCAAAAAGGTGTTTTATTATACAAAATAGAGTCTTAAAAGTTAATATTTTTTGCATTCAAATTGGAAAACTTTTAAAGCCAATTTTTTTTTGCAACTACAACAATTCCATTTCTTATGTTTTCTCCACACATAAAGAGACAAAGAAACAAACAATTTTGTTGCAAAACATAAAAACTCTTCAATTTTTTTTTGAAAGAACAAAAATTAAGGGTTGGACAGAAGCTATGGTCCCATGAGGATTCGAGAACCTTTTGATCCTAATGCACCACCCATATTTGAGTGTTGAAGACAAAACCAAGTCGTGTGTCGACTGGTCTGGAAGCCTTTCAAACGCGGGTCGTGTGTCGACTTGTCTTGGAAGGAGTGCTCGATTTGTTAATTTTGCAAAATAAAGGGGGGAAGACAACATTGTACTTCTTTTGCAAAATTGTAAGACAAGGAGGAGACATAAAATATCATTTTTTTTGCACAACACAAATTCATATTTTGTTGCAAAAATTAAAAGGTGCATTTTCGATTTTACTCGACACCTTCATTGGCAAATTAGGTGCATTTTCGGTTGCATCCGACACCTAGGTGATAAGAATTTTGAGGTCATTCTTGTTTGATTGTTGCATTATTTCTTTTTGCAATTATAAGTCATAGAATCAAGAACACTCCATACCTCAAAATTTCACAATAAATTTGTGTAAATCCTTGCACAGATTTAAAGCCAATATTCACTTGATATTCTCTCCTACAAACAAAAACCCCTAATTCACTCTTATTTGTTTGGCTTAATTTCCTCAAACTGATTATCCCTCTTCAAGAGGATTTTCAGGAAGGTGCCATTAAATATCTTTTTTGAGTGAATTATCTTTCATCTCTTATTTGTTTGGCTTAATTTCCTCCAACTGATTATCTCTCTTCAAGAGAATTTTCAGGCAGGTGCCATTAAATATCACTTAAGAGTGAAAGAAAGATCATCTTAGTTCAAATTGTAGGACCTTCATCATGGCAACTATCAATAAATACTTAAGTGATACACAATTGCTAAAGGGTCCTAACTATTCAGCATGGAAAACTAAGATGAAAGCCATCTTGACTGTAGAGGACATGTGGGATTTAGTTGATGGCACTGAAACAAGACCCGCATCACCAGGAGTAGATCAAAAAGCATGGGACAAAAAGAACAATCGTCTTCTCATGTTGATACTCCTTGCAACTACTGATGAGATCCAACCTCACATAAGTGAAGCTAAAACTGGTAAAGCTGCATGGGATGCACTTAGTACCATTTTTGAAGGCAAGAATCAATCAACTGTTCTAAACCTTCAAACACAACTTCATACACTCCATATGAAGTCAGGTGAATCAGTAGAACTATTCCTCTATAGAGTGGCAGATCTGAAGTCTAAGCTTAATGCTTTAGGGGCCAAAGTTGAAGACACCATTTTGACTTCAGTAATCTTGAGAGCTCTTCCCGAATCCTACAAAATGTTGATTACATCCCTTAATGTTTCACAAAGAGTTGTCACCTTTGTGGAGTTAGTCAATTTGCTTCAAACTGAGGAAGCAAATCAACTCCAAAATGATGAAGTGTCGAACAATGCACTTTATTCAAACTATAAGGGTGATAAGGAGAAAGGAAACTTTCAAAAGGGAGGATCATCCTCAAAAGGTAAGGGAAAGCAATCTCAAAAGAGGTTTTGCTTGCATTGTAAAAAGGACAACCATGACACCAATCGGTGTTGGTTCAAAAACAAGCAAAACAAGAAAGATAAAGGCACAACACAGAAGCAAAACAAAGGCAATATTGTTGGTGAAGTGTCTAATTCCGATTCTGATTCTGGTTCAGAGAGAGCACACAAAGTGCTCCTTGCTAAGACAGTATTGTAGAGGGAAAACACATTTTGTCACCTTAAGCAAGCACCATTTCCTCTCTCTCTTTTTTAGGCTTCATAAATAGCATAAGTTTTTGTTTGAAGTACTTGTAATAAAGGGGTGTTTGTACCTCTTTTAGGCTTCATAAATAGCAAACTCTCATTGTTTGAAGTTCTTGTAACAAAAGGAGGGAATTTTCTGGTGTAAAATTGCCTAGGAGGCAATATTTGTAAAATCCTTCACAAAGCTTCTTGAGTTGTACATATTTTGCAATTAAGGGGGGATATACGTTGCTTTTCTTCACAAATTTTTTGTAAAAAGAGAAGAAGACTTATAAGGGTGCATTTTCGGCAGTGACCGACACCTTAGTCAAACTTCTTTCAAAAATTACAACATGTTTTGCAACAAGGGGGGAACTTATAAGGGTGCATTTTTGGCAGCGACCGACACCTTAGCTACCTTATATTTTGCAAACTCATATTGTAACTGAATGAACCTCGTATGAAGTGATCTACTCTACTACACCTAGCGATTGCAGCGGCTGGTTACCCATGCAATTCGGTTGGATGACAAGATTACAATAAGGACATTCGTTGGTGTGAAGACAAAGTGAGGAATGACCCACTTTTTGCTTAGGAGTAGCCAGAGCACTGTGACAGAGCAAGAACCAACAATTCAACATCTTTTTCACTGTATTGGGGCAGTTATATACATTTACCCAAATAATGTAATAAGGGGGGATGTTAGAGTAATATTCCATTCTTTGGGATATTTACCTTTTTACTCCACTAGGTAAAATAGGTAGTATATTGCATTATACTACATAGGTAGATTATTACATTTACTTTTCTACTTTCTACCATGTAGATATTTACCGTCTTAAATATCTAATGGTCATTTCCTAAATATCCTAGGTGAAGTGTTCTAAATCAAACTCTCTACCTCTTGGCACGTTGGTTGGCGTGACAATAGTATTTTCAGTTTGATTAGCTATTTTGTAACCTATATAAACTATAGCTCCATAGCTATATGGTTAATGCAAATATTTCATTTATCAATCATTCACGATTTCCTGGTCACAATGCTTCTACAAACACTATATCTTTTCAACATGGCTTATTTAATGATAAACTTGCTATTTCTTCACTTTGTAATGCTTGATGCTACAACTAACCTCCTTTGCAATGAATTATGCCTCTCCTTTATGTTGGTTAATGTTGCTAGTTGGCATTTTCAAGATAATGTAGTATTTTCAAACCTTCAACATGGAATATACTTGGATTTTGCACTACTTTTCTCACTAATGGTGCTTTGGTGACTAGACCTTCTTGTTTTGTGATGCTTTGATGCTTGTTGGTTGCTATACGTAGCTTAAGGAGACACAATATTATACCTTTAAAATGCTTTCTCCCCTGCACTTTCAACTTTCACCCTTGCTTTCACAAAATGGTGATTTCTCCTCTCAAATATGATGGCGATGCCTCTCATTTTTGCTATTCCTCTGGTGGCTCCTTTTACCAAGATGTGGTAATTTTGATTTCTATTTTATGTTTTCTTTTCTTCTTTGGCTATTCTTCTACCACATCTCCTTCTTAACTCAATGCTTGGTGATGTCTTTTATGAACACAAGCTTATATTGAGAGGGGTGAACAATATAAGACCAGTTTTTATGTTTTCTTTCCAATCAATGTTATGAAATGTATCAATAGCAATATCAATAGCATTAGTCAAAGCAATGCACAAATCACCACACATAATAGAGACACCAATTTAACGTGGTTCACCCAATGTGGGCTACTCCATGAAGAAAATATTTTGCTAAAATTTTCTCAAATAATCTCTTGGGAATCCTTTCCCTATTACAATATTTATGGACCGTTGTCCATAGGAGACACCAATCCCCTAATCAGGTTCATGGATATCTATCCATAGGAGAACTCCTTTCTCCTCTACTCTGGCTAGTGATATTCTAGAAGAATTGTTGCCTCCACTATATTGGTTAATGGATCTTTATCCACTGAAGACTCCTATCCTCACTCATAAGACATGTCCTCACTGCCTTGGCTAATAGATATTTATCCATTGGAGACTGTCATCCTCTATACTCTATCACATCCAAATATTACACTCAGCTCTGTCTCAAATCTATACAAACATAGTACTTAGGTCTAGCACAAATTTTCTCAATATCTATCCTCAAATTTGTACTAAACATAGTCCTTTGATCCAACACAAATCTGCTCAATCTGAATCCTCAAATCTGCACTAAACACAGTCCTTTGATCTCGCATAAATCTGCTCAATATCTATTTCTTGTATGGCACATACCTGTCCTCAAATCTACACCAAACTCTATCCTCAAGTCTGTCCTCAAGCCTTAACACAAAGCTTGACTCAATCACAAATCAACTCTACTAGATCTGCCCCAAACCTTAACCCAAGGTTTGAACAAATCAATCAACCAAATCTTCTCACAAGTCTTCTCAAAGACTTATATCAAATATGCCTTGTAATATTCCACAAAATCTCACACTAATATATACATAATTCCTCTCTAGAACTTGTCTCAAATCTGCTCAACAAGTCCTCACTAGAACTTTTCCAATCTACTCAACAAGTCTTCACCAAGACTTGTCTCAAATCTGCTCAACAAGTCCTCACTAGAACTTGTCCAATCTCATAGAAACATATAGAGAATTTTTAGAGACTCAATATGTTTCACACTCACAATAATACTCAATCACTTTCTTTCTCTCCTTATTTTATCACAAAACATATAGAGAATTGTTAGAGACTCAATATGTTTCACACTCAATCACTCTCAATCTCTTTCTCAAATCAATTTATAATATAGAACAATTTGTTTCATAGAATTAGAACTATCACTTCAATAATTTCACTTGAATAGGCTTAATCGAATTCACTTAATCAATCACTCAATAAAACACTCCTTGATTACAAACCCTAGTCCAAGCATATGACAACTCACTCAATTGTTTCCAACAATGCTTATTAACCAATCTCACATAACAATGGTACTCATGTTCTTTCACAAATCCTAGTTCAAGATAGTTCACCACTTCACATAACAATGATACTCATGTTCTTTGCACAAACCCTAGTTCAAGCATATGAGAGCCTTATTCAATATTTCCAACAATGCTTATCAAACAAGGTTTATAGAATCAAATTTCATTCCAAAAAAACAAACTCAACAATGCTTATCAAACAACCCTTTTCACTCCAACTTAGCATTCACAACATCCAATAATTACTCTATAGGAAGATGTGTCCATACCTTTTTTTTTTACGTATAAGTTCCCTTAAAAATCCATCTTAAACATAATTTTCTTCTTTGCTAGTTTCAATGGTTAGATGACAACATATCACACTAACTTTCTCTCAGAAATATTTCTCAATCACAAAAATAATCAAACTCAAATACACCTTATTACTCCTTTGAAATTAGCAATCATCAAAGCATACAAAAATCAATTACTCCTTATAATCTCCAATATTTAGTTAACAACCTCCAAAAATCAAACCCTCAAAAATAATGCTTCTTATCCTTTTATCTCCCTCAAATTCTCAATAATCAAATTTTAAAAATAAACTTTATAACCCTAAAAAATATTTATTTTTATTCAACCTTTAGCAAATATAAAAATAGCAATTAACCATGGTAAATCGTGAGTGCATACCTCTTACTATGCAAAAGGGCCTCGACAGGTTTTGAACATGCAACCTCTCCCAGCCAAATGCCTTAGTAAGGCACTAGCCCACCACATGGGCTACATGCCTTCCCAAAAAGAGGAAATCTAATGCCTTCCATTTATGCCTTCCTCGAAGGTGCAGCGCACAAAAACCAATCACTTTCGCTTTGCAAAAACCAAAGCCGATGGGTTTTGAACCTTGCACCATGAGCCTGCCAAACTTAACGCCTCCCTCGATTGCCAGTGACACTACACAATATTGTGCAATGAAGAAGGATCTCCGCTCCTCTTTGTCTTATTCTATGCCACCAAAAACCTTTGAAATGCAAAATATTCACTTTCCCTTGCGCACGATAGTCGAGAGCATAGCACATGTGAATTACATGGATGGGGTTTAGACAAAGTCTTGCCCCTATTTTATATGCATAGACCAAGATTTGAAAATGTCAACAGATAATTCAAATTTTCGAATTTGAATTATAAAATAAACTTTATAATCCTAACTTTATGATTATTTTAATTAACATAAATTAATTTTATAATTAAATTATAATTAATCTATAATTAACTTAATAACTTTAGAAGTTAATTAAATTAATTAATAAATTAATTTATAATGAAATTATTTAAATTAAATTATAATTAATTTAAATCTCCCCTTTAAATATTATAATAAAATATTATAATATTATTTTGCTTGGGCCTCTTCATTGCTCTTTGAACCTCATCTGACCACCTGGAACCGGATCTGACCAACTCGACGTGGACTTTCCTTTGCACTGATTTTGGAACCACTTCTTCTTGCAATGCTCAGTGATTCTGACTCTTAACATCAATGACAACTCAATTACTCAAAATGTCCAACATTCTATGGTGGCTCCAAACTTCTAAATTATGCCAAAAAAATTTCCAATATTTGCTATACAATATTGGCTTATTTCTTTCCAATAGATAGTAAGAAATTGATATTTTATTTTCCTTGTATTATATCTAACTTCTCTTTACTTTTGTGCAAGTTTTAATCCCTTGTAAATGCACTCTACTCCAACCT
Organism: Wollemia nobilis; assembly: GCA_028583015.1. NCBI lineage: Eukaryota > Viridiplantae > Streptophyta > Pinopsida > Araucariales > Araucariaceae > Wollemia > Wollemia nobilis. Next base: position 239,101 of record JAQPPZ010017255.1, read on the forward strand.
TGAAAATATAAACTTGAGACCTTTCCTCTTGCAACTTTAAAACCTCAAATACGATGTTTTTGAAGACTTAATACTAAGCTAATATAAACGTTCAAATAATGAAAATTTTGCACCAATATTGCATACCTTTTGGTCTTCTTCTATAGCTTGATTTCTTGGTTTATGACTCACCTATTATCTGCCCTGAGTTTGTAATATTTGCAGCTCTACTTGCTGTCCAAGTCAGCTCATAAAATCTTCCAATTTGCAGATTTATAACTCCTTTAACTTGCTGCCCAAGAATGTATAATTTTATAGCTATATTACTGCCCAATTCTTTCTAATTTTTAGCCTTTGGTTTGCTGTCCAAAAAGGCTTTAATTTACAGCTTCCAACATTGTTTATAAATCAGTTTCTATGCTATCCGAAAATTTGATTTTGTGGCTTCAATTCTCCTCCAATTTTCTCTCTTGAATTTTGAAAATTTGTAGCTATTAATGATGCCCAAATGTTGCCCTCTTGCTATCCTTGAATATGTATTTTTCCAACTTCTAACATAGCCAATTACTCCTATTTTATGTCCTAGAATCTCTCAAATATTCTTGGAAACTCCTCCAATTTGTAGCTAAATTTTTCTTTCTAAAACCCTTCAATTTTTGCTATAAAAAATCAACAATTTCATTCTTCCAAATCAGACTTCAAATCCTTTGTGGCTATCCTTAAAACTCTCAAATATGGTGGCCTCTTCAAGCTTCTTTCTTATTCAATCTCCTTGTCAAATTCTGACTTTAAATTGGACCTCCTTTCTCAAGAATCCGAATGTCTTGAGATCTTTGTAGAACCTTTCCAAAATTTGGCAAACTTATTGCGAAATCCTTCTTCGTCTTGGGCTTGTTGTTGAATGGAGACAATTGTACCAAATTATTTTCTATCAGGTGCTTCTCCTTGCTATAAATATTCTCCCTTGATCTCTCTTCAAACCTCCTCCAATTATCACTTCTTCAATTTATTCAATGAGACTTTTCTAGACTTCTCGTTCTTTCTCCTTTCAAGTTTTCTTGAGGTCTTCTTCTCTTGGGCCTTAAAATTTTACAACTCCTCAAATATTCTTATCAAAACTTCAATGATATATTTCCTTGATCTCTCAAATATTTCAAGTATAGAAGTTTTGCAATGAGGTCTCTTTCTTGGATCTTCAAAACTATTGCTTCTCAAATCTACAATATGACCTTTTCCAGTCCTCTATCTTCAATCTTCCAAATATGGAAGTTCTTCAATGGTACCTCCTTTGGGTCTTCTTCTCAATATTCAATGTTCTATGGAGATCTCTTTCTTGAGTCTCCTCAATATTCTATCATCAATCTACAAATATTGCAATGGAACCTTTTCCTTGGGCCTCCAAAAAACTTCAATCTTCAACTTGTTGCTTCAAGTACTAGATCGATTCCAAAGAATATATTCTTCCAAGCTATTTTCGCAAGCATCTCAACTTTCTTTGAATCTAATATTCTCTGCAACAAAGTATTAGAAAATGATAATTGTAATTTCTTTAAATCTAAAGAAAATGAACTTCACTAGTTGATTTGTCAATCTAGTGGAATCGATGCTGAGTCCTAGCCTTCACGAGTTTTTTTACAACTTTGTGGAAATAATCTAGCCAAAATGTAATTTTAAACTTTTTGAAAATGATATTTCCTATCTCCTCTAATTCTCTCTTGCGACTCTCTATTTCCTATCAATCTAACTTGTGTCGTGATACCACTATTAGCTTTTGATGTTACATATTATAGGAAATGCAACCACAAGAAGTAAAATAGGCATGCAATGTTATATCTATGATAATGGCAATATAATAATCATGTAAATAGCATGAGAAAATTTTGAAATAACTCATGAAATAGCCATTAATGAAAGTTGATGCAAAATGGAGATCTCAAATACTCCATGCTTCATACAAGTTCTACATTGTATCTAGTCTATCTTGTGCTTCTCTCTATCACTCCTCTCTATTTTTTATCTATCAAACGCCTATATATAATGAGACATGACTCTTGGTCTTCCATATTCCTATGACTCTTTATATTCCTATTCTAAGGATTCATGTACATGTGGACAACATGCACATTTACATCATTGCACATTCTAATAATACTTTATGCATTTATTACATTACATAAAGTAAATACTCAAGCTCTAATATAATAGACTCTCCTAATATAATGATATACCCAAGATAGTACATTAGCATGTACCAAATAATATAATATATTCCAACAAATAAATATCCTATAATATTAAACAATATAACAATATTATTTAAAGCAAAATGCTCAATATTAAATATGAGCAAAATATACAATCTTGATTTTTTCTCTACATTCATATACATTTCATGGAGCTTTGTCTCCATAGTATAGATTTAAAAGATAACTCTTTAAATTCTTAGCTATTCCTTTACATATGACCTTTGGATTCTTATCTTTCCACTTGCATACAAGACTCTTAGTATTCTAGCATACCCACTTACATGACATTGTTAGGATTCTAATCCTAACTATTCCTATTAATTAATTCACTAATTTATTTATGGACCAATGTGTCCTTTCACCTCACAACTTTAGGTAGATACATATATGCATTCACAAGGGTGTTTTCAAGCATCCATCGAAGAACAAGAATACATTTATTTGATCCATTGGTTGGTCTTTGCCTCTAGTGTAAAAAGTGATTCAATCTCAAACAGTGATTCTTTCATTTCCACTTATTTGCATCTTAATTCAATTATTTTTGTCTCCCACCACGCCCACCAACCATCTAAACATCCCCCTCCCCCCAAACGTCAAAACCCGCGCCACACCGCCGCCACCACAACACCGAAGACATCAAAAACATAGAACAAAAATATTTGAATAAATTTTGAAAGCAGGTCTATCATCAAAAGGGAGAAATACAATTATAAATTTAAATAAAATATTCAACAAAACGAAAACCCAAAACGAGAGAAGAACAAAAAAGGGTAAAAAAATAAGGATAAAATAAGGTTTCAACAGACAAAAAAAAAAGAAAAAGAAACAAGACATAGCCACGGGAAAAGAGGAGTAGCCACATTGAAGGCACAAGGGAAACACGAAACAAGCACACCCACCCCCACCCCACCCCCCCCCCCACACCCCACCAACAAAACAAAGAGGACCGAAGGTCCACAAGGAAAACCAAAAGGGAAAAAAAAAGAAAAACAAAAAAAAAAACAAAACAAAAGGGACAACTAATACTGCCAAGAAAACCCACCCCCAACAAGAAGCAACACAAGTACAAAGAACAGAAACAAAAGAAGGACAATTTTGAAACGAAAGTCATGACAAAGATGGCCAAATTAAACTTAAAAATGGACACCACTAACCACTCCATGGATATGGTACAAAAAAATATGGCAGTAATCCAAGCTGACCAAACTATCATAACACCAACACAACAAGAATTACTCAGGAGACCACAAACATCAATCCTACATCGAGCTACTAAATTATATTTTCCAAAATTTTAAGGAAGAAACCCCATAAATTGGATATATTGAGCGGACCAATACTTATCCCTCTATCAAATCCCTTAGGTCCAAAAGGTTTGCATTGCATCCTTCCACATGGGACGAATTGCTACTCAATGGTACGAAAAGACAAAAGGCACCCTTACATGGATAGAATTTACAAAAAATCTAATGTTACAATTCGACCCAAACAAATTTGAATATTTCATAGGGGCCCTTACAAAACTTCGCCCAACCACTACAGTGCAAGAATACCAATCTCAATTTGAAAATTTGGTAAATATTACATCATGGCTAAATACCTCATTCTTCAAAAGCTATTTCATCAATGGTTTAAAGGAAGACATTCGATTAGAAGTACAAATGCTCAACCCCACTAACATGATGCAAACTATCACGCTAGCCCAAATGGCGGAAGAGAAATTCAATAACCAACATCGACTGGGAAACCCATCTAAAACAGAATCACAAAATACTTACCCCCCAAAACTTAACCGAATCCTACCAATTAAATGCATCAGCCCCGAGGAAATAAAAGAAAGAAGAGAAAAAGGTCTTTTTTTCATTGTGATGAGAAAATTTTACCCAATCATAAATGCATTACACCCAAATTATATATTTTGGATGAAGCTATTCATTTTCAATCAACCAACGATGAAGAGGAGATCAAGGTAGAAGACGTGATAGATACACCCGATTATAGCACTCAAGGTCCACTAGAAATTTCCTTCAATTCCCTCACCGATAATTCTTTTCCAAAAACTATGAAAGTCCCTGGATCCTTCAAAAAAAAAACATTATTGTGCTTATTGACTCCTGCAGTACCCATAATTTTATCAACCCATGTGTAGTAAAACAAGTTGACTTCTTATCCATCCTTGCAATAATTTTGAAGTCATGATTGGTAATGGGGGAAGGATCACTTGTAAGGAGAAATGCCATAATATTAAGCTCACCTTGGGCGATTACACCATAAAACATGACATGTATGCAATTCCCTTAGGAGGATGTGATATTGTCTTAGGATTACAATGGTTACGAACACTCGGGACAATCCAATGGGATTTTGTAGAATTATGGATGAAATTCATAATAAAGAATCAAATGTATACTCTTAAAGGATTAAAATCAGGCCCTTCTCCAATAGCAAGCTCTCATTGCATGGAGAAAATTATTCGTAATAGAGGCAAGGAAATGGTTGCCCACTTATTTTCTATCCAAGCCACTAAAAAGGCACAAAAAGGGTTACCCCCCTATTGTCATTCTGATCCTACTATTATTCCTACCTATCCCCTACCAACACTTCCACCTTTAAAATATCCCTGCTTACGGGAAGATGACATTAAGATAGTGCAAGAACTTGAGCAAATACTACTTGGAAAATATGGAAGGAAGCTTCTCACTTTGATCTTTGAGGACAAATCTCTTTTTAAGGAGGGTAGCATGTTAGGATTTTTTTTTTTTTTTAACATGGTGGAATCGATAGCCGCCACGAATCCGGGTAGGTTGTCCAACTTTTATGGCTGCCACAGTATTCTGCGTTGTTCATCCCTAAAGCTGCTACTCAGATCTTCATGTAGTCCATCCATATAACCGCCATGCCACAATCATTTTAAACCTTTTATGCCATTGAAAGCACCAGGAAAGGGACAATTGTTCAGTCTGGTGAGGCCCGAGATTTGAATCCTAACTATTTTAATCCTAACTATTCCTATTAATTAATTCACTAATTTATTTATGGATCAATGTGCCCTTTCACCTCACAAATTTAGGTATATACATACATGCATTCACAATGGTGTTTTCAAGCATCCATCGAAGAACAAGAATACAATTATTTGATCCATTGGTTGGTATTTTCCTCCAGTGTAAAAAGTGATTCAATATCAAATAGCGATTCTTTTGTTTCCACTTATTTGCATCTTAATTCAATTATTTTATAGTCAATACAGCCGCTAGGAACTCTAGTTCATAGCAGACATGTACATATCCTACACATCTTAATTTATCAAATAATATAATATTCTCTAACAGATTCCACCAAATTGAAGCATTCCCTTTAACCGTGTGAATGTAAATTTGACCTACTTTAGATCTTCCAGAGATTCATAATAAAATAATTTCCCCATGTGTATTAACCAATCAATCAACTCTTTTGGGTTTAAACTTCCATTAAAATTGGTAGTATTCATCTTTGGCTTACATCCCCTATTTGAGATCGCCCAAGTCAACTGTTTCTCTAGTTCTTCTTCTTGTTCTTCATATTGAGCTTTCGTGTGACCACTTTCCTCCTCTTCATTGACACTAATATCTTCAAGATGAATGCCTTTCCTTTGGGAAGTCTCAATCACATTTGGTTGAGCAATAATTCCTCTTAGCATTTTACCTATTTCTATGGGTCAAGGTCCTTGTGGTCTTCCCATTCTTTGTTGTGCCATTTTTCTCCAGCACATATCACAACCAACTTTGATACCAAATGATACAAATAAGAGGAGGGAGTCCTATGGTTGAACTTCGATAGCAGCATAACTTCCTATCCTCAAGATGAATATTAATCGCATGTGCAATCAACAAGAAAATTCCTATGTCAACAATGTCTCAAGACAACAGTATTATAAGATGATAATACTTAATTGCACAAGATGACTCATTTTTGAAATGGCACATTGGTATTCTTTGTACGACATTATACAATTGTACGATGGGTCCTTTAACCATAATATTGATCCACTTGTATAGTTGGCCAAATTATACAATAGGATTTATTCAATAATGCATTGGTTAATTCTACGACAACATAATTGTACAATGACATTTGGATATACAGTGGGATCAAAGGTATAACACTTAGATTGGATGATAGGTTTTCTAAATTCATACAATAATTTCCTTTGTTGAGATGACTCTCCCAGAACTTCATGTTCCCACTCTTGATGTGATGAGATTCACAACTCCTTATCCTTTCAAGCTGATGTTCATCATCCAAAATATTATTTCTTGTATTCTAGGATAAATATTTGTTCTATACTTCTCTGTCAACCTATAAAATTGCACATAAAATCTCCAATGCATGACCCTACCAATCTAAATATTCAACACTCATTCAAAGCTTGAGGTAATGGTAATTTCAAATGTAATTATTTTATTAAGTTGCAAGAACAATAAAGTGAAACAAACGAATATTCTAGATGATAAAACATAGAGAGCTCTAATATCCTTTTCCCTTATTCTCTATATTCTTCTTCTAGCTTATCGTATGTACTTAATCACCATCCTCTCTCTTTCTCTTCCATTTTTTTTCTTTCTACTCTCTTCTCGTGCCATCTCAAAATGTGAGTCAAACCCCTTGACATTTTGGCTCTCTCTTATTTTATTTCTTTATTGCATCTATTTGTTTTGGAGTTTGTTCCTCTCCTCTCCTCCCCAATGTTGTCACTTTAATTCCCTTTCCATTTTTATGATTCTCACCATTTGTCTCCTTGTCAACTTATCTCCTCTGCCCATTTGCTTCCATTTATTTTCAAGATGATAATGGGTGATGGTTACCTTTCCTATAATCATCAAGATGCCCATGCATCAGTGTATTTTTTAAAAAGAGATAGCAATATAAAGAGACCATCTTAAGCAATAAGAGGATTTATTAATCAAGATTTAATTTTCATATTGAAGGTAAGGCAAATCCAATTAAAATGTGGACTAAACGAGATAATCTATATTTGAAAATATTAACATGACAAGAGTTAGTCACTTGGAGCTTAGATCATCTGACTCTTAATATGGGAGATTTTGATAGCATTGAGGACTATATTGCAAGATTTGAAAGGTGTTACATCTTTTGGAGGTACAAAGAATGAAGATATAAGATGTGTTAAAATTATTCTTGACAAACTTTCCTTTTCATTTCTAGATGCTTTGATCAATTTTTAATATTTTACCTATGTTTACATGGAGCATAAAACTTGAAAGCTTCTTGGGATTATATAATCAAAAAAATGAGAATTACTTATAACTATTCTTAAACTATCATTGTGTTGATTTAGCCCCATAAAATTAACCAATTAAAGGAATACTTCAACAATATAGATGATCAAATTAATGATATTTAAAATGAAGTTTCTTTCAAGTTTCTCATCAAACATAAATATTATCAAGTCAAATGGCCCAAATTATATCTAAAGAACAAAATTTATCAAACATATAATCTAACACATAAGAACCCTATCAAGAAAAATATTTTTTTGCAAAATACTCAATTTTTAAATAGAAAATACACATAATTTCACCCCACTCATTAATATTATATATATAAAGAAAAATAGTTATATATTGATATTCAAATTTTCAAAGAACAATTATCCAACAGGCAGCTTGGAGGTCACAAGATTTTTGTCCAAAAGGAGGAACAAGTAACAAAGCAGATTCAAAAACTCTAAAAGGTGTAATGGTATACCAAAGGTTCCAGAGATGCAAAGGGTACCACAACCACCAAGAAAACTTAAAACACCAAAAGCTTTAGAATCACACAATGTTCCAAGGTTATCCAGAGGTATCAATATCTCTAAGGGTATAGAAGTCTTCAAAGGCTTCAAAATTGGCATATGCTTCCTATCGTTTGTGTCACTCATATTGTCTATTTTTTTTCTTATTACTCTAAGATGCAAAGAGACGATGTTTATGGCCTCATTTACAAGATTATCAACCACCATATTATACCTCCTTACAATGTGGGAGTATTGTATATATTCAACTCTGCTCCAATTATCTTAGTCTTATATGAACTATTTATAGTTGGACAGATGAGAAATTATTTCCCTTAGATAGGGTAGAGATTACAAGTCTTGAATCACCATACACATGGAGTTGTTTAATACCTTGTTCCTAAGCCAATTTTTGTCCCATTTTACAACCTATCAATTCTATAACATTATTGGTTGTTTTTCCCAAATTGATTTTAAACTAAAGCATTTCATAGTATGGTGTCACTAGTATCACACCACCAACCATTGTATCTGGGTTTGATTTAGAGACTCCATCAAAGAAAAGTGTAGGGAACTTTATCTTTGGAGGTTTGATTATTCTAATCTATGGCCTAAAATTCAAGATATTTTAGAGATCCATTTGGTGTAACAATTGTATGTCATTTTTCTTAATCTCCTAATATCTTATTGTTTATGATATATAGCTTTTGTGTTCAAGACTATCTCCCTTAACACTCTATTGGTTAATACTCAAAAATTAGTTCTTTTTTCATAAAAAATATCTTGTTTATATCCTTCCATAGGTGCCAAATGATGAATATTGGCATTGAAAACCATATCTCCCTAATAAGGTGCTTGTCCTTTAGTTCCCATTTGTACATTTAGCCCTAATTGGTTAGGCAATTTTCTAATTTGAAGGTTCTTGATAGTGTTGATCCTAGTTGTTGGGTTATTTCAATCTAGATTTTAACTACTTCTATACATTTAAATAATATATGTGATATTGTTTCATTGTTATTAAGATGCCTATGTAAAATATGAGACCCCATGATATTCCTCTTAATGAGGTTGTCTCAAGTAAGAATCTTGTTTTGGAGCACCAACCAAAGAAAGGCTTAAAGTTTGAGGGGAACCTTGTAATTCCATACCTTATCTATGGTTGAGTTCTCTTGACCCTATTTGCTATAATAACACCCCTTGGATGACTCTGTAAACACCTAACCCACTAATAGAGTCCCATATAAGCTATTCTAGAATTTTAGAAGAAAGTTTAAGCCCTTCAGTTTGGATGTGTAGCTATGTCCATGAGTCTTAGTCAAGATTTGGCAGGTGTGGATCTCTCACCCATTCAATTAAGCTTGTAAGAGATTTAGCACCCAATTATTGTAGGTCTACTTTTATTTCTAGGAAATAATTATTAATGATTGGAGGTCCTCCCAAGATTGGATTATTCCATATAATAATTTGTTTACCATCCACTAGAATCCAAGAGGTATGATATAGTATAATATCTTTAGCTTCAATAATATGATTTCAAATTAAATCGAAGCTTGCTATGCTATTTACACTTTTTATGAGTTGGATCCCATTAGATTTTTTCAATAATTTTCATTTTAATATTTGCTTCCATGGAGAGTCTGGTGGAGTGAGCAAATTCCAAAGCAACTTAGCACTTTCTAATTCCTAGGCCTCGATGTTTCTTTGGATTGGTAATAGTCTCCCAATTGACTAAATGAAACTTTTTTCTTTCTAATTGCCTTCTCCCTTGACATAGGAAAGTTCTTCACATTACATCTAACTTCTACAAGATATATAACGATGCATGATACACCAAAAATTGATATATGGGAAGACTTGCTAATATTATTTTTATTAAAATGATTCTTCCATCCAAACTAAACCAACCATTGCTATATTATTGTATTCTCCTTAAAATCCTTTCTCAAATTACATTCCAAGTTTCCTATTTTTTTATGTAATTCTATAGGAACACCTAAATAGTTAAAGGTGACACTACCTGTAGAAGAAGAAAACCACCATGTAGAAGTAAAGTGTAAAGGCAAAGGAAATACAATAAATATGTAAAATTTATTATGAAATGTAGACTTTTACAATTCAAAATATGAAATCCTTTGTCTTTTTACAATACAATAAAGCCACAATAGGATTTTTTTATAATTTAAAATGGTGTATGTGTTTCCTCTTCACAACATATTTGTGATGCGGGTATGTGTGTGTATGTGCTATATCCTTAAGGGCTGCTCCAATAGTGATGTATACCTGCATGCAACCACTCAAAGAGAATGTTAATAATAAAGGAAGCCCACCTTAGTTGGGCTTTTGTTCAAGTAGGATGATATTCAAATAAACAAGTAAATATTGGTGTTAAAACACAATAACAATGGTAAATATACTTGTAGATGCTTCAAACAGTCACTAGAATGAAATGTTGATATTGTTTTGGTAACAAGTGTGAGACCATCTCTATTGAGAAAATGGCTAAGGCAAGATCCTAGGAAAATTTTGGTAGCATGTCGCTAGCACAACTTGGGCTCCCATAATTTGGCCATGGGAGGGTGTACTTATAGATAAAATTGTCTTGAGTGAGTAGGATGCCATGTTCAATCCACATAGGCTCCACATGGGCAAGGGTAGTTGCGTGAAAAGTCTAGAGAGGATAAGGTGGAGGGATTCATTTATTTGCCTTAGGGAAAGGGGGAGTCTAAAAATATGGAAATATATTTAAATTGTTTTTTCTAGGCACATGGGGGGATGTGGAGGGAATTTAAAATTCAAAGAAAGGTGAGGTGGAGTTGTCATATTTAATAGCCTTGGGGGTAGTATCCTAGGGGGATGGGAAGGCTATTTTAAAATTAGTTTTAAAAATCCAAGGAGGTAAGTTTAATAATTTTAAATGCCAAGTGTAATAAAGTGGGTGTCCTTGGGCCAAGTGGCATTAATGTGGATTTTGACTTGGCACCACTTTTTAATTTTAAATTACCTTTTTAAGCATGAGGGGATAGTACATGTGAGGTGGCTTATTAAATGGGAGAATTTTAAATTTCAAAATGGGGCATGTTCTCCAATCTTCTAGAGATTTTACAATAAATAGGGTGCCTAGAACATTTCATAATTTAGATTAGGGGCTTTTAATAGTATGTTTACTTAATATTAAATAGTAATATGATTACTTTATTGATTTTGTTATTTTCTATGTAGGAAAATAATAAATGGTGTTATGATGGAGATGTTGATTATGTTTAATTAACAAAATTGGGATACAATAGCATATTTAATTAAATAATAATGACATGTGGGGGTGTAGGAGAATTGTGTAATATTTTATTATTATTTTTGTTATTTTTATCATTTTGTGGGTGTAGGGATGAATTCAAAATTTGGGTTAATTATTATTTGTTATTTTTGTAAATATATGAAGTATGTCAAAAATTGGATTAATTATTTGTATTTATTATTTATGGGGTATTGCTAAGGTTTTCTAATGAAATATTAAGGGATTTTTAATTTAATTTTATAAAGTGGCCAAAATTAATGTTTGGATATTTTAATTTTATTAATTTAGTATGTCGTCAAAATTATAAAATTTTGATGTCTACACTACCTTTGTGAAATCCCAAATTCCAATAGAAACCTCTATCTTCTATTGTTGAAGTATTTATAGTGTAAAATATGCTCTTTTAGGTTTTAAACTCTACCCTTGTGGCTGAAGAGAAGCAATCTAAAACTTATTTGATCAACTTGACATTTAGTTTTGTGGCTTCCCCTAGTAAAATAGTGTCATCTACAAATTGAGAATGAGTGATTATTCTATATCATGTAATTGCTCTAATTACCAATATTTATTTCCTTCTCAATTTGGTCAGGGTCCTCTATAAAGTTTTAGGTGGAAGGATATAAAGATAAGGGGACACAAGACACCCTTGTCATAATCCTCTAGTGGATTTAAAAACGTTAGCAGGTTCCCCATTGATTAGAGGGGTTATCCAAGGTACCTCTTTGCAAGATCTTATCCAATCTATGATTTGAGCTAGAAATCCAAATTTGACTAATACCTATGTTAAAAATCCAATGTCTACTTTGTCAAAGGCATTAGCCATATCAAGTTTAATGACTATTCTTTATTTTAAGACTTGGTACTTGAGCGTAGGGCTTCATGAATCATTACAATGCTATCATATAATTGTTTCCCTAGAATAAAACCCCTTTGTTTTAGCTCTATCAAATCATTAATCTTCTTTTTAATTATATTTGCTATTATTTTAGTCATTATCTTATAAGAGCAATTGCACAAATATATAGTTCTAAATCTATCAAAAGTAACTACATTTTTTTCTTTTGGAATTAAAGCTAAGAAAGTGGAGTTGATTTCCCTAGATAGCTTACCTCTTATATGTGTCTCTTTTATCATTGCCAATGGGTCATCTCCTATAATTTTATAAAATAACTAATAAAAATTATTGGTGAAGCCATTTAGTCCTCTAGCTGTGTCCTTGGGCAGTGAATGAATAACTTCTTCCAACTCTTCTTTGGTACTACGAAAGAGATATATTTTATATTTTTATTTTTAACAAAGGAGGAATATTGTTTAGGAGAGTTGCTTGAGCCTGTTGATTTATCGTTGTCTTTGTGAGAAAGATTGAGTAATGATCTCTTGCTAGTTCCTTTATGACTGCCTGATCAAAATAATTTTCTTTACTTTTGGGAATGTCTCTTAGTGTATTTCATTAATAGTGTTGCATTTTTTTAGATGAAAATAATTTATATTTTTCTCCTTTCTTGAGCCAAATCATTCTTGATTAAAGTCGTCAATGTGCCTCTTCTTATTTAAAAGTTTAATCCATTTTTTAGTTCTATTGAAGTCTTCTCTCTTTCTATTGAGGGGTTGGAAGTTGATCACCTATTTCTTACTTTTCTTCCTCCATCTATTGTACCAATATGCTTGACCTATTTTGAACTTTAGTCTTGTTGGCAATCTAGTCCCTAACAACTTTCTTGAGATTGAAAATTTTTATTTTCCATACCTCTTGGGGATTGTTTGCATAAACATGTTGCTTCTAGATACTTTTTACTAAAGGTACAAACTCCTCATGCTCCATCCATTTTGGATTATATTTGAAATGAATATTCCCTTTTCCAAGAGCATCATCACCCATATCCAAATAGATAGGCTTATGATCTGAGATCAAACTTTGAATTGTGCCACTTGATACAAGTGGATATTGAATAGTATATTGATAGGGATTAATTAAATATTAAACTTAAGTTTAATTAAATTTTAAATTTTGTTTTTTAGGTTTTAATTGTTCTCCATAGATTTTATCCTTTGTACCTTTGTCACTATGCAACTTTTTTATTGTTAGAGTTGCAACCTTTTGTAAAACCATCCATGGTTTTTTGTCATGGTTTTGATTTCCCCTATTGTTTTGTAAGGGCTTCCTAGCCTATAAAATCAAGATTTTATTAATAAAATAAAATACAAGTATTTGGTAATCTTATCCCTTGTGTTCTATATCATTTGGTATCGGAGTAGTTCATTCCTACTTTATTTCAGGAACAAGATGCCCGCTTTATCTATGGAAGAGATAGCTTAATGCTAAAAAGCCCTTTGCTAAAATCATGTTGATTAAAGCTGCCATAATGGAAGAAATGAGAATAAATTCTTGCTATTGAAAAAGTTACTTTAGAAGAAAAAAGATGAAGACTCTAAAGAAAAATTTGAAAGAACTATGACTACTCCTCACAAAAATATGAGTCATCAAACTCTTGATATTTTTGAGTCTAGCTCTACTCCAACAAAAGATCCTATTTTGAGTGAAATTTTAGATATATCATATTGCACGCTTTCCAATTTTCTTTTTCCTGTGCAACGACCACAAGTTGTTCATTTTTCAATTATTAATGTAACCCTTATCGACATCTATTAAAGTTTGACCTGCTGATGTGACCTCTAGGTTGAAATGCATTCGAAGTTTTGTAGATGTATCACTTCATTTTAATGGAATAAAAATTTAGTCAAATTTTTTTTTTTCCTTTCCTAACTCATCTCTTCTCTTAAAAATTTAATCCCTCTTTTTTATTGCTTTTGTTTTCTAATATGTTTTTGCTACATGTATTATGTTCTTCACTTGCGTGTAATGTGATCTGGTGAACCAGAAAGCCTACAACACTAGGAGTATGCTCTTCACTTGCACATCTACAATCTGGTGAATCATAAACTAGTTTACATTTTTAGAGTACTGCTTCGTCATGTTTATTTTTCATTAGTTTTTATTAAGCATTGAAACTTTTGTAGTTGAACTTGGCCCTAGAATTTCCTCTGGTACTAAAGCTTCTACAACAAAACACGACCCTAGAAAGCGCTTTGATACCACTTGTTATGAACCTCATTTGCTCATCCACATAAGTCATTAACAAATTGTAAAAATATTAAATAAATAATCACAATGAATAATCTACATAAATCAATACAAGATTAATATGTAAATTACTCCAATTATTTTAATTTATATTTCAAACCCTTAAGGTAGGGCAATCGTACAATGCTCCTTATTGGAAGGAAGCCACTCCTTATAATATCTTGACTTGAGATAAATACAATATTCTTCTCTTCCTATCCTCTCTATGATTCTTTACCTATATTTATAATGCCCAACTACCTACCATTCCCACTTATCCATACATGTGGGATAATTACATCTTTGCCCATATTTATAATGCCTAACTACCCACCACTCCTACTTATCAATGCATGTGGGATAATTACATCTAATATAATATTATAATATTTATACACTATTATAATATTAAATACTTTTCTTGGGTACCTAACACCTATAATGTCATATCCATGATCTATTTTCCCTACCCTCAAAATGTTTTATGTGGCCAATAATTGGATATTTGTTTCCAACACATGGGGGTTTCTATATGCCACCACTACTATTTTTTTACCAGTTTTTGTCATGTGCCACATCTCTTGGCACTCTTTAGTTCTACCATGTCCATACACTTGGTCCCTTGAAGACCTATATGCTTTGCATAGCCTTCCCAATCTGGCTATAGTTCACTTGCACCTACCACATGTTCTATGTTAGCATCATGTTTAGCGTCACCATGTCCCTTGATTGTACTCTTTTCATAACACTCATCAAATGTGCATTCCACTTTCACAAGGGGGAAGACTAAATAAGCCATTTTATTTATTTTTACCTTATACTTTGCATGAACATAGAGGTGGTGTCTCCCATGTGAGGATTTTACAATATAAATGTAAATTGTAAACATAACATCCATATATGAAGAAAAGACAAAGATAATCTAAAATTTGCTTCAAGAAAATATTTTGAGGAAGATTTCCACAAGATGCTTGGAGGGAAAAGCCTTTTATTTTTGCTACTCAGGGAACTTTTGTTTTTCACATAAGTTGTGGCTACATCTGGTCCCCAATATAGGTATATTTATAGTTGTTGAAAAGTTGTTTTTGAACCCGACCCAATGGAATCAATATTTTTATGTTTTATGGAAACCTGCTTCAGTTATTGAAGTGACAAAGTTTGGGTTGTTTGTCTTCTAGTTTTGATGTTTTTCCAACTCTTTATCCCCCCATTTGTATGCATTAGATTTTGATGCTTATATGGTTGGTAGGAATGATAGGGAGTAATTAAATATTAATTAAACTTCGGTTTAATTAAATTTAATTAATTGTTTTTTAAGATTTTAGTTATTCTCTATAGATTATATCCTCTATAGCTTTGTCAATATGCAAATTTTTTATTGTCAGATCTTCAACCTTTTTTATTGTCAGATCTTCAACCTTTTTTATTGTTAGAGATACATACTTTTTGCAACCTTTTGTAAAACTATCTATGGTTTTGGTTTCTCTTGTTGTTTTTGTAAGGGCTTCCTAGCCTATAAAATCAGGATTTGATCAATGAAATAATAGGCAAGTATTTGGCAATATTGTCCCTTATGTTTCATATCATATATCTTCTTATATCAAGAAGCTAATAATTCTACAATGAATTTAACCTCAACTCTTCTATTTGTCTATGTAAATTTTACATTTTTGGGGATTATGTCTTGAAGTCTCTGTGTAGTTATAATTTGCATAACCACATCCTTAAAAGGGTATTTGGAGGGAATACCTTCTTTTTCCTCCCATTGGACTAAAGTCATTCAAGTCCTCTAATATAATTAAATTTGAGGGTCTTTCCTAATGAAATTAGTGCTAAAGACTTTTCCAAGCCTCTTGATTTAAGACTAATTTATTTGGTCCATAAAGATTGACTATGGTCCAAGTCTATCCCTATGGAGAGAGGAAAGAAGTTGCTATCAAATTTGAGTATCTTTTTTATTTATACGTATCAAGGCCTGTGGATCCCATGCAAGGAGAAGCTCCCCTAGGCACCTGACAAATCTATTGCTTTTAGGTATGAGGATTTCCATACATTTTTTCATTCTATTCTTGCTAATTGCTCTATCAATTTAGTTTCTTGAATGCATATAACCATTGGCTTCTACTAGGCTATTAATTGACTTAGGTAGTTTCTTTTCAAGGGACTATCCAATCCCATTCCATTCCATGATAGAACCTTCATTTCTTAAGTGGCTTTTTAGCCTTGTTAAAGTTTAAGGTTCTATGTGCTTTCTTTTGAATCTCTATATTTGCTTATTCTATTATTATCTCTTGATTAGAGTTCCTCCCTCTAGTAGAATATTTGGTGGTTGGGGTGCCTATTGGAATCATTGCTACTGCTAACTGAGTCTCTTATATTTCTTCAATCTTCTCTTCTTGAAGGTTTTATTTGGTAACCTGAGTTTCCTCCACTTTGTCTTTTGATTTAGGATCTGATGGATCTTCCCATTTTTTAGATGGCCTTGGATGTTTCTCTTGCTCATTTTGTGATAAAATAGAGAACTTATTATTGGTTTGTCTTTCTGGCTATGGTTGAGGTCTCCTTCTACGTCTAGATCTTCTCTAGTGTTTTCTTCTTAATGTTTGAAATTCTTGTTCTTCCTCCTTTGTCTCTTGTTGTACCTTAGTGGGATAGTCCCTTGAGAAATGGCCATATATGAAAAGTAATGCATTTAAAGGAAATGTGCTCATAATCCAGTGGTTAGGTATGGATCTAGTCCAAGACTTTGATACCTATGTTTTCAAGAAGCCCTTTTTTTAGATTGACTTGAACACACAACCTAGCACAAGTTGCATTATTGACCTTTGGAGGATCCCCATCTACAAATGTGCCAATAGAGCTACCTATAATCTCAAGAGTCAAATTTTTCCATAAATATAGGGGTAAAAATGATAGTCTTATCCAAATTGATACTTCTTTTGGTTCTTCCACTTGTGGTTCAAAACTGGTTGACCATGGGATCATGTAGAGAGGGTTTGATCAAAGGAACTAGGGACCTCCTTGAAATATTACATCTCTTTCCTCTGTGGAGGAGAAAATAACTATGAAATATCCTCTCCTTGCCATCATAGATTTATAGCTAGATATTTTAGATCCCCAAGAAGAGGTGATACATCTTTGAATGAATGTTGGGCTTAGGCCAAATACCCATAAATTTGCAAGCAAGAGCTCTCTTAGTTAGGGTGAGGATCATGCTTGGAATATAGTTTGGAGGAATCTCCACCATTGGAGAATCATCCAACTTAGAAACAAATGAGCCTTTGTTACTTGGTTGGTATTGTTGTGGCCTCCTTGTTTTCAAAGCTTTGGTCATATTTTCTAGTTTTGATTGGTTGAACAAAAGAGGTAGTGAGAACAAGGAAGATGAGCCATGGTCAATGTTCTTGAGTATCGAGGCAGTCATCATGGTGATATCCCGAAAGGAAGGTTTGGGAGGAGGAAGAGATATCCCCTATCATCATTGCCATGATAAGGCTTTAGAGGTGACCAAACCCTAATCTGAGTCAAAAAAGAAAACCCTCACCAAAATCTCAAATATTTTATTTCTTGTCTCACTTTCCTCCGTTAAAGACTTTCCTCTATTAAATTCATGAATAAACCATAAAAGCAAAATTAGAGGAAACCAACAAAAAAAGAAGCATAAAAGCTTAATATAAATAACTACAAAAAAAACTACAAATAATCACAATGTCTACCAGATTTAAACATGTAAAAGATAATGCATTGGGTGGCATGAGCCCTTGTCCAAAAACTAAATACAAACATCAACAATAAATAACAAAATCAAAATCGACAATGTTATAACTCTTTCGTTCATTTCATATTTCTATATTATTTATATTATATAAAAAAATAATAATTTATTTATATAAAAACTTAAAAATTATGAAATTTTAAGAAAACGTAAGTTTTTAAGTTCTTCAAAAATATCTCCCCTCACCAAAAATATCTCCACTCGCCATTCCATCAAAACTTAATAATCATTATACTCACTTCGAGTCCTGATTATATGGGTGATGCCCTTCGTTGCATTAGGTATCATTTTTATGACGTGCTAAGGAAATATGAGGTGTCAGCTTTTCAGAAGCAAGTATTAATGTGGTGTCATTTTTATGACGTGCTAAGGAAATATGAGGTGTCAGCTTGTTAGAAATAAGTATTAATGTGTAGAGGGCTTGGGTTGTCACCTGTTTTACGTGGATGCCTTATGCCACTAGGCTTGGGTCATCTTTCTACTCCCACTCAATCAATACAATTTAAAAGTGACGTGGTTTTTTAGATGGTTGATAAATAGTCCATTAAAATGAATCATCGACACTTCAAATTGGGGTTGACGTAGCAATTAAGCGACCTCAATATTTTTTCAAGAAAATATTCTTTAATAAGTGTCATTCATTCATATATATATATATATTAAATATTTTTAAATAAGATAAAGCCTAGAGTGACATGTAAGGGCCCTTGACGTGGACCAGGTCCTTACTCGTGACATAAAGAGGTGCCTAGCCCTAGGTTTCATTATCTAATAAACCTGGCCCCCTCAAATAACAAACCATGTTGCCATCAAATTTATGAGGGCAGTTGGGCATGCAGCCCACCTAGCGTTGGTCAACAATATCGCCCATATTTTAGTATTCCATTCACGTGAGTCTAGAAGCAACCCCATCTTCTATATGTTTTGTGTGTCGTTAGGAGTCTGTATCTCAATATAATTATTTATTAATCTTATTACTTAAAATATTTAAATAATAGTTTGATTTAAGTTTTTTTAAATATTTTTCAACAAATTTCTTTTACTAACTAAATTAAATTAAAAACAATTAAATAAATAATAACAGATATTAAATATACATACACCCCACATATAGAAAGTTAAAATAATAAAAAAATAAAATTAAAAAGATTGTCAAGCGATTGAGGGCAAACAAATCTATTGAAATAAGACTTTATTAGTCACTCGTAAAAATAATGGAAAATTGATATGAAAATTATAAGCAACAGTATATTATTAATATTGTCACACTATATTGTTATGGTAGACGGAATGTGTAATGAACTGTCGGCAACAGATGTTCGGCTAAATATAAGAAATTGCCAATCGTGAGCAGCCACAACTTCTCCCAACAATTCAAACACATGAAATTCAACTAAATGTAGGTAAACAACGACTAATCAGATTTTCCTCGGCCTTTAACTTTTGATTGGAATCCTAAGGGAAGAGAATTAACAAAATTCTTTAAGCTGGGCTATAGTTTGACTTTTAATATGGGTAGGGGTAGGGGGTGTCCTTTCCAGCTAAATTTAGGAATTTTTTTATCTCCTTTTTATTGAATTTATGTCAAGAATTGGCAAAGAGACCTCCACTTCACTTGACTTCTTAATATGAGTAGGGGTGTCCTTTCCAGCTAAATTTAAGGGAAAGAGACCGCCACTTTACTTCGTTAAACCAGTAGTTTTATTTATGATTAGATGAGGTGGTTAGGGAAAAAAGTATTAATGACATGCAACATCTCAATAAAGGGCAATAAAGAACAATAGAGTGGCCATTCGGTTAAGCTTATTCCATAAAATATATAATATATATATTTTTTATTTTAATTTTAGTTTTAAAATTTATATGAAAGTTTAGGAAGTTTAAAGTTTAAACCATAGTGTAATTGAGTGTGTGAAGAAATGAGTGTCTACAATGTATAGATATATAATTATACATAACAAAAATATATATATAAACTAAAATATATTTTATTTATTTTAATAAATTTAATTTAAAATTTGAATGTTGAATGAAATATTATAATTTTTATTTTAGTATCTATTTTTAAAATAGTTTTAACAAAATTATCAAATAATAATTTGATCAGTTGTATATACAAGTTTCTTTAACCTTTGATTTAGGATTAAGTCAATGAAATTAAAAGCAGTTTTATAAATTATATTTTAATAAATTTTGATTTAAGATTACGTTAATAAAGTCAAATTTTTTTATAAGTTTTAAAAGAAATATCAATTATCCTCATGAGTGTGGTTTACCGGCAAGTACACCACTTGGGTTATGATGTGACCCGAGTTCAATTCCCATGGTAGATGTGTATAAGAAGTATTACTCAAAAAAAATATCAATTTAACTAAAAATTAATAGACTTATGATTATGAAAAGTTCATTCCCACATCAATATTAATGATTTAAAATATCACAGGATGGGAATCTATGCATTGGGCCAAGGCTTCAAGTCAAAATATTGGTATGATCCTTCTTGATTTTGAAAAAGCTTATGACCGTGTGGAATGGAATTACATTATCAGTGCTTTGTTGGCTTTTGACTTTCCTCCTGAATTTTGTAATATGGTTAACACTCTTCTGGTTGATGCTAATGCTTATATAGAGATTAATGGAGCTGTTTCTGAACCTATTTTTTTACAAATATCAATACGGAAGGGGTGTCCCTTGGCTCCTTTGTTGTTTGTAATTGCTAATGACCTGTTATACTATCTGCTCAAGGATAATACTTTTAGTCCTAATATAAAGGGTATTATTCTACCCAATAATATGGAGCTTATAAATATGCACTTTGCTGATGATACTTCTTTATTTGTGAAATTAGATGAGGACAATTTTGTTTCTATGTTCTCTAAAATTAACCTGTTTTTGTAATGCCTCAGGTGCTAAGGTTTTTGCTTCTAAATCTATGATTTTGGGATGGGATTATGATCCTTCGAGTTGGCTTAGCATATTTGAAATGTAGTGGCATGGTCCTTCTTCCCAAGTCAGGTATCTTGGGATTCCTTTTGTTGTTGAGCCAGATCTTAAAAATATGTGGCTTTGGGTGAAGGAAATAATTATTGCTAAACTTGATAAATGGCAGAAAAGAAACTTGTCCTTGGTTGGCAGATTACAGGTTTGTCAAAAAATTCTTTCTACATTCACTGTCTATTTTTCATCAGCTTGGCTTTTCAACTTGTATCAAATTAATTTGATCTAGAAGTATATTAAGCAATTCCTCGGGAACTTATTGGAAAAGATTCACTCAGTTAAATGGAGTTGGTGTGTTGTTAATAAGGCTATGGGCGGGCCGGATCTTACCAATATATGGTTGCAAGGTGTTGCCTTGGCTTCTAAATGGATTTTGAAATGAATTTATGGCAATGAACTGTGGAAGGTACTTACTAGATATAACATATGCAATGTTGTCCCTAAAAGGGCCCAGTGCTAGAAAAATATGTCTTTTTTGGATATTTTGGTTGGCTCCTTTGATGCTAGACCTGCTGGTTCTACTATTTTCCAAAGAATTTGGAATGCTTGGACTGCCATTATAAATAATACATGTATAAATTATGGTAATAAAACTAATAATAATGCGCATCTTTTAAATCAGTCTTGCTGGTGGAATTTGTCTTTCAATAATACTAAGCTTGTGAGATTGAGGGGCTTCTCTGCTAAGGCTTGGTCTGTGAATGGTGTAAATACTTTTAATGATATTATGAATAATGGTGTGCTCAAATCTTGGGAACAACTTAGTGGGGAGTTTGGTCTGCCCAGCTCTCACAGGAGAACTTATACTGTTTTGTCTGCCTCCCTCAATAATTTGAAGAATTCAGAATTTGTGGTTTTTGAAAAATGTTATATGGATAAGTTGTATTAGTTTGATGGCTCCAAAATGTGTGATATTAAATCTAAATCCATCTACAGGCTTCTTACAGATACTAATGATATTTTTTATCATATTAATACTAAGTGTCCACTTTCTCTTTCTCCAGTGCAGGGTCAGAAGAGGATGCAACATATTTGGTCCAGTTTTCTTGAACAAAAAAAAGCGTGTTTTAGGTGGCGTCTACTACTCCACATGCTTTCTTTATCCTCTGATCCTAATGCTGCTATATATTGCTCCATTTGCAGGACTCCTAAGACATTGAATCATATCTTTTTTGAGTGCCTTTATGCTAAGGAATTGTGGTTATCTTTCTTTCATAATATGTAGGGGTGGAATGTTAATTTGGATCATATTAAGCAACAAATTCTTCTTGGTTACATTCCTCATATGAAACCATATTTCAATATGTTTTGGTTGTTACTTTCTTCTAAAATTTTATGGATAATATCGGAAAGCTCGGAATGAAGATTGTTTTCAGAACAGGCCAAGGTACCTTATTGGGTCTCTTAGGAGACTCAATCAACTTTCTGCTTTGTTTTAGGTGGGGAAAAGTTTGCAAGTTTCCAAGGTCAAGCTAGCTCGTCTATTTAATGACATTCAAAATTATGATCATGTTGATAGTTGCACTGAGGAAAAGAACGCATATATGTACAGCTATTACTATTTGCTTGCTCAGAGATGTTATTGTATATTTGTACAGAAATATAATGAAACTGCAAATCTCATATGATGTACAGTATGTTTCTCTCTTCGAGAGGAGTTAGTTGTTTTAGGTGTCTTCTCTTAATCTTGAACATATTATATATGATGTAATTTTCTTTTGCTGATCTTTAATAATCAATTCTACTTTAATATGATGTAATTTTTTTTGTTGATCTTTAATATTCAGTTCTACTTTTTAATTCAAAAAACATATAAAAACTAATGACATAAAAAAATCAATTTAATGTTTCTATAAAAGCTAAACCAAAAATAAAAGAAATTTAAGTTTTTTTAATTATTTTGTAATTTTTTTTTGAAAAGTCTAAGGTTTAAATTGCAGTATACGAGTGTGTTCATGGTTGGGTGGAGACTACTCAACCTTGTGCATTGTGCGTTGGTCTTTTTCACACTAACCAAATATATATATATATATATATATATATATATATATATATATATAATAATAATTTTTAACATTATAAGGGGCATCTGTCCCCTCATTCCAAGGTTTAAACTTAGGTTTTTCTAAATAAAATTTTAAAAACTTACCATTAAGCTATCCTTCCCAAAACAATTTTATTAAAAATATTACTTAAAACATGAGCACCGCCAAGTACTTTACTGTCAATTCCCTCCATACTCGGAATGAGGTCTGGGGTTCAAGCCGGACGGATACAAAATACCCTTCCCCCTCTGGCTAAAGTGGGGGTATACCCGGATGGGACAGGTCCCATAAAATGGAAAGTTTTGGTCCAAGGAAATATGGGGAACGGTTTTCCTTGACATAAAGTTTCGCTCTATATGTTGATATTGATGAGGAGAAATTCAGATTCATTAATCAATTAAATCATGAGGACCAAGAAAAATAATTTCAAGGTGGAGGAACCCGATTAATGGTTTTTTGTGTCCTCTGTAAATTATTGTCAAGATGATCCATAAATTTCCTTGATAGATTTATTAAATTTTGTATGATGTGGTAACTTAGATCACTTGAAAATCCTTATGAAATGTATTGTTTTAGATTATGTATTCCATATTCAATACAAACACATCAATTTTAAATAAAACAATTTTATTTTAAATTATAAAACACACAAGAATTATTAAAATTCAATATGAGACGTCGTTTTAAAAGATCATAGATATGTTACGTCTATTTATAACCATTAGAATTTATTTATGAACTTTTAATATTGTCAGCTATATTAGTTGATGAATCCTATTCATATATAAATTATATTCTTTCAGAATCTTATTACGAAATCATTTTATTATAGAAATAAAGGTTTGAATTCTTTTAAATTTGAAATATGTATTGGTTAAGCTAATTTACTGTTTAAAATTTTAAGCTATTTTTAACATCAAACCATGATATATATATATATGAAAATGGATTTTTCCATAGCCATGCAGTATTTATCAATGGAATTGAGGACTTCCTCCCCCTTTTATTAAGGAAAAAAAATCTATAGGAATCTTCCAAAACGAACCCACTCACCACGGAGGAAGATTATAGGTACCGTCATATATAATGAAGACAAGCTAAATATTTCTCACTTTTAGAAAATAAAAGCGACTTTTGTTCCTACACAAAAACGACTTTTGATAAAAAGCGGAGCCTAGTTCCTCAAAAGATAATGCCTAAGCCTAAGCCAACTAGCCTTTCTTTCCCAACCATTTTTTAAAATTTCGTTACTTGGACGATCTCAGATTCTATGTACATGGTAGCCCACATCAAATTTGTTTCCAACGTGAAATGCGGAGTGCACCGACAAAAGAAGAATTCACTCTTGACGTTGAAAGACTTCACCAGGGCGCCTAACATACCAAATTCTCGTCATTAATGCCCTCCAACATCCGTCGCCCTCCTCCCAAATGTGTATAAATAATTGATCTCCGCGAGTGAATCCCATTGTGGGTGGCTGTTGTTTCCCCTGGCTTCAGCTAGGGTGGATACGCATTACAAATAATTACTGTAACGAGACATATATTCATTACATATGTATCCACTCATTAATGGCGTAACTGTGCCCAGAACTGAGGACCACTGGTGGCGCAAAATGGAATATGTGGTCCACCAAATCATTCATTCAAAGATTTCTTCTCTCTTCTCGCCAATATTTTCTTTCTATTTTTTGTTTTTGTCGCTTGTATTGTTTTCTGTTGTACTGCTTGTGGTATGGGGAACTGTCAAGCCTCGGATGCTGCCGCCGTGATTGTGGAGCATCCTGCTGGAAAGGTCGAGAAGCTCTATTGGTCGGTTAGTGCGAGCGAGGTCATGGTTTCGAATCCCGGCCACTACGTGGCTCTTATGAGGGTTGTGCAGCCCAAGGGTGGATCTGATGGTGGAACGAAGCCTCAGAAACAGCTTAAACTTCTGCGCCCCGACGATGCTCTTCATATTGGCCATAATTATCGCCTCGTTAGCTTTGAAGGTGCGTCTCAGATTTCAAATTTATAAATTGCTTTCAGTCTCATATGTTGTGATTAATTCTAGCGATCATTGTAAGGTTTTAAGTGGATTTTTTTGCGTATGGCTTGTTCTATTTTTTTCTCTTTTGGCGATCATTGTGTTTTGAAATGGATAAATGAATTTTTGTGTAATTACAGATATTACTGTAGGTTTTTTAGTTGCCACTGTCTGTTGGTTTGATTGTATATTTAGATTAAAGAAGGCTGTTGTGTTTAACTATGATGTTAATGCAGCTTTTTTGGGATGGTTTGTGCAGAGGTTTTGATGGGGTTTTCTGGAAAAAACAATGTGAAACTGAATAAGTTACTTTCGTCTGAGAAGGTTAAGGGATCGAGCCCTGAAGGGTCTCAATCACTTTCACTTAAACCAGGAAGCCTCGGAGACAGATTACAGGTGCTTGATTTACACATTTATATATTAATTAAATGTTCCACGTTCTTTGGCATGTATAATCCCTGTGAGGTTTGAATTTAAGTTTGTTTGTTGAAAATTGAAAGACATACCAATTAGATATTAGTATTTTTATAAGATTAATTTATTATTTTTTAATTATTGTAAAATATATTTATATAAAATGTTATTATATATATTGAATTGAGAAGAGTGTGTGTTATTTTATAGGATCAAGGATTGAGCATGGTTAGGGGGATGGGAGGTGCAAGCTCAATGGGAAGACAAGGACAATGGAGGCCAGTGCTACAAAGCATATCTGAAGTTGGTCGTTGATGCTCTGGCTTCAATGTGAAAGAAAAGAAACAAAAGATGCATAATTTTTGCATCAAAATTAATAGACATGACTATGCTCAAAAAGCTTGTAATGATAAAGCCTACAATAAATCATTATGTGGAAGATTTCATATTTGTGTTGGAAAATATCAACGTGAGATTTAGAGCCCAAATCAAATGCAAAATCAAATCTAGAGCCAAAGTTAGAGCTAGACCAAAATTTCATTTTACTATGCTGAAAATTAAGGAGGGATAGTATTATTTTGTAAAAGGTACATTTTCAGTTGTGATTGACACCTTCAAATATTTGTTATACTAAATAATGTAATAAGGGGATGTTAGATTATTATTACATCATTTGATGTTATTTGTTATATTGTTACACCTTAAGAGTGGTTGAGAGAAGCTAAACAGTTAAAAGGTGAAGCACCAAGAGTCTTTTGAGACAACCAAAAGACATACAATTGTATATATAAATATGTGTATGGATTGAGGCTAGACATGAGTAATAAAAATATTATGTGCTTTAAAATCTATTAACTTAGGTGTTTATTTCATTAGTTAATCTAGTAGTTGACATGGCACCATAAAAGTTTTGAAACATATTTTTATTTATACAAAGGAATCCATTTAATTAAATTTCTTATATTATTATATAGATTGAAATAAGCCCCACCCAAATTACATTAGAAACACATATTGGTATTATAACAATGTTCTCCTCCTTGAGGGTTGAGGTATTTGACTAGATAATATCATGTCATTTGATTAAATGTTAAGGTTTACTATTTGAATTGGAACCTTAGTCTATGGTGTGAAACTCCTCACTCTTGACCACTTAATGTAAATCATATAGGCATCTAGCCAATTCAAATTAAGCATTTTTCTTCTTGAATTTATCATAAGGAGTTAGTCGAAGACAAGTGGAAAAATCTAATGAAACTTATCAACAAATGAGAATGTTCCAAGTGGAAATTTTATATTAGGAGATGTAATTCTAAGGTTTGGATCAAATATTTTAATTATTTTGGAGGTTGATAGGATGACCCTTCTAGAGGCCATAACTTTTACATATGAAAGCATTTTAGACTTTCTTCAAATTGCGTGAATCGTTGAGCTCTTTTCATTGGTGATATTTATTCAAAGATATGTTTAAATGGAGACATGATCTTGGGTGTGATGAACTTCAAAGCATATGCCATATGTTTGAATGGGTAGAATTATAATATATGGTCAACTCAAATAACCAGTTTAGATAAAACTTTAGTGCATGATGCATATGAGAGGAGGGAGTCCTCTTATGGATGACCTTATCAAGCAACACAAGTTCCTATCCTCAAGATGTATGATAATCACATGAAAAAAAAAGTCTACAACGATAATATCTCAAGTCTCAAGATAATGGTCTTATAATACGATAATACTTCATTGCACAAGATGACTCTTTTTTGAAATAGTACATTGGCAGTATTTTTACAACATCATACAATTGTACGAGTCTTTTAACCATATGGTTGATCCACTTGTATGGATGAACAAATTGTACTATAGGCTTCCTTCAATAGTATGTTGGTCTATCATACAACATCATTGTACTATGACATTCAGATGTATGATGGGTTCAAAGGTACAACACTTGGATTGTATGACAGGTTTTCTAAATTTTTAGGACAATTTTCTTCGTTGAGATGATTCTCCTAGAACTTCCTGATACCTACGCTTAAGAGGACAAGATTCACGACTCCTTATTCTCTTGGTTCGATGTTCCTTGTCCACGATTTCATATCTTATATCCCAGGATAAAGTTTTATTTTGTCTTTCTCCCACAACCTCTAGAACTACAAACATAAACTCTCCAATGCATGATCCCACCAATCTAAAAATTCAACACTCATTCAAAGCCTGAGGTAATGGGAATTTCAAATGTAATTATTTTATTAATTTGTAGGAACAATAGAGTAAAATAGATAGATATTTTGGATGATAAAAAATAGATAGTTCTAAGCTTATTTTATCTTCTTCTATATGTTCTTATTTGAACTTCCATCACACTCAATAACCATCCTCTATCTTTCTCTTCTAGAACTTCTCTTCTTTCTGCTCTCTTCAGATTGTCACTCAGGTCCCCTGATCTTCTAGCTCTCTCTTCCTTTTTTTCTTGTGTCCATTTGTTTTGAATTTTGTTCCTCTCCTCTACTCCTTGACATTGTCCCTTTCATTCCCTTTCCTTTTTGATAATTCTCACCATGTCTCCCCATTAATTTCTCTCCTCTTCTTATTTGCTTCCATTTATTTTTAAGGTGATAATAGGTGATGATTA
Source organism: Wollemia nobilis (assembly GCA_028583015.1). NCBI lineage: Eukaryota > Viridiplantae > Streptophyta > Pinopsida > Araucariales > Araucariaceae > Wollemia > Wollemia nobilis. Next base: position 267,409 of record JAQPPZ010017255.1, read on the forward strand.
TCTTTCCCATATGTCTTTGCATCATACTCACTAGGTAAGTTATTTGTACTTATGCTATCCACAATCACCTTGCAACATTTGTTTCTTGATTTACAAATTATCCTGAACAGGTTCCTCCTTTACTCAAGTTCATGCACCTCCTTTGTGGATTTTAACAACACTCTTCATCATAAATGACTCTCCTTGTTTTGGTTCCTCCATGTGCTTTGGTGAAGTAATATTCTCTTCATCTACTTGTACAACTTGGTTATGGGATTCCTTACCATGTTGGCTAGTTTGTTGCACTTGCGGGTATTCATATGCTCTATACCCTTCTTCCAAGTATCTATAACACTTGCTAGTAAAATCACGTCCTCTACCTCTATCAAATCCACCTTGTCCTCTTGACGATTCACCCTTTTCTTAGGTACTTTGGTTGAAATCACTTTGAGAAGTACTAACTTCTCCTTCTTGCATATGCTACCCTCTACCACTATTCAATTGTTCTCTTCCTATGGATTTATTTTATTGCTTACAGACAATATTTACTTTCACATTGAGTGCATATTGATATGCATCCTTGATTGTTCTAATAACGAATTTCATCTTGTATGGATAACCTTAGTCCATTTACATATCTTGTCACTTTTTCTTCATCATCTTCAATATGAACTGTTCTTATGGTCAACATATAGAATTATTTTGTATACATTGTCCCCCTAACTCCTTTTGCTTGAAGTTTTGAAGTCTTCTAAACAACCATATTTGGTAAATAACAGGAAAAAAATTAGACTTTATTTTGATTAAAAACTTATCTCAAATTTGAATTTTATCATCCCCATTTTGTTGCCTTTTTGTTTGGACATGATTCTATTGGCTTTTAAGCCTTACTACCACAAAATATCATATGTCCCAATATAAATAAGTCGTAATATTATAGGTCAAAATATCAATACAAACACATCTCATATAATATTCAATAATATAATAATACTACTGAAACAAAAATACTCATAATGTTATTCATGAGTCAAATATGTAATCTTGAGTTTTGCTCTACATTCAGATACATTTCATGGAGTTTTATCTCCATAATATAGCTTTACAAGATAACTCTTCAAATTCTTGACTATTGCTTTCCATATGACTATTGAATTCTTATTTTTCCACTTGCATATGAGACTCTTAGTCTTCTAGAATATCTACTTACATGACAAATGTACATATCTTGCACATCCTAATTTATCAAGTAATGTAATATTCTCTAAAAACCTTCGTGTATTACATTATTTGATGTGAACTCTTGATGTACATAGATGATTATGGAATATCTAAAATTTGTTTCAACCAAGTGCTTTTGTAAAAATATCTACAATTTGATCTTCAGTAGAAACATGTTTTAACTGGATATGATGATTTTGAACATGATCCCTGATAAAATGACATTGAGCTTCAATGTGTTTTGTTCTTTCATGAATAATTGGATTTTTTATTAAATTAAGTACTACTTGATTATCACAATTTATTATTGTAGGAATTCTTATGATTTCCATATCTAACAATATATACTATAACCAAAGTGCTCTAGTTTGAGGTCTTGTAGTAGTAAGATCTAACATTTGCTATAACATATATGTTTGATTATGAGTCTTCACTTGATAAGTCTTATTCGAAAAAAACTTAGAATTGTCCCTAAATCAACCTTTTGTTCTTAATAACATTTTTGTTTCCTTCATCAAATACTATATCTTTGCTTATGTAAATTTTCTTTGTTGTTGGATCAATTATTCTATAAATTTTTGAATCATCATCATAACCAAGAAATATTCCACACATAGTTTTGTCATCTAGTTTAGTTCTTATTTGCTTTTGGATATGCATGTATGCCTTACATCCGAAGATTATCAATTATTCTATTGTTGTTTTTTTCTAGACCATACTTCTTTAGGAGTAAAATTTTTTAGTATCCTTGTACAGGATCTATTTTGTAAGTATACAACTATTTTAACTATTGCCTAATATTGATAATCAAGATAAGCTTCTTTTAGCATACAATGAACCACTTTCATAATTGATCTATTTATTATTTCTTTAATACCATTTTGTTGTGGTGAATATGCTATGGTAAGTCATATTTTTATGTCATTGGTTTCTAAAAACAAGTTAAATTATTTTGACAAAAATTCACCTCCTCTATCTAAACGAAGATTCTTGATTGATTTTCTTGTTTCTTTTTCCACTAGTAGTTTGAATTGTTTGAAACAACTGAATGCTTCAATTTTATAAAATACACCCACATCTTTCTGGAGTAATTATCAACAAATAGTTGAAAATACCTATGTCCTTCAATACTAGTAATGTTCATTAGATCACATAAATTTGTATATGTTCATTCCAATGGTTCTTGAGTTCTATGCTGATTAAGATCAAAAGGTATTCTATGTTGTTTTCCTACTAGACATTCTAGATAGACTATAGATTCCCAAGAAAATTTAGGTAAACCTTTGACTATTTGATGTTTGCTCATTTCAATTAATTAAGATCCACTTATGTGTCCTAGCCTTTTATGTCAAAGTTCTCTTATTTATGAAATCCTTGCTAATAGAGCCATATTTGAAAATATATCTAGAGTAAATAAACTATTTTTATAAGATCCCAAAGCTATAACTCTTCCTTGTTTGGTAATAAGACATTTTTTTTGTCTATAATGTTTTAAATTCAACTATCAAGTTTGATCCATTAGTTGAGATATTGAAAGAAGATTAGCAGTTAGTCAAGGTACATATAATACATTACGAATTATTCCTTTTTCATTTGATAGATCAATTAAGACATCTCCTACTCCTTTGACCTCATAAGTCATACTATATGTTATGACCACTTTCTTTTCATATTTCTCTTGAAAAATGTTAAACCGTTGTTTATTTCCAGTCATATGCCTACTTGCTCTAGAATCAATATACCAATAGTCCATGATAAGTTCCTTTGAAGTTGCAATCCTTATATATCCAAAGTTTAAATAATAACTCAAATAAGAAATTTACAAATTTCATATTTTCTAAACCTTTGATGTAGAAATCCTTTTAATTCCCTAATACATTAAATTTGCAAAATTTACAAAATTTAAATTTCAAAATTTCAAAGATTTTAAAATTTTCAAATCTTAAAAATACTTAAAAAAACTTCTAATCTTCTAATCTTCAAGGCTTTTTAAAAGAAACTATTATCTTTCAAACCTTATAAAATTAAATCTATAAAGTAACTCATATCTAAAAAGATAAATTCAAATCAAAATAACAAAAAAAAAAGGTAATTAGGGTGCATAAATATTTCAATAGCTTTTATTTTAAAAAATCTTATATTTCCACCTAAATTGTTTTTAAAATTCAATTTTAATTTGTTTCTCATAAAAATATTAACTATGCATTGAATATAACATGTAACATATAGATGTTACCTAAGTTGACCGACGGATATCTCATTGCACTCATCAGAATATTGCCAATGTTGCCTTATTCCTCCTAAACTTGTTTTTGTTGAAGCTTAGAATTCCAATGCTCTCTCCCACGTTATCATTTGGCTCTTCTAGTGCTCACTTTGTTATCCTTCGTTAATCATCAATGGTAGCACATCTACGCTATTTTTTGAGTGTTTCTCTATGATGGTCTTCGTTGCTTTGAGATGGTATCATGTCTTCGCTAGTCGTTGAGTGTTGCTCTAATATGGTATTTGTTTCTCTAATATGGTAGCACGTTCATGTACTATTCTATTAGGATTTTTTGATCTAAGATGATAGCACTTCTAAGTGATATTTTCTATAATGATACCTTTAATTTCTATGTAATCTAGCATCACTTTCTTTTATATTACTGTGACACTTAGTGTTGTATTAGTGTTGGTCTCATCTTCCTCTAGTGCCCTATTAGCACTATTCTTGACTCTGCCTTATTAGCATTGTTCTCATATTTATTCCTCTACCACCATGTTAGTAATGTTCTTGTATTTGTTCCTCTAACACCTTGATAATGCTCGACCAGGCATCCTAATAATACTTGATATCTTCTATTATCGATAAGCTCTTAAGGTTGTGCTCTCTGATTGTAGTCTTCCTACTCATGTAGCCTTTGTATTGGCCTTCTATGTAATGGCCTCTCTGCTTTGAATATTTAAATTCACTATTGCATTGAACATTCTTCTTCAAGAACATTGTTCCATGGCCAATACTGGATTGATATTTTCAATCAGTCTTGTTATCCAATATTTCCTTATCTTAGGAATTTTATAATGCTTTCATCTTATTTGTACTTTACTTCTTCTTTATGCTTGAATTATTCTCTATTCCATAGAATCTTTGTATTGCTTCTCTTTTTTAGAAGTCTAGTTGCTCCTTTATCTCCTAGAAACTAAAATGCTCCTCTATCTCCTAGAAGATATGATGCTTCTCAATCTCTAGTAGATATGATGTTCCCTTATCTCTAGAAGCTATAATACTTCTCAATCTCTTGAAGATTTGATGTTTCTCTCTCTTCTCAATATCTATACATATCTCCAATGGCTAGAATCTAATTATCCTCTTTTCTATAGAATCCAATATCAATATTAGAGTGACTATGAATGTCCCCAAATATCCAACTTCCTCTTGAGTTGGATCTTGACCAATATTAGTTGAGTCATAGTCTTCACTAGTTTTCCTTCAACCAAGTGGAAAGACACTAGCATCTAAATCAGGGTGACTTATCCTTGCTCCCGCACTCTCTACTCAATTAGACCTTCTAAAATATAGTCCAATTATTAACTACTTTCAAAGTGGATAGACTCTAACACAACTCTATCAAGAATGAATAGAGTTAAGTGGTAACTTTGATACCATTATTGGCCTTTAAGCCTTACTACCATAGAATATCACAGGTCCCAATATAAAGAAGCCACAATATTATAGGTCAAAATATCAATACAAATAATGTTAGCTTTTGATGCTATATATTAAAGGAAATGCAACCACAAGAAGTAAAATAAGCATGCAATGTTATATCTATGATAATGGCAATATAATAAGCAAGTAAATAGCATGAGAAACTTCTAAAATAACTCATGAAATAGCCATTAATGAAAGCTCACGAAAATAGGAACTTGATACAAAATGGAGATCTCAAATGCTCCATGCTTCATACAAGTTCTACATTGTATCTAGTCTATCTTGTGCTTCTCTCTATCACTCTCTCTTTTATCTCATCTATCAAAGGCCTATATATAATGAGACATGACTCTTGGCCTTCCATCTTCCTATGACTCTTCATATTCCTATTCTAAGGACTCATGTACATGTGGACAACATGCACATTTACATCATTGCACATTCTAATAATACTTTGTGCATTTATTACATTACATAAAGTAAATACTCAAGCTCTAATCTAAGACACTCTCCTAATCTAAAGATGTACCCAAGATGGTACATTAGCATGTACCAAATAATGTAATATATTCCAACACCCCCCTATATTACATTATTTGGTTATTGAAGACTTTAGTCTTCAATATGGTCTTCATCATGGTTTTAGAATTTGAGTTCTTCTTTTTTGTCATGTTTCATCTTTCTTCTTCTTATTCTTCTTTCTTTTCTATATTTTTACTAGTGATATATATTCTTCATGTTGAGTTAGTATATCATCACAATAATATTGGCTAGGATTGCTAGTATGTTCATTTTGTTTCATGTTTTGAAAGAATTCAAAAACAATCAATGATAGATATATCATCAAACATTCTTATGATGTAAATATAACTATATTTTGAGTATTCCACCAAGCTTTGAAAAGTACTTCATGAAGATAACCAATTAATGTCATAAAATTTCCTTATTTTGCTTCCTTGAGAAACAACGAGAATCTTTATTTTTTACTAGTAGATAAATATTTGTATCCATCAAAGGTATCTATTAAGTTTTGTGAATAAAATTTCAATTCATGAAATAGTTCTTCATTATTGAATGCATTCCTCACTATTTCATCCATGCTTCTTCTAATTTAATATTTGAAGTGGAATTCCTTATAGCTCCCTAGTGTTATGTATTGAGAATAGTTTTGATAGAATATTTTATCTTTCAAAACCTTTGAAGTTGTCTACCTTATGACTCCCTAGTTTAGAGATCAAACTCAATGAACTCTTTTCAATTCTCAAATTTGTAGGATACCTTGAAAAACTTAATGTTCAATCAATGGTTTTGTCAAGGTTTTAATTTTTCAAATCTCTAGGTAGAATTCCTTTTAGCTCCTTAGTATTTTTATTATGAGATTAAATTTGATAAAACCTTTTCAATTCTCAAGTTTTGTAGAATACCTTGTATCTACCAAATATTTTGAATATACTATGGTCTTGATAGTATGCTTAGCTTTCTAAGTTTTTCTTGAGTTGAATCCCTTTTATCTCCCTAATGTTCAACTTCTATTCTTCACCTTATTTCTCCCTATTAATGAATAAATAGAAAGCTAAAGATAGATTTGATGCAATTTCAATTGGTAATATTTTCTATCTTCAATAACTTTAAAGTTGGATTCCAAATGTAATTTTCCAACTTTTCAATAGCTCTATGTTTTGCTTCTTTCAATTTTCAATTGAATAATTTCTAAATTTCAATAATCTAATTTGGTGTTGAACTCCTTATATCTCCCTAATTGGAAATTTAGAAACTATGGATATTTGCAAATTTAATGTTTCAATTTCTATGTAGAATTCCTTTTTCCTCCAAATGGGTTATTTGCAAATATTTCTTGTGCTTGAATAAAGTAATTTCAAATGCTATTCAATTAAATCTTTCTTGCTTCAAAAAGGTTTTCAAATATTTCAATAATGCATCTAAGGCAATAATATATCAATGCAATTCCTTATACCTCCAATTATCTAATTAATCTCAAGCATAAATATTAACTAGTTTTGACCTTAGCATTAATGTTCCTTATTCCTCCTTTAACTTTATAAAAATGCAATTTGATTTAAATAAATCTTAATACCTTCTTGACTTGGACGTGTATTGAGTATGAGGTCTATTTCTCCTTTGACTCCTCTACAACTTGCACTTGTAATAAAGTGTTGTTCACTCCTCCATATTCAATGCTTATGACACAACATTAATTGCACTCCCTTTTGGTGCCTTCAATGTTGTTGACTAACTTCAACGTGCTGCTAGTTACATTCTCCTTCCACTATGTTGTTGGTTTCACTTCACTATGTTGCGCTACATTCTCTTGGATTACCTTCTTATTGCATGAATAAGTGTGAGACTTGTCACTCATGCAAGGAAAATATTTCCTCTTCCCTTGGAGTTTTCTTTTGCACTATGACACTTGGTGGTAAAAATCTTCACCTCCTTGTCCTTCCAAGTGATGGCACTTCTTCTTTGTAACGTTCTTTCTACTCCCAACGTGTTGTCTCTTCTTCCACGTGGTGTTAACTTCCTTCTCTCTTCTCTGCTTGGTAGGGCACTAACTCTTCTCCATGTGGCATTGTTCTTCACTTTGTAACATTCCTTTTATGTGGTGCTATCCCTTATAATGCTCCTTCCACATGGTGCTATGCTTTGTAACTCTCTTTCATGTGCTATCTTCTATGTAGCGCTCTCTTTTGCTTTGTAATGCTTCTACAAGCACTGTATCTTTTCAACGTGGCTCCTTTGATGATAAGCTTGCTCCTTCTTCACTTAGTAACGCTTGATGCTGCAACTAACCTCCTTTGCTATGAATGATACCTCTCCTTTACATTGGTTAATGTTGTTGGTTGGCATTTTCAAGATAATGTAGTGTTTTCAAACCTTCAACATGGAATATCCTTGGCTCTTGCACTACTTTGCTCACTAATGGCACTTTGGTGACTAGACCTTATTGTTTTGTGGTGCTTTGATGCTTATTGGCTGCTATACATAGCTTAAGGAGACACAAGATTATGCCTTTCAAATGCTTTCCCCCTGTACTTTCAACTATCACCCTTGCTTTCACGAAATGGTGATTTCTCCTCTCGAATGTGGTGGTGGTGCCTCTCCTTTTTGCTATTCCTCTGGTGGCTCCTTTTTACCAAGATGTGGTAATGGTGGTTTCTCTTTTATGTTGCCTTTTCTTCTTTGGCTATTCTTCTACCATATCTCCTTCTTGGCTCAATGCTTGGTGATGTCTTCTATGGTGGCTCCAAGCTTCTAAATTATGCCAAAACTTTTGCCAATATTTGCTATACAATATTGGCTTATTTGCTTTCCAATAGATAGTAAGAAGTTGATATTTTATTTTCCTTGTATTATATCTAACTTCTCCTTTCTTTTGTGTAGGTTTTAATCCCTTGTAAATGCAATCTACTCCAACCTTGAAAACATAAACTTGAGACCTTTCCTCTTGCAACTTTAAAACCTCAAATACGGTGCTTTTGAAGACTTAATACTAAGCTAATATAAATATTCAAATAATGAACTTTTTGCACCAATATTGCATACCTTTTGGTCTCCTTCTATAGCTTGATTTCTTGGTGATTTGACTCACCTATTTTCTGCCCCGAGTTTGTTAAATTTCCCTTGCAACTCTACTTGCTGTCCAAATCAGCTCATAAACTCTTCCAATTCGTAGCTTTATAACTCCTTTAACTTGCTGCCCAAGAATGTATAATTTTGCAGCTATAATACTGCCCAATTCTTTCTATATTTTAGCCTTTGGTTTTCTGTCCAAAAAGGCTTTAATTTATAGCTTCCAATGTTATTTAGAAATCAGTTTCTATGCTGTCCAAAAAACTGATTTTGTGGCTTCAATTCTCCTCCAATTTGCTCTCTTGAATTCTGAAAATTTACAGCTATTAATGCTGCCCAAATGTTTCCCTCTTATTGTCCTTAAATCTATACTTTTCAAAATTCTAACACAGCCAATTCCTCCTTCGATTTGATGTCCTAGAATTCTCAAATATGCTTGGAAACTCCTCCAATTTGCAGCTAAATATTACTTTCTAGAACCCTTCAATTTTTGCTATAAAAAATCAGCAATCTCCTTCTTCCAAATCAGCCTTCAAATCCTTTGTGGCTGTCCTTAAAACTCTCAAATCTGGTGGCCTCTTCTAGCTTCTTTCTCCTTCAATCTCCTTGTCAAATTTTGACTTCAAATTTGACCTCCTTTCTCAAGAATCTGAATGTCTTGAGATCTTTGTAAAACCTTTCCAAAATTTGGCAAACTTCTTGCCAAATCCTTCTTCCTTTTGGGCTTGTTGTTGGATGGTGATAATTATCCCAAATTCTTCTCTATCAGGTGCTTCTCCTTGCTAGAAATCTTCTCCCTTGAGCTCTCTTCAAACCTCCTCCAATGATCACTTCTTCAATTTCTTCAATGAGGCTTTTCTAGCCTTCTCCTTCTTTCTCCTTTCAAGTTTGCTTGAGGTCTTCTTCTCTTGGGCCTTCAAATTCTGTAGCTCCTCAAATATTCTTCTCAAAACTTCAATGAGATATTTCCTTGATCTCTCCAATATTTCAACTATAGAAGTTTTGCAATGAGATCTCTTTCTTGGATCTTCAAAATCTATTGCTTCTCAAATCTACAATAGGACCTTTTCTAGTCCTTCTCTATCTTCAATCTTCCAAATCTGGAAGTTCTTCAATGGGACCTCCTTTGGGTCTTCTTATCAATATTCAATATTCTATGGAGATATCTTTCTTGAGTCTCCTCAATATTCTATCTTCAATATACAAATCCTACAATGGGACCTTTTCCTTAGGCCTCCAAAAAACTTCAATCTTCAACTTGTTGCTTCAAGTACTAGATCGATTCCAAAGAAGATATTCTTCCTAGCTATTGTAGGAAGCTTCTCAAATTTCTTTGAATCTAATTTTCTACAACAAAGTATTAGAAAATGATAATGGAAATTTCTTTAAATCTAAAGAAAATGAACTTCACTAGTTGATTTATCAATCTAGTGGAATCAATGTTGAGTCCTAGTCTTCACGAGTTTTTCTGCAACTCTGTGGAAAGACTCTAGCCAAAATAGCAATTTTAGAAATTCTGAAAATGAGATTTCCTATCTCCTCTCAATCTCTCTTGTGGCTCTCTCTATCTCCTATCAATCTACCTTGTGCTTTGATACCACTATTAGCTTTTGATGCTATATATTAAAGGAAATGCAACCACAAGAAGTAAAATAAGCATGCAATATTATATCTATGATAATGGCAATATAATAAGCAAGTAAATAGCATGAGAAAATTTTGAAATAACTCATGAAATAGCCATTAATGAAAGCTCACAAAAATAGGAACTTGATACAAAATGGAGATCTCAAATGCTCCATGCTTCATACAAGTTCTACATTGTATCTAGTCTATCTTGTGCTTCTCTCTATCACTCTCTCTCTATCTCATCTATCAAAGGCCTATATATAATGAGACATGACTCTTGGCCTTCCATATTCCTATGACTCTTCATCTTCCTATTCTAAGGACTCATGTACATGTGGACAACATGCACATTTACATCATTGCACATTCTAATAATACTTTGTGCATTTATTACATTACATAAAGTAAATACTCAAGCTCTAATCTAAGACACTCTCCTAATCTAATGATGTACCCAAGATGGTACATTAGCATGTACCAAATAATGTAATATATTCCAAAAAATAAATATCATATAATATTCAACAGTATAACAATATTATTTAAAGGAAAATACTCACAATATCAAATATGAGCCAAATATATAATCTTGAGTTTTGCTCTACATTCAAATACATTTCATGGATCTTTGTCTCCAAAGTATAGCTTTAAAAGACAACTCTTCAAATTCTTAGCTATTACTTTACATATGAACTTTGGATTCTTATCTTTCCATTTGCATACAAGACTCTTAGTCTTCTAGCATAACCACTTACATGACATGTACATATCCTGCACATCCTAATTTATCAAATAATATAATATTATCTAATTTATCAAATAATATAATATTATCTAACAGATCCCACAAAATTGAAGCATTCCCTTCAACCATGTGCATGTAAATTTGACCTACTTTAGATCCTCCATAAATTCATAATCAAATAATTTCTCCATGTCTATTATCTAATCAATCAACTCTTTTGAGTTTAAAATTCCATTAAAATTGGCAGTATTCATCTTTGGCTTACATACCCTATATAAGATCGCCCAAGTTAGTCATTTCTCTAGTTCATCTTCTTGTTCTTCATCTCGAGATTTTGTGTGACAACTTTCTTCCTATTCATTGACACTAATCTCCTCAAGATGAATGCCTTTCCTTTGGAAAGTCTCAATCACATATGGTTGAGCAATAATTGCTCTTAGCATTTTAGCTATGTCTATGGGTTAGGGTCCTTGTGGTCTTCCCCTTCTATGTTGTGCCATTTTCCTCCAATACATATCACAACCAACTCTGATACCAAATGATGCAAACAAGAGGAGGAAGTCCTATAAATGAACTTCTAAAGTAGCATAAGTTCCTATCCTCAAGATGAATAGTAATCACTTGTGTAATCAACAAGCAAATTCCTATGTCAACAATGTCTCAAGACAACAATCTTATAATATGATAATACTTAATTGCACAAGAAGACTCATTTTGAGATGGCACATTGGTAGTATTTGTACGATATTATACAATTGTACGATGGGTCCTTTAACCGTATGATTGATCCACTTGTATAGTTGGTCAAATTGTACAATAGGCTTTCTTCAATAATGCATTGGTTAATCGTACGACAACGTAATTGTACAATGTTATTCGGATGTACAATGGGCTCAAAGGTATAACACTTATATTGGATGATAATTTTTCTAAACTCATACAATAATTTCCTTTGTTGAGATGTTTCTACCAGAACTTCGTGATTCCCACTCTTGAGGTGATGAGATTCACGACTCATTATCCTTTCAGGCCGATGTTCATCATCCAAATTCTTATCTCTCATATTCTAGGATAAATATTTGTTTTATAATTCTTTGTAAACCTATATACTTGCACATGAACTCTCCAATGCATGACCCTACAAATATAAACATTCAACACTCATTCAAAGTTTGAGATAATGGGAATTTCAAATGTAGTTATTTTATTAATTTGCAAGAACAATAAAGTGAAACAAACGAATATTCTATATGAAAAAACATAAATATCTCTAAGATCCTTTTCTCTTCTTCTCTATATTCTTCTTCTAACTTATTGTACATACTTAATCACCATCCTCTCTCTTTATATTTCAAATTTTTTTCTTTTCTTTCTACTATCTTCTCATGCCATCTCAAAATGTCACTCAAACCCCTTGACCTTTTGTCTCTCTCTTATTTTATTCTTTATTGCATCTATTTGTTTTGGATTTTTCTCCTCTCCTCTCCTCCTCAATGTCGTACCTTTAATTTCCTTTCCTTTTTGATGATTCTCACCATTTTTCTCCTTGCCATTTTATCTCCTCTTCCCATTTGCTTCTATTTCTTTTCAGGATGATAATGGGTGATGGTTACCTTTCCTATGATTGTCAAAATGCCCATGCATCAGTGTATCTTTAAAAAAGAGATAGCAATAATCCTATATAAAGAGACATCATCTTAAACAAGAAGAGGCTTTAAGTTTTTTTCATGACTAACTAATCCAGATATAATTTTTCATATTAAAGGTTAGGCAAATCCAATTAAAATGTGGACTAAACTGGATAATCTAGATTTGAAAATATTAACATGACAAGAATTAGTCACTTGGAGCTTATATCATTTGACTCTTAATATGGGAGATTTTGATAGCATTGAGGACTATATTGCAAGATTTGAAAGGTGTTACATCTTTTGGAGGTACAAAGAATGAAGATATAAGATGTGTTAAAATTATTCTTCACAAACTCTATTCTTCATTTTTAGATGCTTTGATCAATTTTTAATATTGTACCTATATTTACATGGAGTATAAAACTTGCAAGCTTCTTGGTATTATATAATCTAACAAATGAGAATTACTTATAACTATTATTAAACTATCATTATGTTGATTTAACCTCATAAAATTAACCAATTAAAGGAATACTTCAAAAATAAAGATGATCAAATTAATGATATTTAAAATGAAGTTTCTTTCAATTTTCTCCTCAAACATAAATCCTATCAATTAAAATGGCCCAAATTATAACTAAAGAACAAAATTTATCAAACATATAATCTAACACATAAAAACCCTATCAAGAAAAATATTTTCTTGCAAAATACTCAATTTTAAAATAGAAATTACACATGATTTCACCCCACTAGTTAATATTATATATAAAGAAAAAGAGTTATATATTAATATTCAAATTTTCAAAGAACAGTTATCCAACATACAGCTTGGAGGTCACAAGATTGTTGTCCAAAATGAGGAACAAGTAACAAAGCAGATTCAAAAACTCCAAAAAGTACAATGGTATACCAAAGGTTCCAGAGATGCAAAGGGTACCATAACCACCAAGAAAACTTAAAACACTAAAAGCTTCATAATCACACAATGTTCCAAGGTTATCCAGAGGTATCAATATCTCTAAGGGCCAAAATCTTCAAAGGCTTCAAAATTGGCATATGCTTCCTATCGTTTGTGTCACTTATATAGTCTATTTTTTTCTTATTACTCTAAGATGCAAAGAGGCTATGTTTATGGCATCATTTGCAAGACGATCAACCACCATATTATACCTCCTTCCAATGTGGTAGTATTGTATATATTCAACTTTGCTCTAATTATCTTAGTCTTCTATGAATTATTTGTAGTTGGACTAATGAGAAATTATTTCCCTTAGATAGGGTAGAGATTACAAGTCTCGAATCACCATACACATGGAGTTTTTTAATACCTTGTTCTTGAGCCATTTTTTGTCCCATTTTATAGCCTATCAATTCTGCAACGTTATTAGTTGTATTTCCCAAATTGATTTTAAACTAAAGCATTTCATAGTATGGTGTCACCAGTATCACACCACCAACCACTGCATCTGGGTTTGATTTAGAGACTCCATTAAAGAAAAATCTAGGTAACTTAATCTTTGGAGGTTTGATTATTCTAATCTATGGCCTAAAATTCAAGATATTTTGGAGATCCATTTGGTGTAACAATTGTATGTTATTTTTAATTAATATTATAATATCTTATTGTTTATGATATATAGCTTTTGTGTTGAAGACTATCTCCCTTAATACTCTATTTGTTAAAACTCGAAAATTGGTTCTTTTTTCATAAAAAATATGTTTTTTCTATCCTTCCATATGTGCTAAATGATGAATATTGGCACTGAAAACCATATCTGCCTAATAAGATGTTTGTCCTTCAATTCCCATTTGTACATTTATCCCTAATTGGTTAGGCAATTTTCTGAGTTGAAGGTTCTTGATAGTGTTGATCCTAGTTGTTGGGTTATTAAAATCTAGATTTTAACTACTTATATACACTTAAATAATATATGTGACCTTGTTTCATTATTCTTAAGATGCCTATGGCAAATATGAGACCCAATGATATTCCTCTTAATGAGGTTGTCTCAAGTAAGAATATTGTTTTGGAGCACCAACCAAAGAAAGGCTTAAAGTTTGAGGGGAACCTTGTAATTCCATACCTTAGCTATGTTCAGTTCTCTTGATCCTATGTTCTATAATAACACCCCTTGGATGACTCTATAAACACCTAACCCATTAATAGAGCCCCATATAAGCTATTCTATAATTTTAGGAGAAATTTGAATCCCTTCAGTTTCGATGTGCAGCTATCTCCATGAGTCTTAGTCAAGATTTGGTAGGCGTGGATCTCTCACCCATTCAATTAAGCTTGTAAGAGAGTTAACACCCAATTTTTGTAGGTCTACTTTTATTTCTAGGAAACAATTCTTAATGATTGGAGGTCCTCCCAAGATTGGATTATTCCATATAATAATTTGTTTACCATCCACTAAAAGCCAAGAGGTATGATATAGTATAATATCTTTAGATTCAACAATATGATTTCAAATTAAATAGAAGCTTGCTATGCTATTTACACTTTTTATGAGTTGGATCCCATTAGAGTTGTTCAAATATTTTTCATTTTAAGATTTGCTTCCATGGAGAGTCTAGTATAATACCTTTAGCTTCAACAATATGATTTCAAATTAAATAGAAGCTTGCTATGCTATTTACACTTTTATGAGTTGGATCCCATTAGATTTGTTCAAATTTTTAGTTCCTTGCTAACAATTATTATTTTTCTAATTCCTAGGCCTCAATGTTTCTTTGGATTGGTACAGTATCCCAATTGACCAAATGAAACTTTTTTCTTTCTAATTGTCTTCTCTCTCATAGGAAAGTTCTTCACATTGCATCTAACTTCTACAAGATATATAATGGTGCATGATACACCAACAATTGATATATGGGAAGACTTGCTAATATTGATTTGATTAAAATAATTCTTCCATCCAAACTCAACCAACCATTGCTATATTAGTGTATTCTCCTTGAAATCCTTTCTCAAATTACGTTCCAAGTTTCCTATTTTTTTTTATGGAAGTCCATAGGAACACCTAAGTAGTTAAAGGTATCACTACCTGTAGAAGAAGGAAACCACCATGTACAAGTAAAGTGTAAAGACAAAGGAAATATAGTAAATATGCAAATTTTATTATGAAATGTAGACTTTTACAATTTAAAATATGAAATCCTTTGTCTTTTTACAATACAATGAAGCCACAATGGGATTTTTTTATAATTTAAAATGGTGTATGTGTTTCCTCTTCACAATAGATTTGTGATGTAGGTATGTGTGTGTATGTGTTATCTCCTTAAGGGCTGCTCCAATAGTGATGTATACCTGCATGCAACCACTCAAAGAGAATGTTAGTAATAAAGGAAGCCCACCTTAGTTGGGCTTTTGTTCAAGTAGGATTCTATTCAAATAAACAAGTAAATGTTGATGTTAAAACACAATAACAGTGGTAAATATACCTGTAGATGCTTCAAATAATCATCAAAATGAAATGTTGTTGTTTTTTGGTAACAGGTGTGAGACCGTCTCTATTGATAAAATGGCTAAGGCAAGATCCTA
This sequence comes from Wollemia nobilis, assembly GCA_028583015.1. Taxonomy (NCBI): domain Eukaryota; kingdom Viridiplantae; phylum Streptophyta; class Pinopsida; order Araucariales; family Araucariaceae; genus Wollemia; species Wollemia nobilis. The sequence continues at coordinate 283,443 of JAQPPZ010017255.1, forward strand.
GGTAAATTTTGGTAGCATGTGGCTAGCACAACTTGGGCTCCCTTAATTTGGCCATGGGAGGGTGTATTTATAGGTAAAATTGGCTTGAGTGAGTAGGATGCCATGTGGACTCCACATAGGCTCCACATGGGCAAGGGTAGTTGAGGGAAAAGTCTAGAGAGGGTGAGGTGGAGGGTTTCATTTATTTACCTTGGGGAAAGGGGGAGTCTAGAAAGATGGAAATATTTTTTATTTTTTTTTCTAGGCACATGGGGGGATGTGGAAGGAATTTAAAATTCAAATAAATAAGAGGTGGAGTTGTCATATTTAATAGCCTTGGGGGTAGTATCCTAGGGGGATGGGAAGGCTATTTTAAAATTAGTTTTCAAAATCCAAGGAGGCAAGTTTAATAATTTTAAATTCCAAGTGTAATAAAGTGGGTGTCCTTGGGCCAAGTGGCATCAATATGGATTTTAACTTGACACCACTTTTTAATTATAAATTACCTTTTTAAGCATGATGGGATAGTACATGTGAGGTGGCTTATTAAATGGGGTAATTTTAAATTTCAAAATGGGCATGTAGAAAGGTGAAGTTAGACCATTTTTTGGTTTCAGAGGAGGCATTTATAAAATGGAATATAAAATTTCATATTTTGGAGGGTCCAGTTTCATATCACTTTCCCATTTTGTTGGAAGGAGGGATCAAGACAGTGCAACACCACAAACCATTTAAATTTGAAAACTTTTGGTTAAAAAAAGAGGAACTTCGAAAGAAAATTCCACGAGTGGTGGGAAGAAGGTCGCCGAGCATATGGGACAGCAATGTTTAGATTCCACAAAAAACTTCATTATGTCAAATATCAACTGAAACAATGGAGGCGAGCTAATAAGACAGACTTCCAGGTCCAAAGAGCTCCATTGGTGGCAAGATGGGATGAGGTTCAAAAACACTTTAGGGAAGGAACAATTACAGAGCAGCTCAAAGAAGAGGATGATGCATTGCGTAAAGTGGTTGAGGACATTGACAACCAAGAGGAGACCTACTGAAAATAGAGAGCAAGAACCACTTGGTTATTAGAAGGTGATAAAAATACCAAATTTCTCCATCGGATTGCTTGTGCTAGGAGACAGATGAACAACATGGAAGCTCTTCAAGATGAGAACGGAAACTCCTTTGATACAATTCCAAGTATGCATTTCCATTCAATGGATTATTTTTCTAAACTATTTAAGGAAAGTATGGTGCAAGATGAAGAGGCTCAAAAAGAAGTTATTGTTGTCATACCCTCTATTATCTCTGAAGAAGAAAATCAGACCCTACTTAAACCCATTGATAGAGAGGAACTAAAGAATGTAGTCTTTGGAATGAGCACCGGAAAAACACCAGGTCCAGATGGCTTTCCAATTGAGTTTTTTCAGGCATTCTGGGATAACTTGGAGGGGGATGTAATGGCTATTATAGAGGATTCCAAAGGTAGTAAAAGAATGCTTAAAGCATTAAATCATACTTTCATTACCTTAATTCCAAAAGGGGAGGAGGGGGTACATATTTCAGATTATAGACCTATTGCCTTATGCAATGTCATATATAAAATAATCACAAAGGTAATGGTTGAGCGGCTAAAACCTCTTCTACATAGCATTATCTCCTCGGAGCAAGGGGGTTTTGTAGAGGGTAGGCAGATCTTGGATGGTGTGGTTCTAGCTTAGGAGGCAATCCATTCAATGCAAACATCTGGTAATAGAGGAATGTTCATAAAATTAGATATGTCAAAGGCTTATGATAGGGTGGAGTGGAGTTTCTTGTCAAAGATGATGGCAGCCTTTGGTTTCTCTCGGGATTGGATAGAATGGGTCATGAGTTGTGTTTCTACTCCGACATACTCAGTGTTAATAAAGGGTCTTCCCTCGCAACCGTTTGGAGCTACTCGAGGCCTTCATCAAGGAGGTCCTTGCTGTCCCTATATTTTTCTCATATTGGTTGAAGGATTGGGTAGACTCATCTTGAGGAGAAGACAACAAGGTTTGCTAACAGGTATCAAGGTGGGTGAGGAAGTTTTGACTCACCTACAGTTTGTGGATGACACAGGATTGGTGGGAGTGGCCAACTTCAAGGAAGCAATAATGATTAGAGATACACTTAATGTCTACCTTAGGGCTACAAACCAAGTCATCAATGATAAAAAATCTAAAGTGGTATTTTTCAATCTTGATCAAAGGCTTCAGGACAGAATTTTAGAGATCTTGGGATTCACAAGGACTTATCTCCTAGTGGTATACTTGGGGGTCCCTTTGCATTTTAAAAAACTAAAAATAGATATCTAGAGGAATCTTTTGGATTGTATCAAGGACATAATTAATCATTGGTCTCACAAATGGTTAAGCTATGGGGGTAGATTAAATTTTTTACAGTCAATCATTTAGGCCATGCCAATTTATAAATTTTCTATCCTTGCTGCCCCACATACCATATGGAAAGAGTTGGACAAGATGGCTAGAAAAATTTTATGGGAAGGAGTAAAAGGAGAGAGGAAATGGGCCTTAGTAGGTTGGGATAAAGTAAGCCAGCCCAAGGTAAAAGGAGGTTTGGGACTGAGAAGATCAAAGTTAAATAATAAAGCTTTGGGTGGAAAGCTTTACTAGAGGTGGATTTCCCAACCAACTTCTTTATTCGAGTAGAATCTTAACTAGTAAATATTTGGGACAGGTAAACCCAAATGAGGTGGGTCGTTTCCCTTTGGATGGTAATGGATCCTTAGTGTGGCAGGCTCTCAAGTTAGGATCTCAGGTAGTAAAAGATAGATTATTTTGGAAAGTGGGGAGATGGGAGAAGGCACGATTTTGGACAGATTCATGGGATCAATACCCACCTATCATTGTTGAATTTCCTGAACTACAACCAATAAAAATAGCCATAGAAACCAGGGGATGGGTCAAAATTGAAAGTTATTTCAACACTAGTCAGTTGGGTACTGAGAAGGAGGTAGGGGTTCAGTGGCATAGTGACATGGCTATTGAGGATGAGATGATTAGGCAGGTTGGTGAGCAAATCCAGTGCTTAGCTAATTTGGATAACCATTCCAAAAATATTGTTTAGGAGATTTGTGCTTCAATGTAGATCTTCTTTTATAGTTGTAAACAGGTGAACAGTCATTGTAGAAATATGGTTTAAGAGATTTGGCTCCAATGCAAATCTTCTTTTACTATTGTAAACATGTGTTCTCTTTGACTAAGGCTAGGAAAAGTCTCATCCCAACTTGTAAATGATCTTTGTTTTAATACAAGTTTTTTCAAATTATTTTTCAAAAAAAATGGGTATGTTCTCCAATCTTCTATATATTTTACAATAAATAGGGTGCCTAGAACATTTCATAGTTTAGATTAGGGGCTTTTAATAGTATTTTTACCTAATATTAAATAGTAATATGATTACTTTATTGATTTTGTTATTTTCTACGTTAAGAAATAATAAATGGTGTTATGATGGAGATGTTGATTATGTTTAATTAACAAAATTGGGATACAATAGCATATTTAATTAAAAAAAAGTGACATGGGGGTGTAGGAGAATTGTGTAATATTTTATTATTATTTTTGTTATTTTTATCATTTTGTGGGTGTAGGGATGAATTCAAAGTTTGGGTTAATTATTATTTATTATTTTTATAAATATATGAAGTATGCCAAAAATTGGATTAATTATTTGTATTTATTATTTATGGGGTATTGCTAAGGTTTGCTAATGAAATATTAAGGTATTTTTAATTTAATTTTATAAAGTGGACAAAATTAATGTTTGGATATTTTAATTTTATTAATTTAGTATGTCGTCAAAATTACAAAATTTTGGTGTCTACACTACCTTTGTGAAATCCCAAATTATGAGAGAAACCTCTATCTTCTATTGTTGAAGTATTTATAGTATAAAATATGCTCTTTTAGGTTTTAAACTCTACCCTTGTGGCTCAAGAGAAGCAAAGTAAAACTACTTTGATCAACTTGACATTTAGTTTTGTGGCTTTCCCCAGTAAAATAGTGTCATCTACAAATTGAGAATGAGCGATTATTCTATATCATGTAACTGCTATAATTCCCAATATTTATTTCCTTCTCAATTTGGTTAGGGTCCTCTATAAAAGTTTTAGGTGGAAGGATATAAAGATAAGGGGACACAAGACACCCTTGTCGTAATCCTCTATTGGCTTTAAATATGTTAACAGGATCCCCATTGATTAGAGGGGTTATCCAAGGTCCCTCTATGCAAGCTCTTATCCAGTCTATGATTTGAGCTAGAAATCTAAATTTGACTAACACCTATGTTAAAAATCCAATTTCTACTATGTCAAAGGCATTAGCTATATCAAGTTTAATGGTTATTATTTTTCAAAGACTTAGCACTTGAGTGTAGGGCTTCATGAATCATTACAATGTTATCATATATTTGTTTCCCTAGAATAAAACCCCCTTGTTTTGGCTCTATCAAACCATTAATCTAATTTCTAATTCTATTTGCTATTGTTTTAGTCATTATGTTATAAGAGCAATTGCACAAATATATAGTTCTAATTCTATCAAAAGTAACTACATTTTTTTCTTTTGGAATTAAAGCTAAGAAAGTGGAGTTGATTGCCCTAGATAGCTTACCTCTTATATTTATCTCTTCTATCATTGCCAACGGGTCATATCCTATAATTTTATAAAATTACTAATAATTATTGTTGGTGAAGCCATTTAGTCCTAGAGCTTTGTCCTTGGGAAGTGAACGAATAACTTCTTCCAACTCTTATTTAGTACTATAGAAGATAGATATTTTTTATTTTTATTTTTAACAAAGGAGGAATATTATTTAGGATAGTTGCTTGAACCTATTGATTTATTGTTGTCTTTGTGAGAAATATTGAGTAATGATCTCTTGCTAGTTCCTTTATGGCTACCTGATCAGAATAATTTTCTTTACTTTTGTGAATTTCTCTTAGTGTATTTCATTAATAGTGCTGCATTTTTTTAGATGAAAATAATTTATGATTTTCTCCTTTCTTGAGCCAGATCATTCTTGATTAAAGTCTTCAATGTGCCTTTTCTTATTTAAAAGCTTGATCAATTTCTTAGTTCAATCGAAGTCTTCTCTGTTCCTGTTGAGGGGTTGGAGGTTGATAATCTATTTCTTGCTTTGCTTCCTCCATCTATTGTAGCAATATGCTTGACCTATTTTGAACTTTAGTCTTGTTGGCAATCTAGTCCCTAACAACTTTCTTGAGATTGATTTTTTTTATTTTCCATACCTTTTGGGGTTTGTTTGCATAAACATGCTGCTTCCAGATACCTTTTAGTAAAGGTACACACTCCTCATGCTCCATCCATTTTGGATTATCTTTGAAAGGAATATTCCATTTTCCAAGAGCATTATCACCCATATCCAAATAGATAGGTTTATGATCTAAGACCAAACTTTGAATTGTGCCACTTGATATAAGTGGATATTGAATAGTATATTGATAGAGAATAATTAAATATTAAACTTAAGTTTAATTAAATTTAAATATTTGTTTTTAAGGTTTTAATTGTTCTCCACAGATTTTATCCCATGCAGCTTTGTTAGTATGCAACTTTTTTATTGTTATAGTTGCAACCTTTTGTAAAACCATCCATGGTTTTTTTTCATGGTTTTGATTTCTCCTATTGTTTAGTAAGGGTTTCCTAGCCTATAAAATCAAGACTTGATTAATAAAATAAAAAGGCAAGTATTTGGTAATCTTGTCCCTTGTATTTTGTATCATCTAGTATTGAAGTAGTTCATTCCTACTCTATTTTAGGAACAAGATGCCTGCTTCATGGAAGAGATAGCTTAATGCTAAAAAGCCCTTTGCTAAAATCATGTTGATTAAAGCTACCATGATCGAAGAAAAGATAGAATAAAGTCTTATTATTGAAGAAGTTAATTCAGAATAAAAAATATGAAGACTCTAAAGAAAATTTTGAAAGAACTATGGCTACTCCTCACAAAAATATGAGTCATCAAACTCTTGATATTTTTGAGTTTGGCTCTACTCCAACAAAAGATCCTATTTTGAGTAAAATTTTGGATATATTGTATTGCATGCTTTCCAATTTTCTTTTGCCTATTTTTATTACTAATGTAACCCTTATCGACATCTATTAAATTTCGACCTGCTAATGAGACCTATAGGTCGAAATGCATTCAAATTTTTGTAAATGTATCACTTAATTTTTATGGAATAAAAATTCAGTCAAATATTTTTTGTTCCTTTCCTAACTCATCTCTTCCTTTAGAGTTTTAATCCTTCTTTTTTATTCCTTCTATTTTCTAATATGTTTTTGCTACCTGTGTTATGCTCTTCACTTGCGTGTAATGTGATATAGTGAACCAGAAAGCCTGTAGCACTAGTAGTATGCTCTTCACTTGCGCATCTACGATCTGGTGAATCATAAACTAGTTTACGTTTTTAGAGTATGACTTTTCCATGTTTATTTTTTCATTAGTTTTTATTAAGCATTGAAACTTTTGTAGTTGAACTTGGCCCTGGAATTTCCTTTGGTACTAAAGCTTCTACAACAAAACACAACCCTAGAAAGTGCTATGATACCACTTGTTATGAACCTCCTTTTCTCATCCACATAAATCATTAACAAATTGTAAAAATATTAAATAAATAATCACAATGAATAATCTACATAAATCAATACAAGATAAATAATGGCAACTGTACAATGCTCCTTATTGGAAGGAAGTCATTCCTTACAATGCTCCTTGAGATAAATACAATATTCTTCTCTTGCTATTCTTTTTATGATTCTTTATCTATATTTATAATGCTCAACTACCTACCATTCTCACTTGTCCATACGTGTGGGATAATTACATCTTTGCCCATATTTATAATGTCTAACTACCCACCACTCCCACTTATCAATGCATATGGGATAATTACATCAAATATAATATTATAATATTTATACAATATTATAATATTAAATACTTTTCTTGGGTACCTAACACCTACAATGTCATCTCCATGATCTATTTTCCCTACCCTCAAAATGTTTTGTGTGGCCAATAATTAGATATTATTTTCCTACACATGGAGATTTCTATATGCCACCACTACTATTTGTTTGTCAATTTTCGTCACGTGCCACATCTCTTGCCACTCTTTAGTTCTACCATGTCCATACAACTAGCCCCTTGAAGACCTACAAGCTTTGCATAGCCTTCCCAATCTGGCTAGAGTTCACTTGCACCTGCCACATGTTCTATGTCAGCATCATGTTTAGCATCACCGTGTCCCTTGATTATACTCTTTTTGCAGGACTCATCAAATTTGCATTCCACATTCACAAGGGGGAAGGCTAAATAAGCCTTTTTATTTATTTTTACCTTATACTTTGCATGAACATAGAGGTGGTGTCTCCCATGTGAGGATTTTACAATATAAATGTAAACTGTAAACATAACATCCATATATGAAGAAAAGACAAAAATAATCTAAAATTTGCTTCAACAAAATATTTTGAGGAATATTTCCACAAGATGCTTGGAGAGAAAAGCCTTTTATTTTTGCTACTCAAGGAACTTTTATTTTTCACGTAAATTGTGGCAACATTTGGTCCCCAATATAGGTATATTTATAGTTGTTGAAAAGTTGTTTTTGAACCCGATCGAATGGAATCAATATTTTTATGTTTTATGAAGACCTGTTTTAGTTATTGAAGTGACAAAGTTTGGGTTGTTTATCTTCTAGTTTTGATGCTTTTCCAACTTTTTCTCCCCACCGTTTGTATGCATTAGAGTCTTATGCTTTTATGGTTGGGAGGAATGATAGGGATTAATTAAATATTAATTAAACTTAGGTTTAATTAAATTTAATTAATTATTTTCTAAGATTTAGTTATTCTCTATAGATTATATCCTCTATAGCTTTATCAATATGCAACTTTTTTATTGTTAGAGTTTCAATCTTTTTTATTGTTAGAGATACAAACTTTTTGCAACCTTTTGTAAAACTATCTATGGTTTTGGTTTCTCTTGTTGTTTTGTAAGGGCTTCCTAGACTATAAAATTAGGATTTGATCAATGAAATAATAGGTAAGGATTTGGAAATCTTGTCCCTTATGTTTCATATCATATATCTTCTTATATCAAGAAGCCAATCTTTCTACAATGAATTTAACCTCAACTCTTCTATTTGTCTATGTAAATATTACATTTTTGGGGATTATGTCTTGAAGTCTCTGTGTAGTTATAATTTGCATAACCACATCCTTAAAAAGGGTCTCTGAAGGGAATGCCTTATTTTTCCTCCCATTGGGCTAAAGTCATTCAAGTCCCCTAATATAATTAAATTTGAGGGTCTTTCCTAACGAAATAAATGCTGAAGACTTTTCCAAGCCTCTTGATTTAAGACTAATTTATCTGGTCCATAAATATCGACTATGGTCCAAGTCTATCCCTATGGAGAGGGGAAATAAGTTGCTATCTAATTTGAGTATATTTTTTTATTAATACATATAAAGGCCTGTGGATCCCATGTAAGGAGAAGCCCCCCTAGGCACCTGATGAATCTATTTCTTTTAGGTTTGAGAATTTCCATACATTTTTCATTCTATTCTTGCTAATTACTCTGTCAATTTAGTTTCTTGAATGCAGATAATCATTGGCTTCTACTAGGCTATTAATTGACTTAGGTAGTTTCTTTTCAAGGGACTATCCAATCCCATTCCATTCCATGATAGAACCTTCATTTCTTAAGTGGTTTCTTAGCCTTGTTGAAGTCTAAGGTTGTATGTGCTTTCTTTTGAATCTCTATATTTGCTTGTTTTATTCTTACCTCTTGATTAGATTTCGTCCCTCTAGTAGAAGATCTGGTGGTTGGGGTGCCTCTTGGAATCATTGCTACATCTAACTGATTCTCTTGTATTTCTTCAATCTTCTCTTCTTGAAGGTTTTATTTGGTAAGATTTTCCTCCACTTTGTCTTTTGATTTAGGATCTGATGGATCATCCCTTTTTTTAGATGGCCTTGAATGTTCCTCTTGCTCATTTTGTGATAAAATAGAGAACTTATTATTGTTTTGTCTTTCTAGCTATGGTTGAGGTCTCCTTCTACTTCTAGATCTTCTCTAGTGTTTTCTTCTTAATGTTTGAAATACTTGTTCTTCCTCCTTTGTATCTTGTTGTACCTTAGTGGGAGAGTCCCTTGAGAAATGGCCATGTATGACAAGTAAAGCATTTAAAGGGAATGTGCTCATAATCTAGTGGTTAGGTATGGATCGAGTCCAAGACTTTGATACCTATATTTTTAGGAAGCCATTTTTTTAGATTTACTTGAACACACAACCTAGCACAACTTGCATTATTGACCTTTGGAGGAGCCCAATCTACAAATGTACCAATAGAGTTACCTATAATCTCAAGAGTCAATTTATTCCATAAATATAGGGGTAAAAATGATAATCTTATCCAAATTGATACTTCTTTTGGTTCTTCCACTTGTGGGTTGAAATTGATTGACCAGGGCATCATGTAGAGAGGGTTTGATCTAAGGAACTAGGGACCTCCTTGAAATATTGCATCTCTTTCCTCTATGTCGGAGAAAATAACTATGAAACACCCTCTCCTTGCAATCATAGATTTATATCTAGATATTTTAGATCCCTAAGAAGAGGTGATCCATCTTTGAATGACTATTGGGCTTAAGCCAAATACCCATAAATTTGCAAACAAGATCTCTCTTAGTTAGAGTGAGGACCATGCTATGAATATAGTTTGGAGAAATATCCACCATTGGAGCACCATCAAACTTAGAAACAAAGGAGCCTTTTTTACTTGGTTGGGATTGTTGTGGCCTCCTTGCTTTCAAAGCTTTGGTTATATTTTCTAGTTTTGACTGGTTGAACAAAGGAGGTAGTGAGAACAAGGAAGATGAGACATGGTCAATGATCTTGAGTATGGGGGCGGTCATCATGGTAACATCCCAAAATGAGGGTTTGGGATGAGGGAGGGATATCCCCTATCGTTATTGCCATGATAAGGCTTTAGAGGTGACCAAACCCTAATCTGAGCCAAAAAAGAAAACCCTCACCAAAATCTCAAAGATTTTATTTCTTGTCTCACTTTCCTCTTTTAAATTCATGAATAAACCATAAAAACAAAAGTAGAGAAAACCAATAAAGAAAGAAGCATAAGAGCTTAAGATAAATAACTCCAAAAAAAACTACGAATAATCACACTATTTATCGGATGTAGGTGTGTAAAAAATAATGCATTGGGTGACATAAGCCCTTTTTAAAAACTAGATACAAACATCAATAACAAACAACAAAATCAAAATCGAAATTGCAATAACTCTTTCGTTCTTTTCATCTTTCTATATTATTTATATTATATATAAAAAGAAAAAAAAAATATTTATTTATATAAAAACATCAAAATTATGAAATTTAAACGAAATTAAGTTTTTAACTTCTTCAAAAATATCTCCACTCGCCATTCCATAAAAACTTAATAATCATTATACTCACTTCGAGTCCTGATTATATGGGTGATGCCCTTAGTTGCATTAGGTATCATTTTTATGACGTGCTAAGGAAATATGAGGTGTCAGCTTTTTAGAAGCAAGTATTAACGTGGTGTCATTTTTATGACGTGCTAAGGAAATATGAAGTGATAGCTTGTTAGAAATAAGTATTAATGTGTAGAGGGGATTGTCACCTGTTTTACGAGGATGCCTTATGGCACTAGGCTTGGGTCATCTTTCTACTTCCACTCAATCAATACAATTTAAAAGTGACGTGGCTTTTTAGATGGTTGGTAAATACTCCATTAAAATGAATCATCAACACTTCAAATTGGTGTTGACGTAGCAATTAAGCAACCTCAATATTTTCCCAAGAAAATATTGTTTAATAAACCTATATATTAAATATTCTTTAAGAAGATAAAAAGAGCCTAAAGTGACACGTAAGGGCCCTTGACATGGAACAGGTCCTTACTCGTGACATAAAGAGGTGCCTAGCCTTAGGTTTCATTATCTAATAAACCTGGCCCCCGATATACTTTCCAATGCAAGAAAACGGTTAGGAGCGAGAAAATGAGCTCTGGCGATTTTTGAATCTGAACTAGGGTTTCTGGATTTTTGAAAAAATTTTGGCTTTTGCTGGCTTGCAGAGGTGTCTTTGGGGTACGGTGGTTCTAAAGGTTCGATCGGTGCCCCAGGAGGGTCCAATGGGGACTCCTCCAGGAAGTACTAGCTCTTATGCTGATTTGTTTAAAGAAGATTCTCCTTCGAAGAATGCCGAAGCCCAAAATATGGCATATAGAAAGCTCTTCACGACTGTCAGGAATAGGTCTTCAGCACGGCGTGTGAATGGTTGTTTACCGCGAGCCGAATCCAGGCCAAAAATTGTCATTGATCCCGAGCATGGTGGAGGAGTCTGTCCTCTATAGAGCTAGACATGATTTAATCTGCAAGTTCATGGGTATTCGCCCTTCCCTGAGCTTTTTGTATTCTTGGATCCGCCAAAACTGGGAGCCCCACGGTGAGTTTTCATTGTGGTTTATTAGTAATGGTTATTTTATTGTTAGCTTCTCGGCTCTGGCCGATAGAAATAAGGCTTTTGAGTCGAAGAGGAAAAACCATGGCCCGACAGGGCTTTTTGTTCAACCCTGGAGGGTAGGATTCGATCCTCGTGTTGAACCTACTACTGTCCCAGTGTGGATTCGATTATATGCTCTTCCAATGGAATTCTGGGGTGAGCAAGTTTTGGCAATGATTGGTAATTCGATTGGTAGACATCTGGGTGTTGCCAGAGACACTATTGAAGGGAGCATGGCGGTGTATGCTCGCATATGTGTGGAGATGAATCTGAGCCGGCCTTTGTCGGTAGAGTTGGAAATTGAACTGGCAGGTCTTTCCTGGATTCAACAGTTGGACTATGAGGCCCTACCCTTTAGATGTCGGGTTTGCCACAAGCATGGACATTTGGCCCGTTTCTGTCCTCTTAATATGAATGCCAATATGGAGGCCTCCTCGGGAGTGCCAAACTCGCCTAAAGAGGATAAGGCTGCACCCAATAAAGATCCTATTAGCACCGATCGGAGGCCAAGAAGTTCAGAGAGAGGGTTTTGAACAGCCCAGAAGAAAAATACGGACAAAGAAAGAGAAGGGAAAGGAGCAATCTCATCTCAGGCCTGCTAATAGGTATGAGATTTTTAAGTCATTGGTTGATGATGAGGATCACTCTATGGAGGGCTTGGAGGGTTTCAAGGAAACCTCTGTTGTTCCTGGGCAACTCCCCCTCTCATCTTCTCCTGTCATTCACAGATAGTTGATCCCTCTGAGGTATCACAGCCAGTGTGTTCTGGTGCCTTAGTAGTCCATAACCAGGAGCAGACAGTTTCTCAGGATGTTCGCATGGGGATGGCGAGAGAAAAATAGGGAAAGGCCATCTTTGGGGATAACCCGAGATAGAAAAAAGATCCAAAAATAGTAATTCTCGGGGAGCTGGTAGAAGATCCAATAAGGAGGCTGCTAGCAGCCCAGGGAGACAAATTGATCATGGGAGGATTGGTGAGGACAATTGACTCTTACTGCTCCCAGGGTAACCCATGATTATACAATCTTGGAATGTGAGGGGTTTAAACAGCAGAACCCATCAATATGCTATTCAAATATTATTAGAGCATAGCAATACTAATTTTTTGCTTTTACAAGAGACCAAGATGTCTTTGGATCTTATGTCTAAAACAGTCAACAGAATTTGGAGGGGTGCTGGTCATATGGATGTGGCTGCCCAAGGTGCCTCAGGGGGGATTGTTACTCTGTGGAACTCTCTGGAATGGTCTGCAATAGAACACCTTGCTTGGAGGGGTGTTCTCACTTCCCTGTTTAGGAATAATGTCTCTGCAGAATTCATTCTTGTCACTAACTTTTATGGTTCTCAAACTCTAGAGGGTCAGCGGCGGCAGTGGAAGGCTGTGCATGACATGCGAGCATCAAGGGAAGATATAGACTGGATTATAGCGGGGGACTTTAATGCTAAATTATCTTCTAGAGACCAGGAAGGGGGATCACCTCTTTTGGATCCAGGGGACCGGTTCATGATTGCTCAAGTCCGGGCTTTGCACTTAGTGGACATTAAATGTCATGGCAATAACTTCACTTGGACTAATAAAAGGCGGGAGCCCCATAGTAGGAAGGTGAAGCTAGATCGCTTTTTGCTTTCGGAGGAGGTGTTTGTAAAATGGAATATCAATTTTTAGATTTTGGCAAGCCCTGTTTCTGATCACTGTCCTATTCTGTTGGAAAGCGGGACTAGGATGGGGATCCATCACAAACCGTTCAGATTTGAGAATTTTTGGCTTTAGAAAGAAGAACTTCGGGAGAAAATTCCACAGTGGTGGGAAGAGGGTCGCCCAACTTATGGGAGAGCTATGTTTAGAATCCACAAACAACTTCAATATGTCAAATCTCGGTTGAAGTATTGGAGGCGTTCTAATAAATACGACTTCCAGGGCCCAAAGAGCTCCGTTGGTGGCTTGCTGGGATGAGGTCCAAAAATAGTTTAGAGAAGGAGTAATAACTGATCAGCTCAAAGTTGAGGATGATGCCTTACGTTCAGTGGTTGAGGACATTGACAACTAGGAGGAGATCTATTGGAAACAGAGAGCAAGAACTTCCTGGTTATTAGAAGGGGATAGAAATACAAAATTCTTTCATCGAACTGCTTGTGCTCGAAGACAGATGAATAAGATGGAGGCCCTTCAAGATGAGAACGGTCATTCCTTTGATACTCTTCCAGGTATTCACTCCCATGCTATGGATTATTTTTCAAAGCTTTTTAAGGAAAGTGTGGTTCAAGATGTAGAGGCCCAAAATGAAGTTATTTCTGTCATACTGCTATTATTTTGGAGGATGAAAATCAGGCCCTCCTTAAACCCATTGATAGGGATGAATTGAAAACCGTGGTCTTTGGAATGAGCACTGGTAAAACTCCTGGTCCAGATGGCTTCCCAATTGAGTTCTTTCAGGCTTTTTGGGACTGCTTAGAGGAAGATGTAAGGGCTATTGTTGAAGAATCCAGAGAAAATAAGAGAATGCTTAAAGCTATAAACCACACGTTCATTACCTTGATTCCAAAAGGGGAGGAGGGGGTTCATATTTCAGATTATAGGCCTATTGCCTTATGTAATGTGGTATACAAAATACTCACAAAGGTAATGGTTGAGCGCCTAAAACCTCTTCTTCACAACATTATCTCCTCTGAGCAAGGAGGCTTTGTTGAGGGACGACAGTTATGGATGGGGTGGTTGTGGCCCAGGAAGCAATCCATTCAATGCACACTTATGGTAATAAAGGGATGTTCATTAAATTGGATATGTCAAAGGCTTATGATAGGGTTGAATGGAGCCTCCTGGCTAAAATGATGGCAGCCTTCGGCTTCTCTCAGGGCTGGATTGAGTGGATTATGAGCTGTGTCTCTTCTCCGACTTACTCTATGCTTATCAAGGGCCTTCCTTCGCAACCTTTTGGAGCTTCTCAGGGTCTGCGCCAAGGGGATCCCTGTTCCCCTTATATTTTTCTCATTCTGGCTAAAGGTCTTGGCAGAATTTTAACGAGGAGAAGACAGCAAGGCAGATTAATGGGTATTAGGGTGGGGGATGAAGTTGTATCGCACCTGTAGTTTGTGGATGACACTTGGTTTGATGGGAGTAGCCAGCATCAGGGAAGCTAGAACGATTAGAGATACTCTTAATGTCTATCTCGGGGCTACTCAACGAGGTCATTAATGACAAGAAATCCAAAGTGGTCTTTTTTAATGCGGAGCACGAGGCTTCAGAACAGAATTTTAGAAATCCTGGGATTCACTAGGACTTCTCTCCCTGTGGTTTACTTGGGTATCCCCTTGCACTTCAAGAGGCTGAAATTAGACACTTGGAGGAATATCTTGGAGTGTATCAAGGACAAAATTAATCATTGGTCTCACAAGTGGTTAAGTTATGGTGGCAGATTAACGTTCTTACAGTCTGTCATTCAAGCCATGCCAATCTACAAATTTTCTATCCTGGCTGCCCCGCTTACAATATGGAAAGAGTTGGACAGGATGGCTAGGAAGTTTTTGTGGGAAGGAGCTAACGAAAAAAGAAAGTGGGCCTTAGTGGGTTGGGATAAAGTCACTCAGCCTAAGGTAAAAGGTGGACTGGGACTGAGAGGATCCAAGTTAAATAATCAAGCCTTGGTTGGAAAGTTGTATTGGAGGTGGATTTCCCAACCAACTTCCTTATTCAGTAGAATTCTCACGAGTAAATATTTGGGTCAAGTTAACCCCAATGAGGTGGGCCGTTTCCCTCCGGGTGGTCCTTGGATCCTTAGTGTGGCGAGCTCTCAAGCTAGGATCTCGGGTTATTAAAGATCAGACTATTTTGGAAAGTGGGGAGAGGGGAGAAGGCCCGTTTTTGGACTGATTCTTGGGATCGGTATCCACCCATCATTGTTGAGTTCCCGAGTTACTTCCAATAAAATCTGCCATAGAAATCATGGGTTGGGTCCAAATTGAAAGTTATTTCAACACTTCTCGAGTTGGGGAGTATAGGTTTAAGAAGTTTAAGAGGTTGGAGGAGTGGCCAATTCCTATCCCCCGGAGTTGGCACCCATCTTATCCAAAATCTTGACGAGAAAGGTTTCTCACGGGGAGAGACGAGGAGGATGAATTAGCTTGGGGCTATGGGAGCCTTGGTGTTTATACAGTGAAGGACGGATATGACAAGATCCTCCCAGACCCTCCCCCCATTCTTTTTCGGTTGAGGATTGGCGAAAGATTTGGCACTCTAAGGGCTGGCCGAAAGTAAACTTTTTTGCTTGGCGAGTTTATGCACAATGGTATTCTCACTTTTGACAATCTCAGATGTAGAGGAATCATCGGCCCTTCTCAATGTGTTTTATGCCATAAGAACGAAGAAACAGCTGATCACCTGATGTTTGAGTGCCCTTTCACGCGTCAGATTTGGAAGCGTTGGTTCTCTCATTATAAAATCCAGGTTAATGGTGACATGAATCGGACTAATATTTGGGAAAGATGGAAGCGGGGTAGATTTACATCCAAAGCTCTTCAAATTGGGTGGGAGCTTGGTTTAAACTTCATTTGGTGGCAAGTGTGGTTGGAGAGAAACGCTAGAATTTTTCGAGAAACCTTTTCCTCGCTAGATGGAGTTTGGTAGGTCATCTGGAGCAAAGTCACCGAAACTGTTGTCGTCTACGCTAAAGAGGAAACTCGGGTTGTTCCTGGGCCAATGGCAGAGGGAGTTGACCAGAGAGAGGGACAGAACAGAACCAGTTGGAAATCACCCCAGAAGGCTGGATTAAAATCAATACTGATGGAGCTGCAAAGGGCAATCCGGGTAGAGCCGGTATTGGCGTGGTCTGTCGGAATCATGAGGGATCAGTGCTTTATTGGGAACTGCAGGGTTTGGGTAGAGCCACAAATAATGAAGCAGAAGCCATTGCTATCAAATCTGCCTCTATTTGGGCAGTTACTCAGTGTCACAGGAGGATAATTCTTGAATACGATTCTCAAATTCTGGTTGGAGCTCTAGACTGCATGAGGAACTTTTCATTGAACGCTTGGAGGTTGAGGATTCTGGTCTCTCAAATCAAGAAATTATGGAGGGAATTAGATGATGTGATTCCCGTATATGTGAGCAGAGATTTCAACAAAGCGGTCGATTTCCTGGCTAAGATGGGTGTTGCGAAAGAGGTAGGGGTGCAGCTGCACAGTGACATGCCTATTGCAGATGAGGTGATTAGGCAGGGCCTTGAAAGATCCTTGAGACAATGATCAATGAAAAAGCTAAGTATGGTTTTTGTCACGATTTCGTGACCTATTGCGCCATCGCGGCCATTGGCGAAAAGCTGTCGCGATATCGTGACATGTTGTGTCGTCGCGACTGTTGGAGAAATGTTGTCGCGATATCGCGACATGTTGCGTTGTCGCGACCAATGCGGGAAAATTGTCGCGATTTCGCGACATGTTGGGCCGTTGCGACCGTCGAGGAAAAGTTGTCGCGATATCGCGACATGTTGCGCCGTCGCGGCCAAGGGAGGAAAGTGGTCGCGATATCGCGACATGTTGCACCGTCGTTGCCGTCGAGGGAAAGTTGTCGCGATATCGCGACATGTTGCGCTATTGCGACCGATGTGGGAAAGTTGTCGCGATATCGCGACATGTTGCGCCGTTGCTGCCGTCGAGGGGAAGTTGTCGTTGAAAGATCCTTAAGACAAATGATCAATGAAAAAGCTAAGTATGATTTTTGTCGCGATTTCGTGACCTGTTGCGCCATCGCGGCCATTGGAGGAAAACTGTCGCGATATCGCGACATGTTGCGCCATCGCGGCCAAGGGAGGAAAGTGGTCGCGATATCGCGACATGTTGCACCGTCGCTACCGTCGAGGGAAAGTTGTCGCGATATCGCGACATGTTGCGCTGTTGTGGCCGATGTGGGAAAGTTGTCGCGATATCGCGACATGTTGCGCCGTCGCTGCCGTCGAGGGGAAGTTGTCGTTGAAAGATCCTTAAGACAAATGATCAATGAAAAAGCTAAGTATGATTTTTGTCACGATTTCGTGACCTGTTGCGCCATCGCGGCCATTGGAGGAAAACTGTCGCGATATCGCGACATGTTGCGTCGTCGCTGCCAAGGGAGGAAAGTGGTCACGATATCGCGACATGTTGCACCGTCGCTGCCGTCGAGGGAAAGTTGTCGCGATATCGCGACATGTTGCGCTATTGCGGCCGATGTGGGAAAGTTGTCGCGATATCGCGACATGTTGCATCGTTGCTGCCGTCGAGGGGAAGTTGTCGTTGAAAGATCCTTAAGACAAATGATCAATGAAAAAGCTAAGTATGATTTTTGTCGCGATTTCGTGACCTGTTGCGCCATCGCGGCCATTGGAGGAAAACTGTCGCGATATCGTGACATGTTGCGCCGTCGCTGCCGTCGAGGGGAAGTTGTCGCGATTTCGCGACATGTTGCGCCATCGCGGCCAAGGGTGGAAAGTTGTCGCGATTTCGTGACATGTTGTGCCATCATTGCCACCGAGGGAAAGTTGTCGCGATATCGCGACATGTTGCACCGGTGCGGCCAAGGGAGGAAAATTGTCGCGATATCGCGACATGTTGCACCGTCGCGGCCAAGGGAGGAAAGTTGTCACGATTTCGCGACATGTTATGCCATCGCGGCCGTTGGAGGAAAGTTGTCGCGATTTCGCGACGTGTTGCGTCGTTGTGGCTGCTGCTGGATTTTTGTCGCGATTTCGCGACATGTCGTGATTTCGCGATAGGTTGAATTTTTTGCGGTCAGAGGTGTCTTGTGTCGCGATTTCGTGACTTGTAGCTTTTTCGCGGATAGAGGTGAAGTTGGTGTTTGCTTCGTGTTTTCGTGATAAGTTGTTGTATCTGACCTATCAGCTCTCTCAGCTAGCTTGGTATTGGTTCAAGAGATTTGGATCCGGTGCAAATCTTCCTCTTCTCTTGTAATCATGTGCTTTCATTGTTTTCGGTTGGGATGTATCTTATCCCAATTGTAACTGATCAATGTTTTAATACAAGTTTTTTTCAATTTTTTCAAAAAAAAAAATAAACCTGGCCCCCTCAAATAACAAACCATGTTGCCATAAAATTTATGAGGGCAGTTGGGCATGCAGCCCACCTAGCGTTGGTCAACAATATCGCCCATATTTTAGTATTTCATTCACGTGAGTCTAGAAGCAACCCCATCTTCTATATGTTTTGTGTGTCGTTAGAGTCTGTATCCCAATATAATTATTTATTAATCTTATTACTTAAAATAATTAAAATAGAGTTTTGGGAACAGTGTAATTATTTGGGTTTTGGTTTTTTCAAGAGGTTTAAGGCACAAACCGAGACGTGGGTGAGTGTGTGAGGGAGTGGATGTGTGTTAAATTCTCTATTGATAAACATAACTCTTTAGGGAGGATCATGGTTAAGAAAAATTAGAGTTTTGAGAACAGTGTAATTATTTGGGTTTTGGTTTTTTCAGGAGGTTTAAGGCACAAACCGGGACATGGGTGAGTGTGTGAGGGAGTGGATGTGTGTTAAATTCTCTATTATAAACATAACTCTTTAGGGAGGATCACGGTTAAGAAAAATTATGGTTGAAAGGAGACTACTAAACCTTATGCTTATCGGTAGTAAAGATTTCTTTTACTAACCAAATCTAATAATAAAAAAAATTAAATAATTAAAAAATATTAAATATGCATATAGGCCTTTAAAATAATAAAAAATAAAATTAAAAAGATTGTCCAGCGATCGAGGGCAACAAATCTATTACATCTATTGAAATAAGACTTTATTAGGCACTCCTAAAAATAATGGAAAATTGATATGAAAATAATAAGCAACACTATATTATTAATATAGTCACACCCTATTGTTATGGTAGACGGAACGTGTGATGAACTGTCGGCAACCGATGTTTAGCTTAAAAATAAGAAATTACCAATCGTGAGCAGCCACAACTTCTCCCAGCAATTCAATCACATGAAATTCAACTTAATGTAGGTAAAGAACGAACAATCAGATTTTCCTTGTCCTTTATATTTTGATTGGAATCCTAAGGGAAGAGAATTAACAAATTTCTATAAGTTTGATTTTTAATATGAGTAGGGGCAAGGGTGTCCTTTCCAGCTAAATTTAGGGATTTTTTATCCTCCTTTTTATTGAATTTATGTCAAGAGTTGTAGAAAAACGGAAGGGAAAGAGACCTCCACTTCACTTGACTTCTTAATATGAGTAGGGGTGTCCTGTCCAGTTAAATTTAAGGGTTTTTTTTTCTCAGTTGGAAAAAAAGACTTAAAAGGGAAAGAGACCGCGACTTTACTTCGTTAAACCATTGGTTTTTTTTATGATTAGATCATGTGGTTAGGGAAAAAAGTATTAATGCATGCAACATCTCAATAAAGAACAATAAAGTGGCCATTCGGTTAAGCTTAGTCCATAAAAATTTTAATATTATTTTAAAATTAATATGAAATAAAATATATTTTATTTATTTTGATAAATTTAATTTGAAGTTTGGATGTTCAATGAAATATTATAATTTTTATTTTAGTATCAATAGTTTTTTTCTCATAACAAAAGATGTTCATAGTATTATTGGGGTTAAACAGGGTTGCCCACTTTCACCTATACTCTTTGGATTGTATATTGATGAATTGGAGGTGCTCATTATGGATTCTCTGGCTAAGAGTTCAGGTTGCCTACTTTTTGGTAGTGTTATTGCCATTTTGCTATTTGATGATGCCATTATCCTAATGTCACATACAACAAGAGGACTTCAACAACAATTGGATATACTTGGCACATACTCTGACTTGGATTAGAAGTTAATATCCAGAAAACAAAAATCATGACATTCAACCTACCCAAGAAAGATCTCTCTTCTGTTCACATCACATATAAAGGGAAGGATGTTGAGATTGTCACATCGTACACATACTTGGGATTTCTTTTCACAGGACCTACCTTCAACTTGATCCTTGCATCTCAAGCAAGGTTAAACAAAGGTTATGTTTGCCCTGACCTCCCTGGATAAGCAATGCTTTCAGCTCCAGTTTCAGGACATCAGTACGAAGATCAGACTCTTCCACACTCTTGTTATACCTACTCTGCTCTATGGTTGTGAAGTTTGGGGCTCTAGCCTCAGACAGTTGGGTTGGTCTCGTATTGAAAGGGTCCTCATATCAATGTTGTCCAAGTTCATTCGTTCCAAAAGAACTATTCCACATCCCATCATTCTAGCTGAGTTTGGTGCTCGTCCACTGCTTACAACAAAAATCTTTCTTGTTGTCTCTTTATTGTGTAGAATTCATTGTATGCCAAACATGAGAAGATATCCATATTTCGCACTACAATCCTCAATACAATTGGCAAATCAAGGGGTCAGGAATTGTTGGTATGCTCAGACTACTACTCTACTTCAATATCTTGGCCTAGACATCATGAGACCTCCTCCTACTAAAGCATCAATCAATGCACCATACTCCAATAAGGATATTCGAGAGGAGATTTACTCAGCATATATAAAAACCACTTGGACTCATCCAAAGGAACCTCTTTCATCAAAATTGCTCCATTACTCTTACTTTTATCTCCAACTAGAGAATGGATTGATCACTACTCCAAAATATAACTTGATACAGATGTCACACAACCTCAGGTTTCCTCTAGCTCAGCTACGAGTTTGCTCCCGCTAGCTGCGTATTAAGACAAATCATCACCTTCCCAGAGATCAACGTATTTGCATATTATGCAGTCTTGATGTGGAATCCGAGGAGCATTTCATTTTCACCTGTCATATATGGATATTTACTTAGCATATATAAAAACTACTTGGACTCATCCAAAGGAACCTCTTTCATCAAAATTGCTCCATTACTCTCACTTTTATCTCCAACTAGAGAATAGATTTATCACTACTCCAAAATATAACTTGATACAGATGTCACACAGCCTCAGGTTTCCTCTAGCTCAGCTACAAGTTTGCTCCCGCTAGCTGCGTATTGAGACAAATCATCACCTTCCCAGAGATCAGCGTATTTGTAGATTGTGTAGTCTTGATGTGGAATCCGAGGAGCATTTCATTTTCACCTATCCTATCTACTACAAGATACGAGGTAGATATTATTGCTTATTCAAAGATACCCATACAATAAAATCTTGGATTAATTATGAATATCAGAGATGCATTGCCCTTTTCATTCGAGAATTATTCAACCTCAAGAAAGAACTACTTAGTAACAATTTGCAAAAGATAACAGGATCTCGACTTATCACTTCATTCTTCCAGCATCCAGAGGCCACGACTAGGAAACACCAGGGTGATCACAGAGATATAACAAAATTAACTTGTCATCGACTCCAACAAAGAACATCTACGATGACATCCAACTCTTACATCACTCACTTCTCTTCACCCTTGAATGTTGGGAGTAATCCTTGATCCATAGATCTTGTATATCATATGTCATCCTACTTACTTTATTTTATCTGGAGCTGCATTAGGCACTCCTGTTGCTTTGTATATGTCCTACTTTACGGTCCTATTGACTTATTTTGGTCATGATGGACATTAATATAAATTCAAATTCAAATTCACTAAACAAAATCATCAAATAATAATTTGATAAGTTGCATATACAAGTTTAATTAACCTTTGATTTGGGATTAAATCAATGAAATTAAAAACAGTTTTATAAATTTTATTTTATTAAATTTTGATTTAAGATTAA
Source organism: Wollemia nobilis (assembly GCA_028583015.1). Classification (NCBI taxonomy): domain Eukaryota; kingdom Viridiplantae; phylum Streptophyta; class Pinopsida; order Araucariales; family Araucariaceae; genus Wollemia; species Wollemia nobilis. The sequence goes on from JAQPPZ010017255.1 coordinate 305,748, forward strand.
ATTAATAAGGTCAACTTTTTTTATAAGTTTTAAAAGAAGTATCAATTTAACTAAAATCTAATAGACTCATGATTATGAAAAGTTCATTCTCACATCGATATTATTGATTTAAAATAATATATAAAAATTACATAAAAAAATCAATTTAATGTTTTTTTAAAAGCTAAACCAAAATAAAAGTCTTAGGGGACACTCGCATTGGTTATTTTTTTGAAGGTCTAAGGTTCAAATCATGGTGTGGGTGAGTGTGTGAGGGAGTGGGTGTGTGTTCATAAAAAAACCAAAATAAAAGAAATCTAAGTTTTTTGTGTGTGTGAGGGGTGGATGTGTGGTGGTTGTGTGTTATCGTATTGATAAACATGTTATCGTGTTTATAAACATAGCAGGGGTCATGGTTGGGTGGAGATTGTTCAACCTTATGCATTATGCATTGATCCTAGGGGTTTCTCACACTAACCAAATATATATATATATATATATATATATATGGATGAATGAATGAATGAAGAATTAATAATATTTTTTTTTTTAATTAGGTTGAGTGGTATACTTGGATGGAACAGGCCCTGGCCCCAAGGAGATATGAAGAAAGGTTTTCCTTAGCATAAGGTTTTGCTGTGTATGTTGTTCATAAAAGTTTCTCACACTAACCAAATAAAAAAAATATAGTACTTAAAACCTTTATAATTTTATTCCCTATTCAATATGGACACATTCATTTTAAATAAAACAAATTTATTTTAAATTATAAAACGCACAAAATTAATTAAAATTGAATATGAGACGTCGTTTTAAAAGATTATAGATATGATACGTCTATTTATAACCATTAGAATTTATTTATGAACTTTTAAATATTGTCAGCTATATTAGTTGATGAATCCTATTCATATATAAATTTTATTTTTTAAATCTTATTACGAAAACATTTTATTATAGAGACATAGGTTTTTTTTTTTTTTTTTTTAAATATATATTGATTAAGCTAATTTAATGGTTAAGGTTTGAAGACATCATACTCTTGTTAGTATCAAACCATGAAAATAAATTTGTTGATAGCGAGTATTTATCAATGGAATCAGAACAAAATCTATAGGAATCTTCCAAAACGAACCCACTCATCACGGAGGAAGATTAGAGGTACCGTAATATCTAATGAAGACAATTAAAATATTTCTCACTTTTAGAAAATAAAAGCCGACTTTTGTTCCTACAGAAAAACCATTCTTGATAAAAAGCCGAGCCTAGTTCTTCAAAAGATAATGCCTACGCCAACTAGCCTTTCTTTCCCAACCGTTTTTTTATAAGCCTAGTTCCTCAAAAGATAATGCCTAAGCCAACTAGCCTTTCTTTCCCAACCGTTTTTTTATAATTTCGTTACGTGGACGATCTCACATTCTATCTACATGGTAGCGCACATCAAATTTGTTTCCAACGTGAAATGCGGAGTGCACCGAGAAAAGAAGAATTCAGTGGTGACGTTGAAAAGACTTCACCAGGGCGCCTAACATACCAAATTCTCGCCATTAATGCCCTCCGAGATCCGTCGCCCTCCTGCCAGATGTGTATAAATTATTGATCTCCGCGGGTGAATCCCATTGTGGGTGGCCGTTGTTTCCCCTGGGTTCAGCTATGGTGGATACGCATTACAAATAATTACTGTAACCACATATAAATCAGGAAGTCTCATTCACTTTCACTTAAATCAGGAAGCCTCGGAGACAGATTACAGGTGGTTGATTTACACATTTATATATTAATTAAATGTTCCACGTTCTTTGGCATGTATAATCCCTGTGTGGTTTGAATTTAAATTTGTTTGGCGAAAATTAAAATACATACCAATTAGATTTTAAGATTTTTATTAAATTAATTTATTATTTTTTAATTATTATAAAATATATTTATATAAAATGTTATTATGTATATTGAATTGAGAAAAGTGAGTGTTATTTTATAGGATCAAGGATTGAGCATGGTTAGGGGGATTGGAGGTGCAAGATCAATGGGAAGACAAGGACAATGGAGGCCAGTGCTACAAAGCATATCTGAAGTTGGGCGTTGATGCTCTGGTTTGAATGGGAAAGAAAATAAAAGAGAGTTGTTAAATAAAAGATGCATGACTTATGCATCAAAATTTATAGATGCGTGGAAGATTCTAAATGTATGGTGGAAAATGCCAAAACAAGATCTAGAGCCTAAGCCAAAGTCAAATTTAGAGCCAAAGTTAGAGCTAGACCAAAATTTCATTTTACTATGCTTAAAATTAAGGAGGGATAATATTATTTTGTAAAAGGTGTGTTTTCAGTTGTGATTGACACCTTCAAATATTTGTTATACCAAATAATGTAATAAGAGGGATGTTAGATTATTATTACATCTTTTGATGTTATTTGTTATATTGTTACACCTTAAGAGCACAGTTAAAAGGTGAAGCACCAAGAGTCCCTTGAGACAGCCTAAAGAAATAAAATTGTATATATAAATGTGTATGGATTTGAGGTTCGAGACGAGCAATAAAAATATTTTGTGTTTTAAAATATATTAACTTAGATGTTTATTTTATTAGTTAATCTAATAGTTGACATGACACCATAAAAAAATTTAAACATGTTTTTATATATACAAAGAAATCCATCCAATTAATTTTTTAATTTATTATATAGGATTGAAAGCCCCACCTAAATTACGTTATGAGCACAAATTGGTATTATAACAATGTTTTTGACAATTATACATGTATCCTATGGTAAGATCTAAACATGGGTCTCCTCCTTGAGAGTTGAGGTATCTGACTAGATAAGATCATGCCATTTTATTAAATGTTAAAGTTTACTAGTGGAATTGGAACCTTAGTCTATGGTGTAAAACTCCTCACTCTTGACCACTTACCATAAATCATATAGGTATCTATCCAATTCAAATTAAGAATTTTCCTTCTTGAATTTATCATAAGGAGTTGGTGGAAGACAAGTGGAAAAAATCCAATGGAACTTATCAACAAATGAGAATGTTCCAAGTGGATAGTTTATATTAGGAGATGTAATCCTAAGGTTTGGATCAAATATTTTAATTATTTTGGAGGTTGATAGGATGACCCTTCTAGAGGTGATAGTTTTTGCATATGGAAGCATTTTAGAATTTCTTCGGATTGCATGAATCTTTGAGCTCTTTTCATTGATTATCTTCATTCAAATATATGTTTAAATTGAGACATGATCTTGGGTGTGATGAACTCCAAAACATATACCATATGTTTGAATGGGTAGAATTATAGTATATGGTCAACTCAAATAACCAGTTTACCATAAAGTTAAAACCTTTGTGTATGATGTAGATGAGAGGAGGGAGTCCTCCTATGGATGACCTTCTCAAGTAGCACAAGTTCCTATCCTCAATATGCATAATAATCACATGTGCAATCAATAAGCAAAATCCTACAATTATAATGTCTCAAGTTAGTGTTCCTTGAACTCAAGGAAAACCGGTGTTATTTGTGATATATGATCAAAGAGGTTACAAGAGGGTCCCTTTTACAAAAATGACTTTGGAGGCCACAAAATAGGGTTTTGTGAGATGAAAACTTGTTCTTCAATTAGGAGGTCAACAACACCATATTAGTCTTCCAAGAGATCCTCAATTTGAGTGGTATTATTGCTTGTGTGCCATTATCAATCTGACCTATCCTCTAGACTTATAGGACTTGCAAAAATGGGTTAGAAATTTTGAGGGCCTATCTTGATCAGACCTCTCGTGTTTCAAGACAAAAAGACTAAAATATGAATTTAATTTATTACAAAATCTATGAAATTGTTTACAAAACTTAAAATTATAGTAATATTTACTTGCTAGAAGGGTTTTACAGCTTGTTGATGCCTGCAATCAACTTTTTAAAGGATCACACCCTAGGGTGTGGCTTTCTATTTTGGTCACAGGGCACCTTAGGACTCTGACTGTAACACTTTGGTAAATTTTTGGGTGGTAGAGAATGATGTCCTGCAACTATTGGGGCTTCTATCCACATTGAGTCACCTTTAGAACCTGTAAAACATGTCAAAATGGGATACAAAAAGGTGTAAAATATGTTTGCTATGGTTATTGATGGATATTGATGGCAAAGTGGATGATGGAGGATCATGTGGTCTATCTGGATTTTGGTAGAGTTTTTTATGTAAAATGTGGATGATGCAAAATAGAAGAAAATGTGCCCTATTTATAGAATTTGGAGAGGTTAAGGGGGTGAGGTGTCCCATGAGGTGTCCCTTGTGAGGTGCCCCTTGTGAGGTGTCCCCTGATGTGGCATGCCTCATAAGTGCATTTGGGTGAGAGAATCCCTCACCCATCTACTTGTCATAAATGGGCATGGATGAGTCATCCCACATAAATGCATGGGTGGAGGAAAGTCTCCAAATATCATTTATGACATGTTGAGGTGGAAATTTTTTTATTTTAAAAATGTTTTTGAGTGTGCAAAATTTTTCAATTATCATTGAATGCACAAGGGGATGTGAAGTGGAGCAAATATCAGGGTGGTGAGGTGGAAGGCTAGGCTAGTCAAAGAGTAGACTAGGTGAGGTGGAAAGACTAGACTAGTCAAAAGGTAGACTAGGTGAGGTGGAAGAATTAGGCTAATCATGATTGAGTTGATTAACCATGTGCTTAACCATAAAGTAAATTTTGACCATAAAAAACTTTTGACTAGGATAAAGAAAACCAATTTCATCTTGTATGGATAACCTTAGTCCATTTACAAATCTTACCACTTTTTCTTCATTATCTTTAATATGACCTTCTCTTATGGTCAACTTATAGAATTCTTCTTTATACTTTGTCATCCCTAACTCCTTTTACTCGAAGTTTTTAAGTCTTCTAAACAACCCTATTTGGTAATCAACAAGCAAAAATTTAGACTTCAATTTGATTAAAAACGTATCCCAAGTTCAAATTTTATCCTCCCCATTTTGATGCCTTTTCGTTTGGACATGATCCTATTGGATTTTAAGCCTTACTACCACAAAATATCATAGGCCCCAATATAAGGAAGCCACAATATTATAGGTCAAAATATCAATACAAACAAATCTCACATAATATCCAATAATATAACAATATTACTAAAATAAAAATACTCATAATATTATTCACACATTAATACACTATCATTTAATTAATCCTTGCTCCTTGATCTTGGAGCCATATAAAAGCATGACTAGAGAACCATGGTATCATCATCATGTTCCAGCTCATCTACTTCTGTCAATTGCTCGTACTATAATAAATATTCGTATTTATGTACTATCATATCTTCATCTTCCACTTGGAAGTCATGATAGTCTTCATAGGCCTAATATTTGGGATGGTGAGAATGATAATTGAAATAGAAAACTCCTTAGTAATGCTAATTATTATGGTCAGGATGATGAGATTTGAAGTCACATCTATATTAGGGACTAGAATCTAGGAGCTTCTATTCTACCCCCAAAGCTATATGTTGAGTATCATCAAGAGTATAAGGATCAAGCATGTCGATTTCTTATCAACTTTTATCCTTAAGACCATGGCAAAAGATTGAGACCACCATTATTAAATTTAATTGGAGGATGTAAGTGAGAATACTGATAAACTTGGAGTAATATTTCTTCACTATTCTTGTTTGCTTTGTTTGCATAATATAAACCACATATGATGTGGAAGATCCTTTATCAAATTGTTAGAGAAATTATTCTTTGAAATTAAGCCATAAAAAAGAACCCCTATGTTGGCAAAGTTGCTACAACAACTATTAATGAGCTTAGATTTCCAACCTATAAGCCTACTTGGAGAACATATAGATATGGTTATCCATATTGACTAGCCACCCTCATGGATCAACACCTTCAACGTGGGCATGTTGATGCAAGGAACAAGAACTTTATGAGGCCAATCAAAGAAAGTAGAAGCACCTCCTACTATGTCATTTTGTTATAGAGCCAAGACCAAATCTTTGACACCACTTATTATGAAACAACTATGAGAGTTATAGCAATAGCAATAGCAATCCAATAATGTGCAAATAACATTACCCAATTGATTACAATAATTCAGTTTCTATTAGGAGAAAATCAAATATGCAATAATCAAATTCTAAAATTAATTTAATACAAATCCTTAGGCACTTAGAAAGGACAAAGCCTCATAACCACTTGGAGAGGTAAAATCTTATATATACAACAAATACGACTATGATTTAAATATAAAAAAATAAAATTAACCATCACCTAACTCTTCCTATATAAATAAAATCAATCATTAACCTTAACCCTAATACTTACAATAAACTATCTAATTTTAAAAAACAAATTAATAAAAATAAAATAACATAATTATATTAAAATTATTATAATATTAAGTATTTTATATTTTAATCATATAATTTTTTTTTATTACATAGGAGATTTGGTTACAGCTAGCATGTAACCAACTCTCTTATGTAATTAATATATATATATATATATATATATATATATATATATATATATATATATATATATATATATAATTAAATATAAAATAGTTAATATTATAATAGTTTTAACATAATTATGTTATTTTATTTTTATTAAAGTAATGGTTAGTAACCAATTATCTTATCCAATCCTAATTAAAATATAAAATACTTAGTATTATAATAGTTTTAATATAATTATGTTATTTTATTTTTATTAAAGTAATGGTTGTAACCAACTTTCCTATCTATATATATATATATATATATATATATATATATATATAATTAACACACGATTAGTATGTTGGTTGTTGGTTGTGTACTTGAGGTGTATTAATTCCATTCTTTTTTTTTTTAATCATAAAAAAATAAAATATTTAGTTTTTTTTTTTTTTATTAATTAATTTTTAAAAATAGATAATTTTTTTGGTTAAATATTAAGGTTAAGATTAATGATTGATTTTAGCAGGTGATCGCTGAATCATATAAAAATTAATATATAATATTATATATATATATATATATATATATATTTTACGGAGAGAAAAAAAATTGGTTAATATATAATATTATATATATATTTTCACGGAGAGAAAAAAAAGCTGGATACTCTCCACTAAATGATATATAGATAAAAGTCATAATAAAAAGAATTGTAACCCTTCAAACATGCCCTACAATGATAGCCAAAGTTATTTGTCTATAGCTTTGAATGTGGACGACATAGAGGTGCGTGAGGACGTTTTCACCATTGAGAATCGAACACACAAACATGTACTTGTGGATATGGGTCCTTTACATGCAAGCCTAGTCCTTTACACGTAAGCCTAGTACCCAACTATTTTTTTAGGAGTTTCCATAAGCCTAGTCCCCAACTATTTTTTAGGAGTTTCCATAAGCCTAGTCCCCAACTATTTCTTAGGAGTTTCCATTTCCCAAACCTAATGGAAGAAATTTTTTTAAGTAATATTTCTTATATGTTTAAGACGAAAATTGAATTTCTTTCACGTGCAAATGACGCCATTCTTATTGGTAGACCCCACACACACAAAACAGCTTCCCTTCGAAGAGCTGGATCTTAGCAAGTTCAACATGAAATGGTCTCGAATTCACTGATGAATTGACTACAGTTATGTTTTGGAATGTACATCAAGCGCCCCACAAGTGCCAAGACTTCACCTTCTCTGATCTGTCGCTGAATTGTCAATTCCTTATTTTTTCTCATTGGACATATATTTGGGAAAGGTTGTTTGACTACATATTTAAATTAGTGTAAATGTCGAATTCCTTGGACTAAGACTGAGATGGCTGCGACAGGTATCTTTGGTCCCACTAAGAAGAAGACTATTCAGAAGGTTGTTTCGCTTTCGCTTGATTTTTATATGCCGTGTCATGGCCGGGTCCGGAGACTATTCAGAAGAAGATTATTCAAAGAAAGAGAACACAGCGTAAAGAACGGTTCAAACCGCGTTGTACGTTGTATTTTTTCTTTAGTTAGTCTCAACCCAGTTGGCTTTGCAGCAGAGGGCAATTATTGTTTTGTTGATATGCCATTTAAAGGAGGTGCTTAACTCCAAATAAATCACATGGGAGAAGAGACGTCATAATAAACTCTTCTCTTCTGTATCGACAGTGCACGTTCGTCCCGAAGAACTAAGTACAAATTGGGCCACTTCTTGGATAGTTGGGCCACAGGGACTCAGTTTGAATGCTGGATTCAATGTTTCATTTGGTTTGGACGATTCCAGTCTGTGGCAACACCGAGGGAACGAGAGGAATGTCCTCTGTTTTTCCTAGACTGCTTCTGTCGGTGAATGGACTTGTTGCTTCTGTCGGTGGATGGACTTGTTGAAATATTTCCTTGCTAAGCCCAATTAAGAAACACCTGTACTTCTAGCTGTTCTTCAATGGCTATCAATCTCCAGAGAGGAGTTGTTATTTATGTATTATTGCATTGTTTGGTATTACAAAAACTAAGTATTGGAGCAGAAAATGCGTCCGTCAATTTCACTTTTGATGCCTCTACTAAACATCTTCTTCGGCGTGACGGGGATGCCATTGTGTCCGGCACTGCTATTGAACTTACAGATAGCAATAACGGTTTACAGCGAAGTGCAGGTAGAGCTGTTTACAGCGAACTAATTCCGTTATGGAATAAGTCTACTAAAGCGGTTGCCAACTTCACCACACGTTTTCGTTTCCAAATGGAATGGCAGCCCACTAGTTATTCAATATCTGGTAGTGGTCTTGCTTTCATCATGGCATCTCCTTCTTCCGGTTACAAAGTGGAATACGGAGGAGATGGCGCATATCTTGGCCTTTTTAACAAAGCAAATGACGGCGACTCATCCAACCAACTTGTGGCTGTTGAATTTGATACGTATACAAGCTTCTGCGATGTTACAGTTGTTGGTCATCACATTGGTATTGACGTCAACAATATTACCTCTGTGGCCACTCTTTCTGTAAACGAACGCCTGAACGACGGTAGAATATGGGATGCTGTGGTAGATTATCGCGGTCAGGAAAGCGGGTTGAATGTATTTATTAGCTCTAATGGCAGCCTACCGCATCACTTGTCATACAAGATAAACTTGACAGAATATCTGCCTGATAGTGTTGTAGTCGGGTTCTCGGCTGCAGCTTATGAATCAAGTGAAACTCATCGAGTGCTTTCTTGGAGCTTCGCTTGCGCAATTTCTGAGCCATCTTCTGAGCCGGCTTCTGAGCCGTCCCATAGGAGGAAATCCGTGAAAAAGGTAATCGTAATTATTGTATGTTTCTGCGCCGTTACGGCGATTTTGGTTCTATTCACTTTGGTCGGCTTTGTTGTTTCCGGCTATAGAAGACGAAAGGGACAAACATGTAACAGCAGCCAAGGAGACCAGTCAGATATGGACGCAGATATTGATATGGTAATGGACCACGCTCCCCGTAAATTCACATACGACGAGCTCAGTTCATGCACCAATAATTTCAGCGAAAATGAAAAGCTGGGGCAGGGAGGGTTCGGAGATGTATTTAAAGGTGTTTTGATGAGAACAAATGAAATAGTTGCAGTAAAGCGCATTTCTGAAGGATCAAAACAAGGGAAAAAGGAGTATCTTTCAGAAATAATGACAATTACCCGTCTGAGGCATCGTAATCTGGTTCAACTATTGGGCTGGTGCCACGAGAAGGGCCGTCTTCTTCTGGTCTACGAGTACATGTCCAATGGAAGTTTGGACAATCTGCTTTTCAAAAGACAAAAGGATGGAGCATTAGATTGGGTGCGCCGGTACAGAATCGCACAAGACATAGCCTCTGCACTGCTTTACCTTCATGAACTATGGGAGGAATGCGTCGTCCATCGAGATATTAAGCCCAGTAATATCATGCTCGATTTCAATTTCAATGCAAAGTTGGGGGACTTCGGATTGGCACGCCTAGTGAAGCATGACCAATGGTCGCAGACCACTACAGTAGCAGGAACTGTGGGATACCTTGCCCCCGAATGCACAGTAACAGGGGTAGCCAGTGCGGAATCAGATGTGTTCAGCTTTGGTGCTGTTGCTTTGGAAATAGCCTGTGGCAGGCCGGCACTCGATGTCAGATTGGAGAAGCCAAAGATGCGGCTTGTGGAATGGGTATGGGAGTTATATGGTAAAGGCAGACTCTTCGATGCCGTAGACAGCAGTTTGAAGGGGGATTTCGACAGGGCAGAAATGGAGCAGTTGATTGGCATTGGGTTATGGTGCTCGCATCCAGATCCATTCATGAGGCCTAAAATAAGGCAAGTGCTCCAGATCTTAAACTTTGAAGGCAATATTCCTCAACTTCCACGGACGATGCCTGTAGCATCATACTCTCCTCTTCAGGATGGTTTAATCTCTCAATCTGTATCTGTATCAGATTGTGGTCCGCTTTCTACGACTTCCCAGGAGATGGCAGTGTTCTCAAGTTCGGTCTCTTCATATACGCCAAGCACTTCGAGTAAGTTATCTGCATCAGCAAATTCAAGCAACGCTACGTCCAAATTTCCAGTCATTTAAGTAAAATTGCTTTTCAACGTTTTCATCATCCATGATATTCTGTAGTTAGGCTAGTTATGCATACTTATTAGTTCCGCAGAAGATATAATAGAGTTTGCTAGTTGTATGCCTGCCTGTCAGAATTCCTATGTTCTTAGGAAATGTTACACTTCGGCTATCTGCAATAGCGGATCAGCTATATCATAGAAAATGCTTCTAGTTAGTTTAATTTGTATTGACAAAGCAGGGTTACTTCTTAGAGGTCCGAGCAGTTTTCCTGTCTTTCATGAGAATTATGATAATTGGATATTGCTTAGTTAGAGATGAGAACTTAAAGAACAACTGTTCACGGTAATTATTTGTTTATTGAGATGGGTTGAGGATTTGAGCTACCGAGACACCTGATTTGAAGGCTTATATTTTCTTCGTTGGATTAGGTTGAAAGTAATTTATATTTTTAAATTCATTAAATTCTTAATACCAAACAGTACATAATGGTGCAGACTTTATGAAATTGAAATGTATATGCTATAATTTTTAAAGTCCGTTTGAGTCCACAATATTCTTATATGTGGGATTATTAGGCCTACTGTTGGGATTAACTTAGATTTCCTTCTCTGAGAATTTTTGTTAACGTGTCAGCATCCTCCATCATGCTGAAGCAATAACAATCAGCAATGGTATTTATAACTGGTAGCTATAGTTACTCAGAAATTAGATAGAAAGAATTAATGTATGTCTATCAGATGATAGACTCTTTTTCATCCATATTTTGGTATTGTGCTGTGACGGACCCCTGTTTTTACAGAGCAAAAAAACTGAGCTGGTTACCCAAGAACAAAGGGACAAAAAAGAAAATCTCTGTAAAGCTGCTGCAACATCCTGTTCTGCTTTAAAGCTGTTAATACACAATATTTATTTATATTCCCTGTGCCCTCTGTGACTCTTTTCTGGACTCTGTTTTACTCTGCTTTGCTGCATCTAGATGTTTTGTGCGTTCTGTGTTAGTATAGCAGTTACAGGCGACTGGTGGTTCAATTACTTATAACTAAGCTATATCCAACCAGAGTTTCTCACTACTGTAGAAAGTAATTCGTCTTCTGATTCTGTAACGTACCAGAGTGTAAAATTGACTATGACCTACTCGTATAAAGTTTAAACTTTTTCCAATCTTTCTTCGTACGAAACTGAACCAGCTTCGTTATTCTTCGACAGGGCATTTGATTAATTTGAATAGACTGGATGAAGAAGAGTACTTTAGGTGGTTTAGCTAGTTTTTTTTTTATTTCAATCACTTTTAAGATGGGTATATGTTACGTTCATATTAATCTACGCATAAATATTAGTTGAAGTTCGCCCCCTTAATTGAAGAGTAATTGTTGTGTTCAGAATAATAGATAGGAGACATTTAATTGAAGCGTAATTGTTGTGTTCAGAATAATAGATAGGAGACATTAGTAGTTGTTGTGTTTATAAAAAAAATTATGCAATCAAATGAAATCAAATAGCAAGGCGGGGTAGCCAGACCGGAATCGGATGTTTTCAGCTTTGGTGCTGTTGCTTTGGAAATAGACTGTGGCAAGACGGCACTCGATCTCAGCTTGGCAAAGCCAAAGACGCTGCTTGTGGAATGGGTATGGGAATTATATGGTAAATTGAGACTCTTCGATGCCCTAGACAGCAAATTTGAAAGGGAATTTCGACAGGGAAGAAATGGAGCAGTTGATGGGCATAGGGTGATGGTGCTCGCATCCAGATCGATTCACAAGACCTACAATAAGGCAAGTGCTCCAGATCTGGAAATTTGAAGGCAACATTCATCAACTTCCACGGACAATTCCTGTAGCATAATACTCTCCTCTTAAGAAAGGTTTAATCTCTAAAACAGTATCTGTACCAGTTTGTGGTCCGCCTTCTACAACTTCTGAGATGGCAGTGCTGTCAAGATTGGTCTTTTCATGTACGTCAAGCACCTCCAGTAAGTTCTCTGCATCAACAAATTGAAGCAACGCAATGTCCCAATTTTCAGTCGTTTAAGTAAAATTCTTTTTGTTCTATGGGAGAATACAGTTTAGTAGTTGTATGTCTGCCTGTCAGAATTCCTCTGTTTTTACTATATGTTACAATTCGTCTGTCTACAAGATTTTTTTTTAATTAAATTGGCAAACATTTGACCCTTTCATTCAAGTTAGTCGAACTTTGAACATCTAAAAAAATTATAAAAAATATACTATTGCTTGATGTGAATTTTATTGAGAAAGCAGGGTGCGGAACATCTTAAGAAAAATACTTTTGCTTGATGTGAATTTTATTGAGAAAGCAGGGTTACCTCTGTGACACCTCGCCTGTTTTCTTGTACTTTTTTTCTATAAAAATTATCATACTTTTATATTGTTTGGTTGTACACGAGAACCTTAAATTATAACAACAGTTCAGGGTAGTTTGATTGTTGAGATGAGTTGAGGACTTCGGTTGCTTAGGCACATGATTCAGAAGGCTTACATTTTCTTCTTTCACTTACAGTGACTGTCAAATTTTGTGGAACTACTATATGTTATAAATGCTTAATAAAATAGCAAAAGGTACATGATATTATAGATTACATAATGGAGGAAACGTTATCGAATTGAAATGTATATGCTATCATTCGCTAAGTCCATTTGAGTCCACTGATTTTTTTGTATGGTAAATTGTAACACCTCTGCTTATAACTTTGGAATTGATCTTGGGTAAAGAAATGGTTAATAAGAAGTTTGTACATAATTCTAGATTGAATTAGATGGCAGCTGTTATAAACCTTAGTTTATTAAGTAAAGATAAAATCAACATGACCCAATTGTCCAAAGATTCAACTCGGAGTAAGCCACAAGCAACAAGCAAGCACACATAATTCCATATAGAACTGGGCCATAGCCACTATAAAACCTAACCTCATCCAGGGAATTGAGTCGGGGCAGCCCACCATTAAGCACGCATAACTCTACATCAAATTGATTTATAGCAACTATATTCCTAGCCACAAGCAAGCACACATAACTACAGATAGAATTTTGGGCCATAGCCACTATAAAACCTAGTCTTGTCCAGGGAATTGAGTGGGGGCAACCCACCATCAAGCACACATAACTCTAGATCAAATTGAGTTATTTCAACTATATTCTTAGCCTGTTGAGTAAAGACATAGTCAATGGGACCCTTGTACATATAAACTCTAGCCTATTAGGTAAAGATAAAATCAATATGACTCAATTGTCCAAAGATTCAACTTGAAGTAGACCACAAGCAAGCACACATAACTGCAGATCAAACCGGGCCATAGCCACTATAAAACTTAGCCTCGTCCAGAGAATTGAATCGGGGCAACCCACCATCAAGCACACATAACTCTAGATCAAATTGAGTTGTAGTGACTATAATACTAGCTTGTTGAGTAAAGATGAAGTCAATGTGACCCAACCGTCTAAAGAATCGGATCAAGGTAGCCTACGAGCAAGCACTTGACAACCAACACAGTTTTTTCCTAATGGAATTGAATCTGGACAGTCCACTAGCAAGCACTAGGCCACCAACATTGATGTTTTAAAAGGGTCTTGTTCCCTTGTATAATGGTTCATTGATTTATTAAAAAGGGTCTTGATCCCTTGCATAATGGTTTGAACCTAATCTCATCTATGAAAATTTAAAAACATTTTACTATAATGTCTCAACATGTACAAAATTATAAAGTGAAGCATGAGTTTTTTTTAAGTTTCCTCAATTACCCAAGCAATTGAATTGGATCATAACACTAGCAAGCACTTGACTACTAACATGGTTTTTTTTTTTTTTTTTTTTTGAAGGGTTTCAATCTCTTGTGTAATAGTTTGAATTTGGGTTCAATATCTTTTTTAATGGTTTTAACTTGAGTTACTTGGATGAAAATTTAAAGACATTGTTATGGTGTTTCAACAAGAAATTTTTTTTTAATTAAAGTATAAGTTTTTTTAAAGCATTCAGTCACAAGCATGGTTTTTTTAAAGGTGTTAGTTCCTTGTGTAATGGTTTGAACTTGGATCTTTTAGATACAAATTTAAAGAAATACCACTATGGTGTTTCAACATGGACAAAATTTTAGAAGGGTCACATTTTCTTGTGTAATGGTTTGAACTCGAGGTTTTTAGATGAAAATCTAAATATGTACCGCTATGGTGCTGCCCACTACCAAGCATTTGACCACTAGCATGGTTTTTTTAAAAGAGTCTCAGTCCTTTGTGTAATTGAACTTGGGTCTTTTGGATGAAAATATGAAGGCATATCTCTACGGTGTCTCAACAGGGACAACATTTTAAAAGTAAAGTATGGTTTTTTTTTTTTTTTTAATGTTTTCGATTCCTTGCAAAGTGGTTTGAACTTGAGTAGTTTTTTTAAAAGGGTCTTAATCCCTTTTTTAATGGTTTGAACTTGGATTTTGTAAATGAAAACTTAAGACATATGGTTATGATGTCAAGTAAAGCATGAGGTTTTTAAAATGGTTCTCGTTTATTGTGAAGTGGTTTGAACTTGAGTCATGGTTTTCTTTTGAAAAGGCCCTTGCCCCTTGTGTAAAGGTTTGAACTTGGTTTTTTGAATGAAAATATGAAGACATTTCCCTATGGTGTCTTATCCCTATGGTGTCTCAATGGGAACAAAAAAAAAAATCAAAGTAAAGCGTGAGTTTTTTTAAAGGGTTCTAGTTCCTTACCAAATGGCTTGAACTTGAGTCTCTCTAATACATATTATGGTATTCCAATAATTTTTTTTTAATAATAAAATAGAAGTTTTTGAATTTTTTTAATGGTAAAATATATATTTTTGAATTTTGTGTCTCTTAAATGAAAACCCAAAAGCATAGCATTACTCTATCCAACAAAAATTATATTTTATAATAAAATATAGGTTTTAAAAAAATCCCAATTAAAATTTTATTTTGAAATAAAATATAAAAAAAAAAAAAAAATTATATAATAATTTAAACTTGATAAAAAACTAATAAAAGCCATAATATCCATGAGGCATAGATATTTTTATATGTTGGGGCGACTGGGCTTACTCTTTACCGAACTTGTGTATGATGCCAAAGTGTAAAATTGAATTTGACGTCGGTAAGGAGGCCACTAAGAAGTATTTAGTTAATAAAAAAAATTGAATTTGACATATTTATTTTTTAAACAACTTACGACCGAGATCTTTGGTCATCTAGTCGTAAGCTGTTTAAAGCTTCATGATTCCGAAGGCTTTTCAAGTGGTAGGTGTCTTATGAATTTTTGGTGTGTTTAAATTAATATAACCTAATTTAAATTGTTTTTGGATAAATTTTTGATATGTTTAAATTAATATTTATATAATTTTTAGTTGAAATTGAAGAGTAATTATTTGCTCCCCAAAGAAAGTTGCTATGTTGAATAGTTTTGTTGTTCTTCTTTCCAAGGAAAGCTATTAAGAAAAATAATTTTAAGATGTTAGTATTAATATTGTAAATTAAATAATATTAAATTTGTTGATATATAAACTAATTTTTTTGTTGAAAATTTAAACTTTTAATTTTTTTTTGAATGAAAAGGTCATTATATTAATAAAATAATGTCTAATCATACAAAAAAACAGTGGGTGAGATTAGCCTAAACCAATACATTAACCATTGTGGTTAGGAATATACAAGAGTGTCAAAAATAGTCCACAAATTACCACATAGTAACTATCAAAATAGTGTCATATACATTCATAAAGAAAGAAGCCAAGAAATCACTGCCACTTGGAAAGGGAAGGAAGAGGCACATGATCCATAACACTTAAGTGAGAAAAAGGTAAGCTATTAAGGAAAGTAATTTTATGATGTTAGTATTAATATTATTAAATTTGTTGATATTTGAATTTGACTTTGAATTTGTATTAATGTCCATCGGTGACCAAAAGAGGTCAATAGGACTATAAAATAAGACATATACAAAGCAATGGGAGTGCCTAATTGTAGCTCCAAATAAAATAAAGTAAGAAAACAGTAAAGAGAATGACATGATATACAAGATCTGTGGATCAAGGATTGCTCCCAACATTCAAGGCTGAAGAGAAGTGAGTGATATAAGAGTTGGATGTCATTTTTGTTGAATTTTTTTTTTTTTTTAATAATAATGTTACACCTAAGTGAGTAAATTCTATAAAAACTATATTAATAAATAATTTTTAATCCTTATTAGAAATGTATGTAATTAAAAAGTTAATATGAGTTGAATAGTCTCTCAATTTATAGATCTCTTGTCAATCTTGTTATGGAGTTAATCTTTTGGTTTTTCATTTTTTTTCACATTTTTTTTTTTTGGTATATAGAAGCAATGGTTACAATCATGATTTTTAGTAACTACCAGGACACAGCTGGTAGGGTTCAAACTATCTACGAAGGCTCCCAGGACTTCCACCGTCTCGGTACATGGTAACCCGGCGCGAGATGGGGACCGCCGGACGCACAGGGGTTGCACCGTCGTCATCAATCTGGCGGACTTGTAGTTTAATCTTGTCGTAGTTTTTTTAACAAGTTGAATAACTTTGAAGGTCCACAAGCATTATACATATTAAATTATGTCATTTTGGGGGATTATTATGAGGAAAAGAAGGTACTTGTGTTTTTTTTTAGCTAGAGAGTACATATATTCTACCACCTTCAAATTTAAACCTTAAACCTTTTATTTGGACTCTAGAGAATCCAAGCCTTTATTGTAAGTCCCAATCAACTTTTAATGATTAATATACCTTCATAATCATGGGAAGTTTATCTATTCCATGCTTATAAGATTGCTTTTGATCTACATCCACAATTACAAGGATAAATATATTAATAAATTTGAGTCATTTAATATAAATTATAAAGGGTTATAGGTCTGTCTCATAAAGGCACTTAATGAGAAAATATTATATTTTATTTTATAGAATACCTCATTTAAAAAGTGTTCAATTTGAAGATTCCACATGTTGGCTTAGGATTTGTTACATAAGTTTATAAGGTTATGTAAATGTTTGCTAAAATTTATAAAATTTTGTTGTACCTTGTATCTTTAGTGTAGCAGATATGATTAGAAATTACAATTTGGGAAAGCAAAAACAATTCAAACAATAAAATCGATAGTATTTAAACCCTTATATAACTACAATTGTTTACATTTCAAGTTGTAACTAATAGACACTTGAGATTAAAAACAAATAGAATATTGAATAGCAAGCATCCTTAGGATTGGTGTAGGAGAATGATTGAGTAATTTTTAAAATATGAACAAACTACCACAGACATAATAACTTTTAAATTTAGAAAATTTATCTGTATGTATGGTATTGGTAGAAGTTAAATTTTATCATCAAAGAAATAAGAGCAAAATACTTCTTTCTCATCCTAATATGAAATATGTATAACATCTATTTCATAACAAATTCAAATTTTTGCCATTTGGATCAACTTATGTATAATAGAATGACTAAGACATTTTTAAAATATGAAGAAACTGTGAACAATGCAATATTTTTTAAACTCAAAAAAATTACCTATACATATTATATTGGTAAAACTATAACTTTTACATCAAAAAAATATGAGCAAAATTATTCTCTAGAAAGGAGCATTGATATATTAATGTATTGGTATACAAATCCTTGATATTAAGATCAATTAGATGTTTGAATTGACAATAAATATGGACCCCTAAAAATGAGGTGAAGACATCACTAAATGATGAGACCACTTGCTCTATTTGGTATTGTTATCCCTATATAATATCTATAATAGATCTAAAATTAGTGGAAATGAGTTTCTTTCCTTGTACCTAATCATAAAAAGTACGAAATTATCTATTTCATCGATCACCTTATGACATTATTTGGCATTAATCAAGGAGATCTTCATGGGTGGTGTTAATTTTAAAATATTGTAGCACAATCATAGAGCATGATGATGATGCTTTTAGTTCTTAACTCATAGACTTCATGGAAATTCCACATAAAGGGTTATTGTTAGGCTATACTATATAGTTTATTATTTCGTTATTATGCACATTCAGTTGGCATTCTAAAATCCAACGTTTGAATAAGTTTTTAGCATAGGCTAATATTAGCTATGTTATTCTTGGGATAGACTATTTATTTTATTGTTTTTAGTTGCATCTATTATGGGTAAATATGAGCCTTCATCTGTAAATAATTTTGCATACTTGAATGAAATCAAGGTTTATTTACCAACAATGGTATCAGAGAAAAAGTAAGGTCAATGGCTATTAAATTGAAGTATACCCTTGTCTTCAGTTGATTGTGAGCTCATCTTGGTGAGCTTGCAATTGTACAATGAGAGCATCAAACAATGACCTTGAAGTTGGGCAATGAAGGTAGTGCATTCGTTGTTGAATCATGAGAGGATTTAAAAAATATATTCTTCAATTGTCCTTGTGCGATTGAGTGTTGGTCGATATCCCATATTTTTTGTTTTTCTCGCTTCACTGTGAAAATATTATACAAAAATATTGAAAACAAAGGAGTGTAATAGGGAATAGCGCCCCTCAACCAGGCCGTAGACCCAATCACTGTAGATATGGGTAGTCAAGCATGCAATGCCCAAGTCAGATCACTGTGCACCGAGTTATGTAGCTCCAATCGCTACCACCATGTAGCTAAAGGATCGCATAGCCTTAGTGAAAAAGGACTGTGCAACACCAAAGGTTCATATAGCTCCTAACATTGAATAAGCATAAAATGATGTTAGGTCTATCCAATATTTCCCATACTTTACTTGTATGCTCAAATTTCTTAGTAGGGAAGCAACATCGAGTTCCATTTGAATTGAGCTCTTCACAAGCCAAAGCACCATTGGAGTTGATACACACCGATTTGTGTGGACCCATGCCAAGTAGTTGTGGTGGAAAGAAGTACTTTCAATTGTTTATTGATGATTACTCCCGAAATATGTAGGTTTTATTTCTACAGTTGAAGTCATATGCATTCCTATATTTTTAGCAGTTTTAGAAGTGTGTTGAGAAAGAATCAAGATGTTCAATCAAGGTACTACGCTCATATCGAGGGGGGGAATTCACTTCCAATGATTTTTCAAGGTATCTCACTAAACATGGGATAAAAATATAGCTTACTACAACCTACTCTTAGAAAAATAAATTTGTCAAAAGGATGAATCATTCCATCATGGAGATGGTCCATTGTATGCGCACATATGCACATCTTGGGCAATAGTATTGGGTAAAAGCTATCACTATAGTTGTGTATCTCCTAAATTGAGCACCAAAAAAATCTCTTTAATGAGTCACACCACAAAAAATATGGAGTGGAAGAAATACCTCCATTTCTCATCTCAAGATATTTGGATGTAAAGCCTTCATGCACATTCCAAAGAAGGCAAGGACTGGAGTAAACTAGATGAGAAAACTCTATAATTATTTTTTCTTGGTTATGATGAAGAATCCAAGGGCTATCAATTCCAAGGAGAAGGAAATATTAAGTGACCCTTCCAAATGGACAATGCCAAATTTGGAAGGTCATATATGTGCTAGGATTGGACAAAAACTTGTTGTTCATACCTCAAATCGTAGACAAATATATGGTGGTTGACTTTAATGTTGTTGATAGACAAAAGCTTTGCTTCATTATCAAAAAGGGTAAACATATAGTCTTAGTTATCAAATTTGTCGAATTTTTGAGATAAAATTCGAAATTTGTCGAATTTTTTATCTTTACAAATAAATTCGTCGAATAAACCTTAAATTCGGCATGGGAAAAAATGAACACAAAATAGGTTTGATATTTATGAATTCTCCTTTTTCATGTGACCATATTCAGTTTAACATTGGCACAGGGTAAGTCGTTTTTCATGCGGTCATCTTCAGTTTAGCATTGTGGCAGGTCAAACGGTGTATTTCGTATATCACTCGTCGATCAGGTCACATTTGTCGTTGTAGATTTTATTAACTATGCAGGACCTCTAATCCCCATATACATATTTTTTCACCTAATCTCATAAAAAAATCATAACCTTAATCATTATGTATAAATAATATTCAATATCAATTAAAAAAATAAATAAGATTATCTTGATTTATGTATTGGTAGTTTGGATACCCAAAATTAAACTATTATTAATATTTAAGAATAAAATAAGATTAAAGTGACAAATTTGATTCACAAATACAGTAACACCAACACCTAGGTTTGAAAATATTATTATTGGCGGAAACCCACATAGTAAATGCCAAGAAACATATCAATCGCAGATTTATACCGATTCTTGTCTGAGTAAATTAGTAAATGAATATAACTCCGGGTAATTGGATTGATAGAAGAACAACCCAAACTAATTGGGTGTTGTAACTAACCGAGATGAAATTATTTAGATATTGGTTATGGCTCTGATCAGAATTAATGTGTATATTTTTTATCAGAATTATATATGCATATCTATAATATATCAAATTTTATTTCGAATTTTTGAACATGTCGAATTTATTTCGAATTTTAAGAGTGTCGAACTCAAATACGAACTTGAACTTGATAACTAAGCATATAGTAATAGCTTCCTACAAACATGTATTAATTGTATTAGATGCACTTTATACCCTTCATGTTGCCATGGCTACCAACTCCAAAGAAGCTACTTCATTATGGCACAAACAGTATGGGCATCTAAGTTTAGGCTATCTACTCAAATTGAGTAAGCATGATATGGTGTTAGGTCTACCCAACCTTTCACATACTTTACCTATATGCTTGGATTGCTTAGGAGGGAAGCAACACCGAGTTCCATTTGAATTGAGCTCTTCATAAGCCAAAGCATCATTGGAGTTGATACACACTGATATGTGTGGACCCATACCAAATAATGATGGTAGAAAGAAGTACTTTCAGTTGTTTTTTCATGATTGCTCCCAAAAGATGTGGGTTTTATTTCTACACCTGCTTTTAGATGCATTCCTATATTTTTAGTAGTTTTAGAAGCATGTTGAAAAATAATCAAGATGTTTAATCAAGACCCTGCACTCAGATCGAGGAGAGAATTCACCTCTAATGAGTTTTCAAGGCATCTCACTAAATATGGGATAAAAATATAGCTAACTATAGCCTACACTCCTCAAAAAAATGGAGTTTCTAAAATGAGGAATCGTTCCATCATGGAGATGGTTTGTTGTATGCTCATAGGTGCACATCTTAGGTAACATTATTGGATAGAAGTTGTCACTACAATTGTGTATCTCTTGTGTCAAGCACCAATAAGATCTCTTCAAGGAGTCACACCACAAGAAGCATGGAGTGGAAGAAAGCCCTCTATTTCTCATCTAAGGATATTTGGATGTAAAAACTTCATGCACATTCTAAATAAGACAAGAGTAAACTAGATGAGAAAACTTTGTAATGCATTTTTCTTGGTTATGATGAAGAATCCAAGGGTTATCGATTGATTGATCCTATAACCAATAAAATTCACATAATTCGAGATGTGGTATTCAATGAAGATTCTAAGTTGGATACACCAAAATCTAGCAAAGAAACATATCCTGCTATACACATAGAATTTGAGGATCCTAAGTCAAGGACTCCCCCCAAACAAAATAAAAATCTAAAATGGTATACTAGCACTATAAGAGACATAAAACTGGATGCACCTCCTAATCTCAATTCCAATCATCCACGTACTCATAGTATGTCTCACTAGGAAAGAGAAAATTATGAAGAAGAATAAGATAAGAGTGAAGAGGAAGATATAGTTTGTATGACTTTAGTTGTGGAGCATGAACCTACTTTAGTGCAAGAAGAACTTAGTGCACCTCAATGGAAGGCAACTATGGATGCAAAAAATGAAGAACAAAACATGGGAGCTAGTTGATCTGCCTACTAGTAAGAAACTCATTGGATGCAAATGGGTATACAAAGTAAATTATAAGGTAGATGGAACTATTGAAAAGCATAAATACCACCTTGTTGCTATGCTAAAAAGGTATATATTATGAAGAGACGTTTGTACCAACTACAAAAACAATAACCATTCGTGTACTCTATGCAATGGTAGCTCAATTTGGATGGAAGCTTGCACATAATACTGTCTAATCTTAAAAGTAATTCCTTTAACTTGAAGTAGTTTAGACATATTCTATCTAGAATTTATTTAACCCAGGGAACATATAGAGAATGATGTACTCTATCAAAACTCAATATATTCTACTCAATAATTAATTCTGTCACTTCCACATGTATTACTTTTATTTCTCTTTTAAATAAAGATTCAATCTAGCACATGACACTTATCTTTTTGATCTACACTCTTGCTTTTCATAAATCTGATTTCCAATGTTTGCACATTCACTTTTAATATCACTCAAAACCAATGCTCAAGAAGTTTCACTTAATCATTCAACCAATGAAACACAACTTCCTCACAATCCTTAAAAAAGTATTTTCATACTTATTCAAACAAAGAGCACAATGTAGATCTCACACCCTGACTCAAAAAAATTATAATATCTATCTCAAATGTTCTCTAAACATTCAACAATGAAGCATATAAAACTCACTCAAATATTTCCAACAATGCTTATCAAACAATCCTTTTCACTCCACCTTATTTTCACAACATTCATTCCAACAAACACTTTAAACAAAATATGATGTGCTCATACCTCTTTACTTTGATGGAGATATGTCTTCAAAACCTATATTACTTACAATAAAATCATTTTGTGCCAAATCAAGGTTAGATAACAATAGTCTATCTCAAAATCTCCGCATGAATATTAACCTCAATAAGTATTTCACCATACAAAGAATAATCAAATGTCAAACTACTTGTACACCTTATTACTCCTAACTTTTCCAATAAATTTCATCAACAAAAGTCACTAATCACATAAGCAAAAAATCCATTTACACCTTATATATCCTACTTGTTATTGATGCATTTCCAAAAGATAAATAAAAATATCACTTCACTTTTTATCCCAATGCATTAACAAAACACACTCCCTTTCTCAACAATAAATTATTTTTATAACCATTTTTATTGCACAAATAAAAATCATTCAAAACACCTTATATCTCCCTAGCACATACCTTAGCCACTTTAGACCTTAGGATATAATTTATTTTTTATTTTTAAAAATTAATCATTCTTTGTTGCCGCCTGCTACCTACCATCAGAAGTCGAACGCGCGCTTCCCGTTGGCCCCATGCCCTAGCCACTGCTAGGCTACCACGTGGGCTAGAAAACCCACACGTAAAAAAAATACAAGACCTCCCTCTTGTCTTTATCACTGACACTCAACCTTAAATTGACCATGTAGCAAAAGGGCCTTCGCGCGAATCAAACCCGCACCTTCTACCTCCTACGCCACTGCACTAACCTTACATGCTAGCTCGGCTACCACCACACACAAGTGGGGAAAAACATGTCCACACTTTTACCAGTCTTTTGCACCAGGATTTGCAGTGTCTTCTTTTTGTTTTCTCCACCGCGTCGATCGTGCAAAGCAATTATTTTGAGGGATTTTTTATTTGATTTTTCATAAAGGCTTAGGCTAAAACTTAGCCTTATTAATACACACACCCATTCTAATTTTTGACGTTGGCTTCATTTTTCAATTTGAATATTGGCATTTTGAATTATTATATTTAATTATAATAATTTAAATCCTAAAGAATTTAAATATTAAACCTTTTGGGCTTCTTCTTTTTAGGGATAACCTTGCCACCATTAATGGGTATTTTAATATTTGTCAAATTACCACAAAGGTAAATTTTTTAGAGATAACCTTGCCACCATTAATGAGTATTTTAATCTTTGCCAAATAAACATCAAGGTAATTTATTAAAAATTTCTCAAATATTATGGAGAGGTATTCCTTTCTTCTTGCTACCTTATACCTTGTGTGCCATCAAGAGAAATATTCTCATACATATTTCCATCAATTTAGGACCTTAAACATTTTGATATTATTCAACCCTATTGACATTAATTATATCAAATTGGGACATCAAACCTCTTGACATCAATGACAACAAAACATGCTCAAATTTCCAATATTGTGGACCTTTATCCATAGGAGACCTCAATCCCCTCTACTCTGCTATGAGCCTTTACACAAGGCTTGCTCAATTCTACTCTAATACTTGCTTTCAATTTTGCTCAGATATGCTCCAAGTCTATATTCAAGACTTGCTCAAATCTGGTTTACCAAAACCTGCTCTTAACTCTGCTCAAATCTACTCCAAGCCTACACACAAGGCTTGCTCAAATATGCTCACCAAAACCTACTCTTAACTATGCTCAAATATGCTCCAAGACTACACATAAGTCTTGCTCAAATATGCTCACCAAAACCTACTCTTATGTCTGCTCATATCTGCTCCAAGCCTACACATGAGGCTTGCTCAAATCTGCTCACCAAAACTTGCTCTTAACTTTACTCATATTTACTCCAAGCCTACACACAAGGCTTGCTCAAATCTGCTCAAAAACCTTCTCTTAATTCTACCAAAATCTGTACCAAGCCTACTCACAAGGCTTCCTCAAATATGCTCCAAGACTTCTCACAAGGCTTGCTCAAATATACTTCAAGCCTTCTCATAAGGCTTTCTCAAATCTACTCAAAAACTTACTCTTAGTTCTGCCTAAATCTACACCAAGCCTACTCACAAGGCTTGTTCAACTCAGCTCACAACTGCTCATAATATAGCTCACTATTCTGCTCAAATATTTCCCAAAACTTGCACACAAATAATACTCAAACTAATGCTTATATATTTTTCAAAAATTCTTTCTTTGATTAAAGTAATTTAGACATATTCTACCCAAATTTATTTTTCTTCATGAACATATAGAGAATGATATGCATTAAATACAATCAATATATTTTTCTCACATTCATTTGCATTCACAAGATATCTCAAGTATAGCACTTAGTATATGATCTTCTTATGCATTTCCCATAATCAAAACTGATGCACACACTTAATTTCCAAATCTGTTTTCTTACACTTGCATATGTACTTTCAATATCACTCAAACTGATGCATAATTTGTTATCAAACCCTAGCACATGTATTTCCAATTTCATTCAATAATGAAGCACAATTTTATTCTCAAACCCTAACACATGTGTTTCCAATTTCATTCAATAATGAAGCACAATTTTATTATCAAACCCTAATACATGTGTTTCCAATTTCATTCAACAATGAAGCACAATTTTATTCTCAAACCTGAACATATGTGTTTCCAATTTCATTCAAAAATGAAGCACAATTTTATTTTCAAACCCTAACACGTATTTCTAATTTCATTCAATAATGAAGCACAATTTTGTTCTCAAATCCCAACACATGTATTTCCAATAATGCACACAAAATTAATCATTATATCTCCACGTTATGACTCAAAACAATTTTTTTAAAAACATGACCACCTTGATAAGGAGTTAAATCACCATACCTCAAATTGCCTTGAAGAAGATGTGTCCTCAAAAAATTATCTCAAAATAAATTCCTTTTTTCCACTTCAAGAGGTTAGTCACCAATCCTTTGTTATAATACTTAAATTGCCCCAACAACTAGCTATGCTACCATGGCTTGGTGATACCAAAATGTGCCCCACACCTTATATTTTAAACTTTGCCTCAAAAACAAGAAAAACACTTTTGTCCAAAAATCATTTTTGAGGGGACTCGGCCCCAAGACATCCTCTACCATAGTGCTCTATCATACGGCTAGCCACTAGTTGGGCTACACTAGCAGGTGTGATGTCAATCGAAGGCTTGATGGATTTATTGCACTCTTTGCTCATTGAGAAATTTGTTGCCTCTCTTTTGCCATTCGTTAGAACTCCCGACGAATGATATTCGATGCATGATTCATGTGATAATTTCCAAGGTGAAAACTTTAGGTTTATATATGTGCCCTCCTTTAATTTAGATGATGTCGACACTAGAAGCAAGTAACCCATATTTTGAACTTTGGCACCAATCCTTTGTTATAATATTTAAATTTAAATTTAAATATTATAATGTTAAAACCTTGCCTTGGGTAAAACCTTTGGTAGCCCAACTTTGAAACTCTTTTATAAGACCTTGCAATGAATGAAACTTTTGGTGGCCCACTTTGATTTAATGTGAATAAACCTTTGTCCTTAGGCATTTTTAATTCCTCTTTATAATATTTAAATATTATACTCCTTAACATATTTGTCTTCCTTTCTTTTTTCCATTTATACCATGCTCTTTTTAACATGAATGACAACTATTGACATCGATGCCAACTCAATATGCTTAATATTTCCAACAGAACAATCGATGCAAAAACACCCTAAAGAATATAGAAACACATGTTGAAGTGCTCTAAAACAATTGACTGATCTAGAGTGTTTGTGTGCCATAATGTCTAGGTGCTAGAGTAGTCTGAGTGTTGGTTGTGCACCAAAATAACTTGTATGCCAAAATAAGCTAATTGATAGATGCTCTATAATATTTGCATGTAGGGTATAATAAGAAAGTAATAACCCAACTGCCTCATGAGCATAACGCCTGAATTGTTAAGCACATAATTTATCTAAATGTTAACCAAGTTTTACATTAGGATTGGATTTTTTAATTGTGTATAATGATAAGAATGTTGACTAATGGAAGTGCCAAAATTATTGATCCCATGTAGCATCATAATAGCTCAACTACATATAACAAGGAACTAGACAAGCACTACCTAGATCAAGGAAGGGATGTTGAGGATTTTAGAACTATTACAACCAATAAAATAGAAGATGTAGTAGAAGGATGATTTGTTGTTTAATATATGAATACATACCTTTACATCTTGTCTAGTCAGACTTGTTGTTACAATTTGATTGAATAGTTGAAATATGCAAGATTATGTTGTTAAGTTGGCAAATAAACCTCTTCTAGTTTTACTAATTAATAGAAAGCATACTACTAAGCTAAATAGTAAAATAAATTCTTATAAATAATGATGTATTCTATAAGGGTAAGAGTTTTTTAGAAAATGTGAATGAGAAATTGAATCTATTTTGAATCACAATTGCTCTATCTTATTTTGGGTATGACTTTAACCACGTAGACTAGTATCTGATGCTGAAATATTTTGCCTCCCTTTGGACCTTAGGGCAAGGATCCACTCTGGAATAGTGGAAGGGATTTTAGTGAAATTGCATGTTTTCTTTATTAATTTATTTATGTCCTTAATTTTAGTAAATAAAATAATACCCTCTTGTATTTAAGTGTGATAATTAACTTAATTCCATTCTAACTTGTTTTCCAGTTAAGCTCTATTTTCATTTAATTGTGCAATTTGTTTTAGTTTAGTTCTACTTTCCTACAAGTGTGCATTTATATTTTGGTTTGTTTTATTAAATTATGACTTATGTTAAATTATGTTATATTTTAATACTGAATTGTGTTATATTTTAGTTTAATATCGTTTAATTCCTTTAAGTATAATGAGTATTGTTATTTAATTTATTTTATTACATAGATTAAAATTAGTTATAAGATTTCCTTTATCAACAAACTATGGAATTAATCATGTTTTATGAAAATATTATCGCAAAGATGTTGTAACTCTATATTTTTGCAAGAGAAATCTAGATGGTACAATGCCCACAGTGTAATTCTTAGACCTCTAAATTATATAGCCTTACATGGCCACCCTATATTGATAATACTAAAGTTCAAGTATTAATAATACTCATCACTTTTTGGCACCATTATTGAGGAACATATTGGCATCGTCATTAGAAAAAATTAGTATTTTAATGTCAATTACCTTTGTGTAGTTGTGTAGAACAAGCATTTAGGAAAATATTTACTTTTACTTTTAAAAGGTAAAAAAACCAACTTTGCATAAGGATAGTTGCATTGTCAAGAATTGTACCAAGAATATTGGAAAACTAGATTTATGATTAGGTAAAAGTTTTCATTTAAATAGGATGTATTAGTAGACCTAGTATGAAATAGGTAGATTTATTAAACTAAATCCTCCACAAATAATAAGAATAAGACATCCATGACAAGAGGTTGCATATATACCGATCTTTGAGTTTCCTATATTAGTGATTTTTGAGTAATCTAAAATTTTAGAAGAGTGAAAATCATCAATTTTTGGAATCATAAAATATCCTGAATTAGAATCACAAGAGGAACAAATAAGTAGTTCAAACCCACCTAGTCTAGATCAGTCTCTACCTCATGAGGTATATAAGAAAATATATAATTTATGTTGGGATAGCATAATGGTAGAGGGAGAGAGGAGGATGTGGATAGGGCTAGTAATGTGCAAAATCATAGAGAAAATAGTAATCCTCCTAGGACTTTTCAATATCCCATCAATATAGATCCTGGTATAAAAGCTCTAATGAAGGCTATTTATCTTTCTTTATTGCCAATATTTAAAGTTGTGTTAGAATATCCTAATCAATTTTTGTATGAGTTTAATATTTTGTGTCAAACCTATGATTATATACATGACAACCAAAAACTCACATTATTTACCTCCACCTTAAAGGATTTTGTAATGCAATGGTTCATGGATTTAAAAATAGATTCAGTTAGTACCTAAGCAAAAATGAAGAGAGCATTCTTGGACAAATACCAAGAAAATTGGAGGGTAAAGAATCAAAAAGAGAAATTATTCAGAATAAAATAAGAAGAGGATGAAAAATTAGAATATTATCTAGATAGATTTGTGTTTGTTCATAGAAGATGTGGAGGTGTAGATCCAGAGTTAAATAAAACAATATTTTTGCAGAGATTAAAAGAAGAGTCGAGAGCAGTATTAGAAGAGCAGTATTAGATTTCTTGAAAAAAGGAGATATAAAAAAAATTGAATTCCTAGAGATCATGGAATCACGTAAAAATTACTCTTATACAAGAGCATGAAATTGAAGACATAAACATGGTAACGATGGCAATGACATGAAATAGTTAATGACAGAATTTGTCAATTTAAAAGATGATATTTTAGTGCATTTCAACACAAAATTGGATGAAATGAATGAAAAGAATATATCCATTGAACCTTTAGTTATATATTATCCAAGATGTAAAGAGAAACATGCTCTTCATGAGTTTCCTTTGAATAAAATTGCTATAAGAAAATATTTGTTAAAAAATATATCCTACTAATCAATGTTATTTACTACTTGGATTGTAAAATGCAATGGAGAAACAAAATCCTCCAAAAAAAGAACTCAATTTTACAGGATTAAAACAAGGGAGTAATATAATCCATATTAAAATATTCCTCAAATGCCTATGAACCAGGGAACAAATCCTTGGTTTATGTCATGTGTTGGAAATTTTGGGTAGTTTTATTGTCATTGATGTCAAAATAATATTGGTTCAATTTCAACATCATTAAGGATATCAAATGGTTTTTCCAAAAGCAAGAAGTTCTTGAAAAGGAATAGGATATAATATTTATTTTTAAATATTATATGCCTAAAAAGTCCCAAAGGATGAAGATTCGAGGAAGGAGAAGTAAGTTTAAATTAAATAATATTATTATATCATTATAATATTGCAGGCCAAATATCAAGACAAAGAAAAATGAAGTTCGAATTGAAAAGACCCATGAGTAGATTAAAAGATTCAATTTAAACTAAAATATTTTAATCTTTGATTAAAATTTTAATTTAAATTAACATTGGAGGCAAAGGTTTTTTAATTTAATATTTAAAAACTAAAATCGAATTTCTAAATTTGAAATGGGCCGATGTGAGAATGCAAATGATAATATACATTTATATAGGAAATAAATTCCATTTCCTAAAGTTTGTGTGAAATACCTTCGAATGCAAGAGTGAGGAGGAAATTCAAGCGCTGCACCCTAGGAAGAGGAAGATTCATATTTCAAAGGAGATTGAAGGGAAAAAAAGCAATAAAGGCAGCGAGGTGATTAGACATCCCATCGATGATGGTAGCGCAGGCAGAAATTGGTATAGTGCTAAGGCTTGCAGGGAGGAGATCATGGTTTAATCCACGCGATCGAAGTTTTGCATGTGAGAGGCATTTGTTTTGTTGTTGGTGCATTTTGTGAAGGAGAATAAGGAGAAAAGTGGGTGTCGTTTGTCTCATGTGGGTACGCAGCCCACTTGGTGTCCTAGCTTGAGCTAGGGTGTTGGGAGTGCAAGGTCACGTTCACCAAAAGTGCTTTTGTGGGCAGATTTAGTTAAATGTATGCTATTCATTTTTATTCATTAAAGTTGCTTAGAGATTGATATGAGTTCTAACTGCTTGGGGAGTTATAAGGTAAAGAAAAATTGAAATATTTTATTTTGATTTTTTGGTGATTGAAATTTATAAAGTGTGGAGATTATAAGGTGTATAAGGGAGATTGTTGTGCATTTTATTTTAATAAAATTGTTGACTTAGATATTGTGAGTTTGGATATTATAAGGTGTATAAGGGAGATTGCTATGCATTTTATTTTAATAAAATTATTGAGTTAGATATTGTGAGTTTAGAGATTATAAGGTGTACAAAAGGATTTGATATTTTGTTTGGAAAAATAAATTTTGAGAAAATTATTTTATGGAGATCTTGAGATAGGTTGTGGTAACCTAACCTTAGTGTTGGCAAATAAAATTTGAGTATTGTTAAGATAGGTTTTGAAGACATATCTTCATAAAAATAAAAGGTATGGGTACATATTCCTTGCAAGTAAAATTTTGTTGGATTGGATGATTGTGAATGCTAATTTGGAGTGAAAAGGATTGTTTGATAAGCATTTTTGAGTTTGATTTTGAGATATCCAACATTTATTGATGAAGGTTTTTTTGGAATAAAGGTTGATGCTAGAAACCTTGTTTGATAAGCATTGTTGGAATATTGAGTGAGCCTTCATATGCATGACTAGGGTTTATGAAAGATCATTAGTACCATTGTTATGTGAATTTAAGAAGTATCTTGAACTAGGATTTGTGAAATATCATGAGTACCATTGTTATGTCAAGTTGAGAACTATCTTGAACTAGGGCTTGTGAAATATCATGAGTATCATTGTTATGTGATGTTTATTTGATAAGAATTGTTGACTAAGCTTTCATTGAGTGATTGGTGGAGTAGATTTGATTGAGCTTAGTTGATTGGAAGTGTTGGAGTGATAGTTCAAGTTATGTGAAACAAATTGTTCTTTATTTCTACATTGAGTTGAAAGAAATATTGAAAGTGATTAAGCATTTTTGTGAGTGAAACATATTGAGTATCTAACAATTATCTATATTTTTTTATGGTAAAATAAGAGAGTTTGAAAGTGATTCAACATTTTTGTGGGTGTGAAGCATATTGAGTCTCTAAAAATTCTCTATATGTTTATGAGATTAAACAAGATTTTGTGTGAAGCTTGTTTGTGTGATTGAAGAAGTTTTTCTATGATAAGGTTAAGTTGAGTTGAAGAAGCTTTTGTGAGAGATTGTGAGCTGATTTGAGTAAGTCCTAGAGTGGAATTAAGGACCAAGTTGAGTAAGATTTTTTGGAAGCTTAAAAAGTAGATTTGAGGTAAGTCTTGGTGAAGAATTGATTGAGCAGATTGGACAAGTTCTAGTGAGATTTGTTGAGCAGATTGGATAAGTTCTAGTGAGGACTTATTGATTAGATTTGAGGTAAGTCTTGGTGAAGACTTGGTTGAGCAGATCAGAAAAGTTCTAGTGAGGACTTGTTGAGCAGATTTGAGGTAAGTCTTGGTGAAGACTTGTTGAGCAGATTGGACAAGTTCTAGGGAGGACTTGTTGGATAGATTTGAGACAAGTATTTGAGAAGACTTGTGAGCATATTTGATTAATTGATTTGTTCAAACCTTGAGTTTAGGTTTGGGGTAGATCTAGTAGAGTTGATTTGCGATTAAGTCAAGCTTTGTGTTAAGGCTTGAGGATAGACTTGAGGACATATTTTGGTGTAGATTTGAGGATAGGTTTGTACCAGATAAAGAGATAGAGATTGAGAAGATTTGTGCTAGATTGAGGGACAATTTTTAGTGCAGATAAGATACAGATATTGAGCAAATTTGTGCTAGATTTAAGGACTGTGTTTAGTATAGATCAGAGATAGATATTGACTAGATTTGTTCTAGATCGAAGGACTGTGTTTAGTGTAGATCAAAGACAAATATTGAGTATATTTGTGCTATACTGAAGGATTATGTTTAGTGCAGATCAAAGATAGATATTGAGCAAATTTATGCTAGACTAAAGTACTATGTTTAGTACAGATTTAAGCAGAGCTGAGATCAAGCTTTGGAGGTGATAGAGTAGAGGATAGTAGTCTCCAGTGGATAGAGATCCATTAGCTAGGGCAATGAAGATAGAGATATTCTGAGTGAGGATAGAGTCTTCTATGGAGATAGATCCACAATCAAGTGCAATGGAGGTAGTAGTCTTTTATAGGATCACCAACTAGCGCAGAGGAGAAGGAATTCTCCTTAGATAGAGATCCACAAACAATCTGAGGAGATTGGTGTCTCCTATGGATAGAGATCCATGAAATTTATTAGGGGATGGTGTTTCCTTTGGACAGAGGTCCATAAAAATTATAATATGAAAAGGGTTCCCAAGAGTTTTATTGAGAAAATTTTAGTGAAATATTTTCTCCGTAGAGTAGACCACATTGGGTGAACCATGTTAAATTGGTGTCTCTATTGTGTGTTGTGATTTGCGCATTTCTTTGATTACTATTTTTAATATTGCCATTGATATATAACATAATATTATTTGGGAAATAAAAGTAAAAAGTGGTCTTATCTTGAACTAGGGCTTGTGAAAGATCATGAGTATCATTGTTATGTGAGGTTTGTTTGAGAAGAATTGTTGACTAAGATTTTATTGAGTGATTGGTTGAGTGGATTTTATTGAGATTAGTTGATAGGAAATGTTGGAGTGATAGTTCAATTTCGGTGAAACAAATTGTTCTTTATTTTTGCATTGAGTTGAAGGAAAGATTGAAAGTGATTAAGCATTTTTGTGAGTGAAACATATTGAGTCTCTAACCATTATCTATATGTTTCTGTGGTAAAACAAGAGAGATATTGAAAGTGATTGAACATTGTTGTGGGTGTGAAGCATATTGAGTCTAAAAATTCTCTACATTTTTCCTGTGAGATTAAACAAGATTCTTTGTGAAGCTCGTTTGTGTGATTGAAGAAGTTTTTCTGTGATAAGGTTGATTTGAGTTAAATAAGATTTTGTGAAAGCTTTTGATCTGATTTGAGTAAGTCCTAAAGTGGACTTAAGGACTGATTTGAGTAATATTTTATGGAAGCTTACAAAGTAGAATTGAGGTAAGTCTTGGTGAAGAATTGAATGAGTAGATTGGACAACTTCTAGTGAGAACTTGTTGAGCATATTGGACAAGTTCTAGTGAGGACTTATTGAGCATATTTGAGGTAAGTCTTGGTGAAGACTTGTTGAGTAGATTGGACAAGTTCTAGTGAGAACTTGTTGAGCATATTTGAGGTAAGTCTTGGTGAAGACTTGTTGAGTAGATTGGACAAGTTCTAGGGAGGACTTGTTGGAAATATTTGAGATAAGTCTTTGAGAAGACTTGTGAGCAGAGTTTATTGATTTATTTGTTCAAACCTTGAGTTAATATTTGGGGAAGATCTAGTAGAGTTGATTTGTGATTAATACAAGATTTGTGTTAAGGCTTGTAGACATAATTGAGGATAGAGTTTGGTGCAAATTTGAGGATAGTTTTGTACTAGATAAAGAGATAGATATTGAGAAAATTTGTGCAAGACCAAGGGATAATGTTTAGTAAAGATCAAAGATAGAGATTGAGCAGATTTGTGCTAGATCAAAGGACTGTGTTTAGTGCAGATCATAGATAGAGATTGAGCAAATTTGTGCTAGATCGAAGGATTGTTTTTAGTGCAGATCAAAGATAGATATTGATCATATTTGTGCTAGACTAAAGGACTGTGTTTAGTGTATATTAGAGATAGAGATTGAGCAAATTTGTTCTAGATTGAAGGATTGTGTTTAGTACAAATTTGAGCAGAGCTGAGAGTAAGCTTTAGAGATGATAGAGAAGAGGATAGTAGTCTCCACTAGATAGAGATTCATTAGCCAAGGTAGTGAATATAGAGATCTTTTAAGTGATAACAAAGTCTTATGTGGAGAGAGATCCATAATCTAGTGCAGTGGAGGCAGTAGTCTTCTAGAGAATCGTTAGCCAGAGTAGAGGAGAAGGAGTTCTCCTATGGATAGAGATCCATGAACCAGCTAAGGGGATTGGTATCTCCTATGGATAGAGATCCATGAACTTGATTATGAGGATGGTGTCTCCTTTGGACAAATATCAATAAACATTGTAATAGGGAAAGGGTTCTCGAGAGATTTGTTGAGAAAATTTTAGTGAAATATTTTCTCCGTGGAGTAGTACACATTGGGTGAACCACATTAAATTGGTGTTTCTATTGTGTGTGGTGATTTATGTATTTCTTTGATTACTGTTGTTAATATTGCCATTTATATATTGCATAATATTTTTTGGGAAAGAAAAGTAAAAAGTGATATTATACTGTTCACCCCTCCTCTCAGTATAATATTGTTTTCTTCATCATGGTCTATCCTAATACCCACACAACCTTGGGGCCAACAACCATGGGTATCAACAAAATTATCCATGGTTACATCCACAATTACAAGGTCAACAATGGATGCAACCATACCAACCACATAAACCTTACTAGAGGTAATGATAGTATCAAAATTAAAAACAAGGTTTGTTACTTGGACCTACCCATATTTCCTCTCAAGGATAACCACAATATGATAAGCAACCTTCACTTATAGCTCAACCTATGGTGAATCCTAATAATACTAGGTAGGTGATACCTATCTATATAGCTAAATCGAGATATATAATCATAGTTAATGTTATGTACTATGATAATATCCAAATATGCTTAGGAAAGATACTTGCTAATCCCACTCCACCTATTATTTTATAAATGGAAAATATGAGAACAATCAATAAGAGACATCCTCACCTGAGCAACATCCACAAGAAAAGTAAACTCTCATCAAAATAATTCTTCCTCTTCATTTAAAAAGGTAACTTATCCTAAACAATTATAAATAATATAAAATTCCTCTACAAAATATGATTTGATAAAGGAATTAAAACACTTAAATACCATGATTCCTTCAATACAAGCAATTAAACATGTTCCTATGATTAACAAAATAGTTCAAGAATTGTGTATTAAGAGGCTAGGAAGAAAGAAAAAAAAAAATGCTAAAACCATACAGATGGATGAAAAATTAGTAGACCTCGTAGGGAAACTTATTCCACCAAGTATGGAGATCGAGGAAGCCTAGTAGTTATAGTATAAATAGAATCAATCTAGATATCTAATATTTTGATCAATCTTAGAGTTGCCATTAATGTAATGATAAAGGATACTATATAGAAATTGTATTTAACCAATCTAAATCTAACATCTATGGTACTTGAAATGGCTAAAAAATCAAGGAAGCCTAGTAGTTATAGTATAAATAGAATCAATCTAGATATCTAATATTTTGATCGATCTTAGAGTTGCCATTAATGTAATGATAAAGGATACTATATAGAAATTGTATTTAACCAATCTAAATCTAAAATCTATGGTACTTGAAATGGCTAATCAATCAATTGCAAAACTAGAAGGAATAATAGAAAATATTCATGTGATATTTCATCATGGGAATACCCATCAGACTTTCTAGTATCACAACCATAAACTATGGTGAATGGTTATCCATTAATTCTCGAAAGACCTTGGATTGCTATATTAACCGCTTTTATCAATTGTAGTTTAGGGGATATGGAATTTTTAAATGAAATAGATTCTAAGAAGATTTCATTTTATCCTCCAACAAAATCTTCAATCAAATTTTCTGGTAATTTATGGTTCCTTGAATTAGATGGGAAAAATGAAGAAAATATCTGAACTTTAGCCACAATATTTGTAAAAGAACATGTTGAGGAGTTGGATCCATTGGAAAGGATTGTATTTAAAGATGAGACTATATTACTTAATAACATGTTTGATTTAGGGTTTGAATATAAACTAATTATTATCCATCAGTTATTATTGAAGCGTGAGGATGAGGAACTTGAGCATTTATTACCTATATCAATACAAGGTAACTTATTTAACTTACCATATGGATGTCATCAACAAATTTTGTCATCCTTCCAATGCCCCATAACAAATATAATTCCTTCAAGAATTACTTTTTATCAAAATACTAGAATATTTTATTCTTTGTTGCTACATCATTGTCCTCTAAATTCTTTGATTATAAACTTTGAAGGAATTAACTTAGTGTATTATAACACCAAATATATTGAGATACAAATAGGAAAACCTTTAAACATCAATAGTTGGTTGTATAATGAACAATAAAAAAATTTGTTCAATGTGTTGAGTAAACCTCCCAATGCCTTTGCATGGGAATATCAAGATATGACAAGATTCCATCTAGATATATGCACTCATTGTATTTATATTGAGGATCTTAAATTTGTGCAACAACCATAAAGAAAGTTGAATATTTCCTTATGCAATATCATCAAACATGAAATTGAAAAACTATTAGAAGAAATATTAATTTATATTATTTCTAATAGCTAATGGGTTTCTCCACTAGTTATCATTCCAAAGAAGAATGGGAATATGTGAGTATGTGGTAATTATCTTGAATTAAACAAAGATACACACAAGGACCACTTTCCATTACCATTCGTTGATCCAGTATTGGATACACTGGATGGAAATAAATACTTTTGTTTTCTTGAAATATTTAGTGGATATAATCAAATTTGTGTTACACTAGAGGATCAATAGAAAATAACTTTCACTTTTCAATGAGGTACTTTTGCATACCAAGTTCTATATTTTGGACTTTGTAATACCCTAAAAAAATTCCAATGAGCTATCCTCACCATTTTATTAGACTTCATAAATGAATGTGTTAGAATCAATATGGATGATTTTATAATATGCAGTGAGATTTTTGAGGAAACTATTGAAAATCTTGATAAAGTATTAACCCATTGTGAAACCTATAATTTTCCGTTAAAACCTGAGAAATATTTTATGATGATGGATGGAGGAATAATGCTTGGGAATCATATCTCATATGCAATAATACAAGTAGATCAAAAAAATATTGATATTATTAATAACTTACCTCCAACATAAACTTAAGTAGATATCAAGAGTTTTCTAGGACATATTAGTTTTTATCATCATTTCATCAATGAATTTAGCACAATCATGGTCCCTATGTACACCTTGTTTGCTAAATATTTTGAATTTGAATGGAAAAAAAGGATTAAATTGCATTTGACAAATTGAAAGAAAAATTAACCACTCCACCTATGCTATGAGGTCCCAATTGGAAACTTCCATTTCATATACAAAGTAATGCATCAAATACTATAGTCAGAACAAATTTGGGTCAAGTAAAGAATGGTAAATATTATGTTATTTATTATATTAACAAAAAATTGACAAGAGCAGAAGCAAATTACACTACTACAAAAAATAATTATTGGCCATGACATATGGCATCAATAAATTTTTCCATTATATTACTAGATATCAAGTGTTTGTTTACATTGATCATGTAGTAATAAAATAGTTTACAAACAAACATTTGGTTAGTGGTTATATTATACGATTGTTATTACTATTATAAGAGTTTGACATTACTATTATAGATAAACAAAACAATCAATATTAAACATCATTAGTGAAGATGATTCAATGGAGGATTCCTTTCCCGATGAACGTTTATTCATAATATCAACATGATCACCATGATTTGTTGATATTTCCAACTATCTGGCAATAAGAAAGTTTCCTCCTCATTTTACCCATAAAGAGAAATTATGATTGATTACACAAAGATCATATTTTGAATAGATTAATGGTCTACTATTCAAATGTGGATCTAATTATGTTTTGCATAGATGTGTTCAACAAGATAGGGTGTATGAAATTATTTGTGCATGTCAATATGAACTAGTAGAAGGAAATAATTCAATAAAGTGTACCATTCAAATAGTTTTTGGTTCTAGAAATTATTGGCCATCACTTCATAATGATGTGAAAAAGTATGTGCATCATTGTAATTTATGCCAATGAATGGGAAAACCAACCATAATAAATGAGATGCTCTTACAACCTCGAATGGTTTTAGAACCATTTGAAAGATAGGGATTATATCTTATTGGATCCATTGATCCACTTTTTAGGAGAAATAATACATTTTTTTGTGTATAGATTATTTAACAATGTGGGTTGAGATACATGCTTTTAAACATGCTCATGAGAAGAAGGTAGCTGATTTCTTGTATACTAAGAATTTTTAGTGGTTTAGTGCTCCTCAATTTATTGTTTCAGATCAAGGACCATAATTTATATCCAAGGTAATACAAGAATTTACTAATACTATCAAATCAAACATAAAAATATAATCACCTTATCACCCTCAAACAAATGATCAAGTAGAGGTCACCAATAGAGAATTAGAAACTATACTAACAAAAATAGTGGCTTTTCATAGGAGAGATTAGATGAATAGGTTACTATAGGCTATATGGGATTACAAAAATGCTTGGAAATACACCATGAGATCCACACCATATGAATTTATGTATGGTAATAAACCTATTCTTCCTATTGAATTTAAATTATTAACATTTCGTACAACTTTGGAAGTAGTTATTGAGTTGTTGCAGGTTCAACAAAAGAGGGTTTTATAACTAAATGCATTGGATGAACTATAGTTGGAGTTATTTCACCAATTGGATATCATTCAATAAAAAATTAAAATATGGCATGATAGTCACAATAAGAGCAAAAAATATAAACATAGAGATTCGACATTGTTTTTATTCTCATTATGCTAACTTTCCTAGCAAGTTACAAACTCAATGGTTAGGACCATATAATATTGAAGAAGTGTTCAATAATGGGTCTATACAAATTTATCCTATTGATGACTCAAGGAGAAAAGTAATGTTAAATTGACATCATATACAATAAACTACTCATCAAGGTGGAATTTGGTAAATATTTTTTTCACAGTTAGAACTTTATGTTCTAAAAGAGGCTTCCTTTTTTGGAATAGATTCCAAAATTGTGTCTTCTAAGTATATATAAAAATAATGATAAAAGAATAAATTGTGGAAAAAAATAGTGAAAATATCTTTGAGGCACTATTAAATTAGGGCTTACATCAAAACTAATTTCCTTGCCTTGAAAAAAGCAATCAACTTTTTTGTAAAAAAATTGAAAAACAAATTAATAATGAAAAACTCTTTGAGGAATTATGACATTAAACATTACATAATTTTTTTTTTTTTGATGTGTTTGCCTTGAAAAAAATATAATAGTATTTGTGGTAACTCTATCTATGTATATGTTTCAGTTTCAAGGATTTTTGTTGTAATATAAGGAATATTTTTGTAGAGGGGGAAAATATTCATCATGGACAATTCTTGATGAATCCACTAGGAGCCAAGGTAACTGCAAGGCTATTGTTTTCTACACTTGGGTGCTTGGTTATTGAAGGGTTCATCAAAAGTATTTTAAGGACTCACTCCAAGTCCAATATGGATGGTTTGATGTGTCTATTGAAATAGCACCTAAGTTTAGTTTTAACAAAAATCTAAGCTATAAATAACTAGAGAACAATAATGTAAACTGATGCAGGGCAAACAACAATGCAAGAAAATAAATTTCTATCCTAAGATGATTCTTTATTTTGATGAAGACTACACCTAGCTTTACAAGAAAGCAAAATATTTTCTTCTAGATAGAGGTCCTAGAGAATGTGAAAACAAGAATGTCCTAATGTAAACTATATGATTTTCTTCTTTGATGCCTAGGAATGAAACAAAATGCATTCTTCTTCATGTGCTCTAAATATAGAATAGGAAATGAACATAGAAATACAAAAACAATCCAAAATATCTATCAAAAAACTTATTTGACCTTATGGTTGATCCTAGCCAAATTTGCACCCCTAAATATGCAAGTGTGAATCCAAATTCACACCCCAAAATCCATGACCATGAATTTGGTCAGACCTACAAAACAAATGCAAAACATTAGAAACATTGATTAGTTTTTGAGGGCCTACTTATGTTGCTATAAGACTCAACTTGGAGGCATAGTAATCAATCCCCCTTGGTACTTTTAGCTAATCATTCAAAAGAAAAATGATTGTTGATTTTTTGGAAGAAAGCAAACAAAATGCAATAAAACCGAATGCAAACAAAGAAGATGATTAACAAAAAATAGATATGCATGAAAAAAATAAGGGATTTTGGGAGCAAAAAATTACCTCCAAATATCTATAACCAAATTTGTGCCCTATAGAGGCCGATTGTGAATTCAAAAATAGAATAAGATTGGCAAAGCTAGATGTTTCACTAAATTTATGCCCTGTATGGGCAAGGCATGAGTTTGTAACAAAAGCTTAAAATTATATTCTATGAATATCAAAATGTAATAAAACAAATAAATTGATGATCTAGGAAACTAATGATGCAAGAAAAATCTAATTTATCTATGGTGAAAGCAAAGGAGCAATGAAAGAGTGAAGTTAGTGACCAAAATGGTAGACCTTTCCTTCTATTTTAGAAGATAAGTCATGTACATGATCTGTCATCAAGGCTCCTCCACTTGTTCACCCAAAGAAATTAAGATAAGAAACATAAAAGCAAAGCAACAATGAGTAATCCAAAAGCTTTAATTCTTGAGAGCATTGGATTATGAAAATGAGAGTGCAACCCCTCTATTTATAGGAGGTTTGGAGGGCTTTTAGGTGAAAATAAAATACAAAATTTGGCTAAAATCAACCTCATAAGAAGATGACATAACACATAGGGTTTTAATAGAAAAAACCCAAGATTGTTGAATTCGTGCCCCACATTTGGTGACCACAAATTCAGCAAGGCTAGAAAAAAAGAGGCTAAAACTTACACTTAGCAATTTTGAGTGGTTTCTTAGGGATATAAGGGGAAATGACTCATTTATATGGATCAATTTTTTGTGTCTATATTTTACCCCCTCTTTGATGCTTTTATGGATTAATAAATGCATAAAATAAAATTATAGATACCTATGGAAAACAAATAACAAACACTAAAAGGGGTAGCAGGATTAGGCAGAGGGATGGTACAAAAATAATATAATTCCAAACACTTTGAAATTTTGCACTCTTTACAGCACATTGATGCCCCAAAGGCTGGGGTGCCCCCTCAAGTTTTAGAAGGAGTGCCAAATTCTTGAAGAAACTTGAAAACACAAACATAGAAGAAAAAATAAGAAATGGAAGAAAAAAAAATCAAAAAAGAGGAGAGAGAAAGGGAGGGATAAAAGGAGAGGGAGGGTGAAAACCAATTCATTTTCATCGTGTGAAGAAGGAAAGAGATATGGAGAAAATAGAGAGAGTACTATTGATACACCATGATAACATTTTGAGGGGCAAAGCCAGCACCGTAGTAGACCAAGCATTGGTATGCATCAAAACCTAACTTCTATACTAGGCTAGACTAGGTTTTAGATTAATTTTTAATCTCTTAAAAATTATTTATGAATAATCATCGTTTGAGTGCCCAACATGAATTCGGGGGTTGATTATAAATTTGGAAATAATTTGTGTGAATCAAATTTTCACCCCATATTTTTAGGATGCAAATTCATGAATACATGCCCTAAAAAGAAAGGGTACAAATTCATAGAAGAAGGAAAAGATAAAGAGAGAGAAAAAAAAAAAAAATAAGAAGAGAGAGAGAATAGAAGAAAATATTTATGTGCATGTTGTTATTAGATCATGAGTTTTATGAGTTTTTTTAACTAATTAAATTTTATTAATGTTGTTTTTGTAGCAAGACATACTCGAGAGAAAAAAATGGTGATCAAACACTATAGATGGGGCTATGAGGTAGGTCATAGTGATGAACATGGATATCCTACAAGTAGTGGGATTATGGCATTTGGTAGAGATTCCTCATATGGAGGCTGATAGTGTTACTGACAAAAATAATCGAGAGGTGGCATTTGGAGTCATCCATGTTTCAGCTACTGATAGGGAAGATGACCCTCATGCTAGATGATGTGTGGTGCATCTTGAGGATACCCATCAAGAGGAGCATGATAAATAGAGCATAGGTACCTTAGCCAACATTATAGAGACTATCGAGGGACCTAACACATGAGGTTTGATAGAGTGGTATTCATGTTAATGAGATGCTATAATAATATGATTTTGTGTCACTAACAACTATACACTATACTGTGGTGGTTGGGCTCTTGGTATGCGCAGACACGGAAAATTGACCCACTTTAGTGGGTAATCTTCCTTGATCCCTCCTAGAGGAACCCTTAAACCTACCTAGGGTAAGGGCTATGTTCCTTACCCCTTCTTTTTGTTTTTCTCTCTTTATGTGAAATCGCGATCGCCCTTAATGGGGAAGGATTTTTCCTTTTATGGTTTTTCTCTAAGGAAACCCTAATTTTTCAAAGTTGGCATGATTTACATTGGACCTCCTTGGTTTTCCCACCCATTATACCTTCAAATACACTTTATAAGGAGGGTTTGAAATAATTTTATCAAGTGATTTTAAAATATTAATCTCACACAAACTTTCTTCTTCAAGTGATTTTAAAGTACTATCTAAGTGATTTGTATTCTTCTTATTCTCTCGCAAGCAAGCTAACTCACAATTTTGAAGTTTTATTTGTTATCTACTATATTGGATTAGTGTTTGTTGTTACTCGCTTTGGTGGATTTGTGTTGAAGCCCTAAGGAGAGATCAAGTATTCAGGAGGTCTTATCCCTTTTTGTCTGCTTCCACGTAATCTACCAGGTGATTTTGTTTTTTTGCATGCATGTTTTAATTTATTTTATATAATATTTATTATTTCACACTGATATGATATGTTTCACCTCACTTCTATGAAATTTCACTTGGGTCTCTATGGAGTACGATTTCACCTATGCAAAATTACGATCGGTTGTTACTGGGTATGATTTTGCCTGAGATATGTCTAGAGGCAAATTGTTATTCCAGACTTCTAATATACATCCTAGAATGCATATAGGGCATAGTGCTACATTATGTTTTGTGGTTCCATCATTTTATTCTGCTATATTATGATATGCTTGTTTTCTTCCAAAGATCAATTTTCGCTTATGTTTTCAAAGGTCAGCTAAAAGGACCTAGGGGGCTTGACTGTTGCACCTCCAAGCATTATTGTACAATGGCCTAAGTAGCCCCCTAACCTTGATTATATTTTCCATGTGTTTCTTAAGTTATATTGTAGGAACATGAATTGTTGATATCGCTAGACAAAGGATAAAATCAAGGATCAACCATCGAATAAGTTGTGTTCTAAGATAGGTTGTTTTTTGAGTACCTTCTATTTCTATTGTAAACCTTGGATACAATTTAATAGAAATACATTAATTAATTTCTAGGTGTTTGAAAGATAAACATCATATAGCGTGCACTTTGTATTAAGTCTCTCTTGAACCCTTGCTTAAAGGTTTTCTATCTTAAAAACATAGGGTTAGAAAATATTCAAATGAAGAATCATTCTAGGTTTAGATCTTGTTTTCTTGCATATTATATTTCTACATTGTCCTTCATATTTCATAGAATAGATCTAGAAAGGCAAAACCTAGCTAATTGTATTGAATCAAATACATTAAACAATATTAAAAAATAGAGGACTTGGAGGGAGTTCTAAATTTTTTCCTCGTGAACCCTTTCCCCCTATTTTACATCAAGTGTAGATAACAATATACCTCCATGGTTACCTTGGCTTTCTCTTGCAATCCATCCAAGAATCGTACATGGTAGGGCAGTTTCCCCCCTCTACATATTTGGTGAACCCAACATGAACACCTCCTTTTTATTTCAAAACTTTAATAAAGATCATTAATTTTGTGTGTTAGATCATAAAACATTAAAAATATAACATCTCAATTTCT
The DNA here is from genome assembly GCA_028583015.1 of Wollemia nobilis. Classification (NCBI taxonomy): domain Eukaryota; kingdom Viridiplantae; phylum Streptophyta; class Pinopsida; order Araucariales; family Araucariaceae; genus Wollemia; species Wollemia nobilis. The sequence goes on from JAQPPZ010017255.1 coordinate 350,287, forward strand.
TGTTTTCATTGGTCTTAGTTCTTTTCTTTTTACCTTAATCCTTCTCTCTTCTTCCAATGGCTTCCAACCTTGGGAATGGATCAAGGCTTTTTAGGTTTGATGTTATTTTACAAGAGGTTGATTTAATAGATAGAGAAAATTATAATCTTGAAGAAGAATAAGTTTATAATAGTCTTGATCCTATTAAGGGACCCGATGGGAACCTTATCTTCAAATCGTTTGAGAATGTGTGGATCTTTTATAAGCATCACAAGCATACCTTGGATGCAGCTTTAGAGGGAGAAACCCTACTTGAGTAAGTTAGACCATCTCATGATAACTCCTTGAGTGAATATTTGAATCATATTAATCTTGTTCATCATCCAACTTATGCCACTACTATAACCATCAATATTGGAAGGAATCTACAAGTCCCTCCAACTAGTAGGGGCATTCAAAATAATTTTCAATTTCCTCCTCAATTTGCTTATCTCAATACTTTTGCTTCTATTCCACCAAATAGCTATCCTCTCCAAAAAGATACCACATACCACAATAATATCAATATCTCTAACACCCTTACTATAGGGAATCTAGGAAATTTGCATAACAGTAATCCAGAAGTGAAAAATCTAACAAATATGGTAAAGTAGTTGGTTTCAAAATTTGAGATGATTCAACCTTCAAGTTTCACTTACAGCTATAATAAAATGTGTAATCAACCATTGGATCCTATTGTTGTTGCTAGACCTTATCCTAAGCATTTTTCTATACCAGTTCTACCTATATATAAAGGGATAGAAGATCTTATTGAGCATTTAATAATATTTATAACATCTTGCCATGATCTCATATATGATGACATGTTATTGCTAAAATTATTTCCTAAGAGTCTTGGTGGTATGGCATTAGAATGGTATTATCGGTTACCTAATTATTATTTTAAGATATTAAAGGAAACAACATAATTATTTGTTCAATAGTTTGGCGCATATATTGAAAATGGTGTAACAATGAAATATGTCTATAATTTAAAACAAGGTAAAGAAGAAAACTTTTCATAATTTTTGGCTTGTTGGAGAAGTCTAGTTGGATGCTTGAGATATGCTTTACCTCCAAAGAATATGCTTGAGATATTTATTGGTAATTTACAAGAGAATTTATCTTATGCATTAGATACTACTACTATTACATATTTTGATCAAGCAATTGATTTAGCAAGAAAAGTAGAACAAACCCTTATTAGAAGAGGCCAAATAAAAAATAAAGAAGAGAAACCTACTAGATCTCAACATAATAATAAGCACACATGAAGTGATAATGGAATGGATAGTAGGTTTGTTAACAATGTTACTAAAAACCTACAAATGATAGTACTTCAAAAATCTCCACAAAGAAATTTTACAAGGCTTAATATGTCTATGGAAGCAATTTTAAAACAACTCATAGAAGCTAACACAATTAAGTTGCCTCCCATAAGGCAACCAGATACTACAACTCATTAATACAAGATAAGTTAGCATTATGGATATCATAGAATGGAAGGACATTGAACAAACTCTTATAAGAAATTTAAACATGTGGTTCAAGATTTGATTCATGCAGGGCATCTTGATGTGGGAAACTATCAATCTTCAAGTAATAAAAAAAGTCTATTATCAACCAGAATGTATCTAAGGTAGCTAATTAGGTATATTACATAAATTTATCACATCATTATGATAATAATATGGTTTGTATGATTACAAATACTTTATAATAATGGATGTAGAGTCGACAGATCCCATAATCTCAATAGGAGATTAGTTTTTTAGAAAATATTTATCTTTTAGAACTTTTGCAAAATTCTCCTAGTTAGGAGAAGCCTTGATAAATGTTTAAAAATAATAATCCATCCCTATAGATATTTCCCATAGTGATATGACAAATGATGTAGGTTCTCTTGGAACACATCATCTCACTTTCTCGAATGTTGATATTTCTTCCTCAAACCTACAAGAAGATTCTTCTCTTTACATCACTGCATTTATTGAGGATAATTTTATCAAGAGATTTATGATTGATAATGGTTATTCTCTTAATATATGCACATATAATTTCTTTCAAAAATTTGGATTAAAAGAGGAATATTTAACTAGATCTAGTGATATCCTTAAAACTTTCAACAATGGATTTCAAGAAGCCTGTGGTACATTATCATTTCCCCTTAAAGTGGGACCTAAGATTTTAGATATATTTTTGTATGTGGTATATTTCCATGGATATTTTAATATTATTTTTGGACATTCTTGGATTCATGCAATGAAGCCCGTCTCTTCTACCTTTCACCAATATTTAAAATTTTAATTTAAAAATATTTTTTTCTATTTTAGGAAATCCTCATCCATTTGAATTTTTCTCACCAGATGATCTAGGTCAAATTCATTCATCATATTCCTTATCTAATGAAACTAAGCAACCTAAAATTTTTAATAAGGAATCACCAATCACTATCTTATCTCAGAATCAAGTCAATTATTCTTGCCAAGAATCTCTCTTAGAGGAATCTCATCAAGGTTTAGAGTGGAGTGTTGAGGATGAGGGGCCACCATCTCCTTATTTGTCCATCATAACCCTTGAGGAGTATGCCAAATATGAGGATGCACCTCAGAATAAATTTTGCTTTGACGATTTTTTCCCTTGCACAACATAGGTTGAATCTTCTAGTTCTCAAGTGGACTTTGGTTCTATGTCCCCCGAGGACCTTGAGTAATTAGGAGTGATTCCTACCCCGCCTCCTCTTGAGGATGACTTATCTATTCTTATTTATGATACCATAGATGTGAACATAGGTTCTGAGGAGTCCCCTAAAATTCTTAAGTTAGGTAAAGCCTTGTCCATTGACGAGCAGGAGTAATTGACCAATTTATTGAAAGAATATCAAGATATTTTTGCTTGATCATATGCTGACATGCCAGGGCTTGATCCCTCTCTTCTTATGCATCATATGGTAGTTAAACCTAGTTCTAATACTATTAAGTAAAAACTTAGGAAGATGCATCCTAAGATCATACTTTTAGTCAAGGAGGAGCTCCAAAAACTCCTTGATGATGATTTTATAAAAGTTATCGACTATTATGATTGGATCTCCAACATTGTTCATGTAGCTAAGAAGGAAGGGATAATCAAAATATGTACCAACTTTCAGGACATTAACTTAGCATGTCCCAAGGATGATTTTTACTACCAAATGTGGAATGCTTTCACTCATGGATGGTTTCTCAGGCTACAATCATATTTTGATTGTGCTTGAGTATCAGGCTAAGACTACATTCACTACTCTATGGGGTACCTTATACTGGAAAGTCATGCATTTCAGATTGAAGAATGCAGGATCTACCTATTAGCGGGCCATAACTTATATTTTCCATGAAATGAGGACTATGTGGATGACCTAACATTCTCCATAAAATGAAAGGATCATGTTCATGATTTAAGACAAATATTTGAAAGGCTTTAGTAGTACAAGGCTCATATTAAACCTACTAAGCATGTTGTTGGAGTCACATCTAGCAAGATTTTAGATTTCAATAGTTTATAGGTGAGGCATTTAAGTGGATCCTGCTAAGATAATGACTATCACTAACATGCCTCCTCCCTACACCCTAAAAAAACTGCATAGTTTACAAGTTAAGCTTCAGTCTATCCATGATTCATTGCCCAACTAGCTGATAAGTGTCAACCCTTTCTTAATATTCTTAAGAAATATATGGTCTTCCAATGGTATTTTGAGTGTTAGAAAGCTTTTTATGACTCAAGAGATATCTTACTTTCCTACCTATTTTAGTTTCTCCTATACCTAGTAGGCATTTTATGCTTTACATAGCAGCTACTACTCTCACTTTGGGAACCATGCTACTCCAAAATGATGATAAAAAAAAAGAGCGAGCTATCTACTATATCAGTAGAACCTTGATGAGCTATGAAACTAGGTACACTCTCTTAGAGAAGATCTTCCTTATCGTAGTGTTTGCTTTCTAGAAGTTAAGACACTACATGCTTAGCCATAAGACATTGGTAGTTGAAAAATTTGATCCTTTGTGCTATTTCATATCTAAGCCCCACCTTTCAGGTTGAGTTGCTAAACGGGTCTTGGCCCTTAATAAGTTTGACTTAACTCTCATAGGTCATAAGGCTATCAAGGATCATGTGATTACTGATCAGCTAGCCTTTACTCCCCTAGAATTTTCCTATCCTATAGTTGTGGAGTAACTCGATGAGTGCTTCAATGTTGAAGTTGAAGAGTATGAATATACGACTTTGTTTTTTGATGGATCTCGATGCATGAAGGGTGCTGGTATTGGAGTCGTTCTAATCACCCCACAAAAGCAACTCATCCCCTTGTACTTTAAACTTTGTTTCTCCTGCATAAACACTATAAAATACGAAGCTTTTATCCTTGGTCTTAGAGAAGACTTAACTTTGTAGGTTAGAGTCCTTTCGGTATTTGGTGACTCTCAACTTGTAGTTAATCAGATTAACGATATTTATCAGAGTCGAGATGATAAAATTAAACCCTACAAGGAGATTTTTACAAATTTGTTGTCCTTGTTTGATTGAGTAACCATAGATTCTATCCCTAGCTCCTCAAACATTCATGCATATGCCATGGTTGCAACTGCATCCTTGTTCCCTTTGGAGTTAGAATATGATCAAGTGTTGATTATCATTAGGTAACTCCAGGATCCTGCGTTGCTTAATTATTGTCTTATCCTATTGGATTGTTTGACCATCAAAGCTTCCCCATATAAACCATGATATATTGATATATTTAATTTTCTTAAGGATGGTTTGATGCCTTATGGTTTATATCATAATCAACATAATATTTTGCGTAAAAGAGAGTATTGATTCATCATAATCGATAATACTTTATATAAATATAATTTTGAAGGCATCGTCTTGTGATGTTTTGACTCTAATGAAGCTTGGCTTGATCTCAATGATACTGACGAAGGTTCATACAGAGGCCATTTTAGTGGTAATACCATTGCTAAAATTATCCTTCGGATGGGGTACTATTGTCCTTCAATAGAGAAAGATCTATGTAACTATATTTGATGCTATGACAAGTATCAATGCCATGATCATATTGTTCATGCTCCTTCTCAAGACCTTTAGGTTACATATTTCCCTTGGCCATTTTCCATGTGGGGATTGGACATTAACGAGAAGGTTAATCCAGTGTTGTCTGATGGTCACAAGTTTATCATTACTATAGCTGAGTTTTTCACTAAATGGGTCGAATCCATTCCCTTAGCTATGGTGACTAGAACTTAGGTTTCTAAGTTCATATTCAACTAGATTTTTTGCAAGTTTGAGATTTCTTCAATGATTGTTTTTGACAATGACACTCATTTCAAGAATAAGGATGTTTATAATCTTTGTTCTAAGTACAAGATTCAACATAGATGGTTAACTCCTTATTACCCTCAAGGTAATGGACAAGCCAAACATCCAACAATTCCTTGATCGGGATATTGAAGAAGTTGGTTAGTAATATCGTTCGTGATTGGAATATCCAACATTATCTTGCTTTGTGGGTCTATTACACTAGTGTGCATACTACCATAGGTGCCTGAACATATGTCTTGGTATATGGGTCTAAGGCAATATTTTATTTTGAGCTCAAGGTTACCTAATTGTGCATCTTGTTACAAGATGCCATGATCAACGATGAGTATCATGCAGACCATCTACACCAATTGGAGTTATTGGATGAAAAGCACATTCATGCCTTAGAGAATTTGTGAGCCTATCAGGATAGCCTCTAGTGGTCTTATTCTAAGAAATTTTATGATAATTCCTTTAAGGTTGGGGACCTTGTTCTCAAGGAAACCAGAAGAACACTAATGCTTGTACTGATATTCAAGGTAAGTTTCAACCCAATTGGTTAAGGCCCTTTGTCATAATGACCAAGTTTATCTCAGGTACCTATCGTTTGGATTGTCTAGATGGTAAATACCTTAAAGAACCAATGAATATAATACATTTAAAAAGATATTATACTTGATCTATCATCTGCATTACATTTTACATTTAGCTTAGGTCATACTACATTTGATTGTTTTCTCATACTGCATGACTGCTTGTCATACTTTACATGTTTGCCTGACATTATGTTTCTCTTGCACTTTTTGCTTGTCATAATTGCATTGTTGCTTGCTCATGCCTACTTGTTCATATAGCTTTTTGAGATTTCATGATAATGACATGTGATGATACCTAGTTAGGTCATAGCTCACATGCATTGCACTCTCACTAGGGTTATGATGCTTTGTGAAGCCCCAACCTAGGGCTCATGCATTTTTATTCATCTTCCTCTTGTTATTTTTTCTTCTCTTCTCTCTTCTTATTATATTCCTTAACATTGAAAGCTTTTACAATGATCATAATTTCTCTCAAAATTCAAGGAATGCAATCCTATTTTGGCATGTTCTTATCTTTTGCATAATTCTTATTTATTATCTATTTTATTTGTTTAGATAAGGATATACATTATTCTCTCCTTCGATTGCACATTTCCTCCCTATTGACTTTTCAATAGCTGAAAATTCAATTTGGGGGTACATACACACAATTCTTTGCTCCTCATTTTTCTTCCTCTTATTTCTTCTAGCACATGCACAAAATCACATTATGTTAAGCTCATTTGAATTGGTCTATATACATTCCTATACACCCTTATTGAGTAGTACTTGCTAATACATAATTCACATCGGCAATAATATATCACCCCTATCGGGTTACACTTTGTTTGACATAGTGGGCTCAACACCCCATTACAGGATCAATTCCTTGTCCATTTTATTAGGCCTCGATATAAATCCTAGAAGGTAATCGTCCCATAATAGTCACTAGCGAGCAATCATACATAGCAGGTTCCACTCCATCATTTGATCATTTGAGCAATCACCCATAGCGGGATGTGCTCCATATTATTTCCCATTTATCCATATTAGTGAGTACTACATCCATAGTGGGTTTTCACTCCACACTTGGACCATCCTTTGGGTATAGCACCCTTCATTCAGGGTTCTTGATCAATTTCTATCATTTTTTAGTGGTTGACCTTCTTTGGAGATATTCCTCTTCTTCTTCTTGTTCTTTTCTTCTCTTTTCTTCCTGTATTCTCTCTTTCCCTTTCTTATATTTCATCCATGCATTTTATGATAGCTGCATTAGATTCATGCTCTATCTAGTGATATTTTCTTTGTTGTTTGTTTTCTTGCTTTGTTCTCCATGTTTTTGTGTTTTGCATTTCTTTCTGTGCCTTTTTTGAGTTTCCTAAGAAATTCTCATTCCTTCTGAAACTTGAGGGGGCACCCTAGCCATAAAGGCATTAATGGTTGTAATTTTTGGAAATTTGGAGTTAGTTGTGTTATCATTGATGTCAAGAGTCAGTATCAGGAATCAGTGTAGGACTTGGCAAAATAAGGGTTAAAATATTTATATTTCAAGACCAAGATATTTGGTTTTAGAGTTTGACATGATTGGTCAAAAGGACGATTAAATTCCCTAAATAAAGGGCCTAAAGGAAATAATATTATAATATTTATTATTATAATATTAAAGGCAGTCAGAAAAGGTCTAAGGGCAAAAGATAAAAATACCTAGGCCCAATGGAAATAATATTATAATATTAAAGGTTAAATTAAAGCCTAAGGTAATTTATAAATAATTTATAATATTTATATTATAAATTAATTTATAAAAATAATATTATTAAAACCCAAAGTTGGATTTGGTGCAAATTTCATTTAAAATTTGATTCCCCCACTGACGTTAGAAGGATAGAAGCATATGGTATAAATACCATAACATTTGTATCACAAATGCTAGTCTCGGAATATTTTAGAGCACATGTGATTATTGTGGAATGTGAAAAATTTGTGAGAAAAACAAGACAAGAGGAAATTATTTTTTATTTGCAGTCAAAATGTGAAGGTCAAAGTGACAAGGGCATAAAGGCTTAACACCATCTAGGCGGTTGGGCTAGTGGTAAGTTGTTGGCGTGTAAGGCATAGGGTATGCGGGATACCCGCATTTGAGTCTTGGTGGGTACGAAGGGACAAAGCCTTTTGGTGGCTTTGGCATTGGTGGAAGAGACAAACCACTCAAAGCACTTTTACCTCTCACGTGATCGCATAGCTCACATGACAACTAGGATGTGGCTAGGGTGCAGGCGGTGGATTGACTTGGGATCAAATCCCACCAAGGAGAGCAAAGGTACTTTATTTTTGTTATATGTGCATGTGGTAAAAAGTTGTATATTGATCGCATTGGGAGATATAAGGTGATTAAAAGATTTTTATTTTAATTAAAGGTTGTGAAGAATTTAGTTATTGTTTTAAAGTGAATTGCATTATTTCTGGATAAGAGGTGTTGATTATTTTGAAATGCAATTTTAAGTTGGGAGAGATAAGGTGGTTAAGATATATTTTATTTTTGTCTTAAGTTGAAGATTGAGAAAGATTTATTTTGGCTTAAAAGTGAATTGAATTATTTTTGGAAAGGTATTTTGATTATTTGATAATACATTTTTGAGTAGGGAGATATAAGGGAGTTAGTTTGATTGTTTTATGCATTAAAACCCTGAAGTGGATTACTGTGAAATAAAGTTGATTGAACCTTTGTTAGTTTGGAGATTATAAGGTATACTTGAGACTTGGTATTTGTGTATGGTGAAATAAATATTGAAGAGAATTTTGAGTTGATATTTTGGGATAGATTGTTGCTACCTAACCTTGGAATTGGCAAAGAGGTTTTTATTGTGATTAAGATAGGTTTTAAAGACATATCTCCATAAAAAAAAAAAGGTATGGGCACATCTTCCTTGTGAGTGAAATATTGTTGGATTGAGAAAATATGGAGTGAAAAGGATTATTTTATAAGCATTGTTGGAAATACTTGAGTGAGCCTTCATGTGTTGATTAAGGTTTGTAAAAGAACATGAGTATCATTGTTATGTGAAAACTGGAATCATCTTGAGTCAAGGGTTGTGTTCCATAAGTGAGTTTTTGGAAGTTTTCTGAAACACTTGGTTAGGGTTTGTAAGCAAGTTGTGTTTCATTGAGTGGATATTTGAGTAAAGTTGGTTGAGCATTAGTGATTGAAATCATTGAAGTGATAGTTCAATTTCTGTAAAACAATTTGTTCTTTATTTTTGAATTGATTTGAAAGTGAGTTTAAAATTTATATAGTGATTTGTGAGTGTGAAAAATATTGAGTCTCTTACCATTATCTATATGTTTCTATGGTTAAACAAGATTCTGAATGAAACTTATTTGTGATATTGAAGATGTTTTTTGAAAGAGCTTAAGTTGATTTTCTATATGCAAGTTTTTTAATTGATTTGAATAAGCTTTTGTGAAAGTTAGTGGAAATATTTGAGTAAGTCCTAGAAAGAACTTAAGGATAGAGTTGAGCAAGATTTTGTAAGAGCTTGTGTTCAGATTTGAGTAAGTCCTAGAGGGTAATTAAGGATAAATTTGTGCGAGCTTTTGTGGAATCTTATAAGTATGTTTAAGGTAGGTCTTGGTGAAGACTTATGGATAAATTAGTGTGAGCTTTTGTGGAAGCTTACAATGCATATTTAAGGTAAGTCTTAGTGAAGACTTGTTGAGAAGATTTGAGTTAAGTCTTTGTGAAGACTTGAGAGCAGAGTTGATTGATTTATTTGTTCAAGATTTGATTTAAGTCTTGTAGCAGATTCAGTAGAGTTGATTTGTGATTGAGTTTGTGTTAAGGTTTGAGGATAAATATTGAGCAAATTTGTGCTAGATTGAAGGACTGTGTTTAGTGTAGATTTAAGATAGAGTTTGAGAAAATTTGTAATAGATCAAAGGACTATGTTTAGTGCATATTTGAGATAGAGATTGAGTAGATTTGTGCTAGATCGAAGGATTGTGTTTAGTGTAGATTTAAGATAGAGATTGAGCATATTTATGCTAGACCAAAGGACTATGTTTAGTGCAAATTTGAGACAGAGATTGAGCAAATTTGTGCTAGACAAAAGGATAGTTTTAGTATAAATTTGAGTAGAACTAAAAGTGAGCTTTGGAGGTGATAGAGTAGAGGATAGAAGTATCTAGTGGATAGAGATCCATTAGCCAGGGTAGTGAGGATAGAGGTCTTCTGATTGAGGATAGAGTCTTTAGTGGAGAGAGATCCACAAGCCAGAGCAGTGGAGGCAGTAGTATTCTAAGAAGATCACAAGCCAAAGAAGAGGATAAGGAGTTCTCTTATGGATAGAGGTCCACTAATCATAAAATAGGATTGGTGTCTCCTATGGATAGGTATCCATAAACTTTATTAGGATATTGGTATCTCCTTTGGACAAAGATCCACAAACATTGTAATAGGGACGAATTACCAAGAGAATTTTTGAGAATATTTTAGTGAAATATTTTTTTCGTGGATGTAGCCCACATTGGGGAACCACGTTAAATTGGTGTCTCTATTGTGTGTGATGATTTATGCATTGATTTTATTACTGCAGTTGATATTACCATTGATAATATTGGATAATATTTTTTGGAAGGAAAAGTAAAAAGTTGTCTTATACTGTTCACCCCTCCTCTCAGTATAAGCTTGTGTTCTTCAATTGGTATCGAGCGGGTTCCTTTGGAAGAGTTTAAAATTTTTAAAGAAAATATTACAAGAACATAGATGGATTTTTAGAATGGATCTTCAGGGAATTCAACACCATTATTCAATGGGAACAATTATGCACTTTGAAGTATGAGAATGAAGATTCATCTAATGGCACTTGGAAATGAAATTTGGAAATCATTTGAGGATATACATACCACTAACTCCACTTATAGATACATATTGTAAGCTCCTACAACTGAATAATTCAAATGAAATGAATAGAATTTTAAAGGGTTTGCATGAAACAAAATATATAAAGGTTATGCATTGCACATCAGCAAAGGAAATTTAGGATAATTTGAAAGGTATATATGAGGGATACAAAAAGGTCAAAAGGGTAAAGTTGCAAAATTACAAGAGAACATTTGAAGACCTAAATATGAAGGATGAGAAAAACATTGTTGCATACCTACTTCATGTGTATGAGGTTGTTAACTGCATGCAAGGACTTGGGCTTAAAGTTGAAGAAACAAATGTTTATGATTTTAAGGTCACTCCCAAAAAGGTATAGTGAAAATATTTCAGCTATAGAAGAGTCAAAATATATTGAAATTTTGACAAGGGATGAATTACATGGAATTCTCATAGCTTTTGATATGATAATAAAAGAGGAACCTATTCCTCAGAAAGAAGAAGCCTTCAAAGTTACAAAGAATACAAAGGTTAAGAATTCAGATTCAAGCAATGAATTATCCAGTGATGAGGAAGCAAATTATGCAAGAAGGAACAAGGACTCAAGAAAGTATAAAGGTATAAAATTAGTTAAGTGTTTAAAATGTGGAAAATATGATCACTATGCATCTGATTGTCCTAATGCTGGAAGTAGCAATGATGATAAAAAATAGGATTATAATAACAGGGAAGCAAGAAAATACAGGTATCAAAATTGAAGTAGGGATGGGCAAATCAAGCAACGAAAGAAGTTTTTCCAAAGGTATAAGAAGATAATTTATGCAGATAAGGAAAGAAAGTGTTCAATAGATAGTGATGTAAGGTCCTAAGATAATGAAGAAGAAGAAATTCTATTTCTGGCAGAAGAAAAATATGATGTTAGAAAAAGGGCACCAATAATTCTCAAGTGTTTTAGGTGTGGTAACTTTGGCCATCTTGAAGATATTTGTACAAGGAATGGATTTAGTTTCAATGAATATGAATATGAATATGCTAGTGAAGGTCCAGAAGAATAAAGTCTTCTTATGGTAATAGAAGAAGAAGGAAGTGCTTCTAGTGGAAATGAATCAAAAAAGAATAAATATGATTTTGAAAACAAAAGAATAGAGGAAGAATCAAAAAAATAAGAGGAAGGAGAAGTTGATCTTGAGGGTGAGATTATTTCTGCTCTCAATGTATTGAGAAAGGTAAGAAAGTAGAGCTCAAAACTCAAGCTTCAATTTCAAGAATGTAATGAAGAGAAAGGAAAGCTTATAGAAGATCTAACCAACTCAATAGATAAGACAAGGAGATTTAAAGAGAATTTAGAAGCAAATATTTTAGAATGTGAAAGGTTAGAGCATGAAGTAGCTTCATTAAGGAAGGAAGTAAAAGAGTCTAAATACAAGATACACAGGTTTGGGAGAAGCTCAAAGAAATTGGATAAGATTATCAAGGTATAGAGACCTTCATAAAACAAATCAAGACTTTGTTTTGAATAGGAACAAATATAACAAGGAGAGGAGTCAATATTAAGCTCCAAAGAAGAAGAAGCTTCAGAAGAGGAGAGTGTAAGAGAAAGTGAGACTTCTGAGGATGAGTTGAAAAATAGAAATCTCAATAAGAGAAGAAACAATACACAAATGAGGAATATATGGAACATGAAACAACATGGGGTAGAAGAGACTAAGAAACCAATGAGATCAAGGTAAGGTTTCTTCAATGGATTTTGCTTCTCATGTCATAGTTTTGGGTACAAGGATACATACTGCAGGACACATGGAAGATAGGAATATGGAAAATTTAGAAATAGATATCTCTTTCAAGGGTATTGCTACTCTTGTAATCAGTTTGGTCATAAGGAAGTTAATTGCAGGGTTCATGACATGAATGGATATGGCTTCACCAGGAGGAACTAAAAGACATTTGCACCTTCAAGGAACCACTACATTAAGTGTAATAAGTGCAATAATATTGGGCATATGTCTAAGTGGTGTAGAGAAAAATTTCCAAAGACAAATAGGAACAGGAACATTAAAAAAATAGAAGGGTCAGTTGAGAAAGAAGTATGACAAAGGTAAAGAGCAGTGTATGTTGGGAGTAAAGATACTCCCACCCCAAAATTAATGACCTCAAGAGAGGAGGTGGGAGAGGGGCTCAAATAAGAGTCTCATTCTTAGCCCCAAGACCCAAAGGTGGTCCTTTGAGATTGATGACAAAGGGGGAGATATTTAAGTTATGGGGAGAGCATTCAGTCAGGGGGAGCAGATTTGGACAAAAAGAATGGTTAAAAAAAATAGGGGTTGCCATCAATGACAAAGGGGGAGATTGTTGGAAGTTTTGAGTTAGTTGTGTTATCATTGATGTCAAGAGTCAGTATCAGGAATTAGTGCAAGACTTGGTAAAAGAAGGGTTAAAATATTTATATTTTAAGTCCAAGAGATTTAGTTTAAGAGCTTCACATGATTGGTCAAAAGGATGGTTAAATACCCTAAAGAAAAGGCCTAAAGGAAATAATATTATAATATTTATTATTATAATATTAAAGGTGATCAGAAAAGGTTTAAGGGTGAAAGAGAAAAACACCTAGGCCCAATGGAAATAATATTATAATATTTTTATTATAATATTAAAGGTTAAAGTAAAGCCTAAGGTAATTTAGAAATAATTTATAATATTTATATTATAAATTAATTTCTAAAAATAATATTATTAAAATCCAAAGTTGGATTGGGTGCAAATTTAATTTAAACTTTGATTCCCCCGTCGATGTTTGAAGGATAGAAACATATGGTATAAATACCATAACATTTGTCTCACAAATTCTAGTCTCTGAATATTTTAAAGCACATGCAATTATTGTGGAATGTGAAAAATTCGTGAGAAAAAAAAGATAAGAGGAAATTATTTTTTATTTGCATTCAAAATGTGAAGATCAAAGTTACAAGGGCATAAAGGCTTAACATCAACCAAGTGGTTGGGCTAGTGGAAATTTGTTGGCGTATAAGGTGTAGGGTACGCGGGAGACCCACGTTCGAGTATTGATGGCTACGAAGGGACAAAGCCTTTTGGTGGCTTTGGCATTGGTGGAAGAGACAAAGCACTCAAAGCAACTTTGTCTCTCATGTGAGCTCCTAGCTCACACAGTAGCTAGGATGCAAGAGGCGGCTTGACCTGGGATTGAATCCCATTAAGGAGTACAAAGGTACTTTATTTTTGTTATATGTGCATGTGGTCTAAAGTCATATGTTGAGCGCCTTGGGAGATATAAGGTGATTAAAATATTTTTATTTTAATTAAAGGTTGTGAATAATTTAGTTATTGTTTTAAAGTGAATTGCATTATTTCTGGATAAGAGGTGTTAATTATTTTGAAATGCAATTTTAAGTTGGGACATATAAGGTAGTTAAGATATATTATATTTGTGTCTTAAGTTGAAGATTGAGAAAGATTTAATTTGGCTTCAAATTGAATTGAATTATTTTTGGAAAGGTGTGTTGATTATTTGATAATGCATTTTTGAGTAGGGAGATATAAGGGAGTTAGTTTGATTATTTTATGCATTAAAACTTTGAAGTGGATTATTGTGAAATTAAGTTGATTGAATCTTTGTTAGTTTGAAGATTATAAGGTATACTTGAGACGGTATTTGTGTATGGTGAAATAAATATTCAGGAGAATTTTGAGTTGATATTTTGAGATAGATTGTTGCTACCTAATATTGGAATTGACAAAGAGGTTTTGATTGTTATTAAGATAGGTTTTGAAGACATATCTCTATAAAAACAAAGGGTATGGGCACATATTCCTTGTGAGTGAAATATTGTTGGATTGAGCAAAGTTGGAGTGAAAAGTATTGTTTGATAAGCATTTCTGTAAATACTTGAGTGAGCCTTCATGTGCTAATTAGAGTTTGTGAAAGAACATGAGTATCACTATTATGTGAAAACTGGAATCATCTTGAGTCAAGGGTTGTGTTTCATAAGTGAGTTATTGGAAGTTTTCTGAAACCCATGATTACAGTTTGTAAGCAAGTTGTGTTTCATTGAGTGGATGTTTTGAGTAATGTTGGTTGAGCATTAGTGATTGAAAGCATTGGAGTGATTGTTCAATTTTTGTGAAACAAATTGTTCTTCATTTCTAAATTGATTTGAAAGTGAGTTTGAAAGTGATAGAGTAATTTGTGAGTGTGAAAAATATTGAGTCTCTTACCATTCTCTATATGTTTCTATGGTTAAACAAGATTATGATTGACACTTTTTTGTGAGATTGAAGAGGTTTTCTAAAATATATTAAGTTGAGTTTGTATATGCAAGTTTTACAATTAATTTGAATAAGCTTTTATGAAAGCTAGTGGACATATTTGAGTAAGTCCTAGAAATGACTTAAGGACATAGTTGAGCAATCTTTTGTAAGAGCTTGTGTGCAAATTTGAGTAAGTCCTAGAGGGAACTTAAGGATAGATTTTTGTGGGATTTTATGGAATCATACAAGTATGTTTAAGGCAAGTCTTGGTGAAGACTTGTGGATATATTAGTGTGAGATTTTGTAGAAGATTACAATGCAGATTTGAGGTAAGTATTATTTAAGACTTGTTGAGCAGATTAGATAAGTTCTAGTAAGGAATTGTTGAGCAGATTTGAGGTAAATCTTTGTGAAAACTTGAGAGAAGAGTTGATTGATTGATTTGTTCAAGCTTTGAGTTAAGGCTTGCAGCAGATCTAGCAGAGTTGATTTTGTGATTGATTCAAGATTGTGTTAAGGCTTGAGGATAGATATTGAGCAGATTTGTGCTAGATCAAAGGACTGTGTTTAGTGCAGATTTAAGATAGAGTTTGAAAAGATTTGTGCTAGATCGAAGGATTGTGTTTAGTGCAGATTTGAGATAGAGTTTGAGTATATTTGTGCTAGATTGAAGGACTGTGTTTAGTGTATATTTGAGACAAAGATTAAGCAAATTTGTGCTAGATCGAAGGACTGTATTTAGTGTAGATTTGAGATATAGATTGAGTCAATTTGTGCTAGATCGAAGGACAATATTTAAAGAAAATTTGAGTAGAAATGAAAGTAAGCTTTGGAGGTGACATAGTAGAGGATAATAGTCTCTAGAAGATATAGATCCATTAGCCAGGGTAGTGAGGACAGTAAGGATAGAGTCTTTAGTGGAGAGAGATCCACAAGCCATAGCAGTGGAGGTAGTAGTCTTCTAAGAAGATAACCAACTAGAGTAGAGGAGGAGTTATCCTATGGATAGAGATCCATGAACCATCAAAGGATATTGGTGTCTCATATGGATAGATATCCATGAAATTTATTAGGAGATTGGTATCTCCTTTGGATAAATGTCCATAAACATTATAATAGGGAAGGATTCCCAAGAGATTTTTTGAGAAAATTTTAGTGAAATATTTTCTCTATGGATGCAGCCCACACTAGGTGAACCACATTAAATTGGTGTCTCTATTATGTATTATGATTTATACATTTATTTTATTACTACAATTGATATTGCCATTGATAATATTGGATAATATTGTTTGGGAAAGAAAATTAAAAAGTGGTCTTATACTATTCACCCCCCTCTTAGTATAAGCTTGTGTTTTTCAATAATATCTCATCTTGTGTGCAAAAGTCCAGAGTGTCCTTTATAATACCATTTTTGCGCCACGCCTTTGTCCAAACCTAGCCACCCCTTATTCATGTTTGTTGCTTTCTTTCCCATAGGAATCTATATCTTTCTTTGATGCAGTTACTTGGCCTTAAATGCATCAAAGAGGGGGAAAAATGTAGATATGGAAAATTGACCCACTCTATTGGGAAATCTACCTTGAGCCCTCTCAGAGGATCCATTAAACCTACCTATGGTAAGGACTAGGCCCCTTACCTTTTTTTTTTGTTTTTCTCTCTTTATGCAAAATTACGATCGCCCTTGACAGGGCACAATTTTGCATAAGGTAAAATTACGATCAGCTCTAACAAGGCATGCTTTTTCCTTTTAGGGTTTTTCTCTAAGGAAACCCTAATTTTTTAAAGTTGGCATGTTTTACATTGGCCTTCCTCAGTTTTCACACCCATTATACCTTTAAATATGATATATAAGGAGGGTTTTAAATCATTTTAGTAAAGCAATAAGACATCAAGTGATTTCAAAATATTAATCTCATGCAAGCCTTCTTCTTCAAGTGTTTTTATAGTACTCACTAAGTGATCTACATTCTTCTTCTTCTCTCACAAGATGTGAAGTCTGATTTATTATCTGTTGCATTGGATTATTATTTTTATTACTTGCTTTGGTGGATTTGTGTTGAAGCCCTAAGGAGAGATCAACTATTTGGGAGGTCTTATCCCCTTTTATATTATTCCATGCAATCTACTAGGTGATTTCACTCTTCTGCATGTTTTAATTCATTGTATCTAACATTTATTATTTTGCACTTATCTGAGATGTTTAACCTCACTTCTGTAAAATCGCACTCGGGTTTCTATGGGGTGCGATTTTTCTTGTACAAAACCATAGTCACCTGTTACGACATATAATTTTTCTTGAGCTATTCTAGGGGTTAATTGTTGTTATATACTTCTAATATACATCCTAGGTTGAATATAGGTTATAGTGCTACATTTTGTTATGTGGTTTCATCATTTTATTTTGCTATATTGTGTAGACACCAAAACAACACCAATCCGATTATGTGACTACAAGCACTGACCGAATTGGCATACATACCCCCTAGGGCAGCCTCCAGAGGTTAAACAATGGTCCTAACCACTCCCAAATCAGTTTTGGAAGGTCAGAGGTCAATTTGGCACCTTTTAAGCACTTTGCTCCCTATTCGTCCCACCCTGGGATGATTAGAATCCTATTCGCCCCACCCCGGGATGATTAGCAACAATCGTCCCAGGGTGGGACGAATAGCAGGTTTGACTGGAAAAAAGTCAAACCTTGACAAATGGCAACCCAGATCTGCCACTCAACTGCACCTTCAGAGCATGCAATTGCGAGGAACGATTTCAAATCAGAGAGAGGGACTTCAGTCAAGCATGCCCTGATCATGGAGGCCTCATGCAAGGAGGCCCTAAATCAGGGAGGAATCTTCTCTCCCCCAAAAAAGGCATGACAAGCCAAGTGGCGCCCTCGCATGCGCATTCAAAGGAGACCCTCAGGTCTATAAAATGGTGAGCCTCCTCACCCCAAAAAAGGGAGGAGAGCTGGAGCATTTGGAGCAATGGAGTGCTGCCAAATTATACCCACATTCCCTTTTGTGCTTCTTACATCCCTAATTTCTCTTTTGGAAGAGAGGTTATCGGGTGAACACTAAGAACGCAATCCCGACCCAAAACCCAAGCAATCGGCCACAATCCCACACCAAACTCATTGACACAACCCCCTAGGAGGTTTTGGACCCATCCCACCTGGATTGGTGTCAAAACCAGGTCCCAAACGGCGGGCGTCCTGCCCCCGGGTGCCCCCCAAACTGCTGTAGTCCTAATCGTCCCACCCCGGAGCGATTAGAAATCCATGAATGCTTTCTTCACTATTATTTTTGCATTATGTTCTATTTGGTTTACTTATGCTGTTGTTCAAGTTTCATTGCATTCGACCTATTTTGACCTTGTTTTTATCATTTTACGCGTTTACTAACATACAGGGAGCACCTTC
This sequence comes from Wollemia nobilis, assembly GCA_028583015.1. Lineage (NCBI taxonomy): Eukaryota > Viridiplantae > Streptophyta > Pinopsida > Araucariales > Araucariaceae > Wollemia > Wollemia nobilis. The sequence goes on from JAQPPZ010017255.1 coordinate 368,771, forward strand.
GGATACGGGACAATATGGGTAGAATCTGCCAAATATGACCTTCTGGGTCATCCCAAAATGCCCCTTTTTGTCTAACCCCAAGTTTGCAGGAATTTTGGAGGCCTCTGGATAGGACATTTGCAAGGTTGCTTTTGCATGTTTTGTGATAGTCCTAATCGTCCCACCCCGGAGCGATTAGAAATCCATGCATGATTTCCTGACTGTTCTTTTTGCAATGTGTCTCTGATGATGTTTCTATGCTTCTATAAAATTTTGAATTCATTATGACATGTTCTGACCATCATTTTGCTATTTTATGTATTCACTAGCCGGAGGCCCTAGGGATTGCATGTTTTCCCTCTATCCGCATATGCTATTAACTATTTGCTATTTCTCTATGTGTAGGATCTCACCACTAGGAACACCGGAGGGGCAGCAAGGAATGATGAACACATGGACACAAGCGGCGATAACATTTGGCCCACCCATTTCAAATGTGGGCATGCGGAAGACACTAGAAGCGTACCATCCGTTGATGTAAATGAACTGTATCAAACGTTCTGAGCCCTAGAGGGGGTGGACGTATTGTAACTAGATTGAAAGAAACATTAATAAAAGAGGCCCCACTTTTCTTTGTTTGCTAACATCTCACGTCTTTCCTTCATGCATTGCTTTTCTCGCATTCGTAGGACTTAGCATTTTTATATCAATTTTGTTTGCATCATAATATGGCACGCCATCACTCTCGCATTTGGAGTGGTGATCATGGTGGGACCCTATCCCCTACTATTGGGATCAAGTTTTTGATCAAAATTTTGTGGATTCTTTGCAGGTGTTACTCATTCGGGCGTTGGACTGCTACTCGTGCCACCCTGTGACGAATACAGACCTGGAATTCGTGCCACCCTGGGATGAATACGTATTCATCCCACCCTGTGATGAATACAGACCTGCTATTCATCCCACCCCGGGATGATTAGAGCTCTGTGCATTTTCTGAGCAGAAACTCAGAGGCATCTGGTTTGGACAGAGAAGAGGTAGGCCTTCTGAACATCCCCTGTGTTTTTCTGTTTTTTGTTTCTGTAGATTTCTGTTTTCTTTGCTTTCTTGCAATAAAAAAAAAAAACATAGAGTAACTTAAATGGAAGGAACCTAATTAGGGATGCATTCTTCTCTGGTTTTCTTGCATGATACTTGCACCAATGGCAAGTCCTCATCATAGGTGTCAGTTCTAGGTAGGTTTTGTGATTTCCTTCTTGCTGCTAATTGTTTCTGAAAGATTAAAACGTACTTTAAAGCATTGCATTAGTGAAAATCATATTTTGTTGTATGTTTTCTTTCTTTACATGATTAAAAGGAACCACACACACACCACCTAATAAAATTAACATCAAGGAGTTGGTCTTAATACCCCAACACTTGATCAAGACCAACGGTGGATTTCATCACCACCTTGGCTTGGATTTTGCATACATTTACCCTGATCATGACTGTTGCTAGACGTAAATCCTGATGAAAGCTGACCAAGTGTAACGGGGGTGATTCCTCGTGCATGAGGATAAGTCTTCTATGGTAGGTGTCAAAAATAGAGTGATCCCCCTTTCGTACCGCCTATGTTCCACGTACTGTTCTGCTCTCACGTACCAATAGTTTCCCTCACGTAAGGGCGGGTATATTGAGAGGTTCGGTATAACGGCCTGGCAATGGTATATTGAAGGGGTGACCATTTTGGAGATACAAGAGCCCTCATTTTGCATGTATAACAAAGTTTCCTTTTACAAGGTTTACATAACAAAAATCAAACACACTGAACCAGATTTAGGGCGCACATCTAATCTGTAAACAAGATAATCATTTCTTTGCTTGTGTGGTCCTCTTTTGTTTGGTATAGCATAAATAATTGTAAAGGAGATAAAAATATACGTATCTTTTTAGAGAAACCACCACCATGGTGTATACCCGTAGCCAAGCCCAATCATGGGCAGAAGCTACAGAAAGTATACAAGGAGGCACAAGTCACCTCCGTTATAGCCCCAAGGACTTGGTTATACCACCTTGGCAGCTTGACCCACAACATAGTCCACACTATGCCACTACAGAAAAGGACTATAGAGGCACCCCTTTGAGGGGCACTCCCATTCAACACAGACCCTCTCAGGAGGAGTACATACATGGGAAGGCCCCCTTAGACACTCATTATGAGTGGCCACTATGCGATGAAGTGCTAGAGAAGCATAGGGTTCATAAGGAGGGACCACATGATTATATCATTCCTCCTCTACCCCTCATTACTGTTAGAACTAATAGGCCAAATCTAGAGCGCAAGGCTCTTCAGATAGGGTGAGCCAACTCCGCCTGTCCCTTTCACATGTACGAAAGGGAGCATGAGGAAAACTAGTATATTCCTCAAGAGCAATACATCGCATGGGAGCAATGCGCCTCCGCACCTGCTAATTATCAAGATCACCTATTGAGGCTAGAGCCTCGGGTGAATGCTGCTAACCTCGATAGAGGAAAGTGACCTATAGAGATCTCGGATCACCATGACTGAGATAGATATGTAGGGGAGGCATCTAGGCCTCCTAGACCTAAGACGGTAGAACAAATTGACTTGGCCTTTGCCAAACATGTCGCCCGCCAAGCACAAATCATGTAGCTTAGGCAAGATCAGCAATAGTTAGAACAACTGTATCATCTTAACAAAGAGCGCATTCAGTGCCAGATAGATGAGTTGCTCCAGAACACTGTACATGAGAGGATTCCAACCCCTCGCATGCATAGGACAAAAATTTATGAGAGGCACAACCCCTTAGTGCGAGACAGGTCTCCATGACCTTATCAAGTGTTGCCTCCAAGACCTCCTAGACCTGAGTGGGAGGCCACCCCTAGAACCAATGATGGGCATCTTCCATGGGCACCCATCCATGTTTATAGGACATGCCCAGAAACTCCTCAAGAAGCCTATGAGGAATTTGAGTGAGAAGAAGAGCGGGTCAAAATGCCCTACCAAGGCAAGGGGGCGCTACCCAGCTACCCCTCCATAGGCCTCAAGTTCCTCGCAATTCACAATGGGAACAAACCAAAGAAGAGGAAATCAAATCCTCTGATGCATACAAAGCATTGCTAGAGTGCTTAGAGTCTATGGAGACCAAGACTTCAGGGCCCCAAAAGCCCACCTTACGCCAACTCCGTAGTCACCCTGTGCATCCTTCAGTTCTGGCACCCCCATACCCCGACCACTTCAAAATGCCTCAATTGGCAATTTTTAGAGGGGATGAGGATGCCCAAGAGCACGTAACAAGGTTCCTGAGTCAATGCTTTGGCATTCAGGACAATGATGCATTGCTTCTGAGAACGTTTATAACCACGTTCGTAGGTCCTACCTCGGACTGGTTTACCCAATTGTCGAAGCATAGCATCAACAATCTAGACCAGCTAGTGGATGCGTTCCTTGAATATTTTGCCTTCAACACCAAGAAGAAGGCATCCTTAAGTGACCTAGGTGGCCTTAAGCAAGTATGATGATGAGACCATAGCCGCTTATGGGAATCGATGGAGGACATTGCTTTCAAAGCTACCTTACCTCCCTCCCATGGCCGACATGACTCAAATGTTTTCAAAGAGTTGCATAAGGTCGATCTCCATGCTATTGCAGCTGCAAGCAATATGCCACCCTAGAAGAAGCCCGGCGCAAGCCAAGATAATTGAGGAGATCAAAATTCAAGACGATGAGATTGCCAAGCCATGCAAGAAAGAGTGGACCAAAAATGCCAAAATTGGGCCCACGCAACCAAAACCCACCATGGTCAATCAGGTTGCCATAACTATACCATCGCCTACACAAATGACATAACCCCCAAAGGCTAATTATCAGGCAGTTCCTCTTGATAACTATGAAAAGGAAAATCACAAACAAGAGCAAAATCAGCAGCGTCACCCTAAGCGACAATTCACACAATTCACGGAGTCTAGAGACTCCTTGTTTGACCGCTTGTTCATAGAAAACCTGATAAACTTGCCGGAAAGTCGACCCATAGACCCCAACACGCCAAAACCCAAGGGCTATAGGGAAGATTTGTATTGTAGATTCCATCGACAGAAAGGACATGACATCTTCGCTTGTTGGAAATTCAAAAACTTGGTGCAAGACTTGATAGACAACAAAATGCTCATGGTAGATAATCCCGTAGCACTGAGCAACCAACAGATGGAAGTCTTCAAAGACCCCCTACCTGCCCATGATGCGTAGGCAAAGAATTTACAAGTGAATGAGGTAACACAAGACTGCCCCATGCAAGGATACGTAGGGATGATAAGCATCGTGACATGGAACAAAAGATACCCAAACATGGCTGCACCCACTGCAGCTACAGGAAATGTTCCATCAATGTCACAACCCCCACAACACCCTACACAACCTCCCCCACCTAGACCAGTGGCCACGATTTAAAGTTTAAGGACCACGTCGGCTAGGCTCTCCATCTATGAGCTCATCCAACAATCACCGCCCCATCGGGAAGCTCTGATGGAGATACTCAAAGCCATTGAGCTACAGCCCCAAGAACCCAATTCTTTCAACAACTTTGTGGGACATGTGAGACAATGCACAGAACCAGTCATAACCTTCAGGGAAGATGAACTAAAATTGGTGACTAGTGATATGGTGGATCCACCCCTGCACGTCATCGTGCGGGTCAATGGGATTCCATTCAAGAGGGTGTTGGTGGACACTGGCTCATCCAACAACATAATCACGATAGTGGCATTAAAACATCTTAAGTTGCCGGCATCCCACATTGTGGCATCCACTTACACTCTTCGAGCATTCAACGATGTGTTATGCTCGACAGTTGGCACAATTGTCCTGCCCATCCAAGTGGGACAAAAGACCATTCCTACGTTGTGTCACATCCTTGAGGGTGAGATGGCCTACAATATCTTGCTAGGCCGGCCTTGGATCAGGGACATGAAGTGTGTCCCTTCGATAGCCCATCAATGCCTCAAATACACATACGAAGGGCAAGTACATGTAGTCCCAGCGAACCTAGAGCCCTTTAAGTTTTGCAATGCGAGTGCAACTGATGCCACAATCGACCCTCCCATCGACACATTTGGACTTTCAATTGAATCCATCCACATAGGTCTCCATTCCCCCCAACCACCTATGTCCACCAAAGGACAATGGGAAGAAGCCCCTAGAGGAGGTACCACCATTAGTCTCAACCATCTCTACCGAGGAGGTGCCTAGCCGAATGGAAGTCGAGACACCTGATTCACCCAACATGGAGTGGACTCAGGGAGAACTCCCATTCCCTCCCCCTCAACCGCCGATAATTACCATTGAAATGGCCAATACGGGCCTAGGGGAGTACCTAGTGTAGAACATTGTGGCAACACCCATGCTCGAATCCATGCAAGACATGGGGAGACCTCACCTCCCCATCGACACTATCATCCCTTTAGGTTACCCACCAAATCAGACCAACTTTGTATATGGGGGCCTCGAGAATGGCCTTGAACCCTACCTACAAGAGGAAGAGGATGAAGAGCCATTTGCTAAGAATGTTGATTATCTGTCCAACCCAGAATTCACCTTGAAATACCTAGACCAATGTAATTGGCATGGATATGGATTGGGCAGATATGAACAAGGAATGCGCATTCTTTGTCAACCAAGATACCAGATGCCATATGATAAATCAGGAGTAGGGTTCAACCACCCTTTGCCCCTCGACATCTTGGTAGAAACCATGCAAGGCTTAGGTCTAGGCAATAGGGATGGGTTGGCACAAGATCCATATGCCAATCCCAACACTACATACACATTGGGGGATTATCTCCCATTGGTAACAACAAACCTTGTTGACCTCAACAACCCCTCCCCTTTGATCGAGAAAGGGGAAAGTTCAAGAGGTAACCTCCAAGAAAGATATGAAGAACATCAAGAGAGCTCTTCGAAAGATGAGTCGGATTATGAGGTAGCACCTTGGGACCCATTTGAGTCCGATAGCAATCACTCACAAGTGACACCCATTGACGACTATCAAGAGGACTTCATGGCAATGTTCCCCTTTAATGTTCCAATCGGGCAATTGCCACCTCAAGAGAATCTAGCCCTCCCACAGAGAGCGGAACAACCCAGAAGGGGCCAAATCAACATGCTCAAACAAAATGAGCCTCCCATGCCGGCCATAAGGCCAAGTGATCAAGAAATGCCTAGTGGGAGGCTATACCAACCAGAAGGGCACACAGTTGTCGAGCCAATGAAGGCCTATGGATCTTCGATAGCGACTATGAGGATGAGACTGAGATGGCATATCTCAACCATATGAGGCAACAAGAATACCCCATAGACATCGATGATATGTTTGAACATCTAAATATGGGACCAAGGCATAGGTGGCATTTAAACCAAGCATAGTTAAACCAAGTGCTTCATCCACCACTTTGGGCATACAAGGAGCACCTCCCACCTAGAGACCCTATAGGGCCACCAATGCCAAGGGTAGACCCTATCCTTCTATCCACACATAGGGCCGATCCTTTTGTGCCAGTACCCACAGAGCCAGATCCGAGGCACAAGGATCACCAAGAATGTTCGAATCAACACCCACGTGGTAATGGAGACCAAATTCATTCCATCAACATGATCTCCATTGATTTAACCACCCCCATCCACAACCCAACCGATCCAACATGACCATTGTACCTAGACCTAGATGCCATAGACTGGGATCATGCTGACTCACCACCATCCCCATCAGAGTATTGGCCTTGCGGTGAGATGTTTCATTTCACCCCAAGATAGACTCAGGATATCTTCCATGTTGAAGAGGAACCCGACATTCCCAACGTAGATCTAAATTTAGTGAATGATATCCACCTGATCCCAACTCCACACCAGTTGGAGGATGGATCCCACATGTCATTCGAAGAGACGATTGACGTAGACATCGGTTCTGATCCAATGAATCCATAAATCATCAAGTTAGGGGTAAGTTTATCCCTCGAAGAGCAAGCCGATTACATTACCCTTCTCAAAGAGAAGAAGGAGGTTTTTGCATGGTCCTACAAAGACATGTCGGGGCTAGACCCGTAGCTAGTCACGCATAATCTAACACTTGATCCGACAGTCAAGCCAGTCAAGAAAAAGCTACGTAAGATGCACCCAAAAGTGGCCTTAATGGTCAAATATGAGCTACAAAAGTTGTTGGATGCATAGTTTGTCATCTGCATGGATTACCCACCATGGCTGTCCAACATGGTACCCATCAAAAATCTAGATGGGAGGATTCGCATATGCACCAATTTTCAAGATTTAAACAAAGCGAGTCCCAAGGATGATTTCCCCTTGCCTAGCATCGATGCATTGGTAGATGCTACAACAGGCCACGAAATGCTTTCCCTCATGGATGGTTTCTCGGGATACAACCAGATTCGTATCAATCTCGATGATCAACTAAAAATGGCGTTCACGATGCCTTGGGGGACATTTTGTTATAAGGTCATGCCCTTTGGCCTTAAAAACATTGGTGCCACCTACCAACGCGCTATGACATACATCTTCCATGATCACATGCATAAAACTTTGGAAGATTATATGGATGATTTGTTGGCCAAATCTCTTTTGTGCCAAAATCATCTCGATGACTTACGCAAGATCCTTGATCGCCTCATCGAACACAAGGTTAGGCTAAACCCCAAGAAGTGCGTATTTGGCATCACATCTAGAAAACTCTTGGGTTTCATAGTCTCAAAATGAGGCATCGAGGTAGATCCAAATAAAGTCAAGGCAATCCTTGAAATGCTTCCCCCAACCACCATCGAGCAGCTCAGAAGCTTGCAGGGTAAGGTCACGTCGATCAAGCGCTTCATAGCACAGCTTATCCGACAAGTGCCGACCCATGAATAAATTATTACACAAGGGGGTAGCATTTCATTGGGATGACGAGTGCCAGTCAACCTTCGATGACATCAAACAATACTTGGCTTCCTCGCCAGTATTGGCACCACCTAGACCAGGAGTGTCATTCTACTTATACATCTCAAGCTATCGAGGTGGCATTGGGTGCCATGCTAGCCCAAAAAAATGAATTACATAAAGAACAAGCTAATTATTATCTTAGCCGCACACACGGTCAGTTATGAACTTAACTATGCATACGTTGAGAAGCTATGCTTAGCAGTGGTATTTGCCACCAAAAAGCTATGCCATTACATGCTGAGCAATACAACGTATGTTGTGTCTAAGGAGAATCCATTATGGTACATGATGAGTCATACTTATCACAGTAGTCACACGATAAAATGGATCATGTTGTTGATGGAGTTTGACATCGAATTCATTGGACAAAAGTCCATCAAAGGTCAAGTCATCACCGATCAACTAGCAGAGGCTCCTCTCGAAGATGATCAACCTCTCGACCATAGAGCTACCCGATGATGGGGTCTTCCATGTCTCAGAATCGCCAGATTTTGATGAGCCTGAGTCACAGGCCGACATAACCTTATTCTTTGATGGTTCTAAATGTGAGCAAGGGGGTGGCATGGGAATCATATTTTTCACACCGGAAGGGGCTCCAATGCCTTTATCATTTAAACTTGATTTCTTGTGCACCAATAACAATGTTGAATACGAAGCCTTGCTCATAGGTCTTCAGACAACCATCACCATGAACATCAAACGCTTGAATATCTTTGGTGATTCACTGTTAATTGTCAACCAAGTGAAAGGGGTATTCCAATGCAAATGCCCAGTTTTGCAGGCCTACAAAGCCCTTGTGGATAAATTCCTGGCAAAGCTTGAATGGTACGACATCGAGGCACTCCCTCGATCATCGAATCATTTTGCGGACACTATGGCCTCCTTGGGGTCACTAATCCCGCAAGACCCTTCCGGTGAGATGACAACCATTCAAGTCAAAACATTATCGCAATCCATGATGGAGCATGCAAGCTCTGACATAATGCCAGGAATCCACCTGATCCAGATTGAACCATCTCAGGATAGGTTCTCTCGAATCCATGATAGTCTGAATCATGCCAACTAGGGGTCTTTGTTCTCTCCAACCCCTCTTAATAGCAACACAACGCTATTTCTACAAGTTCTTTCCCGCTCAACTTTTGCTAGGGATGAACTTCAAGAGGGATCGACCGTTCATACCATCGAGGTTTTCTGATCAGCAGGATTGGTACACACCCATAAGAGACTATCTCAAGTTAGGTAGCCTCCCACTTGGATTGTCGCACGCCATGAAAAGATCATTCAAATAGAGAGTGGCAAAACATGTCTTGCTAGGAGACATTTTGTACCATCGAAGCTACGAAGGAATCCTCCTCCATTGCTTGGACCAGTAGGAGTCCACTTGGGTGATCACCCAAGCGCACGATGGTACATGCGGTGGCCACTTCGAGGTATGGCCATCGCAAAGCGCATTCTTTGCATGGGCTATTATTGGCCATATTTAGAGCGAGATTGTTGTGCATATGTGCGAAAGTGCGTGAAGTGTCAACACCATGCTAACTTGACACACGTACCTTCTCAGGCCTTGCAGTCGATCCAATCGGCTTGGCCATTTTCATAGTGGGGCTTAGATCTCATCGAAAAGATCTCCCCTACATCGTCAAGTCATCACACATTTATCATAATGGCCATAGAGTACTTCACTAAGTGGGTGGAAGCAATTTCGCTTACCTCTATGATTGGGCCCCGCATTGCGGAGTTCATTTTACATAACATCATATGTCATTTTGGTATTCCATCCAAGATCATCTCGGATAATGGGACGTCATTTAAGAACAAATATGTGCGTGCTTTGACAACAAAGTACAAAATTCAGCATAGTTTTTTGACACCCTATTATCCGCAGGCAAATGGGCAAGCAGAGGCGTCAAACAAAATGCTAGTTGCCATCCTTAAAAATATGGTCATAGATAATCATAAGGATTGGCACATCCAAATACCACTTGCCCTATGGGCTTATCGCACTAGCATTCGGACGCCCACCGGGGCAACTCCATTTTCGCTAGTGTATGGCTCCGAGGCAGTCATGCCTCTCGAGTTGGAAATACCCTCCCTGCGCATATCAATGCAAGAGTTCATCGATGATGACACTGCATGGCAGGCCCGGTTAGACCAGCTTACGTTGCTCGACGAACGACGCGTCAATGCTCTCGAGCATTTACGTATCTATCAAGAGCGACTTAAGAAAGCATACAACATGAAAGTTCACCTGAGGGACTTTCAGAGTTGGTGACCTAGTCTTAAAAGAGAACCAACAAAATTCTAACTTGCCACCCCATTTAAGGGACAAGTTTGCGGCAAATTGGTTAGGTCCTTATGTAATCGATAGTAAAATAGGACCTGGAACATACCGGCTCGCCTCTCTTGAAGGAATCAAGGAGCTAGAACCCTTGAACATCAGTCATTTGAGGCCATTCAACATTTAGAGAGCCATAGCCCACCCCAAAAGCTCCAAGGGTTCTCACAATCGCTTGGTCAACCTAAAACGCCCCAAAGGTATCCATAATCCCTTTGGTCAAACCAAAAGCTCCAAGGGTTCCCACAATCGCTTGGTCAACCTAAAATGCCCCAAAGGTATCCATATCCCCTTGGTCAAACCAAAAATCCCCAAGGATTCCCACAATCGCTTGGTCAACCAAAATGCCCCAAAGGTATCCATAACCCCTTTGGTCAAACCAAAAACCCCAAGGATTCCCATAATCACTTGGTCAACCAAATGCCCCAAAGGTATCACCCTTTGTCAAACCAAAACCCAATTCTTTTGTCAACCTAAAATGCCCCAAAGGTATCCATCAATCCCTTTGGTCAAACCAAAAGCTCCAAGGATTCTCGCAATCGCTTGGTCAACCTAAAATGCCCCAAAGGTATCCATAATCCCTTTGGTCAAACCAAAAGCTCCAAGGATTCCCACAATCGCTTGGTCAACCTAAAAAGCCCCAAAGGTATCCATAATCCCTTTGGTCAAACCAAAAGCTCCAAGGATTCCCACAATCGCTTGGTCAACCTAAAATGCCCCAAAGGTATCCATAATCCCTTTGGTCAAACCAAAATCTCCAAGGGTTCCCACAATCGCTTGGTCAAAAATGAATATTCAAAAAACAACAGATAATCAAAAATAACAAAAAAATTGCATCTCACTTTCATGCATAATCTTAAATCAAAACACAAAAAAAAGAAAACTGCATTAGGCATCGCATACATACATTGCATATTTGCTGGTCATACATGTCAAACGCACCATAGACTGTAATTACTCGACAATTCCATCATTTTATCCATTTTGTAAATGATCCAACAAGAATAACGCCATTCACATTTTCGCCATATCATAGTCAGTTGTCTTTTAATGTCTTTAGGGTTGTCGTCATTCAGTTGTCTTTAGATTTCTAGTCAAATGTTGTACAAATTCAGACCGATTTTTACAAGGTAGAGTTTTACTTGGATCACGCCTTGTTACATAGCATCCCAACACAAGCTTATACACATAAAAAATTCCCAAGTTGCGTGAATGAAAGATGAAACCTGCAAAGTGGTCCAGGTTACCATAAGCGAAATGGTTATCTTGCTCATCCCCCTGTGCGAATGACCCAAGAATGCTGAGAGTTGGCAAAAGGACAAGCATCTTCCCTACCCAATTCCCCAAAATAAACAGTGGTTTTTACCACTATCAGAAATCCCAAATTCCCACAAGGTTGCAAACATCAAAAAACTACAACAGTCAAAGTGCAAACTCCAAAGTTTGACATAAATACCCTCAAAGTGCACACATCAAAAAGCACAAGAAATAGTGATCCCTATCACTCAAAATTCAAATCCCTTGCTCAAAAACAAAAGCAAAATAAATAGTGATTTTTATCACTATATATGAGAGCAAGTATCCCAATAAAATTGAAGAAAAGAAGGGAGTCGAACTTGAATCCCTGGAACTCTCAGCATTCGAAAGGTCATGAGGTAATCCTCAGTCCCGGTTTGGTGGATAGCCTACTGGCACTGGTGGCAAACCTCCCGCATGACGATATATCTGTCACATTAAATTGTGTACAGATCAATGTTTGCATGTGGATGAGCTAGCTTATGGTATCCTAGATTGTGCCATAGATTAATCTTACTAAGTACAACAAAGGAGTTAGTGGAGCTAATTAGGTGATCCTCAGTACAGGTTTGGTTGATAGCCTATCTGGCACTGGCGGTATCCTTACGAATACCACATAAACGAATTCAATTGCACACACAAGGATGTGAAATAACTTGGTCAAACTCAAGTCTGATTCGTACCTTGTTCGAAAGTCTTGTAAGATAAATGTACAGTCTTGGCTAGTTAGTTAAAGCATCTGAGTCTCAGAAAAACCTTAACTACATTCTAAAACAATTGTGGTACATTTCATTACTTACATCACCATCAAAAAATACAAAACAAAAATTACAAATGCAAAGTTATTCCATAAAGCAATCACATAGTACAGAAAGCCAATAAATCTTGTACAGTCTATGGTGCCATCACCTATATACCAACAAATCATTCCATCCATTCCATATGCATACATCCATATCATATAGCTAACATCATCCGCAGTCATAATAGCATATGCATACATAAACATAAATAAAGGTGCATAAAAAGAACAATAAACCATGACAAGCATATCATCAAACCAAAAATGAGTCATGTATATATATCGAGTCAAAATGCCCTCAGGCTACAATAAGAAGGTCCTCTGACCTCACAAAAAAAACCAAAAATTCAAAATCCCCAAAGCCTAGGGAGTCGACCACCATGATCACGTAGGATCGGTGCGACTGGAACTACCCCCAGTAGTATGGGTCCTATGGGACCTCTCAGGGCGATTGCTGTCAGCCCGTGCACCATGCCCACCAATGCTACCCTCATCCAACCACCTGCGATGAGAGGATGCAGACTGCTCAGTCTCACTACCTCTCATGCGGCGCGACGAGCCACCTCCATCGAGATCAGGTAACTGTCCACCAAGGCGGACAACCTCTGTCTCCAACTCTACCCGATACCGCCCCCACTCCACATCTCATCGATGATACACAGCCAATGCGTTGTCCCGCTATGCCAACTGAGCCCATAGGAGATCCCTCTCCTACAAAACATCTCTATGCTCCTCCTCCCATCTCCACAAGAGACCCTCCAATCATGCTATCTCAGCATGAAACCTAGCCTCCACATCCCCTGAGATAGCCTAAGGCATGGGCACCTCCGGGATGGCCTGCTACTCCGACACCCACTACTCCGGGACATCCTGGACATCCGGTTGCTCCGAAACCCTCACATCCTCTCCATCACCAGTGAGGTCATCGACCTCCACCATGTCTGCATCATCAAGCGGAGCCCCCAACCCTCCCTCGATGCCTCTACATCCCCACCTCCTACTATCCGCATCCGTGCCTCCTAGAGGCCCCTCACCCCACCATCGCCGCATAGTCCACCATCGGTCATACTCTGTAGTTACCCCAACATCATCCACATTGGGTACATCAATAACTACATCAGACCCCTCACCCAATGGCTCAATGATCAGCCAGACTAGGGTCCTCTCATCCCCACATGCCGATAGATCAAGGGATCACCAGGCAATCCCTGGCGCACCCCAAACTACCATGTCACCCAAACATATGGAAAGTACTCCTACTCTATCCCATGTCGCCCAATCAGCCATCTACCCCTACGCACATGCCGGAGCCACTCGCCAGCCTTAGGATAGGCTGGACAGTCCCGATACGGCCACCAGAACACCTACCCAGGAACTAAATGAGAGAAGGCATCAGTATAGTGCCCTACGACACCTGCCCACCATCGACTCTACCCATGCTCCTCTGACCTCCACCATAATGTGGCATATCCAATCTCTCGATCCACCATCTCACCTCGGGTGGTCCAAGGCAAACCCTACGGCCGCTCGACAGCTATGTGCTGCCACCCCCAACACTGCAAGAGATAGCTGCACCCGATCCCCTTTCGCCTCTGACAGTGGACCTCGTACAACTCATCATACAACTGTGCCAACAATGTCTGACCCCATCTCATAATCAATGGAGCTGAGGTAGGACACTCCACCAGTCTAAACACCAACTCCAATAGGTTCCAAGGGAACCTCGCACCTGAGGAGTCAGGAAGCAGCATATTGGAAATGAGGGCCATGAGTAAAGCATGCCTCACCCCCAATACGCCCTTCTCCAGCCACCACCGCACCAGAATACCGCCTATATGGCAGTCAACCTCTGCCCTCTCCACAAGCCTATCCACCCCCCTCTCCCCCGTCGAACCAAAACATCATGTCAGTACTGCTGTTCGCTGGTCCCGATGGGTCATCCGGATGGGCAGCCCATCTATCAAAATCCATAGAATCCGATATACGTCCTCCAAAGTAACCATCATCTCCCCTATTGGGAGATGAAAGGTGTTGGTGCGGGGATCCCACAGATTGATCAGGGCAGTCAAATATGCTCGATCCCCCACCACAGGCTCCAAACGCGTCACCTGCTTGAGCCCAAGGGCATCAAGCCACTCCCAATCCGCAACTGTCAGCGCATCCGGGCATCAGAGAACACAGTCGACTGGCGGTGCCGACTCCTCACAACCTAAAAAACAACAAAACAAACAAAACAAATTAGGGTTTCAATATTACCTTAATATAAACAAAAACAATAAAAACAAAACACATACGAAAAACAAATTACAATAAACTTACAAAAAGTACAATAAAAGTCACTACAATAAGACTATACAACAAAAGTACAGATCATTCAAATAAACTGTACAAAAACAAAAAACAAAACAAAATAAAACAAAAAACACACTAGGGTTTCAACCCTAAATGTGAACAAAAAACAAAATACAACAAAACATCCTACTAGGGTTTTTAACCTTAAGTACAAAAACAAAAATAAAACAAAAACTCCTATTAGGGTTTCAACCTTAATATGAACAAAAATATTACAATAAAAGTGTACAACAAACGTCAAAGAAGTGCACTACAACAAAAGTACAACTCAATTCAAAATAAACTGTACCATCAAAAACAAAATAAAAAAAAATCATACTAGGGTTTTTAACCTTAATGTGGACAAACAAACAAAAAAAAAATCAAAAATAAAAAAAAAAAACTCATACTAGGGTTTTCAACCTTAATGTGAACAAAAACAAAATAAAACAAAAAATTTATATTCGGGTTACAACCTTAATATGACAAAAACAACAAACAAAATAACGCAACCAAGCATTTTATATGTGCGTTTTAAAAATTCATATAAAAACAAAAAAATAACAAGCAGAAGGAAGGAACATCATACCGGTCTCGCTTCGGCTCCTCCACTCGAAGATCCGGTTCTCGCACTCATGATGTCCATGAAATCTCGGTAGCGCTCCGCTACGCAAACTCGCACTCCTCCTCACTGCTCCAAATCGCCAAGAAAAAATTGTTGCAAATGAGCCCAAAACCTAGTTTTGGTCCTTTTATAGGCTGTTAGGCCTGTAATCATTCCACCCTGGGATGAGCACTCTAGTTAGCGCTCGTCCCACCCTGGGATGATTACCAAATTGGTATTCGTCCCACCCTAGGACGATTACAGAGCAAGAAATAAAGCAACAAAAATTGCATCCAAAAAATGCACCAAAAATAGCAATAAACCTGTCGAACAAAGGTGCATTTGCACCTGACATTCATGGCATGCAAAACCGACGTCGGGGTCACAAATACTCACTATCCTACTCCCTAAGAAGGCTACCATAGCCGGACCGCTCCACGGGAAGGAGGATTTTTGATAATTTCTACCCCAATAGGCGTCAAAGAAAAGGGTCAAAACCCACCAAAAATAGGTCCGATTGTTGGAAAACTGCATGCGTTCAAAGAAAAACAACTGAAGGCACCCTTACAAACGTCATCTTGGGTCAAGCGACTCATCGCTTTTCTCATCTTGGTCATTCCCTCATCGATTCGTCGCTTGAGGGGGTAGTCACACTTAGTCACCCAATCAACAAATACACACCCAATCAAGGAAATGGCATGCATTCAAAGAATCATTGACAAAGACAATCACGCTCCTGCTTGGGGCAGCAAACAAGCAATAATCACAAGCTGAACAAACACTTGGCATTCTAGAAGCATGAAGACAAGGTTCCTCAGACAAAAGGTTGCGCCCTTTGCCTATTCATGACTGAACAATGTCCAAGATCAAGTACACCTCACCGAAAAAGGTTACACTTGAGTTAAGCTCCTTAGCTCGTCAGAAGCAAGGATTCAAGAATGCGTGCCCTTTCCATACTTGGGGCATCAAAATTTGGTTAGGTTACTGAGAAACCCTAATCATTAA
The DNA here is from genome assembly GCA_028583015.1 of Wollemia nobilis. Taxonomy (NCBI): domain Eukaryota; kingdom Viridiplantae; phylum Streptophyta; class Pinopsida; order Araucariales; family Araucariaceae; genus Wollemia; species Wollemia nobilis. The sequence goes on from JAQPPZ010017255.1 coordinate 385,107, forward strand.
GTGCTTTGGTCATCTATTTTTGCTCAACACTGTGCCACACACAACGCATCCCAAAAAGGGGCATCTGTAGACACCAAAACAACACCAATCCGATTATGTGACTACAAGCACTGACCGAATTGGCATACATACCCCCTAGGGCAGCCTCCAGAGGTTAAACAGTGGTCCTAACCACTCCCAAATCAGTTTTGGAAGGTCAGAGGTCAATTTGGCACCTTTTAAGCACTTTGCTCCCTATTCGTCCCACCCTGGGATGATTAGAATCCTATTCGTCCCACCCCGGGATGATTAGCAGCAATCGTCCCAGGGTGGGACGAATAGCAGGTTTGACTGGCAAAAAGTCAAACCTTGACAAATGGCAACCCAGATCTGCCACTCAACTGCGCCTTCAGAGCATGCAATTGTGAGGAACGGTTTCAAATCAGAGAGAGGGACTTCAGTCAAGCATGCCCTGATCATGGAGGCCTCATGCAAGGAGGCCCTAAATCAGGGAGGAATCTTCTCTCCCCCAAAAAAGGCATGACAAGCCAAGTGGCGCCCTCGCATGCGCATTCAAAGGAGACCCTCAGGTCTATAAAATGGTGAGCCTCCTCACCCCAAAAAAGGAGGAGAGCTGGAGCATTTGGAGCAACGGAGTGCTGCCAAATTATACCCATATTCCCTTTTGTGCTTCTTACATCCCTAATTTCTCTTTTGGAAGAGAGGTTATCGGGTGAACACTAAGAACGCAATCCCGACCCAAAACCCAAGCAATCGGCCACAATCCCACACCAAACTCATTGACACAACCCCCTAGGAGGTTTTGGACCCATCCCAAGTGGATTGGTGTCAAAACCAGGCCCCAAACGACGGGCGTCCTGCCCTCGGGCGCCCCCAAACTGCTACAGTCCTAATCGTCCCACCCCGGAGTGATTAGAAATCCATGAATGCTTTCTTCACTATTCTTTTTGCATTATGTTCTATTTGGTTTACTTATGTTGTTGTTCAAGTTTCATTGCATTCTGACCTGTTTTGACCTTGTTTTTATCATTTTATGCGTTTACTAACATACAGGGAGCGCCTTCGGATACGGGACAATATGGGTAGAATATGCCAAATATGACCTTCTGGGTCATCCCAAAATGCCCCTTTTTGTCTAACCCCAAGTTTGCAAGAATTTTGGAGGCCTCTGGACAGGACATTTGCAAGGTCGCTTTTGCATGTTTTGTGACAGTCCTAATCGTCCCACCCCGGAGCGATTAGAAATCCATGCATGATTTCCTGACTATTATTTTTGCAATGTGTCTCTGATGATGTTTCTATGCTTCTATCAAATTTTGAATTCATTATGACATGTTCTGACCATCGTTTTGCTATTTTATGTATTCACTAGCCGGAGGCCCTAGGGATTGCATGTTTTCCCTCTATCCGCATATGCTATTAACTATTTGCTATTTCTCTATGCGTAGGATCTCACCACCAGGAACACCGGAGGGGCAGCAAGGAATGACGAACACATGGACACAAGCGGCGGCAACCTTTGGCCCACCCATTTCAAATGTGGGCATGCGGAAGACATTGGAAGCGTACCATCCGTTGATGTAAATGAACTGTATCAAACGTTCTGAGCCCTAGAGGGGGTGGACGTATTGTAACCAGATTGAAAGCAACATTAATAAAAGAGGCCCCACTTTTCTTTGTTTGCTAACATCTCATTTATGTTTATGCGTCTTTCCTTCATGCATTGCTTTTCTCGCATTCGTAGGACTTAGCATTTGTGTATCAATTTTCGTTTGCACCATCGTATCTGGTACGCCGTCACTCCGCATTCGGCTTTCATATTATGATATGTTTGTTTTCTTCCAAAGGTCAAATTTCACTTTTATTTTCAAATATCATCTAAAAGGACCTAGGGGGATTGACTACTACACCTCCAAGAATTATTGTATAGTGGCCTAAGTAGGCCCCCTAATGCTGATTATATTTTCCAAGTGTTTCTTAAGTTATCTTACAAGAACATGAATTGTTGGCATCGTTGGGCAAAGGATAAAAGCAAGGATCAACCATCGAATAAGCTAAGTGTTCTAATTAATATTTAGGCTATTTTTTGAGTGCCTTCTATTTCTGTTGCAAACCCTAGATATTATTTAATAGAAATACATTTAATTGATTTCTAGGGATTTAAAAGATAAACAACATGCACTTAGGGTTAAGTACGTTTGTGCATCTTCTATTGAACCCTTGCTTAAAGGTTTTCTATCTTAAAACCCTAGGGTTAGAAAACATTCAAAGGAAGAATAATTCTAGGGTTACCTCTTATTTTCTTGCATATTATATTTCTGCATTGTCCTTTATCTTTCATTACATAGATATAGAAAGGTCAAACCTAGCTGATTGTCTTGAATCGAATACATCAAACATTCTTGAAAACCAAAGGAATTGGAGCAAGTCTTAAAAACATTCCTGGTGAACCCTTCCCCCCTCTTTTATATCGAGTGTAGAGAACAATATACCTTCACAGTCACCTTGGCTTTCTCTTGAGGATCCAATTAGGAATCATACACGGTAGGGTAGTTTTCCCCCTGTACAGTATGCCACACTAGTAGGTAATACTTACCATAGGCATTGGTAGGAGTCATGGTATACATGTATGAAAAGCATGTGAGGTTTACATAGTGTTCATATGTATTGGCTCGATTGTACAAGAAATTATACAATGTAACATATAAGCAACATACATGGATTATTTGTACTACATTGCTCTAGGTATGGTGTTGGGAGAACATAGCCATATATAGATTACATGCACTACCAGGACCATTGCCCAACCTAGAGTAGCGAGCAACATTCATATGGGGTCGAAACTTGGAGTATGTGTAAAGGACATATGTTGGTATCTTACCACTAGGGAGATGGATGATAGATGAGCTATGAGACCTCATGATCATTTGGAGACTGTGGCATCGATACCTTGAATGGAAAAATTATGGGAAGGAGATATCTTGGGTTTGGAGGATATGGTGGGTGACTAGAATAAGGGTAAGCTAAATCTCTATAGGTTTGACTAGGTTTAGCAATAGTTTGGCATATAGGAGATGTTAACCTTGCTAGACTTCTAGTTTAGATAGATGTGTAAGGACTTGCCAAGGGTCAAAAGGGATCTTAATGTATCATAGTCTATCAAGGAGGACCTAGAGGATATCCTATACGTTGCCTTTGGGTACAAGAGACGGTATAGGGGTATTATACCTGTGAGGATATCCACATTGGTTCTAGTGTGGAGGAACTAGATCATGGACTAGGGCATGTAGTTGGTATCATGAGAGACAACTTGATGGACCTTTGAGTGAAGATAGAGGGTTGTAGGCTAGCCCAAAAAAACATGAGTTAAGGTCCAGATAGAGATAGTGATATTTATTAGGATGACCATCATCATATCTGGCTCAAGGAGAGAGAGGACATTGAAATATGCCCCTAAAGTGACAAAGGTAGCACCTATCAAGACTATGGATTAGCAAGATTTTATGATGGAGATAGAGGTACTGTAGGTTAGGATGGCTACCACATAGAGGGAGATGGACATCATTCACATAAAGTAAGATTAGATCCTTACAATGCAAGACATGGTAGCAACACAGAGGGACATGATGAGGGTTGAGGTGGAGTGACTCAAGGGAAATATGGGTCTATGAGATAAGAAGCATAAAAAAGCCTAGGTAGAGGGGATGATTATCATTACTAGCATCCAATAGGATGAAGGGATCTGACTACTACAGGAGGAGCTATAAAGGGTGAGGGAGGCACATGAGGCCTCAGTGTGAAGAGAGATATTCTACTAGATGACCTACTACTAGAACATCCTAACATATCATAGGATACCTTCATTGTCATCCCTATGATAAGAGTGTCGCTCACAGTTGTATATGGAGTTTGTTTCAAGGTCTATGAACATGCCCCCACTAGGAACACCTCCAATCAGTAGGGTAGAGGAGATGGGCTCATAGAGCTAGGGTAGGTATTAGGATGACATACTAATTTTGAGTAAGGCATGCATCCTTAGGTATGGTCAAGTGTGCTAGGTTTTCTATTATGGCACATTAGATATATTGCTACATTATTTATTTAATGTGTGTTATTTTCATTATGTATGAATGGGTGATTTAAAAAAATAAACTTGATGAAAAATGTGTGATGACAATATGTGAAGAAGAAAAGGAAATGGAAGGGAAAAAATAAAGTAGAAGAGGAGAAAGAATAAGGAAGAAACAAAAAAGAAACAAAAGAAGAAGGTCAACAAAAAGATTAAAGAAAACAAAAAGGTACTTAGAATATGCTATTTGAATCAGTGTAGACCAAAATAGATCAGTGTGATAAAATAAGCATAAGCTAAGCAAAAATAAAAGAAAAATATGGAGTAAAACCCTATGAGGATGTATGCTCACAAATGGCCAAGAATGGAGTAAAACTTACTATGGGTGTGATGCTCATGAGTGTCCATGAAGCTATCTTGTGAGGGTGCGATGCGTATTAATGAGAATAGAGGTAGTGAAGTGGTACCCACTATGGATGTGTGCTTACTAGTGACCAAAATATGGAGCAAAAACTTGCTATGGGTGTGTGCTCGCTAGTGGTTGTATGCAAATGGCCTAAGGTGTAGGCTATGCTCACTGGAATCTAAGAACCTATCCTGTATGGGGTGTAGTGCTCACTAAGATCCAAAAGGAGTATGATCCGTTAGGGTTGTAATACTTTTTGATGGTCAAAAGGATTGTCACCCTATAGGGGTGTAAGGGTCGCTAAGAAGACAAGATGATTTATCAAAGAAAATCAAGAGGGTTTTGTGTGTGCATGTGATTTAAAGAAGTAAGATATAAGAAGAGAGTGAAATGTAAAGTATGTTATATTTTGATGCTATATATTTAAGAAAATGCAACCACAAGAACTTAAAATGAGCATGCAATATTAACTATATGATAATGGCAATATAATAAGTAGGAAAACTTATAATAAACTTCTACAATAACTCATAAAACTGCCATTAATGAAATCTCACAAAAATAGGATGTTCATACAATATGTGAAGATATCAAATACTCCATGCTTCATACAAGTTCTACATTGTGTCTAACTTGTATTCCACTCTCCTATCTATTCTCCACTATCCTTTATGCTCACTCTCTCTTCTCCTATCACTCTATCAAAGGCCTATATATAAAGAGATATGTCTCTTGGTATTTCACCTACCTATGACTCTTCATATTCCTATTAAATGACTCATGTACATGTGGACTACATGCACATTTACATTATCATGTGCTTTACACATTCTAACACTTGTGTATTTATTACATTGCATAAAGTAAATACTCAAATCCTAATCTAAGATAAACTTTCTAATCTAAAGATGTACCCATGGTGTTACATTGATATGTAACAAATAATGTAATATATTCCAACAAAGTAATGTGTGTGTGTATCCTTTTTGAAATATCAAGAGTTAGGATATATGCATAAAATAGTCAGTGGTCATATGAACACCATAAATGATATTCATACAGTATCTATCCTATCCTACGAGGATCCCTTAACAATAAAAATATCAAAAAGAAAAAGTGTGATCAAAATAAGATATGGAGATAAAAGACATGACAATGAAGAACTATATCCCTTTTACTTGGATAAATTTTTGATAATTATGGATACTTTCAATGCCAAGTAATATGGAAGGAGGAACTTGTTTTGTGCCAACATATGAAAGAATGTAAAACTGCATGAAGATGAAATTATCGCTAGCATAAAAATACCTCATGTATGTATGTGAACAATGAAGGTAATAATTAGCATCCTGATGGGAAAAATTAAAATAAGTGCCCTATGTTGGGGATTCATTGAGTATTGGTGACCTCGTATGAGTGTAAAGCATATGATCTAAACCTAACTAGGTATCATCATTTGCCTCATTGTAAAGTCACAAAAAATCTACATGATCAAGAAATAAAGTAAAGAAGAGTATGTTAAGTAGTCCATGCAATGTATTAAAAGCAATCATGTAGTATGAATAAGAAAACTAATTCAAGTTGACATAAAAAATTCTAAAGAAGAGAAGATAATAAAGAAGAAGATAGAAAGAGAGAGATGAAAGAGAAGAAACGTAGATATATGATATGACATTCATGCATAGTATCATTTTAGGGACATTATATTCATTGGTTCTTTAATTTTTTTACCGTATAACATTTCTAAATGATAGGTTCCTGAGCAAAACTTTGTTGTTATGACAAAGGGGCCTAGCCAACTAGGATAAAATTATTCTTTCATATTGATGTAAGCATTTGCATTCCTCTTATCTTTCTTGAGGATATGGTCCCCAAATTTAAAATAACAACAACAAATATTCTTAGAGTAAGTTAATTGATCCTATTATGATAGGCTCAGATATGCTCTAATACATGGATGTAATTTTCATCCAACAACTCCGACTAGTTTAAATGATCCAAATGATACTCATAATCGATTGATGCATCTTGCAATAAGATACACAAGGACAATACCTCTAACTCAAAAGGAGAAAAAAATACCTTAGTTCCATATACCAAGACATAATGGGTTGCACTTGTAGGAGTTCATTAGTTGGTATGATATACCCATAAGATAGGGTACACCTGGATATACCAGTGTCAACTAGTCTTACTTACTAGCTTCTTGAGGATATTGATTAGGGATTTGTTGGATGCTTTGGCTTGACCATTACCCTAAGGGTAATAAGGAGTTGACCATTTATGTTGAATATTGTACTTAGAATAAATTTTATGGACACTTTTTTTATTGAAAGGAGTTCCATTTTCAGAAATGATAACCAAAGAAATCTCATACATATAAAGGATTTGGTTGAAGATGAACTTGGAGACTTGAGCTCTAGTCACCATGGCCAAGGGCATGGATTCTACCCACTTGGTGAAATACTTTATTTTCATGATAATAAACTTGTGACCATCAAATGACATGGCCAAGAGGAAGAAATAACCTGAAGGTTTTGAAAAAGAGCATGAACAAGGTTGTCATGGCATTGACACTTGTCATAGCATAAAATATAGTTATATGAATATTTCTCCATGGAATTTCAATAGTATCCTATCTAAAGGAGCTTTTGGAAATTACAGTTCCACTAAAATAGCCTCCATATGATCCTTCATGATCTTCAATAAGGTATAGCTAGGCTTCATAAAATTTAAGCAATCGTAAAAGGATACCCTCAAAAGAACATCAATATAAAATGTCGTCAATTATGACAAACTGGCATGCTTTTTCATAAAAGTTTTTGTTGATTACGATCTAAGCCATAAAGCATAGAACCATATTTGAGAAGGTTAAATATGTATGGCTCAAATAGAGAAGCTTCAATGTTTAGGACATCTAATAGAATTATACTAGAACTAAGGGTTGCAAGCACTTGAAGTTGTTGAATGATAATCATCGGTTTATCGTCTCCTAACTCAAATGGTATAAGGGATGTACTAGCGACCATGGCATCTACATGGTGGTTGGAGGATATAGGGATAGAATCTATGGTTATCTTATCAGGGTGAACTAAGGTTATAATGTTATAGAACCACATGGTGGAGGGAGAAGGGGGTCCCTCATCCTCATAACTCTACTCTAAGCCATGATAATCCATGAATTCATCAAAGGTGACAATTTGATCATCATCAGTTGGTAAAGGTTGGTTTTGTTGGGGATGTAACCTATACCACATATCCCAGGACAAAGCTTAACTTCCAAAGGCTCTTAAATGCCTTGTTGTTGTGGCTCCAAATCCTTACCTACTGTTGGTATTTTTGCCACATTGATTTTGATTGAAGTACTAATGTGTAAATTGTTGCAAATCTAACTTTGATTTTGGCTTTGATGCGGTTTTGAGCAAAAAAGGAGCAACAAATAACTAAGTCCAGAAACTGCAGCGATTCGCTGACATGTTCCGAAATCGCGGTCAACGCGGTCAATGCATGCAGCTTTGGTGGAACACGTCGCGATATCGCGACGTGTTCCATTTTCACGGGTTTGAGGAAGCAAAAGAGGAACAGTCCAAAAATTGTCAGCGAATCGCGACCAAAAACTCAGCCGATGACTTAACCCGAAAAAGTGCAGCGATGCGCTGACGTCTCAGAATCGCGGCGGTTGGCGGAGTAGGGAGTCCAAAGGAAAACTTGCAGCGATGCACTGTATGTTTGTTGAGATGGCGGTTTCAAAGGCTCCAGAGTTCAAAGGTTGCAGCGATTCGCTGCGCTCTTAAAAGGGAACACACCAAGCAAGGATCAAAGTCGTAGCATTTTCACGACGACCGATTGTTGAAGAGAGTCCAAGGGGTAAGAATGACAGCGATGCGCTGCATTTTTTTGAAAAGGTCTTAAGAGGCAAAAACTGTAGCATTTTTATGGCCCATCAAAAAGACCGTACAAGGAGCCCGAAATGTGCAGTGATGCACTGCATGTTTTATTTTTGCAAGTTAAGAACGGAGGACATAGCCAAATACCAAAATGCGTAGCGATATCGCTACATGTGCTGTTTTCACGGGATTGAGCTAGCGATGGAAGAAATGAAGCCGACGATGTAGCGAAAGAGCGACAAGGAGCATTTTCGTAGGTGTAAGTGACGAAAGACGTACGACATCAAACTATGTCACGATTTCGCGACCCGTCGCGTTTTCGCGACCTGCTCAGTTTCTCGCAAAAACACAAGTATGAACGACCGAGAAGGTTTTTTTGGTTTCGATGATTAAATGCTGCCCCGAATTAAATGCTTTGTGGATTTCCGATGCGGTTAAGGTCGAAGAGTGCCCAGGCCACCAAAATTAAAGGGTTTATTGGTTCGAAGTTGTTGTTCGTGGATTGATTTAACAATTGCATGCACATGTTTGAAAAACAAATTTAATGAATGTGACCACGATTATCTCATTGTATTTAATTTTTTGCTTCCATAATGCTGCAATTAAGGGGATCGTGTTGCGAATTTCCAAGGTATATTTGTAGATCACAAGAAACTTGGTAGCAAGTATTAAATGCTGCAAAGAGGACGGCCCTCTATAAAAACCAATGTAAACTTCATTGCAAAGGGTTGGAAAATTCTCTGCTAGAGACTGGAAGTTCGTTTGCAGGAATAAAGGATTGGCTTCTATTTTTCAAGCGTTTGCATTGGTGATTTCCTTTCTGTTCATGTTGCATTTCTAATAGCATTTGTATGTCTTCATGGCTGTTACATTTAAATTCTGCATACTGGATTTGAATATTGTCGTAAGAGTATAAATTCCTGGAATGTGATTTTGGAGGGTTTTTCTGTATGCATCGTGCGGAAGTTAAGTTAGTAACTTTTATTGCTTGCTGTTGCTGCACTTGAAGTTTCATGCTGCTATTTTCTGATCCCATAACTTCGGCCTGTGGCCATATTTCCCATTTCTTTCTGTAACCTTTTTTTAATTTCTTTCCAGTAACCCTTATCTTACACCAAGTTTAGAATAGTGAAGGGAACCAGCCCACTCTGGAGATTGGTCTGGGAGCCATTTCTTGCTTCCAGCCTTTCAATGTTGGCTGGGTCTAGGGCGCACTTGTAAAATCCTTTCCTGTGGCAGATCCGGTGCCAACAGTTTTTGGCACGCCTAGTGGGACAGACTGTTTCTGTCTCCAAGAATTCATAATCGGTGGGATAAGCATAATTTTCCAAAGTGATAAACCCACCGGTGCCAACAGTTTTTGCACGCCCGGTGGGACAGACTTCTTCTGTCTCAAAAGATCCATAAGTTTTTTTTTAACACCCGGAGGTCTCAAGATTTTTTATGAGCTGTCTTGGCCTCACAGCGGAGATTTGTAAGTTCATCTGGCGACTTTGCTGAGTTGAAGATCCAAATTTCTTGATCGTGGACGCCTATTTTTTTTTAAAAGTTCAAAGAATGTTCATCTGGCGACTCTGACTTAATGGCGATAGCCGTGATCCCGCAGACCACTACCACAAAGGCGAGGGTTTTTCCTAGATGGGATGATCCTGGCCCTCTGAATCTCCAAATCCGGCATGAAATTCCCAAAGGTGCCTTGAAGGCCCTGGCAAAATATGATGGTACCGAAGGCATGGCTCTGGCGCATGTTGAAGATATTGCTACTTTGTCAATGATCCATGTCATAAATCACGAGGATATCATGATCAGACTTCTGGTTCAGTCTTTGGAAGGAAGGGCATTGCAGTGGTACAGACTGCTCAGGCATCAAAGCATCAGCTCATGGGATGATCTAGCGGGAGCACTAATCAGAAGATTTGACGAAGATCCCTTTTACAGTTCTTTGGATCTCTATCAATTTTTCATGTACATCAAGAGAGCACCTCAAGAGAGCATCACGGACTTCAATGTCCGATTCTTGAGAAGCTGGAAGAGAATTCCAAAAAATATCCGACCATCACCCACCCAAGCCCACCTCTTCTATGTTCGAGCTTTCCACTCTGACATAGGCCTCCTCTTGCTGCAATCAGGTGAACAAAGGTTCCCGCAAATCTTTGAGGAAGCAGTGCGAGCGGAACAACTCTTGCTCTTATCAGGAAAATTACCGTGGGGAGAAACTCCATCACTTTCTTCGGTAGTTGCTGCTCCTGTCCATCCCGTGTAGTCTTTTTCATGCCAGATCTCGTATACTGAGCAGAAACCTGAGATGCAGTTGTGTGGAGCTCAAGGGACAGATCTCATCCAAAGCCAAGGATCGGCAATGAACAATATGGTTGCTTGCATGGATCCAGAGGATATAAGAAAAGAAGAAGAAGAGATTCAAGTGGCAGACCCTGAACACCAAGAAGGCATAGCTGTGCATGACACACAAGCATTTAGTCAGAACCTGTTAAATATGTCAGATCAACAGGTGAAGTCTGAAGAGATCCTGAAGAAAGAACTGTTGCTGGACAATTCCTATGCTCGGATCCAGGAGTTGGAGGAACCTGTTCTCAGTCCACAGCCAGAGAACTCTTCAAGATGGTGGGGTTTCTTTTCTGCATTATTTGTCAATTGTGTGGGTACTGGCAAGCATGATAACTTGCCAGTGTCTGAAACATGGAGAACTTCAGGAAGAAGCCAGCCCAATTTCAAGGACCGACTTAAGTATGATCAGATCTGGTCAGGACATTGCAGATTTACCGGATAACCCTCTGAGACTAGGTGTCTGGTGGCGACATGCCAATCATGTCGTGAACTATTGTATATAGTATAAAAAAAAAACAAAAAAAAAAAAATAGAAAAGAGAAGAAAAAAAAAAAAAAAGGTATTTTTTTATTTGTTCATCTCGGATCTTTTTGCATGCGAGCCGTAGGTGCCCTTTTTTTTGTTTTGTTTTTCTCCTCCTAGCAGTTGGTGGCTTTCTAGAAAATTCTTCCTTTCCCTTCCCTTTTTCTTTCCTTCCTTTCTTCATCTTCCTCTTTCTTCTTCTTTTTTCTTCTGCAGTCAAAAAAAAACAAAGCCACGGCTGTTGTTTCTTTTCCCCTTTCCTATTATTCCCGTTCCTTCGTATCCCTTTCTTCTAAGTTATGTCATTTTACGCATTTATTTACAGTTCAGTTCATTCTCATTCCACAACCTTCATATTTCTCATTAGCATTCCATTAGTTCATTTACTCTCATTCCATTTCCATTGCAGCTGGTAGTATAGCAACATTCTGTTACTATGTCTACTACATCACTTGCTCACTCCGTCATCCCATAATAATCATCATTCCATTGTAGTCACCGCTTGCGCAATCGCAGGAGCTCACTCCACTATCGCATTCCATTTGTCGCATTTCATAATCCGTTATATGCAGGTTCTTCCAGTTCCAGCTTTTTTAGCAGAAGATCATTGCAGCAGTCCCCTGAGATATGCACCACAGCGGCCAACTTTCTGATCTAATATGACTCTGTGCCCAATGGATTCAGGCCTGGATTCTTGCATACAGCGAGCTGTATACCCCGCGAGCCACCAAGAATGTTGGAATTTTTGCCACATTGATTTTGATTGAAGTACTAACATGTAAATTGTTGCAAATCTAACTTTTATTTTGGCTTTGATGCGGTTTTGAGCAAAAAAGGAGCAACAAATAACTAAGTCCAAAAACTGCAGCGATTCGCTGACATGTTCCGAAATCGCGGTCAACGCGGTCAACGCATGCAGCTTTGGCGGAACCGTCGCGATATCGCGACGTGTTCCATTTTCGTGGGTTTGAGGAAGCAAAAGAGGAACAGTCCAAAAATTGTCAGCGAATCGCGACCAAAAACTCAGCCGACGACTTAACCCGAAAAAGTGCAACGATGCGCTGACGTCTCAGAATCACGGCGGTTGGCGGAGTAGGGAGTCCAAAGGAAAACTTGCAGCGATGCGCTGTATGTTTGTTGAGATGGTGGTTTCAAAGGCTCCAGAGTTCAAAGGTTGCAGCGATTCGCTGCGCTCTTAAAAGGGAACACACCAAGCAAGGATCAAAGTCATAGCATTTTCGCGACGACCGATTGTTGAAGAGAGTCCAAGGGGTAAGAATGACAGCGATGCGCTGCATTTTTTGAAAAGGTCTTAAGAGGCAAAAGCTATAGCATTTTTGCGGCCCATCAACAAGACCGTACAAGGAGCCCGAAATGTGCAGCGATGCGCTGCATGTTTTATTTTCGCAAGTTAAGAGCGGAGGACAGAGCCAAAGACCAAAATGCGTAGCGATATCGCTACATGTGCTGTTTTCACGGGATTGAGCTAGCGATGGAAGAAATGAAGCCGACGATGCAGCGAAAGAGCGACAGGGAGAATTTTCATAGGTGTAAGTGACGAAAGACGTACGACATCAAACTATGTCGCGATTTCATGACCCGTCGTGTTTTTGCGACCTGCACAGTTTCCCGCCAAAACACAAGTATGAATGGCCGAGAAGGTTTTTTGGGTTTCGATGATTAAATGCTGCCCCGAATTAAATGCTTTGTGGATTTTCGATGCGGTTAAGGTCGAAGAGTGCCCAGGCCACCAAAATTAAAGGGTTTATTGGTTCGAAGTTGCTGTTCGTGGATTGATTTAACAATTGCATGCACATGTTTGAAAAACGAATTTAATGAATGTGACCGCGATTGTCTCATTGTATTTAATTTTTTGCTTCCATAACGCTGCAATTAAGGGGATCGTGTTGCGGATTTCCAAGGTATATTTGTAGATCACAAGAAACTTGGTAGCAAGTATTAAATGCTGCAAAGAGGACGGCCCTCTATAAAAACCAATGTAAACTTCATTGCAAAGGGTTGGAAAATTCTCTGCTAGAGACTGGAAGTTCGTTTGCAGGAATAAAGGATTGGCTTCTATTTTTCAAGCGTTTGCATTGGTGATTTCCTTTCTGTTCATGTTGCATTTCTAATAGCATTTGTATGTCTTCATGGCTGTTACATTTAAATTCTGCATACTGGATTTGAATATTGCCGTAAGAGTATAAATTCCTGGAATGTGATTTTGGAGGGTTTTTCTGTATGCATCGTGCGGAAGTTAAGTTAGTAACTTTTATTGCTTGTTGTTGCTGCACTTGAAGTTTCCTGCTGCTATTTTCTGATCCCATAACTCCGGCCTGTGGCCATATTTCCCATTTCTTTCTGTAACCTTTTTTAATTTCTTTCCAGTAACCCTTATCTTACACCAAGTTTAGAATAGTGAAGGGAACCAGCCCACTCTGGAGATTGGTCTGGGAGCCATTTCTTGCTTCCAGCCTTTCAATGTTGGCCGGGTCTAGGGCGCACTTGTAAAATCCTTTCCTGTGGCAGATTCGTGACCAACACCTACATATCCCATACTAGATAGTATATTCTTAGGAAGCAGATAATCATTAGATATGTAACAATGGAAAAGTATTCACTCTATCATGAAGGGTTTGCTACCATGGATAGTTTCTTCATGGGACATGCCCATGTAGACAAAGGTAAATATACTTATGTGCACTACTTCAACACTTTTTATGGGGTAAACCCATAGTTCAAGGTGAAGGTGGTAGCTAGGATAAATCTATAAGAGGACTATCAACTAGATGATTGGATTTATCTTGTGATGAGATTGTGATTGATGGTTCTTTACTAATTTTGAAGTTTTCATGCTTTTGGGTGATATGAGATGATGGAGAAGAATGATGAGAAGAAGAACAAAAAGAAGAAGAAATCTTGTGAAGAAAAATAGATGAACATAAATTGATTTTAGATTGGGCTTTCTCAACCATTGAACAATATTTGAATGGATGAGGGTTACCCTAGATAGTGATAAGTTGATTTTTAAATTCATATTTTTAACATTGATGAAGGGTAGAAGGGACAACCCTTATTGCATGAATCCAAGGGTGTCCTAGAAGAAGATTAAAAGATGTTGGGCAAGACACTACCTAAAATAAGGTGTCCAAAATCTTGGGTCCTACCCTAAGGGTAAGGGATAGGATGTTGCAAGCCTCTTAGAACTCATTGTTGAAATATTTAATGATGACATCTAATTTGGTTAAATCTTCCTCCTTAAGTCCAAAAATATACATGATAACCTATGTTAGGTCCGAGGTGTAGACCAATTGGTTCATCCAAACCCCATAAGGGGGCAGAGGTCCAAGGTTCAAATATCGGGCCTCGTCGGACTGAACGCTTGTCCCTTTCCTGGTGCTTTCAGCGACATAAAAGGTTTAAAATGATTGTGGCATGGTGGTTATAGGGGCGGACTGTGCGAAGATCTGTGTGGTAGCTTTCGGGGTGGACAACGCAGAATACTATGGTAGCCATAAAAGCTGGACAGCCTACCCGAATTCGTGGCGGCTACCGATTCCACCATGTAAATACAAAAAAATAAAAAAAAGTCCAAAATTTTAGAAAAATTTATAACTGCATATATTGAGAGAGGAACCATTGTCTACCAATATCCTCTTGATAAAAGTTTTCCCAATATATCCTATAATGTAAAGGGGAGAATACCCTTGTAAGTTGGAGGATGGAAGATCATCATCATAAAAAGTATTTGATTTATCCAAAGAGTACATACAACATTGGCTAGGTTACTAGGGGGAAGGTCTTGCAGGACATATTATTGACTTAGAAGCTTCATCAAGGCTTCCTTATGAATATAAGTCTATAAAATCTCTAAGAGGGAGCTTGAAGGAGACTTTTGGTTGTGGTTTTAACACTAATGTTTGTTTTTGTACACTTATGCTCCTTTTTTGGGTACTCTTAAGAACTAAAGGTGGTATAGAAGGTTGGTTGGAGGTTGAACTTGTCTCCTCTTGATTTTATTGAGTTGATTGAGATTGAGTTTGTTGCCTTGTGGTAGCTTCTATCATACCAACCATGTTTTTGTAGGGAGGTGGCACATTATTATATGACACTTGGTTGGTTGTTTGTTGTGCATGATTGGGTAGGGGATTTTGGAAGATCCCCATATCTTTATTGGTTGTAGGTGTTTTTTGAGTAGGAGGTTGATCAGTTGGAGGTTTGTGGTTAGGATTGGGTTCAAAGTTATATATAACAAGATGGCCTTTGTCTATTAAATCCTAAACCATATGTTTCAACCTCTTACATGAAATTATCATGTACCCATCTACCCTATGATACTCACAATATTGATCAGGATTATACCAAATTGTCATGGTGTCAAGTTGTCCTATGGGAGGCAGTTCAATCATCTTAGTTTCCAAATTTTCTTAAGAATTGATGAAAAAGGTTGGTTGAGTCTAGTAAATTTTCTTGGTAGCAGTTTTTGAGGTTTTTTAAGTACCAACTTTTTTAAGGTACTAGTGGTATTAAAATTACTGGTTGATATATTATTTGTTACCCCATAACCAACTACATACTTGTTCTTATATTGGGTTTTCATAAATATTTACTTATTATAAGTTTACCTCTTCAGATAAAATAATTCTCTACTTTTCTTGCCAAATCTATTTTTTGTTTGAAAGAGGTGATGGTTTTTGTTTCTAACTCATATGAGATCTGCTCTTGCAAGTTTCCAATAAATATCTCTAGCATATCTTGAGGATATAGGGTGTATCTTAATTTTTCGACTAAAATTCTCCATCGAGACAAGAAGTCTGAGAAACTTTCATCTTTACCTTATTTTAAGAGGTATAAATCTTGGAGGGTTACTCCTTTCTCCACATAAGCTCCAAATTATTGGACAAATAACTCAAAGTTTCTTAAGGAATGTTAGGGTAGTTGATAGTACCATTCCAAAGCCATACCTCCAAGGCTTTTAGGGAACATATTTAGTAACAACATATCATCATATATGATATCATGATATGTTGTTCTAAACATCCTTAAGTGTTCTATAGGGTCTTGTGTTCCCTTATAAATAGGTAAGATAGGTGTTGAAAAATACTTGGGGTAGGTCCTAAAGGCTACCATAGGGTCTAAATATTGATTCCACATTTCCTTATAGTTGTAAGTGAAACTAAGAGCTTGAAGTGTATCCATTATTAATGCTAATTGTTTCACTATAGTTGTTAGATTTTGCATCTGGATTGTTGTTGTGCAATACCTCTAGATTCCCTAGAGGTGGGTTGTAATTTTTATAGGTGGGTTGTTGAAAGAGAACTCGGTTAATGTTAGAGGTATCAACACTATTATGGTACAAGTTATAATATGGGATGTTTTGTGTAGTATCTTGTTGTGGAAAATAATTTGTATTTTGAGGAATAAAAGGAATGTTAAGATAACATTGTTGGAAGAAGGAATAGAATGAGAAAGAAATTGAATGTTATTTTGGGATATGATACTAGTTGGAGGAGGTTGTAAAATTCCACTAACATTGGTGGTTGTTGTAGTAGCACACGATGGTTAATGGAATGGATTAATATTATGAAAAGATTGAAACAAAGGATTAAAGCAAATATTTTGAGGAGAATTGATTTTATGAGGAGACGTTCCAACTTCTTCAAAGTGGGTGTCTTTGTATAAGGCTTAATTTAGGGTTTGCTTATTTTACATAAATAAATTCATGAAATGATTGTGTTATTTGAAGATGATTTGATCACGAGGTCCTTCAATAGGATCAAAGTCATCACTAGTTCTTATGTCCTCTTCTTCCTCTAGATTTGGATTCTCCCTATCAATTTACCATCCTCATGGTATAGAGGATTATATTTTGGCTCTATCGTCTTTCACTTAATCCTAAGTTTTATTGTCATAGGATTAAGATAAAGAAAAACGAAGAAAATGGGGATAAAAAACTAACTTAAAACCAAAAAATAATTTATTAAGTTTATTTTGTTTAGTTTTTCTAATCTACACAAACATATTTAAATGGTCTTGCTTATAGTTAAAAAAAAAAGAAAAAAAGACAAAAGGAATAGGTTTCCTAGATAGCCACTAAGGATGTGTTTCACATGGATTCACCAAAGATGTAGAGGGGGAAAATATCCACTGTGGATGATTCTCGATGGATCCACTAGGAGCCTATGTAACCACGAGGCTATTGTTCTCTACACTTAGGAGGATTGAGGATTAAAGGGTTCACAAAGATATTTTGAAGGAATCACTCCACTACACCAAAAAAGGTCTACATAAAATGGTTTTCAAACCTTTAAGGATAGTTTTCAAACAACCATTTTTGATGACATCATAAAATATCCATGATATACAACAACGGTTAAACACCACTTCAAAAATCTACCCTCTTAGGTTCTAATATGGTGGTTTTTAACTACCATATTAGAACCTAAGAGGGTGGTTCTTAATTTCCATATTAGGATCCTAATACGATAGATTCCCACCGTCTTAGACCCCTAACATGATAGTTACACACCATCATTGTAGGGATCTAAGACGATGATGGAAAAATACCATATAATATCTCTAAGAAGATTGTTTTAAGCCATCATATTAGGCATCTATAAAGGTAGTTTTTAGCCACCATATTAGACCCCTATAACAACAGTGTATAACCATAATATTAGGTGTCTAAGATAGTAGCTAAAAACTGTCATATTAGACATCTAGGAGAAAAAAATAAAAACTTTTGAAAGAATATTTTGAGAGTTGGTTTACTTTCACTGCTAGAATAAAATTACCATGCTTTAAGAAAATTTATATAGAGGATAAGGCCATTGATTTAAGTCCATAATAGGTAGTACTAATCAAGAAGAAGGCCAAATCCATTCACTAGTAGCTGGGTGAGTATATTCCATGTACATCTCTTAATTGTAAATGCAATTACTTGTTTTTATTACCTTGTAGTAAATCCTTATCTTATGGTCATTATTTTGGTGTCATTCACTTGAATTACTTTTGTGGTTAGTGTGTAGTTTGTATTTAGATTATTTTAGTCAATTATACTAGAACATTAAAAAATTTCAAGCAACTAGAATATCATAGTGCAGAGAAGACCCAAGGTGAAATCTACTCAAGTGATAAGAGTTTATAGATTCCATTCAATTACCTATTAAAGAGGCAAGTCCTTACAAAGGAACATAAATAAAAAATATAAAAAGTGAGATTCTATAAAATAAAAGTTGAATTTAAGTGTATTCAAAGGTTAAATATTCAACTTTGATATTCAATATAATATATTCAAAATGACATTTTAAAAAGAACATATTGCTACAAGTAAGTTGAATTCGAGCATTAAAACTATGTCAAGAATAAATCATAAATATAAAAATGTAATAGGCAATGCCAATTATAGAATCAAACATTAAAATAAAAATTGTGTAATCATTTACAATATGGTTAAAATCTGAAAGCATCAACTATATCTAGGGATATGAAAACTATCCAATTTAAACCATATTTGAGAGAGAAATAACAAAGTGATTATTGTTGGGAAGCAAATTGATTATGTGTTGGAAAATAGATAATAACCCAATTCGAAAGAAGTTAAAGTTGATGGTATTAAGAAGAAAACATAAAATTTAGATGCAATTTTACTTGTAGTCTATCATATTCATTAAAAAATTTATAACATCATCCTCAACAATTATCACAAGTATCTGTCCTGTGATGACCTGTATAAACTATTCTCTAGCTTCCATCTTGCCTTGGTGAACCACTTTCAGGGATATAGGCCTATGAACATCGCTGCTTTCCTCCATCGGTTCATTAGGCTCTCTATGGTCAGTGCTCACAAGAAACATTCGACTCCCATTCACCAGGGGCTGTTTGCAGTTATTTTCCACCATGTAGCCACCTCCACCCCACCACCCATTTTGGCCAACCCCATTCAATCCAACCTCCCTTTCTTCTCCCACTCACAGTCCTACCCATTTCCTATCTAGTGAACCTCTGGTTATTGAGGAAGCCCGTGAAGTCCACACACCTATTTCCAAAAAGGGGACTATGTCTGCTGCTACTCCCTTCAAGCCCCTTGATGCGAGCAACAAAAAACCGACATCAGCTAAGCGTAAAGCCAAAGTCAAGGATAACTTTACCCAGGTTTGAAGGTCATCCAGAGTAAAAAATGTGATGGCAGAATCAAGTTAGAAGTCCTATATCCATATATCTGAGGACATCAGTGGGGATTCGATCCCTGGATCTGTGATTTCTAGTAAAATTTCTAGGATGTTCATCAAGAGTTTCAATTCCATCTTCAAGAGTGCTAGTTCAGCCATGAAATAATACCTCCATCAAAAATGCAACCAACACAAAGGATAATTCCCCAAAGGCTGAGCCCATCTAAGCTAACTGTTGTGTCTATGGTCTGTCGGGTTTTTGGTTTACGATATATTCTGATTTTCTTTCTATGTCTATATTTTTTTTGTTTCTAAGATGGCCCTTGTGTGGGTCCTAGTTTTCTTGTCTATCGATGTTTCATTTTTGTGGTCGTCTGCCCCTATGTGGGAGTTTTTCTCATGGATTAGCACCACCCTCTCTTGTATGGAAATTTTTAATTCTGTCATCTCCTACGTGGTAATGGTAGTCGCAATGATGTCTATCCTCCTTGGTATAGGATTTTCTAGCAGTATTTTCTCTCTATCAATCAAGATTTTATGTACATTTGGGATTGAGACCCAGCCAAAACCCACTTAATAGAACCACCAAATTACCAAAAAAAATATGACATATTCCTAAGCAAGTATAATATAATATTAAATACAAGAGAAGTTACGTTTTATCACACATCCATTCAAGCCAGTGTGTCATTAGAGAACAATAAATTTACACCAACTAAATAATATTGATTATCATGTATCTTGTATTTTTATTAAAATTTTCACACATGATATGCAATAGATGTTACTTAAAAGACATAATTAATTCATTACATTCATATCTTCTCTTTTTGTTAGAGTAAATCACTATATAAAATATATTTATATATAAAAGCAATTATAATGTTTCAAACTTTAACGACAGAATTAAAGAAAAATTAGACAAACACACACAGAAGAAGAGACAACGATTTTAACGTGGTTCACCCAATGTGGGTTACATCCACCGATAATTTTCAGTCCTTCATTTTCTCAATCCAAGCAATAGAGTGTTACAACCTACAGCAAACATCTGCTGTAATTTCCTCTCTATATTTCCAAGGAATTAACACAGTAATTTTCTTTGTCATAGTCTTCTTTGTTTTTCCTCACAACTATATATAAGAAAAAAATAGAAAAAACAAACTGCTTTTCTTAATACATTCCAAGATTAACATTGAGTTCCCAACATCTAATTTTGGGATAAAAACAAAAAAAACTTTCCCTGGTTGTCCTGTTGTAAATCCGAAAACTTTCTCTGGTAGACTAACGACTGTAAATCGGAAACTTTCCATGCCCGTCCGCAGTAAATCCGAAACTTTCTCTCGTTTAGCCTCCTCATAATTAGGCTCCATTCCTAACAATCTCCCACTTGGAGACTAATTCCATTGCACCATACTGCAACCAAGGATTGAAAAATTCTCATCATGGCCTCTTATTCCTTAAGGCCAACTGAAGTTGAGCAAAAGCTCAACTTTTCTCTTGACACCACTTTTGTAAGCATATCAGCAAGATTTTGTGATGTGTGAACCTTCCCTAATTTCAAAGATCCATCTTCCACTACTGATCTAATGAAATGATACCTGAGTTTGATGTGTTTAGTTTTTGAATGGAATGACAAATTATTCGCAAGGTGTATAGCACTCTGGCTATCACTCCACAACCTATTATCCTCTTGCTTCTTCCCCAGTTCTTCCATTAGTCTTTGCAACCAAACCATCTCTTTGCTTGCTTCTATAGCAGCAACATATTCAGCTTCAGTGGTTGAAAGGGCAACTACGTGTTGGAGTTTAGAAATCCAACTAACCGCTCCTCCTCCTATAGTAAAGATGTAGCCAGTAGTGCTCCTTCCACCGTCAAGATCACCTGCCATATTAGAATCTACAAAACCTTTCAAGCATATATTAGAGCCTCCAAAATTCAAAGAATAATTTGAAGTTCCTCTCAAGTACCTGAGTATCCATTTTACCGCTTGCCAATGTCCTTTTCCCGGATTACTCATAAATCTACTCACTACTTCCACTGCATGGGCAATATCTGGTCTTGTACAAACCATTGCATACATCAAAATTCCAACTGTTGATGCATAGGGAACCTTAGCCATATGCTCTTGTTCCTTTTGTATCTTGGGACACAAATCTTTGGTGAGTTTGAAATGCTTTGCCAATGGAGTAGCAACAGACTTTGCATTGTTCATGTTGAATCTCTTAAGCACTTTTTCAATGTATTTTGCTTGTGATAATTTCAGAGTGTGACTCTCCTTGTCTCTTGTTATTCTCATACCAAGGATTTGTTTGGCTTCTCCCAAATCCTTCATGGCAAAGGATTTAGCCAACTTCTTCTTGAGCATGTTTATATCTTGCATATTTGTTCCTGCAACTAACATGTCATCCACATACAATAGCAAAATAACATAGTTACCATTTCCAGTTTGCTTAAAATATACACAGTGATCACTTTGACATCTTTCAAACCTTTGATTAGCCATGAACTTATCAAATTTTAAATACCACTATCTAGGAGCTTGTTTTAACCCATACAAGCTCTTTTTAGTTTACATACCCAATCCTCTTTACCTTTAACCTGAAAACCTTCTAGTTGGTGCATATAAATTTCCTCCTCCAAATCACCATGAAAAAATGTTGTCTTCACATCCAATTGCTCCAGAAACAAATTTTCTATAGCTACAAGACTCAAAATAGCTCTAATAGAGGTCATTTTTACAATTGGAGAAAAAATCTCATCAAAATCAATACCTTTTTTCTGAGCGAATCCCTTGACCACTAGTCTTGCTTTGTATCTCTTATGCCCTTCATTCTCCTCTTTAATCCTGTACACCCATTTATTGGTCAACGCTCTTTTACCTTTGGGTAGCTCAACCAAATCCCAAGTTTGGTTGTGGAATAAAGAGTCCATTTCTTCATTCATTGCAAGCTCCCACTTATTCCTAGTATCCATTTGTAATGCTTCCTGAAAACATTCTAGCTCACCAACATCAGTATATAAAACATAATCAGAGAAAAGTTGAGGAATTTTACTTATCCTGGTAGAACGTCTAACAACACTTTCTGGAGATTGAGGTGCTTGTTGTTGTCTGCTGTACATTTTGATCTTCTACCACCTTTGGAGTTACCTTTTCTATGTGTCCATCAAGGTCTATGTATTCAGCATTTTCCTCTTTTTGTTTCTTTCCCTGCAACCGATATTTATACAAGTTTTTTTCATTAAATATGACATCCCTACTTCTAATGAATTTTTGGTTATCACAATCCCATAATCTGTAACCCAAGCCATCAATACCGTAACAAATAAAATAGCACTTTTGGGCCTTAGCATCTAACTTATTTCTGTTCTCTTTGTCTATATGCATAAAAGCCTCACATCCAAATACCTTAAGGAAAGAATAATTTACTGGTTTACTCCGTCCAAAGCTCTTCCGAAATTCCTCCATCCAAGGCACTAGACGGTCCTCTATTAATCGGATATACTGCAAGTATCAACAACATGAGCCCATAAAAATAATGGTAAGCTCCGCATGTATTCTCATGCTCCTAGCACGCTCCATGATGGTTCTATTCATTCTTTCTGCAACCCCATTTTCTTGAGGTGTTCTTGGAACTACCTTGATTCTTCTAATTCCATTTTTAGAACAAAACACATCAAATTCTCTACTACAATATTCTCCACAATTATCCGACTTTAGACACTTTAACCTTTTTCCAGTTTCATTTTCAACTAATGCTTTCCAATTCTTTAAGTTATTAAAAACATCACTTTTATTCTTAATGCAATATATCCATGTTTTCCTTGTTGCATCATCAATAAAAAGTACATAGTAAGAGGAACCTCCAAGAGAAGTTACCTGAGCTGGGCCCCAAACATCTGAGTGCACAAGCTCCAATTTCTCTTTCTTCCTTTCCTTGCCATCCTTGAGAAATCTAACTCTCTTTGCTTTACCATAAACACAATCCTCACAGAATTCCAAATCAATCTCTTTTAACTTAGGCAATAACTTTATTGAATGTAAAATTTCCATACCTTTTCCACTCATATGGCCAAGTCTTTGGTGCCACAAAGATGCACTCTCACCTGTAGAAACTAAATTCATGGAGCAATGAGAAAAATTAGTAAGTAAATAAAGAGTACCCACCAATTTACCTCTAGCTACTATCAATGAACCTTTAGTAACTTTCCAAGCATTTTCTCCGAATGCAACCGTGTATCCTTCACCATCAAGCTTACTTGCCGATATAAGATTTCTCTTTAAATGCTGTATGTGTCTCACCTCTTTAAGAGCCCATTAACATCCATTTGGGGATTTAATCAAAATCTTTCCAATACCCATGATTTTACATGGTTGGTTATTTCCCAATAGAACCTCGTCCATAATCTCCGAAACATAATCTATGAAGTATTCCTTATGTGAGGTAGCATGGAATGAAGCACCACTATCAATTACCCAATAATCACTATTTCTATCAAGAGATAATATTAAAGCATCTTGTAGAATTTGTCCAAGAATATTGGCTTCGAAGTGTTACCATTATTTTCATTACTTTCATTTCCATCACCCTTTCTTTGCCAACAGTCCTTCTTGAGATGACCCTTTTTGCCACAGTGCCAACACTGTAGCTTTCCTTTTCCACGTGATTTGGATCTTCCTTTGGATTTTCCACGATGTGAACTCTTGCCTCTTTCTCTTCCTCTTCCTCTATTCTCAACAGTTAAGGCGGTGCTAGATGATTCTCCTGTGGTTTTTCTTCTCATGTCCTCACTGAGTATCACACCAACCACATCATCAAATTCTAATTTATTTGAACTCGAAGCAGAGTTACTTACCGCCATTACCAAACTGTTCCAACTTTTCGGAAGAGAGCATAAGATTAATAAGGCCATCATAAAAATCCAATCCTACTGAATGCAATTGATTAGTGACAGTATTAAATTCATTTAAATGATCATGCACAGATCC
This sequence comes from Wollemia nobilis, assembly GCA_028583015.1. Lineage (NCBI taxonomy): Eukaryota > Viridiplantae > Streptophyta > Pinopsida > Araucariales > Araucariaceae > Wollemia > Wollemia nobilis. Next base: position 409,498 of record JAQPPZ010017255.1, read on the forward strand.
TCCTTCACTCATTTTCATGTTAAATAACCTTTTCTTTAAGAATACCTTATTTGATGCTGATGGTTTCTCATACATATTGGCCAACTTATCCATGACTCCCTTGGTAGTCTTTTCATCAGAGATGTTGAAGGCTACGGTGGCTCCCAAGCACAGCCTCACAGTACCCAATGCCTTTCTATCAAGGAGACTCCACTCCTCATCAGACATAGATGAAGGTCTCTCTGTTTCCCCCTCAAGAGGTAAGTAAAGATCCTTCTGTTACAAGTAATCCTCCATCTGCATCTTCTAGAATTGAAAGTTCTGGCCATTGAATTTTTGAACTCTAAACCTCCCTTCTTTCGCCATTGCTCCCACTTGATCCAAAAATTCTCCTTCTATCAAGTGCACCCAACAAAACAACCGCTCTGATACCACTTTTTAGAGTAAATCACTATATAAAATATATTTATATAGAAAAGCAATTATAATGTTTCAAACTTTAACGGCAGAATTAAAGAAAAATTAGACAAACACACACAGAAGAAGAGACAACGATTTTAACGTGGTTCACCCAATGTGGGTTACATCCATCGAGAATTTTCAGTCCTTCATTTTCTCAATCCAAGCAATAGAGGGTTACAACCTACAACAAACATCTACTGTAATTTCCTCTCTATATTTCCAAGGAATTAACACAGTAATTTTCTTTGTCATAGTCTTCTTTGTTTTTCCTCACAACTATATATAAGAAAAAAATAGAAAAAACAAACTGCTTTTCTTAATACATTCCAAGATTAACATTGAGTTCCCAACATCTAATTTTGGGATAAAAACAAAAAAAAACTTTCCCTGGTTGTCCTGTTGTAAATCGGAAACTTTCTTTGGTAGACTAACAGACTGTAAATCTGGAAACTTTCCCTGCCCGTCTGCAGTAAATCTAGAAACTTTCTCTGTTTAGCCTCCTCATAATTAGGCTCCATTCCTAACACTTTTCAAGTTTCTCATTTGAAAGTTGGAGATACGAAGTTCCATCAATAGCTCTAGTACAAAGTTTTTCATTCAATAAAAAATAAAGTTTAGATAAAAATTATATCTCAGTTTGAATCTATTCAGTGTTTAAGATATTCCAATAAAGGATACTCTAATCCTTAGATTTCCAAAGAACCAAGAAATTCTTGGTTATATATTTTAATAGAGGTAAAGTGGATAATACTTGGGACTCCCTATTGCTTTTGTCACTAATTTGGGAGAAACAAGGCTTGAGGAGAGAAAGAGGATACCCTATCAATAGTTTTTGACAATATGGATAATTATTTATATCATTAGCAAAAATAATATTAGCAAAAACCAAATGTTGAATCCATTTTGAGTTGCAAGTTATACTTTGCTTTGTAGTATTTTGTTAAATTTACCAGTCTTGAAATTCCCTCTATACCAATCTTCACTCCAAGCGCCTTTGACCATGATTTTTCTTGGAGAATATGGAGTAAATTGATTTTACAAAGGTGAAGCCCTAAAGGACTTTTTCTAAGGCATGAATTCAAAACATTTTTCCACCCAGGATCACGTAAAAAGATGATTGCACCAAGGCAATGTGAAGTTCACCCAGAAATGTGCCAAGGCGTGTCACAAAAATAACTTCACTCAAGATTTTACCAAGGCATGGTGTGGGATGGAATTTCACTGAGGCAAAGCATGAAAATATACTTTCACCCAAGTAGAATGGGATAAGAGTAGTTCACTACAGAAATGAGAGTTTCACTAGCAAATAGGATTTTGCTACTGAAATGGACAAAAAGGTATTTTGCAGCTAAATTGGGTGAAAAGCTATTTCATTGCTGAATTGGGTGAAAAGCCATTTCACTGCTGAATTGGATGAAAAGGAATTTCAATAATGATTTCATTCATTTAAACTTTTTTCATGAATTTCTCCAAAATATGTGCTTGAGAAAGGAATTATTTGATAATTTTTCCCAAGAAGGTAAATTTGTTGACAAAACTACTAGCAAGGGATTTCGCTGGCAAAACTACCAGGAAGTGTTTTCACTAGCGAAATTCTCTATACACTTAGATAAAATTTCAAAAAAAAAATTAATGTGGAAAAAATACCAACAATATGACTTTGACTATGTAAACTAGTCTATTTCGCTTGCTGCTAGACCTCAAATCAAGGGTACACTCTCTAGAATAGTGGAAGGGTTTTTGTATAATTGTAGGTTTTTTTTATCGATTTATTTATGTTTTTTATTTTATTAAAAATAATAATATCCTCTTCTATTTAAGTGTGATAGTTAACTTAACTCCATTCTAATTTATGTTCCAGTTAAGCTTTATTTTTATACAATTGTGTGATTTATTTTAGTTCAATTCTACTTTCGTGTGCATATTTGTTTTAGTTTGTTTTATTGAATTATGGATTATGTTAAATTTTGTTATGTTTTAATCATGAATTATGTTCTATTTAAGTTTAGTATTGCTTAATTCAGTTCAGTGAGTATTGTTTAATTTATTTTATTTCATAGATTAAAATTAGTTATAAAATTTCCTTTATCAGCAAAGTCTGGAATTAATTATGTTTTATTAAAATATTATTGCAAATATGGTTTAACTCTATGTTTCTATAATATAAATATAGATGATCCAATACCCAAAGTGAGATTCTTAGACATTTAATGCATACAAGCTTAGGATGTCATCCTGGATTGATAAGACTAAAGTGCAAGTATTAACGATACCTATAATTACTCCCCATCTTTGTTGTCTAGTAGAAACTAATTTGTAGTAATGACAATGTTAAGATCAATGTTCATAATTGTATTCCATTATTTAATGTTGAGGAGGAAGAGGTGTTTATTATTTCAAATGATTGAATAGGTTCTAACACTTCAATCAATAGTGACTGGTATGCATGACATAATATTAGTTCTAAAACCAACTCTTATGATACGTAAATAATTCTCTACTTGTTTAGGGGGTTCTTATGTTAGGATCCTACTATTAAACTCAATCACACAAATATTTCAAATAAACATAAATGCTTAAAACACACACTATTGCAATACATAATATAAATGCAGAAAGGAACAATATCATTTAGCAACACAAAATTATAGGCCACTTCGAGTTGGCAACCCCCCTCAATAATTTCATTTAATTAACAAAAAAAATACATACATTCTTGCTCCTCATAGTTTTAAAGACTTCATCTACCACCTAACTCTCAAGGTTGGCTTACATAAAAAATGCCACCTGAGCTAAAATATCCTATCTACAAAATAGTTACATTATTGATAACAATTACATATAATGACACAACTAATCTAGGTGTTTCTAGAGACATAACTATTACAATTTTTTTTTAAATATTATTATGGGTGTTCCTCATGTTTACAAAATATTACTATGGGTGTTCCCTGTGTTCAACAAGGAACATAACATCATAGTTATAATATGGGGTCCTAACATGCCCTTCCCCTTTGGAAAGCTTTGTCCTCAAAGTTAAATATGAGGAAACGATTGTTGGAGCTATTGAAGAGGTTCCCACATAACATCTTTAAGTTGTAAGCCATGCCATTAGACAAGAACATTAGTGATGATAGGTCAACAAAGGGTACGTGATATATTATTGAGAATACATTCAGGTTCAATAATGATGGAACCTTCCTCATATAATTCTATAATTGTAGACTCCACCTAGACCCTATTGCCAACAAATTTCTTCATATAAGATACAATGAAGATCGTATGAGTTTTGGAACTAGCTAGAAGGGCTAGTTTGTATGTTGTCAACCAGTTCCTTTGCAACACTTGATAAGTAACATAATATTTTATGACATGATTTTGAAAACCATAAAGTTGGAGATAATATTGTTTGTACGACTACAAGAAATGAAAAACCATATCTCCAACACCAAACCTATGTTCAATGTAGTGTGATTTGCTTGTTGTTACATACAATTCTCAACCATATCTAGATAGATTGACTTTGAGTTGGAAAATAATAGAACCATGCTAGCAACTAGTGGAATCCATGACTTGAAATTTGGAATTACCTAGAATTTAATAATATAGCATTGGTGGAGGCTAACCATAGACTGTTTCAAAGAGATTGATATTAGTGGCAGTGTGATATGTTATATTATACCACCATTAAACCAAAGAAATCCACTTGGCCCAATGTGTAGGATATTCAAAGGTAAAACAATGAAGATATGTTTCCAAGCATTTATTCATAGTTTTAGTTTAGCCATCAGTTTGAGGGTGATAGGCTAATCTAATATTGATTTTTATTTCCTACAAGTTGAACAATTCTTGCCAAAGATGACTAGTGAAAGTAGGATCCCTATTAGAGATAATAAATTTAAGTATTCCATGGAGATGAAAGATAGAGTCTAGAAAATTTTAAGTGACAAAGGATGTGGTGTATAGGTGGGATAAGGAATAAAAATGAGTATACTTCATAAGATGACCCACTATCACTAGAATAATCGATTTACCTCCAAATTTAGGTAACCCTTCAATGAAATCCACAGATATATCTATCCAAACCTGCTCAAGAATCAATAAGGGTTGTTGGGTACCAGGGGAGCTCATAGTTTCACGTTTCATACATTGGCAGTGATCACATTCAACCATAAATGTATGCATATATTTTTTCATTCCCCACCAAAAAACAATACACATGGTCCTTGTATAAGTTATGAGAAATTCCAAAGGGACAATTTTTATGAAAGCATGAATTTCTTGAAGAATGAGATCCTTTATTTTTTACTGATTGGATATATCAATATGATTATGGTATTATAATTTGTGATCATCCCAAGTATAGCTAGGGCATGAATGAGGATATGCTTGAAGTTTGTGGATGAGAGTTTGAAAAGAGGATTCCTTTATCAATTCCTTGTGTAGTTGATAAATCCATTGAATATATGGTGTGCATATAGCATGTAGCTTAGCTTATTCTTCATGTAGTTAGGACAAAACATCCACCACCATGTTCTCATTAACCTTCTTATAGGTGATGTCGTAGTCATAACCCAATAATTTTGAAACCTATTTTTGTTGTTCTAGTGTGGCCACCCTTTGTTATAAGAAATATTTGAGACTTTGATGATTATTCTTGATGGAAAAATATCTCCCAATGATATATGGTCACCAATGATTGACCACATGTAGGATGGAAAGCATTTACTTATCATAATAAAAACCCAAATTTTGGCCTAAAAATGTCTTTCTAGTGAAGTCAAAAGGTCTACCTTATTGCATCAAAACCATTCTAATACCAATACCTGATACATCACTTTCAATGGCATAAGGTTTAGAGAAATATAGCATTGTTAAATTGGGGGTAGTGGTCATGTCATACTTCAAATTAACAAAATCCTTTTCAATAGGTTCAAATAATTCTTCCTTGACATGGTTTTCAAGGGAGGTGCTATATTTCCATAATTCTTCATAATTTTTGTGTAATAACTTATGAGTCCCAAAAATCCACAAAGTCTCTTTAGGATACAAGGCTTAGGCTAACCTTGGAAAACTTGAATTTTCTTGTGATTAATCTGAACTCCATCCTTAGTGATGTTGTGACCCAAGTATTCAACCTATTGCTGGCCCAAAGAACAATTGGATATATTTTCATAAAGTTTATGGTCATATTTTTTTTTTGATTTTTTGATCTAAGTGCTAATGATGCTCTTCCCTTGAATGCTTGTAAATCAACTTATCATAAAAAAAGACTAGAATGAATTTGTGAAGGAAGTGGTTAAAAATGGAATTTATCAGAATCTAGAAGGTAGAAGGTGCATTGGTTAATCCAAATGGTATAACTAGAAATTCATAATGCCCTTCATGAGTTTTGAAAGCTACTTTTGGAATGTCCTCATCCTTGTTTCAAATTTGATGATACCCTAATAAAAAATCCAATTTGGAAAAATATTGAACCCCATGCAACTCATCAAGTAGTTCATCAATCAATGGAATTAATAATTTATCTTAAATAGTCATCTTATTGAAGTCTCGATAATACACACACAAGTGCCTAGTACTATCCTTTTTTGTACTAGTAACACTAGTGAAGAATAGGGGCTAACACTAGAATGGATAAACCTAGTACCATGAAGCTATTGCACTACTTTCTTAATATCTAATTTTTAAGCATAAGGATACTTGTATAGACATACATTAGGAGGAAGACTACCAGGAAAAAAATGTATTGCATGGTCATGTGAGCGATGAGGAGGTAGTCCCTTGGGTTCCTCAAAACTTGATCTTATTTGTTTAATAATCATTTTAATTGCATTGGATGGTCTCATTCCACTTTTGCAGGGTCATTAATATCAAAACTTTGTACCAACACTCCATGAGAATATGTTTTTAATAACTTTTCCATATTATTGATATAAAGAAACTGAGTCACACTAGCCTTAATGACATGTAAAGTATATTCATACCCATATTGACTAAATGTCATCCATAACTTAGCAAAATCCTATAAACATTAACCCTAACATTTGTAACCATTATGCTCTCAAACCTATATCACACCCTCCTAATGGTAGGGAAAACATGTCTATCTTGATATTATAGTCCCAATTTGAAGTATGATTTTATGATATTTTTCTTTGCATGGTAGGGTGCCTCCATTAGCAATCATGACTTAAAAGGAATTACATGTAGTAATGTAATGGTTTCTTTATTTAGGCACACGTGGATCAATGAAGTGATGTGTACTATCAAAGTCAATGAGAATGATGACCCATTGCCATTTGAAGTAGTTTATCACTTTCATTGTTTGGAGAGTGGATAATCCTGCTAAAGCATGCACAAATATTTTTAGTTGGGAGTCCTCTGGATTTGTTGTCTGATCTATGGTTTCTTTCTCTTGAGCATCCTCCTCTTCCTCTCAAGATTATGTAGTTGGTGCTTCATCCATAACTAGTAGATACATTTTTTGTTGCACAAACTTATGTCCTAGGAAAAATACTTTTCATTATAATTATAACATAGTTGTTGGAAAGTAAAATACTTCATATTATTCAATAATAAAGACCTTGCTTAAATAGAAAGTGCATACAATATGATCCATTGGATCATAACTAACTGAGTTAATCTCAGCCACTTAAACTTATCCTAGTAACAACTTAGGATATATTATGATATACTATAACACCTCCCTTAAGTGGTACTAGAAGGTAGTGAAAAACAAAACCAAACAAGTGGCATATCCACAGAAATGAGTCCCGAAAACAAGGCCTAATAAGGTACTCATGTACAATATATCCATAAGAAATATCTACTAAAAGAAGATGAAAATCCACAAGGGAGAAAACCACCTGCTATAATAGAAGAATAAGGAGGAAGATGTGCAAGGAGGATGAATCACCATCGAAGTTGACTTTTCTACAAGCAATGGTTGGCTTATATGAGTTGTCATTTGGGTTAGGCTGAACCTTGGCCTCGGGTCATTGCTAAGTCCGTCGATGTTCCGCTCGAAGTCACGTTTGCCTAGTAACAGCGATGATAGACAAAAGAAGGTGGTCTGGTCCTGCGCCCTTCGAAGGCTTCTTCAGGTCAAGGTCTGTCCTTCTTGTTGCATTTTATCCATTTTTGTATCAAACACGCTTGTTTTGGTTCCTCAATGGCATTCGAGATGAGTAGCTAGAGGAGGGGTGATGGGTAGCGTGTGGAAGGTATGGCTTGTTACGATGACCATTTGCAATACTTTCCTATCATGTGACCAACAGGTGCATCGAGGATTTACAAGTGCACATCCCTAGAATTTGTGATGTTGGCAATGCCATGACGAATCCGAAGGTCCCTGTGCTACAGTAGGACAACAATGTCATTCAAGCTCTCCTTCATCATAGTGTACACTATCACCGAGCATGAATATAATCTTCATCCACTTCAATCTATAGGAGTTGGAATCAAGGAGGTAAAGTTTACTTATGTGGTGTTGGAGAGGCCACAAATCTACTATTTTTCAGAGTTTGAGGTGGCAGCACTGTAGAAGACTTAAGCAAAAGAGTTTAATGGCTACAATGCATTTTTAAATACATTTTTTAAATATCATGTACCTTCCCTATCATGTTCACCTTTAATAACTCTCAATAAAACATGTGCCTACTTCTATGTGCCTTTCCAATTCTTATAATTGGGAAAAGATGCATTATGGGGAGGAAGCTTACCACTAATCCAGAAACATGGAGTTCCATATGTCTTGTGTGGAATGGTAAAAATAAATTTCTTTATTAAAAGCATCATTTTATTTTTTTTCCAATATGAAATATGGACACAACTATTTTAGCCTTTATTTTAATAAAGAGAAATACCACTTATAGTATGGGCATTTTAAAGGGGATTCAAACATTTTTTTTTCCACATATAAAGTGGATGACCCAAAGCCCATTTAATATTCTCCTAAAAGGTAAAATGGAAAGTTGTTTTAAAAATGTATTCCATCATTCTTTATTTCGAAAGATTTCTTGTGAGGGAAAGAAGAAGACTTTTGTTTTTTTAACAAATGAAGGCCAAATTGACACTTGATCATAGGGGTGTTTATAGTCATTGAAAAGATTTTTTTAAGCCGAACACAATGGTGGTGTCCATTTTCAATTTTGAAACTATTTCCCATATTTTTTTTGTGGCTTGAAGTTTTTTATATCATGGAGTACAATCTCAATTGAACTCGACACTCCCAAGGCTTTTATATGTGATCTTAGTATCTAGTTGTAACCACAAAAAAGGCTCACACCCGAGGTGTCCTGTTGCAATAATTGATAAAAGTATAACATGCATACAAGAACAAGAAATTGACAACAAATGAATCAAGAAGAAATACGCTTTATTCCATTATATTCGAAGTCAAAATCAAATTACAGGTACATCCCTCTTAGGGATAATCATTTTGATAAAAAATTACAATAGGAGTGTGTAATTGTTTCCCTCTCAAGGGTAGGTGTGATTTCTAAGTGCCTTTCAGGATGACACGAATTGCTCTAGGGTGGAGGTACCCTCTTCTTCACGATGGGGAAGGAACTTGATAATTGGTTCTCCTTTGAAACTGTTCCCTGCGGTCAAGAAACAACATAGAAGTGTCAAAAATATAGGTAGCCTCTCATGATGAGGCCCTTTTAGGAAAATTGCATAATGGCACCATTAAACATGCATAATCAAGAAAACATGGAAAGTGCTTCTAAACTATGCAAACTGAATCAAGATTCATATAATTGCGTAAAGATAAGTAGCAACTACACTATGCATGGATAAAATGTGTAAAATGAAGCATAAACATGCATAAAGAAACCATTTAAGTCCTAATTGAAGCATAACATGAAGAAGCTAATCTAACCTAATTCTACGATCAGAAGTCTGCTAAACTACAATTAAACCATGAAAACAAGTAATATAATCTAATTATCTGAACATAAATGAAAAGAGGAAGGTGGTTATACCTCTGCTGCAAACCATAGCTCTGATGAGCGGTCTGCACTATAAACCACGGTTGAAAGCCAAAATTAGCACTCTGATATGCTTGCCCTAAATTCCAAGGGCAGTGGGATTAACCTCATTTTCCAATTGATGTTCAAGGGTCGCATTCGATGTCCTTTTGATAGGTTTGGTGGTTGAATAACTGTGATGGGCCTTCATTTACCTGGATTTGTGTTTCTTGGTTCTTCTAGGCTCCTAGAACTTCCATGGCAAATTGATATTTGGGTGAATAGCAAAGTGGCCTTCTCAAATGCATGAATTTAGTATGCAATTCGATAGGGCTTCACTGCTTGCTTGATCAATTAACTCTCTCTCTTCTCTCCCCATTTGGAGGGGGTACTTATAGGATGCCCTAGGAATGGGGGTGGCTTCCTAGAGAATCCAAGATCAAGAAGAGGTGGTTAGGACAGTTGGAATGGAAGTCTTTGGAATATTTCATCCATTAACTACCTTCTTCTATATCAAATTGCCGTTCCAATTTATTTGGCTTGAATTGAAGGCCAACTAAACTTTAGTTAAAACCATAGGTCATAGCTGTGGTCTAGACTATAAACCATAGGTATCAACCATGGTTCAGTTATAAACTATAGGTATGGACTATGGTTCATACTAATTAGCCCAAGGAGCCCAAATTGAGTGGTTAGAACCACTGCTCTATCTTGGAATCTATCCAATATCTTCCATATGGTCTTGTAGCATGTCCATATGAATGGTTGCCCTTGACATGACACGTTTTAGGTGTCTACAGATGCCCATTTTGAGATGCGTTGTGAGATTGAACAACGTTGAGCAAAAATAGACCTCCTAAAATGATGCTGAAGATTCTATGATGATCATTAGTCATATCAACATTAGATGCCCCAAGTCCTGCAAAAGGACGTGCATCCTGGAATCATTGCTTCCAACTCTTTGGAGGCTTAAACTTGAAAAGCTTATGCCCTTCTCATCTCATTCAATGTAGCTATGCATTCCATAGGTATATTTTGACCCATAGATCCGAAAGGCGAAGAAAAACAAGCAAAATTATATTTGCTTCGCATATGATAACTATTGACAATGATTCGCAAGGACGAACACAATTTTGACAAGATCAAGGGATATACAATTTTAGGGATCTTCTGTTGATTTTGATTATGATTTTATATTATGACTACCCCCTTAAGTGACAAGTCGATGAGGGTAATGACAATTATTAAAGCGATTATGTTGCTTGACCACCATGGATGATCTGAACAAAATTAGATTTGAGCAAATTAATGCATTGGCTAGGCCTAGTTCAACTTTTTATTCCAACTATTAATAGTATTTGCACATTCTTATCCCATGGAGCATTCAGGCTGCAATAACCATCTTAGGGAATCAAACTGATACAAATCCAATCAAATTTGTGTTGAATAAAATTATCGATGATTTGTTGAAAATATGTCATAGGAGAAATGACATGCAATACCTCGTTCTCATGGAGCAGTCCAGCCTCGAAGGTCTTCTTAGGGATTGAAAAGAAGCATATCAGATCGACAATGACCATTTTGCCCTAAATGTCCTTATGGTAATTTACTCATCTTACCGGATTGCATGGAGCGCAAGTCATTGCAATCGCCAAGTGTATAGGGTAAATTACTAAATACGAGGCGTATTTGGTGTTTTGAATTATTTGATTTTTTTTTAATGTTTTGAATTATGAATTGAGTTTATTTATTTTTCTGGGAGGTGCATTACTCCATGAAAGGATTGTCATAGTGAAGACCTCAGATGAATGTACTTTATAATCTTAGCCAAATTTTTAATTTTTAATTGGATCCCGGTGCTTGATTATCACAAAATTTCCAAATTGATTAATTTTATTGAGATTTGACCCAATGGGAGGCATTAATTTATCTTTTTAGACCTTCCCATGGTGGGATTTTACTAAATTACTTGCCAGTTTCAAACTGTGGCTAGGGTTTGTGGTTCCCATTTGCAATTTTGGAAACCGTGGCTATGGCCTACAGTCCGTGTGAAACATGAGAAACCTATAAAAAGCTCAATTTTCAAATGTCTCTCATTATTCCCTGACAACGACTTACAAATCTGGAGCTTTGATAGCGAAAACTGAGAACTCACTTGAAATCTACCAAACTTTACCCGTACACCTACTCACAACACAATGGCAGAGCATGGGCAAGCTTCTTTGAGCCGTGGTGAACGAGGCGAGGGCAAGGTAATTCAAAAACCAAGACCTCACATCCATTACCACTAAAATGAACCCAATTAAGTAATTGGTAAATCAATCACACTAAATTGTTGGCAATGAACCTCACCTTAGGCTAGGGTAGCTTAGGATTTTTTTTTGGTCGTGGTATCGCACCCGATGGGATCTCATTCAGAGACCGCAGGTACGAGTTGCGATTAGCATTAAAAATCCTAACGATCAATTTTTGACCACATGTAGATCGTAGGGTTGACCCGCAATTTGTAAACTTTAGAAAAAAAATTATATATATTTTTATTTTTCTAAGGTTTAATAAGCAATTAATGTCTTTTAATGTATTTTTGACCTGTTTGAATGACAAATTTGATTTTTAGGCCTGCATGATGACATGTTTTTGTGATTTTATCAAATTTTTACTGTTTTTGATGATTTTAAAGTCATTTTTAAATGTTTTTGCTTGTTTGAGTTAGATTTTTCCTTATATTATGATGTTTATTTTAGATTTTGACCTCAAGCTTGAGAGACTGACATTCTTAATATTATCCGTGGAGAGCTCACTCTCAGGGAGTCAGAGTGGTTTGGAGCTTTCAACTTTGGCTACATACTAGATCTACCCACTCTCAGGGTAGATCAGGCCTATTTGACTACGTTGGCTTGATGCTGGAATGCGTGGACCAACACATTTCACCTGCCTACAGGTAAAATGATAGTTACCTTGGAGGATGTCTATAGGATCTTTAGGATCCCCATTGATGGTGAGGCCATCGTCTCTTTTACTTTTGGAGCTAAGGAGTACATATTTGATGCTATCTTCGACACCCAGAGCGAGGAGGTTCAGTGTAGCATTGACCATTGGTAGAGGAAGAATGTATTCTCTGTACGCGAGGCCGTATTTATGCACATGGTGGTGCAATTTGTGCTTCTAGACTCCTTGAGAATGAGGATTCCCTAGAATATTCTAGCCACTATGCGTACAGTTGTTCAGAGCACCATTCGTTGACCACTACAACTGGCCTAGGGGAGCACCCTGCTCTACTAGTTTGAAGAACACAAGCTTATACTGAGAGGGGGGGTGAACAGTATAAGACCTCTTTTTACTTTTTCCTTTATACTTCAAAATAGTAAAGCAATATACCCAAAGCAATATCAAAGCAATGCATAATATCATCCACAAAGTGACACCAATTTTAACGTGGTTCACCCGGAATGGTCGGGCTACGTCCACAAAACTTTTCTCTAAAAGTTATCTCAAAGTTCTTTGGGAATCCTTCCCAATTACAATGTTTATGAGCCTCGGCCCAAAGGAGATACCTTCCCCCAATCAGAATTTATGAGCCTCTCGCTCAAAGGAGATACCTTCCCCCAATCTGAATTTATGAGCCTCTCGCTCAAAGGAGATACCTTCCCCTCAATCTAAATTTATGAGCCTCTCGCTCAAAGGAGATACCTTCCCCAGGAGACCCCCTCTGGGAAATGATCCCTCGGAAGATCAACTCGCCTCTACCTCTTGCCAAGCACGTGGAACTCCTTTCCACCGAAGACCTCCTATCCTCAATGCTTAGCCTAAGAGACCTCTGCCTTCTATGATCACGTCCACAAGTAGCTCAAAGCAACCTCGTACCAAACACAGTCGAGTCGGTCTAGCACAAATCTTCCTCTATCTGTCAGATCTGCCCAGCACTTGAACAAATCAATCCTCTGCACACAAGCCTTCTCAAAGACTTGCCAAATCTGTCCTCAGGTTCTTCTCAAAGAACCAAGTGCTCCTCTGTCCTCAAGTTCTCTCGATAGAACTATCAAAACTCAGCTCACAAGTCCTCTGCTAGGACCTGTCCAAATCTGCTCACAAGTCCCCATCGAAACCTGTCCAAAACTGCTCACAAGTCCCCACCGAAACCTGTCCAAAACCTGCTCACAAGTCCCCACCGAAACCTGTCCAAAACCTTAGCAAGCTCACCAAGAAAAACTTTCTTAGTAGGAAATCACAAGGTGAATTGTTAGAGACCCAATGTGATTTGTCAAACTCATAGAAGCATAAAGAGAATTGTTAGAGACTCAATATGTTCTATACTCAACTCCCAATCTCAAAACTCAACTCAAATCAACTCAACTCAAACTCAATCTCAAATCTGAAAACTCAACTCAATATCTGAAATGGATAGGATAGAATGCTTTCTTTCAAGAACATGAAACTCCAACAATTGCCAACTATGCAAAGAATCACATAACAATGATACTCATGTTCTTTTCACCATCAATTAGGGCTTCAACAACAATGCTCATCAAACAAGGTTCAATCAACACCATTCAGACTCAAAACACAACCTTGAAGCATTTCACAATCAACATCAGAAAAGGAAACAAGTAGAACTCCTTTTCTCTCCAATATTGTTTGAACAAAAGCATCCACCAACTCAACTCACAATAGCACACACAACTTTTCAAATCATCAACAAAGGAGTAAGCTCAACACTTTAACCAAGTAAAGAATAGCTTGATTATTACCAATTTAATGAAAGCAAATGTCAATCTCAAAGCTGCCCACTTAAGGTTTCACAACTTCACACAAGAAGCAATTGACCTTAAAACATCATGCTTTCATTTCCATAATCAACCAAAAGCACTCTCAACATTACAAGAAATATTTAACCCTTATACACCTTATTTCTCCCTTATAGTCTTATCACAAATAAAATTTATCTCTCATAAGAATGCAATAAGATATTTCAACAACATCTTCAAAAAGAATCTTTTATCAAAATACAAACAAGCTTTAAACTCCTTATAACTCCTAAGCTGTTTTTCCCTCTAACAAACTTCCTCCATCCGCAAAATACACTTAGCAAAAATTAATTTCGAAAATACCTTAGCCAACATCAAAAATCGCTATGGAGAAATTTGCGCATGAATTCTAACACCACCCGCTGCGTCCACTTCATGACGAAAAACCCTTTCACGATATTCGAACGCGGAACCTCCCGTTCGGGTAGCGCGCCAACAACCTAGCCGCTACCGGTGCGCCAAAGGCACCCGATGAGATTTAAACCTCACGCTGTTAACCTTGATCCTTCTGCACTAGGGATTAAATGAAACAATAGTCCCTTCCTTTCCTCTGCCATGAACACGACGACGATAAACTTTACGACGGATTCGACAAACGACGAGTGCAGACAAACGAACAACGGATCCACGAAAAATGGCGAAGACACAGACGAATTCACAGCGAGCAACACCTTTCAAAATTCGGATGGGATAAATCTTTGTTTTTCATTGAGGGAGATTTATATGCAATTTACCATAAGCTCTTTGACGTCGGCGAGGAGTTTAACACGTCGACGGAGGTCTTTGGCTAGCGCCCACAATCTTAAAACATTTGCGCCATGGATTAGGAGAACCCATTGCAAATAATAATTTAATATTTATTTAAAAATAATTAAATGGAACCTTAACAAGGTTTTTAATTATTTAAATAAATACTTCCTCCTGGACCCAAATGCATTAAACCAATGCATCCACCTGTAATCTTTAAACCTGCCAACTTGGGGTTTGCAAAAGACCTTTGAAACTGTCATGCCGTAACCTTCATCAAAACAAATTATTTGACATCAAATCAAATTCCTTCAAGAGCTTCTTGACATCAATGACAACTTATACACTTGAGCAAAGGCAATGTACCCAAAGTACCCAAAATTGCCAACAATCTCCCCCTTTGTCATTGATGGCAAACCTTTACTGAAAACACTTCTCAAGAGCCAAAACCGAAACCAACTGTGCTAACAACTGAGAAACTGTGCCCACAACTGAGAATCTTCCTTTGAAGTTTTGCTCCCCCTGACTTGAAGCTTTCCTCTTCACTTTGAAGCTCTCCCCCTTACTCATATCTCTCCCCCTTTGTCATCAATGGCAAAGGGCCACCTTTGGGGCTCGGGACTAAGAATGAGCCTCTTAGCTTAGTCCCTCCCCCACCTCCCGATGAGGTGATTAATTCCGGGGTGGGAGTAAAACTCCCATTAGGCACCGATCATCATCAGCGTCTATAACTTCCTTGTCGGGCCTTCTCTTGAACTCTTTGTCCATATTCCTGTTCTTGTCACTGTTCTTGTTCTTGTTCTCATCCCTGTTCTTGTCCATGCCTTGATCCTTGGACCTGATCATGCCACTGTTCCTGTTCCTGTATTCTGGAATTTCAGCTCTACACTGTCTGATTATGTGACCTTCATTGTTGCACTTGAAACACTTGACGATGTTGTTTCTCTGAGGTAAACCTGATCTTTGAATCCACCTGTTCTGACCAAACCTGTTTTGGCCAAACCTGTTCTGACCAAACCTGTTTTGACCAAACCTATTTTGATCAAACCTGTTCCTGTTATTTACCTTGCAATAGACTGCCTTGTGCCCAAACTGTTTACAAGAGTAGCAATACCCTTGAAAGAAACTAGCACTTCTGAAATTGTCATTTACCTTCTTCACTTGAGCCATGCAATGTGAAGCCATGTGACCAAACCTGTGACAAGCAAAACATCTGCCTTGAAACTTTCCTTTATTTGACCTCTTGGGTCCTGAAAACTTCTTCTTCTCATTCTGAATTCTGTTTTCTATTTCTGTGCATCTATCATTCAAGGACTCCTTTTCTGAAGTACTTTCCTCATCAGAACTCTCTTCCTTTTGGAGTCTCTTACTAGACTCTCCAACTTGTTCCTTGTGTGGCTTAACAAAACCAAGGCCTATTTTATCTGTTGTCTTTCTTTGACCTTTGATGAGTGACTTAACCTTTTTGGAGCTATCTTGAAACCTGTAAAGCTTATCCTTGTACTCTTTAGTTTCCTCTTTCAAAGAAGCCATTTTCTGTTCTAACTCACTATACTCAAGAACCTTAGACTCTAACTCATCCTTGAGTTCTTGTGTCTTAGCTATAGAGAAGTCAAGACTTTCTATAAGATCATCTCTCTCCATACAACATTCATCTAACTTATCCTTGAGTCTAGCATTCTTCTTTCTTTCCTTTTTCAAAGCACTAAGAGCACTAATAAGTTCACTTTCAAGATCCTTTATTTGATTGCCTTTTGAATCATCAAAGCCTTTTTCAGATTTCTTATCACTAGAGGTGCTACCCTTTTCAAAAACCATACATGCATCTTCCTTATAGTTTTCTGAAGCATCCTCATACATACTAGAAACCAAATCATTATTTGTGCAATCATCCTCAAGGTGACCAAAATTTCCACATCTAAGACATTTCATGATAATGAATCTATGTTTCGGTTCTTCCTCTTTTTTCGATATGAACAACATCTCATTTTCATTATCACTTGAAGAACTTTCACTATCACTACTAGAACACTTACTTGCTTTGTCTAGGTAGAAACTCTTCTTGTGCTTGTGAGAATACCTCTTTCCTTGATTGTTGTGCTCATCTTTGATCTTCCTGTGATGCTTGTGCTTTTCAGAATCCTTGCTCTTAGAATCCTGTTTATCTTCATCACTTTCATTCTTGGGAACAATACAGTTAGTAGCATAATGACCAAACTTTCCACAATTGAAACATCTTATATTTTTCATACTTTTGTGTTTTCTAGAGAACTTGCCTTTCTTGCTGTAATATGCCTCTTCATCACTAGAAGACTCATCACTATCTTGAAGCTGTTTACCCTTGGATTCCTTGGTAGCCTTGAAAGCTGCCTCTTTCTTGACATCAACCTTCACTTGAGTTCTCAACTCAAATGCTGCAAGTATACTATGGAGCTCATCCTTTTTCAACTTATCCAAATCTTTAGCTTCCTCAATAGCAGAAATATTTTCACTAAATCTATTAGGAAGAGATCTTAAAATCTTATCACAAACATCATTTTCAGCAAGCTCAAGACCTAAGTCTTTCATGGAGTTAACAACCTCATCCATACGAAGCATGTAGTCACTAATATTTTCATCATCATTCATCTTGAGTTGTTCAAACATACCTTTGAAGTGTCTTAACTTGGCTTTTCTGACATTTGTATCACCTGTATGAACCACCTTCAACTTGTTTCCACATTTCACTAGTTGTCTTGCAGTGAATCACTTTGGTGAGATCTGCTTTCTGTAAGCCTTTTAGGATTGCATTCATTGCTTTTGAATTGTTGTGATGTAGGAGCCTTTCTTCTTTAGTATTAGGACCATGTACAGGAATAGTGTACTCATCTTCAATCACTTCCCATACCTCATTACCAAGTGCCATTAGATGAACCTTCATCCTTGCACTCCAAAGACCAAAATCTGACCCATCAAGAATAGGTGCTGCATTACTACTTGAATGATCCATTGTGTTCTTTACTAGCTTTTCCTTCAAGCTGTTAAACTTTTCGAAGGCACCTGCTCTGATACCAATTGAAGAACACAAGCTTATACTGAGAGGGGGGGTGAACAGTATAAGACCTCTTTTTACTTTTTCCTTTATACTTCAAAACTAGTAAAGCAATATACCCAAAGCAATATCAAAGCAATGCATAATATCATCCACAAAGTGACACCAATTTTAACGTGGTTCACCCGGAATGGTCGGGCTACGTCCACAAAACTTTTCTCTAAAAGTTATCTCAAAGTTCTTTGGGAATCCTTCCCAATTACAATGTTTATGAGCCTCGGCCCAAAGGAGATACCTTCCCCCAATCAGAATTTATGAGCCTCTGCTCAAAGGAGATACCTTCCCCCAATCTGAATTTATGAGCCTCTGCTCAAAGGAGATACCTTCCCCTCAATCTAAATTTATGAGCCTCTGCTCAAAGGAGATACCTTCCCCTAATTAGATACCTTCCCTCTACTCTGAAATGATCCCTCAGAAGATCAACTGCCTCTACCTCTTGCCAGCACGTGGAACTCCTTTCCACCGAAGACCTCCTGTCCTCAATGCTTAGCCTAAGAGACCTCTGCCTTCTATGATCACGTCCACAGTAGCTCAGCAACCTGTACCAAACATAGTCAGTCGGTCTAGTACAAGTCTTCCTCTATCTGTCAGATCTGTCCAACACTTGAACAAATCAATCCTCTGCACACAAGCCTTCTCAAAGACTTGCCAAATCTGTCCTCAGGTTCTTCTCAAAGAACCAGTGCTCCTCTGTCCTCAAGTTCTCTGATAGAACTATCAAAACTCAGCTCACAAGTCCTCTGCTAGGACCTGTCCAAATCTGCTCACAAGTCCCCACCGAAACCTGTCCAAAACTGCTCACAAGTCCCCACCGAAACCTGTCCAAAACCTGCTCACAAGTCCCCACCGAAACCTGTCCAAAACCTCAGCAAGCTCACCAAGAAAAACTTTCTTAGTAGGAAATCACAAGGTGAATTGTTAGAGACCCAATGTGATTTGTCAAACTCATAGAAGCATAAAGAGAATTGTTAGAGACTCAATATGTTCTATACTCAACTCCCAATCTCAAAACTCAACTCAAATCAACTCAACTCAAACTCAATCTCAAATCTGAAAACTCAACTCAATATCTGAAATGGATAGGATAGAATGCTTTCTTTCAAGAACATGAAACCCCAACAATTGCCAACTATGCAAAGAATCACATAACAATGATACTCATGTTCTTTTCACCATCAATTAGGGCTTCAACAACAATGCTCATCAAACAAGGTTCAATCAACACCATTCAGCTCAAAACACAACCTTGAAGCATTTCACAATCAACATCAGAAAAGGAAACAAGTAGAACTCCTTTTCTCTCCAATATTGTTTGAACAAAAGCATCCACCAACTCAACTCACAATAGCACACACAACTTTTCAAATCATCAACAAAGGAGTAAGCTCAACACTTTAACCAAGTAAAGAATAGCTTGATTATTACCAATTTAATGAAAGCAAATGTCAATCTCAAAGCTGCCCACTTAAGGTTTCACAACTTCACACAAGAAGCAATTGACCTTAAAACATCATGCTTTCATTTCCATAATCAACCAAAAGCACTCTCAACATTACAAGAAATATTTAACCCTTATACACCTTATTTCTCCCTTATAGTCTTATCACAAATAAAATTTATCTCTCATAAGAATGCAATAAGATATTTCAACAACATCTTCAAAAAGAATCTTTTATCAAAATACAAACAAGCTTTAAACTCCTTATAACTCCTAAGCTGTTTTTCCCTCTAACAAACTTCCTCCATCCGCAAAAACACTTAGCAAAAATTAATTTCGAAAATACCTTAGCCAACATCAAAAATCGCTATGGAGAAATTGCGCATGAATTCTAACACCACCCGCTGCGTCCACTTCACGACGAAAAACCCTTTCACGATATTCGAACGCGGAACCTCCCGTTTGGGTAGCGCGCCAACAGCCTAGCCGCTACCGGTGCGCCAAAGGCACCCGGTGAGATTTAAACCTCATGCTGTTAACCTTGATCCTTCTGCACTAGGGATTAAATGAAACAACAGTCCCTCCCTTTCTTCTGCCGTGAACATGACGACGATAAACTTTACGACGGATTCGACAAACGATGAGTGCAGACAAACGAACAACGGATACACGAAAAATGGTGAAGATACAGACGAATTCACAGTGAGCAACACCTTTCAAAATTCGGATGGGATAAATCTTTGTTTTTCATTGAGGGAGATTTATATGCAATTTACCATAAGCTCTTTGACGTCGGCGAGGAGTTTAACACGTCGACGGAGGTCTTTGCTAGCGCCCACAATGTTAAAACATTTGCGCCATGGATTAGGAGAACCCATTGCAAATAATAATTTAATATTTATTTAAAAATAATTAAATGGAACCTTAACAAGGTTTTTAATTATTTAAATAAATACTTCCTCCTGGACCCAAATGCATTAAACCAATGCATCCACCTGTAATCTTTAAACCCGCCAACTTGGGGTTTGCAAAAGACCTTTAAAACTGTCATGTCGTAACCTTCATCAAAACAAATTATTTGACATCAAATCAAATTCCTTCAAGAGCTTCTTGACATCAATGACAACTTATACACTTGAGCAAAGGCAATGTACCCAAAGTACCCAAAATTGCCAACACGGTTATATCGAGAGCTATACCAGATTACTGATCAGAGCCGCAAAGGGATCAACTATAGTTTACTTCTTCAGATTTGGAGTTGGTAGCACATCAGGATAGAGCATCCTGGAGATTTACCCCTACATATCATAGATATTAACGATGCCCACCAGTGCTATGCTACCTACTGGTCTCAAGAGGAGGAGGTCTTTCAGAGAAAGACCCATGTTGGCAATGTCTAGCATTATATTACATGGTTTACAAGACTCGGGCCAGATGATGTTGAGTGGCGGCCCTACATGAAGTGCCCTGACTGGCCTAAGGTCGGTGAGCGAATTCGATAGGCTCACCAAGATAGATGGTTACTCAATCGAAAGGCTGAGATCAGAGAGTACCAGTTCTATTCTCGCATCCTGTGGTAGTTCAACCTGGTACAAGACATTCCAGATATCCCCTTCATCTACAAGCACCTATATTTAGAGCGAGATATTCCATGGATCCAGCCTTCGGCTCTAGGGGATGATCTAGATGATTTATGGGAGACTAGAGCTAACCAACCTGACACCACTCTAGTGTACAATGGATGGTGGTTGATGCTACAGTGGCACATATTAGGGCCTTTGGGTAGATTTGAAAATCAGGCAGAGGTAGCGATGGATCTTGATGAGCGTAGGGTATGCCAACAGATAGAGGGTGGATGGGGCATAGAGGCCACCACCAAGGAGGCTCCTAGGGATGACCTAAATGATGAGGCTCTAGAGGAGGGTGAGGTTCCTCCTGATAGTGCAGAGGGGCTGCTCTTAGCTCAGGTTGCTAACTTGTAGAGTCATCTTGGTAGATATCAGACACAACAGCATGATCGAGACACTACTATCACCACTCTAGAGGCGAAGCTAGCTGACCGAGATAGGCATCTAGCTAAGGCACAAGAGGAGATCACCAACCTCACAGAGTGAGCTAAAATAGTAGAGGCTCGAGTTCAGGAGCTCACTAGCACCCGTGATGTGGCATTGTCATAGCGGGGTGAGGTAGTTGCAGAGAGAGACCTTCTTAGGCTACATAGGGGAGACCCTACATCCTCTCATATTGTCATGGGACCTCTATCCACTCCACTAGTCATAGGTGTGGATCCAATTGCAGATATTAGGTGGCTCACTTCTCTCATGGAGGAGAGAAATGATCGATTGGATGTAAGGATAGCTCGCATCTCTTAGCTAGAGGGCTTCATCGAGCTAAGGGGTTTATAGATTGAGGATAGGTAGGTTGTAGGGTCATAGAGGACCAGGACTAGGACCATAGGGTAGTCCTCAATGAGTTCTAGCAACTAGACTCATAGGAGTGAGCGGACTCACAAATATTCCAACACACATGAAGCCAGCTCTCACGAGAGCCATAGGGATATTGAGGGTGATTCATAGGTTGGGGTGCAAACCCTCCTTAGTACACATTTTTATATATATGTATTGTACCATTTTTGGAGTGTAAGATCGAGGACCTACACAGTTGTAGCCTACAAGAATTTTTGTACTCTCGATGTACTCTGAGACACGTATTTATATATGATATGATCATTATCATTTTTATGGCTCATTATTGTGTACTCATTTATTTTTGATTTTATGTTTATGTGATGCACATGGATGCAATGCTTATGTTATGTTGATGTTATATGATGCAATGTATGATGTCATGCACTAGCTAGCTATTTAATTTATGATGATGATATGCAGTGATCTAGATGCTTAGATGTGCTTTTTATGATGGATGCATATGGATGCAATGTTTTTTCATAACTCATATTTGATATTACTTTATTTTATGCATTAATGTATGTAATGATTTATTTATACAATGCAAATCTAATGTAAATGAATGGGTATGCTTTAATCACTTAAAACATAAGGAATAAATGCAGATATGTTTATCAATCTAATGGATGACACCACATAATGTATAAAAATCATGAATGTAATTGAAAATCCTTAAGATAAGAATTTAATCAATTAATCACCCATATATGAAATGTAATGGTATGTGATTTTTATGATGCGAATGATATAATGTGTCATTCAATTTTATTTTTTTTCAAAATTTGAAAACTATGCACGATATAGTCAGTGGTCGTCTAAATATTATTTCTAATATCCATCCGGTATCTATCCTATATGTTGATTGTACTTTATATAATAATGTATCATGGATTCGATACTTTGCAATTTGATGATTTATATGGTTGCAATATTTGTCATTTTGTTGCTATGGGAGAAATTTTTGAGGTTTTCCATGAGACTCAAACACCCTAATAGATTTATCAAAAGTTGCATACAAACCACACTATACTTTTGAGATAAAAGGCTTTTTCTAGGATAGACCCTAACTGTTCATTATCCCTGTATGTGCACATGATTATTTTAAGATAAGACACGAGTATTCCCCGATGTCAGGCGGGATTCTTTCAGCCCATTGCTAAGATAGGGGTTCCACAAATATCTTATCCAATCTCAAGTTTAGATTTTAGTTGGACTAAGCCACTAGGAAATGTAGGACACCTAAAGCTAGCTCTTCCACATTCAAACATTGGTCTTGTTCATAAGAGAGGTGCTAATGCGTTAGATATATATCATCATGTGTAAGGTATAGTAGTGTTGACAATTCTAGGGATTCAGGCTCATTCCTTTCTATCCTTCAATATTTGGGATACTTGCTCATATGTAGTGAAGCAAGGGAGTCGATTCCATCTTCATTTTGAACTATCTTTGGATATTCATTTGATCTTTATTTGAACTAGATTTTTGATCTTCATTTGATCTCCACTCGAACTTTTGATTTATGATCTTCATTTGATATTCACTTTGAACTTTTATTTAAGACTACTTTCTGATCTTCACTTGATCTTCACTTTTCGGCATTTACATTTGATAGTTTTCTTCAAAAAATTTCCTTTGGGGAGATTTACTTAGGAAAATTGTTTTGGTATATCAATTGAGAATATCAATCTTATGATATCAATATGGGATATCACTTTGGGGAGTCGATCTATGATATCGATCTAGGGTATCAATCATGAGGATTGATGTGGGATATCTTTATGGTATATTGCTCATTTTATCATAAGCAAGGGATTATGAATAGGAAACTAACATGTCCTTTTTCCAACTACCAATATTTCCCATACCATATGCATAGAGGGATAAGCAAGAATAACTCTTTTCGCTTCAAGATACCCGGTCTTACTTCATGACTTTCATCTTCCCCTAGTCCTTGTTAGGATTGTTTAAATTTTTTGATTAGTGATAGGCTTATGATATGATAAGGGCTATACTAATTGAACCTTAGCTACAAAAGCAAAGCAAGCTTTCTACCAACTCTTGATAAGACCACTAGGTATGGTTGAGTGACCAAAAAATCCTAGTATATCTCCATAGCAACATTATAGGTTGTGTTGAAAAATACAATTACTCACATGAATGATGGATCATGATAAATGTAGAGATGCATGATTTGAACACAAACGTGGTGTCATTTGTAAGATTGACAAACACAATGCCTTCTACTACGGAATGTAATGGATAAATAATGCCTATATGCAATGCAGTAATGCAACGAATGCATGTGTAAATGCAAAATTACTATGCAAAAATTCAAATTCGAAATGCAAATATTTTTGGATTTTATGCTTTACCAATTTTTTTTAGATTTTATTGATTTTATAATTTTTATGGGTTTTGAGCCTCATAATTGACCAAACGGTGAGTACATGCCTCTGGAGCTTTTAGATTGACCAAGCACTTTTTAAGAATCCTTGGAGCTTTTAGGATTAACCAAAGGAATTATAGGTACCTTTGGGGAATTTTGGAATGACCAAGCAATTTTGAGAATCCTTGGAGCCTTTGGGGATTGACCAAAGTAATTATGGGTACCTTTGGGGTGTTTTGGGATGACCAAGCAATTTTGAGAATCCTTGGAGCCTTTGGGGTTGACCAAGTAGTTTTTAAGAAACTCTTGGTACCCTTTTTATTTGATCAAAGGGCTAACAGATGCCTTTGGAGCATTTTAGGATGACCGAGCGATTATAAGAAAATCCTCGAGGCTTTTAACTAATATGACCAAGCGGTTACAAGCAACCCTTGGAGCCTTTTACTATGCTCTTCAAGCATAAAATGCCTTAATATGGATGATTTTGAGAGGTTCAAGCTCTTCAACACCCCCTAGTGATGTTAGGCGATAGGTACCTGGACCAATATTTTTAAATATGATGTAGAGTCCTAGCCAATTAGCTACAAATTTTTCTCACATATCTAATGACAAATTAAAGTTCTGATGGTTTTCTTTCAAGACAAGATCCCCAACTTCAAAGTCTCTCTGGTGGAATTTGATATTGTAAGTTCATTTTAGTCACTCTTTATAAACATGAAGATGCTCCAGGGCATTCACGTGATGTTCATCAAGTAGCGTTAGTTGATCCAGTCGAGCTTTCCACATAGTGTCATCATCGATGAACTCTTTCAATATGACATGCAATGTTGGAATTTCTAATTCCAAGGGCATAATGGCCTTAGCGCCATATACTAGTGAGAACGGTGTTGCCCTAGTGGGTATTCGAATACTAACCCTATAAGCCCATAATGCAAGGGGTAGCTAGATATTCCAGTATTTATGGTTTTCTTGTACCATATTTTTCAATATGGCCACCACTATCTTATTTGAAGATTTAGCCTACCCATTTGTTTGTGAATAGTATGGAGTCGCAAAACTATGTTTGATTCTATATTTAGATGTCAAAGCTCTCACAATTTTATTCTTAAAAGATGTTCCATTATCCGATATTATTTTGGATGGAATCCCAAAAAGACTTATGATATGCTCTAGTATTAACTCTACTATACGAGCTCTAGTTGTCATTGTTAAGGGTATTGCTTCCACCCACTTTGTAAAATACTCAGTAGCCATGATTATAAATGTATGTCGGCCCAATGATGGAGGAGAGATCTTTCCTATGAGATCTAGTTACCACTGAGCAAATGGCTAAGCTGCTTGTATGGGTTGTAATGCCTATAATGGCAAGGTCGTAAGATTAGCATTATGTTGGAATTTAACGCATTTCTTGACATACACATTGCACTCCTTCTCCATAGTGGGTAAATAGTAGCCCATTCGAAGGATGCACTTGATGATGGCCATGTCATTGAAATGGCCATCGCACATACCATCATGGGCTTGCAAAATTGCCCATGATGCCTCTTGGGGATCTAAGAAATGAAGGAGAACTCCATCGTAGACTCCTCCGTATAGGATATCTCCTATTAAGACATATCTGGACACTTTATATTTAAATGTGTACTTCAAGGAATGTGGAAATCCATATGGGATTATACTAAGTTTTAGGAAGTCTTTAATTTGTGACATCCAATTTTGATAAATCTTAACTTCGACTACTAAGATGACTTGCTCCCCCTCCATATTTACTTTTGCAAATGCAGACTCAACAACAACCCTGTGGTGAATGGTAGTACCACTCCCCATGGGACTCTGAGAGGCTAATGACCCCCAAGGTGCCTTCTTAAGAAAGTCTTCAACTTTGTAGAACCATTCAACTTGTGGTTCTACATTGATCATGTTGATCGATTCTCTATTATCATAGGTTGCACGCTCTACTTTTGGATGTGAGAGCATCTTGACATGGATGGTAGTGAAATTATCAGAAGATAGATTCTAAGGGATTAAAGATACCAAAGAAGCCATGGTATCTGCAAACCTATTTGATGATCGAGGGATTGCCTCAATGTCATACCATTCAAGTTTGGCTAAATATGTGTCAACTAGATATTTATAGGCTTTTAGTATGGGACATCGACACTAAAAAATCCCCTTGACTTGATTTACTATGAGCAAGGAGTCACCAAAGATGTTCAATCTCTTAATATTCATGGCAATAGTTGTGTGGAGGCCTAGTAGTAGGGCTTCATACTCAACGTTGTTTTTGGTGCATGAAAAATCCAACTTGAATGACAAGGGAATTGGAGCTCCTTGAGGCGTGAAGAACACTATTCTAAAACCACCCCATTGTTTGCACTTTGAACCATAAAAGAACAAAGTCATATCAACATTATTCTCTAGTTCTTCGGGTTTGGGAGCTTTAGATATGATGAAGACTACATCATTCGGAAGCTCAATTGTTAGAGGCCTACTATTTGACAATGGTACCTCAGCTAATTGATCTGCTATTACCTGTCCCTTAATGGACTTTTGGCTTATGAATTCTAGGTTGAATTCTATCAATAGCATGATCCACTTCATAGTACATGTATTATGATAAGTATTACTCATCATGTACTAAAAAATATTTTGTTTGGATATAACATACGTCATATGACTTAACATATAGTGTCACAATTTCTTTGTAGTGAACACTACTGCTAAACACAATTTTTCCATGTATGCATACCCAAGCTCATAGCTCACAAAGGTTTGACTAATATAATATATGGTCTGTTCCTTGACTTGCACATTCTTTTGGGCTAAAATGGTTTCCAGTGCAAAGTCATTTGTCGATATATATAGTAGAAAAGGCACCTCTAGCCTTGGTGGAGCTAGCACTAGCGGTGTCACCAGGTATTGCTTTATCTCAATGAAGGTTGCCTTGTAGTCCTCATCCCAGTTGAATGGGACCCCCTTATGTAGTAGTCAATTCATGGGTTGACATTTATCCAATAGTTGGGCGATAAATCACTTTATCGAGGCTACCTTGCCTTGAAGGCTCCTTAATTCCTTAATATTGGTGGGAGGATGCATTTCCAAAATGACCTTGACCTTCGTTGGGTCTACTTCGATGCCTCTCTTAGAGATGATGAACCCTAGTAATTTTCTATAAGTTACGCCAAATATGCACTTCTTAGGATTCAACCTAACATTGTGCTCTATCAGGCGATCGAAGACTTTCCTTAAGACCTCTGCATGCTTTTCTCAAAGCAATGACTTGGCTAACAAGTCATCGATATAATCTTCAAGAATTTTGTGTATATAGTCATGAAAAATGTATGTCATGGCTTGATGATATGTGGCACCAACATTTTTGAGGCCAAATGGTATAACTTTATAGTAAAAAAATTTCCATGGTGTTATAAACATGATTTTATGTTGGTATTTGGGTTTAATCCAAATTTGATTGTAACTAGAAAAACCATCCATTAAGGAGAGCATTTCGTGACCTGCAGATGCACCTATGAGAGCATAAATATTGGGCAACATAAATGAATATTTGGGTGTTGCCTTATTTAGGTCTCTGAAATATATGCAAATATGAATTCTTCCATTGGGTTTTCCCATGGGTACCATATTGGACACCCATTCTAGATAATCAATGGAAATCACAAATTCCACATCCAACAGCTTTTGTAGCTCATATTTTACCATTAATGCTACTGTTGGGTGTATTTTTCTAAACTTTTTCTTAATCAACTTCTTCGTCAGATCTAGTGAAAGGTTATGCGTAGTCAATTTCGAATATAGACCTGGCATATCCTTGTACGTCCAAGCAAAAAAAATTGATCTCTCTTTCAATAGAGGTATGAGGATGGCCTGCTCATCTGGAGTGAGACTCTCTCTAAATTTAACCTTCTTTGCGTAATTGGGATCATTACTGATATCCACCTCTAAGGTTTCCTCTATCGACATATGTGATCCCTCCTCAAGCTGGTGAGGCATAGGAATCATATGGATGTCATCAGTCGAGTTGATTGGTTCCCTTTTGGAAGTATTTTTGGCATGATAAACATCATATTCACAACCTGCTGCAAAATGGAAAGGTTGCAACATTTCTTCATTGGGGAAGAAATCCTAAGGCTCAACGGGTGAATCAGCACGATCCTAGTTGATAGCATCTTTGTTAAGATACAATGGTTTGGATGGATCTTTTGGATTGTGGATTAGAGTGGTTAAATCAATGGATACCATGTTTATGGAATAGAATTGATCTCCAGGACCACACGGACCAACTTTTATAAAATTTGCATAGCCCTCATACCCACGATCTGGCTCTAATGGCACAGGCACAAAAGGGTCTTCCTTTTGAGGACTGTGAATAACCAGATCCTCCCTATGCACTAAATGCAAAATAGGATCGTTAGGCTTATGCAGCTCCATGTAGGTCAGTGGAAGGGTATTAACCAACCGATGGATTTGATCTAGGTTCAACTGTCTTGCTCTCAAACATGCGAACCAACATGTAGCTATCGATAGACCTCATCAATATCGATGGGTTGATGATGGTAATGCAAATAAGGAGGACCAAGGTAGGCCCTCTCTAGCTCATCTTATTTGTCACTATCATAATAGAATCCTTCATTCACCCCCACTCTTAGAGGTCACTCCTCTAAATGAGGCCCCATGAATCTTACTTCTTGTATGATGTCGTCACTATCCAAAAAAATCGGATAATTATACCTCATGTATGATGATATCTAAGAAAACTAGCTCGATCTCTTCCCCTAAATGATCAATGTTGGTAAGGATATCTTAGGTATCCTGCACCGAATCAATAGGCAATATATGACGTGCATATAAAGGCCTTACATAAGCGCCTTCGACTTCATCCTCATATTCATCATCGTTTGAGGATTCTTCATCTGCATCATAATCTAGTCCACTCATATCGGAGGTGGACTCCGCTTCATATTCATTACAAATATCTCTTAGCTTCATATTGGTTGTAGTAATGGGGTCACACCCCTACATGTCTATTTCATCGACTGCATCATGGGTTTGGTGTCCCAGTTGATCTCTGGGGTTCATATTTGTCTCAGTCTGCTCAAGGAGCCCTTCACGATGATATTCGAGTGGCTCAATGGTGACGATAGATATCATAGAGTGATTCCTCTAGAATTTGGAAGGATCTGGATGATATGGATTAAAATCCACATCGTCCGCCATACTCAGGTACAGATGATCTAGGGATGCTATGAGCAAATCATTCTACCCACGTATCTGTAACCCTAGACCGAATCTATTAGTGACTAATTGATAATGAGTTTCTAATAGAGTTCTCCATCCTTGTTCGAATATACCAAAGTTCGTATCCATGCCAATGATATAGCTCAAAAATACACATGGCATACTCTGAATTAGATAGATAACAAACGTTTACCGTGAAAGGTTCCTCATCATCTTCATCCATGGGCTCTCACGTTGGAAGTTGGTCTAGCCCCGCATATTTTAAGTAAGTTTGGTTAGGAAGCTCTCCCAATGGAACCACTGATCCAACCGAATAACGATGAGTGGATGGTCATCCCATCTCCTATGTAGTCTTTAGAATTGGACCAAAGGTCACATTCTGCACAAGGTACTTGCCTAAACCGGTATTAGCGAGATGTACCATCACTCATGGTGTGGATGACCCTACTGAAGATGTAGGCGAGGTAGGCTGAGGTGCCTCCTTGGCTTTGTCTTGGGGTTACTCAACTTCCATGGGAATGGGAACCTCCTCGGTGATTGGATCGAGCTCTCGCTCTTTCTCTTTCTCATCCAATTTCACCTTCAAGTTCTTGTCATCCCGATACATGACCAATGTCGACAATTTTAAATAAATCACAGTGGTGTACTCCGATCTATGTGACACATATGGCATTGGTTGAGCATGCACTGTCGGTTTAACTCCTGGTTTCTTTATTGGCGATGACAACCAAACATCCAGGTGCATTTATGGGAGTATGAAACCCCCAAGAAAATATACTAGGTTCACAAACTTAAATGGATCTTCATCTAATGCCACTACATGAACCAATCCCTCGTGAATATATTTCATGCATTGATGTAATATCGAGGGGACACAACACATTTCACAAATCCAAGGCCTATCGAGTAATATGTTGTACTACATGGCCCCTTCTATCACATGAAACATTATTGAAATGGTCTTTAGACCCACCTGCATGGGTAGGATAATTGTGTCGATAGTCGAATATAGTGCATTGTTAAACGCTCTCAATGTAAATGTAGTTGGCACAATGTGTGATTTAGGTAGCTTCAAATGACTCAGTGCCTTGGTCGTTATTATGTTGATCGATGAGCTAGTATCAATCAAGACCCTTTAAATGGCATGTGATTCACACATGCGATTATGTGCAACGGCAAGTCTATCATAGTTGTAGAAATCATCCTTATCTCATGATCATAAAATTGGATCATCGATTCCTAACACTATTGTACATGTCCCACAAAATTAGGAAATGCTTGTGCATCCTGGGACTGTACTTCAATGGAACTCAAAATGTCCATAAGAGTCTCCTTGTGCCTCAAGGACTACTATATTAATTCATATATTGACAACTTCGCATGAGTTATCTACAGGTTTTGGACCAACCTACTCCTTATGGTCACCACCGATCTTGTTGGTGGGCCTGGAATATTTTGTGTCGATCGTTGATTTGACGTGGCTTGTATTTGAATAGGAGAATGAGGTTGATTATGTTATTTGTATATTACATGCCTAGTGACAACATTGACCATGCCTATGAACCCCTGGGTAGGTGGTTTGACTTACACCTAGTTAACTTGACCAATGTTATTTTGAGGCGCCTCATGATTTGGTAAGGGATTTTTGTAAATCCCCATATTATGATTATCGGGTGCCTACGGGTTGTGTGGCACTACAATCTCACCTTTGTCAATCATATTTTGCACCATGTTTTTGAAATACCAAGACACCTCGATGTCATGACCTTTCATTCGATGAAAAATGCAAAACAAATCCTCTTGGAACTCCTTTGGTTTTGGTTGATTGGGGTCTATCATCTTGATTTCAGACAACCTAATCGCCTTGGCCTTGCATAGCTGATGGAAAATAGATGCCAACGATTCTGTAAATGGTGTGAACTGGAGAGGTGGACATTGATATTTGTTATTACCCTTATAATTGTTGTTGCGCTTGTCATATTGCACAAGAGGAGGTTGGGCTTGATAATTTTGTTTATGTTTCCCATTGTCCTCCCATTGGAGATTTAGTACCACTTGATTCACATGGGCCTACTTGCCCTGTTATTTTGTGGCACTCTTCTTTTTTCCCTCTCCTATTTTTGAGCTTCAAGTTGCCTTCCTACAACTTGATATCCTCAATCACTTTGGCTTGCACCAAAGCCTCTTCGAATGTTGGATACTATTACAGTTGCAGCAGTAACGAGATGTGCTTGGAATAACTCTTTGTAAACATTTGGGTAAACTCTGTGGCAAGAATAGGGAATGGTAACTTCACCACTAGTCTCCTCCATCTATTTTCATATTACTCTATTGGCTCATCATCGCATTGAGCTAGCACAGCCAGATCAAAAATATTGGCCTATTTATTGATGCCAAAGGAATAGCATTCAAGAAAGGCATCAGCTAATTATTTGAAACTAGTTATGTTGTGTTTCTTTAGATGATTGAACCACTCTCGGGTTGGCCCTAAAAGTATCATGATGAACATACACAACAATAATGCATCATTGCTTGCTATCTAAAAATAATCATCTAGAAAGCTCGTGGCATGTTCTTGTGCGTCTTCATCACCCTTAATATTGTCCAACCTAGGCATATAAAAATGCTTAATGTAATTCAGAGTAGGTATAGAAGAATCCAAAGGCTCGTTATGAATTTTCCTCAATGTTAGCTTTTGAATAGTCGTGCCTTATCTTTCGATGGCTCTAATCTTCTCAGCTAAGGTCTTATAGACCTATGAAGATAGAAAGTCCTCCTCCCTAAGTTGACGTGTAGGTGGCTTAGGAGGTATTTTCTTCCTCATACAAGATGGAGGTCATTACTTTTCCTCCTCATCAACTCGAGAGCTCTCAGGATATCCCTGCTCGTATCCATCTCCCCTTGCTTCTTCATGTTACCTCTACCTTTTATTATCGAGCGGTAGTGGCTGCTCCCTCTGTTTAGCACTAGCATGAGTACGAGTGTCTCTATGCTCTTGATGCATATCAGCTTGAGATAAAGAATTTCTATACACATGCTCTCTATGCTCATCTTGAGGATATAGACCATCCCTAGCTAACATATCCTCTTGCTCCATGTGTTCCTTCTAGGCAAGGATACGCTCTTCATGCATGGACTAATCATATAGCCTCTATCTTATGAGCCTTTGCGCTTGAATATTTTCATCTTCTATGTGCTGCCTCTCTATGCGAGCATCCTCCAATTGATCTTGGAGGAGTTGGTGTTTCTACTCTGATACCAATTGATGTGATCTATCGATTTGATCGACCATGGGAGGCCTCTGGTATCCTTGCTCTGTATGAGTGACCTTGTGGGTTT
Source organism: Wollemia nobilis (assembly GCA_028583015.1). Taxonomy (NCBI): domain Eukaryota; kingdom Viridiplantae; phylum Streptophyta; class Pinopsida; order Araucariales; family Araucariaceae; genus Wollemia; species Wollemia nobilis. Next base: position 442,441 of record JAQPPZ010017255.1, read on the forward strand.
TGTACCCATCGAAATGATGTGTTATACCTTTACCTCTATTTGTGAAGATGGTATTGGCCTCCTACTATATCCTATACTATGAACCACCATGCATAGATAGTGGGTGTGTGACATGAGGGCGCTTAGAAGCCTCCCCATATTCTCTAGTAGTGTGGACGATACTCACTCTACGCTCACTCGAGGTACGAGTGGGTGGAGTGGAAGGCTTGTAATCTAGCTGCTCTAGAATACTACCTAAACCCTCTAGATACCTAGATCGCCATCTCTTATGCGGTGCATTATCTCCCACCTATACATCAGTAACATTAAAAGCAAGGGGCTCTAGCCTATACCGAAGGTGGAGCCATAGATCCCCATGGACTTAGTCATAGGGAACCAACCTGGTCCCCTACACAACAAAATCTTTGATTGATCCCATGGATGCGTGTGCATTATGGTCTCTATAATGGCTCTCAAGTGGAACACCCTCATGATGGAAGATTTCTTGTTCTATCATGTGCCTAGAGGAGTGTACCGAAGCTCCTCTATCCGAGGTTTTCTCTACAGGCTCCCCTTGTGTCAATTTATCTCCTCAAATTCTAGCCGAACAACATTCAATTCGCTCATGTGGTTGAGGAATTGACATGTACTATTGTGAATTGGTTAGGGGTTGGTCATTAGCATTGGCTTTGGACCATTTTCGACCATCGCATGTATCCACCATTGTGTACCTAGTGTCTAGATGTATTATTATTAAGAAAACAATGTATACAATAATGATTATCTCGTTTTAAATTTTAAAAGTGAATCCTAAACTGTTTGATGTGTTTTCAAGATTTATTGTATTAGTGTAGAAACTCTTATCATTTTTTGCAAAACTTGTTGGATTTTATTCTTAGTTTAATGGCTTTCACTTGTACGCTCATAGCTCAACAACTTGGCTATGAACTCCAAGTCGCATAATCCAACCTATAATGTGTGGTAATGAAGCCCACACATGGTCAAGGAGCACAAGTCCTCCCATATCCTCACCCATTTTCCCCCAGTCAGCATTATACCCTCCAAAGAGAATACATGCAAATTTTCTAGGGTATGAAAGGTTCTCGGATCCGGTATTGGTCTAGTATCCAAAAGGTTCATAGGATTTGGGCCAACGGATGGAAGTTACACCCACTATTGTTGAACCCTACTAGTGGTTGGATTTCAAGCCCAACTCACTAGCATTTAAGTGCCAAGTGGTGTGTGTGGTTCCTTTTAATATACATAAAAGAAATGCATCATATAGCATACATGCTCATTTTCTAAATGCTATGCAAATGAAAGATGTTTCAAATTTCAAAAATGCAAGCTATTCTAGATGCTCTTTAAGACTATGCACATTATGATGCTAATTGGCCACTAATTGGGCCTCACACATGCAAACCATCCACACATCTCTATAAAGCATGCTGTAGCCTAGGGAGGACTACAATCAAAGGTCCTTTGTTCCCAGAAGCACCTTTCTATTGGAAGAAAAACATGAAAGCAAACTAGGACGATTGATTTTACCCTTTTCTTAGTTCTTTTCCTAATTTGTGTTCGAATTAAACTTACTGTGAAAACACAAAGAGCATAAAAGTAATAGAGGGTTGAAAATAGGACCTACCTCAGGTCTTGCATTAGTTGATATTCTGAATTTGACTGTCTATGTCACATAGGTCTGATATGCGGTTATTACTTTAAACCATACTTTTTACTCATGGTTCATTTGTTTGCCCGTAGATGATAGCTATGATCTATACCTACAAGTGCAAAAACAAGTAAAACACAATCAGGTCCTATAAATATGAGGTTCCATCGTGATCGCCTTCTGTAACCACCAAAAAGGCTCACACCTAAGGCATCCTATTGCAATAATTGATAAAAGCATAACATGCATACAAGAACAAGAAATTGACAACAAATGAATCAAGAAGAAATATACTTTATTCCATTATATTTGAAGTCAAAATCAAATTACAGGTACATCCCTCTTAGGGATAATCATATTGATACAATATTACAATAGGAGTGTGTAATTGTTTCCCTCTCAAGGGTAGGTGTGATTTCTAAGTGCCTTTTAGGATGACACGAACTGCTCTAGGGTGGAGGTACCCTCTTCTTCACGATGGGGAAGGAACTTGATGGTTGGTTCTCCTTTGAAACTATTCCTTGCGGTCAAGAAACAACATAGAAGTGTCAAAAAGATAGGCAACCTCTCATGATGAGGCCCTTTGAGGAAAATTGCATAATGACACCATTAAACATGCATAATCAAGAAAACATGGAAAGTGCTTCTAAACTATGCAAACTAAATCAAGATTCATATTATAGCGTAAAGAAAGACAACAACTACTCTATGCATGGATCAAATGTGTAAAATGAAGCATAAACATGCATAAAGAAACCATTTAAGTCCTAATTGAAGCATAACATGAAGAAGCTAATATAAACTAATTCTATGGTCAGAAGTCTGCTAAACTGCAATTAAACCATAAAAATAAGTAATCTAATATAATTACCCGGACAAAAATAAAAGAGGAAGGACCCGCAATCATAGCGTGCGGCACACATAAACCATGGTTGAAATCCGTGGTTAGCACTCTGATAGGCTTACACTCAATTCCAATGGTAGTGGGCTTAACCTCCTTGTCCAATTGATGTTCAAGGGTCACCTTCGGTGTCCTTCTGATAGGTTTGGAAGTTGAATCGCTATGATGGGTCTTCTTTTACTCGAATTTACATTTTTTAGTTCTTCTAGGCTCCTAAAACTTCCATGGCAAATTGATCTTTGGGTGAATAGCAAAGTGGCCTTCTCAAATGCATGAATTCAGTATGCAATTTGATAGGGCTTCGTTGCTCGCTTGATCAATTAACTCTCTCTATTCTCTCCCCATTTGGAGGGGGTATAGGATGCCCTAAGACTGGGGGTGGCTTCCTAGAGAAGCCAAGATCAAGAAGAGGTGGTTAGGACAGTTGGAATGGAAGCCTCTAGAATCTTTCGTCCATTAACCACCTTCTTCTAGATCAAATGGTCGTTCCAACCGATTTGGCTCGGATTGAAGGCCAACTAAAATTCAATTAAAACCACAAGTCACAACTACGGTCTAGACTATAAACCGCATGTTTTAGTTGCGATTCAGCTATAAACCATAGGTTTGGGCTGTGATTCAGACTTATTAGGCCAAGGAGCCCAAATTGAGTGGTTAGAACCACTGCTCTATCTTGGAATCTATCCAAGATATTCCATATGGTCTTGTAGCATGTCCATATGAGTAGTCACCCTCAACATGATGTGTTTTAGGTGTCTACACTAGTCATATTTTCTATATCACCTAGCGGTTGTAGGGGATGGTTATCCATGCATTCCAATAGGATGAGAAGGTCACCATAAGGACACGTTCAAAATAAAACACGCTCCACTAGAGCTTACACCATGAAAAAAATTCCAGCTCGACCATAAGAGATATTGGCAAGGGAAAAATGCAATGGGTCATGTGGTGGCTTGAACGCAGGACTGGGAAAATATGGAGAACACGACTGTAGGAAAAATTGACTAATAAATGGAGAATATGGTGCAGATTTTTTATGGACTCATGGTTTGAGGGAGGCTAGCTAGATAGAAAGTACAAACATATTTTTGATGTTTTTTGGCTATTGCAACTTTGGGAATTGATAGAAGCAATGTGGTAGATAGGAGAAAGAAGCATGGCAGATTGCAGTGAAAAGCAAGAGGTAACATAGGTTCTCCCACCGATACAGATCTTCCATTTATAATAAACTAGACTTGATATCAGCTATTGTAGAAACCAATCAAAGTACACTCATTTGGCTTCGAGCACAGGCAGAAGAATATAACTCAAAAAAATTCTTCTTCTCATTAAAAACTCAACAAATTAAATGGAGTATGCTCCTCTGTCACTGTAGCTTCACCTTTGGAATGGTAGAAAAAAAAAACAAAGACAAAGGACTTGCTTAAATAGCAAGTCCAAAGACCTTGCTTAAATAGCAAGTCCATCATAGCAAAGCAAAAGAACCACCTCCTATGACATAGTCTGCCAATATGTAACTTGGATATTTTAATAAAGTAGAGGGATGCTTTTCATTTTTATTGTATTTAATAAAATCTTTTAATAACTTTATTAAGTGGCCGACAAAATGGTTCCATTGTTTTTTTTTAGATTTTTGAATTTTTTAATGTATTCAACAAAAAAAATGGTATATAAAAAAAATATGCTTTATTCCGAAAGCCATTTCAGTAGATTTTGGAAGAGTAAAATATTATTATTGTTTTTCCCATAGATGAAGGCCAAATTGACACCCGATCATATGGTTGTTTATAGTCGTCGAAAAGGTTTTTTTGAGTCAGATACATTGGTGGTTTCCATTTTCCTTTTTGAGGTAGTTTAACCTATCTTTTTTTATCTCAAATATGTTGTATCATGGAGTGCACTCTCGGTTGAACCCGACACTCCCATTGCATTTGATTGTGATTCTAGTATCTAGTCACCATATCTATAGCACCTGATGGATGTAACGACTGGTTACCCACGCATTCTGGTAGGATGAGAAAGTCACCATAAGGGCACATTCGACATCTATATTGGTGCCCTTTAATTTTTATTCCTTTTTTTTTATTTGTCCACAAGTTTTGGATCTTGTTATCAACCCATTATGTTCGATGATCACCTTCATGTTGAGGTGGCAGTTGTTCTAGAGGATGTGGATATAGCAGGTGCGCTTCGAGCAGTGGCACATCACCTTACTGTAGATGATATTCTGGTGGCAAGTAAACTTCTTTTTTGTGATTTACCACCTGGGGCAGTTGCAACTACCCACAAGAGGCAAGAAGCAACTATCATCTGTTGTTGTTTTATTTGGGTGTTAGTGGTTAGAAATCTGATGCAAATGTATTGAAGTGTTGTGCACACAACCTGGATATAAAACTATGATTGAGCCTTACTGCATGCTCGGATAAGGGTCACTAATGGATGATGTACACTATGTTTCATGCAAACATGAGCCTTATAGAGCCGCTGCAATCTTGCAATCTTGTTCATCTGGTTTGAGAGCAACAGTGGGTGTGCTAGATGCAAATCAACGTGGGAGAAGCATGGCCATCGTGGCATTGTTGAGATTTGTGATATCTAAGAGGATGAGGAATGTGTTCACCTCGTGATGGAGCTTTTCTTTGATGTAGATATGTTTGATTGAATCATCGAGAAGTAAAGATTTAGCGAAAAAGAGATGGCGGGAGTCTTGAGAGGGCGTATATATCATTGTGTGTAATTTATGTGCATGGGAGTCTTGAGAGGGCGTATATTTCGTTGTGTGTAATTTATGTGCATGGTTTCTCAGCGTCACCACTGTCAGGCTCTACAACGATGATATTCGAAGCTTGCGATGATCACCTTCATGTTGAGGTGGTAGCTATACCCACATCCTCTAGAGCAGCTACCACCTCAACATGAAGGTGATCATTGTAAGCTTTAGAAATCCAGCCTCCTACTCAGACTACCGCATGTTCTCCTGCCACCGCCATAATGAGATCGTCTGAAATAAAATAACTTCCAGATTGGTGTTGTTGAGTCATACTGAACAAAAAACACTTCAACACAGTCATATAATTTAAGAGGCACTGGAAAAAAAAGCTTCTATTCAAAGCATGCTCTACAACGATTCCATATTATTTCTGTGGATATGTCATTTTGGTGGAGGTGTAGACAGAAGAGTATTTGTCAAAGCGAGGATTTGTCACTTCATCCCTCATCACAATGGTATGACCATGATTCCTGGTCTCTAAGATTCACATAAATCTACACGGAGGCATCAATGTACGTAGAGCTGATAGAGAAGACGGTAAAAAAATTCTAACGGTTTTATGTTTTTCTTGGATACAGTGAACGGTTGACGTCGAAAGACCTTTGATAGGGCAGTGCCTACCCTTGTGGGATGATCTAAAAATTAAAATGAGACTGGTGCACCCAAAAAAATGTGGATGTGGTGTAGACTGGCCCATCAATGTGGAGTTAGACTGGCCCATCAATGTGGAGTTAGCTGCAACTAAGGATGTGGTGTAGACTGGCCCATCAACGTAGTGTTAAGTACAGTGGAAGACATGGTACAGTGGAGAACGTGGTGTAAATAGTAAGTCACCATCTGTATCATTTTGTGAAAGTGCAATTCCTCAATGGAGCTTCCAAAGGTAGTTGGTGCTTTCAGCATTTTTTTTCTAATGCATACAACGAAGTTTGTGCAACGTTCATTCAAGAAATATACAAATGGTGAATGTTTTTTTACCGTTGTTACAGTGGAAGCCCATGGTGAAAATCAGTTCACTGATTCTGCACCATATTTCTTTTCGTCACAATGGAAATTTATTGCCAGTTATCCAACAAAAAAGAGCATTGGTCGACGCATGGTGATAAAGGTACCTCGTGTTCCAGTTTAAGAGTCACTCAACGCATGCTTTAAACCTACATTGCATTATGAATATTACCATGAAATCCGTAAGATTTCGAAGGAGGATCTCTACCATGCCGTGCAGAGGATTTTTTGCGCATCTCTCTAACTAGACGTTAGCAATCATGCTAGATTTCGATAGTATAGCAAAGAAGTGCGCAACATAAGACTTGGATGTTAAAGAAGGCTGAGATGATTCCGATGAGGCTACCGATGCTACCTTCCTGCGAGCCTCTGCCAGCTCTTCTTTGTCCTCCAATCTCACTTCCAACAGACCTGGGCAAAATATTGTGGGCATTTAGATCTGGGAGGACTGTGATCCCGACGATGGGCATCTCCCTAAACTTGTGGAGGACCGTGTTATTCCTCACCATGCTCAGAGTACTACCGTCAAACTCTCCATAGCCTTCTTCTTAGTTTGGTTTCATTCTTGACTGCATTCTAGTTTTTCGGTGATCGTGCAATGTTTTTTCTTTCTAGCGATGAGTGTTTTTTCATGGTTATGCATTGTTCCAAAAGGTTGTGACACCTTCAGTTATATAACTGTGTTGAAGTACCTTTTATTCAGTATGACTCAACAAAACCAATCTAGAAGTTATTTTATTTTAGATGACCTCATTATGGTGGTGGCAGGAGAACATGCGATAGTTTGAGTGGGAGGCTGGATATCCAGAGCTTATGATGATCGCCTTCATGTTGAGGAATCAGTTATTCCAGAGGATGTGGGTATAGTAGGTGCGCTTCGAGTAGTGGCACATCACCTCACTACAGATGATATTACGGTTGCAGGAAAAATTCTATTTTATGATGTGCCACCTGGGGCAATTGCAACTACCCACAGGAAGTAAGAAGCAACTATCATCCGTTGTTTTATTTGGGTGTTAGTGGCTAGAGATCTGATGCAAATGTATTGAAGTGTTGTGCACGCAACCTGGATCCAAAACTATAAATGAGCCTTACTACATGCTTGGAGAAGGGTCACTAATGTCTTTGTCATACCACAGCTTGCTCACACCGGCAGGGCAAATGCAAATGGTGGCAAAGTGCGGCTCTACACCCCGCCACTGCGCCTCACCATAAAAAAAAATTAAATGTTGTGTGGCAGTTCTTAAAAAAAACTTTGCACTGCCATGGAAGAATGGTGAGTTCGTCAAATATTGCAAGGGAGCTCTTTGAAAAGCTTTTACAGCATAACGCAGGCACTCTGGTAGGTGATAACAATTCCACGGTGGCTGAAAAGTAATCTCAAAATCAAGATTTTTGTGCGAATGCAATCCTTGTCGAGGGGATCGCGTAGATCAGATTTTTGTATGGTTTTGCATGCCAAGATTTCTCCAGAGCAGACGTTGGAGCAACGGTGTATGCTTGCGGCAGATTTCCTCCTGTCGATCAACCACGCTTACTCTTTTTTTACAAAAATAGTCCCACTTTTCCTATCCACGATATCAAAAACTACACACCATGAAGAGTAAATTCCAATTTGAATTAGAAACCAAAAAGGTGGCATAAATTTATATGTCGGTAATCATGGCAGACATAGGGTAATAATGGAAAACGTGGGGGGCACCCAATGCCAAGTACTGACGACATCCTTATCATGGACAAAGTCCTTGTCTGTAATAATATTGAAAAGCACAACTGATTGAATGGGCACCAGCTTCGCCTGCTTATCCCACCAGCCGATCCGAAATGCCTGGGGTCAGTGCTGGTGCAAAATGAGGGCGATCTCCGCTATAGATTTTACAAATTTTACAACAAAAAAGGATGCCACAAACTGCTCTGGTCCAGATTTGCAATGGGCTACAATGGACACCTCTCCACATGGCAACGGTATTAATTTATTGGGAAGACCATGTTTTGGCATTGACAACAGATGGCACCTACAACATTTGAATGGGATGAAACCACCATACCCCCCAAAAAAAAATGGTTAAAAATACTGCACTATTCACTAGTATGAAATAAAACTTCCACTCTGTGTAGTAATAATCCACCAAGTTGTTACAGTTGCACTATTCACTAGTATGAAATAAAACTTCCATTCCGTGTAGTAATAATCCACCAAGTTGTTACAGTTGTGGTGTTCATTTATAGATATGTACACAAACTGACCATTGTAATATTTCTACCCTCCAAACACAGCAGATCACTCGTGAGCACTTGAAGATGTGTCTCATTACAAAAAACTCAATAGAGACTAAAAAATCTAAAAATTATGACCTCCCAATAATAAAAAAACAAGCCATGAATTTTTATTAATAACTTTCTGGTTTCCAATCCATCAAAGGATGAAGAGCATACTCCCTCGGTATTAAAGAAAGAAAAAAATAGGGAGGGAAAAATGAGAAGGATTTCCATGAGGCAAATCCTCCCTCAGGTTCACAAGGCAGGAAAAGCCTTCTCTGATACCATGTTGGAAAATAAAATACTTCATATTATTCAATGACAAAGACCTTGCTTAAATAGCAAGTGCATACAATATGATCCATTGGATCATAACTAACTGAGTTAATCTCAACCACTCAAACTTATCCTAGTAACAACTTAGGATATATTATGATATACTCTAACAATAACCCTTGTGAAAGGTCCAAGGTGTAGACCAATTGGTGCAATGAAATCCCATAAGGGGGAAAAACGCCGAGGGTTCAAATCTTGGTCCTTGCCAAACAAAACTCTTGTCTCTTTTCTCATTCTTTCAGCAACGTAAAAGGTTTAAAATGATTGCAACATGGCGGTTATAGGGGTGGACTATAGGGAGTACTATGGGGTAACTTTTAGGGTGGAAAGTATAGAATATTATGGTGGTCATAAAGATAGACAACTTGCCTAGATCATCATGGTAGCTACTGATTCCACCATGTAAAATAAAATAAAATAAAACATAGCCCTTGTGCCCTTCTATTCTCCATCTCTTCACGAGTCAATTTTTTTAGGGTTGGAGATCTACTGGTAGGACTTGTTATAGGCTTGGAAAAAAAATATGGTCGAGATTGAGGAAATTTAGAGGTGCATCCTAAAGCCTTGAATTTTTCTTTTGATAATTTAGCCAATTGTATTATTTGTTGTAATATTTGGGATCTCAACAGTTTAATCTCAACCCTAATGTCATCCTTCAAACCACTCACAAAGTAATTTCGAAAGGAGTCAATATTTATACAAGTGGTATGATTGGAAAGTTTTTCAAATTGTGTTTGATACTCTTGAACAGTTGAGATTTATCTAAGTTTAAAAATAGCTCTTGTAAAATATTCAAACTCACTAGGACCAAAGCGAATGAGTAGACATTCAAATTCTTGCCAAGAAAGGTCAAATTCAGCCTTCCTAAGCCACTAAAACCAATGTAGTGCATCTAATTCAAAATTGAAAGAGGTAATTATCAAATGCATGTAGCATGGGATATTATGAAGATTGAAAAATTGTTCTGCCTTACAAATCCACCCCTTTGGATCTTTTCCATTAAATTTTGGGAAGTCTAATTTGGGTAACTTGAAGCTATTATTATTTGGTATAGTCTATTGATGGTGGCTCGTACCTTCATCTTGAGGCTCATGTTGATCCAATTTGTCATGTGGGGTGAGGCCATTAGATAAACAATTGTCCAACGCATCAAGTATCCTGGTGATTGCACTCATTGAGTCCTAGAAAGTTTGGAGTTGTCTTTATTTGTTCTAGGATATCATTGAATAGACTCCCTAGCTTGTTAATAATTTTGTCTTCCATTTCTTGTTGCCTTTGTTGTTCTCGAGTACCTATAGCCATGTTCTAAGAGTTATGACCCTTTGGTGATACTAAAAATAGAAGTGTGATTTCAAGGGTTACTATTTTAGTAAGGATTCTAAAAAGTGGCTTGGGTGCTATATAGAAAAATTATTAGCTCGAGAAGATGATCACAATGAGCTATATACCACAACAGTGGTTTTTTATTATATTACTTTATTATTGAAAGGGTATTCCTACCCTTGTCTTGCTAAGCAGTAACCACATTCCATAATGTAAATAAATTAATATATATCCAATAGAACCGAGAGTAAATAAAACATCAATTTGAATGCAATACAAAATCGAGAGGGAATGAATGATAAATTTATTAAACTATATGTGCCACTTAAGGAGGGTTGGTCCTCGCCACTTGGAGGGCTCAGTCCTCTACGAATAACGCAAATGAATAATTGGATATATCAAAGGTGATTTCAAATTAAATCAAAGAAACTATATTAATGATAAATTAAATAAAAAATATTTGGAAACCTAACATAGCCGACTAGCTATGTTAGGTATGTAACATGGCTGCCCTCGAAAATATTTGTCCTCAAAGCTGGAAATGTTTGGAAAATACTTTCAGGTTCCCATGTAGCATCTTCTTCAGGTAGGTACTGCCATTTGATGAGGAATTTTTTGATGTGTCGAGATCTCAACATACATATTCTGCTTTGTAAAATTGCTTCAGGTTGGAGATATATATGTCCTTCTTCATCGAGTACTGGTAATTCTAACTGAGATTGTACTTTCTAGTCGATCACCTTTTTGATATAGGAAACGTGAAATACTGGATGTATACAAGATGATGGAGGAAGCTCTAGTTGATATGCCACTTCTCCAATGCGACACACTATTTTGTAAGGGCCATAAAATCATGGAGCCAACTTTTGACTGATCTTGATCTTCAATGACAATTGTTTGTAGGTTTGCAAACACAGAAACACCATATCACATGTATTAAATTATCTTTCCGAATGGTGTGTGTCTTGTTGTTTGTTCATATGATTTTGTGCTTGGACCAACTTGTCTTCGATAATTTTGAGCATTGACTATCGGTGTTGGAACCAATCATCTACTTGGGCCACTTTGGAAGAACCGGGTACATAATCTACTATTGTCGGTGGTTTAATTCCGTACAATGCTTCAAATAGAGACATATTGATGGAATAATGGTACGAAGTGTTGTACCACCATTTTGCCAAGGAAATCCAATGACTCCATTGATATTGTTTATCCTAAAAAAAACATATTAGATAGGTACCCAAACATTTGTTAACTATCTTAGTTTGGTCAATTGTTTGTGGATGGTATGCAGAGGACATATTCAACTTGGTACCACTAGGATGAAATAATTATGTCCAAAAATTGCTAGTAAATATGGGATCACAATCACTTACAATATTTTTTGGCATTCCACGCAATTTTAAAATTGAGTCCATAAATACCTTAGCCAGTTTACTTGCTAAAAATGGATGTTGTAAAGATTGGAAATGAGCATATTTGGAGAGGCGATCCACTATCGCAAAAATTACTATTTTACCTTCTAATTTAGAAAGACCTTCAATAAAATCCATTGAAATATATTCCCATTTATGATCTAGAATAGGTAATGGTTGAAGCAATCCTGGTGATTTGATTGTCTTGCCCTTATTGCATTGGCATACTTCACATTTAGCCACCCATTGTTTGACCTCTACTTTTAATCCTTTCCAATAAAAGGATTTTTTTATTCGCATATAGGTTTTCAAAAAACCTGAATGTCCTGTTGATGGAGAATCATGCGATTCATCTAGAATCCTTGATTTGATTGTAGCATTATGTGGAATGTAAATGTGATTATTTCTTCTTAACACCTTGTCATCATAGGATAAAAGAGGATGCTTGGATGAACCCAAAAACAATTCCTGAATTATTTGAGCAGTTTTTATATTGGACAACCATTCTTCTTGTAGTTGAGAAATCCACTAGGAACATGGACCTCAAATAGCATTAATAACTACTTCATATTCATATTTTTGTAATAATGCATCTACTGCCACGTTTTATTTCCCTTTATTATACTCGATAATGAAATCATATCCCAATAATTTTTTTAACCACATGTTTTATCTTGGATAAGAAAATCATTGTTCTAGAAAATGCTTGAGACTACTATAATTGGTTTTAATAATAAAATGGCTACTGATTAAGTAATGTCTCCATTTCTCCACTATGTGAGGAATAGCCAACATTTCTTTCTCATATGTGGACCTTCCCAAAAAAATTCGTGAAATTTGTTTACTTTCGAATGCCAAGGGATGACCATCCTACATTAATACTGTCCCAATACCTATTCCTAAAGTGTCACATTCGATCATGAATGGTTTGTAAAAATCTATAGTTGCAAAAATTGGAGTAGTACACACTGTTTATTTGAGAGCTTCAAAAGCTTTAGTGGCTACTTTCAACCAATAAAAAGCATTCTTTATTTTAAGAGTTGTGAGAGGAGCTACAATTTTTCCATAGTTACACACAACCTTGCGATAGTAGCCGGTAAGACCCAAAAAACCATGAAGTTTCTTGATGGTTTTAGGTAAGGGCCAATCTTGAATTAGCTTTATCTTCTTGGGATCCACTTTAACACCTTACTGAGAAACTATATGACCCAAGTACTCAACTTATTAAACACCAAAAGAGCATTTAGAGCATTTGACAAATAAATTTTCCTTGTGCATTATATGAAGAACCCTTCCCACATGCATCAGATGGTCATTCCATGTTTTACTATATATTAGTATATCATCAAAAAAACTAGGACAAATTTACAAAGGAATGGATAAAACACATGGTTCATGAGACTTTGGAATGTGTATGGGACATTAGTGAGACCAAAAGGTATGACCAGGAATTCATAGCGACCTTCATGAGTACGAAAAGCTATTTTGGGAATATTCACTTCCTTAACTCTAATTTGGTGAAACCCAGAATGTAAATCCAATTTTGTAAAACAAATTGCACCATGTAGTTCATCTAGTAAATCATCAATGATAGCTATAAGGAATTTATACTTGATGGTAATTTTTTTAATGGGATGAAAATATGGACACATACACCAATAATTGTCTTTGCGATGGGCCAAAAATACTGGTGAAGAATAGGGACTAGTGTTGTGATGGATGACTCAATGTTCTAATAGTTCTTGGACAATTTTCTCAATTTTTTGTTTTTTGAGGTTGGGGATATCGACAAGGATGACCATTATGAGGAAGAATTCTTGGAACAATATGTATGGCATGGTCTTGGGATCTTTTATGAGATAGTCCCTTGGGTTCATGGAAAACATCATCATTGTTAGCCACAATGTTTTTCAAATATTACGATTGAATTTTTGGCATGGCTTGTGCTTGTCGTTCCATACAATTAATTTGAGCAATGAATCTGTAACTTCCTTTAATTAATATTTTCTCCATGCTGTGAGAACTTACTACCCTTTATGGAGGTTTTGGAATTTCTTGGAGGTGAATGGTCTTTCCCTTTTCTTCCCATTCCACAAATCGTTATCTGTAATTAAAAATGATCATGTCCAATTGTTCTAACTATTAAACTCCCAAAATGACTTCTGAATTCCCTAAATTTATAACAAAGAGAGGCTCATGCCAGGTATAATTTCCTATTTTTAATAAAATTGGAGATGTTCTACCGATACATTGAGCATTTCCTTTGTTCGCAATTATAACTTGAAACTTATCTTTATTGGAGGAGTTAATGTGGAAGTTTAATGCCCTGAATATTTTTGTATCGATAAAATCATGAGTACTTCCTGAATCAATCAACACATTTACCTTCATTTGTCGAATGAATCATGATACCTTGATTGTATGGTGAGATTATAGTCCCATAAGAGCATGTACTAAAATTGCCATAGTGTCCTCTTCAACTACCACCTCCCCTTGTTCAATTTGTTCTTCTATTATGGGAGAGTCAGGTAAATTGATATCCACTATTTCCTCCTCATCTTCTTTGTCAGCATATTCTATTTGAAAGTTTTGTCTTAGTACACATGCTTGATATTTTGGATGGTGATTGCGATATTTAAAACAGTAATATCTTGATGGTTGGTCATTTCTACAAAAATAATTTTTGTGATATTGATATTTATTATAGGAATCACGATGGACATATGTTCCATATTGCACCTTCTTATCAACCAACTTGGCAATATTTATACGGGCATCTAAAGAAGTTGGATCTTGTAGGTCAAATTTGATTTGAATATTTTATTTCAACCCATTTCTAAAAGCAGATACCACCACATCGGATGATAATTTTCTTGCGTAGGAAAGCAGACTAGTGAATTATGAATTATACTCCCTTACTGGTCCTATTTTTTTAAGGGATAACAACCGAACCATGTATGAAGATGAGGATCCTTCATCAAATCTATTAAGGAAAATTGTGTTGAATTCATCCCAGAATATGGACTGCTTATTACCTCATTTGTGGTATACAAACCATTGATAAGCTTCAGTACCTAGTTTGGAGAAAGCAAAAGGAACTTTTTCGGAATATGGAATCCAGTATAAGTCTAAAATGCCTTCCATTTTATCTAACTAGCCACATGGATCATGACCCTCAAAGGTGGGAATATCAATGCATGGGAAAATTGAAACCATTAGGACCTCTTGGTTGTTGATAAACTTCCTCTCTATCCTGATCCTCATTATTCCTCTATCTATGGAAGCGATTTGGAGCACCTCTAGTAGGACCTCTTTGTTGTTCATAAACCTCCTCGCTATCCGTATCCACATTATTATTTTGTCTATGGAAGCGATTTTTGACACTACCATTAGGACCTTTTTGTTGTGCATAAACTTCCTCGCCATCCTAATCCTCATTGTTCCAATGTCTATGGACGTGATTTGGATCAGGAGGGGTTGTTTGGTTTTGATTTTCCACTAGTTTGGTCAGCATTATAGTCAATTTATTCATGCCATATAGTAATATTTACATGTTAGATTTGTTTGCATTGGGGTTTTCCATTTCCTCATGTGTGAGATTCTAGGTATACCACTTGTCTAGGTACTTCTAGAGCCACAACTATTATAAAATATTTCAAAATATTATCATAGGTGTTCTCCACATTTACAAAACATTACAAAATATTACTACAGGTGTCCCCACATTCAATAAGGAACATTACATCATAGTGTCAAGATGGGGTCCTAACATCGTATAATATTTTTTATGACTATTCTTTGTTCTAAGATTTAGTTTTAGTATTGGGATTGATGTTATTCTTATTGTATTATGATTTCTACCTGGTGCCATCTACATAGAGATGTTTTTTCCTAAACATTGTCTATGTATTTGTTGCATAGAAGTATTCTTATTTGAGTGTAGTGATGTATAGGGAATACATATCAACTTCGATGTAATTATACAAACTACTATGATACTTTAGTATTTAATACCACTCTATATTTTGTAGCAAGAATGATGAATAATATATAAAATTATAGATGTATATTATATCGATGTGGCAATCAAGCATTATATTAATTTTTATTATAAAATATTAGCTAATAGTATGATAAAAATAAATTTTATATAGATTTTGATTAATGGAGGTGGTAACTAGGTGTTTCAGTACAAACTAGAAGAAGTTATTAACAGAAATTAAATGTATTTTCATAGCTCAACTTAATCTATTTAGATAAAGCTAACAAGTTATAAGTTTTTAACCTTACATGAAAAATGGAGAGTGGTCAATACATGTGCTTTAATATGATTATATGAAAATGCTTGTGTAGATTAACAATCTACAAAAAGTAAATTATCTAATAATTGAGTTTGATATTCATATTAATATTTTGATATAAATTACCCACGTGTTGTAGGTGAGTTGGAGAGGGTAGGGAAATCCTCCATGGGAGGTCCCTGATTCAAATATCCATCCTATCAAATGCACATTAGGTACCCAAAATCCAGTTGATTATGTTGGTGTGGTCAGGTCCGAGTGTGACTCTCGAGTGATTTTGATGGTGTAGAACCCCCTGGTCATGATTTTTAAGACCAAGGCAGCCCTGCAAGGGGTTTTTCACTAAATTCAAAAAACTATTTTGATATAAATTTAAGTTTCATATAGTATACAATGTTTTTATAATATTAAAATTGATTTCATGTATATTCATGAGCCTTACTTAAATATCATAAGTACATTTATATGAAGAACTATATAATAAATTTACATAGTTGAAAGTTTGATGATTGAGGCTCTTTAACTTTCTTGACTAGTGTTAAACATTTATGGAATGTATAGAGAATTAAAACTTCAAAATAATGGATTTGATTTGTTAAGTATATATATTAATTATTATGAATGGTGTTGTTACATCTTTGTTTTATGAAACAATAATTAGAGTTTGATAATTTTATTATACCATTCTTTATAACTACTTAATATTTTTAATCAATGTGTTATACAATATAAAGGTATACTTTCAACCATAGCATCAAGAAAATTAGCATTATATTTTGATAATTTAAAATTTTAATTTATTTTGAAAGATCTTTGATGAGTACACCACATAGTAAACACTAAAATTATACTTCAAGATAAAATAGTGGTCATACCAACAATTCAAAATTATTGTAGCATCAAAGATAATGTGATATATTTTGGTAATGAAATGGTGCAATTAAAATGCATCAAAGTGAAAGGGAAACACTAAAATTTTTATTACAACTCTAGAATAATGCTATGGATGTAATTGTTTGTCACAAATCTGCCCAAGTACAAAATGCTTGTGCACCCTAGACCCGACCAACATTGAAATGCTGAAGGAAAGAGATGTCCTTTAGGCCAATATACAGACAGGGTTGGTTCCCTTACTAATATAATTTGGTTTTAAGCTTAGGATAATAGAAAAGATATAAGAAATGACAAAAAGAAATGGGAAATATGGCTATGAGCCAGAAACGTGAGGTGGGGATAAAATTAGTAGCTAAAAATTAGATCAATTTTTAATTAGCATGTGATATAAAGTAAAGCATCATAACCATTCACATACTATAAATATAACTTCCAATTAAATATTTTAGTATTCACCTCTTTATCAGGACTTAAATTCAGATGTAGAATATAAACTTATCTAATAATAGAAATTAATATAATAGAAATTCTAGGCAGAAAGTGATAGAACACAACACTACTCTAGAAAATAGAAGCCAATGATATTTCGATTGATGCAGAGAACTCAAAGAGTTTTTTGGCAGAATGTATATCCTCTTTCATTACATCAAAATGCTTAGTATTTATAAAGGATATTGCCTCTAAAATTAAATGTAAATAAAAACAAAATGCTAGCTAGTCAAAGACTAGCCAAAGCAATTTTCTCCTTGATAATGGCAATGTTCAAATCAAAATATTCTTTAGGAAGCGATGATCCAATTTTCATGGAGTGCGCCTAGGAAATCAACAAAAATTGATGATAGGAAAAACATTCCAAGTGTCGATGCATTGAAACTCAACAATATTGTGTGACAAATAGGAGCTTGGATATTAAATTCTAGACACCATTCCATCACTTTACAACTTAGAATCTTACCCTCGCTAGTGGAGACCCAACAAAAATTAACTATCTTGAAAAAGGGTGAGATCCGTAGAGGGTGCCTCGAAAATTAACAGGATCACAGTAGTATTCGATATGTAGCATTTAATATTGGTATCTCTTTAGTAGGAATTATGGAAATATTAATCTCATTTATTCAAGAATTAAATTCGACTAGTCTCCAATATTTTCCAAAAAATATCAACAACAATGGCGCCTTCGAAATAAAAATTTATCAAAGAAAGGGGGTAAGAATTGATTTCATCCAGGTAATTTGGTGTTTTCACCCATAAATATGCTTTCACTCTTATCCAAAGTAATTTCACCCATAAAATAGAATGGAAAATGATTTCTACAAGAAACAGGCCAAAAATTATTAATTTCGCCCTTAATAGGGGCAAAAATAATTTTCACACCCTACCTGGGGTAACTTTGACTTTGATTTGAGAATAAAGATGCTTTTTCAGGAATTTCACTCCAACTTGGGTGAATTCAATGTTTCTACCCGAAATGGGGTGAAATTACATCGACAAGCACCTTCTTTAAATTCACTTTGACTTTTACTAGAGCAACCTTGATGTCACTTCATTATTTGTGCTCTGAAAAGCGTCCTCAACTTGGATTTTGCTTGAAAGAGGGGTGAAAGTGATTTCATCCCTCTTGAGGGATGAATCTGAATTTGAATTCACAAGGCACCTATTTTACTTGGGTTTTACTGCAGAATATCTTTATTTAGAATTTCACCCTGAAGAAGGGCGAAAATGATTTTTTCCCCCCTTGGGTAGACTTTGACTTTGACCAGTTCCCCATCCATCATTTTCACCCCGAAATTAATTCAAATAGTAATTTACCCCAACAAAGGATGAAATCACTTTAAATGCATAATTTTTGGGTGAAAGTGCTTAACTTATGTTTTCTTCTGTTGACATAATTTGTCCTTCACTCTGAACTGAGTGCTTATCATTACTTTCACTTCCACTTCGGCAGAATCTTCTTAACATGGCATTTTCGCCTATTAGAGGGGCAAAAATGATTTTTTCCCCTTCCCTTGGATGAAAACATCTTCCCATTTATCTTCACTAGTGCTTTTCCTTGTTGAATCCCTAGACCATTTTCATCGCTCCTTCAATTCAGAGACATTCTTTGCCATATATTTTCTCCTTTATATTTTGCCTACGATTTGCATTAATTTTTATCGAAAAAAACTTGCTATGTATTTCCAAGGATGAAATCAACCTTCTTTATTTAGAAAAATCACTCAAAGGAGGGAAACAAAAATGTTACATTAAAATAGTAAAATCAAAACAACTGCATCATTCATCTTATATTCTTTAGATTTTACAATCAAAATTTAGTGTGGTAAAATTACCAACACTTTTGTTCTCGGGGAATTTAGTTAGTTTGGATGCAATCGACCCCAAGACCTCATCCATTGGGCTTAGTTGTCACTGCTACTAGATGCATCAGGTGGTATATTTGATTCAATAGTCTCATTTTTTTCTTTCCTCTTGTACCCGTTTCTCCTGCTCTTCTGTAGCTTCTTTCTGCTTTACTTCTGCCTGTGCTCATGCTTCTTGCTTGGAAAGACTTGCACTAGTAGTCTTATATACTACAACCACCTGGGTCCAATAATCTTCATCGAGATTCAAAGGACACTGGATTGAATCAATGAAAAAGTGAAACATCTCGACATGGTCTAGGCTGATGTGATTATCTCTCTAACTGAGCTCCAATAGAGATGATTCGATGCGGGTGATCCTCTCCATGCATGGCAGTACTTGTTCCTCCTTGATCAACTCCTCCCAACTAGCGATATCTAAAGTATCTTTAGCAAAATTTCTCTAGGTCATCTCCAATTATTTCTTCATCAAAATCTCCTCCTAATCATCAGTGAAGCTCAAAAACCTAGTATAAGCTAAAGCCTCAAAATAAACAAGTGAAATACAATGCTCCTATTCAAACATAGTAGCTAGATTTTGGACCTCTCTAGTCATATACAACCTAGAAAATAACTTGCACAACATAATCCTGGCACTGGACCAAGCTCGATCCATCCCACTCAATGTATTAACTTACAAGTTAGACTGATCTAACACCTGGATCTTTAGTGTCATATCCAAATTGGGTTCTAGTTGCTCCTCGACATACTCTGAGATATTATCGCCAATGAAAATTATTATTCGGGCCTCATGAATGTACAACATAACCTTGATCACATCTACCACCAATATCACACAATCTTTAGTTAAATGGCAGTGAGATTCTTTTATTTTCTCCTTCAAGAATTCCACTAACTGTATGGTTTTTCAGCCAGCTATTTCTGTAAATCTTGAAGTTGGGTGGTCAATACTTGCACTTGCTTCTCTGCTCCTACCCAAGTTGTCTCATATCCCTTGGCTATATTCTCCAACTCTTCTACTTTTCATTGCCAATGTTCTGCCTCTGATCTCACTGTCTCCAGCTATACCCTATTTTCAACCAAAGCTTCATTTAACTCAATAATATTTGCCTCAACCTCAAAAAATATTTTCTTGTAATTCTCATTGTGTAGGTAAAGAGATATCATATCCACCTGTATATTCTTCATATTCTCCATAGTATAAATATTCATCAGGTCCTCTATAATGACTTCATAAGTTTAATTATTAATAGTCATTTCTCCTTGAGGCTTTTGGACCTGGTAGATAATTTTTATAGTGTGGAATTCCATAGCTTCAAGGTCAAAAGCAACCTTCTTCAATATTTTTTTGAGAGCTTGAGCCTCTTTTCACTTACAACTATTTAGCCATTGTGATAAACTTTAGCGGGCTCGACTCATTTTTTCTACAACAAGATGCTCTGGTACAATCTCCATCTCTAGCTCTTGCAGCATCTACAACTCAATAAATGGAGCAAGAAAAAATGAGCCCACTGAGGTTTTGGCTCGAGAAGGAAAGTGGAAATGGGAATGGTTGGTGGAACGAAAGTGGTTGAGGGAACAAAAGTGAGGGGTTTGACTACAATTATACTTACTCAAGGAGGTTCTTGTGTACTTATAACCATAGTAAAAATTACTGGAATTGATGATGAAGGGCACAAAAATGGATTGGGCCCAAATGAAAAATAATTGAAGGAAAGGGAAAAAGTAGAAGTGAAAATAGTAGAAGAGGGAGCATTGGTGATTGGTGATTGGAAAATGAGAAGCAAAATAGAATTGGAAGGTATACCGAATGGATTTGAGATGGAAGCGATGACTATGGAATGGGGTGCAACAATCACCAAATACTCAAGAGAAAGGGAAGAGGATATAGAATGTACCTTTAGCTTCCAACACATTTTGAGCCAATGATAACGATGACTGTGACACTAGTTCACCCTTGTATTGTTCCTCCTCTATCTCCTTCTCTATATCTATAACTTCCATGTTTTGGCTAAGATATCCTGCCTAACTAAAGGAGGATTTTTTGAGATGTCAGCCTGTGTGGCTTTGATTGCAAGAGGGGGTTCACACCTAATGAAGGAACTATGTTTGTTCTTGGCTTCTTAGATATTTTAAAGAAAGGAAGTGCCTTACACTTTCTCTTCTTATTCTATTGGGGTTGCACTTCTGGTGATGATTGTTTCTCTTCTTCCATAAGTGGCGCTTCCTCAATCACATTTTGCTCCTATCCAACCATGATCTCTTCGCTGTCAGATATTTGAAAGCTCTAAGGTACAATTTTAGAAAAAGAGATTGACTGATAACTATCATAGTATTCATCATATACATCCAAAAATACCTCATCCATCACCAGGTCATAAGTTGACCCAGTTTTTCCTCGATGGACCCTCATAACCCACTAATTGATAAATTCTTCCTCAGACCAAGCGGGCAATTATTCCTTCATTTTACCAAACAATCCTGGAGGAGGAATTTACTGCTTATGAACTACAAGGTTATATTTGACCTCCATTTCATGAAAATCATGCCAGGGCAGGAATGTCATCATCTTCTCAATGTGCCATTCGATATTATACCTCTCTGGATTATTTCTCTACTGCTCAATATTTTCCCAGGGGCAGAAATGAAAATTTTTGTCTTTAATCAATACCACAAAATTTCTCAAAGCATCATACTTCCACATTTGAGGTAATTCCACCATACCCATGTCGTAGAGAACCTCATTAATAAACTTATTTTGGCCAACTTGGTCTCCTTCAATATCGTCGAAGTGAAATGACATGTGCATGTAGTATTTTTCCTTTTCCTGCCACATATATGTCATTTATGAAGTCGGTCTGACAGATAACTTCCATTGCAAAAAGGTGCTTTATAGAAAAATATGGAAGGTGATATAACTTTCTAGTGAACCCAAAAATTTGTACCATGATGCCTTGCGTCAATAAGAAAATATCTCCTTTCTCCTTCGCAATGATCTCCTCCCTCATCACCCTTGACACTCTCTCACATGTGCCAAAAATAAGTTCGAGGATGGGGCCCAGAAACATGTGATTGAAATTAGAAAATTACTCCTTCATAGATAGGCTTGGAGTCCACAAATAAACTGGAAACTTATTGTTTAGCTCATCAACCTACTTGACAGCTATAAAAGAGAAATACCGATGCATGTTGAAAAAGAAATACCAGGCCAAAAAAAAGTATGTCTGAATGATACTACTCCTTTGCTCTGTATCTTATCCAAATGGGTATGCATTGTTCAAGCTACATAATCCACCCAGTCAAATAAAATCAGGTTCATACTCGCTTGCATTGCTTTTGGGGCATAAAATTCCATTGTGAAATACATTATACCAGCTTTGCTTACCATTTATACATCGTGGAATCGGTAGGAAGACCGGAAACCCAGGCCAACATGGAAAATATGTATGGAATTTTAAATTCTTTTAGAGGCTTTGGTAAAGTTGGCAACTCTTCAAAATGGGGTACCTTTATCAATTGATTCTCCATGAACTAGCGCAACATCATAATTTACTGGTACGTCTCTTCTTGCTCCTTGAGATTTATTTTTTAAACATAACATCCAAAGAAGGCTTTACCCCACATGCAAATGCTTATCTAACTATTCTAGCCGAAATGGTGAATAGTTTATCTCCCTTCATATTCCCAACGACCCTCATGGTAGGATGATAAAACTCTAAAATCACCATTACCAACTCAGGGTAAGTATGAACAAATGCACATAGGTACCAGGTGAATATGATAGGCAATAGTTAATGGGCTTTCTGGCATCAAGCCTTGCCCAAAAATAGCTTCCACATCCTAGCATAATTTTTCCACACCCTTGTTCGAAATAGCACATTCTCCAATTTGATCCAACGCATCATAATATGGGTCAAGCTCTATATTTTCATTTCACCTAGTTTTTTTAACTTTTTGCCTCCTTGTACTTTCTTTGGCTCTACAAATTTCGTTGACTCAATAACTTTATTTTCCATATTTTTACGATCAGCTTTATGACAACAATATTATAATCCTGTAATAAAGCAACAATTCATGGTAACTAGAGGATAATTTGGTAATGCTCCAGAAAAATAACCTTGATCTTTTCTTCAACTACAAGCTTCTGGTTTACCATATTTAAAACTTTTACTCCCAAATACTAAATTGAATGCAGGTGGTACTTTTGATGAATTCATGTGGACATGCTCCCTTGGTTCTCTCACCTGACACACTTTTTCATGATAACTTAACTACCATTAATTTCCTTGCACTGTAAATATTCCTCGAACTTCGTGTCTAGCTGCTTTTTATCTTGGAGAGAATAATTTGACTATTTAACAGCTAACTCTAGGAATGGTAAACACCACATGGGAGTTATGGACACTTTTGGGGGTGAAAATCATTAATTTTGATGCATTAATATGCCAAAATTTTCTTCTATGAATTTCATCATCGAAATCAATTTGATTTCATGCAATTAACTGGAGTTGCTCTAAAATTAGCATGATCCAATGAAAAACATCAATGGGGGGTGCTTGCTTCATCGAAAACATCAACTAGGGGAAAAATACCAAGACAACTACACTTTGAAAATGCTCTACTCTTCTTGCTTGGCGAAATTACATGCTTTGCAGCCCTTTTAAAATAATTTATCTTTAATTTCACCCCAAAAAGTTGATTGCTAAAAACAAGCTTAACTGTGAGTGCTTTGCTTGAAAAAGCAAGGCGAAATTAATTTTACCTCCTTCTTACCATACTTATCACTGCTAACAGGAGTTCTTGAAAAATCATGCATTTTTTTTTAATCTTTTCTTGCAATTTCATCTCGAAAAAACCTTTGGGAGAAATAAATGGGAATTTCACCCTGAAAATAGAAAAAACATGGCAAATCCCCCTTTTTAGGCAAAAATAAAAGTTTTTAATTAATATTTTTTCTTTGCTTTTCTCTTTATTATTTTGCCCCTATCTTCCTCTTTTTTTATATTATTTATACCTCCCTTTTTGGCAATTAAAAATAGAGGCAGTTTTTAATGAAAAAGTAAACTAATGCTTTTCTTTGGATGTTTTCACCCCGAATTAAGACTAAAGAATTTAAAAAAAAAAATTGGAGCGAAAAAAATTGGCGAGACTACTATATTTATCTTTTTTTTTATTACTTATATTTATTATTTTAAATATACTTGACTCAGAATAAAATAACAGAGAAAAATTATGTACATATATACATACTTGATCGAAATTTTGTCACTGATGGTAGGCCTTAAAATGAAGATCATTTACTGGTATTGGAAACACATGATCATCCATATATTTCAAATAAAATGATGTGATCTGATTTATACCTAAAATATAGAATGGACCCTCCCATATCACTTCAAACTTGTGATGCTTGCCAGGTTTAGCCTTTTTTTCGTTCCATTTCAGCACTAGATCACCTACGTCGAATGACTTTTCAGAAGTTTTCTTGCCAAACCATTTCTGTGTCATTTAGGCATGTTCCATGAAGGTATTGTATGATTTCTCCCTCTCTTTCTCCAGCTATAAAATTTGAGCCAATCTCATGCTCATGGGGTCATATTCATCGTCCTCATCATCTAGCAAGTACCATGATTGAAGGGTCAACAATTTAATATGAATGGGCAATACTGATTCTTTATCATATACCAAGGAATAAGGGGATGCCTTGATGGATTTTTCATTGAGATATGATCATCCCATAATGCTTGGTTCGGGAGAAAGTGCTAACTATGCTTATTATCTTCTAGGGTTCTATTCAGGATTCTCAACAAATTTTTATTTGTAGATTCAACGAAGCCATTCCTCTATAGATAGTAGTTTGATGATGTCTTTAAATAAATCTTGTACTTACCCATAAATTCACTAATCCTAGTGTCAATGAAGGGAGTTCCATTTTCCATTATGATCACATTCGATATACCAAAATGAGTGATTAAACCTTAAAGGAAAGAGATAATTGTTGTCTGGTCCACCTTCTTGGTCGGAATTACTTCTGACCATCGAGTGAACTAATTAGTTGCAATCAAGATATATTTATGTTTAGTAGAGGAATTGGGATCAATGACCCCAATAAATTCTAAGCCCCATTGCTGAAATAATGCTTCTACTTGAATTGAATGAAGGGGTAATGATGTATTCTTGCTTCTATCGACATATCTCTAGCACTTGTCAAAATTTTGACTGACTTTAAAAGAATATGCAAAGAGAGTGGGCCAAAAATAACCCATTTTAATGATCTTTAATGTCATTGGTCTCCATGTATAATGACCTCTTGATAAACCAGAGTGAAACTCCTCTAGGATTATTTGTTTCTTTGATTCTCGAATGCACCTAAGGAGTACTCCATAAGTATTTTTATGGAATAGTCCATTTAGCAAAATCATGTATCTAAGGACATAAAGTATGAATCTCCTTCTCTGTGAAGCATTGAGGTGTGGAGGACACCTTACTAAATGGAAATATTTGACAAGGTCCTTTGTCCAATCACGATCACCTGCAAAGCGATTAGCAAAATTGCTTACCAAATCTTCAAGTTGAAAAACCATGGATTCAGAGGTGGTGCTCTTTGCAAGATCTTGACATAATGATCAGCCTTGAACTAGCTTGGTTGGTTGAGTTTCAATATCATACTCCTATATTTTAGATACTCAACCAACTCTATTGTCTCCAAGATCTGCTTGAATGATGAAGCTTCAGACATATGGGTGAACAACATAAAATATTGTTTTACTCTGAGAAATAAAATACCAAAACTTTTTAAGGATTTTATCACCACATACACTTGCTTTTCAATGAAATATATTTTTCTTCATGCGTTTGGATGACTTGGATTAAGAAATCCATTGGTTTATCATCTCCATCATCTCCCTTCTACGTAAGCACCAATGTGTAACTCTCTTATTCACCAACAACATATAGGATAAAATATTTTGAATAATCAATATTTACCAGGATTGAGGCTTGAGAAATTAGTTCTTTATTTTCCTTGAACGCTTGCTTCCTCTGCTCAATCCATTTGAACTCGGTATTTTTTCTTTAAAATTTCGATCATCAATTTTTCCACTTGGGTGAAATATACAAAAAAAATTCAAACAAAGTTGATCTACTATAAGAAAGATTATAAATCCTTCTTGTTGGATGGTAATGAAAGCTTCAGAAGGGCTTTAGCTCTAGCTGGATCAATAGCCCAACCTTTATTTGAAATAACATGGCTCGAGAGATTTCCTTCTTTTACCATGAAGATGGATTTCTTTAGGTTGATGGATATTCCAAACTCCTGGCACTTCTTGAACACTTGTCTCAAACGTAAACTATGTTCCTCCATGTTGTGAGAGAATATAGTCGTGTCATCCAATTAAATTACAATAACATGATTTAAAAACTCACCGAAAGCTACATCCATCACTCTTTGAAAAGTTGTGCCAGCGTTTGAGAGACCAAATGGCATCCACTGATAAGAAAATATTTCCCATTTTATGGTGAATTTCATTTTATATTGGTCTTCAACCTTGACCTAGATTTGGTTATAGCTAGATAATCCATCCAGAAAAGAAAATTTCTAAGCACCAACAACTACATGAAGGATCTGATAAATTTGAGGTAAAGGATAATGATCCTTTAGAGATGCTTGATTCAAGTTTTAAAAATCAACACACAGGTGAATATCTCTATTCTTCTTCTAAATAGGGACTAGATTTACTACCTAGATAAAATGCTTAATCAGGTAAATGATCTTGGCTTCCAACATCTTTAGAAGTTTTGCTTTAATCAAGGTTTCGATCTTGGGAATGACTGACCTCTATTTTTGACTAAAGGTTTTTACTCATTCCTGCAACTCAATGGTAATCTGGATCACATCCTTGTTGTATCCTTTCAAATCCTAGTAGCTCCAAGCAATAATATCTGGATACTTATGGTTCAACTCCTTTATCTGCTCAAGCTCCTCCTGAGTGCAATTAGTGCCAACTTTGATCGACTTCTCAGGTCCCAACTGCATTTTAGTATGCTCCTCATCCACTTTGATATTATGCTTTTTTGTTTTATCATTCTATTTAAAGAGAATCTCAATCATAATCAATACTTTTGGGATATGATTATTTCACAGCTATATCAACCCCTAAGATTCTTCCTCATCAAGTGTTCTTTTCTCCACAGTACTAGCTTATCTTATCAAGAAATTTGTAATATACTCATAACTTTTAAACACTTGCTAGTAGATATTTTTATTATGTACTAAAGGTTTATAAAATAACCTCATAGTCTTGGGCTTTCTCACCAGGTGCTCGACTAGCAAAAATTAGCACCAAAGAATGCCAAGATATCTAAATTTTTGTTCTATTCTCATGTAATTGCTTGAACATTCAATACTGTGAAAGACTCAAATAAATCCCATACTTTTTTATGGTATGCCTTTAAGTAGTGTTGCTTAGAAACACACTTACTAGTTACCTGGTTGAAAATCAGCTCAAAATATCCAAAATATGCAATTATTTGATCTTGAGCTTCTCAAATTTCTTCAGACCCAAGTAGAGTGCTTCATACTCAGCAGTGTTGTTTGTATAACTCCAAATCAACTGGTAAGAGTACATATTTTGAATTCCAAAAGGAGAAATAAGAACAATTCTAGACCTTGCACCATCAAAGTACAACTTCCATAATTGATCTAGAGTAGGATCTTGATCATTATACACCTTCACTTCAGCTTTTTCATGGCATTAACATCGAGCATTGAAAACTCGTCTTTTGTCCAAATTTTATCCAGGACTTCTTCCATAAAATCTAATTCCTACAATTATTTGGTCATGAAGTTGAAAAAATTCATGGATTTATTTTCTTTTTAAATCTTCTCTATGTGGTAAATCGAAGTCTTCTCATTATAGATATGGATTTTCCTCCCTTTGACAAAAGTATCCAAATGAGAATATTCTAAAGAGAGATAGCCTCCCAACTTGGTAGTGAAATCCTATGAAAGGCACATGTTGAAGTACGACTCCAAATCAACCACAACCACCTCTTGGATCACTGTGATCTGAGGTATTTTATGCAATACAATAGGGATGTATTTAATGACCCCTACTGTCATCATAGGGGTTCCATCTAATTGTAAAACACTAGGGATGCTTCTTGTATATTACATATCCATAATATCACAAACTACCTTTGGTATGATAGTCATTGCATCATCAAAGTCGATCATGCAAATGTGCACAATCCAACCTTCCATCCTAAGAGATAAGTAGAAAGGGGGTGGTCTATTCTTCCTAGTGATAGAAGTCATCAGTGTTTGAGATAACACCATTTGAGTTAGATTCTTCCCCTTATATTTCATAAATTTTAGTGATTCTTGTAACAAATCCACTTGTCCAAGCAATTGCAAGGCATCATAGAGACTCACCTTGGATGGAATCCTCTTTAGATCTTCAATTATGTTGTACAAAGATGCACTAGATTATTTTCCTTCATTGATCGCATCATATTTATTTCAATACTACTGTGTAGCTTCTACCCTCTGATTTTTGGTCAAGGATGGGTATTTGAGATTCTCTTTGGTTTTTTTTTCTATTTTGGCTTTTGCCTATGAAGTTGAAGCTTTTTCTCACAATCTCTCTTTTGCTCGTGGAGGCAAAAGGTATTTTAACAGGATAGGTGCATCTATCTTGGGTGCTGAAATAACTACTTTCACTTGTGCTTGTTTTTTCTCATTTTGTACCTTTGGATCAGCAAATACCTTTAGGTGATCCACTTCAACTAGGTCCACGACGATAGGTTTTCTTCTAGCTCTCATGAGAACTAAAAATTGTTCCTCAGAAGGGACCATGAAATTATGATGGACTTCTATAATAATTTTTATTTTACCATTGTACGAACTTTCTACCAATGTCTCCTCGTAGTTTAGATGAACCATGCAAGTTTCCTCACCATGTGGATCATTATATGTAGAGCACCAGTATGCTTTGCCTGATGAGCCAGCTTCTTCATTTACCAATATAATTAAATTTATTTTAGGCACCTTGCTGGTTGAAGTTGCTTTCTTCCTATTGATCGGTGGAGGTTGAAATCTCTTAGGCTAGAAATCTCTTTTATTTTGCTTCTTCTTAATAATTGTGAGCTCATTGCTCATCACTCTTATTTCTGAGTTCATCGACTGCATCTCCCTAATTAACTTTGCTTGGGGATCAATATTTGAGGGTGTTGGAAGAGCTGGTAATGAAAGAGGTATAGGTGGAGATGATAGTGCTGGGAATGGAATCAAAGTGGATAACTGTGGAATAGTTTTAGTAGGTATTTGTGGGATATAAATTGTCATAGAGGTTTAAGATGAGCTTAGAATCCATGAAGGTATTGGATACATGGGGGACATGGGCAAGGGCTGAGAATATGTATCGGTGTACAAATATTGTGGAAGATTGATAAATATAAGCATTGTCATTTTTGGTGAAAGCTCACCGATAGCAATTAGGTTAACCTCATCCTTTTGTGTAGTAGAAAACAAATCAAGAAATGTGTTAGCATTAGACTTTTAGATGGCCATACTAATATTAGAGTTGAAAGCTCGAAGATAGTAAAATGCAGCTTTTTCAAGAGTCGATCAGAGACCATTAGGAACTCTCTACCAAGTTTGGGCAATCCTAATGTTGAATTCCACAATTTACTCCTACAGATACCTCTGAATGGTGGTAAATTGATGTAATAGAGAGAATGGATTTGATTTTTCATTGAAACCTTTGATCAAAATTTAGCCAACTGGTCCTAGGTGGTAATAGTGGTAGGTTGTAATGATTGGTATCAGTAAAGCAACTTACCTTTGAGAGAGAGCATGAGTAATCTTACCATGAAATCCTCATATGTGATACCATGAATGGTCACTAGAGAAACCACATCTTGGACATGCCTATAAGCCATCTTTCCCGTACTTTTGTAAGTAGGCAAAGCCTTCATGAAACTGGGTTATGAAATTGCATATTCAAAGCTCTAGAGTGATTCTAAGTTGAGAACTATCTTGGTGGTTGGGGTGGTATATTTTGAGCCATTTTTACTAGAGTATTTGCTTGGGGAGGAGGAAAACTAGTGGTTATGCTAGATGGACTCGAAGGAACAAAAAATACACTAGCTACCTGTGAAGAATTTATGATTGATGGAATATCGGAGTGACGAACCTAGGATGTTCTCCTAGAACTTGGGTGTCAAGCTCATAAAACTCAAATATATATTAAGAATTTTTGGCCTTTGATATTATGATCATGAAGAAAAATTTTTGCTCACTTCACGTTCGGAGGCTTCTAGGTAAAACTGAGTTTCTAGATTTTCTAATCAAATAGTAAAAATATGAACATCAAACCTTAATACTGTTCAAAATGGAACATTTTAGAGTCCTACCGAGTGTGCCAAAAATTGTTGGTCACAAATTTGCCTAAGTACAAAATGCTTTTGCACCCTAGACCTGACCAACATTGAAATGTCGAAGGAAAGAGACGTTCTTCAAGCCAATCTCCAGAGAGGGCTAGTTCCCTTACTAATCTAATTTGGTTTAAAGCTTAGGGTAATAGGAAAGATATGGTAAATGATAAAAAGGAATGAGAAATATGGCTATGAACTAGAAATGTGATGTGGGAATAAACTTAGTAGTTAAAAATCAGATAAAGTTTTAATTAGAATGCAATAGAAAGTAAAACATTAGAACCATTCACAAAATGTAAATACAACTTCCAATTAAACATTTCAGTATTTACCTCTTTATCAAGACTTAAATTTAAATACATAATTTAAACTTATATAATAATGGAAATGAATATAACAAAATTGCTAGACAGAAAGTGATAGTGCACAATACTGCTCTAGGAAACATAAGCCAACAATCTTTCGATTAATGTAGATAACTGAAAGAGTTTTTTGGAAGAATTTCTATCCCCTTTCATTACATCAAAATTCTTAGTATTTATAGAGGATTTCACCTCTGAAATTAAATATAAATAAAAAAAATACTAGCTATTCAAAGACCAACCAAAGCAATTCTCTGCTCGGTAATGACAATGTTCAAATCAAAATATTCTTCAAGAAGCGATGATCTGGTTTTCATGGAGTGCACCTACGAAATTAGAAAAAATGGATGATAGAAAATGTTCCAAGTGTCGATGCATCGAAACTCAGTAATATCACATGATAAACAAGAGTTTGGAAATTAAATTCTGGACACCATTCCATCACTTTACATCTTGAAATCTTATCCTTTCCAGTGGAGACCCAACAAAAATTAACTTTATATTGAAAAAGGATGAGATCCATGGAGGGCACCTCAAAAATAAATAGGATATCTCTAGAATCTAGGATGTAGCATTTAATATTGGTATCTCTTCAACAAGAATTATGAAAATATTAATCTCATTGCTTCAAGAATTGAATTCCACCAACCTTCGATCTTTTTTGAAAAATATCAACAATAGTGGCACCTTCAAAAGAAAACTATGTCGAATAAAGGGGACAAGAATTGATTTCACCCAGGCAATTTGGTGTTTTTACCCATCAATATAATTTCTCTCTTCTCCGGAGTAATTTCACCCAAAAAATAGAATGAAAAATGATTTTTGCAAGAAACAAGGTGAAAATGATTGATTTCATCCTTAACAGGGGCAAAAATGATTTTCACCCCTACCTAAGGTGACTTTGACTTTGATTGGAGCATAAATATGCTTTTTCAGGACTTTCACTCCAACCTAGGTAAAATCAATGTTTCTACCTTAAATGGGGTGAAATTACATCGACAGACACCTTCTTTAAATTTACTTTGACTTTGACTGGAGCAACCTTGATGTTACTTCATTATTTGCACTCCAAAAAGCATCCTCAACTTGGATTTTACTCGAAATAGGGGCGAAAGTGATTTTCACCCGTCCTGAGGGGTAAATTTGACTTTGACTTCACAAGGCACGTATTTTTCTTAGTTTTTTCTCCAAAATGTTTTCATTTAGAATTTCACCCTAAAGAAGGGTGAAAATTATTTTCACCCCCCTAAGGAAAATTTAACTTTGACCATTTCCCCATCCATCATTTTTGCCCTACAATTAGTTCAAATAGTAATTTACCCCAAACAAAGGACGAAATCACTTTAAATGTGTAATTTTTGGGTGAAAGTGCTTATCTTTTCTTTTTCCAGGAGAATTTGTCCTTCACTCCAAACTGAGCGCTTATCATTACTTTCATCTCAACTTGGGTAGAATCTTCTTAACATGATATTCTTGCCCATAAGAGGGGTAAAAATTATTTTTGCCCCTTCCCTGGGACGAAAATGATTTTTGCTCCTTCCTTGGGGTAAAAACATCTTCACCTTTATCTTCACTCACACTTTTCCTTGTTGAAGCCTTAGACCATTTTCATCGCTCCTTCGATACTTAGACATTCTTTGCCATATATTTTCTCCTTTATAGTTTACCGACGATTTGCATTAATTTTTACCGGTAAAAACTTATTGTGTATTTCCAGGGACAAAATCAACCTTCTTTATTTAGCGAAATCACTCAAAGAAGGGAAATAAAAATGTTACATAAAATAATAGTCATTGTAGTATAGTGGTGAGTATTCCCACTTGTTAATCGGCTGACACGGGTTCGATATCATAAATTAAACATGGATATGTTTTCGTCAGAATGAACGCTTGTCCCTTTCCTAGTGCTTTCAGTGATGTAAAAGTTTTAAAATAATTGTGGCATGGCGGTTATAGGGGCGAACTGCATGAAGATCTATGTGGCAGCTTCTAGGGCGGGCAGTGCAAAATACTATGGTGGCCATAAAATCTAGACAGCTTGCATGGATTTATAGCAGCTACCGATTCCACCATGTAAAAAAAAATGTTACATAAAAATAATAAAATCAAAACAACTGCATCATGCATATTATAATATTTGGATTTTACAATCAAAATATAGTGTGGTAAAATTTCCAACAGTAATATATAATTATAATAAAATATTATAATATTATATAGTCTTACAGGCCATCCCAACATATTATACATCCTGTGGTCTTGCAAGACCTGAAATTGATTTGGGAGGGGGGCTTTGCATGTGACTTCCCATGGAAGTCCTGTTCCTCTTTCTTGCATCCCTTCCTTTCCCCTGTCCCAGGTCCCTGATCCTTTCCCAGTTTCCTTGGCATCTTTTCCCATCCTTCACGGAAGGAAGGTGTTGCATACGATCTCCTTTTGGGGGGAGATCCTTGATCCACTATTCTGCACCTTTCCTTGCCCTAAGGTGGGAAATTTTTTGTCCCATTTATGTCCCACTGTTCCATCCTTCGGTGTTTGGGTTCTGGGATGTTTAGGTTTAGGTTCTTCCCTGGGAATCTTCCTGGGTTTTCTCAGGTTGCTTTTGGAAGTCTTCTTGACATCTACTCGTTGAGGATATTTAGTAGTGATTGGCTGGGCCTGAGGAATTCTGGATTCTTGAGTAGTTTTACATAGCATCCTTTTGGTTAGTGGAAGGACCACGTGCTTGATACTGTGACTTTGATCTTTGGATTTGAGGTGGTGGGTCTTGTAGGATTTTAGTTCCTTTTGTGGCTTTGCAGCCTCTAGTATTTTTGTTGCTGAATCCTTGTAGGTTCTCCTCCTTGTTTCCTTGAAGCTGATTTTTGGCGGGTCTGAGGAATTCTGGCTTCATGAGTAGTTTTTCACAGCATCATTTTGGGATTGAAGGGTTTCCCATGTGCTTTCTATTGTGACTCTGCTCTTTGGATCTAAAGTGGTAGTTTTTGCAGGTCTCAGTTCCTTTTGTGGCTTCTGGGGGCCTTTGGTTTTATTGTTGTTGATTCCTTAAGGGACTTCCTTTTCTTTGACCCTGAAGCTGTTGTTGAAGGTTGTATGGGATATATGGCTACTATTTTTTGGTTTGTGCTCTAACGTTTGCAGTCATGCATCCTCATGCTTCCTTCTTGGTGAATTCCTATGGCACTTTCCCATCCTTTCCTTTAGAAGTGTTGTTCTATTGTTATTGCTTCCTTTGTTGGGTAGGTTTTTTTGAAGGCTTCCTTTTCTGCATAAGGACACTGTGGCCTGGGGTGTTCCTTTTTTTGTTGAACCACAACAGGACCATATTTAGGCTATTGTTCCATTTTGCTTCTTTTCGGGCTCCCCTACATGGGATGTTGGTTCTCTTCAGATCTTTGTTTCCCAAGGGTGGTTTCTAGTTTTCCCGCCCTTGGGATATTTCAAATTTTAAAAATTTGGCTTTGTTTTCTTTTCCTGCCCATGGGAAAGTTTCAAAATGATTTTTCGTGGTTGGGGTGGTTTGGCGCTTTCTCCCGCCCTTGTTCAGCGCCTTGTGATTCAAATTTGGGTTTCTGGCGGGCTTTCCCTTCCTGCCCATTTTTCCTTTGGCGCAAAGGAAGACGTCTTCCTCTGGCGCAAAGGATTGCGTGTTCCTTACTTTGTTCCTTTGGGCTTTCCTTGCTTATCCTTTTTCCCATCCTTAGACAAATTCCTTTTGTTTCATTCTAATGTTTCATGTTGTATTTTGATCCTTTGTAATCAGGTTTTGGGATCCTTGAAAAAAACCCACTTTTAATCTACCAAAATAATAATAACATATTATATCCATTTGTTATTTATTTTTCATCTTGATTACATGGTATCTCACATCATCTTGAGAAATCTTATTAGGTTCATAGTATATGGATAATCATTTTATCACACATCATAATATAATTGGAATATTAATTTACAATACTATGATGGACTTAACAATATTTTCTATAAATGAATGAAATATTCATATTATCTAGAAATACTAAAAAGTAACACACATTAAAGGAAAATAGAGTATCAATACCAAATGGTTGGTATGAAGGGGTATTCATACCCAATTACAGGTTGCCTTTAGATCACCTTTAGGTTAAACAATAAAATATTACAAAAAATATTTTTATAAGGTTTACAAGGTCCCAAAGGGCTTAATAAAATAAAATAGAAGGATCAATGGTTTGGATTACAAACCTTGCAAAAAAAACTAATGTATTTTTTTTATTGAGTAAATACTTCTTATACATATACATATCCACCGTAGGGATTGAACCCGAGTCACATCATCGATAATGCAAGTGGCCTCCTTGGAGGTAGACCACATCACATATTAATAACTAATGTATTTTGGCAAACTCATATGGTAAGTAGAAAAATTGAATGTTTTTATTCTAAAATTATTTGTAACAATTGTGTGGTATGAGAATTTATGTCTTCTAAATTGTTTGATGGTTTAAAAGTTCTTTATTTATATATTGATATGCATATCTATTTTTTATTTCAATTATTATTTAATCTAGTGGTTTCTTTAAGATCATAGAGGTTAGTTGATAATCCATTAGAGGATTTCTAGTTTAAAACCATTCTCCTTTATGTCATTTTATTTTACATTTTCCCAAATATTCCTATTATGATAGCATATTTAACCCAAAAATAAATAAAAATAAAATAAAATAAAAAATAATCCATTTTTATACAAAGCTATTGATAACTTCAACCTTTAAGTTTTACATTTTCATGAAGTTCAATTCATGGCCTAAGAACTAGATCCTAGACTAATAATGTTATATATCCTAGTTTGAGAAAGATTTTGCTAGTATTAATTGCTTTTGACACCAATAATAATGTGAGATTTAAGTATTCTAAAACTATCAAATTATATTGAAGGAAAAAAACAAGAGGTTTCGAAAAAGATATCCTCTCTTCGGATCGAACAACTGAGGAAAAAATTAGGAGGTGCTCTGAGGAGAAGGGATTTCTGAGATTTTTGGAACAGCATGAATGGCTTTGCCTGGAGGTACTCAATGTCAGAATAATGTCTCGTTTAAGGAAGCCCTTCGTGGCTCAGGCTTTTCTTCTGTTTGGCATAATGCAGAGGGTAATTCTTCAGGCCCAAGTAATTCTTCTTTGGAAGGAGGGTTTTGTGCAAAGCGAGTTAATGGATGCTTGGAAAGGGCTGGGGAGCAACCTATTCTTGTGATTCAGCCTGAGTCAATTGCAGATGATGTTGAATATATGCAAAATCATGCTTTAATATGCAAATTCTTGGGTATTCGCATCCCTTTCTTGGCATTTGAAAAGTGGGCCAGGAGTACTTGGAACCCGGTCGGTGATATGGAGATCATGATGGGAGCTAATAATTTCTTTCTGGTGGTGTTTTCCTGCTTGGCAGACCGAAATAGGGCTTTTGAGGGGGGCCCATACTTTTACAACCAGATTGGCCTATTTATTAAACCCTGGCATATGGGTTTTAATCCGACTGAGGAGATTCCTTCTAGGGTTCCAGTGTGGGTTCGACTTCCATGGCTACCTTTGGAGTTTTGGTGAATGGATATTCTGCACATGATTGCATTGGTGTTAGGCAAACCGGTGTGACCGTCTCAGCAAAATTTAGACAAAAAGGTAGTCTCATGTGCCCGTATTTGTGTGGAATTGGATTTATCTAAGCCTCTACCTAATTCTATGCAAATATGTGTTGGCTCTTTTTCTTGGGTTCAAAAATTAGACTATGAAACTATTCCTTTTCGTTGTTGGTTGTGTCATGAGTACGGGCATCTTCAGCGTAAATGCCCTAAAATGCCTGAAAATAAATCATTTGGTTCTAAAAATCCAAATCTACAATCTCAGGGTGGGAAGTCAGTTACACAAGAGGCTGGACCTGGACAGGGGAGGGCTCCCATGGATGTTAGTGGGGTAGACAAAGAAGGCTTTGTTCCAGTTAAGAATCGTAATAAGGGAAAAGGGTTGAAGCGGACCTTTACTGCTAGACAAATGGATGGCCTGTATAATAAGTTTGATGCCTTAGATGAGTTGGTATCTCATGATGAAGGAATGAATGGTAATTTGAATATGGATACTCAAAATGTAACTGAGGTGTTGAATCCTAATGGGCAACAGGAAGTGACAGATTCTTCTTTGAACATAGCCCTGGCAATTGTTCCTGTTTCGGAGGGGCAACAGGACGGTGTGAAAGGGGATGACCCTCTTTTGGCTGATTTGCTGACTTCTAGTAGAGGAAAGGGTTCTTGGCCTAGTCCTTCTCTAGGGTTACTCCAACAGAACTTTAAAAAAGAGGCCCCTGCGAAGCTGATTAAGGCGGGTAGAAAGAAAGATGCACATAAACTGCATATGGAGGGAGAAACATTGGTTGAGAGTGGGGTGGTTAAACCCCTGGAGTCTCACTTTTCTTCTCTCTCTAAATGATTGTTCTTTCTTGGAATGTGAGAGGTTTGAATAGCTTACCTCGTCAAAAAGCTATTCGGGATTTGGTTCAGGCACATAAGCCGAATGTTGTTTTTCTTCAAGAATCTAAATTATCGATGGAGGGTCTATTTAGTATTGCTTCTAAACTCTGGCCTTGAGGTCTTTGTCAGTGTTTTGGGGTTGTGGGTAGTGCTGGGGGGCTTGTTAGCCTTTGGAATCCACAGAAGCTTACTCCTCTTTGGTGGGTATCGAATAAGTCATCTCTTTCTATGATAACTTCTTGCCATGAGTCTGGAGAAGTGGTTTTGTTCACTAACATTTACGCCCCCTCGGATCTTGCTGGGAAGGTGCTGCTGTGGAATCATATTCAAAGTGTTCGAGCCTTGGTTCCATTCTATCCTTGGATTATGGCTGGATATTTTAATGCTGTATCTAGTATTGATGAGAAGAAGGGTGGTGTGGGTACTTTGGGGCCTCCCTCTAGACTCCTTAATGATAATATTCAGCTTCTTAATCTGGTGGATATTAAGCCAAAGAATGGTGTGTTCACTTGGACGAATAAGCGGTATGGTTCTAACTCGATCTCTGAGAGGTTGGACAGGTTTCTTACTTCTTCATTTTGGATTAGCAATTCTTGGGTTACTAACTCAACGATTCTTGATTGGAGGGGATCAGACCACTGGCCTATTAAACTTGTTATCTCTCGGCAAGAAATGGATCATCATCCAAGTTTTAAATTCCGAGTTAATGTGGCTTAGGGATCCCTATTTGTACGAGTTGATGAAAGTCCGGGTGGAGTCAGGGCTGTCCTTCCCATGATACTGCTATGTACTCTTTTGTTAAAAGACTCCAATTTGTGAAATATCAACTCAAAAAGTGGAACAGGCAGTGTTTCGGGAATCTATTTTAGGCTAAAACTTTGGCCCAAAGAAGGCTTGATGTTATCACCAAACATATCAGAGATCATGGGTTAACAGAGCAGAATTTGCAGGAGTCTGAAGCTTTGCATGAACTTCAAGAATGGGAGCTTCGGGAAGAGATTTTCTGGAAGCAAAAGGCCAGGGTGGAATGGTTACAAGAAGGAGATCGAAATACAACTTTTTTCTTTAACACTGTTAAGGCTCAAAGACACGGTAATGGTATTTATTCGATTATTTCTTCTCAAGGTATTCAGTTGTCTGCTTCTCAGGATATCTCTCGGGAAGCTGTTCGATTTTTTTCTTCCTTATATTCTGAGGATTTTTGTGGGGATCATGTTGATGATCATACTATTTTGTGTTGTATTCCTTCTGTTATTTTAGAAGATATCAATGCATGCCTTCTTCAACCTATTTCCATTGATGAACTAGAAAGGGTAGTTTTCCTTATGAAGACTGGAAAAGCTCCGGGGCCTGACGGCTTCTCGGTTGAGTTCTTTCAACACTTTTGGGAAATTATTAAATCTGATATTTTGAGGGTTGTTCTTGAGTCCTTTCATAACCATCGGTTGTTGAAAGCTTTGAATTCCACTTTTTTGATGCTAATTCCTAAAAAGGAGGGTGCTAGCTCTTTTGATCAGTTTTGGCCTATTGCTCTCTGCAATGTGGTGTATAAAATTATTACTAAGCTGATTGCGGAGCGTCTCAAGCCTTGGCTGGATAGAGTTGTTTCTGATGAGCAGGGTGGCTATGTGGCTGGCCGACAGATTCTGGATGGAGTGGCTATTGCTGCCGAGGCGATTCATTCTATGAGCACTTCTAAGAATAAGTTTATGTTTATGAAGTTGGATATGGTGAAGGCTTATGACAGGGTGAAATGGTCTTTTCTTCACAAAATACTCTTGGCCTTTGGATTTGATCCTTCTTGGATTGAGTGGATTATGATTTTTATTACAACTCCCTCATATTCTGTCCTAATTAATGCAAATCCCTATCCTTTGTTTCATGCTTCCCGGGGTCTTCGGCAGGGGGATCCTTTATCTCCGTACTTGTTTATAATTATGGCTGAAGGTCTGGGTCGCTGGCTTAAAGATCAGGTTCACCAGGGTCTTATTCATGGATGGAAATGGGAGAATAGTAGGCCAGCCATTTCCCATCTTCAGTTTGTTGATGACACTGCTCTCTTGGGTGTAGCTTCTATTTGTGAAGCAACCAAATTTAGACATGCTTTGGACTTGTATTTGGTTGTCTCTGGTCAGGAGATTAATGAGCACAAGTCTATTATTTTATTTTTCAATATAGATCCCAGGGTTCAAGCTAGAATTGTTCAGATTCTCAGGTTTCAGGTTGGAACTCTTCCTCTTACATACTTGGGGATTCCCATTTTTGTTGGTCCTCTACCTAGGGCGGTTTGGACTAACATACTTGACAAATTTCGTAGTCGAGTTAGTCATTGGACTCATAGATGGTTAACTTTTGCTGGTCGGGTTTTACTTTTGAAGTCAGTTGTTCAGGCTTTACCGGTGTATAGATGCCTTATTAGATTGCTCCAACAAGTTTTCTTCATGACCTGGATTCTCTTTCTAGGCAATTCCTATGGGCTGGCAATCTTGGTTCCTCAAAATGGAGTCTTGTTAAATGGGAGACTATTTGTCGACCAAGGCAAGCTGGGGGGTTGGGTCTTCGTCTAAGCTCTCTTTCTGGGACTGCTTTGGCTGCTAAGCTGTATTGGCATTGGTGTAGTAATCAGGAGCAAACTTGGGCCAAGATTATCTCCCACAAGTATCTTAGGGGAGTGGAAGGTTCAGAGATTCCTCGATACAGCTTGACTGGTCGAGGATCATTTGTTTGGAATACTTTGAAAAAGGGAGCAGAGCTGGTTAAGCAGGGGTTATTCTGGATTTGTTATACTAGGTCTCGGGATCTTTTTTGGCAAGATTCTTGGGATGGATTTTCTCCTCTTCTTAGCGAGTTTCCACATCTTCAAGATCTTTCTCAATGCTTTTGGGATGCTGGATGGTTGAAGGTGGCAGATTTCAAAACTGTTAAGTCCTTTGGTCAGATGGTTAGTCTCCAGTGGAAGGATCCTCGAGAATGGCCTGCTGGTGGCACTATGGATGCGAGGGCAGAGCTGGCCCGTATTCTCGCTAGCCGTCCCTGATCTTCTCTACCTGGGGATGATGTGCTAGCATGGGGAAGAGATAATAGAGGGATATTTTCAGTTGCTGCTGGTTATTATGCTTTGGATCGACAGTGGTTTGGTGAGGAGGAGGTTCCTTGGTGGAAGCAAGTTTGGAATAAGTTTATTTGGCCGAAGTGTAGTTTTTATGGGTGGCAGGCTACTCATAATCGTTGTCTCACTTGGGATAATTTTCAAAAGTGTGGGTTTGCTGGCCCCTCTTTATGCTATAACTGTGGGAAGGCTGAAGAATATGTTGGGCATTTACTTCTCCAATGTGACTTTGCTCGACAAGTCTGGCATTATTGGTGGGGAGTATGGAATCACCCTTGTTTGCATGCTTCATCAATAGTTGATTTTTGGAGGAGTATGGGGCGGCCTCCTGCAGCGGCTTTCTTTTTACAAGTTGGATGGAGTATTGGTCCTTCATGCATTTTTTGGCAGATTTGGCTTGAACGGAACCATCGGATTTTCCAAGGTAAGGAGTTAACTACTTCCTAGGTCTGGCAGAGGATTTTACGAATGATCCAGGAAACTGTGTCTGCAAAATGTCAGATTATTTCTCCCGTGGACCATGCGGAACGTCAGATCATGGAAAGATTAGGCTTGATGGTTAATGGTCCTGGTCCTAATGTCTCTTGCAGATGGATGGGTCAGAATAATCGGGTGCGGAGGGCTGGCAAATGGAATCCGCCTCCTCCGGGAGTGCTGAAAATTAATACGGATGGATCTTCTCGGGGTAATCCGGGTAATGCTGGTATTGGTGGTGTGGGGCGGGATAGTAGTGGTACTATCCAATTTTTTTTCTCTTGCTTTAAGGGACATCATTCTAATAACTTCATGGAAGCACTCGTAATTTTATATGCTTTGGAGCAAGGGTATGCTTTGGGTTGGCATCGGATTGTTTGTGAATCTGATTCTCAGATTGTTATAAATTTGTTAAATTCTGGAGATAGTCTTCATGGTTGTTGGCGGTTGAGTTGGGTTGCTCGAAAAATTCTTAATATCTCTGCTCACTTGGACTTCATTTCTTTTGTGCATATTCCTCGGGAGTGGAATAGGGTAGCGGATTTGTTAGCTAAATGGGCTTCTAAGTTTCAAGATGGTTGGGATGTTCAAAATTGGTCTCAACTTTCTTCGGATTGCTCTCAATCTCTCTCTTCTTTATTTAGAGCTGATATGTCTGAATAGCTTCTGCTTTTTCTTTGTATCATGAATGTTTTGCTGAGTTAATAAATTTTTACCCTCTTTTACAAAAAAAAAAAAAAACTATCAAATTATATTTAACATGTGATTTTAGACTTAAGTGTGTCTGTAAACAATGCTAAAACCTATGTAATATAGATGTATATTAAATAAATAAATATATGATAAAACAAAACTTGTGTTTCCATTACTTTATTTATAGCTCCATTTTATAATTTTCTTACAATACTTACAGGCTTACATGTAGAAATAAGTTAAGTTATTTCCTTCCCCTTTTATAATAACTTAATAGGAAAAGTCAAAACACCACATCTAAATAGGATAAATATAAATACTATCTAAATGAGAACTAGATTTGAATGTAAATATCATAGGCAGGACTATGAATCCATGATTTATTGATGGAAAACAATGAGTTTGTCAAAGTGCAAGAAGTTCATTGTGCTCATAATCTTTGTTAAATTACATGTTTCAACTAGTGCCTAGAAGGAGCTATCTATGTAGGTAAAGTCGATAGTTTATGCTCATTTTTGACATAGAAGTTCTTGTTGTGTATAGAAGGATTTATTTTTACAGAAAGGTAGATAGTTAGTGATATTTTCTAGGAATTAATTAACAATTAAATAAATGAATATAGCATCTTTCTCCTCACCATCAAAACCCCTACTTATATCATCATCATTATTATGATTATAGCTTATATATATATATATATTACTATTATTATTAGTATTTTTACTACTTTTAATGTAAAAGGAGAAACTCAATTTTTTAGTCTAGTAAAAGAATAACATCCTTGTATAGTTATATTCCCATGGATTATCTCCTTTCTATGAAGTCATAATTCAAATTTTATTTTATTTTCTTTCGTGCACAATATTTTTATATTAATTGTATATTATAGGTCTAATAGAAGATTAAAATTATTCAACATTAATATTAAATTTTAGGTTTATTGAAATTATGACAATTGATGAAATATATCATAGATTTGTTATAGTCTATACTATCTATAGAAACCTAATTTTTCTCACCTATCATATCCTAGGATTCCAATCAATTTTGGCAACCTATCCAAGTTATTTTTTAGCCTACACTATAGAAATTAGACGCTTAAAACATGTTTATCACTTACAACCAAGTTTGTAGGTTGTAAATTTGTCTCCTTTATAGAGAACCTTATCCAAAGACAATTTTTGAAATTCTTGCCCCTCTAATAGTCAAATGGATGAATTCACCACTTAGATAAGTTTGTAGCTTTGTCTAGACAGCCAATTTGTCTTTAAACCATAAAAATGGAAAGTTTTCCTTCTTACTGCTCATGCTTATCCATGCCAAGAATTTTCCAACATAGATTGGATCAATGCACCTCCAAATATTTCCAATTTGGCATGATTTTTACCTATGCCAACTTGACCAAAGAATGTAAACTAGTCAACCCCATTTTTTTCTTAGTTGGAATCAACTTCTTTTTAGTTTTACATAGATTTGATAATATTACCCTCCTCTCTTCCCCTCCAAGCCACAAAATAATATAAATTAGGTACCTGCTTCTTAAAAAAAAGAAAAATTGATTACATAAAAACAAATATTTATTGAAATTCTATCAAAATTAAACTAAACATTATTCTTTAAGATACTTGTTTGCCTTCATGCATCCTCAAACAGTGCATGCAAGAGCTCATTTCTTGTGGAAGAAAGACAATTTTTCTTATCATGCTCATTTTATTTTAGGATATTTTTATTCTTTATTAAGCTATGGTGACCTGATTTCATGCAATACACCTTGTCATCTAACCTTCTTTTACAATATCTTAATCACCCTATCTAATTTATTTACTACACTAATTTTTGTATTAGACTTGTTAAATTTACTTTTATTTTCTTACGAGATTTGTAGGCATAAATGGGAAAAATATTATTCATTTTCTTGGGCCAACACCTAGAAAATTCAACCTTGATTTTACCTTTTACAACTACATACACCAAATTTACAACCAATAGGAATAATAGGTTGTAAATTCACCTAAAATACTCCATGTCTAAGATTTTAATAATTTTTTATTCCTTGAT
Source organism: Wollemia nobilis (assembly GCA_028583015.1). Taxonomy (NCBI): domain Eukaryota; kingdom Viridiplantae; phylum Streptophyta; class Pinopsida; order Araucariales; family Araucariaceae; genus Wollemia; species Wollemia nobilis. The sequence goes on from JAQPPZ010017255.1 coordinate 486,275, forward strand.
ATTGTTTGAGCTTATCTATAATTTTTGTATTATAAAAATATCGTCTTTCTCCCCTAGAAACAAATTCATAGGTCATAAGCTCTACAAGCTATGAACCTATCCTACATGTTGCAAACTCGCCTAGGCTGCTAACCTTTCTCATTCAATGATTTTATTAGTTTTAACATCAAAAAAATTATTAGCCAAGCTTTGGGACATCTTAGCACCCTTTCAATTAGTTCAACTTTATTTTGTAATAGTTATATTTTAATTTTATGTAGATAATATTCCTTCAAAGATTCAAATATCACTTTTGTAAAAGGAACATGGGGCTTGCCTACAAACAAGGAAGTTTAACTTCTTTTTGAGCATCAATCAGACCCCCTAAAATCTAACTCATCTATTTTTTTTCCATTTTTAGCTTTTTTTTTAATTTGTAGGCTAGCAAGCAGTAAACCTATTACAAGAAGCAAATTTCTCTACATATAGCAAACCTATCATGTGCTACAAATATGATTTCAGGTGATGAATTTATCTTCAATAGGGTTCCAAGTACTATTGTTCTAGTTTTTCCTTTTAGCATTACTTATTTACTGTATTGATTGCTCTCTCATATTTATGGTCCTCTATTTAGTTTATTATAGTAGCATAATAATTAAAGGACTAGTTTTAGGATCTATTAATTTTCCAAACTTATTTTCTCTCAAGCATTGTTATTACACATTAAATAAAATTGCATATAGGTTGCATATAGATTAGAACTTATATTTGTGCATTCTCACTTGTGATCCTGCTTAGAAAGATAAAATTCATTTCCTTTTAATATTGGTTTTACATTTCATAGTTCTTGCAAGGAATGGAAAAAAGCGTATAGAACTTAGACCATTTTTTTAATTATTGTTTGTTGCATATTAGGTAAATTTTCACTTTGCAAAGGTTAATGCATGATCATTAGTTACCAAATTTATATGATTGTTGAATTAAAATACAAAATAATATATTTTGGATAAAAATTTAAAATACCCTGGCTGAATCCTTCCTCCCCATCAAATAAACTCAAGCCATGATGGGATTCAGTCAAGAATCTTCATCCAAGTGTAGAACCTTAGGTTTGGAGACTATCATGCCCAGATCTAGATATTCATCTTTGGTGAACCCAACGTGAACAACACATGGGTCTTGAAACCTTTTACCTAAATATTTTACCTTAATCAAACTTATAATTTAGTACACTTTAACCTAAATATATTACATTATTTGGTTATGTGATGTGTAGGAGATTACTTTAGGGGTAAGTTATCTAGTTACTTCAAACAATGTAATAAATATACAAGTGTCAATGTGGATGTTGTAATATGCAAGGTGGTCCTTTGTACAACTAGGTAGAGTGTTGGCCAAGGAATCCATCTTCCTATATAAAGGGCCTCATAGTTCCATTCATATTTTTATCACTCTTTTTATAATAAGAAGTTGTATAGCTACCTTTCTCTTATTTTTTTCTTTCTCTTGATATGATGGAATGCTGCTAAAACCATCTATGGTATCAAAGCCATGGTGAATCTAGAGAGTAATATGGAAAACTATCATTGCTACTATTGGCTCGTGTCTTTGCAAACCAAACCTACCACTGTATGCCACTACATGCAAACATAATTTTAAAAAGGAAATAAGGCTCTAAAAGCCTTATCGTAAGACTCAAAAAGAGGTTCCAGAGAAGAGTCTGTGAGAAATAGGATATTGGTGATATCCTTTTATGATCGAAGACTACCGAGGAGAAGATTTTAATAGTGAAAGAATTGGGATAATTTTCACTATTCGAAAACAAGACCAAAAAAGAGGACTACTAGATTCTACAACAAATACTAAAAAGGTTCATAGCTACGAGCAACCTCCATTCTAGATAGAAACTTGGTGAATCAAATTATAAAGATATTTATCATCTTCAAAGGACATTAAAGGTAAGCAAATTAAGGTGTAGAGGGTTTATTACTTGAACACTTATTCAGATTACTACTTAAATACATAGAGCATCTTATTAAGATTCAAAATATGCAAAATAAAGGGTTGCATATTAAGTTTTCAAAGGGATTGCTGAAGATTTTTGAGTGCATTAGAATTCATTTTGAGAGTATATTATCATTAAGAGTGCATTATTAATCCATTAAGCATTATACTAGTTGATATTTAACTAGTTACTCTTAAGAAATTAGTTTGTGTTGTTAAAGGTACAAAACTAGCATAAAAAACTATAGCACTACGTGGCCAAAGGAATCCACCATTAATATCCTTGGAAGAATCCTCAAATTGAGACTTAGTGAGTCTCAAGATTCAAGGAGAATATAAGGATTTCATTTAATTGCAGAGTGTAGAAATCCTTACTTCAAAAACAACATCTCTTTAGATTGTATTAACTAACATTAAAAGATCCAAGTAAGAAGATTAAAGAAGGATTTAATAAAAAAAGGGTCCTTCATATTGGTGCAAATCTAACTATTACAAAACACCTCTTTTGTTCCTTTGAAAGGACAAAGTGATACTATTTACAGGAAGTAGTGCAGACATCATATTTTATAGGTTGAAGGGAAAATTTTGAGCAAGAGGAAGGAGCCACCAAAGAGATCACATGTCTAAGAATAAAGATGTTTAAAAACACCATTTCTCCATGTCCAATCCAACCCTAGACGAAATTGTGTCACCTGTAACATTGGAGCTATTATAAGAAACCATTACCATCTGAGTCTATGTAGAGAAAAGGGTAGCATATAGAGGGATATTATCTACATAGAAGAAGCACTATCAAAGCCAAGAAAAAAAAATGCCAGCAATCGGTTGTTAAAATACATACAAACAACATATTATAGGTGCAAAGATACAAAGGAATAAGTGTTATACCCAAGGTATTTACTTGGAGAGAACGACCACCATTGAAGAGCACAAAAAGTTACCATAGGACCGCCATTGAAAGTGCCACATAACTAAGATGTAATATAGTTGGTTCCATCCATTATCCTCATCAAGATAGTGTGTAAACATATAAGAGGGAATGCTTATGCGTTTCAAGAAATATAGCAAGCCAATGCATATTTCAAAGATATAGGTAAAGATAGGGCATCAACTCCCATCATTGGAGTGTTACAAGAAATGTTTACATGCACAAGTCATGAGTACCACTTGGCACAAGAGCTCTAAGTATCCAATGCTCACCTAGGAGGAGTTAAAACTATTTGGAGGTTACCACCAAACTCATAATTGAATACATTGGAATATCAACACCTATTAGGTAATGGTCAAGTGATACTTGTCCAAAAGTTACAAGGAAGCAGTACTAATTAAGGCATCCATATTGAATAAGGAAAAGCATCGGAGGTCAAATAGAAGACTATCATTGAATGTTGTGAAGCATATTCAAAGGAACAAGGCTATTTCAAGATTATGCACCATTCGAAGAAGAAATTCAACATCTAAAGCATTTGTCATAATATCATAAAATACATCACCTCATTCGATTAGTAAATCCAAAATTCAATTTGTAGAGGATAATATCAAGCATTATTTAAAGAAATATTAGCACTGACTACAGAGAAAAAAGTAATATGTAAGGGAGAATTCAGTGTCAATCAAAGAAGATATTGACTGCTATTTCAAAGGATTTAAATCTACCACCTCACAACATCAAGACAAAGGAATACAAAGGTAAATCATATACTATTTATTTATTGCTATAAACTAAGGATATATTGGAGTTATAAGGGCACATTATATTTACTATTTCAATTCATTCACTTAACATTAGTAATATATTAAGCAATCATATTCCAAAATATTTATATTTACAAATAATAAAGTAGGAGGAATATGAATTTCAACTTGGAAATTGAAAATCCTATTATTATAAATATTTTATTTTTTTCTAATATTCAAAATTAGGGAGTTATAAGGAATACTACACCAAATAAATTAATGGAAATTAGAAACATTAAATATTAAAGGCTATAAAGGAGGTCTATTAAGGAAAATTAAAAGTTGAAAATAAATTGGCATAATTATCTCAAACCATATTAAAGGAATAAAAGAAATCCAACCAATAGAACCTCATAAAATTAGAAAGTGCTTAAGTTCAATAGGAGTAATAAGGTGTAATAGAAGTTAATTTTTTCTACTTACAAAACATTACAAAATCAACTTAAAAGTTAACTACTATTCTCAAAAATCACTTTATCAATCATATAGCATATCTAAAAATACTAGGGAGACATAAGGAATTCAACAAGGTCCTATTTTATAAGAGATACCAAGGATTACTAGTATATAGACTTAGGAGAAAGTAAGTACATGTCTAGAAATATTCATTGGTTCAATTCCCTAAAAATGGTAAATAAAAAGCCAGTTGTTGTAGCAAATAGCAAAATATATGAAGTGAAGGGAATTAAGAACATCTCAGTGCACCTAAAAGAAGGAAAAGGGATATAAAAAATACATTATATATTCTTGGATTAAATACCAATATTCTTTCTGTCTCCCAAATCATGGATCAAAATATAATTGTTGAGTTTAAAGTTCTCACTGGAAGAAAACAATGTCACATTTCTAAATAAAAAAAGAGGATAACATTAGGATCTTATAAAAATGGTCTATTTGTTCTAGATATTGCGACACACTTAGCCTTTTTAGTAAAAATATCGTATCTGTGGCATAAGTGACTAGGTCATACCAGTCAATCCTCAATGAAAGAACTATTCAAGTACCAAAAGGTTGAAAGAATACCTAATTTCTCTCCAGAAGCTACTGTATGTCCAAAATGCTTAGCAAAAAAACAACATAGAGTTCCCTTCGAACTCCATCAACACAAAGCTCAACAACCCTTGAAAATAATGTATGCAGATTTATGTGGACCAATGAAAATTGATAGCATTGGAGGACATAAGTACTTTCAATTATTTTTTGATGATCACACCAAAAAAAATAAGGATGTATTTCATGAAGTACAAATTAGAGGTATTTATCTGTTTCAAACAATTCAAAATTCAAGTTAAAAAGGAATCTAGTAAGACTATAAAAGCACTTAGTTCAAATAGAGGAGGAGAATTTATCTCAAAAGAATTTGAATCATTCTTAGAAGGAAATAGAATTAAAAGATAACGTACTACAACATATTCGCCACAAAAAAATGGAATTATGAGAATAAGAAATAGATAAATATTGAAATGATGAGATGTATGTTGAAGGATGATCAACTTTATTATTAATACTGGGTAGAAGTAGTGCAAACAATAATCGACATACAAAATAGATTACAAACAAGAGTACTCAAACATATTACACCAGAAGAAGCATGGTTAGGGCAAAATACAAATATAGGAAAATTGAAGATTTTTGGGTGTAAAGCTTACATGCATATTTTGAAACAAAAGAGAACAAAATTAGATGACAAAACCATGGCAAAGATATTTTTTGGTTATGACAATGAATCTACGGGGTATAAAACACTATATTCATATACAAAGAAATTTTACATTATTAGAGATGTAATATTTGATGAAAATGTTAAGATTAATACAAAAAAAATTAATGATGATGCATAAACTCTTCTAAATTTCTCTAATGAAGACACAAGTGAGGAGTCAAAATCTTAAGAATGAGATACTGATGCATCTACAGTCCCTTTAATGAAATAACCAATATGGCTCAGAGATACTCTTATAGAATTAGAAAGAATACCAGATCTTACCACCACAAGACCTCAAACTTAAATATTGACCAAAATGAATAGAGAAATGCTAAGTAATATAGTGGAATTAACATTGAAACTTTAGGAACTGAGTGATTCACACTGGAAAGAAACTATGGAATCAAAATATACTTTAATTCAAAAGAATAAGATATGGAATTTAGTAAAACTACCTCCACGGAAGAAAATAGTAGGTTGCAAATTGGTTTACAATATAAAGTATAAAGTAGATGGAACACTTGACAAATACAAATCTCGACTAGTAGCCAAAGGATATACTCAAACAAAGGGAATCAATTATGAAGAAACATTTGCACCAACATCCAGAATGACTACCATCAGAACAGTTTGTGCACTAGTAGCTCATCAAGGTTGGAAACTTTATTAGATGGATGTAAAAAGTGCCTTCCTTAATGGTAACTTAGAAGAAGTATACATGTCACAACCAAAAGGATTCATCATAAAGGGATTGGAAAATAAGGTATGGAAATTGAAAAAATCTCTATATGATTTTAAAAAAGCTCCTATAGCATGGAATATAAAGATCAACAATCACTTACTACAACATAACTTCAAAATAAGCACATCAGAACCCAATTTATATACCAAGAAGGCTATAAATGGGATACTTATTCTCATAGTATATGTAGATGATATATAAATTACTAGAAGTTCTACAAAATTAATAAGTGACATAAAAGGGAATCTAGAAAAAGCATTTGAAATGAATGATCTAGGTCTAATGAACTATTATCTTGGTCTAGAGATTAATAAAGGAAAGGACAAGGATAACTATTATTCAATCAAAGTATGCAGAAGCTCTGCTTTAAAATTATAGAATAAAAGAATGCAATACTAAAGATACACCAATGGAACAAGGGATTCAATTGTCCAAAAATTATGAAACACCATTGGTATCAACAACTATGTATCACTAGTTAATTAGAAGTCTTCTATACTTAACAAATAGTCAACCATAAATAGCATTTGTAGTAAATTATCTTTCATGATTCATGCAAGAACCAAGATAAATGAAGAACATAAGCTTATACTGAGAGGGGGGTGAACAATATAAGACCACTTTTTACTTTTCTTTTCCAATCAATATTATGCAATGTATAGATAGCAATATCAATAGCAATAATCAAAGCAATGCATAAATCACCACACACAATAAAGACACCAATTTAACGTGGTTCACCCAATGTGGGCTACTCCATGAAGAAAAAATTTCACTAAAATTTTCTCAATAAATATCTTGGGAATACTTTCCCTATTACAATGTTTATGGAAGTTTGTCCAAAGGAGATACCAATCCCCTAATCAAGTTTGTGGATCTCTATCCATAGGAGAACTCCTTTCTCCTCATCTTTGACTGGTGATCTTCTAGAAGAACGGCTACCCCCACTACTCTGGTTGATGGATCTCTATCCACTAAAGACACCTGTCTTCACTACATTTGCTAATGGATCTTTATCCACTAGAGATTGTCGTCCTCTATACTCTATCACCTTCAAATATCTATCTCAAATTTGCACTAAACACAGTCCTTCGGTCTAGCACAAATTTTCTCAATCTCTATCTTTGGTTTGGCACAAACCTGTCCTTAAATTTGTGCTAAACACAGACCTTCGATCTAGCACAAATATTTTCTCAATATCTATCCTCTGATATGCACTAAAAATAGTCCTTCGGCCTAACACAAATTTATCCTCAATATCTATCCTCTGATTTGCACTAAATATAGTCCTTCGGTCTAGCACAAATCTATTCTCGATATTTTTCCTATGATCTGCACTAAACATAGTCCTTTGGTCTAGCACAAATCTATCCTCAAGCCTTAACACAAATATTGACTTAATATCAAATCAACTCTGCTAGATATTTCCCAAACCTTAACCCAAGGTTTGAAAAAATCAATCAATCAACTCTGCTCTCAAGTCTTCTCAAATATTTTTTTTAAATATGCCTTGTAATCTTCCACAAAATATCACACTAATCTATCCACAAGTCCTTTCTAGAACTTATCCAATTTTCTCAACAAGTCCTCACAAGAACTTGTCCAATTCTTCTCAACAAGTCCTCACTATAACTTGTCCAACTTTGCTCTCAATATATTTCCTCAATTTTGTATTGTAAGCTTCCACAAAAGCTCACACAAATATATCCACAAGTCCTCTCTAGAACTTACCTCGAATCAGCTCAACAAGTCCACACTAGAACTTGTCCAATATCATAGAAACATAAAGAGAATTTTTAGAGACTCAATATGCTTCACACTCATCACAATGCTCAATCACTTTCAATCACTCTTTTACCATAGAAACATATAGAGAATTGTTAGAGACTCAATATGCTTCACACTCACAAAATCTCAATCACTTTCAATCTCTCTTTTATCATAGAAACATATAGATAATTGTTAGAGACTCAATATGTTTCACATTCATCAATACTCAATCTCTTTCTCAACTCAATTCATAATATAGAACAATTTGTTTCATAGAACTTGAACTATCACATCAACACATCCACTTGACTAGGCTCAACCAACTCTACTTAACCAATCACTCAATGAAATAATCCTTGCTCACAAACCCTAGTCCAAACTTATGATATTTCACTCAAATGTTCCAACAATGCTTTACAACCAATCTCACATAACAATGATACTCATGATATTTACAAACCCTAGTTCAAGTTCCTCACTCAACCAATTGCTTCAACAACAATGCTAATCTCACATAACAATGATACTCATGATATTTGATAACTTCACATAACAATGATACTCATGATATTTCCACAACCTCTAGTTCAAGTTCACTCAACTAATCACTTCAACAACAATGCTTATCAAACAAGGTTTTATTAACAACTCTTTATTCCAGAAAACCTTGAAGCATTAATTCAAAACACACTCAACAATGCTTACCAAACAATCCTTTTCACTCCAACTTTGCACTCACAACATTCAAAAATCACACACTAGGAATATGTGCCCATACCTTTTATTTGATGTAAGAGTACCTTTAGAAAACCTATCTCAATCACAATTTTCTTCTCTCCAATTTCAATGGTTAGATAACAAAATATCACTCCAACACTTTAGAAAAAAATAATCAAAACTCAATTATGCCTTATTGCTCCCTTTTTAAAATTAACATCCATCAAATCATACATGAAAAATAATTACTTGGATACACCTTATAAACTCCAACTTAAAATAATATCCAACACCACAAGACTTCAAACAATCTTCCTAAAACACCTTACTACCCTTTCCAAACACTAAAGCAAATAACACCAAAAACTTAATTTTGCATAAGCCTTATAACTCCCCTTACAACCTTACAAACCAAATTAAATATGCAAAAATTAATTTTTAAATGCTCAACTAATACCCCTAAAATTTTCAACGCTAAACTTAAAGCATACCTTTGTTTTCTTCCTCCAAAAAGGGTTTCGATGTGATTCAAACCATTGTCTCCCCAAGCCTAAATGCCTTAGCACTTGGGAGCCCACTGTGTGGGATATTGGTACCTAAGTGAAGGAAGGAGGACTTACTTCCTCTTATACATCCATGCACTGTTGACTTCCCATGAAAATCAATAAGCACTCCTCTTTGTTGCAACACGATTTGCACAAGCTCGCATTAATTAAATTCGAAGGCATGGTGATTTTGGGTAAGGTGGGTAATCCCATTTTTATATACACATGAGTATTTGCTCCCCACGTCAACATTTAATAATTTGAATTCAAATTTCAAATTTAATTTAATAACCCACCTTAGGATTAGTTAATATTAATATAAATTAACTTATAACTAATATTAAAATTAATTAATAAATTAATTTATAATAAAAATTATATTAATTAATTTATAATTAATTTAAAATTCCCTTTATAATATTATAAAAAAATAATTATAATATTATTCACCTGGCTTCTTCTTTGCACTTTGGATCATATTTGATTTCTTGAAATCAGGTCTTGCTTAGCTGAAATCGAACTATATTTTTGCATTTATTGGAGAACTTGAAACTGATGCTACCCACTAAAACTACCACTGATTTGTTCTGAAATATTGACATCAATGACCACTCACTCTTGACACCAATGACAACTCATCTACTCAAAATTTCCAACAATCTCCCCCTTTGTCATTGATGGTAACCCAAATTATTTTTACCAAAACTTGACATTTTTCCTATTTTGCTCCCCCTAGGGAATTGCTTCCCCTGACTCAATGCTCTCTTATTAAACCAAATCTCTTCCCCTTACTCAAATCTCTCCACCTTTGACATCAATGGCAAAGGGTCACCTTTGGGGCTCGAGGCTAATAATGAGTCTCTTAGCTTAGCCCCTCCCCCACCTCCTCTTGAGGTGGTTAATTCTGGGGTGGAAGTATTTCTACTCCTAGCAAGCACTATTCTTTACCGTTGTCCTCTTTCCTTCTCATATGATCCTTTTGATTCCTTTGATTGTTCCTGTTCATGTCCATGTTCCTGTTCCTGTCTATATTCTTGTTCCTGTTCATATCCATATTCTTATTCCTATTTATGTCCATGTCCATATTCCTGTTCATGTTCCTCTTCTTATTTTTGTTCATGTTTATGTTCATGCTTGATTCTGGAATGTCTACTCTACACCACTTTGATGTATGTACATAAATATTGTACTTATAACACTTAATGTTATTATTTCTTGGAGATGCAAATGTCTTAGAATTTCTCCTGATGAAGCCATATCTATTCGTATCATGAATCCTAAAATTCATAGCCTTATGACCAAAGTAATTACATGAGTAGTAATACCCATGGAAAATCTGCCTATTCCTAAAGTTCCTATACTCTTGTCTTTCATGTGTCCTACACTATGAAGCCATGTGACCAAATCTGTGACATGAGAAACATCATCCATTGAAATTTCCTTGCCTTGACCTCATTGGTCTCTTAGTCTCTTTTTCTCTATGTTGGTTCATGTTCCATCTGTTTCTTCTTTGTGCATTTTTTCTTTCCTTGTTGAAATTTTTGTTTTCCAACTCATCCTCAAAAGTCTCACTTTCTCTTACACTTTATTCTTCTAAATTTTCTTCTTCTTCAAAACTTGAAGTTGATTCTTATTTATTTTGAGCCTGTTCAAAACCAAGACCTATTTTGTTTGTTGTCCTTCTTTGTACCTTGATCATCTTATCTACAATATTTAAGCTCTTCCTAAACTTGTGTATCTTGTCCTTGGATTTTTCTAACTCTTCCCTTAGTAGAGCTACTTCTTGTTCTAACTTTTCACATTCTAAGACCTTTGCTTCTAACTTATCCTTGAACTCCTTTGTCTTAGTCATTGAATTGTTTAGAAAATATATAAGCTTTCCTCTCTTCTCATCATATTCTTGAAACTGGATCTCAAGTTGGGAGTTTTGCTTTCTTACCTTCTTTAAAGTTTTAAGATCATAAATAAGCTCTCCCTCAATATCAAATCCTTTTTTTGATTCTTCCTCTATTTGTTTGCCTTTGTAAATATCTTCATTTTCTTTTGACTTGTCTTCTATAGGATCACTTTTTCTTCTAGTGGCATTAGAATATTCTCTTCTGGTCCTTCAAGTGCATCCTTATATTCATATTCACTGAAACTGAAACCATTCCTTGTACAACTATATTCAAGATGTCAAAAATTACCACATCTAAAACACTTGAGAATTATTAGTGACATTTTATTAACTTCTTCTTTTTATTCAATTAGAAATAGGACTTCATTCTTATCATTACTTGAAGAACTAGAATCACTATCACTTGAGTACTTACTTGCCTTGTCTGCATAATAGCTCCTCTTTTGTCTTTGAAAGAAATTATTTCCTTGTTTGCCTTGTTCATCCTTGCCTTTCTTTTGGTACCTGTATATTTCTAATTCCCTGTTCTTATGATCCTATTTTTCTTCATTATTGCTATTTTTGGCTTCTTGAAAATCAATTGCATAGTGACCATACTTTCCACAATTGAAATATCTAATAGATTTTGCATCCTTAAATATTCTTGAATCCGTATTCCTTTTGCCATAATTTGCTTCTTCATCACTAGATGACTCATTGCTTGAATATGACTTCTTGTCCTTTGTCTTCTTAATCACTTTGAAGGTTGCTTCCTTCCGGATATTAGGTTCCTCTTTTGTTCTTAACTCAAAAGCTGTAAGAATACCAAGTAACATATCTTGTCAAACAATCACCATCCTTTGCTTCTCTTATAAATGAAATATTTTCACTAAACCTTATTGGGAGAGATCTTAAGATCTTATCATAAACATCAACTTCTTCATCCATAAGTCCAAGTCCTTGCATGACATTAACAATATAATCTACCTGAAGTAGATAAGTACTAATATTTTCCTCATCCTTCATTCTTAATTCTTCAAATTGTCCTTTGATATTTCATATCTTTGCCTTTTCACACTTTTATCTCCTTCATATATGCTTTGCAACTTATCCCAAATTCATTTTGCATCTTGACAATGCATAAATTTTTTTAATTTTATTCTATGCAAACCTCTCAAAATTGCATTCATTACTTTTGAATTGTAATTTTGTAGAAGCTTACCTTCCTTATCTATAGGTGGATCAGCTGGTGGTATGTATCCATTTTCAACTGCTTCCCAAATTTCATTGCCAAGTGCCTTTAGGTGAACCTTCATTTTAATACTCCAAATATATAATCACTTCCATAAAATATTGATGTTAATTTATCTTAGGACACATTATTAGAATCCATTGTGTTCTTGAAAGATTTTTCTTCAAGCTATTAAACTCTTACAAAGAAACCCGCTCTAATACCAATTGAAGAACACAAGCTTATACTGAGAGGGGGTGAACAATATAAGACCACTTTTTACTTTTATTTCCAAATCAATATTATGCAATGTATAGATATAAATATCAACAACAGTAATCAAAGCAATGCATAAATCACCATACACAATAAAGACACCAATTTAACATGGTTCATCCAATATGGGCTACTCCACGGAGAAAATATTTCACTAAAATTTTCTTAATAAATCTGTTGGGAATCCTTTCTCTATTACAATTTGTATGGAACTATGTCCAAAGGATACACCAATCCCCTAATCAATTTCAAGGATATCTATCCACAGGAAAACTCTTTTCTCCTTAGATCTGATTGGTGATCTTCTATACAAACTGCTATCCCTACTGCTCTAGCTGATGGATATCTATCTACTGAATACACTTGTATTTATTACCCTGGCTAATGGATATCTATCCACTAGAGACTGTCATCCTCTATACTCTATCACCTTCAAATATCTGTCTCAAATTTATGCTAAATACAGTCCTTTGGTCTAGCACAAATCTGATCAATATCTATCTCTGGTCTGGTATAAACCTATCCTCAAATATACACCAAACCCTATCCTGAAATATGTACTAAACACAGTCCTTCAGTATAGCACAAATTTATTTTCAATATTTATCCTCTGATCTGCACTAAACACAATACTTCGATCTAGCACAAATTTATCCTCAATATCTGTCCTCTAATCTGCACTAAATACAGTCCTTCGGTCTAGCACAAATCTATCCTCAATCTTTGTCCTCTGATTTGCACTAAACATAGTCCTTCGATCTAGCACAAATGTATCCTCAATCTCTATCCTCAAGCCTTAACACAAAGCTTGACTTAATCTCAAATCAACTTTGCTAGATCTGTCCCAAACCTTAACTCAAGGTTTAAATAAATCAATCAATCAACTCTGCTCTCAAGTCTTCTCAAATAATTATCTCAAATCTGCCTTGTAAGCTTCCATAAAATCTTACACTAATATCTCCACAATTCATATCTAGAAATTTTCCAATTTTCTCAACAAGTTCTCACTAGAACTTATCCAATTCTGCTCAACAAGTCCTCACTAGAACTTGTCCAACTCTACTCTCAATCTCTTTCCGTAATTTTGTATTGTAAGCTTCCAAAAAAGCTCACATAAATTTTTCCACAAGTCCTCTCTAGAACTTACCTCAAACCAGCTCAACAAGTCTACACTAGAACTTGTTCAATCTCATAGAAATATAAAGAGAATTGTTAGAGACTCAATATGCTTCAAACTTATCACAATGCTCAATCACTTTCAATTACTCTCTTACCATAGAAACATATAGAGAATTGTTAGATACTCAATATGCTTCACACTCACAAACTCTCAATCAATTTCAATCTCTCTTTTATCATAGAATCATATAGATAATTGTTAGAGACTCAATATGTTTCACATTCATCAATACTCAATCTCTTTCTCAACTCAATTCCGAATATAGAACAATTTGTTTCATAGAACTTGAACTATCACATCAACACATCTACTTGACTAGGCTCAACCAACTCCTCTTAACCAATCACTCAATGAAATAATCCTTGCTCACAAACCCTAGTCCAAACTTATGATCTTTCAATCAAATATTCCAACAGTTCTTTACAACCAATCTCACATAACAATGATACTCATGATCTTTGCAAATCCTAGTTCAAGTTCCTCACTCAACCAATTTCTTCAACAACAATGCTAATCTCACATAACAATGATACTCATGATATTTGATAACTTTACATAACAATGATACTCATGATATTTCCACAACCTCTAGTTCAAGTTCACTCAACTAATCACTTCAACAACAATGCTTATCAAACAAGGTTTTATTAACAACTATTTATTTCAGAAAACCTTGAAGCATTAATTCAACACACACTCAACAATGCTTACCAAACAATCCTTTTCACTCCAACTTTGCATTTACAACATTCAACAATCACACACTAGGAAGATGTATCCATACCTTTTATTTAATGTAAGAGTGCCTTTAGAAAACTTGTCTCAATCACAATTTTCTTCTCTCCAATTTCAATGGTTAGATAACAAATATCACTCCAACACTTTCTCAAAATATTCCTTAGACACAAAAATAATCAAATCTCAATTATGCCTTATTGCTCCCTTTTTAAAATTAACATCCATCAAATCATAAGTGAAAAATAATTACTTGGATACACCTTATAAACTCCAACTTAAAATAATATCGAACACCACAATACTTCAAACAATATTCCTAAAACACCTTACTACCATTTCCAAATACTAAAGCAAATAACACCAAGAATTTTATTTTGCATAAGCCTTATAACTCCCCTTACAACCTTAAAAACCAAATTAAATATGCAAAAATTAATTTTTAAATGCTCAACTAATACCCCCAAAACTTTTGGTGCTCAACTTAAAGCATACCTTTTTTTTATTCCCCCAAAAATGGTCTCGGCATGATTCGAACCGTCATCTCCCCAAGCCTAAGTACCTTAGCACTTGGGATCCCACCGCGTGGGCTATTGGTGCCTATGTGAAGGAAGGAGGACTTCCTTCCTCTTATACCTCCATGCACCGTTGAATTCCCATGAAAATCAAGAAGCACTCCTCTTTGTTGTGGTACAATTTGCACAAGCTCGCATTAATTAAATTTGAAGGTATGGTGATTTTGGGTAAGGTGGGTAATCCCCTTTTTATACACACATGGGTATTTCCTCCCCATGTCAACGCTTAATAATTTGAATTCAAATTTCTAATTTAATTTAATAACCCACCTTAGGGTTAGTTAAAATTAATATAAATTAACTTATAACTAGTATTAAAATTAATTAATAATTAATTTAAATAACTTATGAGTAAGTAAATTAATTAATAAATTAATTTATAATAAAAATTAAATAATTAATTTATAATTATTTTAAACTTTCCTTTATAATATTATCAAAAATTATTATAATATTATTCACCTGGTTTCTTCTTTGCACTTTGGACCATATATGATTTCCTAGAACCGGGTCTTGATTAACTAAAACCAGACTATATTTTTACATTTATTTGAGAACCTAAAACTGATGTTGCCCACTGAAACTGCCACTGACTTGTGCTAAAAGCTTGACCTCAATGACCACTCACTCTTGAAATCAATGACAACTCATCTACTCAAAATGTCCAACATGAAAGTCATTGGAAAGCTACAAAAAGAATATTTTAGTATGTCAAAAGGACTAAAAATCATGGACTAACCTATATAAGAAATGTCAAATAGTTTTGCCTTTAGAGATATCTAGATTTAGATTATACAGGATCTATCGATTATAGAAAATCTACCTCAGGATATGTCTTCTATCTTGGGTCAGGACCCATATCTTGACACAATAAGAAACAACATACAATGGTACAATCATCAACTTAATAAAAATATCAAGCCGTAAGAGACACAAAATGTGAAACGTAATGGTTACAATACATATTATTAGATATAGGGATTAAATGAACCCCAACCATGATATTTTATGACAATAAAGGAGCACTCAATATGATCAAAAATCTAATTATACATGAAAGAACCAAATATATTGAAGCTCAATGTCATCTCATTAGAGAACATTTTCAAAACCATCATATCATACTCAAGCGTGTCTCTAAAGGAGATCAGCTAGCAAATATTTTTACAAAAGCACTTGAAAAAACCAAGTTTCAAACATTCAAAGATCATATTTACAATTCAAGAAAACTCCGTACCAGATAATATAATACATGGGGGTGTTAGAATATATTACATTATTTGATTTTGTGATGTACAGGAGATTACTTTAGGGGGAAGTTATCTAGTTACTTCAAGCAATGTAATAAATACACAAGTGTCAATGTGCATGTTGTAATATGCAAGGTGTCCCTTTGTACAATAGGTAGAGTGTTGACCAAGGAATCCATATTTCTATGTATAGGGCCTCATAGTTCCATTCGGATTGTATCACTCTTTTTTATAATAAGAAGTTGTATAACTATATTTCTCTTCTTCCTCTCTTTCTCTTGATATGATGGAATGCTGCTAAAACCATCAACATAAAATTATTTGATGATATGTTAAGCAAAAGTAACATGAACATAATAAAATATTAGACCTATTGGAGGAAGGTTAAAAATTCATTGATTAAATTATTGTACAAACCTTAAGGGTTATCTATCTTGGTGAATATAAAATGGTGGGCTAACAAGATTCATATGGAAGGACAATGCTATCACAAAGGGGATATAATGATTCTTGAAATATCTTCTCATTCTTCTCTAATCAACTCTATCAATTATTCATAATAAAATTAACTCCTTTTCCAAGTATTAATAAACAACAACCTCCATACATAATTGGAATCATGGCTTGTCAAATGTCCCATAGCATAGAACCTTTACCTCCCTTTCCTAATTGTGTTCAAGGACATTGTATATAAACAAGATGAGTAGCTTCCTCTCTCTAGAAATTTTTTCCCTATATTTAATGAAAAGGGAGAAGTGGTCTTTAGATCTATGGATCATTTTGTTTATTTTACCTAAAAAAATAAATACACTTTGTTAATGATCATGAATGCAGATAATTTAGAATATTTAGCCAAGTTGCCTCACCCCACTGATGGCATCCCATTCAAAATATATTGAACAACCTAGGTTTATTCCTTCTACTTCCAATTCAAAAAAAAAATTCCAAGGGACCTTGCATGTTGATCTTAATACTCATGATCTAGACCTCCTAATATCACTACAAAAATAAAAATGCTTAACCCAATTATTTCTATAGGACAACAACCCCCATTACCATATATAGAGGAATTGTTGAAAATAACTCCTCATCATTCTATTGCTCCAACTATAGTAGAAAATCAGTTAGAAATTCCCCCTAGTAGACCAACATCTC
Organism: Wollemia nobilis; assembly: GCA_028583015.1. NCBI lineage: Eukaryota > Viridiplantae > Streptophyta > Pinopsida > Araucariales > Araucariaceae > Wollemia > Wollemia nobilis. Next base: position 503,752 of record JAQPPZ010017255.1, read on the forward strand.
AATTGGTATTTCCTAAACAACTATCTCTTTTACAAGAGGAGGATATACCTATAATTTGGTTCCTCCTATCTCTACCACCACTTACATTTACATATTTAACCTTAGTAGCTTCAATACAACACCCATGCTTGATATGACAAATACATTAACTAATACCTTTAATAATGCTTCAAACCCCTTTCTTTCTCAATTGAATCACCATTTTAATCAAATTTCTCAAGTGCATCATTTGATTAATATATCAAATATTTTTTTCTCATTACAAGTTTTGTAAATTTTGACTAGTCAACCCTCTCCTGAAGTCCAAGTTCTCATGTACCAAGTACAATAGTTGACTAAAAAAATATCTTCACTTCAAGTACTTTTGAAGCAAATATACACATTTTATGATATGTACAATCAAACTTTATACTTTATTGTGGCTAATTTTCCTTTTCTATATCATTTCAAAATCCTTAAGTTACCCAGGTATGATTGTTAGGTGATCCTATAACTCATGTAAAACTCTTCATTCTTTCATGTGTAAGTGTAAAATATGATGAATTGCTATTACTAAATATATTCCCACAAAGTATCACTAGGTTAGCAATAGAATGGTAATAACAACTACCTTGCTATTCACTTAGGATCTTTAGAGAACTAGGTGATAAATTTTCTTCAATAATTCATTATTGATATAGAAGAAACTACTACCCTTGTTGATTTATATCATTTAAATCAAGGTAAGGATGAAAGGTTATAAATTTTCTTAAAAATATTGAGGTCATTAGTTTCAAAATTAGAGTAAAAACCTCTCCTAAAATACCTTTTCATTATCTTTAAAAATAACCTTAATGAGCATCTATCGTAACCCTTGGAAATGTACATAATACATTATTTTGAACATGTCATTCAATTGGCCAAACAAGTGGAATTTACCATCATTAGAAAGAGGAAATTAAAATCCAAGAAAAAGGAATATAAACACTTTTATAATCAAAAGGGATACTATAGAAATAAACATTGTGGAGGAGATGGGGTCACTGACTCTAGATAAAATGACAATAGTGTAAGTATTGTAGAAAACCTTACGAAAGGCCTAAGAGATAGTTTTATAGGTTCAAACAACCTCCCTCTATTGTTATAGAAAATATTATATAAGTAAATATGATTTAAATCCCACCCATAAGACCTCCAGCTATTGAAAGAGAAAATGTACTAGGATTTATTGTTGTAGAACAATATGCTTACCATTGCATTAATGGATATTTTACAAACAAATGTAAAACCTTAGGATCCTCATATAAGACCTCATTAATAAATAATGAGTTACCTTTAGTGACCCCCAACCCTCCATATCTTCAATTCAATATTTGGGTATTTTCCAAAATCCTATACCAAATCATGATTAAAATACAACTAACAATATTCAATACAAGAATGTTCCACCATCACACTAGAATATAATTGGGATGAAACAAGCAATGAAAAGACAACAAAAAATTTATCAACCATCAAATCTACCTACTACCCCTCCTTTAATTACAATCCAAATAAAATCACCCTCCTAAAAAACTAACCTTAATCCTAAAATCTCAAGAAACAGGAAAGGAGACCTTTAACATTTAATAATAAGTTGAAGATATACCTACAAAGATTTGTTTACTAGATTCATTGAACACTTATCTTGCTCACAAATAAATTATTTTTAAACTTTTTTATGAGATAGTAGTTACATAACATATTAGTCCATTTGATTTAACTCATGGGGTAGGGACCCTTGCAATCAATCATGCAACCATCACCTTTTACAAGGAAGATGTCACACTTCCATCTATGCTTGGGAAATACCCACTATATATAACTTATGAAATTGGTGATAGTTTTATCAAAAGAGTGCTTATTGATAATAGATATACCATTAATGTGTGTAACTTCAAATTCCTCAATGGTATTAGATTAAATAAGCAATACTTAGAAAAATATAATATGATAATGAAGAATGAAGAGTTGTAGGAACATTGGTCCTTCCTATAAAGATAGGGACTCTTATAATCGACACCCTAGTCCATATTTTATCTTATGATTTGAACTCTAATATTCTATTAAGATGATCCTAGATCCATTCTATGTAGGCAGTCCCATTTACCTATCAATATTACTTAAAATTTGATCACCAAGGCCAACTTTAAACTATTCTTATAGATTCAAATTTATTTCTCTAATATCAATCCATTGAAAAGGAAGGCTTGAATATACATATGTGTCCATCCTTAAGTATAGCTATCCTTGTCACCAAACCTTTACCCTTAGGGTCAAGTAAAAATGACCATAAGGTACACACTAGTAGTCAACCTAAAGCAAGAATAACAAACACAAAAAAAAAAAGCATTAACCATATTAATCCACGAAGAAAACTATTAACATTATACCTAACCGGTTTGTATTCCTCACCTCAAACCTTATGAGTACCTTCTTGGAAGGGAAAGGTAGTGCAAATAGGAATTTATACCTTGTTTGAATATATTATATTATTTAGTGCTTGCTAAAGTACCATCATGGGTACATGTTTATATTAGGAATTTATCTTAGATTAGGATTTAAGTGTTTGCTTAAAGCAATGTAATAAATGCACAAATATTATTAGAATGTGCATGTAGTCCACACATACATGAGTCCTAAGAATATAATATTGATGTGTCATAGGAATATAGAAGGCCAATAGTCATATCTCACTATAAATAGACTTGATTAGAGTAGAAGAGAGAGAGTTTTTTGGAGTGCATAAGGTAGAGTAGTAGTAGATACAATGTAGAGCATTTTTGTAATATGGAGGATTAGAGACCTCCATTGCATAACATTGTACATTTTCGTGAGCTTTTATTAATGGATATTTATTGAGTATTTTTAGAAGTTTATACTCTTATTTTCATGTATATTAGTTAGCCATTATCATAGATATAACATTGCATGCTTATTTTATTACTTGTGGTTGCATTTCCTTTAAGTTTAGATCTTCAAAAACCAGTAGTGGTATCAGAACTATTGGCAATTTTGGTTTGAGATCCTAGTTTCTTGTCTATGAGTTGTCATTGATGTCAAAAGGAACTGGCATTAATGTCAAGAGGATTTATTGGCTTCAAAGGTTGAAGATTCCAAAGAATTTTTTCTAGAAGATTTAGAAGAAATTCAATGTGGCAGATGAAAAGGTTTTTATCAAAACCATGGCAGGTTTAAGGGTTTTTATTAAAACCAGGTGGATGCATTAAGGGTTTTTCTCAAAACCACTCTCAGCTTAATGCAAAGGCTGGAGACACTTATTAATTAAATAACTTAATTAATAAAACCTTTTTAAGGTTTTTTAATTAATTATTTATTTGATTAAGTGATTAAATTATTTTAATAATTTAATGGGTTCTCCACCTAAGGTCTAAGGTCTAAAAGACCTATGATTATTTTTTAATAATCAAAAGGGTTTCATAAACCCTAAAGTTGTTTTGAAGGAGCCAAAATAATATTAATTCAAAAAATTTGAATTATCCTCCCTCCGACGTTGTGTATAGCATGGAAGTTTGTCTATATAAGCCATAACCTATAGTCCAAAGCAAGTGTGTTAAGGAAATTCGAATTACGCAAAGGTTGGGAAGTAAAAGCTACGACTATCATTTTTTTGCCACGTTTATCCACTGCCAAAGGGTTAAGGAGAAGGAGACTCTTACTAGCCTTCAAGCTAGTGTCGTTGGCCTAGTGGCAACGACTATTCTGCGAAGGCGCTTAAAGGGAGGTCAAGCGTTCGACTCTCGCCGTGGAGTGTGAGAAGAGTTTTTGCGCTCCGATTTTTTCGGAGGCACTGTTGACCCACGATTTTCGAAAGCATTTTTTTTTTGGTAAGGTTTTTTAAATAAAATCTGCATTTTTTTAAAGAAGTGGTTGGGAAGATTTATTTAAAATTATTTTTGAGGTTAAATGCTTCTTTGGAGATATAAGGTTGATAGTGTGTGGTTGAGATTTTTGGCTTGATTGTTGAGTGAGATTTTATTAGAAGCTATTATTCCTTGAGCATGGTTTAATTAATTTGGAGAAATAAGGTGTAAAAGGATATATTGTTTGTATGCTTTATATTTTTTGGTAGTTGACTTATAAGGATTGGAGTCATAAGGTGTTTTATGGAATAAATATTTTTGTGGTTACTTTTACGATCTAACCCTAACTTGGTGGCAAAGTTGAGGGTGGTGTTGGTAATAGGTTGAAGAACTATTCTCTTCTTCCTCAAACAAAGGTATGGGCAACTTCTTACATGTATATTGTTGATGGTGTATTTTCTAAAATTGAGTTTGGAGTGAAAAGGTTGTCTACTAGGTATTCTTGTTGGTGTAAATCCCATTTTCTGGATATTGATGATTGTTTATGCATTAAAATCATTGATGAGTTTTTTGGGTGAATGCATAATTCTGGTTGAGGAAGAGGAAGCATTTTGCACTAGGGTTTATGTTAGTAAGTCTTGCTACTTGCATTGAGATGGTGAAACCCTTAGTTGTTTGTTTTGAGATTGATGGTTGAGTTGCTTCCATAGGGGTTGTTTTGATCAAGTTAATGCTTTACTTGATACATGATTTGGGCTTACTCCATTGAGATTGATTTGAGCAAGTTATTCTTTGCATTGGTGATTTATGTTGGTGGCTATTTTTTTCAAATACATTTGGAGGGAAAAGGATGTCTACTAGTTTCCTTTTCATGTAGTGATTGGTTGAATGCTTCAAGGTTAATGTTGAGTTGAATGATATTGGTTAAACCTTGTCTATAAGCATTGTTGTTAAAACCCTAATTGGTTGAGCAAAGATATTGGTTGTGGAAAGAACATGAGTATCATTGTTATATGAGATATTGCATGGTTGGCAATTTTTGGGTTGTGTTTCATGTTCTTGATAAAAGCATACTACATCTATCTTATTCTTTTGAGATTGAGATTGAGTTGAGATTGAGATTGGGAATTAAGTATAGAACATATTGAGTCTCTAACAATTCTCTTTATGCTTATATGAGGTTGATGAATCACATTGGGTCTCTAACAATTCTCTTTGTGGGTTCATGCTAAGCAAGTTTTTCTTGATGAACTTGTGAACTGATTTGGACAAGTTCTAGTGAGGACTTGTGAGCTGAATTGGATAGGTTCTAGTGAGGACTTGTGAGATGAATTGGACAGGTTTTAGTGAGGACTTGTGAGCTGATTTGGACAGGTTCTAGTGAGGACTTGTGAGCTAATTTGGACAGGTTCTAGTGACGACTTGTGAGCTAATTTGGACAAGTTCTAGTGAGGACTTGTGAGCTGATTTGGACAAGTTCTAGGGAGGACTTGTGAGCTGATTTGTACAGGTCCTAGCAGAGGACTTGAGGACAGAGTTGAAGCGGTTCTTTTAGAAGAACCTGAGGACAGTTTTGACAAGTCTTTGAGAAGGCTTGTGTGCAGCAGAGATTGATTTTTTTAAGCTTTATGAGTTAAGCTTGGGACAAATCTGACAGAGTGAGGAAGACTTTTGCTGGACTGACTGACTATGTTTAGTATAGGTTGATGAGTTGCTGTGGAGGTGATCAGTGAGGACAGAGGTATCTTGAGGCTGAGCATTGAGGACAAAAGGTCTTCTGTGGAAAGGAGTTCCATGTGCTAGCAGAATAAGAGGTAGGTGATATTTTGAAGTATCATTTCCAAAGCTGAGGGGAAGGATTCTCCTTTGGGTAGGAGGCTCATAAATTTGTGAGGAGGGGAAGGATTCTCCTTTGGGCAGGAGGCTCATAAATTTGTGAGGAGGGGAAGGATTCTCCTTTGTGCAGAGGCTCATAAATACTTGAGTAGGGGAAGGTTTCTCCTTTGGGCTGAGGCTCATAAACATTGTAATTGGGAAGGATTCCCAAAGAACTTTGAGAAAGATTTTTAGAGAAATTTTTTGTGGAGGTAGCCCATGTTGGGTGAACCACATTAAAATTGGTGTCTCATTGTGTGTTGCTTTATGCATTGCTTTGATATTTCTATTGGTTCATTGCTTTGCGAAGTTGAAGTTAAATAGAGCAAGTAAAAAGAGGACTTATACTGTTCAACCCTACCCCTCTCAGTATAAGCTTATGTTCTTCAATTGGTATCAGAGCGGGTTCCTTTGAAAAGTTTAACAGCTTGAAGAAAAATATTGTAAAGAACACAATGGAATCTACAAGTGGTAATGCAACACCTACTCTTGATGGGGCAGAAATTGGGCTTTGGAGTGCTAGGATGAAGGTTCATATTATGGCTCTTGGAAATGAAGTTTGGGAAGTGATTGACGATGAGTATACCATTCCTGAGCATGGTCCTTCTACTAAGGAATAGAGGCTCCTACATCATAGCAATTCAAAGGCAATGAATGCAATCCTGAAGGGTTTACAAATGGCAGATCTTACCAAGGTGATTCACTCCAAGACAGCTAGTGAAATGTGGAAATAGTTGAAGGTGGTTCATACAGTTGATGCAAATGTCCGAAAGGCCAAGTTGAGACACTTCAAAGGTATGTTTGAACAACTCAAGATGAATTATGAAGAAAATATTAGTGACTATATGCTTCGTATGGATGAGATTGTTAACTCTATGAAGGAACTAGGTCTTGAGCTTGCTGAAAATGATATTTGTGATAAGATTTTGAGGTCTCTTCCAAATAGATTTAGTGAAAATATTTCTACTATTGAGGAAGCTAAGGATTTGGATAAGTTGAAAAAGGATGAGCTTCATAGTATACTTGCAACATTTGAGTTGAGAACTCAAGTGAAGGTTGATGTTAAGAAGGAGGCAGCTTTCAAGGCTACCAAGAAATCCAAGGGTAAAGAGCTTCAAGATAGTGATGAGTCTTCTAGTGATGAAGAGGCATATTACAACAAGAAGGGCAAGTTCTCAAGAAAGCACAAAGGTATGAAATATGTCAAGTGTTTCAATTGTGGAATGTTTGGTCATTATGCTACTAATTGTACTGTTGCGAAGGATGAAAGTGATGAAGATAAACAAGATTATAAGAGCAAGGATTCTGAAAGGCACAGGCATCAAAGGAAGAATAAAGATGAGCAAAGCAATCAAGGAAATAGGTACTCTCACAAACACAATACAAGTTTCTACCTAGAAAAGGCAAGTAAGTGTTCTAATAGTCATAGTGAAAGTTCTTCAAGTGATGTTGGAAATGAGATGTTGTTCCTAACATAAAAAGAAGAAGAAAAGAAACATAGATTTGTCCTTATGAAATGTTTTAGATGTGGAAATTTTGGACAACTTGAGGATGATTGCACAAATGATGGATTGATTTCTAGTTATACTATGTATGAGGATGCTTCAAAAAATTGTAAGGAAGATCTTTGTATGGCTTTAGAAAAGGGTAGCACCTCTAGTGATAAGAAATCTGAAAAAGTCATTGATGTTTCGAAAGGCAAAAAAATAGAGGAAGTTATAGAGGATGGTGAAGTAGATCTTGAAGCTAAACTTGTTAGTGCTCTTAGTGCTTTGAAAAAGGAAAGAAAGAAGAATGCTAGACTCAATGATAAATTGGATGAATGTTGTATTGAGAGAGATGAGCTTATAGAAAGTCTTGACTTCTCTATAGCTAAGACACAGAAACTTAAGGATAAGTTAGAGTCTAAGGTTCTTGAGTGTAGAGATTTGGAATAGAAAGTGGCTTCCTTGAAAGAGGAAACTAAATAGTACAAGGAGAAGATTTACAGGTTTGAAGATAGCACCAAAAAGGTAAAGTCAATCATCAAATATCAAAGAAGGACAACAGATAAAACAGGTCTTGGTTTTGGTAAGAAACACATGGAACAGGTTGGCGACTCTACTGGGGAATCTAGTAAGATATTAAAAAAGGAAGAGATTTTTGATGAGGAAAGTACTTCAGAAAAAGAGTCCTTGAGTGATAGATGCACAAAATAAAAAAACAGGAATAAAAAAAAGGGGAGAAATTTTATAGGACCTAAGAGGTCAAATCAAGGAAAGTTTAATGGCAGATGTTTTGCTTGTCACAAGTTTGGTCACATGGCTTCACATTGCATGACTCAAGTGAGGAAGGTAAATGACATATTCAAAGGTGGTAATTTCTTTCAAGGGTATTGCTACTCTTGTAAACATTTTGGGCACAAGGCTATTTATTGCAAGGCTAATAACAGGAACAAGGTTGGTCAGAACAAATGGAGTCAAAGATCAGGTATGCCTTAAAGAAATAACATTGTTAGTTGTTATAAGTGCAACAATGAAGGTCACATAGCTAGACAATGTAGAGCTGAAATTCCAAGGTACAGGAATAGGAACATGGGTATGAACAGGCACAAGAATCAAGACATGGATAAGAATAGGAATGATAACAAGAACATCAATAGTGACATGAACAGGAACAGGAATATGGATAAGGAGAACAAGAGAAGACATGGTAAGGCAGCTATAGACACTGATGAAGATCAGTGCCTAATGGTTGTTTTACTCCCACCTCAAAATTAATCACCTCAATAGGAGGTGGGGGAGGGACTAAGCTAAGAGGCTCATTCTTAGTCCCAAGCCCCAAAGGTGACCCTTTTCCATTGATGACAAAGGGGGAGAGATATGAGTAAGGGGGAGAGCCTCAAGTCAGGGGGAGCTGATTTCTATACAACAGTTTTGAGTTTTAGTGTTGTTGAGAAGCATGGTTTGCCATCAATGACAAAGGGGGAGATTGTTGGCAATTTTAGGTTTGAGATCCTAGCTTCTTGTCTATGAGTTGTCATTGATGTCAAAAGGAACTGGCATTAATGTCAAGAGGATTGATTGGCTTCAAAGGTTGAAGATTCCAAAGAATTTTTTCTAGAAGATTTCGAAGAAATTCGATGTGGGAGATGAAAAGGTTTTTATCAAAACCATGGTAGGTTTAAGGGTTTTTATTAAAACCAGGTGGATACATTAAGGGTTTTTCTAAAAACCACTCTCAACTTAATGCAAAGGCTGGAGACACTTATTAATTAAAGAACTTAATTAAGAAAACTTTTTTAAGGTTTTTTAATTATTTATTTATTTGATTAAGTGATTAAATTATTTTAATAATTTAATGGGTTCTCCACCTAAGGTCTAAGGTCTAAAATACCTATGATTATTTTTTAATAATCAAAAGGGTTTCATAAACCCTAAAGTTATTTCGAATGCGCAAAAATAATATTAATTCGAAAAAATCGAATTATCCTCCCGTCGATGTCGTGTATAGCATGGAAATTTGGCTATATAATCCATAACCTATAGTCCAAAGCAAGTGTGTTAAAGAAATTCGAATTACGCAAAGGTTGGGAATTAAAAGCTATGGCTATCATTTTTCGCCACGTTTATCCATCGCAAAAGGGTTAAGGAGAAGGAGACTCTTGCTAGCCTTCAAGCTAGCGCCGTTGGCCTAGTGGCAACGACTATTCTGCAAAGGCGCTTGAAGGGAGGTCAAGCGTTCGATTCCTGCCGTGGAGTGTGAGAAGAGTTTTTGCACTCCGATTTTTTTGGAGGCACTGTTGACCCACGATTTTCAGAAGCATTTTTTTTTTTGGTAAGTTTTTTTAAATAAAATCTCCATTTTGTTAAAGAAGAAGTGGTTGGGCAGATTTATTTAAAATTATTTTTGAGGTTAAATTCTTATTTGGAGATATAAGGTTGATAGTGTGTGGTTGAGATTTTTGGCTTGATTGTTGAGTGAGATTTTCTTAGAAGCTATTATTCCTTGAGCATGGTTTAATTAATTTGGAGAAATAAGGTGTAAAAGGATATATTGTTTGTATGCTTTATATTTTTTGGTAGTTGACTTCTAAGGATTGGAGTCATAAGGTGTTTTATGGAATAAATATTTTTGTGGTTACTTTTATGATCTAACCCTAACTTGGTGGCAAAGTTGAGGGTGGTGTTGGTAATAGGTTGAAGAACTATTCTCTTATTCCTCAAACAAAGGTATGGGCAACTTCTTTCATGTATATGGTTGATGGTGTATTTTATGAAATTGAGTTTGGAATGAAAAGGTTGTCTACTAGGTATTCTTGTTGGTGTAAATACCATTTTTTGGATATTGAAGATTGTTTATGCATTAAAATCATTGATGAGTTTTTTGGGTGAATGCATAATTCTGGTTGAGGAAGAGGAAGCATTTTGCACTAGGGTTTATGTTAGTAAGTCTTGCTACTTGCATTGAGATGGTGAAAAACTTAGTTGGCTATTTTGAGATTGATGGTTGAGTTTCTTCCATAGGGGTTGTTTTGATCAAGTTAATGCTTTACTTGATACATGATTTGGGCTTACTCCATTGAGATTGATTTGAGCAAGTTATTCTTTGCATTGGTGATTTATGTTGGTGGTTGTTTTGTTCAAATACCTTTGGAGGGAAAAGGATGTCTACTAGTTTCCTTTTCATGTAGTGATTGGTTGAATGCTTCAAGGTTAATGTTGAGTTGAATGATATTGGTTAAACCTTGTCTATAAGCATTGTTGTTAAAGCCCTAATTGGTTGAGCAAAGATATTGGTTGTGGAAAGAACATGAGTATCATTGTTATATGAGATATTGCATGGTTGGCAATTTTTGGGTTGTGTTTAATGTTCTTGAGAAAAGCATACTACATCTATATTATTCTTTTGATATTGAGATTGAGTTGAGATTGAGATTGGGAGTTAAGTATAGAACATATTGAGTCTCTAACAATTCTCTTGATGCTTCTATGAGTTTGATGAATCGCATTGGGTCTCTAAAAATTCTCTTTGGGGGTTCATGCTAAGCAAGTTTTTCTTGATGAACTTGTGAGCTGATTTGGACAGGTTCTAGTGAAGACTTATGAGCTAATTTGGACAGGTTCTAGTGAGGACTTGTGAGCTGAATTGGACAGGTTTTAGTGAGGACTTGTAAGCTGATTTGGACAGGTTCTAGTGAAGACTTGTGAGCTGATTTGGACAGGTTCTAGTGAGGACTTGTGATTTTATTTGGACAAGTTCTAGGGAGGACTTGTGAGCTAATTTGGATAGGTCCTAGCAGAGGACTTGTGAGCTAATTTGGATAGGTCCTAGCAGAGGACTTGAGGATAGAGTTGAAGTGGTTCTTTGAGAAGAACCTGAGGATAGTTTTGACAAGTCTTTGAGAAGGCTTGTGCATAGCAGAGATTGATTTGTTCAAGCTTTATGAGTTGAGCTTGAGACAGATCTGACAGAGTGAGGAAGACTTGATTTTGACTGACTGATTGTGTTTAGTACTGGTTGATGAGTTGTTGTGGAGGTGATCAGTGAGGACAGAGGTCTCTTGATGCTGAGCATTGAGGATAGGAGGTCTTATGTGCAAAGGATTTCCACGTGCTAGCGAAATAAGAGGTAGGTGATCTTTTGAAGTATCATTTTCAGAGCTGAGGGGAAGGATTATCCTTTGGGCAGGAGGCTCATAAATTTGTGAGGAGGGGAAGGATTCTTCTTTGGGCAGGAGGCTCATAAATTCGTGAGGAGGGGAAGGATTCTCCTTTGGGTAGAGGCTCATAAATAATTGAGTAGGGGAAGGTTTCTCCTTTGGGCTGAGGCTCATAAACATTGTAATTGGGAAGGATTCCCAAAGAACTTTGAGAAAGCTTTTTAGAGAAAATTTTTGTGGAGGTAGCCCATGTTGGGTGAACCACGTTAAAATTGGTGTCTCATTGTGTGTTTCTTTATGCATTGCTTTGATATTGTTATTTGGTTCATTGCTTTGCGAAGTTGAAGTTAAATAGAGAAAGTAAAAAGAGGTCTTATATTGTTCACCCCCCCCTCTCAGTATAAGCTTGTGTTCTTCAAGAACACTAGGTAGATCAATAGGAAATAGATAGGGCCAAAAGAGATATTGAGAGTAGATATAAAATATCAATTTTATAATTTCTTATATTGAATTTGGCTATAGCCATTCCAAAAATTTGCAAAATAACTTGTGAAGACTAGGACTCATCATTGATTCCACTCGATTGAAAAATCAACTAGTGAATATTATTTTGTATGGATTTAAATAAGTTTCTTGTATCATTTCCTAATACTTTGTTGTAAAAAAAAATATTCAAAGAAATTTGGAAAGCTTCCTACAATATGTAGGAAAAATATCTTTTTTGGAATCAATCCAGTACCTAAGGTAATAATTTAGAGATTAAATATTTGAAGGCCTAAGGAAAAAAGGTCCCATTGCAATATGTGTATATTGAAAACTCCAATTTTGATATTGAAAAGATATCTATAGGACAAGGAAGCCACATTGAAGATTACAAATCAAGGAGGAGATCCTAAAAATAATATCCCATTGAAGGAAGAAGAGACTCAAAGAAATGAATCTTGATTAAGATTGGAGATTGGATATCTCCATTGAATATTGAAGACTTTAGATTGAATAAGAATATCCAAAGGATGTCTCATTGAAGATATTCCACATTTGGAAGATTAAATATAGAAAATTACTAGCAAATGTCCTATTATATATTTTATAAGCAACATGTTTCAAATATCCAAGAAGATATCTCATTGCAGAACTTCCATGGTTGGAATATTGGAGAGTTCAAGAAAAAGTCTCATTGAATACTTAAGAAGTTCTAGGATTTAAAATCCCTAGTAGAAGGCCTCAAGCTACTTGGAATGATATAGAAGGAGAATAATATAAAGCATCATTGAATAATATTTGAAGAATATCATTGAAGGAGATTTCAAAGAACTCATTGGAGAAGATTGATAACAAGGAGAAGTTCCTGATAGTGAATTATTTTGGATAATTATCACCATCTAGAAAAAATCCCAAGGAATAATTATTTGGTAAGAATTTTATTAAATTTTGGAGGATAATAGTGAAGACCTCAAGATTTTCAAATTCTTGAGTAGAAGGCCACTATTTACACCAAATTTGAAGTAAGAATTCAACAAGGAGGTTGAAGGAGAAAGGAGCTAGAAGAAGCCACCAAACCTAAGAGGTTTTAAGATAGCCTTTGGAGGATTTTAAAGCTTACTTGTAGAAGGAGGTTTGCTATTTTTATAGTAGAAAGTTCAAGGTTTCTTGAAGGAAAATCCTAGCTACAATTTGGAGGAGTTTCCTACCAAATTTGTTAGGGTGTATCCTGAAGGGGAGTTGAATCCACCAAACTAGATTTTCAGGAAGCAAGTTAGAGGAGTTATAAGGATAAAAATAGGTGATTTAAAGAGATGTTTTGGGCAGCCAGTAAGAGCTACAAATTTATCATTTAGAGGGCAGCATTTAGGTGATCCAAATCACCAAGAAATCCATCTATAAACCAAGGTTTAAAAGGTATGCAACTAAGGTGCAAAAGGTTCATTAATTGAAAACTTATATTTTTGTTCATTATTAAGTATATTAAGAACCGAATTAATTTTAAAGTTGCATGAAAATATTTTGAATTTAAAATCTTCAAAGTAGTGCAGAAGTTAATTTCTACAAGTTTCAAACCTGCACATAAAGAATAGAATTTAGATATATTTGAAGAGAAAGAAAAATATCAACATTCCATTATCACAGATATTAATGGCTATTTCTTGAGTATTTTTAGAAGTTTCTAATCTTATTTTCATGCATATTAGTTAGCCATTATCATAGATATAACATTGCATTCTTATTTCATTACTTTTGGTTGCATTTTCTTTAAGTTTATAGCTTCAAAATCTAGCAATGGTATCAAAGCACTAGGTATATCGATAGGAAATAGATAAAGCCACAAGAGATATTGAGAGTAGATATCAAATATCATTTTCAGAATTTCTTAGATTGCATATGCTTAGAGCCTTTCCAAAAAGTTGCAAAATAGCTTGTGAATACTAGGACTCAGTATTGATTCCACTAGATTAACAAATAAACTAGTGAAGATTATTTTCTATGGATTTAAATAAGTTTCTAGTATCATTTCCTAATACTTTGTTGCAAAAAAAAAGATTCAAAGAAAGTTGGGAAGCTTCCTACAATATCTAGGAATAATATATTCTTTGGAATCAATCCAATACCTAAAGCAATAAGTTAGAGATTGAATATTTGGAGGCCTAAGGAAAAAAGGTCCAATTGTAATATTTGTAGATTGAAAACTCCAAGTTGGAGATTGAGAATATCTAGAGTCCAAGGAATCCACATTGAATATTACAAATCAAGGAGGAGGTCCTAAAAATAAGACCCCATTGAAGGAAGAAGAGACTCAAAGAAAAGAGTCCTGAAGAAGATTGGAGATTGGAAATATCCATTGAAGATTGAAGACTTTATATTCAAGAAGAAGATCCAAAGGAGGTCTTATTGAATAAATTCCACATTTGGAATATTGAATATAGAAAAGTACTAGAAAAATTCCTATTATATATTTTAGAAGCAGAAAATTTCAAAGATCCAAGAAGAGATCTCATTGTAGAACTTCCATAGTTGGAATATTGGAGAGATTAAGAAAAAGTCTCATTGAAGACTTAAGAAGTTGTAGGATTTAAATGCCCTAGGGGAAGGCCTCAAGATACTTGGAATGAGATATAAGGATAAGAATATAAAGCATCATTGAAGGAGATTTGAAGAATATTATTGGAGGAGATTTCAAAGAACTCATTGGAGAATATTGCTAACAAGGAGAAGTTCTTTATAGTGAATTATTTGGGATAATTATCACCATCCAAAAACAAGCCCAAGGAAGATGTATTTGGCAAGAATTTTATCAAATTTTGGAGGAGAATAGTGAAGACCTCAAGAAATTCAAATTCTTGAGTAGAAGGCTACTAGTTATGCCAAAGTTGAAGTCATAATTCAACAAGGAGGTTGAAGGAGAAAGGAGCTAGAAGAAACCACCAAACCTAAGAGGTTTGAAGATATCCTTTGGAGGATTTTAAGGCTTACTTGTAGAAGGATGTATGCTATTTTTATAGCATAAAGTTGAAGGTTTCTTGAAGGAAAACCTCAGCTATAATTTGATGGAGTTTCCTACCAAATTTGTTAGGGTGTATCCTGAAGGGGAGTTGAATCCACCAAACTATATTTTCATCCAACAAGTTAAAGGATTTTAAAGGCTACAAATAGGTGAGTTAAATATATATTTTGGGCAACCAAGAAGAGCTACAAATTTATCATTTATAGGGCAGTATTTAGGTGATCCAAATCACTAAGAAATCCATCTATAAATCAAGGTTTAAAAGGTATGCAACTAAGGTGCAAAAGGTTCATTAATTGAACACTTATATTTTTGTTAATTATTAAGTTTATTAAGCACCAAATTAGAGTTTAAAGTTGCATGAAAATGTTTTGAATTTAAAATATTCAAAGTAGTGCAGAAGTAAATTTCTACAAGTTTCAAACCTGCACATTAAAAATAGAAGTTAGATATATTTGAAGAGAAATAAAATTTTAACATTTTATTACCTATTGAAATTAAAGAAGACTTCATTCTACAAGTTATATTGCATATACAAGAGTGCATAGTATTATCATACAAAAATGACACTCTATTTATGTGGTTAAAAAATCTTGGAATCATCATCTAAAAGTAGCCAAGCAAGGAGAGAGTTGCCAAATATTAGAAGGCAATATTGAATCCTAGTATGCATTGTACATTTTTGTGAGCTTTCAGTAATGGCTATTTCTTAAGTATTTTTAGAAGTGTATACTCTTATTTTCATGCATATTAGTTATCCATTATAATAGATATAACATTGTATACTTATTTTATTACTTGTGGTTACATTTCATTTAATTTTAGAGTTTCAAAAGCTAATAGTGGTATCAGAGCACTAGGTATATTGATAGGATATAGACAGAGCTACAAGAGATATTGAGAGTAGATATCAAATATTATTTTTAGAATTTATGAGATTGCATTTGGCTAGTATTTCCACAGAGTTTTAAAAAAAATGTGTGAATACTAGGACTCAACATTGATTCCCCTAGATTGACAAATCATCCAGCGAAGATTATTTTATATAGATTTAAATAAATATCTAGTATCATTTCCTAATACTTTTTTGTAAAAAAAAAAAGATTCAAATAAAGTTAGGAAGATTCCTACAAGATCTAGGAAGAATATCTTCTTTGGAATCAATCCAATACCTAAGGCAATAATTTGGAGATTGGAGATTTGGATGCCTAAGGAAAAAAGGTTCCATTACGAGATTTGTAGATTGAATACTCCAAGTTAAATATTGAGAAGATATCTAGATCCTAAGGAAGCCACATTGAAGACTGTAAATCAAGGAGGAGGTCCTAAAAATAAAACCCCATTGAAGGAAGAAGAGACTCAAAGAAAATATTCTTAAAGAATATTAGAGATTGGAGATCTCCATTTAATATTGAAGACTTCATATTAAAGAAGAATATCCAAAGGAGGTCTCATTCAAGAACTTCCATATTTGGAAGATTCAAGATAGAAAATTACTACCAAAGGTTCTATTATAGATTTTAGAAGCAATAGATTTCAAATACCCAAGAAGAGATCTCATTGCAAAACTTCCATAGTTGGAAGATTAGAGAGTTTAATAAAAAAGTCTCATTGAAGACTTAAGAAGTTTTATGTTTTAAAGGCCCTAGGAGGAGGCCTTAAGCTACTTGGAAGGATATAGAAGGAGAAGATTTGAAAGCATCATTGAAGGATATTTGAAGAAGATCATTGGATGAGATTTAAAAGAAATCATTGGAGGAGATTTCTAACAAGGAGAAGTTCTTGATAGTGAATTATTTGGGACAATTATCACCATCTATCAAAAAACGCAAGGGAGAAGGATTTGGCAAAAAGTTTACCAAATTTTGGAAGAGAATAGTGAATACCTAAAGACATTTAGATTATCGAGTAGAAGATCACTAGTTAGACCAAGGTTGATATCAGAATTCAACAAGGAGGTTGAAGAAGAAAGGAGCTAGAAGAAACCACAAAACCTGAGAGGTTTAAATATAGCCTTTGGAGGATTTGAAGGCTTACTTGCAGAAGGAGGTTGGCTATTTTTATATCAAAAAAATTAAAGGTTTCTTGAAGGAAAATATCAGCTACAATTTTGAGGAGTTTCCTACACTTGTATTTTGGTTCATTATTAAGTTTATTAAGCACCAGATTAGAGTTTAAAGTTGCATGAAAAGGTTTTGAATTTAAAGTATTTAAAGTAGTGCAGAAGTTAATTTCTACAAGGTTCAAACCTGCACATAAAGAATAGAAGTTAGATATATTTCAAGAGAAAGAAAAATATCAACATTCTATTACCTATTAAAAGGAAATAAGACTTCATTCTAAAGGTTAGATTGAATATACAAGAGTGCATAGTATTATCATCCAAAAAGGGCACTCTATTTATGTGGTTCAAAAATCTTGGAATCATCATTTAAAAGTAACAAAGCAAGAAGAGATTTGCCTAAGATTAGAAGGCAATATTGATTCCTATATTTTCATAGCTTGCAAAGAAAGGAAAAGCTACCATTTTGGGAAGGCAATAAAGTTATTTTAAAGTACAATGAGACAAGCATTTAAATTAGTGCATCATAATGTTTCAAGAGCACCTCATTAGAGCATTAATAGAGCTCTAAAGTTTAGTATCTCCAAGGTGACAATGAGGCATCTTGGACATCATCAACCTGCACATTTAAAATAAATTAAATCGGATATTTTTGAGAGAAGAAATCATATAAAAAAAGTAAAATATTGCTTTAGATTTCTTGAGATACATCTAAGGACTATTGAGATAAATGTAGAATTTAATATCAATACTAAAGCACGTCTAGTATTTTGTGAAGGTAAAATAAAGAGGTACAATGAAGGTTACTCCAAGCAACATAGTCAAAAGGTAGCAATGAATTAGAGAAAGCACCATTGAGCACTAACATATTGTCTTCATTCTACCCACATATAGCATCGACTTGCACCTAGGCAAGCATTCCCATTCAGCCCATGTAATAGTGTTGAGGATTGTTACAAGTTGCAAAGCTAATATAGAGAGACTACACTTACAAAAAAGAAGAGTTATTTTCTTCCAGAATCCACCCTGCAGGTCAAAGCACATACTTAGTTGGCAACTAAAAGAAATATTGGAAGATAAGGGATATTGAAATCCTATAATTCCATCAAGAAGCTGGAAGGATTGCCACCAAACCAATTGAATCCTCTACCATAGAAGGAGATGAAGATATTCACAAGCATGAAGGAGTTACAAAGAAGTGCAATGCGACATTGAGTGGGTTCAAAGGAAAAGGCTAAGAATATTAGGGCATGTGAAGAGAAGACCAAGTGTTTAAAAAGCACTTGCTACATGGAGAAGATATTACATGTTATTAGAGTGTGTCATCATCGATAGTGAAGATGCTTCACTCAAGTAAGATAACACTCACACAATAAGTGTTAGGCAAGGAGAATACCTCATACGATGTTGAAGAATTAATTGAAGACCTTGGTGCTACTTGGCATAGGCGTTGGAGAAGTGAAAGGCACTACAAAATACATTATCAAGGAGTTGAAGAATCTTACTGCCACATGGTATTATCCACATTGCATTTCAGTTAGAATAAAGAAGGATAAACATATCCAAATGATGTTTATATAGTGCATGCATTATAAGGCAAAGGAGCATGTAATTATAAAGAGAAGTATGAAAAGATGCTATGTACAGGAATGAGGAGTCAAAGAATAGAGCACAATGAAGAGTTATTGTAGTCAAAGGTAAGGTTATGCACAGTGGTGAATATTCACAAATTGGGTGAATATTAGGATTTTCAAAATTGGAAATTGGTGAATATGAGGACCCTCGATGTCAGCCCATTCACCTAAAATTTTCAAGACCAATTTTTTCTTAGGGTCAATTTGCCACAATATATATCCAAACATAGGCATATTTGTACTCGTTGGAAAGCTCTTTTCAATCCTGATATAATGGTGATGTTTTTATGAAGTTATAATATGATTTAATAGGTCAAAATTGGACCCAAATATGATCTTACATTTTAGGGCTTCAATATCCAAAATTTTGGTATGAAGATGCTCGATTTGATTTACTTAGGATTATACATGATTCACCTTTATTTTGATTAGGATTCACCATTTTTTTACAAGTAAATTTTGAGTCCAACCCCTTTTACATAACCCTGGTCAAAGGCCATTAATGCATAGAGATCAAGTTGATTATAGGTTTGGTTAAGCGCATAACACAATGATAGCACACGTAAATATTTGGCATTTTGAAGGTAATATTGATCCTCATTACCTTTGCAAAACATTGAGTAATAAGGGATATATTAAAGTTGGAATTAATTGTTTTTTTTATACTCTAAATATATTTAAATAGGAGTTATAAGGTTTTAAAAGAAACCCTAGAAATTACATTGAATGCCTTAGAAGGTAATACTAAATAGAAGCATTGAATCTATTACCCATATTACATTAAATATTTGCAAATCATTAAACAAGGATATATAAGGTTCCTTACAAATTGAAGTGAATTTTAATTTGCAAATACATAGTTTTTCTAAATTTCTAAACTAGGAAGATATAAGGAATCCTACATCAAATTGAAATTATAGAAATTTAGAAACTTCATTATACAAAGGTTGAAGGAAGCCAAATTCTATAATTGCTTAAAATTTGGAAGATTAATTTTATTAGTCTCATATTCAAATTGAAGGGACATAGAGAATCCAACTTGAATACCTTAAATATATTGAGAGTTTTATTCATTGAAATTACATCTTAAAGCTTTCTACAAGGGGAAATAAAACATTGACTTAAGGTGATAGGAGTTGAACATTATATTAAACTTGTCATCTAAATACTAGGGAGACAAAAGGGATTCAACTCAAAGAAAAGACTAGAAAGCTAAGAATACTATCAAAAACTATCAAAGATAAATTCAAATATTTAGAAGAGAAGGTATTCTACAAAACTCTAAAAGTGGAAAATAGTATCAATCACTAGGTAGTCAAAAGGAATACTACTTAAATTTTTAAAGATAGTACTTGATTACATACCCAAAACTAGGGAGCCATAAGGTAGACTACCTCAAAGGTTCTATTAATATTATTTTCAATACTAACAAGAAATTCTATTGATTGATATTATACTACAAGAATTGAAAGTTAGAATTTGATCATATACTCAAATTCAGCTTAAAATTTACAAATCAAAATAGGGAGATATAAGGTTTACAAGTGACATTAGTCTATTAAAACTAAAGAGGAAGAAAGATGTCTACATCAAAAAATACAAAGAATAACAACATGGAAAACATCATCAGAAATGAAAGGGCAAGTATTATAAAAATTGGAATCAAGAATCTACTTACAAAGACTGGAAACTTAGATCTTACTTCAAGAGTAATCTATAGTGAAGCCTTAGAAGAAAACTTTAAAACTTTGGAATATTATCTACATGGTAGAATCATAGAAGTAATTGATAATTGAAAATATGATATTGATATGAAAAGGTAAGTGCTAACCAATATTGATTAACAAAATATTTAGAACCTTAATCAAATTAACCATAGCATAGAAATGCACTAGGTTTATATAGGTTACAAAACATAGGATAGATATTAAATTAATATCTAACCTGAAATATCGCTAACCTACGCGCTTAGAAGAATAAGCGCCAACAACTAACAACTAACCTAGGATATTTAGGAATTTACCTAGGTTAACCATTAGATATTTTAAACAATAAATATCTACATGGTAAATAGTCAAAGTAGATGTAATAATCTAACTAATGTAGTATAATGCAATATACTACCTCATTTTACCCTAACATCCCCCCTTTATTACATTACTTTGATATACAAAGTTTACTCCAAACATAGTTGAAATTTGACACGTCCAAGTGCCTTTGTAAAAATGTCCGCAACTTTGTTCAGTCGGTGGGAATGTGTTGGAGCTGAATTCTGTGTTTAGGAACTTCATCACGAATGAAATGACAATCTGTATCAATATGTTTAGTTCGTTCATGATGTACTGGATTCTTGACCAAGTTCAAAACACCTGAGTTGTCGCAAAACATGTGAATAGGAAGATTCTTTGGTAGGCCCATGGTAGCCAAGATGCGACTTAGCCATATCGCTTCACACACAGCTCCACGTGCAGCGCGATATTCTGCCTCAGTTGAAGATAAAGCAACAACCTGTTGCTTTTTACTATGCCATGAGACAGGACCGGATCCAAGATGAAAAACATAGCTTGAGGTTGATTTTCTGTCATCTATGGAGCCAGCATAGTCAGAGTCAGTGTAACTCTGTAAGAAGAATGAGTTATTCTTCTTATACTCTAGACCATAATCTGCACTACCCTGAATGTAGTGTATGACTCTTTTAGCTGCTTTCCAATGGGAGACCTTTGGTTCTTGCATGAACCGAGAAAGATAGTTTACAGCAAAAGTAATATCTGGTCTAGTATTAGTCAGATAGATGAGGCTTCCAATCATTTGTCTGTAAAGTGTTCCATCTACCTGTGGTGAGTCTTCATATCGTGATAACTGTAACCCTGATTCCATCGGTGTTGCTTTGGGTTTACAATCAGTCATACGATATTTTTCTACTAAAGTCTTAGCATACTTTTTCTGGGTCACCCTTAGATGATTCTTTTTCTGTTCTATTTCAAGGCCAAGACAGTAGTGGAGAAGTCCTAGGTCTGTCATATCAAATGACTTTTTCAAGTCATCCTTCACGGCTTTAATCAAATTCTCTGAATTTCCAGTGATGATCAGATCATCTACATATAACACAAGAATCACTATCTCAGAACCTGTGTTCTTGATATAGATATTTGCGTCTGATGGACTTCTCTTAAATCCGTGTTGCAATAGGTGACTATCCATTTTTATGTACCATGCTCTTGGGGCTTGTTTTAGCCCGTATAATGATTTTACCAATTTGCAAACATGTTGCTCATGGCCTTCCTCTACAAATCCAGGAGGTTGAGTCATGTATACTTCTTCCTTTAAGTCACCATTAAGAAAGGCACTTTTTACATCCATCTGATGTAACTTCCATCCGAATCGTGCTGCCATAGCACAAAGTACTCGAATGGTGGTCATCCTTGCTGTAGGAGCAAAGGTTTCCTCATAGTCCAGTCCTTCCTTTTGAGCATAGCCCTTTGCCACAAGTCGGGCTTTATGCTTATCTATAGTGCCATCTGCCTTATATTTTATTTTGTAGACCCATTTGCAACCTATGGGTTTCTTACCTTTAGGCAAATTCACTAGCTTCCATGTTTTATTTTTAATGAGGGAGTTATATTCTGCATCCATAGTTGCCTTCCACTGAGGCGGTCTAAGTGCTTCATCAACTGTAGAAGGTTCATTCTCATCACATGCTGATAAGTAAACCCTCTCCTCATCTATCTCCATCTCATCTTCCCTTGGTAACTCTCTATCTACAGAAAGGTCTTGAAAATCTGCACAAAGATCATCAACTGAAGTGGATGCTTTACCCTTGTCTTTATGTGACATGCTTCTTGTCTTTGGACGATTGAGAGTAAGATCTGGTGGGGAAGTGAGTTTAGAGTCTTTCAATGTGCTTGTATACCATTTGGGTGGCTTTTTCTATTGTGAAGAAGAAGATGAAGGAGGAGGAGGTTGATGTTCCTCCTCATCATCTAGGTATATTGATGTAGTGTTGGATGTGAAAGCTTCATCAAACACTACATCTCTACTTATATATATCTTCTTGGTAAATGGGTCTATCAAACGATAGCCTTTTGAAAATTCATCATAACCAAGAAATATACAAGGTAGAGATTTCTCATCTAATTTCTTTCTTTTCTCCTTAGGTATATGCATAAATGCCTTACACCCAAATACCCTTAGATGAGTTATGGAGGGTTTCCTACCACTCCATGATTCCTGAGGAGTCATACCTTTAAGTGCCCTTGTGGGAGCCCTATTCAGAAGATATACCGCAGTTTGAACAGCTTCAGCCCAGTAAGTTTGCTCAAGGTTGGCCCCCTTAAGCATACATCGAACCATTTCCATTATGGACCGATTTCTTCTCTCAGCAACCCCATTGGATTGAGGAGTGTAGGCTGTTGTTAACTGTCTTTTTATCCCATGTGTCTGTAAGAATGAGGAAAATTCTTTTGATGTGTATTCCCCCCCTCGATCTGAATGGAGGGTCTTAATAAAGCATCCTGATTCCTTCTCAACAAGAGTTTTAAACTGCTGAAAATAGGAAAATGCTTCAGACTTCAACTGCAAGAAGAAGACCCACATTTTTCGTGAATGATCGTCAACAAACAATTGAAAATACCTTTTTCCTCCACAACTTGTAGACATAGGACCACACAAATCTATGTGTACTAACTCCAAAGGTTCTTTAGCTCGAAAAGAGCTAGGTTCAAAAGGTACTCTATGTTGCTTGCCTGACAAGCAATCAGAGCACACTGGCAAAATAGATGAAAGGGGAGGTAGTCCTTTCACCATTTGATATTTACTCAGCTCTAGTAAATATCCCGAACTCAAATGCCCAAATCTCTTATGCCAAAGAGAAGTGGCCTCCTTTGTGGTCATTGCGAGTGCAGTATGAGTGGAGGTAAGTGCATCTAAGACAAACAAACCATGTTTGTATGAGCCTGTTGCTATCGGTTTTCCCTTTTTGGTGATGAAGCAACGTTTCTTGTCTTTGTCCACTATAAAATTGACATTCATGTTATTGTCCAGGATTTGTGGAACTGACAAGAGATTATTTTTTAATCCTGGAACATAAAGAACTTTTTCAATATTACATTCTCCATCTGGAAGGGAGACTGAAACACTGCCTTCGCCCTGAACTCTATAGGTCTGATCATCGACAATGGTGACCGGTCTACCTTCTCGAGCTTCAAAGGTAGCAAACCATGATTTATCGCCAGTCATATGTTTACTAGCGCCTGAATCTATGTACCACAAAGAATCCTTGTGGGAGGAATCTATATGGGTCATGAGCACTTTGTGTGCTCGTTCAGAATCTGAACTAGAATCTTCAGCTGCTATGTGACCTTGTTGCTTGTTTGTTCTGGTTCTTAGGTTTGCCTTTGCCCTTCTTATTTCTTTGTTCATTGGGCGGTTTGTTCTTAAACCAACATCGTTTGGTTTCATGAGTGTCTGTGTCACAAATTTTACAATGTTGTTTCTTCTTCGGAACCTCTTTGGCTTTACCCTTGTCTTGTCTAGAAGAAGAACCCTTCTGTTGATTCCACTTTTTCTTACCACCTTGTCGTTGTGAAAAAAGGGCATTGTTAGATGCCTCATCTCTCTGGAGTTGGGTAGCCTCTTCTGTTTGAAGCATATTTACCAACTCGACAAAAGTTACTGTCCTACCAGAAACTTGTAAGGAGGTGATCAACATTCTGTAGGAGTCAGGAAGAGCTCTCAAAATGATTGAGTTTAAGACTTGGTCTTCCAACTTTTCTCCTAAGGATTGCAACTTTGTTTTTAATTCTGTGACTCTGCAGAGGAATAGCTCTACTGTTTCTCCTGATTTCATATGTAATGTATGAAGCTGTGTTTGAAGGTTAAGAATCGTTGATTGATTCTTGCCCTCAAAAATGGTACTTAAGGCATCCCAAGCTGCCTTACCAGTTGTAGCTTCACTGATATGAGGTTGGATATCATCAGTAATAGCAAGCAAGATCATTAAGGAAAGTTTCTTATCCTTTTTATCAAAGTCTCTTTGATCTTGTCTAGGGGATTGAGGTCTAGTGACACTTCCATCCACTATTGACCACAATTCCTCTACAGTTAAGATAGCCTTCATCTTAGTCTTCCATGCTGAGTAATTTGAACCTTTGAGCAGTTGGCTCTCAGTGAGATACTTGTGTATCATGGCCATGGTTTAGGTTTCAAATTTTTGGAGAGGACTAATATGATGCTATCTTGCACTATACCCTAAGAAAAGGTATAGAGAAGTTGTTTCAATTTGCTTTCTATAAGATATTTAATGGCACCTGCCTTAACACCCTTACCAAGGGATGAAAAGTTGGAGGAATATTGAGCCAAACAAAATAGAGCAAATGAAACAAGGGAAGGTTTGTCAAACTTTTGATATTTGCTCTCTAAGATATTTAATGGCACCTGCTTTTAACACCTTTGTAAAAAAGATGAAAAAATTTGAGGTTTATTTAAGCCAAACAAAAGAGAGTCTTATCAAGGTGATTGAAATTTTTGACCTTTTGATGGGGAGAAATTACTTGTGTGAACCTATGCAAAGTTTAGCATGGTGTTTGAGTGAAGTTTGGGTGTTTTGTGAAAGGCTCCTTGTAATGTTTTATTTTTGACCTTGTAATTGCAAAAAAAATGTTTTTAGTGCAATAATAAAAAAACATAAGAGCACCCAAATTTGTATCACTCTAGGTGTCGGATTCCACCGAAAATGCACCTAGTACAAGCAATTTTGAAGAGAAGGTGTCGAGTAAAATCGAGAATGCACCTTTCTTTAAACTGAAATAGCCCCCCTTTATCTTTACAATTTTGCAAACTATAGAATTCTAAAAAAAATTCTATCCCCCCTTAATGTTTACAAAATGTAGAATTTAGAGCATATCTTTCAAGACAAGTCGACACACGACAAGCATTTGAAAGACCATCCAGAACCAGTCGACACACGACTTGGTTTTCTATCTCCCGTAATTATTCAATACTCAAAAATAGGAGGGGCATCAGGATTAAAGGGTTCTCTAATCCTCATGGGACCATAACTACGATCCAAACCCTTCCAAGGATCAGTGTAAGTATTGAAACGGGGTAAGCTCCTTCTATGCTCTCTAAGCATACGACGAAAATGAGATCTTGTCGTCTGGCGTCTAAGTTCGTTCCTCTTTCGAATAACTCTTAGACGACGAAGGGCTTTTGTGATCCAAAGCTTTTTCTTCATGAGACAAAAATTTTGTTCTCTCAAAACAATTGATTAGAAAATTTTGGAGAATTAAAAAAAATTATTAGAAGTCTCAAAGCTGCAAAAGAAATTTGTTTCAATGATTGTCTCTTGTCTCCCTCTGTTTGATTAGGAGAAAACAACACAAAACTTTTGCCTTCTTTTTTTTATTTTATTATTTCAATGCAAAAATTTAACTTAATTTAGTATAATTTAATTAATAAAAAAAATTCTGATAAAAAATCACTTAATGTTTAAAAAAAATGATTTATTTAACAGAAATTATTAATTTATTAATTAAAAAACTAAAAAAAAATTAAAAAATGCAAAAAAATAAAAAAATTACCTGTCCGCGCGGCTGCACTTTGATAAACAAAATGTTTTGGGATGGCGCCACGGGAGTCGAACTCCCGACTCCCCGGCTGCAAACCTGCCGACTGGCGCTCCTGCCAGTCGGTCTACACCGCCCGACGACAAGGGAAGGAAAAACCTTCCCTTTCGTCCTTCTCGCGAGGGAAGAGCGAAAAAAATAAAAAAATTACAATTACGATCCCTCCTGGGGATCGATCCCACGATCCCTGTGGGTCTAAGGCGTCCGACTGGCGCTGCCAGTCGGGCTACGCCGTAGGACGAGAAGGGAATCAAAGTAATTCCCTTTTGGATCCCGTCTGCGGTGAGAAACCCAAAAAAAACTTTGGGTTTCCCCGCTGGGAATCGAACGCGGATCTTCCGCGTGGGGAGCGACCGAGGCTGGCAGCGTTTGCCAGTCCTCCTCCGTTGGCTGATCCGTCAGCCAATCGTGAGGAAGGCTTCCCAAGCCTTCGACGCTTGTAATTTTTTTTTAAACTCGTGGGACTTTATCCCACATGCGCCCTGCGGGCGCAATCTAGCTGTTTAAAAAAACAAACACGCTCTATGGTCTTTGATTGCCTGCGGGCAATCGACAGGCTTCAGAGAACCTCTTTTGCCGATCGCTTCAGCCACACGCAGGTCACCTCGGGCCGCGTGCCACCACGTCACCAGATCGGACCGCCTCGGGCCGCGTGCAGGTCACCTCGGGAACCGAGCCGATCAACTCCTGCGGGCCGCCTCGGGAAGCGAGCTGGTCAACCTGCGGGTCGCCTCGAAAAATGTGCCACGAAGTGCTGCGGGCAAATTCAGCGGAATGGCTCTGATGCCAATGATATGAAAAGGTAAGTGCTAACCAATATTGATTAACAAAATATTTAGAACCTTAATCAAATTAACCATAGCATAGAAATGCACTAGGTTTATATAGGTTACAAAACATAGGATAGATATTAAATTAATATCTAACCTGAAATATCGCTAACCTACGCGCTTAGAAGAATAAGCGCCAACAACTAACTAACCTAGGATATTTAGGAATTTACCTAGGTTAACCATTAGATATTTTAAACAATAAATATCTACATGGTAAATAGTCAAAGTAGATGTAATAATCTAACTAATGTAGTATAATGCAATATACTACCTCATTTTACCCTAACAGATATTACTTTTTCTCTAGACACTGGGAGCATTTTATATATGGATTTACTTACATTCCAATACTACACAAAAGAGAATAAAAATAAAAAAGAATTAATTGAATTACTTAAAGAGAAATAAAAAATAGATGAATATCTCTTGGAGAAGATATTTCAATTCTCATGCAGTATTGATACATCAAGTTCTTCTAACTCAAGATCTTATCATGATGTTTTAAGTGGTTTTATTATTCAATATTATAGAATAATTATTATGAGGACAAAGGTAGATTCTAATAATGAATATAAAGAAGAAAAAGAAGTACCAAACCAAGTTGAAGAACTTCTAAAAGATAAATACAACATGAAGATTGAAGCAAAAGAAGAGGAACCTGAAAAAGAAGGTAAACTAAAGATAGAACCAGAAAAAAGATCCATTATGAATATTGAAGTATTCAATACCTAAATAATGTAATACAAGGGGTGTTTGAATATATTACATTATTTGGTTCTTGTTAAAGTACCATCATGGGTGCATGTTTAGATTAGGATTTAAGTATTTGCTTAAAGCAATGTAATAAATGCACAAATATTATTAGAATGTGCAATGATGTAAATGTGCATGTAGTCCACATGTACATGAGTCCTAAGAATAGAATAGTGAGGTGTCATAGGAATATGGAAGGCCAAGAGTCATGTATCACTATAAATAGGCCTTCTTAGAGTAGAAGAGAGAGGTTTTTGGAGTGCATAAGGTAGAGTAGTAGTAGATACAATGTAGAGAATTTTTGCAATATGGAGGATTAGTGATATCCATTGCACAATATTGCACATTTTTATAAGCTTTGATTAACAATAATTTATTGAGTACTTTTAGAAGTTTCTACTCTTATCTTCATGCATATTATCTAGCCATTATCATAGATATAACTTGCATGCTTATGTCATTACTTGTGGTTGCATTTCCTTTAAGTTTATAGGTTAAAAATCTAACATGCCTTTGTCTATGTTGAAATGGCTAACAAAGAAATTATTTGTAGAAGCAACTTCCATCCAATTGAGTAATTATATGCTTCTTACAAATCTCTATCAAATACCTAAATAAATCCCATGCAACCTTGGGTATCATGGGAAGGGTCTTGAAAGGTTCGAACAAGGTGTTAAATAATCTTTGCAACCCAAATTATGGATAGACTAATGGATAGTGGGATATAAAGCCCATTACAAAAAATACAAATGTTGCCCATTATCCTTTGATAGTGACAGTAAAAGTTAGAAAATTGATATTATGATGGAAGAATCAAAAAAACAATTATGACCCTGGAAGTCTCCCAATGTATACACATCTATAAAGAAGGAAATATGGTAGTGGACTGTTTGGCTTCTTTAAGGATCCATCAAGAAGGCCTGGCTATTTGAAGGGAAATATTCCCCCAAGCTCTTTCTCAAATATCTCAAAATGAAGCTAATGATATTCTTAATGTATTTTAATTTCTTCAAGCTCTTGAGGATCAAGAGGGACAGTGTTTTAGGAATGAAATATTTATTATGTTTTCCCTTTCTCAAGATGAGGATGTACATGTTTTTCTGGTCTAGTTTCCTTATTGTTCTTTGGTACAATAGTAGAAGAAACTCAATTTGGCAAGACTTGAGTATCTATTTTTGTAATTTGAATTCTTGTGGTAGGAAAAGGGTTTGTAATATAAATTTAAAATTTATCAGAAATGTGGTGGTCCTATCAGGTGAGTCTAAATTTTAGCTCAATTAGTAGTGGGGTCAATTGGTTGAAGAATTTTCCACCCCTTTTTGGTTTTAATTTTTGGTCCTGGAGGAATTCTCACCCCTGCCTGAAATGTTAGGTCTTCTCTTGTTGGTTTTTAAAGCCCGTTCTAATTTGGTTTTTATTGTTAGATCCCCTTAGATTCTTATGCCCCCTTGTCTCATGTTTTATTCCTCTTAAATACATTATTATATTATTTCCATTAGTCACATTTTTTCTCCTTTTTTCATTAATCATGCTCTCCCAAAGTTGATATGACATTGTTTTTTAAAGCCATGTGTTCTCTATGTGCATGGTACAATTTCCAATATTCTAATAATCGATCCTCTCATTAAATCCTTAACTTGTTATTATATGATATCGAGTTTTTATCCTTTTCTCTTGCTTTATTTCGGTTCTTCCAATCTCTCCCATTGATGGGTTTCCTTACATGTCTAGTTTCAGTCACACTCAAGACAATTACAAATATTTCCTTGGGTTGGGTGTTCGATTTAGGGAGAGTTCAAATATTCATTTCTAGAAAATTCTACCCAATGGTTTCCTTTTGAAATCTATATCAAGGAGGTGGTGGTAAAGTATCTTACTATTGCTTCCATTTATTTTTTTCTCAGAAGAATAGTGTTTCTCAGGAAAATTCGATTGATTTTTCTTTAGCTCTCTTCTACATAAGCACAAATCAATGGGATATGGAGGAAGATATTAAAAAAATTGAACCTGTTACTCTTAATATTGATAAGGATGTTATAAATATCTTTGATAGAGGAGTATTGCTTAATATTTTAAATAATTTTAATGGCTATATTTTAGAGTTCTCCAAGAAAATTGCCTTCTCTTGGTTTGAGAGGAAAGTCTCAATGAAGGGTATGGAGTTTACTATATCAATTCCTCTCATTTCTAATATTATTGGCTTACCTATTGTTGGAGAGTATATTAATAGGGAAAAATATTCCCTAGATAAGGATATGAGCCTTTTTAGGAAGAAAGGTGATAACCCATAAAAGTTTCAGAATGGTTATTATAGGAATTTCTCAAGGCTCCATGGAACATAGTTGCTCTGGTCATTATGGACTATTTCACACTCGATAGTAACCATGATATTGTGAGGATTTTCCATATTGTATTTTTATACCATATTCATGGAAAAAATATAATGAATGTGTCGAAAATATTTTACTAAAAATATAGAAATATCAACTCAACAAGTTCAAAAATAAATCTTGTTGATTCCCCTCCATCAAGGCCTAATGAAGTTGATTTTTGACCATGTCATCATGAAATGGAATAGGGTGGATGTATTAATTGAGCTTGGACACTTGTTAAAAAGAGACAATGTTGTTAATATAAATGAGTATAGAGACCCTTCTTTGTTCCCCTTTGGGCCTGTCTGTAGAGAACAGAGGAAATCCTAGGATGGATGAGGAAAAACCAATTAAGAAGTTGGTTGTAGAAGATGGCATATAGAGTAATCCTAAAGGTGAAGAGAATATTGCTAGACGTTCAAAATGGATAAAATCCAAGGTGGTTAAAGATAAATCCATGCTTAAAATTTAGGATATAAATATTTTAGAGGAGTCTTTTCCTTCTGAAGAATATAGGCTTATATTGACAGGCGGGTGAACAATGTAAGATCAACTTTTACTTTTCTTTCCCAAACAATATTATCCAATATTATCAATGGTAATATCAATAGCATTAATGAAAGCAATGCACAAATCATAACACACAACAGAGACCAATTTAATATAGTTCATCCAATGTGGGCTACTCCATGGAGAAAATATTTCTACTAAATTTTCTCAATAAATCTTCTTGGGAATCAATTCCCTATTATAATGTTTATGGACCTCTGTCCAAAGGAGACACCAATCCCCTATGCTCTTATTTATGGATCTCTATCCATAGGAGAACTCTTTCCCTTTTCTCTGGTTCATGGAACTTGATCCAAGAAAAATCTATCTCCTCAACTGGTTTGTGGATATCTCTCCATAGAACTCTATTTTCTCAGCTGGTTCACGGATCACACTCCACAGAAGAACTCTTTCCCCTTGCTCTAGTTCATGTATCTCTCTCTATAGAACTCCTTCCCCTTGCTCTGGTTCATAGATCTCTATCCACAGGAGAACTCTATCCTCTTGCTCTAGTTGGTGATCTTCTAGAATATTTCTACCCCCACTACTCTGGCTTGTGGATATATCTCCATAAGATAGTTTTGTCCCCACTACCCTGGCTAATGGATCTCTATCAAACCTCTTGATATTAATTCCATCAAATTAGTACATAAAACCTCTTGACATCAATGACAACCAAACATGCTCAAATTTCCAACAATATCCCCCTTTTTCATTGATGGCAACCGTTTTTCCTTAAACATTCATTTTTCCTTTTTCTAATTCTACTCTCCCTGACTGAATTCTCTCACCTAACTCAAATATCTCTCCTTTGAAATCAATGGCAAAGGGACTCCTTTGGGGCTAAATATAAGAATCATAGCTCAACCCTCTCCCCACCTCCTCTCCTTGAGGTCATTAATTTTGGGGTGGGAGTATCTCTACTCCTAGCATATAATGCTCTTTTTCTTTGTCCATCTTCTTTCTCAACATACCCTTTTGCTTATCTCTATAAATTATGTTCTACACCACTTTGCCTTATGCCCAATATTATTGCACTTATAACACTTAATATTGTGGTTTATAGAAGGTGGAAATATCTTGCAGTTTCTCCTGGTGAAGTCATACCCATTTCTATCAAGAACCCTAAAATGAATTGCTTTGTGACCAAATTGATCACAATAGTAGCAATACCCTTGAAAGAGATGTCCATTTTTTAAGTTTCTCTTAGTAAAGCCATATTCCTTCTTTCCATGAGTTATGCACTGCATACCTTTGTGACCAAACTTGTTACATGAGAAACAATTTTCAAAGAAATATTACCTTGGACCCACTGGTCTCTTATTCATTTCTTCTATTTTATGTTCCCTATTCCTTGTTTATCCATTGTTTCCTTCCTTGGTGAAGCTTTTGTTTTTCAACTTGTCCTCACAAGTCTCAATTTCTCCTTCACTCTCTTCTTTTAAAACTTCTTCCTCTTTGGAGCTTGAGCTTGAATCTTCTTCTTGTTTTCCTTGTCCTTAAGGTCTTTGAACTTTTCCCAATCCTGTGTAGCTTATCTTTAGACTCTTTCACTTCCTTCCTTAGTGAAACTACCTCATGCTCTAATATTTCACATTCTAAGAATTTTATGTCTAAATTTTATTTAAATATACTTGTATTAGCTATTGATTTTATCAGATCTTGTATAATATTTCCTTCTTATTCATCACATTCTTGAACTTGAGCCTTGAATCTTGAATTCTGCTTTCTAACCTTTTTCAAATTTTTAAAAGCAGAAATAAGTTTTGCTTCTAGATATACTACACCTTCCTCTTCATTTTATGATTCTTTCTCTACTTCTTAGACTTCAAGAACATATTCATACTTTCTAGATTTATCTTCAAGAGGACCACTTTCTTCCTCTTTTATTGCCAAAAATAGAATTTCTTCTTCTTCACTATCTGAGGATCTTTCATCACTATCACTTGAAACCTTGCTTGTCTTGTCTGCATAGAAACTCTTCTTATAACTTTGAAAAAATGTCTTTTCATGCTTGCTTTGTCCATACTTGTTTTTATTTTCATACTTGGATTTTTCTACTTCCTTTTTTTTATGATCCATTTTCTCTTCACTGCTACTAATTTTGGCTTCTGTACAGTTAGATGCATAGTGACCATATTTACCACAATTAAAATACTTCATTGTTTTTATACATTTGTACTTTATTGAGTCCTTGTTTATTCTATTGTAGTTAGTTTCCTCATCACTGGTTGAATCATCACTTGAATCTGGTTTCTTATATTTTATCTTCTTTGTTGCTTTGAATACTGCCCATTTCTTGGGGTTAGGATAATTTACTATTCTCATCTCATAAGTTGTGAGAGTTCCATGTAACTCAGCCATAGTCAAATTTTCAATATCTCTCGTTTCTTCTATGGTTGAAACCTTTCCATCATACCTCATAAGAAGTGAACTTAAAATATTTTGAGCAACATCGAAGTCTTAAATCTTAAATCCAAGTCCTCGCATGGTGTTAACAACCTCATCCACATGAAGTAAGTATGCAACAATATCTTCCTCATATTTCATCTTCAAATATTCAAATATTTTCTTGTGATTTTGCAATTTTGCCATATTGACTTTTTTATCTCCCTCATATGTTTGCTTCAATTTTTCCCATATCTCTTTTGCTAATTTGTAATGCATAACTTTTATAAATTTTGCTTTACGTAATCCACTCAATATTACATTCATTGCCTTTGCATTATTCATGTGTAGGATATTACCATATTTTATCTATGGGAGGATTAGTTGTAGGTGTGAACACATACTCAACTACTTTCCATGTCTCATATCCTTGTGCCAACATGTAAGTCCTCATTCTTACACTCCAAAAAGCATAATTTTTCCCATCAAAAAATCGTGCCTTATTTGCTAAAGATCCACTCTAATATGCCATATTTGTTCATGTACACTCTTCCTTCAAGTTGTCAGACTCTTTCGAAGGAACCCACTCTGATACCAATTGAAGAACACTAGCTTATACTGAGAGGGGGTGAACAATATAAGATCAACTTTTACTTTTCTTTATCAAACAATATTATTCAATATTATCAGTGGTAATATAAATAGCAATAATCAAAGAAATGCATAAATCATCACACATAAGAGAGACCAATTTAACATGGTTCACCTAATGTGGGCTACTCCACGAAGAAAATATTTCTACTAAATATTCTCAGCAAATATTCTTGGGAATCAATTCCCTATTACAATGTTTATGGACTTTTGTCCAAAGGAGACACCAATCCCCTATGCTCTAATTTTTGGATATCTCTCCACAGTAGAGCTCTTTCCCCTTTTCTCTGGTTCATGGAACTTGATCCAGGAGAACTCTTTCTCCTCAACTAGTTCATGGATATCTCTCCATAGAAGAACTCTATATTCCCAACTAGTTCATGGATCACACTCCATAGGATAACTCTTTCCCCTTGCTTTAGTTCATGGATCTCTCTCCATAGGATAAATGCTTCCCTTTGCTTTGGTTCATGGGTCTCTATCAATAGGATAACTCTATCCCCTTGCTCTGGCTAGAAATATTCTAGAATACTTCTATCCCCACTGCTCTCACTTGTGGATCTCTCTCCATAGGATACCTCTATCCCCACTACCCTGGCTAATGGATCTCTATCCACTGGATATTGTTGTTCTCTTTTATTTATCACCTCCAAAGCCTACTCTCAAATTTATCTCAAATATAAACCAAAATCTATCCCAATTCTAGCACAAATCTACTCTAAATCTGCTCATAAATATACACCAAACTTTGTCTCAAATCGGCACTAAAATCTATCTCAAATCTGCACTAAAATATATCTCAAATATACCTCAAGCCTTAACACAAAGCTTGAATATATTAGCAATCAAACCTACTCTCAATTTTGTTTTAAGTCTTCACAAGACTTGCTCAAATCTACCTTCAAGCCTTCTCAAAGACTTGCTCAAAAACTATCCTCAAGCCCTCTCAAGGACTTGCTCAATTCTATCCTCAAGCCTTCACAAATACTTGCTCAAATTTATCCTCAAGCCCTCTCAAGTACTTGCTCAATTCTACTCTAAAGCCTTCTCAAAGACTTACTCAATTTTATCCTCAAGCCTTCACAAAGACTTGCTCAATTCTGCTCTCAATCCTTCTCAAAGACTTGCTCAAATATGCTCTCAAGCTATTTACAAAACCTGCTCAAATAATTCCAAATATTGCATACAAAACACACTTTAAATATTTTTCAAAAAAACTCTTTTCACACATCCAAATTCTACTTGCCAATTTTCTCTCAAGATCAATCACACAAATGCTCAATTTCCCTTATTAAAATTGATCTAAAACACCTTCTCAAATGCTATCAATATCTCTCAAATCAATGTTCAAAATATTTCACAAAGATGCCTAACTTGTTTTCAATCCTAGCACAAGTAGTTCACACTCTTTGTCTCAAAACATTTCAGCAATAGAAGCATATATTATTCTCAAAATCTATCCCAAATATTTCCAAAACATTCAACATTGAAGCACACAAAACTCACTCAAATATTTCCAATAATGCTTATCAAACAATCCTTTTTACTCCACCTTATGTTTCACAACATTCATTCCAACAAACACTTCAAACAAAGGATGATGTGCCCATACCTCTTAATTGCTCTTTTGAAGATATGTCTTGAAAACTCGTCTCACAAATAATCAATCCTTCTTGTGCCATTTCAAGGGTTAGATAGCAACAATATATTTCAAAACCTCCACATGAATATTCCACCTCAACAAATATTTAACCATAAAAAGATTCAATAAAATGTCAAACCACTTTTACACCTTATTACTCCTAACTTTACAAATAAAATTTCATCAACAAATATTACCAATTACATAAGCCAAATATTTCATTTCCACTTTATATCTCCTACTTGTCATTAATGCATTTCCAAAAGATAAATAAATCCCCACTTCAATTTTTACCCCAATGCAGTAGCAAAAAAACCATCTTAATTTTTTCTCCAGAAGAAAAATTATTTCATAACCCCTTTTATTGCAAAAATAAAATCAACATAAAACTCCTTATATCTCCCTAGCTAGCGCATACCTTAACAACTTTGAACTTTGGGCATAGATTAATTTTTATAAAAAATTATCCCTTTATTTCTACTTATCATCGAGAATCAAACCCTCGTTGCCTACACCTCGTGCCCTAGCCGTGGCTAGGTCACTGCATGGGCTAGCCACCCACACGAAACCAAAGGAACATGAACTCCTTGATATTCTTCACCATCGGTGCTGAAAAAAAATCCAACCACGCAATAGACAAGGGTATCAAAGTGAATTGAATGCCACTCCTTCTACCCTTCATGCATTGTGCAAGCCAAGTTTTCTAGCTCGGCTACCACCTCACTTTGGGTGGGGACAAACCCCTTTCAACTTTGACCAATGCACTGCTTCGAAAAATGTGAAAGCTGTTGTAATTTTTCCTCCATCGCATCGAATAAAAATCAAGCAAGGCAATTAATTCGAGGGTAAATTAATTCGAACACTC
Organism: Wollemia nobilis; assembly: GCA_028583015.1. Lineage (NCBI taxonomy): Eukaryota > Viridiplantae > Streptophyta > Pinopsida > Araucariales > Araucariaceae > Wollemia > Wollemia nobilis. The sequence continues at coordinate 539,980 of JAQPPZ010017255.1, forward strand.
TTGGCTTAGGCTAAAATTTAGCCTATAAATACACATACCTTTTTACATTTGACGTCGGCTCACTTGCAATTTGAATTTGGTGCTTCGAATTTAATTATTATATTTAATTATAATAATTTAAATCCAAGGGATTTAAATATTAAAATTATTTTTGGGCATTTTCTTTAAGGATAACCTTGCCATCATTAATGAATATTTTAACCTTTGCAAAATTATCACAAAGTTAAATTAAATAGACTTATAAATTCTTTCTCAAACACCATGGGGAGGAATTCCTTTATTCTTGATGCCCTATACCTCATGTGCCACCATGAAGAATATTCTCACAAATATTTCCATCAACTTAGGACATTAAACCTCTTGACATTAAATTTAGGACATCAAACCTCTTGACATTAATTCCATCAACTTAGGACATCAAACCTCTTGACATCAATGACAACAAAACATGCTCAAATTTACAACACCTTCTTCCACAAAAATAAAGAAGTAGAAAGCTCAAGCTTGAGCTTCTATTGAGAAAGGTAAAATTATTTCGACGACCCAACATCCTCTCAAGACCCCAAACAAAGCAATGAATAAGGTTAAGGATCTTCTTAGATCCATTTTAAGATCTATTAAAAATTCTACTATGTTCGTTAATGAGGTCTCATAGATGTTGAAGTACTTCTAGAACAACCAAACCAATTTGGAGGTGGAGATGGATCTTTTAGAGGAGGAATATGAGTTTCAAGATTAATGTGGATCCTCTTGCTTCTCATGGCTTATATGTTATATATTTTTTAGTCTATTATATTGGGCCTTGCCCTTCTACTTCATCTAGTAGTGTTTTATATGATCTCCCTATGCTTTTGTTATAAGTCTATTATGATTATGGACTCTATTATGATGACATTTTTATAAATTTGTATAAGGTTTGGGGACCCTTTAAAAATCCCTTCTTCCATCTAATTAAAATAAAATTTGACTTTATCAAACCTTATGAAGACATTATAATAATTAGAAATTAAAATTAAACCATGACAAAGACCATGAAATGTCTCTTCTTCCCATTTATATGCCTAATATTGTGAGGAGAAATAAACATTAACAAATGAAATATAAGGACAAAGAGAGTGATATATGCAATGGATTTTTATTACAAATATGTAGCCTTTACAATGCAAAATACACTCTTTTTATTTTACAATTTGCAAAGAAGCCTCAAAGGTATTTTATAATAAGAATGGTGTTGATGCTTCTCTCCCACAACCATTGTGATAAGGAGATATCATGTGAGTGCATGTGAGAGTGTAGGATCTTCCAAGGGTTGTTGTAGATGGGTGATAACTTGTACACAACCAGCAAGAAAGATGTTAGTAAATAAAATGGGCCCACCTAGGTTGGGCCTTTGTTAATGCAATATATAAACTACTGTAAATCAAAGAGAAATATCATATGAAAGAGAAATGCAAAGAAAATCAAAATATACCTATTGTAGCATATAACTATTATTGATAACTTTGTTACATATACTGTTTTTTGGTAGAGGCAAGACCATATCTAGGGAGGAGATAAATAATGGTTAGGACCATCTTAGGGGAGGTGTTCTTGGGGCTATGACTGTGGGTTAAAAAACTGATAAATCGAAGAGGTAGTGAATGTGTGATATGAGATTAAAGGGATCTTGGGATGCGGTTCAAAGTTGTGGGTGGTGGTCAAGTAATCTTAGGGGAGGGTGAGTGGAAATTTTGACAACATATACTTTTTGGGACCAAATATAAGGTACACATTGTATTGATGAAATATGTTACAATATATAGGCATCAAGCCTATGAGTGAGATTTGACAAGTGTCATAATCTCCACTCCAAGTGTCATGCAGAAGACACATAAATCTAGTTGGAGAACTCAAACTAGAAAGCATAAGACAAGTGGCATAAGACAAGTGTCAAAATGAAGGTATAGTGCACATTATAATATTCTAACATTCCCCCTTAATGTGCACTATCCTAACTATAGAAAAAAATAAGTCAACATTAGATAACATTCCCCCTTAATGTTGACTTCTATTACATACATAGAGCAATTTTCTAAACTGAGAAAACTTGTCTAGCCCAAGTGACTTGGTGAAGATGTCATCCACTTGATATTGAGTTGGTACATACTCCATGTGTATAATGTCTTCTTGGACCATTTCTCTTATGAAGTGATGATGGATCTCAATGTGCTTTGTTCTGGCATGGAAGACTGGATTCTTGGTCATCTTAATGGTACTTTGATTGTCACAATATATATAAGTTGGACCATCTATGAGTAGCCCAATGTCCTGAAGTAATTGCCTCAACCAAATTGCCTCCTTAGTTGCCTCAACTGCTGCTCTATATTCAACCTCTACTGAAGATAATGAAACTGTGTTCTACTTCTTGGTGCTCCATGAAATAGAGCCCTGACCCAATTGAAAACAATAACCTGATGTGGATCTTCTAGTTTTAGGACAACTAGCCCAATCTAAATCTGTGTACCCAATCAAAGAAAAATCATCACATGATGTGTACATAAGGCCATGATGAGGGGTGGCCTTGAGGAATCTCAAAATCCTCTTAGCTGCTATCCAATGGCTCTTCTTAGGATCCTGCATGAATCTAGAAACAAGGCCAACTAAATAGGAAATATTTGGTCTAGTTGAAGTTAAGTAGATCAAACTTCCAACTAGTTGCCTATAAAGGGTGCCATCAACCCTTTCTTCATCATCACTATTAACCAATTTCAACCTAGTTTCCATGGGAGTGAGGGAGGGCTTACACTCCTCCATGCGAAACCTCTCCAAAATAGACTGAATGTATTTAGCCTATGAGATAAATATCTTACTAGGTTATTGCCATACCTCTATGCCTAAGCAATAGTGGAGGAGGCCTAATTCTGTCATCTCAAAATTTTTACATAAGTCCTCCTTGAGAAATATTATTCCTTCTGTGTCATCACCTGTAATGAGAAGATCATCCACATACAATGTAACCAAAATGATGCGGTTCTTCCAATGTTTCACATAGAGAGTAGATTCTGTTGCAGATCTAGTGAAACCAAGGTTGATGAAATAGGAGTCAATATTTGCATACCAAGCTTGGGGTGCTTGCTTCAACCCATATAGAGATTTCTTCAATCTGAGGACTTTGTTTTCTTGGCCTTCAATTGTGTACCCTGGTGGTTGGTTCACATACACTTCCTCCTTCAAGTTACCATTGAGAAATGCACTTTTGACATCCATATGATATATAGGCCAATGTTTTTGAGCTGCTAAAGCAATAACTGTGTGGATTGTAGTCATCTTTGCCACAGGAGCAAAAGTCTCCTCATAATAAATTCCCTCTTGTTGCTTGTAGCCTTGAGCTACTAGGCGAGCCTTGTAGTGATCTAATGAGCCATATTCTTTATACTTTACCTTGTATACCCATTTTGTGCCAATGGTATATTTGCCTTGGGGTAAATCAACTAACTCCCAAGTGTGATTCCTTTCAATGGAATCCAATTCTTGATCCATGGAAAGAACCCATTTAGGATCACCAAGTGCTTCTTTGATATTAGAAGGTTTAGGTTGGCTAAGGACTTTGGCCATGAGGGCATAATTCACTTGGTGTCTTAGGGTTGAAGGCCTTTTACCTATATAAGTGGGAAAATGACTTTGGGCTTCATCTATGGTGGCTTGAACCCACTTAGGTAAAGGATTGGATGATGTGGCTTGATCATTAGATGGAGGAGTAGAAGGAGATGGAGGACATGGATCATTTATGGGGAGTTATTCATGTGGAGGAATATCTTGATTTATGAGTGAAGAGGAAGGACTAGATGATATTGTAGGTATCAAGGGAGCAACTATTTCATTAGTTAATTCAAAAGTGGGGGCCATAGGAGGATTTGATGGGGGATACTCATGAAAGGTAACATCCCTAGATAAAAATATCCTCTTGGAAATAGGCTCATACAACTTATAGGCATTGGCACTATCACTATAGCCAACAAAGATGCATTTTTGGCTCTTATCATCAAACTTCTTCCTTTTATTATGAGGAATGTGAGCATAGGCATCACATCCAAAGACTCTGAAATGGCCCACATAGGGTGTCCTTCCACTCCATGATTCTTTAGGTGTTCTATCATGTAAGGCCTTAGTGTAGGACCTATTAGTCAAGTATGCAGCAGTAAGAATAACTTCTCCCCAAAATGAGTTAGGCAATGTAGAAGCAAGTAACATTGATTTTGCTCTATTTGTGATTATTTGATTCATCCTCTTAGCTACTCCATTTTTTTGGGGGTATAAGGAGTTGTGAATTGCCTCCTTATCCCATGGTACTTACAAAAATTGAAGAATTATTTGGAGACATATTCTCCACCATTATCTAATCTTAAGGTGGAGATTTGGTAGCCACTTTCTCTCTCAACAAGTGCCATGAATTCCTTGAACTTATCAAGGGCTTTCCATTTGTATTGAATTAGGTAGATCCATACCTTTCTAATATAATCATCAATGAAGGTGATGTAGTATCTGGACCTAGTATAATATTGAATAGACATTGGCCCACAAATATCTGAATGAACTAGTTGTAATGGTGTATTGGCTCTCCAAGCCTTTCTGACTCAAAAGGATGTCTATGGTGTTTGGCTATAACACATGGCTCACAAAAGCATTTTGACTCCTTAAGGTGAGGAAGCCCTTTTACCAAACCCTTTCTTGCCATCATTTGAAGATTATGAAAATTTAAATGCCCCATTCTTTCATGCCACATGTACTCCAAAGAGAAAGTAGTAGTTGTATGCAAAGAGTTTTGAGTTATAAATTTGGTAAGGAGGTAGTAAACACCATCCTTTTTTACTCCCATGGATTTGACAGTGCCATTTGGTTCTTGAATGTAGCACTTATATTTTTCAAAATAGATAGTATAACCCTTATCTGTAAGTTACCCAATAGAAAGTAGACTCCTCTTAAGACCAGGTACATACAAGACATCTATTGTAGGAACATTATTCCCATCATGCAAAGTAAGTGGTGCCTCTCCAACACCTTCAATGGGAAGGGCACTTTCATCACCAAAAGTAATGAATTGATTAGAAGTAGGGTGAACCTTGGTCAACCAATCTTGCCTTCCTATCATGTGCTTAGCTGCTCCAGAATCTATATACCAACAATATTTATCTTCAATATTAATTTGATTTGTTGCATACAATGTGTTGAGATTATTATCTTGTGGACCCCTTTGATCTCTTTGTCTTTGATAACAATTAGTGACATTATGATTATATTTTCCATAGTAATCACACCCTTGTTGATTGTTGTTTTGAGGCCCTCTATTAGGTTGACCCCCTTGGGGAGGTCTTGTTTGCCATCTTTGTTATTATTTTGGCTGCTAATTATACTACTGTAGTTTTTGTTGATGTGGATATTATTGGTACTGCTGATGTGGCTGTTGTTGACGTGGCTACTACTGATGTGGTTGTTGTGGGTATCTCTGATTCTATCTAACTCTATGCTGATTTGGAACCTTGTGTCTAGGCTATAAGGATTCCTTGGTACCAAAAGTTGTTTATGAGGATTCAATCTCTTCATATTTGATTAGGACTTTCTCATATTTCTTAAGTAGAATTTCAATCTCCGCAAGTGATGAATTCATTGTTTTACCACTTAGATCTAACATGGTAGCATATGAGTGAAATTTAGAAGGAAGGCCATGTAACATTATAGGAATCAACTCATTATCATCAAAAGTTTTTCCAGCATCTAAGACATCATTCCTAATAGACTTCACTTCCATAAGGTAATCAATAAGCGAGCCTTTCATACAGAGATTGTGCAATTTTTGTTAGATACAAAATGTTGCCTTGACTAAGCCTATCAAACAATCTTATTAGAGCATCCAAAGCTTTTTTAGGTGTAGATGTAGCCCTTACAGTTTCTCTACATTTAATTCTTGTAGCTAGCTTGATGAGACTTAAGGCTATATTGGAATTCTTTTCAAATAGTGCTTTTGATGTAGGATATTTAGGTGCTATGAGTGGGTCTTCATCATATTTTCTATATTTTACAAAATACCACATGCCATTCATCATTAATATGGATTCCATTTCATATTTCCAATTTGCAAAAGAGTGATCTCCTTAAAGATTTTTAGTGAGACCACTTAGTAGATTTATTGTAGCCATGATTTAGAAAAGGATTAAAAGAAGAGGGAGCTCAAAAAATGAGAAAATAAGAAACACAAATACCAAGAGCCCTAAAAAAAATCTAGGATACACCACTTAAAATCCAAAGGAGGGTTCGCCTAATTTTCCACTCTGAATCATCAAGTGGTTTGAACAGTGGGAGAGATAACTTAAGCACAAGTGCCCTATTCCACCCAAAGAGAGTAAGAATAAAATTTCTATTACAATTTTTGTTTGCTTACCTTTTGTTACGATAGATGTGCTAAAGTTTCAGGTGCTTAGATGTTGTGACAAGGTGCTTGTGTGCTTGCTTGCTCGCAGATGTTGCAAAAAGTCAAGTGTGTATATGAAAATGGACTACACTTGATTACAATTATATAAACCCCAAAACCATGTAATGGTTATAGCAAACATTAAAATGAAGAACACGCTCAAATGAGGAGAGGCAAACACCAAATACAAAGTGGCCAAGACAATTCCACAAGAGGACTCCACAAGCACGTGACAAGGGACCCTAAATCACCCCTTGAGTTGATGATTGTATTAGAAAAAATAGCCCCAAATGTACCTCAAAAAAAGTTACAATATCAATGTCTTCATGACATTAGTACCTCCATATTTTCCAAATATAATGAATAACTTGGCCTAATAATCCCTCAATGATACAACAATTTGCTCCCCTCAATTTTGTTGGAAATTTGAGTTTATTGAGTTGTCATTGATGTCAAAGGTGCAAGGCAAAAATATATTGATGTCAAAGGTGCATGGTCATTAATGTGCTATGAAAGCAAGGCAAGGTTCTCTCCAAAGCACTTGGGACCATGAGTTCTAAGTAAGTGAATAAAATATTTGAATATAGATTGAATTTCTAAGTTTAAGACCATGGCTAAGGACTCAAAGGAGATTACTTGATTTAAAAGATTAAATTATTTAATATTTAAATTATTTAAATTTAAGATTTAAATAATTTAAAATTAAATATTTAAATATTTTAAATTTAAAGTTTAAAAATCATAAAGTGGGCCATTATCTTACCTCTCTCACCAAAGGTATTCTGAAAGAATTATCCAAAGTTCTCTATCACTGACGTCAAACGATGTTGAAACGACCTTGTTACCGTCGACGTTTTCCAAGATAATATTTTATATATAAAAGGATTAATCAAAGTTTCATTTTTTTTTTTAATACTTTCATGATAATGTGAAGAATGTGTGTTATTGTGATCAGTGAGAATACAAAGTTACAACATGATCGAAAAAATAGAGTAACAACGATTGTTGAGTTTAGGATGCACGAAGTTTGAAACAATTGAGCATGCGATTGTTAATCGGTGTTGTAGTAATTCTTTGGAACCAGAGAATATTCCGATGATGTGGCAGTGAATAGGAGTTTTGCATCCTTGGAGGAGGATAAATAGAAAGAAAATAAATTCGATAATTTCTCCTTTCGATCTTATCTGTCAGATAAAACAGGCGGTGCTTGGGCTCGCGCTAAGATTTGTGGAGAGTTAATCTACGGTTCGAATCACTTGGGGTTCATTTCGTGAAGGTTTTCTGATTTTGGAAATCACCATTACATCGTAAAAGGACATTACTAAGGCTTGGTAGAGTAGTTGCAACACAGGTCTGCGGGTCGAATACCTCCGAGTAGAACTTTTTGAAACAAAAATATTTTTGATCATTGGTGTTGAAAGATCTATATTTTTTTGTCATTGGTGTTGAAAGATCTCATGGAGCTATTAATCCAGGTAATATTTTATTTTATTTTGGGAGGTATAATTTTTTATCATTTGTGTTGAAAGATCTCATGGAGCTATTAATCCAGGTAATATTTTATTTTATTTTGGGAGGTATAAGGGGAAAGATCTCATGGAGCTATTAATGCAGGTAATATTTTATTTTATTTTGGGAGGTATAATTTTTTATCATTGGTGTTGAAAGATCTCATGGAGCTATTAATCGAGGTAATATTTTATTTTATTTTGGGAGGTATAAGGGTAAGGTAAATAAATTAAAATTTACCTTATGGTATATTATTTGGATGAAAATATTCTAATTAAGTTGGATCCTTGGAGTTATAAGGTTATATGGTAATTTATATATATATATTTTTTTGGGTGTTTTAAGAAGAATATAATAGGAGTTATAATGTGGAAGTTAAATCCTTTTAAATTGTAAGGTTTGCATTATCAGAAGGGATATGAGAGGATTTTGTTGATTTCATTGAGCATCTTGTTGAGAGAAAATTCATGTGGATATGTTGGAATAGAATCTTTGATATCTAACCTTAAAGTGGTACAAAAGGAATTGGTTGTGAGTGAGACATGTTTTGAAGACATATCTCTATAAAAGCAAAAAGGTGTGGTCACATCATCCTTTGTTTAAAGTGTTTGTTGGATTGAATGTTGTGAAACATAAGGTGGAGTGAAAAGGATTGTTTGATGAACATTTTTGGAAATTTTTGAGTGAGTTTTATGTGCTTTATTGATGAATGTTTTGAGAACATTTGAGATATATATTATGAATTATTTGAGTTAGGGTTTGAGACCTACATTATGCTCTTTTTTGGAATAAGTATGAAACACTTGGTTAGGGTTTGTGAGCAAGTTGTGCTTCATTGGTTGAATGATTGTGTGAAACTTTTGAGCATTGGTTGAGAGATATTGATTGAAAGTATGGGAGTAATAGATCAAGTTTTGTGAAACAATTTATACATTATTCTGAATTATTTTGAGAGACATTTTTCAAATGATAGAGATTGATTGGTTGAGTAAAAGAATTTTGAGTAGAACATATTGAGTTTTTGATAGAGTACATCATTCTCTATATGTTTCAGAGGTTAAACAAATTTTGGATAGGATATGTCTAAACTGCTTCAAGTTAAAGGAGTTACTTAAAGATTAGACAAAGCATTTGATAGCATTGTGTACAAGATTTGAGACTAATTGAGCATATATTGTGAGCTATTTTGAGCATGTGTTAGAGTAGGTTTGAGCATGTGCTAAGGCAGATTTGAGCAAGTCTTTGTGAAGGCTTGATAGCATAATTGAGCAAGTTCTTGAGAGGGCTTGAAGGTAGAATTGAGCAAGTCCTTGTGACGACTTGAAGGTATATTTGAGCATGTCTTGTGAAGAACTGAATAACATTAAGAGAAGGTTTGATTTGTTGAAGCTTTGTGTTAAGGCTTGGGGCAGATCTTAATAGATTTGATTGGTGATTTGTTCAAGATTTGTGTTAAGGCTTGGGGTAGATCTGAATAGATTTTATTGGTGATTTGTTCAAGCTTTGTGTTAAGGCTTGGGGCAGATCTAAATAGATTTTATTGGTGATTTGTTCAAGCTTTGTGTTAAGTCTTGGGACAGATCTAAACAGAGTTGATTGGTGATTCTATCAAGCTTTGTGTTAATTACTGAGGATAGAGTTGAGACAAATATTTATGAGCAAATTTATGAGCATGTTTGTGAGAAGATTTAAAGTATATTTGTACTACACTTGGGATATATTTTTATGTAGATTTGAGACAAAGTTGAGAGAAATATTTTAAGGTGAAAGAGAAAAGAGGACGACAGTCTCTAGTGGATAGAGATCCATTAGCCAGTGCAGTGGGGACAAAGGTCTCCTATGGAGAGAGATCCATACTCTAGAGCAGTGGGGGTAAAATTCTTCTAGAATTTCATTAACCAAAGTAGATGGGATAGAGTTCTCCTATGGATAGATATCCACAAATCAGAGCTAGGAGAAAGATTTCTCCTATGGATAGATATCCACAAATCAGAGCTAGGAGAAAGAGTTCTCCTATGGAGAGTGACCCATGAACCAGCTGGGAAGATAGAGTTCTTATATGGAGAGAGATCCATGAACCAATTGAGGAAAAATAGTTCTCCTAGATCAAGTTCCATGAACCAGAGAAAAGTGGAAAGAGTTCTCTTGTGGAGAGAGATCCACAAATTAGAGCATAGGGGATTGGTGTCTCCTTTGGAGAGAGGTCCATAAATATTGTAATAGGGAATTGATTCCCAAGAGATTTGTTGAGAAAATTTAGTGAAAATATTTTCTCTATGGAGTAGCCCACATTGGGTAAACCACGTTAAATTTATGTCTCTCTTGTGTGTGATGATTTGTGCATGGGTTTCAATACTGCTATTGATATTTCCATTGATAATATTGGATAATATTGTTTGAGAAAGAAAAGAAAAAGTTCATATTATACTGTTCACCCTTCCTCTCAATATAAGCATGTGTTCTTCAATTGGTATCAGAGTAGGTTCCTTAAGGGAAGCCTTACAGCTTGAAGGAATATCTACAAGAACACACATAACAAGGAAAGATAAAAGAACCATGAGACCTAAAACTGAAGAATAATTTTATTTTGATATTAAGATAAGGGAAGAATAAAAATTTGTGAGATGTGTAGAATGTGGTAAGCTTTGTCACATAGGACTTTTTTGTTCACAAAATGGGTATAGTAGTAGTGAAGAAGAATATTTTGGTAACCTTGGCCACAATGCAGCTTATTGTAATGGTTTCAGTAGTAGTGAATATGAAAAAGAAAACAAGGATAGTCAAATCAGGTATACAAAGGAAACTATACTTTTAGCAATAGAAGAAAAAGGAGACGCTCCTATTGAAGTAGCAATCAATGCTTCAAGTGACAGTGATGAAAGTCTTTCAGATATTGAATAGTATGAAGATGCTCTTAAAAACCTAGAAGAAGAGGAAGATTAAAAAAAATAAAAGGAGGAAGCCACAATTAAATAACTTGTTGAGTTAAAAAGGGAGAACTCAATATTGAAATCCCAAGTACAAGAAGATAAGAAAACAAAGACAATTTTTACAAGATCTCATTGAACTTAAGGTTAAGGTTGAAGAGGCAAGAAAAATTGAAGAAGGTATGACTGAAAAGTTAGAGGTGAAAGTCTTAGAATGTGAAAGATTAGAATATGAGGTAGTTTCACTAAGGAAGGAAGTGAAAGAGCCTAAAGACAAGCTACACAGGTTTGATAAAAGTTCAAAATATTTGGATAACATTACCAAAGCACAAAGATCTTCATTTATCAAAATAGGACTAGGCAATGAAGAATATCTAGAAGTACATAAAGGGGAATCAAGTTCAAAATAAAATGAAGTCTCAAAGGGAACATCAAAATAAGTGACTAAAGAAGAACCTAAGACTTACGCCGATGTGTTGAGAAGTGACAACATCAAAGAGGAAGGAAACAATGCACAAACAAGGTACATGGATCATCACAAAGAAGGAAGGACTAAGAGACCAAGTAAGGGCATTGCTTCTCATGTAACATGTTTGTTCATAAGGCTATGCAGTGCCATGAAAAGAAGAAATATGGTTTGACTAAGAGAAATTTCAAAAATGGATATCTCTTTCAAGGGTATTGCTCTTCTAGTAATCAGTTTGGTCATAAAGTGATTCATTGTAGGGTTCATGATAGAAATGGGTATGGCTTCACCAGGAGGAACTTCAAGATATTTACACCTCCTAGGAACCACAACATCAAGTGTTTCAATTGCAATAATGTTGGGCATACAACAAGGTGGTGTAGAACAAAATTTTTAGAACTTCCAAGGACATGCAAGAAAGAGGATTCTCAAAAGGTTCAAAAAGGTATGACTTCAAAAGTATGAAAAGAGAAAGCTGAGAAGGGAGAAGAGCATTGTAATATGGGAGTAGATTTACTCCCACCCCATAACTAATCACCTCAAGGAGAGGAGGTGGTGAGGGGGCTGAGCTAAGAGTTTTATCTTTAGATCCAAAGGTATCCCTTTGACATTGATGTCAAAGGGGGAGAGATTTGAGTAAGGGGGAGAGAATTTAGTTAGGGGGAGCAGCTTTGGTATCCAGTTGCGCTAAAAGAATAATTTTCAGTAAGGGTTGACATCAATGACAAAGGGGTATATTGTTGGAAATTTGAGTTTATTGAGTTGTCATTGATGTGAAAGGTGCAAGGCATAAATATATTAATGTCAAAGGTGCATGGTCATTAACGTGCTATGAAAGAAAGGCAACATTATTTCCAAAGCATTTGGGACCATGAGTTCTAAGTAAGTGAATAAAATATTTGAAGAAGGGTTGAATGTCTAAGTTTAAGACCATGGCTAAGGACTCAAAGGAGATTAATTGATTTAAAAGGTTTAAATTATTTAAATTAAATATTTAAATTAAAGATTCAAATAAATTAAATTTAAATATTTTAATATTTTAAATTAAATTTTATAAATCATAAAGTGGGTCATTGTCTTACCTCTCCTTCCAAAGGTATTTTGAAAGCATTATCCAAATTTCTCTATCATCGAAATCAAATGTTGTTAAAAAGACCTTGTTACCACTGACATTTTCAAAGACAATATTTTATATATAAAAGGATTAACCAAAGTTTCATTTTTTTTAAATACTTTTGTGAGAATATGAAGAATGCAGCCTAAAGACAAGCTACACAGGTTTGATAAAAGTTCAAAATACTTGGATAACATTACCAAAGCACAAAGATCTTCATTTATCAAAATAGGACAAGGCAATGAAGAATATCTAGAAGTACAGAAAGGGGAATCAAGTTCAAAATAAAAGGAAGTATCAAAGGGAACATCAAAATAAGTGACTAAAGAAGAACCTAAGACTTACGCCAATGTGTTGAGAAGTGACAACATCAAAAAGGAAGGAAACAATGCACAAACAAGGTACATGGATCATCACAAAGAAGGAAGGACTAAGAGACCAGTGGGTCCAAGGTAAGATTTCTTCAAAGGACATTGCTTCTCATGTAACATGTTTGGTCACAAGGCTATGCAGTGCAGGGCTCATGAAAAGAAGAAATATGGTTTGACTAAGAGAAATTTCAAAAATGGATATCTCTTTCAAGGGTATTGCTCTTCTAGTAATCAGTTTGGTCATAAAGTGATTCATTGCAGGGTTCATGATAGAAATGGGTATGGCTTCACCAGGAGGAACTTCAAGATATTTGCACCTCCTAGGAACCACAACATCAAGTGTTTCAATTGTAATAATGTTGGGCATACAACAAGGTGGTGTAGAACAAAATTTCTAGAACTTCCAAGGACATGCAAGAAAGAGGATTCTCAAAAGGTTAAAAAATGTATGACTTCAAAATTATGGAAAGAGAAAGTTGATAAGGGAGAAGAGCATTTTAATATGGGAGTAGATTTACTCCCACCCCATAACTAATCACCTCAAGGAGAGGAGGTGGTGAGGGGGTTGAGCTAAGAGTTTTATCTTTAGATCCAAAGGTGTCCCTTTGACATTGATGTCAAAGGGGGAGATATTTGAGTAAGGAGGAGAGCATTTAGTCAGGGGGAGTAGTTTTGGTATCCAGTTGCACTAAAATAATATTTTTCAGTAAGGGTTGACATCAATGACAAAGGGGGAGATTGTTGGAAATTTGAGTCTATTGAGTTGTCATTGATGTCAAAGGTGCAAGGCAGAAATATATTAATGTAGGTGCATGATCATTAATGTGCTATGAAAGCAAGGCAAGGTTCTCTCCAAAGCACTTGGGACCATGAGTTCTAAGTAAGTGAATAAAATATTTGAAGAAGGGTTGAATGTCCAAGTTTAAGACCATGGCTAAGGACTCAAAGGAGATTACTTGATTTAAAAGGTTTAAATTATTTAAATTAAATATTTAAATTAAAGATTCAAATAAATTAAATTTAAATATTTAATTATATTAAATTTTATAAATCATAAATTGGGCCATTGTCTTACCTCTCCTGCCAAAGGTATTCTGAAAGTATTATCCAAAGTTCTCTATCATCAATGTCAAACGTTGTTGAAAATACCTTGTTACCACCGACATTTTCAAAGACAATATTTTATATATAAAAGGATTAACCAAAGTTTCAATTTTTTTTAAATACTTTTGTGAGAATATGAAGAATGCGTGTTATTGTGATCAATGGGAATATGAAGTTACAGATCTGTAGCAATCTAGGATGCATACACCTAAGCTAATAATAATTGAAACATCACATAAAGCATGAAAGATAGACAAATTTGCAAATAACCACAAAGAAAAACTGCTTTTATTATATTTTCTTAAAAATAAGGTTACAAATCCATCCCTCTTAGGGATACCCAATGTGATACAATTATTACAATCAAATAAAATCCCCACGCAAGGGTAGGTGTAATCCACAAGCTTCCTAGGTTGACATGAATTGCTCTAAGGAAAAGGTAGCCTTCTTCTCCATGATTAGAGGCATTTGTTGCTTTGAATATCAAGACCTTGTTGACCCTACGTTCAATAAACAATTAAAAGCAAAGGAGGCCTCTCTTAATGAGGCTTTAGAGGAAATTATACAAAATATTGTCATGAAAGCTTAAAATCAAGAAAGTGCATAAAACATGGAAATCTACTCTAAACATGATAATTGACCATCAAGAAATGTAAAGTAAACATAGATCAATCCATCTAATATCCTAATTAAGCCATTGAAAGCATGAAAACATGAAAAAAAACAACTATTGCCCTAATTGTAATAAATGATAATTTGCAAGGAAATATATCTTAACCTATGATTCTACTGCACAATAGTCTCTAATGAAGTAAATCTAGATTAAATGTATCTAATCTAAAGCAAATGAAAGGAAAAATACTGCTAAAGCCAAAGGAAACTAAGAGATAAACCTAACCATGGGTATGTGATGCAGCTAGCACTGATAGGAACAACTGAGCTAAAAATGAAATTGCTCTCAAATGCCAATCTTAGATCTCTAATTCCACTTGATGAATTGATGATCAAGGGTCGCCACGATGTCCTCTAACATATTTGGTGGTTGACTTGCTTATATTGGTGATGTATTGGGCTAAATTGATTTTCTTGATTCTTCCTAGCCCTCCATAGGCTTCTTGGTTCCAAATGCCATTTGATCTCCAATTGGGTAGAAAAAAATTTCCTCTCAATGTATGCAAGTGAGTATGCAATTCGACAGGGCTTCGCTATGCTTCAACTCAAGATTGTTCTATATCTTTCTCCAATTTTGAGGGGGTTTTATAGAACTTGAGGAGGCCATGTCTTAACTTCATGGAGAAGCCAAAATCAAGAAGGGACAACTGGGGTAGTTGGATGGAAGCTTCTGGAATTTTCCACCCTTCAACCAATTGGTCATTGTAACCGATTTTGGATTGGCCAAGGTCCACCTAATTTTTGAGGTTAGCCGTGGATCTAAGGCGTGGTCAACTTTGTTAACCATGGGTGTCAGCTATAGCCAACACTGATTAGGCCAGGATTCCTAAATGAGTGGTTAGAACCCCTACTATACCTTGGAAAATTTCCAAGATCTTTCATATGGTCTTCTAGCATGTCCCATATGAGTATTCGCCTCAACATGACATGTTTTAGGTGTCTATAGATGCCTCTTTTGAGATGCATTGTGAGATCGAACAACGCTGATTAAAAGTAGACTCCTAAAATGATGTCGTAGGTTGGATGATGATCATCAGTCTGATCACAATTAGATGCCCAAGGTCTAGCAAAAGGATGCACATCCTAGAATCATTGCTTCCAACTGGATGGAATGCTTAAATTGAAAGAGCTTGCACTCATCATCAGACATTCGGGTATCTTCAATGCTACTATAGGAGTTCGAACCTATATATACGAAAGGAGGAGAGATACAAACTAAACTGTCATATTTGCTTTTTGTCCTAGAAAAAGGGTAATCTTATGATAGTCGTTGGCAATGATTCATAAGACGAACGTAATTTTGACAAGATCAAGAGATATTATATTGACTTTTATTATAATTATGACATTATTACTAACCCCTCAAGTGACAAGTCGATGAGAGTAATGAAAATTAAGGTTTAGCATTTGATACTTGATTAGGCCTAATTAGCTCTGATTACAACTATTAATAGTAATTATACATTTATATCCCATGGAGCGGTCCAATCTCGATGGCCTTCTTAGGGAATTGAAATGATAAAAATTGCAATTAGGCATGTGTTTAATCATATTGTCGATGATCTATTGAAAATGTCATAGAAGAATTGACATGATTGCTTCGTTCCCATGGAGCTGTCTAGCCTTCAAGGCCTTCTTTAGGATTGAAATGAAGTATATCAATTCGGTGATGATGAATTTACCCCAAATTTCCTTATGGTAATTTACTCATATTTTCGGATTGCATGGAGTGCCAGTTACTGCAACCACCAATTTTATAGGGTAAATAACTAGATACGAGGTGCATTTGGCTTTTGGTTTATTTGATTTTTTTTTATTTTTAATATTTTGAAGGTTCTAGCCCATTAGATATTTTGAATTTTACCTTTTGAAACTCCTCACGATCATATTTTAGAGCGTTTATTATAGGTTGCTAGCCATGCTTGGCAAACGCAGTCAAATTTTCTTAGCTATAGCTCTAACCCACGATCAAAAAATCCTAATCCTGCACCCAAGGGTGTCATCCATGAGCAGGAGCAAAATGGAAAATATTTAATAAGAATCTATCAATTTCAATGTCATTTTCCAATTGACAATTTTGTAAACCTGAGTGCTCTAAGAGGTGAGTTACTAAATTTGATGTGAAACGCTACTACAAACTCGACCTCACTACCACTTGGACTGATGGTAGATCAAATTGGAGGAGTCGGTGCTACTAAGGTAGAAGCACACACACCCTCGATCATTATTTGCTTTTACCAGTTTAAAATTAACCTCACTAAGTAATAGGCTAAATTAACATCACTAAACTATCGGTAATGAACCTCACCCTAGATAGGTTTAGCTTAGGTTAGATTTAGAGGAGGGTTTTAAAAAAGTTTCTCTTTTTTTGGGGGGGTCTCAGGATGGGAAATGACCTTAAAAAGGTCATCCCTCCTAGACGCGGCTGACAAGCGTGGTACCCAATTGGAAAATTGGGGGCTACGGTTATCAGCCACGACGAGATTTAAATCCCAATGGCCACAAAGTTTATCACCATCTCGACCGTGGGTCTAAACCACGGTTCGACAACCTTAGGCAAATTTTTAATTTTTTTCAATTTTTTGATTTTAGAAGGAATTAATTGATTTTTTAAATTTTGGTAAGTACTTTGTCCATTTGTTTTAAAAATTTTGAGTTTTTCAATGTTTATGTGTTTTTGAATATTTTAGGATTTTTTTACGTTTTAAAATCATTTTTTGATTATTTTGGTTGATTTTTTAATTACTTTTACCTTATTATTCTGCATTCGACCAGACTCTGACTACGAGGGTGAGAGAATTAGAGATCCTTTGTAACCTAGATAGTACCCTGATACAAGTAGAGCAGGATTGGTTTGAGGCCATGGGCTTTGGTTATGTTTGGCGCCTTCCCACTAACTGGGCCGATCAGGCCTACATAAATGCATTGGCCCAACACTAGGATGTACGAACCAATACCTTTCACCTATCGACAGGTGAGATGAATATGATACTAGAGGATGTATATCACATCTTTAGACTCCCTTTGGATGGCGAGGCCATCACATCTTCATCGATTGAGGTGAAGAAGAAAGTCTTCGATCACCACAGTTATGTGGCACAACAACACTTGGACCACGAAAGGGTCCAATTGAGCACTGGTACACTCAGCAGGTCTTATCTAGGTGAGCAACCATCTTCATAGACCTGATTGTGCAGATCATTCTCCTCGAGAGTTCTAGAGTGAGGTTCCCTTGGAACCTCCTGGCTAAGATGCAATATGTCCTAGCGAACCATATTGATCATCCCTTGATCCTATCCTGGGGGAGTGCCTTACTAGTGTAGCTCTATAATGAGTTGTACCAGATCACTCAAAGGAGCAATGTGGGAATCGGTTGTAGATTACTACTACATATCTGGGGGTGGCAACACATCAATATTGATCGCCCCATTGGATTTCCATACAATATCATAAAAATTAAGGATGAGTATTTCTAGTGCTATATAGTGTGTTGGCCCTGAGAGTAGGAGAGCTTCCAGAGCAAGTCTCACATAAGGGACTTGAGCTATTACATAGAGAAATTTGCATGGTTGTAGGTAGATCATATTGAGTGACACCCATACTTGGATTTCCCTCCATAGATAGATGCTAATAGGTACCTACAATGGATACACATAGATAGATGGCTCCTCAGATGTAAGTTTGAGGTACATGAGTTCTTCTACTTCTCTCACATCACTAGATAGTTTGGTATCAGACAAAACATCCTAGAGCTTCCCATCATCTATTGCCACCTCACTCTAGAGAGGGACCTGACATGGCTTAGTGTGACTCTGTTAGGTGATGAGGATGATGATTTCTAGGAGTCAGGCCTAGTAGACACAAGGACTACACCTAACTATGACACTTGGTGGACAACCATGGTATGGCAGGGTATGGAGGGTACCTTGGGTAGGAAAGCATATGACGCAGCAGTAAAGGGTACGAATAGAATTAAGGTCAATCCTCATGGACATTGAGTCCATCAGAGGACTAAGGGTGGATGGGGTGAGGGAGTAGCTACAGATGACGCCCCCTATATGGAGGAGTACAAGTCTCTAGAGGAGGGTGACGCACCTCTTGATAGCGATATTGGATAGCTCAAGGATCATGTGGCTAGTCTACAAACTTAGGTAGGCACACTGTAGACACAGATGCTAGGGAGAGACACCTCCATAGCTACCTTATAGTCATGGGTTAGGTACCTATAGTCATAGCTCATAGTAGGGAAATATTAGTGGTGCGAGTATGCAAAGGAGAATATTGCTCTTCAGGTTCATATTACCATGCCAAAGATTGAGATCCAAAGGATCACAAGGCAGTGTATCCTCCTACGGTCTCAACTAGATGTTGTGATAGTAGAGCATGACTCTTTTAGGACTGCGATGGGATATCCCTTAGATTCATAGGTTGATATAGCATCTCTAGCTACTTCAACAAATCCAACTGTTCTAGCAGTGCTAGTAGTACAAGGATTAGTAGTGATGGACCTGATGATAGAGATCAAGAGACTACAAACTCTAGTATAATAGAACCTCAGCAATCGATCATCAGATGCTACCTATATATCTACCTTGAGGGGAGATATTGAGCTACTCTAGGGTGAGTTTTTTGAGAGGACCATAGCTCTAGGATCTCAATGGACTTAGACAAGGGAGAAAGGACAGTCATCAGCTCACTCCAGTCATAGGTCACAGGACTGAGAGGACCTCAGGTGTCAGCTCTAGATAAACTCACAAGGAGGGTAGAGGTGATGATGGGGTGTCACAAAATAGGGGTATAGGAACTTCTTAGTATATATCTATGTCTAATGTCATAATATTTTTGAGTGTAAGGTTGAGGACCTACATAGTTGTAGTTTGCAGGTATTTTTGATATATGTTGATGTACTCTTTATTTTTAATACACATATTATTATATGATCTAACGTTTGAGGCTTATTATATGTGTAATTTTTATTTGTTTTATGTTTATGAGATGCATATGGATGTAATGCTTATATGTTATGTTTATTTTATGCTATATGATGTGATGTATGGATGATATGCACTAGATAGCAATGTGATGTATGATTAGATGCAGTGATATACATGTGTATATGAACTACTTATGATGAATGTATATGAATGCAATGTCAATTTTAAATGAATATTTAATTTACAATAGTTGTATGCATTTAATTTATGATGTTATGACATGCTTTATGCCATGTATGCAGAATTTTATGATGATGATTTTCTGTAAATGGACATGTATGCTTTAATCACTTAAAACATAATGTATGAATGCAATATGAGTTTGACAATCTAATGAATGACACGACAGAATGTATAACGATCATGAACTATCATTGATGTATCTTATCATAAGAATTTATCAATTAAACACCCATATGTGCTATGAAATGATGTATTATTTCTATTCATAAGCTTTTGTAAATTAAAATAATATGGATAACATAGTCAGTGGTCATTTAAATATCATTTATGACATCCATACGGTATCTAACCTATATTATGAACATTTCTAATAAACAAACTCTCATAAAATAAATTGATATTTGATGATTGTGATTTGATTGGCTGTTGCTATTTGGGAATTTTTGAGGTTTTCCATGAGACTCAAACACCCTAGTTGAATTATCAAAAGTTGTATAATGACCATACTAGACTTCTGAAAAATAAATCTTTCGCTAGGATAGACCCAACTATTCATTACCCTTATGTGTGTAAATGAGTATATTTGATGAGACACAAGACTTACCTCATTGCCAGGCGAGATTCATTTAGCCCATTGCTGTAATGAGGATCACCCCATGCTCACCCGATCCTAGGTTTGGATTTTAGTTGGATTAGACCACTAGGTGATACATGACACTTGAAGCTAGCTCTTCCACATTCAAACATTGGTTTGTACAAAAGCAAGATGCTAATGTATCAGACATATCATCATGTGTAAGGTGTGGTAGTTCTGACAACTCCAGGGATTCAAGTTTACTCCCTTATTTTATTCAATTTATTGGGATACTTGCTCATATAAAGTGATAAGAATCACTATATATTTTATCTATAGTGATAAAAACTGTTGTTTATTTTGTACTTTTGTTTTCGAGCAAGGGATTTGATACTAATTTGAATTCTAATAAAACTTGACCTTGATTGGACTTGATTTTGGGATTTCATTTTGGGATTTCTTTCTAGGATTTCATTCTAGGATTTTGCTCATTTTTATTTAAGAAACGGATTTATTTGCGTAGGGAAAATTTGTCATTTTTTCCAATTGTTAGCATTTCCTAGACCGTCCGCACATGGGGATAAGCAAGATAAACTTTTCACCTCAGGATACCTGGTCCCACTTCATAGAATTCATAATTCCCTTGTCCTAATTAGGATTGTTTAGTTTCTTGATTAGTGATAGGAATATGATATGTTAAGTGCTATCAAAACTAGACATTATCTACAAAAGCAAAGCATGTTTTCTACCAAATATTGAGAAGAACACTAAGTATGGTTGAATGACCGAAAAACCTTAGTATATTTTTCATAGCAACAGGAAGGGTTATGTTGGAAAACACAATTACTCACAAGGGTGATGAATGATAATGACAATGCATAGATGTATGATTGAAACACAAATATGGTGTCATTTGTAAGATTGTAAACACAACTTATTCTAATGCAAGTGCGACGGATGGAAATGCCTAGTGAAATACAAAATGAAATGCATGTGGTAAATGAAGTGCAATGATGTAAATGAAGTGCAATGTTTTTGAATGATATGTAATGATGCAAATGTTTTTGAATTTTTAATATTTTTCAATGTTTTCTTAGATTTTATTGCTTTTTAATTTTTATGGATTTTTGAAATTATGATTTGACCAAATGGCTTACTGATGCCTTTGGAGCCTTTTAATGGTTTTAGGCATAGAACACTTTAATATGAAGAATTTTGATAGTTTCAGGCTCTTAAATACCTTCAAGCGATGTTAAGCGATATGTCCCAGGTCCAATCTTCTCAAATATGATATAAGAACCTAACCAATTAGCCACAAACTTGTCTCATAATTTTGATGGTAGATTTGAGTTCTGTTGGTTCTATTTCCGCACAAGATCACCAACCTCAAAGTATATTAGATGGAATTTATTATTGTAAGTTTGTTTTAAGCGCTGTTGGTAAATGTAGAGATGCTCAAGAGCATTCAAGCAATGTTCATAAAGTAGTATCAATTGATCTAGGTGAGCTTACCGTGTAGTGTCATCATCGATGAAATCCTTCAATGCGACATGCAACATTAGAATTTCCAACCACGTCAACAATATATGCTAGTGAAAATGGATTTGCCCCAGTGGGTGTTCGAATGCTAGTCCTGTAAGACCATAATGTAAGAGAAAACTAGATGTGCCAATTTTTGTGGTGCTCTTGTACCATCTTTTTCAATATGGATACCATTGTCTTTTTTGAAGCCCCATCTTACCCATTTACTTGCGAATAATATGGATTTACAAAACTATATTTGATCCTATACTTGGACATCAAAGTCTTCACAAATTTTTTCTTGAATGACATTCCATTATCTAAAATTATCTTGGATGGTATCCCAAAATGACTTATGATATTGGTGAGTATGAAATCTGCAATACACACTCCAGTTATCATTTTTAATAGGATTCCTTCCACCCACTTAGTAAAATACATAGCAGTCATGATAATGAATGTATATTGACCCAATGATGGAGGAGATATCTGACCGATTAGATCCAAGTCCCACTAAGAAAATGACCAAGCTTCTTGAATGGGTTGTAAGGCATGTGATAATAAAGTGTGCAAGATTAGCATGATGCTAACATTTAACGCATTTCCTGACATACACATTGTAGTCCTTCTCCATAGTAGGCCAATAATACCCCATGCAAAGGATGCGCTTTACGATAGCCATGTCACTAAAATGGCCATCGCATGTACCATAATGAGCTTACAAAATTGACCAAGATGATTCTTGGGGTTTAAGACAATGAAGGAGAACTCCATCGTAGCTTCAAAGATACAAAATATCTCCTAACAAGACATAATTTGCCACTTTTTGTTTAAATGTGTGCTTTGTAGCACATGATAATCCTTGAGGGATTACACCAAGTTTTAGGAAGTCATGTATTTGTGACATCCAATTATGATAAGCCTCAACCTCAACTGATAAGACAACATGTTACCCCTACGGTTTAACATTTGTAAATGCAGACTGGGAAACAACCTTGTGGTGAATGGTAGTACCATTCCCCATGGAACCTTGAGAGATCAATGACCCCCAAGGCACTCTCTTGAGAAATTCTCTGGCTTTGTAGAACCACACATATTTTGGTTCTATATGAATCAAGTTTATTGACTCTTTTTTATACAAATCCTTGTATTGCAATGTAGAGTGTGACAATGTTTTTATGTGAATCGTAGTAAAATTGGTAGATGGATTCTAAGGGATTAAGGATCCCAAATATGCCATAGTGTATACAAATATGATTGATAAATGAGGGATTCCCTCAATGTCATACCACTCCAACTGATCTAGATAAGTATCAACAAGATTTTTGGATATCTTCAGGACAAGACACCTACATTGAGAAAGTCCCTTCACTTGGTTGACAATGAGAAGGGAATCACCAAAGATATTTAACCTTTTGATCTTCATGGCTATAGCTATTTGGAAGCCCAATATTAGGGCTTTGTATTTAGTGTTATTGTTAGTGCAAGGAAATTCCAACTTAAATTACAAGGGCATGGGAGCATCTTGCGGTATAAACAACACTATTCCTACACCACCCCGTTGATCACACTTCAAACCGTCAAAGAACAAGGTCATATCAGCTTTTTTATCTGGTTCTTCAAGTTTAGGTTCTTTTTATAAGGTAAAGACTACATCATCAGGAAGCTCTATGGTGAGGGGCCTACTATTCTCGAGAGGTGCCTCATCTAGTTGATCAGCTATGACCTATCCCTTAATGGAATTTTGGATAATGAATTCCAAATATTTTTTTGTCAATAACATGATCCACTTTGTAGTACGTGTGTTATGACACGTCTTGCTCATCATATATTGTAAAGAATTTTTTTTCGATATGACATACATCATATGACTTAAAATGTAATACTGCAATTTCTTTGTAGCGAATACCACTGCTAAACACAACTTTTCCACGTAGGCATATCCTAGCTCGTAAATCACCAAGGTTCAGCTAATGTAATATATAGCTTGCTCTTTGTCTTACACATTCTTTTGGGCCAACATGGTCCCTAATGCAAAATCATTTTCCAATATATCTAGCAAGAACGGTACATCTAGTCTTGGTGGAGCTAGTATTGACGGTGTTGCTAGGTAGTGCTTAACCTCAGCAAAGGCTACTTGGCATTCCTCATCCCAATTGAATGGGACCCCCTTGTGTAGAAGTTAATTCATGGGTCAACATTTATCTGATAACTATGCGATAAATCGCTTTATGGATGCTACTTTTCCCTAAAGGATTCTTAATTCCTTGATATTCATGGGGGGACACATTTATAAAATAGCCTTGACCTTTGATAGATCAACTTCGATCCCTCATTTTGAAACAATGAATCCCAAGATATTTCTTAAAGTTACACCAAATATTCACTTCTTAGTATTCAACCTAACATTATGCTCTATCAAGCAATCAAAGACTTTTCTCAGGACCTCTACATGCTCTGAATGCAGTAATGACTTTTCCAATAAGTCATCGATGTAATATTTCAAGATCTTGTGCATGTAGTCATGAAATATATATGTCATAGCCCACTGATATGTAACACCAACATTCTTACGACCAAATGGCATAACCTTATAATAAAATATCCTCCATGGCGTTATGAACACGGTCTTATGCTGGTCTTCAGGGTTAATCTAAATTTGGTTGTAACTAGAAAAACCATCCATTAGGGAGAGCATTTCATGACCCGTGGTTGCATCTACGATAACATCTATGTTTAGCAATAAAAAATAATCCTTTGGTGTTGTCTTGTTGAGGTCTCTAAAATTTATACAAATACAGATCCTTCCATTAGGTTTTTCTGTAGGTACTATGTTTGATACCCATTTCGGATAGTCAATAGAAATGACAAACTCTACATCCAACAACTTTTGCAATTTTTTTTTAACCATTAAGGCTACTATTGGATGCATCTTCCTGAGTTTCTACTTGACTAGATTTTTGAGAGATCTAGCAAAAGGTTATGAGTAACCAATTTTGTATCTAGACCCGACATGTCCTTATAAGTCCAAGCAAAGATATAAGGTCTTTATTTTAGTAGAGGGATGAGGTTGCCATGCTCATAAGGAGATAAAGTTTCTCTAAACTTAACCTTCTTAGGATTCATGGGATCATTGTGGATATCCACTTCAAAGGTTTCCTCTACTAACATTTGGGATCCCTCCTCAAGTTGGTGAGGTGTAGGGATCAAGTGGATGTCATTTGTTGGGTTTATGGGTTCCACATTGGAAGTATCCCTAGCATGATAAAAATCATGTGTATAGCATGGCAAAAAATGAAAAGGTTGCAATATTTCTTCATTGGGGAAGAAATCCTTATTCTCTAGTGGTGATTTAGCATGATACCAATCAATAGCATCTACATTAAGATACAATTGTTTGTACGAATTTGATGGATTACGAAGTGAAGTGGTCCAATCAATGTATATCATATTTATGGAATGGATTATATCTCCAGGACCATGTGCATGTGACTTTACATTTGTGTAACTTCCATCCCTGAGATGTGGTTCTAGGGGTATGGGGATCTCTAGATCTGGTTTATGAACAGACTCAAAAATAGGATCGCTAGGATCAAGGAGCTCTCTGAATTTTGGTGGATTAGGAAAAACCATATGATAAATCATATCCAAATTATATGGTCTTCCTCTAAGGTGAGGGTGGATATTGATATCTCTGTACATATCCTCTATAGTGTATGGTGCATTACGATGATGCAAATAGAGAGACCCCAAATGTATTCTCTCTATTTAATCTTCATTGCCATTATCATAATAGAAATCCTCACCCCTATCAACTGGAACTAGGAGATCAATAATATGGGCCCCATGTAATCCCACTCTCGATAATCACCATCATCAATGGAGTATTTCTCATCCTCTATGACTGTC
This sequence comes from Wollemia nobilis, assembly GCA_028583015.1. Lineage (NCBI taxonomy): Eukaryota > Viridiplantae > Streptophyta > Pinopsida > Araucariales > Araucariaceae > Wollemia > Wollemia nobilis. The sequence goes on from JAQPPZ010017255.1 coordinate 565,769, forward strand.
TCCAAGGGTAACATATGGCGTAAATTAAGAGGGTCCAAGTAAGCCAACTCAGTCTCATCCTCATATTGCTCATTGTTTGAGGACTCATCATCATTATCACTCTCATATGCGTAACTCAGTCCACCTATCTCAAATATGGACTCTACTTTATCCTTGTCAGAATGATATTCTGACTCAAAATATATCACTATGCTAGAGATCTAAAATTGTAGGTCTGTGTCATCGGTTGCCTCATATATTTGTTCATCCAAGTTGTATATTAGTATGAGATCTGGATCGGTCTCCACCAAGATGTCTTCATGATATATCTTGGGTAGTTCTATAGTGATGTAATACACTATCCAGTTATCCCCTCAAAACATAGATGAATTGGGGTGATAAGGATTGAAGTCAACTTCACCCCCTAGACTGAGGTACAGGCGGTCAAAAGATGATGTGAGGAGTTCATAATGTCCTAACCCAAAACTATTAGTTTAAAAATGATATTATAGTTCATAAGGTCTCCTACGCCCTTGTTCGAATAATCCAAGACCATAACAATGCCAATGGTAATGCTCAAAATATCATAAGGTGTATTCTAGGTTAGAGAGATAATGAACATTCATAGTGAATGGTTCATCATCATCCTCATCCATGGGGATGTGAGAAGCAAGTTGGTCAAGCCCTCCATAGATGAAATTAGTTTGGTTAGGAGGCACCCCTAGTAGTACCACCATTCTGGCGTGAAGGTGATGAGATTGTGGTCGACCCATATCCTATGTAGTCTCAATGATCATTGTAAATGTCACATTCTACATGATATATTATCCTATTCCAAAATTAACCAAATGGATGGTCATATGTAGTGCAAATGATCCTGTTGAATATGCAGGCAAAGCAAGATGAGGTGCCTCTTTGACTTCTCCTTGAGAATTATCTACCTCCATGGGCATAGGAAGCTCAATAACAACTGGTTTGGGTGCTTGCTTTATCTGTTTTTCATCCATATTTATCTTTAGCTTCCTATCATCCCAACGCATTATGGATGCAGACATTTTGGTGGAAGCAGCTATTGTGTGCTCCAATCATTGAGATGCGAATATTGTAGGTTTGGCACACACTTATTTCATTTTTTCTCCTGGATCTTTGATCGACGATACTGGCTGTATATCCAAGTGCATTGAGGGGAGCACAAAATCCCTCAACAAATCTTCTAAATTCATGTACTTGAATGGTTCTTCATATGAAGGTACCACATGAACCTATCCCTCATGCATGTATTTAATACACTAGTGGATAATCGAAGGGACACAATGTATTTCTCTTATCCATGGCCACCCGAGAAGTATATTATACTGCATAAAACTTTCAATCACATGATACATCATTGGGATGATCTTCAGTCCTGCATGAATAGGTAAGACTATAGTGCTGACAGTTGAGCATAATGCATCATTAAAATCTCTCAATGTGAAGGCATAAGGTATGATATGCGTCTTTTATAACTTCAGGTATGTTAGTGCCTTGGTCATTATCATATTAATTAATGATCCCGTATCAATAAAAACCTTCTTGAAGGGTATGTGATTCACACACACAATTGTATAGAGTGGCGGGTCCATTATGACAATGGAAACCATCTTTATTTCATGATCATAAAATTGTATAATCAGTTCCCGACACTATTGCACGTGTCCCACAAAGTGTGTGAACACTTCAAGATCATGGGACTGCACTTCTATGGACCTTAGAATGTCCATAATCATCTCCCTATTCTTGGAAGACTACTGAATTAGCTCATAAATCGATAACTTAACTGGAGTCATATGTAGGTTTTGAACTAACTTACTCCTAATTTTCACCATTAGTCTAGTTGGTGGGCCTGGCACATTTTGGGCTGGACTTGGAGGAGGCACAAACTGGAACCTAATGGTATCTGGAGGTTTATTTGGTCTTTCATACCTTGCATGTCTTGTGATGACATTGACCATTTTGACGAACCTGTGAGTTGGTGGTTTAATGCGTACTTGATTGACTTGGCCAACATTGTTCCTTGGTGCCTCATGGTTGGGTAGAGGATTTTTATAAATCCCCATGTTCTGATTATCTGGTTCCTAAGGGTTTTCTATAGTTAGCTCACCTATTTCAATCATATTATGTACTAAATATTTGAAACTCCAACATACTTCAATGTCGTATCCCTTCGCTCTATGGAAAATACAGTATAGATCATCCCTATACCCTTTTGGCTTGGGTTGATTAGGGTCCAATAATTTGATTTTCGATAAGTGTATGGCCTTGGCCTTGTACAGTTGATGGAATATCAAAGTCATCAATTCTGACAAAGGTGTGAACTAGTGAGGTGGGCACTATTCCTTATTTTGACCCTTCTGATTGTTGGTGTGCTGCTCATACTACGCAGGAGGAGGTTGGGCTTGATAATTTTATTACTATTGCTCCTTATCCCATTTCTAAAAGGTTTAGAACCACATAATTAACATGGGCTAGCTTGGCCTGTTGTTTCTTGGTGTTATCCTTGTTCCATTCTTTTTTTTTTTTGAGCTTCAAGTTACCCTCATGTATCTTGATATCCTCAATCACTTTGGCTTGTGCCAAAGTATCCTCAAAGGTTTGATATTGCTAAAACTATAATAACAATGAAATGTGCTTGGTATAAATTTTTGTAAACATTCAAGTTAATTCAGAAATAGGGATGGAGAATGGTAGCTTTACCATCATCTTCCTCCATAATTTCTTGTAATTCATAATTGGATCATCATCATGTTGCATTAAAGCAGTCAGATCGAATAGGTTCACCTTTTTCTTGATGCCAAAGGAGAAGCGTTCAAGAAATGTATTGACCAGTTGCTCAATACTGGTGATGTTGTACCTTTTGAGTTGATTAAACCAATCCCAAGTTGGGCCTGAGAGTGTTGTAATGAAGGTCCATAGGAGCAAGGCATCATTGCTTTCGATCTGAAAGCACATATCTAGAAAACTCGTAACGTTCTCCTAAGAGTCCTCCTTTCCTTTAAAAATTTTCAGCCTAGGCATCTCAAAATTCTCAAGATAGGTCGAAATAGGCACTAATGGGCATAAAGGTTATTTATGAATATTATTCAAGGTAGGCTTTTGATAATTCATTCCTTGCTTCTCAATAGCTCTGATATTTTCTACAAAAGGCCTTATAGGACTACGAAGATAGGAACTCCTCTTCTTTGGATTGCCTTTGAGGCATATTCCTCTTTGGTCAAGGTGGAGGACTAGGCTCATCCTCCTCTTTAAATTGGGATATTTTAGGGTACTCTTGATCTAGTTCCTCTCCCACTTCTTCTTCGTACTACCTATGCCCATGATGTTCTACCATGAGATGCTAATCTCTGTGTTGGATCGTATGGTGAGTATGAGTGTCTATGTACTCAGGCTGCAAATCAGGATACGAAGCAACTCGTCTATCAATGCGCTCCCTAACTCACTGTGGGGAGGTAAAATAGCACTGAAAAATCAGTCCTCCCTCTCAAAATACTCCTTTTGACCAAGGATGCATTGCTCATGCATGCGCTATTCGTATAAGCATTGTTTAATGAACCTTTGCCTCTAAGTGTTTTCATTATCTAGATGTTCTCGCTTTGCATGAACATCTTCCAATTGGTCTTGGAGGATCTTACATATCTTCTCTAAGACTATCTTGTGATATCTATATATGTGATAAACTGTATGAGGCCTATGGTGTGTGTGCTCTATCCGAGCGACTTTGTGGGTGTGTCCCCCAATGGACTGATTTTCTATGCTCTTACCCTTATCTGTAAATATGACATTCAAATCTAAATGTTGCCTATACTATGTGTCTACATGGGATGCAGGGGTATGCATATCATGAGAATGCTTGGAGAATTATCTAGGTTCTCTTATGGTCCTAATGGTACTACCACTATGCACGCTTGTAGAACTATAAGGTGCAGGAGTAGGTGGTTCTAGCTATCCTAAGAATTTCTCTATACCATATAACTATCTACTATTGCATCGCTCATGAGGTGGCATACCATTAACTCCAACTTTAGACATATCTATGGTGATCCTACAAGGCTCACTTCTGTTGGGATTTTGCATGGGCCTATGCTCAAAAGTTGCTCTATCTACTTGCCCCTAAATAGGCATATCCTAATCTTGTCTATACTCGAATGGTGGGGGCGTTAAGCCTTCCCTAGACACAGGTTGAGTGGGTACCAATCTGGATCCCTCTATAACAAAATCTTCAGTAGATCCTGTGGATACACGTGAAGTGCGATCATGGTAAATGTTGCCATGTTTAGGACCCCCATGCTAGGAATCCCCATGCTCTGATCTATGTCTTATGGAGTGTATAGTGGCTCCTCTAACTGGGGTATTCTCAACAGGATCCTCGCACGTAGAATTATCCCCTCTAATACTTGTTGAGTTATGTTCAGTAGGATTTTATGGTTGAGTGTCCTATGCATCTTGTTGTGTATTGGGTGGAGCTTCAGCCTCTCCATATAACCACCATGATATTATATATCTCGTATGTAAGTTTTAAGGCAAACAAAGTAAACAATGATGATTATCTATTTTGAATTTTTTTTTGTGAGTCCTAAACTGTTTGATGTATTTTGATATTTGTTGTATCATAAAGTAACTCTCATTGTGTTTTCAATAATTTGATGATATACTCAATTGTTAAAGGGATTTCACCTGTATACTCACAGCTCAATAACATGGCAATGAACTCAAAGCCATGTAATCCCACCTATAATGTATGGTAATGAAGTCCACACATGGTCAGGAAGCATAGGTCCTTCCGGTACTCACCCTGTTCACCTACAGTCAACGATATACCTCTTCGAAGAGAGATATGTATAAATTTACCATGGGCTATGATGGCATCTTGGATCCGGTATTGGTCTAGTAACAAAAGGATCAAGGGAGTTGGGCCAAAGGATGGAAATCATTGCCACCATCATTGAAACCTACTAGTGGTTGGATGTGACTTCCAACTCACTAGTGTTTAAGTGTTTCATGGTGTGTGTGGTTATTTTTACTTTGCATGAAATAAAATGCATAAAAAAGCATTCACATGATTTTATCTACATGCTTTTCAAAAGAACGTTGTATTTTAAGAGAATGCACGACTACACTAGATGATATTCAAATAATGCAACTATCTATGATTAAAATGGCCACTGATTGGACCTCATACATGTAAACTCTAAATAAGCAATATCCTAGACCACTGGAACTAGGGCGAACTGCAATCAGAGATCCGCTATTCCTAGTAGACTAGTAGAAAACTACAAAAGCATCTAGGATTTTTCCATTCTAATTTTGATTAAGTTTCCTAATTAATCTAACATATCTACATTCTACCAAAAAAAAAACACAAACAAGAAATTATAGAGACTAAAAAGTGCTCCTACCTTAAATCTCAGTCTGATGGAGATTTGGCCGCTTGTTGTATGTTTTGTTTTCTTTTGATTGCATCTGTAAGGTATGGCTGCAATTGTTGCTCATGGTTCTATGGTGTGGCTACAACTATAAACCGTGGTTGCTAACCATGGCTAAGGCCTGTCATCACAAAACACAAGTTAGATTTCAGATCGCCAATGTGATAACCTTCTGTAGCAATCTAGGATGCATACATCTAAGCTAATAATAATTGAAACATCACATAAAGCATGAAAGATAGATTAATTTGTAAATAACCACAAAGAAAAGCTTCTTTTATTATATTTTCATCAAAATGCAGTTACAAATCCATCCCTCTTAGGGATACCCAATGTGATACAATTATTACAATCAAAGAAAGTCCCCACACAAGGGTAGGTGTAATCCACAAGATTCCTAGGTTAACACGAACTTCTCTAAGGCAAAGGTAGCCTTCTTCTCCATGATTAGAGGTATTTTTTGCTTTGAATGTCAATATCTTGTTGACCCTGCATTCAAGAAACAACAAGAAACAATTAAAATCAAAGGAGACCTCTCGTAATGAGGATTTTAGAGGAAATTATACAAAAGATTATCATGAAAGCTCGAAATCAAGAAAGTGCATAAAAAATGGAAATATAATCTAAACATGATAATTGACCATCAAGAAATATAAAGGAAACATAGATCAATCCATATAATATCCTAATTAAGACATTGAAAGCATGAAAACATGAAAATAACAACTATTGCCTTAATTTTATAAATGATAATTTGCAAGGAAAGATATCTTAAACTATGATTCTACCACACAATAGTCTCTAATGAAGCTAATATAGATTAAATGTATCTAATATAAATCAAATTAAAGGAAAATACTACTAAAACCAAATTAAATTGAGAGTTAAACCTGACCGCGGTTCTACGGTGCAGCTACCACTGTTAGCTGCAGCTAACAACCACGACTGAGCTGAAAATAAAATTACTCTCAAATGCCGGTATTAGATCTCTAATTACCCTTGATGAATTGATGATCAATGGTCACCATGATGTCCTCTGATAGATTTTGTGGCTGAATTACTCATATTGGTGATGTGTTGGTCTAAATTTATTTTCTTGATTCTTCCTAGCCCTCCATAGTCTTCTTGGTTCCAAATGACATTTGATCTCAAATTGGGCAGCAAAAGTGTTCCTATCAATGTATGCAAGTGAGTATGCAATTCGACAGGGCTTCACTATGCTTCAACTCAATATTTTTCTATATCTTTCCCCAATTTTGAGGAGGGTTTTATAGCACTTGAGGAGGCCATGTCTTAGCTTCATGGAGAATCCAAGATCAAGAAGGGACATCTGGGGCAGTTGGATGGAAGCTTATGGAATTTTCCACCCTTCAACTACTTGGATCTTCAACCAATTGGTACAGTCAGCTCTGTTAACCGTGATTGTCAGTCGTGAACAACATTTATTAGGCAAAAATGCCTAAGTGAGTGGTTAGAACCACTGCTATACCTTGGAATCTATCCAATATCTTTCATATTATCTTCTAGCACATCCCATATGAGTAGTCACCTCGACATAACACATTTTAGGTATATACAAGTAGACTCATGATCGAAAAAATAGAGTAACAACAATTACTGAGTTTGGGATACACAAAGTTTGAAATAATTGAGTATGTGATGTTAATCGACACTACAGTAATTCCTTGGAACCATAGAACATTTCGGCAATGCGATAGTGAATAGGAGTTTTGCATTCTTTGAGGAAGATAAATATAAAGAAAATAGATATGACCATTTCTCATTTCGATATCATCCACCGGATAGACCAGATGGTGCTTGGCCTCATGCTAAGATTTGTGATGAGTTGGTCTGCAGTTCAAATCACATGGGTTTGTTTCATTGAAAGTTTTTGTTTTTGGAAATCGCCATTGTTTCGAGAAAGGGACATTACTATGTGAAAACTCATTTGGTTCCAAGAGGCTCGGTAGAGTAGTTGGTTAAAGTGCTTGTGAAAGTGTTGTTGCAGCATAGGTCTATGGATTAAATCCCATCATGTACACCTTTTTGAAAGAAACAAATTTTTGATCATTGGTGTTGAAAGATATCACGGAGCTATTAAGCCAGGTAATATTTTATTTTATTTTGGGAGGAATAAGGGTAAGGGACTAAATTAAAATTTACCTTATAGTTTATTATTTGGGTGAAAAGATTCTAATTAAGTTGCATCGTTGGAGTTATAAGGTTATATGGTAATTTATATTCTTTTGGGTGTTTTAATAAGAATATAATAGGAGTTATAAGGTGAAATTTAAATCCTTTTAAATTGTAAGGTTTGCATTATCAAAAGGAATATGAGAGGTTTTTGTTGATTTCATTGAGCATCTTGTTGAGAGAAAATTCATGTGGATATTTTGGAATAGAATATTTGATATCTAACCTTGAAGTGGTACAAAAGAAATTGGTTGTGAGTGATATAGGATTTGAAGACATATCTCCATCAAAGAAAAAAGGTATGGGTACATCATCCTTTGTTTGAAATGTTTGTTGGATTGAATATTGTGAAACATAAGGTGGAGTGAAAAGGATTGTTTCATGAGCATTGTTGGAAATATTTGAGTGAGTTTTATGTGCTTCATTGATGAATGTTTTGAGAGCATTTGAGATAGATATTATGAATTATTTGAGTTAGGGTTTGAGACCTACATTATGCTCTTTGTTGGAAGAAGTGTAAAAAACTTGGTTAGAATTTGTGAGGAAGTTGTACTTCATTGGTTCAATGATTGTGTGAAACTTTTAAGCATTGGTTGAGAGACATTGATTGAAAGTATGGGAGTAATAGATCAAGTTTTGTGAAACAATTTATACATTATTCTGAATTATTTTGAGAGATATTTTGCAAGTGATAAAGATTGATTGGTTGAGTACAAACTTTGTGAGTAGAACATATTGAGTTTTTGATAGAGTACAGCATTCTCTATATTCTAGATAGGATATGTCTAAACTACTTCAAGTTAAAGGAAGTAATTTGAAGATTAGACAAAGCATTTGATAGCATTGTGTGCAAGATTTGATATTAATTGAGCATATCTTGTGAGTTATTTTGAGCATGTGTTAGAGCAGGTTTGAGCATGTGCTAAGGCAAATTTGAGAAAGTCTTTCTGAAGAGTTGATAACAGAATTGAGCAAGTTCTTGAGAGGGCTTGAAGGCAAAATTGAGCGAGTCCTTGTGAAGACTTGAAGGCAGATTTGAGCAAGTCTTTTTGAGACTTGAAACAACATTAAGAGTAGATTTTATTTTTTCAAGATTTGTGTTAATGCTTGGGGTAGATCTGAACAAAGTTGATTGGTGATTTTTTCAAGCTTTGTGTTAATTATTGGGGAATATCTGAACAAAGTTTATTGGTGATTTGTTTAAGATTTGTGTTAAGGCTTGGGGTAAATTTTAACAGAGTTGATTTGTGATTTGTTCAAGCTTTGTGTTAAGGCTTGGGGTAGATCTGAATAGATTTGATTGATGATTTGATTAAGCTTTGTGTTAAGGCTTGAGGACAAAGTTAAGATAGAGATTTGTGAGCTGAGTTAGAGAAAATTTGTACTACACTTGGGATAGAGTTTTATGCAGATTTGAAATAGAGTTGAGAGTAAGCTTTGGAGGTGACAAAACAAAGAGAAAAGTAGTCTCCAGTGGATAGATATCCATTAGCCAATGCGATGGGGATAGAGGTCTCCTGTGAAGAGAGATATATAAGCTAGAGTAGTGGGGACAAAATTATTCTATAAGTTCATCAACTAGAGCATAGAGGATAGAGTTCTTCTATGGATAGAGATCCATGAATCAAAGCTAGAAGAAAGAGTTCTCCTATGGAGAGTGATCCGTGAACCAGCTAGGAAGATAGAGTTCTTATGTGGAGAGAGATCCACGAACCAATTAAGGAGAAAGAGTTCTCTTGGATCAAGTTCCAAAAACCATAGAAAGGGGAAAGAGTTCTCCTATGGAGAGAGATCCAAAAATAAGAGCATAGGGGATTGGTGTCTCCCTTGGATAGAGGTCCATAAACATTGTAATAGGGAATTTATTCCCAAGATTTTTGTTGAGAAAATTTAGTGGAAAGATTTTCTCTATAGAGTAGCCCACATTAAGTGAACCATGCTAAATTTATGTCTCTCTTATGCGTGATGATTTGTGCATTGCTTTGATTATTACTATTGATATTTCCATTGATAATATTGGATAATATTGTTTGAGAAATAAAAGAAAATTTTGGAATTATACTATTCACCCCCCTCTCAGTATAAACCTGTGTTCTTCAAATTTTACCAAATATTCTTTACAAGAGTGTCAGATGAAACCGAAAATGCACTATAATTTACAATCTCAACTTTAAGTCAAAATTCAGCCAAGTAAATAATCCCAAAACTAAAAAATAATTTCACCAATAAATCCCCCTCGAAAAACACCTTTATAATGACTATATATAAGGCTATAGTAGGATACAAAATGAGACTTGAATTTGTGGAAAAACAAAAGAGCTCTTGGAGGCAAAAATCAGTGTAGATTGCCCTTTAAAATTTTTGAAATTTTCAAATTTTCGATGGAAAATTTTGAAATTTTAGAAATTTGAGTGGGAAATTTGAAACTAAATTTGAAGTTTTTAGCGAGAATCTTCTTGGAGGCAGAATTTTTTTATTTCTTTATTTTGAATTTCAATAGGTGGGATTTTTTTTTGAAATTATGGCAGACAAATTTTGGGTGGTAAAAAACAACACTGATAGAGGGTGTGGGCTTCGTTGGAGCCAACCACACCACTGGTGTGGGTGCAGGTGGCCTACATGACCACCGTCGGTGGTCAAATCACATAGGATATTTTTTCCCCCTTAAATATTATAAATGCTTTACCCATGAAGAATGTGGGAAAAATAGCTTCATTGCCCTTAAAAAAAAACTTATGTAAATGCAAAATTTAAAAAATACATTCTAATTTTTCAATTCACGTAGGATGATAGGTGATTTCTTTCGGTCTCCACCAAATGGTAACAAGACCAAACTCATATGGCTAAAATTATTTCAACTTCAATGCATTTTCCAAGCAGTCATCCACTGGATTCTTCAAAGCTAGACCATAAAAAAATACCATTAAAATAATCATCAAAATATATTTTTCCAATCTTCTAGTTGTTTTGATCAGCACCAGATCTGAGAGGAAAGCAGCACTCCTGGTAGCAGTTACTGGGTTGCAGATGGATCTGGGTGCCTATTTGGAAATAGTAGGCTATAAAGTGAGCACTTTCACAAGAGTCTAATCAACAGAGATTTGCAAGCATGATACTCAACTCCAATTAAAAAAATAGACTCCCTTTATCACTACCTAGATACTATAGATGGCATCTTGGCTGTGTCAAGATCCTTAAAAATATGGTTGAAAATCTTATAGGCTTTCTCAAATTCCAGATCTAGAACACGCACTAAGTCATAGATTTCAAACTCAATTTTCAAAAAGTATTTCAATGAAATATGCTTTTCCTAAAAAATACATAGTGTTCCCATGTGCGATCCAATAAGGTAGGCAAAGATATATGACTTTCAACAAAAGATCACCCATCCACCACTAAAATAGGTTCTATTATCTGTCATGTTTGGTGAGATTTGTTGGTGTGTTCATCTAAGAGCAATGGACATAGTCAGATTGGGTGTACATAGTTTTGAACTGTACAAGGAGAATTTTGAAACATAAATTTATTAATGCTTGTAAAATGCTGGGTAGACACATATGAAAGCATTATGAAAAATAATGTCTATAGAGGTATCCTTAGTTTATAATTTCAACAATAACATGAATGGTCACAACGACCACTACTTTGGAGATCACCACTTAGCAAAATGATAGGATGGTGAGGGGGGCATCTGTGTCAATGTAGCAGAGCGTGCGTTGTATGATTGGTTCACATATATTTACTTAGGCTACTGAAAAACACACTAAAAATACAATAAAAAATAAAACTGATTTGCCTACTCTCACTAGCCTTCGGTGCTTCTTCATCATATTTGTGTGTGATCTTGTCCAATTTATCGCGGATGATAAAGTCACAAGGATTTCAAGTTTGTACAAGAAGAATGGGCTGCCATTCACATTCAAATTGCATTTTGAGGATTTTTTTGGCAAGGAGAGTGTTGTAAGCGCTCAAAGGACTAGTGAGGCTTCAATCATTGTTTAGAGGTTATCGGGTAAGGAAACAAGTGGTGGTTACATTGAGGTGAATGCAAGCCTTGGTTATGGTTCAGGCTCATGTAATATATCACTGTGTTCAAATGTCCATGAAAGTTCAGGTGGTGCAACATATTCTTTATGCACATTGAAGTCACAAGAACAAGCTCAAGGGATCTGAGGAGATATGGTGTGATAGTAAAGGGAAACTTGAAAAGGTTCGAGCAATATTGAAAATGATATAGGAAGGGTCTTTCTAGATTTTGGTGCTCGATGCCAAAGCCCTCATGGCTCTCTTAAATCAAAAAACATAGCAGAAAACATAAATACAGTTGCACACACAGCCAAAATACTTTTAGCCAGAACGCTCTCACCAAGTTTGGATGCTATGCATAGAATATCCACAGTGTTCATCAATAAAATGGTCACAACCTCCACTACAATACCTCCTACTCACAATGGAAATGACATACACTATAGACAAGATCCATACAGATTTAAAAATAAAAAATAAACTAAACAAATCCAAACTCAGACTTATGGTAAACTTTCTAAAAAAAATTTCCTCCATTTCTCATTCACAAGATCAACTTAGCAAGTGAAGAGGATACTTCAAGAAAAACTTCAATCCAAAAAAAAACTCTCAAACCCTTAGGGTCCCCACAGGTGGATCTCACCACTCTGATACCAAATGTTGGGACCAAATAGAAGGTGCACATTGTATTGTTGAATTATGTTACAATATATAGACATCAAGCCTATGAGTGAGATTTTACAAGTGTCATAATCTCCACTCCAAGTGTCATGTAGAAGACACAAAACTTTAGTTGGAGAACTAAAATTGGAAAGCATAAGACAAGTGGAATAAAAAAAAGTGTCAAAATATAGGCATAGTGCACATTATAATATTCTAAAAATAATTAGCTCAAAAATGGGGTCTCTTCCCTTGGCCATGGCCAAGGGTATAAATAGGTATTTTAGGTTTGGATGAGTGGGATGCCACATAGGCTCCACTTGGTCTCCACATGTGCAAGGTAGGTGAGGGAAGGATCAAGACCCAGATGAGGTGGAGGGATATGGGTGGGGTCATTAAATTGCCTTGGAAGAGGTAGTCCCAGGGGAGAGAAAACTAATTTTAAATTAGTTTCCCAAGGCACATGGGGGAGTGTGAGGGTATTTAAAAATTGCTAAAAATGATGAGGTGTAAGAGGGAGGAGTTGGCATATTAAATGGCTTTGGGGGAGATGTCCTAGGGGGATGGGAAACTAATTTTAAATTAGTTTTCCAAGGGTCATGGGGGAATGGGAATGTATTAAAAATTACCAAAATGATGATGTAGCTTGTCCTTGGACCAAGTGGAGTATATACAGATTTTGACTCAACATTATTTTTAATTTAAAAATTACTTTTTATGGCATGAGGGGGGATACATGTGATGTGGCATATTAAATTAGGGGATATTTAAATATTAAAATAGGGCATATTATCTAGGTTTCTAGAAATTTTCTATTAAATGCCATGCCTAGAACATTGTTAAATCTTGATTAAGGGGCTTTAAGGAGGTATTTAACTTATGTTAATTAGAGTTATTATTATTTTATTATTTTTTATCATTTTCTATGTGGGAGAGATAATAAATAGGGTTTATGATAGTGATGTTGATCACATTTAATTAGGCTAAATTAGGTTTAATTAATTATTAATGGTGTAACGAGATGGATGTGTATTTATTCTTATTTAATTTATTATTTTTGTGGCTGTAGGAAATGTATCAAAAATTGGTTTTATTATTTACATTTAATTTTTATGGTATGTTTCTAAGGTTTTATTAAGCAAAATTAGGTATTTTGTAAGGATTATTTAGGTATTTTTATTTTTAATTTATTGTATTAGTAAAATTGTTAATTTTCAATGTCTACAAATCTAACTACCTACCATAGATATTATACATCAAAAATATTATAACTCTTTTGAACCAATAAACACTACCACTCAAACAAGGATTGATTCTCTATTAATAAAAACCATCAACAATTGTTAGATATATCCCTTAATCCACAACCCTTTTGAGAGCCACATGTCAAATAGATATTGTTAATGCCTCTCAATCATTAGATCTTGAACAACTATCTTTAGAGCCAAAAGACTTTGAAAGCTTAGGGGTACTCCCTATACTTCCATATTTTGAGTATGAGTCGCATCCTCATCAAAGAACCAATCAATATCAATATCAAAATCCAAGATAAACCTAGAATCCTCAAATTGGGTAAAGTTTTGACTCGTAAATAACATGAAGCATATACAGACCTCCTAACTAAGTTCTATGATATCTTTGCATGGTATTATGTGGACTTCCCATTATTAAATACTTCTGCTATTGTACATCACTTGGATGTTCAGGTAGATGTCAAGCCAATAAAGCTAAGAAAAATGCATCCTAAGGTAGCATTACTCATAAAAATGGAACTTCAAAAACTCCTTGAAGTCAAATTTATTAAATCCATCAACTATTTTGATTGGATATCTAATATAATCCTTCTCAATAAAATGGAAGATGTTGTTCATGTATACATTGACTTTAGAGATATTAATAAGGCATGTCCAAAGGATGATATTCCCTACCCAATATCGATATGATTGTTGATTTCTTTGTTAAATCTAGGATGTTATCCCTTATGGATGGAACTTTTAGATATAATCAGATTAGGATAGCACCAAAAGATAAATCTATAACAACTTTTATCACCCTATGGGGGATATTTTATTAGCAAGGAATACCTTTTGGCCTAAAAATGTTGGTAAAACTTAGCGACATGCTATGATATATATCTTTCATGACATGATGCATGATACTATAGAATATTATATCCATGATATTCTCGCTCATTCCCTAATATGGGAAGATCCTATTCAAAATTTAAGAAATTTATGAATACCTAAGGCAATATAAAGTTAGACTGACACCATCCGAATGTGTATTTGGAGTCACATATAGAACATTTCTAGGGATCATCATTTCCTATTGAAGGATAGGAGTTGACCCATCAAATATTTCCTTTATTACAATCATACCTCCATGAAAGACACTAATAGAATTATGTAGTCTTCAAGGCAAGTTATAAGCTATTAGGTAATTTATCTCTCAACTAGTTGATAAATGCCATCATTTTACAAAATTATTAAGAAAATACATTTAATTCAAATGGGATTATGAGTGTCAAAAGGATTTTTATGTCATCAAATATTATCGTCTATCTCCTCTAATACGTATCCCACCATACCCTTTCAAATATTTTTTATTAGACATTGTTGTAACTATGCATGGCCTAGGAGTCATGTTTACCCAATATAATGACCAACATAAATAGAGGACAATCTACTACATTAGAAAAGCCCACTATATATCTTTGGAAAAACTTTGTCTAGCAATAGTTTTTATCGGTCACAAATTGAGGTATTGCATGATCAATAGAAAGAACATTATTATAGCTCAAATATATCCTTTAAGACATATCATATCAAAACCCTACCTCCTAAGTTGCACTACTAAGGGGTTAATGGCCCTCAATGAGTTTGATATTGAAATTTTAAACCAAAAGTCCCTAAAAGTACAAGTCATAGTAGATATTTTAGTAGCCATCCTTTTAGAAGTTCATCAACCTACAGAGGTCTATTTTCCTAATGAAATTGTTTACTATTTAGATATTAAGTGATCTAATACCTATTCTATTTAATTTGATGGTACCAAATGTGCCAAGGATGTAGGACCAAGGGTAGTTCTAGTCTTACTCAAATAAATCATTATTCCATTATCATTCAAGCTTTAATTTTCATGCACAAAAAATGCTACAAAATTTGAAGCTCTAATCCTTGGGCTCTAATATGTTCAATATCTAGAAATCATAATATTATCAATTTTTAAAGATTCTCAACTTGTCATTAATTATATCAACAAAACTTATCAAACCAAATATGACAATCTAAAATTCTACAAAGAGATTATCAACCATCTATTGGATACCTTTGATAAAGTGACCATTACTACCATCCTTATGTTTGGTAATCATCATGCTAATACAATGGTAGCAACAACTTCCATAATTCCTCTAGAATTGGATGATGAGAACGCTACTATCATCATCAAAAACCTTACGTAATTGATGACCCTCAAATCTAGCTAGACACCTTTGTTAATGTTGACTATTGAATTAACAATGCAACCAAACCCGTCATACCTAGATATTTATGCCTTTGCTAAAGATGGTATATTGCCTAAAGGGATCAATCATAATTAAGGCAAAAGTATTAGACAATGTGCTTGTTGCTTTGTCAACACTGGCAATATCTTATACAAGTGATATTTTTATTGTATCCTCCTCCACTACCTTAATGTAAAAGAGGCTAAGCATATAACTAAATAAGTTCATGATGGAATATGTGGTATTCATTTTAGTGGAAATACCATGACAAAAAATCTCCTTAGGCTAGGGTATTATAAGCCTTCTATAGAAGAGAACTCTTAAAATTGCATTCGCAAGTGTGATAAATGTTAGAAGAATAATAATCTTGTCTATGCTTGTCACAGGAGCTATAGTGTCTGACTTATCCTTATCCCTTTTATACACGAGATCTAGATATTAAAAGAAAAATAAATCCTACCTTATCTTATGGCCATAAGTCCATCATAATTACAACCAAATATTTCGTAGAATGGGTCAAGACCATACCTTTGTCATCTTGTACTGACATATAGGTTTATAAATTTATCCTCAACCAAATATTATCTCATTATGAAATCCCTTTGGTCATAATATCAAACAACAACACTCATTCAAAAATACATCTGTTAAACTTTATGCTCTGGATAAAATTCAACACAATGAAAAGCAAAATCATGCCTTGGAACACAATTGAGTCTATCATCAAAGACTTAAATGAGCCTATAACAAAAGAATTAGGCCTTGGTAATTCAAATTTGGGGATTTAGTCATTATATAAAACCACAAAATCACTAATGCTAAAAGTCTATTAAGGGTAAATTTGAACCCAATTGGCTAGTCCCATTCATCATAACCACTAATTATGGTTTAGGTGCTTATTGTCTAGCCAAAATTGATGGACACAAACTAAAATAACTAATGAACATAATGCATATCAATAAATAATATGTCTAAATTTATATTTTTTGCCTACTCATGTGTTTGTTTATATTCAATGCATATCATATGACTAAAATATGATTCACATGCTTGCATTTTTATGTTTTTATTTCCTGGCTACTTGTTGCATAAAGAACCAATAGATTTGTTAGAACCTGTGATGATCTAAGCTATGATACATTGCATTTTAGCTAGGTAGTTGAGTTAGGGGATATCTCCCTAGACTGGTATTTCATGGTAAACCTACATGTCAGTCATAAACTCACCACTTTTGTAGCTCAAGAAATATAGAAGTGGAAAATATCATGTGTTTATAATTCCTTACGTTAACTTTATAGGACCTCATGATAATCATAATATTGAAAAGCGAGTTTATACACTGCATTTAAAGATATAAACTAGCAATATTTATTTCAAAGATCACTAGCCACTTCTAATAGCATAAAACTTCCTTGTTATATTAAAAACAATTAGGAGGTGATTGCATTTACCTATACTAATATTTGGCTATGTGAAAATTTATATATGTTCCAAATATTGCACACAATGGGACATATCTCTTGGCTATTTTTAGAATAGCTAGGGAAAATACCATTCTCTACTATTTTTAATAATATAACATATCTTATCAATCTGATTCATCTTTACACATGAGAAATATGAGTGGTATAGTCATTATATTCCTAAAAAGTTCCTATAATATGTACACATCCAACAACATGGGATAAAATTATCAAATTCCCTTCCTCAGTATAGGGGTCTATCACAAATCTCAAGTTATAATATGACATGCATCCTACTTCTTCACTTTCAATATTTGACTATTTGATTTATCCTTATATCTAAGAAGGATGAGTGATAAAATTATTCAATGCCTAGCAAGTTTCTAATATACCTACACAACCAATAATGTGGAATAATATTATCAAACATCCTTCCTCAGTATAAGGGGATATTAGAAATATCAAGTTATGATATGACATTTATTACACTTTATCATTTTCAAAACTTGAAAATCTAATTCATCCTTATACCTAAAAAGGATAAATGATATAATAATTTAATTTTTATCAAGTGTCTAGCATACCTACACGCTCAACAATGTGGGATGATTATGTCAAACATCCCCTTTCAATATAACAATCTATCAAAAAACTCATGTTATGATTTTTCTACTCTAATCAAGGCCATATGATGAACATTGTAAAATTTGCATGATTACTGATGGCCCTATCTCATAACCTCCTAGCAACTCAAATATTACTAATTTTCACAAACATTGGTAATCACATCGTATGTAAAAATATTTATAAGCATTAAACACCTTTCTCCAAAGATGGTTATCTACTTTACTTCAAAAAATCCATAAAACTTTACAAACACACCAAACAAAGAGACTAGGGATTTATACTCACTTAAATGAATGAGAAAGAACCTTAATAAATAAATTCTATTAAACAATCACCAATATTATTTTGGATCTTAGAAATAAATCATAATACCTCATATTTTTTTATAAAGGGCATCTATCATAAAAGCCCTAGCTAATACTAAGCACATCAACAATGATAATAATTTTAAGCCCTAGCAAGCCTAAGCACATACATAATTCTATAGGTTGATAATGACCTTCACATAAGTAAATCCATATTTAATAACCCTAATTTCTACCCTTAATTTTTTTTCTTTTAGTTCAAAATTAACTAAGATAGTCCAAATAAATTCCACAAAAGCCTTTACAACATTGTGAGTTCTAGATGTTGCAAAATCTCTTAGGTGGACAAGAGTGGCCACTCTCTCGTATGGATTCTAGGGTTCACCTTGTACACTGCCCATACAACTTAAAGGATACCTTTAGATTGGTATTCCCATTTACTTTCTTTCCTTTGAAGGATATTATGACCATAGTGTTAGGGTTAACCCTATCTCATTCGTTTGAGAAAAGGGACACCAATTTCCTTACTAGTATCATTCATTCCTTACTAGTATTTAGGTATGCTTATTTATAGTTTTACACACACTTCATTTAGTGTAAAAATATTATGCACCATTAAACTATCTTTCAAATAGTCTAATGGAGGTGACTATCACTTGTGTGGCATCCACCATTCATTTAGAGTCTCCAATGATTACCACACCAAATTATTGAGTGATAATTTTACCCAATTGTAAAATGACCATCATAGTCAGGGTATTGTTAGAAAACCCTCTCTTGCAAAGAAATTTAGATCTTCTCGAAGGTTCTTATTTGCTTAATATGTTCTTGAATGCTTGTAAAAATTATGAAAATATATTGAAATACCTTAGATTTGCAAGTAACTGTTAACAAGGGACCTGTGGTTTGATATTACTTTGATTTACAATGCTCTTTATTGTTAATGAAATTTGGAAAGAAAATGTAACGTTATTGGTCCTCTATGACCATCATGGAATAGTTATTTAATTCATTTTATATAAAATTGTTTAAGTATATTTTATCTTCTTTTGTTAAGCAAATTTGAACAAATTTTGTCTTCATTTTTTAAGCCTTTCTTTGAGAATAAAAGAACAATACTAAAATATAGCTTTGAAATGTTGATCCTAGAACAATGATTTAATTCATTTTATATTGCTTTGTGAACGAATTTTATCTTAATTTTTTAACAAATTTTATCTTCTTTTGTTAAGCTTTGTTTGAGCATGAAATAAAATGACTAAATCTAAATTTGAAATGCCAATCTCGAAACGGTGATTTAACTCATTTTATCTTACTTTGTTAAACAAATTTTATCTTGCTTTGTTAACAAATTTTATCTTGCTTTGTTAAAAAAACTTTAAAATGATAGAACCTATTTATTTTGGAACCTTAAGAAATACCTTTATTAAATGTTTCCAAATAATTTAACATGTTAGGCTTAAGAAATAATTTTTTTTGGATACTCTAATTACTTTAAAACCCAAATTTTAATGGAGAAAAAAATATAACCCTTCTAGGGTTTTGAGTGTTTGATGGAACTTAAATAAAGTAAAATGGAAAATAAATAAAAACAAAAGCAAGGATTAGAGAAAAAAAATGAGAAAAATTCTGAAATAATATGAAACTAAGTGCAGAAAAGCGATCAAAGAGAGCTACTATAAATTAATTTCTCTTATTCTGCAGAAAAAAGATCATGAATACCAAAACAAAACGAGGTTAGACCTGCATCCACACAATTTAAATCTGGTTAAGTGTAAGTGTCTGAGGGATAAAAACATGTACCAAAAATATTAAATGATGCTACCATATCCATGCATAAAACACCATTAAATAAACTCAATACATGTGTGAGAAATATGTGCAATAAAAAAATTGTATTCAAAACCTTCTGTCTGCATACAAGGTGAGAAAATATTATTTGTAGTAGCTTTAAAACCTTCCAATTCTCTTCACAAATTTTGCTCTAAAAAATTCCATCCCCTCTTCTATCCACTACAATGGATATTTAAAACTTCGAAAAACTTTTCATTTTTTTCTTCCTACTATCAAGTTGCATAACGCTTCTTCTTACGTTACATGCACCTTTGCATTCAGATTCTCTTTCACTGATATTTTATTATTCCACATGTGCCAGGTTTAAATTCAATATCCCCTTGATTGATCATACGTTTTAATTGGACTTCACCATATTTTGGGTATTTGCCATCACGTGGGTGGAAAAGACATACTATTTATTGTAGCCTGTTTATACCCCACATCATTACACCATATGTTTATCAATGCTACATTTGAAATGGCCAAAGCCAAAATGAAATCTACTTATCAAATATAGTGTCATCCACATCACAAAGGAGGAACGAAACCCACAACAGTGCTTGAGAGATCATCACATTGTTTCCTAGTCATAACTGTTCATCCTAAAACTTGTTGAATTTTTTAGGTCTAGCTCTAATGGGATAGGGCTATAGAGACTCCAAGGATTATGCAGATCTATCCTTTAAAAATGTTATCGAGTATTTTAATTTTCCTTTGTATCTGTTTCATGAAACTAATGACTCTGGACTGTTTCACTTTGAACCTCACTTTAATTGACCAACCAATACTTTAGTCTATCATTCCTGATGGAGAGGACTAATTTTAATATCATACAAAAATACTTCCATCAATGAGAATACATAGACTGCACAAGTACTGTAGATGCTTTCTATTTATTATGGACATGAACATACCCAAATATGAATCATACTAATCCCATGATGATGTTTTCCTTATTTTTCTCATCGATATGGAGATCCTTCTTTTGGAGACCACTCTTTGTGGCAATGGATACTGTTATCTTCGACCCCTCGCATGTGATTTGGCAATCGTGAATAGGGTAGTTGTCTTCAACTAATTCAATCAACAGTTCTTGAGGGTTAAGTCTTACAGGCATAAACATAATTTTACCAAATTTTCCATTGTGTACTCATTCAATCTAGTGTTTGAATTCCTTAAAAAATTTAATGAAATACCACTTCTTAATTTAAATTATGATAATCCTAACTTACCTCCTTTCTCTTCTACATTTTGAGTGATGTCCTTGCTTTAAAACTAATAGATAGATAGTTGGAAGAAATTGAATAACACTTGTTTGCAAGGAATACTAGACTTACTGCAACATTAATTGCTATAATATCATCACAAGGTAATACTCCATTACGGGCCACATCCCACTATGATAATTGATCTCTGGTCATTAATAAAACCATAATATAGCTGAAGATAAAACATTAATGTAATCATGCATCATTCTATGGACATGGCTTGAGAAATAGCCATCTTGATGATAGACAATGCTAGGGAACACATCATGGCAAAGATGTTGGACATATATACTGATCTTATCACCATGTCTCATCGATACAACCTACCTCTCCATGTAGTTCTAAATCTCAACAAAATTCAATTCAACAATATTCATCTTTACTTCTGTCATCAACTTAAAAAATTTACGGGATTAATGGCACAACTCGTCAAAACCTACTATCTGGTAAGGTCTATAGAATTTTTTTGTTGGGTGTTTATGTTTTACCCCATCAATGATATAGGTAATATTTCACATGAGAAAAGTCATGAGCCATCCGTCCCTTTCTCAAATCGAATGATGTTCCTATTGGAAACTATCTCTATTGTTGCATATGTGTTATAAGCTTTTGTGGGGCCCACTTTATGTATTACAATAAGAAAAACTTCTATCTATTTATTTCTTATTGAATTTTCCATGTCATCACCAGCTTCATCCACATATTCATCCATGCTACATGTCGTATGCATCGTCACAAGTTCGTGTTCATCTGATAGTCCACATCCATGTTAGTAGTGTTCATCATGGTCATAGCCATGTCATCTTTGAAGGTGATGCCACCGTTGATCCTCATCATGCATGTCTCACATATGGTGCCACCATAACCCTCTTTTGATCATTCATTGGTAAACAAAATCGACTCCTCAACACAACAAAGCTACCACAACTAAAACATCTGTCTTGCACATAAAAATTATACTAGACCAATCATGATAAGGTCCAAGGGCTAAATTCGTTTATACATATATAAAAACATTCCATAATCATAATGATGGTTAAAGGGCTAAAGCTACTTATACATATATAAAACCAAAGTGATGAGAAAAATGGACCTTATAGCATTTTAAAGACAAATTGTTTAAACATATTAACTTTCATCCTCCTACGAAGTTTACCAATGACTAGATCCTCTAATAGTGGAATTATTATTTGATATATAACTTCCTTAATGAATGGATAAGATTTGAAATGCTCTTTGAGCAAGGCTTATTCACAAAAGACTCAAACATTTTAAAATCCATGACAATGGTAAAACCATTTTTTGCTATTCTGAAAAACTTATGAATTGGAAAGATCAATGATCAAAACTCACCAAAAACAAACAACAAATAAAATAACAAATAAGCTTTAAAATTTCAAGCAGATCCCCAAAACTGGGGTGTGGTGTGTGACAATCACAACAAAAATGACATCTCCCATAGAAACTCATGTTCGTTTGGATTTATAATGCTATCATTTTCATGACTTTTATATTTCACATGGGTACCTCACTTTCTTTTGAAGAATCCATCACATGAATTTAGTTACAATGGAACTTTAGGCTCACTACATTTCAGAGCATACTTCAATGACCCTTATTGTAACCCTAAGGTATTGTCTCATAATGTATTCCTTATTTCCATTCCTAACCATAGGGGTCTAATTTGGTTGGCATTCTATAGATAAACCTCTCAAGGAAGAATACCCATACCCAAAGGAGAATAAAAAATATAACTTTAACATATTTATTTTGTTTCTTTTTATTTATTCATATTTGAAACCCACAATAGCATGAACCATATTGTTTCATACAAGCATAGAAATAATAAACATCTACGATTACTTTATTACCTTACATAATAAGCATAATAAAATAAACAATCAATTTCTTCTTCATATACATTTCATAGTGATAAATAAATAAATGCTTTAAATAATTTCATAACAAGTTTCATTAGAGATGCACAAATGACACATCATTTATCGTAGGAACACTTTTCAGGAGAAAACCCGGCCTTAAATAGTTAATATTTATTTCATTATAAGTCTTTTCACCAAACTACAAAAATGAATTTGATATTCCTTTTACCACAATTTCACACTATTGCATAAGAATTATCATTAATTATTATGCATTTTCATTATAAGTATTTTTAAATTCTCTATTACAAAAGTGAGGGAACCTCATAATTGCCTTTTAGAAAACTCTATTCATTCAAGTACTTAAATTTCACCGTTTATTCCTTTACAAAGTTCTAATTATGGAACCGCCATAAGTTCCTTTCTACTTACTAGGCCCCATGCCTATTCCACATTTATTTATATAACAAAAATATTCTTCTTTCTTAAGAAGAATACCCATTATACATGAATACATCATATTTCACTTGGTACTTGATTGCATCTTCAAAACCCATAACATAACTCTTCTAAAGAAAGACACATCTTTTAATTATCTACAACCATCAAGATTACAAAGGAAATAGATCTATTCGATAATATATTTACTATATTTAAAGCATTTCCATTATTCCTTTACATTTAATATGTTTAAGCATAAACCATCTTATTTCTAGTTCAATAAAAACAATTTATTCATTACATAACTTGTTTCATAATATACCCATTCTTAATAATGTTCCTTCATACTAATGTAGTTCCAAACAAAATATCATTTCAATATTCTAATAGAAAGGATAAATATTTAATCTATTAGGTCTCTTATAATATTCATATTATAAGGGTAATTCTTTTTCTATAGTTAATCTTCTATTAATTTTAAAAGGAGTCACCTTTAATCTAAGGATTTCTTTATTATAAATTATAATAGAACATTCTCACATTGAAGGTTGACAACTTATGCTTAAGTATGTTGCCTTTATTCTTGAAGGATTGTATTTCTCATTTTGTAAGCATGAAGCAATTATCTTTCCATAGAACTAAACCTAACAAAAATAATTATATTCTTTTACTAATATCTTTACCAAAGGGATAACTCATCGAATGATATCAAACCAACATTCTATTCTACTAGTTCTTCTACGTTCCAACTGAATACATAATAAAACATTCCATGCATTCAACTATTACGAAGATTATTTCCTATATCATTAATCAATATAACCACTAATCAAATGACACCTGCATCACAAAGTACACATCTTGGTTTTGGTTTTTGAGGTGGTTCAATGGTAGGCGGTTCCAAAAAATGTCATAACAATAAGACATATATTAGGGATCTCTTAATGGTTGATAAAAATAAGATTGCAAAGGCCTAAAGCATGGTTTATAACCTTATAAAATGAGGCACAATTTCAACATGAACCACCCTAGTTTATTATTTGATGCCACTACTCTCTATGTAGGCACTGCAAGTTAACCCAATTTAGCATGGTATGCATACAAAACTAGTGAAGTACTCTCCAAAGGCAAAACAAAGTAGAGGGGTATTCCATGATTTTTAGAGAATGTTTTATGTGGAACAAGAGCATGGTTCTATAGAGTCTTCCTCATATGATTGGAACAATCAAGTACGCTCCATAGAGTTGCATGCCCATCTCAACAAAGGGAGAAAGATACCTAGATTTTAATGTTATGTATATTCCTACTCATTGCTGAACAGTATAAGACCTCTTTTTACTTTTTCCTTTATACTTCAAAATAGTAAAGCAATATACCCAAAGCAATATCAAAACAATGCACAAAATCATCCACAAAGTGACACCAATTTTAACGTGGTTCACCCGAATGCCCAGGCTACGTCCACAAAACTTTTCTCTAAAAGTTATCTCAAAGTTCTTTGGGAAACCTTCCCAATTACAATGTTTATGAGCCTCGGCCCAAAGGAGACACCTTCCCCCAATCTGAATTTATGAGCCTCTGCTCAAAGGAGATACCTTCCCCTCTCCTCTGGAAATGATCCCTCGGAAGATCAACTGCCTCTACCTCTTGCCAGAACGTGGAACTCCTTTCCACCGAAGACCTCCTGTCCTCAATGCTTAGCCTAAGAGACCTCTGCCTTCTATGATCACGTCCACAGCAGCTCAGCTACCTGTACCAAACATAGTCAGTCGGTCTAGTACAAGTCTTCCTCTGTCTGTCAGATCTGTCCAACTCTATGAACAAATCAATCCTCTGCACACAAGCCTTCTCAAAGACTTGCCAAATCTGTCCCTCAGGTTCTTCTCAAAGAACCAATGCACCTCTGTCCTCAAGTTCTCCGATAGAACTCTCAAAAACTCAGCTCACAAGTCCTCTGCTAGGACCTGTCCAAATCTGCTCACAAGTCCCCACCAGAACCTGTCCAAAACCTGCTCACAAGTCCCCACCGGAACCTGTCCAAAAACTGCTCACAAGTCCCCACGAAACCTGTCTAAAACCTGTCCAAAACCTCAGCAAGCTCACCAAGAAAAACTTGCTTAGCATGAACTCACAAAGAGAATTGTTAGAGACCCAATGTGATTCATAAACCTCATAGAAGCATAAAGAGAATTGTTAGAGACTCAATATGTTCTATACTTAACTCCCAATCTCAAGTTCAAATCTCATAGAAACATAAAGAGAATTGTTAGAGACCCAATATGTTCTATACTTAACTCCCAATCTCAATCTCAAATCTCATAGAAACATAAAGAGAATTGTTAGAGACCCAATATGTTCTATACTTAATTCCCAATCTCAATCTCAACTCAATCTCAACTCAAACTCAATCTCAAAAGAATAAGATAGATGTAGTATGCTTTTCTCAAGAATATGAAACACAACCCAACAATTGCCAACTATGCAATATCTCATATAACAATGATGCTTATATTATTTTTACCAACAACTAGGGTTTCATCATCTCAATGCAAGTATCAAGACTTACTAACATAAACCCTATTGCAAAAATGCTTCTTCTTCCTCAACCAGAATTATGCATTCACCCAAAAATTCAACAATAACTTTAATGCATAAGCAATCTTCAATATCCAGAAAATAAGATTTACACCAAAAATACCTAGTAGACAACCTTTTCACTCCAAACTCAATTTCAGAAAATATACCATAAACAACATACATGGAAGAAGTTGCCCATACCTTTACTTTGATGAAGAAGGAGAACTTAAAATCTGTCACAACACTAACTCTCAATTTGCCACCAATTAGAGTTAGCAACTATACAATAATACACAATAATAAAGATCCAAATATAACACCTTATTTCTCCAACTTAGTAAAAACCACCAAAGTACAATAACATACAAAGTAAAACCTCTTTACACCTTATTACTCCACATAAACATTAAACATTAAACATCAATGTCAAAACAAAAAATGATACCTTAACCTTATACCTCCCGCGCATTCACGGCCACCATTCTTTGCACACCGCGACCAAAAGGAAATTCCCAACGAAGAGAATCGAACTCAGCACCTCTGTCGTCTAGCATTTTCGCTTAAACGCCACCGTCGTTGGGTCACAAGTGCCCAACGAAAAAATAAACCGCTGCCCTCTCTTTTATCTTCCTGTGACGCCAAGAATCTGGAAAACGTAAACGTCTTCCACAAACCGCATGCAAACAAACCACTGCCGTCAAGCCAAAGGGTAAGGATGCAGCCCAATCTCAAATCCGAGTTTGCCAAGCACAGTCTCCAAGACACAGAACAAGCGCGATATCAAAGACGTCAAACGGAGATCGAAAACACAGAGCAAGCTCAACTCGA
The DNA here is from genome assembly GCA_028583015.1 of Wollemia nobilis. Lineage (NCBI taxonomy): Eukaryota > Viridiplantae > Streptophyta > Pinopsida > Araucariales > Araucariaceae > Wollemia > Wollemia nobilis. The sequence goes on from JAQPPZ010017255.1 coordinate 592,816, forward strand.
AGTCACCAAGCGCTGTTCGAAGGAAATAGAGCAATTGCAAATCGCGGACGCCAAGCGCAAAACAAATGAAATAGTGCAAATGCAAATCACGGACGCCGAGCGCAAATCGAACGAAATGGTGTAAATGCAAATCGTAGAAGCCGAGCGCAAATCGAAAAATACAGAGAACCACAAATCGTAGATATCAAATAATAATCGGAGGTGCTCACTTTTGAAAACCATGCCAACTTATATAGCAATTTTTCCTTCACTGTTTGACGTCGGCGCTCCTCCAACGATGGCAACAAATCGGCGACACTTAAGGGTTGAAAGACCCTTTAATAATAATTAAAATAATAATTATTATTATTTTATTAATAATAAATTAAACTTGGACCTTTGACAAAGGTTTGAGTTAATTTAATTATTAATAATACACATGGACCTTTGCATTAAGTTAAGCTTGGTTTTAATAAAAACCCTTAATGAGTCCAAATGGTTTTAAGAAAAACCTTTAGCCTTGTCACCATGGTTTTAATAAAAACCCTTTAACATAATGAAGCTTCTCAAGATATTCTTGACATCACACTCTTTTGAAATCAACACAAAAATGCCTTTTGACATCAATGACAACTTATACATTTGAGCAAAGGCAATGTACCCAAAGTACCCAAAATTGCCAACAATCTCCCCCTTTGTCATTGATGGCAAACCTTTACTGACAACACTTCTCAAGAGCCAAAACTGAAACCAACTAAAACCAACTGAGAATCTTCCTTTGAAGTTTTGCTCCCCCTGACTTGAAGCTTTCCTCTTCACTATGAAGCTCTCCCCCTTACTCATATCTCTCCCCCTTTGTCATCAATGGCAAAGGGCCACCTTTGGGGCTCGGGACTAAGAATTAACCTCTTAGCTTAGTCCCTCCCCCACCTCCTGATGAGGTGATTAATTTTGGGGTGGGAGTAAAACTCCCATTAGGCACTGATCATCATCAGCGTCTATAACTTCCTTGTCGGGCCTTCTCTTGAACTCTTTGTCCATATCCCTGTTCCTGTCACTGTTCTTGTTCTTGTTCTCATCCCTATTTTTATCCATGCCTTGATCCTTGGACCTGATCATGCCACTGTTCCTGTTCTTGTATTCTAGAATTTCAGCTCTACACTGTCTGACCGTGTGACCTTCATTGTTGCACTTATAACAAGTAACAATGTTATTTCTTTTAGGCATACCTGTTCTTTGAATCCACCAGTTCTGACCAAACCTATTTTGACCAAACCTGTTTTGACCAAACCTGTTTTGACCAAACCTGTTCTGACCAAACCTGTTTCGACCAAACCTATTCTGACCAAACTCGTTCTGATCAAACCTGTTCTTGATATTTGCCTTGCAATAAACTGCCTTGTGCCCAAACTGTTGACAAGAGTAGCAATACCCTTGAAAGAAATTACCACCTCTGAAACTGTCATTTACCTTCTTCACTTGAGCCATGCAATGTGAAGCTATGTGACCAAACCTGTGACAAGCAAAACATCTGCCTTGAAACTTTCCTTTATTTGACCTCTTAGGTTCTGAAAACTTCTTCTTCTCATTCTGAATTCTGTTTTCTGTTTCTATGCATCTATCATTCAAGGACTCATGATCTGAAATACTTTCCTCATCAGAACTTTCTTCCTTTTGGAGTCTCTTACTAGACTCTCCAACTTGTTCCTTGTGAGGCTTAACAAAACCAAGGCCTGTTTTATCTGTTGTCTTTCTTTGACCTTTGATGAGAGACTTAACCTTTTTGGAGCTATCTTGAAACCTGTGAAGCTTATCCTTGTACCCTTTGGTTTCCTCTTTCAAAGAAGCCATTTTCTTTTCTAACTCACTATACTCAAGAACCTTAGACTCTAACTCATCCTTGAGTTCTTGTGTCTTAGCTATAGAGAAGTCAAGACTTTCTATAAGATCATCTCTCTCCATACAACATTCATCCAACTTATCCTTGAGTCTAGCATTCTTCTTTCTTTCCTTTTTCAAAGCACTAAGAGCACTAATAAGTTCACCTTTAAGATCTACTTCACCTTCCTCTATATGTTTGCTATTAGAATCATCAAAGCCTTTTTCGGATTTCTTATCACTAGAGGTGCTACCCTTTTCAAAAACCATACATGCATCTTCCTTATAGTTTTCTGAAGCATCCTCATACATACTAGAAATCAAATCATTATTTGTGCAATCATCCTCAAGGTGACCAAAATTTCCACATCTAAGACATTTCATGATAATGAATCTATGTTTTGGTTCTTCCTCTTTTTTGATATGAACAACATCTCATTTTCATTATCACTTGAAGAACTTTCACTATCACTACTAGAACACTTACTTGCTTTGTCTAGGTAGAAACTCTTCTTGTGTTTGTGAGAATACCTCTTTCCTTGATTGTTGTGCTCATCTTTGTTTTTCCTATGATGCTTGTGCTTTTCAGAATCCTTGCTCTTACAGTCCTGTTTATCTTCATCACTTTCATCCTTGGCAACAGTACAGTCAGTAGCATAATGACCAAACTTTCCACAATTGAAACATCTTACATTTTTCATATTTTTGTGCTTTCTAGAGAACTTGCCTTTCTTGCTGTAATATGCCTCTTCATCACTAGAAGACTCATCACTCTCTTGAAGCTGTTTACCTTTGGATTTCTTGGTAGCCTTGAAAGCTGCCTCCTTCTTGACATCAACCTTCACTTGAGTTCTCAACTCAAATGCTGCAAGTATACTATGGAGCTCATCCTTTTTCAATTTATCCAAATCTTTAGCTTCCTCAATAGCAGAAATATTTTCACTAAATCTATTAGGAAGAGATCTTAAAATCTTATCACAGACATCATTTTCAGCAAGCTCAAGACCTAAGTCTTTCATGGAGTTAACAACCTCATCCATACGAAGCATGTAGTCACTAATATTTTCATCATCATTCATCTTGAGTTGTTCAAACATACCTTTGAAGTGTCTCAACTTGGCCTTTCCGACATTTGTATCACCTGTATGAACCACCTTCAACCGATTCCACATTTCACTAGCTGTCTTGCAGTGAATCACTTTGGTGAGATCTGCTTTCTGTAAGCCTTTCAAGATTGCATTCATTGCTTTTGAATTGTTGTGATGTAGGAGCCTTTCTTCTTTAGTATTGAGACCATGTTCAGGAATAGTGTACTCATCTTCAATCACTTCCCAAACCTCATTCCCAAGTGCCATTAGATGAACCTTCATCCTTGCACTCCAAAGACCAAAATCTGACCCATCAAGAATAGGTGTTGCATTGCCACTTGAATGATCCATTGTGTTCTTTACTAGCTTTTCCTTCAAGCTGTTAAACTTTTCGAAGGCACCCGCTCTGATACCAATTGAAGAACACAAGCTTATACTCGAGAGGGGGGTGAACAGTATAAGACCTCTTTTTACTTTTTCCTTTATACTTCAAAATAGTAAAGCAATATACCCAAAGCAATATCAAAACAATGCACAAAATCATCCACAAAGTGACACCAATTTTAACGTGGTTCACCCGAATGCCCGGGCTACGTCCACAAAACTTTTCTCTAAAAGTTATCTCAAAGTTCTTTGGGAAACCTTCCCAATTACAATGTTTATGAGCCTCGGCCCAAAGGAGACACCTTCCCCCAATCTGAATTTATGAGCCTCTGCTCAAAGGAGATACCTTCCCCTCTGCTCTGGAAATGATCCCTCGGAAGATCAATTGCCTCTACCTCTTGCCGACACGTGGAACTCCTTTCCATCGAAGACCTCCTGTCCTCAATGCTTAGCCTAAGAGACCTCTGCCTTCTATGATCACGTCCACAGTAGCTCAGCTACCTGTACCAAACACAGTCAGTCGGTCTAGTACAAGTCTTCCTCTGTCTGTCAGATCTGTCCAACTCTATGAACAAATCAATCCTCTGCACACAAGCCTTCTCAAAGACTTGCCAAATCTATCCTCAGGTTCTTCTCAAAGAACCAATGCACCTCTATCCTCAAGTTCTCTGATAGAACTCTCAAAAACTCAACTCACAAGTCCTCTGCTAGGACCTGTCCAAATCTGCTCACAAGTCCCCATCGAAACCTGTCCAAAACCTGCTCACAAGTCCCCACCGGAACCTGTCCAAAACTGCTCACAAGTCCCCACCGAAACCTGTCTAAAACCTGTCCAAAACCTCAGCAAGCTCACCAAGAAAAACTTGCTTAGCATGAACTCACAAAGAGAATTGTTAGAGACCCAATGTGATTCATAAACCTCATAGAAGCATAAAGAGAATTGTTAGAGACTCAATATGTTCTATACTTAACTCCCAATCTCAAGTTCAAATCTCATAGAAACATAAAGAGAATTGTTAGAGACCCAATATGTTCTATACTTAACTCCCAATCTCAATCTCAAATCTCATAGAAACATAAAGAGAATTGTTAGAGACCCAATATGTTCTATACTTAACTCCCAATCTCAATCTCAACTCAATCTCAACTCAAACTCAATCTCAAAAGAATAAGATAGATGTAGTATGCTTTTCTCAAGAATATGAAACACAACCCAACAATTGCCAACTATGCAATATCTCATATAACAATGATGCTTATATTCTTTTTACCAACAACTAGGGTTTCATCATCTCAATGCAAGTATCAAGACTTACTAACATAAACCCTATTGCAAAAATGCTTCTTCTTCCTCAACCAGAATTATGCATTCACCCAAAAATTCAACAATAACTTTAATGCATAAGCAATCTTCAATATCCAGAAAATAAGATTTACACCAAAAATACCTAGTAGACAACCTTTTCACTCCAAACTCAATTTCAGAAAATATACCATAAACAACATACATGGAAGAAGTTGCCCATACCTTTACTTTGATGAAGAAGGAGAACTTAAAATCTGTCACAACACTAACTCTCAATTTGCCACCAATTAGAGTTAGCAACTATACAATAATACACAATAATAAAGATCCAAATATAACACCTTATTTCTCCAACTTAGTAAAAACCACCAAAGTACAATAATATACAAAGTAAAACCTCTTTACACCTTATTACTCCACATAAACATTAAACATTAAACATCAATGTCAAAACAAAAAATGATACCTTAACCTTATACCTCCCGCGCATTCACGGCCACCATTCTTTGCACACCGCGACCAAAAGGAAATTCCCAACGAAGAGAATCGAACTCAGCACCTCTGCCGTCTAGCATTTTTGCTTAAACGCCACCGTCGTTGGGTCACAAGTGCCCAACGAAAAAATAAACCGCTGCCCTCTCTTTTATCTTCCTGTGACGCCAAGAATCTGGAAAACGTAAACGTCTTCCACAAACCGCATGCAAACAAACCACTGGCCATCAAGCCAAAGGGTAAGGATGCAGCCCAATCTCAAATCCGAGTTTGCCAAGCACAGTCTCCAAGACACAGAACAAGCGCGATATCAAAGACGTCAAACGGAGATCGAAAACACAGAGCAAGCTCAACTCGAAGTCACCAAGCGTTGTTCGAAGGAAATAGAGCAATTGCAAATCGCGGACGCCAAGCGCAAAACAAATGAAATAGTGCAAATGCAAATCACGGACGCCAAGCGCAAATCGAACGAAACGGTGTAAATGCAAATCGTAGAAACCGAGCGCAAATCGAAACATACAGAGAACCACAAATCGTAGATATCAAATAATAATCGGAGGTGCTCACTTTTGAAAACCATGCCAACTTATATAGCAATTTTTCCTTCACTGTTTGACGTCGGCGCTCCTCCAACGATGGCAACAAATCGGCGACACTTAAGGGTTGAAAGACCCTTTAATAATAATTAAAATAATAATAATTATTATTTTATTAATAATAAATTAAACTTGGACCTTTGACAAAGGTTTGAGTTAATTTAATTATTAATAATACACATGGACCTTTGCATTAAGTTAAGCTTGGTTTTAATAAAAACCCTTAATGAGTCCAAATGGTTTTAAGAAAAACCTTTAGCCTTGTCACCATGGTTTTAATAAAAACCCTTTAACATAATGAAGCTTCTCAAGATATTCTTGACATCACACTCTTTTGAAATCAACACAAAAATGCCTTTTGACATCAATGACAACTTATACATTTGAGCAAAGGCAATGTACCCAAAGTACCCAAAATTGCCAACAAAATGAACTTCCTAACTACTGAAGGGAGAAATATTTTAACTTTAAAACTATTGTATTGTTATTTTAATAAATGATGCATTTTCATTTATTCCATTGCTCTAGTAAATTAGCAATGATGTTAATAAAGAAATATTAGATATTATATCCTTTTTATAATAAATCAAATTTAAACCTTCATAAAACACGTTAGGAATTCCAATTTATCACTACCTAACATGTAAGTGCATTAAGATCATGATAACTTGCAAAGGCATAAACTCTTTTCAACAAAGGTAAATAATTTTTTAGATCATGTTGACTCTAATAGTCATCATTTCTCAGCCTACTTGCAGAGGTGTCTATTCCTACGAAAATATGCATATGTTAGTAATATTCCATTAATCATCAAAACCTTTTAAAACCACATAATTTGTCATATGCAATAACATATAAATTCATAAATATTTTATATGAAAAAGTTGTTCAGTGGAGACATACTACCCCCCTGGACTAAAAGCAGCCCTCTATGTTTTACCAGTATCCTGCATTAATACCAAAATTACATTTATTCATTCAAATAAATATGGAAAATATTTTTGCATGTTAGCTACCTTTTTCCATGTACCATTCTTTTCTGAGTACCAATCCCATTATAATTTACATTGGTCCAGAGTTCAGTTTCTCATTTGTTTGGAATTGTACTTCAATTGTTGCAGGGTTGTTTATCTACAAGTTTAAAAAATTTCATACATGGTCAGGATCAACTACATACTTCCTTAGCAGGGATACATGGAAAGTATCATGGATATTGAATATGTTGGGTGGAAATGCGAGATGATAGGTAACTAGAATTATCTTCTCCATGATCTCAAAGGGTCCAACATATCTAGGATCTAACTTGGTTGACTTGATGGCACTTTTAATGGGTTTTACTCTAATAAATCCTCTATCTGTAGAGAATTCTATAGGTGTGTGCTTCTATCGACATAACTATTTTGACAATCAGAGACTTTCTTTAACCTTTGTCTGATAATTTTTAGTTGCTCCTACATCTCTAAGGTTGTTAGGATCTCACTATTAAAATAAATCACTCACACAAAATACTAAAAAATAACTCAAATACATCAAATAATGTTAGCGTATATTACATTATAGGGTATATTTAGTTATTTAGTTATTTTATCATTGTATTATTAGCTTTCTGTTGAAGCGTCATCCTGTTGGGATCCGTTTTCTTCAGGCTAATCTAGGAGTGCATATGTTTATTTATTTCCTATGTTTCAATAATATTGTACTGCTTACTCTGACATGGTATCAGAGTGCTCACTTTGTCGAGGCTCAAATTTTTCGTAGCCCGACAACTGGGACTCAACACTCAGGCATGCTTCTTGAGGTGAGTCATATGGGACCCTGTGGACCTGACATAGGCCAGTGTCGACCACACTGACATCGACAGACCAACTGAATCGGACTCTAGATGCAGTCAGACCCAGGCACAATTCTCAAGGTCCCGAGGTGACTCAGACACAGATTTTGGACTAACAAACCAAAAGTTGGTCAACTAACAGGATACGGGACAAGCAGACCAAACGAAGGCAAGCATCGGGAAGGGAGCAACGATGGACACCTCCCCAGCGTGGCAGCCAAGGCGGCCCCACACGGGAGAAGACCCACCGCCCTCTCGGGCAGAGTCTCCTCGAGAGGAGACACCCTCTTAGGTGAGGGTTATTCATTTTAAACGTCCATCAGCTGCTCGGACCCACGCATGTGGGATATATCTAAGGCCTATCAACTAGCAAGCGTTCACCTACGATAGAAATTTTGCTGGCGTGACATACAACAGAACTAGAAGCATCGCTATTTGAGAAATGGAGGATCGCAGCACAGCTAGATGAGAAGACGGTGGTGTCCAGATTCATGGTGTGAAGAATCTGACAGCGGCGTTTGATTTTCTTGTCTTCAAGACCCTCCGCTCAGGTGTGTGATTTGGTGCATTATTGTCTGTAACGCCGAGATAAGCCGTCCCAAGTTTCAATGTAGGAGGGATATAATTTTTTGATTTGGCATAGTCGAATGCGCTACAGATCGAATGAGCAGATCGAATGCGAAGTGAGCAGATCGAATGCGCTACAGATCGATTGTTGTAAAGGAGGTTTGTTTCATCACATGGTTGGTGCTACAAATCGATTGAGAGGCACGTTTCCTGGACGTGACATAGATATTGCAGACGAAGGAGATCTGCTTTAGTGACGGTCCTGACGAAGAAACATATGACTCGTGTGATGCATTCCTAGGCCAGATTGACGGATTTGCAAATCAAATTTTCTCCACAGACGCATCGTCGAGGAAACGCCGTTGCTGGCAACCAAAATTTGCTGTAGAAGATTTTTTTCTTCTATACATTGCTATCTACTGGGTGGCAGCAAGCCGTCGTGGAAGAGCCGCTCGGAGGTAGCTGCTCGGGCGTGGCTCTTTGGAAAATAGGGAATCTTCCCTTTTGATTACCACCGGCAGTGGTAGCCGGGGTGGTAAGCTGCCTGTTGCTAAGGCGTATGACAAAGGAAGAGGTCGGGAGTTCCATTCTCCTCGACAGTAAGGTATATATTTTTTACTTTAGTTTGATTATAAAGGGAAATTTTATTTTTTGATTTCAAAACTTTATTTTTTTAATTAAATATTTTTAATTTCTTAATTATTTTTTTTATGAAATTAATTAAGAAAAATCATATTTAATTATTATAAAGTTTTGTTTTCATTAAAATTTTCTTTCTCAACATCAAACTTAAAGTTTAAATACCTTTGCCTCATTAAATACCTTTCTCTCCACCATCAAAGCAATTAAAGAGGCATAAAATCATCAAACCTCCAAACCTGTTTTTTAGACTTCATAAATAGCAATTTTTTTGTTTGAAGTACTTCACACAGGGGGGATTTTTTTTTGGTGATATTTTGTGCTAATCTGCCTACGAGGCAAGCTTTGTAAGAGCCCTTTGAGGCTTAATAGTTGCATATTTTTTGCACTGAAAGGGGGGATAATTTTTTTTTCTCTCCACCATCTCCTATCTTGCAAACAAGAGGGATATAATTTTGCAAAACCAAGGGGGGAAGACTTATAAGGGTGCATTTTCGACAGAGTCCGACACCTTAGTCAGATTATTTTTGCAAAATTTCATTGTAAAAGGTGCATTTTTGGTAGAGTCCGACACCTTAAAAATGGGCAGATCAAAGAAAAAGATAGCCCTAAAAACTGATGTTGCTAAATCAGTTAAAGACCCATACTTTCCACCAGAGATGGATGGGTTGGATTTTTATGAGGAGGGCACATTCCTCACACTAAACAATGGTTTAGTAGCTCTCCTCAATGATTCTGAGTCTTGCATAGACCTTCATAAAAATGGTGCTCAAGTTCCTATTGGCGTTGTAAGGGGCATATACCTGGTCTTTGTTGCACTTGACCATGCCCAACGTAAATTGAAAAAAAATGAGGAAAACGAGGTCCTAAAGGTGAACGTTTGTTGTGACACAAGTGACCTTCAACCCATTATGGCACATGCTTATTGTTATACAAGCGACCTCATACCTTCTATGGTAGATATCAGTTGTAGCACATGTGATCTCATTTTAGTAGCAGATTTTGCTTGTGACACTAGTGACTTAACAACTGAACCTCCTCAAAAAGAGCTCCATAATATCATCAATAGCGACAAATGCAATATTGTTAAAAGCATTAATGAAGATGTTGAAATTGGGTGTTTTGAAAAACACACCAAAGGATTTGGTTCCAAAATGATGAAGAAAATGGGATTCAATGGTGAGAGATTAGGTAAACAAGAACAAGGCATTAAATCTCCAATAATGCTAAGTGTCAGGGCAAAGCATGAAGGCCTTGGCTATACTGGACATGCAAGTACCAGTAATTCTATGTTTGTAAAACCTAAATCTCCTACAACTCCTAAAAAGCATTGTTGCAGTCACTGTGGAAAGGCAGGACATGTTGTAGCTAAGTGTTGGAGATTACATCCTTGTGATTCTTGTGGATGTACGAATCACTCTTCTTCAAAATGTTGGTACAAAGTGAAAATGGCCAACAAGGTTCATATAGATTGTGGATGGACAGATTTCACACAATGGACCATGATGAAAGAAATGTTGTATGGCTTCTACCAAAAAGGTAAAACCTATGGTAGACCCCGAGGCAAATCTAGTGACAGACCTAGTGGCAGTCCTAGAGATAATGACCCAGAGATAGACCTACAAAAAGACCCAGTGACAGTTCCAGAGGTAGATCTACAGGCAGATCCAGAGGCAATAATCCAGAGGCAGATTCACAGGCAGATTCTGAGATAGACCCAGAGGTACAATTCCAGAGGTATGCTTAGCGCTAGAGCCAGAGCCGAAGACAAAGCATGAGCCATCATTCTTTCATTTCTCTTCTTCTTTCACTGTATTGGGGCAGTTATATACTTTACCCAAATATTGTTGTATGGGGGGATATTAGCATAGCTAGTAGTTATATTATTACCCAAATAATGTAATAAGGGGGGATGTTAGCGTATATTACATTATAGGGTATATTTTTTTATTTGGTTATTTTATCATTGTATTATTAGCTTTCTGTTGAAGCGTCATCCTGTTGGGATCCATTTTCCTCGGGCTAATCTAGGAGTGCATATGTTTATTTATTTCCTATGTTTCAATAATATTGTACTGCTTACTCTGAAAAATAACTCAATAACACTATGCAAAAATTAAATGCAAAAATGAAATAATCTCACAATAACACAGAATCGTAGGTCTCTTCGAGGGGCAACCTCCTTCAATATTTCATTAGCTTGCAAAATGATGAATTTGTACATGGATTCATATCTTTTAAATAAAAAATTCATGCAACCCTACCTAAATTCTCAAGAGTTGGATTACATGCAAAATGCCACTCGAGCTAGAATATCCTACCAAACATCGGTTACAATCTTGATAAAAATGGTTACATGAGATGGTACCACTTGGCTAGGCACCTTACTTGCCACATACATTACAAAGTATTACAAAATAATATTATAATGGGATACCCCACGTTAGAAGTGGTTCATTACATAAGTAAATGAGAATTACAAAATGGAGTTAGGATAGGATCCTAACACAGATCACATACGGTTTGATGGTAATCCTATATTTTGGATTATTCCATGAGAGAGGTGTTAGGCATCTTATACCATATGCTATTTGAAATGGATCCATTTCCAAAGAAGCATGATGACCATTGTTATAGGAAAATTCCACCAGGTGTAAAAAATATTCCTATTTAGATTTTTTATCCTTAAAATACATGCAAAGCATGTCCTCTAAAACCTAATTGACCCTTTCAGTTGTCGAGAATGGAAGAGATATATTGATACAAAAATAAGTTACAATATATAAACATGATACCTATATGAGAATATGACAAGTGTCAAGGACACATGTCATAACATGCATAAACAAAGTACACATTAATATTCTAACATCCCCCTTAATGTGTAATTTTCTAAAAATAGAACCCTAACATCCTCCTTTATTACATAATTTTGTCTAGGCTCGTGCTCTTTGTGATTGACTCTACTATGAACAATAAATCTAGATCATTGGTGTATATCTAGTTTTGTTGGCTCAGGGTTAGCCAATTCCTCAGGTCTGTTGCCTCTGTAGGTCAGCCTCATCTTTGGTGCCTTAGGTTCAACCTCTTACTTAGGTTTATTACCTTTGTCCTTAACCCTTCCTTTTTGGAAGGATGGTGTTGCAGGCAATCTCTTTGGGGAGGGAGATCATTGATCCAATTTTCTACCCCTTTCCTTACCCTTTGGTGGGGTTTTCCTTCAATGCCTGGGTCCTAGGATGGTTTTGGGTTCTTCCCTAGGACTTTCCCTAGGTTTTCTAGGTTGTTTAGGGATTTTTCCTTGGATTTCCTAATTTTTCCCAAGTTTTTTAGGTGTCTTCTTGATGTTTTCCCTTGGAGGTTCTTTAGTTGCAGAATGTTGGGGCTGTAGGAAAGTGGCTTCATGAGCAGTTTTACACAACATCCTTTTGGTCTTGGGGAGGACCATGTGCTTTCTTCTATGACTCTGCTCTTTGGAATTGATGTTGTGGGTCCAAAAAGATTTTAGTTTTTTTTTGCGGACTGCCTGGGAGGGCCTCTGGATTACTTTATGTTGTTTACTTACAAGAATTCCTCATCTATTTCCCTAAATTTATTTGGTGGTAGTGTTGAAGGCTATATGGGATTTTTTTCTGCATCCTTTCTATCTGGGCTTTATCATCTACAATTGGGCTTTCTCATGACTCCTTCCTCTTAGGTTCCTTGGGAACTTTTCCATATTTTTCCTACGTTGTATTGTTCTGCTTCTATTGCTTCCCCTATTGGGCTGGTGTCCTTGAATGCTTCCATATTCATTACATGAGGACTTCATGGCCTGTGGAGTTTCTTAGTATTCTAACCCATTTTACAAGCCTATGATTCATTGCTTGAGGATTTTGTGGCCTGAGGAAATCCTATGTTGGTTGTTCCACCTTTCAAGCTCATAAGGGATTTAGTTTTTTCTCTATTTGAGTGATCCTATGGCATCCCTGATTACTTCCCATCCTTTTTTAGGTAGGATTTACTATAATAGTAGTTTCTCTACTCCACCCTTTGGTGTAGGGTGGTTTTTTTGATTTTGGATAGTTTTCCCCTATGTGGGATGTTGTATCTTTAATGGTTTCCAGTTTACCATGGGTGTTTTGGTGCCTATTTTCTTTTCCCACCTTGGGATGTTTCAAATTTAAATTTAGGGACCTATTTTCTTTTCCCACCTTTGGGAAGTTTCAAATTTGATTTTAGGTGGGTTTTCTGTTTTCTTCTATCACCTTCTCCTTTCCTGCCTAGTGGGCTTTTCAAATTTTATTTCGCGCTTTTTACTAACTACCTTCCTGAATGCTTTCCTAAAGGTGTTCATCAAGGCTTTCATTAAGACTTTCCTAATGTCCATCCTTGGACTATTCCTCTAGAAGTTTTATGTAATCAGGGTTTGGGATCCTTGATAAAAACCCACTTTTAATTCAACTTAACTTACCAAAAAAATAGTAGAAGTGGATGACTCACCTCCTTGAAAGTGCATGTGTCTATCTTCTCATGAGCACCCTTGGTGATAATTCCAAATTATCCTTCAACTTCTATAAAATTATACCCTTGGGATCCCAAGGATGTCATAACACAACACAAAAATTGATAGAGGTATACAAGTATTACATAGATTTTAGAGAGAGCATTTTGGTAGATAGTAGTATTTTAGACATTTTACATAGGCTTTTGTGAATTATAGGTTTCGATGGTTTGGCAACAAAAATTAGGTGTTCTAATATACTTTCACAAGTTGACATCAAATTCTATTACGAGGACAAATTCATTGTTTAGGGGTAAATTTGTTTTCAAGGCAAATTTGTGGTCCAATGATAAATTTGAAGTTTAGGAGCAAATTTTTTTTCAAGGTGAATTTTTGTCCAATGAAAATTTTACATTTTCTATAGACTGAAAACCCTGCTAGTCTAACCTTTCATTTTGTAGGTTTTATTTCTCTTTTCTCCTCTAATATTGCATTTAATTTCATTATACAAGTTCGTGTAAGTTTAAGTTTATTTTATCAAAAATATTAAGTGGTCACATTAAGGCTTGATCCATGGATGAAGATGACTACCAATCCCAATCTAGAAGGACAAGCCCCCAAAACTTACTAATCTTGTTTTTCTTCATTGTTACAAATTTTCATATTCCGATTTATCGGTTTTTAACAAGTTTTTATAGTTTTAATAGTAGGTTTGTGTTGTTTTGTCCTACCTCTACAAATTTGAAGTTGTCAAAGCAAATTTGCACTCGTGGTAATTTGTAGTCTATGCAAATTTATATTCATGGTAAATTTGTAGTTCAATGGCGAATTTACACCTTAGTGGTGAATTTGCATTCTAATAATGATTTTATAGTTTCTTTGTTTCTTTGCACAGTTCTTGAAGATAGGTTTAGAATTCCACTTATGCTTCATTTTTGGGGCTATAAATAAGGTGATCTCAAATACGTTTAGTATTTTATATTTGATAGTTTTGAAAGGTATATAATTTTTAGATTCTATGATTTTTTGTAGTTTGATCTATAATTCATTTTAATTTAGTTAAGATTCTATGATTTGTTGCATTCTGATTTGTAAATTCATTTTAATTTAGTTTAAAAAATAACCTTTATTTAGAGTTCTTTTAGATCTAACTTCATCTGAATTTGATTTTAAAAAATATTTTTTTAAAGTTCTTTTAGATCCAACTTCATTTGAATTTTCTTTAAAAAGAATATTTGTTCAAATTTCTTTTAGATCCAACTTCATTTTAATTTTATTTAAAAGAGCCTTTGCTTAATGTTCATTTTAGTTCTAACTTCATCTTAATTTCATATAAAATAATCTCTATTTAAAGATATTTAGATCTAATTTTTTTTTTAAATAAGAAATTTAGTTAAAAATTTCTTTTAGATCTAGTTTTCATTAATTTGATCTTATAAAGGAATTTAGTTAGGAACGTTTTTAGGTCTAGTTTTGATTAATCTAATTTTAAAAATAAATTTAGGTAAAAATTTCTTTTAGATCTAGTTTTCATTAATCTTATCTTAAAAGGGGATTTAGTTAGGAATTTCTTTTAGATCTAGTTTCCATTAATCTAATTTCTAAAAGGAATTTAGTCAATGTTTCTTTTAGATACAATTTTTAGCCTAATATAATATTAAAATGAACTTTAAATCATTTCACTTTATTTTGTAATTAAAAGAATATTAATTATTACAATTTTGTTTTTGAAATAAAAGAAAACCCAATGTTTTTTAGCTTTTGAGGATATATGCAATGGGAGAGATCTATCACAGGTCCTAATAAAATGCAAAAAATATGAAAGAAATTAATTTTGCAATATGATTGAAATATACTATAAATAGAAAGTGGTAAAAATACAATGCAATATGGAGGTAATGGTCACTCCATTAATATAACCTAAAGAACTATATTGTACTCCATACAAGAGTTCTACCACTATCTACTACTCTCTACTATAATACACTTGATATGCTTTATATGAACTTGATATGAAATATCACTATGAGGTCCTTTATATAGGAAGATAGATTCCTTGGCCAACACTCTACCTAGTTGTACAAGGGAACACCTTGCACATTACAACTTGTACATTGACACTTGTGAATTTATTACATTGCTTGAAGTAACTAGCTAACTTCCTCCTAAAGTAATCTCCTATTCTAACTATGTACCAAAGGTGGTAAATTTACATGACCCAAATGATGTAATATACTCTAACTCTAACATCCCCCTATATTACATTATTTGGGTATTGAATATTTCAATATTCAATATGGATCTTCTTCTTGAGAATGGTCTTTGGCTTACTTGGTGATATCATTCTCTTCTATCCATCCTCCTTTGTTTTCTTCTTTATGAGTATCCTCATTTGGTTTTGTTGCTTCTTCAGATTCTAGTTGGCTAAGTAGAGCATAGTGTTGTTGACCTCTCATATTTTTTATTTTGATTATTCTATGCTTACCTTTATGGTGTGTTGGTTCTTCATTTTATTCAACCTATTCCTCAGGAAATGAGTTAGTATCATTTTTAAATACAACAATATCTTGTGAGATTTCCATTGAATCTAGGATATATGTATTTCCATGGATTGATCCTATTGCTTCTATCTCATTTTGGTTCATGATAAGGCATGTATTGATTTCATTCATATATTTGAAATTGACTATCCAATTGCTTTCTACTAACTTGCTTACTGAAATGAGATTGAATGTTAATCTAGGAACATACAATATTTTTTTGTAGTAGAAATTTTAGAAATGATTTGCTTGGTGTTACACATCCATATCCATTTATAGGATAAGTTTGGCTATCTGTAATTATCAGTTTCCAACCATTATTGATTTTAAGATCATCAAACCATTATAGATTTCTAGTCATATGATGACTAGCTCCTGAGTCAATGTGCCATGTATTCTTATGCTTTGTTAAATTTTCCACGCTTGGAATATTTCTGCATTTTTGGCATGATGTAGTGTGTGTGCCTTCTTCTTGTTTATTTGTTTTAAAATATGTTCTTATTTCCGTTGAGGTATAATAGAACCTTTGTAGTAGTATTCCTTATAACTCCCTAGTTTAGAGTATATGAGCTTGATTTGATAAAAAAAAATTAGAGCTTAGGTTGTAGTCTTTCTTATGACTCCCAAATGAATTACCTACTTGATAAAAAAAAAATTTAAAGCGAAAAACCCCTTACGGGGCCGCCTTGGTCTAAGAGACCACGAACAGGGAGTTCTACACCGTCAAAGTCACCCGGGAGTCGCACCCGACCCTTCCCTCACCAACATTATCAATTGGATTTTGGATACCCAATTCATCTTTTTGGTAGGGTGGAGATTTGAACCCAGGACCTCTCTTGAAGGATTTCCCTCTCCTCTCTGGTAGCACGAGATTCCGGGCAAAGGAAACACTAAGTGCGATTGCATTCAAAATCAAGTACGCTTAAGTCCTAGAAATGTAAATTGCATGAAATGGAAAAGAAACACATTGGAAGAGACACAAGCAAATAGAGAAATCACAGCCCTCTTCATTCAAATATCCCTTATCCTCGGTTATAATGACGTCTCCTCCCTTTTTAGGGGCTAGGAGCGTTAAATAGTGTCTTGATTACAATCTGTGAATTAGTCTTCCTCTTTCCGCGTGCCCACGATTGCAATGGGCGGGCCAAGATGATGCCGTCGCTGATGTCGATGAGTTCTTCACCTCTGCTGCTTCTCCTGCGAACAAAGAAACAACCAAGATGTCAGTAGCACCTGCTGCAAATGAAAGGTGTTTGTTCTTTAAAATTAACGAAATATGCATGCAAACATTTATCTAAAACAGTGAACAAAATGATTCTAAACAGCCTGAAAACTTGCCAGAAGACAGAAAATGTTACCAACAGGCCATTGCCACTGAGACAGTCGGCCAATCTGCTTTCAAGTGGAAATCGTCCCTGGGTGGGACGATTTTTGACTGTAAATCGTCCCTGGGTGGGACGATTTCTTTTGTGTTGGGGAAGCCGAACTGACACGCTCCAATGTCGACTCCCGAGGTCTCCAAAACACCTGCAGACAAGGGGGTTATGTAATTGGGGCCATTTTGGGACGACCCAGATGGTCGGATTCTCCCAATTTGGCCTCTATCTTCGGGAATTTGATATCGCCACCTGCAAGTCAATGAAACAACAAAGCGACACAAAACATACTAGAATCTGACCAAAAGTTACAAAATTGCAGCTATGGGTTAATCAAACCTAATAACACAAAATGCAACCTGAAAAAGTAATCTAAAATGCTCTAAAACTTAAAATAGGACTTGGGGAGTGCGGGGGTGCCCAAGTGGGCCTCCCACCGTTGGCACTTGATTTTGGAGCCAATCCACTAGGGATGGGCCCAAAACCTCTTAGGATTGGGGGGTCGGCGAATTGGTTGGTTCAGGTGTCCATGTGTTGGATTTGGGTCGGGTTCGAGCTTCCAAAGGCCACCCAACAACCTCCCTTGCAAAAGAGATTGGTGGATGTGGGAAGGTGAACCAAAAGGGATGCAAGTGGGTCTTCAACTCGGCGACACTTCGTTGCTTGAAAACTCCTTCAACTTTGTATGTTTTGGGTGAGAAAAGTCCCACCTTTTATAGACCCATGGGGTCTCTTTTGGGAGGGAAGCACAAATGCCATGTGTTGGTCATAGGCGCCATGTGGCAGTCTTGTCTTCCCATGAGGGAGGGGAGTCCTCCATTGACTTGGGCTTTGATAAATGCCTTTTGTGACGGTCTTCTAACGGCCCCTCTGTCCACCTACACACGCGTGCAAGGCGGGAGTCATTAGCGACCGTTGTGGGCTGCCACTTGGCACCATTTGCCTTTTTGCCCGTTAAACTTGGAAATCGTCCCACCCAGGGACGATTTCAGAAATCATCCCTGGGTGAGACGATTTCAATTCAGCAATCGTCCCTGGGTGAGACGATTACTAGGCAAAGTGTCTAAGTGTGCCAAATTGCTTCTTGACCTCACAAAATTGCTATGAAAGTGGTTAAGACCACTTGTTTGACCTCTGAGGGCTGCCACTGGGGGCTGTGTTTGTCAAAGCGATCAGTGTTTGCAGTCACATAATCGGATTGGTGCTGTTTTGGTGTCTACAGATGCCCCTTTTTGGGAAGCGCTGCGGGTGACGCAGTGCTGAGCAAAAATAGATAACCAAAGCACTACTGATTAGGGTTTCTTGGTAACCTAACCAACTTTTGATGCCCCAAGTATGGAAAGGGCATGCATTCTTGAATCCTTGCTTTTGACGAGCTAAGGAATTTGATTTCAAGTATTAACCTATTTTGGTGAGGTGTGACTTGAACTTAGACATTGATCAGTCATGAACAGGTGAAGGGCATTTTTATCCTCGGGGGGAACCTTGTGTTCATGATTCACGAAATGCCAAGTGTTTGATTGATTTGATTGTTGCTTGTTTATTGCCCCAAGCGAGAGCGTGATTGTCTTTGTCAATGATTCTTTGAATGCATGTCGTTTTCCTTAATTGGGTGTGTGATTGTTGGTTGGTGACTAAGTGTGACTACCCCCTCAAGCGACGAATCGATGAGGGAATGACCTTCGTGAGAGAAGCGGCGAGTCGCTTGACCCAAGATGACTTGTGCAGGGGTGCCTTTAAAGGGTTTACCGTTAAGCGTGTGCAATTTTTCCAACATTTGGACCTATTTTTGGTGGGTGTTAACCCTTTTGGTGATGCCGTAATAGGGTGAAATCATCGAAAATCTAACTTCCCGTGGAGCGGTCCGGCTATTGTAGCCTTCTTGGGGAAGTAGGAGAGCGATAATTTGGACCTCGACATCGATTTTCTTTGCCTAGAGGTTAAGTGCATGAGCACTTATGTCTGGCAATGTGTCTCTGTGTTTTTGTTGAATTTTGTACTATTTTTGTTGTTTTTGTGACACCATTTGGGGATTAAATTGTCTGCAATCCGTCGCCGTGGAGCGGTCCGGCTATGTTAGCCTTCTTGGGGGGTAGGATATTGACATTTTGTAATGCCAATGCGTATTTTGTATGCCGGGATGTCAAGTGCAACAACACTCTTATTAGGCAAATTTATTTTTTGTTTTTAGTTCATTTTTGTTGATTTTTTGTTGTTTTGACTTTTAGCTGGAAATCGTCCCTGGGTGGGACGATTTCCAATTACAAATCGTCCCTGGGTGGGACGAGCGCGACGAGCGCTCGTCCCACCAAGGACGATTTCCGGTTAGTAAGCCTATTTAAGGCCCAAAACTTGGATTTGGGCTCATTTGTGTCATTTTTTTCTTGCGATTTGGTAGCTCTGGGAGGAGGAGGTAATTCTGCGAAGCGAAGCGCTGCCGGAATTCTCTTTGTCATCATGAGTGCACAAACTGGTTCGAGCGGCGGAGCGGAGGCGAAATCCGTAAGTGCTCCCTAGAGTTTATTCTTGCAATTGATGATTTGATTTGAATTGATTTTGTTTATTTCTTTGTTTGAAATAAAATTTAGATCTTGACACTTAGTTATTTCTTTGTATTCAATCAGTTAAGGTTAGAAACCCTAGATCTGAAAGATTTATTTTTGAATTTTTGTGTTGTTTTTTGTAATTACTCAGTTTAGGTTAGGAACCCTAAATCTGAAAAATTAGTTTTGAATTTTTGTGTGTGTTATTGTTTTGCAGGTTAGGAGCCGGTACCGTGTACCTGCCGCATTTGCTGAGGCGCGATCGGCGCTGACTGATGTTGACTGGCAGTGGCTTGATGCCCTTGGGCTCAAGCAGGTGGCTCGACTAGAGCCTGTGGTCCCGGATCAGGCCTATCTGATGGCCCTGATCAAAGTTTGGGATCCACGGACCAACACTTTCCATCTTTCGACAGGGGAGATGACTGTGACACTGGAGGACGTTTATCGGTTGCTTCGGATTCCGATAGATGGACTGCCCATTAGGACATCACCGCGTGATCAGCGGACTGCTGTACTGATGAGATGTTTTGGGCATGCGGAGCGGCTGGGTGTAACGAACCCAGTGGAGACAGCCGAGGTGGATTGTCAGGCTAGCGGGATTTTTGTTAGCTGGTGGCAGGAGAGGGGGGTGTTAGGAGTGAGGCACGCATTCTTGATGGGCCTCATTTCTAACATGCTTCTACCGATTCGTCGAGCGGGAGGTTCCCGTGGAACCTGCTGGAGTTGGTATGGCAGTTGGTAGAGTGCCCGATAGAGGCACCGCTGATTTATGGATGGGGACAGACATTGTTGGCATAGCTCTACGGGGAGCTGTACGGCGTTCGTTGTCGGCAGCGGAAGGGGGTGAGTTGCAGTTATCTTCTTCGGTCGTTGGGGTTGGCGGCACATAGCGGTGGAGAGGCCGACCGGGTTACCGTGGATGACGTGGGCAGTGATGGATGACGATGAGATTGGCTATGCGGCTTTGTGGCGGCGGTCCGCGGAGCGAGGCGAGTCGGCGATGGGCGGTGTCGTTGAGCACTACAGCGATGCCTTTTCTCGGCTCACTCCGGGGGAGGTGTTTTGGCATCCTTATCGGGACTATCCAGGCTGGGCTGAGGTGGAGAGTGGCTCCGACGGGTACGGAGGGAGCGGTGGTTGACTGGGCGGCACGGGACGGAGCATGAGTTCTTTTCGTACCATCGGGTTACACGACAGTTTGGGGTGCGCCAGGGGTTTCCTGGTGAGCCCGTTGTCTATCGGCGGTGGGGGGATGAGAGGGATCTGGAGCCATCGGTCACCGTGCCATTGGGCGAGGATTTCGATGCAGTGATTGAGGTTCCGGATGTGGATGACATCGGGACTACCACTGAGTATGATTCATGGTGGGTACTACGACGTTGGAGAGGAGAGGGGCCTATGGGAGGCGCGGAGGCGGCGGTGGAGGATGCTTGAGGCAGCGGGGGGTGATTGGGGAGGTCCATTGGATGATGCGGACATGGTGGATGTGGGAGATGAGGATGTGGACTTGGGTGTTTCGGAGCAGCCGGACATGCAGGATGTGGAGGAGCAGTTGGAGCCTGAGCAGGCTACTGTCCCCGTGAGTCCTATGCGTCCGACAGATACAGAGGAGGTGGGGTCAGAGGTAGGTGTTGAGATTGCTCGACTTACAGAGCTGCTACGGATGCGGGATCTGGAGTTGGGGGATGCTCGGCAGGAGAGGGATCTTCTACGGGCTCAGTTGGCAGAGCGGGATAGAGTTTTGGTGCAGCGCGATGATGCATTGTCTATCTATCATCGGCGGGAGGCAGAGTGGTGTACATACCGGATAGACTTGGAGAGGGAGGTCATCCGCCTTGGCGGGCGGCTACCTGAGCCTTCGATCAGTAGATCTTCTCGACGGACGAGGGATAGTTTGACTGAGCAGTCAGCATCATCTCGTCGCAGGCGGTTAGATGAGGGGGGTGGTAGCAGGCATGATGCGGGGGCTAGTAGTAGCCGCCCTGTAGGGTCCCGTAGGACCCACACTACGGGGGGTAGTTCCCGTCGCACCGATCCTGCGTGATCATGGTGGCCGACGCCTTAGGTTGGGTTTTTGGATATGATTGCGGGGTCTGAGGACCGGTTTTGTAGCCTACGGGCATCTTTTTGACGATATATATATATATATATACCGGTTTTATTTTTGGTTTTGTACATGTGATGATGTGATTTTTTTTGTTATGCATGTTTATTCATTTTGATGAATGCAGATGTTATGATGAGTGCAAATGTTTTAGATGTCTATGTGATATGCGAATTGAAATGGATGAATGATATTTGTGGTGATTGTACTGTAGGCTATTTAAGAACCTCTTTATTTACATGGTTTTTCTATTTTTGTATTTTTTGATGGTATCATAATTATGATAAGTAGCGCAGATGGTTTTGGAATGAATGTAAGGTTTTCTGAGATTCAGACAGTTTTAACTCATTATCCATGACTGTACTTTATCTTACAAGACTTTTGAACAAGGTATGAATCGGACCTATTTTTGACCAAGTTATTTAACATCCCTGTGTGTGCAATTGAGTTCATTTAGTGGTATTTGTTAGGATACCGCCAGTGCAGGATGGGCTTTCAACCGAACCTGTACTGAGGATCACCTAATTAGCTCCACGAATTCCTTTGTTGTATGTACTAAGATTAATCTGCGGTGTAATCCGGGATGCCATAAGCTAGCTCATCCACATGCAAACATTGATCCGTACGCAAGTTAATGTGACAGATATATCGTCATGCGGGAGGTTTACTTACATTACCGATAGGCTATCAACCAAATTGGTACTTAAGCTTGCCTTATGACCTATAGAATCTTGAGAGTTCCGGGGATTCAAGGTCAACTCCCTTCTTTTCTTCAATTGTATTGGGATACTTGCTCATTGTAGTGATGAGATCATTGTTTATTTTGATTTGTTTTTCTTTTGAGCAAGGGATTGGGGATATGGAGTGACGAAAATCACTATTGTTTGTGCCTTTTGATGTGTGCACTATAGTTTGTCAAATTTGGAGTTTTGACATTTTGCTTTTGTGTTTTGCAACTTTTGAGAACTTTAGGGATTCTTAGGGAATTGGGTAGGGAGGATGCTTGTCCTTTTGCCAACTCTCAGCATTCTAGGGGTCATTCGCACGGGGGATGAGCAAGATAACCGTTTCGCTTTTGGTGACCTAGATTATTTTGCAGGTTTCGTCTTTCGTTCACACAATTTGGGAATTTTAGTGTTTTGATTTGTGTTGGGATGTTACGTAACAAGGTGTATTTCAAGTATGACTCTACCTTCGTAAAATCTATTCGACTTGATACACTACATGGCTAAAGAGGAAAATGATGACTGAATCACTGAAACTCTTGGTACATTCCCAGACCACTGACTGTAGTGTGGTAAAAGTTATGCTTGGTGTTTTTGTTGTTTTTGATGAATTTGAGTATGCCTAGAATTGAGATGCAAATCTTTGTTGTTTTTGATGATTTTTGTTGTTTTTTTTTTTTTATTTCTTGATTTTTTATTGACCAAGATTGCGATAATCCTTGGAGCTTTTTGGATTGACCAAGAGATTGCGATAATCCTTGGAGCTTTTTGGATTGACCAAGAGATTGCGATAATCCTTGGAGCTTTTTTGGTTTGACCAAGAGATTGCGATAATCCTTGGAGCTTTTTGGGTTGACCAAGAGATTGCGATAATCCTTGGAGCTTTTTGGGTTGACCAAGAGATTGCGATAATCCTTGGAGCTTTTTGGGTTGACCAAGAAATTGTGATAATCCTTGGAGCTTTTTAGGTGACCAAGAGATTGCGATAATCCTTGGAGCTTTTTTTTTTTTTTTTTTTTTTTGGTATATGGCTTTCTTAGATATGAAATGGTCGCAAATGACTGATATTCAAGGGTTATGTTTCCTTGATACCGTCAAGAGAAGCTAGCCTGTACGTTCCTGGTCCTATTTTGCTATCAATGACATAAGGACCTAACCAATTTGCCATGAATTTGTCTCTCATATGGGACGGCAAATTAGAGTTTTGTTGGTTTTCCTTCAGAACCAAATCACCAACCCGAAAGTCTCTTAGGTGAACTTTCATGTTGTAAGCTCTCTTAAGCCGCTCTTGATAGATACGTAAGTGCTCGAGAGCATTAACGCGTCGTTCGTCAAGCAACGTAAGTTGGTCTAATCGGGCCTGCCGCGCAGTGTTATCATCGATGAACTCTTGCATTGATATGCGCGGGGAAGGAATTTCCAACTCGAGAGGCATTACTGCCTCAGAGCCATACACTAGTGAAAACGGAGTTGCCCCGGTGGGCGTCCGAATGCTAGTGCGATAAGCCCAAAGGGCAAGTGGGATTTGTATGTGCCAATCCTTATGACTATCTGCGACGGTCTTTTTAAGGATGGCGACTAGCGTTTTGTTTGACGCCTCTGCTTGCCCATTTGCTTGCGGATAATAGGGTGTTGAAAAGTTGTGCTGAATTTTGTACTTTGTGGTTAAAGCACGCACGTCTTTGTTCTTGAATGATGGCCCATTATCCGAGATTATTTTGGATGGAATACCAAAACGACATATGATGTAATGCAAAATGAACTCCGCAATGCGGGGTCCTGTCGTAGAGGTTAACGGAATTGCTTCCACCCATTTGGTAAAGTATTATGTGGCCGTTATGATAAACGTGTGACGGCCTGACGATGCAGGGGAGATCTTTCCGATTAGATCGAGGCCCCACTACGAAAATGGCCAAGCATACTGGACTGTCTGTAGGGCCTGGGAAGGTACGTGCATCAAATTGGCATGATGTTGACACTTTACGCACCTCTTGACATACTCGCAACAATCTCGCTCTAAAGATGGCCAATAATAGCCCATGCGAAGAATGCGCTTTGCAATGGCCATACCGCTAAAGTGGCCACCACATGTACCGTCATGCGCTTGGGTGACTGCCCAAGTGGACTCTTGCTGGTCCAAGCAACGAAGAAGAATTCCGTCATAGCTGCGACGATACAAAATGTCTCCTATCAAGACATATTTTGCCGCTTTCTGTTTGAATGTTCGTTTTGCGGCGTGCGTCAATCCAAAGGGTAGATTACCTAACTTGAGGTAGTCTCTTATGGGTAAATACCAATCCCGTTGATCGGATACCTCGACAGTTTGAACAGTCAATCCCTTTTGGAGTTCTTCCCTAACAAATGCTGATTGGGATAGAACTTGTAAGAATAGCGTTGTGTTGCTATTAATGGGAGTGGGGGAGAACAAAGACCCCCAGTTGGCATGTTTCAAATAGTCTCGGATTCGAAAGAACTTATCCGAAGATGGTTCGATCTGGATCATGTGGACTCCTGGCGTCAAATC
The DNA here is from genome assembly GCA_028583015.1 of Wollemia nobilis. Taxonomy (NCBI): domain Eukaryota; kingdom Viridiplantae; phylum Streptophyta; class Pinopsida; order Araucariales; family Araucariaceae; genus Wollemia; species Wollemia nobilis. The sequence continues at coordinate 617,871 of JAQPPZ010017255.1, forward strand.
TGAGCTTGCGCGCTCCATCGCGGGTTGCGATAAGGTTTTGACCTGAATGGTTGTTATATCACCGGAAAGGTCTTGCGGGATTAGTGACCCTAAGGAGGCCATTGTGTCCGCAAAATGATTCGATGATCGAGGGAGTGCCTCGATGTCATACCACTCAAGTTTTGCCAGGAATTTATCCACGAGGGCTTTATAGGCCTTCAAAACTGGGCATTTGCATTGATATACCCCTTTGACTTGATTGACGATTAACGGCGAATCGCCAAAGATGTTCAGTCTTTTGATATTCATGGCGATTGTTGTTTGAAGACCTAGGAGCAAGGCTTCATATTATGCATTGTTGTTGGTGCACTGGAAATTTAATTTAAATGACAGGGGCATTGGAGCGCCCTGCGGTGTGAAGAATACAATTCCTGCGCCACCACCTTGCTCGCATTTAGAACCATCAAAAAATAAGGTTATGTCGGCCTGAGACTCAGGCTCTTTAGAATCTGGCGATTCTGAGACATGGAAGACCTCATCATCGGGTAGTTCTATGACTAGAGGCTGATCGTCTTCAAGAGGAGCCTCTGCTAGTTGATCGGCTATGACTTGTCCTTTTATAGATTTTTGCCCAATAAACTCAATGTCAAATTCCGTCAACAACATGATCCATTTCGCCGTGCGACTACTATGATAAGTACGACTCATCATGTATCGCAATGGATTCTCCTTAGACACAACATACGTCGTGTTGCTCAGCATGTAGTGGCGTAGCCTCTTGGTAGCAAACACCATTGCCAAGCAGAGTTTCTCAACGTATGCATAGTTAAGTTACGTAGCCCGACCGAGGTGCGGCTAAGATAGTAAGTAGCACTGTTCTTTGTGAAGTTCATTCTTACGGGCTAGCATTGCACCCGAGTGCCACCTCGATAGGTGAGATGTATAAGTAGAACGGCACACCTGGTCTAGGTGGTGCCAATACGGCGGCGAAGCCAAGTATTGTTTGATTTCGTCAAAGGCTAGTCGGCACTCGTCATCCCAATGAAATGTGACCCCCTTGTGCAATAATTTGTTCATTGGTCGGCATTTGTCAGATAATTGCGCTATGAAGCGTTTAATCGACGCGACCTTTCCTTGCAGACTTATGAGTTGCTTGATAGTGGTTGGGGGAGCCATTTCAAGGATTGCCTTGACTTTGTTTGGGTCCACTTCGATGCCTCTCTTTGAGACTATAAAACCCAAGAGTTTTCCGGATGTGACGCCGAACACGCACTTCTTGGGATTCGATCGACCTTATGCTCTATGAGGCGATCGAGAATCTTGCTTAAGTCACGAGATGATGCGAGCGCAAGAGAGACTTGGCTAACAAATCATCCATGTAATCTTCCAAAGTTTTGTGCATGTAGTCATGGAAGATATACGTCATAGCACGTTGGTATGTAGCGCCGGCATTTTTAAGGCCAAAAGGCATGACCTTATAGCAAAATGTCCCCCAAGGCGTTGTGAATGCCGTTTTGAGTTGGTCTTCAGGATTGATACGAATTTGATTGTATCCTGAGAAACCGTCCATTAGGGAGAGCATTTCGTGACCTGTTGTAGCGTCTACCAATGCGTCGATGCTTGGCAAGGGGAAATCATCCTTAGGACTCGCTTTGTTTAGGTCTCGAAAGTCGGTGCATATGCGAATCCTCCCGTCGGGCTTCTTGACGGGAACCATGTTGGACAACCATGGCGGATAATCCACGCGAGATGACAAATTGTGCATCCAACGGCTTTTGCAATTCGTCTTTGACCATCAAGGCCATTTGTTGGGTGCATCTTTCTTAGTTTTTGCTTTACAGGCTTGATTTTCGGATCAAGCGTTAAGTTGTGCATGACTAGCTGCGGGTCTAGTCCTGGCATATCTTTGTACGACCATGCAAAAACCTCCTTCTTTTCTTTAAGAAGGGCAATATATTCGGCTTGCTCTTCGGGGGAAAGGCTTACCCCCAGCTTGAGAATCCGTGGATTCATTGGATCTGTGCCGATGTCTACGTCAGTCGTCTCCTCGACTGACATGTGAGATCCGTCCTCCAAGTGATGTGGAGTTGGGATTAAATGGATATCATCGACTGAGTTAAGATCTGCGTTTGGAACCTCGGGTCCCTCTTCGACTTGAAAAATATCTTGAGTTGTCCTTGGGGTAAAATGAAGCATTTCACCGAAAGGCCAGTACTACGATGGTGACAATGGTGAATTGACGCGATCCCAATCGATGGCATCCATGTCTAGATGCAATGACCGTGATGGATCGGTCGGATTGCGGATGGGTGTGGTCAAATCAATGGAGATCATGTGGATGGAATGAATTTGGTCTCCAAAACCACGGGTGTGATGACTTGATTCTTTTAGATGTTCCCTATACTCCGGATCCGGCTCTACGGGAGCAGGCACGAATGGATCCTCTCTAGGTGCAAATTCATCTCTATGTGTGAAAAGGAAGGCGGGGTCTTCCCTTGGCACTTCTGTCATGATGGGATCTCGAGGTGGACGATGCTCATCTTGAATTTGGAGCCATAGGTCTAACACTTGGTCCCACCTCGCTGGGTCTACGTGCCATTCATGTCCTAACCGTATACCCATTTGTCCCATTAGATCTTCATGAGTTAGAGCGCGGTGATGTCGTCGCGCATGTACGAGATAGTCCATTTCAGTTTCGTCTTCGAATCGCTTTCATAGATCCAAACTTGTTCATCCTCTTCAGCATCTGTTGCTTGCGATGTTGAGGACTCTTCCTGTTCCAGTGAATTAATCTGGTCCCATTGCGGTTGTTCCACTCTTAGTGGAGGGACCTGATTCTTTTGAGACTGTGTTATTTCATCTGGAACCTCTAAGGGGAACAGTTTCAGAAAAATGTCTGGAAGCCGTTGTTGTTCTCTTTGAGGATTTCTCTCTGAACTTTCACCTCTCTCTAGCAAAGGAGAGGGATTATTGCTATTTCCAGGGGTGTTTGTAGACCATGGGAGATAATCCCCTAATGTGTATTCTGTGTTTGGATTGGCGTACGGGTCTTGTGCCAATCCCCCCTTGTTGCCTATTTCTAGGCCTTGCATATTTTCAACCAAGATGTCTAATGGCAGGGGATGGTTGAACCCTACCCCTGACTTGTCATATGGCATATGATATCTTGGTTGGCAAAGGATCCGCATCCCTTGCTCATATCTGCCTAGCCCATACCCATGCCAATTGCATTGTTCGAGATATTTTAGGGCAAATTCTGGGTTTGACAGATAATTGATGTTTTCGACAAAAGGCTCTTCATCTGTTTCCTTTTGTTCGCATGGTTCAGAACCATGATCAAGGCCCCCATACACAAAATTCGTCTGGTTGGGAGGGTAGCCTAGTGGAACAATTGTCCCTATGGGAAGGCGAGGTCTTCCCATGTCTCTGCATTGACTCCAATGTGGGGGTTGCCACAACATTTTGCACTAAGTATTCCCCCAGGCCTGTACTGGCCATTTCAACAGTGATTGTTGATGATTGGGTAGGAGGAAACGGTAGTCCTTCCTGAGTCCATTCCATGTTTGGTTGTTCAGGAGTCTTGGTTTGTGTTGTGTTGGGTGTTTCCTCTGTTGATATCGTTGAAATTGTGGGCAACCCCTCTTCTAGAGGCTTAACCTCTTCCATGATTTGCTTTCCCTTGTCCTTCTGTTGGGCCATGATAGGTGGCGTTGATGATGAAGGAGTAGGTGATGAAGTCTCACCTGGCTGGGATTTTGCCTTGTTGGCCACCGGTGGTGCTCGCGGTATCGGACCACTGTTTAGATGGATTTAATTGAAAATCCAAATGCGTTGATGGGAGGGTCGATTGAGGTATGAATTGTACCGCATTGCAATACTTGAAGGGCTCTAAGTCCATTGGGACTACATGTATTTGCCCTTCATAGGCATACTTCAAGCAGTGGTGTGCGATCGAGGGGACACACTTCATGTCCCACGATCCAAGGCCGCCCTAGCGAGTATATTATAAGCCATTTCGCCTTCCGGCACATGGCACGGTGTGGGTATTGACTTTTGTCCTACACGGATAGGCGAGAACAAGCTGTGCCGATTGTCGAGCAAATTGCATCGTTAAAAGCTCGCAGTGTGTACGTGGAAGGCGGTGATGTGAGAGGGTGGCGGTTTTAAATGTTTTAACGCTGCGGTGGTTATAATGTTCTTTGGACGAGCCGGTATCTATCAGCACTCTCTTGTACGGGATCCCGTTGACCCGCGCGATAACGTGCTGGGGTGGATCCGGCATGTCATTTGATATCGTTTTGACCTCGTCTTCTCTGAATGTGATGACGGGCTCCGTACATTGTTTCACATGTCCCACGAAGGCGTTGAAAGAATTTGCTTCGTGGGGTTGTACTTCAATGGCTTTTAAAATGTCCATAAGAGCTTCTCTATGGGGAGCTGATTGTTGAATAAGCTCGTAGATGGACGGCCTAGCCGACGTGGTCCGCAAACTCTGCGTGAGTTTGGTTCGTATCGTGACCTCAGGTCTAGGCGGAGGTAACTGCGTTGGGCGTTGTTGAGGCTGCGATGTCGACGGAACTTCCCTCGCAGCTACCTCGGGGGCAACTGTTGGGTATCTTCTGTTCCTTGTTACAATGCTAATCATTCCCACAAATCCTTGCGTGGGAAGATCTTGTCGCACCTCGTTAATGCGGAGCGGTTTTGTGCGTGCCTCGTGGGCGAGGCAAGGGGTCCTTGAATACCCCCATTTGTTGGTTGTTTGGTGCGATGGGGTTGTCCACGACCAATGTTCTATTATCGATCAAATCCTGGACTAGTTCTTTGAATTTCCAGCACCCATTTAGGTCATGTCCTCTGCGCCTATGGAATCTGCAATACAATTCCTCCCTATACCCCCTAGGCTTGGGAATGTTAGGGTCAAAAATTTGGATTTATGGCAGAGTAACTAAATTTGCCGCTGACAAGCGGTCAAATAAGGAGTCCCTAGACTCCGCATACGGAGTGAATTGTCGCCTAGGGCGACGGCTGCGATCTTGCTCCTGTCTTACGTTATCTCTTTCGTAAGCGGGAGGCACTTGCACAGTAGTTAGCCTTTTGAGGCTGCGTTTCTTGCACGAGCGCGGGAACATTTATCGCAACTTGGTTGATTGCGGCATGTTGTGGTTGCGTTGTCCCGATTTTAGTGGTTTTATTCCACTCTTTCTTCTTAGGCTTGGCAATTGCACCTTCGCCTATCTTAATCTCTTCTATGACTACGGCTTGCGCCAAAGCTTCTTCTAAGTTGTCGTATTGTCGCAGTAACAATAGACCAGAGATTGATTTTAAGCAACTTTTTGCGAACATTTGCGTGAGGTCGGACATGGGAGGACGGTAGGGTAACTTAGAAAGCAAAGCTCTCCATCGATTCCCGTACTCTGCCATTGTTTCCTCCTCAAATTGTTTAAGGCTAGCTAGATCACTAAGTGATGCCTTCTTCCTTGTGTTGAAGGCGAAGCGTTCAAGAAACGCATCTACTAGCTGATCTAAGTTGCTTATGTTGTGTTTGGGCAGTTGTGTGAACCAATCCGAGGCAGGGCCTGCGAATGTGGTTATGAATGTTCTAAGCAATAATGCGTCATTATCTTGGATGCCGAAGCATTGGCTTAGAAATCGTGTAACGTGTTCTTGTGCGTCCTCTTCACCTTTAAAAACTGCCAATTGAGGCAACTTGAAGTGTTCGGGGTAAAGAGGTGTAGGCATTGAGGGATGCACCGGATTATTGCGGAGTAGACGTAATGTGGGTTTTTGATGCCCAGCAACTTTTGTCTCCACAGACTCCAAACGCTCCAATAGCGCTTGGTATGCATCGAAAGATTTTATTTCTTCCTCTCTTGTTCGCTCTTGTTGCAAGTTACGGTAAACGGAGGCCTATGGAGGGGTGGCCGAATGGCATCCTTCCTGCCTTGATGGGGAGTTTCAACATATTCCTCTTATGGTTCATACTCCTCGTAAAATTCTTGAGGAGTCTCTGGGCGAAACCTATGACCCTGATCAAGCTCTTCGTTGAAGGTACCCATCATTGTTTCGGGGAGTTGCCTCCCTCTCGAATCTATGAGGTCTTGGGGGCGAGCTTGACGAGGTCGTGGAGACCTGTCTTGCGCCAACGGATTATGCCTCTCATATTGTTCAGCTCTTTGGATGCGAGGGGTTGGCCCCCTCTCAGGTATTTCATAGCGTAACTCATCCGCTTCACGTTGCATGCGTTCTTTATCCAAGCGGTATTGATACTCTATCTCTTGTTGACTTTGTTTAAGCCGCATGATTTGGGCTTGACGGGTGGTATATCTGGCGACAGTCGGGTCAATTTGATCTACCCTATTTTGTTCAGAAGGTTCAAATGTTCCTCCTATGGGTTTACCTCGGTTTTGATGCTCTAAAATCTCAAGGGGTCGCTTCCCTCTGTCGAGGTAGGCGGTATGTGCTCGAGGTTACGGCCTCAAGGGGTGATCATGATATCCGGCTGGTGCGGAAAGCATAAGGTTCCCGCGTTGTATGTTGTTGCCCTTGAGGAATGCGATGACTTTCCTCATACTCCCTCTCATAGGTGCGTAAGGGGCAGGCGGAGTTAGGTCGCCCTGTGTAAGGAGCCCTACGCTCTGGATTTGGTCTCTCTGTTCTGATGAGAGGTAAAGAAGGGATGCCATATCCACGTTGCCCCTCCAAATGGACGGTGTGCCTGTCTAGCGCTTCATCGCGCGGTGGCCACTCATGCCTAACTTCAAGAGGTGATTCTCTATTTATGTCAAGGTCTACATGTAAGGCATCTTCCCGAAAGGGGCTGCTTTGAATAGGCATACCCCACGAGGATTCGGAATTGGATTCTTTTGTAGGTTTGACCTATAAGGCGGTATGACCAAATCCTCGGGACTGAAGTGAAGGCGACTTGCACCTGCTTTTTGTGTACCTTCCGGAGCTTCTGCCCTTGATTGGGCTTGACTGCGGGTGTACACCATTGCGGTGCTTCTATGCTATCTAAATAAGTTTTTATCTCGTTTTTATGATTTTCTCTTTTTTTGTCTACATTGAGCAGAATTAAGCACACACATTCACAAAACCGTGATTATCTCTTTTAAGGATTATTGGTGTGCCCTAAGCTGGTTTAGTGCATTTTGGTGTTTTGTTTTGTTTTTGTAGGTTTTGTAGAACGTTTAAATGCATCATGTAGGCTCTTATAACTCCCAAAAGGTCGCCCCTTCAATATACCAACCAAGCCGATATACCAACCTCTCTATATACCCGCCCTTACGAGAGGGAGACTATAGGTACGTGAGAGCGAGAAGGTACGTGGTACGTAGGTGGTACGAAAGGGGATTGTCCTGTTAATGGCACCTACCATAGAAAACTTATCCTCGTGCGCATGGGAATCACCCCGGCTACGCTCGGTCTGTCTTCGTCAGGATTTACGCCTAACAACAGTTGACAATCGGGAAATGGATGCAAATCAAGCCAAGGTGGTGATTAAATCCACCAATGGTCTTGATCAAGGGCTGGGGTCTTACGACCAGCTCCTTGGTTTAAAATTGTTTCGTGGAGTGTGTGAGGTTCATTTTATCCAACGAAAATGAAACATGCATGAATGACTTTTCCTAAGCAATGCAAGCTAAAATGAAAACGAGTCAAAGAAACGAGAAACAGAAACAGAAAATTTCAACGGAGATGATGAAAATCCCTACCTCTTCTCTGCTGCTCCGAGTTGCCTCTGAATTTTTGCTGCGAAAATCTGCGAGACAGAAAATCGTCCCCTGGTGAGACGATTTACAGAACAGAAATCGTCCCTGGCAGAGACGATTTTAAAATCGTCTCAGGGTGAGACGATTTCCAGAACAGAAATCGTCCCTTGCAGAGACGATTAACAGTCTGCAAGAAAAATGTACCTGTAAAACACAAAACACAAAAACCCAATTAGTTTTTCTGTGATCTTAAAAAATAGGGAACAGGTCCCACCGTGATCGCCACTGAAAGCACGAGATTTCGGGCAAAGGAAACACTAATATGCGATTGCATTCAAAATCAAGTACGCTTTAAGTCCTAAAATAAATTGCATGAAATGGAAAAGAAACAAATTGGAAGAGACACAAGAAATAAAGAAATCACAGCCCTCTTTATTCAAATATCCCTTGATCCTCTGTTACAAAGACGTCTCCTCCCTTTTAGGGGCTAGGAGCGTTAAATTAGTTTGATTACAATCATTGAATGATTCCTCTTTCCGCGTGCCCACGATTGCAATGGGCGGGCCAAGATGATGCCGTCGCTGATGTCGATGAGTTCTTCACCTCTGCTGCTTCTCCTACGAACAAAGAAACAACCAAGATGTCAGTAGCACCTATTGCAAATGAAAGGTGTTTGTTCTTTAAAATTAACGAAATATGCATGCAAACATTTATCTAAAACAGTGAACAAAATGATTCTAAACAGCCTGAAAACTTGCCAGAAGACAGAAAATGTTACCAACAGGCCATTGCCACTGAGACAGTCGGCCAATCTGCTTTCAACTGGAAATCGTCCCTGGGTGGGACGATTTCTTATTGTAAATCGTCCCTGGGTGGGACGATTTCTTTTGTGTTGGGGAATCCGAACTGACACGCTCCAATGTCGACTCCCGAGGTCTCCAAAACACCTACGGACAAGGGGGTTATGTAATTGGGGCCATTTTGGGACGACCCAGATGGTCGGATTCTCCCAATTTGGCCTCTATCTTCAGGAATTTGATATCGCCACCTGCAAGTCAATGAAACAACAAAGCGACACAAAACATACTAGAATCTGACCAAAAGTTACAAAATTGCAGCTATGGGTTAATCAAACCTAATAACACAAAATGCAACCTGAAAAAGTAATCTAAAATGCTCTAAAACTTAAAATAGGACTTGGGGAGTGCGGGGGTGCCCAAGTGGGCCTCCCACCGTTGGCACTTGATTTTGGAGCCAATCCACTAGGGATGGGCCCAAAACCTCTTAGGATTGGGGGGTCGGCGAATTGGTTGGTTCAGGTGTCCATGTGTTGGATTTGGGTCGGGTTCGAGCTTCCAAAGGCCACCCAACAACCTCCCTTGCAAAAGAGATTGGTGGATGTGGGAAGGTGAACCAAAAGGGATGCAAGTGGGTCTTCAACTCGGCGGCACTTCGTTGCTTGAAAACTCCTTCAACCTGTATGTTTTGGGTGAGAAAAGTCCCACCTTTTATAGACCCATGGGGTCTCTTTTGGGAGGGAAGCACAAATGCCATGTGTTGGTCATAGGCGCCATGTGGCAGTCTTGTCTTCCCATGAGGGAGGAGAGTCCTCCATTGACTTGGGCTTTGATAAATGCCTTTTGTGACAGTCTTCTAACGGCCCCTCTGTCCACCTACACACGCGTGCAAGGCAGGAGTCATTAACCGAGCGATTATGGGCTGCCACTTGGCACCATTTGCCTTTTTGCCCGTTAAACTTGGAAATCGTCCCACCCAGGGACGATTTCAGAAATCGTCCCTGGGTGAGACGATTTCAATTCAGCAATCGTCCCTGGGTGAGACGATTACTAGGCAAAGTGTCTAAGTGTGCCAAATTGCTTCTTGACCTCACAAAATTGCTATGAAAGTGGTTAAGACCCATTGTTTGACCTCTGAGGGCTGCCCTGGGGGCTGTGTTTGTCAAAGCGATCAGTGTTTGCAGTCACATAATCGGATTGGTGCTGTTTTGGTGTCTACACTCTCCAAATCACCTACAACACTTTGGTATCCTACTTGATAAATTTTGATGAATGCTATTATTATTAAGTTTTTGTAGAATTTATTATGTCTCCCTAGTGATTTTGGATATGCTAAATGATTGATAAAATGTTTTTGAGAATAGTAGTTCAATTTTGGGTTGATTTTGTAAAATTTTGTTAATAGAAAAAATCAACTTCTATTACACCTTATTACTCCTATTGAACTTAAGCACTTTCTATTTTTATGAGGTCCTAATGGTTGGATTTCTTTTGTACTTTTAATGTGATTTTAATACAACTATACCAATTAATTTCCAACCCTTGATAATCTTTAATTAACCTCCCCTTTATAGCTTTTGATATTTGATATTTAATAATTCACAATTCCAATATCCTACTTTCGTGTAGTATTCCTTATGACTCCCTACTTTGGAATATTAAATAACAATAATATTTATAATAATAGAAATTTAATATTTCTAGGTAGAAATATTTATTTCTCCTATGTTTTAATTTACAAATATTAAGCTATAACTATTCTTTAATTTTGCTTTCAAATATGGTTGATTTCCCTATAATTTCAACCTTATATTATACCCTTATATCTCCCTCTTAATGAAAGTAAATAATTTAAGGTAAAGTCTTACCTTTATAATACTACAAATCTACTATATGAGCATTGTACTTTCCTTATATTTTTCAATGTATGCATACCGGTATTAATGCTTTCTCTAACCTTCTTTCAATTGTGAATGGTGACAAATTACTTTGACTGAAATATTGGGCACTCCATTTTTGCTTAAACATGAGCCTTTAATACTCTTACTTCTTCCTCCACACTTCACTCCCTTGGCTGCTACAAATGTGCTCCTCCTTGGTATTTGGAACATAAAATAAGGATAGAATCTTACAGTGGGTGGCAAGTATCACTTCTCTTGTATGAGTGCTTTAATAAACTTACTCTTACAATCTTGTATGAGTGCTTATATTCCTTGGTGACAAGTGTCACTTCTCTTCTAATACTCCCTACCTCCTCGTGTATATCACCTTCTTAGACTTTCCTTAAAGCATGTAAAGGTTATTAACTCATGTAGGAGATGTTAGAATTTCCTTCAAGGTGATAAGTGCAACCTTCCCTTTTTGCATGGGCCTTTTATTCTCAACGTCTCTCAATCCTTAACATAGTTTTTGGAAGGTTATTTTATCAACATATTATGGCCAACTTCTCATTTGCTATATGCTTTCAATGGTGCTTGGTGTGAGTTGGTTCCAACTAGAGTAGTGAGCAATGCTTTGGTGGCTTTGAGCTAAGATTGTGAGCAACGCTTTTGTGGTTATGGGTAATTTTTTGGTGGAGTTTTGAGATACTCCAATGGTGCCCTTGAGTGCTCCTTGTGGATGTACATCTAGTTGGTATAACCTCTTTTATGATTTGTTTTCCCTCTTTCAACCTTCTATGTATTTACCTTTATATATAATATTTCTCCTTCCTTTTATTATGCTATATTTGCTTGTAGGTACCTTGATACGACTTTTAAAAACTGTGGATGATATGATATCTTTGATAGGATATTTTAACTTGCTTGGATAATGCTTTTACACAACCACTTTGACCTATTTTCTCCTTGTGAAGAATGTGCCTTTGTGGCACTTAAATCCTATCCTTTTTCCTATGTAGGACATATTAGTATGGTGCAATATGATGTAAATTAAATTGTGAATATAATAAAATTTTGCACCTCCTTTTACAACCTTATTTTTGTTGGTTTTAATGATGACTTTCTTGTAGGCAATGACAGATTTTAAGGTTCTCTCCTTTGCTAGACAACTCTCTCCTTTTCTTGGTTATTTTTGGTAATAAACTCAAGCTAATAACCATGTAGATAGAAAATTTTGTAGAATTATTTTATGCATTAGTATTTTTTTAAATAGCCCTTAATGCACCTCAAATATAAGACTCACCAAGTCTCAATTTGTAGCTTCTTTTACAAATTTTTAAGGTTGCTTTCTTCTCCACTTCTTGGAGGAATATGATCTGATTTTGGTGGCTTCTTTGGGCCACAAATTATTGTAGATTATATGCACCAAATAGTGTCTCTAGACACTTTGATAATATACTAGTTTTATGCCCTTGATATTTAACAATCAACAAACACAAACTAACCCTTTTGAGAGTAACTAGTTAAATATCAACTAGTATAGTGCTAATGGATTAATAATGCACTTTAATGGTAACAATAATCTCACCATATTGCTCTTGTAAATAAAATCTCAAATTAGTATCAAATGCACTTAATAATCTTTGCAACATTTAAGAGTAATCTGTAATGAACCCTTAATGAATAATATGCAATTTTCACTACAATCAATATTATAGGATGTAGTATTCTTGCTTTCTAAATAGATAATAGGTAGGTGATAGATTTATTTCTTTTAAAAATATCCAACTCCTATTTAATGTGCAAATATATCTTTAAAATGAACCCTCCTTTTTGCACTTTCTTGTAGACTATAATATAAGTAATTTTCCTTTGCAAATCTAATCTAAATATGGTGCTTAATGGAATTTGATAATGAACCCTTATTTGAAGTTCAACAAATTGCATCCAAGTTGCTTACCTTTTAATGGATTTTGTAGTAGATGTATATCTTGGTGTTTTGATTCACTAATTTATTGTCTTGTAATATATGAATTTGCAGCTTCTTTTTGGCTATCCAAAATAGCTTCTTACTTCACCAAATTGTGGTCTTGAAACTTCTATATTGAGCCTAGGATTTGGTGGGTTAATCCTTCCAATGATATTCTATTTTATGCTATAGATTTAGAAAAATCTTATCTCTAAACTGTACCTTCTTGCTATGAAAGATAATATCTATCTCTTGGATTTGGTAGGCTTCTTCTATCTAAATATTCCTTCAATATTCTTGTTGAATTCTGACTTCAAACATGATCTTCTTCTTCTCAAGATTTTGAATGTCTTGATGTCTTCACTAGATTCTCCTTTAGTATTTGGCACTCTTTGCCAAATTCTTCTTATATTGGGCTTGTTGTCGGATGGCGATAATTGTCCCAAGTCCTTCACTATAAAGAGCTTCTCCTTGGTAGTGGATTTCTCCAACGAGTTCTAGAAAATATTTTGATGATGTTTTTGTAAGATCTACAATAAGGCTCTCCAAGCCTTCTTCTTTTCATCCTTGAGACCTATCCAAGGTCTTCTACATTACAACTTATTTAGTCTTTCAACTGAGACATTTTATTCAACCTTTTGCTTTAAGAAGTGTTGGTGATGAGATCTTCTTCTTGGATCTCTAAAATATGCTACTTCTAGATCCTAGAATGGGACCTTGTTGATCCCTCATGAATATTCTAATATTGGAAGTTCGTCAATGATATATTCTATGGATATCTTCAGCTTCTTCTGGAATAAGTCTTTAATTAGTAAAGGAGATCCCCAATATCCTATTTTATGGACTCTTCTTTGGAATCTTCTTCTAAATTAGGAACTCTGAAGAACACATACTTATACTGAGAGGGACAACGACTAGTATAAGATCAACTTTTACTTTTCTTTCCCAAATAATATTATCCAATATTATAAATGATAATATCAATAGCAGTAATCAAAGCAATGCACAAATCATCACATACATGACAGACACAAATTTAACGTCCATGAAGAAAATATCTCTTCTAAATTTTATTAACAAATTTCTTGGGAATCAATTCCTTATTACAATATTTATGGAATTTTATTCAAAGGAGACACCAATCCCCTATGCTCTGATTTGTGGATCTCTCTCCATAGAAGTACTCTATTCCCTTGTTCTAGTTTGTGGATCTCTCTCCACAGGATAACTCTATCCCCTTGCTCTAGTTCATGGAACTTGATCCAGGAGAACTCTATCTCCTCAACTAGTTCATGGATCTCTATCCATAGAAGAACTCTATCTCCCTAGCTAGTTCATGGATCTCTCTCCATAGGAGAACTCTTTTCCCTTTACTCTAGTTTGTGAATCTCTCTTCATAGAAGAAATATTTCTCCTCTGCTCTAGCTGGTGAACTTCTAGAAGACTTATGTCCCCACTAATTTTTCTTATGGATCTCTCTCCAGAGGATACCTCTATCCCCACTATACTAGCTAATGGACCTCTATCCACTAGAGACCTCTGCACTCTCTACTCTATCACATCGAAAGCTTACTCTCAACTCTATCTCAAATTTACACAAAACCTATCCTAATTATTCTTTTAATAATTACTCAAATCTACCCTCAAGACTTCTCAAATACTTACTCAAATTTACCCTAAATCATTCTCAAATACTTGCTCAAATCTGCCTTCAAGCCTTCTCAAAGACTTGCTCAAATCCACCCTCAAGCCTTCTCAAAGACTTACTCAAATTTATCCTCAAGCCTTCTCAAATACTTGCTCAAATATTCTCTAAAGCCTTCTCAAAGACTTGCTCAAATATGTATTCAATGCTGCTCACAAAACCTGCTCAAAATTTCCAACACTTGCATACAAAACACAACTTAAATCTCTTTTAAAAAATATTTCTTCACGTAGATAAATTCTACATAGAATTCGTTTAACCTTTGGAACATATGTAGAATGATATGCTCTATCAAAAACTCAATATGTTCTTCATACTCACAAATCTTGTACTCAATTAACCAATCTCTATCTCTTGCAAAATCCCTTTCAAATCAAATCAAAATAGTGTATAACTTATTTCACAAAACTGGTCTATCTTTCTTGCAAATTTTCTCTCTAAGATCAATCACACTAATGCACAATTTTCTCTCACAAAATTGATCTCAAAATATTTTACAATTGTTATCAATATCTCTCAAACCAATGTTCAAAAGGTTTCACAATGATGCAAAAACTTACTTTCAAATCTAGCACAAGTAGTTCACAATCTCTAGCACAAATGTCTCAATCTCTTTCAACAATGGAAGCACAATATTGTACTCAAACATTTTCCCAATTGTTTCCAAAATTATTCAACAATGAAGCACGAATCCTAAATCAAATATTTTCAACAATTCTTACCAAACAACACTTTTATCTCCACCTTGTGTTCTAAAACATTCACTTCAACAAAACATTTTAAAGAAGGAATGATGTGCCGATTCCTCTTAGTTTTATCTTATGGAGATATGTCTTCAGAAATCTATCTCACAAATAATTGATTTTTCTAGTGCCAATTCAAGGGTTAGATTGCAAGATACTTTCTCAAAACATCCACATGAACTTTCTTCTCAAAAATATATGCTCAATGAAATCTGAAATTGATATTCAATCACTCTTCTTTTGTTCTCAAAATGAAGCATTAAAACTCAACAAAACCTTTCATATCTTCCTTTCACCATGCAAGAGTTATAATAAAATGTTAAGCAACTTATCACACCTTATTACTCCTAATATTGCAAAATAAAATTCAACCCAACAAAACCACAAATTACACACATAAATTCCTTATACACCTTATACCTCCTACTTAAAATAAAATATTTCAATGCACATCAATTCTTCAAAAATTCCATAATATCGTGTACTTAATACACCACATAGCACTAGGTAAAAATCCTTTTTAATTCAAACAACCTTAATTACCCCATGTTTTCTTTTTTAATTCAAAAATAAAAAATAATAAAATAATAACCTTATAACTCCCTAAGAAAGCACATACCTTAGCCTTAGAAAATAATTATTTCATCAAAAATATCATTTCCCCCTTGTTGTCACCTTCATAATTCAAATTAGTGTTGCTTGTTGGTCCATGCTCTAGCTTCGGCTAGGCCACCATGTCGGCTAGCTACCCACATAAAACTTAAATTGCATGCACTCTACTTTATTCCTCATCTTTGGTTCTAACAAAGCTTTTGAAAAACTTTGGATCTCTGCCTCCATCACATCTTGAACTCAAGATCTCCCTGCTGCCACAACTTAGCGCCAAGGGATATGTTGTTTGGGCTAGCTACCCATATAGGATTTCTTTTTGCTATCACCATGCTTTATTCTAAATTCAACCTTGGAAAAGGTCCTACCTCTTTGTTCTTTCTCCCACACGACCACCAACGAAGCACATGCGACTTTCAAAATTTTTGCACATGCAGTACACAAAATTCTCACATAACAAATACCAACTAAACTTTGCAATAAACTTTATATTATATATATGCATTTTCCCTTATGATCCTTCATGTCGGTGCTTGGGGAGGTATTTGAAAATTGCAACTTTGACGCCCAACTAAACCTTTTAAAATTATTATAATAATTAAATCTAAAGTAGATTTAAATATTATAATTTATATTTTAACCTTTGGGCCCTTTTAATTTTTAATTATTATAATTATTTAAATATTCATAGATTTAAATATTATAATTTATTTTTCTCCTTTGGGCATTTTTTTTGGATAAAGTCTTTGCCATCATAAAATATCTTTATTTTTCTTTTGCTAGCACCACCATAGTAAAACCATTAACCCTTTATTTTACTTGACATAAATGACAACTAATATCATCAACTTATGATATTAAGTCTTTGACATCAATGAGAAAAATATACTCAAAATATCCAATGCTCTCCTCCTTTGTCATTGATGGTAACACTTTCTAAAAATTCTTTTTCCAACCACTAGGTTCCAAATCTACTCCCCTGAGAAATTGCTCCCCTAACTGAATGCTCTCTCCCTTACTCAAATCTCTCCCCCTTTTACATCAATGGAAAAGGTACTCCTTTGGAGCTAAATATAAGAATCTTACCTCAGCCACCTCCCCACCTCCTCTCTTTGAGGTGATTAATTTTGGGGTAGGAGTATCTCTACTCCCAGCATACAATGCTCTTTTTCTTTGTCAACCTTATTTTTCAACATAACATTTTGAACCTTTTGAGTGTCCCTGTTCTTGCTTATCTCTGGAAGTTCTGGAAACTCTGTTCTACACCACTTGGCCTTATACCCAATATTATTTCACTTGTAACCCTTAATGTTGTAGTTCTTGGAAGGTGCAAATATCTTGAAGTTCGTCCTAGTGAAGCCATACTCATTTCTATCATGATCCCTACAGTGAATTACTTTATCAGCAATACCCTTGGAAGAAATATTCTTCTTTGAAAGAGTTAGTATTCCTTTTAGTGAGGCCACACTCCTTTCCATGAGTCCTGCAATGCATAACCTTGTGATCAAATTGATTACATGAAAAATAACATCCTTTGAAGAAGTCTTGTCTTGAACCCTATGGTATCTTAGTACTTTCTTTATCTTATCTGTGATGATCCCTGTTTCTTGTTGATGCATTGTTTCCTTTCTTAGTAAAGCTTATATTCTTCAACTTATCCACATAAGTCTTAGTTTCTTCTTCACTCTCTTCCTCTAAAACTTCCTCTTATTTTGAGCTTGATCTTGACCCTTCTTCTTGTTTCCCTTGTCCTTCTTCAAAACCAAGTCCTGTTTTTATAGATGAAGATCTTTGTGCATTGATAATCTTATCCAAAGTCTTTGAAATTTTTCCAAACTTGTGTAGCTTTTCCTTAGAATATTTCACTTCCATCCTTAGTGAAACTACCTCATATTCTAATCTTTCACATTCTAACTCTTTTGCTTCTAAATTTTTACTCATGACCTCTTTAATTCTCCTTGCCTTATCTTTTGAGTTTTTCAGGTCTTATAGAAGCTTTTCCTTTTCTTCCTCACATTATTGAACTTGAGTCTTTAGTATTTGAAGAACACAAGATTATACTGAGAGGGGGGGTGAATAGTATAAGACCACTTTTTACTTTTTCTTTCCCAATCAATATTATGCAATGCAAAAATAGCAATATAAATAGTAGTAATCAAAGTAATGCATAAATCACCACACACGATTGAAACACCAAATTTACGTGGTTCACCCAATGTGGGCTACTCCACGGAGAAAATATTTCACTAAAATTTTCTCAATCAATCTCTTGGGAATCCTTTCCCTATTAAAATTTGTATGGACCTCTTTCCAAAGGAGACACCAATTCCCTAATCAAGTTTGTGGATCTCTATCCATAGGAGACACCAATATCCTAATCAAGTTCATGGATATCTATCCATAGGAGACACCAATATCCTAATCTCTACTCTAGCTGGTGATCCTCTAGAAGACCTCTGCCTCCACTGCTCTTAGCAAATGGAACTCTATCCATAAAAGACACCTATCTTCCCTACTTTGGCTGGAGATCTCTGTACTCAAATCTATCACCTCCAAAGCTTTGTATCAAATTTGTACTAAACACTGTCTGTTGATCTAGCATAAATCTATCCTCAATCTCTGTCTCTGGTTTGGCATAAACGTATCCTCAAATCTACACAAAAATTTGTCCTCAAATATTTACTAAACATAGTCCTTCGATCAAGCACAAATTTATCCTCAATCTCTGTCCTCAAGTCTTAACTCAAATCTTAACTCAATCTCAAATCAACTCTGCTAGGTATGCCCCAAAACTTAACTCAAGTTTTGAACAAAACAAGCAATCAATTTTGTTCTCAAGTATTCTCAAATACTTATCTCAAATATACCTTGTAAGCTTTAACAAAAGCTCACACCAATCTGTCCACAAGTCCTCTCTAGAACTTGTCCAATCTGATCAATAAGTTCCCACAAGAACTTATCCAAATATGCTCTCAATCTGTATTGTAAGCTTCCACAAAAGCTTACCCAAATATGTCCACAAGTCCTCTCTAGAACTTGTCCAATCTACTCAATAAGTTCCCACAAGAACTTATCCAAATATGCTCTCAATCTATATTGTAAGCTTCCATAAAATCTTACCCAAATCTATCCATAAGTCTTCTCAAAGAATTGTCTCAAATATGCACAACAAGTCCACACTAGAACTTGTACAATCTCATAGATATATAAAGATAATTATTAGAGAATCAATATTTTCTATACTCATCACAATGCTCAATCACTTTCAATCACTCTTTTAGAAATATACAAAGAATTGTTACAGACTCAACATGATTCAACTCAATACTCAGTCACTTTCTCAATTCAATTCAGAATATATAATAATTTTATTCTATGTAACTTGAACAATCACTTCACACACCCACTTGACTAGGCTGAACCGACTCTGTTCAACAAATCACTCAATGAAACAATCCTTCCTTACAAACCCTAGTCCAAGCGTATGATATTCATTCAAAATATTCCCAATAATGCTTATCAACCAATCTCACATAACAATGATACTCATGTTCTTTTCAAACCCTAGTTCAAGTTCCTCAACAACTCACTTTAACAACAATGCTTATAACACAATATTCACATAACAATTATACTCATGTTATTTTCAAAACCTAGTTCAAGTTCTTCACACAACCAATGGCTTCAACAACAATGCTTATAAAATAAGGTTTTAACAACAATTCTTTATTCCAAAAAACCTTGAAGCATTAACTCAACACACTCAATGAGGAAACCCTAATCAAGTCCTTTTCACTCTAAACTTATTTTCCAAAAAATCAACCAATCAACTCAACTATGGAAGAATGTACCCATACATTTTTGCTTTATGAGGAGTAGACCACACAAATCTATCTCAACCATAAACATCACTTTGCAAATCTTAAGGAATTTTGAGAAACAATACAAATCATGTAATCACTCACAAATACACTTTATTACTCCTTTCTTAAAATAATATCCAACACCACTATAGTTTGAATATTCACTTCTCAAAAACCCTAACTCATCACAAATTTATCTCAATCAATTATATTTGACATAAGCCACTTCAGAATTTTGTTCTTCAAAAATCAATCCAATTTCTACTTATGACTCCCTACTTTAACATTGCATTTTTAAAGATAATTCTTTTGAAAAATCATGCAACAACTAATCTTTCCTTTTCTAAGGTAAAAGAATTTTTACCCACCACTTAAATTTTCAATAAAAACTTTATAAAACCCACAAAAATTCCTTTTTTAATTAGGCAAAAATCCAAAATAATTTACCTCCTTATTTCTCCTAAGACTAACCTTAGACTAAGTCAAAAATCAAAATTTTTTAAAGTAAAAGAGTGTTACCGCTTTGCATTACATGAAGATTCAAACTAAGTGCTTCTCTCCACAAGCACTTTCACCGTGGCTCCCAATGCCATGGAGCCATGTGATCCCTTTGGAACCTCCACTACCTTACACCCTTTGACTTCCACTATTCGCATGAGCCAAAAATTGGCTCCTTCACTCATGCTGTCCAAAAACTTCGTACGAACTGCTATCACAAGGGAATTATGCATGAAAATCGTCATTAATTATTTTTGACTAATGTGAGTGGATGACATACCTTTGATAAGGCAATGGTATTTATATACCATATGCATTCATTGCTCCACATCAACAGTGAGGACGTCATCTGGAAAGCGGTGACATCGGTGCAAAGGGGGCAACTTTACACACGAAAAAACCGATGCCCAAACTTTATGAAATGTGCCCAAACTTTAGCTTTGTAAATTTATTAAATATATTAAATTAAATTCTTTAAAAATTTAATTATTATAATTTAATAATTAACATGATCTTTTAGCCTTAAACCAAACTTAAGGGCCTATTTAGGTTTTTAGAAAAACCTTACAACTTGCTCACATGGTTTTAATGGAAAACTTTTTATTTTCTGCCGCCATCGATTTTAAGAAAAACCTGTTACTACTGCCAACATTGGTTTTAAGGAAAAACCTTTTATTTTTGCTCACCCATGATTTTAATAAAAACCCTTCATATGCTTCCACATAATATTAAAAATATTATGAAGCTTTTTTCCATTAACCTTTGCATTGTTCCTTGACATATTCCTTGAAATCAATGATGACTTCGTTCCTTGACATCAATGACAAATTTAACTCAAAATGTCCAACAACATTGAATTATGCTTTCTAACCTTTTTCAATTCTTTGAGAGCAACAATAAGTTCTACTTCTAGATAAATTGTGCCTTCCTATTTATTTTCTGAATCTTTTTCTACTTCTTGATCTTCAATAACATCTTCATACCTTTTGACTTTATCTTCAACATGTGCATTTTTTTCCTCTTCTATTGCTAGAAATAGAATCTTTTCTTCTTCATTATCTGAGGGTCTTTTATCATTTTCACTTGAAGCTGATGGCAAGCCGAGATTCACACAAACAACACTTCAAATTAATTTCTGTAAATTACTTGACATAGTCTTACAATCCTTTCCAGGCATAGTTCTTCCCCACTCAATATCAAACTCGCCATCCCTCACTTACAATTTTTTCAAGTTTTTATCGAGGTCTCGGCCCTCTAGGCAATTAATGCCCCACCTGAGAGAAATTTTGAAACAAAGAAAATTTGCTTCCTTCCCGCCATGTTTTCAAATTTCTTCCATTAATGTCGCCACCACCCCGATCCTCTAAGAAGCTCGCATTAAAGACCCCCCCTTGTCCTGCAATCGCCGTTTCACCCATACTGTCCATGGCCTGCAACTGTCGCCTTGTCAGAATACTTCCTTGCGATGGTTATTCCTGTTGAATACATGCGGCCGTCCTCTCTAATTTAAAATATGTGGCCTTCATATTTTTCTAATACATGTGGCAGCCCCGTGTCTACTTCGGCCTGTCTTCAATTTGGGTGTGAAATTTTAATCCACGTGGAAGCTTCTAATTGTTCGCGATATCGCGACATGTCGCGATATCATGACCCCCCATGCCCTTGAGCCTTAGCAGCCTTCAACTAGCCGTGATATCATGACATGTCACGATATCGTGACCCCCATGCCCTTGCGCCTCAGCAACCTACAACTGGCCGCGGTATCGCGACATGTCGCGGTACCGCGACCCCTATGCCTCAGCTGCCGTGATATCGTGACATGTCGCAATATCGCGACATGTCGCGGTATCGCAACCCCCATGCCCTGCCTTAGATTTGTAAAAAAAACCATCGCAATATTGTGACGTTGTGATATCGCGACCATTTTTGCTCTCGCATTTTACCTCGCCTTTAGAGTCGCGATTTTGTGACATGTCACAAAATCGTGACATGTCGCGATTTCGCGACTCCCCAACTTGCCTTACAACACTTGCTTTACAGAACTTCCAGCCTTGTCGCGATTTCGCGACTCCCCAACTTGCCTTACAACACTTGCTTTACAAAACTTCCAACCTTGGGAAAAAAAACTGAAATGAATCAAAATACAAAGTACTTGGAAAACTTAGAGAAAAAAATTTGGAGGATGCAAGATTGCTCTACTGTCGTCGGATGCTCCTGCATCAGACACCCGGCGTAAATAAAAAAAAGTGATCCTCACTTTTGTTTTGTTAGGGGAAGACCTAGGCGGTCAACCTCCGTATTTGGTTGTTGCGACATGTCGCGAAATCGCGACTCCCCAACTTGCCTTACAACACTTGCTTTACAGAACTTCCAGCCTTGTCACGAAATCGTTACATGCTCGATTTCGCGACTCCCCAACTTGCCTTACAACACTTGCTTTACAAAAATTCTAGCCTTGGAAAAAAAAATTGAAATGAATCAAAATACAAAGTACTTGGAAAACTTAGAGAAAAAAATTTGGAGGATGCAAGATTGCTCTACTATCGCCGGATGCTCCTACATCAGACACCCGGGGTAAATAAAAAAAAGTGATCCTCACTTTTGTTTTGTTAGGGGAAGACCTAGGCGGTCAACCTCCGTCTTTGACAACCAAGTTGCATCTTCAACAGGTCTGCCCTTCCACTTTATCAAATATTCAGAATACTGTTTGTTTCTGGTGCTTCTGCCTTCACGAGCGTCTAATATTTCCTCGACCTCGTCTGTGGTTGGATTAGATGCTGGAATTTGCCATAATTTCATACTTGGTACTTCTGTATTTTCTCCCTCATGATATTCCACTAAATCTAAAATATTAAAAACAGGTGAAATGTCAAGCCAACTCGGCAATTCCACTTCATATGCATTGCCTGACTCCCGTTTTTCCAATATTCTGCATGGCCCAAACTTCTTCATCTTTAATTTGTTGTAATTTTTGGTTGGAAACCTTTCCTTCCTGAGATGGACCATGACTTCATCTCCTACTTCGAACTCTTTGAACCGCCGCTTCTGGTCTGCTCTTGTCTTATATTGAGTATTCATTTTTATAATTTGTTTCCTTACTTCTTCATGCAGACTTTTCATATGTTCCGCAAATTCTTCTACCTCGGCACTGAACTTTTCTCTCTTATCCAACTTTCTCAGTTCAGACACATTTCTCGAGATGTTTCCATATATTATCTAGAATGGAGATTTATTTGTGCTCTTATTGACTGAATTGTTATATGCAAATTCTGCCTACTGTAAAACTAAATCCCATCCCTTGGGTTGATCTGCTATCAAGCATCTCGGTAAATTACCCAGGCTTCTATTTACCACCTCTGTCTGTCCATCAGTCTACGGGTGGTATGCAGAACTGAATTTCAAATCTGTCTTCAACTTCTTCCACAGAGTTCTCCAGAAATACCCAACAAATTTTGTATCTCTGTCAAAAAAAATGCTCTTCGGTAGACCGTGAAGTCGTACCACTTCCTTGAAAAATAACCCTACAATGTGAACCACATCACTTGTTTTCTGGCATGGAATAAAGTGTGCCATCTTGGAAAATCTATCAACTACTACAAATACAGAGTCATTTCCCCTCTGTGTTCTTGGCAATCCAAGGACGAAGTCCATGCTGACGTCCTCCCATGGCCACTCAGGTACTGGTAACGGCTGATACAATCTTGTGTTCTGTCTTCTCCCCTTTGCCATCTGGCATATTCTACAGCTCTATACAAACTTTTTCACATCTTGCTGTAGTTGCGGCCAATAGTAATTTTCGCTCACCAGGGCAATTGTCTTATCCTGGCTAAAATGTCTGACCAGTCCTCCGCTGTGTTTCTCCTTGACTAAGTTTTCCCGCATTAAACTCCTTGGAATGCATAATTTACTTCCTCTGAACAACATTCCATCTTGGATTAGAAAATCCAACCATTTTGTCCTGTCCACAGTAACAGGTGTCAAGCAAGTCGTCCAGGCTTTTGCAAAATCTGGATCTTCAAGGTACAAACCCTTCAGTTCTTCAAATCCCACTACTTCCACTGTCATTTTAATCAGTAAATTCTACCTTCTACTTAAGGCATCTGCAACTCTGTTTGATTTCCCACTTCTGTGCTTCAGCACAAAGGTATAGCTTTGGAGGAACTCCACCCACTTCATGTGCCTTTGATTCAGTTTTGTTTGACTGTTAATGTACTGTAAAGCCTGATGATCAGTAAATAGAACAAAATCCTTTGGAAATAAATAGTGTCTCCACTTCTTCAGAGCCTAAACTATAGCATAAAATTCCTGGTCATAAACTAAATACTTTTTTTGAGCATCATTTAGCTTCTCACTGAAATAAGCAACAAGTCTGCCTCCTTGACTCAAGATGACTCCCTATTGCACTGCCACTGGCATCACAGTCCACCTGAAATACCTTGTTAAAGTTTGGGAGTGCCAAAACATGTTGTTCTGTGACCTTTTTCTTTAATGCATCAAAGCTCCTTTTAGCCCGTAATGTCCACTTGAACTCTTTTTTATCCCCTCTCATTGTTTCTGTGAGAGGTGCACAAATGTTGCTGAAGTTCTTTATGAACTTCCTGTAAAAGCTGGCTAGACCATGAAATGATCTTACTTCTGTTGTGCTTCTTGGGGTAGGCCATTCAATGATGGCTCTCACCTTCTCTGGGTCCATTTTCAGACCTTCTACTGAGATTACAAACCCCAGGTATACTAACTCTTTCTTGACAAAATTACACTTTTTTAGATTTATTAATAACTGCTCCTCCCGTAGCTTTTCAAAAACCCTCCTAATATGCATCAGGTGTTCCTCCAGGGTTCTGCTGAATATTAATATATCATCTAAATAAACAATGACAAACTTTCCTAGAAACTCCTTCAGTAATTCATTCATCAGCCGCATGAAGGTACTTGGTGTATTGGACAGCCCAAATGGCATAATCAACCACTCATACAAGCCCTCTCTTGTCTTGAAGGCTGTCTTCCACTCATCTCCTTCTCGGATATGGATCTGATGATAACCACTTTTCAGGTCAATCTTTGTGAAGTACTCAGCTCCACTTAAACAGTCCATGATATCATCCATCCTTGGCAATGGGAATCTGTATTTGATAGTGATTTTTTTGATTGCCCGAGAGTCTATGCACATTCTCCACTCTCCATCCTTCTTGGGTGCTAGTACTACAGGCACTACACATGGGCTAAGACTCTCCCTAATCAATCCTTTCTCCAGCAACTCTTGGACCTGTCTATTTAACTCCTCAGTTTCTACAGGTGTCATTCTGTGTGCAACTTTATTTGGCAAGCTTGATCCTGGCACCAAATCTATATGGTGGCTGATCTTCCTTCCTGGAGGTAAACCCTCAGGCACATTATCTGATACAATATCTGGAAATTCCTCCAAAATATCTAGGACTTCTGTCAGGGTATCTTTGCATTCCTCCTCCCTAACTCTAGGAATTATTGCATAACACAAATGTTCATGCTTCAAACCGTCCAAAAATTTTCTCCCTTCAACTAAACAGATTCTGGAGCTGTTACACACCTTTTCATCCACCTCCTTCATGGGTTTCAGCTTATGGCGTATGCCATTCTTTGTTAATGAGTAGGTGTTGGCACGGCCGTCATGCACTGCACTCCGGTCGAACTACCAGGGCCTTCCCAACAACATATGGCAAGCATCCATAGGCAGGATGTCGCACTGGACCTCAACACAATAATTTCCAATATTAAATTTAATGGAGCACTACTCATTGACCAAATCCCTATGGTCCTTCTATAACCATGCGACCCGATATGGATGCGGGTGCTTTTTCCTCTCTAACTGTAACTTGGTAACCATTTCTTTTGAAACCAGGTTATCCGTGCTACCATTATCAATAATAATATTGCAAACCTTGCCCGTGCATTTACACCTTGTGTAGAATAAACTTCTTCTCTGATCTGTGTCCTTCTCCTCATTCAATAGGACTCTTCTTATGATCATTGCTTCCCCTCTCTCCGCTTATTCAGAATGTTCAGACTCAGCATCTTCCTCTGCCACAGCAGCCCTGGCCGGACCCTTAGGCCTCTTGTTCATCCTTTCTCGGTGTTGTGGACACTCAAATGCCCGATGTCCTTCTTCACCACAGTGGAAACATGTCCCACGAAATACTCCTCTTCCAAACCTTCGTCCAGATCCACCCCGTCCTCTTGGGTAGCTGTTTTGATCACAAGGTCGATAAACATCCTCTTCCCTTTGATCTCGGTTGCTACCGGCTTCACCAGTCTTCTTCAAATCTTTATATTTTTCTCCACTGGTTCTCCCTCCAGTTCTTCCACCATGGCCCCTTCCTCTTTGCTTGCCTTCAAACCGCCTATTCAGTTTTTCTTCCACATTTAAGGCAAACTGGTAAGCATCCGCAATGGTGCTTACCCGAACTAGGCTCAGCTCTTCCTGGATACTGAGTCTCAATCCATTGATATAATGGGCTACCTTTTCTTTGTTTGCCTCTAAATGTCCAGTTCTAATAGAGATCTTGTAAAAATCCTTGGTGTATTCTTGGACAGTTTTGTTTGTCTGTCTCAAACTCTGCATTTTCCTTAGCAGATCCAACTCGTAATCTACCGAAATAAACTATCTTTTCAGATTTTCCACCATTCTATCCAATATTTTTATTCTCTCCTTCCCTCTTCTGTTCCTCTCCAACTGTATTCCCCTCCACCAAATGCTGGCATGACCCTTCAACTTGGTCTTAGCAAATCTGACCCGATGAGGACCTCCTCGTATTCGAAATATTCTTCTAAATCATTTATCCAGTCAATCACCTCTTCTGGATTTAGGTTTCTCGAGTATGTAGAAACCTCCATTTTTGGTTGCTTTCCAATCTGAGAGATGGCCTTGTACAACCTGGCTTGTGCAGGATCCACAGCCTCTTCTTCTTCCTCAGATTGGTCTTCTTCTTCATCAACTTCGTCTTCACTTCCCTCATCCCTTTCGGGCTCGTGCCTTCTGCATAGCTCCTCTTGCAGGGCTTGAACTTGTCTCTGCAAGGCTCGGAAGTCTTCGACCGACACCACATTTCCTACTCCACCACGGTTTCTTTATGGAGGCATTTTTCTTTCTTCCCTTACAAATCCTTCCATAGATCCTGGTGTAACTGCCTCTCTTCCGGCGATCTGTTACACGCCCAGGAGCTCCTGCTCTGATACCACTTGATGGCAAGCCGAGATTCACACAAACAACACTTCAAATTAATTTCTATAAATTACTTGACATAGTCTTACAATCCTTTCCAGGCATAGTTCTTCCCCACTCAATCTCAAACTCGCCATCCCTCACTTATAATGTTTTTGAGTTTTTATCGAGGTCTCGGCCCTCTAGGAAATTAATGCCCCACCTGAGAGAAATTTTGAAACAAAGAAAATTTGCTTCCTTCCCGCCATGTTTTCGAATTTCTTCCATTAATGTCGCCATCGCCCCGATCCGCTAAGAAGCTCGCATTAAAGACCCCCCCTTGTCCTGCAATCATCGTTTCACCCATACTGTCCATGGCTTGCAACTGTCGCCTTGTCAGAATACTTCCTTGCGATGGTTATTCTTGTTGAATACATGCGATCGTCCTCTCTAATTTAAAATACATGGCCTTCATATTTGTCTAATACATGTGGCAGCCCCGTGTCTACTTCAGCCTGTCTTCAATTTGGCCATGAAATTTTAATCCACGTGGCAGCTTCCAATTGGCCGTGATATTGTGACCCCCCACGCCCTTGAGCCTCAGCAGCCTTCAACTAGCCGCGATATCGTGACATGTCACGATATCGCGACCCCCCACGCCCTTGCACCTTAGCAACCTACAACTGGCCACAATATCGTGACATGTCATTATATCGCGACCCCCGCACCTCAGCTGGCCGTGATATCATGACATGTCATGATATCGTGACCCCCGCGCCCTACCTTAGCTTTGTAAAAAAAAATCGTCGCGATATCGTGACCATTTCTGCTCTTGCCTTTTACCTCGCCTTCGGAGTCGCGATTTCGTGACTCCCCAACTTGCCTTACAACACTTGCTTTATAGAACTTCTAGCCTTGTCACAAAATCATGACATGTCGTGATTTCGTGACTCCCCAACTTGCCTTACAACACTTGCTTTACTGAACTTCCAGCCTTGGAAAAAAAAAACCGAAATGAATCAAAATACAAAGTACTTGGAAAACTTAGAGAAAAAAATTTGGAGGATGCAAGATTGCTCTACTGTCGTCGGATGCTCTTGCATTAGAAGCCTTGATTTCCTCATTAACATAGAAACTCTTGAAAGAACTTATTTTCATGCTTGCCTTGTCCATACCTATTTTTCTTTTCATGCCTGGATTTTCCTACTTCCTTTTTCTTATGATTCTATTTCTCTTCACTACTACTACTTCTAGCTTCTATACAATTATATGGATAGTGACCAAAATTACCACAATTAAAACATTTCACATTCTTCATACCTTTGTGCTTTCTTGAGTCCTTCTTGTTTCTTCTCCCATAGTTAGCTTCTTCATTACTTCTTGAATCATCACTTGATTCTGATTTCTTATATTTTGTCTTTTTTGAAGCTATGAAAGTTACCTCTTTCTTGGAGTTGGTATCCTTTACTATCCTCATCTCATAAGCTGTGAGAATTCCATGTAACTCATCCATAGTCAACTTTTCAATATCTTTCATATTTTCTATAGCTGAAACTTTTCCATCATACCTCATAGGAAGTGACCTTAATACTTTTTGAGCAACACTGGAGTATTCAATTTTGAATCCATGTCCACACATGGTATCAACAACCTCATACATACGAAGCAAGTATGTAGCAATATCTTCCTCATCTTCCATATTCAAATCTTCAGATATTTTCTTGTGATTTTACAATTTTACCAACTTGACCTTTTTATCTCCTTCATATATCTGCTTTAATTTGTCCCATATCTCTTTTGATGATTTTTAGTGCATAACTTTCACAAATTTTGCTTCACATAAACCATTTAAGATTCCATTCATAGCTTTGGTATTATTCACATGCAATAGCTTACCATATTTATTTATGGAAGGATTAGTTGTAGGTGTTAACCCATTCTCAACTGATTACGATGTCTCATATCCTTGTGCCATCAAGTCTTCTTTTTTATGCTCCAGAAAGCATAATTGTTCCCATAAAATAATGGTGCCTTATTTGATGAAGCTCCATTTTGAGATGCCATCTATTTTCCTGTAATATCTTCCTTTAAGTTGTTAGACTCTTTTGAAGGAACCAAATCTTATACCAATTTAAGAACATAAGCGTATACTGATAGGGGGGTGAACAGTATAAGATCAAATTTTACTTTTTTTTTCTCAAAAAATATTATCCAATATTATCAATGGCAATATCAATGTCAGTAATTAAAGCAATGCATAAATCATCACACATATGAGAGACACATATTTAACATGGTTCACCCAATGTGGATTACATTCACAGAGAAAATATTTCTTCTAAATTTTATCAACAAATATCTTGGGAATCAATTCCCTATCACAATGTTTATGGACTTCTGTCCAAAGGAGACATCAATCCCCTATGATCTGATATGTGGATCTCTCTCCACATGAGAAAACTATCCCCTTACTCTGGTTCATGGATCTCTCCATAGGATAACTCTAACTCCTTACTTTGGTTCATGGAACTTGATCTAGGAGAAATCTATCTCGTCAAGTGGTTCATGGATCTCTATCCATAGAAGAACTCTATCTCTCCAGTTGGTTTACGGATCTCTCTCCACAACATAACTCTTTCCCCTTTGCTCTAGTTCATGAATCTCTATTCATAGGAGAACTCTTTCTCCTCTGATTTTGCTAGTGGAATTCTAGAAGACTTCTACCCCCACTGATTTGGCTTTTGAATCTCTCCATAAGAGACATTTGTTCCCACTACAATGGTTGATGGACCTCTATCCACTGGATACCTTTGCCCTCTCTACTATATCACCTCCAAAGCTTGCTCTCAACTCTATCTCAAATTTACACTAAAACTATCCCAAGTCTTCTCTCAAGACTTTATCAAATCTACCCTCAAGCCTTCTCATATACTTGCTCAAATTTGCCCTCAATCCTTCTCAAAGACTTGCTAAAATATATCTTCAATACTTCTCAAAGACTTGCTCAAATATACCCTCAAGAATTCTCAAATACTTGATCAAATCTGCCCTCAACCCTTCTCAAAGACTTGCTCAAATCTGCCCTCAAGCCTTCTTAAAGACTTTCTCAAATATGCCTTCAATGCTACTCACAAAACCTGCTAAAAAAAATTTAAATATTGCATACAAAACACAACTTAAATCTCTTTCAGAAAATCTTTCTTCACACAAATAAATTCTACTTAGAATTCGTTTAACCTATAGAGAATGATACTCTCTATTAAAAACTCAATTTGTTCTTCATACTCGCAAATCTTGTACTCAATTAACCAATCTATATCTCTTGCAAAATACCTTTCAAATCAAATCAAAACAGTGTATAACTTGTTTCACAAAACTAGTCTATCTTTCTTGCAAATTTTCTCTCTAAGATCAATCACACTAATGCATAATTTTTTCTCAAAAAATTGATCTCAAACACTTTCACAATTGCTATCAATATCTCTCAAACCAATGTTTAAAAGGTTTCACAATGATGCAAAAACTTGCTTTCAAATATAGCACAAGTAGTTCACAATCTCTAGAACAAATATCTCAATCTCTTTCAACAATGGAAGCACAATATTATACTCAAACATTTTCCCAATTGTTTCCAAAATTGTTCAACAATGAAGCACAAATCCTGCTTACCAAACAACCCTTTTATCTCCACCTTGTGTTCTAAAACATTCACTTCAAAAAAACACTTTAAACAAGAAATGATGTGCGCATACCTCTTAATTTGCTCTTATGGAGATATGTATTTAAAAACCTATATCACAAATAACTAATTTTTCTAGTGCCACTTCAAGGGTTAGATGGCAAGATACTTTCTCAAAACATCCACATGAACTTTCTTCTCAAAAATATATGCTCAATGAAAATTGAAATTGATATTCAATCACTCTTCTTTTGTTCTCAAAATGAACCACTAAAACTCAATAAAATATTTTATATCTTCCTTTCACCATGCAAGAGTTATAATAAATGTTAAGCAAATTATCACACCTTATTACTCCTAATATTGTAAAATAAAATTCAACCCAACAAAACCATAAATTACACATATAAATTCCTTATACACCTTATACCTCCTTAAAGTAAAATATTTCAATGCACCTCAATTCTTCAACAAGACCATAACATAATTTACTTAATACAGCACACATAGCACTAGGTAAAACTCCTTTTTTAATTAAAACAACCTTAATTACTCCACACTATCATTTTTAATTCAAAAATAATAAAATAATAAAATAATCACCTTATGACTCCCTAAGAAAGCGCATACCTTAGCCTTAGTGAATAATTATTTCATCAAAAATATTATTGTCCCCTTGCTATCGCCATCGCAATTCCCATTGATGTCAGTTGTTGGCCCATGCCCTAGCTTTGGCTAGGCCACTGTGTGGGCTAGCCGTCCACACAAAACTTAAACTGCACATGCTCTGCTTTATTCCTTATCTTTAGTGCTAACAAAGCTTTTAAAAAAACTTTGACTCTCTGCCTCCACCATTTATCAAACTTGAGACCTCCCTGCTGCTACAACTTAGTGCCAATGGATCTATTGTCTGTGCTAGCTGCCCATATGGGATTTCTTTTTGCTATCACCACTATTTATCCCAAATTCAACCTTGAAAAAGGTGTTACCCCTTTGTCCTTTCTCCCACACAACCACCAATGAAGTGCATACAAATTTCACAAATTTTGCACATGCAATACATAAAATTTTTGCATAACAAATACCAACTAAAATTTGTAATAAACTTTATGTTATATATATGCATTTTCTCTTATGATCCTTCACGTTGGCACTTGGGGAGGTATTTGAAAATTGCAACTTTGGTGCCCAACTAAACCTTTAAAATTATTATAATAATTAAATTAAATTAGATTTAAATATTATAATTTATATCTTAACCTTTGGGCCTTTTTAAATTTTTAGTTATTATAATTATTTAAATCTTTATAGATTTAAATATTATAATTTCTTTTTCTCCTTTGGACCTTTTATTTGGATAAAGTCTTTTCCACCATAAAATATCTTCCTTTTTCTTTTGCAGGCACCACCATGGTAAAACCATTAACCCTTTATATTTCTTGACATAAATGACAACTAATATCATAAACTTATGAAATTAATCCTTTGACATCGATGACAACAATATAATCAAAATTTCCAATAAACTCTTCTTCTAAATTAGGAACTCTTCTCTGAAGTTTTCTTCAAAAGGCTTTTGTGGCTCTTTCTTCTAGATCAAGGTTTCTATGGCCTTTTATTTTGCAATATGTAGGTCTTCAATATTCTATGGAGATCACCAATCTCCTATCTCCTCCTTGACTCATATTCTAGAGTCTCTTCTTCCTTGAGTCTGTTATAAGGCTACTGTGGTATTTTTTTCACTTCTACAATTTGTAAGATTTACAACTCTTGTAATGGAACCTTTTTCCAAAGTCTTTGAAATCTTCAGTCTTCCCCTCATTATTGAAAGTTTTGGAATGATTATAAGAAGATATTATTCCTAGCTCTCTTTTAGGAAGCTTCCAAAACTTTTTCTGAATCTCCTTTTCTTGCAACAAGTTATTAGAAACTGGAATGAAAGGATTTATAATTTTGGAGGTAATAATCTTCACTAGTTGATTTATCAATCTAGTGGTATGAATGTTGAGTCCTAGTCTTCACAAGTTTTTTTGCAACTCTGTGGAAATACTCTAGCCAAATGTAATCTCAAATTTTTTTTAACTAAGATTTATTTCAGTCCTTTCAATATTTCTTGTGACTCTCCCTAATCCTATCTTGATTCACCATGGCTTTGATACCACTATTATATTTTGAGGATATATGTAGTGGGAGAGATCTACCACAGGTCCTATTAAAATATAGATATGAAAGAAAGTAATTATGTAATATGACTAAAATATACTATAAATAGAAAGTGGTGAAAATATAATGCATTATGGAGGTGATGGTCACTCCATTAATATAAGCTAAAGAACTATATTGTGCTCCATACAAGATTTCTACCACTATCTACTACTCTCTGCTATAATGCACTTGATATGCTTGATATGAAATTTATATGAACTATCACTATGAGGCTCTTTATATAGGAAGATAGATTCCTTGGCCAACACTCTACCTAGTTGTACAAGGGGATACCTTTCACATTACAAATTGCACATTGACACTTGTGCATTTATTACATTGCTTGAAGTAACTAGCTAACTTCTCCCTAAAGTAATCTCCTACTCTAACTATGTACCAAAGGTGGTACATTTACATGATCCAAATTATGTAATATACTCTAACTCTAACAATGTTTTGTTCTTACTTTAGAATTAAAACAATATTCGATCTTGCAAATTAATTTTAATAAACTTAATCATTTACTTTTCAAAAATAAAAATAACCTTATCTATAGGAACTTTTGATTCATCTTTGCACCAAAGAAACTTAATTTTTGCATCCTTTTATTAATTTTTAAAAGGAAATATTAACTTAAAAGGCTTTACAAATTTTGTATTAGTCCCATATTAAGTAAAAAAGTTTTTGAATTCAACATCTTCCATTAACTTTATTTTGTAAGGATTTCTCTTTAATATTACATTTAGAGAAATTTGAGCTAAAGGGATCTTTTATCTTATGTAATTAAAAAGAATATTTGTAGTAAATCACTTTATTATTGCATCATTGATTCATTTGTCTAAAAGGCAC
This sequence comes from Wollemia nobilis, assembly GCA_028583015.1. NCBI lineage: Eukaryota > Viridiplantae > Streptophyta > Pinopsida > Araucariales > Araucariaceae > Wollemia > Wollemia nobilis. The sequence goes on from JAQPPZ010017255.1 coordinate 651,530, forward strand.
CATGAATTCATAAGTTGTATTCTATTTTGCTTTATGAACTTGTTTGTTTAAAAGGGATTCCTACTAAACAGTCTCTTTAATATTGCATCTAAAATTTTTAAATTTTTTAATAAAAATGGTTTTTAAATCTCATACATTTTATGAATCTTTATTTTAAGTAGTGAATTTTTGAGTTCTATATCTTTTCTGTATTTTTTTCTTATGTCATTTAATTAATAAAATTATATCTTAATTTTGAATGGTTTCCTTTAATATTAACCTGTAAAAAAATATATATATACTTCTTTGTTGTAGTTTCATTGGTTTTCAAGGTTTCTATAGGATAAAATAATAATCAAGTTTCTTTCAAAATGGAACAAGACAAAATCAAGCAACCAAACAAGCTCTTCGTAAAAAGCCTTAGTAGATTCTTCCTCTTTTCTTTGTTGCATGGTTTGATAGCTCACTTAAAAGAGGCTTCAAATCAAATAATTTAGGCTTTTCATTAATACATTTCAGGCATTGAAATAAGAAGTGCATGTAGTTTACAGTTAAGCTATTTTATTTGTGTGCATTACTTTTTTGCCCTTGCTCAGAAGGAAAATAATAAAAATAATTTGTCTTTATATTTGTAATTTTAGATTATATTTCATCAAAAGAGATAAAAAAAACATTTCTAGGTTAGATCTTGTTGGTTGCATTTTGTTTTATGCATCTTTCCATATATATATATTGTTAAGTATATCAATTTTAAAATTTAATAGTAAAGACCTTAGTCCCTCCTTTCCATTATTTATAAAATAAGCATTTGAAAGAAAAAATTATGTAGATTTGTATTAGGCTTATTCACTTGTTTGCATTTTGTCTAAAACTTCATTTTGCAAAGTTATATCTTATGCTTTATACTAGCATCAAATCAGAATTACATATAGGTATTTCTTGTTGCACTATTTGTATTCATTTGCATTGACTCATCATACTTTGCATTTAGACACTAGGATAATCTAAAACTTAGGTGTTTACATAAATTGACACACAAAAATTAGATACAGGGAAATCAAAATGTTCCCTTGGTGAACCCCAAAACTCTTCATTTTTCCAAATATAAAGCTAAAAAAATGCATAAATGATGGTTGAAAACAAGTCTTTTCCATATAAGTGTGGCCATCACCTCTCTAGGATCCCCTTTTGGCACCCATGTATTTGGTGAACTTGACATTAAAAACCACTCAAGACCCCATGTTACCATTTTGATCGAGCCAACCTTAATCAACATAAATTTCGTTAAATTATAATAAAAGACCATATTAATTTGTTTGATTAATTAAATCACATTAAATTAAAATAATAATAACATAACCACTATCAATCCTACTGGAGGAAGATCAACTACCCCTTGAGTAACCCAATGTACGACCCTTACTATTGTATGAGTACTTTAATACTCTTACTCTTACAATATTTTATGAGTGCTTATATTCCTTGGTGACAAGTATCACTTCTATTCTAATACTCCCTACCTCCTCTTGTATATCACCTTCTTAGACTTTCCTTAAAGCATGTAAAGGGTGAGAACTCATGTAGGAGACGTTAGAATTTCCTTCAAGGTGATAAGTGCCATCTTCCCTTTTTGCATGAGCCTTTTATTCTCAACGTCTCTCAATACTTAACATATTCTTTGGAAGGTTCTTTTATCAACATATTGTGGCCAACTTCTCCTTTGCTATATGCTTTCAATGGTGCTTGGTGTGAGTTGGTTCCAACTAGAGTAGTGAGCAATGCTTTGGTGTCTTTGAGCTAATATTATGAGCAACGCTTTGGTGGTTATGGGTAATTTTTTGGTGGAGTTTTGAGATAATCCAATGGTGCCCTTGAGTGCTCCTTATGGATGTACATATAGTTGGTATAACCTCTTTTGTGATTTATTTTCCCTCTTTCAACCTGCTATGTATTTACTTTTATGGATAATATTTCTCCTTCCTTGTATTATGCTATCTTTGCTTATAGGTACCTTGATACGACTTTCCAAAACTATGGATGATATGATCTCTTTGATAGGATCTTTTAACTTGCTTGGAGAATGCTTTTATACAACCACTTTAAACTAATTTCTCCTTGTGGAGAATGTTCCTTTGTGGCATTTTAATCCTGTCATTTTTTCTACGTAGGACAGATTAGTATGGTGCAAGATGATGTAAATTAAATTGTGAATATAATACCTTTTTGCACCTCCTTTTACAACCTTATTTTTGTTGGTTTTAATGACGGATTTCTTGTAGGCAATGGCATATTTTAAGGTTCTCTCCTTTGCTAGACAACTCTCTCCTTTTCTTGGTTATTTTTGGTAATGAATCCAAACTAATAACCACGTAGACAAAAAATTTTGTAGAAGTATTTTATGCATTATTATTTTTTAAATAGCCCTTAATTCACCTCGAATCTGAGACTCACCAAGTCTCAACTTGTAGCTTCTTTTATGGATTTTTATGGTGGCTTTCTTCTCCACTTCTTGGAGGAATATGATCTGATTTTTGTGGATTCTTTGGGCCACAAAATATTGTAGATTATATGCACCAAATAGTGTCTCTAGACACTTTGATAATCTACTAGTTTTGTGTCCTTTATCTTTAACAATCAACAAACACAAACTAACCCTTTTGAGATTAACTAGTTAAAGATCAACTAGTATAGTGATAATGGATTAATAAAGCACTTTAATGGTAACAATAATCTCACCGTATTTATCTTGTAAATAAACTCTCAAATTTGTATCAAATGCACTTAATAATCTTTGCAACTTTTAAGAGTAATCTGTAATGAACCCTTAATGAATAATCTACAATTTTCACTACAATCAATATTATAAGATGTAGTCTTCTTGATTTCTAAATAGATAATATGTAGGTGATAGATTTATTTCTTTTAAAAATATCCAACTACTATTTAATGTGCAAATATATCTTTAAAATGAACCCTCCTTTTTGCATTTTACTGTAGACTATAATATAAGTAATTTTTGTTTGCAAATATAATCTAAATATGGTGCTTAATGGAATTTGATAATGAACCCTTATTTTAAGTTCAACAAATTGCACCCAAGTTGCTTACCTTTTACTGGCTTTTGTAGTATATGTATATCTTGGTTTTTTGACTCACCAATTTGTTGTCTTGTAATATATGAATTTGCAGCTTCTTTTTGGCTATCCAAAATAGCTTCTTACTTCACTAAATTGTGGTCTTGAACATTCTATATTGAGCCTAGGCTTTGGTGGTTTAATCCTTCCAATGATCTTCTATTTTATACTATAGATTCAAAAAACTCTTATCTCTAAACTGTACCTTCTTGATGTGAGAGGTAATCTTTATCTCTTGGATTTTGTAGGCTTCTTCTATATGAATATTCCTTCAATATTATTGTTGAATTCTAACTTCAAACATGATCTTCTTCTTCTCAAGATTCTGAATGTCTTGAGGTCTTCACTAGATTCTTCTTCAGGATTTGGCACTCTTTGCCAAATTCTTCTTATCTTGGGCTTGTTGTCGGATGGCAATAATTGTCCCAAGTCCTTCACTATCAATAGCTTATCCTTGGTAGTGGATTTCTCCAATGAGTTCTAGAAAATATATCATTTTAAGTTAATTTATCCTCTACCAAGATGTTAGCCCTACAAACTTGGCTAGCATGGTTGGCTCATTAATAGTAAATCATACCATGATATCCTTCTCTAAGGATGATCTTCCTCTAGTATAAATGATAGGTTAGTTACATTTGTATATTAATTTCCATATTAGTGAGAAATGTATCAAAAATATTTTAGTATGCAATGGTTCATCCATTAATATTTACAACCTTAGAAAAAACTAACATTTTCATAAAAAATTATGACAATAAAAAGTGAGAAGTTGCAAAATCCATAATATTACCAGTTAAAGTAGAGCCTCACATTTTAAACACATTTTTATGTGTTTCCTAATGAATTAAACTATAATCTCCACTTAGGACAACCTTGGATTCACCCTATCATGGATAAGATATCATGGATAAGGTGATAGATTTCTTTGAGAGAGTTACTATTGATGTCATTCCACAATCTAGCAATCACCAAGTAGATGTAATAGATGCATTGATATTATTCATGTCCTTAGAATTGGATTATGAAAAAGTAAGAATCATTAATCACTAAATAAGAAACCCATAACCTTGAAACAGTCAAGAGTCCTTAGCCATATTCACCAACAAGCAAGCACTTATCCTCAATGCTTGGTATAGTAAAATATATTATTTCCTTAAGAGTGGGGTCGTATCCAAAGGCCTAAATCACAACCAAAAAAATAGCCTTAGGCAAATGGCCAGTAGCTTTATCATAGTCAGATATATCATGTATAGGCATACATTCAATGGCATCCTCTTGAGCTACCTAAATTTTGACAAAGCTAAAGTAGTAGTTTGAGAATACCACAAAGGGGTGTGTGGTGGTCACTTCAATGGAGATGCCATCACTAAAAAACTTATTCATATGGGCTATTATTTTACAACCATGGAAAATAATTCCTATAATTTCATATGAAAATATGATGTGTCAAAAATACAATAACCTCCTTCATGCTGCTAGCCAAGAGTTACAATCTATAACATCATCTTGGACTTTTTCTACTTTCAGATTAGATATCATAGGAAAAATTAACTCTATGTTCGTATATGGATATAAATTCATAATAATTGCAACTAGGTACTTCAGTAATTGTGTAGAGGCCATACCCTTATCTTCTTGTATTGGATATCAGGTATCCAAGTTCATATTAAGCTAGATCATTTCAAGGTATGGTTTCCAAAAAATAATAATTATCGATAATGGTCCATCATTTAAAATTGAATATATAACCAAGCTTTGTTCCAAGTTAAAAATCCAATGTAAGTGGTCAACCCCATATTACCCACAAGGTAAAATTCAGGCTAAATTATCAAACTAGGAATTAATTAAAATACTAAAGAAACTAGTTTGTAAAAGTGGTAGGGATTGGTATTTATAACTCTATCCTACCTTATGGGTATATCACACTATTGTACTATGATTGGTGCTATGCCTTATGCCTTGGTTTATAGAACTGGGGCTATATTCCCCTTTGAACTAGAAGTCTCATCTCTTAGAATCCTTCTTAAGGATGCATCTATTGGTGATGAGTATTGCCATGAATGACCAAGTTAGCTAGAACTACTTGATGAAAGACAAATCCATATCCTTGAACACCTCTTAGCATATCATCATAGGCTTAAAATAACCTATGATAATAGGATGTGATCCCACTTCTTCGAATTAGGTAACTTAGTACTTCAAAAAAATGTAAAAAAATATTAATGCTAAAGAAGATTAAAAAAGGTAAATTCAAACCCAACTAGTTAGGTCCATTCCTAGTAATTACCAAATTTGGTTTAGACACATATCACTTGTCTCCTTAGAAAATACAATGCACTTAAAAAGATATTATGTCTACTCATGTACTTCGCTAGATTGATTACTTGTTGCATGAACAATTCACCTACATGTGTTCATATACCTAATGCTTGGTTGCATGTTACATGCAATGTTGGGAGATTCATCATGATCGATGATGATTTTAGTTAGAACATTACATTTCACTTAGCAAGTAGCTAAGGTAGAGGGTCTCCCTTATTTTTGTCCCTAATGCATGTAAATATTGTTGGTTCCCTACATCTATTGCCTTGCAAACAACTTGCTAAGGTCAAAGCATCTTTACATATTCCACTAGCAAGAGGAAATTTTTGATCTAGCAAGGTATTTCTCCTTATAAATACTCCCTTGTTGCCCCATAAACATTTAGGAGGCACTTCCAATCACATTCAGTGTTTATAAAATGAGTAATCATAAATATACCAAACACTAGACTTGATTGAATTCATCTCCTGACTATTTATAAGACATCCTAGGGCAACCATCATATTTTACACTTTTTTATTTACATCAAAATATTTTTGTTTGATCCATTTCTACACTTAGGAGATGTGGTTGGTAGAATAGTTCCATGACTAACAAGTTCTTAATACACTTAGGTGTTCAACAACATAGGATTATTCTATCAAAAGTATCTCCTCAATGTAGGTATTTATCCAAGATCTTATCTAATTCATCTCTATACTAACAAATGGTATTTATTAGGATTATTTGATGATTGGAAAGTGCTTTTCTTATGCATCCAACAACATGATATAACCCTATAAAATGTTCTTTCTCAATATAGGGATCTATTGAAAATTCAAATTAATCATTCTTTTTGTTCTATAAACAACCTGAAGGTGATGTTTCCCTTTTCTACACATTGATGGAAATTTGTATGAGGTAAATATAGGCCTACCAATGATAAAAAAATCAAGAACATCATCCCTATACTATTTGTGAGATATTTAGGACAAGATAATCTTATCAAGATCCATCATATTCTTTCATAGAAGCTTTCTTCTCTTCTCTCACCATATATCAAGTCAAAAAATGAAAACTATAATTCCCTTCCCTATTTGAGATCCAAATTATTTTCATTTCTTCTATAAAATGGATCTATCCATCTTTATTTTATTTATCTACTTATATATGTACTTGCATTATTGTAAATTTTTTCCTAGATATCCTATAAAACCACAAGGGAGATTCTTGCAATGAGATCATAATAACCCTAGCTAGAAAATAGTTTAACTTGTATTATACTTCAAGAGGTCACTAGGCTAGCAGATCTCCATGATGGTTCCCCAAAATTATTCTTCATATTGTGCATGATTTATTGTCATAAATGCATGAAAATATCTCATAAATACATGATTTTCTTGAATATTTTATCATTTATTTTGTGGGTTAGAGGATGAGAATTATTCCTTGCTCAAATTATTTTCATAAACACACAACATTGAAGATATTTACAAGGAATAATTTCCATCATCCTTTCCCTAAAATACTTTGACTTATTCATTTTGCATACACTGCATGATTTTCTTGAACATACATCATGACTTTTGTTGTTTCAAAACTGAGAATCAATCCTTGATCAAACAATCCTCATATAAATTTCATGAGAATAATTTCTATTTTTGGTCCCCTAAAATCTTTGACATATATTTGCACTTCACCATTGAATTTTGCATGGTTTCTTGAGCATTTAGAATTAGGGGATTCTATGATGAATCGATGATGAAAAATAGTTATATTTTCTCATATGCATTGCACTTACACTAGGTCATTGATTCTAAGTGGATCCCCACCCCTAGGACTTTTTAAATTTATCTTTAATGTGTTGTTTGCTTTCATATTTTCTTGCATGTTGGAAATACACAAGCCCACTATTTCTAATGGGGATGGAGAATGAGAATTATTCCTTGATAAACTTATTTTCATATGATGGCACATAGTATTTGAAAATATTAATGAAGAATAGTTTTTATTCTACTCCTTCACCTAGAAGCAGATAGGCTTGTTGCTTACCAATATTGTTTTTGCATAGTTATCTTCAAAATGTATGCATATTATATTTGCTTATCAAATAACCAGATATTAGATCATCTATTTATGACATATACTCATTCCTCTTATGTTTGAAAACTCCCCTAGCTCATAGGTTGTTGAGGGTGGATAATGAGAATTATTCCTTGCTCAGATTGTTTTTATATAAAGGTATGTAACATTGAAGACATTTATGAGAAATAATTTATGTTCTCATCTCTCACTCAGTAATTTTGAACCTTTGATTTCTCTTCTTACATACATGCTTGCATAAATCAGTTGGATTATTATTACATGATTTGATTGTTATCTCACTTAATTGTATTCATATACATACTATCTACATTTAGAGTCAATATAATGTATTGTGATCCATGATGATCCTAGTTAGGATAGATTGCACTTTATATAGGTAGTTGAGGTAGCGAATCACTCAAAAAGATTCATCATAATTATTCCTAGGAGAACTAGGAACATTTCTAACAATTGGCTAAGCACATGGAGTTACTTAGTTGAAAGCCTTCAAAACATGTGTGTTCATAGGCTTCTTAAAAAAATCTTATTTTTTAAATTTACCACCTCCCCTTTTAATTTATTAAACCCTTGGTGGTAAACCCCTATATAATAAATAATAATCTCTTTTCAAAACTTACCATTTTGTCAAAAATAATTTGAATCAATTTTTAATATCCCTTAGTAGTTTTACCATTTTATCAATGTATATCTATTGAGCATGTTTGACTCCATCGAACTATCAAGTCTTTATGAGAATAACAAAAATTAGTGGTTTGAGCTCTAACTTGAAATGAAAATATGTATATTCTTGGTCTTCACACATTGATTTAACTAGTAATATACAAGAGCAAGTTTTGATTATAATAATTATGAAAAAGAAAATTACATAGATATAAATTAGAATAGTTTTATAGAGTCGTTCAATTACACTTATGTTTGAAACTAATCAATTTATTTTACTTCATTAATAAATATAAAAAAGCTCTTCAAATACATACAAAAATATTCTTAATTTAATAACATTCATATGTTAATGAGTTTTCCAACATCTAGTTCCCTGTATTCACAAATGGTGGTAATCTTATGTCTACAGACATTATGTGAATGAATGATGAATGATGTCTTTTGACATCCCTTAAACCTAACGGTAATATGTAAATAGTTGTCATTGAATGGTACCTTCTAATTGGTTTTTAAATTGAAACAAAATTAGAAGAAAGAAATAAATTATATTAATTGCATGAGTGAAAAGCAAATCACTAGAAATTTATAATATGAATTTTGAAAACACAAGTGATATAGAGCTAATAGAAATACAAGAGAGCCGAAAAAGATAGCCTAATTCTAATAATTATTGAAAGGAATATGCATATCTAGATGGTTTGAAGGAAACACTTGGATATATAAGCATCAAAAAAGTTAAACAAAACCTATGCTTGCTTGACCAAGTTTTGGCTCATCATCCATGAGTTGGATGTCACATGAACATTAAATAAGAGGAGTTATAAACTAATTCTCTCACATCCATGTTTGCTACAATAAATTAAAGAGACTACAATCATTAATTTTATATCTTGTAATTGGATGCTTCTATAAGTGGGATGGTCCATCACGATGGCATATAGATCATCCATGTTTTTTCTATCCATATGCAAAAAAATGAATAATAGTCATGTTGGTATTTTTGCCACATTTTTTTTTTTTCTTTGTTGTTGTTCATGCAAAATAATTAAGTTTTGTGCCAAAGCAAAGTAAGTGAAAACTGTCGCGATATCGCGACATGTCGCGATATCGTGACCTGTCACGTTTTTGCGGTGTCCGATGAAGAAAAAAAGCTAAGCACAGAAAATGACGTGATATTGCGACATGTCACATTTTCGTGACCTGTCCCATTTTTGTGCTAGAAGGCAGCAAAATGGAACAGTAACAGCAAAGTTGTCGCTACATCGTGACATGTCGCATTTTCGTGACTTGTTACGGTGAGGGAGCAAAAAAGGTAAATTTGTCGCGATATCATGACATGTCACATTTTCACGGCAAACAGTGGCAGGAGAGTAAAGTGATAGGTGCACGTCGTGATTTCATGATATTTCAGCAGCAAAGGGGGAGCGTCGAGGAAAATGTCGCGATTACGCGACATGTCACGATTTTGTGACTTGTCGTGTTTTCACGGGGCGAAAGTGGGAAGGACAACAAACAGAGGAAGATGTCACAGTTTCACAACAAGGAGCAGCGAAGAAGCCAAACAAAGAAAGATATCATGATTTTATGACATTTTTGGAAACAAAGCTAAATAGAGAAAGGTGTCGCGATTTCACGACTTGTCTTGTTTTCGTGACAAGAAAACGACCAAGGAGCAAGATGGTACAGAATGTCGCGATATAGTGACATGTCAAATTTTCACAATAGAAAGCAGCAATGAAGAAGAAGACAGGAAACATGTCACGATTTCGTGACATGTGTTTTTGCGGGGCGAAAGCTGAAAAGTACAAGGCGGGGAAAAATGTTGTGATTTTGTGACATGTTGTGGAAAAAAAACAAGGTGGAGAAAGATGTCGCGATTTCGTGACATGTCGTGGAGAAGAAGCTAAGTGGCAGAAACATGTCGCATTTTCGTGACATGTTACATTTTCCTGACTTGGAGCAGCTAAGGGACAAAACGAAGGCAGATTGTCGCGATTTCGCGACATGTCACATTTTTATGACTTACAAGAAGACGAAAGCCAACAAAGTGGAAAATGTCACTATTTCGTGACTTCTCACATTTTCGCAGAAGTGCATGAAGATAAGGCGCAGCAAGAGGAAAGTGTCACGATTTTGCGACATGTCGCATTTTCATGAATTGTCGCATTTTCATGGAAGTAAACGAAAAGAAGGCCAAGCGAGAGAAGATTGTCATGATTTTGTGACATGTCACATTTTCGTGATTGGTGGCAACAAGAGAAAGCAATAAGGAAAAAATGTCACGATTTCGCGACATGTCGCATTTTCACGACCTGTCACATTTTCATGACAAAAGCAACAACAACGGTCCAATAAAGTTATGTCCGCATATTTCTTCAGTTTGCATAGGAGATCGTAAGGAGAAAATGTGGATCAAATGAAGTAATATTTTAAATGCTCTCCAACTGATTTTGAGATCCAAGTCAGAGAGGCTCCAATATTAAATGTTTTGTTGTTTACCTATGTGCACAAGATGGGAAAACATGTTAAAACAATTTGTTCTCGAAGCCACAAAAATTAAAGATGCCTCCGATATTAAAAGCTCTTGTTCGTGATCTCCTAACAAATTCAACAATGCCCCGAGAATGGTCATTTAATGGATAAATTTGGTCCCTTGTTTTCGTTCAATTTTCAAGCTTGATCCATAAAAGCAGGGAATGTGTTTTCTCCAAGGGGGATTGTTTCTCTTTTCAAGTGCATATTTTGTGGATCCCCTCTTCAAAATCTGTTTTATGTTTTAAATTTTGTGATACGAAAAGAAGAGGGAAGGCCTCTATAAATACCAATGTATATCTCAAGAAAATTGGAGGACCTTCTTGCAAAAATTGAAGCAAAAATCCTAAGTGCATTTTGCTCTATTCTTAGTGTCTTTTGAGTTGGTAATCCAAATTGTTGTTCATGTGATGCTTTCTGTAATTCACTTCTGTTTTGTCAAGTGCTAAAGTTTTAGTTGAATTCTGTTGTTCTGAATTTGGCTATGTTTTCATTTGAGTTTTGAAGTATAATTGAAGGTAAATTCATGGTCAATGTTTGATCCAATTTCTGTATATGCATTCTAAGAATCAGTTGCTGCTTATCTTCAGGACCTAGTTGAGGTTATTTGATATCTGAGGTTGTTCTCCCTATTAATTGTCGACTTCGGCCATATTTCCATCTCTTTCTGTTATTTCTCTTTCTTTCTGCATTTTCCATTTCTTTCCCGCACCCTTATCTTCAAACAATTTTAGATTAGTTTGGGATCCAACCCTCTCTAGAGATTGGCCCGAGATACTTCTCCTTCTCTCGGCATTTCAATGTTGGCCGATTCTAGGGCGCATTTCATATGACTATGTGGATTCATGACCAATAGTTTTTGGCATGCCCGATGGGACAACAGTCTCCATATTTTAAGGAAGCTCGATTTTGGTGAATCTCTGGCTTGTTTTCATCTAGCAAAATCACCTGGCGACTTTTTTGAGCTAAAGATCCAAATTTATTGATCGTAGATTCCTTTTTAAAGCTAAAAGAAGACACCTCGAAGGAATCAAGGTTTGGTGAGCAGCCTTGACCTCACAAACGAAGAAAATAATGTTCACTTGGCGACTCTGACTTAGTGTCAAGAACCGTGATCTTTGCAGACCACTGCTATAAATGGAGAGGGTATGCTATCCCGGCTGGGATGATCCTAGCCCTTTGAATCTCCAAAGTTGGCACGAGATTCCCAAAAGTACCTTGAAAACCCTGACAAAATACAATGGCACCAAGGGAATGGCCCGAGAGCACCTTGAAGATGTTGCTACTCTAGCGACCCTCCATGACATAACCCACGAAGATGTCATGATCAGACTTTTGGTTCTGTCTCTAGAAGGAAGGGCGCTGTAGTGGTACAAAATGCTTGGGTGTAAGAGCATCTACTCATGGGATGAATTAGCGAAAGTGCTCATCAACACATTTGATGGCTCTCAAGATCCCTTCCAGCTCTTGATGCACCTCTCCACCATCACGAGAGCACCTTTGGAGAGCATCACAGACTTCAATGTCTGATTCTGCAAAAGTTGGAAGAGAATTCTAGGGGATATTTAGCCGACACTCGCCCAGGCCCACCTCTTCTATGTTCGAGATTTCCACCCGGACATAAGCCTCCTCTTTTTGCAATCAAGTGAACGTAGATTCCCTCAAATATTTGAGGAAGCAGTACAAGCGAAGCAGCTTCTACTCCTATCCAAAAAGTAGTAGTAGGGAGAAACTCCATCACTTTGTCCGGTATTTTTTGCTCCTATTGATCTCGCGTAGTATTCACCATGGAAGATTCCTCATACTGTGCAGAGGCATCGAATGTAGCTGTGTGGAGCTCGAGAAGCAAATCTCATCCTAGGCCAACAATGGGAATATGCAAGCACCATCCAAGCGATGAATAATATGGTTGCTTGTAGTTTCTATCAGGATATGGGCCAAGAAGGGGAACAGGCTCAAGTGGTAGAACCTGAGAGCAAAGAGGGCACATTTTTGCACCCTTTTTGTGTCCTAGGGCATAACACACAAGTATTCAGCTAGAACCCAATAAGCAGGCCTCACCAAGAGGCTAAGCCTGAGGAGATCTTGGAAAAAGATTTTTCGCCAAAAAAATCTTGTTATCACATCAAGGGGTTGGAGGAGCTTGTACTCAGCCCACAACCAGTGGACTCTTTAAAGTGGTGGTATTGGCTCCAGCCATCACTACAACCGGTACCCGAAGAAGGCCCCCATATGGCAAACCTCTTACCACATTATTTGTCAACTATATGGGTACTGGTATGCATGATAACTTTTCACGTTGCACCCTATTCGTAACATGGAGAACTTCGAGAAGAGGCCAACCAGACTTCAAATATCAACTAAAGTACATTCAAATCTGGTCCGGACACTGTAGATTCACCGGATAGGCACCCGAAGCTGGGTTTGTGGTGGCGGCATGCCAATCATGTCGCAAACTTCTGTGTAAATATTGTAAATAGCCCGACTAGTAAATAAAGTGCCAAGGGAACTAAGTGTTGCTTAGGATCTTAGGTACAATTTTTTGTTTATTTTGTGTGTGTTTCTTTTTAGCACTCCAAAGATATAGCAATTTTGCTTCAAAAAAAAAGGAAAAAAAAAGCACTACTTATAGGAGTTCCCCTTTGTGCAGAATTCGTCAACTTCGGCTCCTTTTGCACACGAGCCCGCAGGTATGTTTATTTCTCTCTTTTTCTTTTCCCTTCCCAGCAAATAGTGGCTTTCATCTACTTCTTTCTTCCACTTTCTTATATTCATTCCCTTCTTTCCCACTCCTTTTTTCACTGTACATAATCAAGCCACTATTATTTTTTCTACTCCCCTCTCTGATGTTCTCATTTTTTCACTTCCCATTTCTTCCAATCCTTTGTCTTTTGAGCACTTCTCCACAGTTCCCACCACTTTCTTCATCCCATCTCCTTCCATTTCATTATTTGTTTTCATGGAATCCCAGCAACTGGTAACACAGTAGCACCCTCTTCAGTTTTTGTCTCTACCGCTTCTACTCCTCCATATTCCACCATTCCATCATTCATTATTCTCGTTCCATGACCTACACATCTACCAGTCATCACCCCATTCATTCCTATTTTTGCAACCCAGGTGCTTCTCACCACTACCATGAAGACCCTGTCACAGCACCTGGTGATTACCCAGCTCAACCGAGCTAGGTAAAATGTAGTAGTTAAAGGAATAAGGGAAGTTCTGCTATTCCACAAATTTCTACTGAAGATCTTGTTTTAAGTACCGAGTGCCAGCCAGAGCTTGTTGCAGTAGCCCGCAGAAACATCCAACTTCAACCAGCACTCACTTCTTCTGCTCTTCCAGCTTCTTGACTTTGTTTCCCAATGAATAAAGGCTTGGGGTTTGTGCATACAACATAACTGTATACCCCGAGAGCCGCCAAGAATGTTAAAAATTTTGCCACATTTTTTATTTTTCTTTATTGTTGTTGTTCATGCAAAATAATTAAGTTTTGTGCCAAAGCAAAGTAAGTGAAAACTGTCACAATATAGCGACATGTTGCGATATCGTGACATGTCACATTTTTGCGGTGTCCGATGAAGAAAAAAATCTAAGCACTGAAAATTTCACGATATCACGACATGTCGCATTTTCGCGACCTGTCACGTTTTCACACTAGAATGCAGCAAAAGGGAATAGTACCATCAAATTTGTCATGACATCGCAACATGTCACATTTTTGTGACTTGTTGCGGTGAGGGAGCAGAAAAGGCAAAGTTGTCGCGATATCACGACATGTCACATTTTCATGATAGACAGTGGCAGGAAATCAAAGTGATAGGTGCACATCACGATTTCATGATGTTTCAGCAGCAAAGGGGGAGCGTCAAGGAAAATTTCATGATTACGTGACATGTTGCGATTTCATGACTTGTCACGTTTTCATAGGGCGAAAGCAGGAAGGATAGCAAATAGAGGAAGATGTCATGATTTCGCAACAAGGAGCAGCGAAGAAGCCAAAGAGAGAAAGATGTCATGATTTCATGACATTTTTGGAAACAAAGCTAAAGAGAGAAAGATGTCACGATTTTGTGACTTGTCTTGTTTTCGTGATAGGAAAGCAACCAAGGAGCAAGATGGTACATAATGTCATGATATAACATGTCGAATTTTCACGATAGAAAGTGGCAAAGAAGAAGAATACAGGAAACATGTCATGATTTCGTGACATGTCACATTTTCGTGGGGCAAAAGCTGAAAAGTACAAGGTGGGAAAAAATGCCACGATTTCATGACATGTTGTGGAAACAAAGCAAGGCAGAGAAAGATGTCATGATTTCGTGACATGTCGTGGAGAAGAATCTAAGTGGCAGAAACATGTCATGATTTTGCGACATATCACGTTTTCATGACATGTTACATTTTCGCAACTTGGAGCAGGTAAGGGACAAAACGAAGGCAGATTATCGCGATTTCGTGACATGTCGCATTTTCATGACTTACAAGAAGATGAAAGCCAACAAAGCAAAAAATGTCATGATTTCATGACTTGTCGCATTTTCACAAAAGTGCATGAAGATAAGGCGCAGCAAGAGGAAAGTGTCACAATTTCACGACATGTCGCATTTTCGCGACATGTCGCATTTTCACGGAAGTAAATGAAAATAATGCCAAGTGAGAGAATATTATCACGATTTCGTGACATGTCGCATTTTCGTGACTGGTGGCAACAAGAGAAAGCAGTAAGGGAAAAATGTCGTGATTTCGCAACATGTCGCATTTTCACGACCTGTCACATTTTCGTGACAAAAGCAACAACAATAGTCCAATAAAGTTTTGTCTGCATTTTTCTTCAGTTTGCAATAGGAGATCATAAGTAGAAAATATGGATCAAACGAAGTAATGTTTTAAATGCTCTCCAACTGATTTTGAGATCCAGGTCAAAGAGGCTCCAAGATTAAATGTTTTGTTGTTTACCTATGTGAGCAAGATGGGAAAACGTGTTAAAACAGTTTGTTCTTGAAGCCACCAGAATTAAAGATGCCTCTGGTATTAAAATCTCTTGTTCGTGATCTCCTAACAACTTCAAGCATGCCTTGAGAACGGTCATTTAATGAATAAATCTGGTCCCTTGTTTTTGTTCAATTTTCAAGCTTGATCCATAAAAGTAGGGAATGTGTTTTCTCTAAGGGGGATTGTTTCTCTTTTCAAGTGCATATTTTGTGGATCCCCTCTTCAAAATATGTTTTATGTTTTAAATTTTGTGATACGAAAGGAAGAGGGAAGGCCTCTATAAATACCAATGTATATCTCAAGAAAAGGGGAGGACCTTCTTGCAAAAATTGAAGCAGAAATCCTAAGTGCATTTTGCTCTATTCTTAGTGTCTTTTGAGTTGGTAATCCAAACTGTTGTTCATGTGATGCTTTCTGTAATTCACTTCTGTTTTGTCAAGTGCTAAAGTTTTAGTTGAATTCTGTTGTTCTGAATTTGGCTATGTTTTCATTTGAGTTTTGAAGTATAATTGAAGGTAAATTCATGGTCAATGTTTGATCCAATTTCTGTATATGCATTCTAAGAATCAGTTACTGCTTATCTTCAGGACCTAGTTGAGGTTATTTGCTATCTGAGGTTTTTATCCCTATCAACTGTCAGCTTCGGCCATATTTCCATCTCTTTCTGTTATTTCCATTTCTTTCTACATTTTCCATTTCTTTCCCGTACCCTTATCTTCAAACAAGTTTAGATTAGTTTGGGAGCCAGCCCTCTCTGGATATTGGCCCGGGATACTTCTCTTTCTATCGGCCTTTCAATGTTGGCCGGGTCTAGGGCGCATTTCATATGACTAGGCGGATTCATGACCAACAAGTCAATTTCACAGCAAACAACTCCTACAAACTTATTTCAAGTAGTAAAAATATAAGTGGAAAATGTACAAAGACTACTAGATGGCTAGGAATTAAGTCAATCGATTTATATAGATTAATAATTGAGATAAATGAAAAGAAATTTATGGGAATACAAGAGAAAATAAAGACACTCCTATACTCTCACTCTAGCCAACGATCTCAAGAAGTTTACAAATTACAGTTTTTACTCCACAATCCATGTGGCTCATGAAGCATGATTCAAGTTAAATGATTTTTTTTTTAATACTTCAGCTTATAATAGAAGATAAGACTCTTAATATTATTTTACATCTCAAAGAAACAACACTAGAATGTTATAATAGTATTCAAAAATACATATGGATACAAAAATTGTACAGAGGTCCAATATTAAAACTTAATGTTTAAGAAGATAAGATTTGAAAATAATCAGACACCTTTACAAAATAGGTAGAACTTAAATAATTGGAATTAAGAACAAAGTAAAATCACCAAAAACATAATGGTAAGACTTTATTACTTCTATAAAAAATATCAAATCCTTAGGTACAATGAAGGAAATTACCATATCAACTAATATTAAATAAATCCCAAAGAGAAAAATAGTACATGAAGTCATATCACCAGCCCCTAAAACAAAGAACTATAAACAAAAATGCAAACCACCCTTATAAGCACTCATCAAGAAAATATAATAAAAAGAAATCCAAAAATTACAGTCTCAGAAAAAATATAGTCCAACATAAGAAATAGGGAGCCATGTCCAAAGTGTGTAAAATATCACTTCGACAAATAACATAACATAGAAGAAAAAGAATATAGTAACATAATATTTATATTATTTATCTAGCTTAATATAATATAACATTTTTTTGGCTAGAAAGAAGTGACTGTGATATAGGTATTGAGTGATATTTTTTTCCAATTACAAAAACATATCCACAATCAGGATTCTGTCAGGATATCCTCTCTTGAAAGAAATATTCTAATTTCTCATAAATGCATGACAATTAACAAGGGGACTGTTTAATTGATCTAATTAACAAAATTTGAAGTTTGTAAAAACTTTGTTGTTCATGAAAATTGTTAAAATGTGTAGTTAATTATCAAATATAATCACTTCAAAATAAAAACCTTTAAATTCAATAAATATTTGATTTTAACCTTTGAAACTTATTTTAATCAAATTATCCAAAATTTATAATGTTTGCATTTAATATTATTATTTGGACAATAATTGATTAAAATCAAATGATTATTATAAACTATGCAATGTCGGGACTTCAAATTTTCATATTGAAATAATCATTTACCTTAATAAAAATTTGAAATTTGAATTTTCATCTTTATGTATTTTTTTTAGGGTTTTGATTTTTTTATTCGATGAATTTAAAAAAAAATGCAAAATCTAGGGTTTGAAAAAAGAAGAATAAAATGAAATAAAATAAAATAAATAAAACAAAAATAGAACAAGTTACTGTAACCTATGAATTTTCACCCTAAATTGTAGAGAAGATAATCTAAACATTAACCAAACTTAAACAAACCTGTCTTCACACAATCTGCATTAAACCTAGTGCAATCTTCTAAGGAAATAAACAATATATTAAAAATTATTATTTAAATAATGACACCATCTGCATGCGCATACATTATTCAAATAAATTTAATATATTGAAATAAAAAAATAATCAATTAAATACTTCTTCAAAAAACCTTGAATCTGGCAATTTAAATGGATGAAAACCTTCAATACAACAACCCGAGAGGAAACACTTTCTTCAACAACGAACCATATCTCCAACTCCTCTTCTTCCAAAATGCTTCCAAAACCACCTTCTTGGGTCTCAATACCTATTTATAATATTATAATTTATTGTTTTTAATTGTTTAGTGGCATAACTATTCTACAGTAAGTTCCATGCTTTTTAGTGCTTGTATAATTGATATGGTGACATTTAATATTTTCTACCATGGCCCTTGCATTATCCATGAGATTGTTTTTTATTAATCCTTGTTTTATTCACCCTTTATTTTATTTATAATGTAACATCCCTCAAGTCCTTAATGACAGCAACATCACCAACTTCATAATCTTAAAGCGCAGTTAATGAACAACTTTATCTTGAGGTATTAAGGACACACTATTTGATCATCTAATTTGATAACATCCCTCATATAGCCTAAGTAAAAACAAAGGACAAGATCGATATCGAGGTACAGGTGGCTTTGTACTTGTGTAGCATTTCTTTACTACTAATATTCGTTCACTAACTTCTACATAAAAATATAATTTGAAAACCTAGAGAAGAAAATATTTGGAATTAGAGAGTCATTTGTATTTAGACCATGGGATGCACCTCCAATGGAAGTAGATGTTGTTGCTAATCCTGCTTCGTTCATTTGAAGAGAGGATGGTCCAGATTGATCAACTATTCTCTTAACATGCTTGTTCTTCCAGTATCCCCCACCAAAAAGAATATTATGTAGACTCCCTCCTCTCATCCAATAGTTTTTATAATAGCAAAACTTGGTGTTGGACAAATCGCAACAAGTACATAGACGGAGGTGGCTTTCAACCAGGTTTGCTCCATCATAGGTCTTGAACAAGATGGAAGTATGCTATCATCCAAGGGCTTTAGGGATATTTGGTGCATAATGCTCTATGACCAGTCGAAGGAATCCATGCAAACTTGGATAGAGCTTAGCACTATTCCAACTCAAGATAACTCCGTAACCAGTTCTTGAAAGTGCTTATATGTGGAATAAACACAGTAGGAAACAAAGAAATTTCACACCTTTTTCTGGAGTTCCAAACTATGAATACATGGAACACAATAATTTATGGTGCCAGGCTCATGATCGATGAGAAAAATTGAATGCTAAACTCTTCGGATCTTGAGATTCAATTCGATATGGGTCATAAACAAGAAAAATCTTCTCCTGCAACACCAGATTTGCTGGATGAAACTTGAGACCCGACTATTGGAACATGAGCATTCTGAGAGAATCCATTTGCATGTGCCATATTGATCATGTCAATACTTCCACTATCGTTTTAATCTCACATGCATCCAGAGACAACGCGATGGAAGGTTTATCAACGTGAACACTTGTAAATGCATATGATGAGTTTTTCACTATAAAATTTCATGTTTTTGTTTACTCGAACATTGGTGGAAGCTTAGAAATCATACCTCAATATTGATTGCACTCATTGGAATCCATGCCTCCGTATTGACTGCGCTCATACGCTGCGTCCGTTGGGTGGTCGAATCTACCTCAAAAATCGGGCCATCATTTTTTAACCTACATAACTAAAGAAAGCATTTCAAAATTAATATTTCATGAATTTAATAAAAATAAAATAACAAAAGAAAGTATTTCAAAATTAATATTTCACGAATTTAATGAAAATAACATACTGGGGAAAAAATATAAAATATTATTTTGATTTATTTTATTTTATTTTTTATTTTTATTTTTAATGATAGGAGTCTAAACACTATTTTGTTTTTGTACAACTTGAGTGGATCAACCTAAACATATAAATCAAAACTTCATCAACATCAAAATTCAAGTGAGTCCCCAAATTAGGGTACGTTGTGCAATGGCAACACCAAATGGTGATTCTGTTGGAAAATATTCCTAAGTATTTTGGATAAAGAACCCAGACTAAAATCAAGAAAACAAAAAATCAACATAATTTAGAACAGCCAATAATATCTAAGAAATATGGGGTTAAATAATACTCTACTCGCTTCAGCTTAGTGTGTATTTTGTGCATTCATTCATTATTTTTTATTCGATCAGAACTCTATCACATGTTTTGCAATTAGGCTTTTTAAAGATGTCACTCATAAAAATTTACCTCTACATTGCTCCATTACCAGTCAAGCATCCATATCTCTGATGGAGATGACCTTGATCTCTTCTAGACCTTGCTCTACTACTAGCCATGCGTCTATAGCCTAGGTAGAGATTATTTGAAATACTCAAGCTTTTGATTGATTTGCATTCTCTTTCTTTTTTATAGTAGTAGCATTTAATTGCTTTGCAAATATGACATATACATCTTGGGTTAGAGATAACCTAAGGCTTAAGATGGAGTGTTTAAAGTGTTTGCCTAATAAAAAAACCAGAATGACTTCATCCTTTAGAGTCCAAAAATATCCTTTAAATATGATGTTACATTGAAGATTCAGCAAATGTTGTACTTATTTCAAAATTCACTATTTTAATCTACAATCTATGAATAACTACTAAACAATCCAATTTCCTTAGCTTCAGTTTCATCTAATTTCAAACAAGCAATTCGTCTTCCATAACTAAGAAATATTTCCTTCAAATGGACCAAGAGTTCATTGCAACTACACAACAATACTATAATTAAAGGGGTAAAACAAAAACACATTACAAAAATAAAAAGAAAAATGTGAAATTAAACCAAAACACAAAACTTCTTATGAACTTACATTAATAAAAACACAAAAAATAAAGCAATACAAGACATTGAAATCAAAGATAACAAACAAAAAAATATAGGAATACTGTGTCCAAATGGTATATCCAAACAAGAAATTATGTACAAGAAAGTGCGCAAAACAAGAAGCTATGTACAAGTGATGAATATATTCTAGTATCTCAGAGATGAAAATAGTGTTAAAGTGAAGACATGAAATCTAACACAAATTCTCACAAATAAAAAAATAAACTAACTAAACAAGCAAAACTGAAACAAACAACAAAACACTTAATGATAAATGAATTTCAACATTAGAGAAAATAAAACAAATGAAAATTGAATCTAAACATTGTAAAAGAAAACACATGAAAACAAAAAACTATGTACAAAGCTATTTACAAGGCAAGACTTGGGATTTCTCATATATGAAATTTTCCAGGATCCCAAACACGATTACCATAATTTGAGAGATGCCCATAAGAATAAGCATTTTGATTTTGATGAGTATTATCCAGTTGTGATGTCCTTCACAATGACCCCAAAATTTGGGGACCCACTTGAAATTTGAAAGTTGATGCCAAAATATTACCTGCAATTGAAATTTGGAAGTTGATGCCAATGCATTGCCTGGGTTTAGAGTTCATATTGTCACCATTGGAATGTCAATAATATTCATCTTTATGTGTTTTTTCTTATAGCAAGTGCATTGTCAAATTTCACCTTGAGATCTAAAATATTTTGAGTTATGTTTGCAGGGTCGTGTTGTAATTTAGTGATTAAAGCCTTAGTTTATCATTGTTACCATTTGAAATATTGCAAAATTGGTGTTCCTTAGGAAGGTCGTATAGCAGGGTTTAATTCACAAAAAGGTATGAGATTTTGGATCTATGCTTTAATTCTAGCACATTGTGGTTCCATCAATTTAGCATGAAGTTAATGTGTTTTGTCGATTTAATTCTTTTGAGATTATTTTGTTAGTGTGTGGTGTTATGTATATTTTTGTTCGTATGTTATGTTTAGTTATGTTTTAAATTAATTAAATTATAAAGTTTTATAACTTTATAATTTAATATAGTTAGAATGGCTATATATATATATATATATATATATATATATATATATATATATATATTGTATTTACATGGTGGAATTGATAGTCGCCACAAATCCGGGTAGGCTGTCCAGCTTTTATGGCCGCCATAGTATTCTGCGTTGTCTGCCCCAGATGTCGCCACACAGATCTTCGTGCAGTCCGCCCCTATAACCACCATGCCATAATCATTTTAAACCTTTTACGCCACTGAAAACACCAGGGAAAGGGATAAGCGTTTAGTCCGACGAGGCCCGAGATTTGAACCTTGGACCTCCACCCCCTTATGGAGTTTGGATGAACCAATTGGTGTACACCTCGGACCTGTTAGAATGGCTATATTATAATCATGTTTTAAATTAATTAAATTATAAAGTTTTATAACTTTATAATTTAATAATATTTAATAAGGTTATTTTATAAATGTTTTATATTCTAATTGATATTTGTCTTGTTGGCAGGATTATTAAAGTATGTTGAAAAGGTGTTGGTGACATTAGGGTTTCATGGACATGTCTTAATTTTAATTTTTGAATGCCAATGAGGAGAAATAATAAATCCTTTGAAAAGGCTTTATTGATATTAGGGTTTCAAGAATTCATTTTTTAAAAACTGATGGAATGGAGTAAACTAATAAAGATGAATGAATTTCTCAAGTTATAAATGGAGAATTAGAAACAAAGGAGGGGGTCATACATTTTTGCAGAGGAGAGAAGGAAAGTTGAAGGAGCAAAAGAAAGGAAAAAGGAGCTATAGAGAGTTGGAAATTATAGAGAAACAAATTTTTTGATTATATCAAAATATTTTAGGGATTCAAATAAGCATCATCTTGGTATTTGAATTATAATTAAAATGTTTGATATACTTTTCAATAATTAAAAATTCCATGGAAGATTGCATCATAGCATTGTTCTCTTGTGTAAATATTGGTGGACAATGATTTGGTTTAAGTCTTTGTGATTATTTGTCTATAGCATTTGTCCGAGATAGAATAATATTTCTTATTTATAGAACTTTTGATTATTTATTTGATATTCAATTATGTTTGCATAGCCTAGTTCAATGTTCATGAAAATTAAAATTTCATACTAGGTTATTATTAATTTATTATTTAAATATTAAATTGTTTTAATATTTAAATAAATATATATATATAAAAGATAAATGAGTACTCTGGTTTCAACTTTGATTTAATAAAGTTGAGAATTAGGGTTGATATCTTTTATTGAAATTTGTTTGGATTTCATGCTTCAAATACCGTTTTATTTATTTACCGATCCAAACCCTACATTGAGAGGATTATATTTGTTATTAAATATTTAATAGGAAAATAATATGAGAAAAACATATTTATGAACTTGATTTTCAAAGTATAAAATTCACAGTTCATAGATCGGTTTTATATTAAAACCTATGGATTATAATTATAAGATTTGAAAATCTTACAATTTTAGGGTTAAAAATTATTACTTTATTTCATTTCCAAATATTTTAATGTTGATTTTATATTTGGGATGAATAAATTTTTTTATAAACAAGTATTATGGTTCTAACTTTGATTTAATAAGGTTGAGAATTAGAAGTGTTTTTTTTATTAAAGTTTGTTTGGATTTCATGTTTTAAGTATAATTTATTTATGCACAAATCCAAACATCACATTGGAATATTATGTTGGTTATTAAATATTTGATTTCATAAATATTTAATAAACAAATATAATAAGGAAGTACATTTATGAACTTGATTTTAAATCATAGAACTCACAGTTCATAAATAATATTTATAGCAAACTCTATGAATTTATGATTAATAAGGTTTTTAACACCTTATGATTTTGGGGTTAAACATTTTTATTTTTTATTCATTATCTCAAATAGTTCAATGTTAATTTTATATTGGAGATGAATAAAATCTATTCATTAATTAAACCGTAGGTTTTTAAAGGTGAATATTTATAATCATGGCTTATATCATCATTTTGAAATTTCACATACTTTAATTTTTATTAAGGTAATTGAAATTTCACATTAATTAAAATGCTAAGGCAAATTGTTATTTCAATTTAGTTTTGAAAGCATTTTAATCAATGGTATTGTTAAGTTTGCATCAATAGATCTTAATCATAAGGCAGATTTACTTTATCATTTGGATAATAAAATTTGATGAAAAGCATGTTATAGATGATAAACTTGAAATCATTTACTTAATTCCTAGGCCCCTTGTAAACAAAAACTTGCAAAACCAAAATTTTATTCAGGCACTTATATAAACATCTATGCATGACACATAAAACATTAAGTGAGAACCTTGGAGAAATATTATGTTCTTTGCAAGAGAGAATTTAAATTCTAAGTTGTCGAGTGGTTTCGTAACCTGACAAAATCACACCTCAACACATCCCATAGTAACATTAGATCTAAAAACTCAAAGACCTTTATTTTACCTCTCTCACCCCACCAACTCAATTTAATTCCATCCTTGTTGTTATACTTAGATTTTTATCCATCAGACTTAAAGGTCCATAACTAGTCTTCAATTATTTTATGTTTACTATGTGGGATGTCTATTATTGAAATTTTATCTTCAATCAGAATTTCTTCCAACATGGTGTGAATTCCCATTTTTAATTCAGTACTCATTCTACTATCCTCATTGTTATTATTAGACATGATCTCTTCTAAGTCTAACCTTATTTTTGAAAAATTGATTGCCAAACCACTATTCATAGTTTCAGATCAATCATAACTATGTAGGATATCTAACACATGAGGATCATTATAACTTTGTATTCTAGATTCAATAGTCAATTGTTGATGAAATTGATTCAATTATTGAATAACATCTGCCTCTGTCATGTTCAACATAGCAACTTTATTTTTGGTGTGAGTAGGAGTCAACTCTAATTCTTTGTTAACCATAAAAGGTATTTCATTATCAACAACATTTGAATCCAATAGACAATTATGCAAATAAACAAATGACATTTCATTATCAGTAGGAATTCTAATGGTTGAAAAGAAAGGTTGATATTCTACCTTTTGTACATTTCCATTCACCAAAACTTGATGTGTCTTTGTAGTTTCTTCTTCTTGAAACAACAAATTCTGTTGGTCAGGAAATATTTTAAGTAATAAATTTTCCTAGTCAACCACTAGAACAAAATTTTCCTTTGGGTCTTCAACAATATCATATCCAAACCTTTTATGTTCTAGATTTTTCTCTATCTGAGGTAAAGGTATACTGATTTCTAGTTGCATAGGTATTGTAGGATCCTTAGGTGGGACAAGGCTTTCAGTTTCTTGCACATCAAGTGGGATAGAAGTTTCTCTAGGAATTATGAAAGAAGTGAGTGATTCCCCTTATTTGTCTTGAATAATATAATAATTATCTTTCTGAAACGTTTGGTGAGATTCCATCCCTTATTTCTTGCCATATTCAGATTCATCTTCCTCCATTTTTGAAGGTTCATATGTTTCTAATACTGAAGTTGTCCTTGCATTCTAATTAGCTTGATTCCTACAACCCTCGTTGGTGGGTACTGACTCCAAAACTTTTACCTCATTTTGGATAATATCTAAAGTAGTTCTAACATCTCAATAGTCAATTTTACTATGTTGATTACTCATATTAGACATCATTCGATTCATGGGTACTAGATTGAAAGGTCGGTACTGGTTGGTGTACATAACTCCTAGAAAATAGTTCATCATAGGAGAAGGTTGTGTGAAAACCTAACTCATTTGTAATATTTGATTGTAAGCACTAGGTTGTCCAAGTGATGGTAATTGACCCATATCAACACCTTGAGAAATCAATTGTTGTTCTAATGTTATTACCTCATTGTATGCTTTGGGTAAGGATGTAATTTGAGGAACTCTCCTCATAAACATAGAATTAAATGGGTCTAAGGCTCCAATGTACATCTAGATGGTTGCTTCTTCTAAAAGGATGTAAGGTGTCACTAGTTTGGTATACAACTTATGGAATCTATCACTGAATAGTATTAAGGATTCATTAGGTTCTCTACGAGTAGAGGTAAACTGACGGTATATCATAACTGGGTCAACAATTTTAAAATGACTGAGAAATGTTGCTTCTAGTTGAGCCCAAGAAGTGATAGAGCCTACAGGTAAGTTGATATACCAATCATAAGCAAACTCATCTAATGTGTATGGAAATATTCTACATCCAGCATCTTCATGCATAATTTGTAAATGAATTAAAGTGTTTCTATATCTAAATATGTTCCTCAATCGATCTCATTCCATCATGTCTATACATGGGTAAGTATATTTCTAAATTTTCAGGAATATCATGAGCTACTCTAGGAATATATAATGGACTGCTATGAACACCTAACCAAGGTGCAATTCCTACCATTGAACTTTTGGTTCCAGTTTTGATAATTCAAGAGATATAACATGCAAAGCTATGTGTGAGAAGATTCACAATTTTTAAATTTTGGAAGGTTAAATCATCATATTCAACAATTATAACAATAATTTAACCATAACCATTAAAAATAATATTTTCGAATTTATAAAATATTAGAACTAATGCAATATATATTAAAAATTTCAAAAATTTGAACTTTAAACTTTTAAAAAATCAAATTAATTACCTTCATACCCTCCTAGTACCAATTATGTTGAGTGATATTTTTGTTCTATTACAAAAATATACCCACAGTTACAATTCTATCAGGATATCATCTCTTGAAATGTTTTAATTTCCCAAAAGGTTCTTTTGATGTATTCAATCTACTTGTAAACTTATCAATATGTGAAATGTAGAGTTAGTTGGATACCTTAGAAATGCACATGACTATTAACAAGGGGCATGTTTAATTGATATGATTTGCAAAAATTCAAGTTTGTAAAAACTTTGTTGTTCATGAAAATTGTTAAAATGTGTAGTTAATTATCAAATATTCACTTTAGAATAATAACCTTGAAATTCAATAAATATTTGATTTTAACCTTTGAAACTTATTTTAATCAAATTATCCAAAATTTATAATGTTTGCATTTAATATTATTATTTGGATAATAATTGATTAAAATCAAATGATTATTATAAACTATGACTTCAAATTTTCATATTGAAATAATCATTTACCTTAATGAAAATTTAAAATTTGAATTTTCATCTTTATGTATTTATTATTTTAGGATTTTGATTTTTTATTCGATGAATTTAAAAAACAAAATGCAAAATCTAGGGTTTGTAAAAAGAAGAATAAAATGAAATAAAACAAAATAATAAAACAGAAACATAATATATTACTCTAATATATGAATTTTCAACCTAGATTGTAGAAAAGATAATATGAATGTTAACCAAACTTAAACAAACCTATCTTCACACAACCTGCATTAAATCTGGTGCAATCTTCTAAGAAAATAAACAATATATTAAAAATTATTGTTTAAATAATGACATCATCTGCATACGCATGAAATAAAAAAATAATAATCAATTAAATAATTCTTCAGAAAACATTGAATCTAACAATTACAATGGATGAAAACCTTCAATCCAAAAACCTGGGAGGAAACATTTTCTTCAATAGCGAAACCTAATATCCAATTGCTCTTCTTCCAAAATGCTTCCGACACCTTCTTCTTGGGTCTCAATATCTATTTATAATATTATAATTTTTTTTTTCAATTATTCGGTGGCATAATTGTTCTGCAATGGGTTTCATTCTTTTTAGTGCTTGTATAATTGACATGGTGACATATTTAATATTTTCTACCGTGGCCCTCGCATTATCCATGAGATTGTTTTTATTCATCCTTTATTTTATTTATAATGTAACACCCCTCAAGTTCTTAATGAAAACAGCATAACCGGATTCGTAAGCTTAAAGCGCAGTTAATGAATAACTTTATCTTGAGGTATTAAGAATTCACTGTTTGATCATCTAATTTGATAACATCCCTCATACAGCCTAAGGAAAAACAAAGGACAATATCGAGATCGGGGTACAGGTGGCTTTGTACTTGTGTAGCATTGCTTTACTACTAATATTCGTTCACTAACTTCTACATAAAAATAGGATTTGAAAACCTAAAGAAGAAAATATTTGGAATTAGAGAGTCATTTGTATTTAGACCATGGGATGCACCTCCAACGGAAGTAGATGTTGTTGCTCCTACTTTTCTCATTTGAAGAGAGGATGGTCCAAATTGATCAACTATTCTCTTAACACGCTTGCTCTTCCCATAGCTCCCACTAACGGGGACATTACGTAGAGTCCCTCCTCTCTTCCAATAGTTGTTATAATAGCAAAACTTGGTATTGGACAAGTCACAACGATGACATAAGCAGAGGTGACTTTCATCCCGATTTGCTCCATTATAGGCCTTGAACAAGCTAGAAATATGCTATCATCCAAGGGCTTTAGGGATATTTCGTGCATCACGCTCTATGACCAATCGAAGGAATCCATGTTAAGTATGAAGGAGCTTAGCACTATTCCAACTCAAGATAACTCTATAGCCAGAACTTTCGTAACTAGTTCTTGAAAGTACTTTTCTATGGAATAAAAACAGTAGAAAACAAAGAAATTCTACATTGTTTTCTAGAGTCCCAAACCATGAATACATGGAACACAAGAATTTATGATGCTAATATCATGACTGATGATACAAATCGAACACTACACTCTCTGGATCTTGAGATTCAATTCGAGATGTAATAAACAAGAAAAATCTTCTCCTCTAACACTAGATTAGTTGGATGGAAATCGAGGCTTGACTATTAGAACGTGAATGTTCTGAGAGAACCCATTTGTGTGTGCTATATTAATCACGTCAATGCTTCCGTTAATCCTACATGCATACAGAGACGATGTGAAGGGAGGTTTATCAACACAAAAACTCGTAAATACATATGATGATTTGTTCACTATAAAATCCCATGTGCTTGCTTACTCAAATATTGGCGATAACTTCGAAATCGTACCTCAATGTTGGCTATGCTCATTGGAATCTGTGCCCCTACATTGATCGTTCTCATGCACTGCGTCCGTTGGGCGACTGAATCGACCTCAAAAATTGGGCCATCATTTTTTAACTTGCGTAACTAAAGAAATATTTCAAAATTAATATTTCACAAATTTAATGAAAATAACATACAAAAGAAAGCATTTCAAAATTAATATTCACTAATTTAATGAAAATAACATAACAAAAGAAAGTATTTCAAAATTAATATTTACCGGATTTAATGAAAATAACATAGTGGGGACAAATATAAAATATTATTTTGATTTATTTTATTTTATTTTTTATTTTTATAATGATAAGAGTCTAAACACTATTTTATTTTTGTACAACTAGAGCGGATCAACCAAAACATAAAAATCAAAACTTCATCAACATCAAAATTCAAGTGGGTCCCCAAATTGGGGTACGTTGTGCAATGACAACAACAATAGGTAATATGTAAACAATTATCATGGAAAGTAACCTTCTTGTTGCTTTTTAAATTGAATCAAACTTAGAAGTAAGAAAGAAATTAAATTTATTTTACGAGTGAAAAAAGCATATCACTGGAACTTTATGATATGTATTTTAAAAACATGGGTGATATAGAGCTAATAGAAATACAAGAGAACCAACAAAGATAGCCTAATTTTAATAATTACTGAAAGGAAGATGCATATCTAGATTGTTTGAAGGAACCACTTAGATATATAATCATCAACAACGTAAATGAAATCTATGTTTGCTCATCCAATTTTTGGTTCATCATCAATGAGTTGTATGTTACATCCACATGAAGTAAGAGGAGTTATAAGTTACTTCTCTAACCCCTATGTTTACTATAGTAAAGTAAAGAGGCTATAATCAATGATTTTGTATCTTGTAATTGAGTGCATCTCTAAAAGGAATCGTCCATCATGATGGCATACAAAGAATCCATGATTTATTTCATCCATATGCAAGGATACAAATAACAGTTACTTTGAAAGCAAACAACTCATGCAAACTTATTTCAACCAGTAAAAATATAAGCGAAAAATATACAAAGATTGCTAAATAGCTAGGAAGAAAGATAATCTAATTATATAAACTGATGATTGAGACAAATGAAGAGAAATATAAGATAATACAAAAGAACACAAAGATGCTCCCATACTCTCACTCTAGTAAAAAATCTCAAAAAGTTCACAAATTAGACTTTTGATTCCAAAATCCATATGGCTCATGAAGCATGATTCAAGTTAAATGATAGTTTCTTTTCAATATTTGAGATTATAGATGAATATAAGGCTTTATATATCATTTTGCATCTCAAATAAAAACACTAGAATGGTACAATAGTATTCAAAAATGCATATGGTTAAAGAAATTGTATATATTTGGCCTAATCTTTAAACCTTAATGGTTAAAAGGATAAATTACAAATAATTATACACCTTTACAAAATAGGCAAAACTGAAACAATTGGAATAAAAAACAAAGTAAAATCACCAAAAACATAATGACAAGATTTACTTTCTATAAAAAAATATCAAATCCTTAGGTACAGAGAAGAAAATTACCATAGCAACTAATATTAAATAAATCCCAAAGAGATAAAAATAGTACATGAAGTTGTATCACCAACCCCTTGAAACAAAGAACTATAAACAAAAATGCAAACCATCCTTATAAGCACTCATAAAATAAAGATAATAAAAAGAATCTAAAATTTATTATCATAGAAAAAATACAGTCCAACATAAGAACTAGGGAGCCATGTCCAAAGTGTGTAAAATATCACTACAACAAGTAGTAAAAGAATACAGAAGAAAAGAATATAGTAACATAATCTTTATATTATTTATCTAGCTTAATATAATCAACATTTATTTTGCTAGAAAGAAGTGACTATGATGTAGGTAATATGCAAACAATTGTCATTGAATGGAACCTTTTGATTGCTTTTTAAATTGAATCAAACTTAGAAGAGAGAAAGAAATTACATTGATTTCTTGAGTAACAAAAGCAGATCATT
The DNA here is from genome assembly GCA_028583015.1 of Wollemia nobilis. Lineage (NCBI taxonomy): Eukaryota > Viridiplantae > Streptophyta > Pinopsida > Araucariales > Araucariaceae > Wollemia > Wollemia nobilis. The sequence continues at coordinate 682,677 of JAQPPZ010017255.1, forward strand.
GGCACTTTATAATATGGATTCTAAAAACATGGATGACCAAAACACACACTATTTTCTCAATATACAACCACATATTATTTTATCTTTTGGTGTTCATACTTTGGACCCTATTGCTTGCACCTACCCATTCATTTCAATACACAAAATATTTTTTTTTCAATCATCTCTTAAATATAGTATCCCTCTGGTTTATGTATAAAATTTAGCCAAAAATATCTACATTATTATTTTTAACTTAAAAATTGTGTTTTATGGTTTATTTTTTACAATGGCAAAGCCTTTTGTCTTTTGAATATGCATATCAAAAATTTATGAATTCTTGCACTCCTTTTGCTTTCTCTCATTAATTCCACTTACTAGAAATCAAATAAATTTTATTACTTCTATTGAATTTGATGTAACTTCTTACAAAAATAAAATTAAATAAGATTATTTTTCAAACAAATAGGTTTGGCTTTGGGCTCTCTTCCAAGAGACCTAGGTTCGTTCAAGCCACAATGAAGTGTGTGTGCAAGTATGAGTGAGCTTGTTTCAAACAAAAAGGAATTGTATATAATGATTTGTTATAATATATTATGAACAAGTTGCCAATCAATTTAAATGCTTATTTGTTACCATGTAAACTTAAACATATTTTGGATGACCAAAGAATGAATGAGTACACATAAGAAAACAATTAAAGACTCAAATTGAACTAATTAATGATGTCAAAGTGAGATTAATTATATATTATGAACAAGTTGCCAATCAATTTAAATGCTTATTTGTTGTCATGTAAACTTAAATATATTTTGGATGACCAAAGAATGAACGAGTACATATAAGAAAATAATTAAAGACTCAAATTGAACTACTTAATGATGTCAAAGTGAGATTAATTATTGCAAATTAACATTTTAGAGCCACACACTAATAAACACTTTGAGAGGTAAATAATATAAATTAGAAATACTTTTTTTAAAGAAAAATATTAGATTATATTAATTCATTAACTGAAACATTACAATATTATGGTGCTAACACTATCCACCAGCTAAAAAAATGAGGTGGATAAGGAGTAAAACATCCATAATTGAATATACATAAGAATAGAAGCTAATAGCAACAAAAATACTATAGCTATATCTTACTTCAATACACCAGATATATACACCAGATTGCAAAAAAATACTATAGCCTATTATAAGGAGAAATTATGGGTGTGTATTTTGTGATATCTTCTAATATATTCAAAAAATAAATAAAAGTAATCAAAACCCGAACTTGCTCATCATTGTTAACTGCCTTCTTTTTAGTTTCCTAATGAACCTCCTAAAGATCCTAAACCATATGAGAAATTTGATGAAGTCTGTCAATAACGTCTCAAGGTGTGTTGGGAGTTACATATACTTGGGAATGAATGTGTCCTACATGTAACAAATTATCAAAAGTTAAATCTACAAAAACTATACCCATGGAGTATTAGATCTTGTAAACACCTTTTTGCATCTACACTTCCAAATATGTTTGAGAAGGATGAGTCTACAAACATCCCAAAGTTTGGGCACTGATCCAACTAAGAAAAACCAAGCAGAGAAAGCTTCCAAGATCTAGTGAAAGAGGGAAAAAGAAAAGTGTATAAGACATCCCAAAACTACTTAGCCATGTCATAAAACTAAAACAAGTGAATAAGAGTTTCTAAAGTATTACAAAAATTGCATTGAGGGGAAATGTGTAAAATCAAAGCCAGAATTTCAGAAGTTGGATTTTTTTTATGCAAAGTTTGTCATCCAAGAAGTTAAGCTTTGGATTCAATGAGAACTTTCCAAATTTTAGTAGCAAGAGACTACCATTGGGCATTGGTAAAAATTACTTACCACCTGACATTGAGCTTAGAGTCTAAAGGAGGACACAAAATATTTTTGTATATCCAACTAGATGTAATGTAAGAGATTCTATGACCATTAAGCCATCTCCAGTCATTCCATATATTATGGGTAGTTATTCCCAACTTTATAAGGATCTTACAAGGGATAGAAGCCACAACTAAGCCATAAGAATCTTTGAACCTAGAGATAAGGGAGTAATAATTGCATATATGGTTCTAGGTAAGAATTGAGCAACTACTTGGATCCCATATATCTCTAATTATATTAATATATTTCTTCAAAAAATCTATACCTTGAATAGCTCTGCATAAATCTAAAAGTTTATCATTATGGAGGATAAGTTTATTTCAGCAAAAACTATTAATACTGATGCTCAAACCATGTCTTAAGGAGTCATACTTCCAAGCCAATAAATGAGAAACTAATTGCCAAGCTTTTTAGTTTTGGGTAACTGGAATAGATCCTTTAATCATAAAGTAAGGCGCATTAAGGTCCTTATCCTCCCATGGGGTTTATTTCCATTTACCTTTGTGGGTAGCTATATAGATTTTGTAATGAAATTGGTGTTTTCAATTTTCATCACTAGTGATGCCTCTAGCAACCCATTTTGTAGCTAAATTTTTGCTTTGGGTAAGAGGATCAATGATGCCTAGAAATCCTAAATACTTAGGTTGAGTATAAATTTTCTATAATATGGATGTCATTCCCACATCTCTATCCTATTTGGTCCATAAAAAATTATGAATAATCTGATTTAATTTGTTATAAGCTACCTTAGGGACCATACAACAAGAGGAGTAATACACATGAGAGGTTGCCATTATTTTATTCACAACTTGAATTCTTCCATGGAAAGAAATCAAGCTAGCCAAGCATTAATTTTTTTAAGTCTTTCCATAACCCAGTTCCACATATCCTTAGGAGAGATATTAATCCCAAAGGAAATTCCCAAATAATACACAATCATACCATGAGGGATGATCTTCCACTTAGTTGAGGAGTTGCATCCACAAGGAGAGGAAGAGGTATAGAAGACTTTAGTTTTAGAGTTGTTGATACAAGAGCCAAAGACATCACAAAATAATTGAACAATCTCTTTAGTTGTTTCCACCCCTTTTGGCTATTTTAAAGAAAAAGAAGGGAATCATTAGAAAATTGTGATTTAAGATCATGCTTATCCCCAGGAAGCTCAATACTTAGAATGAGGTCATTAGAATAAGCCTTATAAAGAATATAACCAAGAGCATCATCAACCAAAACATACAAAAAATGAGCAAGGGGGCAACCCTATCTGATAGACCGTTGGAGAGGGAAGGAGGAGGAAAGAGCTCCATTAATCTGAATACAAGTTGAAGCATCACTAAAGAGCATACCAATTTTTTTTTTAGAATTTTGGACTGAAACCAAGCCAAGAAAGTATACTAAGAAAAAAATACCATCTGATTCTACCATAATATTTTTCAAAATCTAACTTGACCAAGAGGGCATCTTTATTAGAGTTAGTAGCCCATTGCAAAGTTTCCCAGGCCATCATAATATTATCTAAAATATAACAACCTTTAAGAAAAACATATTGTTCTAGGTAAATAATCGCTTGAGAAATAATTTTATTTTTTAAATCTATAGCTTTAGCTATGATCTTGTACAAAATATTGAGGAGGGTAATAGATCTCCAATTGGAGATTTGGTTATGATTCATATCTTTAGGAATTAGCATGATAAGCCCTGCATTGATATAAGATCCAAGGAAACTTTTATGGAGAGCTTCCAGGTAAACATGATGAAGATCAAAGGAAAGAATATGCTAAATTAAATATAAAACTCCACTAGAAGACCATCCAAGCCAAGAGCTTTATCATTCTTCATAGAAAAAGAGCAGTTTGAAAATTGTTCATAGAAAGAGGATATTCAAGTTGATTCTAAATAATGTGATCTACTGGGGAGGGAATATGTTCCTACACATATTCCATTAAGATACATTGTATGTCATTCCTTTGCTCTATTGTAAAAAGTTGAGAGAAATGAGCTACAAAAATATGCATGATTTCTTTAGAGTCGAAAAGAGAATAACCTGAAGGGTCCTCCAACTTAGTAATCCTTTTCAAAATGTTCTTATGTCTAAGGTAGTTAAAAATAATTTAGTTCCTTTATATCTCTAGGATATCCAATTGAGGTGAGATCTAACATGTGCCCCTCTAGCACGATAATATTCATAAACTCTAGCTTGATTTTCAACATTATCTAGATCACATTGAATAACAATGTTAGTAGGATCTTTCATAAGCATGGAATGGAGATGAGAGATCTCCTCTTGAAAGTGACTCTCTTGAATATTCTTACTCTTGGAAACAAAGCACCCATACCATCTATGAAATGAAAACGTATTGGAAATAGCCATTTCAAACCATTTGATCCAGCCAGTATTACCAGCTGGTCTAGAAAATATATTCTAGATATGCTTTATGAGGTGGTAGTAGGCAGGACTGTCAAGGTGAGACACATTTAATTTAAAAGGAAGTTGCATATAATTAAGGGATATAGAGTATGTTTGGATAGAATATAAGATAGAAATGTGATCAAAAAATGTTTTGTGAGAAAAGACACAAACTTGCTCATGGATGGAGAATTTATCCAGAAAATATAAACTGAAATAAAATATGTTCAAATGAACAAGTTTCCTGGAAGAACCTTGATGATATTTGAACCACATAAACCAATTATTTCTACGAGAGTAGGCTTTACCAAAGAGAGGGTCATGCACACCTAAATGATTATAACAAAACAATCAACTACAAAATTCAGCATTAGAAAGGGGTCTACTACTAGTCCAACTTTTATCACTAGGATTCTCAATCATATTAAAGGCACCTCCAAGGATCCATTTTATATAGCAGAACAAAGAGACTTGGCTATGGAAAGGGCATCACCTCATTTACCATTAATATGAAAAGTATTAAATGCAGACGCATATCCACCACCAATGATATCCATATAATGGGTGAGAGTGTGACCAATGACTTTCAGTTCATGAAGAAAAAGAACAGAAATATGATTTTCAGCAACTACTTTTTGAACTTGAAACTTATTGTAAGGGAGAGAGATCCCCATAATATTCCAAGATAGAATATTTAAGTTCATGAGGGATGATTTAAAGGTTTTTCAACCTCATAAATTAGATATTAGAATATATTTTCATTGATTGGCAATAGTTGTGTGTTGTCCAAATGGGTTTGTTGAGCAAGAACCTTATTTTGAGAAACTTGAGAGAATTATCTAGCAAGATATTTGATAGAGGTTTTTTTTCCCTCTATATGGATGGAGTGATTTTTTGGGGGTCAAAAAACGTAGTCGCTTGCCTACCATTATCCACCCATTTCTCATAAAACTATCTTTCAAGAATTGTGGTGAAGGAACGAGAGCTAACTCAAGACTCATGACTGAATTTGGTGGGGCTTGTGGATTAACAAAAGTATCTAAGAATTTTGTTTGAGTTGTGCAAGAGGCAAGAGGTTTCTTGGGGGGAACAACCTAAAAAGAAGAAGTTTTTTTGGGAACAGTTGAGGGCCATCAATAGAGAATTTATCGACTAAATTTTTAGTTGCAACTTCCACATGAGGTCCATTAGTTGAGAATTTTTCTATAATTTTTTAGCAGTTGCTACAATTTATTCCTTTTTAGCTATTTTTTTAGACATTTTTTTATCAAGTATCCAACTTCTTTATAGTAAAAACACACATTAGGTAAGTTGAGGTATATAATATGTTGACTAATATGGAAACCTGGTCCATTGAGGTCAAGGGAGGGGGGAAATGACTTGGATATATCCATTTTTACATAAATATGAGGATGCACTCTATAATTAGACAATTTTTCTTACATAAGATGTGACCACAAAACCTTACCAAGAAGAGCAACAATTTTATTGAGAAAGGAGTGACATGAAAAAGATAAAAAAGGCAACTCTATCCAAAGCGAGTATTTTGTCCTAGAGGGACCCTTTGGATGGAAATACAAAGACCAACCTTGTAGATAACAAGTTTACTTGCAGATCACCCAAGTTACGTATTGGAGAGCTTTTTGGCATGTTTAATATTTTCAAAGGAGACTGTTATGTACCCCCTTCCCAATTCTCAAATAGCATCAACTATCCAAGCTCTAGTATTTTACCAAACCCCCTAACCCATTTGAGAAATTCAGACTCAGGTGCTATCCCCTGTAAAAAAGATAAGATGATAGTACATTCAGACAAATCATTAGCTACTTTAGCAAAGGAAGCAGGGAGAACAACTGAAAAGAATTTACCTTGATCTACATGTGGTTGAGGTGTTTCTAGATTAGGGTTTGATGGGTCAACAATGTAGTCATATAGTAAGCTCCTCTTGCTCTTCGAATTTGCAAGCTTCTCCATGGAATTATTTTTAAGGTTTCCAAGGGTAGTCAAAGGAACCTAAGATTCAAGAAGATTGAGGGATGGAATTTCATCCATCATGGAAACCTCACATCCTATGTGAAATATTTTTTTGTACCCAAATGCTTCTCCACCATAAATTTGGGCTTGTCATGGATGGTGATGATTGTCCCAATTCTTCACTCTAATCCCTAAAAGATGCATAACTTATGACAAAATTCGAAGATGGATAAAAAACCTAAAATTAGCATAGGAGTGCCCTCTCTTCTTTTCCACAAATCTTTGAAATGTTTGGATATTCAACGATGGTAGGAAAATACCCTTGAAATATTGAAAGTTGAAACTGTGAGTGCTCCTGAAAGCAAAAGCGACCACAGAAGGGCTCTTTGGAACCCTATTCAAGATATGCATTGTTGTTCTAAAAATTTTAATTCCCAAATTGAAATATGGGTAAAAAAATGAAATTAGAAATACTTATTGAATGCAACACATAAATAAGCAAGCAACAATAGAGACAAAAAGTTTTAAATAAATGAGCTGTACAAAAACTATGTGATTTAAGAAGGCAAAATGGTCAAATCTTTGCTATAGAAGATTAGAAAATATAATATGAAATTCAAAGAATGACTCTTCAATTTCTCCTATTTCCTATACTATTTATTCTTGAGGATATGGTATAAAGGGGTTATAACATCTAAATTATTACTTTTACCTTCCCAATAATGTGTGCTTAAGTATTCTAAAACTCTCTACACAAATAAGTTTCAAATGTCATGTAACTTAGAGTTACATAAAGTGTGTCACCTTAAAATGTTTCAATATGACACCTATTTTAGAGTTACATAATAAATACATCAGTATGATATATACATGACACTTTTTAAAAGATTCCTTCCACAATTTCTTCTCATAATAAAAATAAAAACAATAAAATATCCAAAATTATACATCTAAACTAAGGGTAAATGAAGATAAATATCCTTGCTAATCCAACATACCATATCATTAACACATGTCAACTCCTAAAATATTTTTTTCACTCATGCTCTAGTGATAGTGATAGAGACTAAAGTACCATATTCATTATCACTTTATATAATTATAGACTAATAAATAACTTTAAAATAGATTTATTATTCAATCATCCCTTATATCGCTAATAAATAAATTAAATTTTTATTTTTACTTTTTATTTTTTGATAAGGTGAAAGAAGGGGTTTTGGAAGGGTCCCCAAACCTTTACAAAGGGGTTTTGGAAGGGACTCCAAACAATTATAAATCCAAAAAGTATTCAATGAGATCGAAGTACATCAAACAAAATATGGATCTAGAAATCCTACCTTATCTCCTCTTTAAAAATCAAAGTTCTTTTTAATGATTAACCATCTTCTTTGTTTCAAGCCTAAAGAGGTCTTCGGCAGGGCGACCCTTTGTCCCCTTATTTGTTTATATTTACTGCTGAAGGTTTGGGTAGACTTCTGAAATCACATGTCAATGAAGGTTTGATTCATGGTTGGAGGTGGGGTATGAGTTTACCTGCTTATTCTCATCTTCAATTTGTGGATGATACGGCTCTGATGAGGCTTGCTTCTATTAGGGAAGCTACCAAATTCAAAAGGGCTTTGGATATATATTTTTTTACTTCAGGATAGAAGATTAATGAGGGGAAATCTTCCATTTTCTTCTTTAACACTAATCTGCTTATACAAACTCGTATTGCGCAGATTCTAATATTTCAGATTGGTGCTCTTCCCTTACAGTATTTGGGTATTCCTCTTTCTATGGGTCCTTTGTCTTGTGAGATCTGGAACTCCATTTTGGACAAATTTCGTGCTCATGTTTCTCATTGAACTGTTAGATGGCTCTCCTTTGCTGGTAGAGTTTTACTCCTTAAGTCTGTGGTTCAGGCCCTTTGCATCTATAGGTGCATGATTTAGGTTGCTCCTGCTAGCTTTATTCATGAGTTGGACTCTTTGTCTAGAAGATTTTTATGGGCTGGTAATTTGGAGTCTTCGAAGTGGAGCTTGGTTAAGTGGGAAACTATTTGTAAACCGAAGCAAGAAGGGGGTTTGGGTCTTCGTTTGTCTTCTATTTCTGGAGAGGATTTGGCAGCTAAGTTTTATTGGCGATGGTGTATTTCTCAAGACCAAGCTTGGGCAAATATTATTTCCTATAAATATTTAAATGGGGTTGAGGGCTCTGAGATTCCTCGATACAGTTTGTCTGGTAGGGGCTCTTTCATCTGGAACACTCTTAAGAAGGGGGTGAATCTTGTAAAGCAAGGTTTGTTCTGGATATGCCATAAGGGTTCCAAGGCTTTCTTTGGGCAGGATGCTTGGGATGGATTCCCTACTATTGTATCCATGTATCCTCATCTTCAGAATCTGTGTAAGGTATTTTTGGATTCAGGTTGACATCGGGTTATGGACTATAAATTTATTGACAGAGTTGGGCAGGTTGAGGTTGTTCATTGGAAGGATCCTATATATTGGTCAGTAGGGGTTACTTTTCAAGAAAGAGAGGAGTTGGCTCGTATTTTTTCTTCTAGGAACTTCTCTTATTTACAGGATGATGATGTTTTGGATTGGGCCTTGGATACTAGAGGGGTTTATTCGGTGGCTTTGGGATACAGGGAGTTGGATCAACAACATTTTTGGGATGCTGAGGTGCTCTGGTGGAAGCAGGTGTGGTCAAAGGTCTCTTGGCCTAAATGTAATTTTTATCTATGGTTAGCTACTCACAATAGATGTCTTACCTGGGATAATTTGCAAAAGAGAGGTTTTCAAGGACCTTCTTTCTATTTTTTATGTGCAAATAGTGAAGAGTCTTTAGGTCATCTTCTTTTTCAATGTTCTTTTGCACGGGATATTTGGCATCTTTGGTGGGGGTGTGGAAGCAGCCTTGTGCCCATGCTTCTTCTATTTTGGAGTTTTGGAGGAGTTTAGGGATACCTCCTGCTAAGGCTTAGGGAGACCTCCTGCTAAGGCTTTATTTCTCCAGGTTGCTTGGAGTATTGGCCCTTCTTGCATTTTATGGCATATTTGGTTGGAAAGAAATCAAAGAATTTTTCATGATAAGAAGCTTATTGTTCCTCAACTTTGGCAACGAATCATTGGTATGATCTAGGAAACTGTCTCTTCTAAATGTCAGATTAGTCTTCCTTTGGAGCAGTCATAGATTTTGATGATGCAGAGTTTGGGATTTGTGGAGAATGATCCTCGTACTTCTATTTCATCTAGAAGAAGAGATGTTAGACAAAAGGTGCAGAGAGATAGCAGATGGCATCCTCCTCCTCCAGGGGTGTTCAATATCAATATGGATGGGTCTTCTTGGGGTAATGCTAGGCATGCTGGTATTGGAGGAGTTGGAAGAGATAGTGTCGAGAATGCTTGTTTTATTTTTTCATGCTATAAGAGGATACACTAATAATTATATGGAGGCTCTTGCTATCTGTTTTGCTTTGGAACAAGGGTTGGCTATGGGTTGGTGAAGGATAATCTGTGAGTCTGATTCACATATTATTATCAATTAGTTAAAGACTCACCATATTGATAATGTTCACTGGAGGTTGACCTTGGTTTTTCGATAGATTCTTCAAATTTTTTGTAATTTGGAGTTGATCTCTTTTCACATTCCTAGAGAATGGAATAGGGTTGCAGATTGTTTGGCCAAATGGACTTCTCAGTTTCAGGGGAATTGGTCTGTTAAGGGTTGGGATCACCTCCCTTTTGACTGTTCTCAACATCTTCATAATTTACTTGTTGAGGATATGTCTGGTTGAGGTTTTTGTTGGTTGTTTTTTGGTGGTTGTTTGTTCTCAACTGTAAGGTTTCTTTGATCTAATAAATTTTTACCCCTCTTTTATTAAAAAAATCAAACGTGAAAGAGTGTCAAAGAATAATACATCGAGCGAAATGAGGTACTTGAGAAAGACTGGGTAAAACAATGAGGATTTCAATCGAAATTTGAAAAATTTCTGTCCAGTGAGAGTCAAGTGAACTAGCAAACCGTGAACATCTGTTAATAGATTACAACAAAAATTTCCACTTGCTATGAAGCCCACAGAGCATACCCACAATAAAACAATGAAAATGAAAGGGAATGGCACTAAAAAACCTGTAAGAGAAAAAACACCCAAATTTTTGCTTTAAAAAAGAAAACTCTCCAATCACCCAGTGAAAAGAAAGCATCTAGAATTAAATAAAAATTCTTACTTGCTACGAAGTCCTAAGAGCACACCCAAAAATGGGGGTATGACACTGACAAGCCAAAAAAATAAATTAAACATAAAATTTTCGCTTTAGATATGAGAACTCTTGAATCACCTTGTGAAAAGAAAGAAATAGGATTAAAACAAAATAATCCCACTTGCTTTGAAGTCCTTACAGCTCACAAACCTAAAAGCTCAAAAAATAAAACTGAAAAATCCAAGGAGCTCTTAGAAAATAAAACAAACCCTCCCCATAGGAGATCTCAGCCAAGGAACATAGACCTCCTTTGACACATGATCCATCCAATAGTTGGAGCCCTATCAAGGAGGGCGAATAACAAAAATGATATAACTAGTAAAAGGAGATCTGCAGCTGAGTACACTAACAACTAAAAATCCTTCCAGATTTGGATTCCAATCAACCATGGGATCGATTGAAGAGAATAATAACGATAAACTGACCCAAAAAATCACCTGAAAGGAATTAAAGGGAAGATCCTAACAAAAATTTGGAGCTTTGGAACCCTAAGATCCAACACAACCAAAGAAGTCTAATAGCTGATCCACCCATTGCAACCCACCGACACTAGGAGACCCCACCAAACGAAGGGGTCATCTGTAAATTCCTTCCTCAATGGTCATTGAGCCCAAGGTCACCCCTAGTGTTGGATTAGGGAAGGGGCCAGACTAAAAATAACCGCAAGGAAAGAACCCCAAAACCACACCCACATCCAACAACTAGCTTGTCAAGTAAAAAGACCAAACTTCTACCAGTCGAAGTGACCTAGTAGTACAAGCATGACTCCACAGATGTTGAAGACACAAGGTCTTATTTTGTATTTGAATTAGGGAAGGGGTGAGATCAAAGAATTCCGTGAAGGAACTCCTGACTGGCCAACGTAAGCAACTAACAACAAGATCTCAGAGGGCAAAATCCAACAAAAAAAGACAGGGAGGCCTCCCGCTCAGAGAGAAAGGATTTGAGAGCACAAGAGTGGGAGGCTCAGACCCTCTATGCCATGGTGAGGCTCAAGCCCTCTCTGACACGGTGAGGCTCAGGCCATTTCTACCATGGTGAGGCTCAAGCCCTCTTTGCCATGGTAAAATTGGAACCCTCTCTGCCATGGTAAGTTAAAAATTGATTTATTATTCAGTTATCACTTATATCATTATACATATAGTTTCTAATAATATTATTATATAATACAAATTATATTATTATTTTCTAATATAATGGAATAAAAAAGAAAAAATCAATTTAAAATAGAAAAAAAAAAAAACATCATTTTTGTTTTTTGGTCCACAGTCTGTCTTCATGCCTGTATGTTTACTTGTAAACAGGCTCTTCCGTATCCACATGGCAAACCTTTTCTCACAAAACCGCCAAGGTTTGGAGGGAGAATTCGAACCGCCCGATCTGTCATCCGAAGCTCCCAGTCCCCCGCCAACGTGATTTATACGGTCTGAGTGAAGTCTGCATTTGTACAATTGTTGAAAATGAATGTATCTTCTGGTTTTCTTTCCTTATCACGCTCTGGTGGACTGTAGAATTCATCTCCACATTTATTAATATGTCCTTACCAACAACTTAAGAGCACTGTTTTCTTTGCCAACTGTAAAGCATATTGTCCGGCAAGGACAGGTACTAATCAACAATTGAAATGAAATTTCCGTGGATGGTGAGCTATATGATCTGTGACGCAAAAATAGGCACAATTTTAATCCGCATTTGCTTACGGGTGCAGATGGTAAAATGTGGTACACATGATGGCAGCTAGTATCAATTTTTTTATGTTTCTCTGTAGCAAGGACTGGTACTAATCAACAATTGAGATGAAATTTTTATTGATGTCTCTATAACAAGGACTAGTACTAACCAATAATTAAGATGAAATTTTTTTGGATGATGAATTATATAACCTGTGAAAAACCCGTAGTCTTATTATCAGACCATATGGAGCTTTGGATTCTCCCTCCAAACCTTCGCGGTCTTGTGAGAAAAGGTTAGTTGCAGGGTTTGCCATGTGAATACGGAAGAGCCTGTTTACAAGTAAACATATGGGCATGAAGTCAGACTGTAGACCTTGCAGTAAATACCTTCTGTCAGTGAAAAAAACGAAATTTCCAAGTGTAATTCGCCATTAATGGTTTAAATTTTGGGTAGGGACCTGCCCTATTTAACAAATCCAAGAATCCATGATAGCCCCATCCATATTATCTTGCCAAAGGAGTTAGGTTAGGTGGGACGGTGACGATGAGCCTCTTATTAGTATTGATATATGTCGTTTCAGCCAACGCATCTTTTGAAGTTGACACACCAGTACATTGTGAGTGGGCGACAGCATTTTTAATATATAGAAAAGAGAGTCGACACCAATACATTGTGAGTGGGCGACAGCATTTTTAACTTTTAGAAAAGAGAGAAACATTTCATAATGACCATACACACGTTACACGTTAGTGTGCTATACTGTTACGCCTGATTCTTCTCTTAGTAAGTACGCTCACGTTCAAGCTGAGTATTCCCAGCTTCAACCCACTTTCAGTTGCATTGGTTATAGCCCCATCTTTGCTTATTTGATCCTTTATATCTTTTATTTAGAAATATTGAGATGGTGGTTCAATGCAGACTAAGTCGAGGTTTAAATAATACATGGTTTTTTTATCTTGGCTTTACTACCATTCTTAATTTCCAACCACATGATTAGAGGTTATAATATTTTTAAAAAATTATCAATAGTAAAATACTTTGAATGATTATTTTCTAGTATAAATAAGTGAATATAATTTAGATGGCAAGAAAAGGAAGGAAATGAAAGTGGATTATGATCTCAAAAGTGAGATTAGTTATTGGAAATTCAAAAAAATATTAAGATTTAATAGTAAAATAATATAAAATAGAAAACATTGTATTTTAAAAAGTAAAATAATATAAATTAAAAAATATTGTTCAATGTAGCAATACAAGAAGCAAGTAGGAAGAAAACTTATCCAATAGATTGATGGGACTCGAGTGTTCAACCAATAATGAGGAAGTGCCTATCATGTATCACTATGAAAAGCAAGAAAATAAAGAATTAAAGAGGGGGCTTTACCAACAATAACATAAACAAAAAACACCTATAAAAAATAACCACCCTATGACACAAAATATGGTATAAACATGTGAACAAAGAAGCTCCCACTAAAGCACCACACAAAACAATAAGGCCATCAGGCATATGTTAAGAAATATTGTGCAAAAGGCCTACCTAAGGCTTAGTTGTTGAGGGAGTGAATCCTAGGTGATCTAGATATACTAACAATGATCCCCTGCTTACACTATCAACATGCCTGTTCAAAGAGAGAATGTGAGGAGGATTGGGAGGAGAGGTGAGGTTCAATGCAAAATATTTTCACAAACAACATGAGGCCTCAACTTACCAAGACCATCCCTGTAATGATAAACTGAGAGACAAGCAAGAAGTAAGATCTTAAGAGTAAAAGACAATCAAGGATACCTTTAACTCAAAACTGGAGTACGCTAAGGACTACAACCTACAAACATCGTAGTTAAAAGGTTTGGTTGAGGTTCAGTCTGATTTATCTTTTGGAAAGATGGAATTCAGTTCTCTTTGGCCCTTTCTTTAGTTCTAATATATTTTTTATATACACATTTTTTATGGAAAATCAAAAATTGGAAAAGAAGAAAATATATATTTAATGGTAAAATTTGAAAGAAACAATAATGACACTCATACATGAAAGCATTATTGAACCCTAATACCTCATAAACAAATGTTTGATTACATGTATATTTATTTTCTTAAAAAATATATAAAATGTTTACATGTTTTTTCAAACTGAACGATTAATCTTTTTAGAATCCAAACCTCTTAATTTTTCCACTTCCTCTTGAACCAAGTATTTTCATACCTCATCAATATGTTACGATTAAAATGACCATAAGGATGTTCTCAAGATGAAATGTATGGGCATTACTTGTACAATGATATTTGGACCAACTAAGCTTATTCACTGAAGCATAATGACCTATGCTAATCAACAACCTGAACAATATACCTCTAAACCTCTGAACCATGGAAACAATAAGTTTCACGCTTGTTGTTGGAGGAACATTTAAAGTTATTTCTAACTCAATCTAACTAAAACTAACATGTTTCCAGTTCTCCAATTGATAAAGATATTGATGTTCATTTAGGCTCTATATAAGCAAGAGAAGAGTAAATTGACCTTCGATATAATATACTTTTGAAAGCCCTTCAAAGGGAGTCAAGGTTTCTAAAACCTAATTTTATATTCTATCTATTATTCTTTTCTATAATTACCACTTATGTAGGCACATATATTTTTCTTTTGCGTTGAGCTGAGTAATGTGAACTGAGTAACTTTGTTAAGGTATTAGTGTTTGCAAAAGCTTTATTTCTTCATCTTGCACAAATCCTAGTAGCATTATGGATGAATAAGTGAAGGACTAAAGCATGGGAAGGTCATAGTTAACATGTTCAATTGAGGTTTAGTTTGATTTACTTTTTGGGCAGATGAAACCAATTCAATTTACTTTGGCCCTTTCTTTAGTTTTAATATGCTTTGTATATGTGCATTCTTTATCTAAGGTGGAAATAAAAACAAAAAAAAAAACAATATTGAACCCTAATTCCACATAAATAAATGTCTGAATACATGCATATTTATTTTACTAAAACTACACAAAGTTTTAAATGTTTATATTTTCTTCAAACTAAACCAAATGTTTTTAAAAATTCCAAAGCTGTCAACTTTTTCTGCTTACTTTTGAATCATTTTTTCATACCCCATAAATATGGTTAAAGTAAAATGATAGAAAGATGTTATCAAGATGAAAACGATGGGCACTACTTGTACAATGCTATTTGGAACAATTGAGCTCATACACTAGGCCTTTGAACCATGAGAAACAATAGGTTCAACCTTGGGGTTGACCAAGCGATTGCTGGAATCCTTGGAGCTTTTGGGGTTGACCAAGTGATTTTTGGAATCCTTGGAGCTTTTGGGGTGGGCTATGGCTCTCTAAATGTGGAATGGCCTCAAATGACTGATGTTCAAGGGTTCTAGTTCCTTGATTCCTTCAAGAGAGGTGAGTCGATATGTTCCAGGTCCTATTTTACTGTTGATGACATAAGGACCTAACCAGTTTTCCATGAACTTGTCCCTTAGATGGGCGGCAAGTTAGAATTTTGTTGGTTCTCTTTTAAGACCAAGTCACCAATTTGAAAGTACCTCAGGTGAACTTTCATGTTGTATGCTTTTTTAAGTCGTTCTTGATAGATACGTAAATGCTCGAGAGCATTGATGAATCGTTCATCGAGCAATGTAAGATGGTCTAACTGGGCCTACCACGTAGTGTCATCATCGATGAACTCTTGCATTGATATGCGCAAGGAAATTATTTCCAACTTGAGAGGCATGACCGCCTTGGAGCCATACACCAACGAAAATGGAGTTGCCCTAGTGGGCATCCAAATGCTAGTGTGATAAGCAAAAAGAGCAAGTGGGATTTGAATGTGCCAATCCTTATGACTATCTGTGACCGTATTTTTAAGGATGGTAACTAGCATTTTTTTTTATGCCTCTGCTTGCCCATTTTCTTGCAAATAATAGGGTGTTGAAAAACTGTGCTGAATTTTGTACTTTGTTGTCAAAGCATGCACATATTTTTTTTTAAATGACGTCCCATTATCTGAGATGATCTTGGATGGAATACCAAAACGACATATGATGTTATGTAAAATAAACTCCACAATGCGGGTTCCAGTCGTAGAGGTAAGCGAAATTGCTTCCACCCACTTGGTGAAGTACTCTATGGCCATTATGATAAATGTGTGACGACCTGATGATGCAAGGGAGATCTTTCCGATTAGATCTAAGCCCCACTGTGAAAATGGCCAAGCTAATTAGATCGACTGTAAGGCCTGAGAAGGTATGTGTGTCAAATTAGCATGGTGTTGACACTTCATGCACTTATTTACATATGCGCAACAATATCGCTCTAAATATGGCCAATAATAGCCCATGCAAAGAATGCACTTTGTGATGGCCATACCTTTGAAGTGGCCACCACATGTACCATCGTGCGCTTGGGTGATCGTCCAAGCAGACTCCTGCTGGTCCAAGCAATGAAGGAGGATCCCTTCGTAGCTTCAACGGTATAAAATGTCTCCTAGCAAGACATGTTTTGCCACTTTCTATTTTAATGATATTTTTGCAACGTGCATCAATCCAAGTGGGAGGTTACCTAGCTTGAGGTAGTCTCTTATGAGTTTGTACCAATCCTGCTGATCAGAAACCTTGATGGTATGAACTGCCAATCCCTCTTGAAGTTCATCCCTAGCAAAAGCTGAGTGGGAACAGACCTATAATAATAATGTTGTGTTGCTATTAATAGGGGTCGATGAGAACAAGGACCCCCAGTTGGTGTGATTCAGACTATCGTGGATTCGAGAGAACTTATCTTGAGATGGTTCAATCTAGATCTGGTGGATTCCTAGAATTAGGTCATAGATTGCATGCTCCATCACGGATTGTGATAGTGTTTTGACTTGAATGGTTGTCATCTCACCAGAAGTGTCTTGCGATATTAGTGACCCCAAGGAGGCCATAGTGTTCGCAAAATGATTCGATGATCGAGGGAGTGCCTCGATGTCGTACCATTTAAGCTTTTCTAGGAATATGTCCATAAGGGCTTTGTAGGCCTACAAAACTAGGTATTTACATTGGAATAACCCTTTTACTTGGTTGACAATTAACAACGAATCACAAAATATGTTCAAGCATTTGATGTTCATGGTGATTTTTGTCTGAAGACCTATGAGTAAGGCTTCATATTCGGCATTGTTGTTGATGCACAGGAAATCTAGTTTAAATGATAGAGGCATTGGAGCCCCTTATGGTGTGAAGAATACAATTCCCGTGCCACCCCCTTGCTCACATTTAGAACCATCAAAAAATAGGTTTATGTCGGCCTATGACTTAGGAACATCATAATCTGGCGATTCTGAGACATGGAAGACCCCATCATTAGGTAGCTCTATGGTCAGAGGCTAATCGTATTCGAGAGGAGCCTCTGCTAGTTGATCAACGATGACTTGAACTTTGATGGACTTTTGTCCAATGAATTCGATGTCAAACTTCGTCAACAACATGATCAATTTCACCGTGTGGCTACTGTGATAAGTACAACTCATCATGTACCACAATGGGTTCTCCTTAGACACAACATATGTTGTATTGCTCAACATGTAGTGGTGTAGCTTTTTGGTAGCAAATACCATTGCTAAGCATAGCTTCTTGACATATGCATAGTGAAGTTCATAACTGACTAGGATGAGGCTAAGATAGTAAGTACCCTGCTCTTTGTGTAGTTCATTCTTCTGGGATAACATGGCACCCAGTTCCACCTCAGTAGCTGAGATGTATAAGTAGAACGACACTCCTGGTCTAGGTGGTGCCAATATTGGTGGTGAAGCCAAGTATTGTTTAATGTCATCGAAGGCTGACTGGAACTTGTCATCCTAGTGAAATGCTACCCCCTTGTGTAATAATTTATTCATAGGTCGACACTTGTCAAATAGTTGCGCTATGAAGCGCTTGATTGACGTGACATTTCCCTATAGGATTCTGAGCTGCTTGATGGTGGTTGGGGGAAGCATTTCAAGGATTGCCTTGAATTTATTAGGATCTACCTTGATTCCTTGTTTTGAGACTATGAAACCCAAGAGTTTTCCAGATGTGACGCCAAATACGCACTTCTTGGGGTTTAGTCTAACTTTATGTTCAATGAGGCGATCGAGGATCTTGCTTAGGTCATCAAGATGATTTGGGCATAAAAGAGATTTGGCCAACAGATCATCCATATAGTCTTCCAAAGTTTTATGCATGTGATCATGGAAGATGTATGTCATAGCACGTTGGTAGGTGGCACCAGCATTTTTAAGGCCAAAGGGCATGACCTTATAACAAAATGTCCCCCAAGGAATCATGAACGCCATTTTGAGTTGATCATCAGGATTGATATGAGTTGATCATCGGGATTGATATGAATCTAGTTGTATCCCAAGAAACCATCCATGAGGGAAAGCATTTCATGGCCTACTGTAGCGTCTACCAATGTATCGATGCTAGGCAAGGGGAAATCATCCTTGGGACTCACTTTGTTTAGATCTCAAAAATTGGTGCATATACGAATCCTCCCATCAGGCTTCTCAATGGGTATCATGTTGGAAAACCATGGTGGGTAATCCATGCAGATGACAAACTATGCATCCAACAAATTTTGTAGCTCATATTTGACCATTAAGGCTACTGTTGGGTGCATATTACGTAGTTTTTTCTTGACTTTCTTGAATGTCGGATCAAGCATTAGATTATGCGTGACTAGCTATGGGTCTAGCCCCGACATGTCTTTGTAGGACCATGCAAAAAACTTCTTCTTCTCTTTGAGAAGGGCAATGTAATTGGCTTGCTCTTCGGGGGATAGAATTACCCCCAGCTTGATGATTTATGAATTTATTGGATCAGAGCTGATGTCTATGTTAGTCATCTCTTCAACTAACATGTGGGACCCGTCCTCCAGTCCTCCAACTGGTATGGAGTTGGGATCAGGTGGATATCATTCGCTGAATTTAGATCTACGTTTGGAACATCGAGTTCCTATTTAGTGTGGAAGATATCCTGAGTTGGTCTTGGGGTGAACTGAAGCATCTCACCGCAAGGCCAGTACTCTGATGGGGATGGTGGTGAGTCAATGCTATCCCAGTCTATGGCATCTAGGTTTAGATAAAAAAGTCATGATGGGTCAACTGGATTGCGGATGGGGGCGGTTAAGTCAATGGATATCATGTTGATGAAGTGAATTTGGTCTCCATTACCATGGGTATGGTGACTCGAACTTCCTTGGTGATCTTTGTGCTTCGGATCTGGCTCTGGGGGTATTGGCACAAATGGATCAGCCCTATGTATGGATAATAGGATGGGGTTTTCCCTTGACACTGATGGATCTATGGGGTCTCTGGGTGGAAGGTGCTCTCTGTATACCTGATGTGGCGGGTGGAGCAGTTGGTCCAACTGTGTCTGGTTCAAATGCCACCTATGCCTTGGCCCCATGTTTAACTATTCAAACATGTCGTCTTAGTCTCATCTTCATAATCACTATCAGATATCCATAGGCCTTCATTGTCTCTGATAGTTGTTTGCAGCATGTGAGGCTCGTCTTGCTCGAGCAAACTGATCTGGTCCCATCGAGGTTGTTATGCTCTCTACAGGAGGACCTGATTTTCTTGAGGTGGTCCTTGCTTGACTGGAGCATTCAAGGGGAATATTGCCAATAAGATTTCTTAATAGTCATCCATGGGGGTCACTTGCAAATGATTTCTATCAGATTTGAAAGGGTCCCATGGTGCTACCTCATACTCTGACTCATCTTCTGAAGATCCTTCTTGACCTTGTCTATATCCCTCTTGTAGGCGAGTTCTCAAAATTTCTCCTTTCTCGATCAAATGGAAAGGGTTGTTGAAGTCAACAAGGTTGGTTGTTAACAATGGAAGATAATCCCCCAATGTGTACATTGTGTTAGGATTAGCATATGGATCTTGTGTCAACCCATACTTGTTGCCTATCCCTAGGCCTTGCATGTTCTCCACCAAGATGTCAAGTGGCAAAGGGTGGTTGAACCCTACTCCTGACTTGTCATATGACATCTGATATCTTGGTTGGAAAAGAACGCACACTCCTTGTTCATATATGCCTAACCCATATCCATGCCAATTACATTGGCCAAGGTATCCCAAAGTGAAGTCTGGGTTGGACAAATAGTTGATGTCCTTAGCAAAGGGCTCTTCATCTTCTTCCTCTTGCAGGTAAGGTTTAATGTCATTATCGAGGCCCCCATATGCAAAATTTGTCTGGTTGGGCGGGTAGCCTAGAGGAACAATAGTGTCGATGGGGAGGCAAGGTCTCCCCATGTCCTGCATGGACTCAAGTGTGGGTGTTGCTACAATGTTCCACACTAGGTACTCCCCCAGGCCCGTATTGGCCATCTCAATGATGATCATTGGAAGTTGAGGGGGAGGGAATGGGAGTTCTTCCTGAGTCCACTCCATGTCGGGTGAACTAGGCATCTTGACTTCCATTCGACTAGGCATATATTCGGTAGATATGGTTGAGACTGATGGCGGTGCCTCTTCTAGGGGTTTCTTCCCATTTTCCTTCGATGTGGCCACCATAGGTGGAATCATTGGTGAAGGACCAGATGATGAAGATGGACCCGAATGGGGATTTGAGGGACTTAACAGCGGGGATGCATGTGGAATCAAACTCTGTTTCGACGGATTCAACCAAAAATCCAAATGCATCAATGGAAGGGTTTATTGCGGCATCAGATGCACCGCATTGCAATACTTAAAGGGATCTAAGTCTGTCGGGACTACATGCACCTACCCTTTGAATGTGTACTTTAGGCACTAATGAGCTATCAAAGGGACACACTTCATGTACCTAATCCAAGGCCGAACCAGCAAGATATTATAAGCCATCTCACCTTCCAAGATGTGGCACAATGTATGAATAGTCTTTTGTCCCACTTGGATGGGTAGGACAATTTGCCAACCGTTGAGCATATCGCATAATTAAATGCTTGAAGAGTATAGGTGGAGGCCATAATGTGAGATGCTGGCAACTTGAGGTGCTTCAATACCACTATTGTGATTATATTGCTGGACTAGCCAGTGTCCACCAACACCCTCTTATATGGAATCCCATTGACCCACGCAATGACGTGTAGGGGTGGATCTGCCATATCACCAGTCATCGATTTTAGCTCGTCTTCTCTAAAGGTGATGACTGGCTCGATGCATCATTTTACATGTCCCACAAAGTTGTTGAAAGAGTTTGCTTTGTGGGGCTGTAGCTTGATGGCTTTTAATATCTCCAATAGAGCCTCCTGATGGGGTGATGATTGCTGGATGACCTTGTAGATGGAGATCCTAATCGACGTGGTCCTTAAACTTTGGGTAAGTTTAGTTCGAATCGTGGCCACTGGTCTAGGTGGGGGAGGTTGTGTAGGGTGTTGTTAAGGTTGTGACATTGATGGAACCTCTCCTGTAGCCACCGTAGGGGTAGCTGTGCTTGGGTATATCTTGTTTTGAGTCACTATGTTTATCATCCCTACATACCCCTGTATGGGGAAGTTTTGTGTCACCTCGTTGACTTGAAGGGTCTTTGCCTGCACATCATGGGAAGGTAGGGGGTCTTTGAAGACCTCCATCTATTGGTTGTTTGGCGCAACGAGATTATCTACCGCTAGCGTCTTGTTGTCTATTAGGTCTTGCACTAATCTTTTGAACTTCCAACATGCATAAAGGTCATGTCCCTTCTATCGGTGAAACCTACAGTACAAGTCTTCCCTATAACCCTTGGGTTTTGGCACATTGGGGTCTACGGGTCGACTCTCTAGTAGGTTTATCAAGTTTTCCACTGACAAGCGGTCAAACAAGGAGTCTTTAGACTCTATGAATGGTGTGAATTATCGCCTAGGGCGACACTGCTGATTTTTCTCTTGCCTATGATTTTCTCTTTCATAACTATCAAGAGGCACTGCTTGATAATTAGCCTTTTGGGGTTGTTTTGCTTGTGCAGGCTTTGGTGCATTGATAGCAACCTGATTGATTGCAGCGGGTTTCAGTTGCGTGGTCCCTGTTTTGGTATTTTTGGGCCACTCTTTCTTACGTGGCTTGGAAATCTTGCCATCTTGTATCTTGATCTCCTCAATGATTCTGGCTTGCACCAGGGCTTCCTCGAGAGTGGCATATTACTGCAGCTGCAATAGCACGGAGATCAACCTCAAACAACTTTTCAAAAACATTTGGGTCAGGTCGTCCATGGGAGGGAGGTAAGGTAGCTTTGAAAGCAACGTCCTCCACCGATTTCCATAAGCCACCATGGTCTCTTCCTCATACTTCCTGAGGCTAGCTAGGTCACTTAATGATGCCTTCTTCTTGGTATTGAAGGTGAAATGTTCGAGGAACGTGTCCACTAGCTGGTCCAGGTTACTGATGCTATGCTTCGACAACTGGGTAAACCAATCCGAGGCAGGGCCTATGAACGTGGTTATAAATATTTGTAGAAGCAAAGCATCATTTTCTTGAATGCCAAAGCATTGGCTCAGGAATCATGTCATGTGCTCTTGGGCATCCTCCTCCCCTCTAAATATTTCCAACTGAGGCATTTTAAAGTGTTCAAGGTATGGGGGTGCAGGCACTGAAGGATGCACAGGGTGACTATAGAGCTGGCGTAAAGTGGGTTTTTGGGGCCCAGAAGTCTTGGTATCCATAGATTCTAGCCACTCTAGCAACACTTTGTATGCATCAGAAGATTTGATCTCTTCCTCCTTGGTTTGTTCCCATTGCAAATTACGGGGAACTTGAGGCCTATGGAGGGGTAATCGGGTAGCACCCCCCTGCCTTGGTAGGGCATTTCAGCCCGCTCTTCTTCTTGCTCAAATTCCTCATAGGCTTCTTGAGGAGTTCCTGGGCATGACCTATAAACATGGGTGGGTGCCCGTGAAGGGTGCCCATCATTGGCACTAGGGGTGGTCTCCCGCTTAAGTCTAGGAGGTCTTGGGGGCAACATTTGATAAGGTCACAGAGACCTGTCTCGCACCAAGGGGTTGTGCCTCTCATACAAATTTGTCCTATGCGTGCAATGGGTTTGGACCCTCTCAGACACAGTGTTCTAGAGAAACTCATCTATCTAATGCCTAATACGCTATTTGCTAAGGTGATATAGGTTCTCTAACTATTGTTGATATTTCTCAAGCTGCATGATTTGTGCTCGGTGGACGACATGTTTGGCAAATTCCAATTAGATATGTTCTATCATCTTGAGTCTAGGAGGCCTAGATGCCTCCCCTACACATCTATCTCAGTCATGGTGATCCGAGATCTCTATAGGTCACTTCCCTCTATCGAGGTTAGCGACATTCACCCGAGGCTCTGGCGTCATTAGGTGATCCTGATAAATACCATGTGCGAAAGTGCATTGTTCCCACACTATGTATTGCTCTTGAGGAATGTAGTGGTCTTCCTCATGCTCCCTTTCATATATGTGAAAGGGGCGGGTAGAGTTGGCTCACCTTGTCTGAAGAGCCTTGTGCTCTGGATTTGGCCTATTGTTTCTGACAGTAATAAGGGGCAGAGGAGGGATGATGTAATCATGTGGCCCCTCCTTATGGACCCTATGCTATTCTAGCGCTTCATTGCATGATGGCCACTCATAACGAGTGTCTAAGGGAGCCTTCCTATTTATGTTGAGTGCCACATGTAAGGACTCTTCCTGAAAGGGTCTATGTTGAATGGGAGTGCCCCTTGAAGGGGTGCCTCTATAGTCCCATTCCGGCATGGTATGATGTGGACTATTTTTTGGATCAGGCCACCAAGGTGGTATGACCAAGTCCTTGGGGCTATAGCGGAGGTGACTTGTGCCCCCTTGTACACTTTTCATAGCTTTTTCCCATGATTGGGCTTGGCTACGGGTGTACACCATGGTGGTGTCTCTCTACAAGATACATAGGTTTTTATCTTCTTTACAATTTTTTATGCTACACTAAACAAACAGGAGCCACACAAACAAAGAAGTGATTATCTCGTTTATGGATTAAATGTGTGCCCTAAATCTGGTTCAGTGTGTTTCTATTTTTGTTTGAAAACATTTTAAATAAAATTTGGTTGTATACACAATATGAGGGCTCTTATGTCTCCCAAAATGGTTGCCCCTTCAATATACCACTTCCAGGCCATTATACCGAACCTCTAAATATACCCGCCCTTATGTGAGGGAAACTATTGGTACACGAGAGCAGAACAGTATGTGGAACATAGGCGGTACGAAAGGGGAATCACTCTGTTTTTGACACCTACCATAGAAGACTTATCCTCATGCACTGGGAATCACCCCAGCTGCACTTGGTCAGCTTTCATCAGGATTTACGTCTAGCAATAGTAGCGATTGGGTTTATGTATGCAAAAATTCTAGCCAAGGTGGTGATGAAATCCACCGTTGGTCTTGATCAAGTGTTGGGGTTTTACAACAAAATCCTTGATGTTTAAATTACCACATTGTGTGTGGGGTTCTTTTTACTCGTGCAAAGAAAGAAAACATGCAGTAAATTTTTTTTATGCAAGCAAAGAATACTAAAAATTACAGAGACAAAAAACAAAAAATGATAGTGTTCAGACAACCTACCTCTTCTCTGCCCACACCAGATGCCCCTGAGTTTCTACTCAAAAAATGCATAGAGAGATAATCATACCAGGGTGGGATGAATAGCATATTTGTATTCGTTAAAGGGTGGGACGAGTGCCTTATTCGTCTCAGGGTGGCACAAATTCCAGTCTGTATTCGTCACAGGGTGGCACGAGCAGCAGTCCAACGCTTGAAGGATTAACACCTGAAAGTAAAAATACATAATTTTGATCATAAATTTGATCTCAAAATCAAGGGACATATGTACCACCATGATCTCCACTAAAATCATGAGGATACGAAAGCAAAATAGGTGTACCGGGTGTGGTGCAAACAAGAGCATGCAAAACGCTAAGTCCTACAAACGAAAATGCATGAAAAGGGGAAAACAAGCGAAATGAAAAGATATGTAAAGAAAATGTAAATTTCAGCCCTTTATTTTATTAATTTTATAGATATAAGGTTACAATACATCTCTTCCCTTTTTTGGTGCTAGGAGCGTTAAACATAGTTTTGTCACACCACGGATGGTACGCTTTCTTCCACGTGCCCACATGTGAAATGGGCAGGCCAAACGTCATCACCACTTGCGTGAATGCATCTGTGCTTCATTGCTGACCCTCTAGTGTTGATATCCTACATTCAAAAAAATAGAAAACGATTAAAAGCACCTGTGGATGGAGGGAAACATGTGATCCCCAAGGCCTCCGGTTAATTCATGCATAAAATAATTAAAACTATAATCAAAACATATTAGAATGAGCTAAATTTTTTATAGAGGCATGAAAAAATTACCAAGAACACATTGCAAAAGGAATATTCAAGAAATATGCCACATATTTCTAATCACTCCGGGATGGGACAATTAGGACTATCACAAGACATCTGAAAGTGACCTCCTAAATGTCCCATCCAGGGGCCTCCAAAACACCTACAAAGTTGGGTTTAGGCAAAACGGGGAATTTTGAGATGACCCAGAAGGTCAGATTTTGCAAATTCTACCTCGATTTCCCTATATCCGATGATGCTCCATGTATATTAGTGAAAATGAAAAACACTGAAAACATAGCCAATATTCATTAGAATGACATGAAATTTGAATGGCAGCCTATATGAGTGACATAAAATTAAATGCAAATGAAATAGTAAAGAAATATACTACATATTTCTAATCACTCTGGGGTGGGGCGATTAGGACTGCAGCAGTGCGGGGGGTGCCCGAGGGGCAGGACGCCCACCGTTTGGGGCTTGGTTTCGGCACCAATCCACTTGGGATGGGTCCAAAACCTCAAAGAGGGTTGTTTCAGCAAATTGGGTGGGGTATTGTGGCCAAATTTTTGGGTTTGGGTCTGGATTGTGCTTCTAATGATCACCCAATAACCTCCCTTCCAAAAGAGAGATCAAGGATGTAAGAAGCACAAGCGATGGGTGAGGATGTAATTCGATAGCACTCCATTGCTCCAAATGCTCCCGCTCTATACTTTTTTGGAGTGATAAGACTCACCATTTTATAGACTTGAGGGTCTTTTGTGAATGAGCATGTAGAGGCACCACTTGGCCATCATGCCTTATCAGGGGAGAGAAGATTCCTCCCTAATTAAGGGCTCCATGAATGCCTCTATGACTGCCTCTTTGAGCTCAAAAATGCTCACTCGTACTCCCATAAATTTAAGGTGGATTTGAGTGGCATATCTGAGCTACTATTTGTCAAGGTTTGATATTTTTCCCATCAAACCTGCTATTCGCCCCACCCTAGATTCAATGCTGCTAATCGTCCAAGGGTGGGATGAATACCAGTTTGTAATCATCCCAGGGTGGAACGAGTGGGGAGCAGAGTGCCTGAAAGGTACCAAATTGACCTCTGACCTTCCAAAACTACTGTGGGAGTGGTTAGGACCACTGTTTAACCTCTAGGGGCTTCCCTAGGGGTTATGTATGTCAATTCGATCAGTGCTTGTCGTCACATAATAGGATTGGTGCTATTTTGGTGTCTACACATCCCTTTTGGGATGTTTTCCACAAATAAAAAAAATGAAAGCCATATTTACTTGGTCTTTGGGAGTAATTATGATCTGATTATATCCTAAAAAATCATCCATTGAATATAGCATTCCACATCTAGTGATGAAATCTACTATAATATCTATGTTGGGTAAGGTAAATTTATACGTAGGATAAACTAAGTTAATATCCCTAAAATTGTATATATATATATATATATATATATATATATATATATATATATATATATTCTAATGGTTCCTTCCTTTTTATCAATAGGAATGATGTTGGAAATCCAATAAAAATTGTCAATGGCTTTAATAAAAACTAACATCAAGAAGCTTTTTATGCTCCTCCTTGACTAATAGGGATATTTTAGTATGTTGTTTCCTTAGTTTTTACTTAGGAAGTTTTAAGGTTGGGTCAGACCACTAGGTGGTGCATGACTAAAGAAGGGTCAAGCCCAGACATATTAACCCTAACTTAAGGAGCTTAGGGTTGTTTATGGTTCCTATGTTAACATCTATGGTTTCTTCAATGAGGATGTGATACTCATCCTCATAATGAAGAGGGGTTGGTATGACTCCTAGTTTCTTAAGGTCTTCAAGAGACATAGTAGTTTTATCCTCTTGAGAACTTAAAAATTGGACATGGGTGACATTAGGAATTGACCCATAAAAGAAGCTATTATGGAGGATATCTTCATGAGCCATATCACAAGGAGTTTCTCCTTTAGTGCATTCCCCTAGGATTATGATTAACTTGATATGAACTAAGGTTATCACATTATAAAACAAAATTATGGAAAGAGAAGGGGGTTCCTCATCCTGACCACTCCATTCTAAGCCACGATGATCTATGAACTCTACAAAAGTTATGAATTGATCATCATCAATGGGTAAGGGTTGATTTTTGTTGGGGATGTAGCCTATGCTACATATCCTAGGACAAATTCCAACTTCCAAAGGCTCCTAATTCCTTGTTGTTGAGACCCCAATTCCTTACCATTGTAATCCATACTAGTTAGGATCTGCTTAGGTAATGGGTAATGTTTGGATAGATAACAAGTGGTGGACATTACTTCTATGGGTTATGGGTTATTATCATGAATATTTTCTTCATGGGATGTTCCTACATAAGTAAAGGTACACATTCCTATGTGTACTACTTCACCCTTCTTATGGGATAAACCCATGGTTTGAGGTGAAGGTGGTAGCTTGGCTATGTCTATGAGAGGAATTTGAACCAATTAATTAACTTGGTACTTATAAGAATTGATTATTGGAGAATCCTAAAACGGAGCTCTCTAGCCAAAGTTATGATCTTTTTAGGTTTACGACTACCAAAAATGGAGGATTTCAGAAGACCTTAAAAGTAGCTTAAAATGGAAATTTTCAAATCTTGAAAAGCACTCAAAATTCAAATATATGAAATATTCAATGCAAGTCCAAGCAATTAAAATATAATTCTTTATACAATATTTAATACAAACCAATTCAAAACATTAATGCAAGCAAAAAAATAGATTAAAAATTAAAATCTCAAGTGGGTCCCCAATTGGGGTGAGTTGTGCAATGGCAACAACAAGCCTGCAAAGCATATGGGAAAAATTAATCAAGGTTTTCTTATATTTAATATCCTTTTGGAGAAAATAAAATAATGAGGATCATTCCTCACCAATGCTTCTAATGCCAAATATGAAAGTAAGTTGATCAAGGAATAATTCTCATCAACTCTTCTCCCTAAAAGGAGAAGATTCACATAACTAGATGGTGTAGCTTTTTAAGGTATTTAAAGTCATACCTATGACTAGGAATGTTTTTGTCATAATTTGGTAAGAAGATAGTAATTTTCATATCAATAAGCCTTATTTACAAAGTGTCGTGGAACTATCACGTACTAGAATAATGCATACAATTGTATGATGTAAAATGTCAAGCTAATTGAAGGTTTCATAGGATAGGGTAGAGGCCTAGAGAAAATTTTCATACAAAATACACCATAAAAGAGGATCAATCTTGTTGGAGGGTCTTTCAACAATAAGTATCACAAGCAAGAATGGGGGAGATAGGTACTTCAATACCAGATCCTCCAAAAAAAGGAATCTCATACTGGGATAAGTTATGTGGAACCCAAGATAGCTTCAATGATTGTCAAACACAAGCAAGGACAATCATAAACACCATGGGAAAGTGATAAAAGGAGGATTATTTTCCTAGAAGGGTGAATAGATGTTTACCACAAGCAAAAGAAATACCAGTATTGGAAATAGTAGAGGACTAGATAGTTGAGGATATAGTTTATAAGATAAAATACAACCTAATATATAGATTCTTGGGTTTCAAATCATCTATGCACTTCCTTCATACATGGATAAGGAAACAATGGCATTTGGAAGGAGAATACAAAATTCTAACTCTCCCAAATGTGTATTTTTCTATAGAGTTCACATCAATAGAAAATTGACAAAAAATATTTGAGGGAGGGTCGTATCATCATAGGCCAACGAGACTATTCCTACAACCATAGAATATGGGATTCTACTTGAGGGTGGAAATTACTATATTACCAATATGGGTAATATTATTTTCTCTTACCCTTGAATTTTGGAAATAGGAGGCAATAGACAACTTACTAGGTCATTATCAAGATAGATCAATAAAAATATTTTTAGGTGGATCGACAATGTTTGCTAGGTTTTATGTAGAAATGGACCTCAGTAAATCTCTTCCAATAGAGATAGACCTAAAAATAGGGTATTTTTTCTAGTACCAACAACTATATTATGGACATCTGGCTAGAATGTTCCAAATAGTTAAGGATTATCAATCTAAACAGGAGGAGATAAAATCAAATATTAATAGGGTAGACCAATCTCTTCAATAAAAGGTAAATCCGAAGGAAGGGAAATTCCCAATAGACTCTAAGGGCTTCCAAAACATAATCAAAATACCAAACAGAAGAAATCAGTACAATAATTAGAGACAAGGAGAAAAGTGGGAAGAAAAAAAAATAATGACATATTCAAACAACTAGGAAGCTCGAAAACAAAATGGGATTTTCAAATGGAAGGATTAGATAAGGATACTTAGCAAGTCACATTGGTTGATCAGGAAAAATACTCAAATCTAGTGTTAGGAAATAATCATGGAGTAGAATCAAACACAACCTCTCTCATGGAAGAGGAGATTCAACCCATGAGAGAGACCATAAGAAGGGAAATAAAGTAGCGGATAGTCTTAACTCAATAAATAGAGATGAAAAAAGAAATAAGAATAAAAATAACCCTAATTTAGGGATTCATTGAGTGGAGAAGAAAAAAATCAAAACAACATATAGGGAGGAATTCAAACAAGGAAAAGATGGAGGAACAAGGAAGAAATTTAAGCCATAATGGAAAGGTAAAATTGATGGATGATTTTTTCTCTCCCAATTCTCAATGATATTAATTACTTATAATTTGAGGGGTTTATGCAGCCACCCCAGAAAAAAATGTATTCAAAAACATTATCATAGATATGAGTCCAAATATAATTTTGTTACAGGAAACCAAAATGCA
Organism: Wollemia nobilis; assembly: GCA_028583015.1. Lineage (NCBI taxonomy): Eukaryota > Viridiplantae > Streptophyta > Pinopsida > Araucariales > Araucariaceae > Wollemia > Wollemia nobilis. Next base: position 712,997 of record JAQPPZ010017255.1, read on the forward strand.
AGGATAAGACTTACAAAAAATAAATAGGAGGATATGGAAAAAATAAGATATCCTTACTCAATTGGCACAGGGAAAATCAGGAGGATTAGCCACTATGTGGAATCACCAACTATTATTAGTGATAGGGGGGACTCTATGAGAGGGGTGTTGATGGTTCAGTTACAAAATAAGAAAAATGATAAAATTTGGAGTACAATTAATTTCTATGGAGCACAAATAGTCAAATTACAAATGGATCAATGGGTATTCATCCAGACTTTCAGATATAACTACTCAGAAGACCAATTGATTGTGGGAGGATACTTCAATACAAAGCTTAGAATAGAAGAACAACAAGGAGGCTGATCCTTGTTGGAGGAAAAGGATAGGTTCTTTTTAGCAGTAACATGTCAAATGAATCTAATAGATATCCCAAGTGTGGATAGCTCCATGACCTAGACAAATAGAATAAAGGAAGGGGAGACAGTCAAAACTTGCTTGGATATTTTTTTCATGGAGGAGGAATTATACCTACATACCAAGCATCAAGTGAGGGTTATGGATAGGATTTCTTCATATCATTTTCCAGTAAGCCTTACCATAGAATAATATAATCATAAAATTACGGGAAATTTTAAATTTTAGCTATGGTGTCTCAAAGATGAGGAGTTGGAGGACCACATAAAGGAATGGTGGGAATCAAGAAAATCAAGATTTGGGATAGCCCAATTCAAACTCCGCAAATAACTAAAATATGTAAGAACCCAACTAAAGGAGTGGAGTAAACACAAGAAGGAGCTCACTAGAATCCAAAATAACAAAATCAAGGATTAGAAGAAGAATATTGCTCAGGAGACAAGACAAGAAACTATTATGGAATATCTGTTGCAATGTCAGGCAAAAATTATTAGGAGGGAGAAAGCTTTGGAGGAACAAGAAGAGATATATTGGAGATAAATAGCTAAAGTTACATGGTTAAAGGAGGGGGATCAAAAAATAACTTTATTTTATAATATAGCAACAACTAGAAGACAACATAATAGAATCACAGGTGTTACAAATATGATGGATCAGGTAAAAACCAATGAAAGTGAAATGAAAACTATAGCAAATCAGTACTTCCATACTCTTTTCAATAACAGTGAACATTTGAATGCAACATGGAAAGAGAAGATACTAGAGGTAATTTTGTAATTAGTCAAACCTAAACACAATAAATTATTAATGGAGGAAATTTCTTTGGAAGAAACATTGTAGATCATACAAAAAATGCAAATAGGAAATACCCCAAGACCATATGGATTCCCCATTGAATTTCATCAATTTTTTTGGAAATTATGGGCCAAGCAATGGTGGAGGCACTGGAGGAAATCATACTAAGTAAGCAATTTTTAAAATCTTTGAATCATACTTTTATCACTTTAATTCCTAAGGGCCCACCTAGTACGATAATTAATAATTATAGGTCTATTTTACTATGTGATGTAGTATACAAGATACTAACAAAGCTTATGGTAGAGAGGTTAAAACCTTTTTTACCAAATATAATTTCAAGTGAGCAAGGTGGATTTGTTGAAGGTAAACGCATTCTAGATGGAATAGTTGTGGCCCAAGAGGTGATACACAGTATCCAAGCAAAAGGACCCAAGTATGTTTATTAAATTAGATCTTTCTAAAGCCTATGATAAAGTAGAATGATCATTTATGCAAAAGATTTTAGAAAAAATGGGCTTTGCAGAGGGGAGGATAGATTAGGTAAAAGCCTATACATAGACTACATCATTATTAATTTTTGTAAATGGTATCCCATCTCCCATGTTCATAGTAGAAATTGGGCTAAGGCAAGGGGACCCTCTTTCACCTTACCCTTTTATCCTTTATGCAGAATTTCTAGGGAGACTGTTAAAAAAAGGGAGACAAGAGAGGAGGCTAAGGGGTCTGAAAATAAGTTCTCAAATTGAGATAGATCACCTCTAGTTTATGGATGATACTACTCTTATTAGTCAATCCAATCTCATAGTAGTAAGAAACATAAAAGAATTTTTATATGGGTATACTCATGATCAAGTATAAAAAAGCTGAATGATTATTTTATTAAAATTACAACCTTAAGTAGGCATACGAGATGCCAAATACAAAATAACAAATCTAACAAACTAACTAATAGTCGACATTCTAAGTTGTCGACCATAACAATAAAATATTCTATGCCTATAATATCCATATCATCCCTCCCAACCATATAAGCATTGGAATCCAATGCTTTTACAAGTGGAGAAGTGCCCCAAAAGAATTAATTACTCCAAAGTGGTTCAAAAAATAAGATAGACTATATTCAAGAGCCCCCAAAAAATATGACCACTACTCCATCAAAGGGAGCTACAATGAGAAATGCTAAAAAAGGATCCATTTTGGAATCCTTGGTGGGATCTCGAGGTATGTTGCCTCTTGGGTCAACCTCTAGCATGTAGGAGTCACTACTATGCCTAAAAAGGGTCTTGTAAACATGTATTTCAAACTTTGAAGTTACAACTCTTCACACCAATCATGCTAAACCATAAGCATGCACCCAAAAATTAGTACAAATGATCTTGCCAAGCAAGTATCTTGTAACTATAGTCAATGGAGGAGTTTTGGCAAAAATCATGGGGATGCAAAAAAAAACATAGAATGGAGTATTAGGTACCACCGAACTACACTCATTATTACAAAAATATAATAGAAAATAAGCCTTCAAAGTATTAAAATATCTATAGTATTTGGAGTTGTGGAAGCAATGCTGATGTGGTGCTACTAAAATATCCACTCTGAGAAAATCCAACTATGGGTGAAGACTACTCCAATGTATGGAGTTCCCATGTGATTTCCATGATCACATAACAAGGTCCATTTGTCTTCTAAAGGAGAACATACTCCAAAAATTCTCAAAAGGTGATGGTGGATTTAAGGAGTGTCGGGTTCAATCAATAATGCACTCCATATTTAATTATTTTTCTTTTTTTGGTTATGAAGAAATTTTTGTTGTCCCAAACTTTGTAGGACCATAAGGTCAAGAAGACCTTTATAGAACATCAATTTTTTTAGTATTATTGGAACCGGATCGAAAAGAGCTTTCCATTGACTATAGCAAGCCTATAGTTGCAAAAGGAGAGCACCTCAAAACATAAGGAAAAAGAGACAGACTCCAAGAAAGCAAAATAAAGGTTACATTGTTTACCCATTTGAACAAAAGAATATCATGGTGGTTCAGCAAAAAATGGGTGGTTGCATCAATATCAAGCCACTATGAGAAGGGATAAAATACCCTTTACAATGTGGAAATTCCAATGGAATATTGGATGGCATATTTCAAATATTCAAAAAAAAAAAAATGTATGTAAAATTAACCAACCCCATCGACAATAGGTAGTAGTCAACTAGGCTTCAAGTCAATAAAGTCTATGGTGGTAGACACTTGCTATGTGGTAGTAAGGTGTATGAACAACCTGTCCCATTAAGGTAGCACACCGTAGGCCGCAGGGAGGCGGTTCTTGAGCTCCTGGGTGTAAAGGAGACACTAGACATGTACGTTATTGTTTTGGCATACTGATTGTATTTTGATCCAGCCCATAGGAAATGATAATGGTGCAGAAGCTTGGTGGAAATAATCTAATAAAATTCAAATTTATGGATCACAGTGGGGTCAATGGGTAGATCTATAGGGGATTACAACATCCCATTAAGGTATCACACTGTAGGCCGCAGGGAGGCGGTTCTTGAGCACCTGGATGTAAAGGAGACACTAGACATGTACGTTATTATTTTGGCATACTAGTTGTATTTTGATCCAGACCATAGGAAATTATAATGGTGTAGAAGCTTGGTGGAAATCATATAATAAAATTCAAATTGATGGATCACTGTGGGGTCAATAGGTAGATCTGGAGGGGATTAAAACATCGTGATGATATGGATCAGAGGAAACCACCAAAAATTGATGGTAAATCTTAAAATATCATGCCCTAGCATAAAATCATCTCTGATCTAACCGCACACATCATCTTTATGGTCATACAATGTGTCGGTAGTGGTACTTTGGGATTGGCCTCCAGAAGGGAGGGTGAGCACCATCTTGGACTACGATATAAATTCTTTTTTCTACTAAGCTTTAAATCATTCATAAATCCTCTACGTAATCCATAAGAGGAAGCACCAATCAGATCCTTGAATCCTGGGCACCGCCCTCATTAGAGGATAAAACAGTCCCCCGATATTCTTAGATTTAAGCCAGATTGACACTAGGTGTTAGTCTCACAATGACACTGAGAGGGGGGGTGAATCAGTGTGGCTCTTTATAACTTAAAACTTTAACTCTTAAAGCCAAAACAATGAAAGCTTAAAACCACATAAAGCAAATATAACAAGAGAGCATCACACACAACACAAGATGTACCGAGGTTCACCAGTTTTGGCTACTCCTCAAAAATAGACTGTTTGGACTTCCATCCAAATCCAGCCTTTGCAAAGCAACAACTTTACAATCAATTTACCAGCACCAACTGGAAGGAGCACCAACCCCTGATTTACTAGCACCAACTGGAAGGAGCACCAACCCCTAATTCCAAGCACCAACTTGGACTTCAATTCTGAAATTTGAATATTGACATATAAATGCCTTCACTATTACAAGACCCTGACTGGTCTATTGCTCACTCAACATTGCCCATAGTTCACACAGCACATACCTATGGCTCTGCTTACTGCACTTTGGTGGCCCTCTTACAGCCCTCTTGCTGCGCTTCTTACTGCACTCTTACAGCTCTCACGGCTCTGCTTAACACTCTCTTACAGCATTCTTCCAGCACACTTCTTGCAGCACTTTTACTCTAGTTTGAGCAGCACTATCGCTCTCTTTCAACAGCACTCTTCTAACCCTCTTTCGGTAGCACTTTTACACATTCAACAGCAACCTAATTCTCCAGGCAACTGCCCTTTTATAACAATATTTCCAACTTGAAACTCCTGTTCTTCTGTGACTTCCATAATCCTGCATGCACCCTATTAATAGACACTTCTGAAAGTAACTCCTTTATCACATAGTATTTTTGCATGCAACCTATTAATAGTTCTGTCTCTTGTTTCGGACTGACAGTGTAACAACTGCTCGATGGTTTCACTGCGTCACGTGCCCTGTAACTGCCATTCTTCCTTTAATGCCTTGTTCTTATTTTAGCTTGCATGATTTCTATCTAAGTAATCGCCCTCGTAATCGTCGCACTAACTTCAGTTGACTCTTCTTATATTGGCTGCATGATTTTCCTCTACAACTGCCCCTGTAACTATCGTTCTACTTCAGTTAACTGTCCGTAATCGTGTTGTTGCGACTTGTCGCGAAATCGTGACACTTATGTCTCTTTGTACTCTTCTCGCCTTTTACCCATGAAAACATGACATGTCGCGATATCGCGACACTTTCTGCCTCCTTTGACACTTTTCTGGCGGCTGCAACCGAGAAAACACGACATGTCGCGATATCGTGACACTTTTGCCTCCTTGCTAGCTCTTCTCTGTCTCTTGCACCAGTGAAAACAAGACATGTCGCGAAATCGTGACACTTTCATTTCCTTGCCTCTTCTCTCGGCTTGCACTGGCGAAAACAAGACATGTCACGAAATCGTGACATCTTTTCGCCTCCTTGCCCTCTTCTCTGGCTTGCACCTCGCGAAAACATGACATGTCGCGAAATCGTGACATCTTTCGCTTCCTTGTGCTCTTCTCTCGCTTGCCACGAAAACAAGACATGTCATGAAATCACGACATCTTTCGCTTCCTTGTACTCTTCTCTGCTTGAGAAACAATTTCAAAAAACATGTCGCGAAATCGTGACACTTTCGCTGCCTTGTGCCTTTCTCTGCCTTTCGCCCATGAAAACACATGTCGCGAAATCGTGACACATTCGCTGCCTTGTGCCTTTCTCTGCCTTTCACTCGCGAAAACATAACATGTCACGAAATCGTGACACATGCGTTGCCTTGCACTCTATCTCCTCTTTAGTCATGAAAACTCGACATGTCGCGATATCGTGACACTTTTTCTCCTTAGCGCTTTCTCTTCGAACCTCGTTGCGAAATCACGACATCTCGCGAGACCTCCAACCTATCACAAAATCACGACACTTTTTCTCTGCGAGCTCTTTCTCTCGAACCTGTCATGAAATCGTGACACTTTTTCGTCCGTACAATCCTTCTTGCAAATTGTCGCGAAATCGTGACACTTCTTCTTTCTCTGCCTTCTTCTTCGCTTCGGACCGCGAAAATGAAACATGTCATGAAATCGCGACATCTTTTTCTCTCTCCTCTTTTCTTCGCTTTGGACCACAAAAATGAAACATGTCACGAAATCGTGACATCTTTTTCTCTCTCCTCTTTTCTTCGCTTTGGACCGTGAAAATGAAACATGTCACGAAATCGCGACATCTTTTTCTCTCTCCTCTTTTCTTCGCTTTGGATCATGAAAATGAAACATGTCATGAAATCGTGACATCTTTTTCTCTCTCCTCTTCCTCTTGCAACATGTCGTGAAATCGCGACACTTTTTCTACTTGTCTTTTTCTCTTCCAACATGTCGCGAAATCATGACGCTTTTCTTTGCTTACTTCTCTCTCTTCCAACATGTCACGAAATCATGATAGCTTTTCCTTCTTGCGCCTTCTCTTCGAACATGTCGTGAAATCGTGACAATTTTCTTGCATGTGCCTTCTCATCGAACATGTCACAAAATCGTGATAGTTTTTTTTGTATGCGCTGCTTCTTCGAACATGTCGTGAAATCGTGACAGTTTTCTTACTTGCCTTCTTTGCTTCCAACATGTCGCGAAATCACGACAATTTTTCTTGCTTTCTCTCTCTTCCAACATGTCGTGAAATCATGACAGTTTTCCTTGTGCTTTCTCTCTCTTCTAACATGTCACGAAATCATGATAGTTTTCCTTGCTCTTTCTCTCTCTTCTAACATGTCGCGATATCGTGACAGTTTCTCATGCTTGCTCAACATGTCGCGATATCGTGACACTTTTCTTACTTGTCTTTTTCTTTGAGCTTTTGCCTATGGGCCACTTCGGTCTTCTTGGAAATTCACTGTGCATGCTTTGTATGACCTCTGAACTCCTGTCCACTGTATCAACCGATCTCTCTAATGACCTCTACACTCCTGTCCATTGCATCAACCGATCCTCTATCTGTGTTGACAACAATGACAATACTTTGGCTGCACCTTGCTCATCAATGAACTCCTGTCCATTGCACTTTGGCTACACCTTGCTCATCAATGAACTCCTGTCCATTGCATCAACTGATCAACCTGACTATGTTGACAACAATGACAATACTTTGGTTGCACCTTGCTCATCAATCTCCCCCTTTGGAATTGTTGGCAACACACGTAATTGTGTGCAATTACCTGTAATTCTTCTCCCCCTTTGACAATAATACCAAAGGGCGGCTGCAAAACTCCCCCGAGTCCATGCACAACATTCTCAGGCAAAAATTATTACAGTTAGCAAAAAGCATAAACATGAGCAATATGATAAACAGATGCATAAATGCTCCCCCGAGAATTTGATCCCGATGGCTAGTCAATTCTTAGTCTATTCTTGGGAATATGTGACCACTTCATTTCACTATTTGACAACATCATGATAAGCATAATAGGCATCAACAATATCAATAATGTGAGTAGCAACAATAACCAGTGAATGACATCATCACTATCAACTTCACCAATATAATATGTGTAAGAACATGGTTGGACTACTGTCTTCTGAGTACCAACCCTCTGTTGCTCTGCAATCTCAAACTTGTCCACTATTAGTGAAGGCATACATTGATTGTATATATCCAACTATTTGTTCTGCAATGCTGGCAGCATCTGCAAATGCATCTTGGATATTCTCAACAAGCTTGAACCTAATGTCAGTTGTTTGTCTCTCTCTTCAGTGAGAATCCAGCAGACTACCTCAATCCACCCAGCCACAACCAATTTTCTTCTTCTTGTACAATCAAGCAAGCTCCTCAAATCAGCTCACAAGTTCATCAAGAAAAACTTGCTTAGCATGAACCCACAAAGAGAATTGTTAGAGACCCAATGTGATTCATCAACCTCATAGAAGCATAAAGAGAATTGTTAGAGACTCAATATGTTCTATACTTAACTCCCAATCTCAATCTCAACTCAATCTCAATCTCAAAAGAATAAGATAGATGTAGTATGCTTTTCTCAAGAACATGAAACACAACCCAACAATTGCCAACCATGCAATAACTCATATAACAATGATACTCATGTTCTTTCCACAACCAATATCTTTTCTCAACCAATTAGGGCTTTAACAACAATGCTTATAGACAAGGTTTAACCAACATCATTCAACTCAAGATTAACCTTGAAGCATTCAACCAATCACTACATGAAAAGGAAACTAGTAGACATCCTTTTCCTTCCAAAGGTATTTGAACAAAACAACCACCAACATAAATCACCAATGCAAAGAATAACTTGCTCAAATCAATCTCAATGGAGTAAGCCCAAATCATGTATCAAGTAAAGCATTAACTTGATCAAAACAACCTCTATGAAAGCAACTCAACCATTCATCACTAGGCTGGAAATCATCTGGATGCTCATTATAAACCTCTTCTTCAATATTCCCATTCAACACGCTGATTTCACATCTGTCAACAAAATTGACAAGTGACTCACACTTGTACCAACTTTTGTCCAACACTGTACCAACACTGCAATTTTACTGCCAACTTTGTGCAAGCATCAAACACAATACCTCAAAACCAACCAAGTCATCTGAACCGTTATAATCCTTAACTTTTGATAGTGGCAGTAAGAACCATCACCAGTACAACAATGACATACAACAATACTACCAATAATGACAACTCTCAATTTAATCACCACACTTCACGACACTACCACAAACAACTGTATGAACAGAAAACACACTTTGACAGCTATACAACAACTCCCCGACTACTTTCCTTTCATCCTCAGATAACTACACAAATACATAGGAGCATTAAAATAAAACTTTAACATTGCTCCCCTTGAGGATGTGCTACCCGGAGCTCGCTTAGTGCAATAGAGGAGTAATCTCCTTCGGTCCAAGGAGACACGATTTCCTCTCTTCTTTCTTTCTCCAGTATTTCTTGAACTTAGGCTGAAGGTTTTCACCTGCATCCCTATTTTGAACCTTTTCGTGAACTTGACCATTTCTCTTGCAGGGTTGTCTCTTGTGCATCCTTGATGGATGATTATTTTCCTTTCTGTTGTGCACATGATTTATTCTCTGTCTGTATTGCATTCTTTGAGTCTGATGAAATCTACGGTCTTGCCTTAGATTAGATACATTGCGCAAAACCTTGCTATGTGCCCATGACCATTACATTTAAAACATTGCACATGATATGTCCCCTTTCTATGTTGCACTCTTTGTGTCTGATGAAATCTACGGTCTTGCCTTAGATTAGATACAGAAGTGCTTGGACAAAACCTTGCTATGTGCCCATGGCCATTACAATTAAAACATTGCACATGGTGTTCACTCAGAGAAGCAGATGTATTTCTATCAGCATAACTCTTTGATCTATTATTCTATCCACAATAAATTGCCTTGTGACCATAGCGGTTGCATTTAGAACAATAGCCATTAAAAGCATTATTATTAAAAGAGTGAGAGTGAGAGAACCTCTTTTGTTGTGGTTGCTTTGTTGTAGATCTTCTTTGATATTTTCTTCCTTTTGAAGATTCAGCTTCAGAATTTTCTTGCTTCGATCCTTCAGCAGTGTGCTTCTTCTTCTCTACATTTTTGGAAGATGAAGGTTGTTCAACTTCATATCCAAGACCAAACTTAGCCGTGGAGCTTCTTTGTTGCTTTATCATTGTATCTAGTAACTCTGTGCTCTTCTCAAATTTGAGATTTATATTGGCCTCTTCTATTTGTTTCTTCAATGAAACAATCTCTTCTTCTTGTTGGCAACAAACAGTCTCTTTCTCATTGATTTGAGACCCGAGAATATCTTCAATCCTTTTGTACTTGTTCTACTTGCGACTTTAGATCAACAATAACTTTGTTAGATTCCTCTTCACTTGTGCCGCATACATAATCCTCATCATCCAGGTGTGTCTTCAAGGTTTCTTCTGATTTCTTGGCCTTTTGAACTTGTAGGAAGAGATCTTCAATCTCATCCCCATATTCTTCTAACTTCTTGGACATTCTTTTGTTCTTTTTCTTTTCTATACTCAACTCTTCAAGTGTGGAGATCAACTCACCTTCAAGATCTACTTCAGCCTCATAGATTTCATCACATACTTTAGAGTTCACTCCTTCTACCTTTTCTGGTTCAATTTTCTCTTCCACAAGAACTAAAACCGATCGAGATGCCTTTTTGGAGGAGGATCTATTCTTCTTACCCATTGTGTACTAATCCAAGATCAACCCTGACTGATTTAGCCAGAATTGGGAAACTTGGCTCTGATACCAATTGTTAGTCTCACAATGACACTGAGAGGGGGGGTGAATCAGTGTGGCTCTTTATAACTTAAAACTTTAACTCTTAAAGCCAAAACAATGAAAGCTTAAAACCACATAAAGCAAATATAACAAGAGAGCATCACACACAACACAAGATGTACCGAGGTTCACCAGCTTTGGCTACTCCTCAAAAATAGACTGCTTGGACTTCCATCCAAATCTAGCCTTTGCAAAGCAACAACTTTACAATCAATTTACCAGCACCAACTGGAAGGAGCACCAACCCTTGATTTACCAGCACCAACTGGAAGGAGCACCAACCCCTAATTCCAAGCACCAACTTGGACTTCAATTCTGAAATTTGAATATTGACATATAAATGCCTTCACTATTACAAGACCCTGACTGGTCTATTGCTCACTCAACATTGCCCACAGTTCACACAGCACATACCTATGGCTCTGCTTACTGCACTTTGGTGGCCCTCTTACAGCCCTCTTGTTGTGCTTCTTACTGCACTCTTACAGCTCTCATGGCTCTGCTTAACACTCTCTTACAACATTCTTCTAGCCCACTTCTTGCAGCACTTTTACTCTAGTTTGAGCAGCACTATCGCTCTCTTTCAACAACACTCTTCTAACCCTCTTTCGACAACACTTTCACACATTCAGTAGCAACCTAATTCTCTAGGCAACTGCCCTTTTATAACAATATTTCCAACTTGAAACTCCTGTTCTTCTGTGACTTCCATAATCCTGCATGCACCCTATTAATAGACACTTCTGAAAGTAACTCCTTTATCACACAGTATTTTTGCATGCAACCTATTAATAGTTCTGTCTCTTGTTTCGGACTGACAGTGTAACGGCTGCTCGATGGTTTCACTGCGTCACGTGCCCTGTAACTGCCGTTCTTCCTTTAATGCTTTGTTCTTATTTTAGCTTGCATGATTTCTATCTGTAACTGCACCTGTAACTATCGCACTAACTTCAGTTGACTCTTCTTATATTGGCTGCATGATTTTCCTCTACAATTGCCCTCTTAATCGTCGTTCTACTTCAGGTTAACTATTCGTAATCGTGTTGTTGCGACTCGTCGACGAAATCGTGACACTTCTGTCTCTTTGTACTCTTCTCGCCTTTTACCCATGAAAACATGACATGTCGCGATATCACGAAATTTTGCCTCCTTGTCCTCTTCTCGGCTATCGACCGGGTGAAAACACAACATGTCACGATATCGCGACACTTTTCCCCTTCTTAATCTTCTATTTCTCTTCATGTCTCCATATCTGCTCCTTTCTCCTTTCCTCTTCTCTTTCTCGCTTGCACCTAGCGAAAACATGACATGTCGCGAAATCGTGACATCTTTCGCCTCCTTGTCCTCTTCTCTGGCTTGCACTAGCAAAAACAAGACATGTCACGAAATCGTGACACTTTTGCTTCCTTGCACTCTTTCTCGCTTGCACCAAAAAACACATGTCATGAAATCGTGACACTTTCCTTTCTCTTCTCTCCCCACGAAACCTGACATGTCATGAAATCATGACACTTTCGCTGCCTTGTGCTCTTCTCTGTCTTTCACTCGCAAAACAACATGTCGCGAAATCGTGACACTTTCGCTGCCTTGTGCCTTTCTCTATCTTTCGCCCGTGAAAACACAACATGTCATGAAATCATGACACATTCGCTGCCTTGCACTCTATCTCCTCTTCGGTCATGAAAACCTGACATGTCATGAAATCGTGACACTTTTTCTCCTTAGCGCTTTCTCTTCCCTCGTCATGAAATCGCGACACTTTCTCCTTTCTCTCGAACTGTCGCGATATCGTGACACTTTTTCTCTGTGAGCTCTTTCTCTCGAACTTGTCACGAAATCGTGACACTTTTTTGTCCGTACAATCCTTCTTGCAAATTGTCATGAAATCATGACACTTCTTCTTTCTCTGCCTTCTTCTTCGCTTCGGACCGCGAAAATGAAACATGTCACGAAATCGCGACACCTTTTTCTCTCTCCTCTTTTCTTCGCTTTGAACCGCAAAAATGAAACATGTCACGAAATCGCGACATCTTTTTCTCTCTCCTCTTTTCTTCGCTTTGGACCGCGAAAATGAAACATGTCACGAAATCGTGACATCTTTTTCTCTCTCCTCTTTTCTTCGCTTTGGATCGCGAAAATGAAACATGTCGCGAAATCGCGACATCTTTTTCTCTCTCCTCTTCCTCTTGCAATATGTCACGAAATCGCGACACTTTTTCTACTTGTCTTTTTCTTTTCCAACATGTCGCAAAATCGTGACAATTTTTCTTTCTACTTCTCTCTCTTCTAACATGTCGCAAAATCGTGACAGTTTTTCTTGCTTGTGCCTTCTCCCCGAACATGTCACGAAATCGTGATAGTTTTCTTGCATGTGCCTTCTCATCGAACATGTCACGAAATCACGATAGTTTTTCCTGTATGTGCTGCTTCTCTCCGAACATGTCACGAAATCATGACAGTTTTCTTACTTGCCTTCTTTGCTTCCAACATGTCGCGAAATCATGACAGTTTTTCTTGTGCTTTCTCTCTCTTCCAACATGTCACGAAATCGTGACAGTTTTCCTTGCACTTTCTCTCTTCTAACATGTCGCGAAATCATGACAGTTTTCCTTGTGCTTTCTCTCTCTTCTAACATGTCATGAAATCACGACAATTTTCCTTGTGCTTTCTCTCTCTTCTAACATGTCGCGATATCGTGACAGTTTCTCATGCTTGCTCAACATGTCGCGATATCGTGACAGTTTTCTTACTTGTCTTTTTCTTTGAGCTTTTGCCTATGGGCCACTTCGGTCTTCTTGGAAATTCACTGTGCATGCTCTGTATGACCTCTGAACTCCTGTCCACTGTATCAACCGATCTCTCTAATGACCTCTGCACTCCTGTCCATTGCATCAACCAATCCTCTGTCTGTGTTGACAACAATGACAATACTTTGGCTGCACCTTGCTCATCAATGAACTCCTATCCATTGCACTTTGGCTACACCTTGCTCATCAATGAACTCCTGTCCATTGCATCAACTGATCAACCTGACTGTGTTGACAACAATGACAATACTTTGGTTGCACCTTTCTCATCACTAGGGTGGCGTATACTATTGATGACAATCAGTAAGATAGAAAAGTCTACGATGCATTTGCAGAGAGGTGGGGGTGTCATAGCAAAATAACAGATGTTGGTTGAATGTATTCAAAAGTGGTACGGTCACAAATAATTTTGCATCATAGACTTTGTTTTGAAATATCGATTGATGCTTCGATTTATTAGGCTATTATGACGAGGAGTCGCCCATATATACCCTTTAATGGAGGATACAATGCACGTTTGCATAGTTCGTACCCACTATCTTCATGAGCCTACAAAAGAAGGGGAGGAGGAATTTCCACTAAGGAAATTCCCCCTCACAGGCAGGAACTTCCTACTTTGATACCAGTGATCAAGTATCAAAAACCTGAATGATTATTTTATTAAAATTACAACCTTAAGTAGGCATACGAGATGCCAAATACAGAATAACAAATCTAACAAACTAACTAATAGTCGACATTCTAAGTTGTCGACCATAACAACAAAATATTCTATGCCTATAATATCCATATCAACTCAAGAAATTGGGTAAATTTTTAATAAAAAAAAAGTCTTAAATGGTTTTTTCAATACAATGAAGAGGGTGAGAGATAAAATTACACAATTTTTGAACTACATGGAAACTAATTTACCCATACAGTATTTAGGAGGACCTTTATCTGCAAATAAAACAAAAACCAAATAGTGGAAAGGTTTGATTGACACACTTCAAGATATGTTGAGAAAATGGACACACAAATGGCTAAGTTTGGGAGGCAGGCTTACAATTATTAAAGTTATGCTACAATCCCTCCCAATTTATAAATTTCCATACTTCATGCTCTAAAATAAATTCTAAAAGATATTGACAAACACATCAGAAATGTTTTGTGGTCGGGTGCAAGGGGAGAAAAAATATTTGCACTAGTTGGGTGGGAGAATATATATCAACAAAAAAAAAAAGGAGGATTGGGGATAAGATCGACATCCCAAAGCAACAAGGAACTAGCAGGGAAGTTATATTGGAGATGGATTATAGCTACTGGGGGCTTATGGAGCAGACTATTACAATCCAAATATTACCTAGGAGTGGCTGAGGAATACATCCCAAGACTCAGAGTGTAAGGAGAGGGATCTACAATATGGATAAAAATAGAAGCAGACCAAGAGTTAATAAAGCCATACCTATATTGGTAGGTAGAGGATGTAAAGGATGCTCTATTTTGGAAGGATTCATGGAATCAATGCTAACCACTTATTCAAACATTCTCAGATATGGAGAGTTAAAAAGTAGAGCTCCAAAATGCAAGATGGTGGAAAGCCTCTTACTATATGAAATCATGGAATCAATAGGTTCCAAAATTACTATAATAGAAACATCCTAGAGAATAGCTAGTGAGGGGACAGAGGAACTAATAGAAAAACTATGGAGACATCTCCAAAGACACCCAATTCAGGATGGTTCTAAGAGGGATATACGTGGATGGGGAGGAAGTAAGTCAAGAATCTATAAGGCAAAGGAGGGATACAAGGTAGCTTGTGGATATGAGATTGTTCTAGCACCACTTCCATGGATATTTGTTTGGAAAAAGGAAGTATGGTCAAAAATTAACTTTTTCTCATGGTTGATTAACCATAGAAAGTGCTTGACATTTGATAATTTGAGAAAAAAAGGTTTCTACGAGTCTTTCAAATGTGTTATATGTGGAAATGCAGAGGAGACCTTGAGTTACCTATTTTTTGGGTGTTCTTTTAACAAAGAGATATGGATCAGTTTGTGGAGGTAGATGAGATAGCATTGGGAAACCTTTGGGAGCTAGGAAAGCTTTTTTGAGAAATAGAAATAATACAACTTTAACACTAAAATAATGAAAATGGTATGGAAGTTGGGACCTAGCTTCATATGGTGGTAGTTATGGCTAGAAAAAATGCACGCACATTTAGATTAGAGCACATAATAAGGAATCCAATATGAGAGAGGATTATGAGTATGGTAATGGAAACACTATCTATTAGATTAAGGAGGAAACAAACATAGAAATGGAGGAAGTGACTATTCTAAGGAGCTTTGGAATAGCTGTAAAAATAAAAAACTAAGGGTTGGATGCACTAGTGAGATCTCCTTGAATAGCATAGAGTGGAGATTGTCTTCTAGAGAGTGGGTGAAGGCTAATACATATGGGGCTTCTACTAAAAACCCTAGAAAAGCTAGTTTTGGTATTATCATATGGAATTGGAAAGGAGAACATGTGTATTGGAGAGCAGAAGATATGGGGGAGATAACAAATAATGAAGCAAAAGGACATGTGATCTTGTTAGCATTAATGATAATTGCAAATATACATTTACATAAGCTATGGATAGAGACAGATTCTCAGGTATGGACTACAATCTTGGATCTGATAGGAATTGGGGAGAGAAGGAAGGTGGAAGAAGTTCAAAATATTTGGAATATTTTTCAAGATTTTTTATTACACATATCAACGAGAGAGAAATATGATGGCAAATTATTTAGCAAAATAGAGAAAATAATTGAAGGAAGGTCAATATGTGGACTCTCAGATGGAAAATCAGATAATTTGGTGCCAAATAATCCAAGGGATGCGAGAGGTGCTACAAGCAGATAACAGAATATAAAGAGCATATAGTGATTCTAATGAGTCTATCACAATTAGGCCATGGAGCAATGACCAAGAAGAAAATAAATGACAAGTTGTCCTAGTGTTAAGTTGGGTAAGCAAGGTTATTGGTTGTTTTCCATAGGCTCTCGTGTCTTCATCCTTAGGCTACTATTGCTCTATTATATGATATTACTACTAATATATTTAGAGGGGCCAAGGTGGGTGGTTTTTAAAATAGAACACACATAGACATAGATATATTATTGAGTATGTCTAGATTAAGAGAAAATAAGCCTATACCCCACAAAACAATAGACATGTCATACATGTTAAAGATGCCAACAATGAATTCAAAATAACATGGAGATAGATGGATGGTCTACGAATGAGAAAATTTAGAATTCAACTATGGTGATGTTGATGTGTATGCATAATTACATTATGGTGGCCTTAAGTGATGTTTTCAACAAACACACCTATATAATGTTTTTATGGGTAATTTTTGAGCCAAGAGGGATTGGAGGAGGATTTTATTTCTCCCTTGTTTCCTGTCTAGCTCATTTTACTTTGTAACAAGGTGTCATTTCATTAGAGTTGGAGAAATAACCTAATATCCTATGTCCAAGGTAGGCCTCTGACTCTAAAGATTCCATTATTCATTATTCTTGGATTCTAGTCCAATGATAAATGGGTGAGAAGCATTTAAGTATGGTCATAGTAAAGCCATAGGATTATCAACTTGGACATTCTAACAATACATAAAAGGATCCTTATCACCCTCAATGTTATACACTTTTTATTGATACTCAAATTTTACACATTGGTGGTATGTTGATAGGACTTATTGCCTAGCATGAATCCAAGACTACACTAAGAAAATATTATAGTTTAAATTGCATGGTAACACATAAAAAAAGGTGTTAAAAATGTGAGGCCCTACTTTAATTGGTAATATTATAGATCCTACAACTTCCCACTCTTCATTATCATTATATTTTATGACAATGTTATATTTTTCTAAGTCTTTTATATCAAATCCTATTCTTTGGATAAACTTAAGGTTACAAACATTAACGGATGATCCACAACTAATTAAAATAATTTTTATACATTTATCGCCAATGTTTCAAGTAATGTACAAAGGTGACTCACCTATCATCAATGGTGGAGGGAGGTCATCCTTAAATAAGGATATCATGGCATGGTTTACTACTAATGAGCCAAAAATGTTAGCAAAGTTTGTGTAGCTAATATCTTGGTGAAAGCACGAGGATACGGAAACAAAAAAAATGAAATGCCAAGATGCGATGTAAACGAAACTAAACTTGATGCTAACCTCTACGAACTGAAACACATGAAAGGAAAGAAACGTAAACCAATTGAAACAAGATAGAAATAAAATTTCGAGTACAACCCTTTTTATTAATTTTCTTTAAACATCGTGTTACAATACGTCTCCTCCATTTTGGGGACTAGGAGCATTAAGTATGGCTCTATTACACCATGGATTGATACACTTTCTTTCACGTGCCCACACGTAAAATGGGTAGACCAAACGTCATCGCCGCTTGCATTGATGAGTCTTGACTCCTTTTTTCTCCTCTAATTTCGAGACCCTACGTTCAAGGAAATAGAAAACAATCAGTAGCACCTGTAGATAAAATGAAACATGCAATCCCCAAGCCTGCGGTCAGTGTATGCATAAAATGATTAAAGTGATAACTAAAACATATCAGAATGAGCTGAAAATTTTGATAGAAGTAATAAAAAATTACCAAGAAGCCACTGCAAAAGGAATAGTCCAGAAATTTTGCACAAATTTCTAATCGCTCCGGGGTGGGACGATTAGAACTATCATAACCTGTCCAAGAGCCACCTCCTAAATGTCAGGTCCAAAAGCCTCCAAATCACCTGTAGAGTTGGGGTTAGGTAAAACGGGGTATTTTGGGATGACCCAGATGGTCATATTTTGCCAATTTTGCCTCTATCACCAGGAATTTGATGATGCTACCTGCATGTTAGTGAAAGCAGGAAATGATAAAAGCATGATTAAAACTTGTCAAAATCACATGAAATTTAAATGATAGCATATGTAAACAACCTAGAATTAGATGCAAAAGAAAAATCAAGGAAATCTACCATAGATTTCTAATCACTCCAGGGTGGGGCGATTAGGACTGCGACAGTTTGGGGGGTGCCCGAGGGCAGGACGCCCACCGTTTGGGACTCTATTTTGGCACCAATCCACTTGGGATGGGTCCAAAACCTCTTATGGGATTGTGTCAAAAAATTTTGTGGGATATTGTGGCCAAAATTTTGGGTTTGGGTACGGATTGCGCTTCCAATAATCACCCAATAACCTCCCTCCAAAAGAGAGATCAAGGATGTAAAAGCACAATCGATGGGTGAGGATATAATTTGGCAGCACTTCATTGCTCCAAAGGCTCCTCTCTGTTCTTTTTTTGGGGTGAGAAGACTCACCAATTTATAGACCTAGGGTCTCTCTCTTTGAATGCGCATGTGAGGGCACCACTTGAGTTGCTTGTCCTATTTTGAGAGAAAATATTATTCCCTGATTTAGATTCTCCTTGCATGAGGCCTCTAAAATCAAAGACATGCATGATTGAAGTATTTATCCTTGATTTGAAGTTGTTCCTCACAATTGCATGGCCTGAAGCTGCAGTTAACTGGTAGACCTGTCAAGGTTTGACTTTTTGCCAGTCAAACCTACTATTCATCCCACCATAGGACGAATGCTGATAATCGTCCATGGGTGGGACGAATACTAGTTTGTAATCATCCCAGGGTGGGATGAGTAGAGATCAAAGTGCCATAAAGGTGCCAAATTGACTTTTGACCTTCCAAACTACTGTGGAAGTGGTTAGGACCACTTTTTAACCTCTGGGGGCTGCCCTAGGAGGTATGTGTATCAATGCGATCGGTGCTTGTTGTCACATAATCGGATTGGTGTTGTTTTGGTGTCTATAGATGCCCCTTTTTGGGAAGCACTTGTGCAAGGCGCAACGCTAAGCAAAAATAGATAACCAAAGCACTAATATTTAGGGTTTCTCAGTAACCTAACCAACTCTTGATGCCCCAAGTATGGAAAGGGCATGCATTCTTGAATCCTTGCTTCTGACGAGCTAAGGAGCTTAATTCAAGTGTTAACATTTTTTGGTGAGGTGTTACTTGATCTTGGACATTGTTCAGTCATGAATAGGAAAAGGGCGCAACCTTTTGTCTGTGGGAACCTTGAGTTCAAGATTCATGAATGCCAAGTGTTTGATCAACATGTGATTGTTGCATGTTTATTTCCCCAAGCAGGAGCGTGATTGTCTTTGTCAATGATACTTTGAATGCGTGCCATTTCCTTGATTGGGTGTGTTGTTGTTGGTTGGTGACTAAGTGTGACTATCCCCTCAAGCGACGAATCGATGAGGGAATGACCAAAATGAGAAAAGCGACGAGTAACTTGACCCAAGATGACTTGTGTAAGGGTGCATTTAGTTGTTTTCCGTTGAATGCTTACATAGTTTTTGAACATTATGACCTATTTTTTGTGGGTTTGAACCCTTTTTGTGATGCATTTTGGAGCTAAAATTGTCAAAAATCCATCCGCCCGTGGAGCGGTCCAGCTATGGTAGCCTTCTTAGGGAGTAGGATAGTGACGATTTGTGACCCCAACGTCTATTTTGGATGCCAAGAATGTCAGATGCAAAGGCGCCTTCGTTCAAAAATGTTATTGTTATTTTTGGTTGGGTTGTGACCCTTTTGGTGATGCCATTTGGGGATGAAATTCTCGACAATCCGTCCTCCCGTGGAGTGGTCCGGCTATGGTAGCCTTATTAGGGAATAGGATAGTGAGGATTTGTGACCCCAACATCTATTTTGCATGCCAAGAATCACAGGCGCAAGGCCCCTTTGATCAACAAGTTATTGTTATTTTTGGTTAGGTTGTGACCCTTTTGGTGATGCCATTTGGGGATGAAATTCTCGACAATCCGTCCTCCCGTGGAGCGGTCCAGCTATGGTAGCCTTCTTAGGGAATAGGATAGTGAGGATTTTTGACCCCGACATCTATTTTGCATGCCACAAATTGCAGGTGCAAGGCCCCTTTGATTGCCAAGTTTATTATTATTTTTGGTGGGTTTTGACCCTTTTTGTGACACAGTTTGGGGATGAAATTCTCGAAAATCCATCTTCCCGTGGAGTGGTCCAGCTATGATAGACTTCTTAGGGAATTGGATAGTGAGGATTTGTGACCCCGACGTCTATTTTTCATGCCCGAAATGTCAAGTGCAAAAGCACTCTTATTGGAAAATTTTATTGCTATTTTTTATGCATTTTGGTGCAGTTTTTGCTATTTTTTGAAATTTTTGCTCTGTAATCATCCCTGGGTGGGATGAATACCTATTTTATAATCATCCTAGGGTGGGACGAGTGCCAACTAGATCACTCATCCTAGGGTGGAATTATTGCAGGCTAAAAATCCTATTTAAGGGCCAAAACTGGGTTTTGGGCTCATTTGCATTTGTTTTTCCTGGCGATTTGGAGCTTTGAGGAGGAGGTCAATTCTACGAAGCAAAGCGCTGAAAAATTTTTCTCATAACAATGATTTCATGTACGAATGATTGGGATAATTCATTTGTGACGTATCGTCGATGGGAGGGTGATACCGATGCTTCACGGGAGAGGGATCTCTTGTGGACGCAATTGGCATATGGACTTTGTATCGCTATGTATTGCCAGCGGGAGATGGACTTTGTGTGACATCAGTTGGAGATGGAGGCAGATATTAACCATCTCAGTGGGTGGATCCTTGCATTGAGTGGAGGCGGATCATCATGCTGCTCGATAGGGACAGATACTGAGCAGTCAGCATCCTCTTAGCGCAAGCAACTGGATGAGGGGGGCTCTAGTAGGTGTGATGCGGGGGCTAGCAGCAGCTGCCCTGAGGGGTCCCATAGGACCCACACCATGGGGGGTAGTTCCTGTTGCACCGATCCTGCATGATCATGGTGGCCGATGCCCTAGGTTTGGGGGTTTTTTGAGTTTGTGCTTTTTTTTGCAGGGTCAAAGGACCGGTTATTGTAGCCTACGGGCATTTTTGATGATATAATATATATATATATATATATATATATATATATAGATGACTTTCTTTGTGTTTAGACACTTGTTGTGGTTTGTTTTTCTATTTATGCACAGTTATTTAGGATGATGTATGCATGTGGTATTATGAATGCAATGTGTCTAATTATTTGATGTATGCATATGGAATGAATGAAATGAGTTGTTGATAACTTGTCGATGGCACCATAGACTGTACAAGATTTACTAGCTTGTTGTACTTATGGGATGGCTTTGTGAAATGACTTTGCATGTGATAACTTTGTTTTTGTATTTTTTGTATTATCTGATGGTGATGTAAGTAATGAAATGTACCAATTGTTTTAAAATGTAGTTAAGATTTTCTGAGATTCAGATATTTTAACTAACTAGCCAAGACTGTATATTTATCTCGCAAGAATTTTGAACAATGTATAAATTAGACTTGAGTTTGACCTAGTTATTTCACATCCCTGTGTGTGCAATTGAGTTTGTTTATGTGGTATTTATCAGGATACCTCCAGTTCCAGATAGGCTGTCAACCAAACCTATACGGAGGATCACCTAATTAGCTCGACTAACTCCGTTGTTGTTTTTAGTAAGATTAATCCACAGGAAAATCTAAGGTACCATAAGCTAGCTCATCCACATGCAAACATTGGTCTGCTCACATGCAAAGCTAATGTGATAGACATATCATCATGCATTTAGGATACCGCCATTGCCAGGTAGGTTGTCCACAAAACCCGTAATGAGGATCACCTATATGGTTTTCGAATGCTGAGAATTCCAGGGATTCAATCTCAGGCATCTTTTATTTGCTCAATGTGTTAGGATACTTGCTTGTATACATAGTGATGAAAATCACTGTTTATTTTTCTCTTTTGTTTTTCTTTTTGAGCAAGGGATTGGAATAGTGGTGATAACCACTATTATTTGATTTTGCATTTTTAGGTTACAAAGTTGAGCTTATAGTTTTTTTTTTTTTGGCTTGTGGAGGACTTTGATCCTTTGAGGCCTTGGGGATGACTACCCATCCTGTTCAGGGACGTGTAGTATGAATCCTTATGACTTTGGGAACCAAATGGGATTAGGGATATTGTGAAGGAAGGACATTGATCTGTTAGGCCTTGGGGATGACTACCCATCCTTGTTAGGGGTGTGTAGTATGAATCCTTACGACTTTGGAGACCAAATGTGATTGGATATGGTCATGATGATGGCTTGTGGGGATTTTTTTTTGAATGGCATTGGTCCTTTTAGGCCTTGGGGATGACTACCCATCCTTGTCAGGGGCGTGTAGTATGAATCCTTACAAATTTGGAGACCAACGGTGATTGGGATTTTTGCTAGTGGTAAAAACCACTATTTATTTAGTGGAAATTGATGGGGAAGAGCTTGTCCTTTTGTCAATTCTCAGCACTCTTGAACCATTCACACAGGGGGATGAGCAGGCTAATATTTCACCTATGGTATCCTAAACTGCTTTGTAGGTTTCTCTTGCGTTCACACAACTTGGGAATTATTTTATGTGTTTTAACTTGTGTAGGGATGTTACATAATGAGGTGTGACCCAAGTAAAACTTTCCCTTGTAAAAGTCATTTAACTTTGTACAGTTTTTGGCTTAGAAATTTAAAGACAACTAAATGACGAAAACCCTACATACATTAGGAGACAATTGACTATGCTAGAAATGGGGATGGTGTTATTCTGGATGTATGTGTTTATAAAATGGGTGGAATGTGGAAAATGAAGGAATTACCGAGCAATTATAGTCTATGGTGTTTGGGACATGTATGACCAACAAATATGCAATGTATGGATGCGATGCCTAATGCAACTTATATTTTTGTAATTTTGATTTTTACGAGTATGCATGGAATTGAGATGCAATTTTTTTGTAATTTTTGATGATTTTATTGTTTTTGTTTGTTTTTGAATATTTGTTTTGACCAAGCGGTTATGGCAACCCTTGGAGCTTTTGGTGTGACCAAAGGGTTTATGGATACCTTTGGGGTATTTTTGGGGTTGACCAAGCGATCGTGGGAATCCTTGGAGCTTTTGGGTTGACCAAAGGGTTTATAGATACCTTTGGGGAATTTTGGGGTTGACCAAGCGATCGTGGGAATCCTTGGAGCTTTTGGGTTGACCAAAGGGTTTATAGATACCTTTGGGGCATTTTGGGTTGACCAAGCGATTGTGGGAATCCTTGGAGCTTTTGGGTGGGCTATGTCTCTCTCTCTAAATGTGGAATGGCCTCAAATGACTGATGTTCAAGGGTTCTAGTTCCTTGATTCCTTCAAAAGAGGGGAGCCGGTATGTTCCAGGTCCTATTTTGTTGTCAATCACATAAGGAACTAACCAGTTTTCCATGAAATTGTCTCTTAGATGGGGTGGAAAATTAGAATTTTGTTGGTTATCTTTTAAAACCAAGTCACCAACCTGAAATTACCTTAGATGAACCTTCATGTTGTATGCTTTCTTAATCCGCTCTTGATAGATACGCAAATGCTCGAGAGCATTGACACGTCGTTCGTCGAGCAATGTAATTTGGTCTAACCGGGCCTGGCGCGTAGTGTCATCATCGATGAACTCTTGCATTGATATGCACAGTGAAGGGATTTCCAACTCGAGAGGCATGACTACCTTGGAGCCATACACTAGCAAAAATGGAGTTGCTCCAGTGGGCATCTGAATGCTAGTGTGATAAGACCATAGGGCAAGTGGGATTTGAATGTGCCAATCCTTATGACTATCTACGATGGTCTTTTTTATGATGGCGACTAGCATTTTGTTTGACGCCTTTGCTGCCCATTTGCCTGCGGATAATAGAGTGTCAAAAAAATGTGCTAAATTTTGTACTTTGTGGTCAAAGCATGCACTTATTTTTTCTTGAATTACGTCCCATTATTCGAGATGATCTTGGATGGAATACCAAAATGACATATGATATTATGTAAAACAAACTCCGCAATGCGGGTTCTAGTCGTAGAGGTTAGCGGAATTGCTTCCACCTACTTGGTGAAGTAATCTATGGTCGTTATGATGAACATGTGATGACTTGAAGATGCAGGGGAGATCTTTTCGATTAGATCAAATCCCCACTACAAAAAAGGCCAGGCCAATAGAATCGGTTGCAAGGCCTGAGAAGGTACGTGTGTCAAATTGGCATCGTGTTGACACTTCACGCACTTATTTACATATGCACAACAATCTCGCTCTAAAGATGGAAAATAATAGCCCATGTGGAGAATGTGCTTTGCAATGGCCATACCGTTGAAGTGGCCACCACATGTACCATCGTGGGCTTGGGTGATCACCCAAGTGGACTCCTACTAGTTTAAGCAACAGAGGAAGATTCCTTCATAGCTTCGTCGATACAAAATGTCTCCTAGCAAGACATGTTTTGTCGCTTTCTGTTTAAATGATCTTTTTGCAGCTTGTGTTAATCCAAGTGGGAGGTTACCTAACTTGAGGTAGTCCCTTATGGGTGTGTACCAATCCTGCTGATCAGAAACCTCGATTGTATGAACGTCCAATCCCTCTTGAAGTTCATCCCTAGCAAAAGTTGAGCAGAAAAGAACTTTTAAAAACAATGTTGTGTTGCTATTAAGAGGGGTCAGGGAGAACAAGGACCCCCAATTGGCTTGAGTCAGATAATCATGGATTCGAGAGAACTTATCCTAAGATGGTTCAATATATATCAGGTGGATTCTTGGCATTAGGTTAGAGCTTGCACGCTCCATCACAGATTGCGATAATGTTTTGACCTGAATGGTTGTCATCTCACCATATGGGTCTTGCAAGATTAATGACCCTAAGGAGGCCATAATGTCCAAAAAATGATTCGATGATCGAGGGATTGCCTCGATGTCATACCAGTCAAGCTGTGCTAGGAATTTGTCCACAAGGGCTTTGTAGGCCTGTAGAACTGGGCATTTACATTGGAATACCCCTTTGACTTAATTGACAATTAACAACGAATCACCAAAGATGTTTAAACGTTTGATGTTCACGGTGATTTTTGTCTGAAGACCTATGAGCAAGAATTCATATTCTACATTATTGTTGGTGCACGAGAAGTCTAATTTAAATGATAGAGGCATTGGAGCCCCTTGCGGTGTGAATAATACAATTCCCATGCCACCTCCTTGCTCACATTTAGAACCATCAAAGAATAGGGTCATGTCAGCCTGAGACTCAGGCTCATTAGAATCTGGCGATTCTGAAACATGGAAGACCCCATCATCAAGTAGTTCTATGGTCAGAGGTTGATCATCTTCAAGAGGAGCCTCTGCTAGTTGATCGACGATGACTTGAAATTTTATGGATTTCTATCCAATGAATTCTATGTCAAACTTCATCAACAACATGACCCATTTTGTTGTGTGACTACTATGATAAGTATGAATCATCATGTATCACAATGGATTCTCCTTAGACACAACATACGTCGTATTTCTGAGCATTTAGTGGCATAGATTTTTGGTAGAAAACACCACTGCCAAGCAGAGCTTCTCAACGTATGCATAGTTAAGTTCATAACTGACCAAGGTGCGGCTAAGATAGTAATTAGCCTGTTCTTTGTGTAGTTCATTTTTTTGGGACAGCATGGCGCCCAGTGCCACCTCAGTAGCTACGATGTATAAGTAGAATGGCACTCCTGGTATAGGTGGTGCCAATACTGGCGATGAAGCCAAGTATTGTTTAATATCGTCAAAGGCTGATTGGCACTCGTCATCCCAATGAAATGCTACCCCTTTGTGCAATAATTTATTCATGGGTCGACACTTTTTAGATAGATGCGCTATGAAGCGCTTGATTTATGTGACCTTTCCCTGTAGGCTTCTGAGCTGCTTGATGGTAGTTGGGGGAAGCATTTCAAGGATTTCCTTGACTTTGTGTGGGTCTACCTTGATTCCTTGTTTGGAGACTATGTAACCCAAGAGATTTCCAGATGTGATGCCAAATACGCACTTCTTGGGGTTTAGTCTGACTTTATGTTCAATGAGGCGATCGAGGATCTTGCTTAAGTCATCGAGATGATCTAGGTGTAAAAGAGATTTGGCCAACAAATCATCCATGTAATCTTCCAAAGTTTTATGCATGTGATCGTGGAAGATGTATGTCATGGCACGTTGGTAGGTGGCACCAGTGTTTTTAAGGCCAAAGGGCATGACCTTATAAAAAAATTTCCCCCAAGGCATTGTGAACATCATTTTTAGTTGGTCCTCGGGATTAATACGAATCTGATTGTATCTCGAGAAACCATCCATGAGGGAAAGCATTTCATGGCCCATTTTAGCATCTACCAATGCATCGATGCTCGACAAGGGGAAATAATCCTTAGGACTCACTTTGTTTAGATCTCAAATATCAGTGCATATGTGAATCCTCTCATCGAGATTTTTGATGGGCACCATGTTAGACAACCATGGTGGATAATCCACGTAGATAACAAATTATGCATCCAACAACTTTTGTAGCTCGTATTTTACCATTAAGGATACTTTTGGATGCATATTACATAGTTTTTGCTTCACTGGCTTGACTGTAAGATCAAGCATAATATTATGCGTGACTAGCTACGGATCTAGCCCCGACATGTCTTTGTAGGACCATGCAAAAACCGCCTTCTTCTCTTTGAGAAGGGCAATGTAGTCGGCTTGCTCTTTGGGGGATAGACTTACCCCCAGCTTGATGATTTGCAAATTTATTGGATCAGAGCCAATGTCTATGTTAGTCATATTCTCGATCGACATGTGGGACCCATACTCCAACTGGTGTGGAGTTGGGATCAGGTGGTTATCGTTTACTAAATTTATATCATTATTCGGAACGTCGGGTTCCTCTTCAGCATGGAAGACATCCCGAGTCTGTCCTAGCATGAAATGGAACATCCCACTGCAAGGCCAGTAATCTGATGGGGATGGCGATGTGTCAGCGCGATCCTAGTCTATAGCATCTAGGTCTAGATGCAATGACCGTGTTGGGTCGGTTGGATTGTGGATGGGGGCGGTTAAGTCAATGGAGATCATGTTAATGAAATGATTTTGGTCTCCATTACCGCAGGTGTGGTTACTCGGACATCCTAGGTGATATTTGTGCTCTAGATCCGACTCTGTGGGTACTAGCACAAATGGATTGGCCCTATGTGCGGATAAGAGGACAGGGTCTGTCCTAAGCACTGTTGGCTCGATAGGGTCTCCAGGAGGAAGATGTTATCTATATACCTAGAGTGGCGGGTGCAGTAATTGGTCCAACTGCGCCTGGTTTAGGTGCCACCTATGCCTTGGCCCTATGTGTAGTTGTTCAAACATGTCATCTATGTCCAAGGGATATTTCTGCTTTTGCATATGATTGAGATATGCCATCTCAGTTTCATCTTCATAATAATTTTCGGAGATCCAAAGGCCTTCGTTGGCTCCAACAGCTATTTGTGACATATGAGGTTCATCTTACTCGAGTAAATTAATGTGGTACGGGGACCTGATTCTCTTGAGGTGGTTTTGAGTGGTATTTTCACCCAGTTGTGAAAGTACACTCTCCTTTAGGATTTGGGTTCCAAATCCCCTCTTGCAAAGAAGTTAAACAAACAACTTCTCCAAGGTCTCCGTTGTATTAGCATTTGCATATGTGTATTAGTAATCTCAAATAAAGATATTCAATTTAAATGCTTGGAACACCTTAGTGATTGCAAGTAACTGTAAACAAGGGGCAATGTTGGTTTATTTCATCATGAAACTTTAGTGATTGTTCATTGTTTTTTTTGGATTTTGAAATTTTTAAATGTTTATTTTAATGCCTGAAGATTTAAAATAAGTTAAAATTTTTGGAAAAAAATAAAATGCAGAAAATGAAAATGAAATGCAGAAAAACTGAAAATAAAATGCACTCAGTATGATGCTATCCTGTTCCGACAAAACCGAAGATGTGAGGTCTCCATGCATGCAACCTAACCTATTGGACTTGCAAAACAAGCACAATCCCCATAGACTAAGTGTTGGTTCCTAGGGTACGAAATAAAATTCAGATTTCAAATATTCGCCTAATGTAACCCAAAAAAAATGGCATTAACATTATCTATAAATTCGAAATCTGAAAAAATGAAAGAATAAACATTAAATCCATAGCATGCAAAGAAAATCTCCTTCTTTCTTGCCCACAAGATGCAAATTTCTGAACACTTCGCATTAAAAATATGTCATTTTACAATAGCAGAATTTTTGGTTTTTCCAAACCAGTCTGTGGAAGAAAAACAACTCAAACAGGTCCAGAATGGCCTTCTCGCCTTCAACTCTGCAACTCTGCTTGCAGCGGTTTCCACCCCTTCTCGGCCTCTTTGAATGGCGTATTTAAACTTCTGAAAAAATTGTTTCTCCTTCCATGACGGTTCGTTTCATTTTTCAATGGTTGTTCGTTTCACCTTCCCTAATTGTTCGTTTCACCTTCCCTTGTATGCGTATGTGCTTTGGTTTCCATTTTGTGGCCCTTCTGAAAATGTAACATGTCGCGATATCGTGACACTTTTGCCTCCTTGCTCTCTTTTTTTGCTTTTAGCCATGAAAATGTAACATGTCGCGATATCGCGACACTTTTTCTCCTTTGGCCGTGACCATGCAACATGTCGCGATATCACGACACTTTTTCTTTACATGTCATATACACTTTTTTGGCCGGAAAATGCAACATGTCGCGATATCGCGACACTTTTTCTCTTTTGGCCGTGAACAATGCAACATGTCACGATATCGCGACACTTTTTCTTTTTGCCTTAAACATGCAACATGTCACGATATCCGACACTTTTTTTAAATATAACACTTTTTCTCTTTGGCCAGACAATGCAACATGTCGTGATATCGCGACACTTTTCTTGAACAACAGTGGAGGCCAACATGCCATTACACTTTTTCTCCTTTGGCCGTGATGATGCAACATGTCACGATATCGTGACACTTTTTCTCTTTTGGCCACGATAGTGCAACATGTCGCGATATCGCGACACTTTTTCTCTTTTGCTAAATGCAACATGTCGCGATATCGCGACACTTTTTCTCTTTTGGCCGCGAAACTGCAACATGTCGCGATATCGTGACACTTTTTCTCCTTGTGGTGTTTTGCTTTTTCTTTGATCTTTAGCCTATGGGCCACTTCGGTCTTCTTGGAAAACATGCAAAAAAGGTGGGTCCCCAATTTTGGGGTACGTTGTGGAGCAGCCACAACAAATGGCGACTCTCTTGGGAAATGCTCCTGAGCATTTCGGTGAGAACTCAACCTAAAAACACACGGACTCAAATACAAGCGTCAGCAAATATCCCAAGAATGAAACTAGACGAGAAATACATGAAGCATTAGAATTATTAAGCATCAGCTCGGTGTGTGCAATGTGCTTCATTCCCTATCGTTTGAAACTCGTTCAACTTTCCATTGTCAGTTTCACTTATGATTCGTATGCAAGGCTATGAATGATTTGTGCAGGATTTGATGTATGACAACTATGTTAGAGATATAACAACCTCGCTTTGCAAAGGCTCAGACCTTCTAGTATCATGAACAAACATATTAAAACTGTCAAACCCTCTTAGGACCAAATATATGTATACTGAATTAATTTACTAGATCCCAAAGTTGGTTATGTGTCACTACCATCTTGAACCCATGTGCAAGTGTAAGTGAAATCAGAGCTTTGGGGAATAGGATTCCCAACCTAAGCGAGATGGGAATTTAACCCTATCCTTACTACTCGATCCTGGAGTTCATTACCTCATCTTGAACAAAATGATTTAACCTGTTATGGATGAAACTATCAAGCTAGCCTGTCCGTTTGAGCAGTCAGTGGTCTTGTTTTTAGACAAGACATGTTGCCACGCATGAGCATACTCCACTGCCAGTCAGGCGTCTATAGCCCCGATGGAGATCAACCCCATAATCCAGGATTTGGCTCTACTTTTGATTCCTTGGACCTTGGGGATGACTACCCATCCTTGCAAGGGACATGTAGTACGATCCTTCCAATCCAATATTAATAAAGAAATGAAAAATATTTGCTTTGGAATTTCAAGTTCTTGAATGGGCAAAATAGAAGCTTTGGGGAATCGGATTCTCAACCTAAGCGAGATGAGAATTAGACCCTATCCTTACTACTCCATGAAGGTCAAATCAGAGCTTTGGGGAATTGGATCCTCAACCTAAGTTCGATGAGGATTTAACCCTATCCTTACTACTCTGATTTTAGGCTTTAAGCATTATGGGAGTGGTAAAAACCACTGTTTTAAGGATTATGTTGCATGATAGGACAGACACGAAATATTCCTTTCGCCTCACCTTTTCTTCCAAGTATGGTTTTGACCATTTTGCTCAAGATTCTCTTTAATATGCGTAGAACGTGCTTGGTTCAAGATAGTTCGGGCATCGGTTCCCAACCTTAGGATCCTTTTAATATATGTTATGTAATAACCCTAAGAGGATTCGACACCTTTTCAATGATTGTACATGAAATGAAGATGCAACTGAGATGAAATGTATATGCAATGTGGAATGTAATATGAGATATGAATGCATTGCTCCTTTTGAAATGCGGATGGAGATATATCACCTACTTTACCATAATTTATAAAACTGACAACTTCATGCATCACAAGTTCCAAACGATATTCTTTAATGTGTTTGCGATACTCGTGGAGCTTTCTGCAATACAATTCCGATGTTTCATATTCTCCTAGTCTTAGTCAACATTCATAAGGACATAAGTTGACAAACCAAAAGTGTCCAAAGGACCAACACACAACTTTAAAACCAAAACTGAAATCAAATCCAAAACCAAAACACGAAAACCCAAAGTATATACAAATGTACAATATAATACAAGATGGTGCAAAGTTTGGATTATCATTTTCCCGGATCCCAAACCTGATTAGAATTCTTTAAAAGACATATGACGTGATACACATGCCAAATGTGGAAGGAATCAAACAAGAACAAGACTAGATCAAACAATGCAACCAACTTCAACTTTCCTCTCTCACCCCACCAATTAGATTTAGTTCCATTAGTATTCTCATAGGTGAGATTCAAATTACCAAATTGATTAGACAATGGTTGATTTTCAATTCTTTCTTGTCTATTCTTTAAGGTGCAAATTTCATAATTCCATTCATGATTTAGAACTAGGCTTTCTTTATCCAAAATGAAATTTTGTAAGCAAGAGCCTATTTCTAAAAATTTCAAAGCCAATTCATTTTCCATGTTCTTAGGCCAATAAAAATTGTGCAACAATTTACAAACATCTAGGATATTTACTAAATGGGGATCATTAGAAGTTTTTATCCTAGGTTCAAGAATTAATTGTTGATGAATTTGATTTAGCAATTTAAGTGCATCAAGCTCCTTTTCATTCATTAAAGTAATGTTATCAAAGGTGTGGTTAGAAATTAATTCTTGTTCTTCATTCACCTTCAATGGCATTTCATCATAAATATCATTTGAATTATACAAATCTTCACCTAAATCTTGGATGTTTGGATACAAAGGTTTAGATTTTACCTTTTTCACATTTTCATTTACCAAAACTTGGTGAGGATTTGCAATTCCCTCTTTTACCTCATGGTCTTCATATTCTTCATTGATTACTTGTTCATCAAACATACCAAAATTGGGCACCCAATTGAAAACATGCCCATCCTTTTCAACCCTCAAATATTTTTGGTCAAAGTGTATGTCAAGTAACTCATCTTCATGATCAATCACTTGCGTTGCTTCTAATAGATCAACCACTTTGTCATTTAATTCAAACTCTTTGTTCACTATCCATGGTATCTCTTCATTTGAATCCTCAAAATAATCATGCAAACTTGTATCCGAATCTTCAATGAATTTATATTCAACATGATCGCATTTTGTAACCTTCTCAAATCTTGTGAATGTGAGATCTTCGTATGAAGTAGAAGTTTCAACATCCTGCATATAAATTGGAATAGAGGTTTCATCAATAGGGGTGTGAGGAAATAACATATCTTCATATCTTCCCCAACCATTGTAAAAATTATCTTCCAAATTTGTGGGATGAAACTCCATGATATTTGTGACATGATCTTTTGATTCATTCATCAATTCACTTTCTTCTTTGTCCTTGGTAGTAGGATCATTATAATCTTCCAAAATTTGATGAGATTTGAAACCCTCTTCCAAAACATCCTCAAATTGTACAGGAGTTGTAATATCTTCCTTTGAGTAGGCGATTATGTTGTCCTGTATATCAATTGGCACACAAGTTTCATTAGCATTTTTTGAGTGAGTGTAGTCTTCCCACTTCTTCCAAGCATCATAATAATCATCTTCCAAAGTCAAGTGGTGACGTTCAACTACTTCTTCAACATCTTCCAATTCATCAATGTGTTTCTCATCAAATTCACCTTCACCTTCCTTAGATGGTTCAATTATTTCCAAAAGTGGGTCATTTTTTGAATTCCAATTTATAAGGCTATCATAGTCCAACTTGGTAACCCATGATTTCGTTTCATCACAATTTGGAGGGTGAAGAATTTCTTGGTCGTTAATTTCAAACATCTCATCAATAGTATCTTCCAAGAACAAGTGGTGAAACTCTATCATATCCTCAAATTCATTTATTGGTTTTCTTCCAATTTCACTTTCAACCACTTCATCCAATTTTATGGTAGGTTCCGTGCTATCACATATTTCAAACATTGTTGAATTTAGAACCCCTTCATCGAAATAATCATGTATCTCTATGAATGAGATCATCTCTGCATAATCCTCATTGGTGGATGTCGACTTAGCAATTTGCACCTCCTCTTGGACTACACCTAAGGTGGTTGTAACATTTGGACCTTCAAATTCATCCCCTTGATCATTTACCTTAGGTATCATTGGAGTGGAGGGTGCTACATTTGATGGTTGGTGTAGGTTGGCATCACTAACTCCAACAGAACAATCTCTCATGTGAACATGTTGTGTCTTTTCTTCTTCAAAAACTTGTTCTACCTTTTCCAAGATCTCATAGATTGTCTCTAGAGACAGGTCATCCAAGTTTTTCTTTAAAGATGTAACAAGTTTGGGGTGTATGGCTCCCATGTATACTTGAATAGCTTCCTCTTCTGATGTGTTAAAATTTTCCCACATTTGGGAGTGCAACTCACGAAATCTTCCATTGAATTGACTCAAGGATTCATTAGGCTCATTACATATGGAGGTAAACTGATTTTTCAACATCTCTAAGTCAACCTGATTACCAAAATGGTAAAGATAGGTTGCTTCTAGTTGTATCCAAGAAGTCCTAACCTCCATGGGTAGTTGGCTATACCAAAAGAATGGTCTATCATCCAAAATGTATGCAAATAACTTACAAGCCACCTCCTCATAGAAAATTTGGAATTGACATAATGTATTCTTGTAGACATACAATTTTTGCAAGTATCCTAGTGGCACCTCTTGATTAAAACATCGTAGAAACTCCAATAACATTTTAGGAATTTGATAGGTTATCC
This sequence comes from Wollemia nobilis, assembly GCA_028583015.1. NCBI lineage: Eukaryota > Viridiplantae > Streptophyta > Pinopsida > Araucariales > Araucariaceae > Wollemia > Wollemia nobilis. The sequence continues at coordinate 746,839 of JAQPPZ010017255.1, forward strand.
CATGTATAGACAAACCCTTATAATGATCCTCCATCGTAGATACCATTCTTTCTCTTAGAGATGCTACTTCGGCTCTTATATCGTATGTCGTCATTAGTAAAACTCAAAATATAACTTCAAAACCAATTTGTTAGTCATGAATAAAAGAAGGAACCATGACAAAGCAATATTCTAAAAATGTAAATTAGTTTCTGATTCACCAGATCGCATATGCGCAAGTGAAGAGCATACTCCTAGTGTTGTAGGCTTTCCGATTCACAAGATCGCATTACACGCAAGTGAAGAGCATAATACCGACAACAAATACATTTTTAGACAAAATAATTCCTTACAAATAAGCATGAAATGACTAGCAAATATCAAACATGTAACGTATGAATAATCATGTTAGCATCAACCAAGAGATGTATCCATTAAAATCAAATGAAAGTAATTGCATGGAGACAACCTCGTTAGTCAAGACCAAATTTTTTTTTTTTAAATCAAATCAAAACACATTATTCCTGTATGAACAATCAAAAGCGTTAGAACAATGCATAGCAATTCATGTCCTCCTTTTAACACTACAAGGTTGTATTGTTAAAAGAGGGCTAAAGATAATAATCAATAGGGCATGAAATATTCAAAATTTAAATCCCTATAGCATTTAAATCACACTGAAATAAACCAATTCAGGCCCTCCTTCTAGCGCCAATCTGTTGAGTGGTATTTTCACCCAATTGTGAAAGTACACTCTCCTTTAGGATTTGGGTTCCAAATCCCCTCTTGCAAAGAAGTTAAACAAACAACTTCTCCAAGGTCTCCGTTGTATTAGCATTTGCATATGTGTATTAGTAATCTCAAATAAAGATATTCAATTTAAATGCTTGGAACACCTTAGTGATTGCAAGTAACTGTAAACAAGGGGCAATGTTGGTTTATTTCATCATGAAACTTTAGTGATTGTTCATTGTTTTTTTTGGATTTTGGAAATTTTTAAATGTTTATTTTAATGCCTGAAGATTTAAAATAAGTTAAAATTTCTAGAAAAAAATAAAATGCAGAAAATGAAAATGAAATGCAGAAAAACTGAAAATAAAATGCACTCAGTATGATGCTATCCTGTTCCGACAAAACCGAAGATGTGAGGTCTCCATGCATGCAACCTAACCTATTGGACTTGCAAAACAAGCACAATCCCCATAGACTAAGTGTTGGTTCCTAGGGTACGAAATAAAATTCAGATTTCAAATATTCACCTAATGTAACCCAAAAAAATGGCATTAACATTATCTATAAATTCGAAATCTGAAAAATGAAAGAATAAACATTAAATCCATAGCATGCAAAGAAAATCTCCTTCTTTCTTGCCCACAAGATGCAAATTTCTGAACACTTCTGCATTAAAAATATGTCATTTTACAATAGCAGAATTTCTGGTTTTTCCAAACCAGTCTATGGAAGAAAAACAACTCAAACAGGTCCAGAATGGCCTTCTCGCCTTCAACTCTGCAACTCTGCTTGCAGCGGTTTCCACCCCTTTTGGCCTCTTTGAATGGCGTATTTAAACTTCTAAAAAAATTGCTTCTCCTTCCATGACGGTTCGTTTCATTTTTCGATGGTTGTTCGTTTCACCTTCCCTGACTGTTCGTTTCACCTTCCCTTGTATGCATGTGCTTTGGTTTCCATTTTGTGGCCCTTCGCTGTTTTCTCCACATGGGCTTGCATCCATTTCCCTCTTTAACGACCATCTTAAATGATTTCAAATCATTAAATATTCCTTATGTAACACTTTGTCTTATTCATTAGATTTTGTCCTTATGTCCACATCACTATGCAAGTCCGTTACCTTGGCGAAAATGGAACATGTCACGATATCGCGACACTTTTGCCTCCTTGCTCTCTTTTGTTGCTTTTAACCATGAAAATGTAACATGTCGTGATATCGTGACACTTTTCTTTCCTTTGGCCGTGACAATGCAACATGTCACGATATCGCGACACTTTTTCTCTTTTGGCCGCGACAATGCAACATGTCGCGATATCGCGACACTTTCCTGTTTGGCCGTGAAAATGCAACATGTCGCGATATCGCGACACTTTTTCTCTTTTTGTCGTGAAAATGCAACATGTCGCGATATCGCGACACTTTTTCTCTTTTGGCCGCGATAATGCAACATGTCGCGATATCGCGACACTTTTTCTCTTTTGGCCGTGAAGATGCAACATGTCGCGATATCGCGACACTTTTTCTTGTTTGGCCGCGACAATGCAACATGTCGCGATATCGCGACACTTTTTCTCTTTTGGCCGCGAAAATGCAACATGTCGCGATATCGCGACACTTTTCTTTCTTGTTCTTTCTTTTCTCGTTTGGTCGCGAAAATGCAACATGTCACGATATCGTGACACTTTTTCTTTCTTCTCTCTCTCTTTGCTTTGAATCACGAAAATGCAACATGTCGCGATATCGCGACACTTTTTCTCCTTCGGCCGCGACAATGCAACATGTCGCGATATCGCGACACTTTTTCCTCCTTTGGCCGCGATGATGCAACATGTCGCGATATCGCGACACTTTTTCTCTTTTGGCCGTGACGGTGCAACATGTCGCGATATCGCGACACTTTTTCTCTTTTGGCCGCAAAACTGCAACATGTCGCGATATCGCGACACTTTTTCTCTTTTGGCCGCGATGGTGCAACATGTCACGATATCGTGACACTTTTTCTCCTTTGGCCATGAAACTGCAACATGTCGCGATATCGCGACACTTTTTCTCTTTTGGCCATGAAACTGCAACATGTCGCGATATCGCGACACTTTTTCTCCTTGCGGTGTTTTGCTTTTTCTTTGAGCTTTAGCATATGGGCCACTTCGGTCTTCTTGGAAAACATGCAAAAAAGGTGGGTCCCCAATTTTGGGGTACGTTGTGGAGCAGCCACAACAGGTGGCATATGCTCAATTGGAGCATCCAAAGGGAACATTGTCAGGAAGCTCTCATGATAATCATCCATGGGAGTCACTTGTGAATGATTGCTATCAGACTCGAAAGGATCCTGAGCACTACCTCGTACTCCGACTCATCTTTTGAAGACCCTTCTTGGTCTTGTCTATATCACTCTTGTAGGTGAGTCCTCAAAATTTATCCCTTTTTGACCAAAGGGAAAAGGTTGTTAAGGTCAACAAGGTTGGTTGTTAGCAATGGGAGATAATCCCCCAATGTATATGTTGTGTTAGGATTGGAATATGGATCTAATGCCAACCCATCCTTGTTGACTATCCCTAGGCCTTGCATGTCCTCTACCAAGATGTCCAGGGGTAGGGGGTGGTTGAACCCTACTCCTGACTTGTCGTACGACATTTGATATCTTGGTTGGCAAAGAACACACACTCCTTACTCATACCTACCCAACCCATATCCATGCCAATTACATTGGCCGAGATATCTCAAAGCAAAATCTGGGTTGGAAAAATAGTTGACATCCTCAGCAAAGGGCTTGTCATCTTTGTCTTCTTGCATGTAAGGTTCAATGCCATTATCGAGGCCCCCATAAACAAAGTTTGTCTAATTGGGTGGGTAGCCTAAAGGGACCACAAAGCCAATGGGGAGTCAAGGTCTCCCCATGTCCTGCATGGACTCAAGTGCGGGTGTTGCTACAATGTTCCACACTAGATACTCCCCCAGGATCGTGTTGGCCATATCAATGGTGATCGTTGGTGGTTGAGGGGGAGCGAATGGGAGTTCTTCTTGAGTCCACTCCATGTAGGGAAAATTAGGCGTCTCGACTTTCATTCGGCTAGGCATCTCTTCGGTAGAGATGGTTGAGACAAGGGGTGGTTCCTCTTCTAGGGGTTTCTTTCCATTGTCCTTTTATGTGGCCATCATAGGTGGCGTTTTTGGTGAAGGACCAGATGAGGAATATGGAAATGACTGGGGATTTGATGGACTTGATAGCGGGGATGCATGCGGAATCAGACATTGGTTAGATGGATTCAACTGAAAATCCAATTGCATTGATGGAAGGGTCGATTACGACATTAGTTGCATTGTATTGCAGTACTTGAAGGGCTCTAAGTCTACCGGGATGACATGCACCTGTCCTTCAAATGTATACTTTAGGCATTGATGAGCTATCAAAGGGACACACTTTGTGTCCTTGATCCAAGGTTGCCTCAACAATATATTATAAGCCATCTCACCTTCCAAGATGTGGCACAATGTATGAATAGTATTTTTTCCCACTTGGATGGGTAGGACAATTGTGCCAACCGTCGAGCATATTGCATCATTGAATGCTCGAAGAGTATAGGTGGAGGCCACGATGTGAGATGTCGACAACTTTATATGTTTCAATGCTGCTATTGTAATTATATTACTGGACAAGCCAGTGTCCACCAACACCCTCTTATACGGAATCCCATTGACCCGTGCAATGACGTGTAGGGGTGGATCCACCACATCACCAGTCATCGATTTCAATTCGTCTTCTCTAAATGTGATGACTAGTTCTGTACATTTTTTTACATACCCCACAAATTTTTTGAAAGAGTTTGCTTCGTGGGGCTACAACTTGATGGCTTTTAATATCTCCATTAGAGCCTCCCAATGGGGGACTGATTGTTGAATGAGCTCATAAATGGAGAGCCTAGCCGACATGGTCCTTAGACTTTGGGTAAGTCTAGTCCGAATCATGGCCACTGGTCTAGGCGGGGGAGGTTGCGTAGGGTGTTGTTGAGGTTGTGACATCGATGGAACCTCTCCTGTGACCATCGCATGGGAAGCTCCTGGGTACCTCCTGTTCCTAGTCACTATGCTTATCATCCCTACATACCCCTGCATGGGGCAATTTTGTGTCACCTCATTGAATTGAAGGGGTTTTTCCTACACATCATGGGCAGGCAGGGGGTCTCTGAAGACTTCCATATATTGGTTGTTTGGTGCTATGGGGTTTTCCACTGCCAGAGTCTTGTTGTCGATTAGGTCTTGCACCAAGCCTTTAAACTTCCAACATGCATTAAGGTCATGTCCCTTTCGTCTGTGGAACCTACAGTACAAGTCCTACCTGTACCCCTTAGGCTTTGGTGCATTGGGGTCTATGGTTTGAATCTCGGGAAGGTTGATCAAGTTTTTCACTGACAAGTGATCAAACAAGGAGTCCTTGGACTCTATGTAAGGTGTTAACTGTTGCCTAGGGCGATGCTGCTGATTTTTTTCTTGCCTCTGATTTTCTCTATCATAACTGTTAAGAGGCACTGCCTGATAGTTAGCCTTTTAGGGTTGTGTTGCTTGTGCAGGCTTAGGAATGTTTATAGCAACTTGATTGACTGCAATGGGTTTCTGTTGCATGGTCCCTATTTTGGTGTTCTTAGACCATTCTTTTTGCTTTGGCTTGGCAATCTCGCCATCCTGTATCTTGATCTCCTCAATGATTCTGGCTTGCACCAGGGCTTCCTCAAGAGTGGCATATTGCTACAGCTACAATAGCATGAAGATCGATCTCAAACAACTTTTTGAGAACATTTGGGTCAGGTCGGACATGGGAGGGAGGTAGGGTAGCTTTGAAAGCAATGTCCTCCATTGATTCCCATATGTCGCCATGGTTTCTTCCTCATACTACCTAAGGTTAGCTAGGTCGCTTAGTGATGCCTTCTTGGTATTGAATGTGAAGCATTAGAGGAACGCGTCCACTAGCTGATTCAAGTTATTAATGCTGTGCTTTGGCAACTGAGTGAACCAATTCGAGGTAGGGCCTATGAACATGGTTATAAATGTTCTTAGCAACAAAGCATCATTGTCCTGAATGCCAAATCATTGGCTCAGGAATCTAGTCACGTGCTCTTGGGCATCCTCCTCCTCTCTAAAGAGTGCCAACTGGGGTAGTTTAAAGTGTTCAGGGTATGGGGGCGCTAACACTGATGGATGCACAGGGTGACTGTGGAGCTGGCATAAAGTGGGCTTTTGGGGCCCAGAAGTCTTGGTCTCTACAGATTCTAAGTGCTCTAACAACACTTTATATGCATCAGAGGATTTAATCTCTTCCTCCTTAGTTTATTCCTTTTGTGGGTGACGGGGAACTTGAGGCCTATAGAGGGGTGGCCAAATATCGCACCCTCTGCCTTGGTAGGGCATTTTCGCCCACTTGTCTTCTTTCTCATACTCATAATAAGCTTCTTGAGGAGTTCCCAAGCAAGACCCATGACCATGGGTGGGCGCCCACGGAGGGTACCCCTCATTGTTCCTGGGAGTGGCCTCCCGCTCAGGTCTAGGGGGTATCGAAGGTAGCACTTAGTAAGGTCTTGGAGGCCTGTATTACACTAGGGGATTGTGCTTTTCTGCCCTCTGTGTTTGAGGGGTTGGAACCCTCTAAGGCACAGTGTTGTGGAGCAGCTCATCTGTTTGGCACCGGATGCACTCTTTGCTAAGGTGATATAGATGCTCTAACTATTGTTGGTCTTGCCTGAGCTGCGTGATTTGTGCTTGGCGGGCGACATGTTTGGAAAATGTCAAGTCAATTTGTTTCATTGTCTTGTGTTTAGGAAGCCTAGATGCCTCTCCTACATGTCTATCTCGGTAGAGGTGATCCGAGATCCCTATGGGTTGCTTTCCTATTTCGAGGTTAGTGAAATTCACTTGGGGCTTTGGACTCATTGGGTGATCTAGATGCATAGCAGATGTGGAGGCGCATTGTCGGTATGCTATGTATTGATCTTGAGGAATGTAGTGGTATTCCTCGTACTCCCTTTTGTATGTGTGAAAGGGGTGGGCATAATTGGCTTACCCTATCTGGAGAGCCTTGTGCTCTAGATTTTGTCTAGTGTTTCTAACAGTAATAAGGGGTAAAGGAGGGATGACGAAATCATGTGGCCCCTCCTTATGGACCCTATGTTGTTCTAGCGCTTCATCACTAGGCCACTCATAACGATCATCTAAGGGAGCCCTCTTGTCTATGTTGAGTGCCACGTGTATGTCCTCCTCTTGAAAGGATCTATGCTGAGTGGGGGTGCCCCTCAAAGAGGTGCCTCTATAGTCCTATTATGTAATGGCATGATGTGGACTATCTTGCATGTCAGGCTGCCAAGGTGGGATGACCAAGTCCTCAGGACTATATCGAAGGTGACTTGTCCCCCTTTGTGCACTCTCTGCAGCTCCTACCCATGATTGGGCTCGGCTATGGGTGTACACCATGGTGATGTTTACCTAAATATGTGTACATTTTTATCTTATTTAGGATTTCTTATGCTACACTAAACAGAAGGGAAACACACAATTAAAGCAATGATTATCTTGTTATAGATTAAAAGTGTGCCCTAAATCTGGTTCAGTGTGTTTTGATGTTTGTTTTGACAGTTTTGTAAAGAACATTTTGTAACAAATGCAATATGATAGCTCTTATGACTCCCAAAAATGTCACCCCTTTGATATACCACTGCTAGGCCATTATACCGAACCTCTCTATATACCCGCCCTTACGTGAGGGAGACTATAGGTACGTGAGAGCAGAACAATACATGGAACATAGGCGGTACAGAAGGGGAATTGCTCGGTTTATGACACCTACCATAGAAGACTTATCCTCATGCATTGGGAATCACCCCAGCTACACTTTGTCAGCTTTCATCAGGATTTACGTCTAGCAACAATCGCGATCGGGGTTATGTATGCAATATTTCAAGCCAAGGTGGTGATGAAATCCACCATTGGTCTTGATCAAGGGTTGGGGTTTTATGACCAACTCCTTGTTGTTTCAATTACCACGTGGTGTGTGGGGTTCTTTTTAATTTGCATAAATGAAGAAAAAAAGCATTCAAACTCTCCTATGCAAGCAAATAACCAGAAAATAGAAAACAGAAAGCTGAAAATGATAGAAGGTGTTTAGGACCCCTACCTCTTCTCTGCCCAAATCGGATGCCTCTGAATTTCTACCCTGAAATTGCATAGAGAGCTATTCATACTGGGGTGATATGAATAACAGATCTATATTCATCCCAGGGTAAGATGAATTCCTATTCTTCTCAGGGTGGCACGAATTCCAGCTCTATATTCGTTACAGGATGGAACGAGCAACAGTCCAGTGCTTGAAATTAATACCTGCAAGCAAAAACACACAATTTTTGATCAAAAATTTAATCTTAAAATCAAGGGACAGAGGTTCCATCATGATCGTCACTGAAATCATGAGGATATAGAAACAAAAAAAATGAAATGCCAAGATGCAATGTAAACGAAACTAAACTTGACACTAAGCCCTACGAATTGAAACACATGAAAGGAAAGAAACGTAAACCAATTGAAACAAGATAGAAAGAAAATGTCGAGTATAGCCCTTTTTATTAATTTTCTTTAAACATTGTGTTACAATACGTCTCCTCCATTTTGGGGACTAGGAGCGTTAAGTATGGCTCTATTACACCACGGATTGATACGCTTTCTTTCGTGTGCCCACATGTAAAATGGGTGGACCAAACATCACCACCACTTGCATTGATGAGTCTTGAATCCTTTTTGATCCTCTAATGTTGAGACCCTACATTCAAAGAAATAGAAAATAGTCAGTAGCACTTGTAGATAAAATGAAACATGCAATCCCCAAGCCTGCGGTTAGTGTATGCATAAAATGATTAAAGCAATAATTGAAACATATCAGAATGAGATGAAAATTTGATAGAAGCAATAAAAACTTACCAAGAAGCCACTGCAAAAGGAACAGTCTAGAAATTTTGCACATATTTCTAATCGCTCCGGGGTGGGACGATTAGAACTGTCATAACCTGTCCAAGAGCCACCTCCTAAATGTCAAGTATAGAAGACTCCAAATCACCTATAGAGTTGGGGTTAGGTAAAATGAGATATTTTGGGATGACCCAGATGGTCAAATTTTTCCAATTTTATCTCTATCACCAGGAATTTGATGATGCTACCTGCATGTTAGTGAAAGCGAAAAATGATAAAAGCATGATCAAAACTTTTTAGAATTACATGAAATTTAAATGACAGCATATGTAAACAACCTAGAATTAGATGCAAAAGAAAAATTAGGGAAATATACCATATATTTCTAATCGCTTTGGGGTGGGGCGATTAGGACTGTGACAGTTTGGGGGGTGCTTGGGGGCAAGGTGCCCACCGTTTTGGACTCTGTTTTGGCACCAATCCACTTGGGATGGGTCCAAAAAATCTTATGGGGTTGTGTAAAAAAATTTTGTGGGGTATTGTGGCCAAATTTTTGGGTTTGGGTCCGGATTACTCTTCCAATAATCACCTAATAACCTCCCTCCAAAAGAGAGATCAAGGATGTAAAAGCACAATCGATGGGTGAGGATATAATTTGGCAGCACTTCGTTGCTCCAAAGGCTCCTCTCTATTATTTTTTTGGGGTGAGAAGACTCACCAATTTATAGACCTAGGGTCTCTCTCTTTGAATGCGCATGTGAGGGCGCCACTTGAGTTGCTTGTCCTATTTTGAGAGAAAATATTATTCCTTGATTTAGAGTATCCTTGCATGAGGCATCAAAAATCAAAGACATGGATGACTAAAGTCTTTTTCCTTGATTTGAAGCCGTTCCTCACAATTGAATGTACTGAAGCTACAGTTAACTGGCAGACCTATCAAGGTTTGAATTTTTTCCAGTCAAACCTGCTATTCGCCCCATCCTGGGATGAATGCTGATAATCATCCATGGGTGGGATGAATACCAGTTTGTAATCGTCCCAGGGTGGGACGAGTAGAGAGCAAAGTTCCAAAAAGGTGCCAAATTGACCTTTGACCTTCCAAACTATTGTGGGAGTGGTTAGGACCACTGTTTAACCTCTGGGGGCTGCCCTAGGGGCTATGTGTGTCAATGCGATCGGTGCTTGTTGTCACATAATCAGATTGGTTTTGTTTTGGTGTCTAAACTTGGTGGACTATATTATCACTTAGAAGATTGAATAAGCTCTCTCTATGGCTTGGTGATGTTTTTAGAAGCTCTAATTTTGAGATAGTAGTTGGGGTTTCCTCTAACTGCTATTGGAGGTTGAAACCTCTTTTGACTTTCTCTTGTGGCTTCATGACTAAAGGTGGACCTTCTATGGTTGATGTACACATAGGCCTTAAGACTATATGGAAGTTAGAGTATTTCAAAGGTTGGCCCTTTTCCTTAACCTACTACCTAGTTATGACACTAATTTGGATCATCCCCACTAGATTTTTATTGAGTAGGGGTACATTCCTATAAGACAGTGTTAGTGGAATTTTTATCGTGTTTGAAAAAGGGGTCTTGGAATATCCCTAAGTCCTGATTGGAGGAAGTTACCTATTAAAAGACTCCTACTATAAGGTAACCTTCATCGATAAGATCTTGTAGTAGGTTTTTAAATGTTCTACATTTATTAGTGTGGTGTCTATTCATACAATGGTAACCATATTATTAGTCTATCTTGAACCATAAATTTTTTTCCATTTTAGGATCATATTACCTGATAGGAGGTAACTCTATCATTTTTACTTTCAATAGTTATCAAGACATCTAATAAAAAATAATTTAACCTAGTGAAATTCTACAAAAGTTTCTCTTGAGTTTTCTTTAGGATAAGTTGTTGGACATTTTGAGTAGTTGTCATTGATGTCAAAAATTAGTTGTCATTGATGTCAAGGTGCCAAGTGATAGCTCAGCTCAAGTGCAAGTGGGAGTTTAATGAAATTCATGATGGGTTAAAATATCTATATTTTACACCCAAGAGAATGGGTCAAAAGATGGTTTAATTCTCCCAAGGAAGCAATTTATCCAAGGCATCAAAAGGATATAATATTATAACAATTGTTATTATAATATTAAAGTGATATGGTGAAAACCCCAAATAAAATATTTATAATTTTCATTATAATATTTTATAAATAAAATTGGTTTTTATAAATTTTAATTATATTTCATAAACCCAAAGTTGGGTTTGGAGGCAAAGGCATTCAAAGCACCTTAACCGACATTGTGGAAGGAGAGTCTTTGGAAGCACCGATGTTATCCAAGTAGTGGAGAAAGCAAATATAAATACCTTTGCCCAAAGGGCATAAGCATTATCCTTGCTCGAATTATTAATTGGTATGTAAAAAGGAAGAAGAGCTCGTGATATTTTGATTTTTGTGTACAACGAATAATTTAAAAAGGGAAGCATTAATTATTTGAAGGCCAACCGGGTAGCATGGCCTAGTGGCGAGTGGGCAATTACAAAAATATTTGTTTGCAAGAGGGCCTACATTCAAAATGTACTTGGTTGAGTTGATTTATTGGCCTACTAGAAAATAATGTTTGGAGTGAAAAGGATTTGATTAGGGTTTCCTTTTCAAAAGTGCTTGAGTTAATGCATCAAGCTTTTCTATAAGTAAGAGTTGTGATTAAAACCTTGTTTGATAAGCATAGTTGTTAAAGCCATTGATTGTGTGAAGAACTTGAGTTAGGGTTTTGCAAATATCATGAGTGTCATTGTTATATGAATATTGTTTTATAAGAATTGTTGTTGAAGTGAGTTATTGTGCAAATAAATTGAACTAGAGTTTTTGAAAAGAATATGAGTATCATTGTTATGTGAGATGTGTTGTTGAGCATTATTGGAAACATTTTGAGTTGGTTGATATATGCTTGGACTAAGGTTTGTGAGAAAGGGGAGTTTCATTAAGCAATTGGTTTATTTGAGTTGGTTGAGCCTAGTCAAGTGGTTGTATGAAGTGATTGTTCAAGTTCCATAAAATAAACTATTCTACATTATGATTTGAGTTGAGAAAGTGATTGAGCATTGAGTATAGAACATATTGAGTCTCTAAAAATTCTCTTTATGCTTCTATGAGATTGAGTGAGTTGAGAAAGTGATTGAGCATTGAGTATAGAACATATTGAGTCTCTAACAATTATCTTTATGCTTCTATGAGATTGAGTAAGTTGAGAAAGTAATTGAGCATTGAGTATAGAACATATTGAGTCTCTAAAAATTCTCTTTATGCTTCTATGAGATTGGACAAGTTCTATGTGTGGACTTATTAAGCAAATTTGAGGTAAGTCTTTGAGGAGACTTGTGGATTGATTTTTGTGTGAGCTTTTGTGGAAGATTACAATATAGATTTGGTTAAGTTCTAGAGAGGACTTATTGAGCAGATTGGGACAAGTTCTGTGTGATCTTGTTGAGCAAATTTTGAGCAGGTTCCTGAGTGGACTTGTTGAGCAAATTTGAGAAGGTTCTGAGTGGACCTGTTGAGCAGGTTCTGAGTGGACCTATTGAGAAGATTTGAGTAGGTTCTGAGTGGACCTATTGAGTAGATTTAAGTAGGTTCTGAGTGGAAATGTTGAGAAGATTTGAGTAAGTTCTAAGTGAACTTGTTGAGCAAATTTGAGAAAGTTCTGAGTGAACTTGTTGAGCATATTTGAGCAAGTTATGTGTGGACTTGTTGAGCATATTTGTGCTAGACCGATTGGACTATGTTTAGTGCAGATTTGAGTGGACTTGAGCAGATTTGTGCTCGACCGAATGGACTATATTTAGTGCATATTTGAGTGGACTTGTTGAGCAGATTTGTGCTAGACTAAATGGATAGTGTTTAGTGTAGATTTGAGTGGAATTGTTAAGCAGATTTGTGCTAGATTGACTGGACTATGTTTAGTGTAGATTTGAGTGGAATTATTGAGCAAATTTGTGGTAGACTGACCAGACTATGTTTAGTACAAATTTGAGATAGAGCTTTGGATATTATAGAGTAGATAGCACAATAGTATCCATTGGAAAGAGTTCCATAAAGCCAGGGTAGTGAGGATAGGTATTCTGAGTGGGGGACACGAGTCTTTAGTGGAGAGAGATCCATAATCCAATGTAGTGGAGGCAGTAGTCTTCTAGAGGATCACCAGCCAAAGCAGAGGAGAAGGAGTTCTCTTGTGGATAGAGATCCACAAACCAGATTTAGGGGATCAACATATCCTTTGGATAGAGGTCCATAAAAATTGTAATTGGGAAGGATTCCCAAGAGATTATTTGAGAAATATTTTCTCCGTGGAGGTAGCCATATTTGGGTGAACCACATTAAATTTGTGTCTCTATTGTGTGTTGTTATTTATGCATTGCTTTGATTACTATTGTTGATATTTCTATCTATACATTGCATACTATTGATTTGGAAATAAAAGTAAAAAGTTCTCGTATATTTTTCACCCCCCCTCTCAGTATAAGCTTGTGTTCTTCATAAGTTTTTGAAGGGTTGTCATAGTGTCCACATAACCTATTTTTACATTATTTATAGAGTAGGAATTAATAAATCCATTACCCACCACATGATTATTTTTCTATTATGATTTAGGGTTGGAAGAAGATGGTTTTTAATCTTCCTTCTTAGTTTTCATTTGCCCCATATACTGGAGGGAAAATTCCATTTGTTTAATGAGATAAATTACATGATCAAAAGATACAACATGAGTCATGTCTAGGGGATATGATAGGTGCTCTTGAAGGTTGCATATGAAAATATGCAAAATTTCTTTAGGAAATACAAAAAATGGAAACTTACTAACCATTTCCCTCCACCAAGGTAAAAATTCATGAAGGGACTCATTCTTTCCTTGTTTTAGTTGATATAGATCATCAACTATGCCCTTTTTCATGATATAAGTGGTAAAATATTGTACAAATATTTATGTCAATTCAAAAAATCTTTTAACTTAGTGGTGAGGTAGTTGATAAACCATACTAAAGCCTCACCACTAAGTCTAGTAGGGATTGTTTTAAATAATGTCTCATCATGTTTGATATCATGGTATGCAACTAAAAAAAAATTAAGGTGTTCTATCGGATCACCTTCTCCTCTATACATCTCAAAATTTGGTAATAGAAAGCCCAAGGGATAGGATTTGTTTGTTAATGTGGGATATATAGGTTCATTAAAACATCTTTATAAGTATTTTCTTGGTTGTGCCTCCTTGGATTGAGGCTAGTTATTGCTTAAACTCGTAATTTTCATTTACAAGTTGTTCTAGTTTAGCATTTAGATCTTGAAAACCAAGATAAGGGATGATCAGTACCATGAATTGAGATTATGTATTTATAAGAAGGTAGCCTTTTAAATTAGTATGAGTTTACCAATGGGGAACAACTACATTATTGTATATAGGATTATTAGGAATAAAAAGGTTTTATGATGGAACATTAGGAATTGAAACTTCTGGAAATGATAAGTTTGTAATGATCCACTCTCTCGACCCAAGGGAAAGCTAATTTGTTTTTTACTAAATATCAAATAGGAACCAATATTTTCATTAGTATAAAGGTATAACCACTTTTGAGTTAATTGTCAATACAAATGACATTCAAGTGGATAGAAGTAGTCCATTTCCCATAATCATTTGGGGTTCACTTTTCTAACCTCATCATTAGAAAAGATACCATCATTGGTCCCTACACCTTTCCCATACACTCACTTGTATAGGATAACTTAACCAAGGTATAGGGATTTCCATTTAAGGCCTATAATACTTAAATGTGACACATATTTCCTAACCCTACATAAGTTTAGCTATGTAGGATTAATATGGCATGATTCCTTAGAGATTAGTTAGCTCGATCTACCCATGAATTGATTAAGACCATTACCACTCACTTGGTAATGATCATGGTCAAACTTTCCTATTTGTAATATGCCATATTTATATTATCCTATAAATGATCTTATGAATTATCCCATAGGAATCCATCCTTAAGTGTAGAAACCTAAAAATATCACATTATCCCTTATTTAGTGTTAATGGTTAGTTAATTTGTAAAAATCCTTTAAAATTTGCTTAATTTACCTAAAATCACTATTCATCCACTTTAGCTCCATTTCTTCCCTAATCCCCCTCCTACGCTTAGCCCCTGGTCACCATGTGATCACCCATTTAACCTAGACAAGGCCACCTCACCCTAGTCTACCCTTTGACTCTAGCCTAGCCTCCACCTCACCCTAGCCTACTCTAACCCCTACTCTCCACATCCTCATGCCCATTTAATACCTTTAATACCATGAAGACTTTGAATATTCAATGCATTAATGACATGGATGACTTTTTGGTTATATTTGGATGTTATATATTTAAGGAAATGCAACCACAAGAACTAAAATGAGCATGTAATATTAAATATATGATAATGGCAATATACTAAGCATGTAAAAATCATAAGAAACTTTTGCAATAAGTCATAAAACTTGTTATATTTTGATGGTATATATTAAAGGAAATGCAACCACAAGAACTAAAATAAGCATGCAATTTTATATCTATTATAATGGTAATATTCTAAGAAAGTAAATAGCATGTTAGAATTCTTAAATAAATCATAAAATAGCCATTAATGAAAGCTCACAAAATTATGCATCTTGATACAAAATGTGGAGATCTCAATGATTCATGCTTCATACAAGTTCTACATTTTATCTACTCTAGTCTACCTTACACTTCTCACTCTATATAACTCAACATTCTATCTCATCTATTAAAGGCCTATATATAAGGATATAACTCTTGGCCTTCCATATTCCTATGACTCTTCATATTCCTATTCTAAGGACTCATGTACATGCAGACAACATGCACATTTACATAATTGCACATTCTAATAATACTTGTGTATTTATTACATTACAAAAATTAAATACTCAAGCCTTAATCTAATACACTCTCCTAATCTAATGATGTATCCAAGATGGTACATTAGTATGTACCAAATAATGTAATTTATTCCAACACCCCCCTGTATTACATTATTTGATTATTGAAGACTTTAGTCTTCAATATGGTCTTTGTACTGGTTCTAGAATTTGAGCTCTTCTTTTCTGATTTCATTGTACTCTATATCTATATCCTGATTAGTGTCTTCATATTGTTCCTTTAGTTCACTTTGATTTGTATTCAACTTGAAAGTATTTTCTTTCATCTTCATATTTTTTTTTTCATGCTTCCTCTTCCTTCTTCTTCTTCTTCTCCATTTATTCATGTTTACTAGTGATATATATTCTTTATGTTGAGTTAGTATATCATCACAATATTATTGGATAGGATTTTTAGTATATTCATTTTGTTTCATGTTTTACTAGTGAACAAATATTTGTATCCATCAAAGGTATCTATTAAGTTTTGTGAATAGAATTTTAATTTATAAAATAGTTCTTCATTATTGAATGCATTCCTCCTATTTCATCAATGCTTCTTCTACTTTAATATTTGAAGTGAAATTCCTTATAGCTTCCTAGTATTATGTGTTGAAAATAATTTTGATAGAATATTTTATCTTTCAAAGACATTGAAGTTGACTACCTTATGAATCCCTAGTTTAGAGATCAAAATCAATGAATTCTTTTCAATTCTAAAATTTTTAGAATACCTTGAGAATATTAGTGTTCAATCAATGGTTTTGATAAGGGTTTAATTTTTCAAATCTCTAGGTAGAATTCATTTTAATTCGTAAGTATTTAGTAAAATATCAATTTTGATAAAATCTTTTTAGTTCTTCAAGTTTTTTAAAATACATTATATCTTACAAGTGTTTTGTATGTATTATGATCTTGAAAAAGTACTTAGCTTCCTTAATTGTTCCTTGGAGTTGAATCCCTTTTATATCCCTAATGTTTTTTTTTTTGGAATTAAAGATTTATCATTAAAACGGGTGTTTTTAGGCTGACCCAAAACCTTTTTACAAAAAGCAACCCGCAGCTGAGAAACTTAACCAGAGTCAGACTGAGGATCCTCCGTCCTCTTCCCCAACAATTCATCCTTACTTGGGAACCCCCAACCTGGGCATCCCTACCAAGATAGAACTTAAAACAAAAAAAGACAACCAGGTCCTTTGCATGGCCTGACCCATCCTGAGCATCCCACCTAAAACTCAAAAAAAAACCCTGAGCAAAATGAAATCCTTAAGATTTACATCCATTAGTTCATTTGAATTAGATTTTCCATCATATTAATGCCTCTCACATTCCATGAGAGGACCTTCATTTAGATTGCTTGGAGTTTTTCCCTCTCCCTTACCCTGTGGTTGAGGAGATTTATTGGATTTGTTATCATCCAAGCTGGTGATAACTTGAGATAACAAAGTTCTTTGTTTTCCATTTGCAATTTCGTTCTCAATCCTAATCCTATAGTGTTCAACCTCTAAAATCCTTCCTCTATTTTTTTCACTACCATAATCAATGGAGGATTTCGTTGAACTTCTTGTCTATTTTGGACTAAAATTTGGGGGAATTATTTGTTGAATAATGGGACTAGAGCACCCTTCGATCACTCTTCTCTCTAGAATATCTGTACTAGACTCATATTCCTCCATACCATGCCTGTAATCTCCTGAGACTTGTGGCATACCGTAGGGAAATTTTGGAGGACGATCTGTGTGGATACCGTTCGAGGGTCCAAACCTTGATGGGGATCCTAGGTTTTTTGGAAGGCCCATCAGAGGTTCCTCTTCTTCTATCATTTCTACCTCATCCTCATTGTTAGCAAGGGCTTCAAAATTATTAGAGTTGGGAATCGAAGGACTTACCAGGGCATCCTAATTCTTTTGGACTTGTTGCTTTCCTCTATCCTTATGCTGCTTATCTTACTCATGGTGAATATGGTCATTTATGATTGCCTTGTATACTCCTCTGTCTTCTATTCTTCACCTTATTTATCCTTATTAATGAAAAAATAGAAATATAAAGATAATTTTTATGCACCTTCAAGTTTTGATAAGGTTATTTATTTTCAATACCTTTAAGTTGGATTTATTATGTCTCATTAATTAAAGCAAGAGATTGATTCAAAATGCAATTTTCCAACTTTTTATCAAATCTATAATAAGCTTCTTTCAATTTTCAAAAGAATAGTTTCTAAGTTTAAATAATCTATTTTTGTGTAGAACTCCTTATATATCCCTAATTGGAAAATTAGAAACTATGGATATTTTCAAATCTAATGTTTCAATTTCTACGTAGAATTCCATTTTCCTCCAAAATCAAGTTATTTGCAAATATTTATTATGTCTGAATAAAATAATTTCAAATTCTTTTGAATTAAACTTTCCTTGCTTAAAAAAAACTTTCAAATATTTCAATAATGCATCTAAGGTTGTACTATATCAAAGAAATTCCTTATACCTCCAATTATATAAATAATCTCAAGCATTAAAGATTAACTAGTTTTGACCATTGTAATAATGTTCCTTATTCCTCCTTTAAATTTATAAAAAATACAATTTAATTTAAATAAATCCAATACCTTCTTGACTTTGGTGTGCATTGATTTTGAAGTCTCTTTGCAACTTGCACTTGTAATAAAGTTTTGTTCACTTCTCCCTATTGAATGCTTATGACACATTCCATACAACATTAATTGCACTCTCTTTTGGCACCTTCAATGTGTTGTTGGTTATGTTCTCCTTCACTATGCTATAGGTTTCACTTCACTGTGCTCTTTATTTCACTCCAATGTGCTCTTTATTTTACTCCATTGTATTGCACTATGTACTCTTGGATTACCTTCTTATTACATGAATAAGTGTGAGACTTATCATTCATGCAAGGAAAATGTTTCCTCTTCCCTTGGAGTTTTATTTTGCATTGTGACACTTGGCGGTAAAAATCTTCACCTCCTTGTCCTTCCAAGCGATGGCACTTATTTGTAACATTCCTTAATCCTAGCGCATTGTCTCTCTTTCACTTGGCTTCACTCCTCTCTATTTGGTAGGGTACTAGATCTTCTCATGTGGTGCTACTCTTTTCTTTGTAATATTCTTTTTATGTAGCACTATCTCTTATAATGCTCCTGCCATTTGGTGCTATGATTTGTAACACTCTTTCATGTACTACCTTCTATGTGGCACTATATCTTATAACACTCCTTCCATGTGAAATTATGCTTTGTAACACTATTTCATGTGCTACCTTCTATGTGGCACTAACTTTGCTTTGTAATGCTTTTACAAGCATTGTATCTACTCAACATGGATCGTTTGTTGATTAGCTCTTCTTTAAAATATTTATTTGCTTATTCTACACTTAGTAATGTATGATGTTGCAACTAACATTCTTTTATATGAATAATATCTCTCCTTTATGTTGGTTAATATTTTTTGTTGGTATTTTCAAGATAGTGTTATGTTTTTCAAACCTTCAATGCTATAATATCCTTGTATCTTGCACTACTTTGCTCGCTAATATATTTGATGCTTTTTGACTACTATACGTAGCTTAAGGAGACACAAGCTTGTGAATTTCAAATGCTTTCCCCCTGTAATTTCAACTATCACCCATTATTTCATGAAATTATGGTTTCTCCTCTTGAATGTGGTGGTGTCACCTCTCATTTTCCTATTACTTTGGTAGATACTTTTACCAAGTTGTGGTAATTATGGTCTCTACATTACATTTTTATCTTTGGCTACTCTTCTACTACATCTCCTTCTTGGCACAGTACTTGGTGATATCTTCTATGGTGACTCTAAGCTTCTAAATTATGCAAAACTTGTGCCTTTTGTATAGTTTAGTATCCAAAATATGCAATATAGTAGTATTGACTTATTTTATTTCCAATAGATAGTAAGAATTTGATATTTTATCCCTTGTATTATATCTAACTTCTCATTTATTTTGTGCAGGTTTTAATCCCTTATAAACGTAGTCTACTTCAACCTTGAAAACATAAACTTGAGACCTTTTCTATTACAACTTTAAAACCTCATATTTGGTGCTTTTAAATACTTAATAATAAGCTAAATATAAATGTTCAAATAATGAAATTTTTGGACCAATATTGCATACCGTTTGGTCTCCTTTCGGTGATGGATTTCTTGGTGATTTGGTTCACCTATTTGCTGCCCTAAGTTTGTTAAATTTACAGCTCCAATTCATTATGATTTTGTACCATAATATCTCTATCCTTTAGCCTATGGTTTTCTATCCAAAAAGTCTTTAATTGAAAGCTTCCAATGCTGTTTAGAAATCAGCTTCTATGTTGTCCAAGAAAATGGATTGGTGGCTTTATATCCTCCAATTTTCTCTCTTGAGTTCTGAAAATTTTCAGCTATTAGGGCTGCCCAAATGCTCCCCTCTTGATCTTCTAAACTTTGTACTTTTCCAGTTTCTAATGCAACCAATTCCTCTTTCAATTTATTGTCCTTGAATCTCTCAAATCTACTTGGAAACTCCTCCAATTTTTAGCTCAACCTTACTTTCTAAAAACCTTTCAATTTATGCTATAAAACATAGCAATCTCCTTGAAAATCAGCATTCAAACCCTTTGAGGCTATCTTTAAAATGCTCAAATATGGTGGCCTCTTCTAGCTTATTTATCCTTCAATCTCCTTATCAATCTTGATTTTAAATTTGACCTCCTTCTCAAGATTCTAAATTTCTTGAGATCTTCAAATAACCTTTCCAAAATGTAGCAAAATTCTTACCAAATCCTTCTTCCTTTTGGGCTTGTGGTCAGATGGAGATAATTTTCCCAAATTCTTCTTAATTAGGAACTTATCCTCGCTAGTAATATTCTCCCTTGAGCTCTCTTCAAGTCTCGAATGATCACTTCTTCAATTTATTCAATGAGGCTTTTCTAGCCTTCTCCTTATTTCTTATTTCAAGTTTGCATGGGGACTTCTTCTCTTGGGCCTTCAAATTCTGTAGCTTTTTAACTATTCTTCTCAAAAATTCAATGACACATTTCCTTGATCTAGGATTATGCATAAGGGGTCAGCCCCAAAATATATTTATAAAAATTTGACGAATCGGTTTTAGAATCCAGGTGAATAGTTTCCAAAAACATGTAGGAGGTTGACTATTATTAGGGGCAATATTGAAAATTTAAACTTAAAATGGTCAAATTATTATAAAAATGGGGTGAATAGACCAAAAAAAAATTTGTACCCATAATTTTTTGGCTAATGGACCCTGGTCAAGGGTCCCAAATATTAGCCAATTCCAAATTTTAAAAATCCAAATTTTAGCTAATTTTTCAAAAATAGCCACTATGCATAACCCTACCTTGATCTCTCCAATATTTCAACTATGGAATTTTTGCAATGAGATCTCTTTCTTGGATCTCCAAAATTGGTTACTTCTAAAATCTACAATAGGACCTTTTCTAGTCCTTCTCTATCTTCAATATTCCAAATATGGAAGTTCTTCAATGGGACCTCCTTTAGATCTTCTCCTAAATCTTCAATATTCTAAGGAGATCTCTTTCTTGAGTCTCCTCAATCTTCTATCTCCAAATCCTGCAATGGGACCTTTTCCTTAGGCCTCCAAAATCTTCAATATTCAACTTGTTGCTTCAAGTACTGGATCAATTTCAATGAAGATATTCTTCCTACATATTATAGAAAGCTTCTCAAATTTCTTTGAATTAACTCTTCTCTGCAACAAAGTATTAGAAAATGATAATAGAATTTTTTTAAATCTAAAGAAAATAAACTTCACTAGTTGATTTGTCAATCTAGTGTAATCAATGTTGAGTCCTAGTTTTCACAAGTTTTTCTACAATGCTATGGAAAGACTCTAGCCAAAATGCAATTTCAAAAAAAATTAAAATGAAATTTCATATCTCCTCCCAATCTCTCTTGTGACTCTCTATATCCTATCAATATACCTTGTGCTCTAATACCACTATTAGCTTTTGATGCTATATATTAAAGGAAATGCAACCACAAGAACTAAAATAAGCATGTAATATTATATCTATGATAATGGAAATATTATAAGCAATTAAATAACATGAGAAAATTTTGAAACTCATAAATAACCATTAATGAAATCTCACAAAAATATGAAACTTGATACAAAATGTGGAGATCTCAATGCTCCATGCTTCATACAAGTTCTATATTGTATCTACTCTAGTCTACCTTATGCTTCTCACTCTCTATCACTCAACAATCTATCTCATCTATCAAATACCTATATATAATGAGATGACTTTTGGCATTACATATTCCTATGAATCTTCTCTTGCTATTCTAAGGACTCATGTACATATGGACAACATGCAAATTTACATCATTGCACATTCTAATAATACTTGTGCATTTATTACATTACATAAAGTAAATACTCAAGCCTTAATTTAAGATACTCTCCTAATCTAAAGATGTACCCAAGATGGTACATTAGCATGTACTAAATAATGTAATATATTCCAACAAAATTGTCATTAATGAAAGCTCATGAAAATAGGATCTTCATACAACACGTGGAGATCTCAAATGCTCCATGCTTCATACAAGTTCTACATTGTATCTACTCTAGTCTATCTTATGCTACCCTCCTATCTATCTATATTATCTATCAAATGCCTATATACAATGAGATGTGACTCTTGGCCTTTAACCTTACTATGACTCTTCATCTTCCTATTCTATGGACTCATGTACACATTGACAACATGCACATTTAGCAACACTTGTGCATTTATTACATTATATAGAGTAAATACTCAAATACTAATCTAAGACACTCTCCTAATATAAAAATATACCCAATATGGCATGTTAGCATTTACCAAATAATGTAATATATTCCAAAACCCTCATGTATTAATTTATTTGGTTATTGACTTCGTCCTGGTTCTGTAACTTGAGCTCTTCTTTTTTGTTTTCTTTATTTTTCTCCCTGTCTGTATCCTAAAAATAATTAGTATCTTCATCTTGTTCCTTTAGTTGCATTCAGATTAAAAATATTTTCTTTCATCTTCATATTTTATTTTCAATATGCCATTCAAAATTCCCGCTCGCGCTCCCAGGCGGGGAGTATAAACCCCCCCGGCTGCGCAGCGATTGGTGCTGCGCGCGGTGTCCCCCCCCCGGTAGCGCAACAATTGGTGTTGTGCGCTGTGCCACCCCCCCTCCCGAAACATTATCTCTTCGAAAAAAAAAAAACGAAAAACCGATTCGAAATTTTTTTTCGAAAGAGACGGAGGAGCCGAGCGGACCGCTGCTCGCGGACGCAGAGGGAAGGCCCGGGAATCGGCGGGTGATTTTTTCCAAGCGCGCGACCCAGGGAACCGGAAGCCGAGACCGCGTTGCAGAGGAGAAGCAGCGGGGTGTTGAAAAGGGAGGTGGCTTACTGATCATTTCGGATCAGCCCGCAAGCTCACTTGGCAGTGAGCTGTGCGGTAAGGCTCAGGGAGCCTGCAGGTCGGGGGTTCAAATCCCGCCGACTCCCCTCAGGTATATATTTTTTTTCAAAGTAATTTTTAATTATTATTATTTTTAATTAAAATTTTTAATTTTAATTTTTTTAATATAGTTTTAAACTTTATAAATTAAAATTTAATTTTAATTTATTTTTTCTAAAGTTTTTAAAACTATATAAATTGAAATTATTTATTTTAATTTTAAATAAATAATGATTATAAAAATGCTTTGTTAAAGAAAGCCTTTTAAGGGGGGATATTTTTTCAAAAAATCAAAGGGGGATTGAGAGTAATTTTATGAAAAATAGCAATTTGGCATTGTAAAAGGTGCATTTTCGATTGTGACCGACACCTTGTGGGTTATTCTTGTGGGCAATTTTTTTTGTTGTATGTTGCATATTTCTTTTTTGCACTATAACATTAAAAATTAAAATCAAAACACTCCCTAAGTCCCCGGAATATAAAACCCATCTGTGAAATTTTATTGCACTGCAGCGTTCGGTATTTGCGATACCTCTGGCCAGCACTTACAGGTAAAGTTGTTGTGATTTGTCTACTGTATTCGCCGCCTAATATAGCTGCTATAACGACGTCTGAGCTTGTTCTCTATAAATCGTCGGGGAGGAATAAGTACGCCATTTTTGCATTTTTTTACTCCATCCACTACCCTTTATCGCACTTGTGTTTAGGCATAAATCCTGATGAAGTATTCTTCATAGTGTTTAGGGGAAGTTACGCCCCACGCATGAGAAGAATCTTCTATGGTAGGTGCCATCAACAAGGCGATTCCCTTTCAGTACCGCTTATGTTCCACGTATCGTATGATCTCTAAAATTCACCTATAGTCTCCCTCACGTAAGGGCGGGTGATTTTTTGTTGATCTTTCTAAATACCTATAGTTTCCCTCACGTAAGGGCGGGTATTTTGTACGGTATATTGGCCTAGAAAAAGGTATATCGAAAGGGGGACCAATTTGGTGATATAAGGAACCTTCACTATGGCCGTTGCAAAGTTGATGACTGATCCGCATCAGTTATTGAAAGGTCCAAATTATACACCATGGAAACATAAGATGAAGGCAATTCTCCAAATGGAAGATTTGTGGGATATTGTTACTCGGAGTAGCAACCAGTGCCTTCACCAACAAGCAGGATCCACGGGTCCTTCAAGCAGATCGGATTGCTTTTGACAAGAAAGACAAGTAGAGCAAAGGTGCTCATTTTGTTTCGTCGTTTCGGATGAAGTGCAACCTCATATAGCTGACAAAGCAAGTGGTAAAGAGGCATGGGATGCCCTTAGAACCATCTATGAGGGGAAGAATGAATCCACCATTCTTCATCTTCAACAACAACTTCATAACCTGAGTTTGAGGCAGGGTGAAATAGTTGAACTCTTTCTGTGTAGTGTCTGAGTTGAAAGAGAAATTGAGTTCTCTCGAAGATACTGTGGACGAAAAGCTTCTCATTTCACTTGTGATGAGAGCTTTACCTTCTTCATTTGATATGTTGATAACCTCCATCCAGGTGTCTCAACGACAAATTACCTACATCGAGTTGGTCAATCTGCTTCAACAATAGGAGGCACGCCAACTTCACAAGGATGATTCTTCCAATACAGCCCTATACACCAACAGGCAGGGTTCTAGGAAGAAAGGTAATGGGCAAAAAGGAGGCAACTTTCGGAAAGGAGGAAATTCTCAACAGGATACGAAAGGAAAAGGCAAACAACCTCAATAGAAGAAGAGGTGGTGCAAGATCTGTGAGAAAGAAAACCATGACACCAATAGGTGTTGGCATAAGAACAAGCAGAAAGGCCAAAAAAAACCACAAAATAAAAATAAGCAACCCCAAGTGAATGTTGCTGTTGAAGAATCTGACTCAAATTCTGAATGGGCACACAAGGTGCTCATGACTAACACAGATTCCACTCAGAGGGATCCTATTTGGTATGTCGATTCTAGAGCTAGCAAACATATGACTGGTGACAGATCGTGGTTTGAATCATTTGAGGCCAAAGAGGGCAAACCTGTCACCATTGTTGATGATAAAACCTACAGGGTTCAGGGAGAGGGTACAGTTTTAGTCACTCTTCCTGATGGTAAGTTTCAGATTGACAAAGTCCTCTATGTTTCGGGATTGGCCAACAATTTGTTGTCAGTGACACAAATCCTGGACAGAAATATGGTTGTCAACTTTCGTGTTGAGAATGGAAAGAAGTGTTGTACAATTACCAGGAAGGGTAAGCAGATTGCAACAGCTTCTTATAAGCATGGCTTATTTGCACTAGATGCTATCTCTACTCCACATGTTTCCATGACTGTCTCTACCAAGGAGGCAACTTCCCTATGGCACAAGAGATATGGGCATCTTAGTTCTGGCTACTTACTTGAGCTCAGCAAGTATGAGATGGTAAAGGGTCTTCCTTCCCTTTCAGCCACATTGCCAGTGTGCTCTATCGCTAGCAGTGAAAGCAAGATAGACTACCATTTGAGAAGAGCTCTACAAGAGCAAGAAAACCTCTGGAGCTAATTCACACCGATCTATGCGGTCCTTTCACACCCAACAGGTGTTGGAGGGAAGAGGTACTTTCGAGTTATTCGTAGATGACTACTCACGAAAGATGTGGGTTTTCTTTCTCAAACTGAAATTTGAAGCTTTTGCATTCTTCCAACAGTTCAAGAAATCCATTGAGAAGGAGTCAGGGGCTTCTATCAAAACCCTCTGCTCAGATCGAGGGGGAGAGTTTACCTCTAATGAATTTTTTGCATTCCTAGATAAGCATGGGATCAAGAGATAGTTAACAACTGCCTATACTCCTCAGCAGAATGGAGTTGCTGAGAGAAGGAACCATTCTATCATGGAAATGGTTCGTTGTATGCTCACAGGAGCTACTCTTGGGCAACAATATTGGGCAGAAGCTGTCACCACTGCAGTGTATATTTTGAATAGGGCACCCATAAAGGCCCTAAAAGGAATGACTCCACAGGAAGCATGGAGTGGTCGAAAACCCTCCATATCTCATCTACGTATTTTCGGATGTCAAGCTTTCATGCACATACAGAAAGAAAAAAGGAAGAAGCTAGATGAGAAAACACTGAGATGTATTTTTCTTGGATATTCTGAGCACTCTAAAGGATATCGGTTGATAGATCCTTTGACCAAGAAAATTCATATCAGCAGAGATGTTGTCTTTGATGAAGCTTTCACATCACAGAGCACATCTACAGTACACCAGGATATTGTGGAACCTAAGGAAGAGGAGATTCCTTCGTCAACACAGACAAGAGGTCCTTCTACATCTTCTTCATCACCACCGAAGAAGAATCCTAAATGGTGTAAAAATACAATCAGAGATGCAAATTTATCCACTCCTCCCAATTTGAATTTGGATAGACCTCGTACACGCAGTATGGCTCAAAAGGAAAGAGAAGCCGAGAAACCGGTGAGGTTGATGATCTTTGTCAATATTTTGAGGAACTTTCTGTGACTCCAAGTGCAGAAGTTGAGGATATGGATATTGATGATGACAGGGCATTCATGTCTACCATAGATAGTCTTCAACCTACATCAGTGCAAGATGCTCTTAGTGAGCCTCAGTGGAAGGCCGCTATGGATACAGAGTATGAGTCTCTGATGAAAAATAAAACTTGGAAGCTTGTTGATCTTCCACATGGAAAGAAACCTATTGGCTGCAAATGGGTATACAAAGTCAAGTACAAGGTAGATGGAACAATTGATAAGCATAAGGCCCGTCTTGTTGCAAAGGTCTATGCTCAAAAGGAAGGCATCGACTATGAAGAAACTTTTGCACCTACTGCTCGGATGACCACAATTCGGGTTATGTGTGCTATGGCAACACAATATGGGTGGAAAGTTCACCAGATGGATGTCAAAAATACCTTTCTTAATGGTGATCTCCAAGAAGAAGTCTATATGACTCAGCCTGAAGGATTTGAAGTGGAAGGCCAACAGTAGAAAGTTTGCAAATTGGTCAAATCCTTGTATGGTCTGAAACAAGCTCCTCGAGCTTGGTATATAAAAATGGACAATCACCTAATGTAGCATGGATTTAAGAGATGTCCGTCAGATGCAAACCTCTATTTCAAGAAATAGGGTTCTGAGATAGTGTTGCGTGTACTCTATGTGGATGATCTGCTCATTACAAGGAGTTCAAAAGATATGATCTCTACTGTCAAAAGAAACTTGTGCAAATATTTTGAGATGATAGATCTTGGACTTCTCCATTACTGTCTTGGTCTGGAATTCAGCCAGAAGGAGCACACCATCAAAGTGTCTCAGAAAAAGTATGCCAAGACATTGCTGGAAAAATATCGCATGACTGACTGCAAGCCAATGGCAACTCCTATGGATAATGGACTTCAGTTATCACGATATGATGACTCACCTCAGGTAGATGGTACTCTCTATCGACAGCTGATTGGGAGTCTCATATATCTGACCAATACTAGGCTAGATCTCGTTTTTGCTGTCAATTATCTTTCGAGGTTCATGCAGGAGCCTAAGACCACTCATTGGAAAGCAGCAAAACGTGTTCTTCACTATGTCCGTGGTACTATGGAATATGGCCTAGAATACAAGAGGAACAACAAATTCTTCTTGCAAGGATACACGGACTCCGACTATGCCGGATCATTTGATGATCGCAAGTCAAATTCTGGATACATTTTTCATCTAGGATCCGATCCTGTCTCTTGGCACAGCAAGAAGGAACAGGTGGTTGCTATTTCTTCAACAGAGGCAGAATATAGTGCCGCATGTGAAGCTGTGTGCGAAGTGATATGGTTACGTCGCATTCTGACAAGTATGGGCCATCCATCAAAATCTCCAATACACTTGTTTTGCGACAATCAGGGTGTTATGAACCTCGTCAAGAATCCAGTCCATCATGAAAAAACAAAGCACATTGACACACAATGTCATTTCATTCGAGAGGAAGTTCCAAAGCACCGAATTTAGCTTCAGCACATTCCCACGGATGCTCAAGTTGCAGACATTTTCACTAAGGCACTTGGACGTGTCAAATTTGAATTGTTTCGTAGCTCACTTTGTATTGCAAAATGATGTAAGGGGATGTTAGTAGTCTAGTATAGCTATTAGTTATTACATTACCCAAATAATGTAATAAAGGGGGATGTTAGTGTACTGTTATAGCTGTATTTCATTATTTAGCATTCTGCAGTTGCACTGTTACAACTTCGTAACAGTTCCGCCAGCCGGTGCTATTTTCAGCCATTGTAAACTCTATTTAATGCCTGCTGAATAATAAACCATCTAATGCGTGTTTTATTTCAATAAAAAGAGGTAATAACTCCATGCATTCCTTTCCATATTGCTTTGGCATGAGAGAAATCCCAAAAAATATGCTTTATTGTTTCCTCTTTGCCACAAACCACACAATAGCCATAAGTCAAATTTAGTTTCACCAACCTGATTTTGCAAGGTAGGCCTTGCAAGGATAATGACAAAGCAAAAACCTTAAGCTAAGCATACATTCTAAAATGCCAAATTTTAGATAATCATATTTTCCATTTTCATAGGGGCATTTTAAATTCCATCTGTGATTCAATACAATATCTATAGGGGCCTTAGTAGAGTTAAAATTTAGCATAGCGCAACCAAACTTCCACCTCCAATCTCTCCAGATAGGTTTTGAAAGTCCTATATTCAGTTTATAAAGATGATCAGATGGCAAAAGATAGTGAATCTAGGTGATAGCATCTTTATCAGAGTACCACAAATTGTACTTAAAAACCAAGTCAGACCAAGAAGAACAATCACAAGTATCAACATTCCATAAACCTACCTAGCATCAAAACCCTTTTTTTACCAACCACTTAAAACAGAGTCTTGGCTTTTCAGAAGCATACTCCCCATTCTATTTCCATAACCAAATTGACCTATAAGGAAGCACCCATATTCTCCTATCATCAATAAATTCCCAATGCAACACATGGGAAAACGATTTCCATGCCTCCCAAATTCTTTTAGTAAGAATACTACCACCTATTTTAAACTTCCACGGGTTACCAATTATGTCCTCCAAATGGAAGTAGCTCTTAATTCCATCAATATGAGTATAAGTCTAAATTCTGTGTCATAACAAAATTTTCCACCCTTCATTCCCTTCCAAAGTCCTCACAATCCACTTCACAGCTAGAACCTTACCCTGATTATGAATATCCAAGAGCCCCAAATCTCCTTCTTCTTTACAAATTGTGCCATATTTTCATTCTATAAGTGGCAGTTTATTTTAACCATCAAATTTGGACCACATAAATGATTGAATAATATTTTTAAGCCTCATGTATTAAGAAGTATTAAGTAGCCAATAAGAATAATAGTAAATATGACAGAGCTACATAATTTTTACCACCACCACCAGCTTACCCATAAATGAAAGTAACCTATTTTTCCATAATTGAATTGTTTTTTCAACTTTAGCCAAGCACCAATTCCACATATCAACCAATGAGACTCTCTTACCAAATGATATTCCAAGATATCTAACAATATCACCATCTACAATATGTTTCCATGTAAGAGAAAATATCTCTGGAAAAGAATCAACACCAACTAACCAAAATTTAGATTTAGATTGACTGATTTTGGCACCTGAGGCCAAGAAAAACCTATCAACGGAGCATATGGTATTTTCAATGGATTATTTGTCTAGTTGGAATGAAATAAAAGAATCATCTACAAAGTGGTTGTTAACAATTGTATCCCCTGGAATCAAGATGCCTCTTAAATTCCTTACCTTCATTCTCATTTCTAATAGATATCGCAAAGCATCATAAATCAACACAAGATGATAAGGGGCTAGAGGGTAGGGTTATGCATAGTTGTGAATATTCGCCAATTGGGCGAATATTAGGATTTTAAAAATTGAAAATTGGTGAATATGAGGACCCTCGACGTTGACCCATTCGCCTAAAATTTTAAGGACCAATATTTTTCTTAGGGTCAATTTGCCACAATATATATCCAAACATAGGCATATTTGTACTCGTTGGAAAGCTCTTTTCAAGCCTGATCTAATGGTGGTGTTTTTATGAAGTTATAAGGTGATTTAATAGGTCAAAATTTATCCCAAAGATGACCTTACTTTTAGGGATTCAAATGCCCCAAAGTTTGGTGTGAAGATGATTGATTTGATTTTCTTTGGATTCACCTTGATTTTGATTAGGATTTATCATTTTTTTACAAGTACATTTTGAGTCCAACCCCTTATGCATAACCATGCTAGAGGGTAACCTTGTCTAATTGAATTTAAAAAAGTAATAGATTTTGAAAGCTTAACATTAAAAAATACCTTTATCGAGGCACATAGAACAACACCCTGATCCTCCCAACCACTCTAACATATTAAAAATAAATTTCCAATCAATCCTATCATAGGCCTTATCAAAATCTATCTTAAAAAATAATTCTTGTTGATTGTTTCCTTGTGCCCACTCTATTGTCTCCCATACGGACAACACGGTGTCTATAAATCTTCCATTAACAAACCCTATTTGCTCTTGTCGTATAATTCTTGTTGTTATGGATTTTAGTCTATGAGCTAGTGCCTATTGACAATTTTGTCACATTGCCTTAGAGGGGTAGTAAAATAAAATTTTTGTAGAGTGTTTCTTTTTGTAAAGTATTTCTCTTTGTTATTTTGAATATATTTGAAAGTATTGTAGAAATTTTGGCTTCTATTGCCACCCCCTTTGCATATAGAATGGAGAAGCAAAAACTTTGCCACTGAGCAAGTTAAGGAAAAGAGCTTCATAGGAAAGAAGATAGCTTCGCCAAAAGAAATAAGTAGAGAATGAAAAAAGCTTCGCACCCGAAGCATTTCAAGCAGTTGCTTTGGGAGAAAGTCTTACGAAGCGGCATTCAGAGAACTTTAAGCATTGAAGAACAACTTAGTCGAAGAAGGAAAGCAAAGATTAGATTGTGGCTCAATTTCTAAGGCATGAAAAGAGCTTCGCACCCAAAGCATTTCAAGCAGTTGCTTCGGGTGAAAGTTTTGCGGAGCAGAATTAGGAGTGCAAACATTGATAACTACTTCGCTAAAAAACCATCGAAGAACCCACTTCGGGCCTCCCTACTGGCGAACCATTTTTACTTCGCTGAAAGTTTTTGTGAAGCATTTGTTTTATATAGCTTTCGTGCGAAGCACTTTCACCCAAAGCGGTATTAGCATGTAAAGAGCAAAATATTTTTTCCAAGGAAAGAATGCACTTCAGCCCAAAAAACCCTGAACCATAGTTTTGAGGGAGGATCGCGGTGAAGCATTTTGAAGACTCACCAGCGATGCAACCACTTCGGGTAGATAACCCCAGTGAAGCAGTTTTGACACACTTTTCCAACGAAGCAGCAAAAAAGTGAGAGCCATCTTGAGGAGGAATACTTACTTCGACATTTCACATCCTCGAAGTTGTCTCGCAAAGCACATTCATGCAAAGTGCATAACCAAGAAGGAGGATCTGCTTCATTTTAAATCCATCGTGAAGTGGAGTTGTGAACTAAAATTTAGTGAAGCACTTCAAGGGCACATACTCCAAGTCAGGTATTTTTTTGAGGCAATCAAGTGCCTCATAAATGAGTTTTTACGTTCCCGGTGAACTCATTGCTCATTTTTGGCAATTGGAAAGGAAGTATCAGTCACTGAAGAAGAGCTCGACGGGTATGGCGACCACTCAAGCACCACACCTAGAGACCAAGGACGTTCAGACGGCTCATAAATGCATGTTTCCCTGACTGAACTAGTCGTAGTTTCCAGTTATGGGAAAATATTTGAGAGCTCAGTCATGAGAGCTATGAGAGACGACTTCTCAAGTTTTCAAGGATGTACTCCTCCGTTTTGTGCATTGATGGCTCAGAGGGTCGGGTCCTCTATAAAAACCCAGGCATTATAATGTAAAAGGGGGGGAAATTTTTGCTATAAAGTTGTTGTAACTTGAATCCCTATGATTGATACTAAAGAGCTTTGGGCTTTATTTCTCTCTTGTATGCAACCTTCTGTGATTATTTTTGTTATTTCTTTCTTCGTTTGCATACTGTAATTCTGCATTCTGGATTTAGGTGTACAATTGAGGATAGAACCCTAGAATTTTCCTGAAGGATACATAGGGGGGAAAACATTATAATAGTTCTCTTGTATGCTGCCTGTGGATAGTGTTTCTATTATATTCACCTATTTCTTGGTCACCGTAATTCTAAACTCTAGATTTTGATGTAAGGGGGAGGGTAATCCTGGAACTCATCTAGAGGATACATAGGGGGGCTAATATCGTGTTCATTTCATTTTATTCTTGGTATTTATTTTTGGTATTTTGAGCTATTAGCCAGCGATCGTGCTTATGGTTCTTTCCCACTTTAAATAATTGACATTTCTTCTGTTACCGTGTTTATTTCTTTCCTGCACCCTCACTCTTTTTTATTTCTTTCCTATACCCTTACTCTTTTATCTCTTTCCTGCACTCTTGTCTCAAAACACATAAGTAGTTTAGTAAAGGAGTCGGCATTTATTCGAAGATTGGCACGAGGGGAATCTCTTCCCTTCAACCTTTCAATGTTGGTCCAGGTCTAGGGTGCATACACTACCCAAAATCCTTTCCTAGGCAGATTTTATGACCAACAATTTTTGGCATGCCCGATGGGATACAATCAGTCTCACCTTGTGAGTGGTAGTGATGATCGATGCTCGTATAATTGCCAAAAGACTCTTAGCATCTGGCAACTCTGTTTAACCAAGAATATTTAAGTTGTAGAGACTGCTACCTAAGTCTATGCCTTCATGCAAATAATATGGAGAGTTAGGAATAGAGGAGAGGAAACTAAGTTCTTTGAGCTTGATATTGATGCCTTCAAGGAACGTTCTAGGTTGGTCACCCCTGAGTCACTATTACGTGGAACATCCTCGCAAGAGGCTACTGTTGATGAACAAGGATTAACTTTGGATAGTATAGCAGCTAGCTTTCCTCCTAATCCTCCCAACTCATCGAAGCATCCTAGTGCCTCCATTCACATTAGTCGTCTTATTAGCAACCAAGGAGGAGCTTTGGGAATTCCTATTTCTCAAAATCCAAGAGCAAATATGGCACAACAACAACAACAACAACAACAATAACAACAAATGCAACAGCAACTACCACCCAAATTTTTCTCGACATGGAATTCTTCGAGATCGCTAAATCTAGTGAGACAAGGGCAAGTTTCACCTACTGCTATGAAGAAGATCCCTACGTTCGATGGTACTGGGAAGACTGCTCTAGAGCACATCTAGGACATAGTTTCTCTAGCGACGATTCATGACATCACTGAAGAGCGATTTATGGTAAAGCTTATAGTTCTATCTCTTAGAGGGAAGCTCCTCTACTGGTATAGATATTTACCACCCGATACTATAATGGGATGGGACCAATTAGCCGGACAGTTGATGAGAAGCTTCAACGAGTCCGTCGATCCCTCCTCTCTCCTGCATTATTTCACAACGATTCAGAGGCATTCACAAGAGGAGATCACCGATTTCAATGTTAGGTTCACTCAAACTTGGCAAAGGATACCAGTTGGAATTCATCCAACTAGCGAAGCCGTAGCATACTATTTCCTTCAGGCTTTTAACCCTGATATTAGTGTCATGGTAAGGTATTCAAATATTAATACCTTGTCTAAGTTATACGAGTTATCCCAAAGAGCGGATATGGATCTAATAGCTGTGGGCAAGATTTCCCAAATGATGTCGATGCCCATAATTCATGATTTCCCTCAATTCTAGTATGCGAGCGTAGTCGCTTCATAGATATCTGCAACCCCTGCATACCTGATCTCATCTTGGAACCCAAATCCCATTGTATCACAAATTGCTACTCCACAAATCCATTTTCCTACATTCTCAGCTTTGCAACTCATTGTCTCTTTGGCATTCCCTGTACTGCCAGTGCCACCTCAACACCCCACCCTACCTCCAATACCAACGATGGCTCCATTGCCACCCATTCCTAAAGCCGATGATATGCAAGTCAAAATACTACAAGAGGTTCAGTCCTTGAACTCCACAGTGCAAACCCTGTCCAATGATATGACCATTATGAAGAAGAAGCAAGCATAGCATGAGTTTCTATCAAGAAATTCATATCCTACACCCGCGCTTACTAAATATCAAGCAATCCAGTAAGGGAGAGCATCGGCAAGAAATGCTGTGATTGATGAAGCTCCGAGCACTTTCTATTACATACATTGGTGCTCCACGTGTAATGACCCTCATGAAGAGAATACCTGCATGTTGCACCAACATTATGTACAAACACTAGCGAGCATTAGTCATGATGGTCAGGTCAACATCATCAGGCAATTGGATCAAAACCTGGTAATTGGTGAGGAAGAGCAAGTTGCAGTCCTTACCATTGGAGGAAAAAGGTCGATAGAGGTAGATGTTACTCAAATGGCTTCGCTAAAGGTGCATGCTCACCATGAAAAGGGACAAAAAATTCCCTAGGCCCTGAGTGAAGATCCTCAGCCTGCACCAGTCAAGGAGAAGGCCCAACAAGCCCCTGCAAAACCACCTCAGGTGGAAACTAAAAAACAATCTAGAGAGAAGCTCAAGCTTCCTTCGCTGACCAAGCGGCAAAGGGTCAAAGCTATGGAGCAGTATTACACCAGGTACAAGGTGAAAAGAGAACCTGAGGTGCATAACTCCCTAGCCTACAATATTGTAGATGAGCTAAAGAATATTCTAGCCAAGATCAGTCTGTATGACACACTGCAACTACCCGGACAAGTGGACTTGCTACAAGAATCATTGAAGATGACCAAGGCAAAAAAGTCAGCACCGCTTGCCCTAGTGTAGACCCTGTATACATCCATTACGAGGAAGAACAAACCACCTCCATTCTATCTATCTCTATAGATGAAAGGGTATGTTGTACACAATTGTATGATTGACTCCGGTGCCACGACGACAGTCATGCCCAAAGAAGTGTGTGAAGAGATAGGTATGGAGTATACTCGAAGCAGCCACAACATGATCCAGTTGGATGGTACTACTATGAATACTGTAGGAGTAATTAAAGATATACTTATCCGACTACACAAGATGCCTCAAATCACAGTTATACAAGAGGTGGTAGTCGTCGACCTCGAGCTGTATTTTAGCATGTGCTTGTCGAGGGAGTTTACAACGAAGCTGGGAGGATACCTATCCATGGATTACTCACACTTAGAGATTCCATTCAAAGGGAATAAGGTAAAGATCTAAAATGAAAAACCTTCTACTTTCCTTGTACAGAAGATGTCCGAAGAAGAGAGCAGCGATCCCGTGCAAGCGATAGTGGAAGGGATAGAGCAGGTGGACCTGGTCGAGGAATCCCTTGCACAGTTAAGTTTTGAAGATGAGTTTTTGTTGGAAGAATTTAATGCCATGATAGAAATCAATATGGGATGTTATGCCATTGCCAAGCCTAAGAAACACACAAAGTTAGAGAATAAAACATGTGCCAAAGAAGACTATGGAAGTTGTTCTTCGATGGAGCCCGATGCAAAAATGGCACTGGGGCAGACATTATTTTAAATTTCACCATTAGGTGAGCAAAAGGAATATTGCTACTGGTTGGTTTGGAGCTGCACCAAAAATGCAGCAGAATATGAAGCATTATGCCTAAGACTCAAGAAAGCAAAAAAGTTAGGCATAAAGCATCTCCAAGTCTTTGGAGATTCAAAATTGGTATGCAATCAAGTCACAAACAAGTGTATTTCAAAGAAACACTATCTCAAGTCATACTATAACAAGGTATGGTACTTGTTTGACTAGTTTCAATCTCTTAATCTGTAGTCCATTCCACGAGAAAAGAACTGACATGCCAATGTTCTAGCATCCATCACAGCAAAGTACTCTCCAGTAGAAGACATGGTGCATAAGCCTAAAGCTGTGAGGATGATTTACAGGCCCTCTATCCCAGACAAAGATTTGCATTGGCAAGTTTTTGACAACGATGAGAAGATTATGAATTTCATGATTTAAGAAGTAGCCACTATTGAAAGAAGAAGCCCTGAGGATGAAGAATATGAAGGGCTAGTTCAATTGAAGAATAATCATGTGCCCAAGGGATTAATTACTCTTGAGAGCCTCTTTGATCAGAATGGTCGAGAAGTTTCTCATAGGATCAAAGTCAATGCAAAGCAGTACCAATATTTGGAACTTGAACCTAGAAAAGCAATAAAAGTTGGAATAGATTGCACTTCAAAAGAGCTAGAACATATCCAATATCTATGCAGGAAGTATCCTAACATAGTGGTGTGGTCTTACCAAGACCTGAAGGGATACGATCGGTAACTGACCCAGCATACAATTGAGTTGCAGGAGGGGATAAAACCCTTCCAATAGAAGCAAAGGTCTATTAATATGAAGATCAAGGTGTTGATGAAGGTTGAGCTCCTGAAAATGCTCAAGGTGAAGATAATTTATCCCATAAAGCATTCCTCTTGGGTAGCAAATCTAGTCCTAGTTAGAAAGAAGAACGGAGATATACGATTATGCATGGAATTTCGCAACCTAAACCAGGAATCGCTCAATGATGACTACCCTCTCCTACAGATAGATCAGATCTTGCACTCAGTGGCTAGGGCTCAGTGCTTCTCCCTACTCGATGGTTTCTCTAGATATAATTAGATCTGGGTTAGGTACGAAGACCAACATAAAACCACATTCACTACCAAGTGGGGAACATTTGCTTACTAGCGGATGCCATTCGACCTTTCAAATGCGGGGACCACTTTTCAGAGGGCCATGGATTTAGCTTTTGGTGAAATCGTGAATAAGGTTATTGTTATCTATTTGGATGGCATGACCGTCTTCTCTCAAAGAATGGAGGATCACCCCTTACACCTACAACAGGTATTCAAAAAATATCGAGAGTTTGGCATTTCAATCAATCCAAAGAAGTTTGTATTCACAGTCAGCAAAGGGAAGTTATTGGGACATGTGATATCAGAGAAGGGTCTCACCATAGATCCTGATAGAGCTGAGGCTCTATTGAAGCTCCCACTCCCCGTGAACAAGAAAGGACTTCAATCCTTTTTCGGCCAAATCAACTTCATGAGGAAGTTTATTCTAGATTTCACGCAATTCATCAAGCCAATGTCTGAAATTTTAAATAAAGGTGCTGAATTCATCTGGATGAAAGAGAGAAAGGAGGCATTTGAAGAGATCAAGGCCCAAATTGCTCAGGCACCAGTCTTGACCAACCCTGACTATAACCAAGATTTCATCTTATATGCTATAGGAGAACCTGAGAGCTATGTTGCAGTCCTAACATAGAAGGGGGAAGATGGCGAAGAGCACCCCATCACGTTTCTAAGACAGGTGATACACCCCCATGAATAAAAGTACAATTTTATAAAAAGGCAGGTACATGTAGTAATAAAATCTCTTAGGAAATTCAAGCAATTCATTTCCCAAAGTTGGGTTACGATATTTTTCATTCATCCCGATGTGTGCAATTTCATTATCCAAGGAGATTTGGGAAGCAAAAGTGCTGGTTGGGTCAGCAAGATACAGGAGTTCGACATAGAAATAAGACCCACAAAATTGGTTTGCGATCGTGCATTATGTCAAGAGCTGGCAAAGACCGTAGCGACCGAAGTGGCAGCTTGTCAGTGGGATGACTTAGTAGTAGAAGGATGCTTCGCAAACCAAGAAGAGGATGAGAAGGACTGGGTCGGTGAGATAGTTGAATACATCAACATCGTTAGATGTCCTTCACATCTAAATGCTTCATAGCGAAGGCACTTCAGGATGCGATCCCTCCGATACAAATTACGCCCCGAAGGCCTATTTTTTAGAAACATCGATGGCGTTCTTCTCAGGTGCATAAAAGAAGATGATAAGAAGAGAATCCTAAGATAATTCCATTCAGGATTATCTGGGGGCCACTTCATAGGAAGAATGATGACATTGAAGATAATTAAACCTAGTTATTATTGGCCTACACTCTTCGTCGATGCCTTTGCGGTCTGTCGTAGATGCGAGCAATGTCAAAAGTTCATCGGCCAAAGAAAAAGTGCTCCTATGCCTCTCCGATCGATACAGGTAGAAACACCATTTCAATAATGGGGGTTAGATTTCATAGGGATTATATCGTCGAACTCTTTCGTGGGGCATAAGTTCGTCCTGACCACGACTGACTACTTCACCAGATGGGCCAAAGTAGTACCCATGAAGCATGCTAATCAGGAAACCGTCATCGCCTTCCTAGAGGGATTGATCACGCGGTTTGGCATCCCAGAAGAAATCATTACATACAATGGTCTCGGGTTTTCAGGTGCCAAAATCAATGAGTTCCTATACAAATATGGGATATATCATAAAGTCTCCTCTAATTACTATCCATAGGGTAACGGATTGGCGAAATCAACTAACAAGACTCTATTAAGGGTTCTAAGAAAGCTCATGGAGAGAAAAAAAAGAACTTGGCACCTCCTTCTAGATCGGGCCTTGTGGGCCGATCAAATTTCTATCAAGAAGTCAATCAAGACATCACCTTATGCTCTGGTATATGGCAAAGAGGCCATCTTACCTACCCATGTAGAGATCCCTGCGTTGTAGTTTTTAGATGAGGAAGGAGAAGTTAATCCTATGGAAAAAATATTGGCTCAGCTACTGCAACTAGAGGAAGATCATGAGAAGGCCTACCAAAGCTTCACTAAGCATGCTCAGATCACCCGAGACTGGTTCAAGAAAAAATCCTCTGATCGCACATTCAGAGTGGGAGATCTGGTATGGAAGTGGGACTCTTGGAAGGCTAAGCCTGGAAATCATGACAAATTGGATGCTTTCTGGGATGGACCGTTCAAAATTGTAAAGGTAAATTCAGCCAACTCTTTCATACTCAAGGATGCAGATGGCCAAGTCTTACCAATTTATATCAATGGTCTTCATCTGAAGACTTTCCATCGCTGAGACAAAAAAAAAAAAAAAAATGTGTTCGAGTTTTACCTTGTATATAATTTTTCATTTCTGTATATATATATACCCTGTTGCAAGATCTCCGAGAGGTTAAGTATCACACTACCATAAGTGACAAACTCCAGCTTCGCTAAGCCTAGCCAGAATTTCCTTCGGGAACTTTTTATGCGAAGCGACTAATGCAAGATGCTTCGTAGTGAAGCACTTTATCTTGGAAGGAGTCGTCGAAGAACCAAACAACAACATGGTGAAGGCATAAAATGTACTTCGCAAAAGAAGTATGAGCAAAGTAGTTTTCAAAGAAAATCTAGTGAACCATTTCTCAAAAGGAATGAGCTTCGAAGGTAGCCACGAGGCAAAGTGGTGACGCGGCAAGGTAAAACTACTTCGGGCTCGAAGCATAGAAAATTAGTTCACACCGAAGGTTCGCTACGTAGTATTTTTAAGCATTGGTTTCAACTTCACCAAATCAATAGCATGCAAGGCGAGAGCATTTAAAATATGCCTCAAAGGACATGTCGATAGCAACCTAGGGAAATGTTCAAAGCGGGTGATTTTAATGCAAAGGTGGTGGAGTACATCCTGAGAGGATTTGGTTATGAGAAAATCTCATGCCCAGGTACGAGGTGGTATCAGGTTGAGTTTCCAATGTCGAGCATAATCATCGAAGCGCATGGGTCCGCGTACAACATTGTCGCAAAGCCAATCAAAAGGTAAAGAAACCTCCCCCGTCAGACTTGTAAATTTAATTTTTGCAGGAGCCATAAATAGAGGTAGTTGCCTTCTAAGGCTATAAAACTCTAGCCTCAGTAGTGAAAAGGTTGTTCGTCCACTAGTTCATGCAAGATTAAGAGCCCCGCTATTACCCTGCAATTCTTCCGCCCTTCATGTTGAAATCCTTCACGTTTAAAACTTCTTTACTGTGAACTCTGCTGTCGTGAATATCCACAATGGGGAAGAGAACTCCAAG
The DNA here is from genome assembly GCA_028583015.1 of Wollemia nobilis. NCBI lineage: Eukaryota > Viridiplantae > Streptophyta > Pinopsida > Araucariales > Araucariaceae > Wollemia > Wollemia nobilis. The sequence continues at coordinate 786,905 of JAQPPZ010017255.1, forward strand.
GAAAATAGAAAGGAGCCAAAAGTAGTAGGCCTTGAGAAAATGAAGAAGGGCAAGGAGGAGAAAAATTAGAGACCCAAGAGGGTCGAACTTAACCTCTGCCCCGAAAAGCAAGTCACAAAGGAAAGAGAAGATTCTGAAGAAGAACAACCCGAAGAGCCACCAATTTATGGGTGGGAAAAAATTAGGGACACAGAGCTTTCAAAGAGAGTGGCCAAACTCAGATACACCATTGATTTCATGAAGAGTAGGCTCTCAACAGATAATAAGAGAGCCACCGCGTATTATTCTCAGATATATTGGTATCTGACTCCACCCGTGCACCATTGTCCCAAACTAATCTATGCCATCATGTAGAACTACCAACCCTCCTCCAGATAAGTGCTAGACACCACTGGCCATAAATTGTTTTCAAATTTTAAAGAAGATGTGCAAGCATCCTTCGCACCACAGTAGGGTCCACCCAAAGGATGTACCGTTTGTAATGTCATCTTGAGTGAGCAAATGGAGAGGTTCAGCTCCTCTAGCTATATTTTGAAGTTTTTGAGCGAGAACCTCAAGGACGGGCTCCCTTCAGGCAAGCTGCCCTAAATGCCCCTACCCCTGACGGATTTCAAGAGCACTGACATCTTCTCCATCATTGCATGGTTAGTGGGCCTGTCAACTGATGCTTCGATGCACCCCTGACAGGTGTCTTTGGTTGAATGTATTTCAAGATGGGAGTTTTATGCCCTTGATGCTTCAAGGCTGAACACCAACCCAGTATTCTTCGACTGGACAGAATGGGTGGCTCGGACCTTGCACACACGACTAACCAGCATGAAGAATTATAGAATGGGCCAGTACTTCGGACCTTGCTATTTCCTAGTTTGGTTATTTTTCTATCATGTACATAAGTATTTTTTCCACATTGCCATTTTTTCAAGTGACAAATATGGAACTCCTCTGCCTGTGTATAAGTGGACTCCCCTCTTGGAGAGGATGGAGTCATATTATTCTTTTAATAAACAATTCTTGGGACCTGCCATTCATTTGTTGAAGGGTTCTTACCCTCGGGTACCTCTTAGTTTAAGAGACAAAGTGGTGAAGGAGAAGAAAGGAGACATATTTCAACTAACACAGGGGCTTGTGGTTTACCTATTTGGCTTTACGGGGAGGCCCTTCCTGCTACCTGTCTACCCCTATGAATATCAATTCACATTAGATGTTGCTCGGTAGAGCGACACAACAAATGTCATCTACGACCACGATCAAAAACGGGCGCACACTTGCGACTTCCCATTCAAAATGGGGGTAATTGAAGTGTTTTCCTTGAAGCAACACGTATTCTTGGAGGAGAAGCTTACCAGCTTTGGTCTGCTCTAGATTCCTCAAAGGTGGCTCTACGATCCCTTGGGAGTGATGAGGGACCACCTCAGATTCAAGAATTTTCATGTCTGCCCCCACCCAAAAATCGTGGAGCAAAGAAATAACCCCAATGGGAGAGATCTGGAGTGGCATTTAGAAAGGATGAAGACCTTGCCTCCCTGGCATGAATTCTACCCTATGGAAGTTGAGTTTGATCTTGTTCAACATCCTTTCCCAAGCCCAGACTCCATTTTTTGGAGAAATATGAAAGACGATCTGAGGGAGGAATTGAAGGATTGGGGCATAGAACAATTAAAGGAATGGTGGAAAATGAGAGTTCACCGACAAAAGACAAAATCATACGGACTCTTGGAGATGGATAAGGACTTTGCGATTGTTTACGAAGCCAATTTTGGGACTTAGAAGACCACCTCCTTTGCTGACTTCATTACCCCAAGTGCCCCAGGTTCAGGCGAAAGCCCAAGGAGAGCTGATGATGCTTTAGAAGAAGAAGAAGAGGAGGCAGGAGCTACACCAAAAGAACTACCTCAAGAACCTATGGAAATCCATGACATGAGTGTCACAGGGTTGGCGCAACAATCATAAAAGGAGGAAAAGAAGAAAAAAAAGAGGCAGGAGAAAGCTCAAGTGCCTCCAACCCACCTGAAGTGACCACGCACAAAGATTATAGGTGCTTCTAGCAGACAGCCAGTGACAGACCCAACTGAGGCGAATATTGAAGGGACGAAATCACAAAGATCCGAGGCAACCCAAGATGTAGATGTCATTGATGTGGAGGAACTCCTCCAACAAGAAGGGGACCTTGAAGGAGAGGTCATGGAAGTTGAGAGTGCCAAAGCTGGGAAGGATCAAGAGCTAATCACGTAAAAAGCCACCACTTCTGCTCTGCCAAGAGGGCATGCAGGTACGCACTCTTCACCCTTCACCATGGTTCCTCACATGTCCACTATGGTCCCGATCGAAGGTCCTCATCAGTCTCCCCATCACTCTCTTTCTCCCCTGAAAAGTCAATCGCCCCATCATGTGTCGCCCTTTGTCGCTTCGAGTTTGCCTCATGATCCCATTAGCCCCACATGCATGACCACTCCATTTGAATCGTCTGGCCGAGAAAAGTCTGTCAACACTACTTCGCTCGCCTATGCCACCATTCCCTTGGTCCTTAGTCAAGACAAAGGTAGTACTCCAATGCTAAACCCTGTTCCCCACTCCCCTGTTACACATGACATTGTTTCACTTGTCGGAATCCCTACCACACTCATCGCCGAACCTACTAGTGAGGCATCCCCCGTTCATTCCTTATATTTGTTTACCCCCTTGGCTAGAGACCCAACCTCGTTTGAAACTGAGTTATCCATGATTAAGGAACATCCTCTGGATGAAAAGTTACTCCAAGATCGATAGAACACAGCTAAGATGCTAAAGGAGGCGAGGAAAAAGAGAGGACACTCTCTGGTTCAAGTAGAAAGGTGCATTGTGTTTGATTTGAAAGTCAGGAAATTACATAAGGTGAAAAATATTCCTAAGGTCCAAAAGCCCCTGTACAAAATGAATCTAGTGGATTATGATTATCAAGATAAGATTAAGGACTTGGAACACTTGAATGTAGATAATGAATCTGCATCCATGCATGTAATAATTGAAACTTTCCACGCACATGCAAACATCGCCAATCAACATAGATTTGAAGCAGAGAGCACCAACATCAAGTTGGAAGAAGAGCTAGCTAGAGCTCGATCCAAGCTATAGGACACATAGAAGTAGTGTGAGCTGATGAAGAAGGAAGCAGATATCCTGAAATAGCAAATAGAACAACTACAAAACTCAACTGAAAACCAAAGCAAGATACAAGCCGAAGCTTTTCTGAATGCCAAAGAGTTTGAAAAAAAGATCTTGCAGATGTAGCAACAGTTGTATGAAAAAGAAATCCTAGAGTTGTTTGATAGGGGCCAAATAAAATAAATCCACTCACACCTGCTAAAAGGCTTCAGATCCCGAACCTCCAGTGCCCTGTCAATCTTGACATACATCACCGAAGCCTAGAATGCCGCTTCTCAAGAAGGGCCAATCATAGATGAAATCATCCAAAAAATTAAAAGCCAACTCAAATTGGCTTTCGAGGTCCAAAGTATCAAATATGAGGACCTGCAGGTCGCTACGATGAGTCGAACGGATAGGGATTGGTCTATGGACCAAGCCATGGTCTGTGCCTTCTTCTCCAAGGTGAGGAAATCCTAAAAGGTGAAAGAACTCTTGGATGTATTTGAGCACGAGTAGCGTGTATCTGTGGGCTACTTTCAAGATCTCTCTTCATTAGGTTTCCCTAGTTTCATTGATGATGATGGGAACCTTCTGACCAAGGAAGAACTCAAGCCGACATGGCTCCATTTTGAAGGCGACGTCTCAGAGATAGATGGGTGGGCAAAGCCAATTACAGAAGGACAAGTCACAGATTTCATTTAGAGACATTGCAAGATTGCGACCTGCCTCAACAATCTAAGCACAAGAGCCAAGCATGTCAACATAGGGCAAATAGATCGGTTCCATGTTTTGGTAAAAGTGCTACAAGATTGAGAGCCTTTCTCAAAAGGCACCTGGGCTTATGTTTGCCAAACCATGGAACGCATCTACGATTGCCTTTCCCCACCGCTGCAGCCGGAGGCCACACCAGAGGAAGAAGAAGAAGAAGCAGTCGTGGAAGCAATCGTAGAAGGAGAAAAAGGAGAAGAGTCTGGAGGTAAATCTGGCCCAAAAGATCAAGGCTGAGGGTTCTTACACCGAGGCGAGCTCGTTGCCCTGTGAGCTACCAAGAATGTTGACAATTTTGTCACATTGCCTTAGAGGGGTAGTAAAATCAAATTTTTGTAGTGTTTCTTTTTGTAAAGTATTTCTCTTTGTTATTTTGATTATATTTGAAAGTATTGTAGCAATTTTGGCTTCTATTTCCACCCTATTTGTATATAGAATGGAGATGCAAAAGCTTCGCCACTGAGCAAGTTAAGGAAAAGAGCTTCATAGGAAAGAAGATAGCTTTGCCAAAAGAAAGAAGTAGAGAATGAAAAGAGCTTTGCACCCGAAGCATTTCAAGTAGTTGCTTCGGGCAAAAGTTTTGCGAAGCGACATTCAAAGAACTTCAAGCATTGAAGAACAGCTTCGTCGAAGAAGGAAAGCAAAGATTAGATCATGGCTCAATTGCTAAGGCATGAAAAGAGCTTCACACTCGAAGCATTTCAAGCAGTTTCTTCGAGCGAAAGTTTTGCGAAGCGGAATTAGGAGTGCAAACATTGAAAACTACTTCGCTAAAAAATCACCGAAGCACCCACTTAAGGCCTTCCTACTGGTGAACCATTTTTACTTTGCTGAAACTTGTTGTGAAGCATCTACTTTAGATAGCTTTCGTGCGAAGCACTTTCACCCGAAGTGGTATTATCCTGTAAAGAGCAAAACATTTTTTCCAAGGCAAGAATGCACTTCGGCCCAAAAAACCTCGAACCACAGTTTTGAGGGAGGATCGTGATGAAGCATTTTGAAGACTCACCAGCGAAGCATCCACTTTGATCGGATAACCTCAACAAAGCAGTTTTGACATGCTTTTCCAATGAAGTAGCAAAAAAGTGAGAGCCATCTTGATGAGGAATACTTACTTCGGCATTTCACATCCCCGAAGCCGTCTCGTGAAGCACATTCATGTGAAGTGCATAACCAAGAAGGAGGATCTGCTTCGGATCAAATCCATCGTGAAGCGGAGTTGCAAACTAAAATTTAGCAAAGTGATTCAAGGGCACGCACTCCAAGTTGGGTTTTTTTTCGAGGCAATCAAGTGCCTCATAAATGAGTTTTTACGTGCCCGTTGAACTCGTTGCTCATTTTTGGAAATTGGAAAGGAAGTATTAGTCCCTGAAGAAGAGCCCAGAGGGCATGGCGGCCACTCGAGCTTTGCACCCAGAGACCAAGGACGTTCAGATGACTCATAAATGCATGTTTCCTCGGCTGACCCGACCGTAGTTGCTAGTTATGGGAAAATATTTGAGAGCTCAGTAATGAGAGCTGCGGGAGCCAAATTCTTAGGTTTTCGAGGATGTACTCATCCATTTTGTGCATTGATGGATCAGAGGGTCGGGTCCTCTATAAAAAACTAGGCATTGTAATGTAAAAGGGGGACGAAATTTATGCTAGAAAGCTACTGTAACTTGAATCCCTATGATTGATACTAAAGAGCTTTGGGATTTATTTCTCTCTTGTATGCTGCCTTCTGTGATTATTTTTGTTATTTCTTTCTTCGTTTGCATACTATAATTTTGCATTCTAGATTTAGGTGTGCAATTGAGGATAGAACCCTAGAGTTTTCTTGAAGGATACATAGGGGGGAAAACGTTATAATAGTTCTCTTGTATGCTGCCTATGGATAGTGTTTATGTTATATTCACCTATTTCTTGGTCGTCATAATTCTAAACTCTAGATTTCGACATAAGGGGGAGGGTAATCTTGGAACTCATCCAGAGGATACATAGGGGGGCTAATATCGTGTTTATTTCATTTTATTCTTGGTATTTATTGCTGCTATTTTGAGCTATTAGCCAATGATCGTGCTTCTGGTTCTTTCCCACTTTAAATTATTGACATTTCTTTTGTTACCCTGTTCGTTTCTTTCTTGCACCCTCACTCTTTTTTATTTCTTTCCTATACCCTTACTCTTTTATCTCTTTCCTGCACTCTTGTCTCAAAACACCGAAGTAGTTTAGTAAAGGAGCTAAAATTTCTTCAAATATTAGCACGAGGGGCATCTCTTCCCTTCGGCATTTCAATGTTGATCTAGGTCTAGGGTGCGTACACTACCCAAAATCCTTTCTTGGGCATATTTTATGACCAACAGTGCCTTGGCGAAAAATTTGTATGAGACATTGAGCAAAGTAATAGGCATCCAACCTACAATCATGTCCTTCCTATTATTCTTAGGGATCAATTTAATCAACCCTTGATTCAATCCTAGAGATAACATGCCTTTGTCAAAAATTTCCTGCACCACCATTGTGTAATAATTACCAATCACTTCCCACAATTGTTTGTAAAATTATGCAATGAGTCCATCTGGACTAGGGGACTTACCATTTCTCATAAGAGAAAGAGCAGTATAAATTTCATCCTTAGTGAAATCCTCCACCATATTTGCATTCTCAAAACTAAAAACTTTCCTAGGTACACATTTTTTAACTTATTCTCTAGCTAACAACACACCTTCATCTGTAGGATACTTCATAAATATCTTCCTAAAATGAGATTCAAATATAGATTTGATCTCATATTTCTCTTCAACAAGAGAACCATCATCTATCTGCAAAGGTACTATCCTTTCTGAAGTAATCTTTCTTTTAATGTGACCAAAAAAGAACTAAGAGGGTGTATCGATTCTCGCTCCTCTGCCAACATAGTCTTCATACCCTATAATTTAATTTTCTTTACTTGTCATCAATTCTTGTAACTAGATATTTGAAGGATACAATTCCAATTCCCTTATTAACTTTTCTAGTGATTTTCTTAAATAATTGTTTTTAGCCTTCCTTTTTTTGGCCACCAATATCCCCCGACATCACAAAAATATAACAGTCCTTCTCACTTCTACTTCTCACCATCCTAACTAACCATATTTTTCTCTAGTACTAGGTTTCAAGTTCTATACATATTTGATCATAATTCTATAGGCTTCAGATTCCAAATGGAAAATATTCAACTTAAAATTCAAAGCACTATCTATTATAGACCTTACCAATGTAAATGGTTGTGCTGATAGGGAAATGGTTAGAACCTGTTGTTGAGAGGTCCACATCACCAACTCGTTTACCTAGCCCTGTATAAGTGAAGACATCACTATCAACATAAAATTTGTCCAACCTAACTTGTACATGATAAGAACCCCTTCTCTTGTTAGACCATGTAAACCAATCCCCCTTTTCTATATGCTTTTGTTTAAAATTTATGTCAAAGACCTACAAAAAGACCTTCATTTTGGCCCATTTTTCTTTTTCCTCACCTGCAACACATCCTCATGTTCCTCCTTCCCTATTCCCTATCCATTCAACCATATTAAAGTCCCCTCAAATAGCTTACTTCTGTTATTTGAATTATTGAGACCATACACTAAACAAACACCAACAACCTGTCCAACTATTAGAAAGGTTACCCACACTACCCGTCCTTGAGGATCCTATCCCTTATCCATTAACAAGGAACCCCATGATGGATTGACTGCTAAAATGACTCCTCTAGAGCCACTATCATGAGAGGAAGACCACCAACATCCCTTCCATATTTCTAGGCTTCATGTTAAGTGGAAAAAGGCATAACTTGGAAAAATTAAGTGTGCTTTCATCATTTCATGTAGGGTTGAGATTTTATGGTCCATCTACTAGTCAAGTAAAATCTAACAAATGGGACACCGTCGTTAACCTGTCAGCACTTTTGATAATTTCAATTATTACATCGTGGTTTAGAGAAAGGACCTACTACGTGAACAAGGCAATGATATCTCTGATATAACATCTAGTTTTAAAATTTTCAATATAATAGTTAAATATAAGATAATTTAATATTTAAAATAAAAAAATATATTAAAATGTATTAAAATAAAATATTAGATTCGAGAGGTCCAAGGTTCAAACCATGGCGTGGGTGAGTGTGTGAGGGGGTGGGTGTGTGTATTCCTAGTGGAGTTGTTGTAACATCTTGGGGAAAACACCCACTTCTTAATATTACCCCAAAAAAATAAAATATTAGATTATTAAATTTTATTTATAACTTTTATAATATATGTTAACTTTTATTTAATAGCCCATCCAACTGTTATTTAGATGAAAATTTAAGCAACCAATTTTTTTTATATTTCTCATTATATTTGGTCCTTGCAATTTAGATATTTCATTTGATAGACATGGGGTGTTTTGCTTAAATTAAATTGTCTTGGGTTTTCATCACTTTAAACATCTGATTTTGAAAAATCTATTAAATTTTGAATGGAGCAAAACTAGTAGCATTGGTAACCTCACCTTGGTATATCCTCTATTTTTGGTTCCTTGTAAGTATGAACTTTTTGAGAATTCTAGATATAGAGCACCAGGGTTATGCATAAGGGGTCAACCCCAAAATATATTTATAAATTGAAGGTGAATTGTCTTGGAATATCGACAAAAAATGGACAAGTATCCATGGCGAATTCCAATTATTTTTCTCAAAAAAATTTCAAACCGTGGCAAATTGAAATAATTTTTCTCCAAAAATTTTCAAACTGTGGTGATTTTTTCTATTTTTGGGGCCATGAATATCGGTTTTGCAAAATCTAAAAAAGTACACCATACTTAAAAGCTTTAGGTCAATATGAAATACATCAGGCCGACATGATGACAAATGGAATGTTGATCAGTTACAATCATGACGATCGATTACAAGCATACCGATCGGTTGCAGCCATGATGATCAGTTGTAGCCATGACGATCGATTTCAATCATGATGATCGATTACAGCCATGCCGATCGGTTGCAGCCATGATGATCGATTGCAGCCATGACGATCGATTGTAGTCATGATGATCAATTGCATACATGATGATCGGTTGCAACATGTCGATTAGTTGCAGACATGATGATTGGTTGCATCATGATGATTAGTTGTAGCATAACGATCGGTTGTAGCCATTACGATCGATTACATATGTGTTGATCAATTGCAGCCATGCCGATTGATTACAACCATTTCGATCGATTACAGCTATGATGATCGGTTGTAACCATACCGATCGATTGTAACCATGACGATTGGTTGCATCCATGCCAATCGGTTGTATTCAAGATGATCAATGCAACCATGATGATCTGTTACAACCATTATGATCGGTTGGAGCCATACCGATCAGTTGCAGCCATGTCGATTGATTGCAACCATTCCTATCGGTTGTAGCCATGATGATCGGTTGTAGCCATGCTGATCGATTGTAGTCATGACAATCGGTGCAACCATGATGATCGATTGTAACCATTATGATCGGTTGCAACCATAACGATCAATTGCAACCATACCGATCAGTTGCAACCATGCCTACCGGTTGTAGCCATGATGATCAGTTGTACCCATGATGATCAGTTGTAGCCATTCTTATGTGATGCAACAGTCGAGATCCCATCGGTAGCATCAGTGCTTTGTGCCATGTGTCATCCATCCATTAAATGATTGCATGTAGAGGCCATGTGTCATCCATCTATTAAACGATTGCATGCAGAAAAGTCTATATAAAGGGAATTAACAGTCATTTTGTCTCTTGTTTTAATGCTTTCTTAACCCTTTTTCTCTCATTTTAACACTTTCTTAAGCCTTTTCCTCTCATTTTAACACATTCTGGACCCTCTTCCTCCACTTTTATCTTGGTTTTTACAATTTACCTTAATTTTTAAGCAATTTTTAACCATTTTTCTCTTGTTTGAAACCTTTTCCATTGTATCTTCTTATCCATACCCGTACACCCTATGGCGTCCCCTACAACCCCTGGAGTGTTTAAAGTTAATTATAAGAACCTAGTTTGCACCTTGATTTCAGAAATTTTATCAACACCGGGTTATGACATGTCTTGGGTCATGGAATCTTGTCTTCAGGGTCTTGTTTCAATGCCCCATTTCGATACTAACGTTAAACTAGTGGAGAGGATCATTGCAGCTTATGATATGGATTCAGGTAAGATAAATCTTGTCGTCGATAATAAAAACATCGTTCTTTCTTTCTCATCCATTGATGTTTCTAGATTGACAACATTGCCCCATGCTGGTGTTAAGCCTGTCACTTCCAAATACCAGTTAAACGATGACAACAAACTCTACTTGGAGACCAAATTCAAAGTGCAGTCAGAATATTTTCAAGATATAACTATTTTTTTATTTAATTAATTTTAAATTATTATTAGTGATTGAACATACAATTACTAATTTTAGTTTTTTTGTAGTTAATTCCACAAAGTCCAAAAGGGGTTTGAGCCTATCGGTGATTGAAAATAAATTTCTTCAGGCATGTTGCGAATTATTCCTTACTAGACTTGTTCTGTAAGGAAGGCCGACATAAATTCTGATTTGGGCCTTAGCGTATTTGGTCCATTGTATAGGACACCAAAAATTTGACTAGTGCACCTATGTCTCAAATCGGATCAGATTGGAAATAGAGAACGTGAAAACCCACACTTCACCCTCATCGACAGTTAGCACATGTAATTATACTATTGCTTTTTTTTATGAATCTTTTTATAATTTGCAGAACACTCCAGTACCAACATCTTGGCACTCAATCCTTGTCAATTTACCTATGACAGAACAATAGGTTCAGGTAATTTTTTTTATATTTAAGTAATTTTTATTTATTTTCCATTGTTTTTCTTTTTGTAATTTTCACATTTTATACCAAACATAGAAAAGGGCATCTTCTTCCTCTTCAAAGCGGGATGCTGCTATCAAAGGTTATAATCCAGAGGAATTAGGAGACTCAGAAACACCTACAGAGGAAGCAACACCACTGATAAGGAAAATATCATCAAGCAAATGTAGAAGATTTATTTCTCCTATTTTTCGATGATCTCCACATGCTACTGCACGTCCGTTGCCAACGAACGTAGTTACGTATGAGTTTTCATCTTCTGGGAGTAAGTTTTAATTACTATCGAAACAAATTTTTTACAATATTTTTACTATTTTTAATTAATTTTGTTTTTTTTAGATGTACAACATGACCACATTCCATTTGCAGCAGCATATATGCAAGATGTTTTTTCTTTTGCCGTTAAGTATTATAACAATGTTTGCAACCAATTTTAATAATGTAATTTTATTACTAGTTTTTATTTTCTACTTTCACATAATTTTTAACTAATTTTTATTTTATATTTTAAGGTCCCTCGCAACAATGTCATCAACAAAATAAAAAAATGTCTCCCCCTCCTACACAATGCCCAACTAAAATGCGAGGTAAATTCTTCCTAGTTGGAAAACACTTTCTTCCAACTAGGCCATAGAGAGATGCAATGCAACAAATTTTAGAGAGAAGCATCAAAGACTTTTTATAGTTTCGGCCATATATTTGTAAATAATTTAACTTTTAAGGATATACCGAAAGCTTCTAGCATTGGGTTGGCTGATTTTCCACTTGATAAAGATTACTTTTTGCAAGATAACATACACACTCAATTTCAACTATCAAAATTGGTGCAAAATGTTCAAGCAAATCTCCTCCAAGGGAAAGAAGCACCTGTAAGGCTCCTCCTCGACAAGAAGATGATATAATAAAAAATTTCAAAAAAGATTTGGTTTCTGATAACGTTGAATCTACAATTAAAGATTTGTTACTTCTAGATATAACTTAAATGAAAAAATGGGAGTATCGGACTAAGGTGTTGATAAAGGAAATTAATGCCCGATACAATAATTTTTCAAAAAGAGAAAGAAATTTTTCTATTGTTGAAAATAAACAAGAAAATATGGAGGCTCTGCTACAACAAGTAAAATCTGGCATTTTTAAGTTGAATACATTATACACAGATGAAATTTTAAATTTTATAATGAACAAATTGGATAATATAAATGGTGAGGCCCAAGATTATTATAATGAATGGGCAAATGATAAGAAAAAGGTTGTTTCTGTAGCTGCAAAGAATGTTGCTGAGGTTTGACTCAATCGCTTTTGTGTTCAAAAATTTATTTTTCTATTTTTTTAAAATGTAATTATATTTTCATGTTGATTAACTTTTTTCCCTTTTGTAGGTAAAGTATGAAAATCTCAAGAAGCTGGTTCAAAACCTGCAAGACTATCTTAGGATGGCAAAGGAGTTCTTAAATGCTTTCATGGCAATGAAAAACATTTTGCAAAAAATCATTATCCGTAATGGATTGGATCCTGATGTTTTGCTTAAGGAGAATGGTAAAGAAGTTCAAGGACCAACATATGAATATGTTGGCAAATAAGAAAAGACCCTTCTCGATGGAATGCAAAATGTTGATATTATCCTTGTCAATGCTAGAGAAATTGGTAGATCTATTACCAAGCCCAAGAAAAGAGTCGTCGAAATGCAGGATGTGGAAATCATGGAAATAGTGGATGTGGAAAAAGAAGCTGAACAAGGGATATATGAGAGGGGAGTCCTTGCTATGCAGACTGAGGAAGCCATTGAGAAGGTAAAATTAGTGGAGGAAGGGGGAAAATATTCTGAGGGGAAAATTGAATTTCAAAAATAATTTTAAGACATTTCATATATTTTCATTGGAAAACAAGATACTTGCTTTTATTATTTTACTATTACACTATTTACATTTATAATTGTGTGTTATTTTCATCACTTAAGTATTATGGTGTTTCAACTTTAAAATATGCTTGAGTTTACATAGAATATATGCATAGATTTTGCGATATTGTTTTTATATTTCAAGTAAATATGGTCATTTGTATTATGCTATATAGTTTTTATATTTCAAAGTGAGTTTACGAAGTATATATCTATGCATGGGTTTCAATATTCAATGCATTTATAATCATTATAGTTGTATAAAAATCAATATGGTCATTTGTATTATGCTATATTGTTTTTATATTTCAAAGTGAGTTTACAATGGATATATATAAGAATGGGTTTCAATTTTCAGTGCATTCATAGTCATTATAGTTGTATAAAATTGAATATGGTAATTTATATTATGCTATATTATTTTTATATTTCATAGTGAGTTTATAATGGATATATCTATGAATGCATAATGGGTTTAAATTTTCATTTTCCAAAACTAGAGTACTATTCTATATGCTTTTTCATATTGTATAAAAATATTTTGTAGTTATGTATATATACAAGGTTAACTCTATCAAAAAGCATAACCCATAAAAAATATCTACATTTTGTCATCCATGTCGATCGACTGAAGGCATATTGATCGGCTGCAAGCATGCCGATCGATTGCATGCATGTTGATCGTCTGCATACATGTCGATCGGTTGCAGGCATAACATTGCATGTGCCACGTGTCAACCATCTATGAAATAATTGCATTCAGAGGCCATGTGTCAACCATCTATGAAATGATTGCATGTAGAGGCCACGTGTCACCCATCCAAAAGCTGATTGTATGTAGAGAATTCTATATAAAGGGATTAACAGTCATTTTTTTGCCTATTCTATCATAGTATTAATAATTATCTTCCCTTTTTAACATATTCTTACACCTTTTTATCTTGTTTTAACGAATTCTTAACCCTTTTCCTTCAGATTTATCTTAGTTTTAACCTGTTACCATAAGTTTTAATCCTTTTCCTCCATTTTGAATTATTTTCTGTCAAGTGTCACGTACCATCCTCTGTGTTTTCTTATCCATACCCGTACACCCTATGGCGTCCCTAAACCCCATGGAATGTTTAAAGTTAATTATAAGAACCTGGTTTACCCCTTGATTTCAAAAAAATTAACAACATCGGGTTATGACATGTCTTGGATCATAGGATTTGGTCTTTGGGGTCTTGTTTCAATGTCCCATTTTGATACAAATGTTAAACTGGTGGATAGGATCATTGCAGCTTATGATATGGATTCGAATAAGGTAAATCTTGTCGTCGACAACAAAAACATCGTTATTTCATTATTTCATGTAATTTTTTAATCAATATTTAAATAATTTTTTTGATTTTTCCATTATTTATCTTTTGTAATATTGACATTTTATATACATAGAAAAAAACATCATCTTTCTCTTCAAAGCAGGGTGTTGTTGTCAGAGGTTCTAATCAAGAGGAATTAGGAGACTCCGAAACACCTGCGAAGGAAACAACACTACCTGTATGGAGAAGATCAACAAGGAAACCTAGAACATCTAGTTCTCTTGATATTTGAAAAATCCCACCTAGGCTGCATTACGTCCATTGCCAACGGGAAAAGATTCTGGAGCAAGAAATTAAATTTTAAAATTTGATATTTTGAAAGACAATTTTATGACATTTCATATGTTTTCGTATGAAAACAAGATACTTGGTTTTATTATTTTACTTTTAAGAAATACACTTTTATAATTGTGTATTATGGTATTTCAAATATGCTATGTTGTTTTTATATTTTAATTTTAAAATGAGTTTACGAATGATATATCTATGCATGTGTTTAAATTTGATTTTATTTATATTCATTCTTGTTCTTGTATAGAAAAGTGTTTTTTCTTTTTTAATATGCTATATTGTTTTCATATTCAATGTTAGTTTACGATGGAGATATTTGTGTAAGAGTTAAAATTCAATTTCCCTATATTATACTATGTTGTTTTTATATTTCAATTTTCAAATGAGTTTACAAATGATATATCTATGCATGTGTTTAAATTTCAGTTTATCCATATTCATTCTTGTTGTAGTATAAAAGTGAATATTTTCATTTCTATTAAGCTATATTGTTTTTATTTTTCAAGTGAGTTTACAAATGATACATATATGAATGGATTTCAATTTTTAGTGCATTCATACTCATAGGTAGTCATTATAGTTGTATAAAAATGAATATGGTACTTTGGATATATCTATGAATGAGTTTAAATTTTTGTTTCCATATCTAGAGTAATATACTACATGCATTTTTCATACATATGTACATAAATTTTTAATATGCATACACGGTTTACTCAATGACAAAGCATAAATCATAAAAAATCACTATATTTTGTCATATCATACAACTAATGATACATACATACATTTAAATTCAAAGGAAAAATAACTATTTTTTGTCAACATATACATTTAGTTCAATAACATTGAATCATTATGTATACATGGTTTTCAAATTTTCAACTTACTCAAAGCTATAGCATACATCATAAATTTTGAAAACATAGACAATCTATAACATTAAAAAAGCAAACATGCATAATAATTAAAAATTGAATTATTATATGATTTTACAACAAATAAAATACAAAAAATCTTTGATAAGATGAAATATTTCAAATTCGAAAAATCACTGATAATATGAATTTATTCAAATCACTAAAATTTTACAAATCGATTTCAAATCTGAAAAAAATCTTAGATTATATGAATTTGGCATATAATCATTACAATTTTTACATTTCTGGAAGGTAATACAAAGCTTTATCGACTTCTCCATAAGAACTGAGAATCTATGAATTATGTGTTTCCATAATCTCACATCACTCCTACCTGAATCATTTTTGTCATTATCAACCATATTAGAGATACCTCTTCTTTCTGCTAGGGACTTCCAATATGTCAACGCTCTATCATAAGGAAAGTTACCCACCTCGTACGACGACACATACATTCTCAAACAATTTTTCAAATTTATGTCCAACCTATTACAAACTTTTGATTTAACAAAAGGTAATGCATTGAAAACCCTTTCGTCTTCAACATATTCCAAAATCATTGTCTGACATAATTCATATAAAATAAAGTATTCCCTCATAGTATCTTGCAAGACACTAATTCGATACAATTTTTGCCAGATATGCATGATTGAACCTGTCTCATGTGGATTTTTGAATTGTGCAATTTGATTATCCATTGTTATTCCAAAATTGGTTGACAGGTGTCTCAAAAGATCTTTGTTTTGAATACTATTGATTTCAATGTCATTTATTTCCACACTTTTAGAGAAATGTTTCATAAGATTACCCATATATTTTACAAACAACTCACTTCTACTACTATGGTCAACACAAGGATTCTAGAAATTAAGATTAAAAACAACCATGGCCTCAAATGTCTCATCTCTCTTAAAACGATCTCTTATTTCACTTGTTAATGCATTTGCAATTCTTTTCAATTTATTCTTAGTGTTATCCAAAACCTCATCGAATATAGAATGGGTAATGGGTGTCAAAATGAGAACAACTTTTATTAATCAGCAGTGAAGTTTAAATACTGTTTACAATGCCGGGAATAGCACACCGACGTAAACTGGACTGTTACAGGAGTTGTAACAGTATGTTAAATAATGCAATAGAGACAAAGTAAGTTAAGTACGCTAACATCCCCCTTTATTACATTATTTGGGTAATGTAATAACTAATAGCTATACTAACATCCCCTTACATCATTTTGCAATACAAAGAGAGCTGCGAAACAATTCAAATTTGACATGTCCAAGTGCCTTAGTGAAAATGTCTACAACTTGAGCATCGGTGGGAATGTGTTGAAGTTGAATTCGGTGCTTTGGAACTTCATCTCGAATGAAATGACATTGTGTGTCAATGTGCTTTGTTCTTTCATGATGGACTAGATTCTTGACGAGGTTCAGAACACCCTGATTGTCGCAAAACAAGTGTATTGGAGATTTTGATGGATGGCCCATACTTTTCAGAATGTGACGTAAACATATCACTTCACACACAGCTTCACGTGCGGCACGATATTCTGCCTATGTTGATGAAATAGCAACCACCTATTGCTTCTTGCTATGCCAAGAGACAGGACCGGATCCCAGATGAAAAATGTATCCAGAAGTTGACTTGCGATCATCAAATGATCCGGCATAGTCGAAGTCCGTGTATCCTTGCAAGAAGAATTTTTTGTTCCTCTTGTATTCTAGGCCATATTCCATAGTACCATGGACATAGTGAAGAACACGTTTTGCTGCTTTCCAATGAGTGGTCTTAGGCTCCTGCATGAACCTCGAAAGATAGTTGACAGCAAATACGAGATCTGGCCTAGTATTTGGTCAGATATATGAGACTCCCAATAAACTGTCGATAGAGAGTACCATCTACCTAAGGTGAATCATCATATCGCGATAACTGAAGTCCATTCTCCATCAAAGTTTCCATTGGCTTGCAATCAGTCATGCAATATTTTTCCAGCAATGTCTTGGCATATTTTTTCTAAGACACTTTGGAGTCCTCCTTCTGGCTAAATTCCAGACCAAGACAATAATGGAGAAGTCTGAGATCTGTCATCTCAAAAGATTTGCACAAGTTTCTTTTGACAGTAGAGATCATAGTTTCTGAACTCCTTGTAATGAGCAGATCATCCACATAGAGTACAAACAACACTATCTCAGAACCCTGTTTCTTGAAAAAGAGGTTTGCATCTGACGGACATCTCTTAAATCCATGCTGCATAAGGTGATTGTCCATTTTTATATACCAAGCTCGAGGAGCTTGTTTCAGACCATACAAGGATTTGATCAATTTGCAAACCTTCTGCTCTTGGCCTTCCACTTCAAACCCTTCTAGCTGAGTCATGTAGACTTCTTCTTGGAGATCACCATTTAGAAAGGCACTTTTGACATCCATATGGTGAAATTTCCACCCATATTGTGCTGCCATAGCACACATAACCCGAATTGTGGTCATCCGAGCAATAGGTGCAAAAGTTTCCTCGTAGTCAATGCCTTCCTTTTTAGCATAGCCCTTTGCAACAAGACAGGCCTTATGCTTATCAATTGTTCCATATGCCTTGTACTTGACTTTATATACCCATTTGTAGCCAATGGGCTTCTTTCCATGCGATAGATCAACAAGCTTCCAAGTTTTATTTTTCATCAAAGACTCATACTCTGTATCCATAGCGGCCTTCCACTGAGGCTCACTAAGAGCATCTTGCACTGATGCAGGTTCAAGATCATCTATGGTAGACATGAATGCCCTGTCATCATCAATATCCATATCCTCTACTTTTGTACTTGAGTTACAGAAAGTTCCTCAAAATATTGACAAAGATCATCAACCTCACCAGTTTCTTTGGCTTCTTTTTCCTTTTGAGCCATACTGCGTGTACGAGGTCTATCCAAGTTCAAATTGGGAGTGGATAAATTTGCGTCTCTGATTGTATTTGTACACCATTTTGGGTTCTTCGGTGGTGGTGAAGAAGATGTAGAAGGACCTCCTGTCTGTGTTGACGAAGGAATCTTCTCTTCCTTAGATTCCACAATATCTAGGTGTACTTTAGATGTGCTCTGTGATGTGAAAGCTTCATCAAAGACAACATCTCTGCTGATATGAATTTTCTTGGTCAAAGGATCTATCAAACGATATCCTTTAGAGTGCTCATCATAACCAAGAAAAATACATCTCAGTGTTTTCTCATCTAGCTTCTTCCTTTTCTCTTTCGATATGTGCATGAAAGCGTGACATCCAAAAATACGTAGATGAGATATGGAGGGTTTTCGACCACTCCATGCTTCCTATGGAGTCATTCCTTTTAGGGCCTTTGTGGGTGCCCTATTCAACAGATATACTACAGTGGTGACAACTTCTACCCAATATTGTTGCCCAAGAGTAGCTTCTGTGAGCATACAACGAACCATTTCCATTATAGAACGGTTCCTTCGCTCAGCAACTCCATTTTGCCGATGAGTATAGGCAGTTGTTAACTGTCTCTTGATTCCATGCTTATCTAAGAATGCAGAAAATTCATTAGAGGTAAACTCTCCCCCTCGATCTGAGCGGAGGGTTTTAATAGAAGCTCCTGACTCCTCAATGGATTTATTGAACTACTGGAAGAATGCGAAAGCTTCAGATTTCAGTTGGAGAAAGAAAACCCACATCTTTCGTGAGTAGTCATCTACGAATAACTGAAAGTACCTCTTCCCTCCACAACTGTTGGGTGTGAAAGGACCACACAGATCGGTGTGAATTAACTCCAGAGGTTTTCGTGCTCTTGTTGAGCTCTTCTCAAATGGTACTCTATGCTTGCTTCTCGCCAAGCGGTCGAGCACACCGGCAATGTGGCAAAAGGGAAGGAAGACCCTTTACCATCTCATACTTACCGAGCTCAAGTAAGTATCCAGAACTAAGATGCCCATATCTCTTGTGCCATAGGGAAGTTGCCTCCTTGGTAGAGACAGTCATGGCAACATGTGGAGTAGAGATAGCATCTAGTGCAAATAAGCCGTGCTTATATGAAACTGTTGCAATCCGCTTACCCTTCCTAGTAATAGTACAACACTTCTTGCCATTCTCAACACGAAAGTTGACAACCATATTTCTATCTAGGATTTGTGTGACTGATAGCAAATTGTTAGCCAATCCCGGAACATAGAGGACTTTGTCAATATGACACTTGCCATCAGGAAGAGTGATCGAACTCGTACCCTTTCCTTGAACCCTGTAGGTTTTATCATCAGCAATGGTGACAGGTTTGCCCTCTTTGGCCACGAATGATTCAAACCATGATCTGTCGCCAGTCATATGTTTTCTAGCTCCAAAATCGACATACCAAACAGGATCCCTCTGTGTGGAATTTGCGGTAGTCATGAGCACCTTGTGTGCCCATTCAGAATTTGAGTCAGATTCTTCAACAACAACATTCACCTGGGGTTGCTTGTTTTTATTTTGTGGTTTGTTTTGGCCTTTCTGCTTGTTCTTATGCCAACACCTGTTGGTGTCATGGTTGTCTTTCTCACAGATCTTGCACCACCTCTTCTTTTGTTGAGGTTGTTTGCCTTTTCATTTCGTATCCTGTTGAGAATTTCCTCCTTTCTGAAAGTTGCCTCATTTTTGCCCATTACCTTTCTTCCTAGAACCCTGCCTATTGGAAGAATCATCCTTGTGAAGTTGGCGTGCCTCCTATTTTTGAAGCAGATTGACCAACTCGATGTAGGTAATTTGTCGTTGAGACACCTGGATGGAGGTTATCAACATATAAAATGAAGAAGGCAAAGCTCTCATCACAAGTGAAATGAGAAGCTTTTCGTCCATAGTATCTCCCAAAGAATTCAATTTCTCTTTCAATTCAAACACTCTGCATAGAAAGAGTTCAACTATTTCACCCTGTCTCAAACTCAGGTTATGAAGTTGTTGTTGAAGATGAAGAATGGTGGAGTCATTATTTCCCTCATAGATGGTTCTAAGGGCATCCCATGCCTCTTTACCACTTGCTTTGTCAGCTATATGAGGTTGCACTTCATCTGAAACAACAAACAAAATGAGCACCTTTGCTCGACTGTCTTTCTTGTCAAAAGCTATCTGATCTGTGGAAGGACCTATGGATCCTGCTGTTGGTGAAGGCCTAGTTGTTGCTCCAGTAACAATATCCCACAAATCTTCCATTTGGAGAATTGCCTTCATCTTATGTTTCCATGGTGTATAATTTGGACCTTTCAATAACTGATGAGGATCAGTCATCAACTTTGCAACAACGGCCATAGTGAAGGTTCCTTATATCACCAATTGGTCCCCCTTTCGATATACCTTTTTCTAGGCCGTTATACCATACAAAATACCCGCCCTTACGTGAGGGAAACTATAGGTATTTAGAAAGATCAACAAAAATCACCCGCCCTTACATGAGGCAGACTATAGGTGAGTTTTAGAGATCATACGATACGTGGAACATAAGCGGTACTGAAAGGGAATCGCATTGTTGATGGCACCTACCATAGAAGATTCTTCTCATGCGTGGGGCGTAACTTCCCCTAAACACTATGAAGAATACTTCGTCAGGATTTACGCCTAAACACAAGTGCGATAAAGGGTAGTGGATGGAGTAAAAAAATGCAAAAATGGCTAACTTATCTCTCCCCGATGATTTATAGAGAACAAGCTCAGACATCGTTGTAGCAGCTATATTAGGCGGCGGATACAGTAGCCTAATCATGATAGCTTTACCTGTAAGTGCTGGCCAGAGGTATCACAAATACCAAATGCTGCAGTGCAATAAATTGCACGGATGGGTTTTAATTATTTCGGGGACTTAGGGAGTGTATTTGATTTTTTTAACTTTTAATGAAGTAGTGCAAAAAATGAAATATGCAACATACAACATAAAAAGTGCCCTCAAGAATTAACCCACAAGGTGTTGGTCACAGCCGAAAATGCACCTTTTACAATTTGCCAAATTGCTTTTTCAAAAAATTACTCACATTCCCCCTTTGATTTCTTGAAAAAATATCCCCCCTTAAAAAAAATCTTTTTATCAAAGCATTTTAATAATTACTATATATTTAAAATTAAAATAAATAATTTTAATTTATATAGTTTTAAAACTTATGAAAAAATAAATTAAAATTAAATTTTAATTTATAAAGTTTAAAAACTATAAAAAATAAATTAAAATTAAAAATTTTAATTAAAAAAATAATAATTAAAAAACCTTTGAAAAAAAAATTTATACCTTAGGGGGAGTTGGCGGGATTTGAACCCCCGACCTGCAGGCTCCCAGAGCCTTACCGCACAACTCACTGCCAAGTGAGCCAGCGGGCTGATCTGGAAGGATCAGTGGAGCTCCTTCTTTTTCAACGCCTGGATGCTCCTCCTCCTCTGCAGCGGCCTCCTCTCTGCCCACTGCCACAGTCGCGCTTTTTTTTTTTTTCTCGCACGCTCGCGTTCCTCCTGCGTCCCGCTTCGGTCCAGTCACGCGTTCAACACAACATGGTGAGGGGGCATATTTCCTCTTTTTTTTTTTAATTACGCCCGGAGCGGACGTACGCGGACGGTCCGCTCAACGGGGGGGGTCCCTCCTGTCCGATGCTCTGCACGTGGACGTCTACGTACGTCTGCGCGCAAGGGTCTACGTGTAGCGGACGTACATCTGGGGGGGCGCACGTCACCCTCTTCGCCTTCAACGGGGGGGTGGGGGTGGATGTCCCCTCCTTCCCGTCGCGTCCGCACTACAGCAGACGTCGTGCTGCGCACGCCCTCTCCGCCTTCAACGGGGGGGGTTTGGGGGTGGACGTCCCCTCCTTCCCGTTGCAGCGGACGTTGAAGTAGCACGCCGATCCGGGCGCGCCCTGTGCGTCGCGACGCCATCTGCGCGCGGATGTGCGCCCTGTGTGTCCGCCAAGGACGCGCGTCTTTTTTTTTTTTTTTAAATTCCTGGACGCTGCACGCATTCAACAGGGGCCTCCGCCCTCTCCACAGTCACTCGTGCGTGGATGCGCGATGAATGTCGCGCGTCTGCGCGTGACACAAATTTTATTTTATTTTTTTATTTCACTCGGCTGCGCGGCAGGGAGACGAGACAGTGCGCGGCTAGGAAATAAAAATCACGCCTGCAAAAAAAAATCTCGCCTACAATCACCTCACCCAGAAACTTTCGAGTGGCTCTGATGCCATGTCAAAATGAGAACAACTTTTATTAATCAGCAGCGAAGTTTAAATATTGTTTACAATGCCGGGAATAGCACACCGGCGTAAACTGGACTGTTACAGGAGTTGTAACAGTATGTTAAATAATGTAATAGAGACAAAGTAAGTTAAGTACGTTAACAATGGGCACTTGTTCAACATCATCTGTCAGAGTATTTAATTGCTTTTCAAAATGATATACAGGAATCAACTTTCCATGGATAGCAATACAAAGATTATCTTTGATGTTGAACTTTAAAAAGCTGTTCGGTTCATTCACATTAATTAACGTAATTCAACTATCAAACTTGGGGTCCTCAAAATGTTTATCAGATAAATAAATCCTGTCAATAACCATACATATTTTTTTTCTCATCCTCATTAAATCGACAATATAAATTGCCCTTTCTGTGCAAGTTTAATCATAGTATTCATTTCTTGTAACATTTGTAGAATACCACATAATGTGAGAAGAGTTTTCAAGTCAGTCATACGAAAAAGCAAATATTTTACCTTGTCAACATATCTACAATGTGCATACATAAATCCAACCAAGGATTGATATTTTGAAAATATCCTTTTTGCAGGAAGAAACAATGAAATCCACCTTGTTTCCACATCTTTTAACATTTTTCTGCCTTTCGTTAAACCTAGAGAAAACTGTTCAAATTATGCAAATCTTTTTGGACTGCATGAAAAGTATGTGTATATCATGGACGAGTTCTTCCACTTTGGATACATGATCAAAATTGCTCATAATTTTGTATGTAATATTCATTTGATGAGCCATGCAATGAATAGGAATCACATATGGGGTAATGGAAGTCTGAAGCCTAACAAAAATACCATTCCTTTGTCCTTGCATTGTAGCCGCACCATCAGCTCCAACACAAATTAAATTTATGGCAATTTCCTTTTCATCCATTCCGACAATATCCTTTAAACTGGTTACAACAACATTATAAATATTTTCATATTACAATTCAATCATCTTATGTAGTGCTAGTAAATGAGGTAGTCTCAAATGATTTTTGAATGTGTAAACATGTATGCGAATCCAAGATGTGTTGTCAATAGCTGTAACCTCATCAATTTAAAGTGAAATAAATTTGGCTTGTTTCACATTCTCTCTTAGGTATTCCTTCTCAACTAGTGATAGACATTTTTCCATTTCCCAACCACTTCAATCTGACCAATGTGAATTGACAAGGTTTTGTACATTGGCTAGTTGAAGTATTTCCTTAAAATCAGCAAAATCAGACATGGGTCAACATTTTTTTAGAATATTGTATACAATAGAAAACTAAAATTTCTTTTAGGCTAATATAGTATTATTAAATTTTTGAAATTGTGCCTCGATTGTTCCACCCTTCTTAATGAGAGTTTGTTTTTGTTTCATTGCTTTATCATATTCAAGAGCATATCTCGAATGCACACATTCTGATGCATCCTTCCACCTATGATTCTGTTAATTGTTCCATCATTTCGTATTTCTTTGATGTTAACTTTCCCACAGTGTTTTTCTATTGTGTCTTTCTTATTTTGTAATAAATGATTCTTTCTCAGCTTCCATGAACAAATAGTACATTTACACACATTCAGTTTCTCATCTCGCTTAATAAAGGGGTATAATCATGCCCATTCATTTTTAAAATCCCTTCCAATAGTCCATTCACTAATATTTTGATGTTTAGATTTTTGACTAGAAGATTCCCCAGAGGTCTGAATTTTAATTGTACTGTCATTTTATTTTTTGGTTGATGTGTTTGAATTTAAAATCTCATGAAGTGGTTGTTGAATGTCATTATTGGGAAAATTATCATGTGGTCCCATCTCATCTTCTGGAATATCTTTGAGTGAATGCACATCAGGGTCGATAATGTTAATTGCATTCAATGTTTGAAGTTCTCTATCATTTTTGTTGTAAAAAAGACACTATTTTAAAGAATTAACAGAATACAGTTTTACAAAGCATTTAAAAAGAGGTAGATAAACAAAAAACCATTTATCTATTAATAGAGAAAGGTTTTACATTTAAGAACAGTAATTTTAGAAAACTCAAGATAAAAGGTGTCTGTACCTGCAAGTTGTGTAGAATCTAGAGATTGATGTCTCATTGCATTTTGGTGTAAAATATTTCAAAATTGTCTTTTTACAAGAAGATTGGCCTCCCTTATTTTCATCTTCAGTAGGTGACATTGTATCTGTAAATAAAAACCTTCAGATGTTAGAAAATGTATATGAATTTGAAGGAAAATAACAAACATCTCTCAAGACGAACATATGATCCTAACACACAACATGACAGGGAATACTTATTGACCACAGTTACAGATAGTTCTTGTACACTACATATGAAACATACTCTAAGAGACAAGAAGCAGTCTCTAACAAAAGAAATGCTCATGAAACACAACCCAATGACATTGATAGTTGTCTATCACTGTTGCGTATAGTTCACCTACAGTGCATATGAAACTGTAGAAAAAAAGATTTGGACAAAAGAACAATGGAATAAGAATACTCTACCAATTTTTAGTAATGAATCCTCTATAACTGATACGCTTTTTCCGATAAACATTTCCCTACAATCGATCGAATTATACCAACTGATAGTCACTACAAGTGACGAAATACCAACCACACGTCCCTGTAACCGAAAAAGTTATGCCGACAACACTGCAACCAAAAACCTAACATCGATCGACATGGCCCTACAACTAACAGACTAATACTGATCGAAATATATGCAATCGACATAACAAAGTCGATTAGTACCTCTGATTGGATTATGCTGACAGACACGACTCTATAACTGATCGACTTATACCGATAGACACAGCTCCGCAATCGATCGACTTAAGCCAACTGACATGGCTCTGCAACTGAAAGGCTTATGTTGATAGACATGACTCTGTAACCGATCGACTTATGCCGACAGACACGACTCTGCAACTGATCAGCTT
The DNA here is from genome assembly GCA_028583015.1 of Wollemia nobilis. Classification (NCBI taxonomy): domain Eukaryota; kingdom Viridiplantae; phylum Streptophyta; class Pinopsida; order Araucariales; family Araucariaceae; genus Wollemia; species Wollemia nobilis. The sequence continues at coordinate 812,306 of JAQPPZ010017255.1, forward strand.
ATGTTGATAGACACGGCTCTGTAATCGATCGATTTATACTGATAGACATGGCTTTGTAACCAATTGTCTTATATCGATAGACACAATTTTACAATCGACTGAATTCTTTCGATAGGCACGACTCTGCAACTGATCATCTTATATCGATAGACACGACTCTACAATTGATTGGCCTGTATCGACAGACACGACTTTGCAACCAATCGGCTTATGCCGACAGACACAGCTCTGCAACCGATCGACTTGTGCCGACATATAGATCTCTACAATTGATCGGCTTCTGCCAACAGACACGGTCCTGCAACCGATCGTATTCTATCGACAAACACTGCTCTACAATCGATCGGCTTATGGTGACAGGCACGCCTCTGCAACCGACCGACACAGCTCTGCAACCAATCGTATTACGTCGATCGATACTTGTATACAACTGATCGGTTTATTTCGACAGTCATAGCTCTGCAACTGATTGTCTTGTGTCGATCGACACTCTGCAACCTTCTCACTTTTTTCGTTGTTTCAGAGCTATTTTTGACATAGAGTATTTTCGATGTATGTTTATCGGTACCCGGTATAGTATATATACGCGTAGTATATGAGGCGATTTGGGTGGGAAAAATAAAATCATTTATAATTTGAAGGCGATTTGGGCAGAAAATATAAAATCATTTATAAATTAAATGCGAATAGGGCGAGAAAATCAAAATCATATGTAATTTGAGGTCGGTGAATTAAAATAAAGTTAGGTTCATGATTATCAACGACGGGTGAATTTACCCCCAAAAAAATTTCACCCCGTAAATTTCGGACGAATGAACCCCATGAAATGATCCAAAAATAACCTTTTCAAAATTTTAAAAATCCTAAATAAAACCAATTTACAATATTTCGTGTTTGTACATAACAATGTAGAGCACAAAGAGCATAGTAGTTTATTTTGACTTTTAAGCCATAAAATTAGCACAAAAACATTGGCCAAAACAAAATGGCCTCAATACTTTAATTTTTTATTTTTTAAATTGATGTTATTAAAAGTTAAAATTGTCTAATATTAAAGACAAAATAATATTAAAAAATAATCCAAAATATTACTGTCTGTCCCTCAACTAATAGCAGCTGACTCCCCCAAAACTATATACTATATGGTTTATAAATAATATCCATCTAATACCGTAATTCCTTTTTCAGGATTAACACTACAATCGCACGTCACATGCTTTTTCGTTTGATTTGATACAAAGGAGAATCCAGGTACAAACATATTATTGAAGGGTTACAAAAGCGGATCTAAGGTACAAGGGTTCGCCATCATGATAGGCTATATTGATTTGATACAAAGCGGATCTAAGGTACAAACATTACATTATTTTCAATAGAGGAATTATACATTATATAATTGCTTATTTTCTTTACAACCTTGTTTAAATGACTATTCCCCAAACCTGGATGTCATAGTAAATTTGAGCAGTCTTCATGTAGATTATTTGATAGTTGCTTGTTATTTGTAAGAAAACTGCAAAATACTGCCCTCACAGCAGCAGTGGAAGACGATTAGCCTTGTCTGTTTTAGTATTAATGATGTGTGGAATTAAAAGGAAAATTGCTGAAATGAAAAGAGGTCTGTTTTCCCAGGTGTTACTTCTAAGGGAAGGATGGCGAAGTTTATGTATTCTAACATTAAACGAAATATTTCGAAATTCTTGAATTGTAAATAAAACGAGGAATGTTTTTGCAGAAAATTTATAGATAGCTGCTAAAACGCTATTGATCCTATGGAATTTGCAGTTGTTACTCGACAGAATGTATCTTTTTCTGGCATAACACTGTTGAAGACAATAATAGCGTGCTTTCATATTGCAGATGAAAGATACAAGATTGATGAAACTATCTGAAAATGCTAAGCCACTTCTGTCCGCTGCAAACATGGAGGAACATTGTTTCTAACCTGTGTCACACAGATTGACTAAGAAAATAAAGAAAACCAATCCAATATACAACAAACCTTAAGCTTTTGAAACCCTATCCCCTTTGCATATGAGCAGAGTAATCTACATTGCAAAGTTAACACAATTTTCAAACAGTAAAGTCCTTCCAAGGAAAAACGGTTGATCAAGAGAGATATCTAGCAACCTTCCAGTTTCTCTTGAATAACTACCCTTTTTGATATACTGCTTGATTTCGAGGAGGCGAAACTTTGCTCAAATGAGGTGCTTGGAACATCCCCAGACAAAGGCGTGGAAGATGCTATTGAACAAGATGCAGGGAGATATCTAGCAACCTTCCAGTTTCTCTTGAATAACTACCCCTTTTGATATACTGCTTGATTTCGAGGAGGCGAAACTTTGCTCAAATGAGGTGATTGGAACATCCGAAGACATAGGCGTGGAAGATGCTATTGAACAAGATGCAGAGAACGTGGCTGGTTGAAAAGGGGCATATGATGGTATTGGTAGCGCAGTGGGAAGGTGAGGTACTGTAGTTTCGAAATTCAACATCTTTAGAACTTGCCTCATTTTGGGTCTTGCCGCTGCATCTGGGTGAGAGCACCACAACCCTACCTGCAATAACTGCTTCATTTGTGCTGTCTCAAACTCTCCATTTAACCTCACATCTGCAGCATCCACAACTCTGCCTTGACCGTATAGATCCCATACCCAACTTAGAAGCCTCATATCATGCTCTGCCAAGCTCAAATCTACAGCTCGTCTCCCAGACGCTATTTCAAGAGCCACGGCCCCAAAGCTGTAAACATCTGATTCTGGACTTGTTTTTCCTGTCATCACACACTCTGGTGCTAAGTAACCCAATGTTCCTGCAGCTACTGTAGTCTGAGATAGATGATCATGCTCCAATGTCCGGGCCAATCCAAAATCCCCAAGCTTTGCACTGAAATTGGAATCAAGCATAACATTGCTTGATTTTACATCTCTATGCACAACGCATTGATTCCATTCTTCATGAAGATAGAGCAGTCCAGAGGCTATTTCACAAGCAATTGTATACCTGGGATTCCAGGCCAGCACTAGATGATCTTCTTTTGTGAAAAGGTGTCTATCTAGGCTTCCGTTTGACATGTATTCATATACCAAAAGCAATTGATCTCTCTCTTGACACCATCCCAAAAGTTGAACGAGATTGCGATGTCTTACACGACTGACTATTGATATTTCTGAAATAAACTCCTTTATTCCTTGTCTGGATCCCTCTGAGATGCGTTTCACTGCTACCACTAGATTTGTTTTTGCCATAGTGCCTTTGTATACCCCCCCAAATCCTCCCTGCCCGAGCTTTTGAGTTTCTCTGAAGTCGTTTGTAGCAGCTTTAAGGTCTTCAAGCTTAAATCTGTAGGGGCCATGCTCTAAAACTTTGTCAAGATCTATATCACTCTCCTTCCATGTTTGTCCACTGATAGGGAAGTGCAATTTCCATTTTTTAATGAAGGCAAAGTATCCCCATAACAACAGAGCACCTACCATACAAACTATTGCAACAGATGCTAAAGGTATAACTAACTTTGTGGAAGTCCTATTTTTTTTCATCCTTCTGTTCTGAGTACGGAAGCTCCATGAAAGGATAGTGCGGGTCTGACCAAACTCATAGGCGGAACCAGAAAGCCCTACTGCAATATCTTCGGGAAGAAATTGAGATAAATCTAGAGGATGTGAAAAAATCTGAGTACTTTGAGATTTGTATGAATTTGTATCATTTGACAGGAATACTTTAAGGTTTTGTGTTTTGCTGTCGTAATCTATCCATGCATTCTTTAATGTCCCATCTCTCAAACTTTGGTTCAGAACAGTATAATTTAATTGATAAACAGGATTGAAGTTAGTGCCGACAATATGCACAGGATTAGTGCCCAGAATATGCACAGAGTTTGTTAAACTCCTAAACGCGACAGCAAATATGCCTGGTACTGGATGACTATTATTTGCAGGAAGGCCATACCACCTTTCGACCCGTGACAGCATGTAAGCATTTTCTTTCGACGACATGAAGAAAGCTATTCCTCCCGAAACATTAGAGCTGAGATTATAGGATTGCATGGTAAACTGAAAGTGTGTGCTGAAACTAACAATAGAAAAGAGTTGAGTTGTTTCATTGTAAACCACTCTTCCTGTTGAAAACCTATCAGTCTTATTATCTGTAAGTTGAATGACATGACCAGATATTTTGGTATCACTGACACAGATAATTCCATCTGTATTACAAGCTTGAAAATTGGAGAAGTTAAAATCCATACCTTTAGATTGGGTCATCAAGATGGGAACCGCCGCCATAGATAGCACAATTAAAAGAAAACTAAATTCAGAAGAAACTGTTTTAGCCATCTCCTATGCAACGATGATACAAGAAACAGACACAAATGATATGCAGCTTCTGATTTGAACTTTGTATTGCTCTGGTTTAATTGATATTTAATTAAGCAATAGCTTATTACAAGAACGATGTTTTTCGTCGTTTGACCATGTGGAGAAAAATGAAACAAAAGCGATATAGTCTCTTCAACGTGGTCGTCTGCAAGTCCGCTTGCAGAGTATTCGTATGGTAGAATTCTGTTTTTACTTTTAAAACCTACGGCATGCCCGACTTTAATTTTCATTTTGATATTTTGATGATGATTTTTTTTAAACTTCGACTTAATCGTCAACTAATCTAAGTAGTTATTTAAGTAATTAAAAATTATTTATTTGAAAAATATATACTAATATTTAGAAGTGAGGAAGATTATAATGCATACCACACATACATTGAAAAGAAAAGAAATAATATATTTTTTTTCTATGGAATTTTACAACTTTCGCTTTTGAATCTATTTATATGTATAAAATCTAGCAATCCTTGCAAGACATCTGACGATATCTTGTTAGTGTTTTATTTTGGTGTTTTGAGTTTGAATTATGGAGAAGAAGGTTTATGTTGTTATGTTTTTAGGTAGTATGTATTATACATTACATTATTTAAAAAAATAATCTAGTAAATTAATTAAGTTTTTATTTTTTATTTTAAGTATATTTAAAAACTTGATTTGAGGAGTAATTTTAGGAACCTCAAAGTAGTTGGATTTGAGTGTGTCATAGGTAAAAATTATCAACAACCTTGTATCTTATTTGTAGTTTATTTTCCTTTTTTGAGATGGTATTTTTAGATAAATTTATGGTTGGAACCAGTGAAAATGATCATTAGCCTCATGCCTTATTTGTAGTCTTTTCTTCTTTTTGAGTGTATACAAAGAGTTCTCACTTTTAGATAGATTTATGGTTGGATTATCAATAGTTTGGGCTAAGTAAGTTACTCACTTCCTGGTATCTTTAGCTTGAAGCAATTACATACATATTAGAAAATCTAGTTTGTTAGGTTATTTTTTTCAACCATGCAAATATAAGATTAGAAGATCTAAGGCCAAATAGTATCTTGCAAGTTAGAGTTTTAGATCTTGCTGGAAAAACAATTCTTTTATTTTTAGAACAACACATCCCATGTGTGAAAAAAAAAGACATAAAATTCTACTTTTTCATATTGAACCTAATGCAGAAGGATTTTTTAAATTCTAATGATTTTTGAGTAAAATGTTGTAGTTTTAAGATTTGTGAATTTTGATGCAATTGTATGCCATTTCATAAAAAATTTCAAAAAGCCAAAAATTGAGATTTTCTTTTTGAAATTACAAATTCTACCCGATTTTCTCATTTTCTACTTTAGAAAAATGTTGTCATTCCCTCTTTCCATAAATTTAGAAAAAGTTCCCACATCCTTATTTTCCCAAAATCAATAGAAAACCCATTTTTGAGTTATTTTTAGATTATATTTTAGGGATTTTGACATCAATACCATTACAATCCGCTCTATGAGTTGATCATTTTGATATATAACCCTAGTAACACTTTTGGATTCCTTTTTGTTCCCAATATGCTCCCAACTACCCATTCTCATTTTTGTGCCCAATATGACCCCAACTACTAATTATCTATTTTGTGCTGAATATGGCCCCAACTACCTATTCTCCTTATGGACTCCTTTTGGAATGTTTGAGATTACCAATATAGGGTGGCATCAACTAAATGTTTAGTACAAACAATCCAAAGTATCAAACCTAAGGTAAAGGGGATCCAAGCAAGCTCCATCATGAATTGTTGAAGAAGATCCTAATCATACATAGGATGAGAAAAAATAGTTTCAGTCTATTTGATCAATATGGATACCAAAAAAATAGTAAAATATTCTTAAATCTATCATCTCAAAGGTAAAATAATTCATGACTTCATATCCTAAATAAGATTAGTGGAGCTACAAATAATGAGAAGATCATCAACATACAACACAATGACTAAATTTTCCTCATATTGATCTTTGATGTAAACATCATGTTAACTAAGGAAAAAAGAATTGATCTTCTCTTACCAAATGTAAGGAGGTTGCTTATGACCATACAAAGATCTAGTCAACTGAAATTCCAATGGATTAGGTCCCTCTTGATAAAAGTGGTTGTTGTATGTAAAGTTTCTCTTTCCCCTTTAGAAAGGAACTCTATGTGTCCATCTGATGCACCTTCAATCCATAGGAGATAGTAATGGAGAGAATCATCATGATAGAGTCCATTATGGCCAGAGGTGTAAATGTCTTGAAATAGTCTACTCCCTCTTACTTTTCTATGTGACCATCTAATGTGTATTTGGTCCTATATACCCATTTACATTGCATAATATTCTTTCCTTACAAAAGAGGAAAAACTCACAAGTCTTATTATTCATAAGTTCCTCATATTCTACCACCATAGCATCTTACCATTTAGGAATGCCCTTAGCTTGAGAGTATGAGAGAGAATCCTTTGAATGGGATATCTTCAAAATAAAATCTTATAAGGAAGTTTTTTTATGTTGCTTAGGGAAAAAAATAGGTTGAACATCCTTCAAAAGCATATGTTTTCTAGATTCATGTGACCATCATTTTAGCATGTTAAATAATCTAGAAAATACACACGAAGCATATAAAAACCATAACAATTATATCATATAGTTTTGACACATTGTTGAAGAAAATATTGAGTAGATCTATGTTATTTTATTTCTCTACTGCTTCTTGTACTTTCCTTCTCTCCTTAGCTAATCCTCTCATAGTTCAAATGTTGTTACAAATTTTTGAAACCACTTATATGCTCATAAATGGTATAAAATATATCCATGAATAAGGTTGTAAACTCCACCTCCAATATATTTGTCTAAGCATAATCAATATGATCATATTGCCCCTAAAACTTCTCAAGCAATACTTTGGGATCCATAGTGTTACTGACATGTGTGCTATATATGTTGTCAATATGGAGGGAAATGACACCATGATCTTCATCCTTCTTATCCTTATAAATCTACTTTATCTCTTCAAAAATTAGTGTCCCAAGGTTGTTTATTCACATACTTGAGTAATCTCTTGCTTCAAATCATAGCTTCAACATTGATTTTTTAGGGCCACTCAATAGGGGTGTATGATGATCCATATTTATTATGTTAAAATTTTTAAAAAACAATAAGCAGTTATAATTATAACCAATGCTCCCGATGTAAATATCTTCTAAAATGTGTAATTTGAAAAAAATTGCTCAAAATGCTTATGTAAGTAGACATTGTGGAACCTAGAAGTTTAAACCTAAAAGTAAAAAAATTACCTCTAAAACCTTTGATTTTTTTTATGTATCTATAGTGAATCATAGGCCGCCAAGTTTCATTGCATGAGTGGTTGATGGGATGCTTACTATGTAGTGACTATACAATGTAACAATAAATTATAAAACGTCATTTTTCACAATCTAATTTGTTTTCTTTTCTATGAACCATAATGCACAATTTTTTTATTTTCTTTGAAATCTATGCATCACTAAGTTTACTACTAAGTATGTGAGCTACTTGTCATATTTGATGAGATTGAAAAATATGATTGGCGAATCTTGTATTTATAGGTGTCAAGTTGTGTATGATCTACCATATTGGTTGCTATATGGACTACCATGTTGGCCCCTATGTTAGCCATTGACATGTCTCACCTCAATATTCATTCCATATGATCACCCTCACAAGCTACCATGTGTCCTCTTATATCACCTATTTGTATAGCCAAATTAGCTATCATGTGTCACCCCAAGATTTATGCCATGTTAGCACCCTCACAAGCTACCACATTTTGCCTTAGGATTCACACATATGCTACATTATCATTTGTATAAACTACCATGCCAACCATATATATTTCCATATTTTACCTTAGGATTCATGCATCTAGTACCACCTTAGTTCTACAAATAAACATGTACGATTTGCATAGACCTACCATGTCATCATGATTATGCAAATGGGTTGTCATGTCATCATTAACTACCACATCATTAATTATGGGTGTGTTACCCAAAAATACCACATCATCAATGATTATATCATCATGCTAACATCATTGTAAAAAAGAAAAGGAGAGGGGTTTGAAATTGTGACCACCTATGGTTTGAAAGGAGGAGAATTATGGTGCATATAGTTAAATCCACATAAACTATAACTTTCTTCCCTCTTTGATGTGCCTTTGACATAATTTTACATCAAGATGATGTAGGCACATCCAATAGCACATTCTTTCATCTATTCCATTGAATATTTACCAAAATATTTCCTATTTCAAATTTAAATAAATTTTGGAGGGAAAAGCATGAATTTTTCAAACATAAATTGGAAATACTTGGATGCAAAATTATGAAAACTACTAAACTATGACCCCCTAAAATTTTAGAAATAATGCTATTGTCATCTCTAATTGTCCTGGTCAAAACAATCATGCTTTGCATGAGGGACATAGTAGGGCCATAACCAAGAGCATAGGGTTTGGCTCGATCGAGGACCTCCAATTTTTTTTACAAGGTTGGATCCTTGTTAGGATGTGATGTTTAGGTGCAATAACCATGAGTAAAATGAATGCAAGAAAAAATAAAACAACTCAAAAAAAAGGATGGTGATGCACCAAAATATCCACTAATATCTCCTCACACAATAGGTCTAAATGTTATGTGCCCATAGTGAACACTTCCTCTACTCAACATAGTTAGTAAAAAATGATATTTATTGATACATATGTGCATAAATAAATGGGTCAATAGAGTACCATAGATGGATATACCAAGAATTGATGTAGGCCTCTCGGCTCTCACACACACGTGCAACCAAAACCTAAAATAAATAAAAACTTACAATCACATGTACACATACAAAATGTGTCAATGGAGAACCATAGATGGCTAGTCCAAAAATTGATGTATATATATTTAGCTCACCTACCTCTACTATAGTTCCACACACTTTGGCTTGACCAATACATTAGTGGTAACTCAAGAGTATTTTGGTGCACCCTTGGTTCTTTCAAAACCCAACATCTTCCTATAGATTGGTTGAGATTTTTGTTGTTGACACTTAGTCAAAGATCAAATAACTTTTGATATCAAAGTTGCTTCAAAAGGAAAAGACTCCAATTTTCTTTCCAAGTTTTACATATTCTTTTAACTATTGAAATTATGTGCTTCAGGGGGAAAAATACTATCTCCTTGGCTCGTAGTCTCTATAAATTTTTGATCATCTTTGATTAAACTTTTCCTTATGCACAAATTAGTGGTGAGAAGTCACTATAGTTTTGGAAGCTCATAGGATCCTTATAGCATGTTGAATAACTCAAAATCACCTTTATCCTTGGGATCATAATTAAAATTCATAAGCCCTATAAAATAAAAACATAGAAAATAAAAGGAAAATTCAATAAAATTGAGATTATAAGGCGGGGAGCTTTTCATGTGCTTGCCTAATCTATGTCGATTCTTCATCCAATAAATAATGAATCATTTTAAAATGATTGTATGAAGTTTCTCTTTGGTCTTATTCCTTATTGGGAGGTTTCCAATTCTTATAGTGACTCAATATGTTTGAGTTTTGAGATCAATGATTGGTTTGATTACCTATATAATATTTTTTTGTTTTGGTGATTCTAACCATTTATCTAAGGGCATATTGATTTCCTTGTATTCTTACAAGATTATATATCCTTGTTTTATCATGATTTCATTCTCTTCATTATGGGGTTAAGGAAGCCCTTTTTGTAATAATATATCAACTTCAACCTTGAACTACACTATAACATTATTTATTGATAGGACTTGGGCCTCACATGCATGTGAAATTCACTTCTTGTGGATGAGATATATTATCTTTTGCATCATTGCTTTTGTATCAAAATAGTCCATGGACTTTAGTTCACATTCAAATACCAAAACTGACTTTTCTTGATATATCCCAACTTCCATTAATTTTGTAGAAATATTAGATATGCTAGATTCAATTTCTTGTCTAACCTATGCTTCCAATTCAACAACTACCTTGATAAAATAGAATATTTGGTATAGTGGATGATTCGTATTATAATATAATTCCAGTAGATAATAGTAACTTTCATGGTCAAGCCTTCAATTTTTTTCCATTACTTCATTTTGTTTCCCTATTCAATATTTTCCCTCTTCTTTTGTATGCTCTACTTTTCCATATAGAATTATATATATTGTTCAACAAACTATCTTGAGAGTTCTTTGATTTGTTCCTCTTTAGACCTTACAAGGGGCTTTTTGGTTTGGTCTTTCACGTGTTTAAATAATCTATCTACTTGTTGTTAGAGTGCATTTATTTTTGCTTCAATGTCTTTTAGTGTCTTTACCATTCTTATTTTCTCTTCCATTTCTTTTAATTTGAACCTTATAGTTTCATAATCATATGCAACTATATTATCTATTTCCTACAGTGGAAGGGCTATAGTAGGGGTGCAGTGGAGAGCTACAATGAGGGGTATATAGTAAAAGGGTTGTAGTGGGGTTGTACAAAAAACATAGTAGAAACCAAAATAAAATAGACCCTAAAGGAGATAACCAGGGTTAGTAAAAAAATACCACTAATTCTAGAATCTATCGGGGAAGATTTCTCTTTTCCTATATAAACCAAATATGCCTCGAGAAAGAGGATAATATATCCCAATCAAAATGAGGTCTTTGATACCAAATATTGGTTCTATATTATATCCTAATATGATAAAAATACAACTAGACATAAAATGATCTCAAAGGCAAATAACAGGCCATAGCCTGACCCGATGGAACTCAAATTCCTCTACAATTATCATGGATAACAAATAATATATAGTAAATGAGGAAGAGTTAAGATGGTGACACATGTCACCATGTGAAACCCAAATGACACATGTCATGAGTAAAGTACACACATATCAGGATAAGCATGGGTAAAGTACACATTAAGTTATTTTTAACAAGAATGTGGAATTAGCTTCCTTAAGAAGAGACACTCTAGGATCACGAGGAACACAAAACTTATCCAATTTATAGAGAAACCCATCCTTGATATGAAAATCTTGGAAAGAATACAAATTAGAAGAAGTAAGATGACACACTTGTTGGTATATCTTTCCAAAGTCAATATCATAATAATATTGAGATGACCAATCTTGAAGACCCAAATGTGAAGTGGTCATAACTTTCAAGGTATGAGTAGAAAGAGGGCTACTCATATAATCCACCATATAATTACTTTTACCCTTTTTGTACTTGATGACAAAATCAAATTATTGTAGATAAGAGGCCCACTTCATGTGTTGAGCTTCTTCAATTTTATTTTGTGATTGAATAAACTTGAGGGGCATATAATTAGTGTGAAAATATGTTTCTTTACCCAAGAGGTAGTGTCTCCAGTACTTAATAGCTTGAAATAAGGCATATAACTCTTTTTTATATGTCAAATAGTTCATCGTAGTAGTAGAAAAAGTTTCCAAATGATAAACTATTGGATGACCACGTTGTTTTAGGACAAAACCTAAGACAACTTGAGAAGGATCTCTATCAATCTTGAAGGTTGATAGAGATCAGGTAAAGCAAGCATAATTGATGTACACAGTTTCCTTTTCAAAACCTCAAAGGCAACTTCTTGTTTCTTTCCCCATTCAAAGGAAACCTTGGCGTTGGTTAGTTAGTGCAATGAATTTGCAATAGTGGAATAATGAGGGAGGAACTTGTGATAGAAATTCACAAGTCTTAAAAAAATCCTCAACTCAGTGAGAGTAGTAGGAGGATTCCACTTAAGTAGGACTTCTACTTTAGCAAGATCTACCTATATTCCATGCTCACTAATAACAAATCCAAGGTAAGATATGTAAGTTTAACCAAAGGAGCACTTGGTGATGTTGGAATATAACTTATATTGTGAAGGGTGTCAAGAACTTGCTTAATATACTCAAGATGCTCATCCAAAGTAGATAAGAAGACCAATATATCATCAAGATATATGATTACAATTTTTTCAAGAATCATGAAAGACCTTATTCATAAATCTCATGAAAGTCACTGGTGCATTAGTACCAAAGAGCATGACCACTCACTCAAAATGGCATGACCACCAAAGCCCTAAAATATACACACAAACTCCAAGTTCCATCCTTTTTAAGCACCAACAATATTTGTAGTGCACAAGGATAAGTACTTGATTTGATGAAACCATTAGAAAAAAATCTTCTATTTGCTTTTTTGTCCCTTCATTTTACAAAATAGATTGCCTATACGTTGGTACATTTGGAAGTGAAGCAGTGGGAATGATCTCAATGTTGTGATTAATAGTGCATATAGGAGGAAGTAACATAGGCTCCTAAAAAATGTGAGTACTTTTTCAACAATCTATCCAAAGCAACATGTTGATGATGAAGTGGAGTAGAAGCAAGAGTGTTCTATGGAAGAATGTATACAAGTGCAATTTTTTGTACTTGCTTAATTTCCTTTGTTACTTTCTTGTAACTCAATACCAAATTGTGTGTTTGCTTAGTGCGTTTTATGAGAAATGCCTTATCATTTTCCTGCAATGTGTATATTTTATGATAGGCATCATATACTACTTTCTTGTCATATTATTAAGGTTGACCAAGTAATATTCCATAGAAATCCATAGGTGTCACATCATAAGTGATCCTATCAATAAATTTAGGACCAAATACAAAACCCACAATGTAAGTGTGAGTAATTTTTAGAGCTTCTATCACTATCCTTATATCTCAAAGAATATGGATGAGGATGAGGATCTATCGATAAATGCAACATGTAGACTATCAATCTCGTAATTAAGTTTTTTTATGAGCCATTGTCGATAATACAATTAGTTTAAAAATCATGATTCAAATGTACTTGAGTGGCAAAAAAAGAATCACGGGATCTCATTAATCAATTTTGTTTTAGTAAGATAACTTGATTAATTTTACCTTCAAGTTCCTTATATTCTTTATATTCTCCTATACCCTCAATAGGACTTTGCATTTAGTCCTCTACTTGAGACTTTACAAGTAAGCTTTTCTTCTTCAACTTAAAACAATCAAAGTTTTCATGTCTTTTCTTATAGTAGTTACAAAATTTCTTATAAGAAGTAGGCTTAGAAGAAGAAGGAGAAGGAGAAGGATATGGAGAGAAAGAAGAAGTCTTCTTTGGGGTAAAATCCATATTTTGAGAAGAAGAACTTGTCCCCTTTGATGATCCTACAAAATATGAAGAAGAAGAAGAAGGATGACGAAACCCCTTCTATTGTGACAAAAACTTATCTTTTGCAACTTGTGCATGGTTCAAAGCATGGTCCAACATTGCAAGGAGAACATCAATTATATATTGACACAAGTTTTCCAAAAGTCCACTATTAACTTTCAGAATAAGGACTTCTACTTCATCAGTCACTCCAAGAAGGATGTGAAACCTATTAAAACAAAAGATATAATCCTAAACAAACATGTTAGCTCCCTGTAAAAAATGAAACCACTTAAAAATCAAATCTTGTTCATAATTTAAGGGGTAGAAATTTTGCTTTAGTGCCTTAACAATATTTTCCCAAGTGGTAATTACATCTTGACCATATTTTATTCCTACAAAAACTTTGGCTAAGCTTGAAAGCCTAAGCTTTGCAAATGGAACTTTATCTTCATCTAAAGTTTAGGAATAGGAAAACCACATTTCTGTTTTCAATATTTAGCTATCCAAGGTGTTTGTATTCCTTGATCCATCATACAATGTGACCTAATACCTAGCCTTTGGGTGTGGGTCATTGTTATAAATCTTGACATCAAGAGTTACATTTTGGACACTTATATTATTAACCTTATCAGCAAGTTTGCTTACAACTTGGGCCAAATCGACCATTTGGGTAGCTAAATACGGGGTCATGTTGGATTGGGTATATGCTAGGAGTAAGAGAATAAAAAGCACAAAAACAAGGTAATTGGCTACCTTGATTACAATAAATTGTTGTAAGAAAAGCTCCTTGCTAATTTCTACCAAAGTGAATGATGGTTAATAATGGCTCTACAATTACAATGCTTTTTTGGAAGCAAGTTGAGTTTTTTAAAGATGTTTTACAAATAATTAAAAGGTTTAATTAAATTTAACTTAAAAAAAATTAATTAATTAAGAAGAAAACCTATTAATTAAAGAAAATTTAATTAATTAATGTATAATGATTAACCAAATGTTTATATTAATCATTAATTAATTAAATTATTTTTAATTAAATAGTTTCTAAATAGAAAATTTAAATTTTAGTTAAAAGTAAAAATAAACTATATAATTTACCTAAACTAAGGTTATACCATAGAATAGTATAATATCTCCTACCCAATGAAACAATCATCGATCTCCTTCTCAGATCTATCAAAAAATAATGTCCCACTTGTCAAGATGAAACACTAGACTATTAGGTAATCCATTTTCGTTTGTCGATCATCGAATTAAGTTTTTGCTTGTTGATTTTTTTTGAAGAATTTGGATTAGGCAGTAGCTCAAGCTACAAGAGCGAATTAGATGAGACAAGGCTCAAGTCTTTTGCCAATGATGATCTTGGTTGTTGGTGGTGATGGATTTGATCACCATATGTCGACTATGTTTGTCAGTGATAATAATAGATTTATGTTGTTATTTGGTGATGATATTCATCATTGTGCCATGGAAATATAAATCTATCATCAGACGATGATATGTGAGTCACCAAAAGGTGACAAATTATGTCAACCTAAGCGACAACTTACTATCATTGGATGACGATAATGTGAGTCATCGAAAGGCAACTAAAATGTATCATGGTTGGGCAAGGAAAGATTTTTTTAATCAACAACAAAGAGATTTGTTGAAAAGTAACTAAATTCATCACAACTAGGTGATGAAATACAAATATCACTTTAGCAAACCCTAAGATACGATAGCATATAACAATATCCCTCATAGACCTTAAGCAACAAGATCAACATAAGGTTATAGGTAAATTTGATTCCACCAATATTAATAGTACGAACCAAGATCTAGTTAATAAATGACCAGTAGATTGATCAAAAAAAGAGGTAACTAGATAAGTTTCCAAGTGAGACTGCATTAGTTCTCTTTCTATCCTACCTAGTAAAAATCCTAGTAAAACTAAAGTAAGCTTTTATACCAATGATATGGATGAGAATCCATCTAAAGTTTACATTGAAATGAAATATTATATAGGTAAAAAATTGCCTAAATTACAATAAACCACTCTCCACCAATATTTCCAATGAAGTTTAAAATTATAATAAGGATAATTGTGCCAATATTCTTAACTTAGCACATATCTAACTTAAGCTTAGAAAATTGTAACTTAACTTATCTAGAATGACACCTATTTTCCACTTATGTATTTAGAAGAGTAGATGAGAATTTTAGTATCACATTACAATTATTTGCAAAACATTAAAATAACTAAACTAAGATAATAAATTTCAAACATAATCCTAGCTAGGAGAAATATGGGTCATTTGAGTGATCATCATTCTTCATCCATTAAAAAAATGAGTGTGAGGGGAATATTTATAGGAAACCAAAAATCTAATTACATCATAAAGTTTGACCTAAGATAACATAACACAAGGACTTTACCTTAATTACATTTTATAAAGAGGGTTACATAATAAGATATTATAAATAATTAATACATTATATATGAAGTGTCATTAGGCCTATCCAATAAATCACACAATGTTGGTCTTGGCCATGAATCAAATTCTAATTCTACAATTAATCAAATCATAAATTAAGTTAGCAGTATAATCCCATATCTCCAAATAATTATAGCTCTAACATGATCATGGTGTGTACATTCCCCTTAATCCAATCTTTAAAAATGGAAGATAAGAATAGGTTTTCAATGTCCATGTAAGTTATACATGGTTTAGTTAATACGTTGAAAATCCAACACTAGGAATATTTGATTATATTATCATGGGAGAGAATATGTGTAGCATTTATTGAGAAATTATAAAGAAAAATAATCAATGAGGCATAGAAAAGTACACACCAAAGTAGTCATGATTCCTTAGGCCGGGTTATGACCATGAGGAAGTATGATGCTGCAAGAAAGTATATCGTTTACATTTTATGAGAATATTATATGAGCGCCAAGGCCTTGAGACTATTGATATTGTGTCATTTTCATAAAACCAAAATTTAATCATCTATTTTTAAACCCTTTTTTTATCTTTAAATCATCATCTCTACAAAATAACTACAATATCTTAATGATGTATACAAATTATACTACCATAAGGTCATGTTTGGAATGACTAAGCTCATAATCCTTTATCTTGATACTCTTATATACAATAACCCTAACATCTTCTATAAGAACTCCATGATGTTATTCTAGTGATGCATCCATCCATAACTAGAATTATTTATTTTGATCCATTAAAACAAGGATATAACACTATTGATTAGTATTTTCTTGAAGTTACTAACTTTTTTTGCCACCATCCTATCTAATTAGTTTGTTTTTTCTAAGATAAAGTTATAAATGAACCACATTGAAATATAATAGATAATCTTTAGTATATTTAGTATTTTTTTTCAACTCTATATGTCTCACTAGTAGTAATGGATGCTATATATTTTATTATAACTTTAATCTTCATAAGGTCTATTGAAATACTTTCATAAGAAAAAGACATGTCTAAAAAACTATATATTAAAATGGAGTATTGAATGCTTACAATAAGTTCGATGCTCTTAGAAATATTGATAAACTAAATACAAGTGACCTGTATGCTTATATGGGTTATACAAATAGATGATCATGTAAACATATTTAAATATTATTTGAAAATATTAGTAATTAAGGAAATTGGTCAAAAAAATATTCTATTTTCAACTCATTATGTCAATATTGGATTCTAAATATGATATTCATATTAGCATCTTATTTGATATGGAGTTAATGTCTTTTGGGAGCCAAATTGGCTTTGACTAGTATAAGAGGAGTATAACTAGGGATACAATTTTAGATATTTATGTATATTTCTTATTTGTTTTTAAGAAAATAGAAATAGATTTAGTTGCCACATGTTATTTACTACATAATGCTATGATATCACATATGAAAAATAATATTTTTCCATGATGTACATATGAAAATAAATGCACTCATATGGTTACAAATAATCAATTTATACAAAAGAGATGCATTCTATAATTTTTAAAATCTATATTTAATGTATTCAAAATTTATTATTGAATGTTATTTTTATTGTTCATTTATATGTCTTTTTTTTGTTAGATAAGGGTTTATACCAATGTACTTAATAATAGATGACTACATTACTTTAAGGCACCTAATAGACAATATAAGGAATGAAAAAGTAGAATTTATTTCTTGTTTTGTGGACTTTAAAAAGGTTTTGATAGAGTAATTGGAGGTAAATTATAGAAAATAATGGAAGAAAATAGTATACCAACCAACGATGGAGTAGATGTACACAAACTTTATGAACATGGGATGGTAAAAAATTGAACTCCAAAAGGACTATTAGAGTTTTTTAGAAGTGATATTGGGGGGAGACAAGGTTTTCCATTATCATCTATTTTATTTGGCCTTTACATTAACAATTTGATAAAATGGTTATAAAGGATGGGAGGAGAGGGAATACGATTAGCCAATTATTTAGTAAAATTTCTATTCTACACCGATTACCTCATCTTGATTGGCAAAACACTTGAAATTTTGAAAGGATAGAGAATTTTTATAAATAAGTTAAGATGCAAGTAAACATTAGTAAGACTAAAATTATGGACTTCTCTACTCGAAGAAAACAAAAATAGCCATTCTTTAGAGATAGTAATAGGATACAAATACCTTGAGTTAGATTTTCAAAACAAACTCAATTGCGAAATATGTAGGAAGAAACGAGTACAAGCAATATGGACGACACTCTACTCAATACTAAACAATGATAGAAAAATAGAGTTGTAATATTGGAAAACCATTAAAGTTTTGGAGAATATTATATTATTTGGTACATACTAATGTACCACCATGGTACAATTTTAAATATTAGATTAGGGTGTATGATTTATATTTATCCTAACATATGTGTGTATGTATAGGATGAGTCCAAGTGTCATATAGTAAAGTGTGCAAGAGATTAGAAAACCAAGTCATAAGAGATTTATCTTATGTATGGAATAATAAAGGATGCATCTCCTAGATATGAGATGAGAGATAGAGTCAAGTATTCAAGAGTGATCTTAAAAGGCTATATTATGGAGATAAAGCTCCATGTATTGTATCATATCATTGTGCTATTCTCAAGTTGTATACTTGATGCATTAATAATATTGTGAGTATGTTTGTCAAGTGATATTGTTATATTTATCTATGGTTTGCATTGGTGTTATTGTGTATATAATATTTTATATTATTTTTATGATCTTGGATATTGTAATCTAAGATTGAATCTAGCTAAAACATTTATCATAGGATCCTTTATGGGTTATTAGTTATTTCAATGTGCTATATGAGTGTGAGGTGTGGGTTAGTAATGCATTAAATTTTAAATAGAAAAGAATTAAAAGAATTAAAAAGAGACTAATTATAAATACTTTTAGAATTAGATCATTAGTCTCATTTGAGATTCTACTTGATGAAACAAATACTTTTCCACAATAATCCAAATCTATTACAAGGTTATTTGGGAACCTAAAGAAAATATAAAGAATGAAAAATAGAAAGTTTTCAAAATAGGTAATGAAATAAACATTGGATAGCAGAACATACACGTGGATAAAACAAATAATAAATGGTTGGATAAATGGAGCATTATATGTGATGAAGTCTCAAAATCCAACAAAAAAAATAAATATCATATGAGGAAAAATTTAAAATAAACTCACTAATAAAGCTTTTTGAAGAATTAATAATGAAAAATTTAAGAAAAGTAAGGAAAATTCTCATCAAAATCAACAATAGAAGAAACACTCTCAAAAAAATGATAAGAGGATGTTAAGAATTTTGAATTAAAAAAAAAAAAAAGCTTTCTTGGGTGTTAAACTTTTGAACTCTAAATAATAGGTCCAAGGTTTGAATTCAAAAGGAAGTAAGGCTGTGCACCATGCCCCATATTATATTAAAGCATTTAATCTTATAGATTGTTTTATACTTTTGGACATAATCAAAATCATTTAATTTAACTTTTAATTTCATTCAAATACTTAGTTGCTACAACTAATATTTGTATTGTTTAATTTAAGAAATTAAACTCTATTATTATGGATTCAAACAATGCATGGGATGATAATTACATATACCACTTTCAAAGAAAAATCCACTTTCTTTGCACTTAGGGTTATCAAGAAACTTCCCATGAATCAATGAATAGTAATAAACAATAAATTTTCATCCTTATTTTTGTTTATCAACAAATATTTTGTATATCTAACAAATATGTAAATTATATTCTAAAACATATATAGACTATACCAAGGTCAATGCCCTATATCTTGTATTATGATATTTATGTTGGACACATCATATTACAAAATATGTTTTTAGAACACAAGGGGGTAACATAAATAAACTCTTTTCCTATTCAAAGGAGGAAAAAATAGTGAAATTTAATTAAAATAGGTCTATATATAAAAAAATGGTTTTCAATATATGGTTAGTGATGATATCACTTGTAAGGATGTTGCATATTAGGAACATAACTATACCCAACCAAGTAGTATTGATTCAAATAGGATTTTATGTGCATCACCAAATATAAAAAATCTAGTAAAACCCTTCAAGATAATTTTTTATTTTATGTAATTACTATTATTTACTAAATGCATTATATTGGTATTACAGCCTAGTTTAATTATCCTTTACTAAAGAAAATTATAAGAAGTAAAAATATGGTAACATTTTGAAACTAATAGCGGAACTAAAATGGATCTATTATACATGGAAAAATATGCATTTTTGCTCTTTCATATATGAAAATGGTATAACTAAGTTATTCTAATGAATGGTGATGTGTAATGTAGTCTCACGATTGGTTTGATTACCTACAAATGGCTTTGGCTGTGTCCATATTACATGGGACAAGAAATATTCCTTTATATCCATTCTTAAAAAATGAATTCCTTAATAATACATATAATATTCATTTATTAACTATCTCTCAAAAAAACAGCAAGTGTATCTAGTAAAATCATAAAGAAATAAATTAAATTAAATATAAAACACTACCAAGTCACTTGGGAAAGACAAGTTTTCTTAGTTTAGAAATTTGCTATATCTATGTAAAAGAAGTCAACATTAAAGGGGAATGTTATCTAATGTTGACTTATCTTTTTAGGATAGTGCACATTAAGGGGGAATGTTAGAATATTATTATTGTTATAATGTGCACTATGTCTATACTTGACAGGTTGACATTTGTCTTTTCCAACTTATCCCTATCTTCAGTTTGAGTTGGAGTGGTTTCTTCTAAAAGACATTTGGAGTGGATCTTATGACACTTGTCATATCTCCCTCCTAAGCTTGATGCTTATATATTGTAATATAAATTGTAAATAAAGATATAATATGATCAAAAAGGGTGAGCTACAAGTTGATAACCCACTATCTCCTGATAACAGTAACACGGGCATATTTAAAAACCCATTTCCAAATCATGAAGCCCTCAGAAATCAGGGTGCTCAAGTTAATCAGGTCCATGTTGAACCTACCACTCAGGGATTCATTAGAATGCTCAACATGGTTACAAGAAACTGATGATACAACCAACCATATCCTCTAGTGGCTCCCATTCGTATCTCAGCTGCACCTCAATAGAGGTCAGTGTAGAATAATATTGTAGGTCCACCATTGTTAACTATGATAACAATCTAGAATAGACTTATGCAGAGTCTTCAAACAACATAGACTTAGTTATAAATATACAATCTCATTCAGTAATCTCCCAGACATAGGGAGACTTTAATGGAAATCTTGAAATATATTGAGCTCCAGCCCTAGAACCCTGAAGCATTTACAAACATTTTGGGGTAAGTACAAGAGTGCCAAGATTCCATGATTAATTTTTATGATCATGAAATAAAGGTAGTCTCAACTACCATAGCAGACCTATCTCTGCACATCATAGTGTGTATCAATCGCATACCCTTCAAGAAGGTTCTAGTAAAAATAGACTCGTCAATTAACATAATAACAACCAAAGCTATAGGGCATCTAAAAATACCTAGGTCCAATATAATCTCTTCTTCTTTCACATTGAGAGCATTCAATGATGCATTGTGCTCCACAATGGGTACAATAGTCCTACATATATAGGTAGGGCATAAGACCATCACTGTGATGTGTCATTTGTTAGAAGGGGCCATGTGGTATAATATCCTCTTAGGGAATCCCTAGATAAGGTATATTCAATGTGTTCCCTCGATAATACATCAATGTATTAAATATATACATGAGGGATAGGTACACATGGTACCATTTGAAAAAGAGCCATTTAAATATGTGCATCAGGTTGACCTACTTAGATATTTCATCATTTTTTCTATTCACCTGTATTTTAGGCCTTCGCCCCCTACCACATAGCTAGGAAGTAAGGTAAGATTAGTGTGAGGTAATCCATCCACGTCGGTGCCACCTCCTACTTCTAAAAATTTTGGCACTTCTGAGAAACCAACAACATATAAACCAAAAGACTCTCAAAAGTTGAAATCTCACCTGGTTGAGGAAGAACCTAGGGTAATACCAACCATAGCAATAGCAAAAATTCCAACTTCTATAGAGGAGGAAAATCCTCAAGTCATAGTCAAGGAGGTGCCTCAACTTGTATTGTATGCATCGTCATCAACATCATCTACACTGCAGGTGATTGTTCACTTAACCAACACAAGAATAGATGAATATCTTATGTAGAATGTGAATTTCATACCATTCATCAAAATTGCACAGGACATGGGCAGACCTCAATCCCATCACTTTCCTGTATGGTTGGTGGTACCACTTGGGGTGCCACCCAATCAAACCAACTTCATATATGGAGGCCTAGATCAACTTGAGAATAATATGTCTATAGATAGAGATGATGATGAATCATTTGTAGTCAATGTTCATTATATATCTAACCCAATGTTTTCCCTTAGATATTTTGAGCATTACCATTGGCATGGTTACAAGTTGGGTCTATTTGAACAAGGGTTTTGAACTTCATATGAGCCATAATATTAGTTGCCAACTGATTAGTTCAGGTTGGGCTATGACATAAGAGGTCAATATGAGATTCTAGATATATCGTTAGATCACTTGAACCTCAGCATGGGGGTATATGACATCAATTGGAATCCCTACCATCCTAAACCTTCATATCCATGAAGAGGTGATTGGTCGGTGATAATGATTGCCATTGAATCACCTTTGATCTATCATGACAACATCTTGGTGGAGGCTAGTTCATATGGTATGTCAGAGATCAATTGGCTTATTAGGAACCATATATATATTGATAACACTAGCATTGGAACCCATAATATTGGTATAATATCAAATCTCGAATCATAGGTCACCTCTGAGGAAGGAGATTTAGAATCCGTCCATGAAAGAGGTGGACCAAAATCCAATTCTAGTGAAGATGATGATAAATATTTCTTAGAAGATTAGGAATACAAATATGATACCGAGTTGGACTACTTGGGTCCTCAAAAATTATGTCTTTTGTTACCTCAAGAAGATATGGAAGAATTATACCCTACAGTATTCTCAGGACCTCATATCCCAATATGACCAGTGAACTTGAACAAAGTCTATCACATGGTCTTCTTGGAGCATTCAAATGAAAGGCAAGAGTTTCAACCAAATGATCCAATCATACCACCTATTCCTAGAGAGGATCTAGTTATACCCATACCCTCTGAGTCGCATATAGAGTGTGGGGAACAATATGGAAGTATAGAGTCTATGTCAGGTGGTCCTAGAGACTTAATCCATTCCATCAACATGGTCTCTATTGATTTTACCACTCCACTCTACAACCGAGCCAATATTTCTAAACTATTGTGTCTTAATTTGGATGTTATTAACTGGGATCACGTTGATTCACCCTTGGAGCTTGAAGATTTCTTCATAAATGAAGAAATGTTACAACCATTTCATTTTGCACCAGGATACATGCATGATGTTTATCACACTGGTCTTAATCCTAATTTAGTCAAACATTTAAATATCATAGATGATATACACCTAATCCCCACACCTCATCAACTTGAGGAGGGATCACACATGTCAATAGAAGAAAATTTCAAAGTGGACATAAAAAATGATCCATCTGATCCAAAGAAATTTAAATTTAGAGAAAACTTATCTCCTAAGGAAAGGGCCACCCTCAACCTCTATTGAAAGAGAGACTTGATCTCTTCACTTGGACCTACAAGGATATGCCAAGTTTAGATCCAAAATTAGTTGTGCACAACCTTTCGCTAGATCTTGCAAATAAATCGATCAAGAAAAAACTCAAGAAGATGCATCCTACTATCGCCTTGATGGTAAAAAGTGAGCTTCAAAATCTATTGGATGTAGTCTTTATTATTCCCATCAAATATCCAAAATGGGTATCAAACATGGTACCTATAGGAAAACCTGATGGAATAATTCATATTTACATAGATTGTAGAGACCTCAATAAGGCAACACCAAAGGATTCATTCTTGTTTCCCAACATAGATTCTATGTTAGATGAAACTATGGGTCATGATATGCTCTCCCTAATGGATGATTTTCCTAGTTACAATCAAATTCGGATTAAGCCCAAAGACCAGCACAAAACCGCATTTACAATGCCATGGGGACCTTCTGCTACAAGGTAATATTTTTTGGTCTTAAAAATACTGGTGCCACATATCAACGGGCCATGAGATATATATTACATGACTACATGAACAAGATCCTAGAGGACTACATTGATGACTTATTGACCAAGTCATTATAGTTTTTAGAGCATGATGATGTCTTGAGAAAGGTCTTCGATCGCCTGATAGAGCATAATGTTAGGTTGAATTCCAAGAAGTGCATATTTGGATTAACTTCAAGAAAACTATTTGGATTCATAATTTCCAAGATAGGGATCGAAGTGGATCCAACAAAGGTAAATACTATCCTAGATATGGCTCTGCCCACTAACATCAAAGAGTTGAGAAGCCTACAGGGCAAAGTAGTATCTATAAAGTGATTCATCGCATAATTATCAAAAAAATGCTAACCCATGAATCGGTTGCTACACAAGGGGGTCCCATTCCATTGGGATGAAGAATATCAGTAAGCCTTTTCCGATATTAAGCAATACCTAGTGACGCCACCAATACTAGCTCCACCAAGGCAAGATGTGCCTTTCTTGATATATATATCAGCTACTAACTTTGCACTAGGAACCATGTTAGCCCAAAATAATGTGTAAGATAAACAACAACCAATATATTATATCAGTTGCACCTTGGTGAGTTATGAGCTAGCATACACATACATAGAAAATTTGTGCTTAGTAGTGGTTTTTGTGACTAAAAAGTTATACCACTACATGTTGAGTCATACAATGTATGTGATATAAAAACAAAATCCTTTGCAATATATGATGAGCAAGACATATCATAATACATGTACTACAAAGTGGATCATGCTACTGATAGAATTTGACTTGGAATTCATTAGCCAAAATTACATCAAGGGATAAGTCATAGTTGATCAACTGGTAGAGGAACCTCTCCAAGATAGTAGACCTCTCATCATAGAGCTTTCTGATGATACAATATTTTCATTATTGGAGTTGTCGAAACCCAAAGAACCTGATAATAAAGTAGATATATATTTTTTCTTCAATGGTTCCAAATGCGAGCAAGGGGATGGTGCAAGAATAGTATTTTTCACACCGCAAGGTTCTCCAATACCCTTGTCATTTAAACTAGAATTTCCTTGTACCAATAATAATGTTGAATACGAGGCCTTAATATTAGGTCTCCAAATAACGATCACCATGAAGATAAAAAGCTAAACATCTTTGGTGACTCCTTGCTCATTGTAAATCAAGTTAAGGGGATCTACCAGTGTAGATGTCCCATTCTAAAGGCATATAAAGAGATTGCAGACACATATCTAGCCTATCTAGAATGGTTTGACATCGAGGCAATCAATCCCTTGAACATCTAACAGGTTTAGATACACCATGGCATCTTTGGGATCTTTAATTCCTTAGAATACATCGGCCAAATTTACTATGACTCATGTGAATATGCTTTCATAATCCATGATGCAGTGTGGGGCTTTTGACAATCAAGAATCATTTTGCATGATTCAAATAGAACCAACCCATGAATGGTTCTACAAAGCTAGAGACTTTTTATAAAAGGCACATTAGGGATCATTTATTTCGTAGGGTCCAACAAAGAATGGTACTACTATCATAGATAAGGTATTTTTCTAGTCGGATTTTGTACAAGTCAAATTGTAAGTGGAACATGCCATTCAATCAGTGGAAGTTATTGCCTATCAATATTGGATGTTGCAATTATGCAATTTCCTTAAACTTGGTGTAATCCCCCAAGGATTGTCATGTGCCGCAAAATGAGCATTTAAATATAAAGTGATAAAGTATGTCTTTCTAGGAGACATATTGTATCATTGAAGCTACGATGGAATTCTCCTTCATTGCCTTGAGCCCCAAGAATCAACTTGGGCAATATCTTAGGCTCATGATGGTACATGCGGTGGCCACTTCAACGACATGGCCATCATCAAGCGCATCCTTCAAATGGGTTATTATTGCACCATTATGGATAAATATTGTGCATCATATGTCAATAAATGCATTAAATTTTAGCATCATGCTAATCTTATGAACCTTCCATTGTAGGCCTTACAACTTATTCAAGCGGTTTGACCATTTTCTTAGTGGGAATTTGATCTGATTGGTAAGATCTCTCTCCCATAATCGGCCCAACATACATTCATTATAAAGGCCACTGAGTACTTTACAAAATGGGTGGAAGCAATCCCTTTGACAATGATAATAGGAGCACGTATTGTGAAGTTCATTATCCATAGTATCATATGTGATTTTGGGATACCATCCAAGATCATATCAAATAATCGAACGTCATTCAAAAAAAACTGTAAGGGCTTTAACATCCAAGTATAATATACAACATAGTTTTGTGACTCCATAATATTCATAAGAAAATGGGAAATCTGAAGCTTCTAATAAGATAGTGGTAGCAATATTGAAAAATACTGTTCAAGAGGACCATTAATATTGGCATATACAGTTACCCCTTGCATTATGGGCTTACAGGACTAGTATATGAATGCCCACTGGGGCAACTCCATTTTCACTAGTATATGGCACTAAGGCCAGTATACCCTTAGAGTTAGAAATTCCAATCTTGCACGTCACATTGAAAGAGTTCATCGATGACGACACTACGTGACAAGCTCACCTTGACCTATTGATGCTTATTCATGAACATCACATGAATGCCCTCGAGCATCTTCATGTTTATCAAAAATACCTAAAATGAGATTGAAATAATAAAGTCTACCTAAGGGACTTTAAAATTGGGGATCTTGTGGGAAAATAAAACCAAAAGAACTCAAACCTGCCACCGCACTTATGAGATAAATTTACGGTCAACTGGTTAGATCCATATATCATATCAAAGAATATTGAACTTGGAACATATCACCTAACATCGCTTGAAGGTGTTGAAGAGCCTGAACCTCTCAACATTCTTCATGTTAAGGAGTTCCACACATAAAATATCTAAATAAAAAAATATTCATAAAATCAAAATTTCAAAAACAATTGAAAAATCAAAATTTTAAAAACATTTGAAAAGCAACCAAAAATTCAAAAACAATTGAAAACTACATAAAATTTCAAAAACATTGTAAAACAAATACAAAAACATTTACATTTTGTAGTGCATTTTTAGTTTGCATATGCATTCATGTAATTGCATTACATTAGGCATGTTTCATCCATTACACTTGCATTAGGATAGGTTGTGTTTGCAATATTACAAATGACACCACATTTGTATGCCAATCATGCATCTTTCAAAATCATCATCATCCATCACCCTTGTGAGTAATTGTGTTTTTCAACACAACCCTTCCTATTGCTATAAGGAATATACTAGGTTTTTTTGGTAATTCAGCCATACCTAGTGATATTCTTAGATTTTGTAGAAAACTAAATTTGCTTTTGGATATGAGGTCTAGTTTTTATAACACCTAGAATATGTCAAAATCCCATCACTAATCAACACATTAACAATCCTAATTAGGAAACGGAAATATGAACACTACAAGGTGGTCCTAGTCACCTAGAGTGAAAGGTTTTTACTTGCTCATCTTGTAATGCACATGGTTTAGGTTGTTGATCATTGGCAAAAGGACAAGCTCCCCCCTACCCAAGAAATCCCTTGCTTTCATACAAAATGATAAAAATACCAAAATCAAAACAAACTCCTTGCTCAAAACAAAAGAAAAAAAATTGCAAAATAAAAAGTTATTTTCATCACTAAGCATGATCAAGTATCCCAATGAATCAAAATAAAATAAGGGGGTGAAGAGCTTGAATCCCTAAAATGGTCACTACTTGAAACCATAGAGAGATCCCCAATACATCAATGGGCTGAATGAATCCCACCTAGAATTGGGGTAGTTCTAAACAATTTACAAATGAGCTAGCTTTAGGTGGCTTGTATTACCTATTGGTCTAGTCCAACTGCATCCAAACCTAGGATCATGATGAAAATTTGGTTATCCTCATTACAACAATGAGATGAATAAATCCTACCTAGAAATGAGGTAGTCTTATGTCTCATCTAATATATTCATTTGCACATGCAAGGATAATGAATATCTTGGTCTTCATAAAAAAAACTTTATCTTTTAGGAGTCTAGTATATTTAATATACAACTTTTGATTAATCAACTAGGGTGTTTGAGTCTCATGGTAAACCTCAAAAATTCCCTAGTAGCAACAAATTATCTCATAAATCAAGCATCAATTTTCCTTGTGACCTTTTCTTTATCAAAGGGTGCTCATGGAGTAGGACAGATACCGAATGGATATTAGCAATGATATTTAGATGACCATTGACTATTTTGTGCATATATTTTAATTTACGAAAGCCTATAAGGAAAACCATACATCTCACATCATCTTATCTCATATTTGGATGTTTAAATAATTAATTCTTATGATAAGAGTTAATATTTTCATTCATGATTATTATACATTTATTGGTGTCACCTATTAGATTGTTAAATGCATATTACATTCACTTCTTATGTTTTAAGTGTTTAAAGCATATAGGTTTATTTACATTAAATCACCATCATGTAAATAATGCATTACATACATTGCATTTATCATATCATAATATCATAAATTAAATGCATATAATTAAATCAAAATTAAACATGCATTTAACACAAATCATTGCATCCATATATGTATACATAGTAGTCCATATACACATCTAGATCACAAAATCTAATCATATATCATCTAGCTAGTGCATGTCATAAATACATCACATCATATAGCATCTAATGAAATCATCTAAGCATTGCATACATATTGCATCACATGAACATAAAACACACACATAATACACATAATGAATCTCAAAAGGTAATATCATATATATGTGTAGATCAAAGTACATAGGGGTACACCAAAAATACCTGTAGGCTACAATAGTGTAGGTCATTTGACCTTACACTCAAAAACATAATAAAATGTGCTCAAATTATAATTAGGCATGCCCTATACCACCTGAATCACCTCCACCATATTTTCCCTCTCTACAAGGCAGTATGAAGCTAGTGCTTATTGTCCTCTCTTTTTGCAACCCTATCTTATGGTTGGGCTCCACTGAAGACTACCCTAACTCACTCCACCTACTTCTATGTGATCCCTTTGTTGTAGATATCTCTCGAGGAGTGGCACCCAACATCCTGATCAGAAGTTGCAAAGTGACAATGTACCTATCATATATCGACATATGGGCCTAAAAATCCTCTAAGAGATCTTGTAAGCACATAATATCTACCCCTAAATCTAAACCTGTTGGTCCCTAAGCAGTTGGAGTGGTTGGTGCAATATGTAGTCACAGAGCATATCTCTTTATGGTGATCTTCTCTATCATAAGAAGTGTTGAGTTAAGTCATGTATATAGAGAGGTCCTCTCCTCCTTGTATCCTCATCAAGTGGTATGCCCTACTACCATCTGGATTTGTGTTGTAGCAATAAGTATCCCACTCTAGGATTTATCATTAATTGGTCTGAAGCTTAGCCTCTACACTTTGTAGTTGAGCTTAGAGGGGAGACTCTGGCTCCTTTGGAGCTACCTCCTCCTCCTCTAGAATTTCTTACTCCTCTATAGCTTGGCCTCACTCCTTTTTCCTGGGCCACACCCATAACTCGTTAGGATCATCCTTAGGTACCTCATCCTTGGATTACCCTAGGCGATCACCACCCTGCCAAAGCCACATCACCCACCACTAGGTCAATGACTCTATAGTCTCAAAGTATACTGCACCGATGTCTACTATCAGAGGATATGCATCCTCCACTAAAGCTATCACATGGGGTACAAGGATATCCCTGTCTACCTGGATGTGGTGGTACAAAATTAGCTCCAGTGGGATGTCCTACTGGATCCCAAATTGCCTGGTCACACGGGAGAAATAGAACTCCCTCACCCCTATGATATAGAATCAAAATGTATGAAGCTACTTTATTCATGAAATGCAAGTAATATATAGCATTATATAGGAATATCACGTAGGTTAATTGGTTGCAACAATCTTCCAAACATGGCCAACCACTTAACTACTAGTTAACAAAATGCTAACTATGGATGTCCACTAACTGCTAGAAGACAACCAAGATCTCTAACAGTTAACTAACATCTAATAACATGCTAAAAATATGCTAACAACCTATTTATAACATGGGCATACTATGCCTCACGTGAATACAAAGTGCAAGAAATAGAAATAATAATAAATAATATATTAACTTAGGATTAAGTGAATAAGCCTAAGTTATCCTCAACACTCCTCCCAACCATATAAGCATTGGACCCCAATACTCTCAACAAATTTGGAAAGTCATGGGCCATCTCATGGTGAGGAATATAGAGAGCCATGTGTGTAAAGTGACCACGACAAGTGACAAGGTAGGTAGTGGAAGAACCCTATCCATTGTGATGAGTCTTCATCTTGAAAAATCTATCTAAAATGAGTGGAAGTTGACGATCAGGTGCCACTGCTAATGTAGGACTAAAAACAAGATCAGGTACCAAAAGAGGGTCCCAAAATGGTATCTCTGGAAAGCGGAGCTCATCCAAGAACCCAAACTCTGCCTCCAACCTATGGTGAGTAAGGATTGAGATGCTTTTGCACCAATCCCTGTGGAGTCTCCTGCAAGTCCTATGGTATCTTGCCTAGAAGGCTCTATCGATGCTCAGTAAGGGAAATAACCTTAGCTTACTCCTCCATGTGTGCAATGGTGGGGGCAAGAAAATCCAAAGGTAAATTTTATGGAACAAGTGGTTCAGCAATTGTAGGTGTACCCAAAATTATACCAATGGAATCAATGGTATCTTTCTCATGAGTGAGAATGGTGGGTTCCTTAACCACTTGCTCTTGTGATTGTTCATCATGTGGGAGTGAAACTTCTTCCTTTACATGTTCCTTAGGTGGTGCTTGTTCTTCATTTTGTGTGGGACAAATGCTAGTAGGAGCCAAAATGAGTGCTTGACTTAATGGCTTCCTTACTTGCCTACAACTCAACATCAAATTAGAAGTAGGTGTAGTGATTTGTATCAAGTAGGTTTTACCATGCAACTCCAATGTGTAGGTGTTATTTTTAGCATGATAAATAGCATTCATATCAAATTGATAGGGTTTCCCTAGCAAGAGTCCACAACAATCCATATCTGTGACATCACACATAACTTTATCCATAAAATTGTCACCAAAAGCAAAAGTCAAGGTGCAAGTATGGGTGATGTTGGATGTGGAGTCTACATCTTTCCACCCAAGTGGATGAGTTTGGTGATGTGGTTTGATGGGAAGTTTCAACTTCTCCAAAATGGACTTTGCAATGAGGTTATTTTGTGGTCCCTTATAAATGATGTAATCAACATAGAAATCATGTATCAAGTGGGCTTTAGTGACAAACAAATGGTCACGCCCCCCTTGACCAAATACATTGGACATTAGGGTAACTTTGTTTAGTTTACCCTTTAAAACAAGATATTCTTCTTCTATCCCTGTAGCCAAAATGGGGCCATCTTGTGGTTCCTCATGTGTAGGCTGTACAGTTAGGGATTTTTTATTCTTAAACTTCTCAAAAGTATAGCATTTGGTTTTTACATGTCCATGCTTTTTACAAAAGTCACAATACAATGAAGAAGAAGAATATTTAGCATGAAAGGAAGAAGAATGTGCTTTAGGAGAAGTGGGAGGAGAAGAAGAATGAGGGGAATATTGAGAATTGTTCTTCACCTTCTGTTGATGTTGATTCCCACCTTTGGAAGAGCCCTCCTGTGATGAACGAGACTTTTGATATGCACCAACTTTCTCCTCTGAAAGAATGGCATGATTGAATGCCACATAAAAGGTGAGGAAGACATTGAATTTGATCTCCCTAAAAATATGATCTTGCAAGCCACGAGTAAATTTATTAATCAAATCATCTTCTAAATATTTCACACCAAGCAATACCCTCAACCTATTAAATTGGAAAATGAAATTAGAAACTGACATTCCATAGGTTTGCCTCAATCAATACCACTTGGTAGTGAGATCACTTTGGTAGTTTGGTGGAAAGAAGGTGTTTTTCAGAATTTGAGTTAATTCTTTCC
Organism: Wollemia nobilis; assembly: GCA_028583015.1. NCBI lineage: Eukaryota > Viridiplantae > Streptophyta > Pinopsida > Araucariales > Araucariaceae > Wollemia > Wollemia nobilis. Next base: position 844,614 of record JAQPPZ010017255.1, read on the forward strand.
AAGTCATGGTGGCATTATGGCTCTGTCTTTCTACAATGAGAACTTTTGCTAAACCTGTGAGTTTTAGTGTAACAAATGTGGCTTTTTCATCCTTTGGAATTTCAGCATAAGCAAACCAAGTTTGCATATCCAAACTCCATGCAGATAAGACATCAGGATCCCTAGATCCATCATACATCTTAACCTCACATTTGACATTTTTTGCATGATTATGGTGGATTTTGAGTTCACCAAGATTAAACTGCAAAACAATGTCTCTCACTTTTTTCTGCCAAAATATCTACTGCTTCGGTGAGGTTTTCCATGTTTGTTCTAAGGTCATGAGCCATTTGATTTCGTGTGTATGCCAGACTAGGAGGATAAAAAATGGTCTTGCAAAAACTTAATATAGGCTTAGGAACAATTTCAGTTTCCTATGCAACCAAATTGCCTAGATTTTACAATTTTTTTTGCTCTCTAATTACAAAATTAGGGCTATTTTAAAGTGCTTTTACAAAAATTAACTCAATTTGTAAAAATGTAAGCACTTAAAAATGACAAAATGTAGCCCTTTTACAATGCCACAAATTGGGTTAGGAGGTAAAATTAGCAATATTTAGAAATTTTGCAAAATAACGCAAAAATTTGGTCAAAAACGGACCAATAACGAGGAGGATATCACCTCTTGAAGTTGCTCTCCTTTTTGCTGGTTTTGGCACCAAAAAGGTAAAATTTGAAATTTTTGAAAATTCAATTAGAATTTCCCTCCAAATTGGATTTGCCTAGATTTTACAATTTTTTTTGCTCTCTAATTACAAAATTAGGGCTATTTTAAAGTGCTTTTACAAAAATTAACTCAATTTGTAAAAATGTAAGCACTTAAAAATGACAAAATGTAGCCCTTTTACAATGCCACAAATTGGGTTAGGAGGTAAAATTAGCAATATTTAGAAATTTTGCAAAATAACGCAAAAATTTGGTCAAAAACGGACCAATAACGAGGAGGATATCACCTCTTGAAGTTGCTCTCCTTTTTGCTGGTTTTGGCACCAAAAAGGTAAAATTTGAAATTTTTGAAAATTCAATTAGAATTTCCCTCCAAATTGGATTTCCGGCCAAAACTAGTTTTCCCGCCAAAAAATTTTGTTTGAATTGAACCCGATTAACTGGGCAACTTGCAGATCAAGGTCTATGGTCAATAGTAATCGTGTGCTAAACCCCATGAGGTGGGAAATTTAATAGACCACTTGCTTGTATTTAACGACTAGTTTTTAACTCAACTGGGCGCTACACAACATGTGCATGATGTAGGATGACCACCGTATGGTGGTTACCTAAACAATGTGTGGCGACCCTTTTGAAGACCTTAGTGGCTGTCGCACACCAAATGTGGGACTAAGTCCCTTGAATATTTTTCACTTGTCTGCCATCGACGATTTGAGTACGCCAAAAAAATCACGCCAGCTACTTCAACCTTAGCAAAATTTAAAAATATTCCCTCGTTAATTCATCGTCTCGTCAGAAAACACAGTCTGCAAATTGTGGATGACCGCTAAAAATGCACACAAAAACAGCCTGGAATTTTTTTCATGCCGCTCGACAATCTGCTCCAGTTTTCACATTTCCCTTTGGATCGATCGATCGCTGCTATAGAGGGTCTGCATCAGAAAGATTTTAGAAATTTGTAAAAATTTGGTTTCTTTCACTGGATCTTCTGCAATGGGTCAGGAATTATCATACACATCGAAAATGATCTGTTGCAGTCAAAAACATCCCGTCGAACTTGCGTCGGAGTATTGTCACCAGGAAAAGTCTGCAACCTTGGTCGAATGTGGCAATTTATAGAATATCGATGTGTTTGGCATTCACCAGGAATCTACTTGTCTTTACCAATTCCTTTCATTTCTTGTGTTCACCTGCAACTCCTCGAATGCATCTGAAACATCGAATTGCTACTAGTCTTTGCCATCAATTTGTTTATGATCTACGGCTGTCATCTGAAGGGAGTTGATCGGGGCCAAAAAGGTAATAGCGCCCTCGGTGGTTTACACTAGCAGTTGAGACAACTAGATGTTGGTCCTCTGGTCATCGATCAGATGTTGGTCTTCATCCTCTCGATGCTGGTGCCACCGGTGGTTGACCCACATGGTTGTCGAAGGCCGACCGGTGGGTGTCGGGTGGTTGTCAGTCACGGTCGTTGGTGTCGGCCTTTGGGTGTCGCCGATGGGTAGGTGGCACCGGGTTGGATGCCGTGAATAGGCTTAAAAACCTTTTTTTCTGTTCTTCTTTTAGTGGACTATTACTAAAAAATCATCGTCGCGAGCCAGCTCGCGGTGAGTTTTTTTTTTAATAAAATATTAATATTTTATTAAAATAATGCAAAAATTCCCTCTTCAACTTGGAGTGAGAATGCAATAATTGCTCTCAACTGAAGGAACTCCTCTTTTTCCTGTCAAGTTGCAGTGAACTCAACTCTTATTTGAAGCCAACTGTTGCTTCAAAATTTTCAACCTCACTTCAAGGCAGATAAGTGGTGCAAGGATAATTTCTACCCTCTGCTACCTCAGCTTCACCTGGTGCCAACTCTCAGTCAACACCTTCCTAGGATCTGATGCACAAGCACTCTCACTAGGCACCTAGCAGTGAAGTGGCAGTTTGCCTTCCCTCCTGCAAAAAATATCCTCGGCTCTGATTACCAATGATATAGAATCAAAATGTATGAAGCTACTTTATTCATGAAATACAAGTAATATATAGGATTACATAGTAATCTCATGTAGCTTAAGTGGTTGCAACAATCTGCCAAACATGGCCAACCACTTAACTACTAGTTAAAAAAATGCTAACTATGGATGTCCACTAACTGCTAGAAGACAAAAAAGATCTCTAACAGTTAACTAACATCTAAAAACATGCTAACAACATGCTAACAACCTATTTCTAACATGGGCATACTATGCCTCACATGAATACTGATAAGACCCCAAGGTATTACTATAAAATTATTAACAAATTAATGTAAATGTAATCGTAGGCCACTCAAAGGGGGCTCCCTTGTAATCGCTTTGCCACTATAGGGGGCTCCCTCCTTAGAATCTATGCTTATTATTCTACTTCTTGGATGATTTGATATGGATGGCAAAACTAATATATATATCTACCCTAAATCTACGTTGGTGAAGAGACATGATGGTTCACGTATGAAGAGACGTGATGGTTCATGTTATGAAGGGTTGTGATGGTTCACTTTATAAGTTAATAATATAATAATTAAATGATTAATAATACTAACTAATACTAACTAATAATGTTAGGATTGAGGATCCTAACATGCCACCCTCCTTAAAAAGAGATTTTTCCTCAAAACTCAAAGTGAGAAGCTTTGTCCTTTGTTTTCCAAGAAGGATTTGTGTAAGTTCTTGGACTTTTTTAATGGCATCCTTTCATAGGCAGGGATATCGAGAAGGATGAAGCATTAGCGGGGGGTTACCAAGAACAATAGTAGAATATTCCTTAGGAAAATCATGATGACGATGGGAGGGCAACCCTTGGGGTTCCTCAAATACTTTAGAATTATCCATCAAAAGTGATGGTAATGATTTCATATCCTTTTTTGGTTCCTTGGTAGAGCCAATAGAGAAGGAGTGTGTAGTCACTCTGCATTGGTTTCGAATAGGTTTGGTCATATGGCAAGAACTCACTATTGGTGAGGAAGGTATGTGTAGGTCTTGTAGAGTGCATGTTTGGCTAGCATTGATCACTTTGGGTATGTATACCTCATCCTTGCTTGGTACATCAATAACTTCTTGCACATCGACCTCATTGTCTTCATTGCGGTGAGTAGGTGCACTGGTTTATTCGGACACAACTACCTCATCTGCTTGCTCTATGGAGAGACATGGATCAAATTCCTTCAATAAATACAATGTTAGTGTAACACATTTATGGTGGGGTCCAAATTGTTCATCACAATTATCACATAGTCCTTTTGCTCGTCGTTCCTTCATCTCCTCAAAGCTAAGATGTTTAATTCGTAAATTTTGGTTATATTTGGGGGTTGTGTAAGTGCTTTGTGACCTTCCATTATGCATAGGTTTGGGAGCTATGTAAGTGGTTGACAATTTTTCCATAAGTGGTTTCCCTAATCGTTGTTGTACATTAATTTTATCTTCAGCTAATTTTGCCAATCCATAGGTCTGCATCATGGTATAGGGATTGAACCTTGTCACCTCCATTCTAATTTCCTCTTGTAATCCCCTAATGAATCCATTGATGAGAATTGATTATTCCAATCTTGTGTTGTGTTTGGTGATATCCTCAAACTGAGTTTGAAACTCACGCACATAAGTGATTTGATGAAGATCTTTGAGCAATTCCTACATGACTGGGTCCCACATGGCTCTGATACCAAATGGTAAGACCCCAAGGTCTTACTACAAAATTATTAACAAATTAATGTAAATGTAATCGTAGGCCACTCAAATGGGGCTCCCTATGCTTATTATTCTACTTCTTGGATGATTTTATATGGATGGCCAACCTAATAGATATATCTACCCTAAAGCTATGTTGGTGATGAGACATGATGGTTCACGTATGAAGAGACGTGATGGTTCACGTTATGAAGGGTTGTGATGGTTCACTTTATAAGTTAATAATATAATAATTAAATGATTAATAATACTAACTAATACTAACTAATACTGTTAGGATTGAGGATCCTAACAAATACAAAGTGCAAGAAATAGGAATAATAATAAATAATATATTAACTTAGGCTTAAGTGAATAAGCCTAAGTTATCCTCAACACCTTATGATTGATGACCCATTGATCATACCTCATTTGTGCCAAATATCAATCTCCCTCAAGCCAAGCAGGGCAATCCACATAAGACCTCCATATGATGTCATAGGCCTATAGCCAAGTTAATGAGCCTGTGTAGTGTACAAAGTCCCCTATATGATGGTGACTGTACCACTCCTCTACATCCCAAGGCTATCTAGCTCCATAGAACTATGACCTAGCTACTATAGTGGTGATCTCCTATGGAAGGCTTATTGTGTGGTCTATCCTAATATGCTACCAGCCCCATATCTGTAGAAGTAGGTTGTATACTACCCCAACCCAACCTTATCACTGAATCCTATACAACTCATCATAGAGTTACACCAAAAGTGGACTCCCCTAAGCTATAATGATTAGCTTAGGACTATCTATCAGATTTTGCACCACTGCTAGGAGGTTCCATGGGAACCTCACTCTAGATGTATAAGGTAGAAGCATGTTGTAGATGATATGCATCAAAAGGGCCTAGTATCGTGTGAATATGTTAGCCCGATACCAAGGGGATGATAGAAACTTTTTCATGTTGAATGTCTGCCAAGGATGCACATGCCTCATCATTGAAAACCCTAGCAAAAACTACTAGCCTCTATCTAGTAAGCAAGGATATGATGGTCTATATATCAAAGGGAATCCTAAATATCCTATTGAAATCCTCTAGGGTAATAGTCATCTCGCCAGTTGAGAGATAAAAGGTGTTGATTCGATAGTCCTATCTATGGACTAACGTAGTGAGGTAATATTGATTCGACATCGTCATCAAAAATTGAGCAATGTACATCAAACCTTGTGCATCAAACTAATCCCAGTCTATGTGAAACATGAGGGGTAGTATCTCAACTAGAAACTTAGGCTCCCAAGCCCATGCAAATGAGCTAATGTGTAAAACAAGTGTCTAATCAAATGAACTTACAAAACAAAAATAAAAAAAATAAAAAAATAAAAAAAAATTCTAAGGTTTGTGGCTACTTAATTTGACATCGGCTTATGTAGCAGCCATTAATGCCAATAGTGGCTAGCTACCAATAGTCAAAAATTTAATCGTTGGGATTTCAAATCGATTGACCTTAGTGATAGCATCCCCTTTTTACAAATTGGATTACACCCTGAGTGATAGGGTCTGCCCTCGCCCAAAAATCCAAAATAAAAAAATGAAAAAAGCTAAAACTAAAGGAAAACCACCTAAATTAACCTAGTTCTAAGCCTAACTAAGGGTGTGGTTCATTACCAACAAACTTAGTGAGGTTTATTTATCAGTTTCTTAGTTTGGTTTATTTTTACCCATGAATTAACAAAGCTAGGGTTTGATAAATGCCCGTGAAGCTCTGGCTCCTCTACTCATTGAAGATTCATCATGCTCTACCATGATGTCAGGTATGTCAGCAGCATTTTGGGTCACTTTCTCATTTTTCTTCTCAAAGCTCACTATGCAAATTGATAACTAGAAAATAATGAATTGAAAAACCTAATTTTCTTTTTTATATTTTTTAGTTTTATCGCATCCACTACTTGTGTTAGCGGCTAGCAAGTGCGTGTTGCCTATGCTTACAACGATCACAAAAATTTCAAAATTGCACCACCTATGTTGATAATGACTAAGAAGAAGCAATAAATACCCTCAATTTTTCACCATGGGAGGCTTCAAAATGGATAAATAAGCATATCTAATGGTCTAGAATCATCAAAATTTGCAAAATAATATCAAACATCATAAAATAAAAATTTCTAAAAAAATTGAAAAATCATCAAAATTAACAAAAAAAATCAAATACAAACAAAATTTCAAATACACCTTGTACCTATTTATTTACCCTATACACTTGGTGGTTGTAGCGACTTACAATCCATGCAATCTAGCAGGATGAGTAACTTACCATAAGGTCATTTTAGCCAAATTAGTCATTGAGATGCTTTTCTTCAATCCCAAATAAGGCCATGGTTGTTGGACTGCCCCATGAGAATGAGGCGTTCATATCATTTTTTCCATGATATTTTTAGTAGATCATCGAATGATTCATCACATGCTACAAGGAATTTCTATCATATTGATTCCATAAGAAGGCCATTACAGACAGAATGCTCCATAGGATAGCGATGTACAATTACTATTAAGGTTTGAAATCACACCTATGATAAGACCTGTCATATAACAAAATGCAAACTATTAAATCATATAAATTATTCATCTTGGTCAAGTGACTCATCATTTTTATAAATTGTCCTTCCCTCATCGAATCGTTGCTTGAGGGGTAGTCATAATAACAATATCATAATCAAAATCAACAAAGGATCACTCGATCATGTCAAATTGCATTTGTCTTATGAATCATTGCTAATAACTATTAGAAGGTTATCTTGTTGCTTGGGGTAAAATTAAATATGCTGAAACTAATTTTTTTTTAACTCTAACCCTTGGACCATTGTGAATGCTAAGAAACACTGAACCAATCGAATCAGAAAGCTTCAAAGTTTTATGCAAATTAAGCCTTTCATCCATTTGGATGTAATGATTCAAAAATACGTGTCCTTTTTATGATTGGGGTATCTAATATTGATTCGATCAATGATCATCATGCAACCTAGAATACGACTTTAGTTGGTCTATTTTTTCTCAGTGTTGTGTTCCCATAATGCATCACAAAAAGGGCATCTGTAGACACCTAAAATGCATCATGTTTAGGAGAATTCACATATGGGCACCCTTGTAGACCATTTGAATGATCTTGGACCTTTCCAAGGGTTAGAAATGGTTCTAACCACTCATTTAGGATAAATTTGTCCTATCCAAACTCAACTATTGTTGATTAGAGTGGCTTCTAGAATAGCCATTGACACTCAAAGCGGCTATGATATAGCTACCCTGAGTGAGAGTGGCTAGCTCTAAAATAAACTCGACCCCAAGGGTTGAGCCAAAAATCAGTTATAATTACTACAACAACTGATTTAGAGTGTTTTCTGGTGAGGAAGCTTTTGGATGCTTCCTCCCAACTGCTCCAACCTCTCAATTCTTTATCTTGGCTTCTCAAAGAAGCTATGATGAGGAATTGGGGAGTCTATAATACCCCCCTCCAAATTAGGGAAAAATTCTAGCATAGATTTCAATATTAATGCAGTGAAGCCCTACTTAATTGGAGAGTCACTTGTAGCCTCTAAGGAGTGCATACTTGCTCTCCATTTGGAGAATCATGACTGCATTTGAAGCAATGGAGATCTCAAGAGCTTGAGGAGCAAGCTTGACAATTGCCACTCATCCACTCCAAATCTAGATGAATTACATCACAAATCCATTCCAGAACACTTTGGTGACCCTTAACCATCAATTTAACTAGTAAATTGTGTTTTTCACACCTTGATTCAAGAGGCATAAGTTTTACTTCATGGTCACTATCATTGATAGTGGCTTGTAGGCCTCCACAATTTACGGTAGCAGTGGCTAGGGTTTGATATATGATTTACTCATTTTTAGTCTAGATTATTATTTATTCATGCTTTCCTAGCCTAAATTAGGGTAGATTTGTCATTTTTACTTCATTTGCATGATCAAATAACAATATTAGAGGTAGCTTTACCTTGATTTTGTCATATTTGCTAGATTCAATTAATATCCTTATATTAGATTTATTTCTTGTTTTTCTTGCAAATTTGATGCTATATTAGTTAGATCTACTTATCTTCAAGCATACTTTACATTATTTTAGCATTCTTTCATGCATATTTGCTTATATTTGCATATCTCTATGTTTTATTGCAAGTTTTATCACATGCTTTACAATTTCTTGACAAGAGCCTCATCATGAGAGGCCTCATATGCTCCTAATTGTGTTTTGTTGTTTCTTGCATGTAGATTACAGGTTCTTGGCAACTTCAAAGTATTCTTGACATCATTTCCCTCTAAAAAATGATAAGGAGGTATCGATAAGCCCTCAATCAATTCGTGTCGAATCTAGAAGGCCTGTGGATTGCATCACCCCCATTTGGGGCTTCACATATTTGTAATCATTGTATCAAGAATCGATATCCCTAAGAGGGACCTACTTGTAACCAAATTTTATCAATGAATTAATAAAAGGAAGCTTTATATTTTGTCAATTCATTGTCATCTAGGTATTATTACTTTATCTTTGGTATAATGTTACAAATAGTTTAGGTGCATATTTTCTAGGATCGTACACAATACATATATCCAATCATAATTTCACTATTGCTTATCTTAGTAAAAAATTAGAAAAATATAATTCAATCCATCATACAATTTTTTTACCCAACTTTCCTTAACTTTAGAGCACTACACTACTACAAAACCGACCTCCTATCCATAGTACCAAAAGATGAATTTTGTTCCCTTTCGGGTTGATGATATCAGCCAATATAAGGTTAGCAGTGTTGCTCCTCGAAGAGAACTGGTGATTGGATTAAACACCCAAAACCATGAAGGGAACTCCTAATTAAGCCATGGATGTATTCCAAAGGGACCTTGCATAACATTCATAAGACTCCATATCCAAATTACTGAAGTCTAGTTCAAACACACTCACAGGAATGATTAACTCAGCTTCCAAAAATTGTTCTGCAAGCTAAAAATTCAAGTGACCAAACCATTCTCACATCCACCATATTTTTTAGGGCTCAAGAGAAATTTTCTCTTTTCTCGACAAGGCATAACATAGTATGCATGCATAATTATTACCCCTAAGGTTTTTCTTAACTCTAACTCACCTTCTACCAATAGAGGACTCCAAAATAATTCAAGACAACTCTTGTATCTACTACCACAAGGTCAATAACTCATAGTTGAAGCTAAAACCAAGAGCAATATTTATACCTTCAATTAGGTATACAAAAGTATTTACTCAACATAAACTACTACTTCTATGAATACGTAGTGAGAGCATAAGCAAGGGGTACTAGGTTAGATTAATAACCTAATGACTTACTCTAACAATAAACTCAACCATCCTAACTAAATAAAACAACTAAGGAGGAGCTTTGATAGTAAATAAAACCATCAACTTGTTAGCCCATACAAGCCATATTTAAGATCTTCTATTCTATTTTAACACACATAGGTCAATGCACTACAAATATTGAAGCAATGAGTGCAATAAAGGGTCTCCAATATCTAAAGACAATAAAATAATACTTCTACTAGAGTATTGATAAACTCTTCTACTTACATTAATTAGAAAAGACAAGACATCAACGTAAAAGCATGTCTACCTATGATCAATGGTGGTTTGTGGTTAACCGAGTCTTTTTCCTCAATGTTCCACTCCAATTTTTCCTTCTGCAAAGTTGGCTGTAACACCTTCCTCCCAATTCCCTTTTTCTTCACTATTTTTCATGGGCACTCAAATGAAACTGCTTTGCCCTTTTGTTTCATCCCAAATCAATGTGAGTTCTCCCCTTAAATGCCATGATGCCCCCATCCTTGCTCCCACTACTTCATAATTATTAGACACTCAACCAAAAATTTAACAATATTTCCCTTATAATTAACAATTATTAGATAAAAAAGGAAACCAAAACTCTTGTCCTTATCTATAATAATTTGCACATGAGTGTATAAAAATAACTTACGATCATAAGAAACATATTACAATTGATATCAAGAAATCCACCATACTTAATATGCTTACCAAAAATTTTCCTTCATTTTTTGAAGAGATCATATTTCTAAGATACAATATAAATCCAATAATTTTCACTAAGGTTTTGTAGTTAGTAACCTTGTAAGCAACATTTAATCTATCTCTTATATACAAATTATGTCAATTCATTAAGTAAGAGAGAGACCATCTATCAAGTTGTTTCTTTTTCAAAGAGTATGTCCATATTTAGGACACATTGATTCTACATAAATGAAAGTCTATTAGTAGCATCATATTTTATCCTTTAAAACCTATGTTGCATAATTCAACATAATTTTTCAGTCATTCCTTTAGTTAGAAGAGCATCCAATTGCAATAAAATATTCATAATGCATAACCTTTGATAAATCCAACCAAAACAAAGGGTCTACCAAGAGAGGGTCATGACATACTCCCCCCATAGGCTTAACATAGTCCTTCGTGTTTTCATCCAAATTCTTAAATAATATTAATTTTCATTTTGCTTTTTCAAGCAAAAATAGAAAGTGTTTCTGCATTGCTACTTTTTCCAAGTAGCATTTCTCTTGAAAATATGGTCCCACTATACCTTGCATTGTTGAGGATCCCCTTTCCACATCAATTTGGATCAAAACTCAAGGGTTGTTATTGGTTGAACCTTGATAGGCTTTGGGTTCACCATATGCAAATTAGAAAAGTCCCACACATGCTCAAGGTTAGCAACATACTTTCTAAGTAAAGAAATGTGAAAAGTTTTATGAATATTAGAAAAATTGGGTGGTAAGGCAAGTCAATATGTAACTCGACTAATATTCTCTATGATTTCAAAGGATCGAACAAAGCGGGGGTCTATTTTCATGGACTTAATAACACTCTTCATCGATATCACCCTTAGAAACACTTTATCACCAACTTCAAACTCACATGGTTTTCTATTAAAATTGGTATAGCTCTTTTATAAATTTGTAGCTTATTTTATATGTTCCTTGATCATCCTTAGTTGCTCCTCCATATCTTTGACCATATCTAGACCCAATGCAATTTAGTTTGCTAGATTATCCCACAATAAGGATGTCCTACATCTCTTACCATACAATGCTTCAAAGGATCCATCCCTAGAGTTGAATGTTAAACCTTATTGTAAGAAAACTCAACTATATGTATGTAATCTCCCCATTGAGTCTTCTAATATATATTTTACATGCAAAGCACATCCTCCAACACCTAGTTTACCCTTTCAATCTATCCATCAATTTTTGGATGATAATCAAAATCTATATTCAATCTAGTAACAATGGTATGATGCAAAGCTTACCAAAATTTGGATGTAAATCTTGAGTCCCAATATAATATAATTAATTTTAGAAATCCATGTAGTTAAAATATCTCTTTGTAAAATCTCTTAGCCATGACCACAATATCATCTTTAATGTTTTCAAGAATAAAATACACAACCTTGGTTAGTCTATCAACCAACACTAGGATCACATCATGCTAGAACCAATTTTTAGGTTGTCCAATAAATTCCATTGCAATTACTTACCATTTTTGCATAGGTACATCATGTGGATACAATAATCCCATAAGATGTTTTCATTTTTCCTTAAATTTTTTTGTAGTTTAGGCAACAAGCAACAAGTTCAATTGTGTCCCTCTTCATTCTAGGCCAGATTAAAGTTTTCTTCATATTCTCTCTCATATTTGCTCCCCCAGGTGAGTAGAATATGGTGATTTATGCACCTCATTCAATACCATATTTCTTAAATCACTGGTCTCAACAATATCTATCTTGTCCTTGAAGCATAGGAATCCATCATTGAAGCTAAAATCTTGGTTATATTTTGGGTTCCTTTCCATATTTTTAAAACTTTGGTTGTAGTAAGCATCTTGCTTCTGCATATTCCTGACTTGTTCTATTAAGTCTACATGGATACATGATAAGCTAGTTATGTGTGTACTCCTACTCAAAGAATATGTAACTTTGTTCTCTTTTTCTTTAATGTACTCAATGCCAAAAGCATACTTTGTAAGAAATTATATCCACCACCTCTATCTAGAATTAAGTAAATGTTGGGTAAATATGTACTACAAACTCTGATGGTCTATCCTTAGCTCAAAAGTTCTTCCTACTAGATAATGTCACCAACTCTTGAGGGCAAACACTACCACTGCTAGTTCTAGGTCATGAGTTGTATAATTGACCTCATGCTACTTCAACTTCCTTGACCAAAAAGCTATCACTACTTCTTCGTGAGAGATTACTCCTCCCAAAACTTCCATAGATGCATATGTACACATCGAGAAAATCCCTTGAGGATTAGGTATCCTCAATATAGGATCTATGGTAATATTTTATTAATAAAATCAAAAGTTGCCTCACATTTTTTTACCACTTAAATTCTTTTTCTTTCCTCAGTAGGTTAGTCATTGGAGAAGTTATCCTGGCATAGTCTTTCACATAACGCCTATAGTACCCTATGAATCCCAGGAAGGTTCAAACTTTTGTCACATTGGTGGGCAATGACCAATTTAGAATAGCCTCTATTTTCTTAGGATCTACTACTATCCCTTATACCAAAACAATTTGACCTAGATGATGAGGGTCATTTATCATTCATCATTTAGTAATTATATGTCAGTCCAGGGCGGTGTCGAAAGGTTGTATACGATAGGAAGTGTCATAGTTGCAGATTTAGTTTATCCAAGAACATGTTTTTATTGATGGATCAGTTATTGTTTTGGGGGGTTTGGTGTATCTTCCTAATGTCTAACTAAGGAAATCAAATTGCAGAAGCTGAAACTAAATTTAAACTACAAGAAAATGAAACTGCAAAATCTAAAATTGATAAGAAATAAAATGCTGCTAAATTGACCACAAAGCAAATTGTGGAAAAGTAAAATGTAGAGTGGAAATTCACACACACAATTGCAAAAATTAACCAATGATAAAACTCATGATGATTTGAACATAAGGGGAACCAAATTAATTTTTATTGTAGTAAAACTAAAGATGACATAATTCTAGAAATTGCAGAAAATGTTGAAAATGATGTAATTCTAGAAATTACAAAAAATGTTATGAATGATGCCATTACAGGTCAAATGCTAAATATTGTTCTAACACATAATTAAACCTATTCTAGATGTTATGGTGCAATTCTAAAATGAAAATTAATGCTACAAATAAATGCTGACAGAGTTTTGCTGATCTGCTGTAGCAAGAAATCAACAAGAAATTCCTGTCACTGAGCTCCCCTTCCTCTGATCCTGTAAATGGGCCTTTGCTTCCAGAACCAGAAGAGGGTGAATAATTATACCAAGTAAATTAAATGTGCACTATAAACCATCAAATGCTAATAAAATCTGAAAAATGCACCTTTTATTCCATCTGCAACTGCATTACAGTAATGCAAGAAAAATCTACAATTTACTGTAATGCTACAAAGACTTTTCCTTCTACTCACTTCTGCTAATGAATATCTCTAATTATATATATATTATCTATTATGCTAAATCATGCTGGGAGCTTTATTTATAAGACAAATTTGATACATCTATTTACTGAGTTTTAGGGATTTCCAACTATTTATAAAATAGTTTCCTGGAATGCAAGGTTATAATTTGTCAACCTTTATCCCTTTATCCCAGATGGTCCACCTATGGTGAAGTAACAAAGTCCAAATAGGGTGGAATAACTATTTTGTCAATTTCCAATCATGATTTCCATATTTTTGGTGCATTTTGACCATTTTTTGTTGTTCCTGCGCTACTCCCTATTCCTGCATCGCTTATTCTTGCATTGCTCCGGAATAGTAGGCAAGTGACCATTCATTGTTTATCTGCACTCCAAACACATAGGGAGTAACTTGTTGAATTTTCCTTATCTTGTACACCCTTCTATATTGGTGGCATGTGTTGGAGTGACTGATTCCAAGCCTTATTGTATATGTACAGTTGGCTAGAACTATCATAGTTATAGCCTGTTTTTCTGCATAGTCAGCTACAGTGGACAAGTTCTTGGTGCATTTTTCCATTTGAATTAGTTTAAACAGAGGAAAACAATATTACTAAGCACCATATATTCAACAAGGTCTAAATTTCTATAATACTACTAATTAATTAACTAAAAATAGGTGAAATTGCAGTAAAAACAGTAAAACAAAGTATATGCACTTTGTCATTTTAGAATATGCAAACATCATTATATAATGCATTTTTCCCATAATTAACATAAAAACATAGTAAAAAGGGTGAGTCAAATAGTTATAATGTATCAAAAAGTGTTCATGGATGAGGTAATTCTTGGCCTCATCATTTTCCCCCCAACTTATGGTAATGCATGCCCTCATGCATTTTGTGCAGCTACAGAGGCACACAGATCCAAGTCTAGATATCTCTCCTAAAATTTTAGCAATGCGCCACCAATTTTATAGAATCCATTGATTGCTTTGATGGACTAAAACCATTGTTGGAAGTGCATATCAGGTTGTGGGTCAGTATCAAAGAAGTAGGGGTTGGAAGTGATAATTATGGACATCTTGTATCTTAGACCTATCCAAAGCTCCTTGATTTCTAAGATAATTTGGACAATGCCTTCTACCCTTCTTCTTGACCACAACAAATTAGTGGGAGAAATTGGCTCCCTTTTATGTAGAGAGATAGATAACTCACCCCATCTATTTTTATAGGCTGCCAAAGCATCATCAAAGAAGTCTGCACAAAAACTCTGAAATTGAGTTATACATTTGTGAAGGTTCCCTAGATAGAGTTGTTTCATTCTGATATCCCGCATGAAGGTATAATGAACATTTGTACAATCCTTGTGATTCAGGGGAGCAGGCCTGATAAGTAAAACAACTTGTGATTCCAATTATTTAGTTAATTTCTTTTCTATGTCCCAATAGATATGATTTTGCAGAGTGGACATGAAGGCTCTCAGCTATAAGTCACCTATATAAATATGAGGCAAAAACATACTTTCTGTTGGCAAAAAGAAATTATGCAAAAATAACTCACATAACAGGTTTTGTTGCTCTGCTGGACTCTACAAAAATGCCTCCACAAACTCTCTAGGAGTTTTCAACTAATGAGGCAGCTCAGAAGTAAGTCTCATGATTTTCCAACGAAGGTATCTCTCCTTGAGTAGGAGGCTATAAAACCTAGGTGGTCTTCTGCATTGTATTGCATATTCTGCAATCTGGCATACATCCTACACCTGTGATTTTAACCTATTAATTTGTGTTTCCTTCTCTTCTAATTTGACTGTTGTAGATGTTAAAGTGACAACCTTTCCTTCTAACTGATGACACTGGGTCATCCAATATGCTAGGTCTTCATTGTACCTATTTAAAGGCACTGTGTTTGGGGGCCTTACAATGGGTTGCATTTGTGCCACTATATTTACTTGTACACCAACTTCCATAGTTGGTGTTACAACTGGAAAATTTGTTTGTGTTCCTTGTTCTACTGTAACTGTAATAATTGGATTAGTAGAAACAAGAGGAGAGAGTGTGGATACCTGGTCTTGAGCTGCAAACTCTTGTTCCTCCATAGAAAGTGTTTGTGTTTCCTTCTGAAGGGCAGTGTCATTTTTAGCTTCTTCAGATATTTCTATTTGTGCTTCTTCTCCAATAGGTAATCTTTGTGCAGGTGTTGTGTTATCCTCTGATTGTTCAGCTAAATCCAATAGGATCTATGCCCATTCATCAGGTGATGCCTCTGCTATCTCTGTAGATTTATGTTCCAGTTGAGACAATTTTTTTTGTAGATCTTGAATTTGCTGCTGAAGCAAGGAAATTTGTTGATATTTGTGTTTTATGGTTTCTTCATCCTGTTCAATCCAATGGTTCTAGGTTTTAATAAAACTCTTTGCAACATGCAATTGAGTGTGGATATCGATTTCTTCTTCAGACTTAGAATGCACTGGAGTGTGCACATCAATCCTAGCTGGTTCAAAATCAGAATTCAAATGCTCCTCAGAATCAGAGTCAGTATAATCAACTAGTGGACGTATAGGGCTTATTGGAGTTTCTTCTATGGTTGTGTCCAGTTCCATTGTTTGTATCCTTGTGTTTGTCATTTTTGTTTCAATGTATTTTTCCTGTGCATCTTCTATTCTAACTTCTCCTTCACTTGATAGACAGATTGGGTCCATGATATTTATTGGTGTTTCTGGTAGGGTTTTAATTTTTTGAAGTCTAGTAGACCTTCTTAACCCTGTAGAACCTAGATATTTCTTAGAAGTTGTAGTTTTTGGATGTTCTAGAGCAACTGCAGATGTTGCTATTGATTCAGGAGAAGATACAGGTTCTTCTGTTGATTTTGGAGAAGATGCATGTTCACTTGAACTCCCAATTTCTTCGCTAGGTTGTATAGTTTCTGCAAATGTTACCCTTTTTATTTTTAACTGGGAACCAGATGTGGATGCTTGTTGTTTTCTAGTTCGTGAAGATGGGGGATCATTTGGAGAAGGAGAAATTCTAATCTCAGAGAGATCTAGATTAGGGTTTTCTTCAAATTATTCCTCTGTTTCCTCTTCCTCTGGTGCAGAGTTAGAATCATTTGTTTCTGTCCATGGAGAGAAGAAGCGATCAAAATTCCTAGGGTTTCCCCTAAAGTGATACTTGCAAATGAGTTTGATGAGCCCATGGTTTTTAGGGCTTCCCTTCCCTGCTTGGTATTTTAGGGCCATAGATTTTAGCTCTTGATAAAGATATAAGGGAACATTGACCCTATATTCTAGTTTTACTGATCCATGGCATAGATGGTTGAGAATACGAAGGTGTGGGCCAGATACAACAAGAAATTGGCCATCACAAGTGATGTATCTCATAACCCACATTGCAACTTCGTCCCAAGGGGATGGTAAAATAGGTCTTTTTACCCCCTTACAAACATTCCTATGCATCAAGAATTCAATTTGTCCATCCCCTTCTTCCTTAAACTGATTAACTAGGTCAACTAAAATATTTCTCCTAGTTTTCACAATCTGCAAACCCTAAAGGGGTAATTCAGTGATTTGGCTAAGTATTTTAGGAGTTACCTGGATGGTCATCCCGTTAATGTGCACTTGGTTGTTGCGGAAGGTGCGTGCGAACTCTGTTGCCAAGCCCTCAGAATAACCATAAATTTTTTGTAGGAATGGCAGAAATCCTCCATCAGTAAATATTTGCAGAGATGTAGGATCTCTCTCCAGGTAGCTGATATTTTTAGGTTCAGCTCTGATTTTCTTTCCCCCCATGGTGTAGCCTTCTGCCTTCTATTTTGTGGTGTTTGTAAATTGCTGGACAGTATGAGCTTGTATCTGATTTTAGGGTTTTAATCATCGTAGTAGGAATAATTATAGTAGCGTAGGAACTGCTTCAGAACTTGTAGAGTAATCAGGGTAGGTGACATGGAAACATACGTGAAGTTATCAATCCTAAATTTCACTCATTCTTGTTATGGGTGCCAACTATCACATGCTATCTTGAGACTTGTCCCTTTTCAAAAGCAATTAAATCACTATAGGCCACGTGTCGTAGAATTTATTGCACAAAAATTCATTCCTGCGCTTAGTGATTTATTCCTACACTTAATAAGTTATTCTAGCATTTATACATAGCTCGTTTCTACACCTAAAGCAAAAACAACTTATTCCTAAGATTGGTGAATCATTTATGCGCTCTATAATATAAACAGTTTATTCCTGTGCCTGATGGATCATTCCTACGCTTTGGAATATAAACAGTTTATTTCTGTGCTTGCATTTTTAATTCCAGTGCACTTTTGTTTTTTCATTCGAGCGTAGAACTAGGCAGAGGCATTTTTGAAACACTGACAAGAACTTTCCATTTTTGATTCCCCTTTTTATATTCTTTTATACTAATCAAGGATATATACACTATATACTAATGATTTACATTATTTAGAAAATGAAAAAGACACATACCTATTATAACCATTTTATCTACATTTTGGGGTGCTTCTACTGAGATTTCTAGCTAATCAATCTTTGAACTAAGGTAGGTGCAATCTAAAAATAGAAGAAACAATGGTCATGAGACAAGACCGAATAGTGATGGTGAAACCAACTAGGTAAACATGTCGGAACACCGATTTTCATGTAAACCCAACTCAGGAGCACCTCAAAGAGGTTTTCACTTCTTGAATTTTTATTTTGTTGTTTTTTTTTTTGAAAAATGTTGTGTCAATCTGCTGAATTCGGTATGGAAGAAGTGTTTTCTTCCCAAATGTGTACAACCAAATTTTCCACTTGCTTGAGAAATTCTTCCTTGTTGTGTGGTTTGTGGTACATACGAAGACTATGTCCATTCACCAACAACTTGCATTGTGAGTCATCAATAGGGGTAAGGCAAACAGCTCCATTGTCAAACACTTCGTCAATTTGGTATGGTCCAAGCCATCTGGTCTACAAATTTCTAGGGAAATCCTTGTATTGTGAATCAAACAACAAGGCCCAATCACCTTGCTAAAATTTCTGCTGCTTTATGTGACTATCATGCCACATCTTTCGTTGTGCTTGGATTACCTCTATCTGATGTAGTGCATCCATGCGTAGTTCATCCAATGCATCAAGTTGCAGAATGTGATTTTCTTGTGCCTATGATAGATCAATACTGACTTCCAAAGCAGTTCGAAGAGTTAGTAATTCAAAATAAATAGGCAAAAGAGGTTTTTTTTCAAACACTAATTCATATGGCGTAATTCAAGTGGTATTTTTCCAAGTGGTATTATAAGCCCAAATAGCTTCTAGTAACTTATCCAACCAATTTCTTCTATGGACTACTATGGTTTTGGTTAAAATTCATTCTAATTCCCTATTAGTTACTTCAACTTGGCCATTGGCTTGTGGATGATAAGGTGAGGAATTTCTATGTTTGACTTGATAGAGTTGAGTGAAGGCTTCAATAAATTTTGAAGTAAATTGGGGTCCTTGATCTGTAGTGATGGATTGTGGGGCTCCAAAACGTAGAAAAATCTATGAATACAAAAAATCAGCAACTTTTTCTTCTCTAGCATGCTTAAAGGCACGACCTTCTACCCATTTGGTAACATAATTGGTACATACCAAGATATGTAATTTGCCTTGGAAAGGAGGATTAATAGGTCCTACAAAATCTAAACCCCATATTTCAAATGGTTCTATTCCTATTTGAGGTTGTAATGGCATTTCATTAGTAAAGGTGGGTTTTCCCATTCGTTGGCAGGGATCACAATGTCTAATGTACCTTTTTACATCTTTGTGCAAAGATGGCCAATAGTATCCGGTTCCCAAAATTTTGTGAATAGTGCTTTTGAATGAATAATGCCCTCTTGATGGTTCATCATGGCATGCTCGTAGGATATCATAGACTTCATCCTGGTGGATACACCTACGTAAAACATGATCAAGACTGCATTTAAACAGTAATCCTTCTATCCATTAAAAATAAGAGCTTTGCTTGATTAACTGTTTCTTTTGTTTAAAGGTAAAGTGAAGAGGAATATTCCCTGTAGCTAAGTAATTAGCTATGTCTGCAAACCATGGAGATTGTACAGAGACAACAAACAACTTTTCATATGGAAATGTATCTTCCACCACTTCTCTTGTATCTGCATTTGGTATTCTTGACAAGAAATCCATGACTACATTAGATTTATCAGGTTTGTTCACTATGGTAACATCAAATTCCTACAACAGAATCATCCAACAAATAATTCTTACACTAACCAATGGTTTATTCATCAAATATTTGATGGCAACATGATCCGTATGGATAAATACTTGGCACCCTATGATATAGTGTCAGAATTTTTTAATAGCATATATTACAACCAATAATTCTTTTTCAGTGGTAGTGTAGTTTTTCTTAGCTGCTGTCAAGTTTTTATTGATATAATAAATAGCATAATGTTCCCCATTTTCAATCTATCCTAACATAGCTCCAATAGCAATATTGGAAGCATCAGTTTGAATATGAAAAGGTAACTCCCAATTAGGATCTCTTAGTACAGGTGGAGTGGTTAATTTCTCCTTTAAGTCTTCAAAGGAATTTTGACATTTAGAAGACCAAAAAAATTCAGAATCTTTCATGAGTAAGGCAAACATAGGATTTGCTATGGTACTAAAATTAGAAATGAATATGTGATAAAAACCAATGTGTCCTAAGAAACTGCGTACATCAGTTTGAGTTTGTGGAGGAGGGAGGTTTTTGATGACTTCAACCTTCTTAGGATCAACCTTGATTCCATAAGAAGAGATATGATGTCCAAGAACAATTCCTTCCTCCATCATTAAGAAGCATTTCTTAGGATTAAGAGAAAGGTGGTATGTTTCACAACAAATCAACACTTTTTCAAGCTGTTCTAATTCATATTCAAAACTATCTCCAAATACTGTGAAGTCATCCATATAAATTTCAACACTTTCATTTGTTAAATAAAAAAAAATTGCTAAAACAGCTCTCTAAAATGTTGTTGGAGCATTACATAACCCAAAGGGTAAAACCCTATAAGAAAAGGTTCCCCAAGGACATGTAAAGGTAGTCTTTTCTTGATCTTCTGGTGCAACTTGTATCTGGTTATACCCGCTGAAACCATCAAGAAAACAAAAAAAATTCTTTCTAGCAAGGGTATCTAATACTTGGTCTATGAATGGTAATGGGAAATGATCCTTATGTGTGACCTTATTTAACTCCCTATAGTCCACACATACTCTCATTTTACCATTTTTAATTATAACAATGACCAGTGGTGAAACCCACTTACTGTCTGAAATTGGATAAATGAATCCAACATCTAAGAGTTTTTCAATTTCCTCTTTCACAATCTCCTTTAAAGCGGGATTCAAGCATCTCTGAGGTTGCCTTACTGGTTTTACATCTTTCGTGTATATCATATGTGTACATACCTTAGAATGAATGCCTGTCATATCCTTATAGTTCCATGCAAAATCTTGAACATGTTTCTGTAATACTATAAACAATTTGGTTTCTTGGTCCTCAGTTAGCCAACTATTAATGTTCAAAAATTTACCTGGCTATATTTCAATTTATTTGATCCCTGGATGTATAGAACTAGTTGCTTCATAGTTATTGATTAATGCATTTAATGGACAATTATGTGGTTGCAGAGTATGAAATACTCTAGAATATGTCTCAGAGATGATACCTGATGGAATCAGAGGACATTTGAAGGTGTTAAGGAGATGATGATGCCATCCATGTGGTAGTATGAATGATCTTTCCTAAATAGGCATGGATGACAGAAGTTTTGAATTTTGTTCCTCCTCTTACCACAACAACAGATGAACAAGAATTTTATCATCGGTTTGTCCTTCTAATTGTTATGTTTCAATTAGGACAGTTTTGTTCTCGACTATTTCTTTTTCTGGTGTAGTGATTTCCTCAATATGTTCCTTTACTACAACTATAGCCAAGGTGGCAATGGTTTCTTGTTCTTCATCAGATTCAGGATACCAAATTTGTCCAGAAAATTTAGTTGATGGTTGAGCTGGTGGATACAAAGAAATTTTCTTTAGGTCAACACCATTAGAAATGGTCATTTCCCCTGACCTGCAGTCTATAAAAGTAGCTACAGTAGCCAACCAAGGTCGTCCTAGAATGATAGGGTATCCATTGATTGAATTTCTAGGTTGCAACACTAAGAAGTCTAAGGATATTCCCAAGAAGAGACTTCAATGGGTATATCTTCTAGGATACCTTTTAGTTTAGCAACTAACCTATATGCCATTTCCAAAACTGTGGTGGTAGGACTGAGATTTTTGAGCTGTAATTTTTGCATTGTGTCCTTAGTCATGACATTAATTGCAGCTCCGAGATAAATTAGAACATTAGGAATTTGCATTAATCCATAGTAATTGTAACTATTGGACTACCTGGGTCACTATATTTGGGAGGAACTAGTTTCTCGGACAATAAATCAGCTAATTTTCCTTCTACCTGAACAATTTTAGGAAAGGCCTTCTTTTTACCAGGTTTCTTGATACATAACTCCTGAATAGTATTTTTGATTAAAGGCACATCCCTTATTGCTTGCAAAAAAAGGAGATAAATTGACATATTTTTAAGTTCTGTCACTAATTCTAATTTAGGGGCAGTATCAATATGATCAAACCTTTCAGGGTATGGTAATGCTACTAGAGAAGATTCCTGCATTTTTTTTGTTACTTCTTCCTTTTGTTTTTGTTACACTATCTCCTGATTTGGAGGTTCTTGTTTCTCACTAATTTCTTCAATGGTGGGTGGAACAGGTTCAGGTAAAAAATTCCTTGAATGCAGCTGGATGTTACTACAGTCAAGTACATGAACTGCAATAGAGTATTTAGACCCAACCTCATAAACATGGGTTGTTTGTCTAGTATTATTTGGGTTAGTCACAGGCTGAGATAGGAGTGGAGGTTGTTTCAATGGTTGTGTTTGTTGATGTTGTGTTCTTCCCTAAAAAAATGGATTAGGAGCAAACAATAAGTTTTGAGCTTGCCCTTGATACCTTTGCTGTCCTTGATATGGTTGAAATTGTTGTCCCCATATTTGTCCTTGCTGTGTCCATTGTGGATGAATTGTATGCCAAGGTGGGTTCATCCACCTAGAATGTGACCAATCTGAAGGAGCTATCCAAGGTTGGTTCCAAGGTTTTGCAGAGACTTCTGCATGTCCCCATGGCATATTCATATTCCAGGGAGGTTGTCCCAAATTTGGAAACTGAGGAGCATTGGGATACTTTGTATAGCCACCACTAGATCTCTAACCAATAGCATTAATTTCTTCTGTTTGGGTGCCCAAAATAGATTTTAGATGAGGCAAAAAAGGACATCTATCTATTGAATGTTCCTTGGAACAATTTTCACAAATAGAAGTTTTGTTTAAAGGGAAATCTTGCAAGGCATGCTTATTTTTGCATCTCAGGCAATAAATTGCCAAAGGTGGTGAAGAATTGGGTTTTGTGTTTCTCATGGGAGCATCTAGATCTAGATCCAACCGTATGGGGTATTCAAAAGTCTTAGGAGGATCATCAACATACCCACCTAGTGGTGGTGGTGGTGCTTCCATAGTTGTTTTCTTTCTTGAGTTTGATGAGGATCATTTAGGATTAAGGGAATGTTTAGCAGAAAGTGCTACAAATAGCTCTTGTTCTAATATTTCCAAAGCTTCAGTTGGTGAAGAAGGTATTTCTTACTCAGGAAATTCTTCATCTGATCATTAATAACGCCTTGGTGGTTCAAAAATAGTTCTGATAAACCTCCCTCTTTTGTCTCTTGGCCTATGCATTCATGCCTATTCACTAAATAAACTGAAATGCAGTATTTCAAAAATTGTAACACAATTCTTGACCTGTTTCACTTTTCCTAACAACACCGTTTTTTCCTTGAAAATAATGCCAAAAATGATGAGGGTCATTGATCATTCATCATTTAGTAATTATATGTCAGTCCAGGGCGATGTCCAAAGGCTGTATACGATAGGAGGTGTCATAGTTGTAGGTTCAGTTTATCTAAGAACATGTTTTTATTGATGGATCAGTTAGTGTTTTGGGGGGTTTGATGTATCTTCCTAATGTCTAACGAAGGAAATTAAATTGTAGATGTTGAAACTAAATTTAAACTGTAGGAAAATGAAACTGCAAAATCTAAAATTGACAAGAAATAAAATGCTGCTAAATTGACCACAAAGCAAATTGTAGAAAAGTAAACTATAGAATGGAAATTCACACACACACTTGCAAAAATTAACCAATGATAAAACTCATGATGATATAAATGTAAGTGGAATCAAATTAATGTTTATTGCAGTAAAACTGAAGATGACATAATTCTGGAAATTGCATAAAATCCTAAAAATGATGTAATTCTAAAAATTGCAAAAAATGTTGTGAATGATGCCATTACAGGTCAAATGCTAAATATTGTTCTAACACATAATTAAACCTATTCTAGATGTTATGGTGCAATTCTAAAATGAAACTTAATGCTACAAATAAATGTTGACAGAGTTCTACTGATCTGCTACAACAAGAAATTAGCAAGAATTTCCTATCACTGAGCTGCCCTTCCTCTGATCCTGTAAGTGGGCCCTTGTTTCCAGAACCAGAAGAGGGTGAAAAATTATACCAAGTAAATTAAATGTGCACTATAAATCATCAAATGCTAATAAAATCTAAAAAATGCACCTTTTATTCCATCTGCAACTGCATTACAATAATGCAAGAAATAATGTAGGAAAAATCTGTAATTTACTGTAATACTACAAAGACTTTTCCTTCTACTTACTTCTGCTAATGACTATCTCTAATTATATATCTATTATCTATTATTCTCAACTGTATTGGGAGATTTATTTATAAGACAAAGTTGATACATCTGTTTGCTGAGTTTTAGGGATTTCCAACTATTTATAAAACAGTTTCCTGGAATGCAGGGTTATAATTTTTCAACCTTTATCTCTTTATCCCAGATGGTCCACCTATGGTGAAGTAACGGAGTCCAAATAGGGTGGACTAACTTCTTGGTCAATTTCCAATCATGATTTCTATGTTTTTGGTGCATTTTGACCATTTTTTGTTGTTCCTGTGCTACTCCCTATTCCTGCGTTGCTTATTCATGCACTGCTCCGGAATAACATGTAGGTGACCATTCGTTGCTTATCTATGCTCAAAATGCATAGGGAGTAACTTGTTGACTTTTCCTTATCTTGTACACCCCTTTGTATTGGTTTCATGTGCTGGAGTGACTGATTCCAAGCCCTACTATATATGTACAGCTGGCTGGAACTGTCACAGTTACAACCTGTTTTTCTGCACAGTCAGCTACAGTGGACAAGTTATTGGCACATTTTTCATTTGAATTAGTTTAAACAGAGGACCACAATATTACTAAGAACCAAATATTCAACAAGGTCTGAATTGCTATAATACTACTGATTAATTAACTAAAAATAGGTGAAATTGCAGTAAAAATAGTAAAACAGAGTATATGCACTTTGTCATTTCAGAATATGTAAACATCATTATATAATGCATTTTTCCCATAATTAACATAAAAACATAGTAAAAAGGGTGACTCAAATAGTTATAATGTATCAAAAAGTGTTCATGGATGAGACAATTCTTGGCCTCATCACTAGATACTGCACTTCTGTCATATAAAAATCACACTTGAAAAAATTTCCATACAACTAATTTTTCCTTAGGAGATATAGTACAAACAAAATGTGTCTATTGTGCTCCATCTTATTTAGGTATTAAATCAAGATATCATCCAATAATACCAAAAAAAAAATTGTCCAACTTCTTCCTAAAGATATTGTTTATAAAATTCATAAATGTGGTTGGAGCATTTGTTAATCCAAAAGGTAAATTAGTGAACTCATAATGTCCATAGAGATTTTTAAAGGCTATCTTGTGGGTATCCTCCTCCTAGATCCTTAGTTGATGGCATCCAAATTTCAACTCAATCTTTAAAAATATTGTGGTATCCTTTAACTGATCGAAGAGATCTTCAATCCTGGTTAGGGGATATATGTTCTTGATAGTTGCCTTGTTTAACATTCTATAATCTATACATAATATCAAGTACCCATCATTTTTATTTACAAATAGCATTGGTGCACCCATGGTGACACACTTGGTCTGATTAGTCCTTTCTCTAGTAACCCTTGTAGCTACACTTTCAACTCTTGTATTTCTATGGGGTTCATTCTATATGGAGATTTGTGTATGGGTTCTAGTCCAATTCGAAGCTCAATTGTGAAGTCAAACTCCCATTTAAGTGGTAATCCAGGTAAATCTTCTAGAAATACATCCTTAAATGTTTACAAAAGTGGGCACCTTCCAAAAACTCCTTCATTATTTCCTTCATCTATATCATTTAGCTTATCAACAAAAACCATTCCCTATTTTATCATGGCTTTCTTAAGTTGCATAGCTGAAATAATTTGGGGTTGGAAATCTCCTTGTATGTTGTACAACCTTTGCACCTTCCTACTATCTTCCTTGTACTCTATCAATCTATCTTAAAATTTTACTACAACCTTATGTGCTTGTAGCAAATCCATTCCTAGGATAACATAAAAGGCATGCAATGGTGCAACATGTAAAAATCCTATGGTCATTCCACTAGGTAAGGTAATTTTTGCCATAGGGTAGAAGTGACTCACAAAGTGGGTTTATCCCAAGCCATACTCAACCTTCCACCCTTGTGCTAAGATTCCAGGTCTTTTGGATATATATTTAATTATATAAGTGGAAACAAAACTATCCATAACACCACTATATATCAATATTTTAATATTCCTATCAAATATATTACTCCTTATTACCAATGGTGTGGCTTGATCATCTAGATCATGCTTTCTCGTTGTTGCATAAATCTTGTGAGTGGGTTCCCTGCTTGTAGTTTCCTTGAACATTGGTTCCTTTCCTTTGAAATTTATTCTTTCTCTATGTGGATAGTTGCTAGCATAATGTGGTCCACCACAAATTAAAACATCTAATATTAGGCCTTGGATATATTTTCTATTTCTGCCCCTCAACTGCTTTCTCTGCTGGAATGAAATAATTAGCCTGTCCTTGAGATGACCTATTGTTACCATTATTGTGATTGTTGGAGCTATGGTTCTTTCCTTGAAATAATTTTTTGAACCTCCCCTACTTCATATCATTCCTTTGATCCTTCCTAGGAGAATATTTATTTGTCTACTCACTTTCCCACTCTACAAATCCTACACTATTTCTTTTCCTTAGTTCCACTTTACCCTGTTCATTCAGTATTTCATAATAAGAAAGGGTTTGAGATAGGGTTTAGCTTTCCTAGCCAAATCATAGGCCTTCTATAGTGTTACAGGTTCTCACATATCCACTTCCCACCCTATTATCAGGTCTGCTTCTATTATAAACATGTGTATCTTTATTTTATCATTGTAATAAGGAACATACTTAAGGAGGTTGAAAATTTTTTTATGGCATACCTCCACCAACATAATTCCCTATCGAAGCCTACCAAATTCCTCAATTTTTTTGGAATAAAAGTGTTCCATGAGGAATCTATCTTTAAATGTCTTCACAAATTCTTCCCAACTCAAATCAACTGCAGTTGTAAGTCCTAGTCCTTAACTGTAGGTTTTCCATCAATTTGCATCATTAGCTTTCAAGTGTAGAGTGGTGTAGGATTTTTGGGTTCCAGAAGAGTAGTTATTCAGAACATAATAGGTTTCTATTTCTTTCAACTAAGATTCAAATTTATCACCATCCTCTTCTCCATTGATCTTGGAGGATTTTAAGTAATTTATATCTTTGCCCAATTCAGCCTCTATATGAATCCTAGCTTGTTGTCCTTTTGTAAGGAGTTAATTTGCCTACTATGTTTTATAATTCTTAGTTGGTACTTCTCATCTCAACACAATGTCTAGCATCTAACTTTGTGTTTCTACCTATTATTGGATTTGGGCCAACGTTGTCATGAGATCTTATCTTCCATTACTAGGGTTCTCTAATACTAAATTTGGGGTTCCACCCTCTACATAGGTTTGTCATGTTTTCCTTGTTATTAGAGTAGCACTTCCTCTCCTCTTTGGTGGTATTATCCCTGGCCACACACATAATATTCATTAGGAATCAATTCATTGTAGTGAATGTATTCTTAGCCAGTCTGTATTCCTAGCCATTTTATTCGGTAGAGTAGTAACCTTTCTAAGGTGTGTTTTCTATCATACACCCCAACTAGCCTTGCATAGTGAGCCTATTCCACTACGAACCTAGGCTCTGATACCAAATGTTACAACCCAAAATTCTATCCTATTTATATTAAGGAGTATTAGATACTTTGTAACCCTCTTAACAACCTATTTAGTCTTACCTGAGGCACACCTATCACTACATTCTATGTAAGTCTGGCTACACAAGTGTACTAGGTGTAAAGCTAGTATTTGCAAGTTACCTCTCTCGCTGGCCCCATGAGCCAACTTTCCTTCCATTTAATTATATTTAAGGGGATACACTTTCATATATCATATACTCATGTCCATCTGAGTGGATTAGAGAATATAGAAATAGACTATCCCTCTCATCTAAAGATGAGCTATTCAGTTCCTCATTTGCCTCATTAAAAATCTATTCATAAGAATACTTAGATTAGTCTATACTTCTTGAATAACACATCAAAATCTTTTATTTTTAGTATTCACAATCCTTTAACCTTTCCATCGAAATTGCTAACCTACTTCCAAATATCCACCCACCAAAATTCTTTTTGATGAATGAATGCTACCTTAGTCTTTACCCTATCAAATGATTACTTAAAAACAAAAATATAAACCAATCCAAACCTTAATAACCATTGTCTATATTAAATTCATAGAATGCATAAGAATAGTCGATCACATTCATTCAAAATCTCAACCTATTTACCTAACCATTTAAAAATAATATCTTAATTGTTAAGCACATTTAACAATTGAACAATTAAAGCTTGGAATAAAGAATCCTTAAAACTTCCCATGGTATATCCCTACCTAACAATGAATTACATTCTAATCAATAATTATTTTAAAGCATAAACATATAATTCCTTATTAGCTTGTAAGGATAACATAATCATTTGAATAGACATACTAGCATGGAAATAATTGTAAGCCACACAATAACCATAACATAATTTTATCCTAGGAGAAACCCCGTGGGGAAACTCAACCTCAAATAATTCCATGATGATTTCATTTATTAATACAAATATTTACATAGCATACGGAAAACTCTTATTTTCCGTAATCCTTTTTAAGGAACCTATTAATTCTATTTAGTTTTCCCTTAAAAATATGGTTCTTCACCACACATTGCCATAATTGCACTATCTTGGAAATCGGCTCCCAATAACTCTGATCTTGTTGTCATAGCAATAGATGGAATACTTAGAATGTAGTTAGTGAGCACCCATGAGATAGTACGATATAACTCAAGCACTCCATCCAAGCAACATCACTTGACCCAAAACTTGTCATCTAGTTAAGAGCTCGTAAGCTACGATGCTCGAAGAGGGACCATTTCTTCATGTGATCACAAATATTGTGCTACCATACTAGGGAACCTCACACTACTAGAGCACAACCAAATTTACCATACTGAGATAACCATCACACTAAAATTGACTCGAACATCATACCCATCTCATATATTTACAAATATTTCCTAGTGAATTATAGACTTCTGGAAAATCATATCCACTATCAATAATTCCAGTAAAGTTATCTAATGCATATCAAAAATTGAAACATCATATCCTTATTATCAATTCATTACTGCTCTCGAATATAATAGAGTCTGAGACAATATAACCATTACGATAAATTTATAAATTCTCTAAGGCATAACAAAAACTAAAATAATATATCCATTATCATAAATTCACTATGCTATCTAGCATAATAGATTTTGAAAAAATATAACCATCATCATAAATTCATCATGCTATCTAGCATAATAGAATATGAAACAATATGTCCATTATTATAATTTCACTAGCTATCTAGCATAATATAATAAAAAACAATAAGTCCATTATCATACTTTCACTATTGCTTGTTATTACCAAAATATGAAGTAACACATATATCCAATCATAATTTCACTATTACTTATCTTAGTAACAAATTAGAACAATATAATTCAATACATCATACAATTTATTTACCTAAATTTCCTTAACTTCTGAGTGATGCACTACTACAAAACCGAACCCCTATCCATAGTACCATAAGATGAATTTTGCCCCCTTTCAGGTTGACGATCTCAGTCAACGTAAGGTTAGTAGTGTTGCTCCTCGAAGACAAATAGTGATTGGATTAGATACCCGATACCATGAAGGGAACTCCTAATTAAGTTGTGGATGTATTCCAAAGGGACCTTACATAACATGCAAAGGACTCCATATCCAAATTACCAAAGTCTAGGTCAAACACACTCACACGAATGACTAACTCGATTTCTAAGAATTGTTCTTCAATCTAAACATTCAAGCGATCAAACCATTCTTACATACACCATAGTTTTTAGGGCTTAAGATAAACCTACCATTTTCTCAAAAAAGCACAACATAACATGTATGCATAATGATTACTCCTAAGGTGTTTTTTAACTTTGACTCACCTCCTACCAATGGAGGACTCCATAGCAACTCAAGACAACTCCTATCTCTACTACAACAAGACCAATAACTCATAGTTGGTGCTAAAATGAAGATCAATATTTATACCTCCGATTAGGTATAAAAAAGTATCTAGTCAACACAAAATACTACTTCCATGAATACATAATGAGAGAACAAGCAAGGGGTACTAGGTCAGATAAATAACCCAATGACTTACTCTAAAAACCAACTCAACCATCCTAACTTAAGATAACAACTAAGGAGGAGCTTTGACTATAAATAAAACCATCAACTTGTTAGCCTAGACAAGCTAGATTCAATATCTTCTATTCTAGTTTAACACACACAGGTCAGTGAACTATAAATGCTAAAGCAACAAGTGCAATTAAGGGTATCCAATCTCTAAAAAAAGAAAATAATACTTCTACCAAATCATTGATAAACTCTTCTACTTCCATTAATTATAAAATACAAGACATAAATGTAAAATCATGTCTACCTATGATCAATGGTTGTTTGTATTGTATCGAGTATTTTTTCTCAACATCCCACTCAAATGTTTCCTTCTACAAAACCAACTGCAACACCTTCCTCCCAATTCCCTTTTTCTCCACTAGTTTTCATGGGCACTCAAATGAAATTGCTCTACCATTTAACCCCACTACTCCATCATATTTTGTTTTAGCCCATATCAATGTGGGTTCTCCCCTGAAATGCCATGATTCCCCCATCCTTGCTCCCACTAATTCACAAGTATTAGGCACTCAACCAAAAAATTAACAATATTTCTCTTCTAATTAATGATTATTATATAAAAATGGAAACCAAAACTCTTGTCCTTATCTATAAAAATTTGCACATGCATGTATAAAAAGAACTTACGATCATAATAAAACATATTACAATCGATATCAAGAAGTCCACCATACTTAATATGCTTACTGAAACTTTTCCTTCATGTTTTGAAGAGATCATATTTTTAAGATACAATATAACTCCAATCATTTTCACTAAATTTTTGTAGTTAGTAACCATGTAAGCAACATTTAATCTATCTCTTATATACAAATTATGCCAAGTCATTAAATAAGAAAGAGAGTATTTATCAGGTTGCATCTTTGTCAAAGAGTATGTCCATATTTAGGACACTTTGATCCTGCATCAATGAAATTATGTTAGCAACATCATAATTTATCCTTTAAAATATATGTTGCAGAAATCAACATAATTTTTTAGTCATTCCTTTAGTTAGAAGAGCATCCACCTGCAATAAAATATTCATCATGCATAACCTAGCATAAATCCAACCAAAACAAAGGGTCTACCAAGAGAGGGTCATGACAAAAAGCACAACAACAATGCAAAATCAAAAAATGTGAATCATGAAGTTGTATAGAGTAGGCTTGAGATGCATTTCAAGGTGTTGAGAGATTTCATTTTCATTTTGTAGTACCTACAATAATAGAAAAACCACAAAATATTATTAGCTAGAGATTGAATAACAAAAGCAAATACATCATGACCACCAAAATTAAGTAAAGAAAAACATGCCATATTTCATAGATAATTTATAAAAGTTTTACAATATGTGTTTTTGATACTCTTTTACACTATGCCCCAAGGGCTACAAAAGAGGACCTCCATTAAGGAGGGACCCTATCATAAAACATATTTGGAGCACCGTAGACGTCTTCCTTGAGATCCTCATAGTTAGAGTGAGCTTATGATGCTTACCACCATGAGCAAAACCAATCCTTGATCTTGCATAACCCGACAAAAGTGTTAAATAATTTGGATGTGAAGAACACAAGCTTATACTAAGAGGGGGTGAACAATATAAGATAAAATTTTAATTTTCTTTCCAAAGCAATAACTTCAAATTTAATCAATTATAATAATGAAACAATGCAAAAATCATCACACACATAAAAGCCACACATTTAACATGGTTCACCCAATATGGGCTACATCCACGGAGAAATATTGCTTATAAAATTTTCAACAAATTTTGTGGGAACCAACCCAGAGGAGACACCAATCCCCTATTACAATTTTTGTGGGCACCAACCCATTGGATACACCAATCCCCTATTCTCAAGTTTGTGGTAACTAACCCATAGGAGACACAAATCCCCTCTCAATTTTGCAGACACCAACCTACAAGAGACACCAATCCCCTCTACTGGTTCATGGGCACCAACCCACAAGAGATACCAATCCCCTCTACTAGTTTATGGGCACAAACCCACAGGAGACACCAATCCCATCTACTGGTTCATGGGCATCAACCCATAGGAGACACCAATATCCTATAATATAGTTTGTGGACACCAATCCACATGAGACACCAATCCCCTCTCAAGTTCATGGACACCAATCCACAGGAGACACCAATCCCCTCTCAAGTCTGCTCCAAAACCTGCTCAAATCTGCTCCAAAAATTTCTCGTAAAACCTACTCATAAAACCTGCTCAAATCTACTCCAAAATCTACTTAAGAAACCTGCTCAAATCTGCTCTAAAACCTGATCATAAAACCTACTCAAATCTGATCCAAAACCTGCTCATAAAACCTACTCAAATCTGCTCCAAAACTTGCTCATAAAACCTACTCAAATCTGCTCCAAAACTTGCTCATAAAACCTACTCAAATCTGCTCCAAATCTTGTTTACAAACAATCCTCATCTATTCCCAAATCTTGTATATAAAATAATTCTCATCTATTTTAAAATATTTCATAATGATATCATCAAGTTCTCCATCTATTCTTCAATGTGCTTTCATTAACTAAAGCAAATTAAACATATTCTACTGAGAATTCTTTTATATTCATCAACATATAGAGAATTATATGCACTAAAAAATTCCCAATATGTTCTTCACATTAATTAATTCTGTTGCTTCTACATGTCTCATATTTATCATATTAAAAGGTAGCTCTAGTCTAGCACTTGATAACTGACCTTGTAATTGCTGATTTACACCTTTTCTTCCCTTTTGTAGATAGCTGAAAATGTCCTTTTCAATTTGAATCCTTTCACACTATCCTTGCACTATGTGACACTTTGACTTGCTTTAAAACAATCCTTCTATTTGTGTGAGACTATGCTATTTTTATTACTTTGAAATTCACTTTGAAACCAATCACAATGCACAAATTTACCCTTCTCATCTACTCCCAAAATAAATCATGAACAATGCACAAATTTGCTCTCAAATCTGATCTATAACCTTTGCACATTTTCTCCCAATTTTAATAAAAAATAATGCACATCCAATAATTCCTTATACCTCCCACTATATGATAACACAAATATTTTCCTCAAACAAAACCATTTTGAGAAAGGAATTAAATCACCATACCTCTAAATCTGCCTCAATGATGATGATATTCTTTTGCATGAGCTTTCCAAACCTGTCTTGACAAAAACAATTTTCCTTTTGTTTATCCCTTCAAAATTTGGTTAGCAATTCTCTTTTTTATTTATTTATTAAATATCAACTCAACCAATTTAAATTCCCTTATCAAAAACCATACACAATAAAGCTTAAAAATAACTCCTTGTATCTTCCTTTTTGAAACTCACAATAAAAAACCTTGTATCTCCTTTTATTAATTTTCACAAAATGAAATCTTATACTCACATCATAACCCTTATATCTCCTTTTATTATTTAAAATAAAAATAAAAATCTACAATGGCACCATGACCCTTATATCTCCCTTTATTAAATTTAATAAAATAAAACTTTAAATACCTTGCACAACCGCAACGGGATTCGATCCCCTATCCTTTAGAAGCACAACGCCTTCACAAGCACTCATGACTAGATTTGCTACCACAACACATGAAACCAATGGTGCAAAATAATATTTATTTCCTTTGGTGCTTTAAATTCAACACTTCAAAAAAATGACATTGAAGGAATTCGATCCCTTAACCTCTTGCACAAAAATGCCCCACACAAGCTAGGTGACCATCTGGGCTACCCCAGTGGATGGAATCAATAGTGCAAAGATGACATTTAAATCTTTCATAACTATGCTTTCAATTCTTTGACAAAATAGCATCGACCAAATTTTATCCCTCAACCTCTTACAACACCACCCTAGCATGAACTAGGCTATCAATTGGTATAACTATTCGATTGAGATAGATGTGGCATGACTCAATATTTAAAGTGTTATTTTTGTTGTGATGCTGCAAAAACCTGCACTCTTCTCCTCCATTCTTCTTCTTGCTTCTTTCTTCAACGTTCTCCACTCAATCGACTATTCAAATTGCATTGCCAACACCAAAGTGAACTTAGGGTCTTCCATTTATATGCTTTTTCATGCGCCCAACAAAGTTAGCCCAACATGTTTGAATATTTGAACTTTCAATATTTTGCATGGTTGGCCCATCATATTTTTGCATGGTCCTTTTAATAAGGTCTCCCATTATTTGAATTTTAAAACATTTAAATATTTAAATTTCAATATTTAAACCTTTATACTATATATAAATATAAATTTTGAAACCTTCTTCTTGAATATTTAAATATTTGTTTAATATTAAAGCATATAAGATCACTTTTGCTTTTACAATAATTAAATCACCTTTTAAGATATCTGCCTTGCACTTCAATGATCACTCATCATTTCAACCTTTAATATATTTATCAACATTTTATTCTTGAAGATATCTTTACCTTTGACATCGATGACAACTCAATATTTCTCATAGGAGTCTTGTCTCAATTAGGCCTCTTGTAACACAGACATATCAACTCAAGAATAAAATGAAAATGCATCAAGAAAATATCAAAACATGCTAAAACTAATATGACTAATAGAAATTACCTAGAAGGCTGATGTGGTATATTGAAACTAGAAAATGTATGGATCCATACATTTTTTGTGTGAAAGTACATGTTTGTATGTTTTCATATTTTATACTTGGATTGGTCCCTCTATCAGTCATAAAATCCACTGATGGAGTTTGGCATCAATCTGAAAGATGAAGGTTCCTATTCTGCCCTAAAAATCATCAAAAACCTACAAAGAAATTTAGTGGAAGGATTTTTAGCTGTGCAAAATATATCACACATGATTTGGGATGTAATTTAGAAACATAATGATGCTTGAAAAACTCCCCTTGAAACCATAGGCAACCAGTCCTATTTATAGAAGTTATAGAATAAACGAGGCATGTGGTGTGGCAGGATAAGGGAGATATGGTAGGCCTAATTAATGCATTTGGTGGATGGGTAATGCTTACCTTCTATGGGTGATGGGTGTTCCATACATCTTAGTTACCTAGGGAAGACCAAAAAGTCCTAGGGAAGATAAAACCCACCTTTTTATAAAAATTAGAAGCTTTTAAAGAGGGAAGGGAGGTGAATGTTATGTGGGGGGTGAGATGGATTCCACATAGGATTTAGGTCAACCTAGGGCTTAGGTTAGTTTCACCTAGGGTTTAGGTAAAATTTACCTAGGGTTTAGGGTTTTTGAATTGATTTTTCCATGTATTGTTACTTACTCGTTAAATGTTATTGCAAGAGATTGAATGTGACATTTTTAGGTGTCTACAACTTGATTATTGGTCAAAATTGCTAATCGAGTTAAACCTGCTAATTGCACTTTTGAAAATTTGTGGTGAAATTTATAACATGAGTAGAATTCATGTTGCATGAACCAAAAGCATTCTGATTCTTTCATCCCACTACCTGCTCTAATCACACATGCTCTAGCCTCAGATTAAGATTACAAATTTGAAATTGGTCTTTGGAATCTTGGACCTCATATTCCCTCCAATAAATTTCCTTCCAAAATATATAAATACCACCCTTGGGGTGGGAACTTCATAATAAAATTCTTGATAGCATTACTCTCCTAATAATTCTCTCCATTCTGCTTCATTCTGATTCTTCCATTCTTACATTTGGAGCTTCTCGATCAAACATTTGGGCAAGTGAATCAAGGAAAATGGGCATTGTGGCAAGGATTCAATATTGGTGCAAGAAGGAGGACTTGCTAGGTATCAACATCCCTAGCTCCTCTTTATTTTTATATCCTTATTTTAACTACATGTATTTCCTCTTTCATTTTGGCCTTGCTAGTTTGAATTTTTCATCATTGTAGCCACTTATATTTATATATCATGTTATTTCTTGAATTTAGTCTCTATTTTAAGGTCACTAACAAGCATTCTGTGTCTTAATTACTTAATTTATATAATCTCTATTTATTCCCAAGTTTCTAATCATTTGTAGGGTTTTTTCACTCTATCTTACATGTTAAATCTCCCTTTCATATTTAATTTAAGCATTGTAGATCTCTAGTTTCTATTATTTGTAAGAAATTGTATTTATTGCATATAATATTATCTCATTTTCATACCTATTTTATGTTAGGATCATTTTACATACTCATTTTTATTTCATTTGCAAACTTATATGTTGTTTTTGCTACCTAACTTCACAAATTTCATGCTTTTTCATTAATTCTTGTTGCAACTCTTCATCGTCTCTATATTTAGGTTTTCATGCATTTTTTTTATCTCATACTAACTGAATTTAGTGTGTAACAACATTTTAATTGTTTTGTTATAGCATTTGCTTTTCGATTACATATTTTTAGCCCTTTTGAGCTAAAACATTACCAAATCCCTATTGCAAGCCCCTTTGAGTCTTAATAGTAGTACATTATCTTTATTTATCCATATTTATCATCTAATAGCATCACATTTCCTATATAATAAATTTAATTAGCTTATGTAAAAAAAATTCCTCTCTTATAGGTATTTTTATCCCATTTTCCTGCCATTTGGGCATCCATAAACCCTCATTTGAGACATTACAAAAAAACAACTATCATTTCCTAGTTCCCTCTTCTACATCCAACTAATCCATAAGTTTTGTTAAATTTGTAAACCATTTACCTAGATTTTGTAAATCCCCAAGCCATAGGCCCTAAGGGTTGTTGGTTTTTGCCATTTTGCTGATTTTGTGCCATTTTGTCCCAATTAGCTCAAAATTTCTTTTGAAAACTCATCAATTATTAGTTGTAGCTCAAAATTTCTACTCAACCCAATAACTAGCAATTTTATCTCTTTTTTTTCACACAATTCAAATTTTCTAACCCCTATCAAAAGCACTAGTGTTGCTTTTGCTCATCTATGGAAAATTTGATATTTCAAATTTTGCTTCCAAACACAAGGTATATTTTTTTTTTTGTATACAAATATGGGATATGATCAGATAATAATATATAATATCATTTCTCTGCACTCAAAAAATGAAGAACACAAGCTTATACTGAGAAGAGGGGTGAATTGTATAAGATAAACTTTTGCTTTTATTTCCCAAACAATATTATCCAATGTTATCAACCACAATATATTTTCATAGAAGTATTAACCAATATCATAAATAGTAGTAAAACGGAAATTTAAAAATCATCACACACATGATATATACAAATTTAATGTGGTTCATCCAATGTGGATTACAGCCATGAAGATACTATTTCTTCTAAATTTTCTCAATAAACATCTTGGGAACCAATTCCCTATTACAATATTTATATACCTCTCTCCAAAGGATATCTCAATCCCCTATGCTCAAGTTTGTGAACCTCTATCGACAAGAGAATCTATCCCCTTAAATCTGGTTTGTGGAACTCTATCCACATGAGAACTCTATCCCCTTGTTGGTTTGTCTTGTGGAACTCTATCCATAGGGGACTCCTCACTCCTATCCTTTTCTTTGGTTTATGGAACTTTATCCATAGGAGAAATCTATCCCCTTGTTGGTTTGGTTCGTATAACTCTATCCACAAGAGACTCCTCTCCTTTTTTTTGGTTCATGGAAATCTATCCATAGGAGAACTCTATCCCCTTACTTGGTCTGGTGTATGGAAATCTATCCATAGGAGACTTCTCTCCTTTGCTCTGGTTCTTGGAACTCTATCCACAAGAGAACACTCCTCTCTGATCTAGCCACCTCCAAAGCTAGTACACACTTCTACTTAACTTTGTTCTAATCCTACTCACGAGGCTTACCCAGGTCTACCCACAAATTTGTCTAAAACTTACAATAAGTCTTCTCACAAGACTTGCTCAAGTCTTCTCACAAATATGCTCTCAATTCTACTCCAAATTTGCACACACTATATGCACAAATAACTCTCAACTCTATCTCAAATATACACACATTACATGCACAAATATGTCTCAAATCTATCTCAAATATACACACATTATATGCACAAATCTATCTTAACTCTATTCCAAATTTGCACACATTATATGCACAAATCTATATCAAATATATCCTAAATTTATACACATTACATACACAAATCTGTCTCAACTATGTCCCAAATCTAAACACATTACATGCACAAATATATCTCAACTCTATCCCAAATTTGCACATATTACATGCACAAATATTGTCTCAACTTTATCCCAAATCTGCACATATTACATGCACAAATCTATCTCAAACATGCTTCAAGTCTTCTCATAACACATACTCAACCAATCCATAATCTTGCACACAAATTATGTTCAAAATAATGCTTGTATCTCTTTCAGATATACTTCTTCAACTAGGTAATTCAAACATATTCTTCCCCAAATTTGTTTAACCTCTTGATCATATAGAGAATGTTATGCACTAACAAATGCTCAATATGTTATTCACATTAAATAAGTCTATCACTTTCACATGTATCACATTTATTTCATTATAAAAGTAGCCCTAGTCTAGCACTTGATAATTGACCTTCTTATGTATTTTCCACAATAAAAAAATATACACACACTTGCTTCACAAATATAATTTCTAACACTTGCACATTCACTTTCAAAAACACTCAACCCAATGCACAACTTGTTCTCAAAGATCAAATACAATAATACACAAGTTTGCTCTCAACCCTAGCACAAGTGTTTCAATTTATTTCAATGATAAAGCACAACTAATTCACAAACTCTAGCACAAGTATTTTTAATTTCTTTCAACAAGGATGCACATTTTGTTTCACAAACCCTAACTCAAATATTTCCAATAATCCACACTAATAAAACATTTTATCTCCAAATTATGATTCAAAAATATTTGCTTAACCAAACACCTTTAAGAAGGAATTATATCACCATACCTCTTAACTTTCTTTGATGAAGATGTACCTTCAAAAACATGTCTCAAAATAATTTCTCTTTCAAAGTGCCACTTCAAAACTGGTTAGTAGATCTCTCTTTCAAATCATTCACATTAAATTTCTCCTTTAAAAATGTGCACAATAGAATTTGAAAATAATGCTCTATGAATTTTATTCTCAAAGATGAAGCATTAATAATTATCAAAAAACCTTCAAAATTCATTTTCACCATACAAAAATTACAATAAAAAATTAAACCACAATAACACCTTATAACTCCTTCTTACACAAGACTTAATTTTCTCAAGCACACATTACAATATCAATAAGCCTTTATACACCTTATTTCTCTATTCTTGATAAAATATTTTTCCCTATCCAACACATCAAATGATTTTCCTTTTATCAATTTTATAATATAAAAAAATTTGTTCTCATACCTTTCATTAAACCACCACACGAATAAGTCTTCCTTTCTGCCTTGTAAAAAATAATGACTATGAGATTTTAACCCATGTCTTCCTAGTTACTAGCCCCTTAGAACTATCCTAGTGACCATTTGGGCTAGCAACCCATTCGAAATATAATGTGCAAAAACATCCTCTTATTCCCTTCCTCAACCAAAACATGTTTCGTGTTTTCCCTTGTAAAAGAGAACCTATGAGATTTGAACCCACAACTTCCTGCTTACCAGTGCCTTAGCACTAGCCTAGCGACTAGCTGGGCTAGCCACCAACTTGAAACATGACTCATAGAAATTTTCCTTTATCTCCTACTTTTCAAACCAATCAAAAAACTCTACATTATATGCCTTGCAAAAGAGCATCCATGAGAGTCAAACCTGCAACCTCCTCCCTTCCAATTCCTAAGTGCTAGCCTAGTGACTAGCTAGAATAGCCACCACTGTGGGAATAGAAAATCAACACTTTGTCCTTTTGTCCCTTTATCTACCTGAATTGTCTTTTCCCTATTTTGATGCATGAAATGGATTTTTGAACTTGGCTCTCCAATCGAACACTTGCTCACATGAAATAATTAAACCCTTTTATATACACTTTGATGGGCATGAAAGAACGTCGAGATTTTGATGGGGTAGGGTATATTAATATTTCCTTCAAAAAAATTGGCACATTTTTAAAACTTTGAACCCTTTGTATTATAATATTAAAAAATTATAATGTTTATATTTGAAACCTTGGAGTATAGAAATAATTTTGCCTTTTAAATCTTTTTACCTTCTTTATAATATTTAAATTTTTATTTAAATATTATAACCTTTCTCTTATAAAAATATCTTGGAGATATATAATTCCTTGACAACCATTTAATTTTTCTCATTAATATATTACTGTCTTATGTACTCTTTTACATAAATGACAACAATATGCTCAATATTTCCAACAATATCCCACTTTGTCATTGATGGCAACCCTTCTAAAATATTTCCTTTTTCTACCACTGAGTTCCAAAAATGCTCCCGCTAAGAAGCTTCTCCCCCTTACTAATTTCTCTCCCCCTTACGAAAACTCTCCCCCTTTGATATCAATGGCAAAGGGACTCCTTTGGGGCTAAAAAAAATAAGACTCTTAGCTCATCCCCCTCACCACATCTTCTCCTTGAGGTGATTAATTTTGGGGTGGGAGTAAATCTACTCCCAACTTACAATGCTCTTCTCCTTTATCAACCTTATTTTTCCACATATTTGTAGTCATACCCTTTTGATCCTTTTGAGTATTCCTATTCTTGCTTGTCTTTGGAAGTTCTAGAAAATTTGTTCTAGACCACCTTGCTTTATACCCAAAATTACTACAATTGTAACACCTAATGTTGTGATTCTTGGAAGGTGTAAATGATTTGATTTTCCTCTTGGTGAAGCCATAATCATTCTTTCCATAAGTCCTACAATGTGTAGCTTTTTGATCAAAATTATTACATGAGTATAAATAACCTTAAAAGTAATATTCATTTTTAAATGAATTGAAGCTCCTCTTGGTGAAGCCTTAATTATTATTTATATAATTCCTACAATGCACAACCTTATGAAAAAAATAATTACATGAGTAACAATAACCTTGAAAGAAATATTCATCTTGCCTTGATCTTATTATTTTTTCTTGGCTTGTCCTATGATGATCTCTATCCTTTGATGGTGCATCATTTTATTCCTCTTTGATACTATCACCTTTCAACACATCAGTGTAAGTATTAGGTTTTTCTTCAATCACTTCTATTTCTTCTATTTCTTTTGAACTTGAGCTTAACTCCTCTTCTTGTTTCCCTTGTCATTTTTCAAAACCAAGTCCAATTTTGATAAATGGAGATATTTGTGCCTTGATAATGTCATATAAATATTTTGACCTTTTCTCAAACCTATGTAGCCTATCGTTAGAATATTTCACTTCCAAAATTAGAGAAACCACCTCATGTTCTAGTCTTTCACACTCTAGCTATTTTTCCTTTAGTTTTTCAGCCATACCTTCTTCAATTTTCCTTGCCTCTTCAACCTTAACCTTAAGGTTAGTGAGATCTTGTAGAAACTTTGCCTTTGTTTCCTCATCCTCTTGTACTTGGGCTTTCAATATTGAGTTCTCTATTTTTAATTCTTCAAGATCAACAACAAGTCTTTCACATTCTATCTCTTTTACCTTAAACTACTCAGCAATAGCTTTTTCAACTCTCCTTGCATTTTTAACCTTAAATTTCATGTCAGAGAAATCTTGTATAAGCTTTGTCTTAGTTTTCTCATCCTCTTGTATTTGATCCATCAATTATAAGTTCTAAATTTTCAACTCAACAAGTTCCTTTTCTATTTCAATTATGGCTTCCTCTTCTTTTTCTAAACTTCCTCTTTTTCTAGGTCTTTAATCACAAGTGCATCTTCTTTCTCTTCTTCTTGGTCATAATTGTGCCTATTTTCTTTTCCATGATAAAATATTCTTTGATGTTTCTTCTTCTAATCTTTAACATGAGCATTTTATTTTTCTTCTATTTTTAAAAATAGAATTTCCTCTTTTTCACTATTTGATAGACCTTCATCACTGTCATTTCCAAAAAAGATCTTTCTCGCATACCTAATTTGACTATCCCTGTTTTCATTTTCATATTCACTATGACTAAATCTATGATAATAAGTTGCATATTGACCATTGTTACCACAAAAAAAACATTCTTCACCATCTTGCGAACAATAAACTGCATGGTGACCTAGATTTTGAAATTTAGTACAAAATTATATCAGTTTAGCGTCGATTTGTTTCTTGATTTTTCACTTGATTCACTTTCCACTTCCTTATTTTGAGTAATAATTTATTTGAGAGCAAAATCAAATCCTTATTCCATGTCCACCATAGCATATTCCTTTTCTTTCATAACTATGTGTTCCTTATTATATCTCAAGGTTTTTCTTTTATCTTTCCTTGCCATGTGTGTTCTTGTAAAATATTCCTTCAAACTATTAGGCTTCCCTAAAGGAACCCACTTTGATACTAGTTTAGGAACACAATCTTATATTGAGAGGGGGGGGTGAATAGTATAAGATAAACTTTTACTTTTATTTCCAAAATAATATTATCCAATGTTATTAATTGCAATATATTTTTATAGCAATATTAACCAATCTCATCAATAGTAGTAACAAGGCAATGCACAAATCATCACACACATGAGAGACACAAATTTAATGTGGTTCATCCAATGTGGGTTACATCCATGAAGAAAATATTTCTTCTAAATTTTATCAACAAATATCTTGGGAACCAATTACCTATTATAATGTTTATGAACCTCTCTCCAAAGGAGATCTCAATCCCCTTTGCTCAAGTTCATGGAACTCTATCCACATGAGAACTTTATCCCCTTAAATATGGTTTTGTGGAACTCTATCCCCTTACTGGTCTAGTTTATGGAACTCTATCCATAAGAGAATCCTCTCATTTGCTCTGGTTCATGGAACTATCCATAGGATAACTCTATCCCTTTGTTGATCTAGTTCATGGAACTCTATCCATAGGAGACTCCTCTCCATTGCTCTGGTTTGTAGAAATCTATCCATAGGAGAACACTATCCCCTTGCCTGGTCTATTTTATGGAACTTTATACACAAGAGACTCCTCTTCTTTGCTCTAGTTTGTGGAAATTTATCCATAGGAGAACTCTCCTCTCTACTCTGGTCACCTCCAAAGATGATACACACTTCTACTTAACTCTGTTCCAATCCTACACATGAGTATTACTTAGGTCTACCCATAAATCTATCTAAAATCTACTTCAAGTCTTCTCACAAGACTTGATCAAGTCTGCTCACATATCTTCTCTCAACTCTGTCCCAAATCTACACACACTATATACACAAATCTGTTTCAACTGTATCCCAAATCTACACACATTACATGCATAAATCTATCTCAAATCTATTTCAAATATGCACACATTAAA
Organism: Wollemia nobilis; assembly: GCA_028583015.1. Taxonomy (NCBI): domain Eukaryota; kingdom Viridiplantae; phylum Streptophyta; class Pinopsida; order Araucariales; family Araucariaceae; genus Wollemia; species Wollemia nobilis. Next base: position 888,764 of record JAQPPZ010017255.1, read on the forward strand.
TGCACAAATCTATATTGAATCTATCCTAAATATGCACACATTATATGCATAAATATATCACAATTCTATCCCAAATTTGCACGCATTCCATGCACAAATCTATCTCAACTCTGTCCCAAATCTGCACACATTACATGCACAAATCTGTCTCAACTTTATCCTAAATCTGCACATATTACATGCACAAATATTGTCTCAAATCTGTCCTAAATCTGCATACATTACATGCACAAATCTATCTCAAAACTTCTTCAAGTCTTCTCATAACACATACTAAACCAATATAAAATCTTACACACAAATGATGTTCAAAATAATACTTGTATCTCTTTCATAAATGCTTTCTTCAACAAGGTAATTCAGATATATTCTTCACAGAATTCATTTAACCTCTTTATCATATAGAGAATGATATGCACTAACAAATTCTCAATATGTTCTTCACATTCATTAAGTCATTACCTTTCATGTTCTTCAGTATATGTTCTAGAATAGTTATCAAGTGTTTCAATTTATTTCAAGGATAAAGCAAAACTTGTTCACAAAATCTAGCACAAGTATTTAAATTTATTTCAACAAGGATGCACATTTTATTTCACAAAACCTAGCTCAAATATTTCCAATAATCCACACTAATCAAACCCTTTATCTCCACCTTATGATTCAGAAATATTTTCTCAACCAAACACCTTTAAGAAGGAATGATATCACCATACCTCTTAACTTTATTTGATGAAGATGTGCCTTTAAAAACCTATCTCAAAAGAATTTTCCTTTCAAAGTGCCACTTCAAAACTAGTTAGTAGATCTCTCTTTCAAATCATTCACATTAAATTTCTCCTTTAAAAATGTGCACAATAGAATTTGAAAAATAATGCTCTATGACTTTTGTTCTCAAATATGAAGCATTAATAATTATAAAAAACCCTTCAACATTCCTTTTCACCATACAAAAATTACAATAAAAAATCAAACCACAATAACACCTTATAACTCCTTACACAAGATTTAATTTTCTCAAGCACACATTACAATATCAATAAGCCTTTATACACCTTATTTCTCCTATATTTAACTTTCAAAAATTACAAATCACAAATAAACTTTATAACACCTTATTTCTCCTATGCTTGATAAAATATTTATCCCTATCCAACACAACAAATGATTTTCCTTTTATCAAATTTATAATATAAAAAATTTGTCCTCATACCTTTGATTAAACTGCCATGCGAATAAGTCTTCCTTTCTGCCTTGCAAAAAATAGCGACCACAAGATTTGAACCCATGTCTTCCTACCTACCAATGCCTTAGCACTAGATTAACGACTAGCTGGGCTAGCTATCCACTTGAAATTTAACGTGCATAAAATTCCTCTTATTCCCTTCCTCAGCCAAAATAAGTTTTATGTTTTACCTTGAAAAAGAGCACCTGCAATATTTGAACCCGTGAATTCCTATCTACCAGCGTCTTAGCGCTAGCCTAGCAACCATTTGGTCTAGCCACCAGCTTGAAATGTGACTTGCAACAATATTCATTTATCTCCTCCTTCATGGACCAATCAAAACACTCTACGTTCTTTGCCTTGCAAAAGAGTGCCCACAAGAGTCAAACCTACAACCGCCTCCCTTCCAACGCCTTAGTGCTAGCCTAGTAACCAGATGGTCTAACCACCATCGTGGGATTAGAAAATAAACACTTTGTCCTTTTGTCCCTTTATCTGCATGTGTTATATTTTCCCTATTTCGATGCATAAAACAATTTTTCAAACTTCACTCTCCAATCGAACATCTACTCATATGAAATAAATTAAACCCTTTTATATACGCTTTGATGGGTATGAAAGAACATCGGTGTTTTGATGGGTAGGACATATTAATATTTCCTTCAAAAATTTTGGTACCTTTTTTAAAATTTGAACCCTTTGTATTATAATATTAAAATATTATAATGTTAATATTTGAAACCTTGGAGTATAGAAATAATTTTATCTTTTAAATCTTTTTGCCTCTATAATATTTAAAGTTTCATTTAAATATTATAACCTTTCTGTTCAAAAAATATCTTGGAGATATATAATGCCTTGACAACCATTTCATTTTTCTCATTAACATATTTATGCCTTATGTACTCTTTGACATAAATGACAACAATATGCTCAATATTTCCAACAAAAAAACCCCAAAAATAGACGTATTTAACTATTTTTCTTCAAGTTGTATAGGTTTCTAAATTGCCAGTCAGTTTCAAATTCTCTAATGGAAATTTTGTCTCTTAATGGAAATTTTTCTTAGCATAAAAAATAGGTAATTCTTCTCCTATGGGCTTTTATTTACTATTATTTCCAAGGTTATGCATAGCGGCGAAACTTCGCCATTGGGGCAAAAAAAATCATTTTTAAAAAATCAAATTTGTGAAATTTTTGAGAGCGGGACGTTAGCGATGTAGCCGAAATTTTCAATAAATTTTTTTTTTTAGTGTCGGTTAGCCATCCTTTGATGAGAGTATCATGAATATTTTAAAAAATTCGCAAGTAATCCTGCCTAAATAAAGTACCCTTTTTGCCCTAAAATTTTAGAATTTCTAAATTATCCTTTGAAACTCCCCAAGTATACTTGTATATATAATTAACACCCAGGGAAAATACTGACACAATTCTTCACAACATTGAAACCTTTTCTGCTATCGGCCATAACAAATTTAGTAACCGAATGGAACCGTGTCCTTTTATGCAACTAGATGGAACTAATTTTGTAGCCAGATAATGTTGTACGACCAAACCTGTCATGCAACTGGTCGGACGAAACCAATCCTGAAACCAAAAACTGTCGTGCAACCAGTCAAAATCATCCCCACATCTAGAACATGCTATGCATCTGAGAAGAAATAATCCTACATCCGAAACTCACCGTGTAACTGGATGAATCCTTTCCTGATTTTGAATCCTACCATGCAACCAGATGGAACCTTTACTATTTTCGAAACCTACTATGCAACTAGATGAAACATTCATGTATCCAAAACCTACCATCCAACTAGATGGAATATTCCTGTACTCAGAACTTGTCATGCAGCTGAGCGGATCCATTTTTGAATTTGGAAATAATCTTTCATCCAAAACCCATCATGCAATCGAATGAATCCTTTTCTACTTCTGGATCCTTCTGTGCAACCGGATGAAACCTTTCCTTCTTCTGGAACCTACCATGCAATCAAACGAAACATTCTTGTACCCGAAACCTACTATGCAACTGGACAGAATATTCTTGTACCCAAAATCTATCGTGCAACCGGATGGAACATTCTTGTATTGGGTGGATCCATTTTTGAATTCAAAGACTATCATACAGTCAGACAAAACTACGTGTACCAGGATATTTCATGTATACGATTGAAACCAGTTTTCCTAGCTTATGATCAGAACATCTTTTAGCACTAGGTTCTTTGTCACTTCTCTACTTGCCATATTTTTCTTTATTTTACCATGTTTTGCTTGTTATTTTTCTTGGTTCTGCATTTTCTTCTTTATTTAATGATTTTTTGCACCACACCAATATCGGATGCCTCTTTGACATCTGGAATGTCACTGTTCTATTCCCTTGTTTTTCTTTGTTTTGCCATGTTTTGAATGTTTTAAAACTCTTTGATTCTTAGTTTTAATTCATATATTTTTTTCCTTGCTAAGATTATGCATGAGTAAATGTTTGTTTCTCTATTGACATATTGATGCTCTTTTTCTCTGTTAAAGTGCTTTCACCAGAAAACAACTAGTGGCATAAATTGATAAAATCACAATAAAGAATGGCTGGAAAAAAGTATGTATAATTTACCACCCAAACATTGTTTATTGTATTTACAATATTATCTCAAGGCCTCCAGAAAATACACCTTATTTAACTTTTTTTTTATCACTAGTAATACACCTTATTTACAATATTATCTCAAGGCCTCCAGAAAATACACCTTATTTAACTATTTTTTTATCACTAGTAAAATATCACCCAGTGATGGAAAGAAGGGCACCAAATATTTTTTTGAAAAGAGTATCCTCAAATATTTTAGCCAAACTTCGAAATGCGATGAGTCAACGACATGTATGCAAATTAAATGTATAAATGCTTTTTGACTTCCCAATATGTGCTTGATTGATGATTTGAATTTTTTTTGTAAATTTTTTCATCAAATAGTGATAAAACATATTTTGGTATGCTACTATGTAGAATCCCCTATCGATCCTGATATGCCTCCACTTGAAGATATTACCCAAGAAGAGATGCCTTTCATTGAAAATACCCTTTGAAATGACATCCAACAAACACTTGAAGACAACACACAAAATGACATCACAATTGAAAATGAAAGTGATAAATCAAAATTATTACAAGCTTCAATTGAATCTTCAACCAAAAATTCCAAAAAAGGAAAAGCATCTCTTTGGATACTTGGAAGGGGATTTAGGAAATAATGGGAGGAAATATTTCCCTGGCTTGAGCTTGTCATGAATGAGGATAACCAAATTGATGAAAAAAAATGTAGATGCAAAATTTGTCGTTGGATACTTGGTAAGGATCATAGGCTTCAAAACCAGATTGATACAATTGAAAAACATGATGGCAAATCTTATGTAAAAGTTATAAAAAGTAATAGTGAAGTTAGTAAAGAAGTTAAGTGGAAGGATGCATAAGAATGTATGCATTTAAGATATTCTATAGAATATGACAATCACTTAAAGTAATAACAATATGTTGTTGATAAAGGTGGAACAATTGTAGCCCAATTTAACAAATTACAAAAGACTATTTTTGCTTCAAAAAGTATGCAGTTTGTCATTATTTACAATATTCTCAAGAAAGGTAGACCAATGTCTGATTTTATTGATTATAAGCAGCTATTATATCTTTTTAATATGTAAAAACTTCCTAGTTCTCATTGGTCATACCGAAGTGGTTGGGAAATGACAAAATGTTTATCTTTGGTTGAGAAAGAAGACCTAAGGGAGCAAGTGAAACTTGCCAAATTCATTTCACTTTCTATTGATGAAGTAACAATTGTGGATAACACTTCTTAGATTTTCATGCATGTGTACACATCTCAAAATCTTGTTAGAAAGCCTATTTTGTTGGAAATACATAAGATGTTGGAAAGTTCAAATGCAGAAAATTTTTATAATGTTGTTAAAAGTTGAAAGAATATTGCGGGAATGAATGATATAGACATAACAACAAAGTTAATTTGCATTGGAGTTGATGGAGCTGCTATTATGTAAGGTCACAAGTCTGGTCTGTGTGTTCGATTCTAAACCATATTTGCCCCATATATGATCCCCATTCACTGTATGGTTCATAGAGTAAATCTTGCATAAAAATTATGAGCACATTTTCAAATGTTGCTAAAGTAGAAAACCTTGTTCGTGATATTCGTTCTTATTCCTCACTAAGTTCGAAAATATTTGAAGAGTTTCAACAATTTTCACTAGGAGTACAGAAGGGAAAAAATTATTAAAATATGTGGATACAAGATAGATTTCATTGTATCAACCTGCTCAAAGAGTTTTGGCAGAATATCAATCACTGATAGGGTTTATGCATGCAAATCATAGAATAGTTGATAAGGCAAAATATATGTTGTTTCGTTTGACTGACTTGGAAACACTTTTGACATTATGTGGTATTATTCCAATGTTAAAAGAAATGAATAGATTAATTAATTTTGCACAAGAGAGATCCATCTATATCATTGATTTTATGAGGATGAGAAAATAATTATGCGTGCTTCTTGATATATTATATGTGTCTAATGTAAATTTTATAGAACCTGTATTTGATAGTTGGAATACATTGATAAACGTGAACAATCTAAAAAGCTTCTTGAAGTTTGACATAAATGATCATCTCTGTATTAATTTTCATGAAAAGATGATACCTGGTTATTGTTTTGAAAGGCAATCAAGTATTTTTGTGGAAGATTTTGAAGAAGTTCCTACAACACATAATATATTTCATGTTGTAATACATAAAACAAAGAGTAATTTTTCAAATATAGAAAAAAATTGATAGGTGAGATAAGAGAACGGTTTTAGAGAGATGAGTTGCTTGAGTTCATTGATGTTCTTAACCCCATGTTTTTGGGACCTTGTACTGAATACAGTTTTGCAAATAAGTTGTTTATTAAATATATGGGTAATCTCATTGACCATTTCGTTAAGAGTGTGGAAGTCAATGGTGTTTAAATTAATGGTATGCTCAAAAGTGGTCTTTTGAAAGAACAGTCACCACATTTTGGAAGCAATGGTTTTTGTAAACATCACATACGACAAGTGTCCATGAGATTGGTTTGACTACACATTTGTGGTAAAAATTATATCCAAGAATAGTCTTAAAAGATACTATAAGTGAGTACTTTCGTTTATATGAATTATGTGAAACAATGATTTTGGGTTCAGTCGAAGATGAAAGAGTTTTACGTGTCTTAATTTTGTTAAATCTAAAATCTGCAACAGACTCAACAAAAATTTAGAAAATTGTTTAAGAATGTATGTGTCTTCATATCAGTTGGATACATTTTCGTATGATAGACCGTTGGAATACTGGAGTTCCTTAGTAGATAGAAGAGGAACATTGAATACAATTGATAACGACGATGATGGTGCTTTCAGTGATCAGATGATGGAGACACAGATTTCTACTATGCTTCATAATGATTCTGGACAAGCTGATATGTTTTAGCTTCCATAGTGATAATTTTCCATGATTTCATTGATAATAATAAACATGAACTGATTTGATAGCATATTTCTCAATATTGTTCAAGATTTATATGATTTCAACGAACTATTGTTTTAAATCACATTATTATTCTAAAATTACATGGCATATATCATTTTTGTAGATTGTAAAATTGTATTTTTGTGTCTTAGTGTCTCAACTCTCATTTCATTGACAATTATAAACACAAATTGATTTGATAGCAGATTTCTCAATATGGTTCCAGATTTATATGATTTCAATGAATTGTTTTAAATCAATTATTGTTTTAAAATTACATGTCATATATCATTTTTGTAGATTGTAAAATTGTATGTTTGTGTCTTAGTGTCTTAAATCTCATTTCATTGACAATGATAAACACAAATTGATTTGATAGCAAATTCCTCAATATGGTTTCAGATTTATATGATATCAATGAATTGTTGTTTTAAATGATAATATTATTTTAAAATTACATGGATTATATCATTTTTGTATATTGTAAAATTTTATGTTTGTGTCTTTGTGTCTCAACCCTTATTTCATTGATAATGATAAACCCAAATATTACATAACATTTTCAAACCCAAATTATGTGCATCATAACTAAAAATTAGCTAATTCAAAAAGAAATATATTACATTGTTCAAACATTTTTTAATCCAAATACTCAACCTCTTTCTCAAATAAATTTAGAATATGGAAAAATTTGTTTCACATAACTTGAACTATCACTTCAAAACATCCACTCAACTAAGATCAATCACGTCCACTCAATCAATCGCTTCAACAATAATGCTTATCAAGTAATCCTCACATAACAATGATACTCATGACCTTTCCAAACCCTAGTTCAAGTTCTTAACTCAACCAATCACTTCAACAATAATTCCAATCAAACAATCCTCACATAACAATGATACTCTTGATCTTTGCAAACCCTAGTTTAAGATAGCTCACCACTTCACATAACAATGGTACTAATGTTCTTTCACAACTTCACATAACAATGACACTCATGTTCTTTGCACAAACTCTAGTTCAAGAATATGAAAGCTTTCCTCAATATTTCCAACAATGCTTATAAAAGAAGATTTTTATTACATTACATTTTCAAACCAAAATTACATATTGCAGTCTGTTTAAAGCATTTTAAAACAGAAAATTACATAACATTTTCAAACTCAAATATTACATAACATTTTCAAACCAAAATTACATATTGCAGTCTGTTTAAAGCATTTTCAAACTTAAAATTTCATACTAAGTAGTTCAAAAAGAAATATATTACATAATTCAAATATTTGTAAACCCAAATATTACATAAAATTTTCAAACTCAAATATTACATAACATTTTCAAACCCAAATTATGTGCATCATAACTACAAATTAACTATTTTAAAAAGAAATATATTAACTAGTTCAAAATCCCCACCCTCATATTGAGAGTGGGGTGGGCAGCAACAACAACTACTGCAGTAGCAGTTGTTGCTGCTGCCCACCCCCACCCTCATATCATTCAAACATTTTTGAACCCAAATACCCAACATCTTTCTCAAATTAATTTAGAATATGGAACAATTTGTTTCACAGAAATTGAACTATAACTTAAACACATTTGCTCAACTAAGCTCAATCACTTTCACTCAATAAATCACTTCAACAACAATGCTTATCAAGTAATTCTCACATAACAATGATACTCATGACTTTTTTTAAATTTAGTTCAAGTTCTTCACTCAACCAATCACTTCAACAACAATGCCAATCAAACAATCCTCACATAACAATGATATTCTTGATCTTTGCAAACCCTAGTTTAAGATAGCTCACCAATTCATATAACAATGACAGTCATGTTCTTTGCACAAACTCGAGTTCAATCATATGAAAGCTTTACTCAATATTTCCAACAATGCTTATAAAAGAAGATTTTTATTACATTACATTTTCAAACTCAAATATTACACAACATTTTCAAACCAAAATTACATATTGCAATCTATTTAAAGCATTTTAAAGTAGAAAATTACATAAAATTTTAGAACTCAAATATTACATAACATTTTTAAACCAAAATTAAATATTGCATTCTGTTTAAAGCATTTTCAAACTTAAAATTTCATATTAAGTAGTTCAAAAAGAAATATATTTCATCATTCAAACATTTGTAAACCCAAATATTACATAACATTTTCAAATTCAAATATTACATAACATTTTCAAACTCAAATATTACATAACATTTTCAAACCCAAATTATGTGCATCATAACTATAAATTAACTATTTTAAAAAGAAATATATTAACTAGTTCAAAAACCCCCACCCTCATATCGTTCAAACATTTTTGAACCCAAATACTCAATATATTTCTCAAATCAATTTAGAATATGAAACAATTTGTTTCATAGAACTTGAACTATCACTTCAACACATCCACTCAACTAAACTCGATCACTTCCACTCGATCAATCACTTAAAAAATAATGCTTATCAAGTAATACTCACATAACAATCATACTCATGATATTTTCAAACCCTAGTTCAAGTTCTTAACTCAACCAATCACTTCAACAACAATGTCAATCAAACAATCCTCACATAACAATGATACTCTTGATATTTGCAAACCCTAGTTTAAGATAGCTCATCACTTCACATAACAATGGTACTCATGTTATTTCACAACTTCACATAACAATGACACTTATGTTCTTTGCACAAACCCTAGTTCAAGCATATGAAATCTTTGCTCACTATTTTAAACAAAAATTACATGACATTTTCAAACATAAAATTTCATATTAACTAGTTCAAAAAGAAACATAATACATCATTCAAACATTTGTAAACCCAAATATAACATAACATTTTCAAACAAAAAAAAATATATTACAGTTTTTTAAAACATTTTCCAACTCAAGTCTCAAATATTACATATCAATTTCAAAGAGGAATTACATATTGCAGTCTTTTAAAAACATTTTCAATCATTTTATTTGTGCATTGATGCTTCACTAGTGGTTGGAGTTACCATTTCTTTTCCTTTACTAACTTCTGTGACACTCTCTTCTTGTAGTGCTCCAACTCTAACAAGGTTGTCACATACTTTAACAATACTTGCCACACATGCTTCTTCTTATTTGTTTGGATCTTCAAGTATTATTAGAAGTGTTTCTTTCATTTTTTCAAACACCTTATCTGGATCTTCTTGCAGCTTCTCTCTGATGTATTTTTTCAAACGATTGTTTTCTAACACCTTTGCCTGCATTTTTTTTTTCATTTCCATTGATTTCATAAAACATGACTTTACTATAAGAATATTGACATCCATGCTCTTAACCTGTGTTTTCAGATTTTCAAAGTTTGACTGCAAAACCAAATTGACAACTTAATTTAAAAGGGATATATTGAAATTATTACAAATTTTCAAGAAAAATAAAAATTTAACTGCAATAGAAAATTGAAATACATATAACTTTTTTACCTCAACCAATTCTCTTGCAGTCTTAGCAACTGCAACCTTGTCCTTATCAGAAGCCCATTGGTTGTAAAATGCTTGGGCTTCAGCATTAACATTCTCCAATATACTAACAACAACATTTAACACATCATCATCATATATAAAATTACATTTAACAATTCATGATGTAGCCTGTTCTAGCAGGCCATCAAGATTTTCAGGTATAAATTTGACAAAAGAATAAATAGATTTCATTTTTTCAAAAAATTTATATCAGGAATTAATTTCCCTAATAAGGACCTTTTTTCGATATTCCCTTCTTTCAACTCGTGCAAATATTTCAAAACAAACTCCTTAATTGTTGACTCAGTACTTTCATCCAATAAAATATTTTCATTAAAATTAACAACATCATCCTCATTTTGAGGACCCCAAGCGGGTGGTACTGATGTCTGCTCAATTTTAGGGGCTTCTTCTTGTGCCATATCTTTAAGAACTTTTGTTGACCTGAAGCCTACAATGTTTTCCTGAAGCACGAAATCATCATCAAGTGGAATATTATCCAATCCCTACCTAGAGCATTATGGTGCCTGTGAAGTTGTAGAAAACGTAAATTGAGACCATACATACCCAGAACTTGGTGCTGGCATTTGTGATCTCTATGGGTGTGAAAACCCACACCCAGAACCTCGTGTAGTGCCCCCTGTGATCTCTATGAAAATAATTGTTTTCCAACACCGAATTACCTTCCCATAGGTATTTTCGAAGGCTGTGCTAGTGCCTATTGTTTATTTGATGGAACTTTTTGTTGTCGTGAAACCAGTGACTGTGATGCATGTGGAGGCGGTGGTGGCATATGACCTCTAACTTGTGATGTTACTTTTTGAACTTGTGAATCAATTGAAAATAGTAAAAACATTTTGTTGGAATTCTTCATAAAATAAAACATATTTTTATTTAAATTATGTACTCATAGATTTACCTGAAGACGAAGAAATGTGTTGACATTGTCCTACAATGGGTCCAGGGGAGGGGTTGGTAACACTAGATTCAGCTTGCATATTTTTGCATACCTAGGTGTATGAGAAACCCCAGGAGTAGTTGTTTTCCTGGAATGTTTGTGTGACCTCTGCATAGCAACAGGTGTTGCTTCAGAGCCCGTGTCTTCATAATCACCCATTTATTCTGGCCTGTGACCCCTATTGGAAGCTATCTATTTACTCTTTGAAATTTTTGCCTTCACCTACATATAGATGAAAAGAAAAATTAAAAATGGGAATATGGTAAGCTATAAAATAGTATGTCAAGGCCAATGATGTAGTTATTACCTACAATTCCTCTAGTGTCATGACAATAGACTGTAGTGTTGCATGCACTACAGTTGGTACATGAGTAGATAACAAATTAAGAAAACACTCAAAATATAAAGCTAAAAGATAATTTATTGTTCCCACAATGGACTGAGTCTTGGCAATTTTCACCTGGACTGTGTGCAAGTCGGTCCTAATTCGATCTGAAATATAAGTACACCAATTGAACTTATGACTTTTCTCAGATTGAACAATATAAGTAAGTTCCCAAAATGGAATTTTCAGTCTTCTCGTCAGAATAAGTCTAGCCTGGAAAAAATTTATGATGGCCTTCAGAGTTTGATGGTTAACGTCGCTTATATATAAACCTATTTTTGATTTGGTGGAATAAGCTACATAAAAAAAATTAGATATCAATTTACAAATTTAAAACATTGAAAATTAATAAAATATAACTCACAAGATTTATATCTGCCAAATATTTCGATGAAAGACCGTAGTTATTTTCGAGGTGTGCTTTGTCATCTGGAGAAAGTTGCATCCTCATCGACACTTGATTAAAACCAATGAATTGAAGAGATATCAATCTGTGAATATCTCTAGGGGTGATGCTGAAAACTAGATTTCTAGTTCGTAGTTTAATGTTCACTGTACCCCTATCATGGTCATAACCAAAGATAATATGCTACAAGAGAACTTTATCTGTTCTAAAATGTGGCATGGAAATGAGGGTTGATAAATATACATTATTGAGCAATTGAAAATCCATCCTTGGAGTTGTTATAAAATTTGATATCAAAGTGCACAAAATATTCTTGAATTTTGATGTGGTTGCGGAAGGGGTATCCATTACAAGTAGTTGGAAGTGGAAGAAAAAGGATTGGAATCGAAAGGTCGATCGAAAAGGTTAGGTCTAGTTGTAGTAGTCGTAGAACAAAATGAGAAAATGACAGTTGATGCCCTTATATAGATGGAGAAATATAATGGACATGTGGCAACATCGTACTGAAATATAGTATTGGATATTCAATATTTGATACATGGTAACATCGTACTGGGCACACTGATTTATAGTATGCTTCCAGGAAACGATCGTAACAAACTGTGGCCAAGTCGCTATCAGATCATATCATGCATCCAGGTCACCGTCGGAGTGTATTATGCATCCGATCATCGTTCGGATCATTTTATGCATCCGGTCATCCTTTGAATCATAATATGCATCCAGGTTGCCATTGGATCATATTATGCATCCGGGTCACAACCGGAACATATTATGCTTTCGATCGTCGTCTGGGTCATATTATGTATCCGATCGTCACTCAGACCATAATATATGATGGGTTGTCAATTCATCATTTAATTTATCAATCTAGGTTAAGTGTCCAAAGGCTATATGCAGTAATAGCCCTGTTCCTCTACTGTGATTTAACAACACACTCTTACAGAAATTTAAAGAGCACACTTGCAAAATGGAAATAATTGAAATAACTAAAGTAGTAAATTGACTGGATGAAAATAATTGAAATAACTAAAGCAGTAAATTGGTTGGCCAGCAAAACACACAAAGTTGCACACTGTATGTTGAAGGGAAATGACACTCAATGCTAAAAGGAAATATCATCTATTTCAAGAAATCCAATGAAATAAAAGGGTTTCTTATGCCAGTCGAAGGGGTGCCCTTCTTCTTCCAGCAGAAGAACCCAAAAGAAACTCAGATACTAGGAGAAATATTGCTGCCCTTTATTCATATATTGCTTTCAAACAAGATGGTTACAAAGTAATCTAGCAGGATTCTGCTTACATTCCCTTGCTTCCACACTCTACATATGATCTCCCCTCGTAAAATATAACTCTATAGAAGTATATATCCTTCTCATGATCTAACGAACAACACAGATCCTGGAATGTTCATAGGTCTGTTACAACATCTTACTATCTATAGTGTATAACCAATCATCAGGTATAACTGAAATCTCAAAATAGATATATCTAAAAACCTGGAATTATTCCTATCTATTAATTGAAACAAACACCAAATGACATGGCTGTAGAATCCCATTGAAAATATTTTGTGGTTGGCAACGACTTGTTCTCCATTGGCTGGTAAAATTGGGACCCGAAATTGTAGAGGTCATATCTCCTTCATTATTGAGTCTTTTTCAAAACTGTAAAAATATATGAGTACCCATTTTCGCAAGGAATTTCCATCCAAAGTTCACATGATTTGGAGTCCATTTGGTCCTCCAAAAAAACTCTGTTCCAACACGAAATTTACTAATTCTGGACATGCAATCTCATATCTAGTGCTTCGGATCCGTGGAAGATGGAGTGCTTTGCTGGTCTGTAGTTTGTTGAAGTCTAGCTGAATGGAAATATTCAATACTTTTCTTCCAAATTTGATGTTGAGGGTTTATTCTGTTACAACCACGACTGCATTTGTTTCTCTTATTCTGGCCACGTATTTTTCCTTGCCATAATGTGCTTTGAAATAATCTCCTCATTGTTATTGAAACCATGGACTTTATTCTAAGCAAAGAATATGTTGCCATATTTTAAGATATAGATTTTTATCCCTTTTATTGCTCTCAAAAAGACATAAAAGTATTAGATTTTAACACAAAACATAAAATGTTAGCAAATAACATAATATAACACTTTATCTCTAATTAGACTAATAATCGTATAAAACATGTAATTTATCTACTAAATTATCATTTTAATGCATAATTTTAATGGAGTATTTATGTAAATAATGAGACCATTCTGTGTCTCATCATTCGCCCCCACTTAGCTTCTTGCTGCTCTCGCATCAAGCTTAGTCATCACAAACATCCTTCAGATTGGCAGTAATATCAAAGCTTTGTTCTCACCTGTGTAATTCTTGTTTTCATAGTTTGGAACTGGTTCTGCACTTTTCTTTTTCTTTCAGTTCATGCACAACACCTTTCCATCATCTTCAGAAAAAAACATTATCCCTTTTTGCACTGTATTTCACATGCATTCAAAAATCTGCCTTATGAATTTAAACTCCTTTTTCTATCAAGTGCATTAATTTTTATGAACTGTCCCTCGTTCCTGATTGTCAAGACTCCATAAAATTGCATCCACAATAAAACAACCCATTGTACTGAGTAGATAAAAAACATGGATGTTATCCACTTTACAACAACACTTCCTCATATGAAGATATCAATCTGCACATTTGTTTCCAAATATAGTCAAACAAGGTTTACTTTACTTGGTTTACCATGACCAAGGACCTTCTGTCATCATTATGGACCTTTCCTGGCTTCATTATTATGGTTATTACTATTCTAGAGCTCTGTGTAAAATTGGCATGGACTATGTAAAATTTTCACAATAAGATTTTGGAGCCAGTGTTAAATCTGCACTAAGATTCTGGAGCTATTATGGCTGGAAATGACAAGAAAATTATGTCAGAGGTTGTCTTTATAGGTGAATTGCAAGATACTTGTAAGGTGTTAAAGGCTGAAATTTGGACCTAAGACACTAAAAATTACCAAGAAAATATGGTCCAAATTTAAAGGAACATGAGAAAATAGGTTAAAATTTATAGACTCTACAAAATGACAATTTCTCACTTTTTGGTAGCTGGGAATTACATAGAAAATTAGTTTTAAGATCCATTTTGGCAGATGAACCGGGAGAAACTCCAAGTGATTTAGAAGCTAATATTTAAACCATGGATAATAGATACTAAATACACTATATAACTTAAATTTCATAACATTTGGACACCTGCATTAAAAGATACAAGGTCCGCAAAATGACTTCTGGGTACTTTTTGGACAACAAGAAAAATATGGAAAATGACAGTTTCAGCCAATATTTTTCTAAATGCTCTACCCTTCAAATGTGTTAGATGCAAATTTTTTTTATCAGTAGCTAATCCATGCTCCTTTTATTGTAAGTCAGAAACCAACCATAATAATTGAATGCATGGATCCAATGTCTTCATTATCATCAACATTCTCTTCTTTTATGGAATTCACTAAATGTAATTTCTTCACATCATATGACAAGCTCTGATTTAACTTTATATACCATCAAATTTTCTACCATGTGTAATGTATCTTAAAGAAACTACCCAAGGTGTCATTGAGTTCACCTACACTATACGCCCTCACAATGCAAAGTGTAACCAGATTGCAAAAGCATGATCATAATAAAGAAACCAGTGTGTAAGCTCAAATAATGCTACAAGTGCAAAAAGGATAATGATAAAATACTCTTCCTAAAGAGAAGATGGAGCTTCAAGTTTACATTGTTTAGCCATGACTCCTCAAATATCATAACACTAATGACTCTTGTAGCAATACTAAAAATGTCAACACCTGTTATAGCACTTATGATTACTTGCCCCCATACTTAGAAAGTTGCATCAAGATTGATAGATTTTATACCTGATATTTCTGGCCTCATCTTGATCTTGAAAAATGGCAGTAATAGAAGTACCAATGCTGCTCCATAATATTGCTCCCACTGGAAGTTAATGTGCTGCTATCATGGAAATATTTTATCAACATACATCACTATCCTCTACTCTCCAACTTGCATAGAGTACTTATGTCTAAGAACAACTCTTCCACTTAAACATTTGCATGTCCTCGTGTAGACCAAGAAACTTCAAATGGAAGTGATGAGATATCAGGAAAGATATGAAATATAGAGTCTAAAATTATTGTTCCAGTACCATACTATTTTTAACTTCCAAGTGCATAAATGCTATGTATAAGCACATTTTAGTGCAAAATACATATTCAGTAAAATCAATGTACACTTCCTTTAAAGATATTGTTGTAATCCTCATGATTTCCTTGTAGCAATATGTTATCAGATTATGAAAATAATAAGATGGAAATAGGAGAATGTATGCAAATCCGTAGTAAATTTACTCCCAAATTTTATTGATGTTATGTTTTGGAGAAAGGATACTCAGCAAATAAAATACACATTTATATACACTAACTAAATCTAAATTAGAAAATAAAATGCATACCTGTCATTGCCAATAACTCCATGCTTTGGGAAATGAGCTCAACCTCCATTTTTCATGCCTTAAGAATTGCTTCTTGCACATTATGATCCACCCTGAAGTTGATTGGCAACCATATGACTACCAACAGAGCTGGTTGGCATCCATATGATTGGGGACTGTAGTAACTTTTTTTTTTTGTGTATTTTTTTTTTTCATAATATGACCGCCAACCCAAATGGTTTTCACCTATGTGACCACCAGCATGCTGGTTTTCGCCCACATAACTACCACCAGGGTTAGTTTTCACCCATAATCCGTCTGATTTCACCTTCGAAAACAAAATTTTGAAATCAGATTTATTATACTTTTTTTATAGTTGAAACTTTATCAAATTTGGTGTTCTCTACATTGTGTCCAATCTCTAGAGCTCTGTTTTTCCAAAGTCTAGAGCTGGAATAACTCTATTGCTTCAGGATCAAATCTTTAGCGCTTGTGCCAAAACAAATCTTTGACACTCTTTCCAAAGGAGATCTTTGGCACTCCATCAAAGCAAATCTGTAGTGATTTTAATGTGTGAACATGTATGTGGCACCTAAAGACCTCTAGCACTAAAGAAGAGAGAGTTTCAACAATTTTTCTTTTTGTGGTTGAAGATGAGACTTACAACAACATAGAGTGATGCCACTCTGTTGCCAATACCTTACTTAAAACCTTAACTTTGTATGGACCTCCCCAATATAATAAGATTTTTCTTTTATAACTTAAAAACTTAGAAACTAGCATCAGTCCAAAGGGTAAGAAACTAAAAATTTTCCAAGTTGTATTGTATGTCCATACCTCATCTTGAATTCCACATACACAAAGGGATATATGGACTGAAATTTCTCCATCTAGGTACTGATGCTGCTGCTCTGGACTCTCAGATGGTGATACATATCTCTCAAACGAACAATCATAGAGAATGTACGACACCTCCTTATTCTGTGTATAATATATAAATTGTGATGTGGAAGTCAACTCAACAAATGGTTTTACATTGATAGAGGATAAGGATGTCCATCCACATATTAGCATAATGAAGATGAAAACTGAAAAATTTGATTCCTTCAAATCTTTTAACACTGAATGAGTTGATATCTGAGGAGCATGAGAGGCTGGTGCAACTGAGGAATATTGCTCATTGGATGGAACATGTAGTAAGGTACTAGGTTGTATTTCTTCAACCTTATTGGGTACAGGTTCAACCAAGAGAAGAGAGGATGGATCTCTTGGTTGGGAAATATTAGATTTATTCAATGCCATCCTCAAGGCAGGAAGAAAATTGCAACCATCAGTTGGATGATTTTGCTCACAAATACCAGATATTGGAATTTTCATCGCATGGTAATCATCTGTTACACTTTCTTGAGCATAGGATACTGCTTCACAAGTGTCACCAACCGTATTTCTTGAAGATATTCTTCTCTTGTTTTGTTGCACCAACTGGGGGGTTTTTGTGGCGAATTTGTATCTATTTATTTCAATTCTACCCCCTTGAAAGGAAATCCTACATCTATGTAAATGAAATTCAACTGCACACAAATTTTGAAATGAAAAGAAAACAGGAATAAAATAATAACCCTAACACAGTGAAATAATCTCCTCATTGTTATTGAAACCATGGACTTTATTCTAATCAAAGAATATGTTGCCATATTTTAAGATATAGATTTTTATCCCTTTTATTGCTCTCAAAAAGACATAAAAGTATTAGATTTTAACACAAAACATAAAATGTTAGCACATAACATAATATAACACTTTATCTCTAATTAGACTAGTAAGCGTATAAAACATGTAATTTATCTACTAAAGTATTCTTTTAATGCATAATTTTAATGGATTATTTATTTAAATAATGATATCATTCTGTGTCTCATCAATATACATTCGGTCGTCATCCAAATCATTTTATGCATTTGGTCGTCCTCTGGATCATAATATGCATCCGAGCCGCCACCGGATCATATTATGCATCCATGTCATAGCCGAAATATATTATGCATCTGATTGTCGTCCGGATCATATTATGCATCCGGTCGTCACTCAGACAATAATATGCATCTCGACTGCCTTCGGATCATTTTATGCATCTAGGTTGCTATCAGATTATATTATGCATCCAGGTCGCTCGGATCATATTATGCATTCGGGCCGCCCCCCCTAGATTGTGTTATGCACCCGGTTTGTGATAGACCAATTTTTTTTTTGCAACCGAAGCGCTTTTAACCGGGTTATCGTTTGCACCAGACCTCATTTAATTGAAAAATTTGGCAAGAAATGAGGAGGAGGTATCATTGTAATTATCCTGGTGTTTATGTCCAAATATTTCATAACATTTTAGTTATATTGTTAGGTAAAAATGCAAAGATCTAAGAAAAGACGAGTAGGTATTTTCCATGACGAGTATAGTTGAATTCTTGCCTACTACAACTTTTAGAAAGAGGCCATATCAGATCTCTTACTCGAATACCCAAATTTTGAACATTATCAATCATAATTATGCATCTGGTTCGAGACAAGTACTTATTATGTAATCGGTCTGAGGGCGTTACATATTATGCACCAGGTTCGAGACCGGATCATATTATGCATTCGGTTTGAGGTCGGACCATATTATGCACCTAGTTTGAGGTCAGATCATATTATGCATCTAGTCCATGATCGGGAAAATTTTTGCGTCCAAGCCTTTGCCACGATTTTAAACGTCACCGAACTCTTTTTGACTTTGGTCCGACAAAACTTTGAAATTCGCCCTTTTTTGCCAATTTTTTTGGGAAAAATTAAGGTCATTCGCCATGACATCATACATGCAGTTTGACAGGTTTCGTTGTCATTTCGAAACAGTTTCACCATTTTTTTATAAGTACCTTTCGGGTCCTACCTCTTATGCATAACCCTAATTATTTATCAGTTTGCTATTTTTTTATTCTTTGTTTTCTACAATTTTTTCTCAAAACACACTTGTTTTAGAAGATCATGGGATACCTTAGGATAGTAAAATTTCATTTTACAAAAGATAATTAGGAAAGAAATCAAAATCAGATAGTTGCATTATAAGATAATTTGGTTGTTTCATAATACCTTATTTTCCCTTGAAGAGATAAACTTCCTCTAGCATAAATTATCATAATTTGAAAAGAATAATATGTTAGAAAGCTTGTTTTCTTAAATTATGGTTTGATTGCATTTAGATTACAAGTTTAAGTGATCATTTATTTATGTTTGCTAGAATTTATCTTGAAAAATGTTATTAGAGATAAAAACTTAGGTTTTTATTGAATTAACTTATAAATCACTACATGTACTTAAACACAAATATAGTAACATAAATTATTATTTGGTTGCATTTAGCTTACAAGTTTAAGTGAGCCTTTATTTACGTTTGCTAGAATTTATCTTGTAAAGTATTATTAGAGATAAAATCTTAGGTTTTTATTGAATTAACTTATAAAACATTACATGTACTTAAACACAAATATAGTAACATAAATGTAGACTTGGAGGTAAGGCCTACTTGCATGAAGTCCAGATTAAAGGTATCCTTTACAAGGAGACCTCATGTAAATAGAGGTCCCAATGGATGCCACACATGTGCAAGGTTTCAAATATATACCCCTAGATTATTTTGCTTAAGATTTTAAAGTCTTCTAAAGAACCCAATTTGATAATCAATAGGTAAAAAATTATATTTTAGTTTGGATAGAAACTTATCCCATGTTTGAATTTTATCCTTTCCTTTTCATTACCTCTTAATTTGGACACGATCTCACTAAGCATGTTCCTTCAACCATGTGCATGCAAATTTGATCTTTGTTGAATCTTCCATAGATTTGTAATTAAAGAATCTCTCCATGTATATTATCTAGTCAATCAACTCATCTAGATTTGATTTTCCATTAAAATTAGGAGATCTATATTTGGTTTATTTTTGATATTTTGTATCGCTCAAATCAACCATTTCTTCAATTCTTCTCTTTGTTCCTCATCTGAAACTTTAATATGGTTAGTTTTATCCTCTTCACTATCACTAACCTCCTCAATATGAACACCTCTCCTTTGGTTAGTCTCAATTATATATAGCCTAGTGGTGATTCCTCTCAACATTTTAGCTATATTCATTAGCTAGGGTCCTAGACCATGAAATCTTCCTCTTCTTTGTTGTGCCACCTCTCTTTCAACATAATTTATTGACTTTTAAAAATAAAAAATTGCCCTAATGATGTAATCATAAGAAGGGTATTTAGTTAAAAGTTATTTCCTTACATAACACACTCATCAACTAGACTACAATTTGAAAATTGACATCATTCAAACTCAGCACTTGACTTGCACATCACTATAATAAAATGATAATATGAGATGGAAACAATTATAATATGACATTGTTGTCACTTGTATGACATAGAAAACAACTCATATGATATCACATTTCATGGGATGACATATTGTAAGCATAATATGATATAGTGTATAGCTATAAGATGGTATACTTCATATGCTTGCACAAAAAAATCTATATTGCTATTGATAGAATGTAACTCACTTAAACTCTAGCTAGTTGAATGACAATAAACTTGAATGGCAACAATACTCATTTAATTGGTATTTCTACACTTGAATGGTATCTTTTTCACCAATTGAATGATGTTTTGTCAAATTACCTTTGCTCTCTATTCAAATGGGACTTAGTAAAATGACCCTTTCTCCCTATTCAAACATCCACTTAGCTTGTATGGCATAATATTATACTATTATATGGTAGGTGCATGTATAGTGATAACATATACAACATGTTGGTATTGCCCAATTAGTTGACTAACTAAATTATGCTTCCTTTCTCAGTTGATTAGTTCTAAATTTGAATAAATATATGCACTTCAACTCAAATTATAATAACCATTCTTCACTTGGATGATACTATAGTTACTTGAGTGATAAACTGGCTTATAGATCAACTTGGGTGAATGAAAAACTTAAACGGATGGCAACTCATCTAAATGGCAATGGTTCTTCTACATGGAAGATACTTTGGTCCTTACTACAAATAATACTAGTCTCCCATGATATCAACAAGGAATATCCTTGAGCACTAATGTTATACTATCAAACTGAAAGCATGAGATTCCGAAAATAAAAGGAAAACTATAGCTATGCAATATAAGACAAAATATAACGCTTTAATCCTATGCACGAAACAAAGAAAGGAGATAAATTGGAAATGAAAGAAAGATGTATGAAAGCACAGCCCTCTTTATTCAATTTTCTTATCCTCGGTTACAAAGACGTCTCCTCCCTTTTTAGGGGCTAGGAGCGTTAAATGGATCTTTGTTACAATTGTGACTTAGTCTTCCTCCTTCCGCATGCCCACATGCGAAATGGGCGGGCCAAAGTGTTGCCGTCGCTTGTTGCTGATGAATCCTTGCTCCTTGCTGTTCTTCCTGCGATCAAAGAAACAAGAGACGTTGTTAGTAGCACCTGCTGCAAAAAGGTAGAGCGTTTGACTTTAGAAATCGATAAGAAATACGTGTGAAAGATTGATTAAATGCGTGCAACCAAAACAACTCTACGCAACCTGCACGTTTGACAGAAACCAAAAACTTTACCAGAGGGCCGCTGTCATTAAAACAGTCGGTCGATTCTGATCGCTATTGCCTGCAAGTTAGTATTTCATTGCGTCGCATGATAATATTCGATAAAACGTAATGCAAGATACATTCGAACATACAACGTAGTGCAAGATATATTCTAACGTAAAGCGTGAGTTATTTCGACAACATAAAGCGTAAGGTAAGATGAACACGTGATATCGGAATAGATTGAAATAAAACTAAGAGCAACATCTTAATCTGATAAATGTCTAAACATCATAGAATACAATGTGACAGAATAAAATAACTTGAAACTAAGAACGTGTGTGGGGTGCCCAAGCGGGCCGCCCCGTTAAAACTTGATTTCGGCGCCAATCCACTAAGGAAGGGCCCAAAATCTCTCAGGTTGTGATGTCGTCGAATTGATGGGTTACTGTGTCCAATGTCGGGTCTGAAGGTTCGGATTCACGCTTCTGAAAACCACCCAACAACCTCTCTTGCGAAAGAGATTCTGGATGTGAAAAAGGTGAATCGAAACAGATGCAATCGGGTCTCTGGTTTAGCAGCACTTCGTTGCGTTAAAAAAATGCTTGTCAACCTGTCCTTTCTGGGCGGGAAAGTCCACCGTTTTATAGACCCATGGGGTCTCTTTGGAGGGGGCACGCAGGGATGCCACGTGGCGGCCATGCCTTCTCAAAAGGGAGGAGACTCCGCCTTGACTAGGGCTTACCTGACTGCCCTTGTGACAGTCCGCTAACTGCCAATCTGCCCACCTACGCGCGCATGCACAACAGGCGGCAATAACTGACTGTCTTCGGCTGCCACTTGTCTCACGTCTGCTTTGATGGTTTTAATGTTGCCTCTGAATGCTTTAATGTTTGCCTTTGATTGTTTGAATGTCTGCCTTTGAATGTTTTAATGTCTGCATTTGAGAACCGAAGTGTCGCGATATCGCGACACTTTGGCCAAGGCTCCCTCCCTTTGGCGTCCATGATTTAGTCGTCGCGAAATCGCGACACCCTCGGCCAAGGCTCCCCTTTGGGCTTTAGGTGTCACGATTTCACGACACCCTCGCCAAGGCTCCCCTTTGGGCTTTTAGGTGTCACGATTTCACGACGTCGCAAAATTTACTCGCATCTGACACCCTCGGCCAAGGCTCCCCTTTGGGCTTTAGGTGTCACGATTTCGTGACGTCGCGAAATCGCGACACCCCAATTTCACGACACCCTCGGCCAAGGCTCCCCTTTGGGCTTTTGGTGTCGCGATTTCGCGACACCCTCGGCCAAGGTTCCCCTTTGGGCTTTTGCTAAGCTTTCGACTTCTTTTAAGGCTTGTTCTTGCTTAAGGCTTGCTTCTTGTTCTTGCTTAAGGCTTGCTTGTTCTTGCTTAAGGCTTGCTTTTGCTTTGTTTACTTTTCGACCTTCTAAACTGTTGTGTAAGTGGCTAGGACCACTGTTTGACCTCTGAGGGCTGCCCTGAAAGCTGTGTGTGTCAATGCGATCAGTGTTTGTAGTCACATAATCGGATTGGTGCTGTTTTGGTGTCTACAGATGCCCCTTTTTGGGAAGCGCTACGGGTGACGCAGTGCTGAGAAAAAATAGATAACCAAAGCACTAATGATTAGGGTTTCTTGGTAACCTAACCAACTTTTGATGCCCCAAGTATGGAAAGGGCATGCATTCTTGAATCCTTGCTTCTGACGAGCTAAGGAATTTGATTTCAAGTGTTAACCTATTTTGGTGAGGTGTGACTTGAGCTTGGACATTGATCAGTCATGATTAGGCAAAGGGCGTAACCTTTTGTCCACAGGGGGAACCTTGTGTTCATGCTTCGGGAATGCCAAGTGTTTGATCAATTTGATGATTGCTTGTTTACTGCCCCAAGCAGGAGCGTGATTGTCTTTGTCAATGATTCTTTGAATGCATGTCATTGCTTTGATTGGGTGTGTGCTTGTTGATTGGTGACTAAGTGTGACTACCCCCTCAAGCGACGAATCGATGAGGGAATGACCTTCATGAGAAAAGCGACGAGTCGCTTGACCCAAGATGACTTGTGCAAGGGTGCCTTTAGATGTTTTACCGTTTAAGCATGTGCAATTTCTCGACATTTGGACCTATTTTTGGTGGGTGTTAACCCTTTTGGTGATGCCATAATGGGGTGAAATCATCAAAAACCCGTCTTCCCGTGGAGCGGTCCGGCTATGGTAGCCTTCTTGGGGAAGTAGGAGAGTGACAATTTGAGCCCCGACATCGATTTTTTATGCCAAGAGGTTAAGTGCAAGAGCACTTGTGTCCGGCAATGCTTATTGCTATGTTTTTGTGTTGCATTTTTGTGATGTTTTTGTTGTTTTGATTTTCTTGCTTTGTGTATATGTCATGATTTTATGTTATGCATAATGATTGATGTTGATGGATGCATGCTACTTTATATTGATGTATGCATATGGTATGATAAATGCGATTGTTGTATGTTGATTTATTTTGATGGATGCATATGTTGTGATGAATGCAAATGTTTTTGATTTATATGTGATATGCAGAAATGAAATGGATGGATAGAATTTGTGATGTTTGGCTATGGCACCATAGACTGTTTAGAACTCTATTATTTTGTCTTTTAGGCGATTGTTGTGATGCATGACTTTGTATGTATACATGTGGTTTTTTTTTTTTTTGTATTTTCTGATGGTATTGTAAGGATGAAAAGTAGCGCAGTTGGTTTAGAAATGTAGCTAAGGTTTTCTGAGACTCGATTTTAATTTACTAGCCATGACTGTACTTTATCTTACAAGACTTTTGAACAAGGTATGAATCGGACTTGTTTTTGACCAAGCTATTTCACATCCCTGTGTGTGCAATTGAGTTCATTTATGTGGTATTTGTCAAGATACCGCCAGTGCCAGATGGGCTTTCAACCGAACCTGTATTGAGGATCACCTAATTAGCTCCACTAACTCCTTTGTTGTATTTAGTTAGATTAATCTGCGGTGTTATCCAGGATACCATAAGCTAGCTCATCCTTATGCAAACATTGGTCTACACATACGCAAAGCGAATGTGACAGACATATCGTCATGCGGGTAGGATACCACCATTGCCAGATAGGCTATCAACCAAACCTGTAATGAGGATCACCTAGATGGTTTTCGAATGCTGAGAATTCCAGGGATTCAAGTTCAGGATATTTGTTGGCTGAATGCTTTGGAAAGTTGCTCGTCCATATAGTGATGAAAATCACTGTTTATTTTCTATTAATTCTTTTTGAGCAAGGATTTTGAATAGTAGTGATAACCACTGTTATTTGATTTTGTATTTTGAATATTGTGAGTTTGGGCTTATGAGTGGCCTTGATCCTTGTGGACTTGGGGACGACTACGCATCCTTTGCAGGGACATGTAGTACGAATCCTTACGACGTTAGGGACCAAGGGGGTGATGGAGATTATGGAGCAAGGGCATTGATCTGTTAGGCCTTGGGGATGACTACCCATCCTGGTTAGGGGCGGATAGTACGAATCCTTACAACTTGGAGACCAAAGGTGAATGGAAAGTGTTAGGATGATGATTTGTTGGAATTTTGTTTGTGAATGGTGTTGATCCCTTTAGGTTTTGGGGATGACTACCCATCCTTGGCAGGGACGTGTAGTACAAATCCTTACAACTTTGGGAACCAACTATGATTGGGATTTGGCAGTGGTGAAAACCACTGTATATGGAGGTGAATGGATAGGAAAGAGCTTGTCCTTTTGTCAATTCTCAGCATTCTGGAACCATTCGCACAGGGGGATGAGCAAGATAACCGTTTCACTTATGGTGACCTGGATTACTGCGCAGGTTTCATCTTTCGTTCACACAACTTGGGAATTTTTATGTGTTTTAATTTGTGTTGGGATGTTACGTAACAAGGTGTATTTCAAGTGTAACTCTACCTTCGTAAAATCTGTCCGACTTGATACATTACATGGCTAAAGAGCAAAATGATGACTGAATCACGAAAACTCTTGATACATTAAAAGACCACTGACTCTAGTGTGGTAAAAAGCAATGCATGGTGTTTTTGTTGTTTTTGTAAAATGGAACAGTGTGGAACAAGATGGACTAGCAGAGCAATTACTGACCTATGGTGCCTTTGACCCGTACGACCACAAATATGCAATGTATGGATGCAATGCTTTAATGCAACTATGTATTTTTGTATTTTTGATGGATTGATTTTTGTGAATATGAAGATGAGGTGCGAGAAGAGCTCTCTATTGATGAATTTGAGTATGCCTAGAAATGAGATGCAAAAATTTTGTTGTTTTTGATGATTTTTGTGTTGTTTTTGAATTTTCTTGATTTTTGACCAAGCGATTGTGGAAATCCTTGGAGCATTTTTGGATTGACCAAGCGATTTTAAGGATCCTTGGAGCCTTTTTGGAATTGACCAAGCGATTTTATGGATCCTTGGAGCATTTTTGGGTTTTGACCAAGCGATTGCGATAATCCTTGGAGCATTTTTGGGATTGACCAAGCGATTGCAAGAATCCTTGGAGCCTTTTTGGGATTGACCAAGCGATTTCAAGAATCCTTGGAGCCTTTTTGGGATTGACCAAGCGATTGCGAGAATCCTTGGAGCATTTTTGGGATATGGCTCTCTTAGATATGAAATGGTCGCAAATGACTGATATTCAAGGGTTCTGTTTCCTTGATACCGTCAAGAGAAGCTAGCCGGTATGTCCCGGGTCCTATTTTGCTATCAATGACATATGGACCTAACCAATTTGCCGCAAATTTGTCCCTTAGGTGGGATGGCAAACTAGAATTCTGTTGGTTTTCCTTCAAAACCAAATCACCAACCCGAAAGTCCCTCGAGGTGAACTTTCATGTTGTAAGCTTTCTTAAGTCGCTCTTGATAAATACGTAAATGCTCGAGAGCATTAACGCGTCGTTCATCAAGCAACGTAAGTTGGTCTAACCGGGCCTGCCGCGTAGAGTCATCATCGATGAACTCCTGCATTGATATGCGCAGGGAAGGAATCTCCAACTCTAGAGGCATGACTGCCTCGGAGCCATACACGAGCGAAAACGGAGTGGCCCCAGTGGGTGTCCGAATGCTAGTGCGATAGGCCCATAGGGCAAGTGGGATTTGAATGTGCCAATCCTTATGACTGTCTGTGACGGTATTTTTAAGGATGGCAACTAGCATTTTGTTTGACGCCTCTGCTTGCCCATTCGCCTGCGGATAATAGGGTGTCAAAAAGTTGTGCTGAATCTTGTACTTTGTGGTCAAAGCACGCACGTCTTTGTTCTTGAAAGGCGTCCCATTATCCGAGACTATTTTGGATGGAATACCAAAACGACATATGATGTTATGCAAAATGAACTCCACAATGCGGGGTCCTGTCGTAGAGGTAAGCGGAATTGCTTCCACCCACTTGGTAAAATACTCTGTGGCCATTATGATAAACGTGTGACGGCCTGACGACGTAGGGGAGATCTTTCCAATTAGATCGAAGCCCCACTGTGAGAACGGCCAAGCAGACTGGACTGTCTGCAAGGCCTGGGAAGGTACGTGCATCAAATTGGCATGATGTTGACACTTCACGCACTTCTTGACATATGCGCAACAATCTCGCTCTAAAGATGGCCAATAATAGCCCATGCGAAGAATGCGCTTTGCGATGGCCATACCACTAAAGTGGCCACCACATGTACCATCGTGCGCTTGGGCGACTGCCCAAGTGGACTCTTTCTCGGTCCAAGCAACGAAGGAGGATTCCTTCATAGCTGCGACGATACAAAATGTCTCCTATCAAGACATACTTAGCCGCTTTCTGCTTGAGTGCTCGTTTTGCGGCATGAGTCAATCCAAGCGGGAGATTACCTAACTTGAGGTAGTCTCTAATGGGTAAATACCAGTCCTGTTGATCAGAAACCTCGACAGTATGAACAGCCAATCCCTCTTGAAGTTCATCCCTAGCAAACGCTGAATGGGATAGAACCTGTAAGAATAGCGTTGTGTTGCTATTAATGGGAGTAGGGGAGAACAAGGACCCCAGTTGGCACGTTTCAGATGATCTCGGATTCGAGAGAACTTCTCCGAGGATGGTTCAATCTGGATCATGTGGATTCCTGGCGTCAAGTCTGAGCTTGCACGCTCCATCATGGATTGCGATAAGGTTTTGACTTGAATGGTTGTCATATCACCGAAAAGGTCTTGCGGAATTAGTGACCCCAAGGAGGCCATTGTGTCCGCAAAATGATTCGATGATCGAGGGAGTGCCTCGATGTCATACCACTCAAGTTTTGCCAAGAATTTGTCCACGAGGGCTTTATAAGCCTGCAGAGATTGGGCATTTGCATTGATATACCCCTTTGACTTGATTGACTATTAACAACGAATCACCAAAGATATTCAGTCATTTGATGTTCATGGCGATTGTTGTCTGAAGACCTAGGAGCAAGGCTTCATACTCTGCATTATTGTTGGTGCACGGGAAGTTTAATTTAAATGACAGGGGCATTGGAGCACCCTACGGTGTGAAGAATACAATTCCCGTGCCACCACCTTGCTCACATTTAGAACCATCGAAGAATAGGGTTATGTCGGCCTGTGACTCAGGCTCATCAGAATCTGGCGATTCTGAGACATGGAAGACCCCATCATCGGGTAGTTCTATGACTAGAGGCTGATCGTCTTCAAGAGGAGCCTCTGCTAGTTGATCGGCTATGACTTGTCCTTTGATAGATTTTTGTCCAATAAACTCTATGTCAAATTCCGTCAACAACATGATCCATTTCGCCGTGCGACTACTATGATAAGTACGACTCATCATGTATCGCAATGGATTCTCCTTAGACACAACATACGTAGTGTTGCTCAGAATGTAGTGGCGTAGCTTTTTGGTAGCAAACACCACCGCCAAGCGAGTTTCTCAACGTATGCATAGTTAAGTTCATAACCGACCAGGGTGCGGCTAAGATAGTAAGTAGCCCTGTTCCTTGTGAAGTTCATTCTTCCGGGCTAACATGGCGCCCAGTGCCACCTCGATAGCTGAGATGTATAAGTAGAATGACACTCCTGGTCTAGGTGGTGCCAATACTGGCGACGAAGCCAAGTATTGTTTGATTTCGTCAAAGGTTGACTGGCACTCGTCATCCCAATGAAATGTAACCCCCTTGTGCAATAATTTGTTCATGGGTCGGCACTTGTCAGATAATTGCGCTATGAAGCGTTTAATCGACGCGACCTTTCCCTGTAGACTTCTGAGCTGCTTGATTGTAGTTGGGGGAACCATTTCAAGGATTGCCTTGACTTTCTTTGGGTCCACCTCGATTCCTCGCTTTGAGACTATGAAACCCAAGAGTTTTCCAGATGTGACGCCAAATACGCACTTCTTGGGGTTTAGTCTAACTTTATGCTCCATGAGGCGATCGAGGATTTTGCTTAAGTCATCGATATGATTTGAGCGCAAAAGAGACTTGGCTAACAAATCATCCATGTAATCTTCCAAAGTTTTGTGCATGTAGTCATGGAAGATATATGTCATGGCACGTTGGTAGGTGGCACCAACATTTTTAAGGCCAAAAGGCATGACCTTATAACAAAATGTCCCCCAAGGCATTGTGAACGCCATTTTTAGTTGGTCTTTAGGATTGATACGAATCTGATTGTATCCCGAGAAACCATCCATGAGGGAGAGCATTTCGTGACCTGCTGTAGCGTCTACCAACGCGTCGATGCTCGGCAAGGGGAAATCATCCTTAGGACTCGCTTTGTTTAGATCTCAAAAATCAGTGCATATGCGAATCCTCCCGTCGGGCTTCTTGATGGGAACCATGTTGGACAGCCATGGCGGATAATCCATGCAGATGACAAACTGTGCATCCAACAGCTTTTGCAATTCGTCTTTGACCATCAAGGCCACTGTTGGGTGCATCTTACGTAGTTTTTGCTTTACAGGCTTGATTGTCGGATCAAGCGTTAAATTATGCGTGACTAGCTACGGGTCTAGTCCTGGCATATCCTTGTACGACCATGCAAAAACCTCCTTCTTCTCTTTGAGAAGGGCAATGTAGTCGGCTTGCTCTTCGGGGGAAAGACTTACCCCCAACTTGAGAATCTATGGATTCATTGGATCTATGCCGATATCTACATCAGTCGTCTCCTCGACTGACATGTGGGATCCGTCCTCCAACTGATGTGGAGTCGGGATCAAATGGATATCATTAGCTGAATTTAGATCTGCGTTGGGAACCTCGGGTCCCTCTTCAGCCTGAAAAATATCCTGAGTTGTCCTTGGGGTAAAATGAGGCATTTCACCGAAAGGCCAGTACTCTGATGGTGATAAAGGTGAATTGACGCGATCCCAGTCGATGGCATCTATGTCTAGATGCAATGACCGTGCTGGATCGGCCGGATTGCGGATGGGTGCGGTCAAATCAATGGAGATCATGTGGATGGAATGAATTTGGTCTCCATTACCGTGGGTATGATAACTTGAATCTTCTGGATGCTCCCTATACTCTGGATCTG
Organism: Wollemia nobilis; assembly: GCA_028583015.1. Taxonomy (NCBI): domain Eukaryota; kingdom Viridiplantae; phylum Streptophyta; class Pinopsida; order Araucariales; family Araucariaceae; genus Wollemia; species Wollemia nobilis. Next base: position 919,435 of record JAQPPZ010017255.1, read on the forward strand.
GCTCTAGGGGAACGGGCACGAACGGATCGGCCCTATGTGCGAATAGGAGGACAGGGTCTTCCCTCGGCACTGATGTCATGATAGGGTCTCGGGGTGGACGGTGCTCATCATGAATTTGGAGCCATGGATCCAACACTTGGTCCCACCCCGCTGGGTCTACCCACCATTCATGCCCTAACCTTATGCCCATCTGTCCCATCAGATCTTCATGAGTTAAAGGGCGATTATGCCGTCGCGCATGATTGAGATAGTTCATCTCAGTCTCATCTTCTGAATCACTTTCGAAGATCCAAAAATGTTCATTCTCTTCAGCAACTGTTACTTGCGACATTGAGGGTTCTCCTTGTTCCAGCAAGTTAATCTGGTCCCATTGCGGTTGTTCCACTCTTGGTGGAGGGACCTGATTCTCTTGACACTGTATTGACTCAACTGGAACCTCTAAGGGGAACAACTTCAAAAAGATGTCCGGACACCGTTTATGTTCTCTTTGGGGATTAGTATCCGAACTTTCACCTCTCTCTAGCAAAGGAGGGGGATTACTGATGTTGCCAAGGGTGTTTGTTGACCATGGGAGGTAATCTCCCAATGTATATTCTCGTATTTGGGTTGGCATAAAGATCCGGTGCCAATCCCCCCTTGTTGCCTATTTCTAGGCCTTGCATATTTTCTACCAAGATGTCTAAGGGCAGGGGGTGGTTGAACCCTACTCCTGACTTATCATATGGCATCTGATATCTTGGTTGGCAAAGGACACGCATCCCTTGCTCATATCTGCCTAGCCCGTATCCATGCCAATTGCATTGGCCGAGATATCTTAGAGCAAAGTCCGGGTTTGACAGATAGTTGATATTTTCAGCAAAAGGCTCTTCGTCTTCTTCCTTTTGCTTGCATGGTTCAAGACCATGATCAAGGCCCCCATACACAAAATTTTTCTGGTTTGGTGGGTAACCTAGAGGAACAACTGTTCCTATGGGAAGGCGAGGTCTCCCCATGTCCTGTACTGATTCTAATGCGGGCGTTGCCACAACATTCTGCACTAAATACTCCCCCAGGCCCGTACTGGCCATTTCAACAGTGATTGTTGATGCTTGGGAGGGAGGGAACGGGAGTCCTTCCTGAGTCCATTCCATGTTTGGTGTTTTAGGAGTCTCAGCTTCCGTTGTGCTAGGTATTTCCTCTGTTGATACCGTTGAAATTGTTGGCAACCCCTCTTCTAGGGGCTGAGCCTCTTCCATGATCTGTTTTCCCTTGTCCTTCTGTTTAGCCATGACAGGTGGCATTGGTAGTGAAGGAGCAGATGATGAAGACTCACCTGGCTGGGATTTTGATGATTTGGTCACCAGTGGTGCTTGCGGTATTGGACCTTGCTTAGATGGATTTAACTGGAAATCCAAATGCGTTGAAGGGAGGGTCGATTGAGGCATTAATTGCACCGCATTGCAATACTTGAAGGGTTCTAAGTCCATCGGGACTACATGTATTTCTCCTTCAAATGCATACTTTAAGCACTGGTGAGCGATCGAAGGGACACACTTCATGTCCTTGATCCAAGGCCGCCCTAGCAGTATGTTGTAAGCCATCTCGCCTTCCAACACATGGCACAATGTAGGTATTGTCTTTTGTCCTACCTGGACAGGCAGAACAACTGTGTCGACTGTCGAGCATATTGCATCGTTGAAAGCTCGCAGTGTGTATGTGGAGGCTATGATATGAGAGGCTGGCAGCTTCAAATGTTTTAGTGCTGCAGTGGTAATGATGTTACTGGACGAGCCAGTATCTACCAACACTCTCTTGTACGGGATCCCGTTGACCCGCGCGATAACGTGCAGGGGTGGATCTGCCGTGTCATTCGATATTGCTTTGACTTCATCCTCTCTCGAAGGTAATGACCGGCTTCGTACATCGTTTCACATGTCCCACGAAGTTGTTGAAAGAATTTGCTTCGTGAGGCTGTAATTCGATGGCTTTTAAAATTTCCATAAGAGCTTCCCTATGAGGTGTTGACTGTTGAATAAGCTCGTAAATGGAAAGCCTAGCCGATGTGGTCCGCAAACTCTGCGTGAGTTTGGTCCGTATCGTGACCTCGGGTCTAGGCGGAGGCAACTGCACAGGGCATTGTTGAGGCTGCGACGTTGTTGGAACTTCCCTTGTAGCTACCTCGGGGGCAACTCCTGGGTACTTTTTGTTCCTGGTCACTATGCTGATCATTCCCACAAATCCTTGCATGGGAAGATTCTGTCGCACCTCATTAACCTGGAGAGGTTTTTCCTGTGCCTCGTGGGCAGGCAAAGGGTCCTTGAATACCCCCATTTGTTGATTATTTGGCGCTATGGGGTTGTCCACGGCCAATGTTTTATTGTCGATCAAATCTTGGATTAATCCTTTGAATTTCCAACATCCATTCAAGTCATGTCCCCTTCGCCTATGGAATCTACAATATAATTCCTCTCTGTATCCCTTAGGCTTGGGAGCGTTAGGATCTACAGTTTGGATTTCTGGAAGGGTGACTAAATTTGTCGCTGACAAGCGGTCAAATAGGGAGTCCCTGGACTCCGCATAAGGGGTGAATTGTCGCCTAGGGCGACGCTGCTGATTCTGCTCCTATTTTTTATTATCTCTTTCATAACTAGGAGGCACTGCCTGGTAATTAGCCTTTTGGGGCTGTATTTCTTGCACAGGCTTGGGGACATTTATCGCAACTTGATTAACCGTAGCGGGTTGTGATTGCGTTGTCCCGGTCTTAGTGGTTTTATTCCACTCTTTCTTTTTAGGCTTGGCGATTGCGCCTTCGCCTATTTTAATCTCTTCTATAACTCTGGCTTGCGCCAAAGCTTCTTCTAGGCTGGCGTATTGCTGCAGTAGCAATAGCCCAGAGATTGATTTTAAGCAACTCCGTGCAAACATCTGTGTGAGATCAGACATAGGGGGAAGGTAGGGTAGCTTAGAAAGCAAAGCCCTCCATCGATTCCCGTATGCTGCCATTGTTTCTTCCTCATATTGCCTGAGGCTGGCCAGATCACTCAGTGATGCCTTCTTCTTTGTGTTGAAGGCAAAGCGTTCAAGAAACGCATCTACTAATTGATCTAGGTTGTTTATGCTGTGTTTTGGTAACTATGTGAACCAATCCGAGGTAGGGCCTACGAATGTGGTTATGAATGTCCTAAGCAACAATGCATCATTATCTTGGATGCCGAAGCATTGGCTCAGGAATCTTGTGACATGTTCTTGTGCATCCTCTTCACCTTTAAAGACCGCCAATTGAGGCAACTTGAAATGTTCGGGGTAAAGAGGTGTGGGCACTGAGGGATGCACTGGATGACTACGGAGTTGACGTAATGTGGGCTTTTGATGCCCAGAAGCTTTTGTCTCCATAGACTCCAAACGCTCTAATAGCGCTTTGTATGCATCGAAAGATTTTATTTCTTCCTCTTTTGTTTGCTCCCGTTGTGAGTTATGGGAGACTGGAGGCCTATGGGGGGGTGGCCGAGTGGCAGCCCTCCCGCCTTGATGGGGCATTTTGGCCCATTCTATTTCTGGTTCATACTCCTCATAAACTTCTTGAGGAGTCTCTAGGCGAGACCTATGACCCTGATTGAGTCCCCGCTGAGGGTACCCATCATTGTTTCGGGGAGTGGCCTCCCTCTCGGGTCTATAAGGTCTCGGAGGCAAAGCTTGACGAGGTCGCGGAGACCTGTCCTGCACCAAAGGGTTGTGCCTCTCATATTGTTCTGCTCTTTGGGTGCGAGGGGTTGGCACCCTCTCAGGTAGTTTATAGCGCAACTCATCCGCTTCGTGCTGCATGCGCTCTTTATTAAGGCGGTATAAGTACTCTAACTCCTGATGACCCTGCTCAAGCTGCGTGATTCGGGCTTGGCGGGCGGCATGTCTGGCGACTGTCGGGTCAACTTGGTCTGCCCTCTTTTGCTCAGGAGGCTTGAATGTTTCTCCTATGTGTTTGCCTCGATCTTGATGATCTAAAATTTCAATGGGTCGCTTCCCTCTGTCGAGGTAGGCGGCATTTACTTGAGGCTCGGGCCTCGATGGGTGACCATGATATCTAGCAGTGCAGAAACGCAAGGTTCCCACATTGTATGTTGTTCCCGAGGAATGCGATGGTCTTCCTCGTACTCCCTTTCATGGGTGTGAAAGGGGCGGGCGGAGTGAGCTCGCCTCGTGTGAAGAGCCCTACGCTCCGGGTTTTGTCTTTCTGTTCTAATGGGAGGCAAAGGAGAGGTGCCATATTCACGTTGTCTCTCCTCATGGACACTATGCCTCTCTAGCGCTTCATCGCGCTGTGGCCACTCAGATCTAGCCTCAAAAGGCGATTTTCTATTTACATTGAGATCTACATGTAAAGCTTCTTCCCGAAAGGGGCTGTGTTGAATAGGTATACTCCAATGAGGAGGGTCCCAATAATTCCTTTTTGATGTGGCCTGATGTGGACTCTCTTGTAGGCCAGACCGCCAAGGCGGTATGGCCAAGTCCTCAGGGCTAAAGCGAAGGCGACCAACGCCCTCTCTTTGTGCACCTTCCACAGCGTCCGCCCTTGATTGGGCTTGGCTACGGGTGTACACCATTGTGGTGCTTCTCTACTATCTAAGCAGATTTTTATCTCGTTTATGATGATTTTTCTTTTTGTTTACACTAAGCAGAAATGAACACACACATACACAAACCGTGATTATCTCTTTTAAGGATTAAATAGTGTGTCCTAAACTGGTTTAGTGCATTTTGATGTTTTGTTTTGTTTTTGCAAGTTTTGAAGAACGTTTAAATGCATAATGTTGGCTCATATGACTCCCATAAATGGTCGCCCCTTCAATATACCATTGTCGGACCGATATACCAACCTCTCTATATACCCGCCCTTACGAGAGGGAAACTATAGGTACGTGAGAGCGAGATGGTACGTGGAACATAGGCGGTACGGAAGGGGGATTGTCCTGTTAATGACACCTACCATAGAAGACTTATCCTCGCGTGCATGGGAATCACCCCAACGACACTCGGTCAGCTTTCGTCGAGATTTACGCCTAACAACAGTGACAATCGGGGAAATGGATGCAAAGCTAAGCCAAGGTGGTGATGAACCCACCGTTGGTCTTGCTCAAGGGCTGGGGTCTTACGACCAGCTCCTTGGTTTAATTTACCACGTGATGTGTGTGGGGTTCATTTTATTTAATAAAAATGAAACAAGCATAAACAACTTTCCCTAAGCAAGTAAAAGCTGACAAAAAATTAGAAACATAAAATAATAATAATAAAAAAAAAAAAAAAATGCAGGTACAACTTTGGAACCTTACCCTTTTTTTTTTTTTTGCTCAAATCTGCTGTCTTTTCCACCCAAACCAGCTGTTTCTGATTCGGCCCAGTACCTTTAAGCAAAAAAAAACGTAAATCTCAATTAGTTTCTGAATCTAAAAAAAATAGGGGACAGAGTCCCACCGTGATCGCCACTGAAAGCATGAGATTCCAAAAAAGAAACACTAATAGCTATGCAATATAAGACAAAATATAATGCTTTAATCCTATGCATGAAACAAAGAAAGGAGATAAATTGGAAATGAAAGAAAGATGTATGAAAGCAGAGCCCTCTTTATTCAATTTTCTTATCCTCGGTTACAAAGACGTCTCCTCCCTTTTTAGGGGCTAGGAGCGTTAAATGGATCTTTGTTACAATTGTGACTTAGTCTTCCTCCTTCCGCATGCCCACATTTGAAATGGGTGAGCCAAAGTGTTGCCATCGCTTATTGCTGATGAATCCTTGCTCCTTGCTATTCTTCCTGCGATCAAAGAAACAAGAGACGATTTAGTAGCACCTACTGCGCATAGAGAGAGAGTTTGACTTTAGAAATTAATAAAATACGATGTAAACGTTGCTTAAACATTGACTAAATCAATTTTAGAAACCTGCACTTTGAAAGAAACCAAAAACGTTACCAGATTGGCACTGCCATTAAAACAATCGACGAATCCGATCAATGTTACTTGCAAGTTAGTATTTCATTGCGTCGCATGATAATATTCGATAAAACGTAATGCAAGATACATTCAAACATACAACATAGTGCAAAATATATTCTAACATAAAGCGTGATTATTTAACGACATAAAGCGTAAGGTAAGATGAACACGTGATATCAGAATAGATTGAAATAAAACTAAAGCATCTATTTAAACGTCTAAAAATCAGAGAATACAATATGACAGAATAAAATAACTTGAAACTAAGAACGTGTGTGGGGTGCCCAAGCGGGCCGCCCCATTAAAACTTGATTTCGACGCCAATCCACTAAGGAAGGGCCCAAAATCTCTTAGGTTGTGGTGTCGTCGAATTGATAATTTACTGTGTCCAATGTCGGGTCTGAAGGTTCGGATTCACACTTTTGAAAACCACCCAACAACCTCTCTTGCGAAAGAGATTTTGGATGTGAAAAAGGTGAATCGAAACTGATGCAATCGGGTCTCTGGTTTAGCAGCACTTCGTTGCGTTAAAAAATGCTTGTCAACCTTCTCCTTTCTGGGCGGGAAAGTCCACCATTTTATAGACCCATGGGGTCTCTTTGGAGGGGGCATGCGGGGATGCCACATGGCGGCCATGCCTTCTCAAAAGGGAGGAGACTCCGCCTTGACTAGGGCTTACCTGACTGCCCTTGTGACAGTCCGCTAACTGCCAATCTGCCCACCTACGCGCGCATGCACAACAGGTGGCAATAACTGACTGTCTTCGGCTGCCACTTGTCTCACGTCTGCTTTGATGGTTTTAATGTTGCCTCTGAATGCTTTAATGTCTGCCTTTGATTGGTTGAATGTCTACCTTTGAATGTTTTAATGTCCGCCTTTGAGCATCGAAGTGTCACGATATCACGATGTCACGATATCACGATGTCGTGATATCGCGACACTTCGGCCAAGGCTCTCCCTTGGGCCTTAGGTGTCACGATTTCATGACGTCACGAAATCGTGACACCTTCGGCCAAGGCTCCCTTTGGGCGTCTAAGTGTCACGATATCGTGACACCCTCGCCAAGGCTCCCCTGCCTTAGGTGTCGAATGTCACAAAATCGTGACACCCTCGACCAAGGCTCCCCTTTGGGCTTTAGGTGTCACGATTTTGCGACGTCGCAAAATCACAACATTGCGATTTCGTGACACCCCTGGCCAAGGCTCCCCTTTGGGCTTTAGGTGTCACGATTTCACGACACCCTCGACCAAGGCTCCCCTTTGGGATTTTGGTGTCACGATTTCGCGACGTCGCGAAATCGCGATGTCGCGATTTCGTGACACCCTCGGCCAAGGTTTGCTTTTGGGCTTTGCCTTGCTTAAGGCTTGCTTGGATTAAGGCTTGCTTGGATTAAGGCTTGTTCTTGCTTAAGGCTTGCTTTGGATTAAGGCTTGTTCTTGCTTAAGGCTTTCTTTTGCTTAAGGCTTGTTCTTGCTTAAGGCTTGCTAAAATGACCGACTTTGCTTTGTTTACTTTTCGACCTTCTAAACTGCTGTGTAAGTGGCTAGGACCACTGTTTGACCTCTGAGGGCTGCCCTGAAAGCTGTGTGTGTCAATGCGATCAGTGTTTGTAGTCACATAATCGGATTGGTGCTGTTTTGGTGTCTACACAAACAACTTCTTATTAGACTATAATCATTATTTTACCTACACCTACAATTCTACACACAGTATAAACATACAACACATGCAACTATAGAAATAATAATTACACAAGCAAACCAACCAATGGAACACAAATAGAATTAAATATATTGCATTCACATGGATTGTACAACATTTGCAAAATTATATTAGCTATTAGCCTCTTTGTGCCTACATAAATCTTCTAGACCTCCCTCTTTGGCCATCTCAACTTTTCCTCTCCTCCAACTTCCCTATGTGTGTTATTTCCCTTATTTTTCTTGTTGTTTTTTCTTCCCTTCCTCTTCTATTATTTTTCGTCTTCCATTTTCCTCTTCCTCTTCTTTATTCTTCATGCCACTCCTCTCATCTCATGCAAGAAAGGGTTATTATGTGACAATGGAAGTTACAAATGGGTGGTAGTTATGATTTTTTAGATGCATCTGCATCAATTATTTTTTGTTTCCTATCAAACCTTTATAAAGCTCAAAACATAATTTTTTATGTAATTTATACATGTTTAAATTATCATGGCCACAAGCCATTGAAATAATTATAAAATACTAATTCTAATTATTGACTACAAGTTTAATGATATATTTAAGAATGTGAGTTTCATATCTATTATGAAATGATATTCATAATTATAGCAATAGCAATATCAATCCAACAATGTACAAACAACATTACCTAAATGATAATAATTTGAGATCTAATTTATAGAAAATCAAATATGCAATAATAAAATTTTAGATTCAAATCAATATAAATTCGTAGCCACTTAGAGAGGGCAAAGTCTCATATAAGTAGGATACATTAATATAATTTGAATATGAAAGATAATATCAACTACCACATAACTCTTCTTATTTAAAGACTAATCAATCATTAAACCTAATCCTAATTCTCAAAAATCTACTATATAATCCTAAGGCCCAATCTAATAAAATTTAAAATAGTTTTAAAATAGTTGACATTTGTATATTGAAGTTATTAAATGGCTCCCCCATCAAAATCTTCATACTCATAGTTGGAAAAGACTAGAAAATGCTCTAGGGCTCCTAAGTAGCATATTCTTCTTGAAGGTCCTATCACATGATGAGGATCTCTTGAAGTTGTAAAAAATGAAGATAATGAACTCTATACCATAACACTACTTTAGAATGAGAGTGATTTGACCTTCTTCATCAAGTACTAGAAGCTTGATCTAGGAATACACCTTCTATTTAATAACTTGTTTCAGACAAGATACATAAAAGATAGAATGGATTCAATAATATGGTAGAAATTCCAATTGATATGCCACTTCACGAATGCACCAAACCAATTTTTAGGGCCCATAAAATCAAGGAGCCAATTTTTGACTAAATTTGGTCTTCTAGGACAATTGCTTGTAGGGTTGTCTATGCAAATGAATTATATCTCTATGGTAAATTTCTTGTTTGAAATTATGTGAATCTTAATATTGCTTGATGTTATTATGTGCATAGGTCAAATTATATTTAGGAAGCTAAAGCAAAAGCCATTATTATTGTAGCAAAAATATATATGAAAAACCTTAGATTATCCTAGAGCATAGTATTTCATTAATGGAGGTTTTTACCATACAATGCTTCAAATGGAGACATATTGAGGGATCAATAGTAAGTAGTATTGTACTACCGTTAAACTAATGAGAGTCATTGAACCTAATGATACTTCTTATATTGATAAAGATAATGAAATTAAGTACTCAAACATTTATTAACAATCATTGTCTAACCATTTGACTTAGGGTGATAAGAAGAGGACATACTCAACTTGGTACCACTAAGATATAACAATGCTTTCCAAAAGTTATTGAAGACAAGGTCATAATAACTCACAATGGTTTTGGGTATACCATGCAATTTAAAAATATAATCAAGAAATACCTTAGCCAACTTACTTGTTGAATAGGGATGTAATGCATATAAATGGGCATAATTGGAAAGACAATTTTCTACCAATTAAATTACCATTTTACCTATAGATTTGGGAAGGTCCTCAATGAAATACATAGATATGTGCTCTCATTAGTGGTTAGGGATAGGTAAGGGTTACAACAATTTAAGATATTTAACTATTTTTTTTTTGTTACTTTGATACATTTCATACACAATGATAAATATCTTGATATCTATATTTAATCCTTTGATTGCTTTAGCTACCAACATATTTTCAAGAATATTGAATATCCATCCAAAGAAGATGCATGGAATTTTTTGAGAATATTAGATATAATAGTCGAAGACTGAAGATGATAAATTTGATTCTTTTTCAAAGGACTCTATCAATATATAAGAAACAAAAATGCAATGATGAGTTTACATCCCTTTTATGAATGATCCACATAGTCTGTATGTCAAAAATCCAATCTTCTTAAATTTGATTTATCCATTATAGAAGAGGACTAGAGATGACATTAACATAAAAACATCCTCATATCTATGAGGTAAGACATCAACCACCATGTTCTCCTCTTTTTTCTTGTATTCAATGACAAAATCACAGCCCAAGAGCTTGATCATCCATTTATTCTATTTAAGGTATGAGAGTTGCTTCTCTAAGAAATGCTTAAGGATATTATGGTAGGTCTTGATGATGAAATGGTTCCCCAATAAATAAAGCCTCCACTTATCTATGACAGGCAACATAGTTAACATTTTCTTGTCATAAATGAACCATCTTAGATTCTTTCCTGAAAGTTGATAACTTTCAAAGACTAATGGGTGTCCATATTGCATCAAAGTAGTTCCAATACCTATGCCAAAAACATCACACTCAATGAAATATTTCTTCTAAAGTTAAAAGTAGCCAAAATAGGAGTGGTACACAATATTTTGAGGGCTTGTAAGGCTTGGTAAGTAACTTCAAAATAAACAAAGGAATCATTTTTAGTGAGAGTAATGAGAGGAGTGGAAATATTATTATAGTTGTAGATATATTTTCTACAGTATCTTGTGATCCCTAAAATTCCATGGATTTATTTAAGGGATTTGGGAAAGTTCCAATATTATATATTGATCTTGTTAGCATCTACCTTAACTCCTTCTTGAGTTATTATATGTCCCAAGTATTCTACTTCTTGGATCTCAAAGTAAAATTTGGACCTTTTCACAAAAAGTTTTTTCCTTTGTAATAGGTGAAGAAATTTATCACGATGAACTAGATGATCATCATAAGACTTGTTAAAAAATAAAATGTCATCAAAGAAAACTAGGACAAACTTACAAAGAAAATAACAAAAGGTAGAGTTCATGATGCTTTAAAAAGTAGAAAGAGCAATAATGTGATTAAAAGGTAAAACCAAGAACTATATTGATTCTCATGTGTATGAAAATAAGTCCTAGGGATATCATTTTTCTTAACCCTCATTTGATGAAACCTAGAATACAAGTTTAGTTTTGTACAGTATCTAGCACCACTTAATTCATCCAAAAAAATATTTATAACAAGGATAGAAAACTTATCTTTGATAGTGATAGTGTTGAGAGAATTAAAACCAAGACATGCGTGATATGAGCTATACTTTAATTTAATTATACCATCACTATTAGAGAGAATTATGGACTAACGTCTAGATGAATAATTTATTCCTCCAACATTTCCTAAACCAAAATTTCAATTTCTAACTTTTAAGGATGGGGATAAAGGTAAGTACACACATTTGAAGGTTGACTTCTTGGAATAAAATGGATTTTATAATCATATGTGTACTTAGGAGGAAGACTAGTTGACTTCTTGGAATAATATGGATTCCATAATCATATGTGCACTTAGGAGGAAGACCAATGGTATCACTACATAATTCCTCATAAAAACCCATAATGTTATGTAAATCTAAAGGAAAATAAAGAAAAAGTGGTTTCAAAGACTAAACCTCCATACAATTGACTTAGGGAAGGAATCCAAAACCACTTTTATTCAATATATTTTTAATGCTATGTGAAGCAACCACCATATACGGATGGGGTTGTATTCCTTGTAGACAAATGACTCTTTCCTTCTTCTTACACTTGAAATAAAAAAGTATAAACTAAGAGTATCATCACCAAGCTGAGATAGTCATTTTTTCTTAAGTTTACCTCTAAACTTCTTAGGTTCATGGTAAAGAGATTTCCTAACCATGTATAATTCCTCATTTGGGTATGATCTTTAGTCATTCAAACCACATATTGAGTGGAACCTTTTTGTAATTAAGACTTGAACTTTATCTTGATTTGAAGTATTGATATACAAGCCCAAGGAGTTTCTTATATTAGAATCCATACTATTTTATACCCTATATGGGTCAATCAACAGATGGACATGATGTTTAATAAATCCTTATATCTTGATCATATGGTAAGCTTGAAGTCCTATAACAACAAAAATAGAGAGAGCCATGCTATCATTATCATATTTTACCTCATGTATGTTTGTTAGTTGCTCCTCCTATACTGAAACCTCATACTTTTATACTATTATATCTTCACCTTCCACTTGAACATTGTAATTTTCTTCATAGGTCTAATCATGAGGATGGTGGTAATGACATTTGAAATAGAATAAACCCTAGAAAAACTTACTATTACAATAATAATGATTAGAGTTGAAGTCACATCTACACTGGAGACTATAATATTGAAGTTTTTGTTCTTCTACCAAATCTAAATGTTGAGCGTCATCAAGAGTATAGAGATCAATAAAGTCAACTTCCCACAAATTTTATCATTAAGATCATGATGAAAGGCTGAGACCACCACTATTGGATTCAATTGGTGGATGTAGGTGAGAAGAATGGTAAATTTAGAGCAATACACCTCCACTATTCCTATTTGTCTTATTTTTATAAGATAAACCACATACGATGTGGAAGATCCTTTGTCAAATATTTAGATAAATTATTGTTTGAAGCTAGGCCACAAAAGAGTACCTCCATGTTGGCAACATTACAACAACAACCATTGATGATATTTTATTCCCAACATAGAAATTGCTAATGTACACAATCTACTTTAGGAATACGATGCATGCAAATAAGACTATCCATCTTAGATTACCACCCTCTTAGATTACCACCTTTGAAAATGGGTATGCAAATGCAATGAACAAGAACTTCATGAGATCAATAAAGAAAATTATGAACACCTCTTATTGTGGAATCTAAATTAGATGCAAATACTATGATGTCAGCACCCATAACTACAAAAGAACCTTGGATGACGTAAGGATTTGAGTGACTTCCAAAAGAATTTGGAGGACTACTACTAGGTGGCAGCTATGGAAGAACACTAGTATTTGGTGCATGATAAATGATTGGATGTTGTTGCCTCTTAGTTTGTTGTGACCCTTAGATAAGAGAAGGTATAGTATTATATATTTTTAAGACTCTTTCAATGTTATCCAAGAACAAGGCAATGAAATTAATTATCTCACAAACTTGATAATAAAAGTAACAAGTTGTTCTTGGTTCAAAAAATATGTATGTAAATCAGAGTCAATAGTATCGGGAAGAGGATTATCAATTAAAGAAATAGTAGGAGGAGTTATTGAGGGAGGGTTATTGGAATGAGAAAAATACCCTAACGTGATGAGAGGAGGCAAAACCATGGCTTTTAAGGAATAAAACAAACACTTATAAAAATAATTGATATTTGGGGAAGTGTTGTGATGCTTACTAATATTTCTAGGTTGGCACTTCTTTCTCCTAATACACACATCCTTTGAATGAATAGTACACTCTAATCAACCTATGATTCATTCGTACACAAGCAATTGAATGCTATTAAAAAATATTGTGAAAACACCTCTTACTTTGATCATCTTGAAGAGATGATTACAAAAGGATAGGTCTTCCACAAGTGTATTAGGACACTCACCTTCCAAAAAAGTGTTATTGGATATAACCTTTATTTTGAGAATCTTGAAGAGATGATCACAATGGTATAGGTCTCTCACAAGGGTGCAACGGCACCTAATTTTTTTTTTTTATCGTGATCACACAAAAGAAGTAGAAATAGCAAACTCGAAATATTCTAGAAGATAATTGCACTAGAAGGTGCACAAAAAAGCATGAAAAAATTACAAGGAAACAGGTAGTAGTAATGTTCGACAGAGATTCTAGAATGATTCAGGAGCCCTTCTTTTGTAAATTCGCACCCACAAGATATCAAGATTGAAGCTTTTATACCACTTGTTACAAAATAACTTTAAAAATTATAGTAATAACAATAGCAATCCATTAAAACCCAAATAATATTAGCCAAATGATAATAATAATTTAGATCTAATTTCCATAAAATCTAATTTTAAATACAAATTAATACAAATCCTTGTTGTTCTATAGGAGAATACAGTTTAGTAGTTGTATCTGACTCTCACAATTTCTATGTTTTTAGCATATGTCACGATTCGGCTATCTGCAGTAGCGGATGGGCTATATTATAGAAAATACCTTAACTTATTGTGAATTTTATGAAAACAGGGTTACCTCTCTGGCGCCCCTTCAGTTTTCTTGTACTTTTCTTCTATAAAATTTATCGTATTTTTATATTGTTTGGTTATACATGAGAACCTGAACAACAGTTCATTGTAGTTGTTTGCTTGTTCAGATGTGTTGAGGGCTTTGGTTGTTCAGGCACATGATTCAGAAGGCTTACATTTTTTTCCGACTTTCAAATTTTGTTAAAGTACTGTATATTTTTTAATTAATTAAATGCTAAATAAAATAGCAAACGGTACATGATATTATGGATTGGATTACATAACCGGGCATACGTTATCGAAATGAAATGTATATGCTATCATTTGCAAAGTCCATTTAAGTCCTCATATTTTTGTGTTAGGGCGACCAGACTTTCTCGTTACCGTATCTGTGTAACATTCCAAACTGTAAAATTGAATTTGATCTACTAACTTTTTCAGATCTTTCGTCGTGATAAGCTGTTTAAAGCTTCATGTTTCAGCGGATTTTTCAAGTGGATAAATAAGATTAATATAGGTGTCTATTTTTTTTAATTATGAAAAATTACGATTTTTGAAAAGGTCCCAAGGTTTTACAAATTTGTATGTATATTATTGTAACAACATTTCATATTTATTATTATTATTTTTTCATTTACCTCAAAACTTACAAACCTTGTATTCATTGCATTAGATCTTCAGTTTATTCTTGGCACATAAACATGCACCATACTTCACTCTCATTACATTCATAATCTCTAGAAGATGGGACCCTTGGTAGACAAGTTTAAAGATCTTCAAAAATGGATCCCTCCACACACAAATCCATAGGTCTTCAAAAAATTGAACCCTAAGCAAACAAAGCCATAGATCTTTAGAAAATGGAACCCTTCTCTCTTGGGGCTTCATAATGCCTTCTAAAAAACATATGTTCACACATCTCTAAAAACTGAGTTTCTTAATGGACAAGTCCGTAGATATTTTAAATATTAAATCTTCAATAGGTCATCCTATATATCACCAAAAAAAAATCCTGTAGACAAGTCCATAGCTCTTCAAAAAAGGAACCCTTAGCAAATGAATCCACAAAATTGGACTTATTTGCATACATAGATCTTCAAAAAATGGAATCCTCATCAGAAAAATCTGTTAGAATTATTTACCTACAAGCTTTCAAATGTTGAAGATCTCCAAAGAAAATTGCCTCAAAGCATACAATTCCATAACTTTCTAGAAAACAATTTACTATAGACTTATATAGGAAATTTCACTTGGCTTGACTTTCTAAATGTTCTCCCTCCTTTTTCACTAAATGGAAAACATTTGGGTGTATCCCATATGGTGGTATCCATTTTTTGTCTTCCTCTCTAATAACTCCCTAGTTGGTAAGCTAGTTGGCCACCCTATTTTCTTCTCTAAAGATATGTACGCGCATTTAGGTACCTTAGTGTATCTATTACCATATTTTGTTCTCTTCAACTCTTTGTTAACCTTTTATTTAGGCAATTAACAATACTCAATGAGATTAATCTCTTAGCCACTAGTTGAACGACCATCTTTACACTTACCAACACTACTCTAACTTCAACTTGATGATTGATCATTATGTCCAAGTACTCACGCATAATTTCAATCACCATTCCATAGCTATCCCTTAGCACTACTCCTCCTCCAACATTCCCTAGATTTCCTTTAGAAGCCCCATCAAAATTTAGTTTCATCCATCCTTGTATTGGTGGTTGCCACTTGGTCAAGCTCCTCAAGCCTCCATACGGATTCATATTTTTGTCAACTAGACTTAGGTTTCAATTTGTGCTTAATTTGGCCTCCTCCAATAACTTTATACTCTCATGCCCTTTCATTGCTTTGATATTCTCCACCATGGATGCTATGATATATTCTCTATTCCTTCCTATAGATCTCTTCTCCTCTTTAAAAATGCTTCTACTTCTCTCCAACCAAACTCCCTATGTATAATGAAAGGGATTAATATTCCAAATCTAATTCAATATTGGGCTTTGAAAATGCTTCTCCCATTTTTCTATCCATTCTGCCATATTAGTAGGCATCACCTATGCCACCCACATCTTCTCTATTATATAATTCAATATTTTAATTGAGTAATTACATACTAATAATATATGATTAACTAATTCTTCATAATTTTCACAAAGGTGACATCTATTAGGGAATTGGAAACCCCTATTATGAAGGTTATATATTTTTAAAATCTTATTTTGAGGTATCAACTAATGAAAAATTGCTAACTTTGGAATGGATTTCCTTCCTCATAATCTATCCCATTGAAATCCCCCCTCAAGAACTACATGTAACAAATCATAGATGGATTTAACAATGAATATTCCTTCTTGCGTACCTCACCATACTATTGTACCCTTAGCAAAATTGGGGCTTACATAATATGGTCTCAAATTATTTGTTGGCATTTGGAGCTCATCCTCATATTGGCTATGGATTTTTATTTCCTTCCATATTACCTCTCCTCCTATTACCAAAAAATCACTCATCATTTTCTCATAACTTTGTTCTAGTTCTATTCTAATACTTGTTAATCCCTTATCCTTCACTAATTTGTACTTCTCTAACCATGCATGTTCCTAGAAGTGGAAAAACCTACCATTCCCTACCTTATATTGGGTACCTTTCCATAGTAGCTCACTACCCTTTACTATGTGGTTCCATAATGAAGACCCTTGATAGGATCTAGTGTAGTCAAAAATCTATTTTCCTCTTGGTTTTCAAGGTATTTTTCTCTTAGGATTATTTTACATAAGGAATAACCCTCCTTCACTAGCCCCCATACCATATTTACTCTCAAGACCTTGCTCATATCCCTTATTTTTTTAAGCCCAAGCCCTCCACTTGATTTTTCCTTGAACACTTTCTTCCAAGCTACAAGTGGAATTCTACTCCTCTTCTCTCTTCCTAATCGTAGAATTTTTTTTAATACTTTCTATTGTATTAGCTACTTTGAATGGCATCTCGAACACCAATAATCGATATGCAACTAGTGCTTGGAGAGTACGCTTGAGAAGTTGTAGTGAAACCATTCAAAAAGGACACTACAAACTTCATTAAAAATTGTAGAAATCTTACTACTTTTGTTATTGAAATAAAAGAGAGGTTACATATTGAAATCCCATTTTACAATTCTTGTCATATAGGCTAAAACCCTTTCAAATGTACTCAAAGGTAGTAGGATCTATCTTCTTGATGTTCCTCAATGTAGGTGGGCTTCTTGCTCGTGGGCCACCACTAGTTTGATATATTTTTGTATCTATTGAGTCTGCAAAATCTAATTAGAATGTTTAGGGGTATGTATCAATCAAATCCCATGTTTATGAAGACAAAATACTCTCTAAAATAGCTCAAGATATGAAGAAAACTACATAAAATGATGTAAAATCCTAAACTAAGTCATACTCACTTGTCCTACAAGTTCTGCTTTGTTGTAGCAGAGGTTCACAAGGGTGGATGCAAACCTGGTTTGAGCTTGGAATTTTGCACAGGGGTGTGTGAACCTCACTATTTTTGGTTGAATTTGCAAAATATGATTTCTCAACTATCTTGGTGTTGTTGTTCCTTTGCTTTTTCAATGGGTCACCTTATGGAGTAACATTTTTTCTATCAATAACCTATCTAGATCACAAGGAATATTATGAGTATGACAAAAATCTATTGCTATGTGGATATGATGGATGTGTGATGGATGCTATGAGTATGGAATAATTTTGCAGAGTTTTTGTAAGCTAAAGTTGGAATCTCTAAAATTGTGAAAATGACCTTCTACTTATAGACTTGGCCAAGGCTATGGGATAGGGTGAGGTGTCCCTTGTGAGGTGTATGTGGCGAGGTGTCTACCTAAGAGATATTTCCTATGGTATCATGGTTCATAAATGAGAATGGGTGAGAGAGGAGGAAAGTCTCCAAATATCATTTATTGAAACCTTTTTGGAAATATCTTCTAATTTAGAATCATTTTGCATGTGCAAAAATCTTCATTTCTCATTTATGGCCTAGGAGAGTGTCAGGTGGATGAAATATATGGGTGAGAGGTGGAAAGGATAGGCTATTCAAAGTAGACTAGGTGGGATAGAGGGTTTATATTAAGCATTACTAGCCTAAAAATCCATAGAATTAGCCATAAAGCAAGTTTTGACTAAATTTGTTGACTTTTCGCCCATAAATTGCTTTTTGACTATGGTGGAGAATTCAACCTTAGTTGAGTTATGAATGAGGTCACATGAGTATCTATAGTTAAAATTAGGAAAGATATTAGATATCCCAAAGGGGCTAAGGATGATGAAGAGTGATTTTAATAAATGAATAATATTTTGAGCCAATTTATGCAAATTTTGAGGGTTTTACAAATTGATTGACAACGAAGATGAGGAGATGGACAATGCGCAACTGTTGGGTATCTACATTTTACCTCTTTATGTACTTTATTATGTGGAAACATGATTTAGTATAAAAATTAATGATGTGAATTTATGGAATGATTTGGAAGGAAAAAAATTTATGATTGATGAATGTGGATGATTGTGAGAGAGACTCATTGATAAAAATAAATAAATATGATTTGTGCATTTTGTACAACTTTTTGAAATTTCATAATGATTGCTTTTGAGGGAAGGCATAATATTACCTTACATTGTAATCAACTTGAAACATTTCAATTGTGGAAGGAACACATGCCTTTGCTAATTTTTGCTTGT
This sequence comes from Wollemia nobilis, assembly GCA_028583015.1. Classification (NCBI taxonomy): domain Eukaryota; kingdom Viridiplantae; phylum Streptophyta; class Pinopsida; order Araucariales; family Araucariaceae; genus Wollemia; species Wollemia nobilis. The sequence goes on from JAQPPZ010017255.1 coordinate 938,265, forward strand.
GATTGATTGATGAATTCTATTTGACAATATTTGACAAACCACTAGAGCCGTAGGGTAGAGATTTTAGGAGCTTCATTCGAGAGTGCTCTTACGACTGCCACAATGAAGAAGGGAATCCATGAGCTATCTATAGTCAGAGGCATTTTGAGGTATATAAAAAATTACTTTCTTTTAGATTGGAGTTTTGGTCTTGAGATAATCATTAGAAAAACTTTTCTCAGACATTTATTTTATCCATGATTGGATGTTTTTGGTTGTTTTATCATCTGATAGATAGATTTTGATGTGCTTGGATTACTACCCCCTCAAGCGATGAATTTTCAATGGAGGAGATAAATATCAATAATGAAACGATTCATAATGATAAGAAATGATCAAGAAATATGATGAAAAATGCAAAAAAATGAATAATTAGGGTATAATTGATGAATGGCTTGCAAAAATGATGAAACGATCCTGTGAAAAAAAAATTGCACATCAAGTATGAATAGGAAGGTTTGCATGGAGGTGTGTGAATTTATTCATTCACATGTGTGGGTGTGAACCTACAAAAATGCATGTATAAAAGCTAAAAATGTCATGCACAACTTCATTTTGCATCGCATAGAGGAAGAGGAGAGCATTGAGGAAGAAAATTGGAAGTGGAACACTGTAGGATTATCGAGCAAAGGTTTTGGGATGGCAAGTGTTTCAGCAAGTATAAGTGCATGTGGTGGAGTTTTGGAGGTAACTAGGCCATATCAAGATTTTATTTAAATGCAAAAGAATATTTAATGCTTGTTGGAAAGTGTACATTTGTATGGAAATATGGTTTGGAATGAATGAATGGACTATGTGGTTGAGATGTGTATACTGTGTGAACAATTAGCCAAATGGGTATCTGAAAATATCTTTTATTTTTCCATGTGGCTTTTACTTTTATTTTGGACCTTGAGAAGTGTGCATGAAAGAATGTGAGTGTGTTTTTGTTGTTGGATTGAATGTATGATGAAAATTTTTATGACAACGATGTTGTTGGGGAAAATAGGTACCCATATCTGTATTCGGTTGACTTGTTTGACTTCATATGGAGGAATTTGTTTTACGTGTTTTGGCTTTTGCAGTTTTTGCATGTTTGAACATCATTTGCACGTGTGAATTCAAAAATGGTGGGAACTTTGAGGTGATTTAGCAAATGGGTATGCAAAAATCCCCAGAGTGGAAGCTCACATGGGAGCGTGTGAACAAGAATGTTTGCACGAGGTCATAATAACGAAAAGATTCACACGGGGTCATGCAAAGTTCTTTTTTTTTGGCGGTATTTGTACATGTGGTGATGAAATAGATTTGAATAAATTTATTTAACCTATGAAATTACAATGTGATGTATGATATTATTTGGCATGTAATTGTGAAAATGAAATGCATGAAATTATGTTATTTGCCATGTGATTAATGATATTCTCTAATATGTGATTTTGAAATGTGATGCAGGTGAAGAAGATATTTACACAACATTGGTTGTGAAATCTAAGAGGGAAGCTGCAGGATGTATGGTGTGCAGACGATGGGGTATGGATGAAAGTTGTGGGGTTGTATGAAGTTTGGGAGATGCGTGAGGTGCACGTAAATCATGCTTATATATCCATGTTGTGTGAGAGGTAGGATCTAAATAAGAACACCTTCCATATCCTAATATGGGAGATGATGATTACGTTGGATGATGTATATAATATTTATCGGCTATTGATAGAGGGTATTACAGTGATGACAGTAGAGTGAGATACATGATATGGTATCTTGTAAATGGTGTTTGAAGATATATGGGCCAGTGTGGTTCTATAGGGTAGGGTGGATAATGCAAAGTGTTAGGAGGTGAAGATGTCCAAACGACATGCCATGGTGATGCTAATGATTACGAGTCATGCCTTGTCAGATACTTCAAGGGTGAAATTCACCTAGAATATGATAGGGATGATATGTGATATGATGGAGTAGAAGATAGTGTATTAATGGGCTCTAGCATTACTAGAATAGGTCTACATAAAGCTACATGGAGTGGTAAGGATAGAGCGGATATGTATCATTTTCAATATTTTGCTGCAGGTATGGGCATGGGAGCATATTATGATATTATGTATGTTCTTACTATCGCATAATGAACATACACTGTATGGTTACAATGTGCCCTTCACAATGATATGTAGGACTTATATGGAGAAGAAGATCAAGAGTGAGCAAGGGTGATTTTATGTACAATCACATTCAGCTGAGGTAGTTGAATATGACTGACATCATATGGAGGCCATGGATAGGAGTGCCTGATTAGGAGGAGGATGTAGTGCATCTAATCCACATTAGGCAAGGGTGATGGATGGTGGGGAAGTACATATGGTAGGTAGAGTACTTTCCATTCTCATGGGTTATACGATAGTTCAGATTACGATAGGGATGACCAGATCCACCTATAGTGATTTACAAAGTGTTAGGGGATACAAGGCTAGAGCTAGCAGTGCCACCATTAGACTTGAATTTTGATGAGCCAATTGTTGTCCCTGATGTGTAAAGTATTGGGACCACTATAGATTTTGATGTGTGGTGTTCAAGGTAATGATAGGAGCTTGTAGTTGGAGTGATTGATGTATGGGATGATGCAACATGGGCACTTCTAGGAGGGGCAAGAGCAGTGTTGCTAGAAGGAGGGTACCTGAGGTAATGGTTTCACACTAGTATGAGAGATCACCTGAGATTGGTGAGGAATAGGAGATGGAGTTAGATCAGTTGATTCGATGGGTGAAGTTGTAGTAAGATTAGCACGATAGGTTGGTGAGTGATAGTGGTTTAGGGTAGTCGAGGGATAGTGGGGTATTACAAATTGAGGATACAAGAGGGATGGATGATATACCCACAATGGAAGTGGGTGGATAAGTGGAGGAGACTATGGGTAGAGAGGCAGCGGATGAGGTGCTCATGGTAGAGGAGGATGGAGTTAGTGGAGGTACCTCATCAACATCCGTTGCATTTTATTTTATGATAGCACTGCAAGAGATGATAGAAACATAGGAGGTGAGAAAACTACGAGAGGAGATACAAAAGTTAGAGGAGGATCTTATTTAGAATCATATTTATTGGATGATATATCACTCAATGATATATGAAGAGTGACGCAAGATGGTAGGTAGGCTAGAGATATCCTTGGGAGAGAGAGATGATGTGAGGTTGTAGATGGCAAGGTTGGTGGCTGAGAGGGATGTAATCATTGGTGAATAGGATGTTGTGAGTGAGTAGTGAAACGAGATGATTGAGACAACTAGGTGATTACAACAACTATTGTATGATGTGAGGGTAACGATGGAGGCCAAGAAGGCTAGCCATGAGGTGATAGTAGAGGAGTTACAGTAGTAGGTGCTCAATATGCATGATACAAAGAGGATCCTACAGGTGGAGCATTTATAGTAGACAAATGTGAGATTAGTATTAACCAACATGAAAGAGGCTACAAAGAGAGTCCAGTGTGAGGATTATTTGATGATGTATGAATTAGCAGTACCAACCTATTCAGGATCAGTTTCGAGGTCACTAACTTAGTCTTGATGAAGCCAATGTAGTACACCATCTATAGTGGGGAGGAGTTATCAGATGGTAGTGATAATATTACAAGTTGTGGAAGTGGATCCAGAGGTGTGAATGGAGGTACCAATAGCATAGGATATTGGTTATGTGTAGTCAAAGCTAGTGAAAGCACGAGATTCTGGGCGAAGGAAACACTAATTGCAATGCATCCAAAATCAAGTACGCTTAAGTCCTAGAAATGTAAATTGCATGAAATGAAAGAAACACATTGGAAGAGACACAAGCAAATGGATAAAACACAGCCCTTTCATTAAACTTTCTTTATCTCTATTACAAATACACCTCCTCCCTTTTCAGGGGCTAGGAGCGTTAAAAGAATTTGACTACAATCGATACTTAAGGTTCCTCTTTCCGCGTGTCCACACTTGAAATGGACGGGCCAAGATGATGTCGCCACTGATGTCGATGAGTCTTTGACCTCTGCTGCTCCTCATATGAACAAAGAAACAACTAAGATGTTAGTAGCACCTGCTGCACATAAGAAGTGTTTGTTCTCTAAAATCACCAAAAGATGCATGTAAACATTTTTCTGAAACAGTGAGTAAAATGACTCTAAATGACCTAAAAACTTGACAGAGGACAGAAAACATCACCAGAAGGCCACTGCCACTGAGACAGTCGGCCAATCTACCTTAAACTGGAATTCGTCCCTGGGCAGGATGAATTCTGAATGCTATTCGTCCCTGGGTGGGACGAATTCTTTTGTGTTGGAAAAGCCGACCTACTGCTGCTCCAATGTCGAATCCCGGGACCTGCAAAACACCTGCAAATAGGGGGGTTATGTAATTGGGGCCATTTTGGGATGACCCAGATGGTCGGATTCTCCCAATTTGGCCTTTATCCTTGGGAATTTGATGTCGCCACCTGTAAGTTAGTAGGACAAAAAAGCGACAAAAAGCATGACAAAATCTGATCAGAATGTTATGAAATTGAAGCTATGAGCTAACCAAATAGAATTATAGAATGCTTTTGGAATAAAACTTAGAAAGTGTGGGGGTTCCCAAGCGGGCCTCCCACCGTTGGCACTTGATCTTGGCGCCAATCCACTAGGGATGGGCCCAAAACCTCTTAGGATTGGGATGTCTACAAATTGGTTGATTCAGGTGTCCATATGTTGGATTTGGGTCAGATTCAAGCTTCCAAAAGCCACCCAACAACCTCCCTTGCAAAAGATATTGGTGGATGTGAGAAGGTGAATCAAAGGGGATGCAAGTGGGTGTTCAACTCGACAGCACTTTGTTGCTTGAAATATCCTTCAATCTGTCTATTTTGGGTGAGAAAAGTCCCACCTTTTATAGACCCATGGGGTCTCTTTTGAGAGGGAAGCACAAATGCCATGTGTTGGTCATAGGTGCCATGTGGCAGTCATGTCTTCCCATGAGGGAGGGGAGTCCTCCATTGAATTGGGCTCTCATAACTGCCCTTGTGATAGTCCTCTAACGGCCTATCTATCCACCCACACACGTGTGCGAGGAAGGAGTCATCAACTGACTGTCCTGGGCTGCCACTTGGCACCATTCTTCTTTTTGCTCGTTAAACTTGGAGTTCGTCCCTGGATGAGACGAATTCCAGTTAGTATTCATCCCTGGGTGAGACGAATATTGAGCGAAGTGTCTAAATGTGCAAAATTGCTTCCTAACCTTACAAAATTTCTATGAAAGTGGTTAGGACCACTGTTTGACCTCTGAGGGCTGCCATGGGTGCTGTGTTTGTCAAAGCGATCAATGTTTGCAGTCACATAATCGGATTGGTGTTGTTTTGGTGTCTACAGCTAGGTGTTGCAGAGTAGGTGATAGTGGAGGAGGGGAGTGGAGAGACTCCTATTAGGTAGTTTACATGATGTAGCTATGGGATGGTAGTCGAGTGGCTACCCATAATTTTGTATGATGAGGATATACATGATATATACATGTGGTGAGGTACCCATAAGGGTACACACTTTATTGTAGCCCGATGGTATTTTTATGATATATATATATATATATATATATATATATATATATATACATGATATTCTACGATGTTTATATGATATTGCATTTATTTGTGTGTATGTTTCTACTTTATTGTGTATGTACTTGAATTATGTAATGATGTTGATATAACATAGATATGTGAATTGATAGATATGTAAATGTGATAGAAGTAGATGTGTATAGAATGAATAAAACATAACTATAGTATCTCTAATAAATCAGATTTGAATATGCTATGCATGAGAATGCAAGTGAGTATGGATATTGGTGGAGAAAGCACTCGTGTATGTTTACAAAAATAGTGATATTGTAATCTATTCCATTATTTCAAAGATGTCAAGTATGAAAGGTTCTTTGAAAAGGTTTGAACATGATAGTCAGAGCAATCAAAACCATTGAATAACTAGGAAAATTTTCTTGGAAAATCTTAACTATCTTGACTAACAAGAACCAAAGCATGAATCAGTGTGCATGAAGTGGAGTTCATTTAACCAATTTGAAAGAGGATGGTTTCAACTAATTATTAACTTAGCCTGTAAGCTAGCTCAACCATAAGTGCATAGTGGTTTTTACAATATAAGGTTGCTAATGTGATAGAAATATCACTACTTGTAGGGCATACTCCATTGCCAGTCATGTGTCTATAGCTCCAATGGAGATCTGCCCTATGATTTTTAATATGTACCTGAGGATCTCAGGGATTCAAGTTTTTGAACAATAGTACTATTTTGAATCGTGTTTCATTTGTAGATCTCTTTTTGAGGCATTGACTTGTGTTTTCTACCCACCCTTTCTCTTTTCTATAGCTTTTCCTTTTGTCGATCCTCAAGTTTTGAATTAGATCACACAAATGATAGGATGATCGAGGTGACTTTTCCTAGGTGGTCAGTATACGTACAGTGTTGCCAATCCTATTCTCAAGATTTTCTTAATGTATGAGATGTGCAATTTCATCCATGAAATAGGGTAAGTCAACCAAGGGAAGCCTTGAAGTGCTTTAGAAATGTCCAATTTTAAATGGTGCTTGATTAAAATAACTATAAATGGGTGAAGCTCACAAAGCATTCAATAATCATGTCTCATGAAAATGGAATTGGGCACCAAAATTATTGTGCTAGTAAGTGTGTTTTAAATTCTCTCAAGAATGGTATTCACAATGAATATTTAAAGATATGGATGTAAACATAATCTATGTGCATGCAAAAATATGTAAATATGCAGGGAATGGTATGATGTTGCAATGGATGAAGTATGTAAGATTTTGTACAAGGTTACCCCAAGATAAAATCCAATGGAATGAGGTGATGAAATAAGGAAAGAGATTTGATATGAGAACAAAAGAGAAGAAGAAAGAGAAGAAGAAGAAGAAGAGGAGAATAAAATAAATAGAATGGGGGGAAATGAAATCAATCAAAGGTATGTAGCTGATCAAAGCGTGAGTATACAACATTGACAAGTAATAATAAGAAGGGGCAGAGGGAATATGGAAGGTATGTAGCCACTCGAAGCATGACCATACACCATTCATAAAAGATAAAAGGAGAGAAGAGGAGGAAGGAGAAATAATGTAAAGCTGATTTTTATTAATGCAATTCGAGAAAACACCATAAAGTATCGATTGTGTATTTTTATTGTTTTTATTTTGTTGTTTTTTTGTCTTTGTGTAACTGTGATGGTATATACAAATAATGATGAGCCATAATGCCAACACTTAGGGGTAAAATTATTGAAGATAAAAAATATTAATGGGATTAAGGTTAGCAAGACATTCAAAATTGGCAAGATGATATAAGGACCTAGCCAATTAGGTATAAATTTATCACGAAGATGGTGCAATTGGTTGGTAATCTGTTGGTTCTGCTTAAGGACCAAGTACTTAATTTGAAATTCATGTTGATGTACCTAATAATTACAGGTATGACGAAGATGATATTGATAGATGTGCATATGTTCAATATCATGGATGTGGTGCTCATCCAGAAGGATCAACCGGTCTAATCTGGATTGATGAGTAGTGTTGTTATTAATGAATTCTTGCATAGAGACCCGTAATAATGGAATTTCAAGCTCCAAGGGTATCATAGCTTCAACGCCATATACAAGATAAAATGGGGTTACCCCAGTTGGAGTACGAATTCTAGTGCGATAGGCCCATAAGGCTAGTGGCATTTGATTGTGCTAGTCATGGTGTGATTTTAAAGAAGTCTTGTGAAGAATGGTGTGAATAGTTTTATTTGTAGCTTTAGCTTGGCCATTACCTTGTGGGTAGTATGGGGTAGAAAATCTTTGTTGAATATGGAATTTCCCACATAATGCATGAACATTCTTATTCTTGAATGGTGTACCATTATCAAAGATGATCTTGGATGAAATTCCAAAGTGATAAATGATGTACTGAGTGATAAAATTGATAATCTTAGAACCTGTAATTTGGACTAGAGGGATGACTTCAACCCATTCTATAAAGTATTATATGGTCATGATGATGAATTTATGATTGCTAGATGGAGGGGTAATTTTTCCAATAATATCCAAACCCCATTACAAAAAGGGCCACATTGATTGAATTGGTTGTAGAGCCTGAGAAGGTAAATGCGTGATATTAGCATGGTGTTGGTGTTTGATACACTTTTTGACATATTCATAGCAATCATGCTCGGTCAATAATAATCCATCTGCATAATACATTTAGTAAAAGCTATACCATTGAAATGGCCACCACAAATACCATTGTGAGGTTCTTGGATAATACGATGGAAAGTTAGAAGACCAACAATAAGAAAAGGCAGCTTCCTCCTCAGTTCCCAACTTTGTACGAGTTTCCAATTTCCAAACATAATGGAAAGTTGGAAGACCAACAATAAGAAAAGGCAGCTTCCTCCTCCATCAAGAACAGAAAGATCTTAACAAGTTCGGCGCGAAACGATCTCCCATTCACTGAGGAATTTCTATTTTCCTGGCAGCTATGTTTTGGAATGTACACCTTTTGAGAAAACGCCCCGCAAGTGCGAGACTTCACATTTTCTGATCTGTCGGTGAATAGTCAATTTCTTATTTTTTCTCATTCCACATGGAATTGGAAAAGGTTGTTTGACTACATATTTAAATTACTGTAAACAAGGAATTTTTTGGACAAAGAGTGAGATGACTGTGGTTGGTCCCACTCCCATTTCCTTTTCAGACAAATTGGTTTCACATTCCTTGATTTATATATGGCGTGTGGTCCGAAAACTATTCATAAAAAGATTATTCAAGGAAAGAGAATACAGCTTAAAGAAGGGCTCAAAACCGCTTCGTACGTTTGCTTTGTAGCAGAGGGAAATTGTTTTGTTAATATAATGTGCTCAATTCCAAATAAATGGTTGGAAATTAATCCACATTTTACAATCTTTTGATAAATATATTTTTTATCTGTCAGAATCCTTTCTCATAATTAACAGCACTTATATTTACTTTCCTAGCTGCAGTTGATTAGATAGACACCCGTCCTTTAATTAAGGCATTATTATGTGGTTACAATTTTTCAGAGAGTAGATAAACACGTCTCCTTTAATTAAAAAGTTAATACATGTCAAGAAGTTCGTTGAACACTTCCCTCTTCCTCGCTATATATATAAGTACCAGACATAACTTTATTTTAATGAGTTTGAAGCAGTTAAAAGCCAAGCTTTGGCGTAGGACTTAGCAAAGGTAAAGAAAGCTTCCAGAAAGCTTCTCATGATTCTAAAGGAATCAGTCCAGAGGAACCCATCTGGGTAGAGTTAAAGTTACTTCCGGTCTATAGGAATGGGCATAATTGGAAAGACAATCTTCTACCAATTAAATTACCATTTTACCTATAGATTTGGGAAGGTCGTAAATGAAATCCATAGATATGTGTTCTCATTAGTGGTTAGGGATAGGTAAGGGTTACAACAATTTAAGAGATTTAACTATTTTTATTTTGTTACTTGGATACATTTCATACTCAATGATAAATATCCTTATATTTATATTTAATCCTTTGATTACTTTAGCTACTGGCATATTTTCAAGAATATTGAATATCCATCTAAAGAAGATGCATGGAATTCTTTGAGAATATTAGATATAATAGCCGAAGACTGAAGATGATAAACGTGATTCTTTTTCAAAGGAATCTATCAATATATGAGAAACAAAAATGCAATGATGAGTTTACATCCCTTTTCTGAATGATCCACATAGTCTGTATGTCAAAAATAAAATCTTCTCAAATTTGAGTTATCCATTATATAAGAGGACTAGAGATGACATTAACATACAAACGTCCTCATATCTATGAGGTAAGACATCAACCACCATGTTCTCCTCTTTTTTCTTGTATTCAATGATAAAATCATAGCCCAAGAGCTTGATCTTCCATTTATTCTATATAAGGTATGAGAGTTGCTTCTCTAAGAAATGCTTAAGGCTATTATGGTAGGTCTTGATGATGAAATGGTTCCCCAATAAATAAAGCCTCCATTTATCTATGACATGCAACATAGTTAACATTTTTTTGTCATAAATGAACCATATTAGATTCTTTCCTGAAAGTTGATAACTTTCAAAGACTAATGGGTGTCCATATTGCATCAAAGTAGTTCCAATACCCATGCCAAAAGCATCACACTCAATGAAATATTTTTTCTAAAGTTAAAAGTAGCCAAAATAGGAGTGGTACACAGTATTTTGAGGGCTTGTAAGGCTTGGTAAGTGACTTCAAAATAAACAAAGGAATCATTTTTAGTGAGAGTAATGAGAGGAGTGGAAATATTATTATAGTTGTAGATAAATTTTCTATAGTATCTTGTGATCCCTAAACTTCCATGGAGTTATTTAAGGTATTTGGGAAAGTTCGAATCTTATATTGTGATCTTGTTAGCATCTACCTTGACTCCTTCTTGAGTTATTATATGTCCCAAGTATTCTACTTCTTGGATCTCAAAGGAAATTTTGGACCTTTCAACAAAAAAAAAATTCCTTTGTAATAGGTGAAGAAATTTATCACGATGAACTAGATTATCATCATAAGACTTGTTAAAAAATAAAATGTCATAAAATAAAACTAGGACAAACTTACAAAGAAAATAACAAAAGGAAAAGTTCATGATGCTTTAGAAAGTAGAAAGATCAATAATGTGATTAAAAGGTAAAACCAAGAACTATATTGATTCTCATGTGTATGAAAATAAATCCTAGGGATATCATCTTTGTTAACCCTCATTTGATGAAACCTAGAACACAAGTTTAGTTTTGTACAGTATCTAGCATCACTTGATTCATTCAAAAAAACATTTATAACAAGGATAGAAAACTTATCTTTGATAGTGATAGTGTTGAGAGAATTAAAACCAAGACACGTGTGATATGAGCTATACTTTAATTTCATTATACCATCACTATTAAAGAGAATTATGGACTAACATCTAGATGAATAATTTCTTCCTCCAACATTTCCTAAACCAAAATTTCAAATCTAACTTTTAAGGATGGGGATAAATGTAAGTACACACATTTGAAGGTTGACTTCTTGGAATAAGATGGATTCTATAATCATATGTGTACTTCAGAGGAAGACTAGTTGACTTCTTGGAATAATATGGATTCCATAATCATATGTGCACTTAGGAGGAAGACCAATGGTCTCACTACATACTTCCTTATAAAAACACATAATGTTATGTAAATCTGAAGGAAAATATAAAAAAAGTGGTTTCAAATACTAAACCTCCATACAATTGACTTAGGAAAGGAATCCACAACCACTTTTCTTCAATATATTTTTAATGCTATGTGAAGCAACCACCATAGAAGGATGGGGTTGTATTCCTTGTAGAAAAATGACTCTTTCCTTCTTCTTACAATTGAAATAAAAAAGTATAAACTAAGAGTATCATCACCAAGCTGAGATATTCATTTTTTCTTAAGTTTACATCTAAACTACTTAGGTTCATGGTAAAGATATTTCCTAACCAGGTATAATTCCTCATTTAGGTTTGATATTTAGTCATTCAACCCACATACTTAGTGGTACCCTTTTTTGTAATTAAGACTTGAACTTTATCTTGATTTGAAGTATTGATATACAAGCCCAATGATCTTGTTATATTAGAATCCATACTATTTTATACCCTATATGGGTCAATCAATAGATGGACATGATGTTTAATAAATCCTTATATATTGATCATATGGGTCAACCATTGATGATATTTTATTCCCAACATAGAAATTGCTAATGTACAAAATCCACTTTAGGAATACGATGCATGCAAATAAGACTATCCATCTTAGATAACCACCCTCTTAGATTACCACCTTTGAAAGTGGGTATGCAAATGCAAGGAACAAGAAATTCATGAGATTAATAAAGAAAATTATGAACACCTCTTATTGTGGAATCTAAATCAGATGCAAATACTATGATGTCAGCACCCATAACTACAAAATAACCTTGGGTGACCTAAGGAGTTGAGTGACTTCCATAAGATTTTGGAGGACTACTACTAGGTGACAACTATGGAAGAACACTAGTATTTGATGCATGACGAATGATTGGATGTTGTTTCTCAGTTTTTTGTGACCCTTAGATAAGAGAAGGTATAGTATTAGATATTTTTAAGAATCTTTATATGTTATCCAAGAACAAGACAATGAAATTAATTATCTCACAAACTTGATAACAAAAGTAACAAGTTGTTCCTAGTTCAAAAAATATGTATGTAAATCAGAGTCAATAGTATTGGGAAGAGGATTACCAATTAAAGGAATAGTAGGAGGAGTTATTGATGGAGGATTATTGGAATGAGAGAAAGACCCTAAGGTGATGAGAAGAGGCAAAACCATGGCTTTTAAGGAAGAAAACCAACACTTATAAAAATAATTAATATTTGGGGAAGTGTTGTGATGCTTACTAATATTTCTAGGTTGGTACTTCTTTCTCCTCATACACACATCCTTTGAATGAATAGTACACTCTAATCAACCTATGATTCATTCATACATCTTGAAGAGATGATTACAAAAGGATAGGTCTTCCACAAGTGTATTAGGACACTCACCTTCCAAAAAAATGTTGTTGGATATAACCTTTATTTTAAACATCTTGAAGAGATGATCACAATGGTATAGGTCTCTCACAAGGGTTCAACGACACCTAGTTTTTTTCTTTAATCATGATCATGCAAAAGAAGTAGAAATAGCAAACTCGAAATATTCTAGAAGATAATTGCACTAGAAAATGCACAAAAAAGTATTAAAAAATTACAAGGAAACAGGTAGTGGTAATGTTCGACAGAGATTCTAAAATGATTCAGGAGCCCTTCTTTTGTAAATTAGTACCCACAAGATATCAAAATTGAAGCTCTTATACCACTTGTTACAAAACAACTTTAAAAATGATAGTAATAACAATAACAATCCAATAATACCCAAATAATATTAACCAAATGATAATAATAATTTAGATCCAATTTCCATAAAATCAAATTTTAAATACAAATTAATACAAATCCTTAATCACTTAGAAAAGTAGTCTCATAACCACTTGAAAAAATAAAGTCTCAAACACAACTATAATTCAAATATAAAAAATAATCTAAATTAACACCAACTCTTTTTCTTTATAAATTAAATCAGACATTTACCTAATGCTAACACTCAAAAACCTACCATATAGTCTTAAAACGTTTTTTAATAAAAAATAAATATAACTAACATTACTATATTGGAACTGTTGCAGTACCGCTTATAATAAACTAATAAGTATTTTATATTATATAAAAATAATAATATACAATATAATATATATTACACGGAGACAACATACTGTGGATACTATTGACAAAAGTTATAATAACCCTTCGAACATGCCCTACATATAAACATATACATGCAACCTCAGTTCCCAGCTTTGTACGAGTTTCCAATTTCCAAACTTAATGGAAAGTTGGAAGACCAACAATAAGAAAAGGCAGCTTCCTCCTCCATCAAGAGCAGAAAGATCTTAACAAGTTCGGCACGAAACGATCTCCCATTCACTGAGGAATTTCTATTTTCCTGACAGCTATGTTTTGGAATGTACATCTTTTGAGAAAACGCCCCGCAAGTGGGAGACTTCACATTTTCTGATCTGTCGGTGAATAGTCAATTTCTTATTTTTTCTCATTCCACATGGAATTGGAAAAGGTTGTTTGACTACATATTTAAATTACTGTAAACGCGGAATTTGTTGGACAAGTACTGCAAACGCGGAATTTGTTGGACAAAGAGTGAGATGACTGCGGTTGGTCCCACTCCCATTGCCTTTTCAGACAAATTGGTTTCACATTCCTTGATTTATATATGGCGTGTGGTCCGAAAACTATTCATAAAAAGATTATTCAAGGAAAGAGAATACAGCTTAAAGAAGGGCTCAGAAACGCTTCGTACGTCTGCTTTGTAGCAGAGGGAAATTGTTTTGTTAATATAATGTGCTCAATTCCAAATAAATGGTTGGAAATTAATCCACATTTTACACTCTTTTGATAAATATTTTTTTCATCTGTCAGAATCCTTTCTCATAATTAACCGCACTTATATTTACTTTCCTAGCTGCAGTTGATTAGATAGACCCCCGTCCTTTAATTAAGGTATTATTATGTGGTTACAATTGTTCAGAGATTAGATAAACACATCTCCTTTAATTAAAAAGTTAATACATGTCAAGTAGTTCGTTGAACGCTTCCCTCTTCCTCGCTATATATATAAGTACCAGACATAACTTTATTTTAATTAGTTTGAAGCAGTTAAAAGCCAAGCTTTAGGATAGTAAAATTTCATTTTACAAAAGATAATTAGGAAATAAATCAAAATCAGATAGTTGCATTATAAGATAATTTGGTTGTTGCATAATACCTTATTTTCCCTTGAAGAGATAAACTCCCTTTAGCATAAATTATCATAATTTGAAAAGCATAATATGTTAGAAAGCTTGTTTTCTTAAATTATGGTTTGATTGCATTTATCTTACGAGTTTAAGTGATCATTTATTTAAGTTTGATAGAATTTATTTTGAAAAATATTATTAGATATAAAAACTTAGGTTTTTATTGAATTAACTTATAAAACATTACATGTACTTAAACACAAATATAGTAACATAAATTATTATTTTGTTTCATTTAGCTTACAAGTTTAAGTGAGCCTTTATTTAAGTTTGCTAGAATTTATCTTGAAAAGTATTATTAGAGATAAAATCTTAGGTTTTTATTGAATTAACTTATAAAACATTACATGTAGTTAAACACAAATATAGTAACATAAATATAGACTTGGAGGTAAGGCCTACTTGCATGAAGTCCAGATTAAAGGTATCCTTTACAAGGAGACCTCATGGAAATAGAAGTCCCAATGGATGCCCCACATGTGCAAGGTTTCAAATATATACCCCTAGATTATTTTGCTTAAGATTTTAAAGTCTTCTAAAGAACCCAATTTGATAATCAATAGGCAAAAAATTATATTTTAGTTTGGATAGAAACTTATCCCATGTTTGAATTTTATCCTTTCCTTTTCATTACCTCTTAATTTGGACACAATATCACCAAGCATGTTCCTTCAACCATGTGCATGCAAATTTGATCTCCGTTGAATCTTTCATAGATTTGTAATTAAAGAATCTCTCCATGTATATTATCTAGTCAATCAACTCATCTAGATTTGATTTTCCATTAAAATTAGGAGATCTATCTTTGGTTTACTTCTGATATTTGGGATCGCTCAAATCAACCTTTTCTTCAATTCTTCTCTTTTTTCCTCATCTAAAACTTTAATATGGTTAGTTTTATCCTCTTCACTCTCACTAACCTCCTTAAGATGAACACCTCTCCTTTGGTTAGTCTCATTATATAAAGCCTAGTGGTGATTCCTCTCAACATTTTAGCTATATTCACTAGCTAGGGTCACAGACCATGAAATCTTCCTCTTCTTTGTTGTGCCACCTCTCTTTAAACATAATTTATTGACTTTTAAAAATAAAAAATTGCCCTAATGATGTAATCATAAGAAGGGTATTTAGTTAAAATTTACTTCCTTACATAACAAACTCATCAACCAGACTACAATTTTTAAATTGACATCATCCAAACTTAGCACTTGACTTGCACATCACTATAATAAAATGATAATATGAGATGGAAAAAATTATAAGATGACATTTTTGTCACTTGTATGACATAGAAAACAACTCATATGATATGACACTTCATGGGATGACATATTTTAACCATAATATGATATATTGTATAGCTATAAGATGGTATACTTCATATGCTTGCACAAAAAAAATCTATATTGCTATTGATAGAATGTAACTCACTTAAAATCTAGCTAGTTGAATGACAATAAACTTGAATGGCAACAATACTTATTTAAATGGTATTTCTACACTTGAATGGTATCTTTTTCACCAATTGAACGACGTTTTCTCAAATTACCTTTGCTCTCTATTCAAATGGGACTTAGTCAAATGACCCTTTATCCCTATTCAAACATCTATTTAGCTTGTATGGCATAATATTATACTATTATATGGTAGGTGCATGTATAGTGATAACACATACAACATGTTGGTATTGCCCAATCAGTTGACTAACTAAATTATGCTTGATTTCTCGGTCGATTAGTTCTACATTTGAATAAAAATATGCACTTCAACTCAAATGATAATAACCATACTTCACTTGGATGATACTATAGTTACTTGAGTGACATACTGGCTTATAGATCAACTTGGGTGAATGAAA
Source organism: Wollemia nobilis (assembly GCA_028583015.1). NCBI lineage: Eukaryota > Viridiplantae > Streptophyta > Pinopsida > Araucariales > Araucariaceae > Wollemia > Wollemia nobilis. Next base: position 954,640 of record JAQPPZ010017255.1, read on the forward strand.
AACTTAAATGGATGGCAACTCATCTAAATGACAATGGTTCTTCTACATGGAAGATATTTTGGTCCTTACTACAAATAATACTAGTCTCCCATGAGATCGACAAGGAATATCCTTGAGCACTAATGTTATACTATCAAACAACTTCTTATTAGACTATAATCATTATTTTACCTACACCTACAATTCTACACACAATATAGAAATACAACACATGCAACTATAGAAATAATAATTACACAAGAAAACCAACCATGGAACACAAATAGAATTAAATATATTGCATTCACTTGGCTTGTACAACATTTGCAAAATTATATTAGCTATTAGCCTCTTTGTGCCTACATAAATCTTCTAGACCTCCCTCTTTGGCCATCTCAAATTTGCCTCTCCTCCAAATTCCCTATGTTTGTTATTTCCCTTCTTTTTCTTGTTGTTTTTTCTTCCCTTCCTCTTCTATTCTTTTTCACCTTCCATTTTCATCTTCCTATTCTTTCTTCTTCATGCCACTCCTCTCATCTCATGCAAGAAAGGGTTATTATGTGACAATGGAAGTTACAAATGGGTGGTAGTTATGATTTTTTAGATGCATCTGCATGAATTATTTTTTGTTTTCTATCAAACCTTTATAAAGCTCAAATTATAAATTTTTATGTAATTTATACATGTTTAAATTATCATGGCCACAAGCAATTGAAATAATTATAAAATACTAATTCTAATTATTGACTACAAGTTTAATGATATATTCAAGAATGCGAGTTTCATATCTATTATGAATGATATTCATAATTATAGCAATAACAATATCAATCCAACAATGTACAAACAACATTACCTAAATGATAATAATAATTGAGATCTAATTTATAGAAAATCAAATATGCAATAATAAAGTTTTAGATTCAAATCAATATAAATTCGTAGCCACTTAGAGAGGGTAAAGTCTCATATAAGTAGGATACATTAATATAATTTGAATATGAAAGATAATATCAACTACCACATAACTCTTCTTATTTAAAGACTAATCAATCATTAAACCTAATCCTAATTCTCAAAAATCTACTATATAATCCTAAGGCCCAATATAATAAAATTTAAAATAGTTGACATTTGTATATTGGAATTATTAAATGGCTCCCCCATCAAAAGCTTCATACTCATAGTTGGAAAAGACTAGAAAATGCTCTAGGGCTCCTGAGTAGCATCTTCTTCTTGAAGGTCCTGTCACATGATGAGGATCTCTTGAAGTTGTAAAAAATGAAGATAATGAACTCTAGACCATAACACTACTTTAGAATGAGAGTGATTTGACCTTCTTCATCAAGTACTAGAAGCTTGATCTAGGAATACACCTTCTATTTAATAATTTGTTTGTGACAAAATACATAAAAAATAGAATGGATTCAATAAGATGGTAGAAATTCCAATTGATATGCCACTTCACGAATGCACCAAACCAATTTTTAGGGCCCATAAAATCAAGGAGCCAATTTTTGACTAAATTTGGTCTTCTAGGACAATTGCTTGTAGTGTTGTCTATAAAAATGAATTATATCTCTATGGTAAATTTCTTGTTTGAAATGATGTGAATCTTAATATTGCTTGATGTTATTATGTGCATAGGTAAAATTATATTTAGGAATCTAAAGCAAAAGTCATGATTATTGTAGCAAAAATCTATATGAAAAACCTTAGATTATCCTAAAGCATAGTATTTCATTAATGGAGGTTTTTACCATACAATGCTTCAAATGGAGACATATTGAGGGATCAATAGTGTAGACACCAAAACAGAACCAATCCGATTATGTGACTGCAAACACTGATCTCTTTGACAAACACAGCCCCCAGGGCAGCCCTCAGAGGTCAAACAGTGGTCCTAACCACTTTCATAGCAATTTTGTAAGGTCAAGAGGCAATTTGGTACATTTAGAAACTTTGCTCAGTATTCGTATCACCCAGGGATGAATTCAAAATGGAATCCATTGCACCCAGAGACGAATTCGGAATTCGTCTCTAGTAGGGACGAATTCTGAGTTTAACGGGCAAAAAGAAGAATGGCGCCAAGTGGCATCCCAGGACAGTCAGTTGATGACTCCTGCCTCGCACGCGTGTGTGGGTGGATAGATGGGCCGTTAGAGGACTGTCACAAGGGCAGTTATGAAAGCCCAAGTCATGGAGGACTCCCCTCCCTCATGGGAAGACATGACTGCCACTTGGAACCTATGACCAACACATGGCACTTATGCTTCCCTCTCAAAATAGACCCCATGGGTCTATAAAAGGTGGGAATTTTCTCACCCAAAAGGACAGATTGGAGGCGATTTCAAGAAAAGAAGTGCTGTCCGATTGATTACCCACTTGCATCTTTTTGATTCACCTTCTCACATCCACTAATCTCTTTCGCAAGGGAGGTTATTGGGTGGCTTTTGGAAGCGTGGATCCAACCCAAATCCAAAATTTGACCACCTTACACCACCAATTTGTAGACATCCCAATCCTAAGAGGTTTTGGGCCCATCCCTAGTGGATTGGCGCCAAGATCAAGTGCCAACGGTGGGAGGCCCACTTGGGCACCCCCGCACTTTCTAAGTTTTATTCCAAAAGCATTCTAGATTATTGTTTTAGGTTGCATCTCATGCTATTCTATTTGGTTAACTCATAGCTTCAATTTCATATCATTTTGATAAAATTTTATCATGCCTTTTGTCGCTTTGTTGTCCTACTAACTTGCAGGTGGCGACATCGAATTCCCGAGGATAGAGGCAAAATTGGGAGAATCCGACCATCTGGGTCGTCCCAAAATGGCCCCAATTACATAACCCATCTATTTGTAGGTGTTTTGGAGGTCTCGACATTCAAAATTGGAGCAGTACCACTTTGGCTTTTCCAACACAGTAGAATTCGTCTCACCCAGGGACGAATAGCAGTCAGAATTCGTCCTGCCCAGGGACGAATTCCAGTTGAAGGTAGATTGGCCAACTATTTCAATGGTAGTGGCCCTCTAGTGATGTCTTATGTCCTCTGTCAGGTTTTTAGGTCATTTAGAGTCATTTTGTCTATCGATTTGGCTAATTATTTACATGCATCTTTTGGCGATTTTAGAGAACAAACACTTACTATTTGCAATAGGTGCTACTGACATCTTTGTTGTTTCTTTGTTCATAGGAGGAGTAGCAGAGGTGAAGGACTCATCAACATCAGTGGTGACATCATCTTGGCCCGCCCATTTCAAGTGTGGGCACGCGGAAAGAGGAACCTTAAGTCTCGATTGTAATAAAATTCTTTTAACGCTCCTAGCCCCTGAAAAAGGAGGAGGCGTATTTGTAACAAAGATCAAGAGAATTTAATGAAAGGGTTGTGTTTTCTCCATTTGCTTGTATCTCATTTCAATGCGTCTCTTTCATTTCATGCATTCTACATTTTTAGGACTTAAGCGTATTTGATTTTGAATGCATCACAATTAGTGTTTCCTTCGCCCAAAATCTCGTGCTTTTAGTGGCGATCACGGTGGGACTCTGTTCCCTGGTTTTTAAGATCACAAAAACTAATTAAATTTTTGTGTTTTGTGCTTGACAGGTACATTTTTTTGTTGCAGACTGTTATTCATCTCTGACTGTGACGAATTATTTACTATAATTTGTCTTACCCTGAGACGAATTCAAATTTGTCTCTGGAAGGGACGAATTTTGTTCTAAAATTTGTCTCACAGAGGGACAAATTCCTTCCTGTAGATTTTTAGAGCAAAAATTCAGAAGCAACCGGTCCAGGCAGAGAAGAGGTAGGGATTTTTATAATCTCTGTTAAATTTTCTATTTTTGTTTCTGTTTCTTTGATTGTTTTCATTTTATCCTGCATTGCTTAGGGAAAGTCATTTATGCTTGTTTCATTTTCATTAAATAAAATGAATCCCACACACATCACGTGGTAAATTAAACCAAGGAGCTGGTCGTAAGACCCCAGCCCTTGAGCAAGACCAACGGTGGGTTCATCACCACCTTGGCTTAGCTTTGCATCCATTTCCCCGATTGTCACTATTGTTAGGCGTAAATCCTGATGAAATCTGACTGAGTGTCAATGGGATGATTCCCATGCGCACAAGGATAAGTCTTCTATGGTAGGTGCCATTAACAGGACAATCCCCCTTTTGTACCGCCTACGTACCACGTACCATCTGCTCTCACGTACCTATAGTCTCCCTCTCGTAATGGCGGGTATATAGAGAGGTTGGTATATCGGCCTGGTTAGTATATTGAAGGGGCGACCATTTTGGGAGTTATATGAGCCTTCATTATGCATTTAAACGTTCTTCAAAACTTTCAAAAATAAAAAAAAACATCAAAACGCACTAAAACAGTTTAGGACACACCATTAATCCTTAAAAGAGATAATCACTGTTTGTGTATGTGTGTGTTCATTTTTGCTTAGTGTAACAAAAAGAAAAATCATCATAAACAAAAGATAAAAATCTACGCATTTTGTCATTTTCTCCAAAAGCTCCAAGGATTCCCGTAATCGCTTGGTCACTCCAAAATGCCCCAAAGGTGTCCATGAACCCTTTGGTCAACCCAAAATCACCCCAAATGTGCCCATAAGTGATGCAGAAGCATCCAACAAAATATGGGAAATCTTATTTTTTTTCCCTAAATTTTAGTGCATCTTGCCGGGGCCATAACTTCTCAACCGTAAGTCTGATTGACTTGAAATTTTATAGGGAGTTAGTTGGGGCCTAGAATCCTATTTTCCCATAAAATTCAGTTTTCGGGGCCAAATTCCATCATCTAGTGCCCCGAAATTAGGTTTTAGAATTGCGTGCCCAATTTTTTACACTTTTTGAGCTGTTCGGATGTCAATATCTCCTAATGTATTTAGAGTTAGGACTTGAGACTTCATTTTTGTCTTATATACTATAAGAGGGATGCACATGCCAATTTTGGGCCCCATTTGACTCATTTAAATTTTTAGGGTTTTTAGAGAGACATCATCATGGTGCTCACCCGCAGCCAAGCCCAATCACGGACGAATGCTGTGGGGAATATCCAAAGAGGCACAAGTCACATCCGATATAGTCCCAAGGATTTGGTCATACCACCTTGGTGGCCTGACACACAAGGCAGACCCCTCCACACCTTAACGGATAGGGACTATGGGGGCACCCCTTCTAGGAGCACTTCTATTCAGCAGAGCACCCAGCACACACCCTTCCATGAGGGGTACATCCATTGGAGAGCTCCCTTAGATGCTCGCTATGAGCGGTCACCACGCGATGAAGCGCTAAGTCAACATAGGGTTCAACGGAAGGAACCGCATGATTACACTATCACTCCTTCACCCCCTCTAGCTGCCAGGACTACGAGGACAAATCCAGAGCGCAGGGCTCCTTACATAGGGCGAGCTAACTCCGCTCGTCCCTTCCAAACCCATGAAAAGGAGTACGAGGAAAGCCATCACATTCCTCGAGGACAACAAACAGCGTGGGAACCTTGCGTTTCTACCCTTGCTAGGTATCATGATCATACATCGAGGCCAGAGCCTCGAGTAAATGTCACCTACCTCGACAGAGGGAAGCGACCCATTGAAATTTTAGACCATCAAGATCGAGGCAAACAAATAGGAGAAACATTCAAACCTCCTGAGCAAACTAGGGTAGACCAAATTGACCTGATAGTCGCCAGACATGCCACCCGTCAAGCCCAAATCACGCGGCTTAAACAAAGTCATCAGGAGATAGAGTATCGACACCGCTTGGATAGAGAGCGCATGCGACGCGAATCGGATGAGTTACACTATGAACTACCTGAGAGGGGCCAACCCATCGCACCCAAAGAGCTGAAAAATATGAGAGGCATAATCCATTGGTGTAGGACAGGTCTCCACGACCTCGTCAAGCTTTGCCTCCGAGACCTTATAGACCCGAGAGGGAAGCCACTCCCCGAAATAATGATGGGTACCTTCAGCAAGGACCCAATCAGGGTTATAGGTCTCGCCCAGAGACTCCTCAAGAATTTTATGAGGAGTATGAACCAAAAATAGAATGGGCCAAAACACCCCATCAAGGCGGGAGGGCTGCCAATCGACCACCCCTCCATAGGCCTCCAGTATTCCATAACGCACAACGGGAGCAAACAAAAGAGGAGGAGATAAAATCTTCAGATGCATACAAAGCACTATTAGAGCGTTTGGAGTCTGTGGAGACAAAAACTTCTGGGCATCAAAAGCCCACGTTACATCAACTCCACAGTCATCCAGTGCATCCCTTAGTGCCAACACCTCTTTACCCCGAACACTTCAAGTTGCCTAAATTGGCAATCTTTAAAGGTGAAGAGGACGCACAAGAACATGTCACAAGGTTCCTAAGTCAATGCTTCGGCATCCAAGATAATGACGCATTGTTGCTTAGGACATTCATAACCACATCCGCAGGCCCTGCCTTGGATTGGTTCACGCAATTACCAAAACACAGCATAAGCAACCTAGATCAATTAGTAGATGCGTTTCTTGAATGCTTTGCCTTCAACATAAGGAAGAAGGCATCACTGAGTGATCTGTCTAGCCTCAGGCAATTTGAGGAAGAAACAATGGCAGCATACGAGAATCGATGGAGAGCTTTGCTTGCTAAGTTACCCTACCGTCCCCCTATGTCTGATATCACACAGATGTTCACAAAAAGTTGCTTGAAATTGATCTCTGGGCTATTACAGCTGCAGCAATACACCAGCTTAGAAGAAGCTTTAGCGCAAGCCAGAGTTATAGAAGAGATCAAAATAGGTGAAGGTGCAATCGCCAAGCCTAAAAAGAAAGAGTGGAATAAAACCACTAAAACTGGGACAACACAATCACAACACGCTACGGTTAACTAAGTTGCGATAAATGTTCCCGCGTCTGTGCAAGAAATGCAGCCCCAAAAGGCTAATTACCAGGTAGTGCCTCCTGGTTATGAAAGAGATAATAGAAGGCAGGAGCAGAATCAGCAGCGTTGCCCTAGGTGACAATTCACCCCTTACACGAAGTCTAGGGACTCCCTATTTGATCGCTTGTCAGTGGCAAATTTAGTCACTCTGCCAGAAATCCAAACTATAGACCCTAACGCTCCTAAGCCTAGGGGATACAGAGAGGAATTGTATTGTAGATTCCATAGGCGCAGAGGACATGACTTGAATGGATGTTGGAAATTCAAAGAATTAATCCAAGATTTGATCGACAATAGAACATTGGCCGTGGACAACCCCATAGCACCAAATAATCAACAAATGGGGGTATTTAAGGACCCTTTGCCTACCCACAAAGCACAGGAAAAACCTCTCCAGATTAACGAGGTGCGATAGAATCTTCCCATGCAAGGATTTGTGGGAATGATTAGTATAGTGACAAGGAACAAAAAGTACCCAGTAGTTGCCCCCGAGGTAGCTACGAGGGAAGTTCCGAAAACATCGCAGCCTCAACAATGCCCAACGTAGTTGCCTCCGCCTAGACCCGAGGTCATGATACGGACCAAACTCACGCAGAGTTTGCGGACCACATCGGCTAGGCTGTCCATTTACGAGCTTATTCAACAGTCAGCACCCCATAGGGAAGCTCTTATGGACATTTTAAAAGACATCAAATTACATCCTCATGAAGCAAATTCTTTCAACAACTTCGTGGGACATGTGAAATGATGTACGGAGCCGATCATCACCTTCAGAGAAGATGAAGTCAAAACAATATCGAATGACATGGCAGATCCACCCTTGCACGTTATCGCGTGGGTCAACGGGATCCCGTACAAGAGAGTGTTGGTAGATACTGGCTCGTCCAGTAACATCATTACCACTAGTAGCCTTAAAAAAATTGAAGCTACCAGCCTCTCACATCATAGCCTCCACGTACACATCGCGAGGTTTCAACGATGCAATATGCTCGACGATCGACACAGTTGTTCTGCCTATCCAGGTAGGACAAAAGACAATACCTACACTGTGCCATGTGTTGGAAGGCGAGATGGCTTATAATATACTGCTAGGGTGGCCTTGGATCAGGGACATGAAGTGTGTCCCTTCGATCGCTCACTAGTGCTTAAAGTATGCTTTTGAAAGAGAAATACATGTAGTCCCAATGGACTTAGAGCCCTTCAAGTATTGCAATGCGGTACAATTCCTACCTCAATCGACCCTCCCCTCAACGCATTTGGATTTCCAGCTAAATCCATCTAAACAGGGTCCAATACCGTAGGCACCACTGGTGACCAAAACAACAAAATCCCAGCCAGGTGAGTCTTCATCATCTACTCCTTCATTATCAACGCCACCTGTCATGGCCAAACAGAAGGACAAGGGAAAACAGATCATGGAATAGGTGAAGCCCCTAGAAGAGGGGTTGCCCACAATTTCAACGGTATCAACAGAAGAAACACCTCACACAGCAGAAGCAGAGACTCCTAAAATGCCGAACATGGAATGGACTCAGGAAGGACTCCCGTTTCCTCCCACCCAATCATCAACAATCACTGTCGAAATGGCCAATACAGGCCTGGGGGAGTATTTAGTGCAAAATTTTGTGGCAACCCCCGCATTGGAGTTAGTACAATACATGGGGAGACCTCGCCTTCCCATAGGGACAGCTGTTCCTCTAGGCTACCCACCAAACTAGACAAATTTTGTGTATGGGGGCCTTGATCATGGTCTTGAACCATGTCAACAAAAGGAAGCAGACAAAGAGCCTTTTGTTGAAAACATCAACTATCTGTCAAACCCAGACTTTGCCCTAAAATATCTCGGCCAATACAATTGGCATGGATACGGGCTAGGCAGATATGAGCAAGGGATGCGGGTCCTTTGCCAACCAAGATATCAGATGCCATATGATAAGTCAGGAGTAGGGTTCAACCACCCCCTAACCTTAGACATCTTGGTCGAAAATATGCAAGGCCTAGAAATAGGCAATAAGGGGGGATTGGCACCAGATCCTTATGCCAACCCAAATACAAAATATACCTTGGGAGATTACCTCCCATGGTCAACAAACACCCTTGGAAACAGCAGTAATCCCTCTCTTTTACTAGAGAGAGGTGAAAGTTCAGAGATTAATCCTCAAATAGAACATCAACGGCTTCCAGACATCTTTTTGAAGCTATTCCCCTTAGAGGTTCCAGTTGAATCAATACAGTGTCAAAATAATCAGGTCCCTCCACCAAGAGTGGAACAACCGTAATGGGACCAGATTAACTTACTAGAACAAGGAGAGCCTTCAACGTCGTAAGCAACAGTTGCTGAAGAGAATGAACATTTTTGGGTCTCCGAAAGTGATTCAGAAGATGAGACTGAGATGATCTATCTCAGACATGCGCGATGGAATTATCGCCCTTTAACTCATGAAGATATAATGGGACAGATGGGCATACCACTAGGGCATGAATGGTGGGTAGACCCTACAAGGTGGGACCAAGTATTGGATCCATGGCTCCAAATCCACGATGAGCACCGTCCACCCCGAGATCCCATCATGACATCAGTACCAAGGGAAGACCCCGTCTTCCTATCAACACATAGGGCCGATCCATTCATGCCCGTCCCTATAGAGCCAGATCTAGAGCGCAAAGACCATCAAGCTGGGGGTACCTCTATCCCTTGAAGTACCATAATCCAAACCAAAAATCTCCAAGGATTATCGCAATCACTTGGTCACCCCAAAAAAAAAGCTCCAAGGATTATCACAATCACTTGGTCACCCCAAAAGCTCCAAGGATTATCGCAATCACTTGGTCACCCCAAAAATCTCCAAGGATTATCGCAATCACTTGGTCACCCAAAAAAAGCTCCAAGGATTATCGCAATCACTTGGGCACCCCAAAAAGCTCCAAGGATTATCCAAATCACTTGGTCACCCCAAAAAGCTCCAAGGATTATCGCAATCACTTGGTCACCCAAAAAGCTCCAAGGATTATCGCAATCACTTGGTCAAAACCCAAAAAGCTCCAAGGATTATCGCAATCACTTGGTCAAACCAAAAAAAAAAAAAAAAACTCCAAGGATTATCGCAATCACTTGGTCAAAACCCAAAAAGCTCCAAGGATTATCGTAATCACTTGGTCAAAACCCAAAAAAGCTCCAAGGATTATCGCAATCACTTGGTCAAACCAAAAAAGCTCCAAGGATTATCGCAATCACTTGGTCAAAACCCAAAAAGCTCCAAGGATTATCGCAATCACTTGGTCAAAACCCAAAAAGCTCCAAGGATTATCACAATCACTTGGTCAAATAAAAAATGCTCCAAGGATTATCGCAATCACTTGGTCACCCCAAAAGCTCCAAGGATTACCACAATCACTTGGTCAAAACATCAAAAGCTCCAAGGGTATCGTAATCACTTGGTCAACCCAAAAAGGTCCAAGGATTATCGCAATCACTTGGTCACCCCAAAAGCCCCAAGGATTATCGCAATAACTTGGTCACCAAAATGCTCCAAGGATGTCCGCAATCACTTGGTCAAAAATAAAAAATAATCAAAAACAACAAAAATTTGCATCTCATTTCTAGGCATACTCAAACTCATCAATAGAGATCTCTTCTCGCACCTCATATTCATATTCACAAAAATCAATACATCAAAAATACAAAAATATGTAGCTGCATCAAGCATTGCATCCATACATTGCATATTTGTGGTCGTACAGGTCAAGGGCACCATAGGCTGTAATTGCTCTGCTAGTCCACCTTGTTCCACACTGTTTCATTCTACAAAACAACAAAAAAACATTGCCTTGTACCACACTAGAGTCAGTGGTCTTTTAATGTATCAAGAGTTTTTCGTGATTCAGTCATCATTTTGCTCTTTAGCCATGTAATGTATCAAGTCAAACAGATTTTACGAAGGTAGAGTTACACTTGAAATACACCTTGTTACGTAACATCCCAACACAAATTTAAACATAAAACAATTCCTAAGTTGTGTGAACAAAAGATGAAACCTATAGGGTAATCCAAGTCACCATAAGCGAAACGGTTATCGTGCTCATCCCCCTGTGCGAATGACCCCAAGAATGCTAAGAGTTGGCAAAAGGACAAGCATCCTCCCTACCCAATTCCCTAAAAATCCCTAGTTCTCAATAGTTGAAAAACATCAAAAATTTGCAAAACGTCAAAAACTCAAATATTTGACATCATACAGTGCACACATCAAACGGCACAAACGATAGTGATTTTCATCACTCCATGTCCCCAATCCCTTGCTCAAAAGAAAACAAATCAAAATAAACAGTGATCTTATCACTACAAACGAGCAAGTATCACAATACAATTGAAGAAAAGAAGGGAGTTGAACTTGAATCCTTGGAACTCTCAGCATTCTAAAAGGTCATAAGGCAAGCCTCAGTACCGATTTGGTTGATAGCCTATCGATAACTGGCGGTAAACCTCTCGCATGACGATATATCTATCACATTAACTTGTGTACAGATCAATTTTTGCATGTGGATGAGCTAGCTTATGGCATCTTGGATAACACCGCAGATTAATCTAACTAAATACAACAAAGGAGTTAGTGGAGCTAATTAGGTGATCCTCGATACGAGTTCGGTTGAAAGCCCATCTGGCACTGATGGTATCCTGATAAATACCACAATAATGAACTCAATTGCACACACAGGGATGTGAAATAGCTTGGTCAAAAACAAGTCTGATTAATACCTTGTTCAAAAGTCTTGTACGACAAAGTACAGTCGTCGCTAGTGAGTTAAAACCGTCTGAGTCTCAGAAAACCTTAGCTACATTTCTAAACCAACTGCGCTACTTTTCATCTTTGCAATACCATCAAAAAATACAAAAAAAGAGAAAAACCACATGTATACATACAAAGTCACGCATCACAGCAATCACCTAAAAACAAAATAAAAGAGTTCTAAACAGTCTATGGTGCCATAGCCAAACATCACAAATCCCATTCATCCATTTCATCTCTGCATATCACATATAAATAAAAAACATTTGCATTCATCATAGCATATGCATCCATCAAAATAAATCAACATGCATGCATCCATATTCATCAACCATCATGCATAAAATCAAAGAAAATCAAAACAACAAAAACAACAAAAAAAATGCAACACAAAACCAACAATAAACATTGCCAGACACAAGTGCTCTTGCACTTAACCTCTTGGCATAGCAAAATTGATGTCGGGGTTTACATTGTCACTATCCTACTCCCGAAGAAGGCTACCATAGCCGGAACGCTCCATGGGAGGACGGATTTTTGACAATTTAATCCCCAAATGGTGTCACAAGAAAATCAAAACAACAAAAACAACAAAAAAAATGCAACAAAAACAAACAGCAATAAGCATTGCCGGACACAAGTGCTCTTGCACTTAACCTCTTGGCATATAAAATCGATGTCGAGGCTCAAATTGTCACTCTCCTACTCCCTAAGAAGGCAACCATAGCCGGACCGCTCCATGGGAAGACGGATTTTCGACAATTTCACCCCCAAATGACGTCACAAATGGGTCAAAGCCCACTCAAAAACAATAAGAAAATCAAAACAACAAACAACAATAAACATTGCCAGACACAAGTGCTCTTGCACTTAACCTCTTGGCATAGCAAATTGATGTCGGGGTTTACATTGTCACTATCCTACTCCCGAAGAAGGCTACCATAGCCGGACCGCTCCACGGGAGGACGGATTTTTGACAATTTAATCCCCAAATGGTGACAAAAAAAAATCAAAAGAACAAAAAATGCAACATAAAAACAAAGCAATAAGCATTTCCGGACACAAGTGCTCTTGCACTTAACCTCTAGGCATATAAATTCGATGTCGGGGTTCAAATTGTCACTCTCTTGCTTCCCCAAGAAGGCTACCATAGCCGGACCGCTCCACAGGAAGATGGGTTTTTGATGATTTCGCCCCATTATGGCATCACCAAAATGGTTACCACCCACCAAAAACAGGTCCAAATGTTGGAAAAATTGCACAGGCTTAATGATAAAACATCTAAAGGCACCCTTCGCACGCGTGTGTGGGTGGACAGATAGGTTGTTAAAGGACTATCACAAGGGCAGTTATGAAAGCCCAAGTAATGGAGGACTCCCCTCCCTCATGGGAATACTTGACTGCCACATGGCACCTATGACCAACACATGGCGCTTATGCTTCCCTCTCAAAAGAGACCCCATGGGTCTATAAAAGGTGAGACTTTTCTCACCCAAAAGGACAGATTGGAGGCAATTTCAAGCAATGAAGTGTTGTCCGATTGATTACCCACTTGCATCTTTTTGATTCACCTTCTCACATCCACTAATATCTTTCGCAAGGGAGGTTATTGGGTGGCTTTTGGAAGTGTGGATCCAACCCAAATCCAACATTTGACCACCTTACACCACCAATTTGCAGACATCCCAATCCTAAGAGGTTTTGGGCCCATCCCTAGTGGATTGGCGCCGAAATCAAGTGCCAACGGTGGGAGGCCCACTTGGGCACCCCCGCACCCTCTAAGTTTTATTCTAAAGCATTCTAGATTATTGTTTCAGGTTGCATCTCATGTTATTCTATTTGGTTAACTCATAGCTTCAATTTCATAACATTCTGATCAGATTTTATCATGCCTTTTGTCGCTTTGTTGTCCTACTAACTTGCAGGTGGCGACATCGAATTCCCGAGGATAGAGGCCAAATTGGGAGAATCCGACCATCTGGGTCGTCCCAAAATGGCCCCAATTACATAACCCCTCTGTTTGTAGGTGTTTTGGAGGTCTCGAGATTCGACATTGGAGCAGTACCACTTCGGATTTTCCAACACAGTAGAATTCATCTCACCCAAGGACGAATAGCAGTCAGAATTCGTCCTGCCCAAGGACAAATTCCAGTTGAAGGCAGATTGGCCAACTTTTTCAATTGCAGTGGCCCTCTGGTGATGTCTTCTGTCCTCTGTTAGGAGAAGCAGCAGAGGTGAAGGACTCATCAACATCAGCGGCGACATCATCTTGGCCCGCCCATTTCAAGTGTGGACACGCGAAAAGAGGAACCTTAAGTCTCGATTGTAATCAAATTATTTTAACGCTCCTAGCCCTTGAAAAGGGAGGAGGCGTATTTGTAACAGGGATCAAAAGAATTTAATGAAAGGGCTGTGTTTTCTCCATTTGCTTGTATCTCATTCCAATGCGTCTCTTTCATTTCATGCATTCTACATTTCTAGGATTTAAGCATATTTGATTTTGGATGCATCGCAATTAGTGTTTCCTTCACCCGAAATCTTGTGCTTTTAGTGGCGATCACAGTGAGATGAATCCCAGTTACAAGCAAATGGATAAAACACAGCCCTTTCATTAAATTCTCTTGATCTCTGTTACAAATACGCCTCCTCCCTTTTCAGGGGCTAGGAGCGTTAAAAGAATTTGATTACAATCGAGACTTGAGGTTCCTCTTTCCGCGTGCCCACAATTGAGATGGGCGGGCCAAGACGATGCCGCCGCTGATGTTGATGAGTCCTTGACCTCTTCTGCTCCTCCTGTGAACAAAGAAACATCGAAGATGTCAGTAGCACCTGCTGCAAATAAGAAGTGTCTGTTCTCTAAAATCGCCAAAAGATGCATACAAACATTTGTCTAAAATAGTGAATAAAGTGAGTCCAAATGACCTGAAAACCTGACAGAGGACATAAGACATCACCAGAGGGCCACTACCATTGAAAGAGTCGACCAATCTGCCTTCAACTGGAATTCGTCCCTGGGTAGGATGAATTCTGACTGCTATTCGTCCCTGGGTGAGATGAATTCTACAGTGTTGGAAAATCCGAAGTGGTACTGCTCCAATGTCGAATCCCGAGACCTCCAAAACACCTGCAAACAGAGGGGTTATGTAATTGGGGCCATTTTGGGATGACCTAGATGGTCGGATTCTCCCAATTTGGCATGATAAAAGGCATGATAAAATCTGATCAGAATGTTATGAAATTGAAGCTATGAGTTAACCAAATAGAATAACATGAGATGCAACCTGAAACAATAATCTAGAATGCTTTAGAATAAAACTTAGAGGGTGCGGGGGTGCCCAAGTGGGCCTCCCATCGTTGGCACTTGATTTCGATGCCAATCCACTAGGGATGGGCCCAAAACCTCTTAGGATTGGGATGTCTACAAATTGGTGGTGTAAGGTGGTCAAATGTTGGATTTGGGTTGGATCCACGCTTCCAAAAGCCACCCAATAACCTCCCTTGCGAAAGAGATTAATGGATGTGAGAATGTGAATCAAAAATATGCAAGTGGGTAATCAATCGGACAACACTTCGTTGCTTGAAATCACCTCCAATCTGTCATTTTGGGTGAGAAAAGTCTCACCTTTTATAGACCCATGGGGTCTCTTTTGAGAGGGAAGCATAAGCGCCATGTGTTGGTCATAGGTGCCATGTGGCAGTCAAGTCTTCCCATGAGGGAGGGGAGTCCTCCATGACTTGGGATTTCATAACTGCCCTTGTGACAGTCCTCTAACGGCCTATCTGTCCACCCACACACGCGTGTGAGGTAGGAGTCATCAACTGACTATCCTGGGCTACCACTTTGCGCCATTCTTCTTTTTTCTTGTTAAACTAAAAATTCGTCCCTACCAGAGATGATTTTAGAATTCGTCCATGGGTGAGATGAATCCCAGTTAGTATTCGTCCCTAGGTGAGACGAATACTGAGCAAAGTGTCTAAATGTACCAATATGCCTCTTGACCTTAAAAAATTGCTATGAAAGTGGTTAGGACCACTGTTTGACCTCTGAGGGCTGCCCTGGGGGATGTGTTTGTCAAAGAGATCAGTGTTTGCAGTCACATAATCAGATTGGTGCTATTTTGGTGTCTACAGATGCCCCTTTTTGGGATGCGCTGTGCATAGCGCAGCGTCGAGCAAAAATAGATAACCAAAGCACTAATGATTAGGGTTTCTTGGTAACCTAACCAAATTTTGATGCCCCAAGCATGGAAAGGGCATGCATTCTTGAATCCTTGCTTCTGACGAGCTAAGGAGTTTGATTTCAAGTGGTAACCTATTTTGGTGAGGTGTGACTTGATCTTGGACATTGATCAATCATGATTAGGCAAAGTACACAACCTTTTATCCTCAGGGGAACCTTGTGTTCATGATTCATGAAATGCCAAGTGTTTGATTGATTCGATTGTTGCTTGTTTACTACCCCAAGCAGGAGCGTGATTGTCTTTGTCAATGATTCTTTGAATGCATGTCGTTTTCCTTAATTAGGTGTGTGATTGTTGATTGGTGACTAAGTGTGACTACCCCCTCAAGCGACTCGTCATTTTTCTCATGAAGGTCATTCCCTCATCTATTCTTCACTTGAGGGGGTAGTCACACTTAGTCACCAATCAACAATCACACACCCAATTAAGGAAAATGACATGCATTCAAAGAATCATTGACAAAGACAATCACGCTCCTGCTTGGGGAAATAAACAAGCAACAATTGAATCAATCAAACACTTGGCATTTCGTGAATCATGAACACAAGGTTCCCCTGAGGATAAAAGGTTGCGCCCTTTGCCTAATCATGACTGATCAATGTCCAAGCTCAAGTCACACCTCACCAAAATAGGTTAACACTTGAAATCAAACTCCTTAGCTCGTCAAAAGCAAGGATTCAAGAATGCATGCCCTTTCCATGCTTGGGGCATCAAAAGTTGGTTAGGTTACCAAGAAAACCTAATCTTTAGTGCTTTGGTTATATATTTTTGCTCGACGTTGCGCTATGCACAGTGCATCCTAGAAAGGGGCATCTGTAGACACCAAAACAGCACCAATCTGATTATGTGACTGCAAACACTGATCGCTTTGACAAACACAGCCCCCAGGGCAGCCCTCAGAGGTCAAACAGTGGTTCTAACCACTTTCATAGCAATTTTGTAAGGTCAAGAGGCAATTTGGTACATTTAGACACTTTTCTCAGTATTCGTATCACCCAGGGACGAATTCAAAATGGAATCCGTCTCACCCAGAGACGAATTCAAAATTTGTCTCTGGTAGGGACGAATTCTGAGTTTAACTGGCAAAAAGAAGAATGGCACCAAGTGGCATCCCAAGACAGTCATTTGATGACTCTTGCCTCGCACACGTGTGTGGGTGGACAGATGGGCCATTAGAGGACTGTCACAAGGGCAGTTATGAAAGCCCAAGTCATGGAGGACTCCCCTCCCTCATGGGAAGACATGACTGCCACTTGGAACCTATGACCAACACATGGCACTTATGCTTCCCTCTCAAAAGAGACCCCATGGGTCTATAAAATGTGGGACTTTTCTCACCCAAAAGGACATATTGGAGGCGATTTCAAGCAACGAAGTGCTGTCCGATTGATTACCCACTTGCATATTTTTGATTCACCTTCTCACATCCACTAATATCTTTCGCAAGGGAGGTTATTGGGTGGCTTTTGGAAGTGTGGATCCAACCCAAATCCAACATTTGACCACCTTACACCACCAATTTGCAGACATCCCAATCCTAAGAGGTTTTGGGCCCATCCCTAGTGGATTGGCGCCAAGATCAAGTGCCAACGATGGGAGGCCCACTTGGGCACCCCCGCACTTTCTAAGTTTTATTCCAAAAGCATTCTATATTATTGTTTCAGGTTGCATCTCATGCTATTCTGTTTGGTTAACTCATAGCTTCAATTTCATAATATTTTGATCAGATTTTATCATGCCTTTTGTCGCTTTGTTGTCCTACTAACTTGCAGGTGGCGACATCGAATTCCCATGGATAGAGGCCAAATTGGGAGAATCCGACCATCTGGGTCATCCCAAAATGGCCCCAATTACATAACCCCTCTATTTTTAGGTGTTTTGGAGGTCTCGAGATTTGACATTGGAGCAGTACCACTTCGGCTTTTCCAACACAGTAGAATTCGTCTCACCCAGGGACGAATAGCAGTCAGAATTCGTCCTGCCCAGGGACGAATTCCAGTTGAAGGCAGATTGGTCAACTGTTTCAATGGCAGTGGCCCTCTGGTGATGTCTTCTGTCCTCTATCATGTTTTTAGGTCATTTAGAGTCATTTTGTCTATCGATTTGGCTAATTATTTACATGCATCTTTTGGCAATTTTAGAGAACAAACACTTACTATTTGCAATAGGTGCTACTGACATATTTGTTGTTTCTTTGTTTGCAGGAGGAGAAGTAGAGGTGAAGGACTCATCAACATCAGCGACGACATCATCTTGGCCCGCCCATTTCAAGTGTGGGCACGCGGAAAGAGGAACCTTAAGTCTCGATTGTAATCAAATTCTTTTAACGCTCCTAGCCCCTGAAAAGGGAGGAGGCGTATTTGTAACAGAGATCAAGAGAATTTAATGAAAGGGCTGTGTTTTCTCCATTTGCTTGTATCTCATTTCAATGCGTCTCTTTCATTTCATGCATTCTACATTTTTAGGACTTAAGCGTATTTTATTTTGAATGCATCACAATTAGTGTTTCCTTTGCCCGAAATCTCGTGCTTTCAAATAGTAAGTAGTATTGTACTACCGTTAAACTAATGAGATTCATTGAACCTAATGATACTTCTTATCTTGATAAAGATAATGAAATTAAGTACTCAAACATTTATTAACAATCATTGTCTAACCAATTGACTTAGGGTGATAAGAAGAGGACATACTCAACTTGGTACCACTAAGATATAACAATGCTTTCCAAAAGTTAGTGAAGACAAGGTCATAATCACTCACAATGGTTTTAGGTATACCATGCAATTTAAAAACATAATCAAGAAATACCTTAGCCAACATACTTTCTGAATAGGGATGTAATGCATAGAAATGGGCATAATTGGAAAGACAATCTTCTACCAATTAAATTACCATTTTACCTATAGATTTGGGAAGGTCCTCAATGAAATCCATAGATATGTGCTCTCATTAGTGGTTAGGGATAGGTAAGGGTTACAAAAATTTAAGATATTTAACTATTTTTATTTTGTTACTTTGATATATTTCATACTTAATGATAAATATCTTGATATCTATATTTAATCCTTTGATTACTTTAGCTACTGGCATATTTTCAAGAATATTGAATATCCATCCAAAGAAGATGTATGGAATTATTTGAGAATATTAGATATAATAGCCGAAGACTGAAGATGATAAATGTGATTCTTTTTCAAAGGACTCTATCAATATATGAGAAACAAAAATGCAATGATGAGTTTACATCTCTTTTCTGAATGATCCACATAGTCTGTATGTCAAAAATCCAATCTTCTCAAATTTGAGTTATCCATTATAGAAGAGGACTAGAGATGAAATTAACATAAAAACATCCTCATATCTATGAGGTAAGACATCAACCACCATGTTCTCCTCTTTTTTCTTGTATTCAATGACAAAATCATAGCCCAAGAGCTTGATCATCCATTTATTCTATTTAAGGTATGAGAGTTGCTTCTCTAAGAAATGCTTAAGGCTATTATGGTAGGTCTTGATGATGAAATGGTTCCCCAATAAATAAAGCCTCCATTTATCTATGACATGCAACATAGTTAACATTTTCTTGTCGTAAATGAACCATCTTAGATTCTTTCCTGAAAGTTGATAACTTGCAAAGACTAACGGGTGTCCATATTGTGTCAAAGTAGTTCGAATACCTATGCCAAAAGCATCACAATCAATGAAATATTTTTTCTAAAGTTAAAATTAGCCAAAATAGGAGTGGTACACAGTATTTTGAGGGCTTTTAAGGCTTGGTAAGTGACTTCAAAACAAAAAAATGTATCATTTTTGGTGAGAGTAATGAGAGGAGTGGAAATATTATTATAGTTGTAGATAAATTTTCTTCAGTATCTTGTGATCCCTAAAATTCCATGGAGTTATTTAAGGGATTTGGGAAAATTCCAATATTATATATTGATCTTGTTAGCATCTACCTTGACTCCTTCTTGAGTTATTATATGTCCCAAGTATCCTACTTCTTGGATCCCAAAGGAAATTTTGGACCTTTTCACAAGAAAAAATTCCTTTGTAATAGGTGAAGAAATTTAACACGATGAACTAGATGATCATCATAAGACTTGTTAAAAAATAAAATGTCATCAAAGAAAACTAGGACAAACTTACAAAGAAAATAATAAAAGGTAGAGTTAATCATGCTTTAGAAAGTAGAAAGAGCAATAATGTGATTAAAAGGTAAAACCAAGAACTATATTGATTCTCATGTGTATGAAAATAAGTCCTAGGGATATCATCTTTGTTAACCCTCATTTGATGAAACCTAGAACACAAGTTTAGTTTTGTACAGTATCTAGCACCACTTAATTCATTCGAAAAAACATTTATAACAAGGATAGAAAACTTATCTTTGATAGTGATAGTGTTGAGAGAATTAAAACCAAGACACATGTGATATGAGCTATACTTTAATTTAATTATACCATAACTATTAAAGAGAATTATGGACTAACATCTAGATGAATAATTTCTTCCTCCAACATTTCCTAAACCAAAATTTCAATTTCTAACTTTTAAGGATGGGGATAAAGGTATGTACACACATTTGAAGGTTGACTTCTTGGAATAAGATGGATTCTATGATCATATGTGTACTTCGGAGGAAGACTAGTTGACTTCTTGGAATAATATGGATTCCATAATCATATGTGCACTTAGGAGGAAGACCAATGGTCTCACTACATACTTCCTTATAAAAACACATAATGTTATGTAAATATGAAGGAAAATATAGAAAAAGTGGTTTCAAATACTAAACCTCCATACAATTGTCTTAGGAAAGGAATCCACAACCACTTTTCTTCAATATATTTTTAATGCTATGTGAAGCAACCACCATAGAAGTATGGGGTTGTATTCCTTGTAGACAAATGACTCTTTCCTTCTTCTTACAATTGAAATAAAAAAGTATAAACTAAGAGTATCATCACCAAGCTGAGATAGTCATTTTTTCTTAAGTTTACATCTAAACTACTTAGGTTCATGGTAAAGATATTTCCTAACCAGGTATAATTCCTCATTTGGGTATGATATTTAGTCATTCAACCCACATACTTAGTGGTACCCTTTTTTGTAATTAAGACTTGAACTTTATCTTGATTTGAAGTATTGATATACAAGCCCAAGGATCTTGTTATATTAGAATCCATACTATTTTATACCCTATATGGGTCAATAAATAGATGGACATGATGTTTAATAAATCCTTATATATTGATCATATGGTAAGCTTGAAGTCCTATAACAACAAAAATAGAGAGAGTCATGCTATCATTATCATATTTTACCTCATGTATGTTTGTTTGTTGCTCCTCCTATAATGAAACCTCATACATTTATACTATTATATCTTCACCTTCCACTTGAACATTGTAATTTTCTTCATAGGTCTAATCATGAGGATGGTGGTAATGACATTTGAAATATAATAAACCCTAGAAAAAATTACTATTACAATAATAATGATTAGAGTTGAAGTCACAACTACACTGGAGACTATAATCTTGAAGTTTTTGTTCTTCCACCAAATCTAAATGTTGAGCGTCATCAAGAGTATAGAGATCAAGAATGTCAAATTCCCACCAAATTTTATCATTAAGATCATGATGAAAGACTGAGACCACCACTATTGGATTCAATTGGTGGATGTAGGTGAGAAGAATGGTAAATTTAGAGCAATACATCTCCACTATTACTATTTGTCTTATTTGAATAAGATAAACCACATACGATCTGGAAGATCCTTTGTCAAATATTTAGATAAATTATTGTTTAAATCTAGGCCACAAAAGAGAACCTCCATGTTGGCAACATTACAACAACAACCATTGATGATATTTTATTCCCAACATAGAAATTGCTAATGTACAAAATCCACTTTAGGAATACGATGCATGCAAATAAGACTATCCATCTTAGATAACCACCCTCTTAGATTACCACCTTTGAAAGTGGGTATGCAAATGCAAGGAACAAGAAATTCATGAGATTAATAAAGAAAATTATGAACACCTCTTATTGTGGAATCTAAATCAGATGCAAATACTATGATGTCAGCACCCATAACTACAAAATAACCTTGGGTGACCTAAGGAGTTGAGTGACTTCCATAAGATTTTGGAGGACTACTACTAGGTGGCAACTATGGAAGAACACTAGTATTTGATGCATGACGAATGATTGGATGTTGTTTCTCAGTTTTTTGTGACCCTTAGATAAGAGAAGGTATAGTATTAGATATTTTTAAGACTCTTTAGATGTTATCCAAGAATAATACAATGAAATTAATTATCTCACAAACTTGATAATAAAAGTAACAAGTTGTTCCTGGTTCAAAAAATATGTATGTAAATCAGAGTCAATAGTATTGGGAAGAGGATTACCAATTAAAGGAATAGTAGGAGGAGTTATTGATGGAGGATTATTGGAATGAGAGAAAGACCCTAAGGTGATGAGAGGAGGAAAAACCATGGCTTTTAAGGAAGAAAACAAACACTTATAAAAATAATTAATATTTGGGGAAGTGTTGTGATGCTTACTAATATTTCTAGGTTGGTACTTATTTCTCCTCATACACACATCCTTTGAATGAATAGTACACTCTAATCAACCTATGATTCATTCATACACGAGCAATTGAATTCTATTAAAAAATATTGTGAAAAACACCTCTTACTTTGATCATCTTGAAGAGATGATTACAAAAGGATAGGTCTTCCACAAGTGTATTAGGACACTCACCTTCCAAAAAAGTGTTGTTGGATATAACCTTTATTTTAAACATCTTGAAGAGATGATCACAATGGTATAGGTCTCTCACAAGGGTTCAACGACACCTAGTTTTTTTCTTTAATCATGATCACGCAAAAGAAGTAGAAATAGCAAACTCGAAATATTCTAGAAGATAATTGCACTAGAAAATGCACAAAAAAGTATTAAAAAATTACAAGGAAACAAGTAGTGGTAATGTTCGACAGAGATTCTAGAATGATTCAGGAGCCCTTCTTTTGTAAATTCGCACCCAGAAGACATCAAAATTGAAGCTCTTATACCACTTGTTACAAAAAAACTTTAAAAATTATAGTAATAACAATAACAATCCAATAATACCCAAATAATATTAGCCAAATGATAATAATAATTTAGATCCAATTTCCATAAAATAAAATTTTAAATACAAATTAATACAAATCCTTAATCACTTAGAAAAGTAGTCTCATAACCACTTGAAAAGAATAAAGTCTCAAACACAACTATAATTCAAATATAAAAAATAATCTAAATTAACACCAACTCTTTTTGTTTATAAATTAAATCAGACATTAACCTAATGCTAACACTCAAAAACCTACCATATAGTCTTAAAACGTTTTTTAATAAAAAATGAATATAACTAACATTACTATATTGGAACTGTTGCAGTACCGCTTATAATAAACTAATAAGTATTTTATATTATATAAAAATAATAATATGGAGACAACAAACTGTGGATACTATTGACAAAAGTTATAATACAAAGAGTCGTAACCCTTCGAACATGCCCTACATATAAACATATACATGCAACCTCAGTTCCCAACTTTGCACGAGTTTCCAATTTCCAAACTTAATGGAAAGTTGGAAGACCAACAGTAAGAAAAGGCAGCTTCCTCCTCCATCAAGAGCAGAAAGATCTTAACAAGTTCGGCACGAAACGATCTCCCATTCACTGAGGAATTTCTATTTTCCTGACAGCTATGTTTTGGAATGTACATCTTTTGAGAAAACGCCCCGCAAGTGGGAGACTTCACATTTTCTGATCTGTCGGTGAATAGTCAATTTCTTATTTTTTCTCATTCCACATGGAATTGGAAAAGGTTGTTTGACTACATATTTAAATTACTGTAAACGCGGAATTTGTTGGACAAGTACTGCAAACGCGGAATTTGTTGAACAAAGAGTGAGATGACTGCGGTTGGTCCCACTCCCATTGCCTTTTCAGACAAATTGGTTTCACATTCCTTGATTTATATATGGCGTGTGGTCCGAAAACTATTCATAAAAAGATTATTCAAGGAAAGAGAATACAGCTTAAAGAAGGGCTCAGAAACGCTTCGTACGTCTGCTTTGTAGCAGAGGGAAATTGTTTTGTTAATATAATGTGCTCAATTCCAAATAAATGGTTGGAAATTAATCCACATTTTACACTCTTTTGATAAATATTTTTTTCATCTGTCAGAATCCTTTCTCATAATTAACCGCACTTATATTTACTTTCCTAGCTGCAGTTGATTAGATAGACCCCCGTCCTTTAATTAAGGTATTATTATGTGGTTACAATTGTTCAGAGATTAGATAAACACATCTCCTTTAATTAAAAAGTTAATACATGTCAAGTAGTTCGTTGAACGCTTCCCTCTTCCTCGCTATATATATAAGTACCAGACATAACTTTATTTTAATTAGTTTGAAGCAGTTAAAAGCCAAGTTTTAGGATAGTAAAATTTCATTTTACAAAAGATAATTAGGAAATAAATCAAAATCAGATAGTTGCATTATAAGATAATTTGGTTGTTGCATAATACCTTATTTTCCCTTGAAGAGATAAACTCCCTTTAGCATAAATTATCATAATTTGAAAAGCATAATATGTTAGAAAGCTTGTTTTCTTAAATTATGGTTTGATTGCATTTATCTTACGAGTTTAAGTGATCATTTATTTAAGTTTGATAGAATTTATTTTGAAAAATATTATTAGATATAAAAACTTAGGTTTTTATTGAATTAACTTATAAAACATTACATGTACTTAAACACAAATATAGTAACATAAATTATTATTTGGTTTCATTTAGCTTACAAGTTTAAGTGAGCCTTTATTTAAGTTTGCTAGAATTTATCTTGAAAAGTATTATTAGAGATAAAATCTTAGGTTTTTATTGAATTAACTTATAAAACATTACATGTAGTTAAACACAAATATAGTAACATAAATGTAGACTTGGAGGTAAGTCCTACTCGCATGAAGTCCAGATTAAAGGTATCCTTTACAAGGAGACCTCATGGAAATAGAAGTCCCAATGGATGCCCCACATGTGCAAGGTTTCAAATATATACCCCTAGATTATTTTGCTTAAGATTTTAAAGTCTTCTAAAGAACCCAATTTGATAATCAATAGGCAAAAAATTATATTTTAGTTTGGATAGAAACTTATCCCATGTTTGAATTTTATCCTTTCCTTTTCATTACCTCTTAATTTGGACACAATATCACCAAGCATGTTCCTTCAACCATGTGCATGCAAATTTGATCTCCGTTGAATCTTTCATAGATTTGTAATTAAAGAATCTCTCCATGTATATTATCTAGTCAATCAACTCATCTAGATTTGATTTTCCATTAAAATTAGGAGATCTATCTTTGGTTTACTTCTGATATTTGGGATCGCTCAAATCAACCTTTTCTTCAATTCTTCTCTTTTTTCCTCATCTAAAACTTTAATATGGTTAGTTTTATCCTCTTCACTCTCACTAACCTCCTTAAGATGAACACCTCTCCTTTGGTTAGTCTCATTATATAAAGCCTAGTGGTGATTCCTCTCAACATTTTAGCTATATTCACTAGCTAGGGTCACAGACCATGAAATCTTCCTCTTCTTTGTTGTGCCACCTCTCTTTAAACATAATTTATTGACTTTTAAAAATAAAAAATTGCCCTAACGATGTAATCATAAGAAGGGTATTTAGTTAAAATTTACTTCCTTACATAACAAACTCATCAACCAGACTACAATTTTTAAATTGACATCATCCAAACTTAGCACTTGACTTGCACATCACTATAATAAAATGATAATATGAGATGGAAAAAATTATAAGATGACATTTTTGTCACTTGTATGACATAGAAAACAACTCATATGATATGAAACTTCATGGGATGACATATTTTAAGCATAATATGATATATTGTATAGCTATAAGATGGTATACTTCATATGCTTGCACAAAAAAAATCTATATTGCTATTGATAGAATGTAACTCACTTAAACTCTAGCTAGTTGAATGACAATAAACTTGAATGGCAACAATACTTATTTAATTGGTATTTCTACACTTGAATGGTATCTTTTTCACCAATTGAACGACGTTTTCTCAAATTACCTTTGCTCTCTATTCAAATGGGACTTAGTCAAATGACCCTTTATCCCTATTCAAACATCTATTTAGCTTGTATGGCATAATATTATACTATTATATGGTAGGTGCATGTATAGTGATAACACATACAACATGTTGGTATTGCCCAATCAGTTGACTAACTAAATTATGCTTGATTTCTCGATCGATTAGTTCTACATTTGAATAAAAATATGCACTTCAACTCAAATGATAATAACCATACTTCACTTGGATGATACTATAGTTACTTGAGTGACATACTGGCTTATAGATCAACTTGGGTGAATGAAAAACTTAAATGGATGGCAACTCATCTAAATGACAATGGTTCTTCTACATGGAAGATACTTTGGTCCTTACTACAAATAATACTAGTCTCCCATGAGATCGACAAGGAATATCCTTGAGCACTAATGTTATACTATAAAACAACTTCTTATTAGACTATAATCATTATTTTACCTACACCTACAATTCTACACACAATATAGAAATACAACACATGCAACTATAGAAATAATAATTACACAAGCAAACCAACCAATGGAACACAAATAGAATTAAATATATTGCATTCACTTGGCTTGTACAACATTTGCAAAATTATATTAGCTATTAGCCTCTTTGTGCCTACATAAATCTTCTAGACCTCCCTCTTTGGCCATCTCAAATTTGCCTCTCCTCCAAATTCCCTATGTTTGTTATTTCCCTTCTTTTTCTTGTTGTTTTTTCTTCCCTTCCTCTTCTATTCTTTTTCGCCTTCCATTTTCCTCTTCCTATTATTTCTTCTTCATGCCACTCCTCTCATCTCATGCAAGAAAGGGTTATTATGTGACAATGGAAGTTACAAATGGGTGGTAGTTATGATTTTTTAGATGCATCTGCATGAATTATTTTTTGTTTTCTATCAAACCTTTATAAAGCTCAAATTATAAATTTTTATGTAATTTATACATGTTTAAATTATCATGGCCACAAGCCATTGAAATAATTATAAAATACTAATTCTAATTATTGACTACAAGTTTAATGATATATTCAAGAATGCGAGTTTCATATCTATTATGAATGATATTCATAATTATAGCAATAACAATATCAATCCAACAATGTACAAACAACATTACCTAAATGATAATAATAATTGAGATCTAATTTATAGAAAATCAAATATGCAATAATAAAATTTTAGATTCAAATCAATATAAATTCGTAGCCACTTAGAGAGGGTAAAGTCTCATATAAGTAGGATACATTAATATAATTTGAATATGAAAGATAATATCAACTACCACATAACTCTTCTTATTTAAAGACTAATCAATCATTAAACCTAATCCTAATTCTCAAAAATCTACTATATAATCCTAAGGCCCAATATAATAAAATTTAAAATAGTTGACATTTGTATATTGGAATTATTCATCAAAAGCTTCATACTCATAGTTGGAAAAGACTAGAAAATGCTCTAGGGCTCCTGAGTAGAATCTTCTTCTTGAAGGTCCTGTCACATGATGAGGATCTCTTGAAGTTGTAAAAAATGAAGATAATGAACTCTAGACCAGAACACTACTTTAGAATGAGAGTGATTTGACCTTCTTCATCAAGTACTAGAAGCTTGATCTAGGAATACACCTTCTATTTAATAACTTGTTTGAGACAAAATACATAAAAGATAGAATGGATTCAATAAGATGGTAGAAATTCCAATTGATATGCCACTTCACGAATGCACCAAACCAAGTTTTAGGGCCCATAAAATCAAGGAGCCAATTTTTGACTAAATTTGGTCTTCTAGGACAATTGCTTGTAGTGTTGTCTATACAAATGAATTATATCTCTATGGTAAATTTCTTGTTTGAAATGATGTGAATCTTAATATTGCTTGATGTTATTATGTGCATAGGTAAAATTATATTTAGGAAGCTAAAGCAAAAGCCATGATTATTGTAGCAAAAATATATATGAAAAACCTTAGATTATCCTAAAGCGTTGTATTTCATTAATGGAGGTTTTTACCATACAATGCTTCAAATGGAGACATATTGAGGGATCAATAGTAAGTAGTATTGTACTACCATTAACGTAATGAGATTCATTGAACCTAATGATAATTCTTATCTTGATAAAGATAATGAAATTAAGTACTCAAACATTTATTAACAATCATTGTCTAACCATTTGACTTAGGGTGATAAGAAGAGGACATACTCAACTTGGTACCACTAAGATATAACAATGCTTTCCAAAAGTTAGTGAAGACAAGGTCATAATCACTCACAATGGTTTTGGGTATACCATGCAATTTAAAAACATAATCAAGAAATACCTTAGCCAACATACTTGCTGAATAGGGATGTAATGCATAGAAATGGGCATAATTGGAAAGGCAATCTTCTACCAATTAAATTACCATTTTACCTATAGATTTGGGAAGGTCCTCAATGAAATCCATAGATATGTGCTCTCATTAGTGGTTAGGGATAGGTAAGGGTTACAAAAATTTAAGAGATTTAACTATTTTTATTTTTTTACTTTGATATATTTCATACTTAATGATAAATATCTTGATATCTATATTTAATCCTTTGATTGCTTTAGCTACTAGCATATTTTCAAGAATATTGAATATCCATCCAAAGAAGATGCATGGAATTCTTTGAGAATATTAGATATAATAGCCGAAGACTAAAGATGATAAATGTGATTCTTTTTCAAGGACTCTATCAATATATGAGAAACAAAAATGCAATGATGAGTTTACATCTCTTTTCTAAATGATCCACATAGTCTGTATGTCAAAAATCCAATCTTCTCAAATTTGAGTTATCCATTATAGAAGAGGACTAGAGATGAAATTAACATAAAAGCATCCTCATATCTATGAGGTAAGACATCAACCACCATGTTCTCCCCTTTTTTCTTGTATTCAATGACAAAATCATAGCCCAAGAGCTTGATCATCCATTTATTCTATTTAAGGTATGAGAGTTGCTTCTCTAAGAAATGCTTAAGGCTATTATGGTAGGTCTTGATGATGAAATGGTTCCCCAATAAATAAATCCTCCATTTATCTATGACATGCAACATAGTTAACATTTTCTTGTCATAAATGAACCATCTTAGATTCTTTCCTAAAATTTGATAACTTGTAAAGACTAACGGGTGTCCATATTGTGTCAAAGTAGTTCCAATACCTATGCCAAAAGCATCACACTCAATGAAATATTTTTTCTAAAGTTAAAATTAGCCAAAATAGGAGTGGTACACAGTATTTTGAGGGCTTTTAAGGCTTGGTAAGTGACTTCAAAATAAAAAAATGAATCATTTTTAGTGAGAGTAATGAGAGGAGTGGAAATATTATTATAGTTGTAGATAAATTTTCTACAGTATCTTGTGATCCCTAAAATTCCATGGAGTTATTTAAGGGATTTGGGAAAGTTCCAATATTATATATTGATCTTGTTAGCATCTACCTCGACTCCTTCTTGAGTTATTATATGTCCCAAGTATCCTACTTCTTGGATCCCAAAGGAAAATTTGGACCTTTTCACAAAAATAAATTCCTTTGTAATAGGTGAAGAAATGTATCACGATGAACTAGATGATCATCATAAGACTTGTTAACAAATAAAATGTCATCAAAGAAAACTAGGACAAACTTACAAAGAAAATAATAAAATGTAGAGTTTATCATGCTTTAGAAAGTAGAAAGAGCAATAATGTGATTAAAAGGTATAACCAAGAACTATATTGATTCTCATGTGTATGAAAATAAGTCCTAGGGATATCATCTTTGTTAACCCTCATTTGATGAAACCTAGAACACAAGTTTAGTTTTGTACAGTATCTAGCACCACTTAATTCATTCAAAAAAACATTTATAACAAGGATAGAAAACTTATCTTTGATAGTGATAGTGTTGAGAGAATTAAAACCAAGACACATGTGATATGAGCTATATTTTAATTTAATTATACCATAACTATTAGAGAGAATTATGGACTAACGTCTAGATGAATAATTTCTTCCTCCAAAATTTCCTAAACCAAAATTTCAATTTCTAACTTTTAAGGATGGGGATAAAGGTAAGTACACACATTTGAAGGTTGACTTCTTGGAATAATATGGATTCTATGATCATATGTGTACTTCGGTGGAAGACTAGTTGACTTCTTGGAATAATATGGATTCCATAATCATATGTGCACTTAGGAGGAAGACCAGTGGTCTCACTACATACTTCCTTATAAAAACACATAATGTTATGTAAATATGAAGGAAAATATAGAAAAAGTGGTTTCAAATACTAAACCTCCATACAATTGACTTAGGAAAGGAATCCACAACCACTTTTCTTCAATATATTTTTAATGCTATGTGAAGCAACAACCATAGAAGGATGGGGTTGTATTCCTTGTAGACAAATGACTCTTTCCTTCTTCTTACAATTGAAATAAAAAAGTATAAACTAAGAGTATCATCACCAAGCTGAGATAGTCATTTTTTCTTAAGTTAACATCTAAGCTACTTAGGTTCATGGTAAAGAGATTTCCTAACCAGGTATAATTCCTCATTTGGGTATGATATTTAGTCATTCAACCCACATACTTAGTGGTACCCTTTGTTGTAATTAAGACTTGAACTTTATCTTGATTTGAAGTATTGATATACAAGCCCAAGGATCTTGTTATATTAGAATCCATACTATTTTATACCCTATATGGGTCAATCAATAGATGGACATGATGTTTAATAAATCCTTATATATTGATCATATGGTAAGCTTGAAGTCCTATAACAACACAAATAGAGAGAGCCATGCTATCATTATCATATTTTACCTCATGTATGTTTGTTTGTTGCTCCTCCTATAATGAAACCTCATACTTTTATACTATTATATCTTCACCTTCCACTTGAACATTGTAATTTTCTTCATATGTCTAATCATGAGGATGGTGGTAATGACATTTGAAATATAATAAAGCCTAGAAAAAATTACTATTACAATAATAATGATTAGAGTTGAAGTCACATCTACACTGGAGACTATAATCTTGAAGTTTTTGTTCTTCCACCAAATCTAAATGTTGAGCGTCATCAAGAGTATAGAGATCAAGAAATTCAACTTCCCACCAAATTTTATCATTAAGATCATGATGAAAGACTGAGACCACCACTATTGGATTCAATTGGTGGATGTAGGTGAGAAGAATGGTAAATTTAGAGCAATACATCTCCACTATTCCTATTTGTCTTATTTGAATAAGATAAACCACATACGATGTGGAAGATCCTTTGTCAAATATTTAGATAAATTATTGTTTGAAGCTAGGCCACAAAAGAGAACCTCCATGTTGGCAACATTACAACAACAACCATTGATGATATTTTATTCCCAACATAGAAATTGCTAATGTACAAAATCCACTTTAGGAATACGATGCATGCAAATAAGACTATCCATCTTAGATAACACCCTCTTAGATTACCACCTTTGAAAGTGGGTATGCAAATGCAAGGAACAAGAAATTCATGAGATTAATAAAGAAAATTATGAACACCTCTTATTGTGGAATCTAAATCAAATGCAAATACTATGATGTCAGCGCCCATAACTACAAAATAACCTTGGGTGACCTAAGGAGTTGAGTGACTTCCATAAGATTTTGGAGGACTACTACTAGGTGGCAACTATGGAAGAACACTAGTATTTGATGCATGACGAATGATTGGATGTTGTTTCTCAGTTTGTTGTGACCCTTAGATAAGAGAAGGTATAGTATTAGATATTTTTAAGACTCTTTAGATGTTATCCAAGAACAAGAAAATGAAATTATTTATCTCACAAACTTGATAATAAAAGTAACAAGTTGTTCTTGGTTCAAAAAATATGTATGTAAATCAGAGTCGATAGTATTGGGAAGAGGATTACCAATTAAAGGAATAGTAGGAGGAGTTATTGATGGAGGATTATTGGAATGAGAGAAAGACCCTAAGGTGATGAGAGGAGGCAAAACCATGGCTTTTAAGGAAGAAAAAAAACACTTATAAAAATAATTAATATTTGGGGAAGTGTTGTGATGCTTACTAATATTTCTAGGTTGGTACTTCTTTCTCCTCATACACACATCCTTTGAATGAATAGTACACTCTAATCAACCTATGATTCATTCATACACGAGCAATTGAATTCTGTTAAAAAATATTGTGAAAAACACCTCTTACTTTGATCATCTTGAAGAGATGATTACAAAAGGATAGGTCTTCCACAAGTGTATTAGGACACTCACCTTCCAAAAAAGTGTTGTTGGATATAACCTTTATTTTAAACATCTTGAAGAGATGATCACAATGGTATAGGTCTCTCACAAGGGTTCAACGACACCTAGTTTTTTTCTTTAATCGTGAACATGCAAAAGAAGTAGAAATAGCAAACTCGAAATATTCTAGAAGATAATTGCACTAGAAAATGCACAAAAAAGTATTAAAAAATTACAAGGAAATAGGTAGTGGTAATGTTCGACAGAGATTCTAGAATGATTCAGGAGCCCTTCTTTTGTAAATTCGCACCCACAAGATATCAAAATTGAAGCTCTTATACCACTTGTTACAAAACAACTTTAAAAATTATAGTAATAACAATAACAATCCAATAATACCCAAATAATATTAGCCAAATAATAATAATAATTTAAATCCAATTTCCATAAAATCAAATTTTAAATACAAATTAATACAAATCCTTAATCACTTAGAAAAGTAGTCTCATAACCACTTGAAAAGAATAAAGTCTCAAACACAACTATAATTCAAATATAAAAAATAATCTAAATTAACACCAACTCTTTTTCTTTATAAATTAAATCAGACATTAACCTAATGCTAACACTCAAAAACCTACCATATAGTCTTAAAACGTTTTTTAATAAAAAATAAATATAACTCACATTACTATATTGGAACTGTTTTGCAGTACCGCTTATAATAAACTAATAAGTATTTTATATTATATAAAAATAATAATATGCAGACAACAAACTGTGGATACTATTGACAAAAGTTATAATACAAAGAGTCGTAACCCTTCGAACATGCCCTACATATAAACATATACATGCAACCTCAGTTCCCAACTTTGTATGAGTTTCCAATTTCCAAACTTAATGGAAAGTTGGAAGACCAACAGTAAGAAAAGGCAGCTTCCTCCTCCATCAAGAGCAGAAAGATCTTAACAAGTTCGGCACGAAACGATCTCCCATTCACTGAGGAATTTCTATTTTCCTGACAGCTATGTTTTGGAATGTACATCTTTTGAGAAAACGCCCCGCAAGTGGGAGACTTCACATTTTCTGATCTGTCGGTGAATAGTCAATTTCTTATTTTTTCTCATTCCACATGGAATTGGAAAAGGTTGTTTGGCTACATATTTAAATTACTGTAAACGCGGAATTTGTTGGACAAGTACTGCAAACGCGGAATTTGTTGGACAAAGAGTGAGATGACTGCGGTTGGTCCCACTCCCATTGCCTTTTCAGACAAATTGGTTTCACATTCCTTGATTTATATATGGCGTGTGGTCCGAAAACTATTCATAAAAAGATTATTCAAGGAAAGAGAATACAGCTTAAAGAAGGGCTCAGAAATGAAGGAATTTAATTTCTTTTTTCTCCTTCTCGCCGCTGAAACCGGACGTCGCCGAAGTCTGCACGGCGCTGCAGCTCAGAGAGCGCAGTGCGCAAGTCGCGCGCGCCGACGGACTTCGCCCAGGAATGGGCGAAGTGCGCACTTCGGCTGCGCCGACGGACTTCGCCCAGAATTGGGCGAAGTGCGCACTTCGGCTGCGCAGCCGGACTTCGCCCAAACTTGGGCGAAGTTCGCACTTCGGGGCCGCAGCCGGACTTCGCCCGAAACTGGGCGAAGTTCGCACTTCGCGGCTGCGACGGACTTCGCCCGAAATTTGGGCGAAGTTCGAACTTCGCGGCTGCGACGGACTTCGCCCGAAATTTGGGTGAAGTTCGCACTTCGGGGAAGCAAACAGACTTTGGTCAGCCGACGGACTTGCGCTGGGCGAAGTGCGGACTGCGGCCGACTTCGACTCTTCTCTCGCGCACTCGAGCTGCTTCAGACTTGGCCACTCTGGCCTTCGACTTTTTCTTCTTTCGCGGCTGCCGCTGGGTTTGCCTGGCTTGGCAAGACCCGGAAGAGAGGAGAGAGACGCCGGAACAGAGAACAACAAGGTTAACACCTAAACAACTGCAAACCCTAAAGATGCCACAGACAAAAGCAAACTTTATTCATATGAACAACTAGGGTTACAGAATTCCTCAACCGAGGAAGTAACAACATCTGCAGGCAGCGCTACAGGATAAACTGAACAAGGGAAATGTCGAGTCTGCTGCTCGGACATTTCTCAGCTAAGCCACACTGCTCACTGAATCGCTCTGCTTTCTTTCTCTGCTCACTTTCACGAACTTCTCTCACACCCGCTCTGCTTCCTTCTTCTACGCACACTTCTTTGTCTGTAGACCCAAACCGCCTTTTATAGCCGCGGGGAGAGGAGGATAAGGGTTATCCTCTGACAGCTCCGGATAAGGGTTATCCTCGGACCGACCCTCGTCTAGGGTTTCTGACAAACACCGACTTGGCATTAACTCCTGCGGAGATCGGATCTGTCAGGTGTCAAATATGTCAGAAGATAAGTGCGACGTCATGTCACACTTTTGTCGGGATCCCGGACTGCGGCAGCGCAGTCCGACTTTGCCCATGTCTGGAGCGTAGTCCG
This sequence comes from Wollemia nobilis, assembly GCA_028583015.1. Lineage (NCBI taxonomy): Eukaryota > Viridiplantae > Streptophyta > Pinopsida > Araucariales > Araucariaceae > Wollemia > Wollemia nobilis. The sequence goes on from JAQPPZ010017255.1 coordinate 989,566, forward strand.
GTTTCGCCCAAGGTTCGCAGCGCAGTTGGGCATAGGCATGAAATCTGGGTTTATTTTTCTAACACCCTCCTTTAAACCTGATTTCACAAGCACTTTGACTCCAAGATGCTCTCGCAATCTGTTGAAGTCTTCCTCCTTCAAAGGCTTCGTGAAAATATCTGCCAACTGCTCCTTGGATCTGCAAAACTGCAGATGAATTTCTCCGGACTTCACCAACTCTCTGATGAAGTGATAACGAATATCAATGTGCTTCATCCGGCCATGGAACACGGGATCCTTTGATAGTGCAATGGCCGAATTGTTATCACAAAAAACTATTGTCGCACCTTCCGGAGGATTGTACAGTTCACTCAGAACTCTTCGTAGCCATACTGCCTGGCATGCGGATGTCGTGGCGGTGACATATTCTGCTTCGGTTGTGGACAACGCAACAATGGGTTGCTTCTTGGATGCCCATGAGACTGCCCCTGATCCGAGATGGAAAGCATACTCGGAGGTGCTCTTCCGATCATCGGTACTACCAGCCTAGTCACTGTTTGTGTAGCCGACTAGCTCCAACTGGTCTTGTCTGGCGTAAAATAGGCCATGGTTCCGCATCCCTCTAACATAGCACAAGATCCTCTTGTCTGCTTTCCAGTGCGTGTCCTTCGGAGTCTCCATGAAACGATTGATCAGACTGACTCCGAACATCAGATCTGGCCGAGTTACAGTCAAGTACATCGAGCTGCCAACTAGCCTCTTGAACAAGGTTGGATCTACGAGACCTCCCTGTCTCCAACTTGCTCAGCTTCAAACCTGTGGCTACAGGTGTGATGGCGAGTTTGTTGTCCTCCATCTTGAAGCGCTTCAGGACATCCTTCACATACTTGCCCTGAGAAATGAAGATGCCATCTGCTGATTGGTCAACTTCAATGCCGAGAAAATATTTCATCAGCCCCATGTCTGTCATTTCAAACTCGGACTTCATGGCTATTCTAAACTACGCAAATAGGCTGCTACTATTGCCAGTAAATATCAGATCATCTACGTACAGGCAGACGATGATGAGCTCACCTGCTGCATTTGTCTTCATGTACAGGGAGTGCTCATATGGGCATTTCTGAAACCCATTCTCTTGAAAATAGCCATCAATACGGTTGTACCATGCCCTGGGTGCTTGCTTCAACCCATACAGGGCCTTCTTTAGTTTCAGGACTTTGCCTTCTTGCCCTTGTATTTCATAATCGGGCGGTTGGTCTATGTAGACCTCTTCTTCCAACACTCCGTTGAGGAAGGCAGACTTGACATCCATATGGTACACGCTCCATCCTTTCTGAGTTGCGAGTGCCAGAATCATTCTGACTGTGTCAAGTCGGGCTACGAGTGCATACACCTCATGATATTCAATCTCAGACTTTTGCTTGTAGCCTTTCGCCACTAATCTGGCCTTATGCCTATCAACTTCTCCTTGGGCATTAAACTTTGTTTTATATACCCACTTGACCCCAATGGTCTTCTTTCGTGTTGGAAGATTTGTTAGTTGCCATGTCTCATTCTTCTCAATGGTTGCTATCTCCTCATCCATCGCATTCACCCATTTGCGATTCTGACTTGCCTCTTCAAACTCCACTGGATCACATTCAGTAAAGAGAGCAAAATCAGAATAATCTTCATCTAATTGATTACGGGTTACCTCATAGATGTCTTGCAAGCTCCGAGTCTTTACAGGAGTCCTCAGGTTTTGAATTCTGCTTGCAAGTGGAGGTGATCGGGATGATGAGGGTGTGCTACTACTGGCACCACTGTTGCTGCTTGAAGGCACAGGTGGTTGGACCCTGTCTTCCTCCAAGTCTACAGATTCAACAGTTGTTGGTTCAGACTGACCAGTCTTTGACTTCCCGTTCCAGACTTCATCCTCCAAGAACTTCACATCTCGACTGATGACAAGTTTCTTTGTCACAGGATTGTATAGCCTGTATGCCTTTGATGGTTCGCTATATCCTGTGAAGATGCATCTTTCAGCTTTGTCATCCAGCTTTTGCCTTTTCTCATCTGGAACATGTGCATATGCTATGCACCCGAAAACTCACAAATGAGCCACACTTGGCTTCAACTTGCTCCAGGATTCCTCTGGAATTTTGTCCCTCACACTCTTGGTGGGACACTGGTTCAGCAGATAAACTGCACAACTTACAGCTTCTGCCCAGAACTCATGTGGCAAACTTTTTGCCTTCAGCATGCTTCGTGCCATCTCCATGATTGTTCTGTTCTTCCTCTCAGCTACGCCATTTTGTTGTGGCGTGTATCTGGCAGTGAACTGCCTTCGAATTCCATGTTGTTTGCAAAAGTTATGGAATTCGTTGGAGATGTACTCTCCACCTCCATCAGTTCTGAGAGTCTTCACATAATGACCGCTCTGTTTCTCAACCGAGCCTTGAACTCCCTAAACCTTGCAAACGCCTCTGACTTCAACTTGATTGGATAAATCCAAGTCTTTCGACTGAAGTCATCAATGAAGGTCAGGAAATACTTATTTTCGGCATATGAGGTGGTCTGCATGGGACCACAGATGTCTGAGTGCACCAGCTCCAAAGGTCGTGATGCTCTCCAAGACTACCCTACAGGGAATGCGTCCCTGTGCTGCTTGCCGACCAGGCAACCTTCACAAACTTGGTTCGGTTGCTCTATAAGGGGTAAACCCTTCACCATCTGCTTCTTGTGCAGCAGATTCAGGCCATTGAAACTCAGGTGACCGAATCTGAGATGCCACAACCAGGTAGCATCCTTCTCAACTGCACTCAGAGACATCAGAGATTCATTCTGAATCTGCAGCGGAAACATTTTGTTTTTCGTCATGGACACAGTTGCAATTTGTCCATGGACTTTGTCTTTGATGGAACAGACACCATCTTTGAACAGTACAGTGTGCCCCTTCTGCACAAGGTGTCCAACACTTAGCAGATTGTGCTTCAACCCAGGCACATAAAAAACATCTTGAATTGTTTTTCTATCACCATGCCGGGTGCGGATGAGGATCTTTCCTTTCCCCATCACAGGAACTTTGATGTTGTTCCCCATCTTGACTTCGGACTAGACTGTTTCATCCAGTTGTGAGAACATCTCCCTGTTCCCAATCATATGGTTGTTGCAACCACTGTCAAGATACTAGATGTTTTTCTTGCTCTCCTCTTCAATACTGCAAGTCAGCAGCACATTTCCTCCTGTCGCATTTTTGGGTTCCTCCAAATAATGGGCTTGCTGTTGATTCTCATTCGCCATCTTCTTTCTGCACTGTGTGGCATAATGGCTGAACTTGCTGCAGTAGTAGCATTGGACCTTTGACATGTCCTTCTTCTGCTGAGAGCCTCCTTGCTGATTTCTGCCAGTGCCTCTTCCTCCTTGCTGATGAAAGTTGCAACTTGGCTCAGCGTCCTGAGGGTTTGAGTTCCCTCCTCGCTTGTTCCTTCTCCCACGTCTGCTTCTGCCTCTTCCTCCTTGAGAACTAGAAGCACCTTGTCGTTGGGAGTCTTGTCTATCGTTGTCTCGGGTCGAGACTTGTGCTTTGAAGGCTTGCTCCAAAGAAGACCGAGTTGAGCGGCTCAGCCTCTGTTCATGGGTCTGCGGGGAACCCATGAGTTCGTCTGTCGAGAGGGTTGTCAAATCCCTCGACTCTTTGATTGCTATCACAATCGAGTCAAACTTCGCAGGCAGACTTCTGAGAATCTTCTCCATGATTCTCTGGCTCTGGAAATTTTCTCCGTTCAACCGCATCTGGTTGATAATGTCCGTCGTCCGGGTGAAGAAGTCGCTCATCGACTCGGACTCGCTCATCTGCAGGTTCTCGAACTCTCTCCTGAGCATCTACAGCTTCACCAACTTCACTTTGTCGGTGCCTTGATACGAACTCGCCAGGGTTTCCCAGGCCTGCTTGGCCTTGGTGGCTGATGCAATCCGCGGGAAGATGGTCTCCTCAACCGCTTGCATGATGTAGAAGAGGGCCTTCTGGTCCTTCTTCTTGTGCTCTTTCAAACGAGATCCTTATCTCGCTGAGAGAGGGCGGCCGATCTTCTTGCATCTATCGGTTCTGGGTAGCCGGTCTCGACCAACTCCCATAGCTCCTGAATAGGATTCTCATCTGGATGCTCCAGTAATCGTAGTTCTTATCGTTAAATCGTGGGATCTGCAACTGTAGCGAGTTTCTCTTGGAAGCCATGCTTATATCTCCGTGTCATGGCACTATCAGCTCTAATACCAATTTGAAGGAATTTAATTTCTTTTTTCTCCTTCTCGCCGCTGAAACCGGATGTCGCCGAAGTCTGCACGGCGCTTCAGCTCGGAGAGCACAATGCGCAAGTCGTGCGCACCGACGGACTTCGCCCAGGAATGGGCGAAGTGCGCACTTCGGCTACACCGATGGACTTCGCCCAGAAATGGGCGAAGTGCGCACTTCGGCTACGCAGCCGGACTTCGCCCAAACTTGGGTGAAGTTCGCACTTCGAGGCCGTAGCCGGACTTCGCCCGAAACTAGGCGATGTTCGCACTTCGTGACTACGACGGACTTCGCCCGAAATTTGGGCGAAGTTTGAACTTCGTGACTGTGACAGACTTTGCCCAAAATTTGGGTGAAGTTTGCACTTCGGGGAAGCAAACAGACTTTAGTCAGCCGATGGACTTGCGCTGGGCGAAGTGCAGACTGCGATCGACTTCGACTCTTCTCTTGCGCACTCGAGCTGCTTCAGACTTGGCCACTCTGGCATTCGACTTTTTCTTCTTTTGCGGTTGTCGCTGGGTTTGCCTGGCTTGGCAAGACCCGAAAGAGAGGAGAGAAACGTCGGAACAGAGAACAACAAGGTTAACACCTAAACAACTGCAAACCCTAAAGATGCCACAGACAAAAGCAAACTTTATTCATATGAACAACTAGGGTTACAGAATTCCTCAACCGAGGAAGTAACAACATCTGCAGGCAGCGCTACAGGATAAACTGAACAAGGGAAATGTCGAGTCTGCTGCTCGAACATTTCTCAGCTGAGCCACACTGCTCACTGAATCGCTCTGCTTTCTTTCTCTGCTCACTTTCACGAACTTCTCTCACACCCGCTCTGCTTCCTTCTTCTACGCACACTTCTTTGTCTGTAGACCCGAACTGCATTTTATAGCCGCGGGGAGAGGAGGATAAGGGTTATCCTCTGACAGCTCCGGATAAGGGTTATCCTCGGACCGACCCTTGTCTAGGGTTTCTGACAAACGCCGACTTGGCATTAACTCCTGCGGAGATCGGATCTGTCAGGTGTCAAATCTGTCAGAAGATAAGTGCGACGTCATGTCACACTTTTGCCGGGATCCCGACTGCGGCAGCGCAGTCCGAATTTGCCCATGTCTGGAGCGCAATCCGATTTCGCCCAAGGTTCGCAGTGCAGTTGGGCACAGGCGTGAAATCTGGGTTAGTTTTTCTAACAAGAAACGCTTCGTACGTCTGCTTTGTAGCAGAGGGAAATTGTTTTGTTAATATAATGTGCTCAATTCCAAATAAATGGTTGGAAATTAATCCACATTTTACACTCTTTTGATAAATATTTTTTTCATCTGTCAGAATCCTTTCTCATAATTAACCGCACTTATATTTACTTTCCTAGCTGCAGTTGATTAGAGAGACACCCGTCCTTTAATTAAGGCATTATTATGTGGTTACAATTGTTCAGAGATTAGATAAACACATCTCCTTTAATTAAAAAGTTAATACATGTCAAGTAGTTCGTTGAACGCTTCCCTCTTCCTCGCTATATATATAGGTACCAGACATAACTTTATTTTAATGAGTTTGAAGCAGTTAAAAGCCAATATTTAGGATAGTAAAATGTCATTTTACAAAAGATAATTAGGAAATAAATCAAAATCAGATAGTTGCATTATAAGATAATTTGGTTGTTGCATAATACCTTATTTTCCCTTGAAGAGATAAACTCCCTTTAGCATGAATTATCATAATTTGAAAAGCATAATATGTCAGAAAGCTTGTTTTCTTAAATTATGGTTTGATTGCATTTAGCTTACAAGTTTAAGTGATCATTTATTTAAGTTTGATAGAATTTATCTTGAAAAATATTATTAGATATAAAAACTTAGGTTTTTATTGAATTAACTTATAAAACATTACATGTACTTAAACACAAATATAGTAACATAAATTATTATTTGGTTGCATTTAGCTTACAAGTTTAAGTGAGCCTTTATTTAAGTTTGCTAGAATTTATCTTGAAAAGTATTATTACAGATAAAATCTTAGGTTTTTATTGAATTAACTTATAAAACATTACATGTAGTTAAACACAAATATAGTAACATAAATGTAGACTTGGAGGTAAGGCCTACTTGCATGAAGTCCAGATTAAAGGTATCCTTTACAAGGAGACCTCATGGAAATAGAGGTCCCAATGGATGTCCCACATGTGGAAGGTTTCAAATATATACCCCTAGATTATTTTTCTTAAGATTTTAAAGTCTTCTAAAGAACCCAATTTGATAATCAATAGGCAAAAAATTATATTTTAGTTTGGATAGAAACTTATCCCATGTTTGAATTTTATCCTTTCCTTTTCATTACCTCTTAATTTGGACACAATCTCACCAAGCATGTTCCTTCAACCATATGCATGCAAATTTGATCTCCGTTGAATCTTTCATAGATTTGTAATTAAAGAATCTCTCCATGTATATTATCTAGTCAATCAACTCATCTAGATTTGATTTTCCATTAAAATTAGGAGATCTATCTTTGGTTTACTTCTGATATTTGGAATCTCTCAAATCAACCTTTTCTTCAATTCTTCTCTTTGTTCCTCATCTAAAACTTTAATATGGTTAGTTTTATCCTCTTCACTATCACTAACCTCCTTAAGATGAACACCTCTCCTTTGGTTAGTCTCAATTATATATAGCCTAGTGGTGATTCCTCTCAACATTTTAGCTATATTCACTAGCTAGGGTCCCAGACCATGAAATCTTCCTCTTCTTTGTTGTGCCACCTCTCTTTCAACATAATTTATTGACTTTTAAAAATAAAAAATTGCCCTAATGATGTAATCATAAGAAGGGTATTTAGTTAAAAGTTACTTCCTTACATAACAAACTCATCAACCAGACTACAATTTTTAAATTGACATCATCCAAACTTAGCACTTGACTTGCACATCACTATAATAAAATGATAATATGAGATGGAAAAAATTATAAGATGACATTTTTGTTACTTGTATGACATAGAAAACAACTCATATGATATGACACTTCATGGGATGACATATTTTAAGCATAATATGATATATTGTATAGCTATAAGATGGTATACTTCATATGCTTGCACAAAAAAAATCTATATTGCTATTGATAGAATGTAACTCACTTAAACTCTAGCTAGTTGAATGACAATAAACTTGAATGGCAACAATACTTATTTAATTGGTATTTCTACACTTGAATGGTATCTTTTTCACCAATTGAACGACGTTTTCTCAAATTACCTTTGCTCTCTATTCAAATGGGACTTAGTCAAATGACTCTTTATCCCTATTCAAACATCTATTTAGCTTGTATGGCATAATATTATACTATTATATGGTAGGTGCATGTATAGTGATAACACATACAACATGTTGGTATTGCCCAATCAGTTGACTAACTAAATTATGCTTCATTTCTTAGTCGATTAGTTCTACATTTGAATAAAAATATGCACTTCAACTCAAATGATAATAACCATACTTCACTTGGATGATACTATAGTTACTTGAGTGACATACTGGCTTATAGATCAACTTGGGTGAATGAAAAACTTAAATGGATGGCAACTCATCTAAATGACAATGGTTCTTCTACATGGAAGATACTTTGGTCCTTACTACAAATAATACTAGTCTCCCATGAGATCGACAAGGAATATCCTTGAGCACTAATGTTATACTATCAAACAACTTCTTATTATACTATAATCATTATTTTACCTACACCTACAATTCTACACACAATATAGAAATACAACACATGCAACTATAGAAATAATAATTACACAAGCAAACCAACCAATGGAACACAAATAGAATTAAATATATTGCATTCACATGGCTTGTACAACATTTGCAAAATTATATTAGCTATTAGCCTCTTTGTGCCTACATAAATCTTCTAGACCTCCCTCTTTGGCCATCTCAAATTTACCTCTCCTCCAACTTCCCTATGTGTGTTATTTCCCTTCTTTTTCTTGTTGTTTTTTCTTCCCTTCCTCTTCTATTCTTTTTCGCCTTTCATTTTCCTCTTCCTCTTATTTCTTCTTCATGCCACTCCTCTCATCTCATGCAAGAAAGGGTTATTATGTGACAATGTAAGTTACAAATGGGTGGTAGTTATGATTTTTTTGATGCATCTGCATCAATTATTTTTTGTTTTCTATCAAACCTTTATAAAGCTCAAATTATAAATTTTTATGTAATTTATACATTTTTAAATTATCATGGCCACAAGCCATTGAAATAATTATAAAATACTAATTCTAATTATTGACTACAAGTTTAATGATATATTCAAGAATGTGAGTTTCATATCTATTATGAATGATATTCATAATTATAGCAATAACAATATCAATCCAACAATGTACAAACAACATTACCTAAATGATAATAATAATTGAGATCTAATTTATAGAAAATCAAATATGCAATACTAAAATTTTAGATTCAAATCAATATAAATTTGTAGCCACTTAGAGAGGGTAAAGTCTCATATAAGTAGGATACATTAATATAATTTGAATATGAAAGATAATATCAACTACCACATAACTCTTCTTATTTAAAGACTAATCAATCATTAAACCTAATCCTAATTCTCAAAAATCTACTATATAATCCTAAGGCCCAATATAATAAAATTTAAAATAGTTGACATTTGTATATTGGAATTATTAAATGGCTCCCCCATCAAAAGCTTCATACTCATAGTTGGAAAAGACTAGAAAATGCTCTAGGGCTCCTGAGTAGCATCTTCTTCTTGAAGGTCCTGTCACATGATGAGGATCTCTTGAAGTTGTAAAAAATGAAGATAATGAACTCTAGACCAGAACACTACTTTAGAATGAGAGTGATTTGACCTTCTTCATCAAGTACTAGAAGCTTGATCTAGGAATACACCTTCTATTTAATAACTTGTTTGAGACAAAATACATAAAAGATAGAATGGATTCAATAAGATGGTAGAAATTCCAATTGATATGCCACTTCACGAATGCACCAAACCAAGTTTTAGGGCCCATAAAATCAAGGAGCCAATTTTTGAGTAAATTTGGTCTTCTAGGACAATTGCTTGTAGTGTTGTCTATACAAATGAATTATATCTCTATGGTAAATTTCTTGTTTGAAATGATGTGAATCTTAATATTACTTGATGTTATTATGTGCATAGGTAAAATTATATTTAGGAAGCTAAAGCAAAAGCCATGATTATTGTAGCAAAAATCTATATGAAAAACCTTAGATTATCCTAAAGCATAGTATTTCATTAATGGAGGTTTTTACCATACAATGCTTCAAATGGAGACATATTGAGGGATCAATAGTAAGTAGTATTGTACTACCATTAAACTAATGAGATTCATTGAACCTAATGATACTTCTTATCTTGATAAAGATAATGAAATTAAGTACTCAAACATTTATTAACAATCATTGTCTAACCATTTGACTTAGGGTGATAAGAAGAGGACATACTCAACTTGGTACCACTAAGATATAACAATGCTTCCCAAAAGTTAGTGAAGACAAGGTCATAATCACTCACAATGGTTTTGGGTATACCATGCAATTTAAAAACATAATCAAGAAATACCTTAGCCAACATACTTGCTGAATAGGGATGTAATGCATAGAAATGGGCATAATTGGAAAGACAATCTTCTACCAATTAAATTACCATTTTACATATAGATTTGGGAAGGTCCTCAATGAAATCCATAGATATGTGCTCTCATTAGTGGTTAGGGATAGGTAAGGGTTACAAAAATTTAAGAGATTTAACTATTTTTATTTTTTTACTTTGATATATTTCATACTTAATGATAAATATCTTGATATCTATATTTAATCCTTTGATTGCTTTAGCTACTAGCATATTTTCAAGAATATTGAATATCCATCCAAAGAAGATGCATGGAATTCTTTGAGAATATTAGATATAATAGCCGAAGACTAAAGATGATAAATGTGATTCTTTTTCAAAGGACTCTATCAATATATGAGAAACAAAAATGCAATGATGAGTTTACATCTCTTTTCTAAATGATCCACATAGTCTGTATGTCAAAAATCCAATCTTCTCAAATTTGAGTTATCCATTATAGAAGAGGATTAGAGATGAAATTAACATAAAAGCATCCTCATATCTATGAGGTAAGACATCAACCACCATGTTCTCCTCTTTTTTATTGTATTCAATGACAAAATCATAGCCCAAGAGCTTGATCATCCATTTATTCTATTTAAGGTATGAGAGTTGCTTCTCTAAGAAATGCTTAAGGCTATTATGGTAGGTCTTGATGATGAAATGGTTCCCCAATAAATAAATCCTCCATTTATCTATGACATGCAACATAGTTAACATTTTCTTGTCATAAATGAACCATCTTAGATTCTTTCATGAAATTTGATAACTTGCAAAGACTAACGGGTGTCCATATTGTGTCAAAGTAGTTCCAATACCTATGCCAAAAGCATCACACTCAATGAAATATTTTTTCTAAAGTTAAAATTAGCCAAAATAGGAGTGGTACACAGTATTTTGAGGGCTTTTAAGGCTTGGTAAGTGACTTCAAAATAAAAAAATGAATCATTTTTAGTGAGAGTAATGAGAGGAGTGGAAATATTATTATAGTTGTAGATAAATTTTCTACAGTATCTTGTGATCGCTAAAATTCCATGGAGTTATTTAAGGGATTTGGGAAAGTTCCAATATTATATATTGATCTTGTTAGCATCTACCTTGACTCCTTCTTGAGTTATTATATGTCCCAAGTATCCTACTTCTTGGATCCCAAAGGAAAATTTGGACCTTTTCACAAAAAAAAATTCCTTCGTAATAGGTGAAGAAATTTATCACGATGAACTAGATGATCATCATAAGACTTGTTAAAAAATAAAATGTCATCAAAGAAAACTAGGACAAACTTACAAAGAAAATAATAAAAGGTAGAGTTTATCATGCTTTAGAAAGTAGAAAGAGCAATAATGTGATTAAAAGGTATAACCAAGAACTATATTGATTCTCATGTGTATGAAAATAAGTCCTAGGGATATCATCTTTGTTAACCCTCATTTTATGAAACCTAGAACACAAGTTTAGTTTTGTACAGTATCTAGCACCACTTAATTCATTCAAAAAAACATTTATAACAAGGATAGAAAAATTATCTTTGATAGTGATAGTGTTGAGAGAATTAAAACCAAGACACATGTGATATGAGCTATATTTTAATTTAATTATACCATAACTATTAGAGAGAATTATGGACTAACGTCTAGATGAATAATTTCTTCCTCCAAAATTTCCTAAACCAAAATTTCAATTTCTAACTTTTAAGGATGGGGATAAAGGTAAGTACACACATTTGAAGGTTGACTTCTCGGAATAATATGGATTCTATGATCATATGTGTACTTCGGAGGAAGACTAGTTGACTTCTTGGAATAATATGGATTCCATAATCATATGTGCACTTAGGAGGAAGACCAGTGGTCTCACTACATACTTCCTTATAAAAACACATAATGTTATGTAAATCTGAAGGAAAATATAGAAAAAGTGGTTTCAAATACTAAACCTCCATACAATTGACTTAGTAAAGGAATCCACAACCACTTTTCTTCAATATATTTTTAATGCTATGTGAAGCAACAACCATAGAAGGATGGGGTTGTATTCCTTGTAGACAAATGACTCTTTTCTTCTTCTTACAATTGAAATAAAAAATTATAAACTAAGAGTATCATCACCAAGATGAGATAGTCATTTTTTCTTAAGTTAACATCTAAACTACTTAGGTTCATGGTAAAGAGATTTCCTAACCAGGTATAATTCCTCATTTGGGTATGATATTTAGTCATTCAACCCACATACTTAGTGGTACCCTTTTTTGTAATTGGGACTTGAACTTTATCTTGATTTGAAGTATTGATATACAAGCCCAAGGATCTTGTTATATTAGAATCCATACTATTTTATACCCTATATGGGTCAATCAATAGATGGACATGATGTTTAATAAATCCTTATATGTTGATCATATGGTAAGCTTGAAGTCCTATAAAAACACAAATAGAGAGATCCATGCTATCATTATCATATTTTACCTCATGTATGTTTGTTTGTTGCTCCTCCTATAATGAAACCTCATACTTTTATACTATTATATCTTCACATTCCACTTGAACATTGTAATTTTCTTCATATGTCTAATCATGAGTATGGTGATAATGACATTTGAAATATAATAAACCCTAGAAAAAATTACTATTACAATAATAATGATTAGAGTTGAAGTCACATCTACACTGGAGACTATAATCTTGAAGTTTTTGTTCTTCCACCAAATCTAAATGTTGAGCGTCATCAAGAGTATAGAGATCAAGAAAGTCAATTTCCCACAAAATTTTATCATTAATATCATGATGAAAGACTGAGACCACCACTATTGGATTCAATTGGTGGATGTAGGTGAGAAGAATGGTAAATTTAGAGCAATACATCTCCACTATTCCTATTTGTCTTATTTGAATAAGATAAACCACATACGATGTGGAAGATACTTTGTCAAATATTTAGATAAATTATTGTTTGAAGCTAGGCCACAAAAGAGAACCTCCATGTTGGCAACATTACAACAACAACCATTGATGATATTTTATTCCCAACATAGAAATTGCTAATGTACAAAATCCACTTTAGGAATACGATGCATGCAAATAAGACTATCCATCTTAGATAACACCCTCTTAGATTACCACCTTTGAAAGTGGGTATGCAAATGCAAGGAACAAGAAATTCATGAGATTAATAAAGAAAATTATGAACACCTCTTATTGTGGAATCTAAATCAGATGCAAATACTATGATGTCAGCGCCCATAACTACAAAATAACCTTGGGTGACCTAAGGAGTTGAGTGACTTCCATAAGATTTTGGAGGACTACTACTAGGTGGCAACTATGGAAGAACACTAGTATTTGATGCATGACGAATGATTGGATGTTGTGTCTCAGTTTGTTGTGACCCTTAGATAAGAGAAGGTATAGTATTAGATGTTATCCAAGAACAAGAAAATGAAATTATTTATCTCACAAACTTGATAATAAAAGTAACAAGTTGTTCCTGGTTCAAAAAATATGTATGTAAATCAGAGTCGATAGTATTGGGAAGAGGATTACCAATTAAAGGAATAGTAGGAGGAGTTATTGATGGAGGATTATTGGAATGAGAGAAAGACCCTAAGGTGATGAGAGGAGGCAAAACCATGGCTTTTAAGGAAGAAAACAAACACTTATAAAAATAATTAATATTTGGGGAAGTGTTGTGATGCTTACTAATATTTCTAGGTTGGTACTTCTTTCTCCTCATACACACATCCTTTGAATGAATAGTACACTCTAATCAACCTATGATTCATTCATACACGAGCAATTGAATTATGTTAAAAAATATTGTGAAAAACACCTCTTACTTTGATCATCTTGAAGAGATGATTACAAAAGGATAGGTCTTCCACAAGTGTATTAGGACACTCACCTTCCAAAAAAGTGTTGTTGGATATAACCTTTATTTTAAACATCTTGAATAGATGATCACAATGGTATAGGTCTCTCACAAGGGTTCAACGACACCTAGTTTTTTTCTTTAATCGTGATCATGCAAAAGAAGTAGAAATAGAAAACTCGAAATATTCTAGAAGATAATTGCACTAGAAAATGCACAAAAAAGTATTAAAAAATTACAAGGAAATAGGTAGTGGTAATGTTCGACAAAGATTCTAGAATGATTCAGGAGCCCTTCTTTTGTAAATTCGCACCCACAAGATATCAAAATTGAAGCTCTTATACCACTTGTTACAAAACAACTTTAAAAATTATAGTAATAACAATAACAATCCAATAATACCCAAATAATATTAGCCAAATAATAATAATAATTTAAATCCAATTTCCATAAAATCAAATTTTAAATACAAATTAATACAAATCCTTAATCACTTAGAAAAGTAGTCTCATAACCACTTGAAAAGAATAAAGTCTCAAACACAACTATAATTCAAATATAAAAAATAATCTAAATTAACACCAACTCTTTTTCTTTGTAAATTAAATCAGACATTAACCTAATGCTAACACTCAAAAACCTACCATATAGTCTTAAAACGTTTTTTAATAAAAAATAAATATAACTCACATTACTATATTGGAACTGTTGCAGTACAGCTTATAATAAACTAATAAGTATTTTATATTATATAAAAATAATAATATGGAGACAACAAACTGTGGATACTATTGACAAAAGTTATAATACAAAGAGTCGTAACCCTTTGAACATGCCGTACATATAAACATATACATGCAACCTCAGTTCCCAACTTTGTATGAGTTTCCAATTTCCAAACTTAATGGAAAGTTGGAAGACCAACAGTAAGAAAAGGCAGCTTCCTCCTCCATCAAGAGCAGAAAGATCTTAACAAGTTCGGCACGAAACGATCTCCCATTCACTGAGGAATTTCTATTTTCCTGACAGCTATGTTTTGGAATGTACATCTTTTGAGAAAACGCCCCGCAAGTGGGAGACTTCACATTTTCTGATCTGTCGGTGAATAGTCAATTTCTTATTTTTTCTCATTCCACATGGAATTGGAAAAGGTTGTTTGGCTACATATTTAAATTACTGTAAACGCGGAATTTGTTGGACAAGTACTGCAAACGCGGAATTTGTTGGACAAAGAGTGAGATGACTGCGGTTGGTCCCACTCCCATTGCCTTTTCAGACAAATTGGTTTCACATTCCTTGATTTATATATGGCGTGTGGTCCGAAAACTATTCATAAAAAGATTATTCAAGGAAAGAGAATACAGCTTAAAGAAGGGCTCAGAAACGCTTCGTATGTCTGCTTTGTAGCAGAGGGAAATTGTTTTGTTAATATAATGTGCTCAATTCCAAATAAATGGTTGGAAATTAATCCACATTTTACACTCTTTTGATAAATATTTTTTTCATCTGTCAGAATCCTTTTTCATAATTAACCGCACTTATATTTACTTTCCTAGCTGCAGTTGATTAGATAGACCCCCGTCCTTTAATTAAGGTATTATTATGTGGTTACAATTGTTCAGAGATTAGATAAACACATCTCCTTTAATTAAAAAGTTAATACATGTCAAGTAGTTCGTTGAACGCTTCCCTCTTCCTCGCTATATATATAAGTACCAGACATAACTTTATTTTAATGAGTTTGAAGCAGTTAAAAGCCAAGCTTTAGGATAGTAAAATTTCATTTTACAAAAGATAATTAGGAAATAAATCAAAATCAGATAGTTGCATTATAAGATAATTTGGTTGTTGCATAATACCTTATTTTCCCTTGAAGAGATAAACTCCCTTTAGCATAAATTATCATAATAACTCAAATGATAATAACCATACTTCACTTGGATGATACTATAGTTACTTGAGTGACATACTGGCTTATAGATCAACTTGGGTGAATGAAAAACTTAAATGGATGGCAACTCATCTAAATGACAATGGTTCTTCTACATGGAAGATACTTTGGTCCTTACTACAAATAATACTAGTCTCCCATGAGATCGACAAGAAATATCCTTGAGCACTAATGTTATACTATCAAACAACTTCTTATTAGACTATAATTATTATTTTACCTACACCTACAATTCTACACACAATATAGAAATACAACACATGCAACTATAGAAATAATAATTACACAAGCAAACCAACCAATGGAACACAAATAGAATTAAATATATTGCATTCACTTGGCTTGTACAACATTTGCAAAATTATATTAGCTATTAGCCTCTTTGTGCCTACATAAATCTTCTAGACCTCCCTCTTTGGCCATCTCAAATTTACCTCTCCTCCAAATTCCCTATGTTTGTTATTTCCCTTCTTTTTCTTGTTGTTTTTTCTTCCCTTCCTCTTCTATTCTTTTTTGCCTTCCATTTTCCTCTTCCTATTCTTTCTTCTTCATGCCACTCCTCTCATCTCATGCAAGAAAGGGTTATTATGTGAAAATGGAAGTTACAAATGGGTGGTAGTTATGATTTTTTAGATGCATCTGCATCAATTATTTTTTGTTTTCTATCAAACCTTTATAAAGCTCAAATTATAAATTTTTATGTAATTTATACATGTTTAAATTATCATGGCCACAAGCCATTTAAATAATTATAAAATACTAATTCTAATTATTGACTACAAGTTTAATGATATATTCAAGAATGCGAGTTTCATATCTATTATGAATGATATTCATAATTATAGCAATAACAATATCAATCCAACAATGTACAGACCAGAACACTACTTTAGAATGAGAGTGATTTGACCTTCTTCATCAAGTACTAGAAGCTTGATCTAGGAATACACCTTCTATTTAATAACTTGTTTGAGACAAAATACATAAAAGATAGAATGGATTCAATAAGATGGTAGAAATTCCAATTGATATGCCACTTCACGAATGCACCAAACCAAGTTTTAGGGCCCATAAAATCAAGGAGCCAATTTTTGAGTAAATTTGGTCTTCTAGGACAATTGCTTGTAGTGTTGTCTATACAAATGAATTATATCCCTATGGTAAATTTCTTGTTTGAAATGATGTGAATCTTAATATTGCTTGATGTTATTATGTGCATAGGTAAAATTATATTTAGGAAGCTAAAGCAAAAGCCATGATTATTGTAGCAAAAATCTATATGAAAAACCTTAGATTATCCTAAAGCATAGTATTTCATTAATGGAGTTTTTTACCATACAATGCTTCAAATGGAGACATATTGAGGGATCAATAGTAAGTAGTATTGTACTACCATTAAACTAATGAGATTCATTGAACCTAATGATACTTCTTATCTTGATAAAGATAATGAAATTAAGTACTCAAACATTTATTAACAATCATTGTCTAACCATTTGACTTAGGGTGATAAGAAGAGGACATACTCAACTTGGTACCACTAAGATATAACAATGCTTCCCAAAAGTTAGTGAAGACAAGGTCATAAACACTCACAATGGTTTTGGGTATACCATGCAATTTAAAAACATAATCAAGAAATACCTTAGCCAACATACTTGCTGAATAGGGATGTAATGCATAGAAATGGGATAATTGGAAAGACAATCTTCTACCAATTAAATTACCATTTTACATATAGATTTGGGAAGGTCCTCAATGAAATCCATAGATATGTGCTCTCATTAGTGGTTAGGGATAGGTAAGGGTTACAAAAATTTAAGAGATTTAACTATTTTTATTTTTTTACTTTGATACATTTCATACTTAATGATAAATATCTTGATATCTATATTTAATCCTTTGATTGCTTTAGCTACTGGCATATTTTCAAGAATATTGAATATCCATCCAAAGAGAGTTGCTTCTCTTTAATCCTTTGATCATCCATTTATTCTATTTAAGGTATGAGAGTTGCTTCTCTAAGAAATGCTTAAGGCTATTATGGTAGGTCTTGATGATGAAATGGTTCCCCAATAAATAAATCCTCCATTTATCTATGACATGCAACATAGTTAACATTTTCTTGTCATAAATGAACCATCTTAGATTCTTTTCTAAAATTTGATAACTTGCAAAGACTAACAGGTGTCCATATTATGTCAAAGTAGTTCCAATACCTATGCCAAAAGCATCACACTAAATGAAATATTTTTTCTAAAGTTAAAATTAGCCAAAATAGGAGTGGTACAAAGTATTTTGAGGGCTTTTAAGGCTTGGTAAGTGACTTCAAAATAAAAAATGAATCATTTTTAGTGAGAGTAATGAGAGGAGTGGAAATATTATTATAGTTGTAGATAAATTTTCTACAGTATCTTGTGATCCCTAAAATTCCATGGAGTTATTTAAGGGATTTGGGAAAGTTCCAATATTATATATTGATCTTGTTACCATCTACCTTGACTCCTTATTGAGTTATTATATGTCCCAAGTATCCTACTTCTTGGATCCCAAAGGAAAATTTGGGCCTTTTCACAAAAAAAAATTTCTTTGTAATAGGTGAAGAAATTTATCATGATGAACTAGATGATCATCATAAGACTTGTTAAAAAATAAAATGTCATCAAAGAAAACTAGGACAAACTTACAAAGAAAATAATAAAAGGTAGAGTTAATCATGCTTTAGAAAGTAGAAAGAGCAATAATGTGATTAAAAGGTAAAACCAAGAACTATATTGATTCTCATGTGTATGAAAATAAGTCCTAGGGATATCATCTTTGTTAACCCTCATTTCATGAAACCTAGAACACAAGTTTAGTTTTGTACAGTATCTAGCACCACTTAATTCATTCGAAAAAACATTTATAACAAGGATAGAAAACTTATCTTTGATAGTGATAGTGTTGAGAGAATTAAAACCAAGACACATGTGATATGAGCTATATTTTAATTTAATTATACCATAACTATTAGAGAGAATTATGGACTAACGTCTAGATGAATAATTTTTTCCTCCAAAATTTCCTAAACCAAAATTTCAATTTGTAACTTTTAAGGATGGGGATAAAGGTAAGTACACACATTTGAAGGTTGACTTCTTGGAATAAGATGGATTCTATGATCATATGTGTACTTCGGAGGAAGACTAGCTGACTTCTTGGAATAATATGGATTCCATAATCATATGTGCACTTAGGAGGAAGACCAGTGGTCTCACTACATACTTCCTTATAAAAACACATAATGTTATGTAAATCTGAAGGAAAATATAGAAAAAGTGGTTTCAAATACTAAACCTCCATACAATTGACTTAGGAAAGGAATCCACAACCACTTTTCTTCAATATATTTTTAATGCTATGTGAAGCAACAACCATAGAAGGATGGGGTTGTATTCCTTGTAGACAAATGACTCTTTCCTTCTTCTTACAATTGAAATAAAAAAGTATAAACTAAGAGTATCATCACCAAGCTGAGATAGTCATTTTTTCTTAAGTTAACATGTAAACTACTTAGGTTCATGGTAAAGAGATTTCCTAACCAGGTATAATTCCTCATATGGGTATGATATTTAGTCATTCAACCCACATACTTAGTGGTACCCTTTTTTGTAATTAAGACTTGAACTTTATCTTGATTTGAAGTATTGATATACAAGCCCAAGGATCTTGTTATATTAGAATCCATACTATTTTATACCCTATATGGGTCAATCAATAGATGGACATGATGTTTAATAAATCCTTATATATTGATCATATGGTAAGATTGAAGTCCTATAACAACACAAATAGAGAGAGCCATGCTATCATTATCATATTTTACCTCATGTATGTTTGTTTGTTGCTCCTCCTATAATGAAACATCATACTTTTATACTATTATATCTTCACCTTCCACTTGAACATTGTAATTTTCTTCATATGTCTAATCATGAGGATGGTGGTAATGACATTTGAAATATAATAAACCCTAGAAAAAATTACTATTACAATAATAATGATTAGAGTTGAAGTCACATCTACACTAGACACTATAATCTTGAAGTTTTTGTTCTTCCACCAAATCTAAATTTTGAGCGTCATCAAGAGTATAGAGATCAAGAAATTCAACTTCCCACCAAATTTTATCATTAAGATCATGATGAAATACTGAGACCACCACTATTGGATTCAATTGGTGGATGTAGGTGAGAAGAATGGTAAATTTAGAGCAATACATCTCCACTATTCCTATTTGTCTTATTTGAATAAGATAAACCACATACGATTTGGAAGATCCTTTGTCAAATATTTCGATAAATTATTGTTTGAATCTAGGCCACAAAAGAGAACCTCCATGTTGGCAACATTACAACAACAACCATTGATGATATTTTATTCCCAACATAGAAATTGCTAATGTACAAAATCCACTTTAGGAATACGATGCATGCAAATAAGACTATCAATATTAGATAACCACCCTCTTAGATTACCACCTTTGAAAGTGGGTATGCAAATGCAAGGAACAAGAAATTCAAGAGATTAATAAAGAAAATTATGAACACCTCTTATTGTGGAATCTAAATCAGATGCAAATACTATGATGTCAGCGCCCATAACTAAAAAATAACCTTGGGTGACCTAAGGAGTTGAGTGACTTCCATAAGATTTTGGAGGACTACTACTAGGTGGCAACTATGGAAGAACACTAGTATTTGATGCATGACGAATGATTGGATGTTGTTTCTCAGTTTGTTGTGACCCTTAGATAAGAGAAGATATAGTATTAGATATTTTTAAGAATCTTTAGATGTTATCCAAGAACAAGAAAATGAAATTATTTATCTCACAAACTTGATAATAAAAGTAACAAGTTGTTCTTGGTTCAAAAAATATGTATGTAAATCAGAGTCGATAGTATTGGGAAGAGGATTACCAATTAAAGGAATAGTAGGAGGAGTTATTGATGGAGGATTATTGGAATGAGATAAAGACCCTAAGGTGATGAGAGGAGGCAAAACCATGGCTTTTAAGGAAGAAAACATACACTTATAAAAATAATTAATATTTGGGGAAGTGTTGTGATGCTTACTAATATTTCTAGGTTGGTACTTCTTTCTCCTCATACACACATCCTTTGAATGAATAGTACACTCTAATCAACCTATGATTCATTCATACACGAGCAATTGAATTCTGTTAAAAAATATTGTGAAAAACACCTCTTACTTTGATCATCTTGAAGAGATGATTACAAAAGGATAGGTCTTCCAAAAGGATAGGTCTTCCACAAGTGTATTAGGACACTCACCTTCCAAAAAAGTGTTGTTGGATATAACCTTTATTTTAAACATCTTGAAGAGATGATCACAATGGTATAGGTCTCTCACAAGGGTTCAATGACACCTAGTTTTTTTCTTTAATCGTGATCATGCAAAAGAAGTAGAAATAGCAAACTCGAAATATTCTAGAAGATAATTGCACTAGAAAATGCACAAAAAAGTATTAAAAAATTACAGGGAAATAGGTAGTGGTAATGTTTGACAGAGATTCTAGAATGATTCAGGAGCCCTTCTTTTGTAAATTCGCACCCACAAGATATCAAAATTGAAGCTCTTATACCACTTGTTATAAAACAACTTTAAGAATTATAGTAATAACAGTAGAAATCCAATAATACACATAATATTTCGATATAATAATAATAATTTAGATCCAATTTCCATAAAATCAAATTTTAAATACAAATTAATACAAATCCTTAATCACTTAGAAAAGTAGTCTCATAACCACTTGAAAAGAATAAAGTCTCAAACACAACTATAATTCAAATATAAAAAATAATCTAAATTAACACCAACTCTTTTTCTTTATAAATTAAATCAGACATTAACCTAATGCTAACACTCAAAAACCTACCATATAGTCTTAAAACGTTTTTTAATAAAAAATAAATATAACTCACATTACTATATTGAAGCTCATTGCAGTACCGCTTATAATAAACTAATAAGTATTTTATATTATATAAAAATAATAATATGGAGACAACAAACTATGGATACTATTGACAAAAGTTATCATACAAAGAGTCGTAACCCTTCGAACATGCCCTACATATAAACATATACATGCAACCTCAGTTCCCAACTTTGTACGAGTTTCCAATTTCCAAACTTAATGGAAAGTTGGAAGACCAACAATAAGAAAAGGCAGCTTCCTCCTCCATCAAGAGCAGAAAGATCTTAACAAGTTCAGCACGAAACGATCTCCCATTCACTGAGGAATTTTTATTTTCCTGACAGCTATGTTTTGGAATGTACATCTTTTGAGAAAACGCCCCGCAAGTGGGAGACTTCACATTTTCTGATTTGTCTATGAATAGTCAATTTCTTATTTTTTCTCATTCTGTAGACACCAAAACAGCACCAATCCGATTATGTGGCTACAAACACTGATCACTTTGACAAACACAGCCCCCAGGGCAGCCCCCAGAGGTTAAACAGTGGTCTTAACCACTTTCATAGCAATTTTGTAAGGTCAAGAGGCAATTTGGCACATTTGGACACTTTGCTCGATATTCGTCCCACCCAGGGACGAATTCAAAATGGAATCCGTCTCACCAAGGGACGAATTCTGAATTCGTCTCTGGTAGGGACGAATTCTAGGTTTAACGGGCAAAAAGAAGAATGGCGCCAAGTGGCAGCCAAAGACAGTCAGTTGATGACTCCTGCCTCGCACGCGTGTGTGGGTGGGCAAATAGGCCGTTAGAGGACTGTCACAAGGGCAATTATGAAAGCCCAAGTCATGGAGGACTCCCCTCCCTCATGGGAAGACATGACCGCCACATGGCACCTATGACCAACACATGGCGCTTATGCTTCCCTCTCAAAAGAGACCCCATGGGTCTATAAAAGGTGGGACTTTTCTCACCCAAAATAGACAGATTGGAGGCGATTTCAAGCAACGAAGTGTTGTCCGATTGATTACCCACTTGCATCCTTTTGATTCACCTTCTCACATCCACTAATCTCTTTCGCAAGGGAGGTTATTGGGTGGCTTTTGGAAGCGTGGATCCAACCCAAATCCAACATTTGACCACCTTACACCACCAATTTGCAGACATCCCAATCCTAAGAGGTTTTGGGCCCATCCCTAGTGGATTGGCTCCGAAATCAAGTGCCAACGGTGGGAGGCCCACTTGGGCACCCCCGCACTTTCTAAGTTTTATTCTAAAGCATTCTAGATTATTTGTTCATGTTGCATCTTATGTTATTCTATTTGGTTAACTCATAGCTTCAATTTCATAACATTTTGATCAGATTTTATCATGCCTTTTGTCGCTTTGTTGTCCTACTAACTTGCAGGTGGCGATATCGAATTCTCGAGGATAGAGGCCAAATTGGGAGAATCCGACCATCTGGGTCATCCCAAAATGGCCCCAATTACATAACCCCCTTGTTTGCAGGTGTTTTGGAGGTCTCGGGAGTCGACATTGGAGCGGTGTCAGTTCGGCTTTTCCAACACAGTAGAATTCGTCCCACCCGGGGACGAATTGCAGTCAGAATTCGTCCTGCCGGGGACGAATTCCAGGTGAAGGTAGATTGGCCAACTTGTTTCAGTGGCAATGGCCCTTTGGTAATGTCTTCTATCCTCTGTCAGGTTTTCGGGCCATTTGGACTCACTTTTCTCTATCGATTTGGCTAAATGTTTATATGCATCTTTTGGTGATTTTAGAGAACAAACACTTCTTATTTGCAACATGTGCTACTGACATCTTCATTGTTTCTTTGTTCGCAGGAGGAGGAGCAGAGGTCAAGGACTCATCAACATCAGCGGCGACATCGTCTTGGCCCGCCCATCTCAAGTGTGGGCACGCGGAAAGAGGAACCTTAAGTCTTGATTGTAATCAAATTCTTTTAACGCTCCTAGCCCCTGAAAAGGGAGGAGGCGTATTTGTAACAGAGATCAAGAGAGTTTAATGAAAGGGCTGTGTTTTCTCCATTTGCTTGTATCTCATTTCAATGCGTCTCTTTCATTTCATGCATTCTACATTTCTAGGACTTAAGCGTATTTGATTTTGAATGCATCGCAATTAGTGTTTCCTTCGCCCGGAATCTCGTGCTTTCAGTGGCGATCACGGTGGGACTCTGTTCCCTGGTTTTTAAGATCACAGAAACTGATTAAATTTTTGTGTTTTGTGCTTGACAGGTACATTTTTTTTGTTGCAGACTGTTATTCGTCTCTGACTGTGATGAATTCTTTACTGTAATTCGTCTGACCCTGAGACGAATTCAAATTCGTCTCTGCGAGGACGAATTCTGTTCTGAAATTCGTCTCACAGAGGGACGAATTCCTGCCTGTGGATTTTCAGAGCAAAAATTCAGAAGCAACCGGTCCAGGCAGAGAAGAGGTAGGGATTTTTATAATCTCTGTTAAATTTTTTTGTTTTTGTTCCTGTTCCTTTGATTGTTTTCATTTTATCCTGCATGCTTAGGGAAAGTCATTTATGCTTGTTTCATTTTCGCTAAATAAAATGAATCCCACACACTTCACGCAATAACTTTAAACCAAGGAGCTGGTCGTAAGACCCCAGCCCTTGAGCAAGACCAACGGTGGGTTCATCACCACCTTGGCTTAGCTTTGCATCCATTTCCCCGATTGTCACTTGTTGTTAGGCGTAAATCCTGACGAAAGCTGACCGAGTGTCGCTGGGGTGATTCCCATGCGTGCGAGGATAAGTCTTCTATGGTAGGTGTCATTAACAGGACAATCCCCCTTCCGTACCGCCTACGTACCACGTACCTTCTGCTCTCACGTACCTATAGTCTCCCTCTCGTAAGGGCGGGTATATAGAGAGGTTGGTATATCGGCCTGGTTGGTATATTGAAGGGGCGACCATTTTGGGAGTTATATGAGCCTTCATTATGCATTTAAACGTTCTTCAAAAACATTCAAAAAACAAAACAAAACATCAAAATGCACTAAACCAGTTTAGGACACACCATTAATCCTTAAAAGAGATAATCACGGTTTTTGTATGTGTGTGTTCATTTCTGCTTAGTGTAGACAAAAAGAAAAATCATCATAAACGAGATAAAAATCTACTTAGATAGTAGAGAAGCACCGCAATGGTGTACACCCGTAGCCAAGCCCAATCAAGGGCAGAAGCTCCGAAAGGTACACAAGAAGCAAGGCACAAGTCGCCTTCGCTTTAGTTCCTGAGGACTTGGTCATACCGCCTTATCGGTCCGGCCTACAAAAGAATCCATGTCAGAATCCTCGGTGGGGTATGCCCATTCAAAACAGCCCCTTTCGGGAAGACGCTTTACATGTAGACCTTGATGTAAACAGAGAATCGCCTTCTGAGGTTAGACATGAGTGGCCACAGCGTGATGAAGCGCTAGAGAGGCACATTGTCCATTTGGAGGGACAACGTGGATATGGCGTCCCTTCTTTACCTCCCATCAGGACAGAAAGACAAAATCCAGAGCGCAGGGCTCCTTACACAGGGCGAGCTAACTCCGCCCGCCCCTTCCAAACCCATGAAAGGGAGTACGAGGAAAGCCATCGCATTCCTCGAGGACAACAAACAGCGTGGGAACCTTGCATTTCCGCACTTGCTAGGTATCATGATCATACATCGAGGCCAGAGCCTCGAGTAAATGTCGCCTACCTCGACAGAGGGAAGCGACCCATTGAAATTTTAGATCATCAAGATCGAGGCAAACACATAGGAGAAACATTCCAACCTCCTGAGCAAAATAGGGTAGACCAAATTGACCCGATAGTCGCCAGACATGCCACCCGTCAAGCCCAAATCGTGCGGCTTAAACAAAGTCATCAGGAGATAGAGTATCGACACCGCTTGGATAGAGAGCGCATGCAACGCGAAGCGGATGAGTTACGCTATGAACTACCTGAGAGGGGGCCAACCCCTCGCACCCAAAGAGCCAAACAATATGAGAGGCATAATCCGTTGGTGCGGGACAGGTCTCCACGACCTCGTCAAGCTTTGCCTCTGAGACCTTATAGACCCGAGAGGGAGGCCACTCCCCGAAACAATGATGGGTACCCTCAGCAGGGACTCAATCAGGGTCATAGGTCTCGCCCGAGAGACTCCTCAAGAATTTTATGAGGAGTATGAACCAAAAATAGAACATGCTGAAACTCCCCATCAAGGCGGGAGGGCTGCCATTCGACCACCCCTCCATAGGCCTCCAGTCTTCCATAACGCACAACGGGAGCAAACAAAAGAGGAGGAGATAAAATCTTCAGATGCATACAAAGCGCTATTAGAGCGTTTGGAGTCTGTGGAGACAAAAACTTCTGGGCATCAAAAGCCCACGTTACGTCAACTCCGCAGTCATCCAGTGCATCCCTCAGTGCCAACACCTCTTTACCCCGAACACTTCAAGTTGCCTCAATTGGCAATCTTTAAAGGTGAAGAGGACGCACAAGAACATGTCACAAGGTTCCTAAGTCAATGCTTCGGCATCCAAGATAATGACGCATTGTTGCTTAGGACATTCATAACCACATTCGCAGGCCCTGCCTCGGATTGGTTCACACAATTACCCAAACACAGCATAAGCAACCTAGATCAATTAGTAGATGCGTTTCTTGAACGCTTTGCCTTCAACACAAGGAAGAAGGCATCACCGAGTGATCTGGCTAGCCTCAAGCAATTTGAGGAAGAAACAATGGCAGCATACGGGAATCGATGGAGAGCTTTGCTTTCTAAGTTACCCTACCGTCCCCCTATGTCTGATCTCACACGGATGTTCGCAAAAAGTTGCTTGAAATCGATCTCTGGGCTATTGCAGCTGCAGCAATACGCCAGCTTAGAAGAAGCTTTGGCACAAGCCAGAGTTATAGAAGAGATCAAAATAGGCGAAGGCGCAATCGCCAAGCCTAAAAAGAAAGAGTGGAATAAAACCACTAAGACCGGGACAACGCAATCACAACACGCTGCGGTTAACCAAGTTGCGATAAATGTTCCCATGCCTGTGCAAGAAATGCAGCCCCAAAAGGCTAATTACCAGGCAGTGCCTCCTGGTTATGAAAGAGATAATAGAAGGCAGGAGCAGAATCAGCAGCGTCGCCCTAGGCGACAATTCACCCCTTACACGGAGTCCAGGGACTCCCTATTTGACCGCTTGTCGGCGGCAAATTTAGTCACTCTGTCAGAAATCCAAACTATAGACCCTAACGCTCCTAAGCCTAGGGGATACGAGAGAGGAATTGTATTGTAGATTCCATAGGCGCGAGAGGACACGACTTGAATGGATGCTAGAAATTCAAAGAATTAATCCAAGATTTGATCGACAATAGAACATTGGCCGTGGACAACCCCATAGCGCCAAATAATCAACAAATGGGGGTATTCAAGGACCCTTTGCCTGCCCACGAAGCACGGGCAAAACCTCTCCAGATTAACGAGGTGCGACAGAATCTTCCCATGCAAGGATTTGTGGGAATGATTAGTATAGTGACAAGGAACAAAAAGTACCCGACAGTTGCCCCCGAGGTAGCTACGAGGGAAGTTCCGACAACATCGCAGCCTCAACAATGCCCAACGCGATTGCCTCCGCCTAGACCCGAGGTCACGATACGGACCAAACTCACGTAGAGTTTGCGGACCACATCGGCTAGGCTGTCCATTTACGAGCTTATTCAACAATCAGCACCCCATAGGGAAGCTCTTATGGACATTTTAAAAGCCATCGAATTATAGCCTCACGAAGCAAATTCTTTCAACAACTTCGTGGGACATGTGAAACGATGTACGGAGCCGGTCATCACCTTCAGAGAAGATGAAGTCAAAACAATATCGAATGACATGGCAGATCCACCCCTGCACGTTATCGCGCGGGTCAACGGGATCCCGTACAAGAGAGTGTTGGTAGATACTGGCTCGTCCAGTAACATCATTACCACTGCAGCCTTAAAACATTTGAAGTTGCCGACCTCTCACATCACAGCCTCCACGTACACACTGCGAGCTTTCAACGATGCAATATGCTCGACGATCGGCACGGTTGTTCTGCCTGTCCAGGTAGGACAAAAGACAATACCTACATTGTGCCATGTGTTGGAAGGCGAGATGGCTTATAATATACTTGCTAGGGCGGCCTTGGATCGGGGGACATGAAGTGTGTCCCTTCGATCGCTCACCGGTGCTTAAAGTATGCTTTTGAAGGAGAAATACATGTAGTCCCAATGGACTTAGAGCCCTTCAAGTATTGCAATGCGGTACAATTCATGCCTCAATCGACCCTCCCTTCAACGCATTTGGATTTCCAGTTAAATCCATCTAAACAGGGTCCAATACCGCAAGCACCACTGGTGACCAAATCAACAAAATCCCAACCAGGTGAGCCTTCATCATCTGCTCCTTCATTATCAACGCCACTTGCCATGGCCAAACAGAAGGACAAGGGAAAACAGATCATGGAAGAGGCTAAGCCCCTAGAAGAGGGGTTGCCCACAATTTCAACGGTATCAATAGAAGAAACACCTCACACAGCGAAGCGGAGACTCCTAAAATGCCGAACATGGAATGGACTCAGGAAGGACTCCCATTTCCTCCCACCCAATCATCAACAATCACTGTTGAAATGGCCAATACGGGCCTGGGGGAGTATTTAGTGCAAAATGTTGTGGCAACCCCCGCATTGGAGTCAATACAGGACATGGGAAGACCTCGCCTTCCCATAGGGACAGTTGTTCCTCTAGGCTACCCACCAAACCAGACGAATTTTGTGTATGGGGGCCTTGATCATGGTCTTGAACCATGCAAACAAAAGGAAGCAGACGAAGAGCCTTTTGTTGAAAATATCAACTATCTGTCAAACCCAGAATTTGCTCTAAGATATCTCGACCAATGCAATTGGCATGGATACGGGCTAGGCAGATATGAGCAAGGGATGCGTGTCCTTTGCCAACCAAGATATCAGATGCCATATGATAAGTCAGGAGTAGGGTTCAACCACCCCCTGCCCTTAGACATCTTGGTCAAAAATATGCAAGGCCTAGAAATAGGCAACAAGGGGGGATTGGCACCGGATCTTTATGCCAACCCAAATACAGAATATACATTGGGAGATTACCTCCCATGGTCAACAAACACCCTTGGCAACAGTAGTAATCCCTCTCCTTTGCTAGAGAGAGGTGAAAGTTCGGAGATTAATCCTCAAAGAGAACATCAACGGCTTCCAGACATCTTTTTGAAGCTATTCCCCTTAGAGGTTCCAGTTGAATCAATACAGTGTCAAGAGAATCAGGTCCCTCCACCAAGAGTGGAACAACCGCAATGGGACCAGATTAACTTGCTGGAACAAGGAGAGCCCTCAACGTCGCAAGTAACAGTTGCTGAAGAGAATGAACATTTTTGGATCTCCGAAAGTGATTCAGAAGATGAGACTGAGATGGACTATCTCAGACATGCGCGACGGAATCACCGCCCTTTAACTCATGAAGATCTAATGGGACAAATGGGCATACGGCTAGGGCATGAATGGTGGGTAGACCCAGCAAGGTGGGACCAAGTGTTGGATCCATGGCTCCAAATTCAAGATGAGCACCGTCCACCCCGAGACCCTATCATGACAACAGTACCGAGGGAAGACCCTGTCCTCCTTTCAGCACATAGGGCTGATCCGTTCATACCCGTCCCTACAGAACCAGATCCAAAGCATAGGGAGCACCCAGAATGTTCGAGCTATAACACCCGCGGTAATGGAGACCAAATTCATTCCATCCACATGATCTCCATTGATTTGACCGCACCCATCCGCAATCCGGCCGATCCATCATGGTCATTGCATCTAGACATAGATGCCATCGATTGGGATCGCGTCAATTCACCTTTATCACCATCGAGTCATCGGCCTTTCGGTGAAATGCTTCATTTTACCTCAAGGACAACTCAAGATATCTTTCGAGCTGAAGAGGGACCCGAGGTTCCAAACGTAGATTTAAACTCAGCCAATGATATCCATTTGATCCCGACTCCACATCAGTTGGAGGACGGATCCCACATGTCAGTCGAGGAAACGACTGACGTAGACATCGGCTTAGACCCAATGAATCCATAGATTATCAAGCTGGGGGTAAGCTTATCCCCTGAAGAGCAAGCCGACTACATTACCCTTCTCAAAGAGAAGAAGGAGGTTTTTGCATGGTCATACAGAGACATGCCGGGACTAGACCCACAACTAGTCACGCATAATTTAACGCTTGATCCGACAATCAAGCCCGTAAAGCAAAAACTACGAAAGATGCACCCAACAGTGGCCTTGATGGTCAAAGATGAATTGCAAAAGCTGTTGGATGCACAGTTTGTCATCTGCATGGATTATCCGCCATGGCTGTCCAACATGGTTCCCGTCAAGAAGCCCGACGGGAGGATTCGCATATGCACCAATTTTTGAGATCTAAACAAAGCGAGTCCTAAGGATGATTTCCCCTTGCCAAGCATCGACGCGTTGGTAGACGCTACGACGAGGTCACGAAATGCTCTCCCTAATGGATGGCTTCTCAGGATACAATCAAATTCGTATCAATCCTGAAGACCAACTTAAAACGGCATTCACAACGCCTTGGGGGACATTTTGTTATAAGGTCATGCCTTTTGGCCTTAAAAATGCTGGCGCTACCTACCAACGTGCCATGACGTATATCTTCCATGATTACATGCACAAAACTTTGGAAGATTACATGGATGATTTGTTAGCCAAGTCTCTTTTGCGCTCGGATCATCTCGGTGACTTAAGCAAGATTCTCGATCGCCTCATAGAGCATAAGGTCAGACTGAATCCCAAGAAGTGCGTATTTGGCGTCACATCCAGAAAACTCTTGGGTTTTATAGTCTCAAAATGAGGCATCGAAGTGGACCCAAAGAAAGTCAAGGCAATCCTTGAAATGGCTCCCCCAACCACTATCAAGCGGCTCGAAAGTCTGCAAGGAAAGGTCGCATCGATTAAACGCTTCATAGCGCAGTTATCTGACAAATGCCGACCCATGAACAAATTATTGCACAAGGGGGTTACATTTCATTGGGATGACGAGTGCCGGTCAACCTTTGACAAAATCAAACAATACTTGGCTTCGCCACCAGTATTGGCACCACCTAGACCAGGAGTGTCGTTCTACTTATACATCTCGACTGCGAGGTGGCACTGGGCGCCATGCTAGCCCAAAAGAATGAACTTCACAAAGAACGAGGCTACTTACTATCTTAGCCGCACCCTGGTCGATTACGAACTTAACTATGCATACGTTGAGAAACTCTGCTTGGCAGTGGTGTTTGCTACCAAAAAGCTACGCCACTACATGCTGAGCAACACTACGTATGTTGTGTCTAAGGAGAATCCATTGCGATACATGATGAGTCGTACTTATCATAGTAGTCGCACGGCGAAATGGATCATGTTGTTGACGGAATTTGACATAGAGTTTATTGGACAAAAATCTATCAAAGGACAAGTCATAGCCGATCAACTAGCAGAGGCTCCTCTTGAAGACGATCAGCCTCTGGTCATAGAACTACCCGATGATGGGGTCTTCCATGTCTCGAGAATCGCCAGATTCCGATGAGCTCGAGTCACGGGCCGACATAACCCTATTCTTCGATGGTTCTAAATGTGAGCAAGGTGGTGGTGCGGGAATTGTATTCTTCACACCGCAGGGTGCTCCAATGCCCCTGTCATTTAAATTAAACTTCTAGTGCACCAACAATAATGCAGAATATGAAGCCTTGCTCCTAGGTCTTCAGACAACAATCGCCATGAACATCAAAAGACTGAACATCTTTGGTGATTCGTTGTTAATCGTCAATCAAGTCAAAGGGGTATATCAATGCAAATGCCCAGTTCTGAAGGCCTATAAAGCCCTTGTGGACAAATTCCTGGCAAAACTTGAGTGGTATGACATCGAGGCACTCCCTCGATCATCGAATCATTTTGCGGACACAATGGCCTCATTGGGGTCACTAATCCCGCAAGACCTTTCCGGTGATATGACAACCATTCAAGTCAAAACCTTATCGCAATCCATGATGGAGCGTGCAAGCTCAGACTTGACGCCAGGAATCCACATGATCCAGATTGAACCATCCTCGGATAAGTTCTTTCGAATACGAGATCGTCTGAAACGTGCCAACCTGGGGTCCTTGTTTTCCCCCACTCCCACTAATAGCAACACAACGCTATTCTTACAAGTTCTATCCCATTCAACATTTGTTAGGGAAGAACTTCAAAAGGGATTGGCTATTCATACTGTCGAGGTTTTCGATCAACAAGACTGGTATTTACCCATTAGAGACTACCTCAAGTTAGGTAATCTTCCCTTTGGATTGACGCACGCCGCAAAACGAACATTCAAGTAGAAAGCGGCTAAGTATGTCTT
Source organism: Wollemia nobilis (assembly GCA_028583015.1). Classification (NCBI taxonomy): domain Eukaryota; kingdom Viridiplantae; phylum Streptophyta; class Pinopsida; order Araucariales; family Araucariaceae; genus Wollemia; species Wollemia nobilis. The sequence continues at coordinate 1,021,724 of JAQPPZ010017255.1, forward strand.
GATAGGAGACATTTTGTATCATCGCAGCTATGACGGAATTCTTCTTCGTTGTTTGGACCAGCAAGAGTCCACTTGGGCAGTCGCCCAAGCGCACGACGGTACATGTGGTGGCCACTTTAGTGGTATGGCCATTGCAAAGCGCATTCTTCGCATGGGATATTATTGGCCATCTTTAGAGCGAGATTGTTGCGCATATGTCAAGAAGTGCGTGAAATGTCAACATCATGCCAATTTGATGCACGTACCTTCCCAGGCCTTGCAAGCAGTCCAGTACTGCTTGGCCATTTTCGCAATGGGGCTTCGATCTAATTGGAAAGATCTCCCCTGCATCATCAGGCCGTCACACGTTTATCATAACGGCCACAGAGTATTTTACTAAATGGGTGGAAGCAATTCCGTTAACCTCTACGACAGGACCCCGTATTGTGGAGTTCATCTTGCATAACATCATATGTCATTTTGGTATTCCATCCAAAATAATCTCGGATAATGGGCCATCATTCAAGAACAAAGACGTGCGTGCTTTGACCACAAAGTACAAAATTCAGCACAATTTTTCGACACCCTATTATCCACAAGCAAATGGGCAAGCAGAGGCGTCAAACAAAATGCTAGTTGCCATCCTCAAAAAGACGGTCGCAGACAGTCACAAGGATTGGCACATCCAAATCCCACTTGCCCTTTGGGCTTATCGCACTAGCATTCGGACGCCAACTGGGGCAACTCCGTTTTCGCTCGTGTATGGCTCAGAGGAGTAATGCCTCTCGAGTTGGAAATTCCTTCCCTCCGCATATCAATGCAGGAGTTCATCGATGATGACACTGCACGGCAGGCCCGATTAGACCAACTTACGTTGCTTGACGAACGACGCGTTAATGCTCTCGAGCACTTACGTATCTACCAAGAGCGGCTTAAGAAAGCTTACAACATGAAAGTTCACCTAAGGGACTTTCGGGTTGGTGATTTGGTTTTGAAGGAAAACCAACAGAACTCTAATTTGCCGTCCCACCTGAGGGACAAGTTCATGGCAAATTGGTTAGGTCCATATGTCATTGATAGCAAAATAGGACCCGGGACATACCAGCTAGCTTCTCTTGACGGTATCAAGGAAACAGAACCCTTGAATATCAGTCATTTACGACCATTTCATATCTAAGAGAGCCAAAAAAGCTCCAAGGATTATCGCAATCACTTGGTCAAAACCCAAAAAGCTCCAAGGATTATCGCAATCACTTGGTCAAACCCAAAAGCTCCAAGGATTATCGCAATCACTTGGTCAAAACCCAAAAAGCTCCAAGGATTATCGCAATCACTTGGTCAAACCCAAAAAGCTCCAAGGATTATCGCAATCACTTGGTCAACCCCAAAAGCTCCAAGGATTATCGCAATCACTTGGTCAAACCCAAAAAGCTCCAAGGATTATCGCAATCACTTGGTCAAAACCCAAAAAGCTCCAAGGATTATCGCAATCACTTGGTCACCCAAAAAGCTCCAAGGATTATCGCAATCACTTGGTCAACCCAAAAAGCTCCAAGGATTATCGCAATCACTTGGTCAACCCAAAAAGCTCCAAGGATTATCGCAATCACTTGGTCAACCAAAAAGCTCCAAGGATTATCGCAATCACTTGGTCACCCCAAAAAGCCCCAAAGGATTCTCGCAATCCCTTGGTCACCAAATCTCCAAGGATTCCACAAAAACTTTCAAAAATAAAAAATCATCAAAAACAACAAAAATTTGCATCTCATTTCTAGGCATACTCAAATTCATCAATAGAGAGCTCTTCTCGCATATTCACAAAAATCAATCCATCAAAAATACAAAAATATGTAGTTGCATCAAGCATTGCATCCATACATTGCATATTTGTGGTCGTACGAGTCAAAGGCACCATAGGTTGTAATTGCTCTGCTAGTCCATCTTGTTCCACATTGTTCCATTTTACAAAAACAACAAAAACACCATGCATTGCTTTTTACCACACTAGAGTCGGTGGTCTTTTAATGTATCAAGAGTTTTTCATGATTCAGTCATCATTTTGCTCTTTAGCCATGTAATGTATCAAGTCAAACATATTTTACGAAGGTAGAGTTACACTTGAAATACACCTTGTTACGTAACATCCCAACACAAATTAAAACACATAAAACAATTCCTAAGTTGTGTGAACGAAAGATGAAACCTACACAGTAATCCAAGTCACCATAAGCGAAACGGTTATCTTGCTCATCCCCCTGTGCGAATGACCCCAAGAATGCTGAGAGTTGGCAAAAGGACAAGCATCCTCCCTACCCAATTCCCTAAGAATCCCTAGTTCTCAATAGTTGCAAAACATCAAAAATTTGCAAAACGTCAAAAATCAAATATTTGACATCATAGCACACATCAAACGCACAAAAGATAGTGATTTTCATCACTCCATATCCCCAATCCCTTGCTCAAAAGAAAAACAAATCAAAATAAACAGTGATCTTATCACTACAAACGAGCAAGTATCCCAATACAATTGAAGAAAAGAAGGGAGTTGAACTTGAATCCCTGGAACTCTCAGCATTCTAACAGGTCATGAGGCAAGCCTCAGTATCGGTTTGGTTGATAGCCTATCGGTAACTGGCGGTAAACTTCTCGCATGACGATATATCTGTCACATTAACTTGCGTACAGATCAATGTTTGCATGTGGATGAGCTAGCTTATGGCATCCTGGATAACACCGCAGATTAATCTAACTAAATACAACAAAGGAGTTAGTGGAGCTAATTAGGTGATCCTCGATACAGAGTTCGGTTGAAAGCCCATCGGGCACCTGGCGGTATCCTGACAAATACCACATAAATGAACTCAATTGCACACACAGGGATGTGAAATAGCTTGGTCAAAAACAAGTCCGATTCATACCTTGTTCAAAAGTCTTGTAAGATAAAGTACAGTCGTGGCTAGTGAGTTAAAACCGTCTGAGTCTCAGAAAACCTTAGCTACATTTCTAAACCAACTGCGCTACTTTTCATCCTTACAATACCATCAGAAAATACAAAAAAAGAAAAACCACATGTATACATACAAAGTCATGCATCACAGCAATCGCCTAAAAAGACAAAATAAACAGCGTTCTAAACAGTCTATGGTGCCATAGCCAAACATCACAAATCTCATTCATCCATTTCATCTCTCGCATATCACATATAAATCAAAAACATTTGTATTCATCATAGCATATGCATCCATCAAAATAAATCAACATGCATACATCCATATTCATCAACCATCATGCATAAGATCAAAGAAAATCAAAACAACAAAACAACAAAAAAATGCAACACAAACAAAAAGCAATAAACATTGCCAGACACAAGTGCTCTTGCACTTAACCTCTTGGCATAGAAAAATTGATGTCGGGGTTTACATTGTCACTATCCTACTCTCTAAGAAGGCTACCATAGCCGGACCGCTCCACGGGAAGACGGATTATCGACAATTTCACCCCCAAATGGCATCACAAATGGGTCAAAGCCCACCAAAAAAACAACAAACAAAGGCAACACAAACAAAACGCAATAAACATTGCCAGACACAAGTGCTCTTGCACTTAACCTCTTGGCATAGAAAAATTGATGTCGGGGTTTACATTGTCACTATCCTACTCTCTAAGAAGGCTACCATAGCCGGACCGCTCCACGGGAAGACGGATTGTTGACAATTTCACCCCTAAATGGCATCACAAATGGGTCAAAGCCCACTAAAAAACAACAAGAAAATCAAAACAACAAAAACAACAAATAAATGCAACACAAAAACAAAAAGCAATAAACATTGCCAGACACAAGTGCTCTTGCACTTAACCTCTTAGCATAGAAAAATTGATGTCGGGGTTTACATTGTCACTATCCTACTCTCTAAGAAGGCTACCATAGCCGGACCGCTCCACGAGAAGACGGATTTTTGACAATTTCACCCCTAAATGGCATCACAAATGGGTCAAAGCCCACTAAAAAACAACAAGAAAATCAAAACAACAAAAACAACAAATAAATGCAACACAAAAACAAAAAGCAATAAACATTGCCAGACACAAGTGCTCTTGCACTTAACCTCTTGGCATAGAAAAATTGATGTCGGGGTTTACATTGTCACTATCCTACTCTCTAAGAAGGCTACCATAGCCGGACCGCTCCACGGGAAGACGGATTTTTGACAATTTCACCCCCAAATGACGTCACAAATGGGTCAAAGCCCACTCAAAAACAATAAGAAAATCAAAACAACAAACAACAATAAACATTGCCAGACACAAGTGCTCTTGCACTTAACCTCTTGGCATAGCAAAATTGATGTCGGGGTTTACATTGTCACTATCCTACTCCCGAAGAAGGCTACCATAGCCGGACCGCTCCACGGGAGGACGGATTTTCGACAATTTAATCCCCAAATGGTGTCACAAAAAAAAACAAAACAACAAAAAAATGCAACACAAAAACAAACAGCAATAAGCATTGCCGGACACAAGTGCTCTTGCACTTAACCTCTTGGCATAGAAAAATCGATGTTGGGGTCTCAAATTGTCATTATCCTACTCCCTAAGAAGGCTACTTTAGCCGGACCGCTCCATGGGAAGACGGATTTTCGACAATTTCACCCCATTATGGCATCACAAAAAGGGTTACCACCCACCAAAAATAGGTCCAAATGTTGGAAAAATTGCACATGCTTAACGATAAACCATCTAAAGGCACCCTTGCACAAGTCATCTTGGGTCAAGCGACTCGTCGCTTTTCTCACGAAGGTCATTCCCTCATCGATTCGTCGCTTGAGGGGGTAGTCACACTTAGTCACCAATCAACAATCACACACCCAATTAAGGAAAATGACATGCATTCAAAGAATCATTGACAAAGACAATCACGCTCCTGCTTGGGGCAGCAAACAAGCAATAACAACAAATCGATCAAACGCGATCAAACACTTGGCATTTCGTGAATCATGAACACAAGGTTCCCCCGTGGATAAAAGGTTGCGCCCTTTGCCTAATCATGACTGATCAATGTCCAAGCTCAAGTCACACCTCACCAAAATAGGTTAATACTTGAAATCAAACTCCTTAGCTCGTCAGAAGCAAGGATTCAAGAATGCATGCCCTTTCCATGCTTGGGGCATCAAAAGTTGGTTAGGTTACCAAGAAACCCTAATCATTAGTGCTTTGGTTATCTATTTTTGCTCGGCGCTGCGCCATGCACAGCGCATCCCAAAAAGGGGCATCTGTAGACACCAAAACAGCACCAATCCGATTATGTGGCTACAAACACTGATCGCTTTGACAAACACAGCCCCCAGGGCAGCCCTCGAGAGGTTAAACAGTGGTCCTAACCACTTTTACAGCAATTTTGGAAGGTCAGAAGGCAATTTGGCACCTTCGGACAACCTACTCCAAATTCGTCCCACCCTGGGACGAATTCAAATTGGAATCCGTCTCACCAAGGGACGAATTCTGAATTCGTCCCTAGGTAGGACGAATTCTAGGTTTAACGGGCAAAAAGAAGAATGGCGCCAAGTGGCAGCCAAAGAAAGTCAGTTGATGACTCCTGCCTCGCACGCGTGTGTGGGTGGGCAAATAGGCCGTTAGAGGACCTGTCACAAGGGCAATTATGAAAGCCCAAGTCATGGAGGACTCCCCTCCCTCATGGGAAGACATGACCGCCACATGGCACCTATGACCAACACATGGCGCTTATGCTTCCCTCTCAAAAGAGACCCCATGGGTCTATAAAAGGTGGGACTTTTCTCACCCAAAAGAAACAGATTGGAGGCGATTTCAAGCAACGAAGTGCTTGTCCGATTGATTACCCACTTGCATCCTTTTGATTCACCTTCTCACATCCACTAATCTCTTTCGCAAGGGAGGTTATTGGGTGGCTTTTGGAAGCGTGGATCCAACCCAAATCCAACATTTGACCACCTTACACCACCAATTTGCGAGACATCCCAATCCTAAGAGGTTTTGGGCCCATCCCTAGTGGATTGGCGCCGAAATCAAGTGCCAACGGTGGGAGGCCCACTTGGGCACCCCCGCACTTTCTAAGTTTTATTCTAAAAGCATTCTAGATTATTGTTTCATGTTGCATCTCTATGTTATTCTGTTTGGTTAACTCATAGCTTCAATTTCATAACATTTTGATCAGATTTTATCATGCCTTTTGTCGCTTTGTTGTCCTACTAACTTGCAGGTGGCGATATCGAATTCTCGAGGATAGAGGCCAAATTGGGAGAATCCGACCATCTGGGTCGTCCCAAAATGGCCCCAATTACATAACCCCTCTGTTTGCAGGTGTTTTGGAGGTCTCGGGAGTCGACATTGGAGCGGTGTCAGTTCGGCTTTTCCAACACAGTAGAATTCGTCCCACCCGAGGACGAATAGCAGTCAAAATTTGTCCTGCCCAGGGACGAATTTCAGTTGAAGGCAGATTGGCCGACTGTTTCAATGGCAATGGCCCTTTGGTAATGTCTTCGTCCTCTGTCGGGTTTTCGGGTCATTTGGACTCACTTTTCTCTATCGATTTAGGCAAATGATTTATATGCATCTTTTGGCGATTTTAGAGAACAAACACTTCTTATTTGCAACAGGTGCTACGACATCTTCGTTGTTTCTTTGTTCACGGGAGGAGCAGCAGAGGTTAAGGACTCATCAACATCAGCGGCGGCATCATCTTGGCCCGCCCATCTCAAGTGTGGGCACGCGGAAAGAGGAACCTTAAGTCTCGATTGTAATCAAATTCTTTTAACGCTCCTAGCCCCTGAAAAGGGAGGAGGCGTATTTGTAATAGAGATCAAGAGAATTTAATGAAAGGGCTGTGTTTTCTCCATTTGCTTGTATCTCATTTCAATGCGTCTCTTTCATTTCATGCATTCTACATTTCTAGGACTTAAGCGTATTTGATTTTGAATGCATCGCAATTAGTGTTTCCTTCGCCCGGAATCTCGTGCTTTCACATTCCACATGGAATTGGAAAAGGTTGTTTGACTACATATTTAAATTACTGTAAATGCGAAATTTGTTGGACAATTACTGCAAATGCGGAACTTGTTGGACAAAGAGTGAGATGACTGCTGTTGGTCCCACTCCCATTGCCTTTTCAGACAAATTGGTTTCACATTCCTTGATTTATATATGGCGTGTGGTCCGAAAACTATTCATAAAAAGATTATTCAAAGAAAGAGAATACAGCTTAAAGAAGGGCTCAGAAACGATTCGTACGTCTGCTTTGTAGTAGAGGGAAATTGTTTTGTTAATATAATGTGCTCAATTCCAAATAAATGGTTGGAAATTAATCCACATTTTACACTCTTTTGATATATATTTTTTTCATCTGTCAGAATCCTTTCTCATAATTAACCACACTTATATTTACTTTCCTAGCTGTAGTTGATTAGATAGACCCCCGTCCTTTAATTAAGGCATTATTATGTGGTTACAATTGTTCAGAGATTAGATAAACACATCTCCTTTAATTAAAAAGTTAATACATTTCAAGTAGTTCGTTGAACGCTTCCCTCTTCCTCGCTATATATATAAGTACCAGACATAACTTTATTTTAATGAGTTTGAAGCAGTTAAAAGCCAAGCTTTAGGATAGTAAAATTTCATTTTACAAAAGATAATTAGGAAATAAATCAAAATCAGAAAGTTGCATTATAAGATAATTTGGTTGTTGCATAATACCTTATTTTCCCTTGAAGAGATAAATTCCCTTTAGCATAAATTATCATAATTTGAAAAGCATAACTTTCTTAAATTATGGTTTGATTGCATTTAGCTTACAAGTTTAAGTGATCATTTATTTAAGTTTGATAGAATTTATTTTGAAAAATATTATTAGATATAAAAACTTAGGTTTTTATTGAATTAACTTATAAAACATTACATGTACTTAAACACAAATATAGTAACATAAATTATCATTTGGTTTCATTTAGCTTACAAGTTTAAGTGAGCCTTTATTTAAGTTTGCTAGAATTTATCTTGAAAAGTATTATTAGAGATAAAATCTTAGGTTTTTATTGAATTAACTTATAAAACAATACATGTAGTTAAACACAAATATAGTAACATAAATGTAGACTTGGAGGTAAGGCCTACTTGCATGAAGTCCAGATTAAAGGTATCCTTTACAAGGAGACCTCATGGAAATAGAAGTCCCAATGGATGCCCCACATGTGCAAGGTTTCAAATATATACTCCTAGATTATTTTGCTTAAGATTTTAAAGTCTTCTAAAGAACCCAATTTGATAATCAATATGCAAAAAAATATATTTTAGTTTGGATAGAAACTTATCCCATGTTTGAATTTTATCCTTTCCTTTTCATTACCTCTTAATTTGGACACAATCTCACCAAGCATGTTCCTTCAACCATGTGCATGCAAATTTGATCTCCGTTGAATCTTTCATAGATTTGTAATTAAAGAATCTCTCCATGTATATTATCTAGTCAATCAACTCATCTAGATTTGATTTTCCATTAAAATTAGGAGATCTATCTTTGGTTTACTTTTGATATTTGGGATCGCTCAAATCAACCTTTTCTTCAATTCTTCTCTTTTTTCCTCATCTAAAACTTTAATATGGTTAGTTTTATCCTCTTCACTATCACTAACCTCCTTAAGATGAACACCTCTCCTTTGGTTAGTCTCATTATATATAGCCTAGTGGTGATTCCTCTCAACATTTTAGCTATATTCACTAGCTAGGGTCCCAGACCATGAAATCTTCCTCTTCTTTGTTGTGCCACCTCTCTTTCAACATAATTTATTGACTTTTAAAAATAAAAAATTGCCCTAATGATGTAATCATAAGAAGGGTATTTAGTTAAAATTTACTTCCTTACATAACAAACTCATCAACCAGACTACAATTTTTAAATTGACATCATCCAAACTTAGCACTTGATTTGCACATCACTATAATAAAATGATAATATGAGATGGAAAAAATTATAAGATGACATTTTTGTCACTTGTATGACATAGAAAACAACTCATATGATATGACACTTCATGGGATGACATATTTTAAGCATAATATGATATATTGTATAGCTATAAGATGGTATACTTCATATGCTTGCACAAAAAAAATCTATATTGCTATTGATAGAATGTAACTCACTTAAACTCTAGCTAGTTGAATGACAATAAACTTGAATGGCAACAATACTTATTTAATTGGTATTTCTACACTTGAATGGTATCTTTTTCACCAATTGAACGACGTTTTCTCAAATTACCTTTGCTCTCTATTCAAATGGGACTTAGTCAAATGACCCTTTATCACTATTCAAACATCTATTTATCTTGTATGGCATAATATTATACTATTATATGGTAGGTGCATGTATAGTGATAACACATACAACATGTTGGTATTGCCCAATCAGTTGACTAACTAAATTATGCTTGATTTCTCGGTCGATTAGTTCTACATTTGAATAAAAATATGCACTTCAACTCAAATGATAATAACCATACTTCACTTGGATGATACTATAGTTACTTGAGTGACATACTGGCTTATAGATCAACTTGGGTGAATGAAAAACTTAAATGGATGGCAACTCATCTAAATGACAATGGTTCTTCTACATGGAAGATACTTTGGTCCTTACTACAAATAGTACTAGTCTCCCATGAGATCGACAAGGAATATCCTTGAGCACTAATGTTATACTATCAAACAACTTCTTATTAGACTATAATCATTATTTTACCTACACCTACAATTCTACACACAATATAGAAATACAACACATGCAACTATAGAAATAATAATTACACAAGCAAACCAACCAATGGAACACAAATAGAATTAAATATATTGCATTCACATGGCTTGTACAACATTTGCAAAATTATATTAGCTATTAGCCTCTTTGTGCCTACATAAATCTTCTAGACCTCCCTCTTTGGCCATCTCAAATTTACCTCTCCTCCAAATTCCCTATGTTTGTTATTTCCCTTCTTTTTCTTGTTGTTTTTTCTTCCCTTCCTCTTCTATTCTTTTTCGCCTTCCATTTTCCTCTTCCTCTTCTTTCTTCTTCATGCCACTCCTCTCATCTCATGCAAGAAAGGGTTATTATGTGACAATGGAAGTTACAAATGGGTGGTAGTTATGATTTTTTAGATGCATCTGCATCAATTATTTTTTGTTTTCTATCAAACCTTTATAAAGCTCAAATTTTAAATTTTTATGTAATTTATACATGTTTAAATTATCAAAGATAATATCAAAGATAATATGAATATGAGAGGGTAAAGTCTCATATAAGTAGGATACATTAATATAATTTGAATATGAAAGATAATATCAACTACCACATAACTCTTCTTATTTAAAGACTAATCAATCATTAAACCCAATCCTAATTCTCAAAAATCTACTATATAATCCTAAGGCCCAATATAATAAAATTTAAAATAGTTGACATTTGTATATTGGAATTATTAAATGGCTCCCCCATCAAAAGCTTCATACTCATAGTTGGAAAAGACTAGAAAATGCTCTAGGGCTCCTGAGTAGCATCTTCTTCTTGAAGGTCCTGTCACATGATGAGGATCTCTTGAAGTTGTAAAAAATGAAGATAATGAACTCTAGACCAGAACACTACTTTAGAATGAGAGTGATTTGACCTTCTTCATCAAGTACTAGAAGCTTGATCTAGGAATACACCTTCTATTTAATAACTTGTTTGAGACAAAATACATAAAAGATAGAATGGATTCAATAATATGGTATAAATTCCAATTGATATGCCACTTCACGAATGCACCAAACCAAGTTTTAGGGCCCATAAAATCAAGGAGCCAATTTTTGACTAAATTTGGTCTTCTAGGACAATTGCTTGTAGTGTTGTCTATACAAATGAATTATATCTCTATGGTAAATTTCTTGTTTGAAATTATGCGAATCTTAATATTGCTTGATGTTATTATGTGCATAGGTAAAATTATATTTAGGAAGCTAAAGCAAAAGCCATGATTATTGTAGCAAAAATCTATATGAAAAACCTTAGATTATCCTAAAGCATAGTATTTCATTAATGGAGGTTTTTACCATACAATGCTTCAAATGGAGACATATTGAGGGATCAATAGTAAGTAGTATTTTACTACCATTAAACTAATGAGATTCATTGAACCTAATGATACTTCTTATCTTGATAAAGATAATGAAATTAAGTACTCAAACATTTATTAATAATCATTGTCTAACCATTTGACTTAGGGTGATAAGAAGAGGACATACTCAACTTGGTACCACTAAGATATAACAATGCTTCCCAAAAGTTAGTGAAGACAAGGTCATAATCACTCACAATGGTTTTGGGTATACCATGCAATTTAAAAACATAATCAAGAAATACCTTAGCCAACATACTTGCTGAATAGGGATGTAATGCATAGAAATGGGCATAATTGGAAAGACAATCTTCTACCAATTAAATTACCATTTTACATATAGATTTGGGAAGGTCCTCAATGAAATCCATAGATATATGCTCTCATTAGTGGTTAGGGATAGGTAAGGGTTACAAAAATTTAAGAGATTTAACTATTTTTATTTTTTTACTTTGATATATTTCATACTTAATGATAAATATCTTGATATCTATATTTAATCCTTTGATTGCTTTAGCTACTGGCATATTTTCAATAATATTGAATATCCATCCAAAGAAGATGCATGGAATTCTTTGAGAATATTAGATATAATAGCCGAAGATTGAAGATGATAAATGTGATTCTTTTTCAAAGGACTCTATCAATATATGAGAAACAAAAATGCAATGATGAGTTTACATCTCTTTTCTGAATGATCCACATAGTTTGTATGTCAAAAATCCAATCTTCTCAAATTTGAGTTATCCATTATAGAAGAGGACTAGAGATGAAATTAACATAAAAGCATCCTCATATCTATGAGGTAAGACATCAACCACCATGTTCTCCTCTTTTTTCTTGTATTCAATGACAAAATCATAGCCCAAGAGCTTGATCATCCATTTATTCTATTTAAGGTATGAGAGTTGCTTCTCTAATAAATGCTTAAGGCTATTATGGTAGGTCTTGATGATGAAATGGTTCCCCAATAAATAAAGCCTCCATTTATCTATGACATGCAACATAGTTAACATTTTCTTGTCATAAATGAACCATCTTAGATTCTTTCCTGAAAGTTGATAACTTGCAAAGACTAACGAGTGTCCATATTGTGTCAAAGTAGTTCCAATACCTATGCCAAAAGCATCACACTCAATGAAATATTTTTTCTAAATTTAAAATTAGCTAAAATAGGAGTGGTACACAGTATTTTGAGGGCTTTTAAGGCTTGGTAAGTGACTTCAAAATAAAAAAATGAATCATTTTTAGTGAGAGTAATGAGAGGAGTGGAAATATTATTATAGTTGTAGATAAATTTTCTACAGTATCTTGTGATCCCTAAAATTCCATGGAGTTATTTAAGGGATTTTGGAAAGTTCCAATATTATATATTGATCTTGTTAGCATCTACCTTGACTCCTTCTTGAGTTATTATATGTCCCAAGTATCCTACTTCTTGGATCCCAAAGGAAAATTTGGACCTTTTCACAAAAAAAAATTCCTTTGTAATAGGTGAAGAAATTTATCACGATGAACTAGATGATCATCATAAGACTTTTTAAAAAATAAAATGTCATCAAATAAAACTAGGACAAACTTACAAAGAAAATAATAAAAGGTAGAGTTAATCATGCTTTAGAAAGTAGAAAGAGCAATAATATGATTAAAAGGTAAAACCAAGAACTATATTGATTCTCATGTGTATGAAAATAATTCCTAGGGATATCATCTTTGTTAACCCTCATTTCATGAAACCTAGAACACAAGTTTAGTTTTGTACAGTATCTAGCACCACTTAATTCATTCGAAAAAACATTTATAACAAGGATAGAAAATGTATCTTTGATAGTGATAGTGTTGAGAGAATTAAAACCAAGACACATGTGATATGAGCTATATTTTAATTTAATTATACCATAACTATTAGAGAGAACTATGGACTAACTTCTAGATGAATAATTTCTTCCTCCAAAATTTTCTAAACCAAAATTTCAATTTCTAACTTTTAAGGATGGGGATAAAGGTAAGTACACACATTTGAAGGTTGACTTCTTGGAATAAGATGGATTCTATGATCATATGTGTACTTCGGAGGAAGACTAGTTGACTTCTTGGAATAATATGGATTCCATAATCATATGTGCACTTAGGAGGAAGACCAGTGGTCTCACTACATACTTCCTTATAAAAACACATAATGTTATGTAAATCTGAAGGAAAATATAGAAAAAGTGGTTTCAAATACTAAACCTCCATACAATTGACTTAGTAAAGGAATCCACAACCACTTTTCTTCAATATATTTTTAATGCTATGTGAAGCAACAACCATAGAAGGATGGGGTTGTATTCCTTGTAGACAAATGACTCTTTCCTTCTTCTTACAATTGAAATAAAAAAGTATAAACTAAGAGTATCATCACCAAGCTGAGATAGTCATTTTTTCTTAAGTTAACATCTAAGCTACTTAGGTTCATGGTAAAGAGATTTCCTAACCAGGTATAATTCCTCATTTGGGTATGATATTTAGTCATTCAACCCACATACTTAGTGGTACCATTTTTTGTAATTAAGACTTGAACTTTATCTTGATTTGAAGTATTGATATACAAGCCCAAGGATCTTGTTATATTAGAATCCATACTATTTTATACCCTATATGGGTCAATCAATAGATGGACATGATGTTTAATAAATCCTTATATATTGATCATATGGTAAGCTTGAAGTCCTATAACAACACAAATAGAGAGAGCCATGCTATCATTATCATATTTTACCTCATGTATGTTTGTTTTTTGCTCCTCCTATAATGAAACCTCATACTTTTATACTATTATATCTTCACCTTCCACTTGAACATTGTAATTTTCTTCATATGTCTAATCATGAGGATGGTGGTAATGACATTTGAAATATAATAAACCCTAGAAAAAATTACTATTACAATAATAATGATTAGAGTTGAAGTCACATCTACACTGGAGACTATAATCTTGAAGTTTTTGTTCTTCCACCAAATCTAAATGTTGAGCATCATCAAGAGTATAGAGATCAAGAAAGTCAACTTCCCACCAAATTTTATCATTAATATCATGATGAAATACTGAGACCACCACTATTGGATTCAATTGGTGGATGTAGGTGAGAAGAATGGTAAATTTAGAGCAATACATCTCCACTATTCCTATTTGTCTTATTTGAATAAGATAAACCACATACGATGTGGAAGATCCTTTGTCAAATATTTAGATAAATTATTGTTTGAAGCTAGGCCACAAAAGAGAACCTCCATGTTGGCAACATTACAACAACAACCATTGATGATATTTTATTCCCAACATAGAAATTGCTAATGTACAAAATCCACTTTAGGAATACGATGCATGCAAATAAGACTATCCATATTAGATAACCACCCTCTTAGATTACCACCTTTGAAAGTGGGTATGCAAATGCAAGGAACAAGAAATTCATGAGATTAATAAAGAAAATTATGAACACCTCTTATTGTGGAATCTAAATCAGATGCAAATACTATGATGTCAGCGCCCATAACTACAAAATAACCTTGGGTGACCTAAGGAGTTGAGTGACTTCCATAAGATTTTGGAGGACTACTACTAGGTGCAACTATGGAAGAACACTAGTATTTGATGCATGACGAATGATTGGATGTTGTTTCTCAGTTTGTTGTGACCCTTAGATAAGAGAAGGTATAGTATTAGATATTTTTAAGACTCTTTAGATGTTATCCAAGAACAAGAAAATGAAATTATTTATCTCACAAACTTGATAATAAAAGTAACAAGTTGTTCCTGGTTCAAAAAATATGTATGTAAATCAGAGTCGATAGTATTGGGAAGAGGATTACCAATTAAAGGAATAGTAGGAGGATTTATTGATGGAGGATTATTGGAATGAGAGAAAGACCCTAAGGTGATGAGAGGAGGCAAAACCATGGCTTTTAAGGAAGAAAACAAACACTTATAAAAATAATTAATATTTGGGGAAGTGTTGTGATGCTTACTAATATTTCTAGGTTGGTACTTCTTTCTCCTCATACACACATCCTTTGAATGAATAGTACACTCTAATCAACCTATGATTCATTCATACACGAGCAATTGAATTCTGTTAAAAAATATTGTGAAAAACACCTCTTACTTTGATCATCTTGAAGAGATGATTACAAAAGGATAGGTCTTCCACAAGTGTATTAGGACACTCACCTTCCAAAAAAGTGTTGTTGGATATAACCTTTATTTTAAACATCTTGAAGAGATGATCACAATGGTATAGGTCTCTCACAAGGGTTCAACGACACCTAGTTTTTTTCTTTAATCGTGATCATGAAAGAAGTAGAAATAGCAAACTCGAAATATTCTAGAAGATAATTGCACTGGAAAATGCACAAAAAAGTATTAAAAAATTACAAGGAAACAGGTAATGGTAATGTTCGAAAGAGATTCTAGAATGATTCAGGAGCCCTTCTTTTGTAAATTCGCGCCCACAAGATATCAAAATTGAAGCTCTTATACCACTTGTTACAAAACAACTTTAAAAATTATAGTAATAACAATAACAATCCAATAATACCCAAATAATATTAGCCAAATAATAATAATAATTTAGATCCAATTTCCATAAAATCAAATTTTAAATACAAATTAATACAAATCCTTAATCACTTAGAAAAGTAGTCTCATAACCACTTGAAAAGAATAAAGTCTCAAACACAACTATAATTCAAATATAAAAAATAATCTAAATTAACACCAACTCTTTTTCTTTATAAATTAAATCAGACATTAACCTAATGCTAACACTCAAAAACCTACCATATAGTCTTAAAACGTTTTTTAATAAAAAATAAATATAACTCACATTACTATATTGGAACTGTTGCAGTACCGCTTATAATAAACTAATAAGTATTTTATATTATATAAAAATAATAATATGGAGACAACAAACTGTGGATACTATTGACAAAAGTTATAATACAAAGAGTCGTAACCCTTCGAACATGCCCTACATATAAACATATACATGCAACCTCAGTTCCCAACTTTGTACGAGTTTCCAATTTCCAAACTTAGTGGAAAGTTGGAAGACCAAAAGTAAGAAAAGGCAGCTTCCTCCTCCATCAAGAGCAGAAAGATCTTAACAAGTTCGGCACGAAACGATCTCCCATTCACTGAGGAATTTCTATTTTCCTGACAGCTATGTTTTGGAAGGTACATCTTTTGAGAAAACGCCCCGCAAGTGGGAGACTTCACATTTTCTGATCTGTCGGTGAATAGTCAATTTCTTATTTTTTCTCATTCCACATGGAATTGGAAAAGGTTGTTTGACTACATATTTAAATTACTGTAAACGCGGAATTTGTTGGACAAGTACTGCAAACGCGGAATTTGTTGGAGAAAGAGTGAGATGACTGCGGTTGGTCCCACTCCCATTGCCTTTTCAGACAAATTGGTTTCACATTCCTTGATTTATATATGGCGTGTGGTCCGAAAACTATTCATAAAAAGATTATTCAAGGAAAGAGAATACAGCTTAAAGAAGGGCTCAGAAACGCTTCGTACGTCTGCTTTGTAGCAGAGGGAAATTGTTTTGTTAATATAATGTGCTCAATTCCAAATAAATGGTTGGAAATTAATCCACATTTTACACTCTTTTGATAAATATTTTTTTCATCTGTCAGAATCCTTTCTCATAATTAACCGCACTTATATTTACTTTCCTAGCTGCAGTTGATTAGATAGACCCCCGTCCTTTAATTAAGGCATTATTATGTGGTTACAATTGTTCAGAGATTAGATAAACACATCTCCTTTAATTAAAAAGTTAATACATGTCAAGTAGTTGGTTGAACGCTTCCCTCTTCCTCGCTATATATATAAGTACCAGACATAACTTTATTTTAATGAGTTTGAAGCAGTTAAAAGCCAAGCTTTAGGACAGTAAAATTTCATTTTACAAAAGATAACTAGGAAATAAATCAAAATCAGATAGTTGCATTATAAGATAATTTGGTTGTTGCATAATACCTTATTTTCCCTTGAAGAGATAAACTCCCTTTAGCATAAATTATCATAATTTGAAAAGCATAATATGTTAGAAAGCTTGTTTTCTTAAATTATGTTTTGATTGCATTTAGCTTACAAGTTTAAGTGATCAGGATAGAATTTATCTTGAAAAATATTATTAGATATAAAAACTTAGGTTTTTATTGAATTAACTTATAAAACATTACATGTACTTAAACACAAATATAGTAACATAAATTATTATTTGGTTGCATTTAGCTTACAAGTTTAAGTGAGCCTTTATTTAAGTTTGCTAGAATTTATCTTGAAAAGTATTATTAGAGATAAAATCTTAGGTTTTTATTGAATTAACTTATAAAACATTACATGTAGTTAAACACAAATATAGTAACATAAATGTAGACTTGGAGGTAAGGCCTACTTGCATGAAGTCCAGATTAAAGGTATCCTTTACAAGGAGACCTCATGGAAATAGAGGTCCCAATGGATGCCCCACATGTGCAAGGTTTCAAATATATACCCCTAGATTATTTTGCTTAAGATTTTAAAGTCTTCTAAAGAACCCAATTTGATAATCAATAGGCAAAAAATTATATTTTAGTTTGGATAGAAACTTATCCCATGTTTGAATTTTATCCTTTCCTTTTCATTACCTCTTAATTTGGACACAATCTCACCAAGCATGTTCCTTCAACCATGTGCATGCAAATTTGATCTCTGTTGAATATTTCATAGATTTGTAATTAAAGAATCTCTCCATGTATATTATCTAGTCAATCAACTCATCTAGATTTGATTTTCCATTAAAATTAGGAGATCTATCTTTGGTTTACTTCTGATATTTGAGATCGCTCAAATCAACCTTTTCTTCAATTCTTCTCTTTTTTCCTCATCTAAAACTTTAATATGGTTAGTTTTATCCTCTTCATTATCACTAACCTCCTTAAGATGAACACCTCTCCTTTGGTTAGTCTCATTATATATAGCCTAGTGGTGATTCCTCTCAACATTTTAGCTATATTCACTAGCTAGGGTCCCAGACCATGAAATATTCCTCTTCTTTGTTGTGCCACCTCTCTTTCAACATAATTTATTGACTTTTAAAAATAAAAAATTGCCCTAATGATGTAATCATAAGAAGGGTATTTAGTTAAAATTTACTTCCTTACATAACAAACTCATCAACTAGACTACAATTTTTAAATTGACATCATCCAAACTTAGCACTTGACTTGCACATCACTATAATAAAATGATAATATGAGATGGAAAAAATTATAAGATGACATTTTTTTCACTTGTATGACATAGAAAACAACTCATATGATATGTCACTTCATGGGATGACATATTTTAAGTATAATATGATATATTGTATAGCTATAAGATGGTATACTTCAAATGCTTGCACAAAAAAAATCTATATTGCTATTGATAGAATGTAACTCACTTAAACTCTAGCTAGTTGAATGACAATAAACTTGAATGGCAACAATACTCATTTAATTGGTATTTCTACCCTTGAATGGTATCTTTTTCACCAATTGAATGACGTTTTCTCAAATTACCTTTGCTCTCTATTCAAATGGGACTTAGTCAAATGACCCTTTATCCCTATTCAAACATCTATTTAGCTTGTATGGCATAATATTATACTATTATATGGTAGCTGCATGTATAGTGATAACACATACAACATGTTGGTATTGCCCAATCAGTTGACTAACTAAATTATGCTTCCTTTCTCAGTCGATTAGTTCTAAATTTGAATAAAAATATGCACTTCAAATAAAATGATAATAACCATACTTCACTTGGATGATACTATAGTTACTTGAGTGACATACTGGCTTATAGATCAACTTGGGTGAATGAAAAACTTAAATGGATGGCAACTCATCTAAATGACAATGGTTCTTCTACATGGAAGATACTTTGGTCCTTACTACAAATAATACTAGTCTCCCATGAGATCAACAAGGAATATCCTTGAGCACTAATGTTATACTATCAAACAACTTCTTATTAGACTATAATCATTGTTTTACCCACACCTACAATTCTACACACAATATAGAAATACAACACATGCAACTATAAAAATAATAATTACACAAACAAACCAACCAATGGAACACAAATAGAATTAAATATATTGCATTCACATGGCTTGTACAACATTTGCAAAATTATATTAGCTATTAGCCTCTTTGTGCCTACATAAATCTTCTAGACCTCCCTCTTTGGCCATCTCAAATTTACCTCTCCTCCAACTTCCCTATGTGTGTTATTTCCCTTCTTTTTCTTGTTGTCTTTTCTTCCCTTCCTCTTCTATTCTTTTTCACCTTCCATTTTCCTCTTCCTATTCTTTATTTCTTCATAAATATCTTAATATCTATATTTAATCCTTTGATTGCTTTAGCTACTGGCATATTTTCAAGAATATTGAATATCCATCCAAAGAAGATGCATGGAATTCTTTGAGAATATTAGATATAATAGCCGAAGACTGAAGATGATAAATGTGATTCTTTTTCAAAGGACTCTATCAATATATGAGAAAAAAAAATGCAATGATGAGTTTACATCTCTTTTCTGAATGATCCACATAGTCTGTATGTCAAAAATCCAATCTTCTCAAATTTGAGTTATCCATTATAGAAGAGGACTAGAGATGAAATTAACATAAAAACATCCTCATATCTATGAGGTAAGACATCAACCACCATGTTCTCCTCTTTTTTCTTGTATTCAATGACAAAATCATAGCCTAAGAGCTTGATCATCCATTTATTCTATTTAAGGTATGAGAGTTGCTTCTCTAGGAAATGCTTAAGGCTATTATGGTAGGTCTTGATGATGAAATGGTTCCCCAATAAATAAAGCCTCCATTTATCTATGACATGCAACATAGTTAACATTTTCTTGTCATAAATGAACCATCTTAGATTCTTTCCTGAAAGTTGATAACTTGCAAAGACTAACGGGTGTCCATATTGTGTCAAAGTAGTTCCAATACCTATGCCAAAAGCATCACACTCAATGAAATATTTTTTCTAAAGTTAAAATTAGCCAAAATAGGAGTGGTACACTGTATTTTGAGGGCTTTTAAGGTTTGGTAAGTGACTTAAAAATAAAAAAAGGAATCATTTTTAGTGAGAGTAATGAGAGGAGTGGAAATATTATTATAGTTGTAGATAAATTTTCTACAGTATCTTGTGATCCCTAAAATTCCATGGATTTATATAAGGGATTTTGGAAAGTTCCAATCTTATATAATGATCTTGTTAGCATCTACCTTGACTCCTTCTTGAGTTATTATATGTCCCAAGAATCCTACTTCTTGGATCCCAAAGGAAAATTTGGACCTTTTCACAAAAAAAATTGAAGAAATTTATCACGATGAACTAGATGATCATCATAAGACTTGTTAAAAAATAAAATGTCATCAAAGAAAACTAGGACAAACTTACAAAGAAAATAATAAAAGGTAGAGTTAATCATGCTTTAGAAAATAGAAAGAGCAATAATGTGATTAAAAGGTAAAACCAAGAACTATATTGATTCTCATGTGTATGAAAATAATTCCTATGGATATCATCTTTGTTAGCCCTCATTTGATGAAACCTAGAACACAAGTTTAGTTTTGTACAGTATCTAGCACCACTTAATTCATTCGAAAAAACATTTATAACAAGGATAGAAAACTTATCTTTGATAGTGATAGTGTTGAGAGAATTAAAACCAAGACACATGTGATATGAGCTATACTTTAATTTAATTATACCATAACTATTAGAGATAATTATGGACTAACGTCTAGATGAATAATTTCTTCCTCCAACATTTCCTAAACCAAAATTTCAATTTCTAATACTTCGGAGGAAAACTAGTTGACTTCTTGGAATAATATGGATTCCATAATCATATGTGCACTTAGGAGGAATACCAATGGTCTCACTACATACTTCCTTATAAAAACACATAATGTTATGTAAATCTGAAGGAAAATATAGAAAAAGTGGTTTCAAATACTAAAACTCCATACAATTGACTTAGGAAAGGAATCCACAACCACTTTTCTTCAATATATTTTTAATGCTATGTGAAGCAACCACCATAGAAGGATGGGGTTGTATTCCTTGTAGATAAATGACTCTTTCCTTCTTCTTAAAATTGAAATAAAAAAGTATAAACTAAGAGTATCATCACCAAGCTGAGATAGTCATTTTTTCTTAAGTTTACATCTAAACTTCTTAGGTTCATGGTAAAGATATTTCCTAACCAAGTATAATTCCTCATTTTGGTATGATCTTTAGTCATTCAACCCACATACTGAGTGGTACCATTTTTTGTAATTAAGACTTGAACTTTATCTTGATTTGAAGTATTGATATACAATCGCAAGGAACTTGTTATATTAGAATCCATACTATTTTATACCCTATATGGGTCAATCAATAGATGGACATGATGTTTAATAAATCCTTGTATCTTGATAATATGGTAAGCTTGAAGTCCTATAACAACACAAATAGAGAGAGCCATGCTATCATTATCATATTTTACCTCATGTATGTTTGTTTGTTGCTCCTCCTATAATGAAACCTCATACTTTTATACTATTATATCTTCACCTTCCACTTGAATATTGTAATTTTCTTCATAGGTCTAATAATGAGGATGGTGGTAATGATATTTGAAATAGAATAAACCCTACAAAAACTTACTATTACAATAATAATGATTAGAGTTGAAGTCACATCTACACTGGAGACTATAATATTGAAGTTTTTGTTTTTCTACAAAATCTAAATGTTGAGTGTCATCAAGAGTATAGAGATCAAGAAAGTCAACTTCCCACCAAATTTTATCATTAAGATCATGATGAAAGGCTGATACCACCACTATTAGATTCAATTGATGGATGTAGGTGAGAAGAATGGTAAATTTAGAGCAATACACCTCCACTATTCTTATTTGTCTTATTTGTATAAGATAAACCACATACGATGTGGAAGATCCTTTGTCAAATATTTAGATAAATTATTGTTTGAAGCTAGGCCACAAAAGAGAACCTCCATGTTGGCAACATTACAACAACAACCATTGATGATATTTTATTCCTAACATAGAAATTGCTAATGTACACAATCTACTTTAGGAATAGGATGCATTCAAATAAGACTATCCATCTTAGATAACCACCCTCTTAGATTACCACCTTTGAAAGTGGGTATGCAAATGCAAGGAACAAGAACTTCATGAGATCAATAAAGAAAATTATGAACACCTCTTATTGTGGAATCTAAATCAGATGCAAATACTACGATGTCAGCACCCATAACTACAAAAGAACCTTGGGTGACCTAAGGAGTTGAGTGACTTCCATAAGAATTTGGAGGACTACTACTAGGTGGCAGCTATGGAAGAACACTAGTATTTGGTGCATGATGAATGATTGGATGTTGTTGCCTTTCAGTTTGTTGTGACCCTTAGATAAGAGAAGGTATAGTATTAGATATTTTTAAGACTCTTTAGATGTTATCCAAGAACAAGGCAATGAAATTAATTATCTCACAAACTTGATAATAAAAGTAACAAGTTGTTCTTGGTTCAAAAAATATGTATGTAAATCAGAGTCAATAGTATTGGGAAGAGGATTACCAATTAAAGGAATAGTAGGAGGAATTGTTGATGGAGGGTTATTGGAATGAGAGAAAGACCCTAAGGTGATGAGAGGAGGCAAAACCATGGCTTTTAAGGAAGAAAATAAACACTTATAAAAATAATTGATATTTCGGGAAGTGTTGTGATGCTTACTAATATTTCTAGGTTGGCACTTCTTTCTCCTCATATATACACATCCTTTGAATGAATAGTACACTCTAATCAACCTATGATTCATTCGTACACGATCAATTGAATTCTATTAAAAAATATTGTGAAAAACACCTCTTACTTTGATCATCTTGAAGAGATGATTACAAAAGGATAGGTATTCCACAAGTGTATTAGGACACTCACCTTCCAAAAAAGTGTTGTTGGATATAAACTTTATTTTGACCATGTTGAAGAGATGATCACAATGGTATAGGTCTCTCACAAGGTTTCAACGACACCTAATTTTTTTCTTTAATCGTGATCACACAAAAGAAGTAGAAATAGCAAACTCGAAATATTCTAGAAGATAATTGCACTAGAAGATGCACAAAAAAGTATGAAAAAAATACAAGGAAACAGGTAGTAGTAATGTTCGACAAAGATTTTAGAATGATTCAAAAGCCCTTCTTTTGTAAATTCGCACCCACAAGATATCAAGATTGAAGCTCTTATACCAATTGTTACAAAAACAACTTTAAAAATTATAGTAATAACAATAGCAATCCAATAATAACCAAATAATATTAGCCAAATGATAATAATAATTTAGATCCAATTTCCATAAAATCAAATTTTAAATACAAATTAATACATATCCTTAATCACTTAGAAAAGTAGTCTCATAACCACTTGAAAAAAATAAAGTCTCAAACACAACTATAATTCAAATATAAAAAATAATCTAAATTAACACCAACTCTTTTTCTTTATAAATTAAATCAGACATTAACCTAATGCTAACACTCAAAAACCTACCATATAGTCTTAAAACATGTTTTAATAAAAAATAAATATAACTAACAATACTATATTGGAACTGTTGCAGTACCACTTATAATAAACTAATAAGTATTTTATATTATATAAAAATAATAATATACAATATAATATATATTACACGGAGACAACAAACTGTGGATACTATTGACAAAAGTTATAATACAAAGAGTCGTAACCCTTCGAACATGCCCTACATATGGATAGTTGAGATAGTTGACGATAGTTGATGATGTACAATCATGTTCAAATGAGATAGTTGACGATGATTGACATCATATGGAGGCCATGGAGAGGATTGCCTGACTGGGAGGAGGATGTAGTGCATCTAATCCACATTAGGCAAGGGTGATGGATGGTGGGGAAGTACCTATGGTAGGTAGAGTACTTTCCATTCTCATGGGTTATACGATAGTTCAGATTATGGTAGGGATGACCAGATCCACCTATAGTTATTTACAAGGTGTTAGGGGATACAGGGCCAGAGCTAGTAGTGCCACCATTAGACTTGAATCTTGATGAGACAATTGTTGTCCCTGATGTGCAAAGTATTGGGACCACTACAAATTTTTATATGTGGTGTTCAAGGTAATGATAAGAGCCTGTAGTTGGAGTGATTGATGGATGGGATGATGCAACAGGGGAACTTATAGGAGGGGCAAGAGCAGTGTCACTAGAAGGAGGGTACCTAAGGTAATGGTTTCATACTAGTATGAGAGATCACCTGAGATTTGTGAGGAGGAGGAGATGGAGTTAGATCACTTGATTCGATGGGTGAAGCTATAGTAAGATTAGCACGATAGTTGGTGAGTGATAGTTGTTTAGGGTAGTCGATGGATAGTGGGGTATTACCACTTGAGGATACAAGAGGGATGGATGATATGCCCATGATGGAGGTGGGTGGATAGGTGGAGGAGACTATGGGTAGAGAGGCAGTGGATGAGGTGCTCATGGTAGAGGAGGATGGAGTTAGTGGAGGTACCTCATCAGCGTCCCCTACATTCGATTTTATGATAGGGCTACAGGAGATGATAGTGAAAGCACGAGATTTCGGGCGAAGGAAACACTAATTGCGATGCATTCAAAATCAAATACGCTTAAGTCCTAGAAATGTAGAATGCATGAAATGAAAGAGACGCATTGAAATGAGATACAAGCAAATGGAGAAAACACAGCCCTTTCATTAAACTCTCTTGATCTATGTTACAAAGACGCCTCCTCCCTCTTCAGGGGCTAGGAGCGTTAAAAGAATTTGATTACAATCAAGACTCAGTGTCCCTTTTTCCGCGTGCCCACACTTGAGATGGGCGGGCCAAGACGATGTCGTCGCTGATGTTGATGAGTCCTTGACCTCTGCTGCTCCTCCTGCGAACAAAGAAACAGCGAAGATGTCAGTAGCACCTGCTGCACATAAGAAGTGTTTGTTCTCTAAAATCGCCAAAAGATGCATACAAACATTTGTCTGAAACAGTGAATAAAGTGAGTCCAAATGACCTGAAAACCTGACAGAAGACAGAAGATATTACCAGAAGGCCATTGCCACTGAGACAGTCGGCCAATCTGCCTTCACCTGGAATTCGTCCCTGGGCAGGATGAATTCTAACTGCAATTCGTCCCTGGGTGGGACGAATTCTATTGTGTTGGAAAAGCCAAACTGACACCGCTCCAATGTCGACTCCCGAGACCTCCAAAACACCTGCAAACAGGGGGGTTATGTAATTGGGGCCATTTTGGGACGACCCAGATGGTCGGATTCTCCCAATTTGGCCTCTATCCTCGGGAATTCGATATCGCCACCTGCAAGTTAGTAGGACAACAAAGCGACAAAAGGCATGATAAAATCTGATCAAAATGTTATGAAATTGAAGCTATGAGTTAACCAAACAGAATAACATGAGATGCAACCTGAAACAATAATCTAGAATGCTTTTAAAACAAAACTTGGAAAATGCGGGGTGCCCAAGTGGGCCTCCCACCGTTGGCACTTGATTTCGGAGCCAATCCACTAGGGATGGGCCCAAAACCTCTTAGGATTGGGATGTCTGCAAATTGGTGGTGTGAGGTGGTCAAATGTTGGATTTGGGTTGGATCCACGCTTCCAAAAGCCACCCAATAACCTCCCTTGCGAAAGAGATTAGTGGATGTGAGAAGGTGAATCAAAAGGATGCAAGTGGGTAATCAATCGGACAGCACTTCGTTGCTTGAAATCGCCTCCAATCTGTCCTTTTGGGTGAGAAAAGTCCCACCTTTTATAGACCCATGGGGTCTCTTTTGAGAGGGAAGCATAAGCGCCATGTGTTGGTCATAGGTGCCATGTGGCAGTCAAGTCTTCCCATGAGGGAGGGGAGTCCTCCATGACTTGGGCTTTCATAAATGCCCTTGTGACGGTCCTCTAACGGCCTATCTATCCACCCACACACGCGTGCGAGGCGGGAGTCATCAACTGACTGTCTTGGGCTGCCACTTGGCGCCATTCTTCTTTTTGCCCGTTAAACTCAGAATTCGTCCCTACCAGAGACGAATTCAGAATTCGTCTCTGGGTGAGACGGATTCCATTTTGAATTCGTCCCTGGGTGAGACGAATACTGAGCAAAGTGTCTAAATGTGCCAAATTGCCTCTTGACCTTACAAAATTGCTATGAAAGTGGTTAGGACCACTTGTTTGACCTCTGAGGGCTGCCCTGGGGGCTGTGTTTGTCAAAGCGATCAGTGTTTGCAGTCACATAATCGGATTGGTGCTGTTTTGGTGTCTATAGATGCCCCTTTTTGGGATGCGCTGTGCATAGCGCAGCGCCGAGCAAAAATAGATAACCAAAGCACTAATGATTAGGGTTTCTTGGTAACCTAACCAAATTTTGATGCCCCAAGCATGGAAAGGGCATGCATTCTTGAATCCTTGCTTCTGACGAGCTAAGGAGTTTGATTTCAAGTGTTAACCTATTTTGGTGAGGTGTGACTTGAGCTTGGACATTGATCGGTCATGATTAGGCAAAGGGCGCAACCTTTTATCCTCGGGGGAACCTTGTGTTCATGATTCACGAAATGCCAAGTGTTTGATTGATTTGATTGTTGCTTGTTTCTTGCCCCAAGCAGGAGCGTGATTGTCTTTGTCAATGATTCTTTGAATGCATGTCATTTTCCTTAATTGGGTGTGTGATTGTTGATTGGTGACTAAGTGTGACTACCCCCTCAAGCGACGAATCGATGAGGGAATGACCTTCATGAGAAAAACGACGAGTCGCTTGACCCAAGATGACTTGTGCAAGGGTGCCTTTAGATGTTTTACCGTTTAAGAATGTGCAATTTTTCCAACATTTGGACCTATTTTTGGTGGGTGTTAACCCTTTTGGTGATGCCATAATGGGGTGAAATCATCAAAAACCCATCTTCCCGTGGAGCGGTCCGGCTATGGTAGCCTTCTTGGGGAAGTAGGAGAGTGACAATTTGAACCCCGACATCGAATTTCTTTGCCTAGAGGTTAAGTGCAAGAGCACTTGTGTCCGGCAATGCTTATTGCTGTGTTTTTATGTTGCGTTTATTGTTGTTTTGATTTTTTTTTTTTGTGACACCATTTGGGGATTAAATTATCGGAAATCCGTCTTCCCGTGGAGCGGTCCGGCTATGGTAGCCTTCTTAGGGAGTAGGATAGTGATAATTTGTGACTCCCAATGTCTATTTTGTATGCCCTGGATGTCAGGTGCAGTAGCACTCCTATCGGGCAAATTTATTGTCTGTTTTTAGTGCATTTTTGATCATTTTTTGATGTTTTTGAAGTTTTGGCCTGAATTCGTCCCTGGGTGGGACGAATTCCAGCTGTAGAATTCGTCCCTGGGTGGGACGAGTGCTAACCAGAGTGCTCGTCCCAGTCAAGGACGAATTCCAGCTCAAAGGCCTATTTAAGGGCCAAAACTTGAATTTGGGCTCATTTGTGTCATTTTTTTTCTTGCGATTTTGGAGCTCTGGGAGGAGGAGGTAATTCGGCGAAGCGAAGCGCTGCTGGAATTCTCTTTGCCATCATGAGTGCACAAACTGGTTCGAGCGGCAGAGCCGCGAAACCTGTAAGTGCCTCTTAGAGTTTATTTTTGTTTAAAATTGCACTTGTTTATTTAATTGTTTTTGTGATGATGTTTTTCAAAATATGTTTTAAAACTTAAACCCTGAAGCTGGATTTAAGACAACTAAGACTTATTGTACAATTAAACGTAACGTAAAACCTAGGTAAATAATTTTGCTTATGACTAAACCCTAGGATAACGGAACGTAAAACCCTAAGACGTATTATTTTTTTTTGTTTTTGAATTTTCTTTTTATGCTGTTTTTGAATTAATCAGTTAAGATTAGAAACCTTGGAACTGAAGATTTGTTTTTTTTTTTTTTTATTTGAATTTTTGCTCTTGTTATGCTGTACAGTTCTTTTCCATGATTTTTAATTTTTTTTGTTGAATTGTTTTCTTTTGCAGGTTAGGAGCCGGTACCGTGTACCTGCTGCTTTTACTGAGGCGCGGGGTGCATTGACTGATGATGATTGGGAATGGCTTGATGCCCTTGGGCTCAAGCAGGTGTCTCGACTGGAGCCTGTGGTCCCGGATCAGGCCTATCTGACGGCCTTGATCAAACTTTGGGATCCACGGACCAACACGTTCCATCTCCCGACAGGGGAGATGACTGTGACTTTGGAGGATGTCTATCGGTTGCTTCGGATTTCGATAGATGGACTGCCCATTAGGACATCGCCGCGTGATCAGCGGACTTTGTACTTACGAGATGCTTTGGGCATGGGGGCGGCTGGGTGTAACGAACCCGGTGGAGACAGCCGAGGTGGACTGCCAGGTGGCGGGATTTTGGTTGGCTGGTGGCAGGAGAGGGGGGTGTTAGGAGTGAGGCACGCATTCTTGATGGGCCTCATTTCTAACATGCTTCTACCTGATTCGTCAGGCGCGAGGTTCCCGTGGAACCTGCTTGGATTTGGTGTGGCGAGTTGGTAGAGTGCCCGATAGAGGCACCGCTGATTTTGAGATGGGGACGAGACATTGTTGGCACGGCTCTACGGGGAGCTGTATGGGGTCCGCTATCGGCGGAAAAAGGGGGTCAGCTGCGGTTATCTGCTGCAGTTTTGGGGTTGGCAGCACATAGCGGTTGAGAGGCCGACCGGGTTACCATGGATGACTCGGGCGGCGATGGATGATGTGGAGATAGGCTATGCGGTTTTGTGGCGGCGGTCCGCAGAGCGAGGGCAGAGTCGGCGATGGGCGAGTCGTTGTAGAGCACTATGCTGATGCCTTCTCTCGGCTCACTCCAGGGGAGGTGGTTTGGCGCCCTTATCGGGACTGTCCAGCCTGGCCGGAGGCTGGAGAGTGGCTCCGACGGGTACGCAAGGAGCGGTGGTTGATTGGGCGGCACGGGACCGAGCATGAGTTTTTCTCATATAGCCGGGTTACACGACAGTTTGGGGTGCGCCAGGGGTTGCCTGGTGAGCCTGTGGTCTATCGACGCCGGGGTGATGAGAGGGCTCTAGATCCACCGGTCACCGCGCCATTGGGCGAGGAGTCAGATGCGGTGATTGACGTCCCGAACGTAGATGACGTCGGGACTACCACTGAGTATGACTCGTGGTGGGTGCTACGGCGATGGAGAGGGGAGGGGCCACTAGGAGGCGCAGAGGCGGCAGTGGAGGGTGCTGAGGTAGCAGGTGATGATTGGGGAGGTCCGTTGGATGATGCGGACATGGTGGATGTGGGGAATGAGGATGTTGATTTTGGTGCTCCGGATCAGCCGGACATGCAGGATGTGGAGGAGCAGTGGGAGCCAGAGCAGGCTGCTGTTCCAGAGGGTCCTGTTCGTCAGGCAGATACAGAGGAGATGGAGTCTGAGGTATGCGCTGAGATTGCATGACTGACAGAGCTACTGTGGATACGGGATCTGGAGCTGGGGGATGCACTGCGGGAGAGGGATCTTTTGCGGGCCCAGCTAGCAGAGCGGGATAGGGTTTTGGCACAGCGCGATGATGCAGTATCTTACTATCATCGACGAGAGGCAGAATGGTGTAGGCACCGGCTAGACTTGGAGAGGGAGGTCATCCACCTTGGCGGGCGGCTGCCTGAGCCCTCGGGCAGTGGATCTTCACGTCGGACGAGGGATAGTGCGACTGAGCAGTCAGCATCATCTCATCGTAGGCGATTAGATGAGGGAGGTGGTAGCAGGCGTGATGCGGGGGCTAGTAGTAGCCGCCCTACGAGGTCCCATAGGACCCACACCATGGGGGGTAGTTCCTGTCGCACCGATCCTGCGTGATCATGGTGGTCGATGCCTTAGGTTGGGTTTTTGGATATGATTGCGGGGTCTGAGGACCAGTTTTGTAGCCTGCGGGCATTTTTTTTGACGATATATATATATATACCGGTTTTATTTTGTTTATGTACATGTGATGATCTGATGTTTATTCATGATGGCTAATGACTATGCATGTTTATTTATTTTGATGAATGCTTATGCAAATGATGAATGCAAATGTTTTTGATTCTTATGTGATATGCAAAATGGATGAATGGAATTTGTGATTTTTGGCTATGGCACCATAGACTTTTTAGGATGCTTTTTATTTTTGTTTTTATGCTATGATGCATGACGTTGTATATGTAGCTGTGGTTTTTTCTTTTTTTGTGTATTTTTTGATGGTATTGTAAGAATGAGAAGTAGCGCAGTTGGTTTAGAAATGTAGCTAAGGTTTTCTGAGACTCAGACGGTTTTAACTCACTAGCCATGACTGTACTTTGTCTTACAAGACTTTTGAACAAGGTATGAATCGAACTTGTTTTTGACCGAGCTATTTCACATCCCTGTGTGTGCAATTGAGTTCATTTATGTGGTATTTGTCAGGATACCGCCAGTGCCAGATGGGCTTTCAACCGAACCTATACTGAGGATCACCTAATTAGCTCCACTAACTCCTTTGTTGTATTTAGTTAGATTAATCTGCGATGTTATCCAGGATGCCATAAGCTAGCTCATCCACATGCAAACATTGATCTGTACGCAAGTTAATGTGACAGATATATCGTCATGCGAGAGGTTTACCGCCGGTTATCGATAGGCTATCAACCAAACCGATGCTGAGGCTTGCCTCATGACCTATTAGAATGTTGAGAGTTCCAGGGATTCAAGTTCAACTCCCTTCTTTTCTTCAATTGTATTGGGATACTTGCTCGTTTGTAGTGATAAGATCACTATTTATTTTGATTTGTTTTTCTTTTGAGCAAGGGATTGGGGAGATGGAGTGATGAAAATCACTATCGTTTGTGCCGTTTGATGTGTGCACTGTATGATGTCAAATATTTGATTTTTGACGTTTTGCAAATTTTTGATGTTTTGCAATTATTGAGAACTAGGGATTCTTAGGGAATTGGGTAGGGAGGATGCTTGTCCTTTTGCCAACTCTCAGCATTCTTGGGGTCATTCGCACAGGGGGATGAGCAAGATAACCGTTTCGCTTTTGGTGACTTGGATTACTGTGCAGGTTTCATCTTTCGTTCACACAACTTAGGAATTGTTTTATGTGTTTTTAATTTGTGTTGGGATGTTACGTAACAAGGTGTATTTCAAGTGTAACTCTACCTTCGTAAAATCTGTTTGACTCGATACATTACATGGCTAAAGAGCAAAATGATGACTGAATCACGAAAACTCTTGATACATTAAAAGACCACTGACTCTAGTGTGGTAAAAAGCAATGCATGGTGTTTTCGTTGTTTTTGTAAAATGGAACAGTGTGGAACAAGATGGACTAGCAGAGCAATTACAGCCTATGGTGCCTTTGACCTGTACGACCACAAATATGCAATGTATGGATGCAATGCTTAATGCAGCTACATATTTTTGTATTTTTGATGGATTGATTTTTGTGAATATGAAGATGAGGTGCGAGAAGAGCTCTCTATTGATGAATTTGAGTATGCCTAGAAATGAGATGCAAATTTTTGTTGTTTTTGATTATTTTTTATTTTTGACCAAGTGATTGTGGACATCCTTGGAGCATTTTGGTGACCAAGTGATTGCGATAATCCTTGGAGCTTTTGGGGTGACCAAGTGATTGCGATAATCCTTGGAGCTTTTTGGGTGACCAAGTGATTGCGATAATCCTTGGAGCTTTTTGGTGACCAAGTGATTACGATAATCCTTTGGAGCTTTTGGGGTGACCAAGTGTTTGCGATAATCCTTGGAGCTTTTTTTTTTGACCAAGTGATTGCGATAATCCTTGGAGCTTTTGGGTTGACCAAGTGATTGTGATAATCCTTGGAGCTTTTGGGTTTTGACCAAGTGATTGCGATAATCCTTGGAGCTTTTTGGGTGACCAAGTGATTGCGATAATCCTTGGAGCTTTTTGGGTGACCAAGTGATTGCGATAATCCTTGGAGCTTTTTGGGTGACCAAGTGATTGCGATAATCCTTGGAGCTTTTTGGGGTGACCAAGTGATTGCGATAATCCTTGGAGCTTTTGGGGTGACCAAGTGATTGCGATAATCCTTGGAGCTTTTTGGGTGACCAAGTGATTGCGATAATCCTTGGAGCTTTTTGGGGTGACCAAGTGATTGCGATAATCCTTGGAGCTTTTTGGGGTGACCAAGTGATTGCGATAATCCTTGGAGCTTTTTGGGGTGACCAAGTGATTGCGATAATCCTTGGAGCTTTTTGGGGTGACCAAGTGATTGCGATAATCCTTGGAGCTTTTTGGGTGACCAAGTGATTGCGATAATCCTTGGAGCTTTTGGGGTGACCAAGTGATTGCGATAATCCTTGGAGCTTTTGGGGTGACCAAGTGATTGCGATAATCCTTGGGGATTTTTGGTTTGGATTATGGTTCTTCAGGGGATAGAGGTACCCCCAGCTTGATGGTCTTTGCGCTCTGGATCTGGTTCTGTAGGGACGGGCATGAATGGATCGGCCCTATGTGTTGATAGGAGGACAGGGTCTTCCCTCGGTACTGATGTCATGATGGGATCTCGGGGTGGACGGTGCTCATCTTGGATTTGGAGCCATGGATCCAATACTTGGTCCCACCTTGTAGGGTCTACCCACCATTCATGCCCTAGTAGTATGCCCATCTGTCCCATTAGATCTTCATGAGTTAAAGGGCGGTGATGCCGTCGCGCATGTCTGAGATAGTCCATCTCAGTCTCATCTTCTGAATCACTTTCGGAGACCCAAAAATGTTCATTCTCTTCAGCAACTGTTGCTTGCGACGTTGAGGGCTCTCCTTGTTCCGGCAAGTTAATCTGGTCCCATTGTGGTTGTTCCACTCTTGGTGGAGGGACCTGATTCTCTTTACACTGTGTTGATTCAATTGGAACCTCTAAGGGGAATAGCTTCAAAAAGATGTCCGGAAGCCGTTGATGTTCTCTTTGAGGATTAATCTCCGAACTCTCGCCTCTCTCTAGCAAAGGAGAGGGATTACTACTGTTGCCAAGGGTGTTTGTTGACCATGGGAGGTAATCTCCCAATGTATATTCTGTATTTGGGTTGGCATAAGGATCTGGTGCCAATCCCCCCTTGTTGCCTATTTCTAGGCCTTGCATATTTTTGACCAAGATGTCTAAGGGTAGGGGGTGGTTGAACCCTACTCCTGACTTATCATATGGCATCTGATATCTTGGTTGGCAAAGGACCCGCATCCCTTGCTCATATCTGCCTAGCCCGTATCCATGCCAATTGCATTGGTCGAGATATCTTAGGGCGAAGTCCGGGTTTGATAGATAGTTGATATTTTCAACAAAAGGCTCTTCGTCTGCTTCCTTTTGTTTGCATGGTTCAAGACCATGATCAAGGCCCCCATACACAAAATTCGTCTGGTTTGGTGGGTAGCCTAGAGGAACAACTATCCCTATGGGAAGGCGAGGTCTTCCCATGTCCTGTATTGACTCCAATGCGGGGGTTGCCACAACATTTTGCACTAAATACTCCCCCAGGCCCATCCTGGCCATTTCAACAGTGATTGTTGATGATTGGGTGGGAGGAAACGGGAGTCCTTCTTGAGTCCATTCCATGTTCGGCATTTTAGGAGTCTTCGCTTCTGTTGTGTGAGGTGTTTCTTCTGTTGATACCGTTGAAATTGTGGGCAACCCCTCTTCTAGGGGCTTAGCCTCTTCCATGATCTGTTTTCCCTTGTCCTTCTGTTTGGCCATGGCAAGTGGCATTGATAATGAAGGAGCAGATGATGAAGACTCACCTGGCTGGGATTTTGTTGATTTGGTCACCAGTGGTGCCTGCGGTATTGGACCCTGTTTAGATGGATTTAACTGGAAATCCAAATGCGTTGAAGGGAGGGTCGATTGAGGCATGAATTGTACCGCATTGCAATACTTGAAGGGCTCTAAGTCCATTGGGACTACATGTATTTCTCCTTCAAAAGCATACTTTAAGCATTGGTGAGCGATCGAAGGGACACACTTCATGTCCACGATCCAAGGCCGCCCTAGCGAGTATATTATAAGCCATCTCGCCTTCCAACACATGGCATAATGTAGGTATTGTCTTTTGTCCTACATGGACAAGCAGAACAACTATGCCGACTGTCAAGCATATTGCATCGTTGAAAGCTTGCAGTGTGTACGTGGAGGCTGTGATGTGAGAGGTTGGCAACTTCAAATGTTTTAAGGCAACGGTTGTAATAATGTTCCTGGATGAGCCGGTATCTACCAACACTCTCTTGTACGGGATCCCGTTGACCCGCGCGATAACGTGCAGGGGTGGATCTGCCATGTCATTCGATATTGTTTTGACTTCATCTTCTCTGAAGGTGATGACCGGCTCCGTACATCGTTTCACATGTCCCACGAAGTTGTTGAAAGAATTTGCTTCGTGAGGCTGTAATTCGATGGCTTTTAAAATGTCCATAAGAGCTTCCCTATGGGGTGCTGACTGTTGAATAAGCTCGTAAATGGATAGCCTAGCCGATGTGGTCCACAAAATCTGCGTGAGTTTGGTCCGTATCGTGACCTCGGGTCTAGGCGGAGGCAACTGCGTTGGGCATTGTTGAGGCTGCGATGTTGTCGGAACTTCCCTCGTAGCTACCTCGGGGGCAACTGTTGGGTACTTTTTGTTCCTTGTCACTATACTAATCATTCCCACAAATCCTTGCATGGGAAGATTATGTCGCACCTCGTTAATCTGGAGAGGTTTTGTCACGTGCCTCGTGGGCTAGGCAAAGGGTCCTTGAATACCCCCATTTGTTGATTATTTGGCGCTATGGGGTTGTCCACGGCCAATGTTCTATTGTCGATCAAATCTTGGATTAATTCTTTGAATTTCTAGCATCCATTCAAGTCGTGTCCTCTGCGCCTATGGAATCTACAATACAATTCCTCTCTGTATCCCCTAGGCTTAGGAGCGTTAGGGTCTATAGTTTGGATTTTTGGTAGAGTGACTAAATTTTCCACTGACAAGCGGTCAAATAGGGAGTCCCTGGACTCCGTGTAAGGGGTGAATTGTCGCCTAGGGCGACGCTGCTGATTCTGCTTCTGCCTTCTATTATCTCTTTCATAACCAGGAGGCACCTTGCTCAGTAATTAGCCTTTTGGGGCTGCATTTCTTGCACAGGCGCGGGAACATTTATCGCAACTTGGTTAACCGCGGCGTGTTGTGATTGCGTTGTCCCGATCTTAGTGGTTTTATTCCACTCTTTCTTTTTAGGCTTGGCGATTGTGCCTTCGCCTATTTTGATCTCTTCTATAACTCTGGCTTGTGCCAAAGCTTCTTCTAAGATGGCGTATTGCTGCAGCTGCAATAGCCTAGAGATCGATTTCAAGCAACTTTTTGCGAACATCTGTGTGAGATCAGACATAGGGGGACGGTAGGGTAACTTAGAAAGCAAAGCTCTCCATCGATTCCCGTATGCTGCCATTGTTTCTTCCTCAAATTGCATGAGGCTAGCCGGATCACTCGGTGATGCCTTCTTCCTTGTGTTGAAGGCAAAGCGTTCAAGAAACGCATCTACTAATTGATCTAGGTTGCTTATGTTGTGTTTGGGTAATTGTGTGAACCAATCCGAGGCAGGGCCTGCGAATGTGGTTATGAATGTCCTAAGCAACAATGCGTCATTATCTTGGATGTCGAAGCATTGACTTAGGAACCTTGTGACATGTTCTTGTGCGTCCTCTTCACCTTTAAAGATTGCCAATTGAGGCAACTTGAAGTGTTCGGGGTAAAGAGGTGTTGGCACTGAGGGATGCACTGGATGACTGCGGAGTTGACGTAACGTGGGCTTTTGATGCCCAAAATTTTTTGTCTCCACAGACTCCAAACGCTCTAATAGCGCTTTGTATGCATCTGAAGATTTTATCTCCTCCTCTTTTGTTTGCTCCCGTTGTGCGTTATGGAAGACTGGAGGCCTATGGAGGGGTGGTCGATTGGCAGCCCTCCCGCCTTGATGGGGTGTTTCGGCCTATTCTATTTCTGGTTCGTACTCCTCATAAAATTCTTGAGGAGTCTCTGGGCGAGACCTATGACCCTGATTGAATCCCTGCTGAGGGTACCCATCATTGTTTCGGGGAGTGGCCTCCCTCTCGGGTCTATAAGGTCTCGGAGGCAAAGCTTGACGAGGTCGTGGAGACCTGTCCTGCACCAACGGATTATGCCTCTCATATTGTTCGGCTCTTTGGGTGCGAGGGGTTGGCCCCCTCTCAGGTAGTTCATAGCGTAACTCATCCGCTTCGCGTTGCATGCGCTCTCTATCCAAGCGGTGTCGATACTCTATCTCCGGATGACTTTGTTTAAGCCGCATGATTTGGGCTTGACGGGTGGCATGTCTGGCGACTATCGGGTCAATTTGGTCTACCCTATTTTGCTCAGGAGGTTTGAATGTTTCTCCTATGTGTTTGCCTCGATCTTGATGATCTAAAATTTCAATGGGTCGCTTCCCTCCGTCGAGGTAGGCGACATTTACTCGAGGCTCGGCCTCGATGTATGATCATGATACCTAGCAAGGTGCGAAGTGCAAGGTTCCCGCGTTGTATGTTGTTCCCGAGTAATGCGATGATATTCCTCGTACTCCCTTTCATGGGTGTGAAAGGGGCGAGCGGAGTTAGCTCGCCCTGTGTAAGGAGCCCTACGCTCTGGATTTTGTCTTTCTGTCTCGATGGGAGGTAAAGAAGGGACGCCATATCCACGTTGTCCCTCCAAATGGACAGTGTGCCTCTCTAGCACTTCATCACGTTGTGGCCACTCATGTCTAACCTCAGAAGGCGATTCTCTGTTTACATCAAGGTCTACATGTAAAGCGTCTTCCCGAAAGGGGCTGTTTTGAATGGGCATACCCCACCGAGGATTCTGACATGGATTCTTTTGTAGGCCAGACCGATAAGGCGGTATGACCAAGTCCTCAGGACTGAAGCGAAGGCGACTTGTGCCTGCTTCTTGTGTACCTTCCGGAGCTTCTGCCCTTGATTGGGCTTGGCTACGGGTGTACACCATTGCGGTGCTTCTCTACTATCTAAGTAGATTTTTATCTCGTTTATGATGATTTTTCTTTTTGTCTACACTAAGCGAGAAATGAACACACACATACAAAAACCGTGATTATCTCTTTTAAGGATTAATGGTGTGTCCTAAACTGGTTTAGTGCATTTTGATGTTTTGTTTTGTTTTTTGAATGTTTTTGAAGAACGTTTAAATGCATAATGAAGGCTCATATAACTCCCAAAATGGTCGCCCCTTCAATATACCAACCAAGCCGATATACCAACCTCTCTATATACCCGCCCTTACGAGAGGGAGACTATAGGTACGTGAGAGCGAGAAGGTACGTGGTACGTAGGCGGTACGGAAGGGGGATTGTCCTGTTAATGACACCTACCATAGAAGACTTATCCTCGCGCGCATGGGAATCACCCCGGTGACACTCGGTCAGCTTTCGTCAGGATTTACGCCTAACAACAGTGACAATCGGGGAAATGGATGCAAAGCTAAGCCAAGGTGGTGATGAACCCACCGTTGGTCTTGCTCAAGGGCTGGGGTCTTACGACCAGCTCCTTGGTTTAAATTTATTGCGTGATGTGTGTGGGATTCATTTTATTTAGCGAAAATGAAACAAGCATAAATGACTTTCCCTAAGCAATGCAGGATAAAATGAAAACAATCAAAGAAACAGAAACAAAAATAGAAAATTTAACAGAGATTATAAAAATCCCTACCTCTTCTCTGCCTGGACCGGTTGCTTCTGAATTTCTGCTCTGAAAATCTACAGGCAAGAATTCATCCCTCTGTGAGGCAAATTTCAGAAACAGAATTCGTCCCTGCGAGAGACGAATTTGAATTCGTCTCAGGGTCAGACGAATTACAATAAAGAATTCGTCACGATCGAGAGACGAATAGCAGTCTGCAACAAAAAAAATGTACCTGTCAAGCACAAAACACAAAAATTTAATCAGTTTCTGTGATTTTAAAAATAGGAAATAGGGTCCCACCGTGATCGCCACTGAAAGCACGAGATTTCGGGCGAAGGAAACACTACTTGCGATGCATTCAAAATCAAATACGCTTAAGTCCTAAAAATGTAGAATGCATGAAATGAAAGAGACGCATTGAAATGAGATACAAGCAAATGGAGAAAACACAGCCCTTTCATTAAACTCTCTTGATCTATGTTACAAATACGCCTCCTCCCTTTTTGGGGGCTAGGAGCGTTAAAAGAATTTGATTACAATCGAGACTTAAGGTTCCCTTTTCCGCGTGCCCACACTTGAGATGGGCGGGCCAAGATGATGCCGCCGCTGATGTTGATGAGTCCTTGACCTCTGCTGCTCCTCCTGAACAAAGAAACAACGAAGATGTCAGTAGCATCTGCTGCACATAAGAAGTGTTTGTTCTCTAAAATTGCCAAAAGATGCATACAAACATTTGTCTGAAACAGTGAGTAAAGTGAGTCCAAATGACCTGAAAACCTGACAGAAGATAGAAGATATTACCAGAAGGCCATTGCCACTGAGACAGTCGGCCAATCTACCTTCACCTGGAATTCGTCCCTGGGCAGGACGAATTCTGACTGCAATTCGTCCCTGGGTGGGACGAATTCTACTGTGTTGGAAAAGCCGAACTGACACCGCTCCAATGTCGACTCCCGAGACCTCCAAAACACCTGCAAATAGAGGGGTTATGTAATTGGGGCCATTTTGGGATGACCCAGATGGTCGGATTCTCCCAATTTGGCCTCTATCCTCGGGAATTCGATATCGCCAACTGCAAGTTAGTAGGACAACAAAGCGACAAAAGGCATGATAAAATCTGATCAAAATGTTATGAAATTGAAGCTATGAGTTAACCAAACAGAATAACATGAGATGCAACCTGAAACAATAATCTAGAATGCTTTTAGAATAAAACTTAGAAAAGTGCGGGGGTGCCCAAGTGGGCCTCCCACCGTTGGCACTTGATTTCGGAGCCAATCCACTAGGGATGGGCCCAAAACCTCTTAGGATTGGGATGTCTACAAATTGGTGGTGTAAGGTGGTCAAATGTTGGATTTGGGTTGGATCCACGCTTCCAAAAGCCACCCAATAACCTCCCTTGCGAAAGAGATTAGTGGATGTGAGAAGGTGAATCAAAAGGATGCAAGTGGGTAATCAATCGGACAACACTTCGTTGCTTGAAATCGCCTCCAATCTATCCTTTTGGGTGAGAAAAGTCCCACCTTTTATAGACCCATGGGGTCTCTTTTGAGAGGGAAGCATAAGCGCCATGTGTTGGTCATAGGTGCCATGTGGCAGTCAAGTCTTCCCATGAGGGAGGGGAGTCCTCCATGACTTGGGCTTTCATAATTGCCCTTGTGACAGTCCTCTAACGGCCTATCTGTCCACCCACACACGCGTGCGAGGCAGGAGTCATCAACTGACTGTCCTGGGCTGCCACTTGGCGCCATTCTTCTTTTTGCCCGTTAAACTCAGAATTCGTCCCTACCAGAGACGAATTCAGAATTCGTCTCTGGGTGAGACGGATTCCATTTTGAATTCGTCCCTGGGTGAGACGAATACTGAGCAAAGTGTCTAAATGTACCAAATTGCCTCTTGACCTTACAAAATTGCTATGAAAGTGGTTAGGACCACTTGTTTGACCTCTGAGGGCTGCCCTGGGGGCTGTGTTTGTCAAAGCGATCAGTGTTTGCAGTCACATAATCGGATTGGTGTTGTTTTGGTGTCTACAGATAGCAACATAGGAGGAGGTGAGACAACTACGAGAGGATATACAAAAGTTAGAGGAGGATCTGATTGAGACTCATATTTATTGGGTGATATATCACTCAATGATATAGGAGGAGTGACACAAGATGGTAGGTAGGCTAGAGATATCCTTGGGAGAGAGAGATGATGTGAGGTTTTAGATGGTAAGGTTGGTGGCGTAGAGGGATGTAATCATTGGTGAGTAGGATGTTGTGAGGGAGTAGTGAAATGAGATGATTGAGACAACTAGGTGATTACAACAACTATTGGATGATGTGAGGGTAACGGTGGAGGCAAAGAAGGCTAGCCATGAGGTGAGAGTAGAGGAGTTACAGTAGTAGGTGCTCAATATGCATGATATAGATAGGATCCTATAGGTGGAGCATTTACAATAGACAAATGTGAGATTGGTATTAACCAACATGAAAGAGGCTACTAAGATAGCCCAGTGTGAGGATGAGTTGATGATGCATGAATTAGTAGTACCAACCTATTCAGGATCAGTGTCGAGGTCACTGACTTAGTCTTGATGAAGCCAATGTAGTACACCCTCTATAGTGGGGAGGAGTTAGCATATGGTAGTGATAATATTACAAGTTGTGGAAGTGGGGCCAATGGTGTGAATGGAGGTACCAATAGCATATGATATTGGTGATGTGTAGTCAAATCTAGGTGTTGAAGAGTAGGTGATAGTGGAGGAGGGGAGTGGAGAGACTCCTATGAGGTAGTGTACATGATGTAGCTGTGGGGTGGTAGTCGAGTGGCTACCCATAATTTTGTATGATGAGGATATACATGATATAAACATGTGGTCAGGTACCCGTAAGGGTACACACTTTATTGTAGCCCAATGGTATTTTTATGATATATATATATATATACATGATAGTCTACGATGTTTATATGATATTGCATTTATTTGTGTGTATGTTTCTACTTTATTGTGTGTGTACTTGAATTATGTAATGATGTTGATATAACATAGATATGTGGATTGATAGATATGTAAATGTGATAGAAGTAGATGTGTATAGAATGAATAAAACATAACTAAATACTAAATAAACCTCTAATAAATCATATTTGAATATGCTATGCATGAGAATGCAAGTGAGTATGGATATTGGTGGAGAAATCACTTGTATGTTTGCAAAAATAGTGATACTGTAATCTATTCCATTATTTCAAAAATGTCATGTATGAAAGGTTCTTTGAAAAGGTTTGAACATGATAGTTAGAGCAATAAAAACCATTGAATAACTAAGAAAATTTTCTTGGAAAATCTTAACTATCTTGACTAACAAGAACTAAAGCATGAATCAGTGTGTGTGAAGTGGAGTTCATTTAACCAATTTGAGAGAGGGTGGTTTCAACTAATTATTAACTTAGCCTGTAAGCTAGCTCATCCATAAGCACATAGTGGTTTGTACAAAATAAGGTTGCTAATGTGATAGACATATCACTACTTATAAGGCATACTCCATTGCCATTCAAGTGTCTATAGCTCCAATGGAGATCTACCCTATGATTTTTAATATGGACCTGAGGACCTCAGGGATTCAATTTTTTTGAACAATAGTACTCTTTTGAATTGTGTTTCATTTGTAGAGATCTTTTTGGGACATTGAATTGTGTTTTCTGCCCACCCTTTCTCTTTTCTATAGCTTGTCCTTTTTTCGATCCTCAAGGTTTGATTTAGATCACGCAAATAATAGGATGAGCAAGGTGACTTTTGCTAGGTGGTCAGTATACGTACAATGTTGC
This sequence comes from Wollemia nobilis, assembly GCA_028583015.1. NCBI lineage: Eukaryota > Viridiplantae > Streptophyta > Pinopsida > Araucariales > Araucariaceae > Wollemia > Wollemia nobilis. The sequence continues at coordinate 1,063,549 of JAQPPZ010017255.1, forward strand.
CAATCCTATTATCAAGATTTTCTTAATGTGTGAGATGTGAAATTTCATAAGTCAACCAAGGGAAGCCTTGAAGTGCTTTATAAACGTCCAATTTTAAATGGTACTTGATTAAAATAACTATAAATGGGTGAAGCTCACAAAGCATTCAATAATCATGTCTCATGAAAATGGGATTGGGCACCAAAATTATTGTGCTATTAAGTGTGTTTTAAATTCTCCCAAGAATGGTATTCACAATGAATATTTACAGATATGGATGTAAACATAATCTATATGTATGCAAAAATATGTGAATATACAGGGAATAGTATGATGTTGCAATGGATGAAGTATGTAAGATTTTGTACAAGGTTACCCCAGGATAAAATCCAATGGAATGAGGAGATGAAATTAGGGAAGATAATTTGATATGAGAACAAAAGAGAAGAAGAAGAAGATGGAAAGAAAAGAAATAGAAGGGGAGGAAATGAAATCAGTCAAAGGTATGTAACCAATCAAAGCGTGAGTATACAACATTGACAAGTAACAAGAAGAATGGGGAGAGGGAAGATGGAAGGTATGTATCCACTCAAATCATGACCATACACCATTCATCAAAGATAAAATGAGAGAAGAAGAGGAAGGAAAAATAATGTAAATCTGATTTTGATTAATGCAATTCAAGAAAACACCATAAAGTGTCGATTGTGTATTTTTATTGTTTTTATTTTGTTGTTTTTTTGTCTTTGTGTAACTGTGATGGTATATACAAAGAATGATGAGCCATAATGCCAACACTTGTACGTAAAATTATTGAAGATAAAAAATGTTAATGGGATTAAGGTTAGCAAGACTTTCAAAATTGGCAAGATGATATAAGGACCTAGCCAATTAGGTATAAATTTATCACGAAGATGGTGCGATTGGTTGGTAATCTATTGGTTCTCCTTAAGGACCAAGTACCTAATTTGAAATTCATGTTGATGTACCTTATAATTATAGGCATGACGAAGATGATATTGATAGATGTGCATATGTTCAATAGCATGGATGTGGTGCTCATCAAGAAGGATCAACCAGTCTAATCTAGATTGATGAGTAGTGTTGTTATTAATGAATTCTTGCATAGAGACCCGTAATAATGGAATTTCAAGCTCCAAGGGTATCATAGCTTCAACGCCATATACAAGATAAAATAGGGTTACCCTAGTTGGAGTACGAATGCTAGTGCGATAGGCCCATAAGGCTAGTGGCATTTGATTGTGCTAGTCATGGTGTGATTTTACAACAGTCTTGTGAAGAATGGTGTAAATAGTTTTATTTGTAGCTTTAGCTTGGCCACTACCTTATGCGTAGTATGGGGTATAAAAGCTATGTTGAATATATAATTTCCCACATAATGCATGAACATTCTTATTTTTGAATGGTGTACCATTATCAAAGATGATCTTGGATGAAATTCCAAAGTGATAAATGATGTATTGAGTTATAAAATTGACAATCTTAGGACCTGCCATTTGGACTAGAGGGATGGCTTCAACCCATTATATGAAGTATTCTATGGTCATGATGATGAATTTATGATTGCTATATTAAGCAGGGGTAATTTTACCAATAATATCCAAACCCCATAGCAAAAAGGGCCACATTGATTGAATTGGTTGTAGAGCCTGAGAAGGTAAATGTGTGAGATTAGCATGGTGTTGGTGTTTGATACACTTTTTGACATATTCATAGCAATAATGCTCCATTGTGCGTCAATAATAATACATCTGCATAATGCATTTGGTAAAATCTATACGTTTGAAATGGCCACCACAAGTACCATTGTGAGGTTCTTGGATAATACGATGGACCTCATGTGGTTCAAAACAGTGTAGTAGGATTTCGTTGTGACTGCAGTTGTAAAGGATATCTCCTAACAATGTGTAGTGAATTACTTAATGCTTGAAAGCTAGTTTGTTAGTGTGATTCAAATCCAGTGGGAGGATACCAAGCTTGATGTAATATTTGACTTCGTAGAACCATGGGTCATGTGGTTTATCTTGTACATAATTGATGCCCTATTCACGAGAAGGTGGGGCAGTGGAAATGGTCGAATGGAAGAGGTTATGAATAGACATGTGAGTTGTGTCAAATTGTGGATTTTTTGGGATGAGTGAACATAATTAAACTATAGTATCGACGAAATGATTGGTGGACCATGGAGTAATAGTGATATCATACCACTCAAATTGAGCAAGTAAGTGTTCGATGACTTGCTTATACTACTAAAGAACGGGACACCAACATTACCATTCCAACTTAATTTAATTCACAATTAAAAGGGAGTCACAAAAAATATCCAAACACTGAGTGTGCATGGAAACTGCTTTTTTAAGGTTAAGGATAAGAGCTTCATATTCGACATTGTTGTTGGTGAAAGGAAAAACTAACTTGAAATAAAATAGGAGGGGCTCCCCCTATAGTGTAAAGAAGACTATACCTACACCCCCTCCATACTCATAGTAAGAGTCATTGAATAAGAGGGTTAAATAAGCAATTGACTCGGGTTCTACAAGTTTCTTAGCTTTAGTAGTATGAAACACATAATCATCAGGAAGCTGAATGAGGAGTGGTGTATCACTCGGTAAAGGTGCTTCAGCTAGTTGATCAGCAATAACTTGGCCTTTTATGTATTTTTGACTAATGAACTCAAGGTCAAATTCTATGAGAAGCATAATCCATTTGGCCGTGCGACTATTGTGGTAGCTCTTACCCATAATTTAACTGAGTGGATTGTCATGGGATACTACATAAGTAGTATGATTGATCATGTAATGTCGCAACTTCTGTGTGATAAATATAATGACAAGGCAAAGCTTTTCCATGTAACTATACTGTGTCTCGTAACTAACCATTGTGTGACTGATATAGTATAGAACCTATTCGTGGTTCATCTCATTATTCTGGGTGAGAAATGTATCCAATGCAAAGTCGATAGCGAATACATATAGATGAAAATATCAGTTAGGATGCGATAGTGATATAACCGATGGAGATGTGAGGTAAGATTTGATGACATCGAAATCCACCTAACATTGATTGTCCTATTTTAAAGATAGCCCCTTTTGAAGAATATGATTGAACTAATAACACTTATAAGAGAGTTAGGTGATGAATCATCGAATCGTTGGATATTTCTCTACAAGTTGCATAGTTTTTTGAAGTTCGAAGGGGAAGGCATATCAATGATAGCCTTGAATTTTTTAGGATCAAATTTAATGTCATGTTGTGAGACAATGAACCCAACATTTTTCTTGAGGTAACACCAAAAACACATTTTTTAGATTTAATCGAACATTATGTTCCAAGAGACCATCTAATATTTGGTGTAGGTCCTCGAGATGTTGACCACACATTTTGGATTTAGTAATAAGATCATCGACATAATATTTGACATTTTTGTGTATGAAGTCATGAAATATGTATGTCATTGCATGTTGATAGGTTGCCCAGCATTCTTGAGACCGAAGGTCATAACCTTGTAACTAAATGTCCCCTAAGGGGTCATGAAATATGTTTTCTATTGGTCATCCAAGTTGACACAAATTTTAACTAGAAAAATCATCCATAAGATCTAGCATTTCATGCCCTATTGTGGCATTAACCAATGTGTCGATATTAGAGAACGAAACTATATGTACTTAGGATAATATTTTTTAAGATCCCTAAAATCAGTGCATATATGGATACCCGCATTGGGGTTTTTGATGGGAACCATGTTTGAAACCCACTCAAGGTAATTAATTGGTTGCATCAACTCGACATCAAGAAGTTTATGTAACTCCTCTTTAGCCATTATAGCAATGATAGGGTGCTTTCGACATAATTTTTATCTGATATATTTGGTGTTATCATCCAAGACCAGATTGCAGATAACTACTGATGGATCAAGGCTAGGCATGTCCATGTAGGACCATGAGAACACCTTTATGTAATTCTAAATAAAAGCGGTGAAAAGAACACATTCATCACTAGAATACCAACTACAAGGTGGACAATGTGAGGGTGATCAATATTATCATTGATGTCAACATCAATGGTATCCTCAACAAGCATGTGAGAACCATCATGGAGTTGAGCGGGTGTTGGGATGAGGTGAAGGTCATCAATAACTTCAAGAAGCTGGAATTCATCATATAAATAAAAATTCGTATGATTGATCCAAGGTAGATGGGATGGAATAGAAGGTGAAGGTGCATTAGTGGACCGTAGTAATTGAGGCAACGAGAGGAAGTCAGTGGGTGATGGTTTGGATGAAATATTATCAAAATTGACAAAATCAGTAATAGGTGGGGGATGTAATCGAGATGATATGCATAGTGAAGTGGGGCATATAAGTCAACAAAAGTCATATTAATAGACATATTGGATATAGTTGATCTTAGAGATGATGGTGGCAAAGAATCATAAGAGGATAGTAATAAATCAAGAAATGGTTGGTGGCAACCAGGAAGCAAAATAATGGGCAAGGAAGGGGAATGAGAGCAGGAGCGGTAGACATGTGATCATGCTTGAAAAGGGATGAAAGGAATAGTTGGTGGAGGTGAATAAGGCCTATTGATTGGTAAGGGTGGATCAAATGATAAATTGATAAATTAATCATCAAGAGCTTCAACCTCGCAGGAAGGAGAAGTATTATCATGCGATGGAGAGGAATGAAAGAAAGATGATGGAAAGTCAACTATAAAATGAGGGGATGAGCAGTCCATAGAAAAATTAAGCTCAAATTCATCATTAAAAATGACCTCGAGGGGGTCAATATTGAGATGATGAAAATCATCCTCGAGGATGTTGATTGTTGTAGGATGGCAATCAATTCCAGATCAGTCTGTAGGATTTCGTAAAGGAGGATGGACAAGGTAACGACACCCTTGTTTGTATCTCTCTGGTCTGTAACCATGCTAGTTATACATATGAAGATAGTGCTAGGAAAAATTAGGATTTGATGTATGATCAATATTATCATAAAATTTGGTTTGTGTTGGTGGAGGCACTGGAGGCTCCACAAATGATTCAAGTATCCTATATATGAAATTTGTGTAATTTTCAAGTGGACCAAGAGAAACAATTGCCCCAACTATCATGGGCACATCATGGGATCAGCCAAAGTCATGGGTGGACTGGATGGTGGGTGAGATAACCCGAGCATTGTGTATGTCCTACTCATTGGGACCAGGTGTGGTCACGAGTATAGAAAAATGAGGAGGGGCCTGATGCTCAAGTTGGAGGAGGTTCCCTTGGGTAGTAAATATGACAATGATATGAATGTAGATAGAGGAGGATGTAAAGCAGATGAATCAGAAGAATCTGACTAAACTAATTGGTTTTCAAGCCAAGTGGTATGTTGTGTCCACTCATAGTATTCAACATGTGTTATGGTTTTGGGATGATTTGCATGTGTGAACTGAGATGTTTGAATAGAAGATTTGGCTAGTGTGGTAGGGATGACTCGTGATCACGTAGAATGAGGCATAAAGTAGTAAGAAGATGTAGAATGAGTATGAATACTGAGAGGTATGGTAGAATATGAATTTGGTGATGGTATAGCTAAAAATATGAATGGAGGAAATGGTACATGCGAAGAAGATGGCATAGAAGAAGATGAAGGAAGGTGCAAAAATTGTTAGCATATCTAGTCAGAATGTCTATTTATTACATTATTAGGAGGCGGCGTATCTATTTTGTTTGAACTACCACCTAATAAGGGCTTGGTCCATTTGGTTAGTTTCATTTGTTACGGACTAATCCGGGCATCTATTGTTCTATTTAATAGTTGCTTGATTAATACATTATGTTGATTTATCTAACATGGTATTAGAGCTAAGATGGAGACGATAGGGAGACTCGGTTCTTGTTGGGCATGTTTCCCAAGGAACACCTAACTTGTGAGCACCTTGACACATTTCCTGAGGTGACTCAGACTCTGGACTCAGTTTGACTTGAGCATAATGCCCGAGGGAGAGTCAGGGTCTAGGACAAGATCTGATGACTAATACTGGACCATTTTTTGAGGTTGCTAGACTGGATCAGAATGGATCAGGAATGGATCCCAAGACATGACTGACTAGATTGGACTGAACCCCGGGCACAAATCTCAAGGCAGGCAGACATGACCGACTGGACCTGACTGGACTGGTGATTGGATCCTAGGCATGGAACCTGAGGCCCATTGGACTGGTTGACTGGACCCCAAGCATGAAACCCGAGGTCAACAATGCGGTGACGCATTGCAGACAAGCCACTTTCCACTTGGCAAAGCAAAACAATTATGGGATGTCTGATTGCCCGCAAGCAATCGAAACTAAAAGGGCACTTTAACCCTTTTATCTTGCTTCAACATCGCCCTTCACGGCGATGTGGGATTAATTCCCAAATTTTTTGGGGGCGGTTTAGCTTGTAGATAATTCATGCCCTCATCACGAAAAGGTGGGACAGTGGAAATGGTCGAATGGAAGAGGTTATGAATAAACATGTGAGTTGTGTCAAAATGTGTATTTTTTGGGATGAGTGAACATAATTAAGCTATAGTATCAACGAAATGATTGGTGGACCATGGAGTAATAGTGATATCATACCATTCAAATTGAGCAAGTAAGTGTTCGATGACTTGCTTATACTACTAAAGAACGGGACACCAACATTACCATTCCCCCTTAATTTAATTCACAATGAAAAGGGAGTCACAAAAAATATCCAAACACTGAGTGTGCATGGAAATTGCTTGTTTAAGGTTAAGGATAAGAGCTTCATATTTGACATTGTTGTTGGTGAAAGGAAAACCTAACTTGAAAGAAAATAGGAGGGGCTCCCACTATAGTGTAAAGAAGACTATACCTACACCCCCTCCATACTCATAATGAGAGCCATCGAATAAGAGGGTTAAATAAGCAGTTGACTCGGGTTCTACAAGTTTCTTAGATTTAGTAGTATGAAACATAGAATCATCAGGAACCTGAATGAGGAGTAGTGTATCACTCGGTAAATGTGCTTCAGCTAGTTGATCAGTAATAACTTGGCCTTTTATGTATTTTTGACAAATGAACTCAAGGTCAAATTCTATGAGAAGCATAATCCATTTGGCCGTGCGACTATTGTGGTAGCTCTTACCCATAATTTAACGAAGTGGATTGTCATGGGATACTACATAAGTAGTATGATTGATCATGTAATGTCACAAATTCTGTGTGATAAATATAATGACAAGGCAAAGCTTTTCCATGTAACTATACTGTTTCTCATAACTAACCAATGTGTGACTGATGTAGTATAGAACCTATTCGTGGTTCATCTCATTCTTCTGGGTGAGAAGTGTATCCAATGCAAAGTCGATAGCGGATACATATAGATGAAAATATCAATTAGGATGGGGTAGTGATATAACCGATGGATATGTGAGGTAAGATTTGATGACACCGAAATCCACCTAACATTGATTGTCCTATTTTAAAGAGACCCCCTTTTGAAGAATATGATTGAACGAATAACACTTATAAGAGAGTTAGGTGATGAATCATCGAATTGATTCGATATTTCTCTACAATCTGCATAGATGTTTGAGGTTCGAAGGGTAAGGCATATCAATGATAGCCTTGAATTTTTTAGGATAAAATTTAATGTCATGTTGTGAGATAATGAACCCAACATTTTTCTTGAGGTAACACCAAAGACACATTTTTTAGATTTAATCGAACATTATGTTCCAAGATACCATCTAATATTTGGTGTAGGTCCTTGATATGTTGACCACACATTTTGGATTTAGTAATAAGATCATCGACATAATATTTGACAGTTTTGTGTATGAAGTCATGAAATATGTATGTCATTGCATGTTGATAGGTTGCCCAACATTCTTGAGATGAAGGGCATAACCTTGTAACTAAATGTCCCCTAAGGGGTCATGAAATATGTTTTATGTTGCTCATCCAAGTTGACACAAATTTTAACTAGAAAAATCGTCCATAAGAGATAGCATTTCATGCCCTATTGTGGCATTAACCAATGTGTCGATATTAGAGAATGAAACTATATGTACTTAGGATAAGCTTTGTTAAGATCCTTAAAATCAGTGCATATATGGATACCCCCCTTGGGTTTTTTGATGGGAACCATGTTTGAAACCCACTCAGGGTAATTAATTTGTTGCATGAAATCGACATCGAGAAGTTTCTGTAACTCCTCTTTAGCCATTAGAGCAACGATAGGGTGCATTAGACACAATTTTTATTTGATAGATTTGGTGTTATCATCCAAGACCAAATTGCAGATAACTACTGATCGATCAAGGCTAGGCATGTCCATGTAGGACCATGTGAACACCTTTATGTACTTATAAATAAAAGCGATGAAAAGAACACATTCATCACTAGAAATACCAACTACAAGGTGGAAAATTTGGGGGTGATCAATATTATCAATGATGTCAACATCAATGCTATCCTCAACAACCATGTGAGAACCATCATGGAGTTGAGTGGGTGTTGGGATGAGGTCAAGGTCATCAATAACGTCAGGAAGATGGAATTCATCATATAAATAAAAAATTGTATGATTGATCCAAGGTAGACGGGGTGGAATACAAGGTGAAGGTGCATTAGTGGACCACAGTAATTGAGGCAACGAGAGGAAGTCAGTGGGTGATGGCTTGGATGAAATATTATCAAAATTGACAAAATCAGTAATAGGTGGGGGATGTAATCGAGATGATATGCATAGTGAAGTGGGGCATATAAGTCAACAAAAGTCATATTAATAGACATATTGGATATAGTAGATCTTAGAGATGATGGTGGCAAAGAATCATAAGAGGATAGTAATATATCAGGAAATGGTTGGTGGTGACTAGGAAGTAAAATAATGGGCAGGGAAGGGGAATGAGAGCAGGAGTGGTAGACATGTGATCGTTCTTGAAAAGGGATGAAAGGAATAGTTGGTGGAGGTGAATAAGGATCCCCTGGGTAGCAAATATGACAATGATATGAATGTAGATAGAGGAGGATGTAAAGCAAATGAATCAAAAGAATCTGACTGAACTAATTGGTTTTCAAGCCAAGTGGTATGTTGTTTCCACTCATAGTATTCAACATGTGTTATGGTTTTGGGATGATTTGCACGTGTGAACTGAGAGGTTAGAATAGAATATTTGGCTAGTGTGGTAGGGATGACTTGTGATCACGTAGAACAAAGCATAAAGCAGTAAGAAGATGTAGAAGGGGTATGAAGACTGAGAGGTATGGTAGAATATGAATTTGGTGATGGTATAGCTAAAAATATGAATGGAGAAAATGGTACATGTGAAGAAGATGGCATAGAAGAAGATGAAGGAAGGTGTAAAAATTGTTAGCATATCTAGTTAGAATGTCTATTTATTACATTATTAGGAGGTGGCGTATCTATTCTGTTTGAACTACCACCTAATAAGGGCTTGGTCCATTTGGTTAGTTCCATTTGTTACGGACTAATCCAGGCATCTATTGTTCTATTTAATAGTTGCTTGATTAATACATTATGTTGATTTATTCGACATGGTATCAGAGCTAAGAGGGAGACGACAGAGAGACTCGGTTCTTGCTGGGCATGTTTCCTGAGGAACACCTAACCTGTGAGCACCTCGGCACATTTCCTGAGGTGAATCAAACTTTGGACACAGTTTGACCCGGGCACAATTCTCGAGTGGGAGTCAGGGTCTAGGACAAGATTTGACGATTGACATTGGACCATATTTCATGGTTTCTGGACTGGACCGGAATGGATCGGGCACGGATCCTGATACACGACTGACTGGATTGGACTGAACCCCAGGCATAGATCTCAAGGCAGGCAAACACGACTGACTAGACCTGACTAGACTGGTGATTGGATCCCAAGCATGAAACTCGAGGCCCACTGCACTGGCTGACTGGACCCCAGGCATAGAACCTGAGGTAAATGACACGGTGACACGTGGCAGTCTCGCCATGCACCACCCAGATGTGACGCATGGAAGACAAGCCACGCGCCACTTGGCAAAGCAAAACAATTGTAGGACGTATGATTGCCCGCAAGCAATCAAAACTAAAAGGGCACTTTAACCCTTTTATCCTATTTCAACATCGCCCACCACGACGATGTGGGATTAATTCCCAATTTTTTTGGGGCATTTCTCATCGCGGAAGGGACCAAAGGGAAGGATCTTCCCTTCCCTTCCCGTCGAGCGATGTAGCCCGACTGGCAGGAGCGCCAGTCGGAAGCCTTACGGCCGCGGGGTCGGGAGTTCGACTCTCGACGGCGTTAAAAGCATACCTTTTACAAGGCGCGACAATAAAAGTATATTTTTTTTAACAATTTTTCTTAAAGTTTTTTTTTAAATATATTTTTTAATTAAAGTTAATTTTTTTTAAATAGATTTATTTTATATAGATTTAAAAGTTTTTTTTTTCTATATAAAATAATTTATTTATTTTCTTTACCTTTAGTTATTTAAAATATTTTAAAGAAAATACTTTAAATCAAAATTGTGGGGGGGATGATGAGTAATTTTTTTTGAAAAGGCAATTTTGGCATTATTGTAAAGGTGCATTTTCGGCTGCGCCCGAAACCTAGTGGGTCATTCCTGTGGGCACTGTTATGTTGTAGGTTGCATTGTTTTCCTATTTTGTACTACTTCATTAAAATTTAAAAAAAAAAATCAAATTCACTCCCTAAGTCCCTGGAATAATTAAAACCCATCTATGCAATTTATTGCACTGCAGCGTTCGGTATTTGTGATACTTCTAGCCAGCACTTACAAGTAAAGTTGTCATGATTGCGCTACTGTATCTGCCACCTAATATACCTGCCAAAATGACGTCTAAGCTTGTTCTCTATAAATCGTCGGGGAGAGATAAATTTGCCATTTTGCATTTTTTTACTCCATCCATTACCCTAATAGTTCTTGTGTTTAGGTGTAAATCTTGACGAAAGTTCTAAAATCCAAAGTGTTTAGGGGAAGTTACACCTCACGCATGAGGATTGCAGACTTTCTATGGTATGTGCCATCAAAAAGACTATTCCATTTCAGTACTACTTATGTACCACGTATCGTATGATCTCTAAAAATTACCTATAGTTTCCCTAACGTAAGGGCAGGTGATTTTTGTTGATCTTTCTAAATACCTATATTTTCCCTCACGTAAGGGCGGGTATTTTGTACGGTATAACGGCCTAGCAAAAGGTATATCGAAAATGGGACCAATTGGTGTTATAAGGAACCTTCACCATGTATGCAAAACTAATGACTTATTCTCATCAGTTGTTGAAAGGTCCTAATTACACACCATGGAAAAACAATATGAAGGCCATCCTAGCAATGGATGACTTCTGGGATGTTGTATTTGGAGCAAAAACCAGACCTTCATCTACTGTTGGTGCTATAGCTCCAACTACTTCTCAAAGAGACTTTGATAAGCTCCACAACAAAGCAAAAGTGCTCATCTTGCTTGCTGTGTCTGATGAAGTTCAACCACATATTGTTGACTGTGCAAATAGTAAAGAGGCATGGGATGCCCTTAATATTGTATATGAGGGAAAGAATGATTCCACCATTCTATTTCTTCAGTCTCAATTACACAGTCTAAGCATGAAGCAGGGGGAGACAGTTGAATTCTTTTTTTGCAGAGTTTCTAAATTGAAAGCAAAGTTGAATTCTTTGGGAGAACCAGTTGAAGACAAGCTCCTTCAATTGTATTGAGAGCTTTACCTAATTATTATCGGGTGTGGATCACTTCCCTTCAGGTATCACAACAGAAAGTTACTTTTGTAGAATTGGTTAATATGCTTCAAGAGGAGGAGGCACGCCAACTACAGCGAGATGATTCTTCTAACATTGCCCTCTACATCAACAGGAAAGGGCAGAACCAAAAGAAGCGTAATTTTAAGAAGGGAGGGAATTCACAAAATGAATAAAAAGGGAAACAAACTCAAAAACCTCAACAAAAAAAGAGATATTGCAAGATATGTGACAAAGAAGGTCATGATACAAACAAATGTTGGCATAAGAATAAGCAATCAAAATAGAAATACCGAAACAAACCACAAAAGAACAAACAACAAGTGAATGTTGTTGTTGAAGAATCTGACATGGATTCTGAGAGATCCCACAAAGTTCTCATGACTACCACAGTGTCCAAGCAGACGGATCCAATATGGTATGTTGATTCTAGAGCCAGTAAACACATGACTGGTGATAAATCGTGGTTTGAGTCTTTTGAGGCCAAAGAGGGAAAACCTGTCACTATTACTGATGATAAAACCTACAAGGTTCAGGTAGAAGGCACTGTTTTAGTCACTCTTCCTAATGGCAAGTGTCAGATTTACAAAGTTCTCTATGTTCCAGGATTGGCAAACAATTTGTTGTTAGTCACACAAATTCTGGACAAAGATATGGTTGTGAAATTTAGTGTTGAGGGAGGCAAGAAGTGTTGTTCTATTACTAGGAGGGTTAATAACATTGCAATTGCTTCATATAAGCATGGCGTACTTGCATTAGATGCTATATCTACTCCACATGTAGCCATGAAAGTCTCTAAAAACGAGGTAACTTCCATATGGCACAAGATATATGGACATTTGAGTTCTGGTTACTCACTTGAGTTAAGTAAGTATGATATGGTTAAGGGTATTCCTTCCCTTTCTACCACTTTACCAGTTTGCTCTGACTACTTGGCAGGAAAGCAGCATAGAGTGCCTTTTGAAAAGAGCTCTACAAGAGCAAATAAACCTCTAGAGTTGGTTCATATCGATCTGTGCGGTCCATTCACTCCCAACAGTTGTGGGGGTAAGAGGTATTTTTAGTTATTTGTGGATGATTACTCATGAAATATGTGGGTATTCTTTCTTCAACTGAAATCTGAAGCATTTGGATTTTTTCAACAATTCAAGAAATCTATTGAGGAGTCAGGGACTTCTATAAAGGCCCTCTACTCAGATAGAGGGGGGGAGTTCACCTCTAAAGAATTTTTTTCATTCTTGAAATAAAATGGGATCACCTTATAGTTAACTACTACTTATACTCCTCAGCAAAATGGAGTTGCTGAAAGGAGGAATCATTCCATCATGGAAATGGTTCGTTGCATGCTCACAAGAGCTAGACTTGAGCAACTATATTTGGCAGAAGTTGTCACCACAATAGTATATCTATTGAATAGGGCACACACAAAGGCCCTACAAGGAATGACTCCACAGGAAGCATGGAGTGGTAGGAAACCCTCCATTTCTCATCTACGCATTTTTGGATGTAAAGCTTTCATGCACATACCAAAAGAGAAAAGGAAGAAGCTAGATGAGAAGACGTTGAAGTGTATTCTTCTTGGCTATGATGAGAACTCTAAGGGATATCGTTTGATTGATACCTTGATCGATAAGATACACATTAGTAGATATGTAGTTTTTGATGAGGCTTTCACATCAAAAAACACATCAGATGTATACCTAGACCTTGTGGAAACTCAGGTTGCTAAATCTCCTTCATCAAAAGTTGGAGGTTCTTCTTCATATTCTTCAACACCTAAGAAGAAGAATCCAAAGTGGTATACAAATACAATAAAATACTCTAAGCTATCCACTCCACCTGATTTGACATTGGATAGGCCTCGTACTCGTAGCATGGCTCGACAGGAGAAAGCTGCAACAGAGAATACTAGGGTTGATGATCTATGTCAATCTTTTGAGGAACTTTCTGTAGATCCAGTGAGAGATACAAAATATATGGATGTTGATAGTTATAAGGTGTTTATGTCTTCAATAGACGATCTTGAACCTGCATCAGTACAAGATGCTCTCGATGAGCCTCAGTGGAAGGCTACTATGGATGCAGAGTATAAGTCTTTGATGAAAAACAAAACTTGGAAGCTTGTCGATCTGCCACAAGGAAATAAGCCCATTGGCTAAAAATGGGTGTATAAAGTCAAGTACAAAGCATATGGGACAATTAATAAGCATAAGGCCCATCTTGTTGCAAAGGGCTATGCTCAAAAGGAAGGCATTGACTATGAGGAAACTTTTGCACCTACTACTCGGATGACCACAATTCGAGTTATTTGTGCTATGGCAACATAGTTTGGGTGGAAATTTCGCCAGATGGATGTCAAAAGTGCTTTTATGAATGGTGATCTCCAAGAAGAAGTCTACATGACTCAGCCAGAAGGATTTGATGTGGAAGGCCAACAGAAAAAAGTTTACAAATTGGTTAAATCCTTATATGGCCTGAAACAAACTCCTTGAGCTTGGTATATAAAAATGGACAGTCATCTCCCATAGCATGGTTTTAAGAGATGTCTGTCAGATGCAAACCTCTATTTCAAGAAATAGGGTTCTGAGATAGTGTTGCTTGTACTCTATGTTGATGATATGCTCATTATAGGGAGTTCAAAAACTATGATCTCTACTGTCAAAAGAGACTTGTGTCAATATTTTGAGATGTCAGATCTCGGACTTCTCCATTATTGTCTTGGTCTAGAAGTCAGCCAGAAGGATAACTACATCAAAGTGTCTTAGAAAAAATATGCCAAGACATTGTTAGAGAAATATCGCATGACTGATTGCAAGCCAATGGCAACTCTGATGGAGACTGGACTTCAGTTATTGCGATATGATGATTCACCTCAGGTAGATGGTACTCTATATCGACAGTTGATTGGGAGTCTCATATATCTGACCAATACTAGGCCATATCTCCTATTTGCTATCAACTATATTTCGAGGTTCATGCAGGAGCCTAATACCACTCATTGTAAAGTAGCAAAATGTGTTCTTCACTATGTCCGTGGCACAATGGAATATGGCCTAGAATACAAGAGGAACAACAAATTCTTCTTACAGGGATACATAGACTTCGACTATAACGGATCATTTGATGATCACAAGTCAACTTTAGGATATATTTTCCATCTTGGATCCGGTCCTATCTCTTGGCACAGCAGGAAGCAACAGGTGGTTGATATCTCATCAACAGAGGTAGAATATCGCGCCACACGTGAAGCTGTGTGTGAAGTGATATGGTTGCATCACATTCCGACAAGTATGGGTCATCCATCCAAATCACCAATACACTTGTTTTATGACAATCAGGGTGTTCTTAACCTAGTCAAGAATCCATTCCATCATGAAAGAACAAAACACATTGACACACAATGTCATTTCATTCGAGAAAAAGTTTCGAAGCACCAAATTCAGCTTCAGTACATTCCCACCAATGCTCAAGTTGTAGAAATTTTCACTAAGGCACTTGCACGTGTCAAATTTGAATTGTTTCACAGCTCTCTTTGTATTGCAAAATTATGTAATAAGGGGGGATGTTAGTATAGCTAGTAGTTATATTATTACCCAAATAAGGGGGGATGTTAGCATATCTAGTCAGAATGTCTATTTATTACATTATTAGGAGGCGGTGTATCTTGTCTGTTTGAACTGCCACCTAATAAGGGCTTGGTCCATTTGGTTAGTTCCATTTGTTACAGACTAATATAGGAATTTATTGTTCTATTTAATAGTTGTTTTATTAGTACATTATGTTGATTTATCCGATAAAAATGTGGGGTAGTGGAAGTACCAGTAACCGAAGGTAGATGTGATGAAGATGATGATATGTTTCTCAAATTAGGTTTGGGATGTGAATATGAGGATGATGGAAATGAGGTATCAATGGAACATCACGGAGTGGGAGATAACTATGTGGATGATAGGGGTGGATCCAATGGAAGAGCGATAATGTTGAAGAATTTGAATGGATCATCGTCAGCAGGAATGTAGTGGACCAATCCATTATGAATATATTTGATACAATGATGTAGCATGGAAGGGACACATTATATGTCCTGAATCTATGGGAATCCTAAAAGTATATTGTACTGCATCTCCCCTTCAATGACGTGGAAGAGGGTGGAAATGGTTTTGGTATCGACCTGAATGGGGAGGACAATGGTACCTACGATAGGGCGCATATAACCATCAAAGACTTAAAGGTTCATAGGAGTAGTAAGATGAGTAGGAGGGAGGTGAAGATGGCCAAGGGTGATAGTAGAATAAATGCTAATGGATGAGCCTATATCAATGAGAACATGCTTATAAGTGATAGAATTAATGGAAGCTTGGATATGCAAAATGGGATTCGCTCCCTCACCTACAACTTCGATGATCTCGTGGTCATGGAAGCTGATAGAAGGTTGAAAGCATCTTTAAACATTACCAACAAAGTTTACAAAGGCATCAGTATCATGGGTATCAAGATAAATAGAATAGAGAATGGAATTGAGGGCCTCGTGATGAGGTTGGGATTGCTAGAGAAGGTAAAAAATGGATAACCTTGTAGTGACAGTGTAGAGTTAATGCTACCATAAATAGTGATGACATTATGTGGTATGACAATGGGAGATAGTGGAGGAATTGGAGGATTAGAAGATGATGTAAGAGAAGTGGAAGGGTGTTGGGCTTTAGTAGGAGGTGGTTAGCATTGGTTACATGTAGCGATGTTGATCATACCCACAAATCCTTATTAGGAAGGACCATGATTGATATGATTGACTTATCAAGGATTGGGTTGAGCATTAGGACCCCCATGTTTGGGAAATAGATTTTGATAGATATCCAAGTTTTGATTTTATGGTGCAAGGGGATCAGATACCTAAATTGTGCCATATTCAATGAGATATTGAATGATGTGATGAAATATGTGATAAGAATCAAGTGGGTGGTTGCATTGGCGATGAAAATCATACCAATATTTGTGGATTGTGGTCCCACAGGATGGGACAATTAGGATCATCAAATTTGATATTAGGTAAATATATAAGACCTCCATCGAGTAAAAAATGGAATAAAATGGGCATGGTTTCATATAAAGGTATCTAGTTGTATGGTGGATGAGGAGATCAAGGATTATGCCCCTATAATGGATTGGAAGGTGGTGATGGAGTGGTGTGGTATGTAGGCTATGGTAGTTGAGGTGGTGTTGATTATGATGATGAGGATGGAGAATTGAGTAGCACCTGATTGGTTTGAGGTGATTTGGAAGTGGGTGGTACATATGGATTTTTATTGTAGTATAAATTGTATGGATAAGGTTGTTTTAGATGAATCTTGATCTTATCCGTATAGACCTTGATGTCCTCGATAATATTGGCTTGAGAAATAGCCTCCTCGATTGTGTGAATTTGATATATTTGCTTGTGGCAACTCTTGGAAAATAGTTTGATGAGTTATGTAGGGGGAATGGTAAAAGCAATATCATGAATGACCACCCTTCATTGAGAGAAAAAATCAGTAATGGGCTTTTTATCAAACTAGTGTAAAGCATATACTTCTGACAATGTCATCTTGGTTTTGATATTGATAGAAAAGTGTTCGAGAAATATATTGACTAATTGTTAAAAGTTGAAGAGGCTATGACAAGCAAATTATTGTACCAATATAATACTTGTACCCCAAGAGAAAGTGCAAATATGCGAAGCATGAGGGGATCACTACCATGAAGTTGGTAACAAGCAAAGTGATAATTGTTAAGGTGCTCTCTAAGATATTTCTTAATTTTAAATTTGTTGAATTTAGGGATCTCAAATAGATAAGAATAAGGATGCATAGGAACATACGAATTAATGGGTTCATTGCATAACTCGTCATACGTGGGATTTTAGGGTCCTTAACCAGTCGTGCACAAATCCAAATTTTTGATTTATTATTGCATAGCTTGAATTTCACTAGAAAGCACCATTGTAGTATCTTATGGGGATGGAAATGGATGGGAATAAGAAGGTAGAGGAAGTTATTGCAATGATGCCTATGAATAATCCAAATGGGGTGGATATTGTAGTTGTGATTCTTCTTACTAATTATAGTAAGCAATCTATTATGGATCAGGAACTAACATAGCTTTATATTTTGGGAGATGGAACTGATATGGATGCAGTGAAGTGTATGAGTATTGTGATGTATCTTGTTGTTGCTTATCATGGTACATAGGAATATGTTGATCGAGCATGGGTGTGTGTTGTTGTTGTGCATGCTGGAAAGTCATCTATGATTGGACTATGGTAGTGGAGGACCAAGTAGATGGAGAAGTGAAGAAAGAAGGTGGTGTTGAATATGGTGGTGGGAGATATGAGGGCATAATGAAATAAAATTGGTTAGAGGATGGAGCGGTAATCGATGAGATTTAGGGTGGCATGGAAGGATTGGAAAGGGAAGTTTTGGGATAGGCTGAATAAAATGGTGGATTGATGAGATATGAGGGGTAATTCAGAGGATATGAATAAAGAGGAGTGGATGGTGGTGGCTAGAAAGGAAGGGGTAGAGGTAGGTGAAAAGAGGAGGATGATGCCAATGGAGGATCGTATGATGATGGTGGTGGGAAGGTAGCTAGAAAGGTAGTAGCAATATATAGAATGAACAAGAGACT
Source organism: Wollemia nobilis (assembly GCA_028583015.1). Lineage (NCBI taxonomy): Eukaryota > Viridiplantae > Streptophyta > Pinopsida > Araucariales > Araucariaceae > Wollemia > Wollemia nobilis. The sequence continues at coordinate 1,081,979 of JAQPPZ010017255.1, forward strand.
TGATGTTGTTGAAATTGTTGAGATAGAGGTTTTTGATATTGTGATGATACTTGATAGTATTGAGGTGGAATTTGGAAATATTGTGGCATAAGTGACAATGATGGATAATATGTGGGTGGTGAATGTTGTGGAGCTTGCTGTGGGTATGGTATTTGGGATGAAGAAGAGGAAGTGGGTGGTGTAGAATAATATGGAGTGGAAATTGTACATACTATTTGGATAATAATGATGATATCAGGGATGCTTTGAGAGATGACAATATTATAGTCATCCCACAAGAGCAGATAAGTGAAATTATCTAGGAAGGGGTGACATCAAAAATTATGGTGGGGAGAGGCCTATTTGGTGTAGTGTATATGACATGCTAGCAATAGGTCTATGGTTTATTAGAGGGGGAGAGATCATCAGGAGATGTGTCTTCATAGGTCTCATTCTCCTAGAGTAGAGTGGAAGATGTGACACGGGAGATGGGACTTGCATTGGGTACAAGAGGCCTCATTAAAAAATCAAGTGGAGCTACAGAGGTAAATCTCTCAGATTGGGAAACTGGATCATTGGTCTGGTAGGAGGAGGCACCAGCAGCCATGATAGGTCAGTGAGTAGCCTCAGTGGCATAGTGGAGATCCTCACATGTCTAAATATATGTAACTGACATGATGATGTGTGTTCTAGTGAATATAGCTATAGAAAGATGCTACAAAAAGTCATTACATAAAGTATCTACTGAAAGACATTAAAGAAAGAATTTTGACTAGGTAAAATTGTCCAACGTATCAATATGCCACATCTAATGACAATGTAGTAGTATTACAAGACATATTGAGTCAGCGCACAGTTGACTATCATGTTGGTATTCTGCACAAGAATTTTATGTTTATTAAAGTTATTATAAAGTTATTGTTGTAAAGTTATAAAATTATTATATTGTTAAGTTGTTTTGATTCAGACGTAAGCTATTTTGTCTCCTCATGGAATAAAGGGGCCTATAGTTGTATTGATGTGTCAATGAATTATTTAAATTTAAGAACTTATGATTATATTATTTCATTAGTTTCCCCTTGGACCACAGGGATTGTGACAAAGTCCAAGCTGGTTACAAATTAGTATAAGTTTAGCTTTTTATTATTGGAAAGATAATATCCGAATCATTGAGCCAACACAACCACATGGAAAATACATGGAAGAATTTCATTAAGAATGTCCAAGTGACATTATATATTACAAGAGAGACCTTTGAAATGGTCTAATGTCAGAATGAAGAAATGTTGAACTAGTGTTAGAATATTTAGGAAATATTGAAATGTACAATGCTTAAATATTCTGTATACAATTTTTGAAGATTTGATGCTCGAGGATATTGTACATTTGAATTTCCAACAATAAAGTAGCAACACTTTTTGTCATGTCTTTGGTAACTGTGTCATTTGCTTTATTATGATTTACTTGTGTATGTAGTATTTACTATATTTTCTTGCATTCATAAAATAGAATAATGTTAGTAGTATTAATGCACACTAGTTACTGAAGTAAAATAGTTTATGGGAGAAATATTTATACTATAATATAGGAGACAGGGCCCACTCCTACAACTATTCCCTATTCTCTCGCACCCTAAAATAGAATAGGAATAGTTAGTACATAGATTAACTTTAATTTATCAATTAACATAAATTGCATCATCTTAAATTATAAATTAAAATAGATATTTAATATCATTTGCATGTGGATCCACATAAACAAATATAAAAAGTATTTAATTAAATAATAAAATCATACATTACGATTTATTTCAATTATGCATAATTTATTTTTCTATAACTATTATTATTTTTTGCAAACATGAAACCAAGAGAAACTGAATTCAGTCTGATAATTAATCATTCAGTATAATCTATATTGGATTTTTTCCTTTAAATCATTCTCCTATGATTGCTAATAAGTGTTGAGTTTACAACTAGACATTTTGGCACCATTTTTAGGGAGAGCAGTGTCGTAATTTTTAATCAAATATTATTGGTTGTGCAAGAAAAGAAACTTACTTGTATGTGGGAAGAGGTATGAGTCCTTAGCATGCATACAAGTCAAAGTGGCAAAAGAAGTCCTGAAAAGACCTTTGTTTGACGTTGTCAAGTTATTTTTTTCTTAGGATAATTTTACTAATTTTGTAGTTAATATTTGATTTTAGCATTTCCATTTCTAGAAATTTTCAAGCATTGGGTCGGTGTTATTGCTTGCTTTGGTCTAGGTTATCTGACTTGTGAAAATAGGAAGTAAGTATGATTGAATGACACAATCATAGTGAAATTCTCCTAAATAATCAAATAAGTAATAATGATTTAACCTTTTATTTCAGTAACTTCATTTCTAACAAAATTTACTTTTTGTGTACTATTTCATTTTACTCTTAATGTGTTAAGGCTAGTTGTATAGATTCACTGTCCGTGAATCACACCTAATTTTAGTAACAACAAGATTGCTTTAGAATTAAAAACTTTATTTTCCTCCTATTGTGCTAAGGTTAGTTGTATAGATTCACTGTTTGTGAATCACACCTAATTTTAGTAACAACAAGATTACTTTAGAATTAAAAACTTTATTTTCCTCCTATTGTGCTAAGGTTAGTTGTATAGATTCACTATCCGTGAATTGCACCTAATTTTAGTAACAAAATTTCTTTAGATAACTTATTTTTCTCCTATTGTGCTAAGGTTAGTTGTATAGATTCACTATTCATGAATCCTACCTACTTTTAGTAACAAAAGGATTGATTTAGAATTAAAAACTTTATTTTCCTCCAATTGTGCTAAGATTAGCTATATAGATTCACTATCTGTGAATCACACCTAGTGTTAGTAACATTTGAAATTAGAAATTTCATTTTTCTCTTACTGTGTTAAGGGTTGATTGTATAAATTCATTGGCTGTGAATTGCAGATTTGAAGAACACAAGCTTATACCGAGAGAGGGGGTGAATAGTATAAGATACAACTTTTACTTTTCAATCCAAATGATATTATCCAAAAATAATATCAAAACAGTAAATAATGCACAAATTATCACACACATGAGAGACATGATTTTAACATGGTTCACCCAATTTGGGTTACGTCCACGGAGAAAATATTTCTTCTAAATTTTCTCAACAAATATTGGGAACCAATTCCCTATTACAATGTTTATGGACCTCTGTCCAAAGGATATCTCAATCCCCAATACTCTGGTTTGTGGATCTCTCTCCATAGGAGAACTCTATCCCCTCTGCTCTGGTTTGTGGATCTCTCTCCATAGGAAATTTATCCTCTTTTTTTGGTTTATGGACCCCCTAACTCTATCCCCTCTACTATGGTCTGCTCCAAAGTCTACTTTCAAAGTTATCTCAAATATACAATAAACCTCATTACAAGGCTATCAAATCTACTCCAACTTCCTATACTAATCTATCTCACACCTGCTCACAAGTCTATCTCAAACTTGCTCACAAATCCTGCACAAGTTTACCTCTAGCCTACTCACATACCCTCTTACAAGCCTTCTCAAAAACCCTTTTCAAAATAGCTCACAATCATGCTCTAATTTGCTTACTATCTCTGCTCAACTTTATTCTAAACACATGCTCAAAACTATCCATAACACATGCTCAATACTGCTCATAATACTTGCTTCATAAAACTGATCTCTAACATTCACATTTAATATCACTCATATCAATGCACAAATGCTTCACAAATTCTATTTCAAACAATGAATGCACAATTTGTTCTCAAACTATAGCTCAAATATTTCCAACAATACACACTAATCAACCCTTTTATCTCCACCTTATAATTCTAAAATATTTTCTCAACCAACCACTCTAGAGAAGTATTAATGTCAACATACCTCTTAGCTTGCTTTGATGAAAAAGTGCCCTCAAAACCTATTCCAAAATAATTTCCTTTTTGCCACTTCAAGAGGTTAGCCAATATTCTTTTCAAAACAATCACAAAAACCTTTCCTCAAAAATTGTGCACAAAAATATTGCTCTATCCTCTTTTACCTTCTCAAAACAAGGCTTTTAATTAAAGAATAAAAACCTTTAAACTTTCCTTCACCATGCAAAAATACACACAATAATTAAACAATAAAACACCTTATAACTCCTACTCTTAAAACACACACAATCAACTCATACAATAAAAAAATCCTTATCACACCTTATTTCTCCTTCTAAATAGATTTTAAATTTCAATACAAAAAGACCCTTTTCACACCTTATTTCTCCTATATCAAATGAGCAAAAATTAAATGACAACTCAACCTTATAACTCCCACAAAAATAAAATTATAATTAAAAAATTAAATACCTCTTTTATTCTACCCTCAATGTGATTCGAACCTCTCACCTTGTGAGAGCAAGGCGCCCAACCAAGGGGCCATGATCGGATGTGCTAACACTGCCCACGAGAACACAAAGGTGCCAATCGCCTTTTTTTTTCTCCTACTATGATCTCAGCCAAACAAAACAAAACATCCACGATGGGTTTCAAACCCGAAACCTCCTCCTCACAACGCCTTTGCGCCGACTCAACCACCAATTGGTCTAGCTGGCTGGATGGGATTTTATGTGCACCAATATGAAATTAAACCTCCACTGTTCACTATAGAAAACTGCATTGTCCTTTCCTTTCCTTCTCTTTCGCATGCAATGAATCGAATATCGAGTTAATGCATGCATGAATTTTCAAAACCTCTCACAAAATGACTTTAGGCATGGGTATTAATATATTTAATTGTATCTTCCTCCAACGTCGGTGCCACCTTATCATTTTCAACCCCATATGATGTCGACCACCTTAATTCGAAATTAATTTGAATTACCCTCAATTGCTTGGTGCTCAAATAATATTCTAACTTGAAATCTTCATATAATAATAAATATATTATAATATTATAATAAAGATATTATAATATTAATCCTTTAAAACTTGCCTTCATATTTAATATTATTACCCTCGATAATATTAATATCTTGCCTTCATTTGTAAACAATTGTTCCAATGAACCCTTAAGATTTTTGTCCTTTCTTATAATATTTAAAAATAAATATTATAATGCTTTTCTCAACCTATATTATAAAATAAATATTATAATATTTTCCTTGACGTCAATGACAACCAATGACATCTTCTCTTTTGACATCAACCTATGACATCAATGACAACACAATATACTCAAAATTTCCAACAATCTCCCCCTTTGTCATTGATGGCAACCCTTTCTAAAAATTCCTTTTCCAACCACTGGATTCCAAATCTGCTCCCCCTGAGAAGCTGCTCCCCCTAACTGAATGCTCTCCCCCTTACTCAAATATCTTCCCCTTTGACATCAATGGCAAAGGGACTCCTTTGGGGCTAAATATAAGACTCTTAGCTCAGCCCCCTCCCCACATCCTCTCCTTGAGGTGATCAAGTTTGGGATGGGAGTAAGACTACTCCCAACTTTTCTCTAAGATATTCAAAAGTTTCCTTTGGAAGTGGCTTAGTAAATATATCCGCAATCTGTTCTTTTGTAGTAACATATTCCAATTTGACTTGCTTATCCATCACCTGATCTCTCAAAAAATGATATTTTATTGGAATGTGCTTGGTCCTTGAATGCATCACTAGATTTTTTAAAATATTTATGGCACTTGTATTATCACATAGTATGGAGATGGGATGATCATGCTCTATTTTAAAATCTGTTAAAGTTTACTTCATCCATAACACTTGTGTACAACAAGCAACTGCTACAATGTACTCTGCCTCTACTATGGATAAGGACACCAATGCTTGTTTCTTGCTTAGCCAAGAGACTAAACACTCTCCAAGAAAGAATGCTCCTCCACTTGTGCTCTTCCTATCATCAATAATGCTTGCCCAATATGCATCTGTATATGCTATGAGAGTGAAGTTGTTACTTCTGGGATACCAAATTCCAAGTTCCATAGTTCCTTTTAAATACCTGAGGATTCTCTTAATTGCCTGTACATGTGTTTCCTTTGGTGTTGCTTGAAATCTTTCCACTAGTCCCACTACCTGCATTATGTCTGGTCTTGTAGTTGTGACATATAGTAAGCTACCAATCATGGATCTATACAATGTCTGATTTTCCTTAGGAGATTCATCATATTTACTCAACTTGCATCCTGTAACCATGGGGGTACTTACTATTTTGCAATCCTCCAATTTGAATTTTCTCAACATTTCTTTTATATACTTGGTTTGTGAGAGAAATATACCTTTTTCTAATTGGAAAATCTGTAATCCAAGGAAGAAGGAAAACTCACCAAGCATTGACATTTCAAATTCATTTTGCATACACTTTGCAAATTTTTGACACATCTTATCATTACTAGCTCCAAAAATGATATCATCCACATAGACCACCACAATCAACAAGTCATTTCCTTCATTTTTGATGTATAAATTGTTGTCAACTATTCCTTTTTTGAAACCTTGTTCTTGAAGATACTTATCCAACCTCGAATACCAAGCCCTAGGGGCTTGCTTTAGTCCATAAAGAGTCTTCTTTAATCTGCATACATAATCTGGCTTATCAGTCAAGTTGAACCCCTCAGGTTGCTCAATGTAGACTTCTTCTAAGAAGCCATTGAGAAAAGCTGATTTTACATCCATTTGATATACTTTGAAGTTTTTGAAACTTGAGAAAGCTAAAAATATTCTTATGGCCTCAAGTCATGCAACAAGAGCAAATGTTTCATCAAAATCAATCCCTTCAACCTATGCATAGCCTTTGCATACTAGTCTTGCTTTGTTTTTGACTACCTGACCATCTTCATTTAACTTATTTCTGTAAACCCATTTAGTGCCAATTACATTCTTGTATTTTGGTCATGGGACAAGTTCCCAAGTCTCACTTTTTTCTATTTGATCCAACTCCTCATCCATTGCCTTGACCCAAAATTTATCTTCTCTTGCCTCATTGAAATCCTTGGGCTCAATTTTAGACAACAAAGAAATATTTGCATGTTCACTTGTTCCTATTATCTTCCTCCTTGTTTGTCTTTCATCTGGATTTCCAATAATCAGATCTCTTGGATGATTCTTTTGCACATACCTGGATGGAGTCTTAGGTGGTGTTCTTTGTGCTTCATCTTCTTCTAATTCTTCACCTACTTCTTCTTGGCAACTTTCTTCTTCTTGATATACAATTTCTTGAGTTGGTTATTTTGACCCTATCTGTTCATCAACTGTCACATTTGTACTTTCCATAATTGTATGTGTCCTATTATTATAGCATTTATAGGCTTTTCTCTTAGTGGAATAGCCAAGGAAGATACCCTCATCGCACCTTGAATCAAACTTACCCAAATTTTTCTCTTCCATGTCTGATGTAGCATTTGCTTCCAAAAACTTTGAAATACTTCATAGTAGTTGGTCTTCCCTTCCAAATCTCATATGGAGTTTTATGATGATTTACTCTTACTTGAGCTCTATTTATGATATAGATAGTTGTATGAACTGCCTCTTTCCAAAACCCATCTGAAATCTTGGATTCATTTAGCATAGCTCTAGCCATATTCTCAATAGTTCTATTTTTCCTTTCAACTACTCCATTTTTTTGTGGAGTCCTTGCTGTTGAGTATTCTCTTTTGATCCCATGTTGTTCACAAAATTCTATGAATTCACCTAAAGTAAATTCTCCTCCTCTATCTGATCTTAGACACTTGATATTTTTACTTATTTCATTCTCTACTAGAACTTTGAATGCCTAGAACTTCTCAAAGGCTTCTGACTTTTCTTTTAAGAATGCCACCCAAGTCATTATGGAGAAATCATATATAAATAGCATGAAGTAGCTTTCACCTTTTAAACTCTTTGTCCTAGTAGGACCACATAGATCAGTGTGAACTAGTTTCAATGGTTTGGATGAAGAAAATTCTTTTGACTTGAAACTTGTTCTTGTTTGCTTACCATGCTGACATTGTGCACAAATTGTGCTTTGTGGTCTTTTTATCTTGGGTAAATATTTGACTACCTATTTGTTGCTTATTTTCACTATGTTGTCAAAGTTTAGATGACCCATTCTTCTATGCCATAACCAACTCTCATCCTCTTGTGATAAGAAATATTTTTCTCCCTTAATTTCACTCAGCATGTAGAGATTGTTTGTAGTTCTACTGGCATCTGCAATAAGCTTTCCTATCTTGGATTTTATGATCTCACATCTATTTGGATGAAAGGTGATTGTGTGCCCCTGATCACAAAGTTGACTTACACTTAGTAAATTGTGCTTCAATCCCTTAACATACAATACATTTTCTATCTTTGATTTTCCATTATCTAAACTCAAAGTCCCTTTCCCAATAATTTTTATTGAAGCATTATCACCAAATTTTACTGATCCTCCATTGATTTCTTTAAGTGCAAGAAATTTACTTTTGTCACCTGTCATATGACTCGAACAACCACTATCAACAAACCACTGATTTCTCTTATCTTGTGCATGAAGAGTTGTTTGTACCAACATTGACTTCTCATTTTCTTGCTCCTCTCTCTCTTTCCAAACTTTTGAGGTTGTATTCTTTTGAACCTTTTGATCCTCCTTCTTTTTCTTGATTCAAGAAATATTATTTTACACCATTTGGCCTTGTGCCCAAATTTATTACATTTGTAACAGATGATATTGTTATCCATAAGAGGTGCAAATGAATTGAAATTTCTATCAACATTATTTCTCACACGGACCATGCAATGTACAACTCTATGACCATATTTTCTACATGAAAAACAATAACCATGGAAGAAATTTTGTAACCTGTTAGATTGCCTTGAATGATATGGTCGCATGATTCTTCCTTTGCTGTTTCTGTAATTGAATTTTGTCCATGATGTCTCTTTGTTTTCTTCCTCAATACTTTTGCCTTTCAATATATCAGCATAGGTCATGGGCTCTTCTTTCTTTGATATCTTTGTTCCTTTGGAGCTTGACTCCTCTTTCTGTTTCCCTTGTCCTTCTTCAAAACCAAGTCCTGCTTTGATAAATGAAGATATTTGTGTATTGATAATTTTATCCAAAGCTTTTGAACTTTTCCCAAACCTGTGCAACTTATCCTTAGAATCTTTCACTTCCATCCTTAGAGAGACCACTTCATGTTCTAATATTTCACATTCTAACTCCTTTACCTCTAACATTTTAGCCATATATTTTTCAATTTTCTTTGCCTCTTCAACCTTCACCTTTAAGTCTATGAGATTATGTAGAATCTTTGTCTTTGTTTCCTCATCCTTTTGAATTTGAGCCTTCAATTTTGAATTCTTCTCTCTAACTCTTTCCAAATTTCCAAGAGCAGCAATAAGTTCCTCTTTCATGTCAATCATGGCTTCTTCTCCTTCTTCTATGGTCTTGTGTGTTCTTGTAGGATCTTCCTTCAAACTGTTAGGCTTTTCATGAAGGAACTTACTTTGATACCAATTGAAGAACACAAGCTTATACTGAGAGGGGGTGAATAATATAAGATAAATTTTACTTTTCTTTTCCAAACAATATTATTCAAAGTTATCAATTACAATATCAATAAGCAATAAAGTAATGCACAAATCATCACACACATGAGATACATGATTTTAACGTGGTTCACCCAATTTGGGTTACGTCCATAGAGAAAATATTTCTTATAAATTTTCTCAACAAATATTTTGGGAACCAATTCCCTATTACAATGTTTGTGGATCCCTATCCAAAGGAGATCTCAATCCCTAATACTCTAGTTTGTGGATCTCTCTCCATAGGAGAACTCTATATCCCTTTGCTCTAGTTTGTGGACCTCTCTCCATAAGATAACTCTATCCCCTTTCTCTCTCTACCCCACCACTCACTACTCAAAATCAAATTTATCTCAAATTGCCTAAACCTCAACAAAACAAAATCTTCTAAAACTACTTGTACTAATATATCTCACACCTGCTCACAAGTCTATCTCAAACCTACTCAAAACTCCTACACAAGTTTACATCTATCCTACTTACATACCCTGATTACAAGCCTTCTCAAAATCCCTATTCAAAATAGCTCACAATCCTACTCTAATATGCTTACTATCTCTGCTCAACTCTATTCTAAACACATGCTCAAAACTATCCATAACACATGCTCAATATTGCTCATAATACTTACTTCATAAAATTGATCTATTAACAATTTCTTATCCACATTCAATGTCACTCAAAACAATGCCAATAAAATGCTTCACAAATTCTTTCAAATAATGAATGCACAATTTGTTCTCAAAACCTAGCTCAAATATTTCCAACAATACACACTAATCAACCCTTTTATCTCCACCTTATAATTCTAAAATATTTTCTCAACCAACCACCTTAGAGAAGTAATAATGTCAACATACCTCTTAACTTGCTTTGATGAAAAAGTACCCTCAAAACCTATTCCAAAATAATTTTATTTTTGCCACTTCAAGAGGTTAGCCAATCTTCTTTTCAAAACAATCACAAAAACCTTTCCTCAAAAATTATGCACAAAAATATTGCTCTATCCTCTTTTTACTTTCTCAAAACAAGGTTTTTAATTAAAGAACAAAAACCTTTAAACTTTCCTTCACCATGCAAAAATACACACAATAATTAAACCATAAAACACCTTATAACTCCTACTCTTAAAACACACACAATCAACTCATACAATGAAAGAATCCTTATCACACCTTATTTCTCCTTCTAAACAAAATTTAAAATTTCAATACCAAAATACCCTTTTCACACCTTATTTCTCCTATATCAAATGAGAAAAAATTAAATGACAACTCAACCTTATAACTCCACAAAAATAAAATTATAATTTAAAAATTAAATACCTCTTTTTATTCTGCCCTCAATGTGATTCGAACCTCTCACCTCATGAGAGCAAGGCACCCAACCAAGGGGCCACGATCGGCTATGCTAACGTTGCTCGTGAGAACACAAAGGCACCAATCACCTTTTATTTCCTCCTACCGCGAACTCAACCAAACAAAACAAAAACATTCGTGATGGGTTTTGAACCCGAAACCTCCTCCTCACAATGCCTTCGCATCGACTCAGCCACCAGCTGGTCTAGCTGGATGGATGGGATTTGATGTACACCAATCCAAACTTAAACCTCCACCATTCACTATTGAAAACTATGATGTCCCTTCCTTTCCTTCTCTACCACGTGCAATGAATTGAATATCGAGTTAATGCATGCAAATTTTTTAAAACCTCCCTTCAAATGAATTTAGGCACATGAGTATTAATATATTTTAATTTTGTCTTCATCCAACGTCCGTGCCACCTTGTCCTTTTCAACCCCATATGACGTCGGCCATCTTAATTCAAAATTAATTTGAATTGCCTTCAATTGCTTGGCGCTCAAATAATATTCTAAATTGAAATATTTATATTATAATAAAGATATTATAATATTATAATAAATATATTATAATATTAATCCTTTAAACCTTGCCTTCATATTTAATATTATTACCTTCAATAATATTAATATCTTGCCTTCATTTTTAAACCATTGTTCCAATGAACTCTTAAGCCTTTTGTCCTTCATTATAATATTCAAAAATAAATATTATAATGCTTTTCTCAACCAATATTATAATAATAAATATTATAATATTTTCCTTGACGTCAATGACAACCAATGACATCTTCTCTTTTGACATCAACCTATGACATAAATCCTTTGACATCAATGACAACACAATATACTCAAAATTTCCAACAAGATTAAGTATTAACAATAGTAGGATTGCTTTGAATTTTCCAACAAAAACAAAAAAAAGTAGAACAAAGAAAAAGAAAAAAAAAAATAACAAAAGAGAAGTAGAAACGTTGCTAGATGATAGAAAATTGCATTAAAAAGTCTGTATCCATTGACCTTAGAAAATTACTATTAGAACAAAAAGTTAACCTTATTTTTGAGAAAAGACATAAAACATCTAGGGAAGAGTGGGGACACCTATGCAAACATATTGATATCATAAAATATAGATTAGATGAATTGGGTAAAATTATGAGAGTAAACATAGCTAAAATTCTAGGGCTAGATTTTCACTCACCCTACCTTGACCTTATAAGTATTTGTGAGAAGTGGCTAGGGAATAGGAGAGCAATAGTAAATTTGGTCACCTACCTGTGAGACCAGTATTTCAAGTATTCCCTTGCCATTCATAGATTATTAAAAAATATATAAGATAGGGAAGTGAACCTAGAATATAGCAAGAGATATCATAGGGAACCTAGAGTAGTTCACTTTAGAGAACTGTGTCAAGACTTGCATTGTGAATTACAATTCAAAAATCCTAACCCAATTTTTAAATAATTTTGTATTATCCAATTAATTACTATGGTAACAAAATACTTTGTATTTAACAAGGAGCATTATATGATCTAAGCAACTCGATCCAATTAACGATATCCATAGGTGGTTCAAGGAATATTAAAAAGGTAAAAAATTATTGCAAGAACCAAAGAACTTGAAAATTTCATGAATAGACCTAGAGACTCGAAGGGAAGATTTATTAAAATTAATAAAGCAAAAACATATTGCCAAAGAGACCTTAGGAAGAAATTTGAAACTTCTAAGTTGAAAGAAACTGAAACTGCAATCTAAACATCTATAGATTCTACATCATCAAAGTAGATTGAATTTGTAGAACAAGAACCCAAAACATATGTACTATCCAAACTAGAATTTGATGATCATATAGATCCTTCATATCTCTTTTCTAAACCTATACATGGTATTATTCTTAAAATATTATATTCAATCATGACTGATCAATGTAGTAAATAAGGGGAAGTAAATAAAAACCAAAGGCAAAGGAATAATAATCAAGGAAAAGTAGAAAACAAAAGGGAGGGTGGACAGAGAAATACTTTTGCCTTTCCAATTCCTTCTTTCGAAGATAGGCTAACAAGAGACCCAAAATCATTCTCTATTACTGTTTTGCCTACCTTTCATGGGAAACCACATAAGGATCCCGATGTCTTTCTCTTTGAATTTGAAGTGGTGTGTCAAGCTTACTTTTACACCACTGATGAGCATAAATTATGACTATCCCCTTCTACACTTAAGGACATAGCCTTAAGATGGTTTATGGGTCTAGGAGAAAGCATTTGCAACCGATGGGATGGAGAACATGGATTAAAATACATATTCCTTGAGAGATACCAATATTATTGTAGAGTTTAGGATAAGAAAACTAAGTTGTTTTGCATGAATAAAAAAGATGATGAATCCTTTGAATATTAACTTGAGAGATTCAGGTTTATGGGATCAAGGGTAAATATTGAGTTGGATAAGGAGGTTCAAATCGAAATTTTTCTTAAATAACTAAAGGAATATGTCCTAGACATACTAAACCTTATGGCAAAATGGGATATCCATTAAATGGGATTGGGAGAAATCATAAATATTTGCAAAAATTACTCAAGAAATAAGCCATTAAGAAGCAATAAGCACCCATCATTAAGAGGGGGAGTAGCACGAGCTGATATTGGCAATATGCTAGAGACTCTCAAAACTTATTTATTGAGTACATTAACATCATCTCTTGACATCATGGATAAGAATACAAAGGAACAAAACATTGAAGAAATATATTATCACAAATGTTGAAAGAAACACAACTTGAGGGAATGCCCTCTCAACTTTACAAATATTTCCAACATATCTACTTGTAAGATCAATGACAAGAACAATAATACCAAAAATTGTAAATGTATTCTGGGTATTAAAATTTCTATAAAAGATCTTGAGGTCAAAGAAGTAGAAGATGTTTACTTTATAGCTCAAATAAGGAATGGTTCATTTAATGGACCATTCAATTGGTCAAAATTGAACTATTCCAACCAAAAAAGACCTAATTATTTGTCAAATGATCCAATTTGGATGAATTGGAATCAACCTAATCAATATTAGAACATGCCTCCTTGGGCATAATTCATGTCCAATTAATATGGAAATTCACCCCATGGATGGCAAGACAAAATCAAAATGCATCTCATTGGAATATGAGTGGCCAATACAATCAAACAGGACCTAGTTGGTCTCAAGGGCAACCCCAAAAAAACTTTCAAAATAAATTTAGGGGGAAAGCACCTCAAAACCAGCCTCAAAACAAACTCCTTCCACCTCCAAATAATGCAAATAATCCTCCTAAGCAACCACCTTTACCAGCTCAACCTATGTCAAACCCTAATAATAATAAAAAAATTCAACATGTCTATGAAACAAATGAGACATGTTAAATATTTAGGGTACCTTGCCAACAAATTCAATTAAGATTTAGAAAATATTGGACAATACTAGAGCTACTCTCATAGAAATTTAAGAACCCCCAAAGAATCTATCTGAAAAAGTAAACAAAGATGAAAAGTGTGAATAAGAGGCAGTAGCTTTACCATAAAACATTCTAGTAAAGTAAAAAGAGATACAAATTCAAACAAAAGAAGTGGAAATATCAGCTATGAAAGTCTGACAATACTAAAAGAACCATCCAATTCGAGCTTCAATTTCCTTCAAGAGTTGGAAAAGTTCACCATTAAAATTCCTTTGTTACAAGCCATCAAGGACGTTTCTATCTATTCCATGTTAATAAAGAATATATGTACAAATTCAGGAAGGAAAATAAGAAGGAAACTCAAACCATTCAATCCATTGGATAGTTGTCTGAGATAATGGCTGAAGGTAGGTTATTACCAAAATATATTGATCCTGGAATACCTATCCTTATAGTTCACATTGATAAAATAGCCTTGCACAATGTTTTGTTCGATTAGGATATGATATTAATATCATGACCAAGGAAATAGTAGAATCCTTAGGATTACATAATTACAACCTACTTCTATAGTACTCCAACTTGTAGATAGGTTTATTGTTAGACTAGAAGAAAAATAGGATGATGTTATAGTTTCTATGAGTTCATGGGAATACCCTGTAGACTTTATAGTCTTACAACCCAAGAAAAAGTAGGTTTACTAAGGTCCCATGTGCCCTCCTGCTAGGCTTTCATGAGCTTCCTTCAATGTCGCTTTAACTTCTTCCTCCATCACGCATCTTTGTAAGATACTCTTACTTCCAATATTATACAACAATCCTGCTATCAATTGGAAAGGTGTTGATTTCATAATAAATTTCTTTTTCTCATTTATTTTCATTTCTTGTGGTAAATCTCATGTGGATAGATACTGACCAATAAAACTTCTATGATGACAAAACAAAATTGATGGTAAATAATTATGCATCGGGGAATTCATCCAAAATTCCTATTCCTACAGGCTCTCCTGATAGCATCTAACATATTTGGTCTACAATTACATGCTTCTTACCAGATCTCACTACTACTTAGAATACGAACTCTTATAGAGTGAAAAGCCACCTATTGACCCTTCCCTGTATCACTAGTTTATTTATAAAGTAAAACAAAGCTTGGTGATCTACATAAAAAGCAAAGGGATTCACCAATAGATAATGCCTAAAATTTTGGACTGCATATACCATTCCCAAGGCTTCTCTTTCTATTGTACTATAGTTTCTCTCCACCCTTAACAATAGGTGACTAGAAAAGAAAATAGGTTGATCTAGTTTGAATTGTCCTTGTGCCAAAGAACATCTGATTGTAAAATTTTAATCATCATTATAGACATGGAATTACTTATCCCCATTCAGGAACACCAAAATCGGGCTACTAACTAGCTTGAACTTCAACTCCTCAAAGGCTCCTTGGTGCTCCTCTATCCATTTAAAAGTAATATTTTTCTTTGTCAACTAGTCCAATGGATAAGACACATGTACATAATTCTTGATGAACCTTTGATAATACCTCGTCGATATTAGGAAGGTTGTTAGACTTACAATGACACTGAGAGGGGCGGGGGTGAATCAGTGTAGCTTTTTAAGAACTTAAATCTGCAACTCTTAATGCTAAAATAATGAAAATTTAAAACCAGATACAACAATTATAACAATAGAGCATCACACAACACAAGATTTTAGCAAGGTTCACCAATGTGGCTACTCCTCAAAAATGACTGCTTGGAATCCCATCCAAATCCAGCCTTTGCAAAACAACAACTTTTACAATCACTTTACCAGCACCCACTGGAAGGAGCACCTACCCCCTGTTTTATCTGCACCAAAAAAAAGGAGCACCAACCCCTGATTTACCAGCACCAACTAGAAGGAACACCAACCCCTGATTTATCTGCACCAACAAAAAGGAGCACCAACCCATGATGCCAAGAAGTAGCTTAGACTTCAATTTTGAATCTATAAGTTTTGATAGGGAAATACCTTCGCTTTTACAAGACCCTGACTGTTCTATTGCTTACTTGATCTCTCTCACTGTTCGCAAGACACATGCTTCTGCTGCACTACTATAGCCAAACTTAGCGATCGACTTCACCCTTTGCGCTATTTGTAAACTCTGCTTTCTTTGCGCACACACTTTGCACACTCTATACCGTTCTAGTCGAACTTCACGATCGTCTTCACCCTTTGTACACTATGCTCTTCTCTTTGCACTCACTTCACACTTAGCATGATTCGACATGACTTGATCTCTGCACACTTGTGGGTGTATTTAACACACAATCGATGACACAATAATTCTCCAAATAGCCCTCCTTTTATAATAGTATTTTCAAGAGAAAACCCTAATTTTAGTTGGCTGTTATTGCAAATGCAAACCCTAATCTTAGTCGACTTTCATAACAATTGTAAACACTAATCTTAGTTGGCTGTCATCAGTCATCATCGGATTCAACTCAAGAAGATGTTCGGTTTAACCATTGCTTGAAGATTTCATTTTGGACAGACCCTGTAACTACCATACTGACTTTTGATCACTCTTCGTATTTTAGCTGTATGAAATCACTCTATAACTGCCCCTGTAAATGCCGTAGTGATGTCGGTCCACTGTCATACTTCTCATTTTAGTTGTGTTTTTATTCTTGTCTTGGGTACTTATGACCTGTCATGAAATTGTGACATTTTTGCCTCTATAGCTTCTTTTGTTGCTGTTGCCATGAAAATACATGTCACGATATCGCGACATTTTTGCGTCTTTGACTTTTTCTTGGCTTTTGACCATGAAAATATAACATGTCACAATATCATGACTATTTCACCTTCATTCGCTTTCTCTATCCTTTTGTCGTGATATCGCGACACTTCTGCCTCCGTAGACTTTGTCTTTTCTTTTGTCATGATATTGCAACACTTCTGCCTTTGTAGACTTCAACTTTGCTTTTGTCGTGATATCGTGACACTTCTACCTCTATAGTCTTCCACTTAGCTTTTGTCGTAAAGTCATGACACTTCTACTTCTATACTTCTTTTCTTTTGTCACAAAATCATGACACTTTCGCCTTCGAAGTCTTCTTCTCTGCTTTTGTCATGAAATCGTGACACTTCTGCTTTCATACTTCACTTATTTGCTTTTGTCATGAAATCACAACACTTCTACCTTCAAAGTCTTCTTCTCTGCTTTTGTCATGAAATCGTGACACTTCTGCTTCCATACTTTACTTCTTTGCTTTTGTCGCGAAATCATGAAACTTTTGCCTTTGAAGTCTTCTTTCTACTTTTGTCATGAAATCGTGACACTTCTGCTTCCGTACTTTACTTCTTTGATTTTGTCACAAAATCGTGACAATTCTGCCATTGAAGTCTTGCTCTCTACTTTTGTTGTGAAATTGCGACATTTTTGCTTCCGTATGCTTCCTCTCTTTCTTTTGTCGTGAAATCATGACACTTCTTCTATCTTACTCTTTCTTTTGTAACATGTCGCGAAATCGTGAAACTTTTGCTTTCTTTCTCTTTCTCTTTTGACTTGTTGTGAAATCGTGACACTTTATCTTTCTTTATCTTTCTCTTCTGACTTGTCATGAAATCATGAAACTTTATCTTGCGTTCTCTTTCTCTTTCAACATGTCACGAAATCGCGACAGTTTTTCCTGCTTGCGGTTTCTCTTTGAACTTGTCGCGAAATCGCGACAGTTTTTCCTGCTTGCACTTTCTCTAAGAACATATCACGAAATCTCAACAGCTTTTCCACTTGCATTTTTCTCTTCCAATATGTCACGAAATCGTGATAGTTTTTCCACTTGCCTTTTTCTCTTCCAACATGTCGCGAAATCATGACAGTTTTTCCACTTGCCTTTTTCTCTTCCAATATGTCGCGAAATCATGACTGTTTTTCCACTTGCCTTTTTCTATTCCAATATGTCGCAAAATCACGACAATTTTTCCACTTGTATTTTTCTCTTCCAATATGTCACGAAATCGTGACATTTTTTTTTCTTCTCAACATGTCGCTATATCGCGACAATTTTTCTTTCTTGCTCGACATGTTGCGAAATCGCGACACTTTTCTTACTTGTCTTTTTCTTTGATCTTTTGCATATGGGCCACTTCGGTCTTCTTGGAAAGACACTGTACATGCTCTGAATAGCTTCTGAACTTCCTGTCTACTACATTTGTCGATCTATCTGACTGTGTTGACAACAATGACAATGATGATACAAAAGGTAAGATTAAAAAATAATGTTCCTAATGCTCATTAACCTTAGCTTTAGAATAGATTTAGGTTTAAATAGGTTACAAAATAGGAATTTAACAATACATCCTACTTCCAAGCTAACCAACATGCTATTGAGGATAGGGCGATAGACTAGGACTACTAACCCTAGGATATTTAACATAATTACCATTAGATATTTAATATAGTAAATATGTACATGGTAAGTGGTAGAAAAGTAATAGTAATAAACCCTAAGTAGTGTAATGCAATACACTAGCTTATTTTACCTAATGGAGTAAATGGTAATTATCCCAAGTAATGGAATATTACTCTAACATCCCCCCTTATTACATTATTTGGGTAATACATACATATCCCTCTATACAATAATATTTGGGTAAAAGTATATAACTGCCCCAATACAGTGAAGAAGATGTTGATCTGCTGGCTCTTTGCTCTGTCACAGTGCTATGGTTGCTGCTAAGCAAAAAATGGGTCATTCCTCACTTTGTCTTCACGCCAACAAATGTATTTATGGTAATAACATCATCCAAACGATTTGCATGGGTAACCAGCCACTGCAATTGCTAGGTGTAGTAGAATAGATCACTTCATACAAGGTTCATTCATTTAAAATATGAATTTGCAAAATATAAGGTAGCTAAGGTGTCAGTTGCTGCCGAAAAGGTACCATTATAAGTTCCCCCCTTCTTGTTGCAAAACATAGTGTAATAAATTTTTGAAGGAAGTGTGACTAAGGTGTCAGTCAAAGCCGAAAATGCACCCTTATAATTCATCGTCCATTTTTACAAAAAATTGTGAAGAAAAGAAATGGATATCCCCCCTCAATTGCTAAAAAGTGTGCAACGTAAGAGTGTTGTGAAGGATTTTACAAATATTGCCTCCAAAAAAATTTTACATCACAAAAAGTTGCTCCTCTTGTTATAAGTACTTCAAACACCTAGAATTTGCTATTTTATGAAGCCAAAAAGAGGTACAAGCACCCCTTATTGCAATGTCTTCAAACAAAATACTTATGCTATTTATGAAGCCTAAAAGACAAGAGAGAGAGAATATGGTGCTTTTGCCCAAGGGACACATGTGTTTTCCCTCTACAAAACTGTTTTAGCAATTAGCACTCTGTGTGCTTTCTCTAAACCAGAATTAGAATATGAATTAGACACTTCACTAGCAATGTTGCTTTTGTTGTGATTTTGTGTTGTGCCTTTGTCTTTCTTTTTTTGCTTGTTTTTGAACCAACACCGATTGGTGTCACGGTTATTTTTTTTACAATATGAGAAAAACCGTTTTTGAGATTTTTGTCCCTTGCCTTTTGAGGATGATCCTCTCTTGTTATAGTTTTCTTTCTTCTTATCACCCTTATAGTTTGAATAAAGTGCATTATTCGACACTTCATCATTTTGGAGTTGGTTTGCTTCCTCAGTTTGAAGCAAATTGACTAACTCCACAAAGGTGACAACTCTTTGTGAAACATTAAGGGATGTAATCAACATTTTGTAGGATTCGGGAAGAGCTCTCAAGATAACTGAAGTTAAAATGGCATCTTCAACTTTGGCCCCTAAAGCATTAAGCTTAGTCTTTAGTTCTGTAGTTCTGCAGAGGAAGGTTTCTACTGACTCACCCAACTTCATATGCAATGTATGAAGTTGGGTTTGAAGGTTGAGAACCGTGGTTTGATTCTTTCCTTCAAAAATGGTGGACAAGGAATCCCATGCATCTTTTCCATTCTTTGCCTCACTAATGTGAGGTTGTACCTCATCAAAAATGGCTAGAAGGATTAACATGAGAATACAATTTTTCTTATTATCCCGTTCTCTTTTATCAGCTCCTAATGTTGTGGGTATTGGTGTAGTGCCAGCAACTAAGTCCCACAAGTCCTCTATAGTCAAAATGGCTTTTATATTAGTTTTCCAAGTTGTATAGTTATGACATTTTAGAAATTGAGATTCACTCAAGTATTTGTTAATTGTTGCCATGAGGAAGGTCCTACTATGAACTAAGATGATATTTCTTTCACTCTCAAGTGGTATTTAATGACACCTTCCTGAATTTTCTCTTGAAGAGAGATAATCAGGTGGAGGAAATTAAGCCAAACACATAAGAGTTTGAAAGGTTTAATTCACTCAAATAGCTATTTAATGGCACCTGCCTTAACACCCTTCAAAAAGGAATGAAAATTTGGAGGAATTTAAGCCAAACAAATAAGAGTGAATTAGGGGTTTTGTGTTGATTTAGGAGAGAATATCAAGTAATTTTGGCTTTAAATCTGTGCAAGGATTTACACAAATTTGTGAAATTTTGGGGTTTAGTGTGTTCTTGATTCTATGAATTATAATTGCAAAAAAAATAATGCAATAATAAAACAAGAATGCCCACAAAATTCTTATCACCTAGGTGTCGGATGCAACCAAAAATGCACCTAATTGGCCAATAAAGGTGTCGAGTAAAATCGAAAATGTGCCTTTTAATTTTTGCAACAAAATGTGTATTTGTGTTGTGCAAAAAATTGATATTTTTATGTCTCGTACTTTGTTTTACAATTTTGCAAAAGAAGTACAATGTTGTCTTGCCCCCCTAAAGTTTGCAAAATTAACAATTTGGAGCTCTCCTTCCAAGACAAGTCGACACACGACCCGCATTTGGAAGGCTTCCAGAACTAGTCGACAAACGACTTAGTTTTTGATGGACCCAAGGTTACAATTTCTTCTCAAATTTTTGCAAAAAAGAATGTGCAATTTTATGTTTGATATCCCCCCTTGGAGAAAAAACAAATGCACACTTTGCCTTTGAATATTACAAAATTTTAAGTCTCCTTGTTTTCAAATTTGCAATAAAGAATCAATTGTTTTGATTTTATCCTTCTTTGAAATGTGCAAAATAAACAAGGTGTTGAGAAGAGAGTAAGGGTTTTTTTTTTTAATTATTTTGCAAAGAAAATATAGGTGCTATTCCTTATCTTATATCTCCTTTTTGTGGAGAAAACAAAATCTCCTTCTTTGAATTTCAATATTGCAAAAAAAATCCCTTAAATTAAAATTTTAATGTATAAATCTAATGAGTTCTAGCTTAAGTTAAATTAAAAATAAAATTAATTTATATAAAAAAAATCACTTTTAATAAATAAATTTAAAAAAAAGATTTTTATATATATAAAAAAATTAAATTATTAAAAAAATAAACTAAAAAACAATTAAAAAAATACAAAAAAAATTTACCTTTTTTTTTTTTTTTTACCGCTGCGCCTTGCAAAAGGAGTGTTTGTGGCACCGTCAGGAGTCAAACTCCTGACCCCATGACCATTAGCCTACCGATTGGTGCTCCTGCCATTTGGGCTACGCCGCCTGATGGGAAGGGAAGGGAAATCCTTCCCTTTGATCCCTCCAGCGCGTGAAACACAAAAAAAAAATTGTGTTCCCTGTTGGGGATCGATCCCGTGACCCCACGGCCGTAAAGCGTCCGACTGGTGCTCCTGCCAGTCGGGCTATGCCACCCGACGGGAAGGGAAGGAAAAACCTTCCCTTTGATCCCGTCTACGGTGAGAAACCCGAAAAAGATTTGGGTTTCCCCGCTGGGGATCGAACGCGGGTCCTGCGTGCGTGGAGCGTCTTGGGCTGGCGGCTTTTTTCCAGTCTCGCTCCGTTGGCTGATCCGTCAGCCAACATGAGTAAGGCTTCCTTAAAGCCTTAGTCATGCGTAGGTTTTTTTTTTTAAATCTTTGGGAATTTATCCCACATGCACCCGATGGGCGCAATCAAACTTGTTTAAAAAAAAATCATGCCCACGACAATTCTCCTGCACACATGTTCGCACGGGACCTGAGATGCCACGCATCCATGCAAGAAAATAAAATCATGCCTCGAGATTTGTTTCTACGGGCCGCCACGTTAGCAAGTCATATGCCTCAAGAAGCGTGTCGTAGCGAGCCAGTCAGCCTACAAGCTGCCACGTCCAGCTTGTTCAGGTTCCTCGGGAAGCATACCCGTCAACTCCTACAGGTCGACTCGGGAAGCGAGCTGGTTAGCTTGCGAGCCGCCTCGTAAAGCATGTCAAATTTGAATTGTGGGCTACCTCAAAAAGTGTGCCTATTCTAGGTCGGGTGGAACGAGCGAAGCTCGTATTAGGCCACCCAGCTCTGATGCCAATGATGATACAAAAGGTAAGATTAACAAAATAATAATCCTAATGCTCATTAACCTTAGCTTTAGAATAGCTTTAGGTTTAAATAGGTTACAAAATAGGAATTTAACAATACATCCTACTTCCAAGCTAACCAACGCGCTATTGAGGATAGGGCGATAGACTAGGACTAATAACCCTAGGATATTTAACATAATTACCATTAGATATTTAATACAGTAAATATCTACATGGTAAGTGGTAGAAAAGTAATAGTAATAAACCCTAAGTAGTGTAATGCAATACACTAGCTTATTTTACCTAATGGAGTAAATGGTAATTATCCCAAGTAATGGAATATTACTCTAACAGACAATACTATTGCTACACCTTGCTCAACAATCTCCCCCTTTGGAATTGTTGGCAACACATGTGCAATTTCCTGTAACTCTTCTCCTCCTTTGACAATAATACCAAAAGGCTGCTGCAGACTCCCCCTGAGTCCATCCACAACATTCTCAGGCAAACATTATTACACTTAGCAAAAATCATAAACATAAGCAAAAAGATAATCAAATACATAAATGCTCCACCTGAGAATGTGACCCATGTAGCTAGTCAATTCTTGGGAAGTGTGACCACTCCCAATTTATTGTGAAGGTACTCAAAAACTTCCTTGGGTAATGGTTTTGTGAATATATCCGCTACTTGCTCTATAGTTGGAACAAAATCCAACTTAACCTCACCTTCCGCAACTTTCTCCTTCAAAAAGTGATGCCGGATAGCAATGTGTTTTATGCGTGAGTGCATAACTAAATTCTTGGAGATGTTAATGGCATTGGTGTTATCACACTTAACTGATATTGGCTCACTAAAGTTAATACCAAGATCTTTCAGGGTTTGTTTCATCCATAATACCTGTGTACAACATGTTGTCGCTGCAATATATTCTACCTCTACTGTGGATAAGGAGACTGACTCTTATTTCTTACTATGCCACACGACCAACCTGTCTCCAAGATAGAATGCACCTCCACTGGTACTCTTTCTGTCATCGACACATCCTACCCAATCTGCATCTGATTATGAAATAAGGGTGAAGTCCTTACCTTTCAGATACCATAATCCATACTCCATAGTATCCTTGAGGTACCGAAGAATCCTCCTCACTGCTGTCACATGAGTCCCCTTGGGACTAGCCTGAAATCGTGCTACCATGCATACTGCTTGTAAAATATCTGGTCTGGTAGCTGTCAAATACAGTAAGCTCCCAATCATAGATCTGTACATGGTTTGATCAACAGGTGGAGATTTGTCATCCTTCCTCAACTTGCAACCTGTCATCATGGGAGTGCTAACTGGCTTAAAATCCTCCATTGTGAATTTTTTAACATCTCTTTCACATATTTAACTTGAGAAATAAATATGCCCTTCTCATTTTGATTAACTTGCAACCCAAGGAAATACAACAGTTCACCAATCATAGACATTTCAAATTATTTCTGCATCTTATTTGCTAAATCTCCACATGACTCATATTTGCTCCTGCCAAATATGATATCATCTATGTAAACAACAAGAACAATAAGATGCCCATTTTCTGTTTTGACATACAAATTACTATCCACCATACCTTTCTTAAACCCTTGTTGAGTGAGATAGTTGTCTAGCCTTGCATACCATGCTCGGGGTA
The DNA here is from genome assembly GCA_028583015.1 of Wollemia nobilis. Classification (NCBI taxonomy): domain Eukaryota; kingdom Viridiplantae; phylum Streptophyta; class Pinopsida; order Araucariales; family Araucariaceae; genus Wollemia; species Wollemia nobilis. The sequence goes on from JAQPPZ010017255.1 coordinate 1,106,368, forward strand.
CCTATTTTAAGCCATATAATTATTTCTTCAACTTGCAAACCAAGTTGGGATCATCACTAAGTTGGAAACCATCTGGCTGCTCAATATAAACTTCTTCTTCAAGTTTCCCATTCAAAAATGCTGATTTCACATCCATTTGGTAAACTTTGAAATTCTTGTAGACTGCTAAAGCCAAAAACATTCTAATTGCCTCTAGTCTAGCCACTGGTGCAAAAGTTTCCTCAAAATCAATACCTTCAACTTGTGCATAACCCTTACATACCAATCTTGCTTTATTCCTGACTACATGTCCATATTCATTCAATTTGTTTCGAAAAATCCATTTAGTACCGATTATATTTTTATTTGCAGGTCTAGGTACTAACCCCCAAGTTTCATTTTTCTCGATCTGATCTAATTCTTCATTTATTTCTTTCATCCAAATTTCATCTTTGCTTGCGTCAGCAATATTTTTGGGCTCAATGCTGGATAATAGAGAGTAGTTGCTTACTACTCTTCTTCTTGTTTGAACACCAACTGTGGGGTCTCCAATTATTTGCTCTCTGGGATGATTTTTCTGCCAACTTGCCTGTTTTGAATTTCTTATTTTCTTCCACTTCTGAATCACAACTTAAATCATCTGAGTCAATTTTCTATTTCTTTTCCGTTTCGTTTTCCTCATCTCCTTCAATAACCTCTTCATAAATTGGGTAGTTTGATTCATAGCTAATTACTCGTTCCCTACATTCATCAAACTTAACATCGACACTGTCTACAATTTTCTTTAGCCTCTTGTTGTATCATTTGTATGCTTTGATTTTTGACGAATAGCCAAAAAAAATACCTTCATCCGCTCTATCTTCAAACTTGCCAAGATTATCTTCAGTTCTTTTGATGTAACACTTGCTGCCAAAAACTTTGAGGTATTTTGTTGTCGCCTTTTTACCGAACAACAACTCATAAGGATTTTTGCTTTCATGTGTTCTCAGCATGTACCTATTTTGAATATACACCATAGTATGGATTGCTTCTTTCCAAAATCTATCATCTACTTTGCTCTCAGTCAACATAGTCCGTGCCATTTCCTACACTGTCCTGTTCTTTCTTTCTACCACACCATTCTGTTGAGGTGCCCTGGATACTGAAAACTGTCTCCTAATACCATATTTTTCATAGTACTCTACAAACTCCTCTAAAATGAATTCTCCTCCTCTATCTGATCTTAAAAATTTGATCCTTTTTCCTATTTCATTCTCAACTAGGTTTTTGAAAATTTTGAACATTTCAAAGGCTTTTGATTTCTACTTCAAAAAGAATATCCATGTCATTATGGAATAGTCATCTATACACAACATAAAATATTTGTCACCATTTATGCTTTGCGTTCTCATGGGTCCACATAAATCAGTATGTATTAGTTCCAAAGGTTTGCTTGTGTAGTATTCTTTTGTTTTGAACTTAACTCTAGTTTGCTTGCCCTTTTTGCATGAAGCACAAATGCTATTTGATGGTTTGCTAATGGTGGGAATATCTCTCACTACCTTTTTTGAGCTGATCTTTACTATATTATCAAAAATGATATGACCAAGCCTCTTGTACCACAACCAATTTTCTTCTTCATGTCCAATAAAACAAGCTCCTTTTGAAGTCTCTGAGAGCGTGTACAGGTTGCCAGATGTCCTTGATCCAGTTGCTATCAATTTTCCACTATTTTTTTTTCTAACTTCATAACCCTACTTCTTAAACACTACTTCATGACCTTTATCACAAATCTGACTTACACTCAACAAGTTATGTTTCAGACCATCCACAAACAAGACTTCTTCTGACTTGATTTTTCCGTCACTAATCTTAACTGAACCTTTGCCAACTATCTTAGCTCCATCATTAGTTCCAAACTTTATTGAACCACCTTCATATTTCTGTAACTTCTCAAATTTCTGTTTGTCACCTGTCATATGACTGGAGCATCCATTATCAAGTATCCATGGTACATATTTATTCTGTGCTTTAAAAGCTGTTTGCACAATCAAAGATTCATTTTCTTCCTTAAGTCGCTCTTTTTCTTTCCACTCTGTTTTGACAACAGTTTTGGGCTCTTGTTTTGAATTTCCATTTTTAGTAGCTTGTGCATGTTTTTCGAGAAGTTTTCTATTTTGTCTCATCCTATTTGGTTGAAATTTTCTTCCCTAAAATTTATTTGAAGCAAATGTACTTCGATAATTTCTTGCAATGTGCCCAAAATTATGATAGTTATAACATTCTACTGCATAATTCATTAGAGGTGAAAAAGCATTTCTACTGGTGAAATTCCTTGGTCCTACATTATAATTGCAGTCTAAAATCTTATGTCCATAACCATTGCATTTAAAACAGAAACCATAAAAGGGATAATTGAACCTGGGTGATTGTCTTTGCCATGTTGTCGTATGATCCATGAATCTTCTTCTTCTTTGATGCGTGAAATTGGTGAATCCATCATTGTCAATTCTCCTTTCGTGCTTGGCATTATTGCTTTCTTTTGCATGAGTCATATTTTCTTGATCAACCTGTTTCTTATCTTCATTCTTTATGGATTCTACATTTCTGGCCTTTGATCCATTTGATGATTCTCCTTCGACGAAGCCCAGACCAAATTTGATGCCTACAGGCCTTTCGTCATTTATAATCTTATCCAACTTCATAGAAATTTCTTTGCATTTGTGATAACAACTAATTTTACGATCCATCTCTTCTATCTACATCCGTAAACCAACATTCTCTTCTTCTAGTTTGCAGTAGTAATCTATTTTTATGGTTATTTGTACTTCGAGATCTTCAGATATTTTCTTGTACTCTTCTATCTGTACTTTCAAACTGGTTATGATTTTTTTTGCATCCTCAAGATTTCATGAAAGTTTATTATTCTTTTTCCTCTCTATTTTCCACTCTTCAAGTGCAACGATCAACTCACATTCTAGATCTACTTCAGCCTCAGAGTTTTCATCACATACTTCAGAGTTCACTCCTTTTGTCTTTTCTAAATTTTCTTCTTCAAATGCCATGAAAAGAGTTTCACCTGTTTCCTCTTCAGAATCCTCACCGGAGCTGTCTTCTGATGAACTGGCATTCCTGGAGATGAAAATTTTCTTCTTGAAGTTGCCTTTTCTAAAATTTGTTTTCTTCTTCCAGTCACTTCTTTCTTGATGCGATCCTTCATCACTTTTGTTCTTCTCATTAAGTGGAAATTTAGTAGAAAAATGCCCAACGCCTCCACATTTGAAACACTTAAACGATAGCTTTCCTCTATATTTTCCTCTTCCCCTTTTTAGTTTTCTAAAAAAGTTTGCTTCCATTTCATCTGATGTCTCTTCTTCCTCGGACTCTTGTTTCGCATTTTTATTTTTAAGGGCTTTAAAAACTGCTTCTCTGTCTGTGGGTTTAGATCTTTCTATTATCATCTCATATGCAGTAAAAAAACCATGCATCTCATCCATAATAAAATAATTTAGATCTTTAGCTTCTTCTATCGCTGAGACTTTAGAATCAAATCTTTGAGGAAGAGATCTTAATACCTTTTTCACGATGATAGAGTCTCCAATTTCCCCGTCGAGTCCTCTAATCACATTGATGACTTCATTAAATCTCAACATATATGCCTCTATGTTCTCATCGTCATTCATCTTTAGTGCTTCGAACTGAGCTCGATGAGTTTGTAACTTGGCCTCCTTGATCTTATCGTCTCCTTCATGAATACTCTTCAGTTTGTCCCATATTTCTTTTGCCATTTTACAACTCATGATCTTTACCAGTTCACTGTCTACTAATACACACATGATAGCATTATTTGCATTTGAATTATTCTCAAATGGTTTCTTTTCGTCAGCCTCTTTTGGAGGAGTGATGGGTATTGTGTATCCACTAACTACTGAATCCTAGATGTCGTATCCCAAAGCATAGAGATATGTCTGCATCTTGATTCTCCAGAACATGTAATTAGATCCATCAAACAATGGTGCTTTGTTTGATGAGAACCCTTCACCACCTGCCATTGTGTTACTTCCAAGATCACCCTAGTCGGTTAAGATTGTTTAGGAACTTGGCTTTGATACCAATTGTTAGACTTACAACAATACTGAGAGGTGGGGGTGAATCAGTGTAGATTTTTAAGAACTTAAATCTACAACTCTTAATGCTAAAATAATGAAAACTTAAAACCAGATACAACAAGTATAACAAGAGAGCATCACACAACACAAGATTTTAACAAGGTTCACCAATGTGGCTACTCCTCAAAAATGACTGCTTAGACTCCCATCCAAATCCAGCCTTTGCAAAGCAACAACTTTTACAATCACTTTACCAGCACCCACTAGAAGGAGCACCTACCCCCTGTTTTATCTGCACCAACAGAAACAAGAACCAACCCCTAATTTACCAACACTAACTAGAAGGAACACCAACCCTTGATTTATCTGCACCAACAAAAAGGAGCACCAACCCCTGATGCCAAGCAACAACTTGGACTTCAATTTTGAATCTATAAGTTTTGATAGGGAAATACCTTCACTTTTACAAGACCCTGACTGGTCTATTGATTACTCAATCTCTCTCACTATTTGCAAGACACACGCATCTACTGCACTGCTACATCCAAACTTAGCAACCGACTTCGCCCTTTGCACTCTCTACGCACTCTACTTTCTCTGTGCACACACTTTGCACACTCTGTGTCGTTGTAGTCAAACTTCATGATCGTCTTTGCCCTTTGCACACTCTGCTCTTCTCTGCGCACTCACTTCACACTTAGCATGATTTGACACGACTTCCTCTCTGCTAACTTATGGGCGTATTTCACACATAATCGATGACACAACAATTCTCCAAACAACCCTCCTTTTATAACAGTATTTTCAAGATGAAAACCCTAATTTTAGTCGATTGTTATTGCAAATGTAAACCCTAATCTTAGTCGACTTTCATAACAACTGTAAACCCTAATCTTAGTTGGCTGTCATCGATCTTCATCGGCTTCAACTCAAGAAGATGTTCGGTTTAACTATCGCTCGAAGATTTCATTCTAGACAGACCTTGTAACTGCCATACTGACTTTTGATCACTCTTCGTATTTCAGCTGTATGAAATCACTCTGTAACTGCCCCTGTAAATGTCATAGTGATGTCGGTCCACTGTCATACTTCTCATTTCAGTTAGGTTATTCTTCTTGTCTTGTGCACTTATGACCTATCATGAAATCATGACATTTTTGCCTCTGTAGCTTCTTTTGTTGTTGTTGCCATGAAAATACATGTCGCGATATCGCAACATTTTTGCCTCTTTGAATTTTTCTTGGCTTTTGATCGCAAAAATATAACATGTCACAATATCGTGACACTTTCACCTCTGTACGCATTCTCTATCCTTTTGTCGTGATATCACGACACTTCTGCCTCCGTAGACTTCGTCTTTTATTTTGTCACAATATCGTGACACTTCTTCCTTCATAGACTTCATATTTTCTTTTGTCGTGATGTCATGACACTTATTATTTCATAGGCTTTGACTTTGCTTTTGTCGCGATATCACGACACTTCTGCCTCCATAGTCTTCCACTTAGCTTTTGTCGTGAAATTGCGACACTTCTGCTTTTGTACTTAACTTCTTTGCTTTTGTCACGAAATCATGACACTTCTGCCTTTGAAGTCCTCTTCTCTACTTTTGTCATGAAATCGTGACACTTCTGCTTTTGTACTTCACTTATTTGCTTTTGTCATGAAATCACGACACTTCTGCCTTCGAAGTATTCTTATCTACTTTTGTTGTGAAATCATGACACTTCTACTTCTGTACTTTACTTCTTTGCTTTTTTTGCGAAATCACGACACTTCTACCTTCGAAGTCTTCTTTCTGCTTTTGTCGCAAAATATGGACACTTCTACTTTTGTACTTTACTTCTTTGCTTTTGTCGTGAAATCATGACAGTTCTGCCTTTGAAGTCTTGCTCTCTGCTTTTGTCATGAAATCATGACAGTTCTGCTTTTGCACGCTTCCTCTCTTTCTTTTGTCATGAAATCACGACACTTCTTCTATCTTACTCTTTCTTTTGTAACATGTCACAAAATCGTGACACTTTTGCTTTCTTTCTCTTTCTCTTCTGACTTGTCGCAAAATCGTGACACTTTATCTTTCTTTCTCTTTCTCTTTTGACTTGTCACGAAATCACGACACTTTATCCTGCTTTCTCTTTCTATTTCAACATGTTGCAAAATCATGACAGTTTTTCCTGCTTGCGCTTTCTCTTCGAACTTGTTACGAAATCGCGACAGTTTTTTCTGCTTGTGTTTTCTCTTCGAACATGTCACGAAATCATGACAGTTTTTCCACTTGCATTTTTCTCTTCCAATATGTCATGAAATCGCGATAGTTTTTCCACTTGCCTTTTTCTCTTCCAACATGTCACGAAATTGCGACAGTTTTTCCACTTGCCTTTTTCTCTTCCAATATGTCGTGAAATCACGATAGTTTTTCCACTTGCCTTTTTCTCTTCCAATATGTCACGAAATCGCAACAATTTTTCTACTTGTCTTTTTCTCTTCCAATATGTCACGAAATCGTGATAGTTTTTCTTTCTTCTCAACATGTCACGATATCGCAACAGTTTTTCTTTCTTGCTCAACATGTCACGAAATCGTGATACTTTTCTTACTTGTATTTTTCTTTGATATTTTGCATATGGGCCACTTCGGTCTTCTTGGAAAGAAACTGTACATGCTCTGAATAGCTTCTAAACTTCTTATCCACTACATATACCGATCTATCTGACTGTGTTGACAATAATGACAATACTGTTACTGCACCTTGCTCAACAAAGGTTTTAACTGAACTCGCATCATATGGTTCTTCCATGTGCAATATCACAAGATCTTATCATGATCTATTTTTAATCCCTCACTGCACACTATGTGCCCTAACAAATTTCCATATGGTACCATCAGGTAACACTTTCTAGGGTTTAATGATATCTATGTGTTTCTTCACCTACTCATACATTTACTGAGGGTAGGAAGATGCTCCTTGATCTTCCCATAAATGGACCAATCATCCAAAAATACTTTGAAGTTTCCCATTACCAAATGATCAAATATATACAATATGATGTGCTAAAATGTATTTGGGACATTACAAAGCCCAAATGGCATTCGATTATACGCATAGATGTCATTCTCCAGAATAAATGTGGTCTTCGACTTATCTTCCTTAGTTATGCTTATTTTATTATAACCCAAAAATCCACCCAAAAATGAATAGATCTCATGTCCTACGACTTCCTCCAATATGGAATGTATGAAGGGAATAGGGAAGGGATCCTTAATGGTAAATGCATTTAGACTCCTAACGTCCACACATATTTTGATTTTATATACTTCCTTCAAGGTGACCACTATAGGTGATACCCATTTACTAGTTGTAACCTTGAAGATGATTCCTGCCTACAACATCTTCTCTATCTCTACATTCACTAATGCAATGTATTTTGGATTCATCCTATATGATCTTCTCCTTACTAGTTGTGCTCTAGGCATTAGCGTGATCTTATCAACACATAAATTAGGTAGTACTCCCTTTAAGTCCTTCTAAGTCCATGCAAAGACATATTTATATTTCAATAATATCTTAAAATTTACCGTTTTTAATATAGGGTTCCAATCATCACCATAGTAAATCATCCTGGGTTCATCCTCTATCCTTAGACTGATGTCCACTATCCGAGGTCCTTCATATTTTATATTATCCCTTATAGATTTGTGATATGGATTAAATTATCTATCCATGTATTTGGACATAGGAACTAGGGGGTTCCTATGTATTGGCTTTGACAAATGTATCAAAAGGAATTGGTGATTCCTTGTATGTAATTTTAATGGAAATGATTAAATCAATAAAAGGAAAAAAGTCATTTTTGAGGTTGGGTTTATTCCCATGAGATTTCCTAGGATACACTCTATATCACATGTGCTATTATTACTTGTTCATTTATGATCTTGTTTCTTATCGTTTTCTAGAGGTAGCTTTTTGTGGTTGCATTGCTCTAAATTATGAAAGATGATTATGGTTATGAATTTATAATGAAATGCATGTGAATGGTTTTTATATGTTTAATCCTTGTAAATCATAATGGCTATGCTCATGGGTTTGACTAGAAGGATTAGTAGAGATAAAGAGAGGGATGATGACCATCCACATTACACTTAATGCACCTATGTAGAACTTACATTTGGTGTAGGAATAAGCGTACCCTCCTTGTAGACTAAGAGGATTAAGCTAGCTCATCATAGAGATGAGTTAGATAGCTTATTTTCATGGCACTTAGTGTACCCTATATAAGTAGTGTAAAAATAAAAATTATCTCTTGAGTTGGGTTGGAATTTTCGGGTTGTTACATATTCGATCTAGTCATAGGCTAGCTGACCCTATAATTACTTTTGATACTTCACCATATGTCTTGCAAAGATGGCATTTCATCTCACAACAGTATATATGGTGAATTTCTCTAGGACTAAAAAAAAAACTTATGCCAAAAGGAACTTATAATATTTTGTACAAGAGCACGCATCTAATATCGTATTTCAGAGATATTTAATAGTCTGTTTTAAAAAGGAAGAAAGAGAACCTATTTTCAAGTTGTTAATACGTATATAAGAGAATCTTAGTAATCTCTTTTCTCCTAATAATGAGCTTTGAAAGCTTTTAAATAAATTGGTTGGCCCCTTCCCCAATTCATTTTGAGCATGAATAAAAGAGGGAACTACCAAGACGATTCTATACAGATAAATAATAACCTTTATCCCACCCCCACAATGAAAATATAAAGGTAAAGGCCCTTTTCAACATGGGGTCCCCATGTTTTAAAGGTAAAATATTTTTGTGTTAAAATAGAAGACACAAAGTATTCCTTACTTAAGAGGGATTACCACAAAGAAGAGAGAGAGAGAGAGAGAGAGAGAGAGAGAGAGAATGAAATCTTGAAAGAAACTAGAAAAGAGAGAGAACTTCTGAAATAAACTACAAAAAAGATAGAGCACTCACATAAACTACAAAAAATAGATCATAGAATCGAAAAGAAAATACTCAGCAACATTGATTGATCAAGAATATCAGACAATCATTATACACAATTATCTTTCAATATTATTGTGTGCTTTACTGAAGGTTTCACATAATACAAGTACAAATAACTATAGAAGATAGAGCACTCCTTAGCAACACTGATTGATTGGTTGATCTACATGATTAATGTATATAATTAACTTACCCTTCTCTAGAGATAAAATCCCTCTAGACAAGATGATCTACAAGTATATATTACCCCATTGCAATCAAAATATTCTATTAGTAATTAGACTGGCCACAATCAAATCTTCTTTTATAAGGCTTATTCCATAAGACCTCTAGTGAGAGAGGACAACTCAGAGGAGAGAGAGTGAACTGCAAAGAGGGAATATGCCAGAAGGAAGAGAATTGGGAAATATGGCAGACCTTGGGGAGAGGAATCAGACAATCTTGAACTTTGAAGATGATCTCTTGTTAGATCATCTTATATCATTTCATTCAAAAAGCTTTTAAAAGAGATTTTGAAGAAAGAAAGAAAGAGAGGCTTTTAGAGAAATAAAAAGAAAGGGATCCAAGAGGCTTTTAGAGAAATAAATGGATCCTTTTATAGTCCAATTTTTTTTTAGCGTCTGTCTATGTGGTAACTTTCATGGATTCATAAGTACAATGTGCAATTATAAATTTAAAAGTAATTAAAGGTGTGAAGGAATATTGGGATGCAAATTTTTTTAAAAAAGAGGTGAAAGCAGTCAAGCTTAATATAGGTAATCATCTTCATTTTTATTAAGCAATATAAAATCCTTTAGTTGCAATAAAAATTATAGTATAAAGTGTATCCATTACAATTTATGATTTCTAAAGCAACCTAATAACTAAATGAGTATGGAGGATATCAATGGAAAATTAGGGTTTTTAAGGTGGTATTAAAAAGTAATTACTATGGAGGATCATTCTTGCACTTTAGGGTTTCCAAGGTAACATTTAGGTTTATTAGAGTAGCATAAGAAATTAATTACTATGGAGGATCATCCTTCTACATAACGGTTTTTGGGACAACATAAAGAAGTGTTTGTGAGTCTATTCTTTGTGCTTTAGATTTTCTAGGGTAAATAAACCTGCAAAAGATATGTCTCATTATGAATAGTATGATAAGATAAAAGAGATTGATGGAAATGAAAATATTGATGGGAATTAAAAAAAGAAAGAAAGACCCTCAAAGCAAGAATAAAGAAAAAATAAACTCAAAGGGATATTTATTTTTAAAACTTGAAACAAATATCATATGTGTTAACAATAAGTGGGGCTAAGCCCACAAATAAAAATAAAAAGGAATGATAAAAATGGTATCATGGAATATTAGGGGTATGAATAAGAATCCTAAAATAGAGTTAGTAAGGAGTGAAGAGTTTTTTATAGTCTTGAGTTTATTATAATACAAGAAATAAAAGTAAATCTTGAGGAATGTCAGGATGCATTCAAAAACATTTGGAAGATGGGGCTTTGTTTAGAAATTTCTTCTAGATGAGTTATCCAATATATTATGATAATTTGAAATAAATAAAAATGATATGGAAAATTGCTAGAAACAAATAGTAGTTGGGTTGTTGGACTATATTGCAAGAAAGAGGAAAACATCATAGTTGGGGTTATAAATATATATGCCTCTACTATAGTTACTTTTTATAAAATTCATTATAAGGACCTTAGTATATGTTTATCAAATAAAATTAAGATTCATAATTATGATTTATGGATTCTTGGGAAGGACTTCAAAATAGTTATATCTCCTTCAAAAGTACTCCTAGATGGTCTAAATCAATGTGATATTTTTCTTTATTTATCAATTAAAATAGCCATTGAGATGTTATTTCGTCAATATTTCAATATACATAGGATAATAGACACATTGGGTAAACTCATATAACAAAATAATTGTATAGACTTTTGTCATCCAACCTATGGTTACAAATAGAGTATAAAATATCTTCAAACAATCTACTGTGACCAATATCAAATCACAAACCCATTTTCTCAATATATATATTTTACTCAATCATAGTCATCTAATGCAATTTCAATTTCAATCTATGTGGCTCTAAGACCTTCATTTATTCCAAGTTGTTATGTTGTGGTAGGATAAAGCAATTTTTTTATCTTGCTAATTCTTAGATTCTTCAATCATTAAATTGTTGGATTAGGCTACATTATATACCAAGTTGGCTTGCTTAGTATAGCATAAGTATCTTCCATGTGAGAAAATAACTAAATTGGACTTATGATCCTTGTGAGTGGTTGTTGGAACTACTTCTCAATCTCACACCACTAAACTATGATAGTAATAACTCCTAACATTCCCCTTATTACATCATAGTTTAAAATTTCTTAGAGAGAAAATTTTGGAATGTTTTAAAGTCGATTCATCCATGTGGCTTAATGAAGATGTCTAAATGTTGTTCCTGAGTAGGGCAATATTTGAGCTCTAGTCTTAGCTCCTATTATTGGCTCTAGCTCTATCTCTAGAATAAAGGGAAATTCCCTCCTAATTCAAAATGATCCAAAACATGGATATGATTACTTGCAATAGTAGGAATGACCTCACTATGCTTCTTGAGTGGGAATATCCTCACTAAACATTTAGTCAAGGATAGGTATGAATTCTTCTATCCATGGTCTAAGGATTGAGATTCATACACCCGATCATAGATAATCAGTTATATTATTCTTGACTTATTTTTGTCTTATTGTCAATGGAGATAACCATGGGCCTTCTCATGTCAACTAATAGCTTTCTTTGCTTCTTCAACCACAAGTGTCCTTATGGGAATCTTCTCATCCTACATAATTGAATCAATAACTAGTTGTTACAACCACCAGGTGTTATATTACTATGAGGTTCACTCTATTATTTTTGTATCAAGCCTTCATTTCTCCTCATATCCTTATGAAATATTTAGTCAATTGGCGCTTGGATACAATATGCAAAAATTGATTATCAAGTACAATATTGAACTCTAGGAAGAATTAATATTTTCTCCTCCCTCAATATGAACCTTGCACTTGCATGATATTAAGGAGTATTGGATAACACTGATCATGCACCCCTATTACATAACTGATTATTTATCAAATGTAGTTTTAGTATGCATTATGATCATATTGATCATTCTCTTGTGAATAAGTGTTATAACTATTCACAAAGTATTAATTTTTTAATCAACTCAAAAATGATGAACCTCCTCCAAAGTCTTCATGGTGATGATCTTCGTCATGTAATTTTGATAAACCCTTGTGTTGTAACATGTGTTCTACTGTCATGCACCCTGTGACAACAATTGTAATGGCATATCACTATTACTTGTCTTAAACATTACTTGTTGTAGAGAGGTCAATCACATTTTATTTTTTATTCTGCATATTGGCCTTGTTCATCTAGATAAGTTGTTGCCTATGATAAGCAATGCATTCACTCTTCCTTTGTCTAGGAGCATAATGTGTTGCTGATGAAAATGGGATAATGTTAAGTGCCTTATGTGGGGACTCATAGTCCTTCTCCCTACCCTATTTTGAGTGGTTACTTCCCTTGAAAAATAGAACTTGATCTTCATATTATGATGGATGAAATTCCTTTTAATTTGGAGTTTAAGATTAGATAATATTTGGCATGATTTTTTATCTTAATATTGCTACTCTTTTTGCTTTGGTCTTTAGTGGGATTCTTTATTCTAAGACCTCTTTTAGAAGATGTTGGTCTTTGGTAGGATTTTTTAACTTAATATTATTTGAAGCTTCTTTATGTCAAAGCTTGAGGAATATCTTAGCGCTCTTTCCTCATTGATTTATTGATACCTACATTGGTTCTATTGTCTATCTAGTTCTCCTATTGGTTCTCTAATGGTTTGGGATGATTAACTGATGTTGATTTGGTATTGATATTAATTCAAGTGGCATCTTGAAGAGCTAATCATGTCTCGAATCCAACACCTATGGCTTCTACCTATGCAACCAGTTTTGAGTGTTCATTATGCCATCATGGGAAAAAATGATGGGCTCTTCCATCATTACTATTATCTGCTTTTTGCTTTGATGAATCCTATTGAACGTGGTCATAGGTGCCATGTTTTTTGTCAGTTTTCTTTACATAGCAATTATTTCATTATCTTCAAGGTGACTACTCATTATTACTATTTTTTTTGTGCACTTGTGCCATGCATATTTTACTGTAGTCAAATAATGAATGTATAATTGCACTTCATCTATTACACCAAACATGATGATCAATCATCCTTGCTATATGTCTTGTCAAATTTTATATGTTCTTCACTGTCTGTATTAGGATGGATAATGAACCCATTTGTAATATCCCATACTTATTTGAACTCTAATTAAATTATGATTTTGATCTTCCAAGTAGAATAGTTGTCTTCTCACAGTAGCTAGGAGTTCGGTAATAGGAAATTTGGTACACTACTAGCCATGTTATATCTTAAAAAAATTATAAAATTTTACTTCTACTAGATTAGCATCAAAAAATACTTTCCAATGAGTATACATAAGTGTATACTTAAAAACCTACAAAAATACTTTACAACAAGTATATATAAGCATATACTCGTAGGTTGATTGATGCTTTGAATTGAGAGAAAACAATGTCTCATTCCACAAAATAATTTGAGAATATTTTTCCAAATACTTCAAAATTTTAAAATATTATATGCTTCATTTTTTCATCTGCATTAAATATAGGAAAAAAGCAAACAATTAAATATTTCTACTAGCCTCCCCATTATGAATGTGGAGTAATTAATGGAAAGTGACTATGAATAGAGCCATGAAATATAGTTCCTCCAAGTATAAATGATAGAATAACCAGATTACACAGTTCAATTTTGGGGAGCTCATGTGCTCAAAATATTGGACATCATCATCCTTTCTATCTTAAATAGATCTTATACACCTATTGGTTCTTTGTTCCCAGGAAAATGTTAGATTATAGCAAGACCAATGAAATTATATTCTAGATGAAAGAACCGATGATACGTGTTTGTGCACACCTTGTGAATGATGGTTAGATTCGACTCTTTGAAGATCATGTGGAGGATATGCTTGCTTATGTTAGTCTTGTTGTAAGGTGTTGTCGTCACTTAATTTAACAATAATACACTTATTATAATATGCATAGTGGGCATTGGCCTATTTTGCCTATACACATTCCTATATTTATCATTGTCAATTTTGTAAATATCTTCCACTTTAAATGAGTGTGAATCCTGAATACCAATCTCCTAAGCTTTGCTCTAGTTCTATTTTTTGCTTCCCAAAAGGTGTATGCCTTCAATAGAAGTGATTGGATCTCTATGGGTCTGAGTGAGGAGTTTAGATCTCTATGGGTCCAAGTGAGGAGTTTGAAGGGATTGTCCTTGAAATGCATGACTTTGCCTTTTTTTATTACAAGCACATAACATATTATGAACACAATGCTTCCTCCATGACTCTTCACCATGGAATAACACCATGTTCTATGAATTGTAAACCATGAAATTTATTTCCAACATCTTCAAATTACATTGGCCATAGCGAGCATGTTGGCTACAACCATATTGGATGTCCTCAACTTCATATATAAAATTTAGGTATATTTCTTAAAGATAATGGTGAGGGTGACATGTGGCATCATCACATACCTTATCAAAAGCTTCAAAAATATCAATGTTGGGTTTGGTGAATGGTGTAAACAATAGTTCACGTTGTTTTGCATGGTTTGCATAACAATGGTAGCAACTCTTGCAGCCAACCACAAAATTGGTTCATCCATGAAAATTATGGAAGGATTTCCTATGAGTTAAACTAAAATTCTTAGCCCCTTCCATTGTTCTATGGATAAACTATTTAATTCAGAGATTCCAATAAGAGCTTCTCTCAAACAATTCAACTTTATAAGTTCTGTCATTTCCTTGATAAACATATTTCTTGTTTAAGAATCGACCTCCTTTGCAATGAGAAACCAAGAAGAATAGATGAGAAACTCGTAAACCATAACGTTGAAAAATTTGTCATTTTTCTCATAAAAATGTATATTGTGCCCAAAATATTTTCAAGGGCAGGGAACATCCCTCACTGGTATTGCTGAGGGGTTGCAACGTTTCTCAAGGATCCCATAATTACAATTACTTTGAACATTTTTTTTGACATAAGGTCTACATGGTATTGCAAATATTGCTATTTAGGCATTAATATACCTATATAAGCCTTGTAAATTTAATAAATTTCTCATTTGGGATTTTATATCACAATAGATAATAGTCATTTCCAACTCATAGGATATTTGATCATGTAGCTACTAATGAATATATCTAAAAGGTCCTTTGGAGGAGGAATAAATTGATGTTTTCCTACTAACTTGTGGTATTTCACTAAGAAGTTAGAGAAACTCTCTTCCTTGGCTTATTTAAGTTGGTATAAATTGCTAAGTATGGTTTTGTTCTCAACCTAGGCTGCAAAATGTTGTACAAATATCTCAACCACCTCCTCAAAGCTATTAAGAGAGTGGTGTAGTGGTTGTTAATACCACTTGAGACCAGTGATACTAAGGCTTTTAGGGGAAAATTCTAGCAACCATATCTTATCATAAGTGATGTCATGAAAAGCGATTTGAAAGAGTCTAATGTGCTCAATAGGGTCTTCCATATCCTCATAAATTTAGAATTATGGTGCTTGAAAATTTTGAGGGTAAGGGCAACTTCCTACCATGCGATATAGAAATTGGTTGCATATATATTTGTAAAAGAACCTATAACTAGGGGCTTGGATGATGCCCATACATTGTACAAGTTGTTTTACTATAGTGGCCAAGTTTTAATCCTAAGGATTTGGTTGGGTATGAGGAGTAGATTGCAAGGCCAAAGGTGTTTGATAAGAATAATATTGTGATATGAGCATAGTGTTACTCTTTCTTGGATTGTTTAAAATAATTAGAGGTTGATTAGGGATGGTATATGTGGAGTTTTGAGAAAAATTCTATTGATGTTGATAATATTTGAATAGGTATTAACAAAAATTATCTGAATTTGAAGGGTTGCAAGATAGTTCTAGGTTAGGAGGATAATATATACTTTGTTGATAGGCCATATAGGATAACTAACATTAACCCTTAATGGCTCCTCAATGGATATATGGAGGTAGGGTTGGCCAAAGTAAGTGGAACATGATTTGGACCATTGCCTATGAAAGTGGTGATGGTTGTAGAGTTAATATAATTAGCACTTGATGTATTAGGATCTAAAGTGTATTAATTGGGGTTTGCATCTATAGGATTGACACTAATGGGTGGTTGATTATATAATGAGTTATTACTTATACTAGGTTGGTTAAAGGACATGAAGCTAGAATTAGGTGGTTGAGAAGGATTTAAGGGTTCTTCTTTTTCAAATAAAATATATATATTGATATTTTCTGATATAATATGTTTATTGTGTTTTAAA
This sequence comes from Wollemia nobilis, assembly GCA_028583015.1. Lineage (NCBI taxonomy): Eukaryota > Viridiplantae > Streptophyta > Pinopsida > Araucariales > Araucariaceae > Wollemia > Wollemia nobilis. Next base: position 1,122,915 of record JAQPPZ010017255.1, read on the forward strand.
TAGGCTATTATATGATTCATGGAGTTAAAGGTTATCTTACCTTGAGCGTCCTTTTGAGGGTTGAGGGAACCCATTGTTGATTTATCATCATCCTCATCCTCAAAATTATCATCCCATATAAGATAGATATTAGGATACATTATTTGTTTACTACTATGAAGGTAATACCCTTTTTGGGGTATAATTTTAATGGTATAGATAAAAAAATCAAGATATTAGTCAATTAATTAATTAAATGTTGTAATTAAAATGGTATGGAAAAGAGAATAGAAAATGTGGCTAGCACTTCTATCTGCTCTTGATATACCTATCCTAGTAATATGCCTTAGGATGATATCTTGATACACCCTTCAATACATGGAATAAGCTTGGTCCCCTTGATACACATGACCATATGTGAGGACAAACCTTGAGGTATGTGCATAAGGAATGGTACAAGGATCAACCACACCTAGATACATGGCTAGAGATGATACATGAGAGGGCAAGTTAATTGTTAATCTTGATTGTCTTGAAAAAGAAAACTCTCTTTTAGCATAGTTCATCATTCAAACTTAAAAGCATACTAAACTAGTTCTTGTATTCTAGCATTTTGTGTGTTTATACATGGCATGCATTTTAGATGATTTTTTCTTTAAGTTTAAATAAATTTTATATAGATTAAGGCTTGATAAAAAGTCAAATTATCAATCCAAAACCATAGGTGTTTGTTGAATAAACCCATTGAACACCATTAAGCATAATATCAACAACACACTCACGCACCTTGATACACCATATGAAGTAGAGCCTAATCGCGTTGAATATTTCCACATATTCAAGGTCTTCTTTGGAAAGAGGTCCTCAAGCAAGGAAGCAAATATTCCTAGAAGATTCACCTCTTATGCACATGCAAGATTTCTGAATCTATATTTTAATGAACCGGATGTGAACTCTCTTTTTTACCTTAAATAAGATAAGAATTTCTCAAACTTAAACAAGATCATCTAATCATGTTTGCATAGCTTAAATCACATTAATTTAAGATAACAAGAACATAACCAAATTGTTAGTCTACTAGGGGAAGGATAATGACCCCTTGAGTAAACTAACATACAAACCATGGGGGGATATCCCTCCTGGCCAACATATTACAGTGGGCTAGCGAGAGTCATAAGGAGGGTAATTTTTCAAGGTGACATAAGGATTTTAAAACGTCTTCTCTCCTTTACTATAAGTACTTTGGAAAAAAACCTTTAATATAATTAACCATCTCTCTTTCCCAATATTATTCAATGGCCATCTTCTTAAACCTTACTAGTTCATTAAAATAGATTATCTTATTTTTTCAAATATTTTAAAAACCCAAAATATGCTATACAACTTGTAAAGTAGCTACCCATACAAAAATTTTGGTGGAATATTATGAAGAATCTAACACCCACAAAAATCCTAATCCCAATAAAGGAGATAAATATATCAGTCTTATTCACCCTTTAATCTCCTTACATGATGACCTTAATCATATAATCTCTTTGCAAGAGCATAGAGATGTTATCAATGAATTTCTTAATAATTATCAAGAGAAAACAACCCCTAAAACTCTTAGTCATATAATACCTTTTTTGCAACCACATAAATATATAATAAATTTCTTAATCAATAATTCAACCATGATTAAAATGGGACAATCGTAGAATCCCCTAATCACGTAATATCTCCCTCACAAGAATATAAAACTATCATCCAACAATGATGAAAACAGAAAAACTCCTAGTTTCCCTAATCAGCTATCAACCCTTTCACAAGAGCATGAATAAATTATCAATGAATTTCTTAATAACATTAACAATGAACAATATATTCCCTTAATGGAAGACTCCCTTAAGGATTGTCCTTTAGAATCTAATGTTGATAAATTGCCCTCTCATTATACTCCCACTTGCATACATAATCATGAGAACTGTCGATGATTTTTTATGCTGACACTGTTGTGTGCAAAAGCTTTATCCATGGCTTGAGAGGAACCTTCTCTCTCATGCACCCTCTATGTTTTCCACCTTCTCCTAAATGGAGATCCTCAAAATGTTGAGAATTGTCGATGTTTTGTTTAGGCTGGCACTGTTGTGTGCAAAAAACTAAGAAGTTCTATATGGTCAAATCTGCTCACACATCCTTGTTTCGTTATTTCTAGCTACTTCTCTCATGCACCCTCTATGTTTCCCAACTAAATGTGGTGAAGGATTTGCTTGATGACACAAATGAGGTAAAATAATTACAAATGGTAAGCCAAAGACTATGATGAAGATTACAACAACACGTTACATTTGGCAACCAAGAATAAAGTGAATCTTGAGGTTGGAATGTTTTTGTTGTATTTTCCTTTTGACTATTCCTTCAAAAATAATTGTGCTGCAATTTCAATCTAAATAACTAGTATTTTATTTGATAAAGTTTTTAATTTTTAAACTAATTTCCTTTGAAAAATGATTAAATTATCCATAAGTAACGTTAATTTTTTTTTATTATTTTTTTAGTTCACATGGGGGAGTGCATGTGTCTAGCTCAACTTTCAATTATTTATACTATATTTAAAATCAATTGAATAATAATTTTAATTTTTTAATTTAAAAATTTTACATATTTTTTAAATATTGTTATTTATGTAGTTTATAATAATTTTGTATAAGTTCATATTAACGTTTTTATTTTATATATTATATTATTTTTATTTTTTAATCAAATTTTAATAAATAAAAATTATTAGAAAAAAATAAATAAATCCTCTCCTTATAAACCTTATCTAATATAAAACAAATAATATTAGGTTGTCTAAAGGAGGTTATATAGAGAGGGGAATGGTGTATTGATGTAAGTTATTTTTGATAGATATGTTCCTTGAGAAACTTGTTGAAAAACTGGTCTCCTAAACTTAGAATGCGGTTTGAAATGCCCTGTAACTACGGATATTATGTTAAACCATATTTGTCTTTTAGCCTGTTTTGGATATTCTTCTGTTGTACTCCAAAGGCTATAAATTCTCATGTATCTGTCTTTTATCCACTTGAGAGATTTGTCTGTTACATATTCTTATGTGTCTATCTTTTATCCACTTGGGAGATTCTTCACTTACATTCCCAAAGCTATATATTGGGATGACTTATCATGAATAAATCAGTTCACTCTAATTCTGGCTCACATATGGTGTCAGAGCGAGGTAAATCTAGATATGATGTAACAATCGTCTGGATATCAAGGTGAGCCTCAGAGTGTTGAAGTTTGCAGACCTGTGCATAAGCAGTGTCATTCACAGTATTTTGGAGTTCATACACGGTGGAAAGAAGGTGATCTACCCAATGGAAGGCGTGAATTAAAAAAAAATAAAATAGAGCCAGCAGCCCCGCCCTAGGCATAGGCCCACGCAACCACCGCCCGTGAAGCACCACGAAACTACGTAGCCATAGAGCTACGCAGTCCCAGGCCGCCCACGCGAAGCCAGGGCCACATGCAGCAGCGCAGTGCAATGCGCTGCCCCACGTGCTGCCCCACACAAAAGTAGGCACAGCAGAGTCAATATGCCCTACAAAATTAGATCGCAATCGAAATAATAATAATAATAATAAAACGAGAAAAAAAAATCTCGCCCGTCCGCAGGCAGGCTCCAATTGAAAAAAAAACAATTTTTTTTTGTGCAGGCCGCACAGCCCACACGGCTGCAGCCCGTTAAAGTCGGATCTGTAGCAACGCAGAAGAACACTGCGTGCAGCTAGGGTGCAGTCTGTCACAGGCGGATCTGCAGCAACGTAGCCCCCCTACGCGGGCTGCGATCCAGGACAGCCGGATCGGGCCCTAATCGGCCTTGTCGTAGAAGTGTGGAGAGATGCTTCATTCGAGAAGCGTGGAGAGACGCTTCATCCGCGAAGCATGGAGAGAAGCTGGAGAGACGTTGTTGACTGCTTTGTTTGGTGGTAAATTGATTTTTGAGTGACAGAATATTTAATTTATTTTGAGGACCATTCCTTTTGGCATCATTGGGATGTCAAATCACGAGATTGACTTTGATTAAGAAGTTTAATGGACACCATATTTGAAGGTTTGGAGGTGCCCAAATTTGATGGGTATAACTATTGTTTTTGGAGCATAAGAATGAAGCATTTTCTGATTGCAAAAGGATTTTGGGAGATCATTAATGAAGGATATGAAGAACCTGCAAATTGGAGCTCTCTTGAAGGAGAGGAGAAAATATTGAAGAAGAAAGAGCAGCAATATCAAAATTGCTTGGCTCTCATGGATTTGAGGAGAGGCATGAAAGAGAAAACTTTCCCTCTCATTGCAAAATGTAGAACAACCCAAATGGCTTGGAGAGCATTGCAAGATGCTTATGGAGGAGATATGTGTAGCAATCTCCAAAGCAAGGAGGAGCCTTGTTTCTTTGAAGAAATTTTTGAAGAGTCTTATTGTGAAGATGCATGTGAAGACATGTCTTATGAAGAAGGCATGCATGATGAATTATTCCTTATGGAGGAAGATGATGGAGAAATTCTTCTTGAAGAGAAGAGAGAAGAAGGTGAAAATGTAACATGTTTATCAAGCATGTACATGGATGAGAAATGCTTCCTGGAGAAAGCATATGTTGATGAATTTTGTGATGAGAAGAAAAGAAGAGGTGTGTATTCCTCAAGAGGAAGAGGAGGAAGAAGAGGATTTGTAGCTGATAGAAGGAAAAGCAATGAAGAGTGTCTCATGGAAAAGGCACAAGATGTTGAAGATTTTGTTTGGGAAGCACTTGAAGAGTGCATTGTTGATCTTGAAGTTCCTCTACAAGAGGAAAATAAAAGTGTTGAAGTTCCTCCAAAGGGGGAGAAAAATGATGAAATAGAAAATGGAGAAGAAACCAAGATTGGTGAACTTCAAGTTATCATGACTTTGGAGGCATCATCAATGAAGGAGGATGGAGATCACTCACATGGAGTGACTACAGTGAAGGATGATGGTTGTCTTGAAGAGGCAACATTGTGTGAAGAATCATCATTGCAGCAATATGACATCTTGGCAAAAACAAAGGAAGGCTTTTGGATATCTACTCAACAAATCATTGGAGGTGATACTTTTTTGTTATTTGATTCATTTTTTATTGATTTCTTTGATAGATATTTTGTGGATAGTTTTGGAGTTGTTGTTTTGAAGAAGAAATATGGAGAATGTCTTATCAAGACATCATATGAAAACTTGCATTGTTTGCAAGAGGCACATCTCTCATGGAGAGCACAATTAGCAAGTTTTGAGACTTGCCTTATGAAGATTTCTTTTAAGACAAAGTTTGGGAGCTTGAGTCACTTGGACTCAAATGAAGGCAAAGAAAATGATGTGTTCAAAATTCCTTGGAAGGAGGAATATTGTAAAGACATTGTGAGGTGTGATTTTTTGAGTGATGATATGTGTGAGGTTGCATATGTAATAGGGCATTTCATGTCCATGTTTGTTTTGATATTTTGTGTGGAGATTTGTGAGAGAGTAGTTTGGTATAATCATCAGTATGAGATGATTAACACATACTCATGCGGAGTATGGTATTGTAATGATGTAAAAGATGATGATTTGCAAGAATGGTTTAAAGACCATAATGAAGATGGGAGAGAGTGGTTGTTGAAAACCACAATCCAAGAGACTTTTGATGAAGGGGGAGCTGATCATCAAAAGGCACCCAATTTTATTTTGTTGAAGAAAGCAAACTTAATGGATAGCCCGCAAGAAGAGCAGAAGTGTGATGGGTGCCAACAAAACTTTTTTGAGTTCTTAAATTTTCTACTTCAAAAGAAGAAGAAGCATAAACGAAGATCAGTTCATCAGTTTTAGATGTTTCAGAACTCATGAAATGAGTCCTTTCGACATAAAGGGCGAGAATGTTGAAAAAAATATCTCCTAAACTTAGAATGTGATTTGAACTGCCCTGTAACTGTAGAAATTGTGTTAAGCCATATTTGTCTTTTAGCCTGTTTTGGAGATTCTTTCTTTTATACTCCAAAGGCTATAAATTCTCATGTATTTGTCTTTTACCCACTTGGGAGATTCGTCTGTTATATATTCTCATGTATTTGTCTTTTACCCACTTGGGAGATTCTTCAATTACATTCCCAAGCTATATATTGTAATGACTTATCATGAATAAATTAGTTCAGACTAATTCTCGGCTCATAAAACTCGCCTTATGTTTGTCTAGCTCACATTTGATGGTGTTTAAAAATTTATGAATGTAATTCTAAATTGTTTATTTATTTTATAGTTTAGATTGTGAGAGAGTTTCTAAAATGACCTAGGATCCACATGAATGTAGTAAATAGAGTCAGGTTGACTCCATTTGATATAGTTGTGCATTGGTCAAAATTAGGATTTGAATCCCAAATCATTGAAAACTCTACACTGATTAAAAATATTTTAGAAGAAATCGGATGTTGTTAGGGTCAATCAAATGGGAAATAAATGGGAAAGAAATCAAAGTCTTAGAGGTGGACACGTTGATATCATCCTTGATTTCTACCATTATTTTTGTAGCTATTATTCAATTTCCATGTGGAATTGAGACGTTTGTAGCTATTATTCAAGTTCCACATGGAATTGAGAATGACAAAAATAGTGTACAGTATTGAGTTTCTTGATTGGCATTGAAAATCATCTTTCAATGCTTTTTAATGAATAATGTTCTTCTTTCTTTGCCTCCATCAGTGTGATGATTGTGTGGCTATTTCATGAACAATTTCAAAAATAGCTTTATAAATCTCGATCCCATAGTGGCCTATCTATCTGAATTGGGTTTGGAAGTTGCAATCATCACCACAAACATAGATTATGTGCAACCTTTGTGGTCATATAATACCCCTAAATATTCATGCTCTTAGGATTAAACACAATAAATAATTAAAAGCTTATGTTCATATATGGAAAAGCGTAACCGCCATAGTAATCATTATTTTGCTAGTGCTTATGTTCTTGATTTTCATGATTATGGCATCTCAAAATATTATTTACTATACAAATCCAAAAATACTCATGGTTCCACATTGCATGAGGCTCACCATGGTCCCGATATCACATTTACCTTTAATTTTATTGATTTATAGCAACATTGTTTTACAACAAAGTAAATTTAATCATGTTGGTCTTAGGGACAACTCAGCATTTTGGTCTTTGGCTTTTCTTTAGAAAGTCCAAGGTTCAAATGGTCGTGTGGATGAGTGTGTGAGAGGTGGGTGTGCGTATGGTTGTGTGTTTGGCCCTTATTGATAAGTTTAGCTCTCACCCTTATGAGAGATCATGGTTGGAATCGTTGTGTGGGTGAGTGTGCAAGGGGCTGTGTGTGTGTATGGCCATGTGTTTACCCATTATTGATAAGTTTACCTCTCACCCTTATGATATATCATGGTTGGAATGAGGATACCTGATCATAGGGGTTTCTCACTCTAACCTAAAAAAATAAAATAAATAAAATAATTATTTTGAAATTATATTTGTGTAAGGTTTTGTTGTTATTATTGTTGGACTTCCAAGCTTGCTTGTTTTGAATAAACAATATGCAACCTTAAGGAAAAGTATGATTAATTATGCTTTATGATCCATTTTAACCAACATTTTAACTAATCACACAACATTTGAGGTTTATATTGGTGGATTATAGATAAATATTAAATTTTTAGATATTTGTAAATAATATTTAATATTATTAGAATTTTAATTTTACAAATAAATTTTTAATATTATTATTTTTTAATGGTAGAGGTAAGAGTTTTTAAAGGATTCCCAATATTTTTATACTTTCTTTTAGCAATTAAACATTAAATCTCTAGAATCGGAACAAGCAAAGAGAAAAAAACACTTAAATAAAAAGCCACATAGAAAGACTTCATCAACCAAGACTAGTTAAAACATATCATTAAAGATTCAACACAAAATACCACTGTAGAGCAAGATCCAAGCACAAAGAGACTAGACTTATCAACAAATTAAGCAAAGGTAATATCATTCAAGTTCTCGGGCAACCAAATCCTTTTTCTCACAAATAGAGTTCATAGCTATTAGGACTGTTACAAATTTCGTGGTTGTTGGGTATTTCGATTATTTTTCTTTTGTAGAAGAAGTTATTCCTCCTTTAGAGTGGCCATATTTGAGAATGCATTTTTACACTTTAATCTCCTAATGTAAATATATTTGTAACACATTATGTAGGATCTTCATTTTTAGAAAACTAGTTGTTGATGATTATTTCATAATTAGCTTCAAGAATACCATTTGCAATACTAATATTTTCCGTTAAACCAACTAGATGGTATTTAGTAACCATTTGAAATTTATCTATGATTTGATTCGAATTCTATTTTTGAGGTTGAGTCTTTTGTTGCTCATTTGATTCTTGCTATACCGTAATAGTTTATGGTTGTTTGGTCATCGTTGTTACCACAACAATTTATGGTTGTTTTGTGATCATTGTCGTAGCATTTTATGGTTGTTCCACCACTGTTGTCGTCATTGCAACACTAGTTTGTGGTTGCTCGGTTTCCTTAGTCATAGCAATTTGTGGTTGGATGATTGGGCATCTCTTCTTCAAGTGGTCATATTACTAATAGCTATAACATCTGAGGGAAAAGTTTTCATATTCAATAATTTGGATTTGTTTCTCTTTGCTTGAGGAAATAGTAATGGATTGAGGTCAAGGAACTGAAACATCCATCCAAATAACCAATCTTACTTTACTCATTAATTTTACTTGACAAATTTTCCTCTATTTTGGGCATCCATTGGCTTTACCAATTTTGGCAAATATATTTTCTCCCAAAAACTCAATAGGGAGTGAATATAGATTCACCTAGATTGGAAAGCCTTCAACTTCTTCTGTAAAGGGATTGAAATCGGGAGTCTAAGGTCTTATATAGACAATCATTTTTTTGAAAAACCAATTTTATCTAATTCCATTACACTATCTCTATGCGCTAAATAAAAAAGGAAACAAAAAAGGAATCTTTTGGTAGCAAAGTTACTTGGAATTCTTTATTGGTCCACCAATGTTTAATGCATCCTTTGAGATCATCCAGTCTTCATCTCTTGCCCCTAAGTTTTTAGATAAATGTTTAGACTTCATGATCAATTAGATCCAAGCCAATTTCATCCTTTGAAATTCATCCTGATAAAGGGCTGAGGTTCATCAGAAATCTCCTCCCATGAACCCAAATATCTTTGAGAGACATTTATTTTTATCTAAGAGGCTTTCTCATAGACTGAAGTGTGACTGATATCTTCATGAGTAAAACATATGGGCTGCAAACAACCCTCTTTTTACAATGCTTTATTGCACCTAGGGTTTGTGCCCCTTTCAAGAAGACTCTAAACAAATGTATCACTTTGTTCCATTGCATCCATCTCCTTAGGGTTCCTTAAGTTTTTAAAATATTACACTTTGGTTATTTTTGTTTACAAGTATATTATTTTAGTATTATTTGTTGAACTTTGAATGATATGTATAATTATTTTTATTAGCCAAAATATAGTTTTTAAATTATTAAATTTTATGGATTAGTTTTTAACTTTACATTCACATTAGTAACATCAATAGATGGGTCATTTGTGTTGGAATATGGTAATGTTACTTTATTGGCCAAGTTCACAAATGATGATTTAAGCCTACAAGAAACCTTGGTATAAGCCTAAGGACATTAATGATGTAAGCCTACAGGCAGTCTTGTGTGAGCCTATGGGTAATATTAATATATTCACCCCTACTAGGATTAGTTAAACCACTTAGATGGTTTACCTTAATTAAATCTTTTATTAAAGGAATAAAAGGTTTAGTGAGTTGGCTTAACCTTGAGACATGATTTTGGCTACATATGCTCTTTGAATGTGTTGAAGGAGATAGGCTAGGTAGGTGTCCTGAACGATTTTGACATAATAGATACCCTTACCTCCTTAAACATTGCTCAAAAATAACACCTCGAAAAAAGTATTTTCTACAAACCAAAAAAATAAAGTTTTTGAAAAAAATAAATCATTTAAAATATTCTTAACCTTTTCAACAAATTTTGTATGTAACTATTACCATAACGTCATCAAAAACTCATATTCACACTTCTCACTTCTTCCTTGTCCTTCCTCTAAAAATACCTTCCTTGTTCCGGTTTTGTTGCCTCTTCTAAATGAAAGTTAGTAAATTCTTATTCTTGGGTACATTATAAGAACCAACCACCCTACTCACTTACAAATCATTTATGCTTCCTTTTTGTTTGCACACTATCATCAATATTATTTCCTTTTCCTAATTTCTCACAAAATTAATCTCTTTGATTTTCCCTTTGTTCTTTTTTAATGCTATTCATTTCTTCTACATAACCTTTTATGGAGACATTAAAAATATTTATAATATTATGAGGATCTCATTGACTTAAAAATACTTGCTCCATTTCATCCCAAGTGTAATTTTGATTTTTCTTAATAAAACCTACCTACCAAGAAAAAGCTTCTTTGTCTAAAAATGTACTAAGGCAGGGTTTCCAATAATAATCATCCAAATATAGATATTTAGACTTCATAGACCATTATTAAACATCAATATATTTTCTTCCAATGAATATTGGCAACTCCATAACCTCAAATCCCCTCCTAAAAATTTTAAAACTTGGATTTTTTTTAAACGAACTGCCACTTCCAAAATATTACCAAGTTGTGGACTTCTTATTTTTTTCCAAACTGTTACCAAACTATAAACCATTTTTTTTAATTTTTGTTAAATTGTAGACTAGGTATTTTGGCATTACTACCAAACTATGACTACTTCTATTTGGATTGCTACCAAATTGCAAGTTGCTACTCTATGGAATTTTTGTACACTTAGCTTACAACTATTAACAACTTCTAGACTATATACTTTTGGTAACCCATAACAACATCCTCTATAGGCTATTTTTATAATGTCTTACTTTGTGAATTAGATATTTTATGCACTCATGACTAGAATTTATAATGGCCTATTCTATAAACTCTTTTTTTTAGTTGATTTCTACCAAATGTAGACTACTTTTAATTTTTTATTTTGATTTGACAATTTTTTATCAACTACAAACTAGTTGTTTTTTTTACTGGTAACTATTTACTCTACTAAAGCTATTACTAATTATTGCATGACACTTCTACGGAATTTTTAGCAATGAACTAGGCCCTAGACTTTGGCTTGAACTAGGCCCTAGAATTTGACTTCCTAATGGCTTAAGGTAAATCTCATTGGCCATAAAGGTTGTATAAATGAGTATCATTCTATGATTACCAACAATATTTTTATAAAGAATAATTGTTGAGAAACCAACCATGGTTTGACCTCTAAACAACTCTTCGTGTACTATCATAGGGTAAAAATACTAATAACAAGGTGTAGGATCATTGACCCTTTTCATAGGTGATACACTCAAACTAGATACTATAGGGTTCTCAAGGTACTCCTTATAATGAATTTTAAGACAAATATTATCCAATGTACTTCCCTAATTAAGTGGTCAAAACTTACACCTGATATTGCAAGAGGTTATTAGCCTAATATAGGTGCTTATTAAGCATCAAAATTTAAACCCAATAATGAATAGATGGTTGAAAATTTTAAAGTAGAACACGACCTTCAAAATTCCTTTGGTACTAAAGCTTCTACAACAAAACATGACATTGGAAAGCACTTTGATACCACTTAGTATGAACTTGCTTTCTTAATACATAAGTATTTTTCACTTTTTCTAAAATAATAACATTCATCTGCAAATATTAAACAAAATAATAGTTTTATAATGAAACATAAATATAACTCAAATTTATTAAAAAATATAATCAAACCTTTAAGGTAGGACAACACCATACAATGCTCCTTATTGGAAGGAAGCCACTCCTTACAATATCTCAATATGAGATCCTAATAATACAATATTCTTCTCTTCATATCCTCTCTATAAGTCTTTGCCCATATTTATAATGCCCAACTACCTACCACTCCCACTTATCCATATATGTGGGATAATTACATATTATTTAATATTATAATATTATATACTTATGGATATCTAACATTTCATCCCCCTTACAAAATATTTCATCCTCAAAACATAATAAAAGATTAAAAATTATGATCTTTTGAGCCTTGCTATGAACTAGTACTGATCTCAATCACCCATTCATCCCAATGAAACTCTGATTGGTGGTGGTCTTTGCTAATGCTAATATGACCTTCCATTTGAAAATTTGGAAGTAATCCCTTGGTTTTGTGTGTTAGAGGTATCTTTCTATTGAAAATAAATATCACTCTTTTTCATTCATACTTGTTTGCTTCTACCACTTGAGTATCCCACAATGCTTTGTTGGCTCCATGCTTTTGCTACTTTACTATGGTAACTCAAATGATGGGTCAATTTGTTCCTTGATGCTACTATACCACTCTAAAAACTAGAGTTACTATGCTTTATTTGACAAAAAATACCATAGTAGCTATCCTTCTAATTCCATGTAGAACCATAATATTATTTCCTTAAGCCATAACTCCAAGATTGTTGCTACTCCTGGTGGTGTGGGTGGCAATATACTGCAACATTAACTTGATGTTTAGTTAGCTTTAATTGTTAAAATTTATTCTTTTCTATTACGTTCCTTTATCATGCTCCCATATTTTGGTTTATCCTTGGACTTTGCTTTTGCTTCTTCTTTGAATTTTATTCTTTGAATTCTATTAATGCCTTCACAACTTCCTTTGATCATACCTCAATCACCTTCAAAACCACTTCTCCATGACTATCAAAGCATAAACTCTAGACTAGAACAATTGGAAAAGCAAGACTCTAAATTAGATCAACTAGAGCAACAAATAGCCTCTCTCCAAATATCCTCTTCCAAACCTAAGTACTCCTATGAAGACTTGTTCAATCAACCACTAGATCCCATCATAGTTAGCCATTTTTTCCTCCCAACTTGAAAGCACCCAAACTTCAAACATATGAAGGAAACAAAGACCCTATCAAACAACTTAGAATTTTCCAAATTGCATGTACTAACACTGAACATGATGAAATATTGTTACTAATTTTTTTTCCTAAAAGCCTTAGTGGTCTTGCGTTGGATTGATACTTCTAATTACCAAGACACTCCATCAAAAAATTTACAAAATTTACTGAATTATTTGTCAAATAATTATCCATTTAGATTGAAGAGAAGCCTAAAGTTAGTGATCTTCTTGAACTCAAGCAAGCTCAAGATGAATATCTCCTTGAATTTCTAGCAATGTGGTAAGCTTTGGTATGTAGGCTTAAATCTGTCCGTCCACCAAAATGTAACCTTGGTCTACTCATCTAGTTGCACCGCTAAATTAGATCAAGCATTTATCACAAGGCATTTTTTTATTTTAAACCACAATTTTGTTCTTGAGAGTGCTTTTAAGGTCATAGAAAATTTGATTCACCCAATGAAACATTATTAGAAATGTGGACAAGGTTGACCAAATCTCGTACAACTACCATTATATGAAATCGACTTGTCTGATTTACTAGTCTTTTGTTTTGGTATGTGGGTCAATCCACAATTGGGGTTATCCTCTAGGGCCCATAACACCTATATGAGGACACTTTATTTCCCCATACCTTAGCATTTTTTAATACATGACATAATTGGTTGACTTGTCCTAAATCAATGACCTAACTGGTCAACCTTTTCTAAATCCACAACCTAACTGGTTGACTTGTTCAACATCGTGAATCAATGACCTAATTGGTCAACTTATTCAAACTAAATATGCAAGAGATCAATGTACATATGTCTTGTGTATAGATGATTATCCCCTACTAGGAGTCAACTAGAGCCATGTCAATACCCTGAACTTCAAATTGATCACTCATGCCCATCATGACTCACGATTGCTTATCCCATACCAAATGTTGTGGTTGAAACAACTAAGTCAAATGAACATGGGACTTACCACAATATTACCTGGGTAGCAACATAGAGATGGCATCCCACATTGCCCCTCATTATAAGTTTTGACCGAGTCACTTGTCTAGACCAATTCTGCCAAACTACAGGTGCTCTAAGACTTGCTCTGTGCATATCCACACCTCAACAGCATTGGGTGTTTTCAATTAGTCATCCCTTCCCGATGACCTCTTCAAGTTTTTTGTTTTAGATTCTTCCTCCTCAAAGAATTTATACTAATTTTCATATAAGGGTTCCAACTAACTATTTCAAATTCTCAAGTAGTTTTCTCATCCTTCTCGATGAATCATACCAAAGGATCGATTGAAGTTATAGCTAGAAATTGTCATTAAAACTCTAAATGGATTCCAAAAATAGAATTCACATAATTTATTCCATAATCACCCAATTTTCAAGTTAGGCTTTATATTGCATCCAAGCCCTTATTAATAAGAATTACTTCTATATTTAGCTTAGTTCTTAAGTTACATCTTCCCTAATCTATGGGTTCAAAAGTTTCATAATCATATTTTTTATTTTATTTTTCAATAAAGCAACGAATAGCTATACTTCACTTGCTTTATTCTAATGTTTTGAACTTACCATAAAATATCTACCACCTATACATATTATCTAATAATACTTGTTATTCCAATCACTTATTTAGGTATTCCCATAAATATTTAAAGGCAGAAAAATAAAGATTGGAATTGGTTGTTGGACAAAGTCAAGAAGAAAATTGGAAAGTGGACCAACAAGTGGCTTTCTTCTGGGGGTAGAATCACCTTGGTAAAATAAGTCCTTCAAGATATTCCTATTTATGTTTCTTTCATTTTGAATATCCCAAAGGCTATTCTTCGAGAATTGGATCAAATCAGTAATTATTTCCTTTGGAGTGGTACTAAGGAGAAAAGAAAATGGGCCTTGGTGAAATGTCATACTTTATGTCTTCCTAAAAGTGAAGGGGGGTTAGGATTCCGGTATTCAATTAATAACAACAAAGCTTTAGCTACTAAATTATATTGGAGGATGTTGCATAACCCCAATGCTCTTTGGGCCAATAATCTCCGTGCTAAATATGCTGAGAATAAAAGTCCGGATGACCTTGTTCGCTATCAACTTCCTACCAAAGGTTCTCCCATTTTAGCAGTTCTTAAGATTGGTGAGGTTTTGATAAAAAAAAAAATTATTTTGGATCATTCATAATGGTCAACATGCAAATTTTTGGACAGATTCTTGGGATGGTCACAAGCCTTTGATAACTCGGTTTCCCGATTGGAGGCCTTGGATGGAGGAGCTTCACCGAGCTAATTGGATAAAGGTGGCTAATTACTGTCGATACCATACTAGTAATTCAAAGGTTGGTAGATATTGGATCCCTATTGAAGACTGGCCTATTCAAATCCCAAAAATACAAAGACAAGATATCCAAGGCATCCTTCATATGATATCCCTCTCTTGGTCCCATGAAAAAGATTGTTTTAGATGGAACAACACTACTAAGGGTGAGTATTCAGTTGCTCAAGGTTATTTGACCTTATGCCATAATAATACCAACCATTCTTCTGACATATTTTCTCAATTGTGGGCTCAAAATATTTGGCCTAAGGTGAGGTTCTTTAATTGGATTTTATTGCATCGTAGGGTGCTTATTGGTGAGCAACTTATGAAGCGTGGTTTTCATGGCCCTTTTAGATGTGAAATGTGTGAAGAGAATGTAGAAAATATCAACCATGTTTTTATTGAGTGTACTTTAGCCTCTGATATATGGATGAGAATGGCCACTTTACTTGGCTTACAGTGGTCCAATTTTTTTACTTTTGAACAACTTTGGAGGGATTGGTCTAATCAAGAGGGTGTTGATCATTTTATTAGGCAGTTAGTTTGGATGGGTTCTACCATTCTTCTTTGGAATATTTGGAATGAAAGGAACAACCGAA
Source organism: Wollemia nobilis (assembly GCA_028583015.1). Taxonomy (NCBI): domain Eukaryota; kingdom Viridiplantae; phylum Streptophyta; class Pinopsida; order Araucariales; family Araucariaceae; genus Wollemia; species Wollemia nobilis. The sequence continues at coordinate 1,138,808 of JAQPPZ010017255.1, forward strand.
TTTTTAATCAAGATAGGAAGGATATTCACTATATTTGGCAAAATACAATAGCCAACTTAGTTGAATCAGTCCATCAACTCCTTAATCACCCCCAAAACTCCCACCAAAGATAGGATCAAGTGATGCAAAGATTGAAGATTAAACCTTCTAAGGGCAACCAAATTAAAGGGAATGTGAGTATTAGTAAGATGGATAGGACTAGAAATTGGCAACCTCCTCCTAAGGATTTTGGAAATGTCAATATTGATGGATCCTCTAAAGGGAACCCTGGAAAAGCTAGTGTGGGAGGAATTGGTAGACTTTCAGATGGCTCCCTGGTTTTTACTTTTGCTGAGAATTTGGGTATTCTTTCCAATAACCTTGCTAAGGGGTATGGTATCCTTAGAGGCCTTCAGGAGGCTACTAAGGTTGGATGGGAAAAGGTGTTAGTTGAGTCTGACTCTCAACTTATGATTAATCTCTTGAAGACTCCTTCTAAGAATCATAAGGTGGATTGGAGAATAAAAAGAATTATTGAGAAGATTCAGTTGATCCAGAGGGGATTTTTGAAAGTTCATTACAATCATGTGGTCAGAGATCAAAACAAGAGTGCTGATGCTTTAACTAATTGGGCTTTGGACAAAGGGGATCTTACTTGTTATGGCCACCCTCCTATATGGTGGGCTTCTCAAATTAGGGAAGCTCTTCTTTCTGTCATTTCTTTGGATGGCTCCAGTTTTGAAGGTACTTAGTTTTTTCTTGGTTTTTTTTTTTTTGCTTATCTTTGGTTCATTCAGTTTTTTTTAGTTCCCTAGCTCATTCTATTCTTTATTTTGTTTCCTCTGTTGATTCTTGCCTTAATAGTCTTCTAGTCTAGATAGGTCATTGTTTTGTTCATTTTTTTTTTCCTTTGTTTTTTTTGTTTAGTTTTTTAAGGTGGGTGGGTTCTTTTGTTTTGTTTTGTTTTTGTGTTCTTTGTGTTGTTTTTTGTTGTTCTTATGTTTTTTTTGTTTTGTTTTTTTTTTTTTTTACATGTTTTTTGTTATTGTTCTTGTGTTTTTTTCGTTCTTGTTCTTGGATTTCTCTTTGTTTGTGTTATTTCATGTTTTTATGTGTGAGTGTTTTCTATGTTTTTTGTTTTTGTTTATTGTATGTTGTTGGTTGTTTTTTATTTTTATTTATTTTATTTTTTAGGTTTTGGTTGTGTTTATTTTTCATGTTTTTATGGGTTATGTCTTTGTAGTGTTCAGTTATTTTTGTCTTATTTGTGTTTTCTTATGTGGTTCTTGTGTTTTTCTATGTGGTTTGTGTTGTGGTTTCTTTTATCTTATTGTGCGTGTTTGGTTGTGATTTTATTTTTGACACACTCAAGGAGCATGTTTTTTATTTTATTTTATTATTTTTGTTGTTATTTACTTGTTTTAAAATTGGTTTTGTGTGTTTGTTTGCTCCTTGAGTATGTCAAAGATGGTAGGCCAGGTCTGAGTCCTGGGCATTTTTGACGGAATGGATACCCCTGCCTCCTTGGGTCTTACCCGAAAGTGGCATCCCTTTTGGGATGTTTTCCACACACAAAAAAAAGAATACTTGTTATTACAATTTAATTGAATAGTTAGAATACACAGGATTATGTTGTTAAGTTGGTAGATAAACCTCTTCTAGTTTTGCTAATAAATAGAAACTCCAATATTAAGCTAAATAGTTAAATAGATTCATATGAATAATGATATATGTTGGAATAGTACGAGTTGGTTGGAAAATGTGAATGATAAATTGACTCTTTTTTAATCATAAATACTTTTTCCTATTTTGGGTATGAATTTGACTATGTAGACTAGCCTCTGCTATTGAAATATTTTGCCTCTGTTTGGACTCAAAGAAAGAGTCCACTCTCAAATAGTGGAAGGGATATTCGTGTAATTGCATGTTTTCTTTATTGATTTCTTATTATCCTTTATTTTAGTAAATAAAATAATATCCTCTTGTATTTAAGTGTGATAATTAAATTAATTCTATTCTAAGTTGTGTTCTAGTTAAGCTCTATATTTATTCAGTTGTGCAATTTGTTCCAGTTTAGTTCTACTTTCCTCCAAGTGTGCATTTTTATTTTAGTTTGTTTTATTGAATTACGACTTATGTTAAATTATGTTTTATTCTAATACTTAATTATGTTCTATTTTAGTTTAATATTTCTTAATTAATCTAATTTTAATGACTAATGTTATTTAGTTTATTTTATTACATAGATTAAAATTAGTTATAAGATTTTCCTTATCAAAAAAGTGTTGAATTAATTGTGTTTTATTAAAATTTTATTGCAAATATGTTGTAATTCTCTATTTCTGTAAGATAAATTTAGATGGTCCAATACCCAAAAATGTAATTCTTAGACCTCATACAACCTTACATTTGCTCCTTGGATTCATAAGACTTAAGTGCAAGTATTAATGGCACTAGTCACTTGTTACCACCATTACCAAGGAACATATTGGTGTCATTAGAAAATTTTAGTTGTTAAATTTCAATTACATTTGTGTAGTTGTGTAGAATAAACATTCAATACAATATTTAATTTTACTTTTAAAAGGTAAAAACCAACTTTGCATAAGGATAGTTGCATTGTCATGAATTGTACCAAAAATATTGGAAAATTAGATTTATCATTAGGTAAATTTTTTAATTTAAATAGGATGTATGGGTAGACCTAGGGATGAAAGACGTAGATTTATTAGACTAAACCGACAACTAGCCACTAGAAGAAGACATCCATGACAAGAGGTTACACCTATACCCATATTTGAGTTGCTTGTATTAGTGATTAGTGAGTAAGATATAATTTCAAAAGAAGTAAAAATAATTAATTTTTGAAACCATAAAATATTTTGAATTAAAATAACAATAGGAAAAAACAAGCAGTTCAGATCCACCTACTCCAAATCAATCTCTACCTCCTAAGGTATATGAGAAAATCTATAATTTGTGTTAAGATAACATAATGGTAGAGAGAGAGAAAGATGTAGATAGGTCTAGTAATATGCAAAATCATGGAGAAAATAGTAATCCTACTAGAACGTTTCAATATCCCATCCATATATATTGTGGCGTAAAGGCTCTAATGAAGGCTATTTATCCTTCTGTATTATCAATATTCAAAGGAGTTGTGTCAGAAGATCCTAATAATTTTTATTTGAATTTAATGTTCTATGTCAAACCTATGAGATTATACATGACAACCAAAAACTCAAATTATTTCCTTCCACCTTAAATTATTTTGCAATGCACTTCAATTTTTACCTAGGCAAAAATAAAAAGAGTATTCTTAGACAAATACCAAGAATATTGCAAGGAAAATAATTAGAAGAAAACATTATTTAGAATGAAATTAGAAGAGGATGAAAACTTGGAATATTACCTATCTAGATTTGTGTTCATTCATAGAATATGTGGAGGTGTAGATACAAACTTAATTAAAACAATATCCATGTAGATATTATAAGAGGAGTCAAGAGAAGCATTAGATCTCATGGGAAAAGGAGATGTAAACAAAATTGAATTCGTAAAATTAATGGAATTGTGTAAAAATTACTCTTATACAACATGAACTTGAAGTCATAAACCTCGTAACAATGGAAATAACATAAAATATTTAATGGAAGAATTTGTCAATTTAAAATATGACATTTTAGTGCATCTCAACACAATATTGGACAAAATAAATGTAAATAATATGTCCATTTAACCTTTAATTTTCTATTTCCCAAGATGTAGAAAGAAGCATGCTTTTCATGAGTGTCCTTTAAAAAAAAATACTATATGCAATTTTTATAAAAAAGGATATCCTACTAATCAATGTCATTTTATACTTGGATTGAAAAATACGATGGAGAAACAAAATCCTCCTACAAAAGAACTCAATTTTATTGGACAAAACAAGGGATTACATTTCCTCAAAATCCATATTAAAATGCTCCTCAATTACCTATAAACTAGGGAATAAATCCTTTGTTTATGCCATGGTCCATCCCAATACCCACACAATATTAGGGCCAACAACCATAGGTATCCCCTCAATTCTAGTCCCAACCTAGATGGATGAATCGATATTATATGCAATAAATTTGTCCATGGTTACCTCCGTGATTACAAGGTCAATAATGAACACAACCATACCAACCACATCAACCTTACCAAAATCAATAATTGTATCAAAATCAATAACAAGGTTTGTTACCTAGACCTACCCATATTTTCTCTTAAGGACAACCACAATACATTAAGAAACCTTTACTTCTAGCTCAACCTATGGTGAATCCTAATAATACTATGTAGGTAGAACCTATCCATATAGCTAAATTAGAAGATATAACCACACTTAATGCTATTGACTATGATAATATCTAATTGTGATTAGGGAAGATACTTTCTGATCCCGCTACACCTATTATTGTAGAAATGGAAAAGATGAGAACAATAAACAAGAGACATCCTCGCATAAACAACGTCAATAAGAAAAAGTAAATTCTCATGAAAATAATTATTCCTCTTCATATGAAAAGGTACCTTATTCTAAATGATTAGAAATGACAGAAACTTCCTTTATAGAATTTGATTTTATAAAGGAACTAAAACACTTACATATTATGATTCCTATAATACAAGCAATTAAATATGTTCCTATGCTTAACAAAATAGTTCAATAATTGTGTATTAAGAGGCCGATAAGAAAGAAGAAATAATATCCTAAAACCATATAGATGGATGAAAAATTAGTAGATCTTATAGAGAATCTTATTCCATCCAAGTATCGATATAGAGGAAGCCTAGTAGTTATAGTATAAATAGGATCGATATTGATATCTAATATTTTTATCAATCTTGGGGATACCATTACTGTCATGATAAAGGATACCATGTAGAAAGAGCATTTAACCAATCTAAATCTAACATATATGATACTTGAAATGGGTAATCGATCAGTTACAAAACCAAAAGGAATAAAAATAGTCATTTGATAGTTTTATCATGGGAACACCGAGTTGAATTTCTAGTATTACAACCATAAACTATGGTGAATGGTTATCCATTAATTCTTGGAAGACCTTGGCTTGCTATAGTAACCACTTTTATCAATTGTAGGTCAGGGAATAGGACAATTTCAAATGGAATAGATTCTAAGAATATTTAATTATATCCTCCAGTAAAATCTTCAATTAATTGTTTTGGTAATTTATGGTTTTTTGAATCAAATCAAGAAAATAAAGAAAATATCTCAACTTTAGCTACAATATTTGTAAAAGAGCATGTTCAAGAATTGGATATGTTGAAAAATGTTATCTTAAAAAATGAGACTATATTATTTAATAACATATTTAAATTAGTATTTGAATATGAACCAATTATTGTTGATCAATTTGAAGAACACAAGCTTATACTAAGGGGGGGTGAACAATATAAGACCATTTTTTACTTTTATTTTCCAATAAATATTATGCAATGTATCAATAACAATATCAATAGTAATAATAAAAAAATTGCACAAATCACCGTACACAATAGAGACACCAATTTAATGTGGTTCACCCAATGTGGACTACTCCACGGATAAAATATTTCACTAAATTTTTCTCAATAAATCTCTTGAGAATCCTTTACTTATTAAAATGTTTATGGACCTATGTCCAAATGAGATACCAATAACCTAATCAAGTTCATGGATATATATCCATAAGAGACACCAATCTCCTCAGTTGGTTTGTGGATCTTTGTCCATAGGAGAACTCCTTTCTCCTTTGTTCTAGCTGGTGATCTGCTAGAAGAACTAATGCCTCCACTACACTGGATAATGGATATCTATCCACTAAATACTCTTGTCATCACTCAGAAGACCTGTCTTTGTTGCCCTGGCTAATGGAACTCTATCCACTGGAGACTATCATGCTCTATACTCTATCACCTCCAAATATTGCTCTTAGTTCTATCTCAAATCTGCACTAAACACAATCCTTTGATCTAGCACAAATTTTCTTAATATATATCTCTAGTCTGATACAAACCTATCCTCAAATATACACCAAAATATATAATAAAATCTATACTAAATATTGTCCTTCAATTTAGTACAAATCTACTCAATATCTATCTCTATTCTGGCACAAACCTATCCTCAAATATACACCAAAATCTATCCTCAAATATGCACTAAAAACAGTCCTTTGGTCTATCACAAATATGCTCAATATCTATACTCAAGCCTTAACACAAATCTTGACTCAATCACAAATAGACTCTGCTAGATCTGCTCCAAACCTTAACTTAAGGTTTGAACAAATCAATCAATCAACTCTACTCACTATTCTTAAATACTTGTCTCAATTTTGCATTGTAAGCTTCCACACAAGCTCATACTAATCTATCCACAATTTCTCTCTAGAACTTGCCCAATATACTCTCAATATCTATCCTCAAATCTCTATTGTAAGCTTCCACAAAAAGCTTACACCAATCTATCCATAAGTTATCTCAAAGACTTAACTAAACTATGCTCAACAGGTCCTCACTAGAACTTTTCCAATCTACTCAACAAATATTCACCAAGACTTGTTCAATATGCTCAAAACATCTTCACCAAGACTTGTCCAATCTGCTCAACAAGTCTTCACCAAGACTTACCTCAAATATTCTCAAAAAGTCCTCACTAGAACTTTTCCAATATCAAAGAAACATATAGAGAATTGTTAGAGACTCAATATGGTTCACACTCATCACAATGCTTAATCTCTTTTTCTATCGCAAACACATATAGAGAATTATTAGATACTCAATATGTTTCACACTCACCAAAACTCAACCTCTTTCTCAAATCAATTCAGAATATGGAACAATTTATTCATAGAACTAGAACTATCACTTCAACACTTCCACTTTACTAGGCTCAATAAACTCCACTCAATCAATCACTAAATGAAATACTCCTTGCTCACAAACCTTAGTCCAAGCATATGAACACTCACTCAATTATTTCCAATAATGCTTATCAAAAAATCTCACATAACAATGATACTCATGTTCTTTCACAAACTCTAGTTCAAGATAGTTCTCAAATTCACATAACAATGATACTCATGTTATTTCACAAACCCTAGTCAAGTATGTAAATATTTGTTCAATATTTCCAACAATGCTTATCAAATAAGGTTTCTAGTCATCAAATTTCACTCAAAACAATCAAACTCAACAATGCTTATCAAACAATGTTTCTAGTCATCAACTTTCACTCAGAACAATACAACTCAACAATGCTTATCAAACAACCCTTTTCTCTCCAACTTAGCATTCACAACATCCAAAAATCACTCATAAGGAATATGTGCCCATACCTTTTGTTTGTTGAAGAATTGACCTCAAAACCTGTTTTAAACACAATTTTCTTCTTTGCCAATTTCAAAGGTTAGATGTCAAAATATCACACTAACTCTCTCTCAAAAATATTTCTCAATTACAAAAATAATCAAATTCAAATGCACATTATTACTCCTTATTTGAAATAAGCATTCACTAAAACACAAAAATAAATCTTTTATTAAACCTTATAACTCCACTCTTAAACAACTCAAACCACGAAATATTTAAGTAAAAAATTATTTAATTTTATCAACCTTATATCTCCCTAAACTTAGAAATACGCCATACAACCTTAGAAGCACAAATTCATTTATTTCAAAAATTTATTACCTCACAAAGTGCTCTAGTGGGATTCGATCCCTCAACACAGCGCGTTCAATGCCTTAGCCATAGTAGCCAAGCCGCGTGATCTAAGCGCTCACGTGGAAGGAAAAAGTGCTCACAGTGCTTTATCTTCCACCTAGGCACCAAAATCCAAAAAGGCTTTGGCATCCTTGGTGCTCAAAATACTGCACACCAACCTCCATTGTGAGTCGAACGTAGGACCTCATGTTCCTAGGTGCTTCCACTTGCCACTAGCCCACTTGGCTAGTTGGTGACAAGACCTTTGTGCCTTGTCGGTTTTCTTCCTTTGGTCACCTACAAAAAAGGTAAAACATGAATTATTCTCCCTCTTGCTCAATGAAAACATGCAAACACGATTTTCTTAGGGAATAATTAAAAAACGTGGATACCTTATACCTTGGGTCTCTTCCCTCCTTTATATGCATAATGTGGTGTCTTCGATGACATAAGCATGATTAATTCAAAAATTTTAATTATAAACTTTATAACCCTAACTCTAGGGTTTATTAAATTAAGTTATAAACTAAATTATAATTAAATTATAATTAATTTAATAACTCTTTAGAGTTAATCAAATTAAATTATAATGAAATTATTATAATTAATTTATAATTAATTTAATCTTTAGGTCTCAACCTTAGACCTCTAATATTATAATATTATTTTTCTTGGGCCTTCCTGTTGCTCTTTAGACCTCATCTGACCACCTTGAATATTATAATTAGGGGCATTATAATATTATTTTCCTTAGATCTAGAAGCACTCTTTTTCTTGCATAACTAACTCCTTGACACCCTTCTTTTTGTCTTGCTCACTAAAACTAACTCTTGACATCAATGACAACAAATCATTATCATATTTCCAATAATCTCTGACTTTGTCATTGATGGCAACCCAATTTATTTTTACCATTCCTTTTATATTTTCCTATTATCCTCTCCTTGATTGAATTCTCTCCTCCTATATCAAATCTCTTCCCCTTACTCAAATATCTCCCCCTTTGTCATAAATGGCAAAATATCACCTTTGGGTCTCAAGGCTAAGAATTAAAATATTATCTTAGATCCTCCCCCACATCCTCTTGAGGTGGTTAATTCTGGGGTGGGAGTATTTCCAATCCCATCATCAACTGATATTTACCTTTGTCCACTTTCCTTCTCATCAGATTCTTCTGATTCCTATGACTATTCCTATTCTTGCTTGTCTCTGGAATTTCCTATCTACACCACTTTGTTGTATTTCCATCATTATTGCACTTATAACACTTAATATTATTATTCTTTGGAGGTGCAAATTTCTTGGAATTTCTTCTGGTGAAGCCATATCTATTCCTGTCATGAACCTTGTAGTTCATTGCCTTGTGACCAAACTAATTATAAGAGTAGCAATACCCTTTAAATAGTTGTCTATTTTTGATGTTCCCATATTCTTGTCTTTCATGTGTCCTGCACTATGAAGCCTTATGCCTGAATATGTGATATGAGAAGCATCATCCATTGAAACTACCTTGCCTTGACCTCATTGGTCTCTTAGTCTCTTTTACCCTTATACGTTCTTGTTCCATTTGTTTCTCTTTTGTGCATTGTTCCTTTCCTTGTTGAAATTTTTGTTGTCCAACTCATCCTCAAAAGTCTCACTTTCTCATATAATTTCTTCTTATTTAGAACTTGAGGTTGACTCCTCTCCTTATTTCTTTTGTGTCTATTCAAAACAAATATTTATTTTGTTTTTTTATCGTCTTTGTACCTTGATCATATTATATACGATCTTTGAGCTCTTTTCAAACCTGTGTAACCTATCATTAGACTCTTTTACTTCTTCCCTTAGTAGATCCACTTCATGTTCTAAACTTTCACATTCTAAGACCTTTGCTTCTAACTTATATTTGAGCTTCCTTGCCTTAGGCATTGACTTATTTAGATACTCTATTATCTTTCCTCTCTCTTCATCATATTCTTGAAATTGAGGCTTAATTTGGAAGTTTTGATTTCTTACCTTCTTTAATGCATCAAGGGCATGAATAAGTTTACCTTCAATATCAACTTCTCCTGTTTTTTATTCTTCCTCTATTTATTTTCCTTTGAAAACATCTTCATCATTTTCTAACTTGTCTTCTTTAGGATAACCTCCTTCTTCCTCTAATGCTATAAGAAGATTCTATTTTGGTCCTTCAAGTGTATATTCATATTCATCATTATTGAAACGAAATCCATTCCTTGTCCAACTATCTTCAATATGACCAAAGTTACCACATCTAAAACACTTGATAATTATTGGTGATCTTCTCTTAACCATTTCGTTTTCTTTTGCCAAAAATAGAGCTTCATTTTCATTATTATCCGAGGAACTATTATCACTATAACTCTTCTTCTATATTTGAAAGAAATTCTTTCCTTGCTTTCTTTGTCCATCCTTGTCTTTCTTTTGGTACCTATATTTTTTTTGTTTCCTTGTTCTTATGATCCTGTTTTTCATCATCATTGCTATTTTCAGCTTCTTGACAATTAGTTGCATAGTGACCATATTTTCCACAATTGAAACATCTAAATGATTTCATACTTTTAAAATATCTTGGATACTTGTTCCTTATACCATAATTTTCTTCTTCATCATTGGATGAATCATTGCTTGAATCTGACTTATTACCCTTTGTCTTCTTAGTAACTTTGAAGGCTACTTATTTTCAAATATTAGGTTCCTCTTTTGTTCTCATATTAGAAGTTGTAATTCACCCCTTGTCAAAATATCACCATATTTTAATTCCTCTATAGCTGAAATATTTCCAATAAACATTTTTTTAAGAGATCTTAAGATCTTATCACAAACATTAGATTCTTGAACCTCAAGTCCAAGTCCTTGCATGGAGTTAACAACCTCATCTACATGAATTAGATAAGAACTAATGTTTTCCTCATCCTTAATTCTTAGTTCTTCAAAATATCCTTTGATATTAAGTAACTTTTACCTTTTGAAATTTTTATCTCCTTCATATATGCTTTGCAACTTATCCCAAATTCCTTTTGTTGATTTGCAATGCATAACCTTTATGAACTATGTTCTATGAAAACATTTCAAAATTGCATTCATTACTTTTGAATTGTAATTATGTAGAAGCTTACCACATTTATCTGTAGGTGGAGTAGCCGGTGGTGTGTATCCATTTTCAACTACTTCCCATATTTCATTGTCAAGTGCCATCAGGTGAATCTTCATTCTCATTCTTCAAAATACATAATAACTTCAATAAAACACTAGTGTTGAATTATCTGAGGATCCAATATTAAAATACATTGTGTCCTTGTAAGCTTTTCCTTCAAGTTTTTAAAATCTTTCGAAGGAACCCGATCTGATACCAATTGAAGAACACAAGCTTATACTGAGAGGGGGGGTGAACAGTATAAGATCACTTTGAACTTTTATTTTCCAATCAATATTATGCAATGTATTAATAGCAATATTAATAGTAATAATAAAAGCAATGCATAAATCACCACACACAATAGAGACACCAATTTAACGTGGTTCACCCAATGTGGGCTACTCCATGAAGAAAATATTTCACTAAAATTTTCTCAACAAATCTCTTGAGAATAATTTCCCTATGAAAATATTTATGGACCTCTATCCAATGCAGACATCAATACCCTAATCAAGTTCATGGATTTCTATCCACATGAGACACCAATCTCCTCAGCTGGTTTTCTGGATCTTTGTCCATAGGAGAACTCCTTTCTCCTCTTCTCTAGCTGGTGATCATCTAGAAGAACTACTGCCTCCACTACACTGGTTAATGAATATCTATCCACTTAAGACTCTTGTTCTCACTTACAAGACCTACCTTCGCTACCTATTTTGGCTATTCCACAACTAGCCCCAAATGTGGGGACCCACCTTTTAGATTTTCAATTTTTGGGATGTTGGGTTTTCTTGAGTGGCATTTTAATAAGTCTTCACCCTTGGATTTTGCCATGTAGGGGCCAAGGTTCACTTTTGGTGGTGTTTGTTTGTTTATTTTGTATTTAGTATTTTGAATAGATCTTTATTGACTTTAGTTAGTTTTAATATTTTCAATCAAATTAATTTAAAAATCTGAAACTAATTAAAATAAATCCTTTTTGATAAAAATAAGAGATAAAATTAAAAAAAATAATCAAAAGAAATAATACAAAATAAATAAATATAATAATAGAATAAAATAAGACTTTATTATATATATAATAAAGTAACATGAAGTTTTTTTCTTAAATTATTTCTTCCTATTTTCATAGGGTTTTATTTCTTTTTTAAAAAAAATTGGATTCGTGTGTTTTTTTTAGTTTATTTTGTTTAGGGTTTAAGTTGCTTTAGTTTAGGTTTGTATTCTTAGTATGTTGCTTTAATGAGTTTCTAATTTGTGCATTTTGTTTGTGACAGGCTACATGGTGTGGACAAGGTAAATTTGATGGATAACATGAGTTTCTAATTTGTGCATTTTGTTTGTGATAGGCTACATGGTGTGGACAAGGTAAATTTGATGGATAATGTTGTGATTTTGTTGAAGACATGGATGACCATTCTTCAGGAGGGTAAACCCATTTTGGATATGATGGGACAACATAATTGGCATGGATTTGGAACCCGGATGACCTAGCGGGCTATGGCATGGTATAGACTGCAACAGATGAAGCTTGACAGGGAGGCATATTTGTACTCGTGGTCTCATTACAATCTGGTATGAAGAACGAGTAAGAATGGTTATTTTTGATTTGGTGTTGAGACATTGTGATGATAAAATCCAGAATACCTCAGAATATGTTCTAGAAATCAAATGCGATCATCTGTTTCTAAAAGGAAAATAGAAATGCGTTCAATTTGTGTCAAATGATGTGGATAACTATATTGTCTCGGTAGATTCAACATGTGTTGCATTTATAGTGGTAATGGCAGATGACAGGGATGCTATTCATTATATCCACACAATCAAGATATATAAAATACCAATGTAGATAGTAATGCAAAGACACTGGAGTCCCTTTAGGCGAAAGATGCAATGTACAATGGTAGGTAAGGATGGAGTAACGACCCACTCCATGCATGCAAAAACCCATGATGTCCTTGGAAGAATAAAGTCATAAAGGCAACATGTAAATAAATAAATAAAAATAGTAATAATAATGTCAGATGCCAATGAAGAAAATAAGGTGTGATTGTGCACATTTTAAAAGGTTATCTTCGCATAACGCCAACAAAAGGAGTTTTCAATAATTGGCATTATAATGTGGCATTTTGTAAGAGATAAATTGATATAGTTGTGAAGCATTACAATCAAGAAAAAAAAAAGTTTGAGGAAAAACATAATGAATGGAAGGAAGTGAAACAAAGCCAATTTAATCTGAAACGAAAGGATAGTTTGCATTTTTTTAAATACTCGGTTGAAAGAAAGAGAAAAGGGGGGACCTGGTGGCAGGGAAATGCTACCATTTTTTGGGCAGAATTCTGCTTTTAATGTATACAAACTGCATGCAAATTTTCTGCACATTGTAACCAAGAAAAGAAGAAAAATGGAATGAGTGTTAAATTTTATTGTCTATCTTTCTCTGCACTTCCTGAAGAGTTATATCTAGTGTTGAATGTTGTAAAAGGGTTACACTATGTGAAGGTCTTTGGGGTGCAAATTTTTCTTTTTCCTTAGAAGCTAGCACCTAATCTAACCCAAATTGTGCTACTGTAGATTTGGTTAGGTTAGGTAACACTCAGGAAATTCTCATATAGTCTGGTCTTGGTAGGACAAGGTAGTAGAAACTGAATGTAGTTTGATTTTTGCATATTTTTTCTGCACTTTCCATTTCACTAATTTTTTGTTTTCTGCATTTTTTTTATTTTTTTGGAATTAAATTAAAAATACTAAACATTTTCAGATTCTTGAAATGAATGCACACATCCATAGAATGAGCTTCAATATTTCACTTGCAACAATTTTGATTCAGTTTTAATGCAAACCCAAATTTATAAAAATTATTTGGATGTTCTGATTTTTTTATAAAATTCTTCATTTACATATTTTCAGATTTCATTTATTTTTAGTAGAATTTTATTTCCAAGCTTTGAATTTTTGTTCCCCAAGCAATGTATGAACTCCCTTTATGAAAATTGCAATGTCATTAAAGGGAGGGATTCAAATTGCATGTTTAAATCTCCTTCATGAAAATCAATTTCATCAAAGGGGATAATTTGATTTCAGAGGTTATTTATTTTCAGATTCAGTCATTTGTGATCATTTAATTCCATGCTCATAGCAATGGTTCAATAAATCCATCTATCATTGCATTTTCACACTTCAGTAAATAATTTCATTAATTCTATTTTGTGAGCAATTAAGAAAGCATAATAAAGCAAATCAAGACCAATGTCGGGCCCCTTGTTAATAGTTACTTGCAATCACTGAGGTGTTATAGCATTTGTTTAACTTGTTATATCTCAGATTTTCATACACACATTTTACTAATGCTAAAAGAACCTTGGAGAAGTCATAGGCTTCTTTGCAAGAGAGGGTTTTCTATTCAATACTCTTATTGTGATGGGGATTTTGCAAATGTGCAAAATTTTCACTCATCATTTTTGTGGTAGAAGGAGGGCCTGAAGTGGTTTATTTTATTGTGATTTTAAATTATATAGGGATTTAAAATTTGGAATATTTCATGCCCTATTGTTATTTCTTTTATCACACATTATTGTGATGCTAAAAGGAGGTCATTAATTGGTATTCATTGATCTAAAAATTTTGGATTTTTCATACATGAATGATGTGGTTTGGTATAACTTTTGAGAATTCTAAATTATGAAATATTTCAAGTTCATTTAGTTAGCATCTTTGGCAATCTTTCAGCACTCAACACTTTGGGAGCTAGGAGGATATGAACTGATTTTTTTTATTACTATTTAGATGTTAAATTGTCCATGTTACTTGAAATATTTATTTAAACACATTGGTCTTGACTAATGATATTTTGTTGATCACTTTAGTTTATTCTAACATTCTCTATTTTTGATGATGTGCAAATGCTAATCTATTTGTAAATTTTAGAATGTTATTTTATTTCGAGGTTTAATGGATATATATTTCTTGGTTGTTGCTAATATGATTATTCATATGTTAAAAATTTGAGATTGGTTAGTCATTTCATGTTTCATTGTACTAAATCATTATTTGACTAACAAATTTGGTTCTAAAGTTATTCTTTGAGTTTCACTAATGGCTAAAAATACTAGAAAGTGGTATGGGGTGCAATCTAATCCTTTGAACATTAGTGGAGATGTTCATGACTTACCCAAGAGCGTAAAGAAACTTTTGCCCAAGTTTAAGCACAATGGTACAATATTAGCCGAGGAGCACATTTAGTCCTATGTGGATATCCTAGTTAGATGGAATGTCAAACATGAGGATGTGGCATGTAGATTGTTTATTAGGATCCTAGATGAGGTGGCATATTATTGGTACATCAATTTACCCATTGACTCTATTACATCTTGGGCCCAATTGGAAACTGATTTAATCAATCAATTTAGGTTGCCCATAGATCATGTCATGATTTATCAACAATTTGATTCTTGTAAGAGGGAACCTAATGAGCCATTGAGAATATTCAACATGAAATTTTGAAAGCTCTATGCGATATTGATTACTCCCCATACTATTTAGGAGAGTGGTGCTCTTCAAATATACTTTTGGGCATTGGATCCCTTACTTGCCATGTTCACTAGGATAAATCCTTTGGTTACTAATCTTGCCTTGGCCTACATGGAAGCTATGATTGTAGATCAAAAATTAAGGCCACAAGGTTATGGGATGGAGTAATTGCCTATGGTAGGACAACTAGGGGCTTGAAATCAAACCTCGGTGGTAAACCAAGCATGGGCACAACAAAATTTTATATCAAACATTTTGCCCCAAAATTAATTTTACCCTACCATACCCACTTATGCTCCCACATGTGCTTATACGAGTACATCTATCCATCCAACCACTCCATGGTTAGAGAATCATGTGGTCACTCATGGAGCTATTGCAACAAGTGTTCAGGTTTTACATGCTGATATCAATCCAAATAATCCTACTACTTCTACCACCCAATCAAAGGAGCTTTTATCAGAAATAAAAGAGCGAAATAATTTGGTTAAGAAAGTAAGTAGAGATGTGGTTCCATTACAAAAGTGAGCACATCAATGTATGCATCCAAATCATCCTAGGAATAAAATTCATGATGCTAATCTTAGTGATATTTCATGTTATGCTCCTTCAGGTGATAGAAGAGATTTGAATGTGACTTACATTGAAGTAAATGCCTATTCATAATGTCTTGAAGAACATGAAGATTTTGGAGAAGAAATTCTATGGATGAGTAACAAGAAGTTGGAATCAAATGATCACCATTTTGTTTTGGAAAGAAAGGATTTAGAATCATTACCCACAAATGAGGATTGGGATGAACAAACTTATCAGGATATGATTTGGTCATGTTTACTCGCAAAGGAATATTGGGACAACTATTTGGAACAAGATGTAAAAACTGATCCCCTTGTCGAAACCTCTAGGTCATCAAAAGTGGTTTAAAGTAAGCTTGAAAGAAAATCAATAAATGAATTCGAAGACATAATAGAATTTCACCACTTGTTCCCAAAAGATACTTTGGATGATATTGTTGAAACGGATGGCCAAGAAGATGCACACCTTCCAAAGTGTGATAAAATTGAATCATGGGTTACCAATTTGGGTTATGATAGCCTTACAAATTTGAATTCAAGAAATAACCCACTTTCAGAGATAATCAAACCATCTAAGGAAGATGACGAAGAAGTAATTGAGCGTCACAAATTAATTTTGGAAGATGATTACTATGATTCTTGGAATAAATGGGAAGAATATGCTTGCTCTAAATCTTTTAATGATCTTTTTGTGTCAATTGATGTGCAAGATAATACGATTATTTTCTCGCATGAGGGTATTACAAATCCTACATAATTTGAGAAAGTTTTGCAAGATGGATTCGAATATCATCAAATTTTGGAAAGTGATAAGGATTCTACAACCATTGATAAAGAAGGAGAACCACTTTGAGGGAAAAAAAATTGAAAATTTTGATCCACCTATTGGTTCTACAATGTCTATTCCATCTCAAAATGAGGAAATTTTAGATCCTGAGTGGTTTGGGTTTGATATCACCGATGATCCAATTGAAAATATCACATTATCTAAAACAACCCAAGTAATCGATCATGGAGATGTGTTAGTTGACCCATCCCTAGATAGACAAGACCTATGGTTTGAAAAGGATGGGTATGTTTTTAATTGGGTGTCTAATTTTGGTGTCTTTTATAAACAAGTGTTTGATGATGATGAAGGTCATGAGAGAAAAGAGGAAGATTACAAATGCTCACAAAGGTTTATGGCAAATGAGAATATACCAAAGGTAAAATCTCACCCTTTGTGTTCTACCATTCAAACTTTAGGTGATGGTTTAGGTAATTTCTTGTTGGATTCAAATGCTATCAATGATGAAATGCCATTCGTGGTTGATAAATAATTTGACTTAATTTCTCCTCACACCACTAATGATAATGCTTTGTTGAATAAAAGGGAAATTGATATGCTTGAATGTATTAAATCAAGTCCATAATCAATTAGTTATTGAATCTAGGATACAAACTTATGATGATACTCATTTAATAAATATCCTAGATGCTTGCAAGTGGTTGCATAATTTTGATTGGTCTACAAATTTGGAAAATGATTTGGCTTTAAATTTTTAGAAATAGGATCTAGTTTGAAAGATCTCATATCTGAAAAGGAAAGCCTAATTCTAAATCAAGAAGAGAATTGTGAAATTGACATCCTAAGAAATAGACAAGATAGAATTGAAGATCAATGATTTTCTTATAAATTTGATGATTTGAGCTCACCCATGGGATTATTAATGGAACTTTATTAAATTGGTGGGGTGAGCAAGGCAAGTTGAAGATTGTTGTATTATTTGGTCTAATATTATTTTTGTTGGATTGCTGCAAAATTTGGCATGCATATCACATCATATGTCTTTTGAAATGTTCTAATCATGTTTGGGATCTAGGGAAGTGATAGTCCAAGATGTGCATCATCTTGTACCATATTGTACATTTGTATATAGTTTTTATTTGTATTTTGAGTTTTATGTTTTGGGTTGTTCATTTGTTTTGAGGTTATGTTTTGTGGTCACTAAATTTTGGTCTCTGGGACGTTTCCTTTGTTTAGGGAAATATTTCATGATCACAAACTTTTGGCTCGCCATTTTTAGGTGTTCCTTTATTTAGTAGGTTGGAGTATCTGATATGAAAACTAGTGAACCCGAGAAAATGGGGATGAGTTATTTGGTGATCATGCTCAGATTTTGGGAACAAAATGGTGGAAAGTGGAACAATGAAAGATTAGTCAAATCTCCTCATGGAACTCACACACATTAAATAGTGTTTTGGGAAGTAAGAAGGATGAAGTTGTCTTGATTTGCAACCCTAGGTAAAAATCTAAAGCCCTCTACTTACTGGCTTTCTAACCTTAGTGAGAATTGATGCTTTGTAAGAGTTCCATAGGTAAAAGCTATGCAACATATCTTTTGAAATTTGTCATCTAGTTCAGGAAAAATCCACCGGGGATATAGACACTTGACTGGATGTGGGGCCTTGGCTAGGCAAATTTTGATACTTAGAAAGAGAAAAAAAAGAGATATAAAAAAAGAGAGAGAAAAAGATACAATAAAAAAAGAGAAAAGATACAAAAAAATTAGGAGAGAAAGAATGAGATTTGAAAGTCTTGACACACCTAGGATAGATGGGCTTTGCAAAGCATTAAGCGAACACACGGGTGAGTTAGATAAACCTCACCAAGGCTATAGATGCCTAACTGGCAGTGGGGCTCTGTTTGTAAAAGTATTCACTTCATGAGTTGTACTTCATAGCCTAATGCAGAAAGGGATGATGGAATCTGGAGGACTTTCAAAAATACGAGAATGAATCACTTTTGCACACACTGAGCAAAGGCAGATGGATTAGTTATTTTCATTTTGAAGTTGTTTACCCCCACCTTCTCGAGACATTGCTAAATTATTTTGTCTCACTGATCTTGTGTGTTTTCATTTCAGGTTGAGTTCTTACCAAACTACCAGGAGAATTTCCCAGCAGAGTCACTATTTGTTGTGATGATTCCACAACTAGCCCCAAATTTGGGGACCCACCTTTTAGATTTTTAATTGTTGGGATGTTGGGTTTTCTTGAGTGGCATTTTAATAAGTCTTCACCCTTGGATTTTGCCATGTAGGGACCAAGGTTCACTTTTGGTGG
Source organism: Wollemia nobilis (assembly GCA_028583015.1). NCBI lineage: Eukaryota > Viridiplantae > Streptophyta > Pinopsida > Araucariales > Araucariaceae > Wollemia > Wollemia nobilis. The sequence continues at coordinate 1,157,879 of JAQPPZ010017255.1, forward strand.
TGTTTGTTTGTTTCTTTTGTATTTAGTGTTTTGAATAGATCTTTATTGACTTTAGTTAGTTTCAATATTTTCAATCAAATTAATTTAAAAATTTGAAACTAATTAAAATAAATCTTTTTTGATAAAAATAAGAGATAAAAATTAAAAGAAATAATAAAAAATAAATAAATATAATAATAGAATAAAATAAGACTTTATTATATATATATATATATATATATATATATATATATATATATAATAAAATGAAGTAGCATGAAGTTTTTTTCTTTAATTATTTCTTCCTATTTTCGGAGGGTTTTATTTCTTTTTAAAAGAAATTGGATTCATGTGTTTTTTTTTTTTGTTTTTTTTGTTTAGGGTTTAAGTTGCTTTAGTTTAGGTTTGTATTCTTAGTATGTTGCTTTAATGAGTTTCTAATTTGTGCATTTTTTTTGTGATAGGCTACATGATGTGGACAAGGCAAATTTGATGGATAACATGAGTTTCTAATTTGTGCATTTTATTTGTGACATGCTACATTGTGTGGACAAGGTAAATTTGATGGATAATGCTATGATTTTATTGAAGACATGGATGACCATTCTTGAGGAGGGTAAACCCATTTTGGACACTATGGGATAACATAATTGGTATGGATTTGGAACCCGAATGACCTGGTGGGCTATGGCATGGTATAGATCGTAGCAGATGAAGCTCGACAAGGAGGTAGATTTGGACCCATGGTCTCATTACAATCTGGTATGAAGAACAAGTAGGAATGGTTATTTTTGATTTGCTATTGAGACATTGTGATGATAAAATCCATAATACCTTGGAATGCATTTTAGAAATCAAAGGTGATCATCTATTTCTAAAAGGAAAAGGAAAATGCTTTCAATCTGTGTCAAATGATGTGGACGACTGTATTGTCCTGGTAGATTCAATAGGTGTTGCATTTACAGTGGTAATGGCAGATGATAGGGGTATTATTCAGTATATCCACACAATCTGGATATATCAAATAGCAATGTAGAGATATTGGAGTCCCTGTAGAAAAAAGATGCAATGTATAGTGGCAGGTAAGGATGGAGTAATAACCCACCCCATGCACATAGAAACCCATGATGTACTTGGAAGAATAAAGTCATAAAGGCAACATGTAAATAAATAAATAAAAATAGTAATAAAAATTTCAGATACCAATGAAGAAAATAAGGTGTGATTGTGTGCATTTTAAAAGGTTATCTTCACATAACGCCAACAAAAGGAGTTTTCAATAATTGGCATTATAATGTGGCATTTTTTAAGAGATAAATTGATATAGTTGTGAAGCGTTACAATGAAAAAAAATGTTTCAGGAAAAACATAATGGATGGAAGGAAGCAAAACGAAGCAAGTTTAATCTGAAACAAAAGGACAATTTGCATTTTTTTTAAATACTCGGTTGAAAGAAAGAAAAAAGGGGGGACCTGGTGGTAGGGAAATGCTGCCATTTTTTTTGGCATCGATTTGGAATTGATATTAAACTGTCATTTCGTTTTAGATTAAACTGGCTTCGTTTTTCTTCCTTCCATCCATTATGTTTTTCCTGAAACATTTTTTTTCATTGTAACGCTTCACAACTATATAAATTTATCTCTTAAAATAATACCACATTATAATGCCAATTATTAACTTATTTTGTTGGCATTACGCGAAGATAACCTTTTAAAATGTGCACAATCACACCTGATTTTCTTCATTGGCATCTGACATTATTATTACTATTTTTATTTATTTATTTGCATGCTGCTTCCAAGGACATCATGGGTTTCTGCATGCATGGAGTGGGTCATTACTCCATCCTTATCTACCATTGTACATTACATATTTCGCCTACAGGGACTCCAGTATATTTGCATTTCTATCTGCATTACGATTTGATATATTCATATTGTGTGGATATAATGAATAACATCCTTGTCATCTGCCATTACCACTGTAAATGCAACACCTACTGAATCTACCAGGACAGTACAATTGTCCATATTATTTGACACAAACTAAATGCATTTCCCTTTTCCTTTTAGAAATAGATGATCACCTTTAATTTCTAAAATGTATTTCGAGGTATTTTGGATTTTATCATCACAATGTCTCAACAACAAATCAAAAATAACCATTCTTACTCATTCTTCATACCAGATTGTAATGATACCATGGGTCCAAATCTGCCTCCATGTCAAGCTTCATCTGCTGTAGTCTATACCATGCCATAGCCCGCCAGGTCATCTGAGTTCCAAATCGATGCCAATTATGTTGTCCCATCATATCCAAAATGGATTTACCCTCCTAAATAATGGTAATCCATGTATTCAGCAAAATCATAGCTTTATCCATCACATTTACCTTGTCCACATAATGCAACCAGTCACAAATAAAATGCACAAATTAGAAACTCGCGTTATCTATCAAATTTGCCTTATCCATACCATGTAGTCTGTCACAAACAAAATGCATAAATTAGAAACTCATTAAAGCAACGTACTAAGAATACAAACCTAAACTAAAGCAACTCAAACCCTAAAAAAATAAACTATAAAAAAAACACACAAATCATATTTTTTTAAAAAGAGAAATAAAACCCTACGAAAATTAGGAAGAAATAATTAAAAAAAAACTTCATGTTACTTTATTATATATATATATATATATATATATATATATATATAATAAAGTCTTATTTTATTCTATTATTATATTTATTTATTTTATCTCTTATTTTTATCAAGAAGGATTTATTTTAATTAGTTTCAGATTTTTAAATTAATTTGATTGAAAATATTGAAACTAACTAAAGTCAATAAAGATATATTCAAAACACTAAATACAAAAGAAACAAACAAACACCACAAAAAGTGAACCTTGGTCCCCACATGGCAAAATCCAAGGATGAAGACTTATTAAAATGCCACTCAAGAAAACCCAACATCCCAAAAATTAAAAATCTAAAAAGGTGGGTCCCCACATATGGGGATAGTTGTGGAATCGCCACAACAAATGGCGAATCTGCTGGGAAATGCTCCTGGTATTTTGGTAAGAACCACCAAAATAATTAAATAAAAAATTATTTTATTTTATCAACCTTATATATTTCTAAGCTGAGAAATACACCATACAACCTTAGAAACACAAATTAATTTATATAAAAAATGATTACCTCACAAAGTGCTCTAGAAGGATTCAATCCCCCAACACAATGCCTCCAATGCCTTAGTTGCGACAACCAAGCCGCATGAGCTAAGCACTCACGTGGAAGGTAAAAGCATGTACAACACTTTATCTTCCACCTAGGAACCAAAATCCAAAAAGGCTTTGGTGTCCTTGGTGCTCAAAATACTGCACACCAACCTCCGCTGCGAGTCGAACGTGGGACCTCACGTTCCTAGGTGCTTCCACTTGCCACTAGCCCACTTGGCTAGGTGGTGACAAGGCCTTTGTGCCTTGTTGCTTTTCTTCCTTCACTCACCTGCCAAAAGGGTCAAACATGGACTCATCTCGCTCTTGCTCAACAAAAACTTGCACACATGATTTTCTTGGCGAATAACTAAAAATCACAGATACCTTATGCCTTGGGTCTCTTCCCTCATTTATATGCATAATGTGGTGTCTTCGACGACGTCGGCGTGATTAATTCAAAAATTTGAATTATAAACTTTATAACCCTAACTCTAGGGTTTATTAAATTAAGTTATAAACTAACTTATAATTAATTTAATAACTCTTTAGAGTTAATCAAATTAAATTATAAATTAATTTATAATGAAATTATTATAATTAATTTATAATTAATTTAATATTTTAGGTCTCAACCTTAGACATTTAATATTATAATATTATTTTTATTGGGCCTTTATGTTGCTCTTTAGACCTAATGTGACCACCTTAAATATTGTAATTAGGGGTATTATAATATTATTTTCCTTAGGTCTAAAAGCACTATTTTTCTTGTACAACTGACTCCTTGACACCCTTCTTTTTTTCCTGCTCACTGAAACTGACTCTTGACATCAATGACAATAAATCTTGCTCATATTTCCAACATGATTATTATGGAAGGATGAAGATGAGGAAATTGAACATTTATTGCCTATATCAATACAAGATAGCTTATTTAACATTCCATATGGATGACATCAACAAATCATTTCATCCTTTCAATATTCCATAATAAATCTAATTCCTTCAAGAACTACCTTGGATAAAAATACTAGAATATTCCATTCTTTATTGATGCATCATTATCATTTAAATTATTTGGTTAGCAACTTCGAAAGAATTAACTTGGTGCATTCTAGCACCAAATAGATTTATATACAACTAGATAAAATTTTAAACATCCATAGTTGGTTGTATAATGTACACAAAGAAAATTGTTCAATGTGTTGAATAAACACATCAATGACTTTGCATGTGAATATCAAGATATGACAAGAATCCATCAAGATATATGCACTCATTGTATAGTCAGGTTGTTAAATTTATGCAACAATTGTAGAGAAGGTTGAATATTTCCTTACACAATATTGTCAAATATGAAATTGAAAAACTACTAGAAGTAAGATTTATTTTATCCTATACCCAATCGTTGGTAGGTTTCTCCACTAGTCATCATTCCAAAGAAGAATGGGAACATGCAAGTATGTGTTGATTATCATGAATTAAACAAAGTCACACATAGGGATCAATTTCCATTACCATTCATTGATCAAGTATTAGATACACTCACTAGAAAGAAGTACTTTTGTTTTCTTGATAAATTTAGTGGATATAATCAAATTCAAGTCACACTAGATGATCCAGAGAAAACAAGTTTCACTTGTCCATGGGGTAATTTTGCATATCGAGTTCTACCTTTTAGACTTTGTAATACTCCAACAACTTTCCAAATATTTGTACTTATCCTTTTCACAGATTTGACAAATGAATGTGTCAAAATCTATATGGATGATATCATAATATGAGGTGAGATTTTCGAGGAAACTCTTGAAATTTTTGATAAAGTACTAACCCATTATGAAACATATAATTTATCCTTATACCTTGAGAAATATTTAATGATTATGGATGAAGGCATCATGCTTTGGCATCATATCTCATCTATAGGAATACAAGTATATTAAAAAAATATTGAGATTATTAAGAACTTGCCTCCACCATAAACTCAAATATATGTTAGGATTTTTCTAGGAAATATTGGTTTTATCATCATTTCATCAATGAATTTAGCACAATCATGGTCCCTATGTATACCTTATTGGCTAAATTTTTTGAATTTTAATGGCCAGAAAAGGATTAAATTGCATTTGACAAATTAAAAGAAAAATTGATCACTCCACTTTTGCTATGAGGTCCCAATTGCAAACTTCCATTTCATATCTAAACTAATACATCAAATACTATAGTCAAAAAAAATTTGGGCTAAGTAGAGGATGGTAAACATTATGTTATATATTATATTATGAAAATCTTGACAAGATTAGAAAGAAATTACACTACCACAAAAAATAATTTTTGGTAGTGGTATATGCCATCAATAAATTTTACCACTATAGTTACTAGATGTCAAGTGTTTGTTCATATTTATCATGCAATAATAAAATATATTATGAACAAAATGCTGGTTAGTGTTAGATCATATGATTTTATTACTATTACAAGAGTTTATTACTATTATTGACAAACCAATCAAAGTTATTATGGTAGCTAACTTCTTGTCAAGATTAAACATTATCAATGAAGATCAGTCGATGGAGGATTCCTTTCATGATGCATGTTTATTAATAATATCAACATGATTGCCATGATTTGTTTATATTTCCAACTATATGGAAACAAGAAAGGCTCATACTAATGTTACCCATAAGGAGAAATGACAATTGATTAAACAAAGTTAATATTTTGAATAGATTAATGGTCTACTATTCAAATTTGGACCTAATTATATTTTGCATATATGTGTTCAACACGACAGGGTGTATGACATCCTCTATGCATGTCACGATGAACTAGTAGGAGGACATTATTTAATAAAATGTACCATTCAAAGAGTTTTAGGTGTTGGATATTATTGGTCATCACTTCATCATGAAGTGGAAATGCATGTTCATTATTGTAATTTGTGCCAACAAATTGGAAAACCAACCATAACAGATGAGATGCTCTTCCAACCTCAAGTGGTTTTAGAAACATTTTAAAGGTAGGGGCTATATTTTATTAGATCCATTAACCCACCTTTTTAGGGAAAACAACATATTTTTGTGTTTATAGATTATTTAACAAAGTGAGTTGAGGTATGTGCTTTTAAACATGCTCATGAGGAGAAGGTAGTTGATTTCTTGTATACTCAATTATTTTAGTGGTTTGGTGCTCCCTGCTTTATTGCTTTAGACTAAGAACCGTAATTTATGTCCAAGGTAATACAAGCATTTACTAAATTATATGAAGTTAAACATAAAATATTATCATCTTGTGACCCTCAAACAAATGGTCAAGTATAGGTCATCAATAGAGAATTAGAAAATATACTAACAAAAATAGTTGCTTCTCATAGGATACATTGGATGAATAAGTTAACAAAGCTTGTATGGGCTTACAACAATGCTTGTAAATCCACCATGAGATTCACACCATATGAATTGATGTATGGTAAGAAACTTATTCTTCCTATTGAATTTGAATTATGAATATTTTGTACAACTTTAGAAGTAGGTATTGATTTCTCATAGGTTCAACAAGAAAGGACTTTACAAATAAATACATTGGATGAACTACAGTTGGATTTCCTTCACCAATTGGATATCAATAATCAATAGAGAAAATATGGCATGATAGTCACATTAAGAGCAACAAGTATAAACATGGAGATTGGGCATTACTTTTTATTCTCATCATGGTCAATTTACTAGTAAGTTTAAAATCGAATGGCTATGACCATATGAGATTGAATAAGTGTTCAATAATGAAGCTATAAAAATTTATTCTATTGATGACTTAAAGAGAAAATTAGTGGTAAATGGACATAATTTACCATAAACTACTCACCAAGGTGGAATTTGGTAAATATTTTCTTTCGTAATTAGATCTTCATGTTGTATAAGAGGCTTCCTCTTCTGGAATAAATTTCAAAATTGTATCTTCTAAGTATATATATATATAACGAAAAAAGTGAAAATATCTTTGAGGTACTATTAAATTAGGGCTTACATCAAAACCAATTTCTAGTATGTTTGCCTTGAAAAAAAAAATTGTGAAAATTTTGAAAAAGAAATTAATAGTGAAAACCTCTTTGAGGTAAAATTACATCAGGGCTTACATAAAAACTGGTTTTTGATGTGTTTTCCTTGAAAAATATATAATAGTATTTGTGGTAACTATATCTATTTATATTTTTTTAGCTTTTAGGATTTTTGCTAAAAAATAAGAAATGTTTCAAAATGGTGCATGGAGCATTTATAATAGTGAGGAATGCATAGTACTTTTCAGTTTTAATATTGCATAAATTATGTTTAATCCATTGGATTTCCAAATAAATCGATTGCATAAATTATGTTTAATCCATTGGTTACATTGCATTGAATGTCCATAGTTGTACCATAATAAGTAGATAACTACACAAAAGTGCACAGTTTCATAACCTTAGAATGTTAGCTTCGTTGTGCTAGAATAACTAAGGTTATTGCACTAGAATGATTTGACACCCTCTGAGAAAAAAGGGACAAAAAAATGTGCAACAATGGAAGTTACCTTTGTTTTCTATCAAAAATTTTAGAAGAGCAAGTGAAAACATGGATTACCTATGTTGGCATTAGTCAATATTGACGATAAGTGGTGGATGCACATAACAAAATATGTGCATGTGAAACATCACAATAATTTTTTAACAACATGAACAAGTTTTGCATATGGTGGCATGTGATTGTTGATGATCATGAGGGATACGTAGAGTAAAACATGTGGCTAAATTTAAATTAGTGAATAGTTGCCATCCCAATAATGTAGATTATGCATTGAGTTAGTATTGTGATGGAGATAAAGTCAACAAACCACATGAAACACATCAACTATGAACCAAGAGTTTAACTGTGATTGAATACAATATATGGTAGGTAATTATGGATGGATACTGCAATTATGGAAATAGTACGTGTAACTTTCACATTGTCATAGCCATTACTGAAATACCACCTATCTTACCATTTGCATGTGATCCATGTGAAATTTTAAGCCTGTGTCAAAGATTAAACATCCTCAAAATGCACAACTAAAAATGCTAATATTGAAGCATGGGATAAGTATTGATGCAATAACTACCCCATAATCAATAAAAACATTGGCATGATGAAATATTTTTAAAAGAGGACTTTTATTGTCTTCTTCATTTTGATGACATGATGATAAATAGAGTTACAATTTTTTTCAACTTACAATAAATGCATCGTCAAAAAAAAGTTGCATGGGTTGATTTTTAGCCAAAGGGAAATAAAATATCTTGTGTATATAGAAGATAAATATAGAAATTAATAGCATCACTGAGTTTGAATGACATCGTAAAGTAGTCAATATTTTTTAGAAAAGAGCAGAAAGTAATTACATTACCACAATTTTTTTTGGGTGGTGGCATATGCCATCAATAAATTTTTCCATTATAATTACTAGATATTAAGTGCTTGTTCACATTGATCATGCAGTAATAAAGTATATTATGAATAAACCTCTAGTTAGTGATCAAATCATACAATTTTTATTACTATTACAAGATTTTGAAATAACTATTATCGATAAACCAGTTAAAGTTATTATGGTAGCTAACTTCTTGTTAATATTAACATCATCAATGAAGATGATTCGGTGATGGAATCCTTTCCTAATGAATGTTTATTCATAATATCAACATGATCACAATGATTTGTTGATATTACCAAATTTCTGGCAATAGAAAAGGTTCCTAATCATTTTACCCATGAGAGAAACAATGATTTATTAAACAAAGTTTATATTTTGAATAGATAAATGGTCAACTATTCAAATGTGGACACGATTATGTTTTGTGTAGATGTGTTCAACAAGATAGGGTGTATGACATCCTCTATGCATGTCATGATGAACCAATATGAGGACATTATTCAGTAAAGTGTACCATTGAAAGAGTTATAAATGTTGGATATTATTGGTCATCACTTCATCATGATGTGAAAAAGTATGTTCATCATTGTAATTTAAGCCAACAAATGGAAAAACCAACAATAAAAAATTAGATGCTCTTACAACCTCAAGTGGTTTTAGAACCATTTGAAAGGTAGGGTCTAGATTTTATTAGATCCATTAATCCACCTTTTAAAGGGAAACAACACATTTTTGTGTGTATAGATTATTTAATAAAGTGGATTAAGGCAGTTTATTTTAAACACGCTCATGAGGAGAAGGTAGTTTATTTCTAGTATACTCATTTTTTTTAGTTGTTTGGTGCTCCTCGCTTTATTGCTTCAAACCAAGTACAATAATTTATGTCTAAGGTAATAAATAATTTTGCTAAATTCTATCAAATCAGACATAAAATATCATCACCTTATCACCCTCAAGCAAATGGTCAAGTAGAGGTCACTAATAGAGAATTAGAAAATATACTATCAAAAATAGTGGCTTGGATGAATAGATTAACATAGGTTGTATGGGCTTACAAAAATGCTTAGAAATCCACCATGAGATTCACACCATATGAATTGATGTATGGTAAGAAACTTATTCTTCCTATTGAATTTGAATTATTAACATTTCGTACAACTTTGGTAGGTATTGAGTTTCGTAGGATCAAAAAAAGAGGATTTTACAACTAAAGGCATTGGATGAACTATAGTTGGAGGCACTTCACCAATTGGGTATCATTCAACAATAGAGAAAAATATGGCATGATAATCACATTAAGAGCAACAAGTATAAACATGGAGATTGGGCATTGCTTTTTTATTCTTGTCATGCTAACTTTCCTAGCAAGTTACAAATTGAATGACTACAACCATATGATATTGATGAAGTGTTATATAATGGATCTATACAAATTTATTCTATTGATGAATCAAGAATAATATAAGTGGTAAATGGTCATTATTTACCATAAACTACTCACCAAGGTGGAATTTGATAAATATTTTCTTTCGTAATTAGATATTCATGTTGTAGAAGAGGCTTCCTCTTCTGGAAAAAAATTCAAAATTGTATCTTCTAAGTATATATATAAACAAAATGATAAAAAATCTAAAATTAAAAAAAAAGTGAAAATTTCTTTGAGGCACTATTAAATTAGGGCTTACATAAAAACTAGTTTCCAACATGTTTGACTTGAAAAAAAAGATAAAAAAATTTGCGAAAATTTTGAAAAATAAACTAATAGTGAAAACCTCTTTGAGGTATTATTACATTAGGGCTTACATAAAAACTGGTTTTTGATGTGTTTGCCTTGAAAAAATATATAATAATATTAATGGTAACTATATCTATGTATATTTTTTAGCTTTCAGGACTTTTGCTGCAATATAAGCAATGTTTCCAAAAGGTGCATGAAGTATTTCTAATAGTGAGGTATGTATTTTATTTAATTTTACTAATTTTTAGCTTTAATATTGCATAAATTATGTTTAATTCATTGGCATGCCAACTAAATATGGTAAAAAGAGGCATTTTGAAGGTAATTTGGATCATTTTTGGTTACACTAGAATGAATGTTCCTAGTTGTGCTAGAACAAGCAGATAACTACACCAAAGTGCATAGTTTCATTGGTCTAAAATTCCAGCTCCATTGTGCTAGAATAACTAAGGTTGTTGCACTAGAATTATTTGACAGCCTTTGATAAAAAATGGACAAAAAAAGAGAAACAAAATGGGAAACAATGGAAGTTACCTTGGGTTTCTATCAAAGTTTTTAGAAGACCAAGTGGTAAAAATGGATTAGCTATGTTGGCCAAAATCAATATTGATGATAAGTGGTGGATGCACATAACAAAATATGTGCATGTGAAAATTTGTAATTATTTTTTCGACAACATGAATAAGTTTAGCATTTGGTGGCATGTGATTATGGATGATCACAAGGAACACTAGCATAATATTTTTTGTTAAATTTAAAGTAGTGAATAGTTATCATCCCAATAATGCAAATTATGCATTAAGTTAGTATGATGATGGAGATAAAGTTAAAAATCCATAAGAAACACATCAACTGGGAAACAAGAGTTCAACTACAAGTGAATACAACACATGGTAGGTAATTATGTATGGATATCATAATCATGGAAATAGTAAGGTGTGAGTTTTATCACCTTGTCATAGCCATTAGTGAATTACCACTTTTATCACCATTTGCATGTGATCCATGTGAAATTTGAACCATATTTCAAAGATTAAACATCCTCAAAATGCACAACTAACAATACTAATACTGAAGCATGTGATAAGTACTAATGCAATAACTACCCCATAATCAATAAAAGCATTGACATGATGAACTCTTTCAAAAAGGGGATTTTTTTTGTCTTCTTCATTTTGACAACATGATAAATAAAGTTACATTTTTTATGAAGTACAACAAAAGCATTGATAAAAAGAAGTTGCATTAGTTGATTTTTAGCCAAAGGGAAACAAAAAATCATGTGCATATAGAAGACAAAATTAGAACCTAATAGCATCATTGAGTTTTTTAGAGTTAATATTGGTGGAGAATCCAAGTACTGCTTGATGTAATCAAATATTTTTTGGCATTCTTTTGTTCGTGAAAATATCACTCCCTTTTGTAGCAGGTGATTGAATGGCCTGCATTTGTTTGAGAGTTGTGCGATGAAGCAATGAATTAATTGGATATTTACTTATAATCTACATAACTCTTTCAAGTTTTTTGGGAGAGGCATTTCCATAATGGCCTTGACTTTTTTTGGATTCATTTCAATGCCACAATTAGATATAATGAACTCTAGGAGTTTACCTGAGGTGACATCGAAGACACATTTTTGGGGTTCAACCTTACTTATGGTCGAGAAGTCAATCAAAAAAAATTTCCAAGACATTGATGTGCTCTTGATGTGTTTTAGATTTGTCCAATATATCATCCACATGGTATTCAATTATCATATGCTTGTAATCATGAAATATGTATATCATGGAATGTTGATAGGTAGCACCCACATTTTTAAGGCCAAATAGCATTAACTTGTAATAGAAAGTCCCCCAAGGTGTTGTGATTGTTGTTTTGTGTTGGTCATCAAGATTAATTTGAATTTGGTTATATACTAAAAAACCATCCATTAAATATAGCATTTCATGTCCATCACTAGTGTCTACAAGAGTATCAATGTTTTGTAGAGGAAATTCATCCTTAGGACATGCTTTGTTAAGATCTCAAAAGTCAGTGTAAATATGAATCATCCCGTTAGACTTGTGAATGGGTACCATATTTGAAAGACACTCAGGATAGTCAATGGGTTAAATGAAACCCACGTATAACAACTTTTGAAGTTCTTCTTTTACCATGAGGGCAATGGTAGGATGTAATTTTCGTAGTTTTTATTTGACTAGCTTAGCATCAAGATGCAAGGTAAGATTGTGAACAACCAAGTTACAATCAAGGATTAGCATGTATTTATAATACCATGCAAATATTCCCTTCTTTCTCATGAGGAGATCGATAAGTTGCTCTTGTTCATCACTGGATAGACTTTTTCCAAGTTTCACAATTTGTGGATTATCTAGATTTGTGCTTAGGTTCACATCTATATTTTCTTCAATGGTCATGTGTGAACCTTCTTCAATTTGATGGTGCATTGGAATTAGATGAATGTCATCAATGATATTTTAAAACTCTTTTGGCACAATCTCTTCCATTTATTCTTAGAAAATAGAAGAATTTGAGGGTGAAGGCAAAGGTGAAGATGAAGGTGGAGGAATGTAAGTGGTAGAAGCTCTTAACAATTCATATGAAAGAATAAATTCAAAAATGTATGGGGGTGATGAAATTTGTTCCATATCGATGAGGCTTATGTCAATAGGAATTGGTTTTTCCAAATTGTATGGATTGCAGAGTGGTGTGAACAAGTCAACAATATTCATGGTGACTTGGTGGGAGAATGGTGGTTGTGAGGTGAAAGGTTGTTTTTTGCTTGCCCCTTGGAGTTTATGGATGAATATTGAGAACCTTGATAGCAGAAAGCAACACATATAAATGTAAATGACAAGGATATGCAAATGCAAAATGTAATGTTATGCTAATATATATATATTTTTAAATTTATTATTATTATTATTTTGTACATATTTTACATCATTTTTTTTTTTATATGGACAAGGTGGTGGTGGTGGTGGCTCACCATTTGGCTTAGATCACTTACTTAGGAGGAGTAAATGGAAGATGGACTGATGTATGGGAAATATTCTAAGATAGTACTCATCCTGTTCAATGAATGGTGTGATTGGGATTGATTCTTCTTCAGATTCATCTAAACCTATTGATATGACATCATATTTATCTTACAAATGATCCTCAGAATCATCATTATCATTATCCTCTTCTTATTTATTAACCTTTATAGGATATATAGTGTGTCATTGAAATGCTCACTCAAAAGAGGAAGTGGAATGTTATGGACTATATCCCAGGCTAGAATGGTCATGCATTTCTTGATACTGAGGTTCAACAATAGCATACATGCCTTTTTCATGTCATCCTAACCCATATACTTTCCATTTAACCTGATAAAAATATCATTATGGGAAATTAGGGTTGGACATATACTCAATATTGACACAAAATGGCTGTCTAGGTTCATTTCGAGGAGGTGGATAGAATGATGAATCAACACCTCCATATATAAAACTAGATCTATTTGGTAATGAAATAATGTTTTAAACCACTCCTATAGATACAAGCGGCTTTCATGGGTAACTATAGTCCCTAATAGTTTTGATGTTAAGAAATATTATTGCAACATATTAAACCACATACTCACCAATGCTAGGACTCGCAAGATGAAATGTAACTTATTTGGGTGATGATATGGATGGTTTGGATATGGAAGTGTGAGTCTCAGTGATGACCTATGGTTCACATGAGGAAAAATGTGTATGTTGGGATGGCATATCGCAATCTGTTAGACCAAATTTTGAGACATCGATTGGTTTAGGTGAAGGAGGATTTGGTTGAGCAATTTTGTGAATGATTGGAGATTTAGGCTTGGATGAGATGATGATAGGTTCTTGTAAAATTGGTTGTGTGGATGATTATGGATGAGTGATAATGAGTGATTTAGATGATGTGGAGGGATATCCCCCTTGTGTGGATGTTGGAGGTGATGATTGGATCTGACCACATGTACATGGTGTTGGTTGTGATGAAGATTGATATGTGGATATAGTGTGATGAGTTTTTGAAGTGAAAGCTTGATTTGGATTAGTGATAGGTATTTCTCCTAGAGTAGATGATTTGGATGAGCTATTATATTGTGTGGTGTGTGGTGTGGTTGGCAAAATTAAGGATAGATGGGTGGATGGAAGTGAAGGCTCATAAGGGTTGGAAATAAAGTTATAGTATTTGAATAGTTCAATTTTTGCAGGTATACATTGTATTTGTCCCTTGTACATATTTTAAAAATTGATGTAATATTTACGGAATGCATTTCATACTCCTAATATAGGGGTACCCAAAGAGTATGTTATAGGCCATGGACCCATCTAGGATATGAAATATGGTATGTAACATCTTGACCCCCACTTGTATAGGTAAAAAATTAGTGCCAAATGTAGAGCATAAAGCATCATTAAATACCCATAATGTGAAGGTGGATTTGGTTATGTTGAAATATGGAAGATTAATATGGTGGAGTGTTAAAGTGGTGATGATGTTACCTGAAGAGCCAATGTTATACTCATTTGAAAGGCTTATGATAAACCTAAGCCATGATATGCAATGGAGGATCTAGTTATTATGATGATATTGAATTGATTTCAAAGTCATAGAATACAATCGAAGGTTCCATGCATGTTTGGATACACCCCATGAAATTATTGAAGGTATTATAGTTTTGAGTCTTAAGTTTGATGGATTTCAAGATCTCCATAAATACCTTGTGATGCGGAGGATATTTATGTATAATCTTATAAATTGATAGTTTGGATAAAGCTATTTTTAGACTATTTGTCAACTGACTACTTCATGTAATGATTGGTATTGGTGGATAACTTATAATATGAATGGGTTGAGGTGGATTAATGATATTTGGTTTTGGATACACACTTTTTGGTGGTGTCATAGGATATTGCACTACTTGGAATTGTTCATTTAATTGTTGTGAATGATTCATGTTTTTCAAAACTTGGGTTACTACATGAATAGCACACATAAAACCTTGGTATTTTTGTACATGGTTGACTTGGTTAAGGAGTTATAGCAATTGGTCTCCCCATTTCCTATTGTGTATCCTCATGATGAGAAAGTGGTGTTTGGTAAATACCAAGATTTTGGTTTTGCTATGCCAAGAGGTTATTCATATTAACTATCCAAATTTCTAACTGATCTTGCACAATATATTTAAATTTAAAGGAATTATTAATTTCATGGCCCTTCTATCTATGAAAGGGATAAAACAAATGCTCCTTATATCCCTTGCCACATTTATTTAGACCTTTTGGTTTAACTTATGGTAAGATAATTTTGTATGTATCATACAACCTTCAGAAGATGAATGTATATGATTCGGGTAATGGCATGTAGTTGCGAGTTTTTTGAATGGACTGTTGGTGTTGATTATTATCTATAGTTGGCACTAGTTTTGCAATTGTTATGGGGGCAAAATTGCTTGAAATATCATTCGTTGTGGTTGCTATTGTGATGGTGATTTTGAATATGGACTTGATATTGTTGAGTCTACATTGTTGGCTGACTCATGACCACTTGGTTAACTTGACCAAATTTAGTTTAGCTATTATATTTTCCTTTTTTTGGCCTTTTTTTTGCCATTAGTTTTTCTTAGGTTTGATGTTGCCTTCCTGAATCTTGATTTACTCTATGACTCAGGATTGGGTGAGAGCTTCATTGAATATTTTGTATTATTGTAATTGTAAAAACAAGGATATAGGTTTTAAACAACTCCTTGTGAACATTCATGTTAATTATTCCATGGGGAGGGCGAATGACAATTTGGTAATTACAACCCTCCAACGGTTTTCAAAGTCATAATCCAACTCTTCTTCAAATTATTGTAGATTATACAAGTCGGTTAATGTGGTATTCTTTCTAACATTAAGGGATAACCTCTCTAATAATTATTATACTATTTGTTCGAATTTATATATGTTATGGTGTTGCAAATGATTGTACCATTCTAAGACATACCCATAAATATCTGATGAAATATTTTGAGCATTAAGACATCATCCTCTTGAATCCTAAAACATGCATGAATAAATGCACTTATAATCTCTCTAGGGTCCTTAGCCTCTTTAAATTTTTCAAAATTTTATAGTGTAAAATTGACAGGATATGGTGGCGATGGTACTGAAGGATGAATCAAGTGATTGAATATATGTCTTAAGGTGGGTTTTTGGTACATCATACCAGGTGTGTGGATAATCAAGCTGTCAATTTATTTTTGCAAATATTGGATTTTAGGATCTTCCAATTGTGTTTGGAAGCCTTGGTTTGCATAATGAGTTTAGGTAGGTGGTGTGTATTGTGTTATGAATTGTTGGGATGCATTAAATTTTGGTTGGCTAGAGGGTTGATGGTAGTGGGTATGTGATGGTGTTGGATATTTTGTGGGAATTAATTATGGAATAATTGATTATGAGGAGGAAGAGGTGGAGTTTGAGGAGATTAAATGTTTTGGGTAGTTGTACTAGCATTGATGTGGTTGAATGGAAGTGTGGGTATACTAACTATTGGTGGTCACGATACCAAAAATTGATCAAGAGTAAAAAAAAGGTATTTTGGGTGGAAATGGATTGATGGTTTGAAATATGCCACATGCAACTGCTATTACAATAAAGGATGGCAACTTTGATTGGTATTACCCATAAGAAATTGGTGTAAATATTGACATGCTCATTGTATAATAGTTGCATATGCATATTGAATTATTGTATGGGAGTTAGAGGTTGGTGTGTTGTGAGTGTTAGTGATATGGGTTGAAGTTGGTGGAGGGTAAGTTGCAAAGGAAATAACAACCACATGAGGACTATTATGCTAGGTTGAATAAATAAACCTAGATGATGTGAATGGAATGGTTGATGGTAACTGCAAAGTAATGTTAGCTTGTACTTTGTAGATTTTGTTGGAATGAATGGCAATATAGTTATATGGGAGAGAAGTGCATTGGCTAAATTATGATGGAAGAGTTTGATGTGGAGGTGAATATGTAGCCTCAAAGATAGGATTGGTAATAAGTTGGTATAAGTGTGAGGGTTCCTACTGAAATATAGGAATAAATTGGGGTGGAATGGTAAGAGGTTCTATAACTAGATTGGTTAGTCTTAAATAGACTCTAATAGTGTCAATATATATATAAGTAATGTGGTGTTCAAAATGTGTGGATGGTTTAGTTTTATGGATGGATATGTGGATTACCCTCTACATGATATCTATATTCAAAGTGGATGCTATATGTGAGGGTCTAGAGGATAGGTAGAGATGTGTTACTGTGACATACTAGTTGGGTTTACCATGAAAGTAATTGTGGAAAGAATAGAATTTTCTATGGATGGTGATAGTTGGATGATGAATATTTGACTCATAGCTCTAGCTTGATTACAGGTTAGTACCATAAGCTAGAAGTAAATCAAT
Organism: Wollemia nobilis; assembly: GCA_028583015.1. Taxonomy (NCBI): domain Eukaryota; kingdom Viridiplantae; phylum Streptophyta; class Pinopsida; order Araucariales; family Araucariaceae; genus Wollemia; species Wollemia nobilis. The sequence continues at coordinate 1,175,718 of JAQPPZ010017255.1, forward strand.
ATGGAAAATGAAAGGGTGCATGTGTGAAAAATATGATGGCAATGAAAATGAACAACACATAAATCACTCAAGCAAACAAGTGTTTCTCTCTTTGCAAAAAAATATTTTCTTTTTATTTTGATTTATTTTGTGTTTTGATGTAAAAACCTAAGCCTAGAAAAACTATGCAAGGTGGATGATGGAATGCAACTAAGAATATGTGTTTGTATCCACTATTTTAATGAATAATGAATCATGAAAAACTAAAAATAGCTTCATAAGGGATGACTGAATCAAGGTAAACCTATGGAAACAAATAACCCTTGAAAACGGTCGATTTATCTAATATTCTATTATCACTATACCCATGCTTTCGCTTACCCCATATATTTAGGGCATGAACAAGATGACAAGTACCATGGTAAAAGGGCTTGCTAATCCTTCCCACTCTGGGTGCACCCAAAAGTAGAGGAATTTTCAATGATGAAATCCATAAAGACACTCGCTTGGGGCTACTATGGTGTCTAGGGAGAGCCAACGGATGAAGATGAAGCCCACCATCATTGATATTGATCAATAGTTATTGATGAAGTCCAAATCATTGATGTTTAATGTGAATCATGCAATGTATGATGTTATTTTTAAGGTTTTATTTTCTAGGGTTTTATTTCCTTTTTTGAACAATAAAGTGAAAAATAAACTATCCTAGAATGAACCTACTATTCATTTAATATTTTTTGTCTATAAGTGTAAGCAAAAATATAAAAAGGTACATAAAACAAGAAAAATAACACCAAAATAACAAAATATTTGATCCAAATGTAGGTAATGAGTTCCAAATAAACCTTAGAATATTTTTGATACATAGGTTCAAAAATAAAATATGGTAAATTTGGAACCCTAATGCAATCTAAAATGTGTTTGAAAATGCAAATCTATCCCTAAATGCAATCTATATGACTTTTTGTAATCAAATAAATCAATACCCTAAAATGCAATTTTTTTTTTTTTGGTAAGTAACATTATATACATAGCGGGTTTTTTAAGAGGATCCCAAAACCTTATAACAATAGAAGGAGAGAACATTTAGGGCTGCAAGGTTGAGATAGGAAACCACATCTCAGACCGAATTACAAATTTTTTTGACATAGCAGACAATCCCACCAAAGACAATTAAATAATAAAACAGAACCCGCCCAGCGGGGAGAAGCCGAAAACCACCAATGAGAAGATCCCGCCCAGCAGGAATCATAGAAAAACCGTTACAATAAAATCTTGCCTCGCGGGAAGCAGTCAGAAACCACCAAAGAGAGAAACTCGCCTAGCGGGAAGTAGCTTAAACCCACCTCATAGAAAATCCCGCCCAGTGGAAAGCATCAAAAAAACTTCACCAGGAAAATCCCGCCATCCGGGAAACCAGCAAAAAGGTGAAAATCCTACCCAGCGGGAAAACCAGCAGATTTGGCGGATCCCGCCCAGCAGATTTGGCGGATCCCGCCCAACAAAAAACTAGCAGAAAAGGCGGATCCCGCCCAGAGGATCCCGCCCAACGAGAAGCCATTTCACCCAGCGACAGGGGGATCCCGCCCAGCAAGAAGTCGAGAGCCAGGATCCGGCCCAGCGGGAAGCACACAGACAACTTCACCACGAGGATCCTACCTTGGGAAATCAGCAAGGAAAGCAGGTTAAGGAAACAGGGATCCAGGGGCTGGGAATCCCGAGCAGGAAGAGGAAAACAGTCACAGGGAAAGGATCCCAAGGAGCCATACAAGTGGGATCTAAGGTTTGCATGCATAGATCAGACCCCCCCAAGAAAGAAACATGCAGCAGAAACCATAGGAACCCAGCAGCAGGGACCAAGGATCCTGTCCAAGCACAGAAGTAGCTTCAGGGAACTGGGACTGGGAATGGGAACAACCCAGGCAGAGGAAATCCCCCCCAAGGCCAAACCAGATGCCCAGGGTGTCCACCAAGGAGCAGAACTAGCACGAAGAAGCCTCCACACGGGAAGAACAGCAGCCACAGGATCCCGTTGAGGATTCACAAGCAAAGGAGGAAAGATGCCCCCCAGACCACCCCCAAAGCTATGAGGACCTCAAGGGAGACCCTAGGAAGCTGTCAAACCCTAAACCATCACCTCCATCGCTCAAAGAAACACAGGGGACCAGATCCATGCGAATAACCTACAAAAAAACCCCAGGGGGAAGCCTGAGGGAAAAAATGGAAGGGATCCCCAAAAAAATAGGGATCCATGGGAAGCACCAGGCCACCAGAACAACCAAGGAAGCTCGAGCCCACTTGGAGGGGCACATAAAATGGAGAAGGATCTCCCCATAGGAGATCATTTGCAAATAACCACTCCCAGGGAGGGATGACATGGGTTGAGCCAGGGACTGGGCAGTGTCCAGGATCTAGGGGAACGGGAGAAAGGAAGGGACCAGAGCCCTCCCCTCTCTGCTTTCTTCCCTCATTTGACAAGAAATCATAAAATGCAATTTTTATTTCTATAAAAAATACCTAAATATGCCTATAGGATGCTTAATTTATTATCTTTTTAAAACAAAAACATGAATACTTTCTTATCTTAATTTTTTTTCTTAAAAAGTAAAAATATATAGCTAGGGTTTTTGAAAATAACTTACTTGGAAGTTGTTGGACATTTTGAGTCCCTAAGCTAATATGTTGTCATTGATGTCAAAAGAGCATTTAATGTCAAAAGGATCTATGAAGGGTTTTCGTGAAAACCAAGGCAAGAAAAATAAAAAGTTTTAGTTAAAACCATGGACATCAGATTTGATCTGGATTTTTCTTAAAACCCAATTTGGGCTTTCGTTTCATCGAAAAAGATGCCCCGGTGATGGACTTATTTGAGTTTTAATATTTGGTTTAAATTTTAATTATTTAAAATTTAAATTCAAATTTAAATTTAAATGCAAATTTTCCCGTCAACGTCATCAAGCAACCATAAATTCATATTTATGTCGACATCTTTGAAGTATTTTAAACACTATATAAAGGGGTGGTAAATAAATCAAGGTTTCATCCTTGTTCTTGTGATAAATGTTTGGCATTCGAATAAGTCTATGAGCTCGAGCGAATTTTGAGAAGAGAAGCAGCAAAGAAAATGATAGCGCTTGGAAAGTAAAAATGTGGTGGGAAGCGTGGTGCATTGGAAAATAATTTTGGCTAAGGGACAAGGCAACGCAAACACTAGGTATTGAATCCTTTGGACGACATTTCGGAAGGCGTGTGGAAAGTGCTTTTGCACTTTGTCTTTTGTGGAAGGTGGAAGAATGTTTAATGCACTTTGGGCCTTTGCCTTTCCAATGAGCACCTAGCTCATGTGGAATATTAGTCATGGCTAAGATGCTCACGATGTGGCAAGTCGGGGTTTGAATCCCCTAGAGGAGGTAATTATGTTTTGCATTTAAATAATTTTTATTAGCCCTAAAGTTTGGAGTTATAAGGTAGTTAATGGAAATTAAAGTTTGTTATTAGGGCTGTGATTATTATTGCAAAGCATAATTGGTTTATGATTTATTTGTAGGTTATGGAGAATTAATTTTAGGAGAAATAAGTTTTTTTTTAAAAAGCAATTTTGAGAGGTTTATTATTTTTTATAAGGGTTTTAATAAAAGGGACTTTGGTGGATGTGTTTATTAAATTGGAGTGAAAAGGGTGTAATTTGAGTAATGCTTTGTTTTGTGATTATTTGAATTCCATTAACCCTTGTTTATATTGGAAAGGAAAGTTGTGTTTAAGTATGGCAGATTTTGTGGACAACTTATTGGCATCAAAAGGTGTGGGCACATTCTCCTATTGATTGTTTATGGTGGTTGATTTCTGAAATATCATTGGAGAGAAAGGATTGATTGTGGTTTCCTTTGAGAAAATTATTGGTTGAATGCTTCAAGGTTTTTTGGTTTGTGAGTTGTATTTAAACCTTGTTTTATTATCATTGATGATGAAATTAACTTGAACTTGAGTTAGAAAAGAACATGAGTATCATTGCTATGTGAGACTTGTGCTTGAGCATTGTTAGAAACATTTTGAGTTGGTTAATACATGCTTGGACTAGGTTTTGTGAAAAAGGATTATTCCTTGAGGTGATTGGTTGAGTTGAGTTGTTTAATACATGCTTGGACTAGGGTTTGTGAGAAAGGATTGTTCCTTGAGGTGATTTGTTGAGTTGAGTTGATTAAGCCTAGTCAAGTGGATGCATGTGGTTGTTAAAGTTCCTAGAAATAAACTATTCAATATTTGATTTGAGTTGAGATTGATTTGAGTTGAGATTGAGGTTGATTTGATTTGAGATTGAGATCTGAGTATAGAACATATAGAGTCTCTAACAATTATCTTGATGCTTCTATTGAGTTGATATTGGGATTTGAGTATAGAACATATAGAGTCTCTAACAATTATCTTTATGCTTCTATGAGATTGATTTGAGATATTGATTATACATTGAGCTTAGAACATATTGAGTCTCTAACAATTCTCTTTATGATTCTATGTGATTGAGACAAGTCTTTGAGAAGACTTATGGACTGTTTTGAGTTAAACTTTTGTGAAAGCTTGCTATGAAGATTTGAGCAAGTCCTATAGAGGACTTATTGAGCAGATTTGAGCAAGTCCTAGAGAGGATTTGTTGAGCAGATTTGGACAAGTTCTGTGTGAACTTGTTGAGCAGATTTGGACAAGTTCTATGTGAACTTGTTGAGTAGATTTGGACAGGTTTTGTGTGAACCTATTGAGTAGATTTGGATAGGTTTTGTGTGAACCTGTTGAGTAGATTTGGACAAGTTTTGTGTGAAATTGTTGATCAAATGTGGATAGTTTTTGTGTGAACATTTTGAGTAGATTTGAACAGGTTTTGTGTGAACCTGTTGAGTAGATTTGAGTAGATTCTAAGTGAACCTATTGAGAAAAATTTTACTATACCGATTGTATTGTGTTTAGTTCAAGATATTGAGAAGAACTCTGCTAGACCGACTGAACTGTGTTTAGTACAGTATTGACACACAGAGCTTTGAAGGTGATAGAGTATAGAGGACATAGTATTAGTGGATAGAGATCCAACAACCAGGACAATTAAAGATAGATCTGAGTGAGGAGTCTTCAGGTGGAGAGAGATCCACAAGTCAGTGCAGTAGAGAGACAAAGTCTTCTAGAAGATTACTAGCCAGAGCAGAAGGGGAAAGAGTTCTCCTATGGAAGAGATCCACAAACTTGAGATTTAGGGGATCAACATATCCTTTGGACCAAGGTCCATAAACATTGTAATTTTGGAAAGATTCCTAAGACATTATTTGAGAAATTTTTAGAAGAAATATTTTCTCTGTGGAGGTAGCCCACATTGGGTGAACCACGTTACATCTGTGTCTCTATTGTGTGTGGAGTTTTGTGCATTGCTTTGATTACTGCTATTTATACTACTATTTATACAATGCATAATATTGATTTGAGAAGAAAAGTAAAAATTAGTCTTATACTATTCACCCCCCTCTCAGTATAAGCTTGTGTTCTTCAAAAGTCCTACATTCTTTCCCTAGCTTCTCAAACGTGGTGTTGTGTCCAATCTGTCTACCAAACATAGTGTCGACTCTACAAGATGTGGTGTGGCATCTCCCAGATGTAGTGAAGCATCTAATATAAACCCTAGTTGTATTTTAGCATCTATGCAAGCATAGAACAAACCTTAATAGACTCTATAAACTCTAAGTTTGAATTTGTAACTTTTACGTGATCAAGATTTGAAAACCTACAAAAAAAATAATATAGATCAATAAATTAGAGTATGATAAGGCAAATTAAAACACAAAACCCTATGGGGCCCCATCGTGATCACCATTTTGTAAATAAAAATATTAACACCAAAACAAATAACAAATAAAAACAAGCAACAATATAGAGTAAAAGAGTAATTTTATATTGACTTATGGAGCCTTGATATTATCTTTTACACCATTAATATACCTTGAATCGCAAGAGTTACAAAATATTCTTATATTAATGATACAATTATTAAAAGGGTGAAACTCTTTTTCTTTATCAAAAAAATGCAGTGCTTCCAAATATTCTTTGCTAAAAATAAGTTGATGATTGGGATTATGTATCCTCTACGGGGCCACTCCAACTATAACAATTATCTAATGAATTGTCACCTATACATGCACAAAATTAAACCACAAAAGAGGATCAATAATACATGTGGAGCCTCCACTATATGAGGCCCTCTCAAATATAAAATATAAACCTACAACCCTAGTTTGAATGTTTACGAAATATGAAACAAAATATAAAAAATGTAAATCAAAATAAAATAGTTACCTTATCAATCCTTTATTGTTATCTACACTCTTGATGCTTCAAAATGTTATTGTGTGAACACCAAAAAACATTTGAGGGCTCACTAGAAATAGTATGGTGTTTTATGGACACCTTGAAGCATCTACAGACCATGATGGATGCCCTATAATATTTTGTAAATACCTAAAGGTGTATAAGAACTACGACGAATGCTTTGTAGTGTTTGAATTTGGTTCACAGAAGCGATGACAACTATGGTTTTTAAAAAATATCATATGAATATGTGTAATATCTCTTTGCAAATGTTCTAACCCTTATTCACAAAAAATGAATAATATTTTATGATTACCTTGATTCATGTTAGGGTTTTTATGATGGTAATGAACGGTTAGGATTAAATCTTGATGAGTGAATGAGATTGCAATTTTAATGAGTGGTAAGGATTGTAATTAATGAGTGGCAAGGATTGCCACATGGCATGCTAAGATGGAGTTTTGATGGATGACTCCAATCTATATATATATATATATATATATATATATATATATATATATAATGAATGATGAATGACTAGAATTTTATGTATACAAGCACATATCAAAGTAGGGCTCCAAATCTACTACAACCATATCTTGTATGATTATTATTTAAGGTATTCTATTTAGCACCATAGGTATATATTTGATCACTCTAACAGTCTTAACTAGATTTTTGTCTAGTTGTAGTGCTCCAATACTGGAACGTGCATATTCCATGCCATTGCTTCACATATAACTTTTGGTATAAGCATTATTTTTATTCTAGAATCGACCATGCAAATATTCACACCACATCCTTCCATATGCAAGGAAATTTAGAATGGAGGTAACCTATTTTTACCTACTCCTAGAGTAGGTGTTCCCCATGTCAAATTATTTTTTGATTATAATTAACCCTTAGATCCGATGGACTTTAGTGATGATCGGAGAAGATCAATTTATTTTGGAATCATTAAAGCATCATAGATGCTTGCTTTGGATGGTGTTTTCTTTAGCTCATCCAGAATGTTGAAGCTATAGGATTTTGGTTACTTATTTTCCACCTTCTCCTACTCTTTGATTTTTTTTTATATTCTTGTGTTGCTTCAATCATTTATCACTTAGTGATGGAAGGGTACCAAAGTCTCTTTCTATCCTATTCTTGAGTTTCTACTTATTTTTCTTGCATTGGTTTATGTTGTTATTTCAAAGGCTCTATTGTAGGGTATTCTATTTGTTGAGCAAGTTGAGGTACTTTTTTTAGTTATTTGCTTTGCTAGGATTGAACCTTGAATGGATCTAGTTTTTTGGGATCTACTTGCAATGGCTTCTTTCTCAATCAGATCAACACTAAAAACAAATCTTCTTCTTGCACCATGATATTTTGGTCTTCTTTTCATACCATGTTTATCTAGATCTTATATACTTTTTGCCTTCTTAACTACAATATTTTGCATTTGATGTTGGTGAAGCATGTATGTGCTTTCACCATGTGGATCATTGCAAGTTGAGCACTGAAGCAAAGTTGCATAAAAAAAACACATACAATTCACTGAAAACCAAAAATGCTAAAAGGAGCCAAAGCTTTCCATTACTTTCATGCTAAAAAAGATAATCCCAAAAGAAGAGCCCTTTTACAATTTCAAAAATTCCTACTTATGCCCTATTTTCCCCTTTTTTTCCCACCTAAAACTTGAAATTTCAAATTTGAAATTTGGGGCAACTTGCGGAGGTCATAACTTCGCGCTCGTTGACCCGATTGACTATTACAACATATTTTTCAGAAATTGAATGAAATGATCTAATCTGGACGAACCTTGGCTCTTTGCACCAAGACTTGCATCTAGCTGAAAATCCTCAAATTCAACCTCTAAGACCTTTAAAAATCTCCTGCAAGAAAAACTAGTTTTACTATTTTTTACTAGTTTTACAAAATTAAACAATTACAATCTTTTTTGGGTGATGCAATATCACTTTTACACCATTGGATGCTCCTGCATTAGACACCTAGGGTAAATTGAGAAGTGAACTTTACTTCTTTGTTGTTGGAAGAAAACCAAGGCATTCAACCTCAACCTTCGACAACCAAGATGAATCTTCAACAGTCCTACCCTTCCACTTAACCATATATTTTGCATACTGCATATTTCTTGTTCTTTTGCCTACATGGGTATTTAGGACCTCTTCTATATCTTTTGGAGTAGATGTGGGAATACTCCATAATTTTGCGACTGGTCCACCATTATTGTCACCTTCATGATATTTTGCCAAATCTAAAATGTTGAACATAGGTGATATATTCAGCCCACTTGGCAATTCTACCTCATAGGCATTCCCTGAATATCATTTCCCTATGACTCTACATGGTCCAAACTTATTCATTTTTAACTTTTTGTAGGTTTTAGTAGGAAGTATTTCCTTTCTCAAGTGAACCATAACTTGATCTCCCACTTGGAACTCCTTAAGTCATCGCTTTTGGTCTACTCTTGTATTGTACTGAATGTTCATCTTGTTGATATGCTACTTCAATTCATCATGCAGGCTCTTTAGGTGCTCTACAAAGTCCCTCAACATTGCTCTTTTTCCCTTTGTCCATATTTCTCAACTCGAAAGCATTCCTTGGGATGCTCCCATACACAATATGGAATGGGGATTTATTAGTACTCCTATTGAGAGAATTATTGTATGCAAATTTTGCCTATGGCAAAACCAAATCCCATATCTTGGGCTTATCTCCTACCAAGAACCTCAGTAGATTACCCAAACTTCTGTTCACCACCTCTATCTGTTTTCCAGTATGTGGGTGGTATGTAGAACTAAATTTTAGGTCTGTCTTCAATTTCTTCCATAAGGTCCTCCAGAAATACCCAAAAAACCTAGTATCCCTATCGAAAATGATACTCTTTGGTAGACCATGTAGGCGTACCACCTCTTTGAAAAACAACCCTACAACATGAACTGCATCATTAGTTTTTTGATAGGGAATAAAATGTGCCATATTCGAAAACCTGTCAACCACCACAAATATGGAGTCATTCATCCTCTGTGTCCTTGGTAAGCCAAGAACAAAATCCATGTTGATGTCCTCCCACAGCCTATCTGGTATAGGTAACAACTGATATAATCCAGTGTTTTGTCTCACACCCTTGGCCATCTGGCATGCTCTGCAACTCTATACAAACTTCTTCACATTTTACTGCAACTGTGGCCAATAGTAGTTCTCACTAATGAGGGCAATGGTCTTATCTTGACCAAAGTGTCAAGCCAACCCTCCACTATGCTTCTCCTTGAAAAGATTCTCCCTCATTAAACTCCTTGGAATATATAATTGATTTCCTCTGAATGACATCCCATCTTGGATTAGAAAATCCAACCACTTAGTCCTATCCAAAGTAACAGGTGCTAAGAAATCCCTCCAAGCCTCTGCAAAATTAGGATATTCAAGGTACAAACCCTTAAGTTCATCAAATCCTACAACTTCCACCTTTATTTTTGTCAATAATCACTGCCTTCTACTTAAGGCACAACTCTGTTTGACTTCCCACTCCTATGCTTCAACACAAAGGTATAACTCTGTACAAACTCAACCCACTTTAAGTGCCTCTGATTTATCTTCCCTTGACTATTAATATACTATAAGTCCTGATGATTAGTATATAGAACAAAATATTTTGGCAAAAAATAATGCCTCCACTTCTTTAGAACCTAAACTATAGCATAAAACTCTTGATCATATACAGAATGCTTCTTCCTAGCATCATTGAGTTTCTCACTAAAATAAGCAATATGTTTACTTTCTTTACTCAACACAGCTCCTATGGCACTACCACTAGCATCATAGTCTACCTGAAATACCTTATTGAAATCTAGAAGTGCTAAAACAGGTTGTTCTGTGACCTTCTTTTTCAATATATCAAAGCTCTTATCTGCTCTTGATGTCCACTTAAATTCTTTCTTATCCCCTCTCATTGTTTCTATTAGGGGTGCACAAATACTGCTAAAATTTCTAATAATTTTTTTGTAAAAACTTGCTAGACCATGAAATGATCTTACCTTCGTTATACTCCTTGGATTAGGCCATTCAATGATAGCCCTCACCTTTTCTAGGTCCATTTTTAGACCTTCAGCTAAGATAAAAAATCCCAGATACACTATCTCCTTCTTCACAAAACTGCACTTCTTCAAATTAATTAGCAATTGCTCCTCCTTCAACTTCTCAATAACTCTTCTTATATGCATTAGATGCTCTTCTAGGGTTTTTATAAATATTAAAATGTAATCCAAATAGAAAATGATGAATTTTCCTAAAAACTCCTTCAATACCTCATTCATCAGCCACATGAATGTGCTTGGTGCATTGGTTAGCTCAAATGGCATGACCAACCACTCATACAAAACCTCTCTAGTCTTGAAGAAATTATTCCACTCATCCCCTTATCTAACATGAATTTTATGGTACCCACTCTTCAGGTCAATCTTTGTGAAGTACTTGGCTCCACTCAAACAGTCCATAATGTCATCCATCCTTGGCAATGGGAACCTATATTTTATGGTGATCTTGTTAATAGCTCAGGATTCTATACACATTCTCCACTCTCCATATTTCTTTGGTTCTAGTACTATAGGTACTACACATGGGCTCAGGCTCTCCCAAATCAGTCCCTTTTTTAGCAACTCTTGGACTTGTCTGTTTAGCTCCTCACTTTCAATAGGAGTCATTCTATGGGCTGCCTTATTGGGTAAACTAGATCCTGGTACCAAATATATATGGTGATTGATCTTCTTCACTGGTGGTAAATCCTCTGATACATTATCTGATATAATATCTAGAAATTCTTCTAACAGACCTAAGACTTCTATTGGGGTATCTTTGCATTTTTCTTCCCTAACTCTAGGAATTAATGCATAGCACATATGCTCATGTTTCAAATCATACAAAAACCTTCTACCTTCAACTATATAGATTCTGGCACTACTACATACCTTTTCATCCACCTCCTTTAGGGGCTTTAGCTTATGGCACACTCCATTATTTTCCAGTGAGTAAGTGTTGGCATGCCCATTGTGCATTGCACACTGATCAAACTGCCACGACATTCCCAATAGCAAATGGTAAGCATCCATAGGAAGGATGTCACACAGGACCTCATCACAATAATTACCAATATTAAATTTTACCAAGCACTACTCACTGACCAAAGCCCTATGGTCCTACAACCACGCAATCTGATATAGATGCGGGTGTCTCTTCCTCTCTAACTACATTTTGGTAACTATTCCTTCTGCAACTAGGTTATCCGTGCTGTAAATGTGCGAACCAGTTTTCATTATTCACAGCAAGGTGTTAAATAATACAGCAACAACGGATTGTCGGAGGTTGCCAAACCAATCCAGCAAACAAAAGCAATTTGTTATAACGTAATAACAAATGCACAACAATATGCCTAAATAATGAACTACAGACAAAGTACGCTAACATCCCCCTTTATTACATTATTTGGGTAATGTAATAACTAATAGCTATACTAACATCCCCTTACATTATTTTGCAATACAAAGTGAGCTGCGAAACAATTCAAATTTGACACGTCCAAGTGCCTTAGTGAAAATGTCTGCAACTTGAGCATCGGTGGGAATGTGCTGAAGCTGAATTCGGTGTTTTGGAACTTCCTCTCGAATGAAATGACATTGTGTGTCAATGTGCTTTGTTTTTTCATGATGGACTGGATTCTTGACGAGGTTCAGAACACCCTGATTGTCGCAAAACAAGTGTATTGGAGATTTTGATGGATGGCCCATACTTGTTAGAATGCGACGTAACCATATCACTTCGCACACGGCTTCACGTGCGGCGCGATATTCTGCCTCTCGTTGAAGAAATAGCAACCACCGTTGCTTCTTGCCGTGCCAAGAGACAGGACCGGATCCCAGATGAAAAATGTATCCGGAAGTTGACTTGCGATCATCAAATGATCCGGCATAGTCGGAGTCCGTGTATCCTTGCAAGAAGAATTTGTTGTTCCTCTTGTATTCTAGGCCATATTCTATAGTACCACGGACATAGTGAAGAACACGTTTTGTTGCTTTCCAATGAGTAATCTTAGGCTCCTGCATGAACCTCGAAAGATAGTTTACAGCAAATACGAGATCTGGCCTAGTATTGGTCAGATATATGAGACTCCCAATCAACTGTCGATAGAGAGTGCCATCTACCTGGGGTGAGTCATCATGTCGCGATAACTGAAGTCCATTCTCCATAGGAGTTGCCATTGGCTTGCAGTCAGTCATGCGATATTTATCGAGCAATGTCTTGGCATACTTTTTCTGAGACACTTTGATGGTGTGCTCCTTCCGGCTGAATTCCAGACCAAGACAGTAATGGAGAAGTCCAAGATCTGTCATCTCAAAAGATTTGCACAAGTTTCTTTTGACAATAGAGATCAAATCTTCTGAACTCCCTGTAATGAGCAGATCATCCACATAGAGTACAAGCAACACTATCTCGGAACCCCGTTTCTTGAAATAGAGGTTTGCATCCGACGGACATCTCTTAAATCCATGCTCGCATTAGGTGATTGTCCATTTTTATATACCAAGCTCGAGGAGCTTGTTTCGGACTCATACAAGGATTTAACCAATTTGCAAACTTTCTGCTGTTGGCCTTCCACTTCAAATCCTTCAGCTGAGTCATATAGACTTCTTCTTGGAGATCACCATTAAGAAAGGCACTTTTGACATCCATTTGGTGAACTTTCCACCCATATTGTGCTGCCATAGCACACATAACCCGAATTGTGGTCATCCGAGCGAGAGGTGCAAAAGTTTCTTCATAGTCGATGCCTTCCTTTTGAGCATAGCCCTTTGCAACAAGACGGGCTTTATGCTTATCAATTGTTCCATCTCGCCTTGTACTTGACTTTGTATACCCATTTGCAGCCAATAGGTTTCTTTCCATGAGGCGGATCAACAAGCTTCCAAGTTTTATTCTTCATCGGAGACTCATACTCCGTATCCATAGCGGCCTTCCACTGAGGCTCACTAAGAGCATCTTGCACTGATGCAGGTCCAAGACTATCTATGGTAGACATGAATGCCCTGTCATCATCAATATCCATATCCTCAACTTCTCTACTTGGAGTCACAGAAAGTTCCTCAAAAGATTGACAAAGATCATCAACCTCACCAGTTTCTCTGGCTTCTCTTTCCTGTTGAGCCATACTGCGTGTACGAGGTCTATCCAAATTCAAATTGGGAGGAGTGGATAAATTTGCATCTCTGATTGTATTTGTACACCATTTAGGATTCTCCTTCGGTGGTGGTGAAGAAGATGTAGAAGGACCTCCTGTCCGTGTTGACGAAGGAATCTCCTCTTCCTTTGGTTCCACAATATCCTGGTGTACTCGTAGATGTGCTCTGTGATGTGAAAGCTTCATCAAAGACAACATCTCTCGCTGATATGAATTTTCTTGGTCAAAGGATCTATCAACCGATATCCTTTAGAGTGCTCAGAATATCCAAGAAAAATACATCTCAGTGTTTTCTCATCTAGCTTCTTCCTTTTTTCTTTCGGTATGTGCATGAAAGCTTGACACCCAAAAATACGTAGATGAGATATGGAGGGTTTTCGACCACTCCATGCTTCCCTGTGGAGTCATTCCTTTTAGGGCCTTTGTGGGTGCCCTATTCAAAAGATACACTGCAGTGGTGACAGCTTCTGCCCAATATTGTTGCCCAAGAGTTGCACCTGTGAGCATACAACGAACCATTTCCATGATAGAACGATTCCTTCTCTCAGCAACTCCATTCTGCTGAGGAGTATAGGCAGTTGTTAACTGTCTCTTGATCCCATGTTTATCTAGGAATGCAGAAAATTCATTAGAGGTAAACTCTCCCCCTCGATCTGAGCGGAGGGTTTTAATAGAAGCCCCTGACTCCTTCTCAACGGATTTCTTGAACTGTTGGAAGAATGCGAAAGCTTCAGATTTCAGGTTGAGAAAGAAAACCCACATCTTTCGTGAGTAGTCATCTACGAATAACTGAAAGTACCTCTTCCCTCCAACACTGTTGGGTGTGAAAGGACCGCATAGATCGGTGTGAATTAGCTCCAGAGGTTTTCGTGCTCTTGTAGAGCTCTTCTCAAATGGTACTCTATGTCGCTTTCCTGCCAAGCAGTCAGAGCACACTGGCAATGTGGCAGAAAGGGAAGGAAGACCCTTTACCATCTCATACTTGCTGAGCTCAAGTAAGTAGCCAGAACTAAGATGCCCATATCTCTTGTGCCATAGGGAAGTTGCCTCCTTGGTAGAGACAATCATGGCAACATGTGGAATAGAGATAGCATCTAGTGCAAATAAGCCATGCTTATATGAAGTCATTGCAATCGCTTACCCTTCCCGGTAATTGTACAACACTTCTTTCCATTCTCAACACGAAAGTTGACAACCATATTTCTCGTCCAGGATTTGTGTCACCGACAACAAATTGTTGGCCAATCCCGAACATAGAGGACCTTGTCAATCCGACACTTGCCATCGGGAAGAGTGACTCGAAACCGTACCCTCTCCCCGAACCCCGTAGGTTTTATCATCGGCAATGGTGACAGGTTTGCCCTCCTTGGCCACAAATGATTCAAACCACGATCCGTCGCCGATCATATGTTTACTAGCTCCGTAATCGACATACCAAATAGGATCCCTCTCGAGTGGAATCTGTGGTAGTCATGAGCACCTTGTGTGCCCATTCGGAATCCGAGTCGATTCTTCAACAACGAACATTCGCTCCGGGGTTGCTTGTTTTTATTTTGTGGTTTGTTTTGGCCTTTTTGCTTGTTCTTATGCCAACACTCGTTGGTGTCATGGTTGTCTTTCTCACGGATCTTGCACCACCTCTTCTTCTCGTTGAGGTTGCTTGCCTTTTCCTTTCGTATCCTCGTTGAGAATTTCCTCCTTTCCGAAAGTTGCCTCCTTTTTGCCCATTACCTTTCTTCCTAGAACCCCGCTCGTTGGTGTATAGGGCTGTATTGGAAGAATCATCCTTGTGAAGTTGGCGTGCCTCCCGTTGTTGAAGCAGATTGACCAACTCGATGTAGGTAATTTGTCGTTGGGACACCTGGATGGAGGTTATCAACATGTCAAATGAAGAAGGTAAAGCTCTCATCACAAGTGAAATGAGAAGCTTTTCATCCACAGTATCTCCTAGAGAACTCAATTTCTCTTTCAACTCAGACACTCTGCACAGAAAGAGTTCAACTGTTTCACCCTGTCTCAAACTCAAGTTATGAAGTTGTTGTTGAAGATGAAGAATGGTGGATTCATTCTTCCCCTCATAGATGGTTCTAAGGGCATCCCATGCCTCTTTACCACTTGCTTTATCAGCTATATGAGGTTGCACTTCATCGGAAACAGCAAACAAAATGAGCACCTTTGCTCTACTGTCTTTCTTGTCAAAAGCAATCTGATCTGCTGAAGGACCTGTGGATCTTGCTGTTGGTGAAGGCCTTGTTGCTACTCCAATAACAATATCCCACAAATCTTCCATTTGGAGAATAGCCTTCATCTTATGTTTCCATGGTGTATAATTTGGACCTTTCAATAACTGATGCGGATCAGTCATCAATTTTGCAACAACGGCCATAGTGAAGGTTCCTTATATCACCAAATTGGTCCCCCTTTCGATATACCTTTTGCTAGGCCAATATACCGTACAAAATACCCGCCCTTACGTGAGGGAAACTATAGGTATTTAGAAAGATCAACAAAAAATCACCCGCCCTTACGTGAGGGAGACTATAGGTGAAATTTAGAGATCATACGATACGTGGAACATAAGCGGTACAGAAAGGGAATCGCCTTGTTGATGGCACCTACCATAGAAGATTCTTCTCATGCGTGGGGCGTAACTTCCCCTAAACACTATGAAGAATACGACACGTCGGATTTACGCCTAAACACAAGTGCGATAAAGGGTAGTGGATGGAGTAAAAAAATGCAAAAATGGCGTACTTATTCCTCCCCGACGATTTATAGAGAACAAGCTCGGACGTCGTTATAGCAAGCTATATTAGGCGGCGGATACAGTAGCCAAATCACGACAGCTTTACCTGTAAGTGCTGGCCAGAGGTATCGCAAATACCGAACGCTGCAGTGCAAATAAATTGCACAGATGGGTTTTATATTCCGGGGACTTTAGGGAGTGTTTGATTTTAATTTTTAATGTTATAGTGCAAAAATGAAATATGCAACATACAACAAAAAAAATGCCCACTAGAATAACCCACAAGGTGTCGGTCACAGCCGAAAATGCACCTTTTACAATGCCAAATTGCTATTTTTCATAAAAAATTACTCTCAATCCCCCTTTGATTTTTTTTGAAAAAAAAAATCCCCCCTTAAAAGGCTTTCTTTAACAAAGCATTTTGATAATTATTATCAATTTTAAAATTAAAATAAATAATTTTAATTTCTATAGTTTTAAACTTTAGAAAAAATAAATTAAAATTAAATTTAATTTATTAAAGTTTATAAACTATATTAAAAAAAAATTAAAATTAAAAATTTTAATTAAAAATAATAATAATAAAAAAATAACTTTAAAAAAAAATATACCTTGGGGGAGTCGGCGGGATTCGAACCCCCGACCTGTAGGCTCCCTGAGCCTTACCGCACGGCTCACGACCACGTGAGCCAGCGGGCTGATCCGGAGGAAACAATGGAGCACCTCTCCTTTGTCCCTTCTCGGTCTGCCCAAGCCCTCTGCCACCTCCTCTGCTAGTCGCGGTCCGTCCCGCGTTCTACAGCCTCTTCCTCGTCGCAGTCTGCAACACGCGTCTTCTTCGATTTAAGAGGGGGGGGGGGGGTATAACGGCGGGCGGGAAAAAAATTTAAAAAATCCCTGCCCGGAGGGTGGTCCCCCTCCAGCGCGTCGCGGAGCGTGGGCTGCGTCTCCTTCACGCAGGCCCGGGGCTGCGTCTAGAATGACGCAGTCATTTTTTGGGGGGGGTTTATACCCCTCCTGCCGCGGCGGGCGGGAAATTTGAATTTCCCCCCGCAGCGTCGGCCAAGGGGGAGGGGGCCTCCCCTCCTGTCGCACGGCCTGCGCGACAGTCTGTCGCACGGGCCTGCTGCGGCAGCGGGCTGCGTCTCCTTCACGCAGGCCCGGGGCTGCGTCTAGAATGACGCAGTCGTTGGGGGGGGGGGTTTATACCCCTCCTGCCGCGGCGGGCGGGAAATTTGAATTTCCCCCCGCAGCGTCGGCCAAGGGGGAGGGGGCCTCCCCTCCTGTCGCACGGCCTGCGCGACAGTCTGTCGCACGGGCCTGCTGCGGCAGCTCCGGGAGCGCACGGGCCTGCTGCGACAGCTCCTCTGTCGCGCGGGGGAGCGGGCCCCTCCTGGTCGCGCGCACACGCGGGGAGTGGTCTCTCTTTCCCGTCAACCGCGCGCAACGGGGTCCGGGCCCTCCTGCGACGCAGCGCGCCGGCTGCGTCTGCTTCGACGACCGGTGGGGAGTGGTCTCTCTGTTAAACTCAATGTCTCTTTCTATCGCGACTGCGCGACAAAAAAAAAATTTAAAATTAACTGCACACCCGCCCAGATTCTCCAGCCTCGGCTTCTCGTCACGCCTCCCTGCACATCGCTGGCTCTGATGCCATGTAAATGTGCGAACTAGTTTTCATTATTCACAGCAAGGTGTTAAATAATACAGCAAC
This sequence comes from Wollemia nobilis, assembly GCA_028583015.1. Classification (NCBI taxonomy): domain Eukaryota; kingdom Viridiplantae; phylum Streptophyta; class Pinopsida; order Araucariales; family Araucariaceae; genus Wollemia; species Wollemia nobilis. Next base: position 1,193,727 of record JAQPPZ010017255.1, read on the forward strand.
AACGGATTGTCGGAGGTTGCCAAACCAATCCAGCAAACAAAAGCAATTTGTTATAACGTAATAACAAATGCACAACAATATGCCTAAATAATGAACTACAGACAAAGTACGCTAACACGTGCTACCATTATCTATGATAACATTACAAACCTTACCTACACATTTACACCTTGTGCAAAATAAGCTCTTCCTTTGATCTAGATCTTTCTCCTCATTTAGCAAGGCTCTCCTTGTTATCAATACTTCTCCTATTTCTACTTCTTTAGAGTGCTTAGATTCAACACATTCATCAACAATAGCATCTTGGGCATTACCTTTAGGCATCCTATTTGTTCCTCCTTCATTTTGTGGACACTCGTATGCTCGATGTCCTTCTCAACAGTAGAAACAGGTTCCATGAAATCCTCCTCTTCCAAACCCTCGTCTAGACCTTCCTCTTCCTCTCTGGTAACCATGATTTTGGTAGTTATTATTCTACTCACGGGGATGGTAAGCATTTTCTCCCTTCTGGTCCTGATTGTTGCTTGTATCCCTAGTTTTATTTTGGTCCTCATTCCATCCTCCTTTTGTTCTCCCACTAGTTCTTCCACCATGACCTATTTATCTCTATTTGATTTCAAACCTCTTATTCAACTTCTCTTCTACCTTCAAGGCAAACTTATAAGCATCTTCAATGGTGGTCATCCTGACCAAACTCAACTCTTCTTGAATACTTGCTCTTAACCCATTAATATAGTGGGCTACCTTCTCCTTGTTGGCCTTAGAATGGCCTGTTCTAATTAGGATCTTATAGAACTCCTATGTATATTCTTTGATAGACTTACTTGATTGTATCAAACCCTATATTTTCTTGAGCAGATCCAACTCATAATTAGCTGGAATAAATTGTCTCTTCAACTTCTCCACCATCCGCTCCCACCTTGTTATCCTTTCTTTTCCTCTTTTGTTTTTGTCTAGCTGCACTCCCTTCCACCATATGATAGCATGACCCTTCAGTTTGGTCTTACCAAACTTGACCCTCTCGAGATCTTATACCTCCTCATACTCGAAGTATTCCTCCATGTCATTGATCCAATCGATCAACTCTTCTAGGTTGATATTTCCATAATATGTGGAGACATAAAAATTTGGTCTCTTTCTAATATGTGATATGGCCTTATACAATTTGGCTTGTGTAGGATCTACTGCCTCTTCTTCTTCTTCTAACTGGGCCTCTTCTTCTTCAATTTAATATTCACTCCCTTCTTCTCTCCTTGGCTCAAACCCTCTAGGTAGCTCCTCTTACAAATATTGAACTTGCCTCTGCAAAGATCTAAAATCTTCTTCTGGAACCATATTTCTCCCACCACCATGGTTTCTTTATGGAGGCATTTTTCTCACTTATCCCACAAACCCTAACCATATATCTTGGTGTAAATTGCCTCACGTTTGGCGGTCTATTTACACACTCAGGAAACCTGGCTCTTATACCACTTGAATCAAAGTTGCATAAAAAAACACATACAATCCATTGAAAACCAGAAATGCTAAAATGAGCCAAATATTTCCATTACTTTCATGCTAAAAATGAGGATCCCAAAAGAATATCCCTTTTACAATTTCAAAAATTCCCGCTTATGCTCTATTTTCCCATTTTTTCCCACCTATAACTTGAAATTTCAAATTTGAAATTTGTGGCAACTTTCGGAGGTCATAACTTCGCGCTCGTTGACCTGATTGACTATTACAACATATTTTAGGAAATGATATAAAATGAGCTAAGCAGGGTAAACCTTGGCTCTCCGTGCCAAGGCTTGTGTCTAGCCAAAAATCCTCAAATTTGACCTCTAAGACCTTTAAAAATCTCCTACAAGAAAAACTAGTTTTACTAGTTTTACAAAATTAAACAATTACAATATTTTTTGGGTGATGCAAGATCACTTTTACACCATTGGATGCTCTTGCATCAAGCACCAATAATTTACATATGATGCGAAGGTAGAAGGATTTTCTTCTTGGTTATTATATACCACATTAGGTTTTCCACCAATATTGCTAGAATATGCTCCTTGATATTTTACCATATATGAAAATCTCCTCGGTTGGAAATTTCTCTCATATTCTCTCCTTTTCATGGTAGTCATTTAATTTCTCATATTTTTGAATATTGTCATAATATCATTCATCCTAGTAGTTTAAGGCTTAATATTTGGTAATGTAGGTATGGTAAGAGGTGTTGGTAATACTAAAGTTGGTAGTGTTGGGAATTTTAGTGTAGGGGTTGGAGCTACATTTGGAAAATGAGTGATTGTAATTGGTGTTTTTTTCTCATGTTCTATTTGTAGGATCTTTGAAAATATTGGCATTATATTCTTGCAAGGAATTCTACCTACAACTATTAGAGTGCACACATTAGATAAATTTCTAGAAACGCCAACACATTAGATTATCATATCATCAAATATAAATCTAAGTTAAAAGCACAAAAATAGTAGTATAACACTTGGTAATACATTGGTCTAATTTATTATGGCACTTTATTCCATGTTCTACTAAATTTGATATTAAATCCCATTACTACCTCCTAAGGATACCTTTGTATGGCAATGAACTAGGATACCTTTGTATGGCAATGAATATTATGGATTATGGCTAATGAGACTATATCTTGGAAATACTCATAGGTTATTTTTCTAGTGCCATAATATATTGGTAAATCCTTTAGTGCTACTAGAGAAATAGGATTTTGAGTGACCAGGTTAAGTGGTCCTACATTATTCCAATTGAGAAAGTCTTGTGGAGGTAGATTTTGAACCATTTGTTTATATTTAGTTGAGTGGACTGATGTTAGAGATGAGAAATGTGTAAATACTTGACTTTTTGTTTGGCTTATAGATGATGGTGATGCAGGATATGATGTGGATCTACATATTCTAAATACTAAAGCAGGTAATTATGTAAATAATACTAGTTCCTCTAGTTAGTTTTTGCTCATCTAAGCATAAGCTTGCAAGTCAAGTGGTGGCTATGTATCTTTATAATATAATTTTAGTAGAGTCTCTAGGTGATTGGGAAATGATATATTAGAGTAGAATATCACCAAAATTCTACTCAATCAAGGAGGGTGAGATTTGAGTCCCAACGGGCATGCCAAAAAACTCTTGGTTTACAAAATACCTAAGTGGATGAGTTGTGCTCTCAAGACCTTGACCAGGATTGGATAATCAAAAGTAGGTATCTCTAAGTCAACCTCTAGATTAGGTCGACTCCTATGGTCCTAGCTAAACTAACTAAAATGGGGTTGTAGACTAAAGTAAGGGATACCTAAAGTTAGAAGCTAAGCTGAAAGTGGTGCAGATTTAGAAACATCAAGAGACATAATACATGATATTCTCATAATTTGAACTAAACTAAACTACGTAATAGACCAACTTACTTTCCTTATGAAAAATATTTAAATATAATAAAAACTGAGAATTATCAAGCATTCCAAGAACTAATGAACAATAAAATCCAAGGAAAAAACTAGAAAGTAGAATAACTATAATAGAATTAATAATTCATAGATTTAATAAAAATGCATAATCACTCAATTGGTATACATACATGTTTTACACCAAGTTAAGAAAGAGGCTAGAAAATAATCCAATATTCATTCAAAATGTGTATAACATCATCATACAATTATGCAATTATAAATGCTAAAGGGTTGACCATTTGAATGGCTTACATTCAAGTATATATAATTTTACAAATACATTTAGCTAACCTAACATCATTGTTCTAAGAATTGGTTGTAGGCTTGTCAAGTTTCTACAACATGTACGTATATCCTCCAACTCATTCTATTATAATCACCTTGGCATCATGGTGCTAATGTGGCTTACCTTTGATTCATTCCAAGGAGTGATGGTTGTTGTGTCTTCATGTGGTGCACCAGATCTTCTAACAAGTTTATTCTGTCTTTAGCTATGCCACTAGTACCTTAGCTATATCAACACAAGTGTTAGTTAGAGATGTTGTCAATTATTAATATGTTTTGATAAAAAATAATAACAACTAGGCAACCACTTGGGCATTTAAATCGATCTAATGCCTTTAGTTTCCATATTCTTCTTGTTGGATGTCAAATTGTTTTATCCTTTTTTGATGACATCAACATTTGCGATATTCGACACTCTCTAATGCTTATCTAAGTGAAGTGATTTAATGAAATATAGATGGTCGATGTGGGGTCCACTTTATGTTGCCTTGTATGTCAAGTTCTATGTCTTGGAAATTTTTTCTTCAATATAGGCTTTCTTTCACTGTGCAAAATGTTTGTGCTACTTTTTCTAACATCAACATCCAAAATTATTTGAAACTCTACTTTCCTTATGCCTACCAAACTTTTCTACAATGTCAAATGTTGGTTGCCATCCATACTTAGCTAAATATTTTCTCTTAATGCATTTGATGCTACTTCCTACTATGTCAAAAATCGAGTTTTTATCAGGCCCTTACTGACATCATGTTTTTATTTTTATGGTAATGTTTCATACTTTGTTTTGGTAATTTTATGGTTGTATTATGTGGGTTTTGGTTGGGTCCCAATCACACATGTACAAAAAAACTTGATAGATATAAGGAAAATACTATCAAAATATCCCATACCAAGGAGGACAGCCATGAACAAAACCAAAATTACGATGTACGGGAGGATGAAAACCAGATTTCCCACGTATGGGATGACAGAACTAGCTAGACTAGCAAAATTTCCCACGTAGGGGTAAGTGACCATAGATACTATATTTAAAAAAAAAACTAACTAGAAACCATGTAGGGCCCCCCTTAGGAACAAAGAATTAACAAACATGTGAATTATATAAAATATGTAGCAATGTATGTTAGGAATATCAAAAACCAACAAAAACCGAGAAACAATAGCATCAGAAACACAAACCCAAAAATTAGCTTAGTAGAGCTTAACTTCTGAGGAGTCATCCTTGGTGGTAGTTGCGCTTTGTTAAAGGAACTACTTCATGGATGTACTGGCACTATAAAAAGTTGTAATGAAACTTTTAAGGAATATTTTGAAGATTCTATTGGATATTGTAGTGTCGGGGTTCGAATTCCCGCTGATGTCCTCAAAGATGTGGATAGAGGAATTTTGACTTGTCTCTGCCTTGAATTTTTTAAATTTGGAATACCTTTGAACATGGGCAGTGTTCCCTTCAACTTTAGATTTTCACTTAACTGATGTTGGTTTGCTTCCACTCGTAAAAATGGGTTTGTTGAATAGGGAAGCAACAACATATGGGGATCCTTTTTAGAGATTGGAGTTTGGAATTCAAGGGATTCCTCATTCACTAGGGGTTCATTGGATAGGGAGTGAGAAGGACTATGGGTGGAGGAATGATGGGTAGGGTTCGATTGTATGAGGGTGGCCAAAATGGGTGGCGGGGTGGAAGCGACGACATGGTGAAAGATGACTGCAAACAATTCCTAATGAGTGGGAACTGAGTGCTTCTTATGGGTGCTAATAATAGAGATCCGAATGGAGCGATGGAGGAAATTTGGGATGTTCATGGGCTTAAACCACCGTAGATGATTCATTAAAGCAATATGAAAGCTTGATAATGGTTTAGATGGGTCATCATAGGATAGGTACTGGAGCAGAGGGATAATGATGATGGGCCAAGGGGAGGGGAGGGATTTGTAATCAAGGGTGACTCCTATCCACTTAAATTCTTGATAATTGGGGAACCCATCAAGCTCTTGGTCCCAATTATGTTTGTATCACCGAACCAAGCACCTTCATAAGGGAATACCAGAAACCTCGATCATTAGTTTTGTTGTTACCTTGAAATGAATGTTACGCATAGAAACATGGCCATTCGACCAGGATTTAACAAAATCTATAGTAATTTCTGTCTCAACACCATTGAATTTGGATAGAAAAGGAATAAGGTGTTAAGCTTATAGAATGGAGGCTGAAAGGGTGTCTAGTTGAAGGCTGCTCAGCTCGATGTAGGCCATGGCAGTAGAAACAAGGGGTCGAAGGAGGTAATCAAGGAGGCTAGATAGGGGGATCGGGTGGCAGAAATGAAGAAAATAGAACTACATGGTGAACCATCTCCATATTAAATAACCATTATACAAGACATTGGTCATACTGGTAATCGAGGGGTGACAACAGGTGGGGAGGCGGTGAAGATGGAAAGAATACTGGGGATTGGTGGGGTACCTCGAACATATATCCACATGGGTGGAGATAAAATGCCAAAGCCACATAGTGACAACAAGGCTAGGTGAAAACATAGGTGGGATAGATTTTGTGCAATCATGGTTGGGACTACATGATTTGTCTTGAAATATGGTGAAGGTTGAAAGGAGTAACTAAGTTCTACCATCACAACCAGATGGGCTAGATGAGTGGTCAATCATTTTTTGCAGATGGGGCACTCTAATCAAAGAAATAGTCTTGGGAATTTCACACCACGAGACTTGTAAAACCATAATTAGAAAATCCATGGAGCAGTGGGGAAATAATTAAAGGCACCTGGTCTGTCTGGCCAATCCGTTGATGCTATGTGGATGACACTTGATAGGATTAAACTGTACCAAAAAAATATGGTCTATTGGATTATTCCCATATTTACAAGACTGTCAACATGCCTATTGGCTTCATAGTACACGTGAGCAGCCATGACCTATTTTTTTTGACTAATGAGGTTCCAGGTTTCCTGGATCAGGGATTGAATGTTCCATGATGGATTTTTGTCACTATTGATGTATCCAATGATGTTAAGGAATCCCATTCAACTTGTATATTGATTTTGGAATCCTTTATGAGATTCATGCTTTGCGATAAATCCCAAGCTTCAACCATATTATTTGTTTGGTGGTCCAAGTTCTCAAAGAAAGCTATGAAAACATTACCTTTATAGTTCCTGAAAACCCCACCCGCTCTTGCTAGACCTGGATTCCATTTGAATGCACCATAAAAATTGAGTTTCAGCCATCCTTTCAAGGGTGGTCTCCAATGAGCCTTATTTCTAGGGTGGACCAGAGGAGGGGTCATATTGGAAGGGATGGGGATCTTCAAGGACCTAAGAATCTTGGATTCAAAGCTACAACTAGGAGGATTGGGGTAAGGAAGTAGTTGGGAATTTTTAGTAGTATAAGTGATGGCTTTGGTAGTTGTGGACACTGGGTCGTTAGACAAGGTGGAGAAAATTTTGTGGTTCCTCTCTAGCCAAATTTGCCATAGGAAATTATGGAGGCATACCTTCCATAGGAAAGAAACTTTAGGATTTTTGAATGGGTTTGGCCATTGGAAAAAGAGGTCAAAGAGGGATTTGGGAGGGGCCCATTGAATCTAAAAATTAGCCATAATGTGACTTAGCCCTTCCTTGGTAAACTCACAATCCATGAATAGGTGGTTGACTAATTCTCAATTGGATAGGTACAGGTGACATCTATTCGGGATAGGGATACATATTTTCATAATATTATCAGTAGTTAGGGCTTTGTTTTGAATGGTAGTACAAGAAAAAAAACTAATCTTGGGAATGAGGTGCTTGACCCAAACCAAGATAAAGGTAATAGAGGGGACCTAGGAATTGAGCAGGAGGGAGTAGGTTGATTTGATGAAGAAATACCCACTATCATTTCCTTTCTATATGGGGTAGTCAGGGGTAGCTATGGCTGGAATGATAGTGGTTTTGAGTAAGTGGGATAAGATATTCCCTACTCTAACAACTTGGTTACTTTAATTGGTAGTGATAATGACTTTCTATTTGCATTGATTGTCAATGAAGTCCATGACTTGACTACCCTACCTTCTGTCTAGGATAGGTCTGAGGATGGAGACCTTCAATATTTCCAAGAGAGGTTTATATTTTATCCATGCATCATTCCAAAAATTGATGTTTTAACCATTACCTATCTGTCATCAAGTGCCTTTGATTATGAGGGATTTTTCCTGAATGACAGCCCACCAAAAAGCAGACCCATTGTTGGGAATTTTGGCCTCCAACAGAGACAGTTTCTAGAGGTATTTGGCTTGAATGATGAAAACCCACTCAGATTTGTAGTTGGTGAATATTTTGCACATTTGTTTGGTAAGGAGGGAGAGGTTCATTTTGGCTATTCTCCTGATACCGAGGCCTCCTTGGGATTTAGGTTGGCAAACTCTATCCCAGATGACTAGGTGAAATTTCTTCTTTTCCTCTAAGCTTGACCACAATAAGTTCTTTTGAATCTGTTCAATATTGGAGTGCATGAAAGTTGGATATTTGAACACCGACATGAAATAGACATGGATACTCTAGAGAACTACCATAATGAGAGTTGTTTTATCCACATAATATAGGAGAGAACCCTTCTATCCTGCGAGTTTCTATTTGATCCTTTCTATGACATTGTCCCACATGGACTCTTTAAGGATTTTAGTGAATAGTGGAAGAATCAAGTAAGAGGTGGGGATATCAACAATGTAGCACTGAAGGATGCAAGTAATATTGCACTATATATTACTAGGGGTGTTGAGGAAGTAGCATTTTCTCTTCAGATAGTTAATTTCTTGCCCGATTTCTAAAGCATAAGTATCAAGGATAGACTTTATGAAATTAGATTGAAGAATAGATACCAGGGTAGAGATGATAGTATCATCTACAAACTATTGATGGGACAGGGATGGGGAATTAGATGAATCTTTGATCCTGGAAACACTCCATGTAGTGTAGGCATATTTGAAGACTCTCCCTACGGATTCATAAAGAATGATGAAGAGGAAAGGGGATAGGGGATATCCTTACCTAATGCCTCTAGAGTTGGGGAAATAACCTACTATTTATCCATTAAATAAAACAAATAACCAAGGGGAGGAAATACAATCCTTGATGAGGTCGATCTATTTATTGTGAAACTTGAACCTGGAGAGGACTTTTAAAAGAAAATCTTTATTTACCCTATCAAAAGCTTTGTTGATATCCAACTTTAGAAACATGGCCACATTTTGGTTGCACGATGTTGAGTGAAGAGTTTTGTGAAGAGATATGATGCTATAAATGATGGATCTACCTTCCAATGAACTTCCTTGATAGGGATCTATGATCATGGGAAGGATCTTATTAAGCCTAATTGCTAAATATTTGGTTAGAATCTTGTAGATGATGTTACATAAGCTTATAGGTCAGAATTCCACCATGGATTTGCATTGAGGAGATTTGGGAACCAAGTAAATGAAAATAGAGTTCATCCCTCTGGGAATGAACTTGGTTTTTTGGAGTTCCAAGATAGAATTACATATATCTTCCTCCAGGATATCCTAGAATATTTGAAAGAAACAGGGGGGAAACCCATCCGGCCCAGAGGATTTTATCAGCTTGCATGGAGAATAAAGCGAGCCTGATTTCATTTTTGCGAAGGGGTTTTATAAGAGAGGAATTAATTTTAGGAGAAAATAGAGGGGTAATGTTCTATAGGAGGATATCTTAGGCTTTAGGATGTTCGGGGGGTATGGCTCCCATCAAGTTGCTAAAATAGGATGAGGCTTCATCTCTGATTTTGAAGATATCTTTTAAGAATGTGCTATAAAATAGAATGAGCTCTTTGATTTTGTTAGTTCTTGAATTTCACAGAGTGGCAGCATGGAAGAACTTTGTATTGGCATCACCTTATTTTAGCCAGAGGGCTCATAATTTTTGTCTCTAGTAGGCCTCTTATTTGGCCAGAATATTGTGGTATTTTGACAAAAGTTACCTCTCCTCTTCTCTCAACTGAGGAGTACACTGGTCATGGTGGATTTTCTACTCTATGGTTTTGAGCTTGCTCAAGATATGTTATTTTTTTTGAAGATATTACCAAACACCTCTTTGTTCTATATTTTGATATTTTCCTTGATAGCCTTCAGTTTTTGAAAAACTCAAGAAATAGAATAACCATGGAACAAGAGCCCCACCATTCAAAGATCCTCTATCTCAAATCAGCATGTTGGATCCAAATTTTCTCGAATCTAAATGGGGTTTTGAAGGATGGATCCCTGTTAACTTCCAAGAGAAGAGGAAAATGTTCGGATCCAACTATGGGAAGAGATATGAGAGAGGTGTCTCCAAATATGGGAATAGCCTACTAGGATAGGAAGAACCTATCTAGTTTAACATGTATGTGCTTGAAACCCTCTCATTTTTTGCTCCATGTGAATTGACAACCTTTAATATAAATATCCATCAACTCATTCTTAGCAAAAAAGTACTGGAAATCTTGAATGATTTTGGAAGGAATGAAACTACCACCCCTCTTGTCGGAGGGAAATAGGGGGAATTAAAGTCACCTGCTACCATCTAAGGAGGTTGGAGAAGGCGTCCTTCATGTGGGATAGGGATATCCAGAGAGAGCATCTTTAGAGAGGATTATTGGGGTTATAGATGTTGGATAAAACCCAGGTGAACTAATTTTCTTTGCAAAATAAAACCAAGTTTAGAGTTTTTTCAAAGGATGAAATTACCCTGCCTTCGACTTTTTCTAGATCCCAAAGGTATTGAAGGCCTCTAGATGACCCTTTAGTAGGGGAGGAAGCCCATTGACAATTCTTCCACACTGAATTGGTAATTTAATTGATTCTAGAAGCATCAAATTTTGTTTCTTGTAAAATGAAAATGGTAGGTTTATGGCCTTTCCTAATAGTTCGGGCTAATATATATTTGGCTACATTGTTAAGACCTCTAATATTCCAATATAGCATCTTCATATGGAAAATTTTGTGGATTTATTACCTTCTTTTCCCTTCTGGGGGGAGGTTTAGGATTTTTAATTTCATCCCTAGTCTGGTTGAACAGATCTAAGAATAAGGTTGTTTGCACTCCATTTACAACTTAATTTTTAGTGTCTTTTTTTTATTTTATTGGATAGGGTAGGTTTGACACTTTTATTTTCACTCCCTGTGTCAACATGCGCTTTTTTGAAGCTTTGGTAATAATAGGACTATGATCCACTCTATGGTGGGTGGGACTTACAACTTTCTTCAAGGATTCATAAATGGATTTGGTTGGGGAAAGGGGCCCATCTCAGGGGGAAGGGGACGATCAGTGATGTGATGGGAAGGACTCACAAAATCTTTTAGGGGTTTAGATATGGAGTTGGTTCAGGAGGGGGGACCATTCGGTGGGAAGGGATGATCCAGATCTAGATGGGGAATGATGAGGATGAGGGGGAGGGGAGGAAGGGGCAGATTCTAGAAATAGGACTTTATCACTAGAGATATATAAAGGTCCTAACCTATTAGGAAAAGCAAACATGGAGCATACCTTATCCAAATTTGAAAAAGGATGGCTGAGGAGCAACTCCTGGTTGGTGATTTGTTTCCCTTTGAATTATTTTTCCTGCTTGTTGTCGAAGGAGGCTTTGAGTCTCTCATTGTGTATTCCCATTTGGGTGCTTTATTTTTGAGGAGGGGGAATCTTGGATCTTGGCACCTATTTCTGGGGTTCAAGATATGGACATTGATATTTTAGATACCCTTGAGATTGGCATTCTATAAAAAATGCCTACTTGTTCTCATACTCTATTGCTTGACACTAGTGATAGGATACATAGATGAGGTTTATGCAAGTTGGAATTTGGGAAGCCAAGTTGGTATTAAAACAAATCCTGGCATGATCCATGCGGGTTCGAGCCTTCATTGCAGGGTCAATGGCAACAAGATCCCCAATATATTTTCTAATCCCATGCAAAATATCTTCATGATAGAACTGGATGGGAAGATCTAGGAGGCGAACCCAAATGGGTGTGAAGTTTATATATTGAGTTTGAGGGGTGAAATATTCCCATCATTTTTGAATAAATGAACTTTTCCTACCATAAAACCACAACCCTCCTATGAGGATGTAGGCATAGTCATTTTGGTTGTTCAATTGAATAAAAAAAAACCATTGGATATGGTCACCAGTTGACAACTCCTTGTTGTTCACCATTTAAATGCAACCCATTTTATTATGGACTCCATGTCATGTCTACCCTCAAAACATTTCCCCACAAGGGAGTGGGATTCAATAGATAGTTTTGCTACCATTACTGATTCGGGGATGATGAAATTTTTACCCGATGAAATCAATAGGGGATGGGTCTAATTCCTAGAAGAGCTGGGGTTTGGAGTGCTTGTAACCTTCTCAATATAGTTTTGGTGAGCTGCATTCCTCGATTGGTATTTTCTAGTGGGAATGGGAGGAATGAAAGCCTTGTATTTTTCCCACGATCGATCAGCATTCAAGTCCCACTATTCACCAATATTAGGATTGGGGCCCTTAGAACCATCTTCCTTGGTATCTTTGTTTAAAGGAGGAATCTCACCTTGCTCTAGTCCAAAATTCCCTGCAAGGTCTTGGGAAATCCTTCCTGTTTTCACCAGAGCTATCGAGGTCATTGTCACCATTTGCATATCGACCTTTTACATTGCATATGGTAGTGTTTCATACTTAGTGAATATTTGAGTCTAGAATATTTTTCCTTCGATTGTCAGTTGCCAAATACTTTCATGATTGTTCCTAACATCATAACCTCAAAATTTTCAACAACTTTCTACACTTAGCAAGATTTGGCATTATTTATACATGCCTTGCCTTCCTTTGATCCAAGAACTATTTTAGGTGTCTAACTGGTTTTCCTATAAAAAATGATAAATTTTTTTGTTGGTAAAATTCATCTCCTTCTAAGGAGATGCATATGGGTGAGTAATTCTACCCACAAGTAACAATGAAGGATAAAAAAGTAAAAATAAATCAATAAATTATACTAGCAATTTTGTGTTAGACATTAGTAATACAAAACTTGTTAAAAAAAAACTAGTTAAAGGGAATAAAATTCATAGTGTGAACAATTGTTGTTATTATAGAAAATATGGCATGTGATAGAGAAATTTTAGGACCTCCATTATTTTGAAATCTATGGAATATTTAATCATCCTCAAAAATATTATAAATATAAAGAAAACAAAAATAATAAAATAAAAATTAATTGTGGATGGATAAGTATGTATGAATGAGATAAGATAAAAGAAATATTGTGTGGTTTTTACAGAAGGAAAACGAGTGTAGTGAAACATCAAATACTGTTGAATGTGAAGAATAATTAACAAGAAGAATTCTTATGTTGAAGATTTTGACAATGTAGATGATTATAAGAAAATAATTAAATGGTAATTCACCTAATGGATGTTCTAGTGGCTTACCTAGAGGTAATGATGGCCATGTGATAGCCCTGAGGTAGAGGACCAAAAAGTGATATAGAGGTAATAATGACTGATGCAGGAGCATCCAGAAGAAATCCAAAGAAGAGAAACTGTTGTGATATCGCGACAAGTTGGCCAAGGAGAAAAATGTCGCGATATCGTGACATGTTGCATTTTCGCAACTCAGGAAGGACAGAGAAAGAGTGGATGAAAAATGTCGCGATATCACGACATGTCACATTATCATGACCAAAGGACGAGAAGAGATGCAAGAGATAAATATGTCGCAATATCATGACATGTCGCGTAATCGTGATCGACGGACGAGAAAAGGTGCCAAGGAGAAAAATGTCGTGATATCGCGACATGTCGCGGTTTCGTGACCAAAGAACGAGAAAAGGAGCAAATGAGAAAGATGTCACGATATCGCGACATGTCGCGTTTTCGTGACCAAGGGACGAGAGCATGAGCAGAAGAGGAAAATGTCATGATATCGCGACATGTCGCATTATCACGACCAGAAGGCAGGATGAAGGGTAGAAGAGAAGAATGTCGTGATTTCATGACATGTTGCATTTTCGTGACCTGAAGGTAGGAGGAAGCGCAAGGGAGAGAAATGTCATGATTTCATGACATATCGCAGTTTCGTGGCTAGAAGACAAGAGGAAGCGCAAGAGAGCAGAAATATCATGATTTCATGACATGTCACATTTTTGTGACCAAAAGGCGAAGAAGGAGCCAGAGGAGGAAAATGTCGTGATTTCGCGACATGTCGCATTTTCGTGACCAGAAGGCAAGTGAAGGGTCCAGAGGAGGAAAATGTCGCGATTTCGCGACATGTCATATTTTCGTGACCAAAAGGTGAGCGAAGGGGCCAGAGGAGGAAAATGTCATGATTTCACGACATGTCACATTTTCGTGACCAGAAGGCGAAGAAGGAGCCAAAGAAGGAAAATGTCGTGATTTCGTGACATGTCACATTTTTGCGACCAGAAGGTGATGGAGGAGCCAGAGGAGAAAAATGTCACGATTTTGCGACATGATGCGTTTTCACGACCCGAAGAAGAAGAGAAGGCAAGGGAGCTGAGATGTCATGATTTTGTGACATGTCGCATTTTTGTGACCCAAAGAAGAAGAGAAGGCAAGGGAGCTAAAATGCCATGATTTTGCGACATGTCACGTTTTCACAACCTAAAGAAGAAGAGAAGGAAAGGGAGTTGAAATGTCACGATTTTGCGACATGTTGTGTTTTCGCGACCCGAAGAAGCGAGAGAAAGCAAAAAGTAAAATATGTTGTGATATCGCGACATGTCGTGATTTCATGACCAGAAGAAGAGAAAGGAGGCAAGGAAGAAAAATGTCACGATATCGTGACCAAAAGAAAAAAGGACGAGCAGGAGAGGAAAGATGTTGCGATGTCGTGACATGTCATGATTTCATGACCTGAAGAGGAGAGAGAAAACAAGGAAGTAGAAGTGTCACAATATCACAACAGGAAGAGAAGAAGGAGATCAAGAGGGATCGCTACAGAGTGACAATGACAGCTCATGGAAGTCAGGCAATGGATGCAGGGGCCGTTATAGTGCAGCTAGAAGAAGAATATGATAGAGGTCAGGTGGCAAATGCAGGGCTATTACAGGGGCACGTGGCACCTAGTTATAGGTGATTACAGAGCACTCTGCCATTCTACGTAATGGTGATTCTGAGGGGCATGCGAAGATGAAGAGACACGGGAGATGAAACGATGGGACCACCCGATGGAATACAAAGAGTCATGCAAAAATTATAAAAGGTGGAAGCAGAGACATGCAGAAGGGTTGGAAAATGATTGTAGGTAGGGGTTACAGATTCAAAGGCCAGAGGGTCATTTTGTCCCTGCTACACGTTTTCCTTATAGAAGAGCTTAGGGTTCCTGGGTAGTGTAGACAGGCAGTTTCCACCAGGATCCATGGAGACGGAAGACCATGAAATAGATGCACCAAACGTGATGCAGTTTTAGACTGTGTTTCCTTCTAGATAAAGCTCAGAGTTCCTGGGTAGTGTAGACAGACAGTTTACACTAGGATCGTGCATGTCGAAGGGCTATAGAGAGAGCGACGTGATTTTCTTCCAGAGACAGGAGATCAATGGCTATGGCTATTATTTCTATAGAAGCCGAGGGCTGTAGAATCAAAGGAGGCAAAGGGCCATCCTGGACCAGAATGGAGTGCACGGAGCAAGAGAGTTGCAGACTAGAAGGCTACGGATATTTTTTTGTAATTTTATAGAATCAGAGGATCGTGGACTCTATAAAAACCTAGGCATGTAATAGGAGAGCACGTAGAGCTGGATATTGCATAGAGAGTAGAAAACTATGCCTGCGGGATAGTATTTTAAAGTTTATTTCCAAGTTAATGAATGAAATTTGGATTTGCATAGATTACAATTTTTGGCCCTACGTCAAGTGGTATCAGAGCGAGAAGTTCCTGAGTGTGCAAATAGATCACCGAACGTGAGGCAGTTTGCACCAGGATCTATGGAAGAGGAAATAATTTGGCACTCTGTGTAGTGCTTGCAGGGGGTTTCTTGTATGAAGCCTCAGAGGAAGGAATTTGGCACTTTGTGTAGTGCTTACAGGGGGTTTCTTGCAGTGCAGAAGTGAAGGTCACTTCTTAATCCACCCCGGTTGTCTGATGCAAGAGCATCCAGCAGAAAGCCAAAGAAGAGAAACTGTCACGATATCACGACAGGTTGTCCAAGGAGAAAAATGTCACATTTTTGTGACTTAGGAAGGAGAGAGAAAGAGTGGACGAAATATGTCACGATATCGCGACATGTCGCATTATCATGACCAAAGGACGAGAAGAGGTGCAAGTGAGAAATATGTCGCGATATCACGACATGTCGCATTATCATGATCGACGGATGAGAAAAGGCACTAGGGAGAAAAATGTCATGATATCGCGACATGTCACGGTTTCACGATCAAGGAACGAGAAAAGGAGCAAATGAGAACGATGTCGCGATATCGCGACATGTCGCATTTTCGCTACTAAGGGACGAGAGCATGAGTCGAAGAGGAAAATGTCGCGATATCACAACATGTCACATTATCGTGACCAGAAGGCTGGATGAAGGGCAGAAGAGAAGAATGTCACAATTTCATGACATGTCGCACTTTCACGACCTGAAGGCAGGAGGAAGCGTAAGGGAGAGAAATGTTGTGATTTCACGACATGTCACAATTTCACTACCAGAAGACAAGAGGAAGCGTAAGAGAGTAGAAATGTGGTGATTTTACGACATGTCGCATTTTCGCGACTAGAAGGCGAAGAAGGAGCTAGAGGAGGAAAATGTCACGATTTCATGACATGTCTCATTTTCGTGACCAAAAGGCACGTGAAGGAGCCAGAGGAGGAAAATGTCACGATTTCATGACATGTCGCATTTTCGTGACCAGAAGTAGAGCGAAGGGGCCAGAGGAAGAAAATGTCATGATTTCACGACATGTCACATTTTCGTGACCAGAAGGCGAAGAAGGAGCCAGAGGAGGAAAATGTCGCGATTTCATGACATGTCAAAGGAGAAAAATGTCACGATTTCGTGACATGACGCGTTTTCGTGACCCGAAGAAGAAGAGAAGGCAAGGGAGCTGAGATGTTGCAATTTCACGACATGTCACGTTTTTGCGACCCGAAGAAGAGAAGGCAAGGGAGCTGAAATGTCACAATTTCGTGACATGTTGCATTTTTGCGACCCAAAGAAGAAGAGAAGGCAATGGAGCCGAAATGTCACGATTTCATGACATGTCATGTTTTCGTGACCCAAAGAAGCGAGAGAAAGCATAAAGGAAAAGATGTCGCAATATCGCTACATGTCACGATTTCATGACCCGAATAAGAGAAAGGAGGCGAGGAAGAAAAATGTCATAATATCACGACCAAAAGAGAAAAAGACGAGCAGGAGAGGAAAGATTTCACAATGTCGTGACATGTCATGATTTCACGACCCAAATAGGAGAGAGAAAGTAAGGAAGCAGAAGTGTCATGATATCACGATAGGAAGAGAAGAAGGAGAGCAAGAGGGAAAAGATGTCGCGATATCATGACATGCTGCATTTTTAGGGGGAACGCTACAGAGCGACAATGACAGCTCATGGAAGTCAGGCGACGGATGTAGGGGCCGTTACAGTGTAGCTGGAAGAAGAATATGATAGAGGTCAGGTGGCGGTTGTAGGGCCATTACAGGGGCACATGGCACCAAGTTACAAGCGGTTATAGAGCACTTTGCCATTCTACGTAATGATGATTCTGAGGGGCATGTAAAGACAAAGAGACATGGGAGATGAAACGAGGGGACCACCCGATGGAAGACGAAGAGTCACGCAAAAACTATAAAAGGGGGAAGTAGAGACATGTAGAAGGGTTGGAAAACAGCCACAGGCAGGGGTTGCAGATTCAAAGGCCAGAGGGTCGTTTTGGCCTTGTTGTGCATTTTCCTTCCAAAAGAGCTTAGGGTTCCTAGGTAGTGTAGACAGGCAGTTTGCATCAGGATTCGTGGAGACGAAAGACTACAAAATAGATGCACCGAACGTGAGGCAGTTTTAGACTATGTTTCCTTCCATAGAAAGCTCAAAGTTCCTAGATAGTGTAGACAGGTAGTTTACACCAGGATCGTGCATGTCAGAAGGCTACGAAGAGAGTGGCATGATTTTCTTCTAGAGATGGGAGATCAATGGTTGTGGCTATTATTTTTGTAGAAGTTGAGGGCTGCAGAATCAGAGGAGGCAGAGGGCCATCCTAGACCGGATTGGAGTGCGTGAAGTAAGAGAGTTGCAGACCATAAGGCTACGGATATTTTTCTATAATTTTGTAGAATCAGAGGATCGAGGCCTCTATAAAAACCCAGGAATGTAATAGGAGAGCACGTAGAGCTGGAGATTGCATAGAGAGTAGAAAACTATGTCTGCGGGCTAGTACTGTAATGTTTATTTCCAAGTTAATGAATGAAATTTGGATTTGTGTAGATTGCAATTTTTGGCCCTACGTCAATGACCCAAAGGTGATCTTAAGGTATTGATAACCTTAAGGAAGAGACTCAAAGGTATACATAGATGCAAACCTACTGGAGGTTACATAGATCCAATTGAGCTAAAGACAAAATTAGAGATTTATCTTTATGCATAATAAAGTAATATGGGGGAATTGGAGAATATTATATTTATTTGGCATTATGTAATCATTTGATATTTAGGAGTTTAATAAATATTTATCCCATAATAAAACTATATAGTTACATCTCCCATGATATTGAGAGGAGGTAAAGTGACAACTGAAGATGAAAGAGTAAGAGCTACATAGCAATGAAGAGTCTCCTAGATACGAAGATACTTCATGTTAGAGTTGTATATATGGATGATATATGTAATAAAGATGTATTGTAGTATTTTTATTATTTTTGTAATAGAATATGATCATTAATTAGTTTGAGTAAAAAGTGTTTCTAGAATAGCTTGATCTAGTTATTTGTAGTCTTTGTAAATGTGTATGAGAATATTGTGCATAATCTATGATGCTTGAAATATTATGAATTATCTTTGTTCTTGAATGACATTTTTTATTAAACTTGAGCCTTAACCACTAGATCTTAGCACCCAATTGTATTTTTTTACTAGAAAAAAATATTTGTTTAAATTTGGAAAAAAATTGTAAAGTTCTAATCCAATGAGTGATTCGCTCGTCTAGATATGATTTGCTTGGAAAAGCAAAAAATTTCTAAGTGTTTCCAAAAGAGAAATTACTTAAAATTTAGAAGTGATTCACTTAGAGTGATTCACTCCACCTTTGTCACTAAAAAAGCTCTAAATATTTAGGAAGAAATTTGCTCTACTTCATGGAGCAATTTAGTCAGTTCAATTGTTTTTTCCTTACCTATACATTTTATCTGTGGAGGTACATACATGAAATGATCTAAACTTATGAATATGAGGTCAAAGACGAAACAAACAAGGAAGGAATTTTATATACTCAAGCCCATACCATACTAGAAGAAAAAAATGAAAGAAAGAATTAACAAAACCAATGCATGGATACATGAGGAAGAAGAAACTAGACTGGCTTTAAATCCAACTTCATCAAAAGAAAAGGACCCTCTAGATAATCCATTTAATCAAGGTCAAAATCCTTTTTCTACACCTCTTTTAAGGCTTTGTAAATTTAAATTTTCTTTATCATCCCTTATTTTCAACTATAATATTCTTGGTCCCAATTAAACTTGATAACCTAATAGATATTATATCCTAAATATAATTATTAATCCTTTATTTGAAATACCTCAAGTATCACAAGCCTTAAAAAACATGTCTCAACCTCTAAGTCAAGTAGGATAATAAGTCAATGCTCCTAATTCTCAAGGTGGTCACAACCCTCAACAAAAAATATTGTCAAATATCCAAGTCAGAGTAAGTCAATATTTAATGTCTTATAAAAATTAAAATAATCCTCTAATAAGTATTGTCTTAAGTGTGTCCCCAACCAAATCAAGTTAATAAATTAAATTTTTAAATGTGGTGACCATTGTAAATCAACTTGAACCTCTAGATCAATCTAATATTCCCATTAACAACACTAGTAATTCTTTAGTGTTAATAAATATTCCACTTTCTATCCAAGGCATCACATATAATTTGTATGTATTTTTTGATCAAATGGAGACACAAGGGTGTTATATACCCAACACTTACAACCATAGGGACATATGATATTGGATGTAAAGTGGATTTTGTATCAAGTTAGTGTTGAAGAATATTATATTATTTGGTATATGCTAATGTACTCTCATGGTACCTTTATGGTATAAATGTAAATATGTAATACATTAAGGTTTGAGTCTATAGTTTAAGAGTAGTTTATATTTCCCTTTTATGTAAGTATCTATGTGCAGCACAAGTATCACATAATTAAGTATGTAAACATGAGAAAGTGCACAAGTGTCATATAATTAAGCATGTAAATATGTAATATGATAAATTGCACAAGTATTATGTATTATGTATGCATGTAGAAATATGTAAGTATCATGTAGAAATGTACAAGTGTCATAGAGTTAAGTGTGCAAGTAAATAGAGAGTCAAGAGTCATGTATACAAATGGTAAGATGAGCAGCCAAAGGACAAGTGAGATTTATCTTATGTAAAGAAGAGAAAATATTGCAACTCTTAGATGAGTGAGTAGTGAAAGAGTCAAATATTTAAGAGTCACCTTTCTAAGGTTATATTATGGAGGTAAAACTCCATGAATGATATGGAAAAATATTTGGATAATGTATGAAAAATTCAAGCATGAATATTAAAGCTTGTATGTATATTTTGAGCAATTATACTATAACTGTTCTTCATATTAATGCATGAATTATTTAGTGATTTTATGTTCATATTTGATATATTTTTTAATGTTATTATAATTTATATTGATCAACTTATATATTGATTACGTTTATTTTTTAGTCTACTCAAGATCTAGAATATTGGGACCTAAGATAATATAGCTTTAAAGTCAATAGTGGCATCAGAGTTACTTTGAGTAGAATCCATTGCTACTATCGAAGGAAGTATTTGGTGTGGTTTTATATTGAGAGTCACATGAAGAAAGCATAGACTCAAATTGCTAAACATTTAGAATTTGTATATTTGTATATAAAAGGGAGATATTGTAAAGATTCCAATTTTTAAAAAAGCTTGAATTTTTTTTTTTAATATATGCTTGGGTCTTCTATTTGGTTCAAATACGAGTGAATACAAGGACTCAAATTGGAAGAAAGGGATAACTTTGAATAAAGTTGGACGTGAGAGGACATTCAAAGTCAGCCTGATATTATTTGGATTCTAAAAAAAATAGAGAATCACATAAGAAGATTATAGTGGTTCAAAACTACCATTGTAGGATAAAAAATCCATAAAATTTACTTTGGATGAAGTGTCCAATAGATTTTAGAATATTGAAGGACATATATAAAAAAGTCCTTATATATTGCATTAGATCAAGTGTACACCAACTATTAGATTATTGGAGAATGAAATAATATTCTCCCTCTCTCTCTTTCACATGTACACACACATATATAAGTCTGTGACCAAGTGGATGAAGATATTAAAGCACAAAAAAGGTGTTCTATGTGTCAAAGCATTGAGAATAACCATCAAGACTAGAGCAGCATCAAAGCATTGAGAAAAGTCTTTAAGCTAGAGTAGTGTCACAATTTTGAGTAGAGCCACAAAATCTAGAGCAACATTACAACATTGAGTGGAGCCATCAAAGCTAGAGTTATGTCAAAGTATTGAGCATGGTCATCAAAGCAAGAGTATCACAAAGTATTTAGCAATGTAGTCATTACCAAATAATGCTAAGCTATCTAAACTAGGATAGGATATTATTGAAGCCAAAATATCTAATCTAGAATGAGCAAGTGCAAAGTAGCATCAAACAAACCAAAATGTGCTAGTCATGTAATGTAATATAGTATGCAAAACCTAAAACCTAAGAAGTTTCAATTGTTTTGATGAAATTTGTAGTGAATCATTTCAATATGTTTGCAAAGAGCATCATTAATCTTCACCAAATATTTGACAAGTGTATGAGAAGCTAGGGTGGTGCAGTAGAGAACATTTTGCATTCATAACATGCCTTGGAGAATGTTACATTGGAGCATTTTTATTAATGATGCAATGCAATTAATAGAAATCTAATTTGGTAAAATTGAAGGTAAGGAATCTTATATTAATTTTATTTGGTGCATGAATATAGTACTAAGGTTAAATTTGATGATTTAAGAACCTTAGGAAGTTTAATTAAAAAGTGGAGTACCGTAATAGATTTAAGGTGGAAGATAAAAGAACTTCAACCTCATTTATGAGAAATTGAAAAATATATATGAAATTGATATATTTTATATTTGCAATTAAGTTTACAATTTATTTCAAAAACATGATATTTACTTGATTTTGGAGAAATAAATTTTTTTTTTGTACTATTAAAATAAGAGGGTTTTAACGGGATCCCACAACCACTACAAAGAAAGCCATGAGGGTAAGAGGGTTTTAACGGGATCCCACAACCACAACAAAGAAATCCACGAGGGCAATAAAAACTAAACCAACCTCGAAAAAAGTTAGAGGCAAACAAGACAGAAGATGAAAACCCAACCCCAAGGCCTCAAAGAAGGGATAACTGAGAAAGTTCTACACAAGCATAAGAACACCTTGAGTTACATTTACCGCCAAGCTAGAATCAAAATCAGAAGTCAACTGAGCTCCCCTTGAGAACAAAAATGTTCGTCGACATCACAACTTCCAATAAAAGCAGCCACCACCAGAACGAATTAAACAAGAACAATAGCACCACCAAAAGGGGTTGTCAGACGAACTAACATGCCACCAAACTACAATAAAGGAAGTAAAGAATGAATCTCCAAACATGAACCACCAAATCTAAGAAACTACCATCCGGACCAAGAGCGGAAGGAAAATTGAAATTTAAAATTTGAACAGCCAAACCGCTCGAGAAGGAAGCCAAAAAATGAAAACCGGACCCTGCAGAGAAAACCACCACTAACTCGAAGAACCCCAACATCTCCAGATGGATAATCCTCAAAGTGCACTACCAACCGCAAAAGCAAACCCACCAACGGAGTTGCAGGACCAGTGACGCCAACAACAATGGAAATGAGAGCAGCAAAAAATTTAGGATTGCCCTACATCTCTAGACACAAAAAAATATTGTGCACAACAAATCCCACACAGAAGAAAAATAGCCACCAAAATTGGTGGAAGTAGAGAAACTACTCCTCAACTGAGGACCACAACAACTCCTCCAAGGACCACTCAATAACCAATAAAAGGGAAAAAACCCTAAAGCAAAAAATGGAAGCCAAGGCCCTGGAGAAGGAAACTACATAGTATGGAGAAATAACCCACCCTAGAAAATACAAAACCCATCCCAGCTAGGTAACTAAGAAGGTAGTACTCCCACAAAACTAGAGAAAGGAACTCTACAGCCAAGACTACCAACCTCCACCCGAGCAACAAAACTTGACCTGGTACCAACCAGGAAAAACAGTCAATGCTACTTCAGCAACAACACCCCACATTAACCCCCGTAGGTTTGGTTTGGTCTTTGATCTGATCCCCTTCCCAGAGGGACCCCGATCGACTATTCAGTGGCATACCGAAACCCATAATAAAAGTAGAGACGATTGACCAAGATCCCTAGCAAGCAACCAACTCAAAAAATCGAAGCTCACAAAGCCAAGCAGGTCAAGAATTAGACAAGGGACCAGCAACCAGAACCATTCGTACAACTACTAAAGCCCCAAATCACCCCCACAGGTATGGCCGACATGTAGCTCAATCCACCTGGTGGCCGCCAGGGAGCCAGATTTTCAATGTCTTGCCACACCCACAAGAGATTCAGAGAGAACTGGAAAGACCCCTTGACCAGCACAAAACACTGCCAACTGCCACCACAGCAGAACAAAAAAACCTTGAAGAGTAACCAGAAAGATCAGGGAGTATGGGTGCCTCTCGCTCAGAAGGAAAATCGCCACAGAGCGGAGTAGGAGCGAGAGGCGAGAAATAAGAATTTTTACTTGAAAAGGAAACATTTAAAAATTTGAAGACGTAAAAGAATTGCAAATTTAATACAGTAGGGAGATAAAAAAATTACTACTTTAAAAGTTTGAATTTTTTAAATTTACAAATTTCTTTTTTGAAAAAGAAAAAAGTGATTATTGAAAAAAATATAATTATTTAAATTTACAATTTTTTTATTTTTTTAGTGTGAGAAACCTCTAAGCATACTCATTCCAACTATGACCCTCATAAAACCAGAGCTATGTTTATTTTATTTTATTTTGAAAAAAATCTCGTTATTTAAATTTGCAAACTTGAAACTCTACCGCTCGTACCTACACGACCAGCTAGGACCTAAATGCGCGCTCATTTTGTGGATTAACTTTTTCATCTTTCCCTTCCTTTATCCTTTTTCGTATTTCCGTTTTTCATTTTTTGTTTCGAGGCTGTTAAAAGGAAATCAACTTACCTTCAATGCCGAGGGATTAGAGAAGCTCGTAATCTTTTGGCTTTATGTGAAGAAATCCCTCGATAATGTTCAGATGGATTGGAGCTTTCAGTCAAAGAGATGCAAAGATACAAACAGTAATCTTTTGGCTTATGTGAAGAAATACCTCGATAATCTTTAGGTGGATTGGAGCTTTCAGTCAAAGAGATGCAAACAGTAATCTTTTGGCTTATGTGAAGAAATCCCTCGATTGGAGCTTTCAGTCAAAGAGATGCAAACAGTAATCTTTTGGCTTATGTGAAGAAATCCATCGATAATCTTCAGGTGGATTGGAGCTTTCAGTTGGATTTGAGTTTTCAGTCAAAGAGATGCAAACAGTAATATTTTGGCTTATGTGAAGAAATCCCTTGTTAATCTTCAGGTGGATTGGAGCTTTCAGTCAAAGCGATGCAAACGAAAAGTTCGAATAAGTGGTTTAGGCGCTCTAATTTTGTCTTTCGTTTTGACCTTTTCGTTGTGAACTTTACAATCAAACATTATAAACCCTAAATATTAATTTATTGTTTTATGTTTTTATTCACAGCTTAAAAATGAGGAGTAAATTTCAATGTTGCGAGATCTTCAACGCATTTCACATCACAATGCAAATCCATTCTATGAAAAAGATAAACAAAAACAATCCCCTTGGGAGGGTTAAAAGTACAGATTTAATTTTTATTTCGATAGATATTTAAAAATTTGTTATAAATAGATGTTTAGTTTTTAATTTTTTTTTTTTTAATTTTTATTCAAAAATTGAATTTTTATTATTTATTTTATATAAATATAAATATTCCAAAATTTACATATATTTTAAATATTAAAATTTCACTATAATATAAAATGTATATTTATAAAATAATATTTTTAAAACACACGATCCTCATAGAATATAATATATGAAAGAGTCGATCGAAAAACTAAAATTTAATTGTTAATTTTATTAATTACGTGATGTTGCTGTTGACGTATTTTTTCTATTTTGGCTTTTAGATGTAAAGAACAACCATTATCTCAAAGAAGAGAACCGTTGGTTTTTTCAAGGAGAGTTTTGGTTGGATCCATTACAACAATTCTCCTGGCGATTTGCTTGGACTTCAATTGTTTAACAAGATCCACGTCACATCCCAAGATCAGAGAGGTTAACCTCTTTGTCATTTTCTTCTATGTTGACATGCACATGTCCCACAAGACACGCCATCAAACATAAATAATTCAAGGAACCTCACATGTCATAATCTCCTCTTGGGATGCCGAATGCAGCCCATTTGAGGCGATTTGGTCAATGATTGGCAGGCCTGTGAAGTCTTTCTATGCCCACCCTCTATAAATTCACTTCATCTATCTCTCATACACAGATCATAAGTACCTCATTTTGATCTAATTCGTTGTTTGAGTGCTGGATTCAATGTTTCATTTGGTTTGGACGAGTCCAGTCAGTGGCAAAGACGAGGAAACGAGAGGAATGTCCTCTGCGTTTTTCCTCGGTGGATGCACTTGTTGAAATATTTTATTGTTAAGCCCAATTAAGCAACACCTGAAGTTCTAACTGTTCTTCAATGGCTATCAGTCTGCAAAGAGGAGTTGTTATTTATGTAATATCCCATTGTTTCATATTACAAAATTTTAATGTTGAAGCAGGTCAGTTTCAATCTCAATGCTTCTACCACAGATCGTCTTTGTTTAAACGGGGATGCCAAAAATGTGTCCGGAGCTGCTATTGAACTTACAGACAGTGATAACAGTTTAGGGGATGGAAGTGCAGGTAGAGCTGTTTACAGGGAACCAATTCAGTTATGGAATAAATCTACTAAAGCGGTTGCCAACTTCACCACAAGTTTCCGTTTCCAAATGATATGGACGCCCACTAATGACTCAGTTTCTGGCGATGGTCTTGCTTTCATCATGGCATCTCCAAATTCCGGTTGCAGCGTGCGATACAGAGGAGATGGGTCATTGCTTGGCCTTTTTAGGGATGAAGATAACAGCAAGTCATCCAACCAACTTGTGGCTGTTGAATTTGATACGTATTCAAACGACTGGGATCCAAACGGCTCCGTTCCGAACCCCTCCGATCCAACCTTTCATCACATTGGTATTGACGTCAACAATATCACCTCTGTGGCCACTATTTCTCTAAATGAAAGCCTGAACGACGGTAGAATACGGGATGCTGTGGTAGATTACCGTGGCCAGGAAAGGAGGCTGAATGTGTCTGTTAGCTCTAATGGCGGCTTACGGCATCACTTGTCATACAACATAGACTTGACAGAATTTCTGCTGAAAGTATTGTAGTCGGGTTCTCTGCTGGAGCTTTTGCGTCAGATGAAGACCATCAAGTGCTTTGTTGGTGCTTCTCTAGCGCAATTTCTGAGCCGTCCCATAGGAGGAAATCCTTGACAGAGGTAAATGTAATAATTGTATGTGTCTGCGCCGTTCCGGCGATTTTAGTTCTAGTCACATTGGTCGGCATTGTTGTTTTCTGCTATAGAAGACGAAAGGGACAAACATGTTATAGCAGCCAAGTACACCAGTCACATATGGACGCAAATATTGATATGGTAATGGACCACGCTCCCCGTAAATTCACATACGAGGAGCTCAGTTCATGCACCAATAATTTGAGTGAAAAAGAAAAGTTAGTGTAAAAACCTAGGTCTAACTATCACCTCGTTGCCCCAAGACTATGTAATTCACAATTTTTTTTTTAATGGAAATTTTTTATTGAAACATAAATGTTATTTTTCTTAGATTTGAAAAGATGTTTAGAGGTTAACAAAGTTTTTTAAATCATCCAATGATATTAAAACATTTATATATAATTTAGCACAAGTATAACTAATTACATTTGGATTTGGGTTGAGTGGTGCATGCAGTCACTCAAGTAGACCAGATCGACCAAATCTCATTGAGGAGCCATTTTCTGGAATTGGCTACTTTCATTTGTCGTTCACATATTCTACCATGAGGACCGAACCACGGCAAAGGTTATCCTCTAGGACCCATAACACCTAGAGGAGGCGCTTTTATCCTTTACCTCATCATACCAAACATTTGACTAACTAATCGATTTGTTCTTAAACCAATATAGAAGAGGTTAGCGAATTTATGCTTTCATGACTAACTGTTGAATCCCTTTACCTAGAGGCAGTTAGCACCATGTCAATACCCTGACCTTGGACTTCATTACCCATACTCATGGTAACTCACAATGGTTTATCGCATACAAAACTTTGTGGCTATTCAAGCTAAGTTTGATGAGTATGGATTTTATCACAATGCTCTTCGAGCCCAACTTGGAAAATATGTTTCATACCACCTTCTCTTCTCGACCTAATCGATTCTTATTTGATCAATTTCGTCAGTCATTAGTTGTCCCAAAACTTGTGTGCATACCCACACCTCAACATCTTTGGATGTTCATATGTTTAATTTTCATGTCTAAGCCTACTAAGGGTCTCTTTGAGTTTATCTCACTATCAATATTTTCTAAGATAAACATACAAGTCTATCTTAAGTAGATAATTATCTTAAAAAAATAATTAAAAGAAAAATATTATTTAGACATAAAAGTTATTTGTTAATTATGACCAAGTTACACTTTTACTAAGGAGTTAAAATCATTCTAAAGTATAGAATTGCTTTCGTAGTCATTTGTTGGTTTAATGTACCACAAAAAGAGAATTCTTTAAACCAATTATTCGATTTTTGGTTTAAATATTTCATACCCATAGATGTATAACTCTATAAGAAGTTTACATTATAAGCTTTCTTACATTAAAATAATATAGCCTGGTTGAATCCTATTTATGGTAATACAACCAGCCTACCAAGATATAAAATAAAAAACATTAACCAATTGTATTAAAACTTATTGGTTGCATTTGCTAAGTTTAATCAAATCTTAATGACTCTTATGGTTCATCCAAGATTCCTCAATGTGAGTCTATGGTTTGTTTTAATTAATGATTAATTGAAATTAATTCGTAGAAAATTGTCATCACTTATAAAAATATAGAAGTTTTATTTGGATAGAGATACAAGAGAGCCTTACCATTTTTGAGGAAGATCATTACTTTCTCTAAAGTTTAAACTATTTTTTATGTAAGGTTTGGTATACCCATTCACTAGTTGGTTATCTTCAGAAAAATTGTCTAGTTACCCAGATTCAAAATAGTGAGACCTCTCTTCTCAAACTGTTGTCTTAATTTTTTATAATTGTTCTATAGCTTAGCAAATATTTATTATATCTCGTCCATGAATTCTTGGTAATTCACAGAACACCTTAGCTCACTGGCTATCCTCAATGTTGGCTACTTTAAAACAATAAATCCACACAAAGAAACTTTGAAACACTACCATGGATTAAATACGGCTCAAGAATATGATCATGCAATTTACTATGTACACAAGCAATCTATTCTATCATTAAAAAATTCAGAAATTTTACTGATCTCCTTGCCTGAGACTTATTCAATGAAATTCAACATGTTTCTTTTGTTTTTCAAACTACTTGCTTTTCTTAAGTAAAAAGTCCATGTAACCTATCTGAGTCAACTAGAGTTATTTCAGGTTCCAAAGGAAGTAGAGATTCATAAATTGTTTCTTTCATTTCTAAAAAGGAAACCAATTTATGCACAGAAACATGGCAGCATTTTCACTTAATATTGTTGCTTCAAAACACAAAGTCACACAACAACACAACAATGCTATCCATCATTACATCATTTTTAAACAACACAACAACACAACATTATTTTTCCAACTTTACATTGCTTTCAATAAATAATTTAACACAACAACATCACAATATTATACTAGTATTACATTACTTCCAATAACACAATATAACACAACAATGTGGTAGTATTTCACTTAGCATTACATTTATTTCAATAACACAAAATAACACAATAACATAGTAGTATTTTACCAACATTACATTACTTCCAATAACACAAAATAACATGACAACGTAGTAGTATTATACCATCATAGTCAAATATATTTTTCACACATAAAAATCATGGTGAACACATTCTTCACAACAAAATCAAATAGAATATCTGACCTATTTTCTCCTACTTCTTAATATATAATAGGGAGCATTATGTGCCTCCATAAGGATTGTTTCCCTCAATACTGCTAAATTATGTACTACCAACATATAATTGAAATATAGTAGATCACCTTTGAAAATATATTCTGCATCTTTGTCCGGTTTCTGTCCAACCTGACTAATACAAGATTGAAAAAATTCATCTTTTTCTTGCCATATTTTAATTGGATCTAACAGATCATACTAGAATTTTCCCATTGTGGTAATACACCCTCTCCTAATTAGAGTATCAATGACCTTATTCTCTTTATCCTTAATGTACTCAATTTTGAATTCATACTCCACTAAGAACTCTATCCAATGTTGTTGCGTGACATTTAATAAGGGTTGGGTAAATATTTACTTCAGACTCTGGTGGTATATATTTAACTCAAATGGTTTTCCAAGCAAATAATATCACCAAATTTTTATAGCATGCACTACCACTGCCAACTCTAAATCATGAATGACATAATTGACCTTGTGCCTCCTAAGTTTCCTAGACTCATAAGCAATAACCACACCATCTTGGGTCAAAATCCCACCTAGCCCTTCGATTTATGCATCTGTACAAACTGTAAACTACTTATTAGGATCAGGCAATTGCAGGATCGATGCAATTGTTAACCTTTATTTCAAAACTTGAAAAGCTTCTTCACATTGCTCTATCCATTTGAAGCTTTTCTCTTTCATTTGTAGGTTTGTAATGGGTTGGGATATTCTTGAAAACCCCCTAACAAAGCATTTATAATATCTTGTAATTCCCATAAAACTTCGTACCTCTATTACATTTGTAGGTGCTAGCCAGTCTATAATTGATTCAACTTTCTTGGGGTCTACTACAATTTCTTTAGCATAGACAATATGCCCAAGATACTACACTTATGGAGTATAAAAGTCACACTTGGTTAATTTTCCTTATAATTAATTATTTCTAAGAACCTCAAGCATTGTTCTCATATGCTGATCATGTTCTTCCTTGCTCTTGGAATAAATAAAAATGTCATCCAAAAATACGAGAAAAAACTTATCCATTTGTTCTCTAAAAATGCTATTAATGAGATTCATGAATGTGACTAGGGTGTTGGTTAGTCCGAAAGGTAAAATAGTAAATTCAAAATACCCATATCTTGTTCTGAAAGTTGTTTTAGTTGTGTCTTCCTCTCTTATCCTTAATTCATGATAACCAGAACTTAATTCTATCTTAGAAAATATGGTTGCCCCTTTCAATTGATCAAAAAAATCATCAATTAAAGGTAATGAAGACCTATTCTTAATAGTAACCTTATCCAATATCTGATAATCTATGCACATTCTTAAGGTACCATCTTTATTTTTAACAAATAGGATAGGATCTCCCCAAGGTGACACACTAGGTTTGATCAACCCTTTTTCCAATAAATCCTGAAGTTGCATTTTGAGCTCTTGCAACTCTATGGGTGTCATTCTATATGGTGACCTTTCAATTGGTGTTGCACCAGGTAACAATTTAATTGAGAAATAAAATTCCTTTAAATGAAGCAACCCCGAAAGATCATCACATAATACATCTTTGAATGCACCCAATATTGGGTGTTTCTAGAAGAGGTTAGACTCCTCTTCAATATCTTCTTTCCTATTCAATTTAACTATGAATATCATACCCCTCTTTCTAATAATATTTTTAATCTGTATTGCAGTCAATAAGTGTGGTGTAACTTCTCTTCATCCATAATTGATTCTAACTCTTTGATTAGAATCATCCAAAAATTCCATCCATCTCTCCTCAAAATTTAGAAAAGCCTTATGTACCTTTAACCAATAAACTCCAAAAATGATATCAAATGCATGCAATGGTGCTACATATAGATGCCAATTAGTCTTTCCTTGTGGCAAAGAGATGTGGGGGTTAAAAATATATTAGTGAACATGGTAGTTTTACCCTAATCCATACTCTACCTTCCAAAAATTGGTAAAAATTCCAGGTCTAAAAGACAAATCCCTAATTAAACTAGATGAGATAAATTCGTCAGTTGATCCACTATCTATTAAAATTTACACATTTTTATAAAAAAAATTCATTCATTAAGAAACGAGTAATTTTACCATCAAGTTTAGAACTACCTGTGGTCGTAAATATTCTGTGGCTAGCTTCCTTTTGAGATTTCAGTGGTAGATCAGCTCTGAGGGGGCATTTATTGGCATAATTAGATCCTTTACATACATAGCATCCATTTGGTGGATCTCTATTTCCTCTTTTGTTGTTCTCATTTCTATCCATAGATTTATTTTCCGTATACCTTCCTTGACTTGCTAGTTTCTGGTCCTGTATTCTAGGAAACTCTTTAATATCCTTATTGAATCTACCACCTTGGCAATTGGGTTTGTTTTTGTCACTTTTCTTATTTTTGTGCATCTCCCAATTTATAAAGCCAATATTTTTTGGCTTCCTGCATTTATCTCTTTCCTTTTTGAAAAGCTTTTGGTAATTGAAATACGCCTTTCTCATTTCCTGATTAGCTTCCTCTTTTCTTGCTAAATCAAAAGCAACAGGTAAATTGATGTGATTGTGCATATTTACCACCATCATAATTATAGGATGTAATCCTAGAATGAATTTATGAGTTTTCATTTATTTATTGCTTTCATATTGGGATGCATACTTTAGTATTCGAATAAACGTTTGGTAATATTCATGAACTGACATGCTTTTCTATATCAAAATTGAGAATTCCTTAAATTTTTCTACATAATATTGCATTTTCAAGAATCTATCTCTGAATTTCTTGAAGAAATACTCCCATTTGTTAGAATATATTACATCATTTGGATATGTTAGATTACTTTGGGGGAAGTTATCTAGTTACTTCATGCAATGTAATAAATACACAAGTGTCAATGTTCAAGCTATAAATGTGTAAGGTATCCCTTGTACAGTTAGGTAGATTATTGATCAATGAATCTATCTTCCTATTTAAAGGGACACATATCTCTACTAAAATATATCACTTCTGTTCATTCAATAATATTTTCTATTGCTTTTATCTTTGTCTTGTAGTGTAATGCAATGCTGATAAAGCCATCAGTAATATCAGAGCTATGGTCATTTCCAGATAGGAATACGAAAAGACATTACTACAGGTTTTGCAAAATAGATGTGCCTTTGGACCTGCCACTTACAAATTCTATTGCTTTGATATTGTTTGAAGAGCTTGACAAGAATAAGGAGATTAGAGAAGTTTTTTATAAGCACAATATTTGCAACAATTGTCGCCATCCGACAACAAGCCCAAAAATAAGAAGGTAGAAGACCAAAAGGAGATCTACCAAATCCTTGGAAAAGAACTTGGCAAGGAGTGCCAAATCCCTAGAAGAGAAGGTTTTGGCAAGGAGTGCCAAACCCCTAGATGAGAAGAACGAGGCAATAAGTGTTAAAGAAGATACAAAAGATCCTATTTGAAGTCAAAATTTGACAAGGAGACTTGAAGATAGAAGGAGCTATTCACGGTAGCCTACTCAAAGCAACAACCTGGTGATCTTAGACACCAAGATTCACATCCTCTATAGAAGTAGCAAAGGAGCTACAAAACTCTTAAAAAGGTACACAACCTTTGGTGAAAATAGATTTATTAATTATATTTGTTAAAGCACCTTATTCTGGATTAAAGTTGCAACCTAAATTATAGTCTTCAGAAGTGCAAAATAAAAGGTTCCTTTTAGAGATTCATTTGCACACTAGAAGTTTATTATATTTCAAATATTAATTATCTATCAACTACCTATTATCTACTTTGAAAAGCAAAAAGAAGACCGAATCCTACAATACTAATTGTAGTGAATTTTTAGAATATTTGAAGCTTCATTTCAAATTATTCTTGATTAGTTGCAGTGAATTGATTAAGTGCATTCTTTTGAGAGTAGATTGGAGTGATAAGGTATAATTTTTTAGTGCATTAAAAAGTCAAATTTGTTAGATTCATTTGTACTATTATTACTCTTAATAGAAATTAGTTTTGTGCATTAAAAAAAAGGTACAATATCTAGTTTACATCAAGTTTCTAAAGAAACTCTTAAAGAAAAAAAACCTACAACTCTTAGTGGCCAATAGAAGCCACCAATTTTGGTTAGTACAAGCAAATAAAATCTAACAAAAAAAAAGCTTCGAATATCGAGACTTGGTGATTCTAAAATCCAAAGCACTTAGGGGTTAGTGTAGATGAAGTAAATATTCTATTTTATAGTGTTTAAAAATTCAAATATCCAAGTAAAGAGGGTAAGGATTCTACTCAAAATGACATCCTAAAAACACTCATTCGTGCATTAAAAAAATATACTACAAAATTAGACTACAAAATCTGAAACAGGGAGTGCAAAAAGGGTTCAAAATAAAGTGTATTATTTACAAGGCATTGCACTAAATTTTTTGTAGAAATGGAGCATATAGAAGGTGTCATTAAATTCAAAATGGTCATAGGAAATCTAGCCAAGAAGTATGTATGAAAAGAACTCCATATCCATAGCCCAAGGAGCCATAAAAGGGGCTCATTTCTCACATATCTTGGATGGAAGAACCTACACAACACAAGCACACAGTAAAAGATCAATTTTGTACAATTACATAAAAGAAGAAGGAGCCATACTACAAGCAAAGGCATTACTAATACCTCATAAAAACATGCATGAACAACGCTACAATCTACATGTCAAAGAGAATAGAAAATGAAGAGAAAATGTACTAAAATCAAAGGTCTATAACTTGGTGAAGAAAATCCACCAAAGGTAGCATCTACCATACCATTTAGAGCTCCAATACCACCTCAAGGGTCAACTACAAGAGAAAATAGTTGCTTGCACTTCAAGAAACATAGCAAGAAAATGTATAAACATAAAGGAGTTACATTCTCCTTGGAGGCATTACAGTGATAAAAACCATGTAGAAACCTTGAGTGCCACTTGGAACAATCTCTCAACAACATTCAACATCCAAGAAACCTTTTAAGGAATGTTACAAGCACTTACTTAAGTGCTATAAGAACTGGTAGAAGCATTACTAAGGGTTGGTAGGGGTGTTACATACAAGATACAAATATTACACAGGTTGGAGGAATGTAAGTAACACTTGGAAAGCCTTTATCTCCATTAAAACCATACAAACTTGAAGTGAATGGAGTAAAAGTAGAGCAACATTTTTATAGTGAAGTTTTTTGTAGAGAAAAACATAATCAAATTGTTGTCGAGCACATCGTTTAAGAAAGAAAAGAAGGAGAAAAAAAAATTCCATGAAATAAAGGTCAAATCTACAACGAATGTCTCTCTAACATCGAAGAAACACTCAATCAATCATCTCTCAAGGGATCCACACTTTTTCGAATTGCTCTCGGTATCTCAAGTCCCAGAAGGTACATCTTAATGTTGTTACACTTAGCCAAAATCAGCGTTATACAAGTGTGAAGATAAAGGGCCAAGGTAAGTTTAATTATCTCATTTGATTTTGCTTTCTAACATTGGATAAATAAGGTTTTAAATAAAGGATAAATCTTAAGATTATGAAAGAAAATTATATAGGAGATAACTTACCTAGATCAAAATAATATTTGCAAAAAAACCTTGGAGATATAAGGAATTCTACTTAGGTTAAACTATTTAATATTTTGCAAATATTGTTATCTTTTCTAATTTTCCAAATTTGGGAGTCATAAGGTCTACTACATCAAATTGATTTATTAGAAATTAGAAAAATTAAAATCAAATTTAAAAGGACCATTATAAGAGGTTTATTAAAACATTTTAAAGGTTGGAAATTTATAATATTTACTTCTCTCAATTCTTCTCAAATCTATACAAACTATGCAACATTAAAAATATTTAAATTTGGGAAAAGTACTTAGTTCAATAAGAGCAATAAGGATAATAGAAATTGATTTTGGTATTTACAAAACTTTACAAAATCAACCAAAATTGAACTAAAATTTACAAAAGCACTTTATATCTTGTCCAAAACATACTAGGGAGTTATAAGGTATTCTACAAAATCTAAAAATTGATACAACAAACATGGATTATTGGTATATAGACTCAGGTGCAAGTAAGCATATGACAGGAAACATACATTGGTTCAATGCATTAGTTCAAATCTCTAAAAGAGATAAATAAAAAAATAGTTGTAGTAGAATATAGCAAAACATATGAAGTATTGCATTATCGGTCATGTGACCCGAGTTCAATCCCCATGGTGGATATGTATAAGAAGTATTATTCCAATATATATATATATATATATATATATATATATATATGAAGTAAAAGGAATAGGAAATATTCTAGTAAATCTTAAGGATGGAAGAGGTGTGATAAAAAATGTATTGTATGTTCTAGGATTAACTACTAATATTATTTATGTTTCTCAACTCATGGATCAAGATTTAACTATTGAATTCAAGGTTCTCACTGGTAGAAAACAATGTCACATATCTAGACAAGGAAGAATGATAGCATCAGGATCATACAAAAATGGTCTATTTATCTTAGACACTACCATTTACTCAACACTTTCAGTCAATGCTTTAGAACTTTGGCATAAACAACTAGGACATACCAATGAGACATCAATGAATAAATTATCCATATATCAAATGGTAGAATGACTACCCAAATTATATCTAGAAGCTAAAAAAAACATAGAATTCCTTTTGAAATTCGTCAACACAGATCTCAATAACCTCTAGAAATAATATATACATATTTATGTGGACCAATGGAAGTTGATAGTGTTCGGGGACAAATACTTTTAGTTTTTTATTGATTATCACACTAGAAAAATGTGGGTATCCTTCATGAAGTACAAATCAGAAGAATTCAATATTTTCAAATAGTTCAAACTTCAAGTGGATGAAGAACATAAGCTTATACTGGAAGGGGGGGTGAATAGTATAAGATAACTTTTTACTTTTCTTTTCCAAACAATAATAATCAATATAATCAATGGCAATAACTAAAACAATGCACCAATCATCACACACAATAGAGATCCCACAATTTGTGTAGTTCACCCAATGTGGTCTACTCTAGGGAGAAAATATTTTGCTAAAACTTTCTCAATCAATCTCTTGGGAATATTTCCCAATTACAATATTTATGGACCTCTGTCCAAAGGAGATGTTGATCCCCTAAATCTCAAGTTCATGGATCTCTTCCACAGGAGAACTCTTTACCCTTCTGCTATGGCTAGTGATCTTCTAGAAGATTTTATATCTCTCCACTTGAAGACCCCTCACTCAGATCTATCTTCAATTGTCTAGGCTGCTGGATCTCTATTCATTAAGACTATGTCCTCTATATTCTATCACCTCCAAATTTGTGTCAATAGGTTCACTCATAACCTCTTCAAATCTGGTCAATAGGCTCACTTAGAACCTGCTCAAGTCTACTCAATAGGCTCACTCTAAACCTACTCAAATATTCTCAACAAGCTCACTTAGAACTTGTCCAAATTTGCTCAACAAGCTCACTCACAACTTGTCAAAATATGCTCAATAAGTCCTCTCTAGGACTTGCTCAAATCTACACAACAATCTCACTCAGAACTTGTCCAAATCTTCTCAACAAGCTCACTTAGAACTTGTCCAAATCTTCTCAATAAGTCCTCTATAGTACTTGCTCAAATCTTCATAGCAAGCCTTCACAAAATCTTACTCATAATCAGTCCACAAGCCTTCTCAAAGACTTACCTCAAATCAGCTCAAAAAAATCTCAACTCAATCTCATAGAAGCATAAAGAGAATTGTTAGAGACTCAATATGTTCTATACTCAAATCCCAATCTCAACTCAACAATCTCATAGAAGCATAAAGAGAATTGTTAGAGACTCAATATGTTCTATACTCAAATCCCAATATCAACTCAAATCAATCTCAACTCAACAATATCATAGAAGCATAAAGATAATTGTTAGAGACTCAATATGTTCTATACTCAAATCCCAATCTCAACTCAAATCATAATATAGAATAGTTTGTTTTATGGAACTTAAACAACCACTTCACACAATCACTTGACTAGGCTCAAACAACTCTACTCAACCAATCACCACAAGGAACAACTCTTTCTCACAAAACCTAGTCCAAGCATGAATCAACCAACTCAAAATGTCTTCAACAATACTCAACAACAACTCTTCATAACAATGATACTCATGTTCTTTTCATCTCGAGTTCAAGTTATTTACACAACAACTCACTCCAACAAAAATGCTTATAAAATAAGGTTTAATAACAACTCTCAATCCAGAAAACATTGAATCATTTAACCAATCACTTTCTAAAAGGAAACCACAATCAATCCTTTTCACTCCAAAGATATTTTCAGAAATCAACCACCATAATCAATCAATAGGAGAATGTGCCCATACCTTTTATGAATATTAAGAAGCCTCTTTGGAAATCTTCTACAATCACAATATTCTTTTGCCAATATCAACAAGGGTTAGAGGTCATTAATAATAACACAATAATATAAATATTATCTCAATAACACCTTATTACTCCTAATCAATAAAATGCACCATACCCTCTTATGCAAGAAATAAACCCTCAAAAGAATGAATCAAACTTACTTTTGAAAATCCTTGAAAAAACCAAAAATATCTTCTTGCACACACCTTATTTCTCCCTCAAAGTAATCTAAACAAGTAGCCATCGAAAAGAGCTTTCCAATGATATATAATATGATATATTTCCAAAAAGAAAATCTTCAAAAATTTCCCAATATTCTAGGGCATAGCATAACCATAACCACCTTTTTGCCAAAATCAAGAATATTTCTTGGTTCAAATAAAATCAAGATTCTATGTCTTCTTTTTCAACATTACTCAACAAATCATACATAACATTTTCCTTAGATACACCTTATCAACTCCAATCTCAAAATAATAATCACCAGTTAATTGAATCAAATTTCTCTCAAATAATATCCAACATCATAAAGTATTTAATTTCTTCCTTAACCAATATTTAAAAATCATAGAACAAATACCATCCTCCGAAACATAGTTGACATTATAAGCATTTAAATCATTGTCAACACCATACATCCTTTTCTCTCCATTACACTTAATAAAACCAAAAGAATATTAATTTTTCTAACCTTATACCTCCCAAACAAATTTTGGTAATACCATAGACAATGCAAAATATATTTTATTCACTGCCCTCTCGTAAAAATTGAAGTTCATGAGCTACCTCTTACACTTAATTTTTCTAACCTTATACCTCCCAAACAAATTTTGGTAATACCATAGACAATGCAAAATATATTTTATTCACTACCCTCTTGTAAAAATCGAAGTTCATGAGCATACCTCTTACACTTAATTTTTTTAACCTTATACCTCCCAAAGAAATTTTGGTAATACCATAGACAATGCAAAATATATTTTGTTCACTGCCCTCTTGTAAAAATTGAAGTTCATGAGCATACCTCTTATACTCCTTAAAAAAAGGGATTTGGCGTGATTTGATTTGTTCTCTCCTCTATCCAAATCGTTTGGCTAAACCATGTGGGATATTCATGCCCACGTGAGGGAGGGAGAGAGACCTCCCTATTGTATTCGAATGAGTCACTTCCTTGGCGAGAAAACCAAACACTATACCCTCTTTGACCGTTGCGCAATCTACGGATATCCGTCGTATCCTTTTACTCGCATAGAAATTGAGGCATTTTCAATTATCGAATATGCATTGGTCAATTGAAATATTTTGGGGTTTCCTCATTTTATACACGAAGGAGTATTTTTTCTTACAT
Source organism: Wollemia nobilis (assembly GCA_028583015.1). Taxonomy (NCBI): domain Eukaryota; kingdom Viridiplantae; phylum Streptophyta; class Pinopsida; order Araucariales; family Araucariaceae; genus Wollemia; species Wollemia nobilis. The sequence continues at coordinate 1,232,881 of JAQPPZ010017255.1, forward strand.
TGGCATTGTTTATTAAAAATTCGAAGGTCGACGATTTATTCGAAATGGAATTTCGAATATGCAATAATAAATTTTTAATTTTAATTTTAAAATTTAAATTTAAATTTTAAATAAATTAAAATTTAAACTAAATCTTTAAAATTAAATATCTCCATCACCGGGGCACCTTTTTCGATGAAACAAAAAGCCAACTTGGGTTTTAAGAAAAACCCATTTCAAATCTGCCATCCATGGTTTTAAATAAAACCTTTAAAATTAAATTTCTCCATCACCGGGGCACATTTTTCGATGAAACGAAAAGCCAACTTGGGTTTTAAGAAAAACCCATTTCAAATATACCATCCATGGTTTTAAATAAAAACCTTTTGCTAAGCTTCCCTTGAAGCTCCTTTTGGAACCAAATGCCATGCATCCCTTCTTGAACCTTTGATCAAAAACCTTTGCTTCTACACAAACATAGTGTTAGCTTACATAGATCCTTTTGACATCAATGACAACTCTTAGCTTAGGGACTCAAAATGTCCAACAATCTCCCCCTTTGTCATTGATGGCAACCCATATCCTTTTACTAAAATTTGACCTTATTTTTTGCTCCCCCTAGGACTTTGCTCCACCTGGCTCAAAGCTCTCTCAAATATCAAATCCCTCCCCATATCAAAACTTTCCTCAATATACAAAAATCTCTCCCCCTTTGTCATCAATGGCAAAGGGTCACCTTTGGGGCTCGGGGCTAAGAATGAGCCTCTTAGCTTAGCCCCTCCCCCACCTCCACATGAGGTGGTTAATTCTGGGGTGGGAGTATTTCTACTCCCTAAAAGCACTGTTCTTTACCTTTATCTTTCTCTCTTCTTCTCTGAGTCTTTTGAATCCTCTCACTCTTTCTTTCCAAGTCATCATCCCTGTTACTATCATCACTTATGTTCTTGTTCTTGTTCTTTTTCTCATCCATGTTCCTATTCTTATCCATGTTCCTATTTCTATTTTTATTCCTGCTCTCATCCATGTTCCTATTCCTATTCCTATTCTCATCTATGTTCCTATTCCTATTCATATTTATGTTCCTGTTCATATTCCTGTGCATGTTCAAACATACTTCTGGAATATTTTCTCTACACCATCTTGATGTGTGACCATAATTATTGCACTTATAACACTTAATGTTATTATTCCTTGGAGGTGCAAATATCTTAGGATATCTCCTAGTGAAGCCATATCCTCTTCTGCCATGAACCCTGCAATTCATTGCCTTGTGACCAAACTCATTGCATGAGTAGCAATACCCATGGAAAAGATGTCTCTTTCCCATATTCCTATCTTTCATATGACCTGCACTGTGAAGCCATGTGCCCAAACATGTGACATGAGAAACTTATTCCATTTAAGAAACCTTGCCTAGACCCCATTGGTCTCTTAGTCTCTTCTACTTGTTTCTTGTTCCATTTTTTCCTTACTTGTGCATTGTTCCTTTCCTTGTTGAACTTTCTATTATCCAACTTATCCTTAGAAGTCTCACTCTCTCTTTTACTTACTTCTTTTGACTCTTCTTCTTTTCTAGTGTTTGAGCTTGACTCTCCTTTTTTTGCTTCCTGTTTTCCTTGTTCTTCTTTAGAACTAAGTCATGTTATGATGACTGATGACCTTTATGCATTGATAGTCCTTTCCAAGGTCCTTGAATTTTCCTCAAACTTGTGTAGCTTGTCCTTAGAACCTTTTACTTCCATCCTTAGTGAAACTATCTCATGCTCTAATATTTCACACTCTAGATATTTTGTCTTTAATTTTTTGGCCATACCTTCTTCAATTTTTCTTGTCTCTTCAACTTTGATTTTGAAGTTAGTGAGTTCTTGTAGAAACCTTGCTTTTTATTTCTCATCTTCTTGAGCTTGATCCCTTAATCTCGAGTTCTCCCTTTTTAGTTCTTCAAGAGTAATCATAAGCCTTTCACATTCTATCTCTTTTGCCTTTGACTATTTAATCATACCTTCTTCAACTCTTCTTGCTTTTTCAACCTTATCTCTCAAGTCAGAGATATCCTGTAGAAGCTTTGTCTTACATTTCTCATCTTCTTGTATTTGAGCCTTCAATTCTAAATTCTCTCTTTTCAATTCAATAAGTTCCTTAAGAGTGGCTTCCCCTCTTTCTTTTTCTTAATCTTCCTCTTCTTCAATTTCTTCTATTATCTGAAAGTAGAGTTTCTTCTTCATACCTATTTTTATTGTCCCTGTTATCCTTTCTTGAATCAATCTCTAGGATTTCATTTTTGAGAATATCATCTTCATCTTCACTGCTACTAAACCCATTGCAATATCTTGCATCATGGCCAAGTTGACCACAAACAAAACATTCTTGTGGACAATAAGCTGCATGGTGACCTGTGTTCCCACATCTGGTACAAAAATTTATCAGTCTGGATATTTCTCCATTACTTGATTCATCTCTTGAATCTATTTCCATGTGTCCTCCCAACACAACAATATTAAACTCATCTTCCTTTTCTTTCATGACCATAGGTGTTATTTTCTTCTTGTGTCTCATGCTTCTACTCTTGCCTTTCTTTGCCATTTGTGTTCTTGTAGGATCTTCCTTCAAGTTGTTAAACTTCTTTCGAAGGAACCGACTCTGATACCAATTGAAGAACACAAGCTTATACTGAGAGGGGGGGTGAACAGTATAAGACCACTTTTTACTTTTCTTTCCCAAATAGTATTAATCAATATAATCAATGGCAATATCAATAGCAATAACCAAAGCAATGCACCAATCATCACACACAATAGAGACACCACAATTTATGTGGTTCACCCAATGCGGGCTACTCCACGGAGAAAATATTTTACTAAAACTTTCTCAATCAATCTCTTGGGAATCCTTCCCAATTACAATGTTTATGGACCTCTATCCAAAGGAGATGTTGATCCCCTAAATCTCAAGTTCATGGATCTCTTCCATAGGAGAACTCTTTCCCCTTCTCGCTCTGGCTAGTGATCTTCTAGAAGACTCTGTCTCTCTACTGCACTCGACTTGTGGATCTCTCTCCACTTGAAGACTCCTCACTCAGATCTATCTTCAATTGTCCTAGCTATTGGATCTCTATCCACTGAGACTCTATCCTCTATACTCTATCACCTCCAAATCTCTATCAATAGGTTCACTCAGAACCTCTTCAAATCTGCTCAATAGGCTCACTCAGAACCTGCTCAAATCTACTCAATAGGCTCACTCAGAACCTGCTCAAATCTGCTCAATAGGCTCACTCAGAACTTGCTCAAATCTGCTCAACAAGCTCACTCAGAACTTGTCCAAATCTTCTCAATAAGTCCTCTCTAGGACTTGCTCAAATATGCACAACAAGCTCACTCAAAACTTGTCCAAATATTCTCAACAAGCTCACTCAAAACTTTTCCAAATCTTCTCAACAAGCTCACTCAGAACTTGTCCAAATATGCTCAATAAGTCCTCTCTAGGACTTGCTCAAATCTGCATAGCAAGCTTTCACAAAAGCTTACTCAAAATCAGTCCACAAGCCTTCTCAAAGACTTACCTCAAATCACTTTCAACAAAATCTCAACTCAATCTCATAGAAGCATAAAGAGAATTGTTAGAGACTCAATATGTTCTATACTCAAATCTCAATCTCAACTCAAATCAATCTCAACTCAATCTCATAGAAGCATAAAGAGAATTGTTAGAGACTCAATATGTTCTATACTCAAATCCCAATCTCAACTCAAATCAATCTCATAGAAGCATAAAGAGAATTGTTAGAGACTCAATATGTTCTATACTCAAATCTCAATATCAACTCAAATCAGAATATAGAATAGTTTATTTTATGGAACTTGAACAACCACTTCACACAATCACTTGACTAGGCTCAAACAACTCTACTCAACCAATCACCACAAGGAACAACTCTTTCTCACAAACCCTAGTCCAAACATGAATCAACCAACTCAAAATATTTCCAACAATGTTCAACAACAAATCTCACATAACAATGATACTCATGTTCTTCTCTAACTCAAGTTCAAGTTCTTTGCACAACCAATGGGCTTCAACAACAATGCTTATAAAACAAGGTTTAATCACAACTCTCAAACCATAAAACCTTGAAGCATTCAACCAACCACTTTTGAAAAGGAAACCACAATCAATCCTTTTCACTCCAATGATATTTTCAGAAATCAACCACCATAATCAATCAATAGGAGAATGTGCCCATACCTTTTATGAAGATGAAGAAGCCTCTTTGGAAATCTGCCACAATCACAATATTCTTTTGCCAATCTCAACAAGGGTTAGAGGTCATGAATAATAACACAATAATAGAAATATTATCTCAATAACACCTTATTACTCCTACTCAATAAAATGCACCATACCCTCTTATGCAAGAAATAAACCCTCAAAAGAATGAATCAAACTTACTTTTGAAACTCCTTGACAAAACCAAAAATATCTTCTTGCACACACCTTATTTCTCCCTCAAAGTAATCTAAACAAGTAGCTCTCGAAAAGAGCTTTCCAATGATATATAATATGATATATTTCCAAAAAGAAAATCTTCAAAAATTTCCCAATATTCTAGGGCATAGCATAACCATAACCACCTTTTTGCCAAACTCAAGAATATTCCTTGGTTCAAATATAATCAAGATTCTATGTCTTCTTTTTCAACCTTACTCAACAAATCATACATAACATATTCCTTAGATACACCTTATCAACTCCAATCTCAAAATAATAAGCAACACTTAAATGCATCAAATTTCTCTCAAATAATATCCAACATCATAGAGTATTTAATTTCTTCCTTAACCAATATTAAAAAATCATAGAACAAAGACCATCCTCCAAAACATAGTTGACATTATAAGAATTTAAATCATCGTCAACACCATACACCCTTTTCTCTCCATTACACTTAATAAAACCAAAAGAATATTAATTTTGCTAACCTTATACCTCCCAAAAAAATTTTGGTAATACCATAGACAATGCAAAATATATTTTATTCACTGCCCTTTCACAAAAATCGAAGTTCACGAGCATACCTCTTACACTCCTCAAAAAAGGGATTTGGCATGATTTGATCCGTCATCTCCTCTAGCCAAATCATTTGGCTAAACCGCATGGGATATCCACGCCCACGTGAGGGAGGGAGAGGGGCCTCCCTCTTGTCTTCGAACGAGTCTCTTCCTTGGCATGAAAATCGAACACTGTACCCTCTTTGACCGCAGTGCAATCTACGAACATCCACCGTCTCCTTTTACTCGCACAAAAATTGAGGCGCTTTCAATTATCGAATATGCATTGTTCAAATGAAATATTTTGGGGCTTCCTCCTTTTATACTCGAAGGAGTATTTTTCCTTACGTCGACACTGTTTCTTAAAACTTTCGAAGGTTGACGCTTTATTCGAAATGGAATTTCGAATATGCAATAATAAACTTTTAATTTTAATTTTAAAATTTAAATTTAAATTTTAAATAAATTAAAATTTAAACTAAATCTTTAAAATTAAATATCTCCATCACCGGGGCACCTTTTTCGATGAAACAAAAAAAGGGTTTAAAAAACCCATTCAAAACCACCAGGTTTAAAAAAACCTTTAATAAAAAGCCAACTTGGGTTTTAAGAAAAACCCATTTCAAATATGCCATCCATGGTTTTAAATAAAAACCTTTTGCTAAGCTTCCCTTGAAGCTCCTTTTTGGAACCAAATGCCATGCATCCCTTCTTGAACCTTTGATCAAAAACCTTTGCTTCTACACAAACATAGTGTTAGCTTACATAGATCCTTTTGACATCAATGACAACTCTTAGCTTAGGGACTCAAAATGTCCAACAATCTCCCCCTTTGTCATTGATGGCAACCCATATCCTTTTACTAAAATCTGACCTTATTTTCTGCTCCCCCTAGGACTTTGCTCCCCCTGGCTCAAAGCTCTCTCAAATATCAAATCTCTCCCCATATCAAAAACTCTCCTCAATATACACAAATCTCTCCCCCTTTGTCATCAATGGCAAAGGGTCACCTTTGGGGCTCGGGGCTAAGAATGAGCCTCTTAGCTTAGCCCCTCCCCCACCTCCACATGAGGTGGTTAATTCTGGGGTGGGAGTATTTCTACTCCCCGAAAGCATTGTTCTTTGCTTTTATCTTTCTCTCTTCTTTTACGAGTCTTCTAAATCCTCTCATTATTTCTTTCCAAGTCATCATCCCTGTTCCTATCATCACTTATGTTCTTGTTCTTGTTCTTGTTCTCATCCATGTTCCTATTTCTGTTCCTATTCCTGTTCTCATCCATGTTCCTGTTCATGTTCTTGTTCTCATCCATGTTCCTATTCCTATTCATATTTTTGTTCCTGTTCATATTCCTATTCCTGTTCATGCCTGCTTCTAGAATATTTGCTCTACACCATCTTGCTGTGTGACCATCATTATTGCACTTATAACACTTAATGTTATTATTCCTTGGAGGTGCAAATGTCTTAGGATATCTCCTAGTGAAGCCATATCCTCTTCTGTCATGAACCCTGCAATTCATTGCCTTGTGACCAAACTCATTGCATGAGTAGCAATACCCATGGAAAATATGCCCTTTCCCATATTCCTATCTTTCATATGTCCTGCACTGTGAAGCCATGTGCCCAAACCTGTGACATGAGAAACATCTTCCATTGAAGAAACCTTGCCTAGACCCCATTGGTCTCTTAGTCTCTTCTACCTGTTTCCTGTTCCATATGTTCCTTACTTGTGCATTGTTCCTTTCCTTGTTGAACTTTCTATTATCCAACTTATCCTTAGAAGTCTCACTCTCTCTTTTACTTACTTCTTTTGACTCTTCTTCTTTTCTGGTGTTTGAGCTTGACTCTCCTTTTTCTGCTTCATGTTTCCCTTGTTCTTCTTTAGAACTAAGTCTTGTTATGATGACTGATGACCTTTGTGCATTGATAGTCCTTTCCAAAGTCTTTGAATTTTCCTCAAACTTGTGTAGCTTGTCCTTAGAACCTTTTACTTCCATCCTTAGTGAAACTATCTCATGCTCTAATCTTTCACACTCTAGATCTTTTATCATTAATTTTTTGGCCATACCTTCTTCAATTTTTCTTGTCTCTTCAACCTTGATTTTGAAGTGGGTGAGTTCTTGTAGAAACTTTTCCTTTGCTTTCTCATCTTCTTGAGCTTGAACCCTTAATCCCGAGTTCTCCCTTTTTAATTCTTCAAGAGTAATCATAAGCCTTTCACATTCTATCTCTTTTACCTTTGATTGTTCAATCATACCTTCTTCAACTCTTCTTACTTTTTCAACCTTATCTCTCAAGTCAGAGATATCCTGTAGAAGCTTTGTCTTACATTTCTCATCTTCTTGTATTTGAGCCTTCAATTCTAAATTCTTTCTTTTCAATTCAACAAGTTCCTTAAGAGTGGCTTCCTCCTTTTATTTTTTTGAATCTTCCTCTTCTTCAATTTCTTCTATTATCCAAAGTGGAGTTTCTTCTTGATACATGCTTCAATTTTCCCTGTTATCCTTTTTTGACTCATTCTTTAGAACTTCAAATCTGAGAGAATCATCTTCATCTTCACTACTATCAAACCCATTGCAATAACTTGCATCATGACCAAGTTGACCACAAAAAAAACATTCTTGTGGACAATAAGTTGCATGGTGACCTATGTTCCCACATCTGGTACAAAACTTTATCAGTCTGGATATTTCTCCATTACTTGATTCATCTCTTGAATCTATTTCCATTTGTCCTCCCAACACAACAATATTAAACTCATCTTCCTTTTCTTTCATGACCATAGGTGTTCTTTTCTTCTTGTGTCTCATGCTTCTACTCTTGCCTTTCTTTGCCATTTGTGTTCTTGTAGGATCTTCCTTCAAGCTGTTAAACTTCTTCCGAAGGAACCGGCTCTAATACCAATTGAAGAACACAAGCTTATACTGAGAGGGGGGTGAACAGTATAAGACCACTTTTTACTTTTCTTTCCCAAATAATATTAATCAATATAATCAATGGCAATATCAATAGCAATAACCAAAGCAATGCACCAATCATCACACACAATAGAGACACCACAATTTACGTGGTTCACCCAATGCGGGCTACTCCACGGAGAAAATATTTTACTAAAACTTTCTCAATAAATCTCTTGGGAATCCTTCCCAATTACAATGTTTATGGACCTCTATCCAAAGGAGATGTTGATCCCCTAATCTCAAGTTCATGGATCTCTTCCATAGGAGAACTCTTTCCCCTTCTACTCTGGCTAGTGATCTTCTAGAAGACTCTGTCTCTCTACTGCACTGACTTGTGGATCTCTCTCCACTTGAAGACTCCTCACTCAGATCTATCTTCAATTATCCTGGCTGTTGGATCTCTATCCACTGAGACTCTATCCTCTATACTATGTCACCTCCAAAGCTCTATCAATAGGTTCACTCAGAACCTACTCAAATATTCTCAATAGGCTCACTCAAAACCTGCTCAAATATGCTCAATAGGCTCACTCAGAACCTGCTCAAATCTGCTCAATAATCTCACTCAGAACTTGTCCAAATATGCTCAACAAGCTCACTCAGAACTTATCCAAATATGCTCAATAAGTCCTCTCTAGGACTTGCTCAAATCTGCTCAACAAGCTCACTCAGAACTTGTCCAAATATGCTCAAAAATCTCACTCAAAACTTGTCCAAATCTGCTCAATAAGTCCTCTCTAGGACTTGCTCAAATCTGCATAGCAAGATTTCACAAAAGCTTACTCAAAATCAGTCCACAAGCCTTCTCAAAGACTTGCCTCAAATCAGCTCAACAAAATCTCAACTCAATCTCATAGAAGCATAAAGAGAATTGTTAGAGACTCAATATGTTCTATACTCAAATCCCAATCTCAACTTAGCAATCTCATAGAAGCATAAAGAGAATTGTTAGAGACTCAATATGTTCTATACTCAAATCCCAATCTCAACTCAAATCAATCTCAACTAAGCAATCTCATAGAAGCATAAAGAGAATTGTTAGAGACTCAATATGTTCTATACTCAAATCAAATCTCAACTCAAATCAATCTCAACTCAAATAAGAATATAGAATAGTTTGTTTTATGGAACTTGAACAACCACTTCACACAATCACTTGACTAGGCTCAAACAACTCTACTCAACCAATCACCACAAGGAACAACTCTTTCTCACAAACCCTAGTCCAAGCATGAATCAACCAACTCAAAATATTTCCAACAATGCTCAACAACAAATCTCACATAACAATGATACTCATGTTCTTCTCTAACTCAAGTTCAAGTTCTTTGCACAACCAATGGGCTTCAACAACAATGCTTATAAAACAAGGTTTAATCACAACTCTCAAACCAGAAAATCCTTGAAGCATTCAACCAACCACTTTTGAAAAGGAAACCACAATCAATCCTTTTCACTCCAATGATATTTTCAGAAATCAACCACCATAATCAATCAATAGGAGAATGTGCCCATACCTTTTATGAAGATGAAAGAAGCCTCTTTGGAAATCTGCCACAATCACAATATTCTTTTGCCAATCTCAACAAGGGTTAGAGGTCATGAATAATAACACAATAATAGAAATATTATCTCAATAACACCTTATTACTCCTACTCAATAAAATGCACCATACCCTCTTATGCAAGAAATAAACCCTCAAAAGAATGAATCAAACTTACTTTTGAAACTCCTTGACAAAACCAAAAATATCTTCTTGCACACACCTTATTTCTCCCTCAAAGTAATCTAAACAAGTAGCTCTCGAAAAGATGCTTTCCAATGATATATAATATGATATATTTCCAAAAAGAAAATCTTCAAAAATTTCCCAATATTCTAGGGCATAGCATAACCATAACCACCTTTTTGCCAAACTCAAGAATATTCCTTGGTTCAAATATAATCAAGATTCTATGTCTTCTTTTTCAACCTTACTCAACAAATCATACATAACATATTCCTTAGATACACCTTATCAACTCCAATCTCAAAATAATAAGCAACACTTAAATGCATCAAATTTCTCTCAAATAATATCCAACATCATAGAGTATTTAATTTCTTCCTTAACCAATATTCAAAAATCATAGAACAAAGACCATCCTCCGAAACATAGTTGACATTATAAGCATTTAAATCATCGTCAACACCATACACCCTTTTCTCTCCATTACACTTAATAAAACCAAAATAATATTAATTTTGCTAACCTTATACCTCCCAAACAAATTTTGGTAATACCATAGACAATGCAAAATATATTTTATTCACTACCCTTTCGCAAAAATCGAAGTTCACGAGCATACCTCTTACACTCCTCAAAAAAGGGATTTGGCATGATTTGATCCGCCATCTCCTCTAGCCAAATCATTTGGCTAAACCATGTGGGATATCCATGCCCACGTGAGGGAGGGAGAGGGGCCTCCCTCTTGTCTTCGAATGAGTCTCTTCCTTGGTGCAAAAACTGAACATTGTACCCTCTTTGACCACAACACAATCTACAAACATCCACCGTCTCCTTTTACTCGCACAAAAATCGAGGCACTTTCAATTATCGAATATGCATTGGTCAATTGAAATATTTTGGGGCTTCCTCCTTTTATACTCAAAGGAGTATTTTTCCTTACATCGGCACTTTTTCTTAAAACTTCCGAAGGTCGGAGCTTTATTCGAAATGGAATTTTGAATATGCAATAATAAACTTTTAATTTTAATTTTAAAATTAAAATTAAAATTTTAAATAAATTAAAATTTAAACTAAATCTTTAAAATTAAATATCTCCATCATCGGGGAACCTTTTTCGATGAAACGAAAAGCCAACTTGGGTTTTAAGAAAAACCCATTTCAAATTGGCATCCATGGTTTTAAATAAAACCTTTTCGCACTTTCAATGAAATGAATATCTAACTTGGGTTTTAAGAAAAACCCATTTCAAATCTACCATCCATGGTTTTAAATAAAAACCTTTTTCTAAGCTTCCCTTGAAGCTCCTTTTTGGAACCAAATGCCATGCATCCCTTCTTGAACCTTTGATCAAAAACCTTTGCTTCTACACAAACATAGTGTTAGCTTACATAGATCCTTTTGACATCAATGACAACTCTTAGCTTAGGAACTAAAAATTTCCAACAGTGGAGAAAGAATCAAGGAAGACCATAAAAGCACTTCATTTAGATAGAGGATGAGAATTTGTTTCCAAGGAATTTGACTCATTTCTTGAATAAAATGGAATTAAGATATAACTAACTACAACATACTTGCCTCAACAAAATGGAATTGTGAAAATAAAAAATGGATCTATAATAGAAATAGTAAGATGTATGTTAAACGAAGCACAACTTGATCATAAATACTTGGCTGAAGTAGGATAAATAACAGTCTACATATAAAATAGACTACCAACAAGAGTACTCAAGCATATTACACCAAAATATGAATGGTTAGAATAAAATCCCAATATGGAAAACTGAAGATCTTTGAATGCAAAACTCACTTACATGTTCTTAAAAAAAATAGGACTAAACTAGATGACAAGGATATTTGTTGGCTATGACATGAATCTAAAGGATACATAATTTTAGATCCCTCTACAAATAAAGTTCACATTAGTAGGGATGTGATCTTTGATGAGAAAACCAAGAACAACATAGATGAACCCAGTGGTGACACATGAGTCCTCATAGATATATCTAAAGAAGATACAATGAGTATAGAGTCAAAATTAGAATCTCAAGAATGAGATACAAAAGCATCACCAATATTGCCTAAAAAATAACCAATATGGATCAAAGATACTCTCAGAGAATCAAATTTGGAAAGAATACCATATCTCAGTTCTATAGAATCACAAACTTGTAGCATGACCAGAATAAACATGGGAATGTTAAGTAACTCAAAAGAATTGACATCAACTTCTCAAGCACTAGAAAACTCACACTGGAAAGCAACTATGAAATCTAAATATGTATCACTCAAAAAGAAGAAGATATGAAATCTAGTAAATCTACCTCTAGGAAAGAAAACAGTAGGATGCAAGTGGGTATACAAAATAAAACACAAAGTATATGGAAAACTTTAAAAATACAAATCTCAACTAGTAGCCAAAGGATATACTCAGACAAAGAGAATTGATTACGAAGAAAAATTCATACCAAAATGACCACTATTCGAATAATATATGCACTAGAAGCACATCAAGGATAGAAACTTCATCATGTGGATGTGAAAAGTTCATTCCTTAATGGTGACTTAGAAGAAGAAGTCTATATGACACAACCTAAAGGTTTCGTTATTTAAGTATAGGAAAGCAAGGTATGCAAACTGAATAAATCTCTTTATGGGTTGAAACAAGCTCCAAGAGCATGGAATATAAAGATCAATGATCACCTATTACATCTTGATTTCAAAATAAGTTCATCATATCCTAGTCTATATACCAAGAAAAATGGAAATGATATCTTGATTCTCATAGTATATGTTGATGACATAGTGATTACTAGAAGTTCAAAAAAGTTAATAAATGACATCAAAAGGGATCTAGAAAAGGCATTTGAAATGATAGATCTAGGTCTAATGAACTACTACCTTGGTCTAGATATTTATCAAGGAGAAGACATAATAGTTATCACTCAATCAAAGTATGCAAAATATATCCTTGAAAAATACAGAATGATATAATGTAATCCCAAAGATACACCAATGGAACAAGGATTTAAACTATTCAAAAATAACAAAACACCATTGGTTTTAACAACAATATATTATCAGTTGATCAAAATTATCCTATATCTAATAAATAGTCAGCCAAACCTAGAATTTGTAGTAAATTATCTTTCTCGATGCAAGAACCAAGGGAAACTCATTGGACAACTACAAAAATAATAGTACAATATATCAAGAAGACTATATATTATGGATTGAATTATATGAAGGATGTTAAAGATGTTTATCTATAGGAATACTCAGATTCAAATTATGTAGGATCTATTGATGATAGGAAATCCACCTTAGTTTATGTCTTCTATCTCGGATCAGTACCCATATCTTAGCATGACAAGAAGCAACATACAATAGTACAATCATCAATCAAAGCAAAATATTGAGTAGTAAGAGATACAACATGTGAATCTCTATAGCTACAATACATACCATCTAACACGGGAATCAAATGAAATACTACTATGATATTCTATGATAATAAAGGTGTGCTAAATATGATCAAGAATCCAATCATACATGAAAGAACAAAACATATTTAAGCTCAATGTCATTTCATTAGGGAATATTTTTAGAACAAGCATATCATCCTCAAGTACATTCGTATAGAATATTAGCTAGCAGATATCTTTATAAAGGCAATTGGGAAAATAAAGTTTTAAACATTCAGAGATCATCTATGTGATTCAAGAGAACTTCATACCAAATAATGTAATACAGGGGGTTGTTAGAATATATTACATCATTTGGCTATGTTACATTTCTTTGGGGGGAAGTTATCTAGTTACTTCATGCAATGTAATAAACTTGGATATTACAACCATTTTCATATTTCTTTACAACTCCTTATTCACCTTTGCCCTTCCAACATTAGATATCTCAGGTTCCTTTGGCGCTTCCACTATCATGTCCAATTGAGTTTCTCTTCCTCTAGCCAAGTCCTCTATGATCCACTATTGTTGGACAATTAACCCTTGTTGCTAGGTCATGTGAGTTTTCTGTTGGGCCATATCTTCCCTTTGATTTTCCATATGTGTTTGCAATAATTGCACCACCTTTGCAAGGTTCCCTTCCTCCACACCAGTCTCATTCTAAGGAATATCATTAACCCTTTTAGCCTTATTTTATGTTGAGGACATTCTTGCCTTAAATTCATTCTTAATCCTCTTACAGGTATTTTAGTGAATTTATCCTTTGTGCCTCCTATACGATTTCTCGAGGACCCACCTCACAACATTATGCCATTTAACATGTAAGTGGAAGAGGTAGTGTATTAGTTATTATTAACTAATCTATTTCACACGCATAGTTCTATAATTTAGAATCACTTTGACTATGATACCATATGTAACAACCCAAGTCAAACTAATCACCTGGTTACCCCAAATAAAGGCATGTAATTCACAAATAAATAAATAAATAAATATATATATATATATTGTGAAAGTTTTCTATTCAAACATAAAAGTTGTTTTTCCTAGATTTCAAAATATGTTTACAGGTTAACAAAGTTTTTGAATCATCCAATCATATTAAAATATTCATGAATTATTTATCTCGGGCATAACTAACCACATTTGGGTTTAGGACTGTTGTAGCCAACTGCCTAAGTGGATGAGATCGGCCAAATCCCGTTGAGGAGCCATTTTGTGGAATATATTACTATCATTTGTCATTCACATATTCTAGCATGAGGATCCAACCACAGTAAAGGTTATCCTCTAGGGACCATAACACCTATGGGGAGACACTTGTATCCCTTATCTCATCATACCGGACCTTTTACTAACTAGTCGACTTGTTCTTAAACCAATATGGAAGAGGTTAGCATATTTATGCTTTTGTGACTAACTGTTGAATCCCTTTACCTAGAGATAGTTAACGATATGTCAATATCCTAACCTTGGACATCATTACCTATACTCATGGTAACTCACAATGGTTTATCCCATACAAAATTTTGTGGCTATTCCAACTAAGTTTGATGAGTATAGATTTTATCATAGTGCTCTTCGAGCCCAACCTGGAAAAGGTGTCCCATACCACCTTCTCATCTCAACCTGATCGAGTCTTATTTGGCCAATTTCATCAGTCATTTGCTATCTCAAAACTTATTGTATGCATACCCGCACCTCAACATATTTGGATGTTCATATGTTTAATTTTTGGGTCTAAGCCTACTAAAGGTTTCTTTGAGTTTATCTCACTATCAATATTTTCTAAGATAAGCATACAAGTCTATCTTAAGTAGATAATTATCTTAAAAGAAAATAATTTAAAGAAAAACATGATCCAAAAATAAAAATAATATGTTAACTATGATCAAGTTACAGTATTACTAAGAATTTAAAATCATTTTAAAGTATATAATTGCTTCCCTAGTCATTTGTTGTTTTAATGTACCAAAAAAATAGTATTCTTTAAATCAATTGTTTGATGTTTGGTTTAAATATTTTGTACCCATAGATGTATAACTCTGTAAGAATTTTACATTATAAACTTTCTTACATATATTGACTCATATTTACGATAATACAACCAATCTACCAAGATATAAAATAAACAATATTCACTAGTTGTATTAAAGCTTATTGGCTGCATTTTCTAAGTTTAATTAAATCTTAATGAATCTCATGGTTCACATAAGATTCCTCTAGGTGATTCTATGGTTTGTTTTAATTAATTATTAAATTAACATCAATTCGTAGTAAACCATAAAAGAGTTCGAAAATAGAAATATTTATTAAATAAAGTTATCAAAATAAAACATAATTTCTACATCTAGCTTTGCCATATATGCTCATCATTCCTTCCAAAAATACAAAAGTTTTATTTGGATAGAGATACAAGAGGGCCTTACCCTTTTTGAGGAAGATCCTTACTTTCTCTAAAATTTTAAACTATTTTCTATGTAAGGTTTGGTCTGCTCATTCACTAAAAGCTTCTCTTTAGAAAAATTGTCTATTACCATAACCAAAACTATCAGACCTCTCTTCTCAAAATGTTGTCTTATTTTATAGTAACTGTTTTGTAGCTTAGTAATTATTTATCATCCCTCGTCCATGAATTCTTGGTAATGCCCATTCCATACTCACATAACACCTTAGATCACTAACTATCCTCGATGTTAGTTACTTTCAAATAGTCTTTAACCTGCACAAAGAAAATTTGAAACATCATAAGGGATTAGATACAACTCAATAAGATGATCATGCAATTTACTATGCACACATGCAATCTATTCTATCACTGAAACATTCAAAAATTTCGCTAATCTCCTTGCCTGAGACTTATTCAATGAAATTCAACATGTTTCTTTTATTTTTCAAACTACCTACTTTTCTCAAGTAAAAATTCCACGTAACCTATCTATCTCATCTAGAGTTATTTCTAGGTTCCAAATGGATTATAGATTAGTAACTTGTTTCTTTCATTTCTAAAAATGAAACCAATTCACACACAACAACATGGCAGCATTTTACCTTCATACTGTTGCTTCCAAACACAAAGTCACACAACAACACAACAAAACTATCTATCATTACATCATTTTCAAACAACATAAAAACACAACAGTATTTTTCCAACGTTACATTACTTTCAATACACAATTTAACACAACATCACAGTATTTTACCAGCATTACATTGCTTCCAATAATACAAAATAACACAACAACACAACAATTCTTCATCCAACATTACATTGCTTACAATAACATAAATTAATGCAACAACATAGCAGTATTATACCAACATTACATTGCTTCCAATAACATAAAATAATACAACATAGTAGTATTAAACCAACATAGTCATATGTGTTTTTCACAAATAAAAACCATGGTGAAAACATTCTTCACAATAAAATAAAATAGAATAACTGACCTATTTTCTTCCGCTTCCCAATTCATGATGAATTCAGCAGTTAGATTCATAAAATCTCATGCATTACATCTAGTGATCGAGATTCCTCATCTCCAACTCACACACAATCATTAGACATCAAGTTCATTTAGTAGAATTCACTGCCTTTTCCTGAGCTCCACATTACCTTTGAGGAGTGCTTTTCACACACGTATTTTAGTAACCTATTTTTTAATATTTATTTACACTTCTATGGTCAACCATTGCCTTTTAACTCAACACACTATTAGCAACGTAACTTACAACACATAATATTTTTCACTTTTTTTAAACAAAGCAATGTCTAAAATATAAAATTCATCTTATAGAAGACCTTCACCTTCTTTTAAAAAGAAGACTTCCAATATCATACACATATAGACATAGAAATAAAGTGGCTCTCAATATCATTTCCATGTAAAAGCATTTCCCATTCCAAACAAGCAAGCAACATTCAAATGAACTTAACTCACGCAAAGGTATAATTTTGCAATGCACCTAAATGATATGCAAAATGATGAGCCGAATCATAAATTATCTTTATAACCTCTTTTTTTTTGGATTATTTTCTTTCTTTGACACTTTGCAATTATCTTGCACTCACAATATTTGTCACTAGTACCATGTTTCTACAATAAAAAGGTAAGTTTAATATTTATCTACTTTTATTAATTAATTGTGTGAGGAGGGTCGTTACATCCTCCCCCACTAGGGATAAACATAGTCCCTATGTTTTCAACCTAGGCTAAGCAAAGAAATCTTTCAAAAGAATCATATCATTAACCAAAAATATTTATTTTCATAAAAATCACATCGTATTTTCTTATTACTAGCATATAATCACATCATAGATTCTGTCATAATGAAGTTTTGCTAACATACTCATCATATGGTCCAAAAATAATTATTAAGCAATACCAAAACATTTTCAAGCTACCCTACTCAGTAACTTCACAACCACATTGTAATTATTCAAGTTACATTTTTATACATATGTATTTACACACATATCTCAAATTTGTTATTGTTTCTACTCAAACAAATAAGGAAATTATTATTGTATAAGTCCCACGTATTTCCACATAGAAATTTTGTGGGGTAGTGGTCCCATTGGATCCGAAATTGCTCTATGCTTCTTTTCCTTAGATTTTTGGTTCGAAAACAAAGCAAGTGAACATGTCAAACCTCAATATTTAATGGATCGATCATATGCAATTTGAAAACATACAAAATATGAGTAGGATCAGAGATCATTTTTTTAAAGAGGGGCACATGAAAGACATTATATATTTTGGATAAGCTTGTAGGTAGAGCTAGTCTGTACAAAACAAGGTTTATATTAGTTATAATCTCAAATGGATCCATGAATCTTGAGTCAATATTGGAATATTTTATTTAATTTTTAGTTGGTTTCATCCTTAAGAATACTTTATATTCCACAAAATATTCCCTTGGTGTTATTTTTAGGTTCATGTAGCTCTTCCAACAGTTTGCAACCTCTTTCAACTTTTGCTAAATTCTCTTTAATTGCTCTTTCATTTCATTTACCATTTCTGATTCGATCACTACCCAATATTCTTGTTTATCCTAAGACAAGGGAATTCTACATTGTCTCCCATATACAGCCTCGATAGGTGCCATACCTAGTGATGCATGGTAACTATTGTTATAAGCAAATTCCACTAGGTATAAGTAGTCTTCCCACTTTGTGTGTTGATCAATGTAGTACATTATTAACATATCTTCAAGCACTTGATTTACCCTCTTAGTCCGTCCATATGTCTCTAGGTGATAAGATATACTGATATTTAGTTTTGTTCCCCATGCTTGATGTAGTACTTGCTAGAATTTAGAAATAAAACAAGAATCTCTATAAGAGATAATAACTTCTAGAAAATTGTGCAGTCTTACCACTTCCTTGGCAAACTTACTTGCTATAGTGGGTGTGTCATCGTACATATTACTTGGTATAAAATGTGTGACTTTGGTTAATTTATCCATAATTACTAAAATTGCATCATGCCTAAATCTTGTTTTAGGCAATCCCACTATAAAATCCATTGATACTACTTGCCACTTTTGTGTGGGTATCTCATGTGGGTATAGTTTTCCAACTAGATGCAGATGTTCCACTTTCACTCTTTTTTTTTTGTTGAGTAATTCCACTTTTACTCTTTGACATTCTAAGCATCTTGCCACATAATTGGTAATATATTTTTTCATTATTGGATAGTAATAAGTTTTTTTTTTTAATTTTGCACATTTTTGCCCCTCATGGGTGTGCATAATAAGGAGTATTGTGAGCCTCCTTAAGGATTGTTTCCCTTAGTCCTCTTAAATTAGGGACTACCAATCTATTTCTAAAAAATAGCATATCACCTATAAAAACATAATCTGCAATCTTGCCAATTTTTTTCTCATCCTAACCAATACATGATTAACAAAATTCATATTTTTCTTGCCATATCTTATTTTTATCTAATAGATCATATTGGTATTTTTCCATTATGGTAATACACCCTCTCCTACTTAGAGCATCAAAAACCTTATTCTCCTTACCCTTAATTTATTCTATGCCAAAATTATATTCTAGCAAAAATTATATCCATGTTGATGCCTGGAATTCAATAAGGGTTGGAAAAATATGTACTTTGGAATTTGATGATCTATATCTAACTCAAATGTTTTTTTCAATAGATAATATCGCTAAACATTTAGGGCATGAACTACCGCTACCAACTCTAAATCATGAGTGGCATAATAAACCTCGTGCCTCTTAAGTTTCCTAGAATCATAAGTAATAACTACATCATCTTGGGTCAAAACCCCACCTAAACCTTCAATTGATACATTTGTATAAACTTGATGCAGAAGCATCCAATGGCATCTGGTGCAGGAGCATCTAGTGGCAGGAGAGCAATCTTTGAATTGAAAAAAATTTCTAAGTGTTTGCGAGGAGAAGCTGTTGCGATATCGTGACACAAGTGGCGGAGAGAATACTGCAGGGGAAAGCTGTCATGATATCGTGACATAAAATGTGTCACTATATCGTGACACAAGTGGCGGAGAGAAGCCTACGGGGAGAAGCTGTCGTGATATCGCGATAGGAAATGTGTCATGATATCGCGACACGAGTGGCAGAGAGAGGCCTGTAGGGAGAAGCTATCACGATATCGCGACAGGAAATGTGTCACGATATCGCGACACAACTGGTGGAGAGAAGCGTGCGAGGAGAAGATGTCGTGATATCACAACAAAAAATGTGTCATGATATCGTGACACAAGTGGAGCAGAGAAGTCAGCAAGGAGAGGCTGTTGCGATATCGCGACAGAAAATGTGTCGTCGTATCATGGCATAAGTAAAGCAGAGTAGTGAGTGAGGAGAAGCTATCACGATATCGTGATAGAAAATGTGTCATGATATCATGACACAAAATGGATAAAGAAGCCAGCAGGGCCAACTGTCACGATATCGTGACAGGTTCCAGAAGAGATGCAAGGATGCCAAGGATGTCATGATTTCATGACCCGAAAGCAGAAAGGAAGAGCGAAAGAAAAGATGTGATGATTTCGTGACATGTCATGAAATCACAACCCGAGGAAGAAAGAGGAGACAAGACGAAAATATGTCACGATATCGTGACATGTCATGATATCGCGACCGAAGAGCGAGAAAAGGTGCAAGGGAGAATTATGTCACGATTTCATGACATGTCACAAAATCATGACTGAAACAGGAGAGAGAAGGCACGAATGAGAAAAGGTCATGATTTCGCGACCCAAACCAGAAGGAGGAGGCTGCAAGCAAAGATGTCATGATTTTGTGACATGTCACAGTTTTGTGACCTGAGGAAGAAAGAGGAAGCCGAACCCGAAGGTAGGATGAAGAGCAGAAGAGGAAGATGTCACGATTTCATGACATGTTGCGGTTTCATGACCTATAGAAGAGAGAGAAGGCGTAGAGGAGAAGATGTCACGATTTCATGACATGTCACAGTTTCTTGACCCGCCAAGGAGAGA
The DNA here is from genome assembly GCA_028583015.1 of Wollemia nobilis. NCBI lineage: Eukaryota > Viridiplantae > Streptophyta > Pinopsida > Araucariales > Araucariaceae > Wollemia > Wollemia nobilis. The sequence goes on from JAQPPZ010017255.1 coordinate 1,253,553, forward strand.
GAAAGCTAGGAGAAATAAATGTCATGATTTCACGACAAGTCACAGTTTCGTGACCAGAAGGCAAAGGAGTCAAGAAAGAAATATGTCACGATTTTGTGACATGTCACATTTTCATGACCAGAGGGCAAGCGAAGGAGCCAGAGGAGTAAGATGTCGTGATTTCATGACATGTCATTGTTTCATGACCAGCTGGTGAGCGAAGGAGCCATAGGATGAAAGCTATCATGATTTTGCAACATGTCGCGTTTTCATGACCCGATGAAGAAGAGAAGTCAAGGGAGCCAAAATGTCATGATTTCATGACTTTTCATGATTTTGTGACCTGAAGGAGAAGAAAGGAGGCAAGGAAGGAAGATGTTGTGATATCGCGACATGTCACAATTTCGTGACACAAAGAGGAGAAAGTAGGCAGGAGGAGAAGATGTCGCGATATCGCGACATGTCACGATTTCACGATAGAAAGAAGTGAGAGAAGGCAGAAAGAGAAGATGTCGCGTCTTCGTGACATGTCGTGGTTTCGCGACAAGGAGAAGAGAGAGAAGGTGGAGAGAGAAGATGTCATGATATCGTGACATGTCATGATTTCATGACGCGAAGAAGAGAGACAAGACGAAATAGGAAGATGTCACGATTTCTCGACATGTCATGAAATTGTGACCTGAAGGAGCGAAAGAAAGCAGGAAGAGAAGATGTCACGAAATCATGACATGTCACAATTTTGTGACCCAAAGTGGAGAAGAGGAATGAGGAAGAGAAATATCACGATATCGCGACCGAAAAAGAAAAGGAAGGTTAGGATAAAGAAGATGCATGTCGTGATATCGTGACATGTCATGATATCGTGACCCAAGGAAGAAAGAGAACGAGAGGAAGCAAAACTATCATGATATCGCAATAGAAAAGGTGTCACAAAATTGTGACAAGAGGATAAGAAGAAGAGCAAGAGGGAGAAGATGTCACGATATCGTGACATACTATATTTTTAGGGGCTGCAATAGAATGACAGTGACAGCTAGCATATGTCAGATAGTGGATCAGGCGGTGGATGCAGAGGCTTTTACAGTGCAGCTGGAAGAAGAAGATGATAGAGGTCAGGCGATGGTTGCAGAGTCATTCCAGGGACAACACGTGGCACCAAGGTGTAGTAAAAATGGGTGAATGCCAAGAAGCATGGGAAACAAAAATGACCAGTTGAGGAATGGTCATACAGAGAAATCTGACAGGAAGCAACGGTCAGACAACAGTGATAGGAGTCGTACAGAGTGGGGCCATGGATCGGGTATTGTGCTTTGAATTTCATGAAAAGGTGTTTCAGAGGGTCAGGGCCTCTATAAAAACCCAGTCATTGTAATAGGCGAGGTGGTGGATTGGAGATCGCACGTAGAGGGTAGAGTAAGAGAAAAAAAACTAAGCTGAGTGCTAGTTCTGTAAGGCCTGTGGGCTGTTTCTATAAAAGAGATTCTAGTAATGAAGAAAATTTGGATTTGAGAAGGTGTAATTTTTTGTCCCCCATTAAGTGGTATCAAAGCTAATGTTCCTGAGTGCGCAAGCAGATTCATCGAACGTGAGGCAGTTTGTGCCAGGATCTGTGGTGAAGGGTTCTGAGAGAAGAGAGAGTTAGGGTTCTGAGCGAGTGATCAAATTGCCAAAAGTGAGGTGGCTACACAAGGATTGATTAAGCTTGTGAGAAAAATGAAGAAATTCCTCCATGAAGAAGCCGTGGCGGTGAAAGAGATATGGTGTCAGAGGAAGAGTTCAAGACTTTGCAGAGGAAAGTGCAAGCCCTGCAAGAGGAGCTATGCAGAATGCATGAGGAAAAATAGAAAAGAAGAGAATATGGAGCACATCAGAAGTTGAAGCCATTGAAGGCTGCAGACAAAGAGGTGTGCAGCAGTACTAGGATATGCCTTGTAGAAGGCAGCAATTTATCTGGCCAGGAGACAGAGTTCAAGCGAGCTATAGATGAGGAAGTGTGCAGTAGTGGTAGAATCTGTTTAGAAGAAGGCAAAAGTTATTTTGACCAGGAGACGGGGTTGGAGCAGGCTGTAGAGGCAGGTGAATGTCTGGAGGTGTTGCAGAATGCGGTGACCAAACAACATAGAAGTGAAGGTCACTTCTCCACCAACCCCGGGTGTCTGATGTAGGAGCATCCAGTGGCATCTGGTGCAGGAGCATCCAGTGGTAGGAGAGCCATCTTTGAATCGACAAAAATTTCTAAGTGTTTGCAAGGAGAAGCTGTCACGATATCGTGACAAAAAATGTGTCGCGATATCGCAACACAAGTGGCGGAGAGAAGCTTTTGGGGGAAAGTTGTCACGATATCGCAACAAAAAATGTGTTGTGATATCGTGACACAAGTGGCGGAGAGAATCCTATGAGGAGAAACTGTCACGATATCGTGACAGGAAATGTGTCACGATATCATGACACAAGTGGCGGAGAGAAGCCTATGGGGAGAAGCTGTCGTGATATCACAATAGGAAATGTTTTGCGATATCATGACACAAGTGGCAGAGAGAAGCCTGCGAGGAGAAAATGTCGTGATATCATGACAAAAAATGTGTCGCGATATCACGACACAAGTGGAGCAGAGAAGTCAGCAAGGAGAGGCTATCGTGATATCGTGACAAAAAATGTGTCATCGTATAATGGCACAAGTAAAGTAGAGTAGTGAGTGAGGAGAAGCTGTCGCAATATTGTGACAGAAAATGTGTCGTGATATCATGACACAAAATGGAGAAAGAAGCCAGCAGGGCCAACTGTCATGATATTGCGACAGGTTCCAGAAGAGATGCAAGGATGCCAAGGATGTCACGATTTTATGACCCGAAAGCAAAAAGGAAGAGCAGAAGAAAAGATGTCACAATTTTGCAACATGTCACAAAATCACGACCCGAGGAAGAAAGAGGAGATGAGATGGAAATATGTCACGATATCACGACATGTCACAATATCGCGATCGAAGAGCGAGAAAATGCGCAAGGGAGAATTATGTCATGATTTCATGACATGTCACGAAATCACGACTAAAATAGGAGAGAGAAGGCATGGATGAGAAAAGGTCATGATTTTGCAACCCAAACCAGAAGGAGGAGGCTACAAGCAAAGATGTCATGATTTCACGACATGTCACGGTTTCACGACCTGAGGAAGAAAGAGGAATCCGAAAGCTAAGATGTCACGATTATGTGACCCGAAGGCAAGATGAAGAGTGAAAGAGGAAGATATCAAGATTTTGTGACATGTCACAGTTTCGCGACCCACAGAAGAGAGAGAAGGCGCATAGGAGAAGATGTCACGATTTCGCGACATGTCGCAGTTTCGTGACCCACCAAGGAGAGAGAAAACTAGGAGAAAGAAATGTCACGATTTCGCGATAGGTCACAGTTTTACAACCAAAAGGCGAAGGAGTCAAGAAAGAAAGATGTCACGATTTCCCGACATGTCACATTTTCGTGACTAGAGGGCAAGCAAAGGAGCCAGAGGAGGAAGATGTCACGATTTCGTGACATGTCGCTATTTCACGACCAGCTGACGAGCGAAGGAGCCAGAGGACGAAAGATGTCATGATTTCACGACATGTCATGTTTTCGCTACCCGATGAAGAAGAGAAGGCAAGGGAGCCGAAATGTCATGATTTCATGACTTGTCATGATTTTGTGACCCGAAGGAGAAGAAAGGGGGCAAGGAAGGAAGATGTCGTGATATCACGACATGTCACGATTTTGTGACACAAAGAAGAGAAAGTAGGCACAAGTAGAAGATGTCGCGATATTGCGACATGTCACGATTTTACGACAGGAAGAAGTGAGAGGAGGCAGAAAGAGAAGATGTCACGACTTCGCGACATGTCGTGGTTTCGCGACAAGGAGAAGAGAGAGAAGGTGGAGAGAGAATATGTCACGATATCGCGACATGTCACGATTTCATGATGCAAAGAAGAGAGAGAAGACGAAATGGGAAGATGTCATGATTTTGTGACATGTCACGAAATCACGACCTGAAGGAGCGAAAGAAAGCAAGAAGGGAAGATGTCACGAAATCATGACATGTCACGATTTCGCAACCCAAAGTGGAGAAGAGGAAAGAGGAAGAGAAATGTCATGATATCGTGACCGAAAATGAAAAGGAAGGGCAGGATAACAAAGATGTTGTGATATCACGACATGTCACGATATCATGACCCAAGGAAGAAAGAGAACGAGAGGAAGCAAAACTGTCGTGATATCATGACAGAAAAGGTGTCACGAAATCACGATAGGAGAAGAAGAAGAAGAGCAAGAGGGAGAAGATGTCACGATATCATGACATACTATATTTTCAAGGGCCACAACAGAATGACAGTGACAGCTAGCATATGTCAGACGACAGATCAGGCGACAGATGCAGAGGTTGTTACAGTGTAGCTGGAAGAAGAAGATGACAGAGGTCAAGCGACGATTGCAGAGCCATTCTAGGGACAACACGTGGCACCAAGGTGTAGTAAAAATGGGTGAATGCCAAGAAGCGTGGGAAACAAAAATGACCAGTTGAGGAATGGTCGCGCAGAGAAATTTGACAGGAAGCGACGGTCAGACGACGGTGATAGGAGTCGTGCAGAGTGGGGCCATGGATCGGGTATTGTGCTCTGAATTTCATCAAAATGTGTTTAAGAGGGTCAGTGCCTCTATAAAAACCTAGTCATTGTAATAGGCGAGGTGGTGGATTGGAGATCACACATAGAGGGTAGAGTAAGAGAAAAAAAACTAAGCCGAGCGCTAGTTCTGTAAGGCCTATGGGTTGTTTCTATAAAAGAGATTCCAGATTAATGAATAAAATTTGGATTTGAGAAGGTGCGATTTTGCATCCCCCATCAAAACTATAAACTCCTTGATAGGATCGGTTAATTGCAATATTTGTGTAGTCATTAACCTTTCTTTTAAAATCTGAAAAGCCTCTTCACACTACTCTATCCACTTGAAGCTTTTCCCTTTTTTTGGATGTTGGTAATGGGTTGAGCAATTTTTGAGAACCCTCTAATGAACCACCTATAATATCCTACAATCCCCATAAAACTTTGCACCTTTGAAATATTAGTAGGTACTAGCTAATTCATAATTGCTTCAAGGTTCTTGGGGTCTACTGCAATTCCCTTTACATAGATAATATGTCCTATATACTATACTTGTGGAGTATAAAACTTACATTTAGTTAACTTTCCATAGAATTGATTCTTTTTGAGAATATATAGCACATTTCTCATGTTCTAATCATGCTCCTCTTTGCTTTTGGAGTAGATCAAAATATCATCCAAAAATACAAGTACAAAATGATCCAACTGCTCTCTAAAAATACTATTCATGAGGTTCATGAATGTGGTTGGGGAATTAGTTAGCCCAAAAGGTAAGACAATAAATTCAAAATGTCCATACCTTATTCTAAATTTTGTTTTAGAATGGTATTTCTCCCAAATCCTTAACTAACGATACCCATATCTCAAGTCTATCTTAGAAATTATGGTTGCTCCTTTCAATTGATCAAACAAATCATAAATTCTTGGTAATGAATACCTATTTTTTATAGTAACTTTATTTAGCATATGATAATATATGCACATCCTTAAAGTACCATATTTATTTTTAACAAACAAGATAGGATCTCCCCAACGTGACACACTTGGTTTGATTAGCCCTTTTTCTAGCAAATATTGAAGTTGCATTTTGAGCTCCTAAAGCTCTATGGGTGTCATTCTATAAGGAGATAAACTCAACTCAATTGAAAAATAAAATTCCCTCCAAGGAGGTAAACCTAGTATATCTTCAGGAAATACATCTTTGAAAACTCCCAACAACGGATGTTTCTATAAAATAACAAATTCCTTTGAATTATTCTCTATTCTATTCAACTTAATTATGAAGATCATACCATTATTCCTAACAACATTTTTAATCAACATTGTAGTCAATAGGTGTGGTTTAACTTCTTTCTAACAACAATTAATTCTATTTTTCTGATTATATTTGTCCATGAATTCCACCCATCTCTTCAAATTTTAAAATAGTCTTATGTGATTTTAACCAATCGACTCCTAAAATAATGTCAAACACATGCAAAGGTGCTACATACAAATGCTAGTTGATATTTCATTATGGCAAGGATATATCGATGTCAAATAAGCATGGGTTAACATGGAAGGTTTACCCTGAGCCATACTCTACCTTCCAACCATTGGCCAAAATCTAGGTCTAACTGGAAAGTCCCTCACTAATCTAGATGAGATAAAGCTATCATTTGACTTGTTATCAATCAAAATTTGTATATTTTTATCAAAAAAATTACCATTCATTAAGAAAGGAGTAATTTGACCATTGAGTTCAGAACTACTTGTGGTCACATAGATCCTATGGCTAGCCTCTTCTAGGGATTTTAATGGATGATCAAATCTAAGAGGAAATTTGTTGGCATAATGGGCTCCTTTACATACATAGCATCCATTTGGTCGAGCTCTATTTCCTCTATTGTCACTCTCCTTTTTGTTGACAGATGTAGTTTTCCTAGCCCTCTCTTGACCTGCTGGTCTTTTATCTTATATTCTAGAAAACTCTTTAGCATTTTTCTTGAACTTACACCTTTATAATTAGGTTTATTTTTGTCATTTTATTTTAGTTGATCTCCTCCTTTGGGTTTCTTATTCTATTCCTTATCCCACCTCAAAAAGTCAACACTTTTCTATTTTTGGAGTTCATCTTTTTCCTTTTTAGATAGCTTTAGATAATTGAAATATGCCTTTCTCATTTCTTTATTAGCTTCCTCTTTTCTTGCTAAATCAAATTTAATAGGCAAATTGATGGGATTATGAATGTTTACCATCATAATAATTCTAGGATGTAATCCTAGAATGAATTTCTAAGTTTTCATTTCTTCGTTGCTTTCATATTGTGATGCATATTTTAGCAACTGAATAAAATTTTGGTGGTAATCCCTTACTGATAGATTCTCTTGACACAAATTTGAGAATATCTCAAATTTCTCTACATAATATTACCTTGTCAAGAATCTATCTCTAAATTTCATGATAAATTCTTCCCATTTGAGATCAACAACTTCCACCTCAAGCCCTTTATTATAATATTTCAACTAGTCGAGGGCTATTTCAGTCATATTCATCACTACCAAAATAGTATTTGATTTAGATGCTAAAACCACTAGAGAAAAGTAGGTCTCTAGTTCACTTATTTAGTTTTTAGCTAATTCATCAATGCCCTTACCATTAAACTTAGATGTTACTACCTTTTTTAGGTTTATGTCCAACTCCTTACTCACCTTTGTCCTACCAGTAGTGGATCTCTTTGGTTTCTTCGATGCTTCCACTGATATTTCCATTCCATTTCCTCATCCACTAGCTAAGTTTTCTATGACTTCTTATTTTTAAACAATAAAATCTTGCTACTAGGCCATGTGATATTTCTATTGGGCCATTTCTTCTATTTGATATTCCATAGGTATTTGCAATAATTACACGATATTTATGAGGTTGTATTCCTCCACATTGGTCTCACTCTCATTCTGAGAAATCTCATTTACCCTTCTTTCATGTTGAGGATATTTCTATCTTAAATTTTTTCATGTCCTCCTTATAGGTCTCTTGGTGACTTCCTCCTCCCTACCACCCATATGATTTCTCAAGGACCCACCTTGCAACATTCGTGTCATTCAACTTGTAGCTGAAGGAAGTAGTGCATTAGTTTATATAAACTAATTTATTATGTATATAGAGTCTACAACTTACAATAATTTTTGTTCTCATACCATATGTAACAACCCAAGTCTACTACTCACCTGGTTGCATAGCTTAAAGAATAAACAAAATCCAATATATATTTTTTCACTATGTTAATCATTTAATACTAAATAGTTTTACTAGGTTTCAAAGTTTTAGCTACAGGTTATATCTTTTGGTTCACCCAATAATTGGAAATTCATTTTAAGACAATGTCGCATAGGTATAACAAACCATATTTGGGTTAGGAACTACTGCAACCATTCAGCCAAGTGGACGACACTAGCCAAATCCCATTGAGTTACCATTCTGTGGATTCGATTGCCCTCATTTACATCCATGGATTTTGGCATGAGGATCAAACCATGACAAGGGTTGTCCTCTAGGGTCCATAACACCTAGAGGTTAGATAATATCTTCTCTTCCCCATATTATCGAACCTTCGACCATTTAGTCTACTTGTTTTAGAACTAGTGTAGATGAGAATAGTATACTTATTCCTCTATGACTAACTAGACATTCTCTTTTGTTTTTTTTTTTATTTAGTTAGTGCCATGTCAATTCCCTGATCTTGGACTTCATTACATGTGCTCAATACAACCCACAATAGTTCATCCCATACCAAACCTCGTGGCCATTCCATCTAGGCTCATTGAACATTATTTTTATCACAATTATATTCAAGTAACAACCTCAAAAATATGTCCCATACCATCTTCTCATTTTGACTTGACTAGGCCACATTACATAAGCCATTCCATCAGTCATCGACTATCTCGAAACATATTATGTACATTCCCACACCTCATCAACATTAAGTATACATAGGTTTTACCCTTAAGTTAAGACCTCCCGAGAATCCCACTAGCTTTAGTAGATTATTCTAATCTTCCATATGAAACATTCATTTATTTCCTAGGTAAGAGTTTTTCTAGTTTTCCTTTAAACACTAACTAAAAATGTTATGGGTATATATTAACAATATGTAGTTCAACCCTACACCCAGGGTGACATATTACAAAAAGAAATATTGTATTTCTTTATTACCCACTCTCTTATATTACCAAATTGTCTACAAGGATGTCGTAATAAGTTAGACACAACAAACCAAGTTCACTAAGTTTAAAGGCCATACAAATACTATCTTTGCTTTAACAAATATTTTCATGGAAAAACAATGAGTTGGTCAATGTTAATTACCTTCTTTGAAAGCAAAGGTTACAATTTATTTACTACCTTTCCTCAAGGTTTAATTTGGATGCCAAGGTAGTTTATAATATCATAGTTTTAAATGCATTCAACTTTCCTTAAAGAATAAAAAGGTTTTCATAATAATAATAGTTCAAAGATTCTAAAGAAACAGGTTTCGGTAATCATCCAAGTTTGAGACAGATATTTCTTCACCTAAAGTATTCTGCTTACATTTTTAAATTACATGCAATACCTCTTCATTTCAAAAATAATATAAAGTTTAAAAAAAAGTTACTTAGAAAGCCCAATTTCTCTAAGACTGAGTTAATCAATGCTTCTCTTAATTCCTTTATGGCAAGTAAACTAAAATGGATAAACTAATATTTGAAAAAAATTACAACACATTTGGCAACTATTGTTTAGCCATGCAGTGTTCCAATATTGAATGACATCACATATATCAAGAGTTCATAATTTATATGCTCTAGGAAACTCACAATAAAGTAAAGTAGATAATATTATATATATATATATATATATTAACAATCCAACATTGCTTTAGAATATAACATTAACACCACAACATAAAATAGCTAGGATGGACATAGTCCATGCAATACCATCACCATATAACATGGAGAAGTTTCCATATCTTATAATGAGACATTACATTTCCTCCAATAACATATTACAAGGAGTTTGTTGCTACATGTTTATCTTTAGTTTTGTATCCGGGTAAGCAGCCTTTCCTCAACTACTTAGTCTGGTAACTGGTTTTGTTTCTATAACAAGCTCTTAGTTTGTAACCGTTCCTCTACCAAATTCTCTTCCTTATGCCCTCACAGAACCATATTTGGTTTAATATCTACATGTGACGTTGTCTTGTTTAGTTTTCGAACATAAAACAACATAGAGGTGTTTCATTATTTAAGGGACACCGATAGGTATTAGATACATATCAACGTGAATTATGTAACTACTATGCATCTAAACATACTATAATATCAATTTTTTTTAAAAATAGCTTCAAATAACTTTACTTGATATATAACCCACAAAGTTCCAAATGATTTCTACCACCTACAACCCTCCCAATAGTCTTTCATGAAATCAATTATTTTCCAATGAAATAGTTTCATATATTCAAGAGCTATAAGTTTTGGAGGTAAATTACCTTTATAACAATAAATGGTATTTTCCAACATAGTAACACCTTACCCAACATACCACATTTCAAAAATAAACATAGCAAATTGTTTATTTATATCATTGTACTGGTGTATCATCATTTTCGATGACGTAAACATAGTAGTAAGACCATGTTTCCACAAATGAATGCATAGTAGCAAATTATCATTTCCAAAGATATATATACAATAGTAAATATCATTCCCAAAGACATTTTCACAGTAATAAAATAATATTTCCAAAATCATATGCACGACAGTAAATAACTTTTCCATAAACACATGCAAAACAGTTTACCCAACACAAATGAATCATCATCATGCAATTCATCTTCACAAAAAATTCACACACGTACTTCTTTATTCTACTATTTTTATCAATGCATTCATTAAGAAACATAGCAAATTAACCAACGTGAACCTATATGTCTCTCACTTTACTAGTATTTTAACTTCTTTCATATTTGCTCTTCATTGTTCCTTCTTTCGATACCCCTTGTTCCTCTCTTTTCCTAGAATTATCACTCCATACACTCCTTTCTCCACTCCACGATGAATTTAGTAGTTAGTTTCATAAAATATTCATGCACTATGCCTAGTGACCGAGATACCTCCTCTTCGCCTCACACATAATCATTAGACATCAAGTCCATTTAGTAAAATTTTTCGCATTTGCTTAAGCTCCACATTAACCTTTGAGGAGAGTATTTAACATGCTATTTTAATAACCTTTGTTTTAATATTTATTTACACTTATATGGTCAACCATTGCCTTTTAACTCAACACACTATTAACATTATAACTTACAGAACATAGAATATTTTTCTCTTTTTTTTTTAAAACAAAGCAATATCTATAATATAGGCTTCATATCATAGAAGACCTTTACACTCTTTTCAAAATAAGACTTCCAATATGATACACATACAAACACAACAAGAAAATGATTCTCAATATCACTGCCACATAAAAGCATTTCCTATTTCAAACCAGAAAGCAACATTAAAATAAACTTAACTCACACAGTGGTATGATTTTGCAATGCACCTAAATGATATGCAAAATGCAAGTTTCCATGTGCTCGTGAGCTGAATCATCACTTCCCTTTCTTACCTCTTTTTGCTGGCTTATTTCCTTTCTTGGATACCTTGCAATTGTCCTACACTCATAATATTTATTTGTAGTACCATGTTTCTACAATAAAAAGGTAAGTTTAATCTTTATCTACTTTCATTCATTAACCGTGCAAAGAAGTTCGTTACACACCCTGATATTATTTGGATTCTAAAAAAAAAAAAAATCACATAAGAATATTATAATTATTCAAAACTACTATTGGAGAATAATAAATCCATAAAATTTACATTGGATGGAGCGTCCAATAGATTTTATATTATTGAAGGACTTACATAAAAAGTCCTTATATTGCATTAGATGAAGCATACAACAATTATTAGATGAACGAATACACACACACACACACACACACACATATATATATATATATATATATATACATAAATTCGTGACCAAGTCGATGAAGATATTAAAATATGAAAAAGGTGATGTATGTGTCAAAGCATTGAGAAGAGCCATCAAGATTGGAGCAACATCAAAGCCATCAAGCTAGAGTACTGCCATAATATTGAACAGAACCCCTAAAGCTAGAGCAAAATTACAACATTGAGTGGATCCATCAAAGCTAAAGTTATGCTAAAGTATTGAGCATGGTTGTCAAAGCAAGAGCAACATCAAGTATTTAGCAATGTAGTCATCACCAAGTCATGCTAAACTATGTGAACCAGGATAGGATAATATTGAAACCAAAACATCTGATCTAGAATGATCTAGTGTAGAGCAACATCAAACAAATCAAAATTTGTTAGTCGTGTAATGTAATATATTATGCAAAGCCTACAACCTAAGAAGTTTCAATTATTTTGATGAAAGTTGTAGTGAATCATTTCAATATGTTTGCAAAGAGTATCATTAATCTTCACCAAAGATTTGACAAGTGTATAAGATGCTAGGGTGGTGCAACAGAGAACATTTTGCATTCATAAAATGCCTTGGAGAATGTTACATTGGAGCATTTTTATTAATGATGCAATGCAATTAAAGAAACCAAATTTTGTAAAAGTAAAGGTAAGGAATCTTACCTTAATTTTATTTGGTGCATGAATATAGTACTAAGGTTATATTTGATGAATTAAGAACCTTAGGAAGTTTAATTAAAATGTGGAGAAAAAAGGAATTCTACCATACTAGATTTTAGGTGGGAGTTAAAAGGACTTCAAACTCATTTATGAAAAATTGAAAAATATATTTGAAATTGATATATTTTATATTTGCAATTAAGTTTATAATTTATTTCAAAAATTTGATACTTGTTTGATTTTGAAGATAATAATTTTTACTACAAGAAGAAAAATAAAAAATTGAAAACTTAAAAAATTTACAAATTTAATAAAGTAAGAAGATAAAAAATTTAATAGTAGAAAATTTTAAATTTACAAATTTATTTTTATTTTTTTAAATAAATTTATTTATATTTGCAAATTTATTTTTCGAAAAAAAATCTCATTATCTAAATTTGCAAATTTGAAGCTCTACCTCTCGTACCTACACAACCAGCTAGGACCTAAATGCGCGCTCAACCAGGAGATTAACTTTTTCATCTTTCCCTTTATCTTTTTTCCTATTTCCGTTTTTTTTTTTTTTGTGAGGCTGTTGAAAGGTAATCACCTACCTTACCTTCAATGCCGAGGGATTAGAGAAGCTTGTAATCTTTTGGCTTATGTGAAGAAATCCCTCTATAATATTTAGGTGGATTGGAGCTTTCAGTCAAAGAGATGCAAACAGTAATCGTTTCTTTCGTGAGAGGAAATCCCTCGATAATCTTATGTGGAATGGAGCTTTCAGTTGGATTGGAGCTTTCAGTCAAAGAGATGCAAACAGTAATATTTAGGCTTATGACAAGAAATCCTCGATAATCTTCAGGTAATTTGGAGCTTTCAGTTGGATTGGACCTTTCAGTCAAAGAGATGCAAACAATAATCTTTTGGCTTATATGAAGCCATCGATAATCTTCAGGTGGATTGGAGCTTTCAGTTGGATTTGAGCTTTCAGTCAAAGAGATGCAAACAGTAATATTTTGGCTTATGTGAAGAAATCGCTTGATAATCTTTCAGGTGGAATGGAGCTTTCAGTCAAAGAGATGCAAACGAAAAGTTCGAATAAGTGGTTTAGGCGCTCTAAGTTTGTCTTTCGTTTTGACCTTTTCGTTGTGAAGTTTACAATCAAACATTATAAACCCTAAATATTAATTTATTTGTTTTATGTTTTTGTTGACAACTTAAAAATGAGAAGTAAATTACAATGTTGCGAGATCTTCAACGCATTTCATATCACAGTACAAATCCATTCTATGAAAAAAATAAACAAAAACACAACCGCCTTGAGAGGGTAAAAATTACAAACAGATTTTATTTTTATTTCAATTAATTTAAATATTCAATTTTTTTCATAAAAATTGTTTAATTTTTTATTTAAAAATTTTCAAATTTTTATAAAAACTTTGAAACTTTTATATCATTTTTAAATTTTTTATTTATATAAATATAAATATTCAAAAATTTTAATATGTTTTTTATTTTTTTACAATAATTTTTATAATGTTAAAATTTCACTACACTATATATTATTAAAATAATATTTCCAAAACTTTAAACTCACATTTTAATTAATTTTTATTTAATTTTCTATTGTTTTTATATCCGTGTACGCATGCCACCATCATCACATAATATAATATATGCATCTCTTTAATTCAAATCTTATTAATTAAGCAATGTTGCAAGTGAAAGAATGGATCAAAAATTAAGTGTTAGTGGATTGGTAAGTATTTATCTGGTGAGATATTTACCATAAAATACATAGGTACAAATTTCAATGGCAGCCTATTTGAATTCTTTGAATGGGCGCCAAAACGATGATGACAAACACCTAGGTTCAAATCTCGATGGCAGCGTATTTGTCATCATCCAGCCTATTTGCACGATGATGACAAACACCTAGGTTCAAATCTCGGTGGCAGCCTGTTTGCAAAGGCAGTAGTCTGATCTGAATCATATTTGCAAAGCTAGTAGTCTGGTCTGAATCCTCTTAGTGCGTCAGACCTACAATAATGGTACAAATCTCGATTAACCAGTGGTCACCTTCAAACAAAGTCAATTATAACGAAGTAGAATAGGTTTAATGAAAGCAATCCCTCTGGTTTAAACCTTTCACTAATCAATTACTAAAAATAATATGATTGTGATCAAATCTACTAAACTAAAATTTAATTGTTAATTACTGTTGACGTACTTTTCCTGTTTTGGCTTTTACAATCTAAAGAACCATCGTTATCTCAAACTCTCGTAAACTAAAATTTAATTGTTAATTTTATTAATTACGTGATGTTGCTGTTGACGTATCTATTTTGGTTTTTTAATTTTATTAATTAATTACGTGATGTTAATTTTATTAATTACGTGATGTTAATTTTATTAAAGAACCATCATTATATCAAAGCAAGAGAACCGTTGGTTTTTTCAAGGAGAGTTTTGGTTGGATCCATTACAACAACTCTCGACCTGCTTGCGATTTGCTTCGACTTCAATTGTTTAACAAGATCCACGTCACATTCCCAGATCAGAGACGTTAAGCTCTTTGTCATATTTCTATGTTGACATGCACATGTCCCACCAGACACGTCATCAAACATAAATAATTCAAGGAACCTCACATCTCATAATCTGCTCACATGTCATAATCTGCTCTTGGGATGCCGAATGCAGCCCATTTGAGGCAATTTGGTCACTGATTGGCAGGCCTGTGAGGTATTTCTATGCCCACCCTCGATAAATTCACCTCATCTATCTTTCATATACAGATCATACGTACCTCTTTTTGATCTAATTCGTCGTTACTTTTGTTCTTCTTCAAATCTTTGATTTGGCTTTCCTTTAGCAGTAAACTTTTGTACGTTGCATTTCTTCTTTAGCTAGTCTTCTCTCTTCTCTTCTGTATCGACGGTGCACGTTCGTTCCCAAGTACTAAGAAGTAAAAATTGACTATCACGGCGTGGCATTTGCGGAACGCTTATTGGACAGTTGGGCCACAGGGGACCAGTTTAAGTGCTGGATTCAATGTTTCATTTGGTTTGGACGAGTCCAGTCAGTGGCAAAGACAAGGAAACGAGAGGAATGTCCTTCGCGTTTTTCCTCGATGGATGCACTTGTTGAAATATTTTCTTGCTAAGCCCAATTAAGCAACACCTGAAGTTCTAACAGTTCTTCAATGGCTATCAGTCTGCAAAGAGGAGTTGTTATTTATGTAATATCCCATTGTTTCATATTACAAAATTTTAATGTTGAAGCAGTAAATGTATCAGTCAGTTTCAATCTCAATGCTTCTACCACAGATCGTCTTTGTTTAAACGGGGATGCCAAAAATGTGTCCGGAGCTGCTATTGAACTTACAGACAGTGATAACAGTTTAGGGGATGGAAGTGCAGGTAGAGCTGTTTACAGCGAACCAATTCAGTTATGGAATAAGTCTACTAAAGCGGTTGCCAACTTCACCACAAGTTTCCGTTTCCAAATGATATGGACGCCCACTAATGATTCAGATTCTGGCGATGGGTTTGCTTTCATAATGGCATCTCCAAATTCCGGTTGCAGCGTGCCATACAGAGGAGATGGGTCATTGCTTGGCCTTTTCAGCGATGAAAATAACAGCAAGTCATCCAACCAACTTGTGGCTGTTGAATTCGATACGTATTCAAACGACTGGGATCCAAACGGCTCCGTTCCGAACCCCTCGGATCCAGCCTTTCATCACATTGGTATTGACGTCAACAATATCACCTCTGTGGCCACTATTTCTCTAAATGAAAGCCTGAACGACGGTACAATATGGGATGCTGTGGTAGATTACCGCGCCCAGGAAAGGAGGCTGAACGTGTCTATTAGCACTAATGGCGACCAACGGCATCACTTGTCATACAACATAGACATGACAGAATTTCTGCCTGAAAGTATTGTAGTCGGGTTCTCGGCTGGAGCTTTTAACTCAAATGAAACCCATCGAGTGCTTTCTTGGAGCTTCGCTAGCGCAATTTCTGAGCCGTCCCATAGGAGGAAATCCTCGACAATGGTAATCGTAATAATTGTATGTTTCTGCGCCGTTACTGCGATTTTGGTTCTAGTCATTTTGGTCGGCACTGTTGTTTCCTGCCATAGAAGACGAAAGGGACAAACATGTTGTAGCAGCCAAGTAGACCAGTCACATATGGACGCAGATATTGATATGGTAATGGACCACGCTCCCCGTAAATTCACATACGAGGAGCTCAGTTCATGCACCAATAATTTCAGCGAAAAAGAAAAGCTAGGGCAAGGAGGGTTCGGAGATGTATTTAAAGGCGTTTTGTCGAGAAAAAATGAAATAGTTGCAGTAAAGCGCATATCTGAAGGATCAAAACAAGGGAAAAAGGAATATCTTACAGAAATAATGACAATTACCCGTTTGAGGCATCGTAATCTGGTTCAACTATTGGGCTGGTGCCACGAGAAGGGCCGACTTCTTCTGGTCTACGAATACATGTCCAATGGAAGTTTGGACTATCTGCTTTTCAAAAGACAAAAATATGGAACATTAGATTGGGTGCGCAGGTACAGAATCGCAAAGGACATAGCTTCTGCACTGCTTTACCTTCATGAGCTATGGGAGGACTGCGTCGTCCATCGAGATATTAAGCCAAGTAATATCATGCTCGATTTGAATTTCAATGCAAAGTTGGGGGACTTCGGATTGGCACGCCTGATGAAGCATGACCAACGGTTGCAGATCACTACAGTAGCAGGAACGCTGGGATACCTTGCCCCCGAATGCACAGTAACAGGGGTAGCCAGTGCGGAATCAGATGTGTTCAGCTTTGGTGCTGTTGCTTTGGCAATAGCCTGTGGAAGGCCGGCATTCGATGTCAGCTTGGAAATGCCAAAGACGCGGCTTGTGGAATGGGTATGGTTGTTATATGGTAAAGGCAGACTCTTCGATGCTGTAGACAGCAGTTTGAAGGGGGATTTCGACAGGGCAGAAATGGAGCGGCTGATGAGCATAGGGTTATGGTGTTCGCATCCAGATCCATTTACTAGGCCTAAAATAAGACAAGTGCTCCAGATCTTGAACTTTGAAGGCAACATTCCTCAACTTCCACGGACGATGCCTGTAGCATCATACGCTCCTCTTCAGGAAGGTTTAATCTCTGAAACGGTATCTGTATGAGATTGTGGTCCGCCTTCTACGACTTCCCAGGAGATGGCGGTGTTCTTAAGTTCGGTCTCTTCACATACGCCAAGCACTTCCCAGTAAGTCCTCTGCATCAGCAAATTCAAGCAACGCTACGTCCAAATTTTCAGTCATTTAAGTAAATTGCTTTTCAACGTTTTCATCATCCATGATATTCTGTAGTGAGGCTAGTTCCACAGAACATATAATAGAGTTTGCTTGGCCTTTTAAGCAATGAATTTTTGTTAAAGGACATATAAACGATAAGCATTCAAAGTTACTAAATTAAAGATAAGAAAGTGTTAAAAATAATGATGAAGGAAAAATTAAAAAAGTATTATATTAGAAATAAATTTTTATTTAAATAAAATGAAAAAGTTATTTTTATATATAAACAAAGATTTTTATTAAAAAAGAGTAGTTTATAGATATAAAAAATAATTAAAAAGAAAAGCTATTCATACATATCAAGATAATTGAAAATAAAATAAAAGAGATAATAGTAAAAAAATAGGGGAATTAAATATAAAAGAAATTGTATATTATTAGCATGAAGGATGTTTATTTATTAGGCGGAAGGTATTCATTGTAACTCAGTTTAATTAAGTAAAATTCAGGGTAATTTAGGAAAAAAGGAGAATTTTTAATAGGGAGGGAGAGAAAAGGGGAAGGGAAGGGAGAGATTTCCTTGTAAAAATGCTCTACTATTTTAGAAACATATTATTGCAATAAAGTGATATGTGCCAATAATGAATAAAATTATTTATTTCTTTAGCGATTAGATTGTTATGTGGAATTTTTATTTGATTTAAGGAACGCATATTGCTGGTTGCAAATAAGTTTTGCAAGTAACACAACTAAGGAATGGAAATAATTGTACATAAAAATTGTTGTTTTCTGAGACTATTATTGTAAGTTTACCATCACCCACATGTCACATTATTATTTTTTGAAACAAAATGGAGGATTGTTGAGGACATGCCAATAAAATGATGACACAGTGGAGAAGAGGACAAACATGAGGATCTTGAAATAGTTAAAATGTAAAAGGGAATTATTGCTCAACTCAATGCAATTGAAGCCACTTAAAGAAGAGGTATCCATTTGGAGGATATTAGTGACAATGAAAAAGAGGAGGTTGATGATGTAAAGTCTCAAGATGAAGAGAAAGAAGAATAAATAGATGAATGATTGATCTAAGAAATTGATAATTTGGGTCAAAAGCCTAAGATAGAAACTCTATCACATAATTGAAGCTTGAATCCTGAGGACCTCATAGACTAGATTGTTGAAATTAAAATGTAGTTTAAGTTTGAGTCAATAGAAGACCCCAAAAGGGTGAATTTCATCAGTATAAAGATAAAATGACATGCATCCTTATGGTGGGACCATGTACAAACTAAAAGATGAAGGAAAAGAAAGGAAAGGATCAAGTCATGGGAGAAAATGATCACCAACCTAAAGACCAAATTCCTATCATCATACTAGCAATTACGTCCCTTTAGGAAGTTGTAGAATCTAATATAGAAGGAAATAAGTCTAAAATATTACACTAAAGAATTTTATAGGCTGACCATACGAGCTGTTCATGTGGAAGATGAAGAAGATAAGGTATCAACATATATCGATGTGCTATGAATATCTATAAAATATGAAATAAGTATGAGAAGGATAAGGATGGTAGAAGGAACCTACTAGTATACCTTGAAGGTAGATAAGAAGTTTTTGTAGAGGTAAGAAAATAATATGAAAGGAAGAGGATGATCCTCTCAAGGAAGAGAACAATCAAAAAATGGTATAAGGTAGCATTTGCAAGAATGAGAAGCTAGTACTTCTTATGGTAATTTAGTCATTACACCAGAGGAGGTGGAGAGTCTTCACAAGGAAGACATGATTTTGACCAAGAAAGAGGTATAGAATTCTCTAAAAGATACTATAGATGTGGAGAAGATGATCATCATGTATTTTAATGTCCAACCACACAACAGAGTAGCAATTAGAGAAAAGAGGTCAAGAACCATATTACACAAACCAAAAAAGAAAGTTTTGCTTCTATAAAGTATGTAGAAGAACAAAAACAAGGAGAATTCCTTATGATAGATAGGATATTGTTAAAACAAGCAAAGGAGGTGCATGAACCTAAGTAAAGAAGGAACCTATTCATGATGATTTTATAATCAAGGGGTAAATATTATAGGGTGATTATGGATAGTGGTTAGCATGGATAACTTGGTGTCAACAAAGATGGTAGAGAAAATTGGGTTAAAAGGAATGGAACATCCAAACTCATACTGAGTCTTATGGTTGCAAAAGGGACATCAAATATTGGTAACCAAACAATGTATGGTAGATCTCCAAATTGGATCTTATAAGGATACTATTCTATGTGACATTGTGTCGATAGATGTGTATCATATCTTGTTGGGAAGAATATGGTAGTTTGATAACAAGGTAGTGCATGAAGGTAAAGAGAACACCTACAATATTGAGAAGGATGATAAAATATACACATTAATTCCATTGAAGGACAAAGGTAAAGAAGTGGATAATAGTCCTACAATATGAAAGGGTATAGAAAAACAATCCTTAAAGTAAAAGAAGAAGAAGGAAGTGTGGTTTGATTTCATCACTAAAACCATAGAAAAAGGGATAGTGGGCAAGACGAATAAAATCCCACATGGAGTAAGGGATTTATTGGAAAAATATGTAAAGATTATTTCAAGATATGGATTGCCACTGATAAGGAGCATGGTTCATCACATGGATTTCAATCTTTTATTGAGCTTACATGATAAGTGGACATCAATGAATAATTATGAAGAAAGGGTAGAGACAAACAACCAGATAAGTATAGTAGAGAAGTAGTTGACCTAGGTCACTAGAATTAGTGATGATGAAGATGACAACTCAAAAAATCCTATTGCAGATAAGGAGAAATAGAAAATAAGTGATAAAGAGACAACAAAAGAAGATGAACCTCATTAGGTCATTGATGGTCATGACAAAAACCATATTGCCAGAGTTAATAGTGATAATGGTACTTCAATGTGTGGTGAAGGATATTGTGAGGATGATCGATATTAGAGTGGTGATGAAGAGTTAGGGTGCTTTGAAAAGTGCACAAGAGGCATTGAATCCATGTTGATGAGAAGAATAGGGTACAATAATAAGGTATTGAAAAGATATGTGCAAGGTGTGAAAATACCCATAATTCTAAAATTAAGGCAAAATTTTGAAGGCCTTGGGTATACAGGTCCAACAAGATGCAATGAGACTAAATTTTTAAGAGAAAATAATAGTGCAAAGAATGAAGGTTCAAGAATTTTTTGTTGCAATCAATATGAAAGAGTTAGATATGTTGCAACTAGGTGTTGAAACCTCCATATTTATATGATTTATGGAGGACATTATCACTCCAAAAGAAGTGTTGGTAGCAAGAGAGTATCGCAAACAAAGTGCATGTTGATTGTGGTTTGATGATTGTGACACAGTGGTAGGAGGTGAAGAGGATGCTAAGTGTATTCTATACAAGGGGTTTTGGTCCTCAAAGGAAGGTCAAGACAAGATAGTGAAGTTAGCCTTGTGTAGATAGCCAAGCCAGAGTGGTTATAGCTTGGAAAAACACTTCATGAGTTGGCTCTCATGAATTTTTTTGTTATCCAATGAGTATGATGCAGAAGCATCCAACTTCAGCCAAATAAAATAGTTGGAATTTTTATTCAGAGGAGAAGAACATCCAACTGGCAACAGACAACTAAAAATACGTCAAAATTTCTATTCAGCTGATGAATAAGCCATAAGCATTTGGAGTTACTACATTAAGCATTAAGGGGGAGTGTTAAAAATAATGCTTAATGAAAAATAGAAAAAACATTATGCTACAAATAAGCTTTTTTTAAAGAAGAAGAAACCTTTATATAAGTAAAGACCTTTCTTAAAAAACAAAAAAAAAATTGCTTATAGATAAAAAAAATTTCTTAAAGAAGAAGAAAATTTATTTATAGATAAAAAGACAAGTAATAAGAGGAAGAAACGATAATAATAAAAAATATATAGAAAATTAAATATAAAAAAATATGTTTAATATTAGCATGAAAAATGTCTATTTATTTATTAGGTGCAAGACACCATTATAATTCAGTTTAATTTGGTAGAATTTATGGGAATTTATGAATAAAGAAGAATTTTCTATAATTCAGTTTAATTTAGTAGAATTCATGGGAATTTATGAACAAAGAAGAATTTTCAATAGAGACGAAAAGAAAGGGGGGAAGAGAAAGGAAAAGCTTCCTTGTAAAAATGCTTTGTTGTTTTATACACATGTTATTGTAAAAAATTGACAATGTGAAACAATAATAAATAAAATTATTATTTTTCCTTAGTGTTGAGATTGTGTTATGTGAAATTCTTGTTTGTTTGTGGTAAGTAACTCGTATTGCACGCTCTAAATGAATTTTGCAGGCAACGCAGCAAAATAAGTGTACATAAAAAATTGTTGCAGGTTTCCTATCACCCGCCTGCCGTTGCATCAAGGCTCTTCGATGCCGCAAATGCAGCAGTTGATGCCCATAGGGTGATGATGCTCCCGATATTGAACTTTGAAGGCAACATTCCTCAACTTCCACGGGCGATGCCTGTAGCATCATACTCTCCTCTTCAAGAAGGTTTAATATCTTAAACAGTATCTGTATCAGTTTTGAGGTCAGCCTTCTAGAACATCAGACATGGCAACGTTGTCAAGATCGGTCTTTTCATGCACGCCAAGCGCTTCCAGTAAATCTCTTCATCAACAAATTTATTCAGTCATTTAAGTAAAATCGTTTTCAACGTTTTCATTGTCCATGATAATTTGTAATTAGGCTAGTTTAGGGATGCTCCTTGTTCTATAGGAGAATACGGTTTAGTAGTTGTATGTCTGCCTGTCAGAATTCCTCGGTTTTTACTTTTCAACATATGTTACAATTCGGCTATCTGCAGTAGCGGATGGGCTATACTATAGAAAGTACATTCAGATGGTTTGAATTTTAATGAGAAAAGCAGGGTTACCTCTCAGAAGCCTCACCATTTTTCTTGTACTTTTCTTCACTCAAAATCATCATACTTTTATATGCCACCTTCTAACCGGAATTTGGAGATGCCACAATGAAAGCAAGAGCATTGCCAGCAGAATACTCTAGTTGGCGTCCATTTCATTTGGAATCGAAAACTTCTTGTGAAGTTGGTAACCGCTTTAGTAGAATTATCCATAACGAAATTGGCTCGCTGTAAACAGCTCTGCCAGCACTTCACCATTATTATCAGGGTCAATCCCTAAACTCTTATTACTGTCTGTAAGGTCAACGGCAGTTCCGGAAACAATTGCTTAGGCACATGATTAAGAAGGCTTACATTTTCTTCCTTCAATTATTTTGACTTTCAAATTTTGTGAAAGTACTTTTTAATTTACTAAATGCTTAATAGAATAGCAAACAGGACATAATATTATGGATTACATAATGGTGGAAACGTTATCGAATTGAAATGTCTATGCTATAATTTATAAAGTCCATTTGAGCCCACAGCTATTTTTATATGTTGGGGCGACCAGACTTTGCCATCACCTTACTTGTGTAACATGCCGAAGTCTAAAATTGAATTTGAGCTACTAATTTTTCTAGACCTTTTATCGTGGTAAGCTGTCTAAATCTTCCTGATTCAACGGGCTTTTCAAGTGGATGAATAAGATTAATATATTTTGAAGATGAATTTTTGGTATGTTTATATTACTGTTATATATGTTTTCTTCATTTTAATTAGTTTTAAGATAAATTTATAGAATGCTCATATTTCTATCCAAATAAATATTAGTTGAGATTCGTCAGCTTAATTGGAGAGTAATTGTTCCGCTCCCCGTTGTTACGTTAAATAGTTTTATTCCTAGGATTGATCTTATTCTTCTTAAATTATGACTTATGCATGGTGCCATTCTGCATATTAGTCGCATTGAAGTATTTTTCCTCTTTTATTTATATAAATATATATATAAAAAGATGTAATTATACAAATCACTATGATACTTTAGTATCATGTGTCATTCTATATGTTATTGTAAGAATCGTGAACAATATAGAAAATTATGCAGTATAATATATCTATATGGTCATGAAGTGTTATAATTGTTCTATAAAATATTAGTTAATATTAGATGAAAACAAATTATATATATATATTGATTGAATGGAGGTGGTAGTTAGTTGTTTCAATATATTATATGGATATAATTATCAAGTGTTATGATTATTTTTTATAAAATATTAGTTAATTTTATGATTAAAACAATTTTTGCATACATTGTGATGGAATGGAGGTGGTTAGAAGAAGTTATTAACAGAGATAAATTGTATTTTCATAGCTCAACTTAATTTATGTACATAAAATTAGTAATTTATAAATCTTTTTAACTTTTTATAATGATTGAAGGATTGTCAATAATGTACTTCAATATGATTTTATGAAAAATAATTATGCAGGTTATAAAAATAAATAAATAAATAAAGACTTAATAACTGAGTTTGATTTTCATATTAATATTTTTATATCCATTAAAAATTTATATAGTATAGAATGTGTTTCAATCTTAAATTTTATTTCATGTATATTCATAAACCATGATAATGTATGAACTCCTTTCATATTGGTAGAGTTAGAGTATATTACATCATTTGGGTCATTTAAATGGACCACCTTAGGTACATAGTTAGGATAGGAGATTACTTTAGGGAAAATTTATCTAGTTACTTCAAGCAATGTAATAAATGCACAAGTGGCATGTGCAAGTTGTAATGTGCAAGGTGCCTCCTTATACAACTAGGTAGAGTGATGGCCGAGGAATCTATCTTCCTATAAAAAAGGCCTTACATCATATCATATCATAGCATAGCATAACATAGCATAGCATATCATAGCATATCTCAAGTACTCCTGTATCGAGTATAATTTAGCTCTTTACGTCATATCAATGGAGTGACCATTCCTCCATATAGCATTGTATTTTTGTTATTTCTATTTATAGAATATTTCAATCATATAGTTGTTTCGCATTCTTTCATTTTTTTTATATTTCATTAGGACCAGTGTTAGATCTCTCCATAGCATATATCCTCAAAATCTAATAATGGTATTAGAGTCATGGTGCTTCGAGAAAGGAGGAACTACATCCATCATAACAGAAGTCTAGTAGATCAAGAGGAAAAGGGAGAGTCACCATTTACTATTGTTGAACTACATTATTGCAAATCGGATCTACCATTGAGTGTCATTGCATGTAAAAGATACTATTAGGATTAATTGATAAAAAAAGCCATAGTAGTCAGTAGGATTAGGAAATAGAGGACTGAAATAGATCTTAGTTGTAAAAAATATGAGATTACATATAGCTAGGGTCTTTCCATAGAGTTGTAAAAAAACTCATGAAGACTAGGACTCAACATTCATTCCACTAGTTTGATGGATCAACTAGTGAAGACCCTCTAAGAGATATAGAATTTGCTAACTATTGCCCGAAGTTCCTTTTGTTATAGGAAATTAATTCTCAGAAGATTGGGACACCTCCTACAACAAAAAGCTAGGATATTTCAACTTTATTGCTTGAAATTTAGTGTGCTTTCCTAGTGTAGAGATTAGTTTCTTGTGCAAGAAAAGAACACTATGGAAGAAGACTCTTGAAGAAGATTCGTGGTGAAGTTAGGATATTCGAGATCTCCATTTTTAAATTGAGAACTTCATAGAAGAAAAGGCTGCAAAAATCTGAATATAGTAAAATATTCCATATAAGAGTTCTTGAACTAGAAAGAAGACTCTGAAAGTTGAGTCATAAGAGGAGATAAGAGATTGGTTATCTCCATTCGAGATTAATACCTGCAGAGTGTATAATAAGAATAGGTCAAAGAAGCTTAGAAGAAGAATAGGTTAGAGTATCCTAGAAGAAGAATGGGCTATATAAGCCTTGAAGAAGAAGAGGCCATAGAAGCCTAGAATAAGAATAGGCCAGAGAAACCTTAAATAAGAAAATGCCATAGAAGCATTAATTTTGAAGAAATATTCAAAAAATGATTCCTATATTAGAAGATAAATTCTTGATTTAGAAGTAACCTCCAAAGAAATGTTTATGAAGATATCCTAATTCAGAAGAAGAATACCTGAATTAGAAGAAAGACTCTAAAGAAGAGTCCAAGAAATAAGAGATTGGTGATCTGCATTAGAGCCTACAAATTACAGAAGAAAGAGAAAGGACCAGTGAAGTCCTATTCAAGAATATAAAAGTAGTAGAATAATAGATTCGAGAAGAAGATAGCATCACCAATACTTCTAGAAGTAGAAGGTTGAAGAAAAGGTCTCTGGTTGAAGACCATAGAAGCTGCAAGATATAAGACCTATCTCAAGGAGAAAAAAAATTCTTGGACAACCTTGTCATAGAGCTCATTAAAGCATAGTCAAAAGAGTTCCTAGGAGAACTTGTTGGAGAATTCCACTACCAAGTAAAATTTCATGATAGTGAAGGACTTGGGATAATTATCACCATATAAAAATAAGACCAATAGAATAAGAATTTGATAAGGAGTGTCAAATCCCAAAAAAAGAATTTGGCAAGGAGTACCAAATCCTTGAAGAATAATCTAGTGAAGACCTCAAGAAAAACATAATCTTGAGAAGAAGAAGATCCTATTTGAAGTCATATTTGACAAGAAGCTTGAAGGAATATTCAGACATAATAATTCTACAAAATCGAGGAGATTTAGAGATTACCTCTCGTAACAAGAAGGCATGGTTCAGAGAAAGGAATTCTCTGAATCTACAATAGAAAGTAGAAGACTAATAGAAAGATTAATCCACCAAATCCAAGGCTCAAGATAGAAATTTTGAGGCTAAATATTGGTGAAGGAGTTTAATATGGGGATGTTCAAGAATATTATATTTATTTAAAATTATGTACTAATTTAATATTTAGGAGTTTAATAAATATTTTTCCCATAAGAAAATTATATAATTACATCTCCAATGAGATTGAGAGGAGAGGAAGTGACAATTGAAGATGAAAGACTAAGAGGTACATAGCAATGAAGAGTCTCCTAGATATGAAGAGACTCCATGTTAGAGTTGTATATATGGATGAGATATGTAATCAAGATGTATTGTAGTATTATTTTTTTTTGCAATAGAATATGATCATATATTAGTTTGAGTATATAGTGTTTCTGCAATGGCTTGATATAGTTATTTATAGTGTTTGTAAATGTGTATGAGAATATTGTGCATAATATGTCTTACTTGAAATATTGTGAATTCTCTTTTTTCTTGAATGATATATTTTTTAATAAAATTGAGCCTTAACCAATAGATCGTAGCACCCAATTACATTTTTTTACTAGAAAAAATATATTTATTTAAATTTAGAAAAAAATTATAATTTTCTAATTGAAAGAGTGATTCACTCATCTAGATATGATATGCTTGGAAAATTAAAAAAAATACAAGTGTTTCCAAAAGAGAATTCACTTAAAATTTAGATGTGAATCACTCGGAGTGATTCACTCCATGTTTTTCACTAAAAAAATCTAAATATTTAGGAAGAAATTTGCTCCACTTCATGGAGCAATTCACTCAGTTCAAAATTTATTTTTCCTAACCTATAAATTTTATCTATGGAGGTACATAAATGCAATGATATGAAATTTCGAATATGAGGCCAAAGACACAACAAACAAGGAAGGATTTTTTTCTACTCAAGCCCATCCCATACTAGAAGAAAAGTATGAAAGAAAGAATAAAAGAAACCAATGCATGGATACATGAGTAGGAAAAAATAAACCAATTTTGAATCCAAATCCATCAAAATAAAAATACCCACTAGATAATCCATTGAATCAAGGTCAAAATATTTTTTCTACACCTCTTTTAAGGCTTTGCAAAATAAAATATTTCATCATCCCCTATCTTTAACCATAATGTTCTTGGTGCCAATTAATCTTGATAACCTAATAGACTTATATTATAAACATAATTATTAATCCTTTATTTGAAATACCTCAAGTATCACAACCCTTAACAAACATATCCCAACATCCAAATCAAGTAGGATAAAAATTCGATGCTCCTAATTCTCAAGGTGGTCACAACTCTGAAAAAAAAAATGTTCAAGTACCCAAGTTAGATTAAGTTAGTTTTTAATGTCTTCTAACACTTTAAATAATCCTCTAATAAGTATTTTCTTAAGAGTGTCCCTAACCATATCAAGTTAATAAATTGTTTTTTAAATGTGGTGACCATTGCAAATCAACTTGCACCTCTAGATATATCTAATCTTCCTATTAACAACACTAGTAATTCTTTAGTGTTAATAAATATTCCACTATCTGTCCAAGGTATCACATAGAATTTGAAAGCATTATTTGATCAAATGGAGACACAAGGATGTTATATACCCAACATTTATAACCCATAGGGGTATATGATATTGGATGTAAAGTAGACCATGTATCATGTTAGTGTTGAAAGATATTATATTATTTGGTACATGCTAATGTACCCCATGGTACCTTTAGGGTAGAAATACAAATATGTAATACACTAGGGTTTGAATTTATAGTTTAGGAGTGTAATTTATATTTCCATTTTATGTGTCTATGTGTAGGATATGCACAAGTGTCATGTAATTAAGTGTGTAAGTGTGAGAAAGTGCACAAGTATCATATAATTAAGTGTGCAAATATGTAATGTGAGAAAGTGCACAAGTGTAACGTATTAGGTGTGCATGTAGAAACATGTAAGTATCATGTAGAAGTGTGCAAGTGTCATAGAGTTAAGTGTGCAAGTAAATAGAGAGTCAAGTGTCATGTATACAAGTGGTAAGATGAGAAACCATAGGATATGTGAGGCTTGTCTTATGTAAATAAGAGGAAAGGTTGCAATTCTCAGATGAGTGAGGAGTGCAAGATTCAAGTATTGAAGAGTAACATTTCTAAGGTTATATTATGGAGGTAACACTCCATGAATATTATGGAAAAATATCTAGATAATGTATGAAATATTCAAACATGAATATTAAATATTAGATGTGTATTTTCAACAATTATACTATAAGTGTTCTTCATGTTATTGCATGAATAATTTGGTTCTTTTATATTCATATTTTAT
The DNA here is from genome assembly GCA_028583015.1 of Wollemia nobilis. Classification (NCBI taxonomy): domain Eukaryota; kingdom Viridiplantae; phylum Streptophyta; class Pinopsida; order Araucariales; family Araucariaceae; genus Wollemia; species Wollemia nobilis. Next base: position 1,282,198 of record JAQPPZ010017255.1, read on the forward strand.
AGTTTTTAATGTTATTATAATTTATATTGGCCAACTTATCTATTTATTACTCTTATTTTTTAGTCTACTCAAGATCTAGAATATTGGGGCCTAAGATAATCTAGTTAGAAAGCTAATAGTGGTATGAAAGCTACTTTAAGTAGACTCTATTGCTACCATCGAAGGAAGTATTTTGTGTGGCTTTATATTGATAGTCACATGAAGAAAGCATAGACTCAAATTTATACAAGTATAGAATTTGCATATTGATATATAAAAGGGAACTATTGTAAAGATTCAAATATTTGAAAAATCTTGAAAAACATTCTATAATAAATGCTTGGGTCTATCCATTTGGTTCAAAAACCAGTGAAGACAAGGACACAAATCAAAATCAAGGGCTAAATTTGAATAAATATAGAGGTGAGGGGACATTCAAAGTCACCATGTAACAACACAAGTCTACCATTCACCTGGTTGCATAGCTTGAAGAATAAACAAAATCCAATATATTTTTTTCACTAAGTTAATAATTTAATACTACATAGTTTATCAGGTTTCTATGTTTTAGCTACATGTTATATCTTTCGGTGGACCCAATAACTATAAATTCATTTTAATATAATGTAGCACAGGCATAAAAAGCCACATTTGGATTAGGAATTGTTCTAGTTAGTCACCCAAGTGGACAAGATTGGCCAAATCCTATTGAATTATCATTCTATAGATTAGTTACTCTTATTTACATCTATGGATTCTATCATGAGGATTAAATCATGACAAGGGTTATCCTCTAGGGCCCATAGCAACTACCGGGTAGATGATTTCTTCCCTTCCTCATCTTACCAAACCTTTGACCATTTAGTCGATTTGTTTTGGAACTAGTGTAGATGAGAATAATGTACTTATGCTTCTGTGACTAAATAGAGATTCCCTTTTTTTTTGGATTTAGTTAGTGCCATGTCAATTCCCTAACCTTGGACTTCATTACACATGATCAACATAACCCAAAATATCTCATCCCATACTAAACCATGTGGCCATTCCAGTTAGGCTCATTGGACATGATTTGTATCATAGTGTTATTTGAGTAACTACTTGGAAAAGATGTCCCATACCATATTCTATTTTTTACTTTAATAGGACACATTAAATAACCCATTCTATTAGTGATCGACTATCTTGAAACATGTTGTATACATTCTCGCATGTCAACAACATTGGGTATACATAGGTTTTACCCTTAAGTTAAGACCTCCCGAGAATACAACTGGCTTTACTAGATTATTCTAATCTTCCATAAGAAACATTCATTTCTTTCCCAAGTAAGATTTTTTCTAGTTTTCCTTTAAAAATCAACTAAAAATATTATGGGTATATTTTAATAATATGCAGTTCAACCCTACACCCAGAGTGCCATCTTACAAACAAAAGTATTTTATTTCTTTATTAACCACTCTCTTCTATTACCAAATTGTCTACAAGGATAGCTTAAGGTAGATACAACAAGCCAAGTTCTCTATGTTTAAAGACCATACAAATACTATATTCACTTTAACAAATATTTTCATGGAAAAATGGTGTGTTGCTCAAAATTAATCATCTTCTTTGAAAGAAAAGGTTAGAATTTATTAACTACCTTTCCTCAAGGTTTAATTTGGATGCCAAGGCACTTTATAATATCATAGTTTTAAATACATTCAACTTTCATTATAGAAAAAAATGTTTCCATAATAATAATAGTTCAAAGAGTCTAAAGAAATAGGTATTGGTAATTACCCGAGTTTGATACAGAGACTTCCTCACCTAAAGTATGTTGCTTACGTTCTAAAATTACATGCATTATACCTTATTTTTAGAAAGAATGTAAAGGTTAAATTAAAATTTACTTCAAAATCCCAATTTCTTTAATACTAAGTTAATCAATGCTTCCCTTAATTCCTTTATGGCAAGCAAACTAAACTAGATACGCTAACATTTGAACAACATTACAACACATTTGGAAACAATTGTTTAGCCATGCAGTGCTCCAATTTTTAATGGCATCACATATATCAAGATTTTGTAAGTTATACACTCCAAAAAACTCACAATAAAGTAAAGCATATAATATTATATTTATTTATTTATTTATTTATTTTAACAATACAACATTACCTAAGAAGATGGCATTAACACCATTACATAAAATAATTAGGATGGATGCAGTCCATGCAAGGACATCACCATATAGCATATAGAAGTTTCAATATATTATAATGAGACGTTCCATTTCCTCCAATAACATACTACAAGGAGTTTTTTGCTGCAAGATTATCTTTAGTTTTGTATCTGAGTAAGTAGTCATTCTTCAATTGTTTACTTCTAGTAACTTTTGACAATTTTGTCACATTTCTCAAGGGGTAGAAAAAGAAACAAGTTTTGTATAGTGTTGTGTAAATTTTTTGCTTTGTTGTTTTTATTTTAAGAAGTTGCAGCAATTTTGGCTTCCAATGCCACCCATTTGTACATAAAGTAGAAAAGAAAGAACTTCACTAGCAGACAGGCTAGAGAAAGGAGCTTCGCCAAAGGAGAATAAAACAGCTTCGCACCCGAAGCATTTCCAGCAGCTACTTCGGGCAAAAATTGAGCGAAGCGGTGTTCAGAGGAAAAGAGAGCTTCGCACCCGAAGCATTTTCAATATTACTTCGGGTGGAGTTTTTTGCGAAGTAATATCACCGAAGTAAAATACAAAGATGGCAATAGAAGAACTTCAGGCCCGAAGCGCTTCAAGCAGCTACTTCGGGCAAGATTCCTACGAAGCAATGTGCTGAAGAAGAAATACAAGGGAGAAGGCAAGAAAACTACTTCGCATCCGAAGTATTTCCATCAGTCACTTCGGCCAGAAAATCAGCGAACCATTTTTACTTCGGCGAAAGTCATTGCGAAGCATTTGCTTTGGCTAAGCTTTCGTGCGAAGTACTTACACTCGAAGTGACGGAGGTCACAAAGAATGAAACATATGCTTTGGCCAAAACCTTCCCGAATCACAGTTTTGTAAGAAGATCACAGCGAAGCATTATCCCAATGAAGCAGTTTTATTAGTGAAGTAGCAAGAAGGAAGAAGACCATTTTGCAAAGCAAATATGGTTTGGCGCTCCCCGCCCTCAAAGAAGTTTTTTGAAGCTCAATCCTACGAAGTACATATCAAAGAGGAGTTTTTGCTTCGGCCCAGAACCATTGCAAAGCGAAGTGGTGAATGAAGACTTAGTGAAGCGCTTCACGGGCACGCATTCCAAGTCGGGTATTTTCTCGAGGTGATCAAGTGCCTCATAAATGCTATTTTTCATGCCTAGCAAGCCCACTGCTCATTTTTGGCAATCAAAAATGAAGTATCAAGCCATGATGGAGAGTTAGACGAGCATGGCGGCCACTCGAGCACCACACCCGGAGACCAAGGACGTCTAGATGGCTCATCAATGCACCTTTCCATGGTTGACCCGGTTGCAGTTGCCATTTTTGGTAATAGATTTGAAAGCTCGGTCATGAGAGCCTCGGGGAGCCGATTCTCAGGGCTCAAGGGCGTACTCTTCTTTGTTGTGTAATTATGATTCAGAGGCCCGGGTCCTCTATAAAAACCTAGGCATTGTAATGGAAAATGCGAGGGGAACTATCTGCTAGAAAGCTATTGTAACTTGATGTCCTGCGATTAATACTAAGAGACTTTGAGCTCAATTCTTCTCTTTTATGCTGCCTTTTGTGCTTGATTCTTCTATCTCTCCTCGTTTGTATGTTGGATGTTGAACTCTGCGTTCGATGTGTGATCGGGGACAGTGTCCTAAAACTCGTTCGAAAGGATACATAGGAGTAGAAAAGTGTCGTATTGGCTTTCTTTTATGCTGCCTACCTTGCTTGATTCTTTTATCTCTCTTCATTTGTAGACTGAGATGTTGAACTCTGTGTCCGGTGTGCGATCGAGGACAGTGTCCTGAAACTCGTTCGGGAGGATACATAGGAAGGTTGATACTATGTTTCTTTCATTTTACTCTTGGTGTTCCTTGCTGCTATTCAAGTTGTCTATTAGTGATCGTGCTTCCTGTTCTCTCCCACCTCAAATCACTAATCTCTCTTCCCTTACCCCTTTTTATTTATTTCTCTAACCCTTATCCCTTTTATCTCTTTCCTGCACTCTTGTCTTCAAACACCCAAGTAGTTTTAGCATAGGAGTCGGCCTTTCTCTGGAGATTGGCATGAGGGGCATCTCTTCCCTTCGGCCTTTCAATGTTGGTCCAAGTCTAGGGCGCATACATTTACCCAAAATCCTTACCTAGGCGGATCTGATGACCAACAATTTTTGGCATGCCCGGTGGGACCCGACTGTATCTGTCTTAGAAAGATCCATAACCAATCAAGGTCCCATATTTTAACCAAATCTCAAACCATCTTCATCGGGGCCAATAGTTCTAACCAGTTCTCGGTGTGACCCGATCAGTCTCACCTGACTAGTGGTAGTGAGATCCGATGCTCTCATTACCAAAAGACTTATAGCATCTGGCGACTCTGTTCAACCCAAAAATCTCTAAGTCGTAAAGACCAGTACCTAAATCTGTGCCTTCATGGCAAAAGTCCCCATGTTTTAAGGAAGCTCGAGTTGGTGAATCTCTAGCTTGCCCCCATCTGTCAAAATCACCCGGCTATTCTAACTAAGCTAAAAACCTAGATTCCTTCATCATAGACGCCTTTTAAGCTGAAAGAAAACATCCCAGAAAATCAAGGCCACTGCCATAATGGCAGAAGCACGTTATCCTAGTTGGAATGCCCGTTCCCCTCTGAATCTTTAGGGTTATCATAAAATTCCTAGAGGAGCCTTGCATACATTGGCAAAATATGATGGCACTAAAGGAATGGCCCAAAGGCACCTTGAAGACGTTGTTGCATTGGCGAACCTCCACAACATAATCCATGAAGATGTCATGGTGAGACTTCTGGTCATGTCTCTGGAGGGAGAAGCGATGCAGTGGTTTAGATTGCTCGAATATGAAAGCATCTGCTCATGGAGTGATTTAGCAGAAGCATTGATCAAGACATTCGATGGCTCTCAAGATCCCTCCCAGCTTTTGATGGATCTGTTCGCTATCATAAGAGCACCTCTAGAGAGCATTATGGACTTCAATGTCCAATTTTGCAGAAGTTGGAAGGATATTCTAGTGGAAATCTGACCGACGCATGCCCAAGCTCACCTCTTCTATGTTCGTGCCTTTCACCCGGACATACGCCTTCTCTTACTACAATCAAGCAAATGAAGATTTCCTCAGATATTTGAGGAAGCGATACGAGTAGAACAGCTCTTGTTCCTATCTGGAAAATGGCAGTGGGGAGAAAGCCCATCACTGTTCACTGCTCCTGGCCATCCTTCGTAGTATTCATCATGGCAGACTCCTCGTACTGAGCATAGGTTTGAGATGCAGTCATTTGGAGCTCAAGAAACAAATTTTGCCCAAGAACAACAATGGGAATATGCAAGCTTTGACCCAACAATGAACAATGTGGCCACTTGCAATCTCCATCAGGAGGTAGTCCAAGGAGAGCAGTCTCAAGCGGTAAGGCCTGAGAATGAGGAAGGCACCCTTTTGCACCCTTTTTGTATCCCAAGGGGCAAGACACAAGAACTCGGCCAGAATCCATTGAATGTGTCTCAAGAAGCAGAAGAAGAGGGGGAACCAGATGCAGAAGCGCTCCCAGAGGGAGTGAGAAGAGAAGGGTCTAGAGGTGCCTCTGGCCCAATAGATCAAGGCTAAAAGTTCTCCTATCCAAATGAGCTCGTTGCCCCGCGAGCCGTCAATAATGTTGACAAGTCTTGTCACATTACACAAGGGGTAAAAACACAAAAAAAAAAAAAAAAAATTTCAGAATCTCCTTTGGGGATTTTTACCCAAAGTAGAAGTTGCGAGAAAGAAAAGGGCCAAACCAAAGTTCAAACAAAGGCACGAAAGAGCTTCGCACCCGAAGCATTTCCAACAACCATTTCGGGTAGAAATTTTGCGAAGTAATTTTTCGAAGCACAAGCTTTGGTAGGTAATCCTTACAAAGCACGACAAAGGATAAGTACCTCGGCCCCAAAACGCAAAAGATCAGCCCAAAAAAGATGTTCGCCACGAAGCATTTTCAAGTTCGACTCCAACTTCGCCGAACCAATTACATGCGGGACGAGAGCATTTAAAGCACGTCTCGAGAAATGTGCTGACTACCACCTTGAAAAGAGCTCGAAGCATACGAATTTAAGGCGAAGGTGGCGGGGCATGTCTCGAGGCAATTCAGTTAAAGCTCGCACCCGAGTATAAGATGCGCTTCTAATGCAAGGTGTAATCATTAGGGCGCGTAACCCCACATACGATGTCGTTGGATAGCCAATCGGATGGCGCAACATTTTCCTAGGCCACTAGCATAGGTTTAATTATGGCAAGAACCATAAATAGGGGTAGTTGCCCCTTAAGGTTATAAAGGGCAGGCGTTAGCAAAGAAAAGGTTATTTGAAAGCGCAAGATTGAAAATGCATCGCAAATTGCGATGCCACTCATCGAGAAGCTCGCTCGACAGGCTGGTGTTGCTGCCATAATTATACAACATGGGAAAGAAAAGTTCTACGCAGAAAGGAAAGGAGCCAGAGATGACTGTGCCTAAAAAAATGAAAGGTTCGAAGGAGAAAAAGCAGAGATCCAAGAAGGTCTACCCGAACACCCGCCTAAAGAAACAAGTTGTGGAAGAAAGAGAAGAATCCGAAGAGGAACAACTTGTAGAGCCACCAATTGATAGGTGGGAGAAAATTAAAGATATAGAACTCTCAAGAAGCGTGGCCGAGCTCAGGTACACTATCAAATTTATGAGGAGCAGGCTCTCGATGGACAACAAGAGGGCCACCGCATATTATTCCCAAATCTATTGGTATCTGACTCCTCCTGTGCACCATTGCCCTGAGCTGATTTACGCCATCACACAGAACTATCAACCAGCTTCCAGGCAAGTGTTGAATGCCGCTGGTCACAAGTTGTTCTCTATCTTGAAGGAGGATGTGCAAGCAACTTTTGCACCACAGCAAGGGCCTCCGAAGGGGTACACGGTTCGCAACGTCATTCTGAGCGAACAAACGGAGAAGTTTACCTCGAACAACTACGTGCTGCAATTCCTCCGAGAAAATCTCAAAAGCGGGCTCCCTTCAGGCAAGCTGCCTCAAATGCCCCTACCCTTGGAAGCCTTCAAGAACATAGATATTTTCTCCATCATCGCATGGGTGGCGGGCCTATCAACCGATGCTTCGGAGCACCCTTGGCAAGTGTCCCTTGCCGAATGTATTTCCAGAGGGGAGTTTTATGCCCTCGATGCTTCGAGGCCAAACACCAACCTAGTTTTCTTCAACTAGGTGGAATGAGTGGACTGTAACCTGCACACGTGGCTTACCGTGATGAAGACTTCTAGAGCAGAGCAACACTTCAGTCCATGCTCTTTCTTGGTATGGATTTTCTTTTACCATACACATAAGAATCTTCCCCATGTTGTAATTACACCAAGTGATAAGGATGGAAATCCTTTGCCTGTATACCAGTGGACTCACCTCCTATTGAGGTCAGAGTCTTATTATTCTTTCAATCAACAATTCTTGGGACCCGCCATGCAATTGTTGATAGGGTCCAGCCCTCGGGTGCCCCTCAGTCTGAGAGACAGGGTGGTGTAGGCAAAAAAGGGGGATATTTTTCAACTTACATAGGGGCTTGTGATATGCCCATTCGGCTTTGTGGGAAAACCTTTCTTGCTACCGATTTTCCCATCTGAGTACCAATTCGCACTGGAGGTCACTCTGCAGAGCGACACAACCAATGAAATCTATGGCCATGGCCGAAAGTGGGCCCCCACCTGTGATTTTCCCTTTAGGATGGGGGTGATTGAAGTCTTCGCCTTAAAGCAGAACATTTTCCTGGAGGAAAAACTGGCTAATTTTGGCCTGCTACAGATTCCTCAAAGGTGGTTTTATGATCCCATAGGGGTGATGAAAAATCACTTAAAATGTAAAAATTTTCATGTCTGCCCCCATCCCGAAATAATGGAGCAGAGAAACAATCCCAACGGGAAAGACCTAGAGTGGCATTTAGAAAAAATGAGAACATTGCCTCCCTGGCATGACTTTTATCCCATGGAAATAGAGTTCGATCCTGATCAACACCCATTTCCAACCCCAGACTCCACATTCTGGAAGAAGGCCAAGGATGATCTAAAGGAAGAATTAAAGAACTGGGATGAGGAACAGCTGAGGGAATGGTGGATAATGAGAGTCCATCATCGAAAGATGAATTCCTATGGACTCTTGACAACGGATAGGGACTTCGTGATTGTCTATGAAACTAAGGTTGGATCTTGGAAGCCCATATCCTTCGTCGATTTCATCCCTCTAGCTACCCCAAGATCGGGCGAAAGCCCAAGGAAGACTGACGGTGCCTCGGGAGTACAGGAGAAAGCTGAAGTTGCGCCAAAGGTACTAATGCAAGCACCATCTGAGGATACAAGCACCGAAGAATCAGAGCAGCCATTGGAAAGAAAAAAGAGGAAGAGGCCAGAGCAAATACAAGCGCCCTCGACCCATCCAAAGCGATCTCGTACAGGGCATCCAAGTCTGCCTGTAGAACAACCTACGCCAGTCTCGACCGAAGTAAATAATGAAGATGTTGTGCCACCAAATGTCGAGACGGTCCCAGACGTAGACATTATCAATGTGGAGGAACTCCTCCAATAGGAAGGGGATCCTGAGGTAGAAGTCTTGGAGGTCGGAGATGTCGAGACCCAAAAAGGCCAAGAGCTGATCACATAAGAAGTTACCATGGCCACTTTGCCAGGAGGGCACGTAGGTACGCACTCTCTCCCTTTCACCTCAATCTCTGACGTGTCCACCATGGTCTCGGTTGAGGGTCATCATCAACCCTTTTCCCCCCTACAAGGCCAATCATCTCTCCAAGCATTGCCTGTTTCTCTGCCTAACCCCATTCCACCCGAGTCATCCGACCAAGACAAACCTGTTAAAACACCTTCGCCCGCCCATGCCACCGACCCTACCATTCTCAGCCAGGGTGAAGTCAATATCTCAACATCGAATCTCGTGACCCAAGTTCCCATCATACACGGTGTTGTCCCACTAGCCGAGGCCCCCGCTACACCTATCGCTGAACCTTTTGGTGAGGCATTCCCCGTCAACCCTTTATATTTGTTTACCCCTTCGACTGGAGATCCAGCCTCATTTGAATCCGAGTTGTCCATAATAAAGGAACGTCCTCTAGATGAAAAGCTACTTTAGGCCCGGCAGAACACAAAGAAGATGCTAAAGGAGGCTAGGAAGAAAAGAGGGCGCTCTCTAGCCCAAGTTGAGAAATGTGCAGTCTTTGATCTGGAGGCAGGAAAATTGCACAAAGTGAAGAAGGTCCCCAGGGTCCAGAAGCCTCTGGATGAGATGACCTCAGTAGATTATGATTATCAAGAGAAAACCAAGGACCTGGAGCACCTGAACATAGACAATGAGTCTTTGTCTATGCATGTAGGGGTCGAGACCTTTCGAGCGCACGCAAACATTGCAAATCAACATAGATTCAAAGCAGAGAGCACCAATATTAAGCTAGAGGAAGAGCTGGCAAGAGTTTGGTCCAAGCTAGCGGATGTCGAAGAGCAGTGCAAGCTGATGAGAAAAGAAGCACATGCCCTAAAATTGCAAATAAACCAACTGGAATGTACAACTAAAAATCGAGCACAGAGACAGGCCGAGAATGAACTGAGGGCAAAGGAGCTCGAAGGAAAATTTTTGTAGATGTAGAACCAGCTGTACGAAAAGGAGGGCCTAGGGCTATGTGACAGGAGCAGAATCAAAGAGATTCGCTCGCATTTGCTCAAAAACTTTAGATCTCGGGCCTCCAGTGCTCTTTCAATTTTGGCCTACATTATGGAAGCCTGGGATGTCGCTGCCGAAGGAGGGCCAATCATCGAAGAGATCACCCAGAAAGCTAGAAGCCGACTCAAACTAGCTTTCGATGTACAAAGCACCAAGTATCAAGACTTGCAGGTCCCCGCGATGAGTCGAACAACTAAGGATTGGTCTACAACCCGAGCCACAGTACGCGCTTTCTTCTCCAAGGTGCAAAAAATGCAAAAGGCAAAAGACCTCCTGGATATATTTGAGAACGAACAGCGCACATCAATGAGCTATTTTTAGGATCTCTCTTCCATGGGCTTCCCAAGTTTCACAGATGATGACGGGCATCTCTTGTCCAAAGAAGAAATTAAGCCAACATGGCTTCAGTTTGAAGGTGACGTCTCGGAGATAGACGGATGGGCGAAGCCCATCACAAGAAGGCAGATCACAGATTACCTCTTGAGATACTGCAAGATCGTGGCCTACCTAAATGACCTGTATACTAGAGCCCAACATGCAGACATCGGGCAAATCGATCGGTTTCAAGTATTGATCAAGGCACTACAAGATCTGGAACCTTTCTCGAAGAGTGCCTAGTCCCAGGTTCACCAAACCATGAGGAAAATTCATGAGCGTCTTGCCCCTTCGCAGATGCAGGAAGAAGCTCCAGAAGAGGTAGCTCTAGAAGAGGGAGCCGAAGATGAAGAGGGAGTCGAAGAAGAAGAAGAACGAGAACAAGCTACAGAGGCACTCCCAGAGGAAGAAGAAGGAGAAGGATCGGGAAAGGACTCTGGCCCAATGGATCAAGGTTAAAGGGTCCTCCCACCGAGACGAGCTCGTTGCCCCGCGAGCCACCAAGAATGTTGACAATTTTGTCACATTTCTCAAGGGGTAGAAAAAGAAACAAGTTTTGTATAGTGTTGTGTAAATTTTTGCTTTGTTATCTTTATTTTAAGAAGTTGCAGCAATTTTGGCTTCCAATGCCACCCATTTGTACATAAAGTAGAAAAGAAAGAACTTCGCTGGCAAACAGGCTAGAGAAAGGAGCTTCGCCAAAGGAGAATAAAACAACTTCGCACTCGAAGCATTTTCAGTAGCTACTTCGGGCAAAAATTGAGCGAAGCGGTGTTCAGAGGAAAAGAGAGCTTCGCACCCGAAGCATTTTCAATATTACTTTGGGTGGAGTTTTTTGCAAAGTAATATCACCGAAGTAAAATACAAAGATGGCAATAGAAGAACTTTGGGCCCGAAGCGCTTCAAGCAGCTACTTCGGGCAAGATTCTTGCGAAGCAATGTGCCGAAGAAGAAATACAAGGGAGAAGGCAAGAAAGCTACTTCGCATCCGAAGTATTTCCATCAGTCACTTCGGCCAGAAAATCAGCGAACCATTTTTACTTCGACGAAAGTCATTGCGAAGCATTTGCTTCGGCTAAGATTTCATGTGAAGTACTTACACTCGAAGTGACGGAGGTCACAAAGAATGAAACATATGCTTCGGCCAAAACCTTCCCGAATCATAGTTTTGTAAGAAGATCACGGTGAAGCATTTCTCCGAGATCCCAACGAAGCAATTTTGTTAGCGAAGCAGCAAGAAGGAAGAAGACCATTTTGCGAAGCAAATATGCTTCGACGCTCCCCGCCCCCGAAGCAGTTTTGCGAAGCTCAATCCTACGAAGTACATATCAAAGAGGAGTTTTTGCTTCGGCCCAGAACCATTGCGAAGTGAAGTGGTGAATGAAGACTTAGCGAAGCGCTTCACGGGCACGCGTTCCAAGCTGGGTATTTTCTTGAGGTGATCAAGTGCCTCATAAATGCTATTTTTCGTGCCCAGCAAGCCCGCTGCTCATTTTTGGCAATCAAAAACGAAGTATCAAGCCATGATGGAGAGTCCAGAGAGCATGGTGGCCACTCGAGCACCGCACCCGGAGACCAAGGACGTCTAGACGGCTCATCAATGCACCTTTCCATGGTTGAACTGGTTGCAGTTGCCATTTTTGGTAACATATTTTGAAAGCTCGGTCACGAGAGCCTCGGGGAGCCGATTCTTAGGGCTCGAGGGCGTACTCTTCTTTGCTGTGTAATTATGATTCAGAGTCCCGGGTCCTCTATAAAAACCCAGGCATTGTAATGGAAAATGCGGGGGGGACTATCTGCTAGAAAGTTGTTGTAACTTGATGTCCTACGATTAATACTAAGAGACTTTGAGCTCAATTCTTCTCTTTTATGCTGCCTTCTGTGCTTGATTCTTCTATCTCTCCTCGTTTGTATGTTGGATGCTGAACTCTGCGTCCGATGTGCGATCGGGGACAGTGTCCTGAAACTCGTTCGGAAGGATACATAGGAGTAGAAAAGTGTTGTATTGGTTTTCTTTTATGCTTCCTGCCTTGCTTGATTCTTCTATCTCTCTTCGTTTGTAGACTGAGATGCTGAACTCTGCGTTCGGTGTGCGATCGGGGACAGTGTCCTGAAACTCGTTCGGGAGGATACATAGGAAGGTTGATACTACGTTTCTTTCATTTTACTCTTGGTGTTCCTTGCTTGCTATTCAAGTTGTCCGTTAGTGATCGTGCTTCCTGTTCTCTCCCACCTTAAATCAACAATCTCTCTTCCCTTACCCCTTTTTTATTTATTTCTCTAACCCTTACTCCTTTTATCTCTTTCCTGCACTCTTGTCTTCAAACACCCAAGTAGTTTTAGCATAGGAGCCAACCTTTCTCCGGAGATTGGCATGAGGGGCATCTCTTCCCTTCGGCCTTTCAATGTTGGTCCAGGTCTAGGGTGCATACATTTACCCAAAATCCTTACCTAGGCGGATCTGATCACCAATAGTAACTAGTTTTTTTTCTACATAAATCTCTTAGCTTGCATTCATTCCTCTACTAGCTTATCTTCCTTACACCCTTGCACAACCAAAATTTCTTTAATTGTTTCATCGAATATTGTATTACTGAGCATTTGGACATAAACCAACATTGAGGTGTTTCATTGTTTAAGGGACACCGATAGGGATGAGATACGACTCAACATAAACTATGCAAATACTATACATCTAAACATTCTATAATTTCAATTTTCATTCAAAATAGCTTCAAATATTCTTACTCGATATATAACCCACAAAGTTCCAAAATATTTCTACCACATACAACCCTCTAGATAGTCTTTCATGAAATCAATTCTTTTCCAATGAAATAGTTTCATCAATTCAAGGAACTACCAAAAACTACCTTTATAACAATAGAATGCATTTTCCAACATAGTAACACCTTGTCCAGTGTAGCACATTTCAAATATAAAAATAGAAAAATCTTTATTTCTATCACTATACTGGTGTATCACCATTTTCAATGATGCAAGCATAGTAGTAAGACCATGCTTCCAAAAATGAATACACAACAACAAATAATCCTTTCCAAAGATATATACATAGTAGTAAATACCATTTCCAAATATGTATGCACAACAATAAAATAGTATTTCTAAAATCATATGCACAATAGTAAAACAACTTTTCCATAAACACATGCATAGTAGTTTACCCAACACAAATGAATCATCATCACACAATTCATATTCACAAGAAAACCACACACTTAATTCCTTATTCTACTATTTTTATCAATGCATTTAGTAATGAACATAAAAAATTAACCAACCTGAACCTGTATGTCTCTCACTTTCCTGGTATTTTTAATTCTTTTCTCTTCACTCTTCATTGTTCCTCCTTTTGATACCCCTTTTTACTCTCTTTTCCTAGAATTATCACTCCATACACTCCTGTATCCACTTCATTATGAGTTCAGTATTTAGTTTCATAAACTTTCATGCACTATACCTAGTGACCGATATTCCTCCTCTTCACCTCACATGAAATTATTAGACATCAAGTCCATTTAGCAAAATTTTCCACCTTTGCCTAAGCTCCATATTAAAATTTGAGGAGTGTGTTTTAGATGTGTATTTTAATAACATTTATTTTAATATTTATTTACACTTCTATGGTCAACCATTGCCTTTTAACTCAACACACTATTAGAAATGTAACTTACAACACATAAAACATTTTTTATATTTATTTTTTAAAACAAAGCAATGTTTATAATATAAGCTTCATCTCATAGAAGACCTTCACCCTCTTTTCAAAATAAAAATTCCAATATCATACGCATACAAACACAACAAGAAAGTGGCTCTCAATATCATTGCCACGTAAAATCATTTTCTATTCCAAACCAACAAGCAACATTCAAACAAAATTAACTCACGTAAAGGTATAATTTTGTAATACACCTAAATGATATGCAACATGAGATTTTCCATGTTCTCACAAGCTAAATCATAACTTCCCTTTATTACCTCTTTCTACTATATTATTTCCTTTCTTGAACACCTTGCAACTATCCTACACTCACAATATTTGCCAGTAGTACCATGTTTCTACAATAAAAATGTAAGTTCAATATTTATCTACTTTCATTTATTAGTCATGTGAGGAGGGTCATTACATCATCCGCCACTAGAGATAAGCATAGTCCTTATATTTTTAAAACTGTATTAAGCAAAAAACTATTTCAAAAGAATCATATAATTAACAAAAAATATTTATCTTCATAAAAATCACATCACATTTTCTAGTGACTCGCATATAATCATATCATAGATTATGTCATAATGAAGTTTTTCTAACATACTCATCATATGGTCCAAAACATTTCATTGAGAAATACCAAAACATTTTCAAGCTACCCTACTCAGTAACTTCACAAACACATTGTAACTATTTAGGTTCCAGTTTCATACATATGTATTTACACACATATCTCAAAATTATAAAAGAAATTTTATGATAAAGTCTTCATATACTCAAATAAATAAGAAAATTGTTGCTACATAACTACCATGTCCTCCCACATAGTGTTTTTGTTTAAGTAGTGGTCCCATTGTACCCGACATTTCTCTATGCTCCTTTTCTTTAGATTCTTGGTTTAAAAACCAAGAAAACGAATAGGTCAAACCTCAATATTTAATGGATCAATCATCTACAAGTTCGAAAAATCCAAAACATGAGTAAAATTAGAGATGTATTTTCCAAAAAGGGACACACAAAATACATTATGAATTTTAGATAAGCTTTGTGGTAGAGCTAGTATGTACGCAAAAGGGCTTATATTAGTTATAATCTCAAATGGACCCACATATCTAGAGTCAATCTTGGAAGAGTTTATTGATTTTTTAGTTGGTTTTACCATTAATAATACTTTATCTCCCACCAAATATTTCCTTGGTGTTATTTTTAAGTCCATGTAGCTCTTCTAGTAGTTTGTAACCTCTTCCAGATTTTATTGAATTCTCTTTAATTGCTCTTCCATTTTTTTTACCATTTTCGATCCGATCACTACCTGACCTTTTGGATTATCTCAATATAAGGGAATTCTACACCGTCTCTGATAGAGGGCTTGGAAAGGTACCATACCTAGTGATGCATGGTAACTATTGTTATAAGAAAATTCCACTAGGTATAAGTAGTCTTCCCACTGTGTGTTGATCCATATAGTAAATTCTTAACATATACTCAATCACTTGATTCACCCTCTCAGTCTATCCATATATCTTTGGGTGATAAGCAATATTGATATTTAGTTTAGTTCCCAATGCTTGATGCAATACTTGCTAGAATTCATAAGTAAAATAAGAACCTCTATCAAAGATCATAACTTCTAGAAAATCATGCAATCTTACGACTTCCCTAGAAAAATCACTTTCTACAGTGGATGCATCATCCTACATATTACCTGGTATAAAATGTATGACTTTGGTTAATTTATCCATAATTACTATAATTATATCATGCTTGAATCTTGTTTTAGGCAATCCCACTACAAAATCCATTTATACTACTTTTCACATTTATGTGGGTATCTCATGTGGATATAGATTTCTAGCTGGATGCAGATGTTCCACTTTCACTCTTTGATATTCTAAGCATTTTGATACATAATTTGTAATCTTTTTTCATTCCTAGCTAGTAATAAGCTTTTTTCAACTTCTTGCACATTTTTACCCCTCCTGGGTGCACATAATAAGGAGTATTGTGAACCTCCTTAAGGATTGTTTCCCTTGGTTCTCCTAAATTAGGGACTACCAATCTATTTAGTATAAATAGCAGATCACCTCTAAAAACATAGTCTGCTAGCATGCTAGTTTTTTGCTCGTATTGACCAATACATGATTAACAAAATTCATCTTATTCTTTCCATATCTTAATTTAATCTAATATATCATATTGTCATTTTGCCATTATGGTAATACATCCTCTTCTACTTAGAGCATCAACAACCTTATTCTCCTTACCCTTAATTTATTCTATGTTGAAATAATATTCGCCAAATTTTTGTCTAGTGCTATTGCTTGGCATTCAATAAGGGTTGGGAAAATATGTACTTTAGACTCTGAATATCTATATTTAACTCAAATGGTTTTCGCAATATATAATTTTTTCAAACTTTTAGGGTGTGCACTACGATTGCTAACTCTAAATCATGAGTAGCATAATTAACTGTTGGAAATATGAGCAAGTTTTATTGTCATTGATGTCAAGAGGTTGATGTCCAAGTTTCATCATAATTAAGGTCATCAGTTGGTTTTTCCAAAAATCCTAAACAGATTGAAGACCCAAGGAAGGAGAAGTAGGTTTAAAAGGAAATCCCAAGGAAGGAGAAGTAGGTTTAAAAGGAAATAATAATATTATAATATTTTATATTATAATATTCCAGGTTAAAGGTTGAGTTGAAGAAAAACAAGGGCCAAGGAGTTATTAAATTATAAATCCTCTAAAGGACCCATTTGGTAGATTTTAAATATTATGATTTAATCTATTTAAATTTGAATATTTTAACCTTAGGTTAAAATTTAAATTTAAATAAATAATAAAGGTGCCAAAGTTTAAAAGTTAAATTCGAATTAAAATCAAATTTCCTAAATTGCCGACGTGTTGGAGTGCATAACATATGGTATAAAAATGGCAAAGGTTTTAATTAAAAATCATCCATGTGAATTGTGTGCCCAAAGTCTAAAGAATTCGTGCATTGCATTCATTAAAGGAGTAAGGAAAAATTCACGTGTTAAACATTGAAGGGCAGACGTGGTGATAAATTGAATCAGAGCACCAAGTACGTCTCAAGGCACTTGGTAGTGCAAGTGGTAGTCG
This sequence comes from Wollemia nobilis, assembly GCA_028583015.1. Lineage (NCBI taxonomy): Eukaryota > Viridiplantae > Streptophyta > Pinopsida > Araucariales > Araucariaceae > Wollemia > Wollemia nobilis. The sequence continues at coordinate 1,299,306 of JAQPPZ010017255.1, forward strand.
AGGGCTACATTAAGGCATTCATGAGGGCGAGATTGCGGGTTCGATTCACATGATTGTGTTTTGCAAAGGAAAAGTATTTTTTGTTTGCGCTAGTGGGAGAAGAGACAAGGAACTTAGAGGGGTTCATGTACTTTTATTTTTGTGTGGGCACATAGCCCAACTAGTTGATGTGCTTTATGCTAAGGTGTTTGGAAAGGCGAGGTCATGTGTTCAAATTTCATCGGAGACAATTTTGGTGGGAAGAATTAAAAGGTATACTTCTCATGTTTTGATTTGTCCAAAGATTTTTAATATTCAAAAATTGCATTAGAGGGTTGCATGAGATTTAAAAAGGAGTTTGTGAGTTTGTTGAGGGAGATATAAGGTATAAGAAAATTAAAATATTTTATTTTAATTTTTGGTGATTAGAATTTATTTTATAAAGTAGGAGTGATAAGGTATGCAAGGAATATTGTATTGTGTATTTTGAAATAAAGCTACATTGTGATAATTACTTTTGAGAGGAAAAATAAGGTGCATAAAGGAAATTATTGTGAAATTGATTTATTTGAATCTTTGCTAATTATTTTTGAAGTTTGGATATTATAAGGTTTACATGGGATTTAATATTTTTGTATGGTAAAATAATTTTTGAGGTAAATATTTGAGTGAATTTTTTGAGAAAGATTGTTGCTATCTAACATTGAAATTGGCAAAGAGGAGTTGATTGTGAATGAGATAGGCTTTGAAGATATATCTCCATTAAAACAAAAGGTATGGGCATATCTTCCTTGTGAGTGAAATATTGTTGGATTGAATGTTGTGAAATGCAAAGTTGGAGTGAAAAATATTGTTTGATAAGCATTGTTGGAAATATTTGAATGAGTTTTCATGTGCATGATTGGTGAATGTTTGTGAGAATATTTGAAATAGAGAACTATCTTGAGCTAGGGTTTGTGAAAGATCATGAGTATCATTTTTATGTGAATTTGAGAACTATATTGAGCTAGGGTTTGTGAAATATCATGAGTATCATTGTTATGTGAATTTGGAATCATCTTGAGTCAAGGTTTGAGTTCCATACTTTGAGTTATTGGAAGCATAGTGAAAAACTTGGTTAGGGTTTGAAAGCAAATTTGTGTTTCATTGAGTGAATGGTTGAGTGAAGTTGGATGAGCATTATTGATTGAATGCATTGGAGTGATAGATCAACATCTGTGAATGAATTGTTATTTATTCTAAATTGTTTTTAAACAGATTTTGGAAGTGATTGAGTGTTTTGTGAGTGTGAAACATATTGAGTCTCTAATCATTCTCTATATTTTTTTATGGTTAAACAAGATTTGAGTGAAAATTATTTTGTGATATTGAAGAGGTTTTTCCATAAGAGATTGAGTTGAGTTTTGTATGCAAGTTTTACAATTAATTTGAATAAAATTTGTAAAAGTTATTGTGTAGATTGGGCAAGTTATTGAGAGGACTTGTGGACAGATTTGAGGTAATTCTTTAAGAAGACTTGAGAACAGAGTTGATTGATATATTTATTCAAGCTTTGATTTAAGGCTTGGGGTATATCTAGTATACTTTATTTATGATTGGATCAAGCTTTGTGTTAAGGCTAATGGATATCTATCCACTATAGGACAAATTGAGGATATAGTTTGGTGTAGATTTAAAGGTATATTTGTGCTAGAATAGAGATATAATTGTGAGAAAATTTGTGCTAGATCGAAAGGCAATGTTTAACGTAGATTTGAGATAGAGACAAAGTAGAGTTGAGAGTAAGCTTTTGAGGTGATAGACCAAAGGAAAATAGTCTCTAGTGGATAGAGATCCATTAGCTAGGGTATTGAGGATAGAGGTATTCTGAGTGAGGATAGAGGTCTTTAGTGGTGAGAGATCCACAAGCTAGTGTAATGGAGGTAATATTATTCTAGAGGATCACCAGCTAGAGCAGAGGAGAAGGAGTTCTCCTATGGATAGAGATACATGAACCAACAAAGAGTAAAGAGTTATCTTGTGGATTGGTGTCCATGAAATTGATTAGGGAATTGATGTCTCCTTTAGACATAGGTCCATAAACATTGTAATAAAGAAGTATTCCCAAGATATTTGTTGAGAAAATTTTAGCAAACAATTTTATCTGTGGAGTAGCCCACATTAGGTGAACCACGTTAAATTGGTATCTTTATTATATGTGATGATTTGTGCATTACTTTTATTAATGTTGTTTATATTGATATTGATATACTGGATAATATTATTTGAGAAATAAAAGTTAAAAGTGGTCTTATTTTGTTCACCCCCCTCTTAGTATAATCTTGTGTTCTTCAATTGATATCAGAGTGGGTTCCTTCAGAAGAGTTTAAGAACTTGAAGAAAAATATTATAGGAACACAGATGTATTCTTAGAGTGGATCTTAATGGAATTAGACACCATTGTTCGATGGGAACAAATATGCATTTTGGAGTGTGAGAATGGAGATTTGCCTAATGACACTAGGGAAAGATATATGGTAAGTAATTGAGGATGGGTACACACCACTAGCTACTCCACCTACAAATAAATATGGTAAACTCCTAAAACTAAATATTTCAAAGGCAATGAATGGAATTTTAAATGGTTTGCATGAAATAGAGTTTGTAAAAGTTATGCATTGAACATCAACAAAAGATATTTGGGATAAGCTGAAAGATATATATGAGGGAGATAAAAATGTCAAAATGGAAAAATTTCTAAATCACAAAGAAAATATTTGAATACCTAAAGATGAAGGATGAAGAAGACATTGCTACATATCTATTTCGTGTGGATGAGGTTATTAACTCCATGTTAGAAATTGGGTTTAAATTTTAAGAAATATATGTTTATCACAAGATTTTAAGGTCACTCCCCAAGAGGTATAGTGAAAATATTTCATCCATAGAAGATTCAAAAGATATTGAAACTTTGACAAGGGATTATTTACATGGAACTCTCACAAATTTTGAGATGAGAATAAAAGAAGAACCTATCCCCAAAAAAGAATTAGCATTCAAAGTTACAAATAAGACAAAGGGTAAGAAGTCAAATTCAAGTAATGAGTTATCCAGTGATGAAGAAGCAAACTATGGCAGAAGGAACAAAGACACAGGAAATTATAAAGGTACAAAATTAGTTGATTGTTTCAAATGTGGGAAATATGGTCACTATGCATATTATTATATAGAATATGGAAATATCGGTTATGATGGGAAACAATATCATAAGAATAGGGGAGTAGGAAAATATAGGTATCAAAATAAAAGCAGAGATGGAAAAAGAAAGCAAGGAAATAAGTTTTTACAAAAATATAAGAAGAGTTTTCATTCAGATAAGATAGAAAATTATTCAAGTGATACTAATGGAATGTATTCAAATAATGAATAAGAAGAAATTCTATTTTTGATAGTAGAAAAAGAAGATTTTAGAAAAATGACATAAATAATTCTCAAGTGTTTTAGGTGTGGTAACTTTGGTCATCTTGAAGACCATTGTACAAGGAATGGGTTCAGTTTTAGTGAAGATGAATATGAAGATGCTCTTGAAGGTTTAGAAGAAGAAAGTCTACTTATGGCAATAGAATAAGAAGGAAGTACTTCTAGTGGAAATAAATCATAAAAGAATAATTATTATCTTAATGACAAAAGGATAGAGGAATAATCAAAAAATGAAGAGGAAGGAGAAGTTGATCTTGAGGGTGAGCTTATTTCTTCTCTTAAGGAATTAAGGAAGGTAAGAAAGCAGAACTCAAAACTCAAGCTTCAATTTCAATAATATTATGAAGAGAAAGGAAAGCTTATAGAAGATATAAGCATTTTCCATACGTCATATCCTTGTGATATCAAGTAGTTCTTCATCCTCATGCTCCAGAAAGCATAATTGTTACCATAAAAAAATGGAGCCTTATTTGTAGATAATCCATTATTTGAAGCCATATGTGTTCTTGTAGAATCTGCCCTCAAGATTTTAGCCTTTTCAAAGAAACCCATTCTAATACCAATTGAAGAACACAAGATTATACTGAGAGGTGGGGGAGGTGAACAGTATAAGACCATTTTTACTTTTTCTTTCAATTCAATATTATGTTGTGTAAATATAGAAGTATCAATAATAGTAATCAAAGCAATGCAGAGAAACCATACACAATAGAGACACCACAATTTATGTGGTTCATCCAATGTGGGCTACTCCATGGAGAAAATATTTGACTAAAAAATTCTCAATCAATATCTTTTGGAATCACTCCCAATTACAATGTTTATGGATATTTGTCCAAAGGAGATGTTGATCCCCTAATCTCAAGTTTGTGGATATATTCCACATGATAACTCTTTCCCCTTATGCTTTGGTTATGTGATCTTGTAGAAGAATATGTGTCTCTACTGCACTAACAAGTGGACCTCTCTCCACTTGAATACTCCTCCACTTGAAGACTCCTCACTCAGATCTATCTTCAATTATGCTGGTTGTTGGATCTTTATCCACTAAGACTTTATCCTCTATACTTTGTCACCTCCAAAGCTCTATAAATAGGTTCACTAAGAACCTACTCAATAGGCTCACACAGAACCTGCTTAATAAGCTCACACAAAACTTGTAAAATCTGCTTAACAAGTTGACACAGAACTTGTCCAAATATGCTCAAGCAAGCTCACCAATAACTTGGTCAAATATGCTCTAGAAAGCTCACCAATAACTTGCCCAATTATGCTCTAGCAAGTTCACAAAGAACTTACCCAAATCTGCTCCAACAAGCTAATCAAGAACTTGTTCAAATATGCTCTAGCAACCTCACCAAGAACTTTCCCAAATCTGCTCCAAAAATATCACCATGAACTTGCTCAAATCTGCTCTAGCAAGCTCACCAAGAACTTGCCCAAATATGCTCCAAAAATATCACCAATAACTTATCTAAATCTACTCTAAATATTTCCACAAATCTATCCACAAAGCTACCCAAAAACTATCCACAAATATCTTCTCAAAGCTATCCATAAATGCCTTCTTAAAGGCTCAATCAATCATGCTCAAGTAGCACTCAAATATCATCCACAAATCTATCAAGGCAAATCTCAAATATGAACTCAACAATGAATGACAATGTACTCTTTAATGTATGACAACAATGATCCACAATTACCTCAACTCAACTCAACTCATAGAAGCATAAAGAGAATTTTTAGAGACTCAATATGTTCTAATCTCAATCTCAACTCAACTCAAATTATATAACCATAAAGATAATTTTTAGAGACTCAACATGTTCTAATATCAATATCAACTCAACTCAACTCAAATAAACTCATAGAATCATAAAGAGAATTTTTAGAGACTCAATATGTTCTAATATCAATCTCAACTCAACTCAACTCAAATCAATCTCAACTCAACTCAAGTCAATCTCATAGAAGCATAAAGAGAATTGTTAGAGACTCAATATGTTCTAATATTACTCTCAACTCAAATAAAAATAATGGAATAGTTTGTTTCATAGGACTTGAACAATCACTTCACACATCACTTGACTAGGCTAAATCAACTCAACTCAACCAATCACCACAAGGGACAACTCTCTCTCACACAACTCTATTCCAAGTATGTATCAACCAACTCAAATGTTTCCGATAATGCTCAACCACAAATCTCACATAACAATGATACTCATGTTCTTTTCTAACTCAAGTTCTTTCACAACCAATGGGCTTCAATAACAATGCTTATAAAACAAAGTTTAAACACAACTCTCAACTTAGAAAACCTTGAAGCATTCAACCAACCACTTTCAAAAAGGAAACCACAAACAATCATTTTCCCTCCAATGATATTTCAGAAATCAACCACCATAAACAATCAATAGGAGAATGTGCCCATACCTTTTATGAAGATGAAAAAACCTCTTTGTAGCCACAATCACAAAATTCTTTTGCCAATCTTCACAAGGGTTAGTAGATCATAAAATAATCAACATTATTCCACTTTTCAATAATCATCAACAAGGTCTTTAATTGCACAACTTTCTTATCTCTCCTAAAACCACTTGTACCATAAAATAAAATAAATCAAAACATTGCATAACCTTTTCACACCCAAAACCACTTATACCATAAAATATAATAAATCACAATATTGCATACCTTGTCATCTCATGAAATAATTAATCCTCTTGAAAAATAGAACAAGGCAAACTTCACTTTTGGAACCCCTTTCCAAAATTAGAAATATCTCTTTATACACACATTATTTCTCCTTCTAAATAAGTTAGTCAAATAGCCCTCAAAATAAGCTTTCCGAAAATATATAATATGCCCACTTTCCAAAATAAATTGAAACCTTTACAGATATATATATATATATATATATATATATATATATATATATATATATATATATATATATATATATATATATATATATATATGCCAACCTCAATTAATTGCACATAGTTTGGTCCTCCATTAATTCAAACTTAAACTTTAAACTTTAATATCTTCATCACCGAAGGTCCTTTTTTTATGAATCAAAATTCCACCTTGGTTTTAATTAAAACCCTGTAAATAGTCATGCTTTCCAAAATATCATAAATCCTTATTTATGAAATATTTTGGCCACCAAAACCAAATGTGATCCATGTGACATCAATGAAAACACAAAATGCTTCAAATTAACTCAAATTTCCAATAATCTCCCCCTTTGTCATTGATGGCAACACCTCTAATGCAAAACCTACAATAACTGCAAAAACCATCTCTGAGAATCAAATCTGCTACCCCTAATTTAATACTCTGTGGAGGATGCTCCCCATAACTCAATACTCTGTTGTGATGATTTTCCCCCTAATTCAATGCTCTCTTTGGAGGCTACTCACCCTAACTCAATGCTCTCCCCCTTACTCAAATATCTCCCCCTTTGACATCAATGGCAAAAGGGACACCTATGGGGCTAAAATTTATAACTCTTAAGCTTAGCCACCTCACTCCCTTCTATTTTGAAATGATTAATTTTTGGGTGGGAGTAATTTTACTCCCATCTCACTTTGTTTCTTTCCTATATCAACTTCCTTCCATGTTTTTTTGATATCCTTATCATGATGAATTACTTTATCTTCTTGTCTAGAACCTTTTTGACCTTCTTGCCTTGAACATTTTTGGAATTGAGTCCTACACCATTTTGCAATATGCCCAAAGTTATTGCAATTAAAACATTTGATATTGTAGCCTTTTTTTGGTGCCCATGTCCTAAATTATTTCTTGAAGTAATTTCCATATTCATTCCTTTCCTGAACCCTGTATTGTGAAGCTCTATTTTCATGACCATTATGATCATGACTTCTGAAATATGTAGCTCTAAAACCAAAACCATGTTTCTAATTTCATTTGCACTAAAAATATTTATGATCAATCCTGTTACATCGAAAGCAATGTCCCTAAAATTCATACCTTCTTCCTTTGAAGTTCCTTCTAGAAAAATCAAACTCTTTGATCCATGGATCCTGCAATGTATAGCCCTGTGTCCAAATCCATTACAAGAAATAAAATATCCTTGAAAAACCCTTTGTTCATGCCTTGGTTCCTCATACATTTCTTGACCATTATCCTTATGATCATCTTCAACTTGTGCATTGCATTCTTGAACCTTATTTGTAGCATCTAAAACCTCTTCCTTGCCTTTATCTTCAAGAATTTATTTTCCCTTTGAGCTTGATTCACCTATCTCAAAACAAGAACCAAACTAAATATTTGGAACCATAGGAACTTTGGAATGTTCCTCACAAATATTAAGTTCTTCCTTTCATTATATTTTAGAAATTCCTTTCCTTTTGAGTGTGATTTTTATTAGAAGTAAGATACAACCTTAAAATAAGTTTCCACTCCCTTTTGAATATTTTCATCATATGTATCATGTCTTGTCGTGGTTACCCTTAGTTCTTAATTCATACTTTCTTCTATCCTTTTTACATTTTTAAGCTCTTCTCTGAGATTACTGATTGTTTGAAGTAGTTCTTCTCTGATTTTAACATCTGTTCGAATCTTGTTTTCAAGAGTCTTGTATTCTTATTTTAGCCTTTTGATTTCTGATTTTTGTTTACTTGGCTCATCCTCTTACTTTTCTATTACCAAAAATAATATTTCTTTGTTTTCACTACTGCTAGAATTGTCACTAGAACTATTACTTTATTTTTCAAATATACTTTCCTTGTTGTAATTGTTGTATTATGTGCAATCATCATCTATATGCCCAAAATATCTGCATATGAATAATTTTAGTATCCTTAGACCTTTATTGTATCTATATGCTTTCTCAATGGCTATCACAAGCTCTTCATGTTGTTCTTCAATAGGCACATCTTCTCCTTTAACTCCAATACCTAGGAATAGGTGTTCTTGCCCAAAAAATGTACATTCTTATTCAACTGACTGATCTTTATCACTGTAATCTGAATTATCACTTGCTTCTACAATGTAGTAAGATTTCTTTGCCAAATTTACCTTGGAATCTCCTTCATAAGTATTCCTCAACTTGGTCCACATCTCATTAGCTAAATTACATACCATGACCTTTGCAAAATATGTCTCATGTAGCCCACTAAAAATACAATTCATTACTCTTGCATTTATCTCAACCAATTTCTTGGTAGTCTTATCTTTCTCGTGATCACCTTCAACCCTATACTATTTTTCAAACATTTTTCATACCTCATATCCATGTGATATCAAGTAGTTCTTCATCCTCATGCTCTAGAAAGCATAATTGTTACCATCAAATAATGGAGCCTTATTTGTAGATAATCAATTCTGTGAAGCCATCTATGTTCAAGTATGTATCAACCAACTCAAATATTTCCAACAATGCTCAACCACAAATATCACATAATAATGATACTCATGTTATTTTCTAACTCAATTTCTTTCACAACCAATGGTATTCAATAACAATGATTATATAACAAATTTTAAACACAACTCTAAACTTAGAAAACCTTGAAGCATTCAACCAACCACTTTCAAAAAGGAAACCACAAAAAATCCTATTCCCTCCAATAATATTTCAGAAATCAACCACCATAAAAAATCAATAGGATAATGTGCCCATACCTTTTATGAAGATGAAAAAACTTCTTTGTAAATCTTCCACAATCACAAAATTCTTTTACCAATCTTCACAAGGGTTAGTAGATCACAAAATAATCAATATTACTCCACTTTTCAATAATCATCACCAATGACTTTAATTGCACAAATTCCTTATCTCTCCTAAAACCACTTGTACCATAAAATAAAATAAATCAAAACATTGCATAACATTTTCACTCCCAAAACCACTTATACCATAAAATAAAATAAATCACAATATTGCATACCTTGTCACCTTATGAAAGAATTAATCCTCTTGAAAAATAGAACAAGGTAAACTTCACTTTTGGATCCCCTTTGCAAAATCATAAATATATATTTATACAAACCTTATTTCTCCTTATAAATACGTTAGTCAAATAGCCCTAGAAATAAGATTTCTGATGATATATAATATGCCCACTTTCCAAAATAAATTGAAACCTTCACATATATATATGGAAACCTCCATTATTTGCACATAGGTCATCCCTCCATTAATTTAAAATTAAACTTTAAACTTTAATATCTTCATCATCGGAGGTCTTTTTTCGATGAAACAAAATTCCACCTTGGATTTTAAGAAAATAATTTTCCACATAAGCCAATCATGGTTTTAAATAAAACCTTTTATTTTGCCTTCCTTGGTTTTCATAAAAATCTTGTAAATAGCCATGCTTTCCAAAATATCATAAATGCTTATTTATGAAATATTTTGGCCACCAAAACCAAATGTGATCCATGTGACATAAATGATCCATGTCATATCAATGACAATACAAAATGTCTCAAATTAACTCAAATTTCCAACACAACTCAATAGCTAATTCAAGAAGATTTAAAGAGAGGTTAGAGGCAAATGTTTTATAATGTGAAATATTAGAGCATGAGGTAATTTCACTAATGAAAGAAGTAAAATAGTCTAAAGACAAGATACATAGGTTTAGAAGAAGCTCAAAGAACTTAGATAATATTATCAAGGTACAAAGATCTTCATCAAACAAGATAAAAATTGGTTTTGAAGAAGGATATAAAGTATGAGGAGAGGAGTCAATCTCAAGATCCAAAGAAGAAGAAGCTTCCAAAGAAGAGAGTAAAATATAAAGTGATATTTTTGAGGATAAGTTATAAAATAGAAAGTGCAACAAGGTTTAGACACCAAAATAGCACCAATCCGATTACGTGACAACAAGCGCTGATCGCATTGACACAAACAACCCCAAGGGCAGCCCCTAGAGGTTAAACAGTGGTCCTAACCACTTCCAAAAGTAGTTTTAGAGGTCATAGGTCAATTTGGCACCTTTTTGGCACCTTTCTCTCTGCTCGTCCCACCCCGGGATGAATACAAACTGGCACTCGTCCCACCCAGGGATGAATAGAAGCATTCACCCTAGGGTGAGGCGAATAGCAAGTTTGACTGGCAAAAAGTCAAACCTCGGTAACTTCGCCAGTTAACTGAGGCTTCAGGCCATGCAATTGCGAGGAATAGCTTTTATTCAAGAAGAGAGACTTCAGTGATGAGTGTCTTTATTTTAGAAACCTCATGCAAGAAGCTTTTTTATCGGGGAGTTAGCTTTTCTCTGAAAATAGGACAGTTAACTCAAGTGGCGCCCTCGCATGCGCAATTCAAACAAGGAGACCCTAAGGTCTATAAATTGGGGAGTTTTCCCACCCAAAATATATACAGAGAAGGAGCATTTGAGCAACGAAGTGCTGCCAATTTACCTAACTACCTATGATTTGTGCTTTTACATCCTTAATCTCTCATTCGAAAGGGAGGTTATTGGGTGACTATTGGAAGCACGAATCCGGACCCCAAAACCTAATTTTTGGCCACAAATATCCACAAAATTTGTTGAAAACACCCCATAACCAGTTTTGGACCCATCCCAAGTGGATTGGTGCCAAAAAAGTGCCTCAAACGATGGGCGTCCTGCCCCCAGGCGCTCCCCAAACTATCACAGTGCTAATCGCCCCACCCCGGGATGATTAGAAATATGTGATATATTTCTTTGTTTTTTCTTTTGCATTTGATTCTAGATAGGTTAAATAGGTTACAGTTCAAATTTCATTTCATTCTGATCATTTTTGACCAAGTTATTGCTATTTCCCGCTTTCACTAACTTGCAGATGCCATCTTCAAAATATGGGTTCTAGAGGAAAAATTGGAGAAATATGATCATCTGGGTCTTCCCAAAACACCCCCAATTAGCTAACCCCAATTTTGTAGGTCTTTTGGAGCTTCCTAAGTAGGACATTGAATAGGGTGCTTTCTGGCAAATTGTCACAGTCCTATTCGTCCCACCCTGGAGCGAGTACAGATCTGTGAGGAATTTTCAGACTATTATTTTTGCAATGGTATTCTGATGATATTTTTATGCTTCTATCAAAGTTTCAGGTCAATCAGAGGTCATCTGATAGTCATTTTATTATTTTCATGCATACACTGACAATAGGCTTTGGGAAATACATGTTTCATTTTGTCTACAGGTACTACTAATATTTTCTGTTTCTTTGAACGTAGGTTTCCAAAAGTAGAGGAGAAGGAAAGAGCAAAGAATCACATACAATAGTGGTGGCGATGTTTTGGTCCGCCCATCTTACATGTGGGCACGCGGAAGAAGGATTGTTAGCCATGGATGTTGTGACAAGAAACACATTTGACTCTCCTATCCCCTAAAAAGGAAGGAGACGTATTGTAACACAATTTATAAAGCATATCAATAAAGAGATTACCATATTTCGTATTGCTTTTATCTTGTGTCAATTTGCATATGTTATTTCTTGTTCTTTTCTTGTGGCATATTCCTTTTTGTTTTCGTATCCTCGTGCTTTCAATGGCGATCACGGTGGGACCTGTGTCCCTTGATTTTTAAGATAAAATTTCTGATTAAAGTTGCTTGTTCTTTTGATTATAGGTACCAATTTTTCCAACACTGGACTATTTCAGAGCAGAAATTCAGAGATATCCGACTTGGGCAGAGAAGAGGTAGAGGTCTTAAACACCTTTTGTCAATTCTTTGCTTTATGTTCTCTGTTTATTTGCTTGCATAGGAGAGTTTGAATGCTTGCGTGCTTCATTTATGCAACTTAAAAGGAACCCCACACACCACGTGGTAACTGAAACAACAAGGCATTGGTCGTAAAACCCCAACCCTTGAGCAAGACCAAAGGTGGATTCCATTATCACTTTGGCTTGAGATATTGCATCCATTACCCCGATCGCGACTGTTGCTAGACGTAAATCCTGACGAAAGCTGACCAAGTGTAGCGGGGGTGATTCCCAATGCATGAGGATAAGTCTTCTATGGTAGGTGTCATAAATAGAGCGATCCCCCTTCAGTACCGCCTATGTTCCACGTACCATCTGCTCTCACGTACCAATAGTTTCCCTCACGTAAGGGCGGGTATATAGAGAGGTTGGTATATCGGTCTGGAAATGGTATATCGAAGGGGCGACCATTTTTTGGGAGTCATAAGAGCCCTCATTTTTGCATTTAAACGTTCTTTCACAAAGCTTTCAAAACAACATCAAAACACACTCAAACCAGATTTTAGGGCACACTTTTAAATATTTAAACGAGATAACCACTGCATTGATTGTGTGTTTCCTTTCTGTTTAAGTGTAGCATAAAAAATCCTAAAAGAGATAAAAATCTATTCATCTTTAGGAGCACATCACTATGGTGTTCACTCGCAGCCAAGCCCGATCATGGGCAAGCGCTCCAAAAAGTGCACCAAGGGGGACAAGTCGCCTCCGATATAGTCTTGAGGACCTGGTCATCCCGCCTTGGTGGCCTGGCCCACAAGAGAGTCCACATCATGCCATAATAGAACAAGACTATAGAGGCACCTCTTTGAGGGGCACCCCTACTCAACATAGGTCCTTCCAAGAAGAGAACCTATATGTAGCACTTAATGTAGACAGGAGACCTCCCTTAGAAGCCCGTTATGGGTGGCCTAGCGATGAAGTGCTAGAGCAACAGAGGGTCCAGACGGAGGGGCCACAGGATTTCATCCTCCCTCCTCTACCTCGCATTGTTGTTAGAAACACTAGACAGTGTCCAGAGTATCAAACTTTCCAGGCAGGGCAAGACAATTCTGCCCACACCTTTTATGCATATGAAAGAGAGGACGAGGATGATTACCACGTTCCTCAAGAGTAGTACATAGCACGGGAGCGATGTACCTCCATGCCTACCCTGTATCAAGATCACCCATCGAGGCTACAGCCTCAAGTTAATGCAGCCAACCTCGACAGAGGGAAGCAGCCCATAGAGGTCTCGGATCACCACGACCGAGGTAGACATATAGGAGAGGCATCTAGGCTTCCGAAACAAGAGACGATGGAACAAAGTGACTTGGCATTTGCCAAACAAGCCGCCCACCAAGCGCAAATCATGCAGCTTAGGCAAGATCAAGAACAGTTAGAGCATCTTTGTTAGCTTAACAAAGAGCGCATTCAGCGTCAAACAATCGAATTGCTGCATAACAATGTGCCTGTGAAGGTTCCAAACCCTCACACGCACAAAGTAGATGTGTATGAGAGGCATAACCCTTTGGTACGAGAGAGGTCCACGCGACCTTATCAAGTATTGCCTCTGAGACCTCCTAGACCTGAGCGGGAGGCCACTCCCCGAAACAATGATGGGCACCCTCCGCGGGCACCTACCCATGTGCATAGGACTCGGCCAACCACTCCTCGGGAAGCTTATGAGGAATATGAACAAGAAGAAGAGAGGGCTGAAATGCTCTATCAAGGCAGAGGGGGTGCTACCCAGCCTACTTCTCAATAGGCCTCAGGCTCCCCGCAACCCACAATGGGAGCAAACTAAGGAGGACAAAATTAAATCCTCTGATGCATATAAAGCATTGTTAGAGCGCTTAGAGTCTATGGAGATCAAGACTTCTGGGCCCCAAAATCCCACTTTACGCCAACTCCGTAGCCATCCTGTGCATCCGTCAGTGTCGGCACCTCCATACCCGAAACACTTTAAGCTGCCCTAGTTGGCACTCTTTAGAGGGGAGGAGGATGCCCAAGAGCATGTGACCAGGTTCTTAAGCCAGTGCTTTGGTATTCAAGACAATGATGCTTTGTTGTTGAGAACATTTATAACCACATTCGCAGGCCCTGCCTCGGATTGGTTCACCCAATTACCAAAACATAGCATCACTAATTTGGATCAGCTAGTGGACGCGTTCCTCGAATGCTTCACCTTCAACACTAAGAAAAAGGCATCATTGAGTGACCTAGCTAGCCTCAAGCAGTATGAGGAAGAGACCATGGTGGCATACGAGAACCGGTGGAGGGCGTTGCTTGCGAAGCTGCCTTACCTCCCTCCCATGTCAGATCTGACCCAAATGTTCTCAAAAAGTTGTTTGAGATCAATCTCCGTGCTATTGCAGCTGTAGCAATATGCCAGTTTAGAGGAAGCTCTGGCGCAAGCCAGAGTCATTGAGGAGATTAAGATACAGGATGGCGAGATCGCCAAACCTAAGAAGAAAGAATGGACAAAGAATACTAAACCAGGGACCACGCAACCAAAACCTGCTACGGTTAATCAAGTTGCCATCAATGTCCCTAAGCCTACACAAGCACCACAGCCTCAAAAGGCTAATTATCAGGCTGTGCCTCCCAACAACTATGAGAGAGAAAATCAAAGGCAGGAGCAAAATCAGCAGCGTCACCCTAGGCGACAATTTACTCCTTATACAGAGTCCAGGGACTCTTTGTTTGACCGCTTGTCAGCGATGAATTTGATCAATCTTCCAGAGATTCAAACTATAGATCCCAATGCACCAAAGCCTAAAGGGTATAGAGAAGACTTGTACTGTAGGTTCCACAGGCATAAAGGACATGATCTTAACGCATGCTAGAAGTTCAAAGGTTTGATACAAGATCTCATTGACAACAAGACATTGGCGGTGGACAACCCCGTAGCGCCAAACAATCAACATATGGGAGTATTCAGAGACCCCTTGCCTACCCATGAGGCACCAGCAAAACCCCTTCAAGTTAATGAGGTGCAACAAAATTGCCCTATGCAAGGATATGTGGGGATGATAAGCATAGTGACTAGGAACAAGAAGTACCCAGGAGCTACTCCCGCGGTAGCCACAAGAGAGGTTCCATCAACGTCACAGGCTCAACAACACCCTACGCAACTTCCCTCGCCTAGACCAGTGGCCATGATTCGAACTAGACTTACCCAAAGTCTAAGGACCACATCGGCTAGGCTCTCCATATATGAGCTAATTCAACAATCAACGCCCCATCGGGAGGCTCTCATGGAGATTTTAAAAGCAATCGAGCTGCCACCCCATGAAGCAAATTCATTCAACAATTTTGTGGGGCATGTAAAACAGTGTACAGAACCAGTCATCACCTTTAGAGAAGATGAATTGAAAACGGTGACTGGTGATGTAGCGGATCCACCCCTGCATGTTATCACGTGGGTCAATGGGATTTCGTATAAGAGAGTGTTGGTGGACACTGGCTCATCCAGTAATATCATCACTACAACAGCTCTGAAGCATTTGAAGTTGCCAGCATCTCATATCGTGGCTTCCACTTACACACTATGAGCATTCAACGATGCAATCTGCTCGACAGTGGGCACAATTGTCCTACCTATCCAAGTGGGACAAAAGACCATTCATACATTGTGCCATATCTTGGAAGGCGAGATGGCTTATAATATCCTGCTAGGTCGGCCTTGGATTCGGGACATGAAGTGTGTCCCTTCAATCGCGCATCAATGCCTAAAGTACACATTTGAAGGACAGGTGCATGTAGTCCCGATGGACTTGGAGCCTTTCAAATACTGCAATACAGTGCAATTCATGCCGCAATCAACCCTTCCGTCAACACATTTGGATTTTTAGTTGAATCCATCTCAACAGGGTTCGATTCTGTGGGCATCTCCAGTGATTAATCCATCGAGTCCTCAGCCGGGTCCATCTTCTTCTACCAGTCCTTCCACAATGACGCCACCTGCGGTGGCCACATCCAAGGACAAGGGAAAGCAACCCTTAGAAGAAGAACCACCTCTAGTCTCAACCATCTCGATAGAAGAGATACCTAGTAGAATGGAAGTCGAGACGCCTAGTTCACCCCACATGGAGTGGACTCAGGAAGGACTCCCATTCGCTTCCCCTCAACCGCCAACGGTCACCATTGAAATGGCCAAGCATAGGCCTGTGGGAGTATCTAGTGAGGAACATTATAGCAACGCCCACACTCGAGTCCATGCAAGACATGGGGAGGCCTCGACTCCCCATCGGCTCAGTGGTTCCTTTAGGCTACCCACCCAATCAGACAAACTTTGTTTATGGGGGCCTGGATAATGGCATTGAGATTTGTATGCAAGAAGATGAAGACGAAGAGCCCTTTGTGGAGGATGTCAACTATCTATCCAATCCTAATTTTGCTCTTAGATATCTAGGCCAATGCAATTGGCATGGATATGGGTTGGGTAGGTATGAGCAAGGAGTGCATGTTCTTTGCCAACCGAGATATCAAATGCCGTATGACAAGTCAGGAGTAGGGTTCAACCACCCCTTGCCCCTAGACATCTTGGTTGAAAACATGCAAGGCCTAGGGATAGGCAACAAGGATGGGTTGGCATCAGATCCATATGCCAATCCAAACACAACTTATACATTGGGGGATTATTTCCCATTACAAACAAACAACCTTGTTGACCTCAACAACCCTTTCCCTTCGGTTGCAACGGGAGAAAATTCAAGGACTCACCCACAAGAGGGATATGGACAAGACCAAGAAGGGTCTTCGAAGATGAGTCAGAGTACGATCATTCACAAGTATATTCCATGGAGGATGATCAAGAAAGCTTCCTGACAATGTTCCCATTGGCCGCTCCATTTGAGCACATGCCACTTCAAGAGAATCAGGTCCCCCCGTAGAGAGCGGAACAACCTAGATGGGACCACATCAATTTGCTCGAACAAGATGAGCCTCATGTGTCGCAAGCAGCTATTGGAGCTAACGAAGGCTTTTGGATCTCTGACAGTGATTCGAAAGATGAAACTGAGATGGCCTATCTCAACCACATGCAACAAATGCAACAACGATACCCTTTGGACATAGATGACATGTTTGAACACTTACACATAGGTCCAAGACATAGGTGGCACCTCAACCCGGCGTAGTTATAGCAATTACTGCACCCGCCACTCTAGGTACATATAGAGCATCTTCCGCCTGGAGACCCTATCAAACCATCAATGCCTAGGGTGGACCCTATCTTCATCTCCGTGCATAGGGCTGATCCCTTTGTGCCAGTGCCCATAGAGCCAGATCCGGAGCACACAGATTTTCTAGGATGTCCGAGTTATAACACCCATGGTAATGGAGACCATAATCATTTCATCAACATGATCTCCATTGACCTAACCACACCCATCCATGATCCAGCCGACCCAACATGGTCATTGTATCTAGATCTAGATGCTATCGACTGGGATCGCGCTGACACACCACCATCCCCATCAGAGTACTGGCCTTGTGGAGGAATGTTCCATTTCACCCCAGGATAGACTCAGGATGTCTTCCATGCTGAAGAGGAACCTGATGTTCCAAACGATGATCTAAATTCAGCAAACGATATCCATTTGATCCCAACTCCACACCAGTTGGAGGATGGATCCCACATGTCGATCGAGGAGACGACTGACGTAGACATCGGCTCAGATCCAATGAATTTGCAAATCATCAAGCTGGGGATAAGTTTATCCCCTGAAGAGCGAGCTGACTACATTGCCCTTCTCAAAGAGAAGAAGGAGGTTTTTGCATGGTCATACAAGGACATGCCGAGACTAGACCAGCAGCTAGTCATGCATAATTTAATGCTTGATCCGACAATCAAGCCAGTAAAGCAAAAACTACGTAAGATGCACCCAACAATGGCCTTAATGGTCAAAGATGAGTTACAAAAGCTATTGGATGCACAGTTTGTCATCTGCGTGGATTATCCACCATGGTTGTCTAACATGGTTCCCATCAAGAAGCCCGACGGGAGGATTTGCATATGCACCGATTTTTGAGATCTAAATAAAGTGAGTCCTAAGGATGATTTTCCCTTTTCGAGCATCGACGCATTGGTAGACGCTACAATGGGCCACGAAATGCTTTCCCTCATGGATGGTTTCTCAGGATACAATCAAATTCGTATCAATCCTGAGGACCAACTAAAAATGGCGTTCACAATGCCTTGGGGGACATTTTGCTATAAGGTCATGCCTTTTGGCCTTAAAAATGCCAGTGCCACCTACCAACGTGCCATGACATACATCTTCCATGATTACATGCACAAAAATTTGGAGGATTACATGGATGATTTGTTGGCCAAATCTCTTTTGTGCCCAGATCATCTCGATGACTTAAGCAAGATCCTCGATCGCCTCATGGAGCATAAGGTCAGACTAAACCCCAAGAAGTGTGTCTTTGGCATCACATCTGGAAAGCTCTTGGGTTACATAGTCTCTAAATGAGGAATCGAGGTAGACCCACACAAAGTCAAGGCAATCCTTGAAATGCCTCCCCCAACTACCATCAAGCAGCTCAGGAGTCTGCAGGGAAAGGTCGCATCGATCAAGCGCTTCATAGCGCAGTTATCTGACAAGTGCCGACCCATGAATAAATTATTGCATAAGGGGGTCACATTTCATTGGGATGACGAGTGCCAGTTAGCCTTTGATGACATTAAATAGTACTTGGCTTCACCGCTAGTATTGGCACCACCTAGACCAGGAGTGTCATTCTATTTATACATCTCAACTACTGAGGTGGCACTGGGTGCCATGCTATCCCAAAAAATGAACTTCACAAAGAACAGGCTACATACTATCTTAGCCGCACCCTGGTCAGTTATGAACTTAACTATGCATACGTTGAGAAGCTCTGCTTGGCAGTGGTGTTTGCTACCAAAAAGCTATGCCACTACATGCTCGGTCATACGACGTATGTTGTGTCTAAGGAGAATCCATTGCGATACATGATGAGTCATACTTATCATAGTAGCCGCACGGCGAAATGGATCATGTTGTTGACGGAGTTTGACATAGATTTCATTGGACAGAAATCCATAAAAGGTCAAGTCATCGCCGATCAACTGGTAGAGGCTCCTCTTGAAGACGATCAACCTCTGACCATAGAATTACTGGATGATGGGGTTTTTCATGTTTTAGAATCGCCAGATTTTGATGAGCCTGAGTCACAGGCTGACATGACCCTATTCTTTGATGGTTCTAAATGTGAGCAAGGAGGTGGCATGGGAATTGTATTCTTCACTCCACAAGGGGCTCCAATGCCTCTGTCATTTAAATTAGACTTCCCGTGCACCAACAACAATGCAGAATACGAAGCCTTGCTCATAGGTCTTCAGACAACAATCACCATGAACATTAAACATTTAAACATCTTTGGTGATTTGTTGTTGATTGTCAATCAAGTAAAGGGGATTTTCCAATGTAAATGTCCAGTTCTACAGGCCTACAAAGCCCTTGTGGACAAATTCTTGGCACAACTTGAATGGTATGACATCGAGGCACTCCCTCGATCATCGAATCATTTTGTAGATACTATGGCCTCCTTGGGGTCATTAATCCCGCAAGACCCTTCTGGTGAAATGACAACCATTCAAGTTAAAACATTATCGCAATCTGCGATGGAGCGTGCAAGCTCTGACCTGACGCCAAGAATCCACCTGATCCAGATTGAACCATCTCCGGATAGGTTCTCTCGAATCCATGATTGTCTGACTCGAGCCAACTGGGGGTCCTTGTTCTCCCCGACCCCTCTTAATAGCAACACAACGTTGTTTTTACAAGTTCTTTCCCACTCAACTTTTTCTAGGGATGGACTTCAAGAGGGATTGGCCATTCATACTATCCAGGTTTTTGATCAGCAGGATTGGTACACACCCATTAGGGATTACCTCAAGCTAGGTAACCTCCCACTTGGATTGACACAAGCCACGAAAATATCATTCAAATAGAAAGCGGCAAAGCATGTCTTGTTAGGAGACATTTTGTATCGTCAGAGCTATGAAGGAATCCTCCTCCGTTGCTTGGACCAGCAAGAGTCCGCTTGGGCGATCACCCAAGCACACGATGGTACATGTGGTGGCCACTTCAGCGGTATGGCCATCGCAAAGCGCATTCTTCGCATGGGTTATTATTGGCCATATTTAGAGCGAGATTGTTGCACATATGTGAAGAAGTGCGTGAAGTGTCAACACCATGCTAATTTGACACACGTACCTTCTCAGGCCTTGCAACCGATCCAATCGGTTTGGCCTTTTTCGTAGTGGGGCTTTGACCTAATCAAAAATATCTCCCCTGCATCGTCTGGTCATCACACGTTCATCCTAACGGCCACAAAGTATTTTACCAAGTGGGTGGAAGCAATTCCGTTAACCTCTACGACTGGATCCCGCATTGCGGAGTTTATTTTGCATAACATCATATGTCATTTTGGTATTCCATCCAAGATCCTATCAGATAATGGGACACCATTCAAGAACAAAGATGTGCATGCTTTGACCACAAAGTACAAAATTCAGCACAGTTTTTCAACACCCTATTATCCGTAGGCAAATGGGCAAGCAGAGGCATCAAACAAAATGCTAGTCGCCATTCTCAAAAAGACAGTCGTAGACAATCATAAGGATTGGCACATTCAGATCCCGCTTGCCCTATGGGCTTATCACACCAGCATCCGGACGCCCACTAGGGCAACTCCATTTTTGTTGGTGTATGGCTCCGAGGCAGTCATGCCTCTTGAGTTGGAAATCCCTTCCCTGCGCATTTCAATGCAAGAGTTCATCGATGATGACACTATGCGGCAGGCCCGGTTAGACCAACTGACGTTGCTCGATGAACGATGCGTTAATGCTCTCGAGCATTTGCGTATCTATCAAGAGCGACTTAAGAAAGCATACAACATGAAGGTCCACCTAAGGGAATTTCAGGTTGGTGACTTGGTCTTAAAAGAGAACCAACAGAATTCTAATTTGTCGTCCCATCTACGAGATAAGTTCATGGCAAACTGGTTAGGTCCTTATGTCATTGACAATAGAATAGGACCTGGAACATACCGGCTTGCCTCTCTTGAAGGAATCAAGGAAACAGAACCCTTGAACATCAGTCATTTGAGGCCATTCCACATCTAGAGAGCCATAGTCCAACCAAAAGCTCCAAGGATTCCCACAATCGCTTGGTCAACCCAAAAAGCTCCAAGGATTCCCATAATCGCTTGGTCAACCCAAAATGCTCCAAAGGTATCTATAAACCCTTTGGTCAAGCCAAAAGCTCCAAGGATTCTCATAATCGCTTGGTCAACCCAAAAACGCTCCAAAGGTATCCATAAACCCTTTGGTCAACACCAAAAGCTCCAAGCATTACCATAATTGCTTGGTCAAAATAAATATTCAAAAACACACAAAAACAATAAAATCATCAAAAATCACAAAAATATTGCATTTCAATTCCATGCATACTCATAAAAATCAAAATACAAAAATATAGGTTGCATTAGGCATCACATCCATACATTGCATATTTACTAGGTCATACAAGTCAACAGCACCATAGACTGTCATTACTTGGCAAATTCCCTCATTTTCCACATCAAATCCATTTTCATAAACGCATACATCCAGAATAACACCATCGCCATTTTCTTTTAGCATAGTCAGTTGTCTCCTAATGTATATAGGGTTTTCGTCATTCAGTTGTCTTTAAATTTCTAGCCAACAATTGTACACAGTTAAACAAATTTTACACGGGAAAGTTTTACTTGGATCACACCTTGTTACGTAACATCCCCACACAAATTAAAACACATAAAATAATTCCTAAGTTGTGTGAATGCAAGAGAAACCTACAAAGCAGTCTAGGGTACCATAGGTGAAAAATTAGCCTGTTCATCCCCCTATGCGAATGGTTCCAGAATGCTGAGAATTGACAAAAGGACGAGCTCCTCCCTATCCATTCCACATCATAAATAGTGGTTTTCACCACTCCCACAAATCCCAATCATAGTTGGTCCCCAAAGTTGTAAGGATTCGTACTACACGTCCCTGCCAAGGATGGGTAGTCATCCCCAAGACCTAAAAGGATCAACGCCATTCAAAAACAAAATTCCAACAAACCATCATCACAACCATCTCCACTCATATTTGGTCTCAAAGTTGTAAGGATTCGTACTACACACCCCTGACAAGGATGGGTAGTCATCCCCAAGGCCTAAAAGATCAATGCCCTTACTTCCATATTGACATCATCCCCTTTGGTTCCCAAAGTCGTAAGGATTCGTACTACACGTCCCTGCACAGGATGGGTAGTCATCCCCAAGGACAACAGGATCAAGGCCATTCACAAGCTCAACCTTACAAAGCTCAAAATGCAAAATCACATTAACAGTGGTTATCACCACTATTCAAAATCATTGCTCCAAAAAGAAAAACAAAGAGAAAAATAAATAGTGATTTTCATCACTATATAGACGAGCAAGTATCCCAAACCATTGAGCCAACACATAACCTGAACTTGAATCCCAACCACAAAAAAAAAATTAATTTGTCGAACTAGGGTAAAAATGAATTAAACAAAAATAAACAACAGTCAACTAGGGTTCACGCTACACTTTCCACTTAGTGGTACCCTATATTTTTTAACTTACAATTTAGATTTTGGTTTCCTTCAACGAAGTTTTTAAGTTATGTTCTAAACTAAGTTTCTAAGTTCAGTTTTCAACTACACTTTTGATCTATGTTTTAACTAGGGTTAAATTCCATTTTTAGTTAAGTGTTCATAGACTAGGGTTTTCATTTTTAAACCATAACCAACCACAAAAACAAAACAAAACAAAAAAACATAAGAAATAAGCAAAATGCGATTTTCCAATTGCAACAAAAAGTTATAAAGAGGACAAGTACTCACGGGTATCGCTTCATCTCCACCGCTCAATCTAGTGTGTGCACTCATGGTCACAAGAAAATTTTGGTAGTGCTTCACTTCGCAGAATTGACCTCCTCCTCCTTAGAGCTCCAAATCACCCAGAAAAACAAATGCAAATGAGCCCAAAAATTAGTTTTGGCATTTAAATAGAATTTTTGAGCTTGTACTCGTTCCACCTTGGGGTGTGCTCTCTGGTTAGCACTTGTACCACCCTAGGAAAAATACCAAATAGGAATTCATCCCACCTTGGGACGAATACAGAGCCAAAATTTCAAAAATAGCAAAAAATGCACAAAAATGCACCAAAACAAGCTCTAAAAGTGTCTGATCAAATTGCTTTTGCACTAGACATTCTGGGCATGCAAAACCTATGTCGGGGTCACAAATCCTCACTATCGTACTCCCTAAGAATGCTACTATAGCCGGACCACTCCATGAGAAGCCAGATTTTTTAGAATTTCATCCCCAAATGGCGTCACCAAAACGGGTCAAAACCCATCCAAAAATAGCAATAACATTGCCGAATGAAGGTGCTTTGGTGCCTAACATTCTTGGCATCCAAAAAAGACATTGGGGTTATAAATTGTCACTATCCTACTCCCTAAGAAGGCTACCATAGCTGGACCACTCCATGGGAAGATGGATTTTTGTCAATTTCATCTCCAAAATGCATCACAAAAAGGGTTAAAACCCACCAAAAATAGGTCAGAATGTTCGAAAATTGCTTTCACATTCAATGGTAAACAACTTAAGGCACCCTTACCTAAGTCATCTTGGGTCAAGCGACTCATCACTTTTCTCATGTTGGTCATTCCATCATCGATTCATCGCTTGAGGGGGTAGTCACACTTAGTCGCCAATCAACAACAACATACCCAATCATGGAAATGACACGCATTCAAAGGATCATTGAAAAATACAATCGCACCCCTACTTGGGGCAGCAAACAAGCAATTATCACAATTTGATCAAACACTTGGCATTCATGAATCATGAACTCAAGGTTCCCACAAACAAAAGGTTGCGCCATTTTCCTATTCATGACTGATCAATGTCCAAGCTCAAGTAACACCTCACCGAACAAGGTTAACACTTGATTTAAGTTCCTTAGCTCGTCAGAAGCAAGGATTCAAGAATGCGTGCCCTTTCCATACTTGGGGAATCAAGAGTTGGTTAGGTTATTGAGAAACCCTAATCATTAGTGCTTTGGTTATCTATTTTTGCTCGATTGTGCACCTTGCACAATGCTTCCCAAAAAGGGGCATCTATAGACACCAAAACAACACCAATCCGATTACGTGACAACAAGCGCTGATCACATTGACACAAACAGCCCCAAGGGCAGCCCCCAGAGGTTAAATAATGGTCCTAACCACTTCCAAAAGTAGTTTTAGAGGTCATAGGTCAATTTGGCACCTTTTTGGCACCTTGCTCTCTGCTCGTCCCACCCCGAGACGAATACAAACTGGCACTCGCCCCACCTAGGGATGAATAGCAGCATTCACCCCAGGGTGAGGCGAATAGCAAGTTTGACTAGCAAAAAGTCAAACCTTAGTAACTCCGCTAGTTAACTGAGGCTTTAGGCCATGTAATTGTGAGGAATAGCTTTTATTCAAGAAGAGAGACTTCAGTGATGAGTGTCTTTATTTTAGAAACCTCATGCAAGAAGCTTTTTTATCAGAGAGTTAGCTTTTCTTTGAAAATAGGATAGTTAACTCAAGTGGTGCCCTTGCATGTGCAATTCAAACAAGGAGACCCTAAGGTCTATAAATTGGGGAGTTTTCCCACCCAAAAGATATACAGAGAAGGAGCATTTGAGCAACGAAGTGCTGCCCATTTACCTAACTGCGATTTGTGCTTTTACATCCTTAATCTCTCATTCGAAAGGGAGGTTATTGGGTGACTATTGGAAGCGCAAATCTGGACCCCAAAACCCAATTTTTTGCCACAACTATCCACCAAATTTGTTGACAACACCCCATAACTATTTTTGGACCCATCCCAAGTGGATTGGTGCCAAAACAGTGCCTCAAATGGTGGGCATCCTGCCCCCGGGTGCTCCCCAAACTATCATAGTGCTAATCGCCCCACCCCGAGATGATTAGAAATCTGTGATAGATTTATTTGTTTTTTCTTTTGCATTTGATTCTAGATAGGTTAAATAGGTTACAGTTCAAATTTCATTTCATTATGAGTAGTTTTGACCAGGTTATTGCTATTTCCCGCTTTCACTAACTTGTAGATGCCATCTTCAAAATATGGATTCTAGAGGAAAAATTGGAGAAATCTAAGCATCTGGGTCTTCCCAAAATTCCCCCAATTAGCTAACCCCAAATTTTTAGGTCTTTTGGAGCTTCCTAAGTAGGACATTGAACAAGGTGCTTTCTGGCCAATTCTCACAGTCCTATTCGTCCCACCCTGGAGCGAGTACAAATCTGGCAGGCCAGAATCATGCATTTTGCACATTACTAATTCCATTTCTTTGAATGTAGGTTTTCGATAGCAGAGGAGCACGAAAGAGCAAAGAATCACATACAATAGCGGTGGTGATATTTTGGTCTGCCCATCTTACATGTGGGCATGCGGAAGAAGGATTATTATCCATGGATCTTGTGACAAGAAACACATTTGACTCTCCTATCCCCTAAAAAGGAAGGAGACATATTGTAACACAATTTATAAAGCGTATCAATAAAGAGATTACCATATTTCATATTGCTTTTATCTTGTGTCGATTTGCATATGTTCTTTCTTGTTCTTTTCTTGTGGCATATTCCTTTTTGTTTCCGTATCCTCGTTCTTTCACAAGGATACAAACAATGCACAAATGAGGAACATATGAAACATGAAACAACATAGGTAAGAAGAGAATAAGATACCAATGGGGTCAAGAAAAGGTTTCTTCAATGGACGTTTCTTCTCATATCATATGTTTGGACACAAGGCTACACAATGCAAGACACATGAAAGACATGGATATGGAAATTTTAGAAATGGACATCTCTTTCAAGGGTATTGCTACTCTTGTAATCAGTTTGGGCAATAAATTATAGGGTACATGACAGGAATGGATATGGCTTCACTAGGAGGAACTTCAAGATATTTGCACCTTCAAGGAACCAAAAAATTAAGTGTTATAAGTGCAATAATGTTGGGCATATGGCTAATTAGAGTAGACCAAAATTTCTAGAGATAAGCAAGAACAAGAACATTCAGAGGAATCAGAAGGATCAGTTGAGGAAGGTGGAAAAAGGTAAATATTAGTGTATGCTGGGAGTAGAGATACTCCCACCCCAAAATTAACCACCTCAAAGAGAGGATGTTGGGGAGGGGCTAAACTAAGAGTCTCATATTTAGCCCTAATCCCCAAAGGTGGCCCTTTTAAATTTATGTCAAAGGGGCATATATTTGAGTTAGAAGGAGAGCATTTGGTCAGGGGGAGTAGAACAAAAAAACATAAAATAAATGGTTTAAGTAAAATGGGTTGCCATCAATGACAAAGGGGGATATTGTTGGAAATATGAGCAAGTTTTGTTGTCATTGATGTCAAGAGGTTGATGTCCAAGTTTCATCATCATTAAGGTGATCAAGTGGTTTTTCAAAATGGCCTAAACAGATTGAAGACCCAAGGAAGGAGAAGTAGGTTTAAAAGGAAATAATAATATTATAATATTTTATATTATAATAATACAGGTTAAAGGTTGAGTTGAAGAAAAACAAGGGTCAAGGATTTATTAAATTATAAATCCTCAAAAAGATCCATTTGGAAGATTTTAAAGATTATAATTTAATTTATTTAAATTTAAATATTTTAACCTTAGGTTAAAATTAAAATTTAAACAAATAATAAGGCGCCAAATTTTAAAAGTTAAATTTGAATTAAAAATTGAATTTCCTAAGTCACCGATATATTGGAGTGCAAAAAATATGGTATAAAAAGGGCAAAGATTTTAATTAAAAATCATCCATGCGAATTGTATGCCCAAAGTGTAAAGAATTTGTGCACTACATTCATAAAAGGAGTAATAAAAAATTTGCATATGTTACACGTTGAAGGGAAGATGTGGTGATAAATTAAATTGGAGCACCAAGAAAGTCTCAAGGTGTTTGGTAGTGCAAGTGGTAGTCAAGGTCTGCGTTAAGGCATTTGTGAGGGTGAGATTGCAGGTTCGATTCATGCGGTTGTGTTTTGCAAAGGAAAAGCATTTTTCGTTTGCGCTAGTGGGAGAAGAGACAAGGAACTTAGAGGATTTCATGCAATTTTATTTTCATGTGGGAACGTAGCCCAGCTAGTGGATGTGCTTTATGCTAAAGGTGTTTGGAAAGGTGAGGTCATGTGTTTAAATTTTTCCAGAGACAATTTTTGTTGGGTAGAATTAAAAGGTATGCTTCTCACGTTTTAATTTGTCCAAAGGTTTTTGACATTTAGAAATTGCATTAGAGGGTTGCATGAGATTTAAAAAGGATTTTGTGAGTTTGCTGAGGGAGATATAAGGTATAATAAAATTAAAATATTTAATTTTAATTTTTGGTGATTAGAATCTATTTTATAAAGTAGGAGTGTTAAGGTATGCAAGGAATAATGTATTGTGTATATTTTTTTTTATTTGTGGAAAACATCCCAAAAGGGATGCCACTTTCGGGTAAGACCCAAGGAGGCAGGGGTATCCATTCCGCAAAAACATGCCCAGGACTCGGACCTGGCCTACCACCTTTGACATACTCAAGGAGCAAACAAACACACAAAACCAATATAAAAATAAGTAAATAACAACAAAAATAATAAAATAAAATAAAAAACATGCTCCTTGAGTGTGTCAAAAACAAAAGCACAACCAAACACACACACAATAAGATAAAAGAAACCACAACATGAACCACATAGAAAAACACAAGAACCACATAACAAAACACAAACAAGACAAAAACAACAGAACACTACAAAGACATAACCAAAAAAAACATGAAAAATAAACACAACCAAAACCTAAAATATTAAAAAAATAAAAATAAAAAACAACCAACAACAGACAATAAACAAAAACAAAAAACATAGAAAACACTCACACAAAAAAACACGAATTAACACAAACAAAGAGAAACACAAGAACAAGAACGACAAAAAAAACAAGAACAATAACAAAAAACATAAAAAAGAAAACACAAAACAACAAAAACACAAGAACAACAAACAACAACACAAAGAACACAAAAACAAAACAAAACAAAAGAACACACACACCTTAAAAAACTAAACAAAAAAACAAAAAGAAAAAAGAAAAAAAAATTGAACATAACAATGACCTATCTAGACCAGAAGACTATTAAGGCAAGAAACAACAGAGGAAACAAAAGAAAGAAAAGATTGAGCTAGGGAACTAAAAAAACTTGAATGAACCAAAGAGAAGCAAAAAAAAAGCAAGAAGAAACTAGGTACCTTCAGAACTGGAGCCATCCAAAGAAATGATAGAAAGAAGAGCTTCCCTAATTTGCGAAGCCCACCATCTAGGAGGGTGGCCATAACAAGTAAGATCACCTTTGTCCAAAGCCCAATTAGCTAAAGCATCAACACTCTTGTTTTGATCTCTGACCACATGATTGTAATCAACTTTCAAAAATCCCATCTAGATTAATTGAATCTTCTCAATAATTCTTTTTATTCTCCAATCAACCTTATGATTCTTGGAAGGAGTCTTCAAAATATTAATCATAAGTTGAGAGTCAGACTCAACTAACACCTTTTCCCATCCAACCTTAGTAGCCTCCTGAAGGCCTCTGAGGATACCATACCCCTCAACAAGGTTATTGGAAAGAATACCCAAATTCTTAGCAAAAGTAAAAACCAGGGAGCCATCTGAAAGTCTACCAATTCCTCCCACATTGGCTTTTCCAGGGTTCCCTCTAGAGGCTCCATCAAGTATTGACTTTTCCAAAATCCTTAGGAGGAGGTTGCCAATTTCTTGTCCTATCCATCTTACTAATACTCACATTCCCTTTAAGTTGGTTGCCCTTAGAAGATTTAATCTTCAATATTTGCATCACTTGATCCCATATTTGGTGGGAGTTTTGGGGGTGATTAAGGAGTTGATGGACTGATTCAACTAAGTTGGCTATGGTATTTTTCCAAATATAGTGAATATCCTTCCTATCTTGATTAAAAATTTGGTTGTTCCTTTCATTCCAAATATTCCAAAGAAGAATGGTAGAACCCATCCAAACTAATTGCCTAATAAAATGATCAACACCCTCTTGATTAGGCCAATCCCTCCAAAGTTGTTCAAAAGTAAAAAAATTGGACCACTGTAAGCCAAGTAAAGTGGCCATTCTCCTCCATAGCTCAGAGGCTAAAGTACACTCAATAAAAATATGGTTGAGAGTTTCTACATTCTCTTCACACATTTCACATCTAAAAGGGCCATGAAAACCACGCTTCATAAGTTGCTCACTAGTAAGCACCCTACGATGCAATAAAAGCCAATTAAAGAACCTCACCTTAGGCTAGATATTTTGAGCCCACAATTGAGAAAATATGTTAGAAGAATGGTTGGGATTATTATGGCATAAGGTCAAATAACCTTGAGCAACTGAATACTCACCCTTAGTAGTGTTGTTCCATCCAAAATAATATTTTTCATGGGACCAAGAGAGAGATCTCATATGAAGGATGCCTTGGATATCTTGTCTTTGCCTTTCTGGGATTTGAATAGGCCAGTCCTCAATAGGGATCCAATATCTACCAACCTTTGAATTACCAGTATGGTATCGACAATAATTAGCCACCTTTATCCAGTTAGCTCGGTGAAGCTCCTCCATCCAAGGCCTCCAATCGAGAAACTGAGTTATCAAAGGCTTGTGACCATCCCAAGAATCTATCCAAAAATTTACCTGTTGACCATTATGAATGATCCAAAATAAAATTTTCTTTATCAAATCCTCACCAGTATTAAGAACTGCTAAAATGGGAGAACCTTTGGTAGGAAGTTGATAGCGAACAAGGTCTTCAGGACTTTTGTTCTCAGCATATTTAGCACGAAGATTATTGGCCCAAAGAGCATTGGGGTTATGCAACATCCTCCAATATAATTTAGTAGCTAAATATTTTTTGTTATTAATAGAAGACCAGAATCCTAACCCCCTTTATTCTTAGGAAGACATAAAGTGTCCCATTTCACCAAGGCCCATTTTCTTTTCTCCTTAGTACCACTCCAAAGGAAACGATGATTGATTTGATCTAGTTCTCGAAGAACAACCTTTGGGATATTCAAAATGGAAGATACATAAATAGGAATAGCTTGAAGGACTGATTTTACCAAGGTGATTCTACCCCCAGAAGAAAGCCACCTGTTGGTCCACTTTCCAATTTTCTTCTTGACTTTGTCCAACAACCAATTCCAATCTTTATTTTTCTGCCTTTGAATATTTATGGGAATACCTAAATAAGTGATTGGAAGGGAGGTCTTCTTATATCTTAATTTATCCAAGACCATGGATTCCTATCTAGTAGAGCAGTGAAAGAAAATAACTTTAGATTTGTCTTCATTGATCAATTGCTCGATAGCCTTAGAAAAATAGCTAATGATTTGCTTAATATTAGAAGCTTCCTTAATTGTAGCTTTACCTAAAAGAGTAGAGTCATCCACAAATTGAAGATGAGAGATAGGTCTAGCTCCATGAGCAATGGTAACTCCCTCAAGGGTTTTGTTTTCCCTCTTTTTGGTTATAGTCCTACCCAAGCATTCGGCAAGAATGATGAATAAATAAGGGGATAGCGGGTCACCTTGCCTAATACCTCTGGAAGCTGGGAATGACTGAGAAGGCCTGCCATTGATAAGAACTAAGTAGGAAATTGAAGAGATACATCCCATAATCCAATCCATCCAATCCTTAGAGAAACCAAATTGCCTCAAAACTTTGATAAGGAAGTGCCAATCCACTTTGTCATAAGCTTTGGATAAGTCTAACCGAATGAACATGGAAGGAGATTTTTGCATATCCATGGAATGGATGGCTTCCAGAGCAAGAACTATCTCATCTACTATTTGATGTCCTTCCACATAACCCCCTTGCCCTAGGGAAATAATCTTATGCAAAAGAGGCTTCAACCTTTCTGCCATGATTTTAGTAATGATTTTGAGAAGAACATTACATAAAGCAATAGGTCTAAAAGCTGAGATATGATCAACCTCTTGAGATTTTGGAACAAGAGTAATATAAGTTTTATTGATAACCTTCAAAATTTCTTTGGCTTTCCTGGATTCTTCCACCACCTCTAATAAATCAACATGAAGGATATCCCAAAACTCTTGGTAGAACTCAATGGGAAAACCATCAGGACCTAGGGTTTTCCCTTTTTGCATTTTAAAAACTACCTGTTGAAGCTCATTGATAGTAACAAGAGCAGTCAAAATAGAGTTCTCCTCAAAAGTGATAAGAGAAGGGATTGCTTGAAGAACATTTTGTTGAGAAGTTGAGTCAAGAGGAGTAGCAACAAAAAGATTGGAAAAGTAATCAACAACAATAGAGTTCATGCCATCCCAAGTATAAACAACATCTCCAGAATCTGATTTCAAGGAAGAAATAAAGTTGTGAGATCTTCGAGCTAGAAGAGATTTGTGGAAGAAATTTGTGTTTCGATCTCCTTCTTTGAGCCATTGAATTCTAGATTTTTGCTTCCATAAGATTTCTTCTCTTTTTCCCATTCCTCTAACTGAGTTGTGAGTTTAATTTCATCTGCACTTCTCTTCTCTGTGAGGCCATCTAAATGGATTTTCTTATTCAAATTTTCAATATGAGCAATAACTTCATGTTTTTTTATGAACATCCCCAAACTCTTTCCAGTTCCAAGTCTTGATTTTGGATTTAATGTATTGCAGTATTTTGGCAAAATAGAACATCTTAGTCCCATGCCTAGGTTTACCTTCCTTCCACCATTTTTGCACATGAGGTCTAAAGGAAATGTCTCTAAGCCACATTAATTGAAAATGAAAAGGAGAGAAACTCACATTGGTTTTCCACATTTCCACCATGACTGGCCAATGATTCAAACCAACATTATTAAGAGTCTTCACTTTAGGAATGTGACCATGGATTAAGAAATTTTCAGAGAGCAAAAACCTATCCAATCTCTCCATTATACAAGCTAAGCCTTACCTTCTATTAGACCAAGTCATAAGGCCATTATCTGGTTGGATGTCCACAAGATGGAGGTTTGCAATATATTCGCTCATGAGGTCAGTGCTTTTGTCCAAATTTCTATTTCCCCCACTTTTCTCATCCAGAGAGAGGATGGTATTGAAATCTCCTCCGATCAAGATCCAAGCTTCAGGAAAATGAGAGATAATATGAGTTATATCCTTCCACTATCTTCTTTTTTCCTCTAAAGCATTCGAAGCATAAATAGTAATGTAGAGCATAATTTGGTTGGAATGTCTACTTTGAATAGCTATAGCCAACAGACCCCAACTACAAACCATATGGTGAATAACTACCTCTTTTGGGTCCCAAAGACAAGCAATGCCACCAGAAGTCCCCTGGGAACTGAGGGAAACCACTTTTCTAGATGGCCAAATTTTACTAGCAATTGAGTCCATATCCTCCATTGAAATATTTTTTTCTTGAAGGAAAATAAGATGTGGATGATTTATCTGAATCATTCTTCTAATTTCATTTTGTTTTGAAAGACTTCCTTTGAGTCCTCTAATATTCCAAGTGATGATATTCATTAATACCAAGGCTAAAAAATTTGGGAAGGGCATTAATCTTACCTTCCTCTAGAAGTTTTTCACCTTCTTTTACCATATGATATTGATTGGTCTTGCGACCTGCTTTTTGATTAGAATCCATCTTTAGTTTTTTTTTCCTTATTTCTTGAATTATTCCAATTGAATCTAAGATGACTTCTAACCTTGAATAATGCTTGTACACAGCCAAAATTTTACTAGAGGGTTCAACGGAGTCTATATTGGGACATGTATTATTTGAAGTTTTGACATTTAAAAGATTGTTTTTCTTGTGTAAATTTTTGCTCTTTTTTTTTCTGTTGAAAACCTTTGATTTGTTGGTTTGTCTCTGAGTTCTTCCCTTCATATTTAAATTGTGTTTCTAATATCCGTGACTTGAAAAAACTCAAAAAAACAAAAACAGCAACAAAATAAACCCCCCGAGGTTAAGGTAACGTTTCCATTATTTCCTCTTCCTCACTTGGGAAATCATTTATGGAAAGGATTTCAAACATATTAGCAAATGACTTTGATTGATCCTTCATAATTAGTTTTTTTTTAGTGTTCTTATTGTTAGGCATTTGGGAACCTGCTGAGTTTATATCTTCTTTATTTTGATCAGGAATTTTATTTGGGAAAGCACTAGCCAAATGACCATATTCATGGCAAATTATACAACGAATGGAATGTTCTCATAGTCCACTACTTTCTCCCAAGTGTCTTCACCAAATTTTAATGTGATCTTTTTAGGTAGGGGTTTGTCAAAATCCATTAAAAAACAAATCCAAGAATAAATAATATGTTCAAAATTTTTAGTATAATCAACATTCATCATAAAAGTTTCTAAAGAGTTTCCAATTTAAGAAAAATAGTAGGATTCTAAAATTCAATAGGGAGGCCAAAGAGTCTAACCCAAACGGGATCTAAAGAAGGCATCTCTTCTTCGGATTTAAATTTAGTATGCCAGGGCTTCATGAAAAGCCTTGCCCTTCCAAAAAATCAAGGACCCCCTTGAAAATTTTTCTCTCTATCTTCAATATTAGCAAATAAAATAAGAAAATAACCATTTGGATAAATAGAGATTTGTAACTCACCTTTAGTTTTCCAACTTTTTGCAACCCAGAATTTGAAAGCATATAGGCTCGAATGAAAACCCACGAACCGACAAATTAGTCCCCTTTTTTCCAAATCTTTAATGCCAGTCTGAATGTTATCCATATCAAGCTTAACAATAGGAGTTCCATAAACTACTTTAACACATCCTGACTCCATTTTTGTGGGATCAATCTTAGGCATTCTTATAGGTTTATGGGAAGCCCTAATATTGATATTAGCATTGGGCTGAGGTTGTCCACCACGGAGGGCATCCCCAAAATTCATTTTTGGGGCTGAGTTTTCGAAATTATTACCCTTGATAGGGGTTTTCATAGTAAAATTATTTTGTGGGTGCATCTTAGCACTAGATTCACTTGAGATATGAGCCATTTTTTTATCAACTTCTTGAAACTTGTTTTGTGATCTCTTTAATCTACATTGTGCATTTTGAAATAAAGCTACATTGTGATAATTATTTTTGATAGGATAAATATGGTGCATAAAGAAAATTATTGTGAAAGTTAGTTATTTTAATATTTGCTAATTATTTTTGAAGTTTGGAGATTATAAGGTGTACTTGAGATTTAATATTTTTGTATGGTGAAATAATTTTTGAGGGAAATATTTGAGTGAAGTTTTTGAGAAATATTGTTGTTATCTAACATTAAAATTGGCAAAGAGGAGTTGATTGTGATTAAGATATATTTTGAAGACATATCTCCATTAAAACAAAAGGTATGGGCATATCTTCCTTGTGAGTGAAATATTTATGGATTGAATGTTGTGAAATAAAAATTTGGAGTGAAAAGGATTGTTTGATAAGCATTGTTGGAAATGTTTGAGTGAGTTTTCATGTGCATGATTGGTGAATGTTTGTGAGAACATTGAGTATGAAATTGAAAACTATATTGAGCTAGGGTTTATGAAAGATCATGAGTATCATTGTTATGTGAAATTCATAACTATCTTGAGCTAGGGTTTGTGAAATATCATGAGTATCATTGTTATGTGAATTTGGAATAATCTTGATTCAAGGTTTGAGTTTGATAGTGTTTGTTTTTGGAAGCATAGTGAAACACTTGGTTAGGGTTTGAAAGCAACTTTGTGTTTCATTGAGTGAATGGTTGAGTGAAGTTGGGTGAGCATTATTGATTGAATGCCTTGGAGTGATAGTTCAAGTTTTGTGAAACAAATTGTTCTTTATTTTGAATTATTTTGAAAGAGAGTTTGGAAGTGATTGAGTGTTTTGTGATTGTGAAACATATTGAGTCTCTAATCATTATCTATATGTTTTTGTGGTTAAACAAGATCTGATTGAAACTTATTTTGTGATATTGAAGAGGTTTTTTGTAATATATTGAGTTGATTTTTGTATGTAAGTTTTTTAGTTGATTTGAATAAGATTTTGTAAAATTTGTTGAGTATATTCAACAAGTTCTTGAGAGGACTTGTGGATAGATTTGAGGTAAGTCTTTGAGAAGACATGAGATCAGAGTTGATTGATTGATTTGTTCAAACTTTTATTTAAGGCTTGGGATAGATATAGCAAAGTTTATTTGTGATTGGATTAAGCTTTGTGTTAAGTATTGAGGATAAAATTGAGGATATATTTTGGTGCATGTTTGAGTACAAATTTATACCAGACCAGAGACAAACTTATGAGGAAATTTGTGCTAGACCAAAGGATAGTGTTTAGTGTAGATTTGAGACAGAGATAAAGTATATATGAGAGAAATATTTGGAGATGACAAAGAAGAGGATAGTAGTCTCTAGTGGATAGAGATATAATAGCCAGGTCAATGAGTATAGAGGTCTTCTAAGTGACGACATGGGTTTTTAGTGGAGAGAGATCCACAAGCTAGTGTAGTGGAGGCAGTAGTATTCTAGAGGATCACCAGTCAAAGAAGAGGAGAAGGTGTTCTCCTGTGGATAGATATCCACAAACCAGCAAAGGGGAAAGAGTTCTCTTATGTATTGGTATCTCCTTTGGATATATTTCCATAAACATTGTAACAGGGAAGGATTCCCAAGAGATTTGTTGAGAAAAATTTAGTGAAATATTTTCTTCGTGGAGTAGCCTACATTGGGTGAACTAAATTAAATTGGTGTCTCTATTGTGTGTGATGATTTATGCATTCCTTTGATTACTACTGTTTATATTGCCACTGATATATTGGATAATATTGTTTGAGAAAAAAAGTAAAAAATGGTCTTATACTATTGACCCCCCTCTCAATATAAGCTTATTTTCCTCATTAACATTGTGCCTCTTAAATTTCCTAGACTCATAATTAATAATTACATCATCTTGGGTCAAAACCCCACCTAACCCTTCAATTGATGCATGTGTACAAACTAAAAATTTATTGCTAGGATCAAGCAATTATAGGATTCATGCAATCGTTAACCTTTCTTTTAAAATTTGAAAAGCCTCTTCACATTGATCTGTCCACTTGAATATTTTCTCTTTTTTGGAGGTTGGTAATGGGTTGAGCAATTTTTTAGAACACTTTGATGAACTACCTATAATATCCTATAATTCCCATAAAAATGTGCACCTATGAAACATTACTAGGTGTTGGGTAATCCATAATTGCTTCAATATTATGGGTCTATTGCAATTCCCTCTATAGAGACAATATGTCCTAGATATTTTACTTGTGGAGTATAAAACTAATATTTAATTAACTTTCCATATAATTTATTCTTTCTGAGAATCTCTAGCACATTTCTCATATGATGATCATTCTCCTCTTTGCTTTTGGAATAGATCAAAATATCATCCAAAAATTGAAGTATAAAACTATCCAAATGCTCTCTAAAAATGTTATTCATGAGGTTCATAAATGCATTTGAGGCATTGGTTAGCCCAAAAAGTAAGACAATTAATACAAAATATCCATACGTTATTCTAAAATCTATTTTATAAGTGTCTTCCTCTCGAATCCTTAACTAATGATACCTAGATATCAATTTTATATTAGAAAATATGGTTGATCATTTCAATTGATCAAAAAAATCATCAATTATTCGTAATTAATACCTATTTTTAACAGTAACTTTATTTAGCATTCTATAATCTATGCACATCCTTAATGTATCGTCTTTCATTTTTACAAAAAAGATAGGAGATCCCCAATGTGATACAGTTGGTTTGATTAGATCTATTTCTAGTAAATATTGAAGTTGCATTTTGAGCTCCCAAAGTTCTATGGGTGTATTTCTATAAGGATATCTTGAAATTGGTGCAACACCAGGAAACAACTCAATTGAAAATTCAAATTCCCTTCAAGAAGGTAAACCCGATAGATATTTAGGAAACACATCTTTAAAAGCTCCCAACACTAGATGTTTATATAAAATACCAAATTCCTTTGAAGTCTCCTCTTTTTTATTCAACTTAACTATGAAGATCATAGCATTCTTCATAATAACCTTTTTAATCTACATTGCAGTCAATAGGTGTGGTTTAACTTCTTTTCGACCACAATTAATTCTATTTCTCTGGTTAGATTCATCCATGAATTCCACCCATCTCTCTTCAAATTTTAAAAGAGCCTTATGCACTTTTAACCAATAAAATCCTAAAATGATGTCAAACGCATGCAAAGGTGCTACATACAAATACCAGTTGGTCTTTCCTTGTGGCAAGGACATATCAGGTTCAAATAAGCATTGGTTAACATGGTAGGTTTTCCCTGAGCCATACTCTAGCTTCCAACCATTCGCTAAAAATCTATGTCCAATAGTAAATCCCTCACTAATCTAGATGAGATAAAGCTATCAGTTGACCAGCTATCAATCAAAATTTGTACATTTTTATAAAAAAAATTACCATTCATTAAGAAAAGAGTAATTTGGCCATTGATTTTTGAACTACTTATGGCCACATATATCCTGTGGCTAGTCTCTTCTAGGTATTTCAATGGATTATCAACTCTAAGAGGACATTTATTGGCATAATGGACTCCTTTACATACATAGCATCCATTTTGTGGAGTTGTATTTCCTCTATTATCATTCTCATTTTTGTTCATAAATGTATTTTTCCTAGCCCTCTCTTGACCTACTAGTTTTTTATCTTATCTTCTAGGAAAATATTTAGCATTTTTTGAACTTACCACCTTGGTAATTGGGTTTAATTTTGTCATTTTGCTTTTCCAGATATCCTCTTTTAGGTTTCTTATTTTGTTCCTTATCCTACCTCATAAAGCTAACACTTTTTCATTTTCTAAGTTCATCTATTTCCTTTTTGGATAGCTTTTGATAATTTAAATATGCCTTTCTCATTTCTTGATTAATTTCCTCTTTTCTTGCTAAATCAAATGTAGTATGCAAATTGACAAGATTATGCATGTTTACCATCATCATAATTCTAGTATGTAATCCTAGAATTAATTTTTGAGTTTTCATTTCTTCGTTGCTTTCATTTTGTGATGCATATTTTAGAAAATGAATAAAATTTATGTGGTAATCCCTTACTGATAGATTCTCCTACCATAAATTTGAAAATTATTCAAATTTATCTACATGATATTGCCTTGCCAAGAATCTATCTCTAAATTCCTTGATAATTTTCTCCCATTTAAGACTGGTAGCTTCCACCTCATATCCTTTCTTATAATATTTCCACAAGTCCAGGGCTATTTCAGTCATATTCATCATTGCGAGAGTAATCTTTGATTCAGATGATAAAACCACTAGAGAAAAGTAGGACTCTAGTTCAATTATCTAGTTTTTAGCTAATTCACTATCGTCTTGACCATTAAACTTAGATATTACTACCTTTTTTAGGTTTCTATCCAAATCCTTACTCACCCTTGCCCTAGAAACATTGGATCTCTCTCGTTCCCTTTATGCTTCCACTGACATTTCCATTCCATTTCCTCATCCACTAGATAAGTCTTCTATGACTCACTCTTGTTGGAAAATGCAACTCTTGTTGCTAGGCCATATAAGTTTTCTATTGGGCCATTTATTCTCTTTGATATTCCATATGTGTTTGCAATAATTACACCACATTTATGAGGTTTTACTACTCCACACTAGTCTCACTCTCATTCTAAGAAATCTCATTTATCCTTCTTTCATGTTGAGGATATTTCTATATTAATTTTTTTGTGTCCTCCTTACAGGACTCTAGCTGACTTCCTCCTCCCTTTTGCCCATGGGATTTCTTGAGGACCCACCTCGCAACATTCATGTCATTCAACCTATAGGTGAAGGAATTAGTGCATTAGTTTATACTGACTAATTTATTATGCATTCAGATTCTACAAATTAGAATAATTTCTACTCAGATATCATATGTAACAACCCAAGTCTACCACTCACTTGGTTGTACAACTTAAAGAACAAAAAAACCCAATATATTTTTTCACTATGTTAATCATTTAATACTAAATAGTTTTACTAGGTTTACAAGTTTTAACTACAGGTTATATCTTTTCATTCACCCAATAATTGTAAATTAATTTTAAGACAATATAGCACAGGCATAACAAACCATATTTGGGTTAGGAACTGCTGCAACTAGTCACCCAAGTGGATGAGATTGGCCAAATCCTGTTGAGTTGCCATTCTATGGATTTGATTTCCCTCATTTACATCCATGGAATTTGGCATGAGGATCGAACCATAGTAAGGGTTATCCTCTAGGGACCATAACACCTAGAGGGTGGACACTTTATTCTCTTCTTCATATTTGTGAACCTTTGATCATTTAGTCATCTTATTTTGGAACTATTGTAGATGAGAATATCATACTTATGCCTCTATGAATAACTGGAGATTCTCTTTTTTTTTGGATTCAGATAGTACCATGTCAATTCCCTGATCTTGGAATTTATCACACATGATCAATAGAACCTACAACAGTTCATACCATACCAAAACATGTGGCCAATCCATCTAGGATCATTGAACATGATTTTTATCATAGTGCTATCTGATTAACAATCTGGAAATGATATCCCATACCATATTCTCTTTTTGACTTGACTAGGCCACATTACATAACCCATTCCGTCAGTCATCGACTGTCTCGAAACATGTTGTGTACATTCTCACACCTCAACAACATTTGGTATACATAGGTTTTACCCTTAAGTTAAGACCTCCAGAGAATCCCACTAGCTTTACTAGATTATTCTAATATTCCATAAGAAACATTCATTTCTTTCTCAGGTAAGAGTTTTTCTAGTTTTCCTTTAAACACCAACTAAAAACATTATAGATATATTTTAAAAATATGCAATTCAACCCTACACCCATGGTGCCATATTAAAAATAGAAATATTTTATTTCTTTATTACCCACTCTCTTCTATTACCAAATCATCTACAAGGATGCCTTAATAAGGTAGACACAACAAGCCAAGTTCTCTAAGTTTAAAGGCTATACAAATACTATCTTTGCTTTAACAAATCTTTTCATGGAAAAATGGTGAGCTGGTCAATGTTAATATTTGAAAACAAAAGTTATGATTTATTTACTACCTTTCCTCAAGGTTTAATTCGTATGCCAAGGCGATTTATAATACTATAGTTTTAAATACATTCAACTTTCCTTAAAGAAAAAAAAAGGTTTCCATAATAATAATAGTTCGAAGAGTCTAAAGAAATAGGTTTCGGTAATCACTCGAGTTTGATACAGATACTTCCTCACCTAAATTATGTTGCTTATGTTCTTAAATTTCATGTATTACCTCTTATTTTTTGAAAGAATATCAAGGTTAAATTAAAATCTACTTCAAAAACCCAATTTCTCTAAGACTAAGTTAATCAATGCTTCCCTCAATTTCTTTATGGTAAGCAAACTAAACTAGATACACTAACATTTGAACAACATTAAAACACATTTGAAAAATATTGTTTAGCCATATAGTGCTCCAATATTGAATGACATCACATATATAAATATTTCATAAGTTATACGATCCAACAAACTCACAATAAATTAAAGCAAACAATATTATATTTATTTTTATTTTTTTTAAATTCAGCATTACCTGAGAATATGGTGTTAACACCATTACACAAAATAGCCAGGATGGATGCAGTCCATGCAAGGTCTTCACCATCTAACATGGAGAAGTTTCTATATCTTATAATAATATGTTACATTTCCTCCAATAATATACTACAAGGAGTTTGTTGCTGCAAGTTTATCTTTAGTTTTGTATCCGGGTAAGCAGCCTTTCTACAAATTCTTACTCTAGTAATTAGTTTTATTTCTACAACAAGCTCTTTTTATTGCACTCATTCATCTACCAAATTCTATTTCTTATGCCCTTGCATACCTAACTTTGCTTTAATAGTCACACCTGACATTGTCTTGGTGAAAATTCAGACATAAACCATCATAGAGATGTTTCATTGTTTAAGGGACATCAATAGGGATCATATACATATCAACGTGAATTATGCAATTACTATGCATGTAAACATAATATAATATCATTTTTTTCAAATTAGCTTCAAATATACTTACTTGAGATATAACCCAGAAAGTTACAAAATATTCTACCACCTAAAACCCTCTTGGCAGTCTTTCATGAAATCAATTTTTTTTCAATAGAATAGTTTCATCAATTCAAGGAACTACAAGTTTCATAGAAAATTACATTTATAATAATAGATGACATTTTCCAGCATAGTAACACCTTACCTAGTGTACCACATTTCAAATATAAACATAGCAAAATGTTTATTTCTATCAATGTACTGGTGTATCATCATTTTCAATGATGCAAGCATAGAAATAAGACAATGCTTCTACAAATGAATACATAGTAGCAAATTATCATTTCCAAAGACATATACATATCCATAAACATCATTTCCAAAGATGTTTGCACAAAAATAAAAAAATGTTCCTTAAATTATATTCATAGCAGTGAAACAAATTTTCCATAAACACATGCACAACAGTTTACCCAACAAAAATAAATCATCATAATGTAATTCATCTTCATAGAAAATCCACACACTTAATTTCTTTTTCTACTATTTTTATCAATGCATTCATTAAGGAACATAGCAAATTAACCAATGTGAACCTGCACATCTCTCACTTTCCTGGTATTTTCACTTCTTTCCTCTTCGCTCTTCACTGTTCCTCTTTCTAATACCCTTTGTTTCTCTTCTTTTTCTAGACTTAACACTCCATACAATCCTCTCTCTACTCCATGATGAATTAGTCAGTTAGTTTCATAAAATCTTCATGTACTATGCCTAGTGACCGAGATTCCTCCTCTCCACCTCACACACAATCATTAGATATCATGTCCATTTAGCAAAATTTGTCACGTTTGCCTAAGCTCCACATTAACCTTTTAGGAGTGTGTTTCACATGCATATTTTAATAACCTTTGTTTTAATATTTATTTACACTTCTATGGTCAACCATTGCCTTTTAAATCAACACACTATTAACAATGTAACTTACAACACATAGAACATTTTTCTCTTTTTTTAAAACAAAGAAATGTCTATAATATAAGCTTCATCTCATAGAAGACCTTCACCCTCTTTTCAAAAGAAGACATCCAATATCATACACGTACAAACACACCAAGAAAGTGGCTTTCAATGTCATTGCCACATAAAAGAATTTTCTATTCTGAACCAACAAACAACATTCAAAAAAATTTAACTCACACAAAGATATGATTTTGCAATGCACCTAAATGATATGCAAAGTGTGATTTTCCATGTGCTCACGAGCCGAATCATAACTTCCCTTTCTTACCTCTTTTTTATGGCTTATTTTCTTTCTTGGACACCTCGCAATTGTCCTACACTCATAATATTTGTCAGCATTACCATGTTTCTAAAATAATAAGGTAAGTTTAATATTTATCTACTTTCATTCATTAACCGTATGAGGAGGTTTGTTAGACATCCTGATATTATTTGGATTCTTAAAAAAAAAAAAAAAATTACATAAGAATATTATAGTGGTTCAAAACCACTATTGGAGAACAAAAAATTTGTAAAATTTGCATTGGATGAAGTGTCCAATATATTTTAAATTATTGAGGGACTTATATAAAATAGTTCTTATATTGCATTAGATGAAGTGTACAACAACTATTATATTATTGGAGGACGAACCAATCCTCTCTCTCTCTCTCTCTCTCTCTCTCTCTCACACACACACACACACACACACACACACACACACACACACACACACACACACCATATATATATATATATATATATATATATATATGTGACCAGGTGAATGAAGATATTAAAATATGAAAAAGGTGTTGTATATGTCAAATCATTGGGAAGAGTCATCAATGCTAGATCAACATCAAAGTATTATCAAAGCCATAAAGCTAGAATAGTGTCACAACATTGAGTAGAGCCACTAAAGCTAGAGCAACATTACAACATTGAGTGGATCCATAAAAGCTAGAGTTATGCCAAAGTATTGAGCATGGTCATCAAAGCAAGAGAAGTATCAAGTATTTAGCAATGTAGTCATCACCAGATCATGCTAAGCTATCGAAACCAAGATAGGATAGTATTGAAGCCAAATCATCTAATCTAGAATGAACTAGTGTAGAGCAGCATCAAACAAACCAAAATGTGCTAGTCATGTAATGTTATGTATTATGCAAAGCCTACAATCTAAGAAGTTTCAAATGTTTTGATGAAAGTTATAGTGAATCATTTCAATATGTTTGCAAAGAGCATCATTAATCTTCACCAAATATTTGACAAGTGTATGAGAAGCTAGGGTGGTGCAGCAAAGACCATTTTGCATTCATAAAATACCTTGGAGAATGTTATGTTGGAGCATTTTTATTAATGATGCAATGCAACTAAGGAAACCGAATTTGGAAAAATTAAAGGTAAGGAATCTTATCTTAATTTTATTTGTTGCATGAATATAATACTAAGGTTAAATTTGATGATTTAAGAACCTTAGGAAGTTTAATTAAAAGGTGGAGAAAAAATAATTCTACCATACTAGTGGGAGTTAAAAGAACTTCAACCTCATTTATAAAAAAATAAAAAATAAATATGAAATCTATGTCTTATATTTGCAATTAAACTTATAAGTTATTTCAAAAATTTGATATTTATTGGATTTTGAAGATAAAAATTTTTACTACAAGAAGAAAATTTTTAAAATTTGAAGATTTGAAAAATTTTCAAATTTAATAAAATAAGAAAATAAAAAATTTACTACTTCAAAAGTTTGAAAATTTTAAATTTACAAATTTATTTTATAAAAAAAAATTAAAAAAATATGATTATTTAAATTTGCAAATTTATTTAAAAAAATTAAAATTAAAAAAATATGATTATTTAAATTTGCAAATTTATTTTTTTTGAAAAAAGATCTGATTATTTAAATTTGCAAATTTGAAACTCAACCTCTCGTACCTACACGACCAACTAGGACCTAAATGCGCGCTCAATTTCCAGATTAACTTTTTCATCTTTCCCTTCCTTTATCCTTTTTCCTATTTCCGTTTTTTTTTTTTTTTTCTTTTTGGAGGCTGTTAAAAGGTAATCACCTTACCTTCAATGCCGAGGGATTAGAGAAGCTCGTAATGTTTTGGTTTATGTGAAGAAATCCCTCGATAATCTTCAGGTGGATTGGAGCTTTCAGTGAAAGAGATGCAAACAGTAGTCTTTTGTCTTATGTGAAGAAATCCGTTTAGGTGATTTGGAGCTTTTAGTCAAAGAGATGCAAACAGTAATCTTTTGGCTTATGTGAAGAAATCCCTCGATAATCTTCAGGTGGATTGGAGCTTTCAGTCAAGGAGATGCCAACAGTAATCTTTTGGCTTATGTGAAGAAATCCATCGATAATTTTCAGGTGGATTGGAGCTTTCAGTCAAAGAGATGCAAACAGTAATATTTTGGCTTATGTGAAGAAATCCCTTGGTAATCTTCA
This sequence comes from Wollemia nobilis, assembly GCA_028583015.1. Classification (NCBI taxonomy): domain Eukaryota; kingdom Viridiplantae; phylum Streptophyta; class Pinopsida; order Araucariales; family Araucariaceae; genus Wollemia; species Wollemia nobilis. Next base: position 1,344,137 of record JAQPPZ010017255.1, read on the forward strand.
GGTGGATTGGGGTTTATGCAAACGAAAAGTTCGAATAAGTGGTTTAGGCGCTCTTATTTTGTCTTTTGTTTTGACCATTTCGTTGTGAACTTTACAATCAAACTTTATAAACGCTAAATATTAATTTATTGTTTTATGCTTTTGTTGACAGCTTAGAAATGAGGAGTAAATTTCAATGTTGCGAGATCTTCAACGCATTTCACATCACAATACAAATCCATTCCATGAAAAAAATAAACAAAAACACAATCGCCTTGGGAGGTAAAAATTACAAACAGATTTAATTTTTATTTATTATTTTTCATAGAAAGTTGTTATAAATAGATATATAATTTTTAATTTTAATCTTTTCAAATTTAAAAAAAAAATTGAATTTTTATTTTAAATATTTTATATATATAAATATAAAAAAAACTCTCCCGTTAAAACCTTCTAGTTATGGAGAGGCCCAAGTTCAAATCTCTCCTCTCACATGTTGCAGTAAAAAAGTTCCTCATAAAAAATCATTTAAACTATATCTAAAAAAGATAATATTTTTAAAACTTTAAACTCTAATTTTATTAATTTCCATCTAATTTCTACTGTTTTTATATACGAATGCGATCATCATCACAGAATATAATATATGCATCTCTCTAATTCAAATCTTATTAAAATACGCGATGTTGGAAGTGAAAGAGTCGAACGAAAAACTAAAATTTAATCCTTAATTTTATTAAGGTGATGTTGCTGTTGACGTATTTTTCCTATTTTGTCTTTTACAATGTAAGAGAACCGTTGGTTTTTTCAAGGAGAGTTTTAGTCGGATCCATTACAACTCTGGACCTGCTGGCGATTTGCTTGGACTTCAATTGTTTAACAAGATCCACGACACATCTCAAGATCAGAGAGGTTAACCTCTTTGTCATATTTCTATGTTGACATGCACATGTCCCACCAGACACGTCATCAAACATAAATAATTCAAGGAACCTCACATGTCATAATCTCCTCTTGGGATTCCGAATGCAGCCCATTTGAGGCAATTTGGTCAATAATTGGCAGGCCTGTGAAGTCTTTCTATGCCCACCCTATTCACCTAATCTATCTTTCATATACAGATCATACGTACTCTTTTTGATCTAATTTGTTGTTACTTTTGTTCTTCTTCAAATCTTTGATTTGGCTTTCCTTTAGTAGTAAACTTTGTACGTGGCATTTCTTCTTTAGCTAGTCTTCTCTCTTCTCTTCTGTATCGATGGTGCACGTTCGTTCCCAAGAACTTTCAAGTAAAAATTGACTATCAGGGCGTGGCATCTGCGGAACGCTTATTGGACAGTTGGGCCACAGGGGACCCAGTTTTAGTGCTGGATTCAATGTTTCATTTGGTTTGGACGATTCAAGTCAGTGGCAAAGACGAGGAAACGAGAGGAATGTCCTCCGCGTTTTTCCTCGGTGGATGCACTTGTTGAAATATTTTCTTGCTAAGCCCAATTAAGCAACACCTGAAGTTCTAACAGTTCTTCAATGGCTATCAGTCTGCAAAGAGCAGTTGTTATTTATGTAATATCCCATTGTTTCATATTACAAAATTTTAATGTTGTAGCAGTAAATGTATCAGTCAGTTTCAATCTCAATGCTTCTACCACAGATCGTCTTTGTTTAAACGGGGATGCCAAAAATGTGTCCGGAGCTGCTATTGAACTTACAGACAGTGATAACAGTTTAGGGGATGGAAGTGCAGGTAGAGCTGTTTACAGCGAACCAATTCAGCTATGGAATAAGTCTACTAAAGCAGTAGCCAACTTCACCACAAGTTTCCGTTTCCAAATGATATGGACGCCCACTAATGATTCAGATTCTGGCGATGGGCTTGCTTTCATAATGGCATCTCCAAATTCCGGTTGCAGCGTGCCATACAGAGGAGATGGGTCATTGCTTGGCCTTTTTAGCGATGGAAATAACAGCAAGTCATCCAACCAACTTGTGGCTGTTGAATTCGATACGTATTCAAACGACTGGGATCCAAACGGCTCCGTTCCGAACCCCTCGGATCCAACCTTTCATCACATTGGTATTGACGTCAACAATATCATCTCTGTGGCCACTATTTCTCTAAATGAAAGCCTGAACGACGGTAGAATATGGGATGCTGTGGTAGATTACCGCGGCCAGGAAAGGAGGCTGAATGTGTCTGTTAGCTCTAATGGCGGCCTACGGCATCACTTGTCATACAACATAGACTTGACAGAATTTCTGCCTGAAAGTATTGTAGTCGGGTTCTCTGCTGGAGCTTTTAACTCAAATGAAACCCATCGAATTCTTTCTTGGAGCTTCGCTAGCGCAATTTCTGAACCGTCCCATAGGAGGAAATCCTTGACAAAGGTAATCGTAGTAATTGTATGCGTCTGCGCCGTTACGGCGATTTTAGTTCTAGTCACTTTGGTCGGCTTTGTTTTTTTCAGCTATAGAAGACGAAAGGGACAAACATGTTATAGCAGCCAAGTACACCAGTCACATATGGACGCAGATATTGATATGGTAATGGACCACGCTCCCCGTAAATTCACATACGAGGAGCTCGGTTCATGCACCAATAATTTCAGCGAAAAAGAAAAGCTAGGGCAAGGAGGGTTCGGAGATGTATTTAAAGGCGTTTTGTCGAGAAAAAATGAAATAGTTGCAGTAAAGCGCATATCTGAAGGATCAAAACAAGGGAAAAAGGAGTATCTTTCAAAAATAATGACAATCACCCATATGAGGCATCGTAATCTGGTTCAACTATTGGGCTGGTGCCACGAGAAGGGCCGACTTCTTCTGGTCTACGAGTACATGTCCAATGGAAGTTTGGACAATCTGCTTTTCAAAAGACAAAAGGATGGAGCATTAGATTGGGTTTGCAGGTACAGAATCGTAAAGGACATAGCCTCTGCACTGCTTTACCTTCATGAGCTGTGGGAGGACTGCGTCGTCCATCGAGATATCAAGCCAAGTAATATCATGCTCGATTTCAATTTCAATGCAAAGTTGGGGGACTTCGGATTGGCACGCCTGATGAAGCATGACCAATGGTTGCAGATCACTACAGTAGCAGGAACACTGGGATACCTTGCCCCCGAATGCACAGTAACAGGGGTAGCCAGTGCGAAATCAGATGTGTTCAGCTTTGGTGCTGTTGCTTTGGCAATAGCCTGTGGAAGGCCGGCACTCGATGTCAGCTTGGAAAAGCCAAAGAGGCGGCTTCTGGAATGGGTATGGGAGTTATATGGTAAAGGGAGACTCTTCGATGCCGTAGACAGCAGTTTGAAAGGGGATTTCGACAGGGCAGAAATGGAGCAGTTGATGGGCATACGGTTATGGTGCTCGCATCCAGATCCATTCACTAGGCCTAAAATAAGGCAAGTGCTCCAGATGTTGAACTTTGAAGGCAACATTCCTCAACTTCCACGGACGATGCCTATAGCATCATACTCTCCTCTTCAGGAAGGTTTAATCTCTGAAACGGTATCTGTATAAGATTGTGGTCCGCCTTCTACGACTTCCCAGAAGATGGCAGTGTTCTCAAGTTCGGTCTCTTCACATACGCCAAGCGCTTCCAGGAAGTTTCTGCATCAACAAATTCAAGCAACGCTATTTCCCAAATTTCAGTCATTTATGTAAAATCCTTTTCAACGTTTTCATTGTCCACGATAATTTATAATTAGGCTAGTTTAGGCATGCTTGTTGTTCTATAGGAGAATACAGTTTAGTAGATGTATGTCTGCCTGTCAGAATTCCTATGTTTTTCCTTTTGAGTATATGTTACAATTAGGCTATCTGCAGTAGCGGATGGGCTATAATATAGAAAGTACATTCAGATGGTTTGAATTTTATTGAGAAAAGCAGGGTTACCTCTCTAACGCCCCACTAGTTTTCTTGTACTTTTCTTCAATAAACATTATCATACTTTTATGCTACGTTCTAAGCGGAATTTTTTTTAATATTAATATTAATATTAATATTAATACGCTCCACTAGTTTTCTTGTACTTTTCTTCAATAAACATTATCATACTTTTATGTTACGTTCTAAGCGGAATTTTTTTAATACTAATATTAATATTAAGATTAAGAGAGAAGAGTTTTGAAAGAAGCTCGTAAATTTTGTACATCAAATCACAAAGCAACAAAACACATTGTGCTACAGAGCACACTATAACAAAGCACATAAGAGAACAAAAGAAGGAACAATAACAAAAACTAGAGGGACCACAGAAGCCAGAAAATCCCAAGCAGATCTTTGGAAGAACCAAGATAGTTTTACATCACAAAGTCAACCTCAGAAATAATCCCACCAGACATTTGGGTCGCTTGCTCAGCATAATCCAGTGCCATCCTCATAGAGCTCCACACAACGCATTGTTTGATCTCCATTAGACGGAAACTGTGAAGAATGACTCTCTTCTTGACAATGAAGTTTCCTTGAGAATACATGTCACTGATAGAATTTCCCTTCGACACATATCTGGGAAAGACTTCAATCTCAAGACTTCAATCTCCTCGTCAATAACGTTCATTTTAGAGCTAGGAGAAGATTGCACCAAATTACCTTTCTTGCCATTCAAGCAGTGGACTTGCGAACCCCAACAAAACCTTTACAATCTCGTTCTCAAACATCAATAGTATTAGGAACAAGAGACACTAAATGAATGTCTCCTCTCTATCAGAAGCTCTCCTCGTTGTAGAACCCCAAACACCTTTTACAGACTCAAATCCTTTGGCGTTCATTTTCCCCAATTCAGAACCCAAAGAGGAAGAACACCCTAGATCCTCCTTCGAGCTAACCCCATATTTCAAATGCATCAAAGGATCACAATTAACGAAACAGGAATGGAATTTAGTGAGTTAAGTATCTCACCAGCAGCCATACCTTTTTCTTGCATGGCACATCAAAAAGGAGAAGCATCGACCCTTGATGCAGTGAGATCTTTCCTCTGTCATTCTGTACAGCCAGCATTGACCTTCGAAGTGAGTGAAACAAAAATTGTGGGATGTTCATCCACCTTTGCCTCCTAAGATGGTTCAAAAACATCACGCTGCACAATATCATAAGAAGATTCCACTATGAAGAAGTTCATAATTACCTTAATAACCATGTTCCACGATGTCGAAGGACTTTGACAATGAACCCGTTCTAAATATGTAGTAAAAATTCATCTTTGTCCAAAAAATATGTGATCTCTTGGACCAACAAGTACCTCTCCAACCGAAAATTGGATATGTGATAATGAAGCAAGTGAAGGAATTTTAATTTCTTTTTGCCGTCAACAGGAGCGATGTGCGAAGTGCGAAGGAGGGAGGGCCCGAAGTCGGGCTGTGCAGCCGCAATCGGGTTGCACTCAAAAAATTGGTGCAATCGGGGTGCACTCCAAAAAATTTGCTAAGTCGGGCTATGCTCGGTCAATGCCCGACTTCGCTGGTCAAAGGCAGCGAAGTCCGACTTCGCTGTGCAATTGGGAAGACAACTCCAGACTTAGCCAACTTTTGGGGAGCGGGTGGTCAATGCCCAACTTCGCTTGTCAAAGGCAATGAAGTCTGACTTTGCTGCATAGTTGGGAAGACAGCTCTAGACTTAGCCAAATTTTGGGGAGTTGCTGGTCAATGCCCAACTTCATTGGTCAAAGGCAGCGAAGTCTAACTTCATTGTGCAGTTGGGAAGACAACTCCAGACTTAGCCAAATTTTGGGAAGCGACTGGTCAATTCCCAACTTTGTTGGTCAAAGGCAGCGAAGTTCTACTTCGCTGCGTAGTTGGGAAGAAAGCTCTAGACTTAGCCAAATTTTGGCCTTGCAAGCTTTTCCTGTCAGGAGGATTGCGCGGCTTCGACATTGGTTTGCCTGGCTTGGCAAGAACTGTACAAGAAGAGAGAAACACCAAATATGAGTGCAATGTTTGGGATCTGAGCTCAAAATTATAAAACCTAAAAGAAATTGCTCTAAGGCAATTTGTACAGAGAACAACAGCAGATTTTGTGCACATAGAGATAACTCCAAACCCTACAAATGCCTTAAACAACATCAATTTTTCTTCATATAATACAACGGTTATAGAAGTCCTCAACTAAGGAAATACTAACATCTGCAGACTAAGCTGCAGGATAAACTAAAAGGAAAAACAAATGTCGAGTCGGCTGCTCGAACATTAAACAGATGAGCTACACTGCTCACAAAATAGTCTCGTCCGCTACTCTACGAATGACTATTTTTCTCTTGCCTTCCTCCACTCTCCTCTTTCTCTCTTCCTATTCTCTTCCACACTTCTTTTCTGAAGACCCGAACTACCTTATATAGCCGCGAGGAGAGGAGGATAGAGGTTATCCTCTGACAGGTTCTGACAGACCTTGAACTAGGGTTTCTGACCAATCACCGAACTGGCATTAACTTCTCTGACCAATCATCGAACTGACATTAAATTCTACGACGATCGGATCCGTCATATGTCACATCTGTCAGAAGGCACGTGCGAGTTCAAGTCAAGTGTTTTTTTGGGATCCCTGACTGTGTGAGCGTAGTCCGACTTTGCCCAAGTTTAGAGTGTAGTCTGACAGAGGCATGAAATCTGGATTAATATTTCTAACACCCTCCTTTAAACCTGATTTCACAAGTGCTTTGACTCCAAGCTGCTCTCACAATCTACTAAAGTCTTCCTCCTTCAAAGGCTTCATGAAAATATCTGCCAACTACTCCTTGGATCTGCAAAACTATAGGTCAATTTCTCTGGATTTCACCAACTCTATGATGAAGTTATGACGAAAATCGATGTGCTTCGTCTGGCCATGGAACATGAGATCCTTTGACAGTGCAATGACCGAATTGTTATCACAAAAAATTATTGTCGCGCCTTTCGAAGGATAGTTCAGAACATTCAAAACTCTTCGTAGCAAAATTGTGTGGCATGCGACTAACGTGGCAGCAACATATTCTGCTTCAGCTGTGGACAACGCAATGATGGGTTGCTTCTTGGACACCCATGAGATTGCCCCTGATCTGAGATGGAAAGCATACCCGAAGGTGCTCTTTCGATCGTTAGTGCTTCCAGCCCAATCACTGTCTTTGAAGCCGACCAGTTCCAACTGGTCTTGTCTGGCGTAAAATAGGCCATTATTACGCATCCCATTGACATAGCACAAGATCCTCTTGCCTTCTTGTCAGTGCGTGTCCTTTGAAGTCTCTATGAAATGACTGATCAGACTGACTTCGAACATCAGATCTAGCCGAGTTACAGTCAAATACATCAGACTACCAACTAGCCTCTTGAACAGTGTTGGATCTACATTCCTCCCTAAATCTAGCTTGCTCAACTTCAAACCAGTGGCTACAGGTGTGATGGCAGGTTTGTTGTCCTCCATCTTGAATCACCTCAGGACATCCTTCGTATACTTGCCCTGAGAAATGAAGATGCCATCTGCTGATTGGTCAACTTCAATCCTAAGAAAATACTTCATCAACCCTAAGTCCATCATCTCAAACTCCTTCTTCATGGCTGTTCTAAATTGGGAAAACAGTGTTGTGCTATTGCTAGTATAAATTAAGTCGTCCACATACAGGTGGATGATTATGAGCTCACCTACATCATTTGTCTTCATGTACAAGGTGTTCTCATATGGGCATTTTACAAACCGAGTTTGCTAAAAATAACTATCAATCCAACTATACCAAGCCCAGAGCGCCTGCTTCAAACCATACAGGGCCTTCTTCAACTTCAGGAATTTGCCCTCCTTGCCTTCCATTTCGTAACCTAGTGGCTGGTCTATGTAAACCTCTTCCTCCAACACTCTATTGAGGAAGGTTGACTTGACATCCATCTGGTACATCTTCCAACCCTATTGGGTTGCCAATGCCAGGATCATCCTGACTATGTCAAGTCAGGCTACAGGCACATAAACCTCATGGTAATCGATGCTTGACTTTTGCTTGTAACCCTTCGCCACCAGTCTAGCCTTATTCTTGTCAATGTCTCCTTGGGCATTGAACTTTGTCTTATATACCCACTTGACCCCAATGGTTTTCTTCCCTATTGGAATATCTATTAGTTGCCATGTATCATTATTTTCAATGGCTTCAATCTCCTCGTCCATAGCCTGCACCCACTTCTAATTCTGACTTGCGTCTTCAAACTCTACTAGATCAACTTTAGTAAAGAATGCAAATTCAGAGTACTCTTCATCTATATGGGTTTGGGTTGCCTTGTAGATTTCATGCAAGCTCCTTGTCTTTACTGGCATCACCAGGTTCTGGATTCTACTTGCACATGGAGGCGACTGAGATGGAGTGGTTGTGCTGCTACTAGCACCACTGTTGCTGCTGGAGGTTGCAGGTGATTGCACACTTCCTTCTTCCAAGTCAACGGACTCTACTACTACTGGCTCTGATTGGCCATTCTCTAAATTCTAGTTCCAGGCTTCATCTTCAAGAAACTTCACATCATGGCTGATGATGAGCTTCTTCGTCATAGAGTTGTACAACCTATATGCCTTCGCCTGCTCACTGTACCTTGTGAAAATGCACTTCTTAGCTCTATCATCCAACTTTTGCCACTTCTCTTCTGGAACATGTGCATATGCAATGCACCCAAACACACGCAAGTGAGCCACACTTGGCTTCACACTGTTCTAGGCCTCTTGAGGGATTTTGTCCTTCATGCTCTTGGTGGGACATTTGTTCAGTAGTTAGACTGCACATGTTACATCCTTGGCCCAAAATTCATGTGGCAATCCCTTCACCTTCATCATGCTTCGTGACATCTCCATGATGGTCAAATTCTTCCTCTTAGCTATGCTATTCTACTGTGGCGTGTATCTGGAAGTGAACTGCCTTTGAATTTTGTGCTGCTTATAGTAGTTATGGAATTCGTTGGAGATATATTCACCTTTGCCATCTATCCTGAGAGTCTTGATATGATATCCACTCTGTTTCTCCACCAAAGCCTTGAACTCCTTGAATCTAGCAAATGCTTCTAACTTTAGCTTGATGGCATAGATCCAAGTCTTCCGGCTAAATTCATCTATGAATGTTAAGAAGTATTTTTTGTTGACAAACATGCTGGTCATCTCGGACCACAAATGTCTGAGTGCACCAGCTCCAGTGGCTGTGATGCTCTCCAAGACTGACCAAAATGGAACGAATCCCTATGTTGTTTGTCGACTAAGCAGCCCTCACAAACTTGATTTTGTTGCTCTATTAAGGGTAAAACCTTCACCATATGCTTCTTGTGTAGTTGATTCAAGCCACTGAAGTTTAGGTGACCAAATCTGAGATGCCACAAATAGGTAGCATCTTTCACAACTGCACTCAGAGACATTAATGATTCATTCTGAATCTGCAATAGAAACATTTTATTCTTTGTCATGGACACCGTAGCAATCTGCCCATGCGACTTGTCTCTGATGGTGCAAGCTCCATCTTTGAACTAGACCGTATGTCCCTTCTGCATGAGTTTTCCAACGCTCAGTAGGTTATGCTTCAGGCCAAGCACATAGTAGATGTCAGAGATCTGCTTTTGTTCGCCATGCCTGGTGTGGATGAGGATATTTCTTTTCCCCATTATGGGAACCTTGTTGTTGTTGCCCATATTCACCTCAAACTGGACTATTTCATCCAATTGGGAGAACATCTCCTTGTTCCCCGTCATGTGGTTGTTGCACCCACTGTCTAAATACTAGACATTATTTTGTCTCTCCTCCTCAATGTTTCAAGTCAACAACACATTTCCTCCTGTCGCATTTTTGATTTCATCCGTGTAATGGGCCTGCTACTGGTTCTCCTTGGTCATCCATTTTCTACACTATGAGATGTAATGGCCGAACTTCTTGAAGAAATAGCACTGGACCTTTGACATGTCCTTCTTCTGACCAGATATAGCTTGTTGATTTCTTGAACTGCCTCTTCCACCTTGTTGATGGAAATTATAGTTGGTCTCCCCTTCGCTAGGGTTTGACCATCCTCCGTATTTGTTGCCTTTCCCATGCCTACCTCTGCCTCTTGCTCTATGAGAACAAGATGCACCATAGTGGGAATATTGTCTACCACTGCCTCAGAATGAGACCTAAGCCCTGAATGCTTACTCCAGAGAGGTCTGATATGAACGAGTTAGCCTCTATTCATTTTTCTGCAATGAACCCATGAGTTCGTCTGTCGAGAGGGTTGTCAAATCCCTCAACTCTTTTATTGCTATCACAACTGGGTCAAACTTGGTAGGCAGACTTCTAAGAATATTCTCCACCATTCTCTGGATCTACATGATTTATTTGTTCAATTGCATCTAGTTGATAATGTCCATCGTCCAGGTGAAGAAATCACTCATGGACTCGGACTCACTCATCTATAGATTTTCAAACTCCCTCCTGAGCATCTGTAGTTTCACCAAATTTGCCTTATTGGTGCCCTGGTACGAGCTAGCAAAAATCTCCTAGGCCTACTTCGCCTTGGTGGCTGATGTGATCGACGGGAAGATGGACTCCTCGACTGCTTGCATGATGTAGAAGAAGGTCTTGTGGTCCTTCATGTTCTCTTTCAATAGGTCCTTATCTTCTTGAGAGAGGGTGGCCAATGCTGTTGCATCTGCTGGTTCTAGGTAGCCGTACTCGACTAACTACCATAGCTCTTGGGATATGAACATGATCTTCATCTGGATGCTCTAGTAATCATAATTCTTCTCGTTGAAGTAAGGGATCTACAACTGCAAGTTGTTGCTACTGGAAGCCATTCTGCTAGTGGCTCTGATACCAATTTTAAGGAATTTTAATTTCTTTTTGACGTCAGTGGGAGTGATATGTGAAGTGTGAAGGAGGGAGGTCTCGAAGTTGGGCTACGCAGTCGCAATCAAGTTGCACTCAGAAAATTGGTGCAATCGGGGTGCGCTTCAAAAAATTTGCTAAGTCAGGTTACGCTCGGTCAACGCTTGACTTCACTGGTCAAAGACAGTGAAGTCCGACTTCGCTACGTAGTTGGGAAGATAGCTCCAGACTTAGCCAAATTTTGGGGAGCAGCTAGTCAATGCCCAACTTCGCTGGTCAAAGGCAACGAAGTCTGATTTCACTGCGTAGTTGGGAAGACAACTCCAAACTTAGCCAAATTGTGGGGAGCGGTTGGTCAATGCCCAACTTCACTGGTCAAAGGCAGCGAAGTCCGACTTCGTTGTGCAGTTGGGAAGACAGCTCCAGACTTAGCCAAATTTTGGGGAGCAGCTGGTCAATGCCCAACTTCGCTGGTCAAAGGCAATGAAGCTGAATTTGCTGCGTAGTTGGGAAGATAGCTCCAAACTTAGCCAAATTTTGGCCTTGCAAGCTTTTCCTATCCGAAGGGTTGCGTGGCTTCGACGTTGGTTTGCCTGGCTTGGCAAGAATTGTACGGGAAGAGAAAAACACCAAATCTGAGTGCAATGTTTGGGAACTGAGCTCAAACTTATAGAACCCAAAATAAATTGCTCTAAGGCAATTTGTATAGAGAACAACAACAGATTTTGTGCACACAAAGATAACTCCAAACTCTATAGATGCCTTAAACAACAACAAATTTTATTCATATAAGATGAGGATTACAGAAGTACTCAACTGAGGAAATACTAACTTTTGCAGACTAAGCTACAAGACAAACTAAAAGGAAAAAAAAATGTCGAGTCGGCTGCTCAGACATTAAACAGATGAGCTACACTGCTCACAAAAAAGTCCCGTCTGCTACTTTGCGAATGACTGTTTTTATCTTGCCTTTCTCCACTCTCCTCTTTCTCTCTTCCTATTCTCTTCCACACTTCTTGTCTAAAGATCCAAACTGCCTTATATAGCCATGGGGAGAGGAGGATAGATGTTATCCTCTGACACGTTTTGACAGACCCTAAACTAGGGTTTCTGACTAATCACCGAACTGGCATTAACTTCCCTGACCAATCGTCGAACTGGCATTAACTTCTACGGCGATTGGATCTTTCTACGGCGATCGGATCTGTCAGACGTCACATCTGTCAGAAGGCATGTGCGACTTCAAGTCAAGATTTTTGCCGGGATCCTCGACTACGCGAGCGCAGTCTGGCTTCGCCCAAGTTTGAAGTGCAGTCCAACAGAGGCATGAAATCTGGATTAATATTTCTAACAACAAGACCATTGCCAACAGAATGCTCTATAGTTGGCGTCCATTTCATTTGGAATCGAAAACATCTGGTGAAGTTGGCAACCGCTTTAGCAAAATTATCCCTAAAGAAATTGGTTCTTTGTAAACAACTCTACCTGCACTTCCAATGTTATGAGTGTCAATCCTAAACTCTTATTACAGTATGCAAGTTCAACAGCAGTTCCGGACACAATTGCTTAGGCACATGATTAAGAAGGCTTACATTTTCTTCCTTAAATTATTTCGACTTTCAAATTTTGTGAAAGTACTATGGTTTTTATTTACTAAATGCGTAATAAAATAGCAAACAGGATGATATTTTGGATTACATAATGGTGGAAACGTTATCGAATTGAAATGTCTATGCTATCATTTATAAAGTCCATTTGAGTCCACAGCTATTTTTATAAGTTGGGGCGACCAAACTTTTCCGTTACCGTACTTGTGTAACATGCCGAAGTGTAAAAATGATTTTGACCAACTATTTTTCTCTTCTTCATTTTAATTACTTTTAAGATAAATTTTTAGCATGCTCATATTTCTATCCAAATAAACATTAGTTGAGATTCGCAACTTAATTGGAGAGTAATTGTTCCGCTCGCCATTGTTACGTTAAATGCTTTTAGTCCTAGGATTGATCTTATTCTTCTTGGATTATGGTGCCATTCTGCATATAAACATTTTCCCCCTAAACATTGCCTTTGTCTTAGTCGCATTGAAGTATTCTTCGTCGAGTGTTGTGATGTATAGGGCATATATATATATATAACTTAGATGTAATTATACAAATCACAATGATACTTTAGCATCGCGTGTCATTCTATATCTTATAGTAAGAATCGTGAACAATATATGCAGTATATTATATCTATATGGTCATGAAGTGTTATAATTGTTTTAAAAAATATTAATATTAGATGAAAACAAATTTTATATATATTTTGATTGAATGGAGGTGGTAATTAGTTGTTTCAATATATTATATCGATGTGGTTATCAAGTGTTATAATATTTTTTTATAAAATATTAGTTAATATTATGATCAAAACAATTTTTTTTTATATATAACATATCCGCAACATGTAAGGGGAGAGATTTGAACCTGGGTCTCTCGATAACTGGAGAGTTTTAACTACCCACTTGCTCTTCAACTCCTCTACATGAACGGATTTTTACATATATTTTGATTGAATGGAGGTGGTAAATAGTTGTTTAAGTACAAACTAAAAGAAGCTATTAACACACATAAAATGTATTTTCATAGCTCAAATTAATATATGTAAATAAAATTAGTAATTTATAAATATATTTAACATTTTTATGATGATTGAAGGATTTTCAATAATATACTTTAATATGATTTTACGAAAAAATTTATGCAGGTTATAAAATGTTAAAAAGTAAAGATATAATAATTGAGTTTGATTTTCATATTAATATTTTGATATACATTAAAATTTCATATAGTATACAATGTGTCTCAGTATTAAATTTAATTTCATGTATATTCATAAGCCATGATAATGTATGAACTCCTTTCATATATCATAAATATTTTTATACTAAGAACTATATAATATATTTACATAGTTGAAAATTTGATGTTTGATGCTATTCAACTTAACTGACTAGTGTGAACACTTGTGGAATGTATAGAGAATGAGAACTTGAGCATAATATATTTGGTTTATTAACTATGTTTCTCCCCTTTCGTTTATTAAAGTTGTTATGGATGATATTGTAGCATCTTTAGTTAATGAGACAATAATTAGAGTTTGATAGTCTTATTTTATCATTCCTTGTAACTACTTAACTAATTAATCTTGTCGTGACCTTTTTCCATTAGAAGTACAATTAGAGCCCTGATTTATGACGATTGCCTGCCCGCAAGCACCATTAGCAGTTATCTTACAAGATTTTCCTCCCCATAATCTTGAAATAAAATCAATCTTGTCCTACCCACAACCTTGGATTACGAGTTAATATTGTCCCTTCCACACAATATATATATATATATATATATATATATATAAATATTATATTTTCTTAACTTTAAGTTTATCTAAGCTTGGTTTATTCAGATAAGTTTAATTTAGTAAAGGTTAACTAATGAGAATAGTTTCGAAATTATACAAAAGTTTTGATTTTTCATTTAACTACACGAGTGTTTATATTAAGGAAAATAAATGACAAAGATACTATCTAAATATTGCATTCAAAACTAAAGAATCCCACATTTTTCTAAAATAAGCTTAGTTAAAATCCCTTTATAATTAATATTTCTTTGGAGAATGGCTACACTAAATATTGTATCTATAGATCACTTTCTTCCACTACTCTATAGTATATTTTATACACTATAAAATAATAAACAAGAATCGACTACTCTTAAAGTAATTGCAACTTCATGTTAATTGTAATTCTAATACATAACTTAAATGAATTTTAAATAACTTTGGTCTCTTGTTTCTTTAACTAAAGTAAAGTTGTTCAAATAAAGTCTCCTCACATTACCTTACCCAAATTGTCATACGGGCTTGTCTTTAAGCAATCTCATTTCCACATTAATTTATAGAACTAGCTACATTAAAAAAAATCATGCTTTTATATCAATATTGATTCTTACACTAAATTATAATATCAACAGAACATTTAAATATCTAGTTCTATCTTGGATGTTTCACTGTAATTACTTTTCTTTGATTAAAGTTCATTACGACATTGCTTGCCTAACAATAAATCCCTAAGTTCTGTTTGAAGATCTTCACAAATAGATATGCATTCTTTACACAATTAGAACTATATACTTTACTATATTCTATATTTTTGAAATATTTATATCACCATGCAGGTGGTAGTTCTCCCAACCATCATGAATACTCCCTATTACACAACCTATTTTTATCAACACACAACAAACCCTACCATACTACTTTGATCAGGTAAATATTTTCAAGTCATAATATCCACCAAATCCTATTTCATAATCCAAACTAAAATCCCTATTGCATGCAACTATAGGTTCAATTTTTGTTGCAGGAAAAGATTTCAGAGTTTCATTTATAATGTTTATCATCCAATGAAAATAAGTACAGCTTACGAAATGTTTAAAGTATGGTAAAACCCATTCTATAACTCCAGTTTTCTTTGGCAACTTTCCTAGTCTATGTTTTCGAATAAGCAATTCATCCATACAAAATTTAAGAACACATAACTATACAAACCATGTATAAAATGGAGTATTTAAATTAATAGATTTTAATCCAAAATCAATCTTTGTTTCAAAATAATACATCGTTCAAATATATTACGAAAGGAAATGCAAGACACTTTCTTGTGCACATGCCTACTCTACAACATATTACAAGGGTAAAGACAATACTATTTTCCTTTTTCATAAAAATATTCGCAATACTAACATGTAATCTTCCAGAACCTACGCTCCTCAAGTATTACATTATATACAATTTCAACTTTGGACTTGAACCAATTATATTTTAGAGTTCTTCATTTTTTTGAGAAAATTCCATATACATCTACAGTTGGATTTGAACATATTGGATTAATAATTAACCCATAATACCTGAATGCAAGTTGTCATCCAACAATAAAGTTAAAACTATGGCTTGTTTCCACCATGCTTCAGTTTTCAAATGCAAGTTTTTGGTGACAACTTAGGGGTCAGAGTGATCAAGCTAATATGAAATGCAGCTACTCCTAGAATGGAAGCAATTTTTCCCTTTCTTTCCATACAACACATAGGAATTCCAAAACCCTCCCATCACACTATGGGCTTTCAAAACAATATGCAAAAACACCAATATATTTTAAACAACATGCAGAAGGAAAGAAAACAAGTTTCATCTTAAGCAATTAATTCAGATCCAAAACACAATCATAGTTATGTTTTCATATTTCCACAAGCCATTCGAACACATGCATCTCCTTTTCAAATTTTTCCATGCATGCATTAAAATATTTAATTTTCCTTCAATCCTAATAGAGCAAAGATAAGATTATAATCACATACATGCATCATATTAAATTTCTTGCCACACATACACAGGAATGAGTCTTTTTCTCTTCCATTACCAGCAAGCAATAAACTCAATTCGTATGCAGAACAAAATCAAATGATGAATTTAAGTATTCCAATTCCATTAAACTTAATTCTTGTATTTTACCAATTCAGACAAAATATTTTTCGTAGTTTGTTTCCCTTGCTTCCCAGCATCCTTCACTCATCGTCGTTCTTCTATACTCAAAAACTTCCTAGACCATCTTACCTCTATTTTCTCCCACTTTTATTTTAAGAAACATCCTCCTCCCTGCTAGCCAGCTCTCGTTCGTTGGATATTCCTTCTATGAAAGACATGCCAAGTGTAATCCACTCCATCCACGTTCAACAACCTAAGATAATAATAATTTCTTCAATTATCGACAGTTCTCAAAGGATTTTTTTTTGTTTTATAATGCACTCCATATATTTTTCTTTAGAGTATTATTGGTTATGGTATTCAGCATTCCTGGTTTAAAACAATAATTATTATTTATTGTCAATGCCCTCATGTTACATTTATACCTATAGAAATATATATATTTATATATATATGTAATATATATTTTATTATTATTATTTTTAATATATAAATTCTTCAAAAAACACAACATAAGTATATGATTATTAGTTGCTTTATTTTTTTATATTCTCTTTTAAATTCTTAGTACAAAATTAGTCATACCATTACTCCATTTTTATCTCTTATTTCAACCTATGGATCCCATGCATTTAAGCATCTTCATTGCCATCCAAACATCACAATTTCAAAATTTGACAAACATCACACATTCTGACAAATGTAACTACACGACATGCATCTACATGAAACATTGGAAAATACATTGCCTATAGGGTTCTATACCCCTATCAACTGGTGAATACGCCACCGCTCATCATTTCCCTAGACTTACCTTGCACTTGAACAATCCTACTATCCATTCAGAAGACATCCTTTTTTTGCATTGTTCCTTGTTAGTAACAATACTTGTCTCTTGCATCCATAGATACATTAGTAGTATCTCATCCTTGTAGATAAATTAGGCATATAATAGAGTAGGGTTTTGGGAGGGTTATTACATACTTCCCCCTAAAGATTAAACATAGTCCCTGTGTTTGCATTTCCCATTGAAGTATAAAAACAATATGGTCATGAATAATAGAAAATAGATACAGTACATCAATAAATTTATATTTTTCCAAAACTAAATCATCATGTATTAGTAATATCAAACATACACAACATCAAATAGTAATATCAAACATACACAACATCAAATATATTTATCATACTTTGAAAACCAAGTTATAATAATATCTTTGTTTAGACAAAACAAAACCATGTCATGAGGATAACACTATTCAAACAAAAATGGAAACTATCTTTTCATGGTGGCCATATCTTCCCACGTGGCACTATTTTTAGAAAATTGGTCCCATTGGTTCTTTCACTGTTCAATATTCCACTTTCTTAGTTGTTTTGTTCGATAACCAAGGATCTTAATAGGATGCATTTCAATGCGCATGGGATCGTCCATCTACAAATTTTTAAAATTCCAAACATGCGAGGGATCAGGAACATATTTCTTTAGAAGGGACACATGGAATGTATCATGATTTTTTGACAAATTGGGTGGCAAGTCTAATTTGTAGGCTACTGGGTTTAATTTGTCAATAGTTTCAAAAGGTCCTACAAATCGTGGACTAAGCTTAGAGGATTTACTAGAACTTTTGGTAGGTTTAACTCTTAGGAATACTTTGTCTTCCATAGTGAATTCCCTGGGTGTTCTCTTAAGATCCACATAACTCTTTTGTCTATTTGAGGCTTCTTTGAGCCTTTGATAAATTTCATTGAGGTGGTCTTCCATTTCCCTGACCATATCTAGCCCGATCATCACCCGATCCTCAATATTACTCCATGATAATGGTGTTCTGCACCTCCTCTCGTATAGAGCCTCAAATGGAGCCATACCTAAAGAAGTATGGTAACTATTATTGTAAGAAAATTCTACCAGAAAAAGGTAATCTTACCATTTCATTTGATGATCCATACAATACATGCGAAGCATATCCTCTAAGACTTGATTCACCCTTTTTGTTTGTCCATCTATCTCAGGATGATAAGCATTACTAATATTGAGCTTTGTTCCCCATTCTTGATGCAATATTTACTAGAATTTATATGTGAATCAAGAATCCCTATCTGATATAATTATTTTAGGAAAACTGTGTAGTTGTACCACTTTCCTAGCAAATTTTTGGGCTATATTGGGAGCTCCATATTTAATATTTCCAGGAAAAAAATGTGCCACTTTAGTCAATTTATCCACTACTACCAAGATGGCATCATGCTGAAAATGATTTTTAGGCAATCCCACAATAAAATCCATAGTCACAACCTACCATTTGTATTATGGAATATCATGCAAAAATAAATGTCTAGTTGGATATAGATGTTCCACCTCCACTTTTTGACATTCTAAGCCTCTAGCAACAAATTCAGTGATATCCTTTTTCATTCCTGGACAATAATATTCATTTCTCAAATTCTCATACATCATTACATAACCTGGATGAGTAGATTAAGGAGCATTATGTGCCTCTTACAATATCATATTTTTTATATTTTGATCATTAGGCACTACCATCCTATTTTTTAAGGGTAATGTATCTTTCCAGATCCTAAATCCCCTTACTTTATCAGAATCTTGTTGAACCAATTCTTGGTACTTCTAAGAATATTCATCTTGAATTTACAATTTTCTTATTTGATCAATTATAGTAGATTGAAAATGTGACATAGCATTGATATGTTACCTTCTACTTAAAGCATATGCTAATTTATTTTCTTTACCCTTTATGTATTCTATAACAAAATCATATTCTGCCAGAAATTTTATCCAGCATCTTTGTCTAGCATTAACCATTGGTTGAGTAAAAATATATTTTAAGCTTTGATGATTCTTTCTGAGCTCAAAATATTTACCAAGTAGGTAATGTCACCATATTTTCAAAGCATGTACTATAGAAGCCAATTCTAAATCATGGGTGGCATAGTTTATTTCTTGTTTCTTAAGTTTTCATGACTCATAAGCAACAACACCATTCTTTTGCATGAGAACCCCTCCTAACCCTTCCAGGGAGGCATCAGTACATACTATGAATGGTCATGTGGGATCTGATATTCTAAGAATAGGTGGTGATGTTAGCTTTTCTTTAAGATCTTTGAAAGATTCTTCACATCGTTCTATCCATTTAAAAGCTTTTCCTTTCTTTTGGAGATTGGTTATTGGATAAGCTATCTTTGAAAAGTTTTGGATAAATCGGCGATAATATTGAGCCATCCCCATAAAACTTCATACTTCAAAAACATTTATTGGAGTAAACCAATCAATAATAACCTCACTTTTCTTTGGATCAACAACCACCCATTTAGTAGTTATTACATGACCTAAATACTAAACATGATTTGCGTAAAACTCACACTTGGATAGTTTTCCATATAATTGATTCTATCTAAGTATTTCAAGAACAATTCTCATATGAAGATCATGTTCTTCTTTACTTTTGGAGTAGATCATTATATCATCCAGGAATATCAACACAAACCGATCTAGTTGTTCATGAAACACACTATTCATCAAATTCATAAAAGCTTCTAGTGCATTAGTCAATCCAAAAGGCAACATTGTAAATTCATAATGACCATATCTAGTTTGAAAAGGATTTTTATGGGTATCTTCTTCTCGGATCCTCAATTTATGATAACTAGATCTAAGGTCAATTTTGGAGAAAATTGTGGCTCCTTTTAGTTGATCAAACAAATCATCTATTCTAGGTGAAGAGTAATTATTCTTAACAATCATATTGTTTAGAATTTTGTAGTCAATACATAGCCTTAATGTTTCATCCTTATTTTTCATGAATAGAATTGGTCCACCCCACGATGAAACACTAGGTTTAATATATCATTTTTCTAAAATTTCTTGCAATTGAGTCTTAAGTTCTTGCAGTTCTATTGTAGTCATCCTATATGGCGATCGAGCTATAGGGGTTGCTCTTACCAAAATTTCAATAGTAAAATAAAATTCCCATTGGGGTGGAAGACTTGGTAAATCCTTAGGAAATACATCTCGAAAATCTTTCAATACTGGATAAGTTCAAAAAAGACCTATTCTAGACTCATTTTCTTCCTTTTTATTAAGTTTGACCACAAAAACTCTACTACCATTTCTTGGTGCTCTTTTAACTTGCATTGTTGTCAAAATATGTGGTTCTACTAATTCACGTCCACAACAAATACGAATCCTTTCCTTGGTGTCATCAATAAATTCCATCCATCTTTCCTCAAAATTTAACAATGCTTTATGCACCTTGAGCCAGTCAATACCTAAAATTATGTCAAAGGCATGCAATGGAGCTACATATAAATACCAACGAGTTTATCCTTGAGGTAGTATTATTTGAGGATCAAATAGACATTGATTAACAGTATAGGTTTACCCAGACCCATACTCGAATTTCCACCCATTAGCCATAAATCTAGATTTTTTTTAGTATGTCCCTCAAAATATTTGGTGAAATAAAACTATTAGTTGCTCCAAAATCAATCTAAAATGCAAAAATTTCTATTATAAAATTTACCTTTCAATAGGAAAGGTGTTGCTTGACCATTGAGTTTGGAATTACCTGTTACTGCATATCTCATATGGGTAGGTTCCATAGGTTCCTTCCTCTTATCAGCTCACAATGGAAATTTATCAGCATAATGAGGTTCTTGAAAAATCCAACAACTAGTTCATGGTGCCCTCTCTTTCATATTTCCCTCATTATCTTCCTGAGTACCAGTTCTTGGTGCATTAGCTCTTTGATCATACCTATCCCTAAAATTTCTTTGGCCACCTCAATAGTTTGGATTTCCCCTATTTCCTTGGTACATTTTCTTATTCTTATCAAACTTGTTTTTGTTTCCATTGCCATGATTCTTGTTCCAATTCCTCTCCCCTTTTATTGGACCCACATTTTTATTTTTTTGTGACTCTTTATTTTGAGAGGATTTTTGATAATAAGTTTTCTTGACCCTAAAAGTATCCTCTTCCTGTTGGGCCAAGTCACAGACAAAAGTTATGGTAGTAGGTTTAAGCATAAGAATCAAATGTCCAATTTTTGGATGTAACCCTAGGAGAAATTTCTGAATTTTGATCTCATTTCGATTGCTCATATTCGACATATATTTGAGAAATTGCACAAATCGCTGATAGTATTCAATCACAGTCATATTACCCTAAGTTAACCTTGAAAAATTTGTAGTCCTTTCAAGGTAAAATTGTGGTGTTAAGAACCTATATTTGAATGCTAATACAAAAGTATCCCAAAGAACATCGGTAGCCTCCACATTGTGGGTTTTCCTATGAGTATCCCACCAATTAGTGATAACTCCAGTCAAACGAAAGACTACCCACGAGGTTTTTGATTTAGATGATAAATTTCTAACCATGAAATATGTCTCCACACTATTCAACCATCTCCCAACCTCTTTCCCATCACCTTTGCCATAAAATTTGGCTATATCAAGTCTTTGCATATCCTTGTCCAAATCATAACCTACTTGTTTCCTTCTTGGGTCAATAGTTATCTCATCCTCAACTATTATCTTTTCTTTTCCTTTAGATAAATTTTCAATTATTTTTTGTTGATGGGAAATCATTTCTTGCTGTTGAGCAAGTTGACCTTTTTGTTGCTCCATGTGCTCTATCATTTGGGTATTTTTTTGAGCTATATGTTTAACAATTTGAGCACTTTTTTGCTCCATTTGTTCTTTTTATTGGCTCATTTACTCCCACAATAGTTGTACCATTTGGACCATTTTATCCTCTTTGATAATTAGTTCTTTTTCCTTCCTCTTTTCTTGAGGATGTTCTGTAGCTTCCTCTGATGCCCCGAGTCTCATAAATTTTCGAATGAATCTTCTAGGGTTTTTGATCAGCCCTTCCCACTGATCCATCCTAGTTCTTTTTGAGGAACTAGCCTTTTGTTTGGATGCCATTGCCTGCTCAGTAAAACAAGGAGCCTTGTCAAATTTTCAAGTT
The DNA here is from genome assembly GCA_028583015.1 of Wollemia nobilis. Taxonomy (NCBI): domain Eukaryota; kingdom Viridiplantae; phylum Streptophyta; class Pinopsida; order Araucariales; family Araucariaceae; genus Wollemia; species Wollemia nobilis. The sequence goes on from JAQPPZ010017255.1 coordinate 1,366,404, forward strand.
TAGGTGAACACATTTGCAACATAAATTAAGTTAGTCATAGGCTTTCTAGATTTATGTTGCCTAAATATTTACAAACTTCGCTCTGATACCAAATGTAACAACCAATGTTCTGCCCACTTTGTTGTATAAACACCCCAAGTCTACCCACTTGGTTTTCCAACATGAGAGGTTACCATAAGAGAATTTTTTTTTTTATTTCAAATTATTTTTATTTTATTTTCTAGTATGAGCATGTTAGATTCATCTTTATGAGTGCCATTCCACTGTAGTCAAAAAACTCATGAGATCGAGATTGGCCAAATCTTGTGTAGTTTCCCATTTTGAACTTCACTCTCCACCCGAGATCCTAAGTTTAGGTAGGGGGTATTCTTTCCTCTAGGGCCCATAACACCTAGAGGTGTGGAACCTACTTTCCCCATGTCTTGACAAAATATCATATACTTATTTCATGTATTACGTAGCACATACATGCTCGAGCTAGATGATCAACCACTCTTCTTGGAGCATCATCTAGGGTCTTACCAATACCCTAGTAACCACTCGATATTTTATGTTGATTAACCAACATGATGTCCCATACCATCGTGCTGTTGGTTTTACCTAGTCAAGTACAATTCACCACTCATCACTAGCAAGGATAACCTAGAAGATATGCCCATACAACCCTTTGTTACCTCTCATTCTAATATTTTTCCACTAGAAGTACAGTTAGAGCCCTCATTTATGATGATTGCCTACCTGCAAGAACCATTAGCAATTATCTTACAATATTGTCCAAACCAAAATCTTGAAATAAAAATCAAGGTTGTCCTACCCACAATCTTAGGTTGTGAGTTAAGATTGTCCCTTCCACAATATTATATTTTCTTAACTTTAAGTTTACCTAAGCTTGGTTTATTCATATAATTTTACTTTAGCAAAGGTTAACTAATGAGTACAGTTTCAAAATTACACAAAAGTTTTTATTTTCCATTTAACTACATGAGTGTTTATATTGAGGAAAATAAATGACAGAGATACTACCTAAACATTGCATTCAAAACTAAAGAATCCCATATTTTTCTAAAATAAGCTTAATTAAAATCCCTTTATAATTAATATTTCTTTGGAGAAATTCTACACTAAATATTGTATCTACAGATCACTTTCTTCCACTACTCTATAGTATATATTTTTTACTATAAAATCATAAACAAGAACTGGCTACTCTTAAAGTAATTGCATCTCCACGTTAATTGTAATTCTAATACATAACTTAAATGAATTTAAAATAACTTTGGTCTATCACTACTTTAAATAAAGTAAAGCCACACAAGTTGTTCAAATAAAGTCTCCTCACTTCATCTTACCCAAACTGTCATACAGGCTTGTCTTTAAGCAATCTCATTTCCACATTAACTTATAGAACTAGATAAATTATAAAACATCATGCTTTTATATCAATATCGATTCTTCCACTAAATTATAATATAAACAAAACACTTAAATATCTAGCTCTATCCTGGATTTTACACTCTCTACTTTTTTTCGGTTAAATTTGAATACAAAATTGCTTGCCTAACAATAAATTCCTAAGTTCATTTTGAAGATCTTCATAAACAAATGTATATCCTTTACACAATTAGAACTGTATCCTTTACAATATTCTATATTTTTGAAGTCTTTATATCATCATGTAGGTGGTAGTTCTCCTAACCATCATGAATACTCCCTATTACACAACTCATTTTTATCAACACAACAAACCCTACCATACTAATTTTGTCAGGTAAATATTTTCAATTCATAATCTCCACCATATGCAATTTTATAATCCAAATAGAAATCCCTATTGCATGCAACTACAAGTTCAATTTTTGTTGCAGGAACAAATTTCATATTTTCATTTATAATGTTCCTCATCCAACAAAAACAAGTACAGTTTATGAAATGTTTAAAAGTATGGTAAAACCCATTCTATAACTCTAGTTTTCCTTAGAAGCTTGTTTGGTCTACATTTTTGAATAAGCAATTCATCCATACAAAATTTAAGAGAACATAACTATACAAACCATGTATAAAATGGAATATTTAAATTAATATATTTTAATCCAAATCAATCTTCATTTCAAAATAATATATCGTTCAAATAACTTACGAAAGGAAACACAAGACACTTTATTGTGCACATGCCTACTTTATAACATATTGCAAAGGTAATAACAATACTATTTTCCTTTTTCATCAAAATATTCACAAGACTAACATGTAATATTCTAGAACCTACATTCCTCAAGTATTATATTATATACAATTTCAACATTGGACTTGCACCAATTATATTTTAGAGTTCTTAATTTGAGGAAATTCCATATACATCTACAGTTGGCTTTGAACATTTTGGATTAATAATTAACCCATAACGCCTGAATGCAATCTATCATCCAACAACAAAGTTAAAACTATGGTTTGTTTCCCCCGTGATTTAGTTTTTGAATGCATGTTTTCGGTGATAACTCAGGGGTCAGAGTGATCAAGATAATATGAAATGCAACTACTCCTAGCATGCAAGCAATTTTTCCTTTTCTTTCCACACAACACATAGGAATTCAAAAACCCCCCATCACACAATGGGATTTCACCATAGCATGCAAAAACACTAATATATTTTAAACAACGTGTAGAAGGAAAGGAAAAAAATTTCATCTTAAGCAATTAATTCATATCCAAAACACAATCATAGTTCTATTTTCATATTTCCATAAGCGATTCGAACACATGAGTCTCCTTTTTAAATATTACCATGTATGCATTAAAAGATTCAATTTTATTTCAGTCTTAACAAAGCAAAGATAAGATTATAATCACATACAAGTTTCATATTAAATTTCTTGCCATACATACATAGGAATGAGTCTTTTTTTCTTCCATTACCAACAAGCAATAAACTCAATTCGTACGTAGAACAAAATCAAACGATGTATTTAAGTATTCCAGTTCTATTAAACTTAATTCTTGTATTTTACTAGTTCAGACTTACTACTTTTCATAGTTCATTTCCCTTGCTTCCCAACATCCTTCGCTCGTCATCGTTCTTCCTTGCGTAAAAACTTCATAGACCATATTACCTCCATTTTCTCCCACTTTTATCTTAAGAAATATCCTCCTTCTCCCTACTAGCTAGCTCTCGTTCATTGGAGATTCCTTATATTAAAATCATACCAAGTGTGATCCACTCTGTCCACGTTCAACAACCTAAGATAATAATAATATCTTCAATTACGGATAATTATGAAAGGATTTTCTTTTGTTTTATAATGCACTCCTTCATATATAATTCTTTAGAGTATTATTGGTTATGGTATTCGACATTCCTGGTTTAAAACAATAATTATTATTTATTGTCAATGCCCTCATGTTACATTTATACCTATAGAAATATATATATTTATATATGTATATAAATATGTAATATATATTTTATTATACCTAGGTGTTGTAGGTGAGTTGGAGAGGAGAGGACAATCTTACAAGGGAGGTCCCAGGTTCAAATATCCACCCTACCAAAAAGCTAAATTGGGTATCAAAAATCCAATTGATAATGTTGGTACGAGTAGGGTCGGTGCGACTCCCAGGTGACTTTGACGGTGCAGAACCCCCTATTCGTGGTCTCTCAGACCAAGGCGGCCCTGAAAGGGGTTTTTCTCTTTAATATATATATATATATATATATATATATATGTTTTTATTATTATTTTTTAATAAATAAACTTCTTAAAACACAACATAAGAATATGATTATTAGTTGCCTTATTTTTTTATATTCTCTTTTAAATTCTTAGCACAAAAATAGTCATATCATTACTCCATTTTTATATCTTATTTCAACCTATGGCTTCCATGCATTTAACAATATTCATTACCATCCAAACATCACAATATCACAATTTGACAAATATCACACATTCCTACAAATGCAGCTACATGACATGCATCTACATGGACCATTGGTGAATGTATTGCCTATAGGGTTCTATACCCCTATCAACTGGTAAATACACCACTACTCACCTTTTCCCTGGACTTACCTTACTCTGGACAATCCTACTATCCATTGAGAAGACATACTTCTTTTGCATTGTTCCTCACCAGTAACAATACCTATCTCCTGCATCTACAAATACATTAGTAATATCTCATCCTTGCAAACAAATTAGACATATAATAGAGTAGATTTTTGGGCGAGTTATTACATACTTCACCCATAATATTAAACATAGTACCTATGTTTGCATTTCCAATTAAAGCATAAAAGCAATATGGTCATGAATAATAGAAAATAGATACAATACATCAGTAAATTTATATTTTTATAAAACTGAGTTAGTATGTATTATTAATATCAAATATACACAACATAAAGTATACTTATCATACTTCACAAACCAAGTTATGATAATATCATTGTTTATATAAAATAAAACCATATCATGAGGATAAAAATATTCAAACAAAATATGGAAAATGTCTTTTTATGATGGCCACATCTTCCCATGTGGCACTATTTTTAGAAAACTGGTCCCATTGGACCTTGCACTATTCAATATTCTGCTTTCTTAGTTGTTTTTTTTTATAACCAAGGATATTAATAGGTCACACTTCAATGCATAGGGGATCGTCCATCTATAAATTTTCAACATTCAAACATGTGAGGGATTAGGAACATATTTATTCAAAAGAGACACATGGAATGTATCATGAATTTTTGACAAGTTGGGTGGCATGTCTAAATTATAGGCTACTAGGTTTAATTTGTCAACAATTTCAAAAGGTCCTACAAATCGTGAACTAAGCTTATAGGATTTAATAGAAATTTTGGTAGGTTTAACTCTTAGGAATACTTTGTCTCCCATAGTGAATTCCTTGGGTTTTCTCTTAAGATTCGCATAACTCTTTTCTTTGATTTTTTGATAAATTTCATTGAGGTGGTATTCCATTTCCTTGACCATTTCTAACCCGATCATCACCCGATACTCTAGATTACTCCATGACAATGGTGTTCTGCACCTCCTCCTGTACAAAGCCTCAAATGGAGCCATACTTAGAGAAGTGTGGTAACTATTTCTGTAAACAAATTCTACGAGAAAAAGGTAGTCTTCCCATTTTGTTTGATGATCCATACAATACATGTGGAGCATATCCTCTAAGACTTGATTCACAATTTCTTTTTGTACATCTATCTCCTTATAATAAGCAGTAATAATATTGAACTTTGTTCCCAATGCCTGATGCAATGTCTACCAAAATTTAGACGTGAATCAAGAATCTCTATCTGATATAATTTTTTTAGGAAAACCATGTAGTTGTACCACTTTCCTGGTAAACTTTTGGGCTATGGTAGGAGCTCCATATTTAATATTTAAAGGTATAAAATGTGCCACTTTAGTCAATTTATCCACTACTACCAATATGGAATCATGCTAAAAACGATTTTTAGGCAATCCCACAATAAAATCTAAAGTCACAACCTGCCACTTGTATTGTGGAATGTCATGTGAAAATAAACTTCTAACTAGATATAGGTGTTCCACCTTCACTTTTTGATATTCTAAGCATCTAGCCACAAATTTAGTGATATCCCTTTTCATCCTGGACAATAATATTTCTTTCTCAAATTCTCATACATATTTACATAACCTAGATGAGCGGAATAAGGAGCATTATACACCTCTTGCAGTATAATATTTCCTAGATCCTGATTATTAGGCATTACCATCCCATTTTTAAAAAGTAATGTATCTTTCCAAATCATAAATCCCCTTACTTTATCATAATATTCTTGAACCAGTCTTCAATACTTCTAAGAATATTCATATTGAATTTGCAATTTTCTTATTTGATCAATTATAGTAGATTGACAATGTGATATAACATTGATATACCACATTCTGCCTAAAGCATCTACTAATTTATTTTCTTTCCCCTTTATGTATTCTATATCAAAATCATATTCTGCAAAAAATTATATCCAATGCTTTTGTCTAGAATTAAGCATTGGTTGAGTAAAAATATATTTTAAGCTTTGACGATATGTTCTAAGCATCAAAATATTCACCAAGTAGGTAATGTCGCCACATTTTCAAATCATGTATTATAGTAGCCAAATCTAAACTATGGGTGACGTAGTTTATTTCATGTTTCTTAAGTTTTAATGACTCATAAGCAACAACACCATTCTCTTGCATGATAATCCTTCCTAACCCTTCCATGGAAGCATCAATACATACTATGAATGGTTGTGTGGGATAGGCTATTCTAAGAATAGAGGCTGATGTTAGCTTTTATTTGAGATCTTTGAAAGCTTTTTCACATTGTTATGTCCATTTAAAATATTTTCCTTTCTTTTGGATATTGGTTATTGGATAAGCTATATTAGAAAATTTTTGTATAAATCGGTGATAATATCTAGCCATCCCCATAAAAATTCGTACTTAAAAAATATTTTTTGGATTAGGCCAATCAGTAATAACCTCAATTTTGTTTGGATCAACATCCACCCCTTCAAAAGATATTACATGACCTAAATATTGAACCTGGTTTGCATAAAACTCACACTTGGATAGTTTTCCATATAATTGATTTTGTCTAAGTATTTCAAGAACAGTTCACTTATGAATATCATGTTCTTTAATTTTGAAGTAGATCAATATATCATCTAGGAATATCAACACAAATCGATCTATTTGTTCACGAAACACACTATTAATTAAATTCATAAAATTTGTTGGTGCATTAGTCAATCCAAAAGGTAACACTATAAATTCATAATGACCATATCTAGTTTGAAAAGCATTTTTATAGGTTTCTTCTTGGATCCTCAATTGATGATAACTAGATCTAAGGTCAATTTTAGAGAAAATTGTGGCTTCTTTTAGTTGATCAAACAAATTGTCTATTCTGGGTAAAGAGTACTTATTCTTAATAGTCATCTTGTTTAACATTTTGTAGTCAATACATAGCCTTAATGTTCTATCCTTATTTTCCATGAACGAAACTGGTGCACCCCATGGTGAAACACTAGGTTTAATATGTCCTTTTTTTTTAAAGTTCCTGTAGTTGAGTCTTAAGTTCTTGCAATTCTATTGTAGTCATCCTATATGGCGCTTGAGCTATAGGGGTTGCTCCTAGAAAAAAATCAATAGTAAAATCAAATTTCCTTTGGGATGAAAGACCTAGTAAATCCTTAGGAAAGACATCCCAAAAATCATTCAATATCGGATAAGTTTGAAAAATACTTATTTTGGCATCATTTTCTTCCTTTTTATTAAGTTTGACCTCTAAAACTCTACTACCCTTTCTTAGCGCTCTTTTAACTTACATTGTTGTCAAAGGATATGGTTCCACTGATTCACATCCACAACAAATATGAATATTTTTCTTGGTATCATCAGTAATTTCCATCCATATTTCCTCAAAATTTAAAAATTCTTTATGCGCCTTGATCCAGTCAATACCTAAAATTATGTCAAAGGCATGCAATGGAGCTACGTATAAATGACATCGGGTTTGTCCTTAAGGTGGAATTATTTGAGGATCAAATAGATATTTACTAAAAATATAGGTTTGCCCATACCCATACTCGAATTTCCACCCATTAGCCATAAATCCAGGTTTTTTTATTATGTCCCTAAAAATATTTTGTGAAATAAAACTATCAGTTGCTCTAGATTCAACTAAAAAGCAAAAAATTCTATTATAAATTTTACCTTTCAACAAGGAAGGTGTTTGTTGACCATTGAGTTTGGAATTACTTGTTGTTACGTATATCTTATGAGCAGGTTCCATAGGTTCCTTCTTCTTATCAGCTCGTAATGGACATTTATCAACATAATGAGGTTCTTGAAAAATCCAGAAACCGGTTCACGGTGCCCTCTCTTTCTTATTTCCCTCATTATCTTCCTGATTACCATTTCTTGATGCATTAGCTCTTTGATCATACCTATCCCTAAAATTTCTTTGGCCACCTCGATCGTTTGGATTTTCCCTATTACCTTGGTACCTGTTCTTATTCTTATAAAACATATTTCTATTTCCATTACCATGATTCTTGTTCCAATTCCTGTCCCCTTTTTTTGGACCCACATTTTTCTTTTTTTGTGACTCTTCATTTTTAGATTATTGTTGATAATAAGCTTTCTTGACCCTAATATTATCCTCTTCCTATCAATCCAAGTCACAGGCAACAATTAAGGTAGCAGGTTTCAGCATAATAATCAGGTATCCAATTTTTGGATGTAACCCTAGGAAAAAAATTTGAATTTTGATTTCATTTCATTGCTCATATTCGAGTGTGTATTTGATAAATTGCACACGTTATTTATTGTATTCAATCACAATCATATTACCCTAAGTTAACCTTGAAAATTACGTAGTCCTTTCAAGATAAAATTACGGTGTTAAGAACCTATATTTGAATGCTAATCAGGTATCCCATTTGTTCTTTATATTAGCTCATTTACTTCCATAATAATTGTACCATCTAGACCATTTAATCCTCTTTGATAATTGGTTTTTTTCCTTCCTCTTTTCCTGAGGATGTTCTGTAGCTTCCTCTGATGCCCCGAGTCTCATAAATTTTTGAATGACTCTTCTAGGGTTTTTGATCAACCCTTCCCACTGATCCATCCTAGTTATTTTTAAGGAACTAGCCTTTTGTTTGGATGCCATTTCCTGCTCAGTAAAACAAGGAGCCTTGTCAAATTTTCAAGTTTAGGTGAACACATTTGCAACATAAATTAAGTTAGTCATAGGCTTTCTAGATTTTTGTTGCCTAAATATTCACAACCTTCGCTATGATACCAAATGTAACAACCCAAGTTATTCCCACTTGGTTGTACAAATACCCCAAGTCTACCCACTTGGTTGTCCAACATCAGAGATTACCATAAGAGAAATTTTTTTCTTTTATTTCAAATTATTTTAATTTTATTTTCTAGTATGAGCATGTTAGATTTATCTTCATGAGTTCCATTTCACTATAGTCATAAAACTCATGAGATCGAGATTGACCAAATCTTTTGTATTTGCCCATTTTGAACTTCACTTTCCACCCGAGATCCTAAGTTCAGGTAGGGGGTTTCTTTTCCTCTAAGGGCCATAACACCTAGATGTGTGGCACATACTTTCCACATGTATTAACATGATCTCATATACTTATTTCATGTAAAATACATAGCACATACATGCTCGAGCTAGACGATCAACCACTCTTCATGGAGCACCGTCTAGGGTCTTACCAATACCTTGGTAACCACCTGACAGTTTATGTTGATTAACCAACATGATGTTTGATACCATCGTGCTATTGGTTTTACCTAGTCAAGCATAATTCACCACTCATCACTAATAGGGATAACCTAGAAGAGATGCCCATACAACCCTTTGTTACCTCCCGTTCTAACCTTTTTCCATAAAAAGTATAGTTAGAGCCCTAATTTATGATGATTGCCTACCCACAAGCACCATTAGCAGTTATCTTATAATATTGTCCTCCCCACAATCTTGAAATACAAATCAAGGTTGTCCTACCCACAACCTTGGGTTGCGAGTTAATATTATTCCTTACACAATATTATATTTTATTAACTTTAAGTTTACCTAAGCTTGGTTTATTTAGATAAGTTTACTTTAGCAAAGGTTAACAAATGAGTACAAATTTGAAATTATACAAAATTTTTTATTTTCCATTTAACTACACAAGTGTTTATATTGAGGAAAATAAATGACATAGATATTATCTAAACATTGCATTCAAAACTAAAGAATCCCACATTTTGCTAAAATAAGCTTAATTAAAATCCCTTTATGATTAATATTTCTTTGGAGAAAGGCTACACTAAATATTGTATCTATAGATCACTTTATTTTACTACTCTATAATATATATTTTTTACTATAAAATCATAAACAAGAATTGACTACTCTTAAAATAATTGCAACTTCACATTAATTGTAATTCTAACACATAACTTAAATGAATTTAAAATAACTTTTGTCTCTCACTTCTTTAACTAAAGTAAATCCACACAAGCTATTCAAATAAAGTCTCCTCACTTCACCTTACCCAAACCGTCATACAATCTTGTCTTTAAGTAATATCATTTCCACATTAACTTATAAAACTAGCTACATTGTAAAACATCATGCTTTTATATCAATATCGATTCTTCCACTGAATTATAATATCAACAAAACATTTAAATATCTAGTTCTATCATGGATTTTACACTATCTCTACTTTTTTTTGTTAAAGTTCAATACGGTATTGCTTGCCTAACAATAAATTCCTAAGTTTGGTTTGAAGATCTACACAAACATATTTATATCCTTTACACAATCAGAACTATATCCTTTATTGTATTCTACGTTTTTTAATTCTTTATATCACCATGCAAGTGGTAGTTCTCCCAACCATCATGAATAATCCCTATTACACAACTTATTTTTATCAACACACAACAAACCCTACCATACTACTTTGGTTAGGTAAATATTTTCAAGTCATAATATCCACAAAATCCCATTTCATAATTCAAACTACAATCCCTATTGCATGCAACTACATGTTCAATATTTGCTGCAGGAACAGATTTCAGATTTTCATTTATAATGTTTCTCGTCCAACAAAAACATGTACAACTTATGAAACATTTAAAAGTATGGTAAAACCCATTCTATAACTCCAATTTTCCTTGGAAGCTTGCCTGGTCTATGGTTTTGAATAAGAAATTCATCCATACAAAATTTAAGAGCACATAACTATACAAACCGTGTATAAAATGGAGTATTTAAATTAATAGATTTTAATCCAAAATCAATCTTCATTTCAAAATAATACATCATTCAAATAGCTTACGAAAGGAAACACAAGATACTTTCTTGTGTGCATGCCTACTCTACAACATATCACAAGGGTAATGATAGTATTATTTTCCTTTTTTATCAAAATATTTACAAGACTAACATGTAATCTTCCAGAACCTACGTTCCTCAAGTATTACATTATATACAAATTCAGCATTGGACTTGAACCAATTATATTTCAGAGTTCTTCATTTTTTTGAGGAATTTCCATATACATCTACATTTGGATTGGAACATTTTGGATTAATAATTAACCCATAATACCTGAACACAAGCTTTCGTCCAATAACAAAGTTAAAACTATAACTTGTTTCCACCGTGCTTCAGTTTTTGAATGCAGGTTTTCGATGACAACTCAAGGGTCAAAGAGGTCAAGCTAATATGAAATGTAGATACTCCTAGCATGCAAGAAATTTTTCACTTTCTTTCCACACAACACATAGGAATTTAGAACCCCCCATCACACTATGGACTTTCAACACAACATGCAAAAACAACAATATATTTTAAAAAGCATGTTGAAGGAAAGAAAACAAGTTTCAAATTAAGCAATTAATTCAAATCCAGAATACAATCATAGCTCTATTTTCATATTTCCACAAGCCATTCCAACACATGCATCTCATTTTTAATTTTTTCCATGCATGCATTAAAATATTCAATTTTCCATCAGTCGTAATAGATCAAAGATAATATTATAATCACATACATGCATCATATTAAATTTCTTGCCACACATACACAAGAATGAGTGTTTTTCTCTTCCATTACCAACATGTAATAAACTCAATTTGTACGCATAAAAAAATCAAACAATGTGTTTAAGTGTTCTAGTTCTATTAAACTTAATTCCTATATTTTACCAGTTCAAAATTATGCTTTTCGTAGTTTGTTTCCCTTGCTTCCCAATGTCCTTCACTTGTCATCGTTCTTCCTTGCCCGAAAACATCCCAAACCATCTTACCTCCATTTTCTTCCACTTTTATTTTAAGAAATATCCCTGTTCTTTGTGCTAGCCATCTCTCGTTTGTTGGAGAGTCCTTCTATGAAAGACATGCCAAGTGTAATCCACTCCATCCATGTTCAACAACCTAAGCTAATAATAATTTCTTCAATTGCCGACAGTTCTCAAAGGATTTTCTTTTGTTTTATAATGCACTCCATATATTTTTATTTAGAGTATTATTGGTTATGGTATTCGGTATTCCTAGTTTAAAAAAATAATTATTATTTATTGTCAATGCCCTCATGTTACATTTATACCTATAGCAATATATATATATATATATATTTATTTATATATGTATATAAATATGTTATATATATTTTATTATTTTTTTAATAAATAAATTCCTGAAAAAACACAACATAAGTATATGACTATTAGTTGCCTTATTTTTTTAAATATTCTCTTTTAAATTCTTAGCACAAAAATAGTCATATCATTACTCCATTTTTATATCTTATTTCAATCTATGGATCCCATGCATTTAAGCATCTTCATTGCCATACAAACATCACACATTTCTACAAATGCAGCTACATGACATGCATCCACATGGACCGCTGGCGAATGCATTGCCTATAGGGTTCTATGCCCCTATCAATCGATAAATACACCACTGCTCATAATTTTCTTGGACTTACCTTGCACCAAAAAATCCTATTGTCCATTGAGAATATATCCTTCTTTTGTATTGTTCCTTGCCAGTAATAATACCTATCTCCTACACCCACAGATACATTAGCAGTATCTCATACTTGCAAAAAAAATAGGCATATAAGAGAGTAGATTTTTGGGATAGTTATTACATACTTCCCCCCTAAGATTAAACATAGTTACTATGTTTGCATTTCCCATTAAAGCATAAAAAAAATATGGTCATGAATAATAGAAAATCAATAGAATACATCAATAAATTTACCTTTTTCTTCCCTAAGGCCTCTCTTCAGAGCATTCCAGTCTATTTCCTCTCCGTTTTCAAAGCCCCCGTGAAGGTTTTCCAAAAAATTGAGAAAATCTAAAAAGAATTTTTTTGGACTAGATCAGAGGAGAAAAAAAGGATACACCTTGTAGGATGGACCAAAGTGTGCAAACCCAAGGAAAATGGGGACTTAGGTCTAAGGAGAATTGCTCATATAAATTTAGCTTTACTAGCTAAGCAGGCTTGGCGTCCCATTTCTGGTGAAGAAAATGAATGGATAGCTATCATCAAACGAAAGTATCTTCAAAATATGGAATTTCTAAGTGACTTAGTTCCAATCAAAGGTTCTAATTTTTGGAAAGCAATTCTTAATTGTAAATAAATCATAAAAAAATGTTTAATATGGGTTTTAGGCAATGGTGAGAGGATAAATTGTTGGAATGACAGGTGGGCTAAGGACAAACCATTGACGTAATATCCTAACTTAGCTCGAATCAGAGATATCACGGAAGAACTCATTGACAAAAAAGTCTTCGATTATTTGGTTGAGGACAGATGTAGAATGAAGTGGAAACAAATAAGAATTCAGGGATTTCAAGTGAAATCAAATGATCTTTGTAACATTCTAGGGCAACAATTTATCCCCATGAGACCCAAGGAAGATCAAGTGACCTGTGCTCCTACGAAAAATGGGTAGTTCACTGTTAAATCAACTTACAATATTTTGCTTTATGAAGAGGATTTTGTCCTCCAAAAGGACTTAGTTTGGATAAAAAAATTAATTCCAAAAATTGTAGTCTTTTCATGGTTGGTTATCTAAGGAAGAATTATAACCATTGATAATATGATGCGTAAAGGTATTTGTATCACTAATCATTGTTATCTATGCAGGGCTAATTGGGAGACCATTTATCACATTTTCCTTGAGTGCCCCTTTTCCTTGACTATCCTAAGTAGGGTTTTTAGGCCTTCAATATTTTATGGGTTAAACCAGCCATCATACTTGATTTGTTCGTCTAGTGGCCTTGCCCCTTTTCAAGCCAAATACTTAGATACATGTGGAAAAATTGTCTCAATCACTATCTTTGGCAGGTGTGGTTAGAAAGGAACCATAAAGTCTTTAATGATTCTATCCATGATCATCAAACTATCATTGCCAGGATCCTATCATTTGCCAATGAGAATGTGAACCTTATCCCTTTTGATAGCTATAAACCTCATCTGCAGGAGACCAAGATTGCTCAATATTTAAGCTTAACCTTGTTAGATGAGTCTATGCCTAGGGTAGTCAACCCCAGAGCCAATGTTAAGTGGTATCCACCTCCTACGGGTTGGTTTAAGCTTAATTTTGATGGGGTAGCTAAGGACAATCCTGGCATAGCAGGCACTAGTGGCATTGTATGAGATGATAATGGGAATATGGTGCTTGCATTTTCTGAATATTTGGGAACAAGGACGAACAATGAAGCTGAAGCTAGAGCTATGTGGAGAGGACTTCAAATGACTCAAGACTTAGAAGGCAATTTGATCGTATAAGGAGACTCTATGTATGTTATAAATATCCTCAATAATTGGAAAAAACCTCCTTGGAGGGTTAAAAAAATTGTTGAAGAGGCTAGGATCCTTTTCCATGGAAGACAGGATAGAAAAACCCAACATGTCTTTCGAGAAGCTAACAAAATTGCTGATAAGCTAGCCAATTTGTGTGTCGATGGTGACAAAATTTTTAAATGGGAACACAGTGTCCCAAGTTAAGTAGAGGAGCTTATTCAACAAGAATGCCAAGAATGATAGTTGAATTTACCAACAAGGAAGGCACTGTAAGTTTGAAGGCTAGGAGTATTCCTGTCTCTTTTTTGAATTGGACTCACAATAAAAATTATCTGACCTGTTAGTATTTGTGGATGCTACTTGGAAATACCACAAAGACTAATGGGGATAGTCACATGTCAGATAACATGGATCCTAGTCATATTAGTAATTTGAGGTTGGTTGATAATCATAGGAAATGAAATAAACGACAATATAAGACTTCGAACCAAAGCCACATGGACCACTAGATAGCCACCGCCATAAATCTAGTGAACAAGTTCACTTCTCCAAGGTTGATTGGCCAAGATAGTATGTGGTACCAAAGAATGCCATATACGAAAGAAAGCAATTACCAAAGAATTATTAAGAGTAACTGTCAATATAGAGCTTGTGGGAGTTTTTTTCAGTACTCTGTTATGTGTGTCTGTAGATTTTTATTTCTCCATTGTCTCAAGGAAGGGATTCGTGTCAGTTTCTTTTTTGTAATGATGATGCATGTGTGTTTTCTCGGGGTATACCCAAAATGTTGTATGGGAAGTTTCTTTTTGATAATAGGCTATGTGCCTTATCGGATGTAATGGATTTGGCGGCATGTAGATTTTACATATATAGGATCCTTATTAAGGATATGTTCATCAACAGCGCTGGGTTGATTTTTGTAAAAGGTTTTGGGCCAACCTGTAAAACCCGGTATTAATGCTATAGTATCTTATCTACCAAAAAAATAAATTTACCTTTTTCCAAAACTGAATCAATATGTATTATTAATATCAAACATACACAACATAAAATATACTTATCATACTTCACAAACCAAGTTATGATAATATCAGTGTTTAGATAAAATAAAACCATCTCATGAGGATAACACTATCCATACACTATTCAAACAAAAATGGAAATTGTCTTTTCATAATGACCACATCTTCCTACATGGCACTATTTATAGAAAACTGGTCCCATTGGACCTTGCACGATTCAATATTCCACTTTCCTAGTTGTTTTTCAATAACCAAGGATCTTAACAAGTCACACTTCAATGTGTAGGGGATCATCCATCTACAAATGTTCAACATTCCAAACATACGAGGGATCAGGAATAAATTTCTTCAAAAAAGACACATGGAATGTATCATGATTTTTGACAAGTTAGATGGCAAGTCTATTTTGCAGGCTAGTTAGTTTAATTTATCAACAATTTCAAAAGGTTCTACAAATCGTGGACTAAGCTTAGAGGATTTAATATAAAATTAGGTACGTTTAACTCTTAGGAATATTTTGTCTCCCATAGTGAATTTCTCGGGTGTTCTCTTAATATTTACATAACTCTTTTATCTATCTGAGGTTTCTTTTTGTCTTTGACAAATTTCATTGAGGTGGTATTCCATTTCCCTGACCATATCTGACTTGAGAATCACCTAAAACTCTAGATTACTCCATGATAATGGTATTTTGCACCTCCTCCTATACAGAGCCTCAGACGGAGCCATACCTAGAAAAGTATGGTAACTATTATTGCAAGCGAATTCTACCAGAAAAAGGTAATCTTCCCATTTCGTTTGATGATCCATACAATACATGTGGAGCATATCCTCTAAGACTTGATTCACCCTTTATGTTTGTCCATCTATCTCAGGATGATAATCAGTACTAATATTGAGCTTTGTTCTCCATGCCTGATGCAATATATGTAAAAATTTCATATGTGAATCGAGAATCCCTATCTGATATAATTATTTTAGAAAAACCATGTAACTGTACCACTTCCTTGGAAAATTTTTGGGCTATAGTGGGAGCTTCATATTTAATATTTTTAGGCAAAAAACGTTCCACTTTAGTCAATTTAACCACTAATACCAATATGGCATCATGCTGAAAGCAATTTTTAGGAAATCCCAAAATAAAATCCATATTCACAACCTGCTATTTATATTGTGGAATGTCATGCAAAAATACACGTACAGCTGGATGTAGATGTTTTGCCTTCACTTTTCAAAATTATAAGCATCTACCCACAAATTCAGCAATATCCCTTTTCATTCCTGGCCAATAATATCCCTTTCTCAAATTCTCATACACCTTTACATACCCTGGATGAGCAGAATAAGGAGCATTATGCACCTCTTGCAGTATTATATTTCTTAAATCTAGATCATTAGACACCACCATCATATTTTTAAAAATTAATGTATCTTTCCAGATCCTAAATTTGCTTACTTTATCAGAATCTTGTTGAACCAGTTCTTGATACTTCCGAGAATATTAATCTTGAATTTCCAATTTTATTATTTGATCAATTATAGCAAATTGATAATGTGACATAGCATTGATATGTCACATTCTACTTAAAGAATATGCTAATTTATTTTCTTTCCCCTTTATGTATTCTATATCAAAATCATATTCTCGCATAAATTTTATCCAACATATTTATCTAGCATTAAGCATTGGTTGAGTAAAAATATATTTTAAGCTTTGATGATATGTTCTGAGCTCAAAATATTTACCAAGTAGGTAAGGTCACCACATTTTCAAAGCATGTATATAGGTCACCACATTTAATATTTCTTAAGTTTTCATGACTCATAAGCAACAACACCATTATCTTGCATGAGAACCCCTCCTAACCCTTCCAGGGAGGCATCAATACATACTATGAATGGTTGTGTGGGATCTGTGATTCTAAGAATAGGGGTTGATGTTAGATTTTCTTTAAGAGCTTTGAAAACATCTTCACACCGTTGTGTTCATTTAAAAGATTTTATTTTCTTTTAGAGATTGGTTATTGGAGAAGCTATCTTAGAAAAGTTTTTGATAAATTGACGATAATATCCAACCATCCTCATAAAAATTTGCACTTCAAAAACATATTTTGGAGCTGGCTAATCAATAATAACCTCAATTTTATTTGGATCAATAACCACCCCTTCAGTAGATATTACATGACCTAAATACTGAACCCGGTTTGCATAAAACTCACACTTGGATAATTTTCCATATAATTGATTCTATCTAATTATTTCAAGAATAGTTCTCATATGAAGATCATGTTCTTCTTTACTTTTGGAGTAGATCAGTATATCATCCAAGAATATCAACACAAACTGATCTAGTTGTTCACGAAACACACTATTCATCAAATTCATAAAATTTGTTGGTGCATGAGTCAATCCAAAATACAACACTATAAATTTATAATGACCATATCTAGTTAAAAAAGTATTTTTAAGGGTATTTTCTTCCTGTATTCTCAATTGATGATAACCAAATCTAAGGTAAATTTTGGAGAAAATTGTGGCTCCTTTTAGTTGATCAAACAAATCATCTATTCTAGGTAAAGAGTACTTATTCCTAATATTCATAATGTTTAGAATTTTGTAGTCGGTACATAGCCTTAATGGTGCACCCCATGGTGAAACAGTAGGTTTAATATGTCCCTTTTCTAAAATTTCTTGCAGCTGAGTCTTAAGTTCTTGCAATTCTATTGTAGTCATCCTATATGGCGCTCGATCTATAGGGGTTACTCCTGGTAAAATTTTAATAGTAAAATCAAATTCCCTTTAGGGTGAAATACCTGGTAAATCATCAGGAAAGACATCCCAAAAATAATTCAATATCGAATAAGTTTGAAAAATACTTGTTCTAGACTTATTTTCTTCCTTTTTGTTAAGTTTAACCACAAAAACTCTACTACCCTTTGTCAGTGCTCTTTTAAATTGTATTGATATAAAAATATGTGGTTCCAATGATTCACATCCACATCAAATTTGAATCCTTTGCTTGGTGTCATCAGTAATTTCCATCCATATTTCCTCAAAATTTAATAATTCTTTATGTGCCTTGAGCCAGTCAATACCTACAATTATGACAAATGCATGCAATGGAGCTACGAATAAATGCCATCAAGTTTGTCCTTGAGGTATAATTATTTGAGGATCAAATAGACATTGATTAACAGTATAGGTTTGCCCAGACCCATACTTGACTTTCCACCCATTAGCCATAAATCTAGTTTTTTTGATATATCGCTCAAAATATTTGGTGAAATAAAACTATCAGTTGCTCTAGAATCAACTAAAATGCAAATATTTTTATTATAAATTTTACCTTTCAATAGGAAAGGTGTTTCTTGACCATTGATTTTTGAATTACCTATTGCTGCATATATCTTATGAGTAGGTTCCATAGGTTCCTTCCTCTTATCAGCTCGCAATCGATATTTATCAACATAATGAGGTTCTTGACAAATCTAAAACTAGTTTGTGGTGTCATCTATTTCTTATTTCCCTCATTATCTTCCTAAGTACTAGTTCTTGGTGCATTATCTCTTTGATCATACCTATCCCTAAAATTTATTTGGCCACCTTGATAGTTTGGATTTCCCGTATTACCTTGGTACTTGTTCTTATTCTTTTCAAACCTATTTCTATTTCCATTGCAGCGATTATTGTTCCAATTCCTTCTTGTAACCTTTTGTTGGACCCACATTTTTCTTTTTTTGTGATTCTTCCTTTTCATAGGGTTGTTTATAATAAGCTTTCTTGACCCTAATATTATCCTTTTCTTGTCAGGCCAATTCACAGACAATAGTTAAGGTAGCAAGTTTTAGCATAAAAATTAGGTGTCCAATTTTCGGATGTAACCCTAGGAGAAATTTTTGAATTTTGATCTCATTTCCCTGCTCATATTAGAGCATGTACTTGAGCAATTGCACAAATAACTAATAGTGTTCAATCACAGTCATATTACCCTAAGTTAACCTTGAAAATTCTACAGTCCTTTCAAGGTAAAATTGTGGTCTTAAGAACCTATCTTTTAATGGTAATACAAAAGTATCCCAAAGAACATGAGAAACCTCCACATTGTGTTTTTTCCTATAAGTATCCCAACAATAAGTGGTACCTCTAGTCAAATGGAAGACTGCCTACGAGGTTTTTAATTTAGATAATAAAGTTCTAACCATGAAATATACCTCCACACTATTCAACCATCTCTCAGCCTCTTCCCCATCACCTTTGCCATCAAATTTGGCTATATCAAGTCTTTGCATAGTTGGATCATTAGATATTTTAATGGTAATACAAAAGTATCCAAAAGAACATGAGCAACCTCCACATTGTGTTTTTTCCTATAAGTATCCCACCAATAAGTGGTAGCTCTAGTCAAATGGAAGACTGCCTACGAGGTTTTTAATTTAGATAATAAAGTTCTAACCATGAAATATACCTCCACACTATTCAACCATCTCTCAGCATCTTCCCCATCACCTTTGCCATAAAATTTGGCTATACCAAGTCTTCGCATATCCTTGTCCAACTCAGAACCTACTTGTTTCCTTCTTGGTTCAATAGTTATATCATCCTCAAATATTACCATTTATTTTCCTTTATATAAATTTTCAATTGTTTTTTGTTGATGGGAAATCATTTCTTGTTGTTGATCTAGCTAAGATTTTTGTTGCTCCATATGCTCTATCATTTGGGTGTTTTTTTAGCTATGTGTTTAGCCATTTGAGCAATTTTCTACTTCATTTGTTCTTTCTATTGGATCATTGGTTCTCACAATAGTTGTACCATTCAAATCATTTTATCCTCTTTTATGAAGATGAGATGGATTAGATGCAATAATGAAAATGATTAAAGTAAAATGCAATTGTAACCTAATATGTTAAATATTAATCTAATGAAAAAGAATACTAAATTTTAAATATATTCTATAAGAAAGGAGGAACAAAAATATAAAACCCTACCTAATAAAATGAACAAAATAAATAATGCAATAGAAATTACTAGCTATGGTGAGAGCCAAAATAATGACAAAGAGAATAGAATCCATAACCATATATGGTAAGCCTTTTCCTATCATTTTTTGATGGAGCTAAATATGAGTCTCATGCATGATCCACCATCAAATTCCCTCTACTTTTTCTTAGCCACAACATCTACAGGAAAAAAAAAGGTACAATCACAAGAGAACAAAACAAGGAGATCATAGCTAGAGTGTTTGAACGTTTAAATATTTGAGCATATAACATGTGTCAAACATTGGACCATGGGGGGAAATGGGAGTCCAATACTCCTATTTATAGAAGGTTTAGAGGGTTAGCTGGGAAGTAAAAATTTAAAACTTACTCTTAGGGTTGACAGTGCAAAAA
The DNA here is from genome assembly GCA_028583015.1 of Wollemia nobilis. Lineage (NCBI taxonomy): Eukaryota > Viridiplantae > Streptophyta > Pinopsida > Araucariales > Araucariaceae > Wollemia > Wollemia nobilis. Next base: position 1,387,197 of record JAQPPZ010017255.1, read on the forward strand.
GCGACACAATATTAAGGTATTGAGGGCAAAACCCTCACATTTTTAATTCATGGTCAATCTCGAACGATCACGAATTTTTTAAATCTGATTTTTGAAGTTCAAATTGTCACCTAAGTGGCTTGACCAAATTCAAACCCCATTTTAAAAAACCACAACTTTGATAAGTCTAGTAAAATAGAGGGAACTAAGGGGTGAGAAGCTCAAAACTTGCACTTCGCAAATTTGAGTGGATCAATTTTTTGTGTCTATATTTTCCCCCTCTTTGATACATTTATGGTGCAATAAATCCATTAAATAAAATTGTAGACACCTATGGGCTAAACATGACTAACACTAAAAGGGATAGTGGATTTAGGTAGAGGGAGGTGCAAAACTAGTGTAATTTCAAACACTTTGAAATTTTACATGCTTTACAGGGTAGTGATGACATCAATGCCCCCCAGGCTAGGTTTCCCCCTTGAGTTTCAAAATAAATTATATTTTCTTGAAGAAACTCAAAATGGTAGATGTAGAAGAATGAAGAACAAAAAGAAGAAATAAAATGAAGAAGAGGAGAGATAAAAGGAGGGATAAGAGGGGATGGGAGGGTGAAAATGAATTCATTTTGGCCACACAAATAGGGGAAAAGGTGCTTTATAGAAAACAAAGAGATGCACTTTCAACACACCAAGAAACCATTGTAAATCTAAACCTAGCAATGAAAGGTACACACCTAAATGTAACCTCTAGACTATTTTAGATTATATTAGATTAGATTATATTTTTAATATATTTTTTTAATTTTTTAAATTTTTGGTCTTTGTTGTTGTGCAAACCTTGATGTGAATTTGGGAGGTCAACCATGAAATCAATCATAAATTTTGTGGTAAACAAATTCGTGCCCTAGAATATAGGGTATGAATTCATGGTTTTGTGGCTTGTAAAAACAACATATGAAATCACAGGAGAATAAAGAAATAAGAGAAGAAAGAGAGAAGGAGAAATAGAGAGAGAAGGAAAAATAGTGAGAGAGAGAAAAATAATGGTAGAGATAAAAAGAGAAGAAGAGAGCTTGCATTATGTGTGTTCTATTATTTAATGATTTTTATTATTGTTATTATGATTATGATGTGTGGAATTAATTCAATTTTATTAATGTTGTTTTTACAATAAGATTTTCTCAAGAGTAGGGAGTGGCGATTGGTAACACTAGAGAATATTGTGATGCAGCTCATAGTGGTAGATAGGGATGTATTATGGATTATGTGGCCATTGCATCTACGAGAGATGCCCCAAATTGATGTTTTCAAGGTGCCATTAATGATGCTCATCGAGATGTGGTATTGGAGGTATTGCATTTTTGTTACCTTCTAAATAATTTATATTAGAGTGTATTTGATATTTTAATCTATAGTATATGTTAAGTTATGAAGTGTGAGTATGTGTCATTTAAATAAGTATGGATTTATGTGTGTAAGTGTGAGTTGTGTGTGTGAAGTGTCATGTTTAAAAGTGAGGAGTTATAAGCAATCATGAGAGACTTTATGTAAATATATGAGATTTATTATGTAAGAGGGTAATATAAATATTTGGTTCTCCCACGAGTTTGCTAAGAGAAAATATCAAGAGTGATATGAATATGAAGAGTCTTATCTATGTATATGTTAAATACAAAACCATATAATATATTATCAAAGAAGATTTGCAATTATGCAAACTTTAGTATATATATTCAATAAATATTTTAGTTAGTTTTATGTTTAACATTGTGAATTGATTAATGCATATTTTTTTCATATTTGTTCCTGGAGATTTCTTAAATATATGAAAATAACGATAATTTGCTAATAGTACCTTCAATTTTTAGCTAAGAATTGGTCATGGAGAATAAAGGAAAATAATTTTATAGCCTTGGAAGTACTAATGTGAACAAGAATTTATGAGAACATTTCTAGAAAAAATGCATTAAGTATGAAAGCTCTAAATTCATTGGGTTCCCTTCCAACATAAACATAACATCATGATACAGGAGCATCCAGTGGCAGTAAGGCAATCTTGCATCAAACAAATTTCTCTAAGTACTTTGTTTTATTTATTTTCTTTAGTAAGGGCAAAAGTTGTCGCGATATCGTGACGTCGCGATATTGCGACATCAAAGAAGAAACACAGGCAAGGTAGGAGGATGTCGCGATATCGCGACATCAAAGAAGAAACGCAGGCAAGGCAGGAGGACGTCGCAATATCGTGATGTCAAAGAAGAAACATGGGCAAGGCAGGAAGTCATCACGATATAGCGACGTCGCGATATCACAACGTCAAAGAAGTAGTCAGGGCAAAGACCAAAGGTTGTTGCGATATCGTGACGTCACTATAACATGACAAACAGTAGAAACCTTAGCGCAAAGGCGAGTTGGTCATGATATCACGATGTCGCAATTTCACAACATCGTGATATCGTGACATAAACAAAATCAAAGGGCCTTTGACAGAATTGGTCACGATATCATGACATGTCGCGATATCGCGACCAAAAGGAAGAAAAGAAGAAATGAACACGTGGATGGCCATGTGAACGACCATGCGCACGGGAAAAGAGGCAATAGTCACAGGTGGACAGTCTGACAAAATAGCGGTTGTAGGTCAAGGGCCTATTAAATGTGTGCTTTCATGGCGGATCAGGGAGTTGGCCAATTACGGAAGGAAAATTGAAGACTCGACGGGGGAAGCCAATTTTGCAGGTTTTGTTTAATGTTTTCATGCAGGTGGGTCATTAATGGCCTAGAGGGTCGAGACCTCGATAAAAACTTGGTGTTTGTAATAGATCCGGGGGTGGTGGATCAGAGATCGGAGGTAGAGGATAGGAGTGAGAAAACCAAGCCGTAGCTACTGGTTAATGTAAGCCTGTGGGTTGTTTTGTAGCTGGAAGTGTTTTTCCATATTTTAATGAAGAAAAATTTGAGTTGAGAACGTGTCGATTTTTGGTCCGCCATCAAGTGGTATCAGAGCCGAAAGTTCTTGACTGTGTAACAGATCGCCGGACGTGAGGCAGTTACACCAAGATCTGTGGAAAGGCTCATGAGAAAGTGAGTAGAATACTTTTGAGAAGAAACCCCGTTGGTGGGAGAGGAATGGCAACAACAGCAGATGTTCAGGTTTTGCAGAGGCAAATACAAGCCCTACAAGAAGAGATGCGTAGAGGATCAAAACCAAGAAGATATGACAGTAGTGAGGATGAAGTGGATGAAGAAGAAAACCAGTTTGAAAAAGAAGAGGTTGTAGATCCTGCACAAGCCAGACTGTACAAAGCCATATCCTATATTGGGAATAGGTCAAAGATGGAATTTTCCACGTATTTCGAGAACCTAGATCCGAAGGAATTGATCGATTGGATCAATGATCTAGAAGAGTACTTTGAGTATGAAGAAGTTGAAGATCCTGAGAGGGTCAGATTTGCCAAGACCAAGCTGAAGGGTCATGCCAGCATATGGTGGAAGGGGGTACAGCTGGAGCGAAACAGAAGAGGAAAAGAGAGAATAACAAAATGGGAACGGATGGTAGAAAAATTAAAAAGATAGTTTATTCTAACAGATTATGAGTTGGATCTGCTAAGGAAAATGCAGAGTTTGAGACAGATGAACAAAACTGTCTAAGAATACACAGAGGAGTTTTATAAGATCTCCATCAGAACTGGCCATTTAGAAGCAAGCAAGGAGAAGGTGGCCCGTTATATCAATGGGTTGAGACCCAGTATCCAGGAAGAGTTGAGCTTAGTTTGGGTGAGCACCATTGAATATGCTTACCAGTTTGCTCTGAAGGTTGAAGAAAAACTGAACAGAAGGTTTGAGAGCAAGCAAAGAGGAAAAGGGCATGGAGGAAATACTGGTGGAAGAAAAGAGGAAGGAAAAGAGGAGAAGAAAGAAGAGGTTAGCAGCAGTCGGGATCAGAAGGAAGATGAGGAACCCAGACCCCAAGTTTAGAACAATGGCTACCCAAGAGGAAGAGGTGGATCTGGACGAGGAAACAGAGGAGGAGTGTTTCGTGGAACCTGTTTCCACTGTGGAGAAGAAGGACATCGGGCATACGAGTGTCCCCAGCACCCCAAGAGGGTGAACAAGAGAAATGTGGGTCCTACCAGGGTTGCTGTGGTAGAGGAATATGCTGAATCAGAACATTCTGAGGAGGCTGAGAGAGGAGAAGTCATGGTCACAAGGAGAGCCATGCTGATTGATGAAGACAAGCCAGAGCAGAGGAGAAGCCTATTTTGCACGAGGTGCAAAAGTTTAGGTAAAGTCTATAATGTTATTATAGACAATGGAAGTACTGATAACTTAGTCTCCAAGGAAATGGTCACTAAGTTGCAGCTGGAAAGGAGAAGACACCCGCATCCATACCGGATTGCGTGGTTGCAAAAGGACCATAGAGCATGGGTTCGTGAATAGTGCTTAGTCACGTTCAATATTGGGAACTACCAGGACGAGGTCCTATGTGATGTTTTCCCCATGGATGCTTGCCATTTGCTATTAGGAAGGCCATGGCAGTTTGATCGAAGTGCAGTGCATGATGGTCATGCAAATACGTACTCCTTGACGAAATATGGAGTGCGCCACAAGTTAAAGCCATTACAGGCAGTGGACGAGAAGGTGTGCAGCAGTGCCAGAATTTTTCTGGTAGAAGGTAGAAAATGTTTTTTGCCAAGAGATGGGGTCTAAGTAGGCTATAGAGGCAGGTGCACATTTGGAAATGTTACAAAATATGCGGACCGAACAACACAAAAGTGAAGGTCACTTCTCCATTTACCTCGGGCGTCTGATGCAAGAGAATTCGACGATAGCAAGGCAATCTTGCATCAAATAAATTTCTCTAAGTACTTTGTTTTATTTATTTTCTTTAGTAAGTGCAAAAGTTGTCACGATATCATGACATCGCGATATCGCGACATCAAAGAAGAAACGCGAGCAAGGCAGGAGGTCGTTGCGATATCGCGATGTCATGATATCGTGACATCAAAGAAGAAACGTGGGCAAGGCAAGAGGACGTTGTGATATCGTGACGTCGCAATATCACAACGTCAAAGAAGAAATGTAGGCAAGGTAGGAGGTCGTCGCGATATCGTGACGTCAAAGAAGCAGTCAGGGCAAATATCGAAGGTTGTTGTGATATCGCGACATCGCGATATCATGATAAACAACAAAAACCTTAGTGCAAAGGCGATTTGGTCACGATATCGCGATGTCATGATTTTGTGACGTCGTGATATCATGACATAAACAAAATCAAAGGGCCTTCGGCAGAATTAGTCGTGATAACGCGACATGTCATGATATCGCGGCCAGAAGGAAGAAAAGAAGAAACAAACACGCGGATGGCCATGAAGACGGCCATGCGCATGGGAAAAGAGGCAACAGTCACAGGTGGACAGTCTGACAAAATAGCGGTTGCAGGTCAAGGGCCTATTAAATGCGTGCTTTCATGGTGGATCAAGGAGTTGGCCAATTACGGAAGGAAAATTGAAGACTCGACGGGGAAGCCAATTTTGCAGGTTTTGTTTAATGTTTTCGTGCAGGTGGGTCATTAATGGCCTAGAGGGTCGAGACCTCGATAAAAACTCTATTTTTGTAATAGATCTAGTGGTGGTGGATCAGATATCGGAGGTAGAGGATAGGAGTGAGAAAACCAAGCCGTAGCTGCTGGTTAATGTAAGCCTACGGGCTGTGTTGTAGCTGGAAGTGTTTTTCTAGATTTTAATGAAGAAAAATTCGAGTTGAGAACATGTCGATTTTTGGTCCACCATCACATCATCTAAATTTGCAAAAATGGATAATTTATGGAATATCTTGATTCATCATCAAATTTTATGATTTTTTAGATTTCCTTCTAGCATTAGAATGATGTCATCTAGATTTGTTAGTGGTTTAAGGATAAAAATACTTGATTCATTATCCAAGCTCTTGAATTATTAGCTTCACTTCCAGCATTAACATGATGTCATCTAGATTTGCTAAAATGGCTTACGTATGGAAGCTTCCAATTCATAAACCAGGATCTTGATTTATCACTAAAGCTCCTAATTTATCAATAAATCAAGCAAATTAATGACAAGTAATAGACATAAATATTAAGATTTGTTTTTCAAAGGAACAACTTGGAAAGTAATAATTTTTATCTTTTAGTAGTGAATGTAAACAATTAACTAGTTTTATTGAGAGCAAAATTGGCACAAATTTGATACTCTAAGTATGAGCTATGGGTTCATTTATAATTATTTCTTTCCAATTTAAGAATAGTTACACTTTGTGTAACTCCATTATACTCATGGGCTCAATTTTACTAATAGTAGATGTGCATGATATTTTCTTAGTGATTATGATACTATCATTTTAATTTATGGGTACATAATGATTATGGAAATGGCCTATAATTTTGTATTGGTCCTTTCCTCTTTTTTTACAAATTCCTTAATTTTTGGATCACATTGATATTTTCTAATCTGCCCTATACATGGTAGTTGATCAACACTAATATAATTATGGTTTTTATCATATTTACATTCGTTGCATTTACTTTCCATTTCTCACACCCTTTACTTGCTCAAATATAATTTCCTACATTTATGTTAGTTTAAATTAATTAAATTAGTGGAGGTATGGACTAAATATAGACACTAAAGAGAATTTTTCCTTTTGATCTAATGTATTGAAAGGTGACTTGATGAGCACATGCAATTTCTATGGATAAATAATTTTGAGCATGCATACTTGGACCCATTGGTATAATTATTGCTTGAGATAAAGTCTATCAATTCACATTTAATTATTTTAAGACATATACAATCCACTTATCTTTGATCCTTAAAGTGATTATATATCATCAAGTCTGATAAAACCCAAAAAAAATATAATAGATCTATTGCAAATTCTACCCATATTTTACAACTTTGCACCTATATTTTGAAATGAGACTTTTTTGAGATTATCCCAAATTAATTTGAAGTGGATGCAATGGTGATTCCATTGATAATTTAAACCTGAGAAATTTTGTTTGAATTAAGTGACTTTTTTTTTTACTTCTAATCTAAAACATTACATTCTTATTAGCATATTTCCTAAGAAGAATAAAAAAACATTAAATTTGTTTCAAGTATCTTTACCTAAGATTGGATTAACTATTTAGCAATTTATTAGTGTTGAATCATCACTAATAATATATCTTTTATAATTATTCGAAGTCATCAAATTAATAATTTACATGAATCACAAGTGATTCACTGCATAATCAATTATGTCATATTTATATATATGGGATCCTAGTGATTTAAAAAAATGGCCAAGTCTAGGAAAAAGTGATTTTTATCAAATTAATTATTTGATTGATTTATTGAAAAATCCATATGTACCAAATCAAAAAATTTGAATACTCCAATGGATAAAGGCCCTAGGGTCAATTGCATTCAGGTGAGCTGAATACCCCGCAAGCCACCAAAAGTGTTGGCATTTTTGACACACTAAAATAAATTTTAAAATTTTATCCAAGTGTTCAGTAAGTTTCATTTGAGGAGTTTTTGAGTAAAAAAAACATTTTGGGCCTACACGTTAGTGAAAGCCCCTTTTCACTCATGCCTTGGCAAGTTCTACGAAATCATGTTTCGGGTGACATTTCAATTTTGGTGGTAAAATTCTAATTTGTACATTGCCTTGGTGAAATTCCTTTTCACATGAAGGCTGAGAAAAATTCATCTCCAAGCAAAATCTTAGTTAAAATCATCTTCGGGTGAAGTCGTAGTGAAATTCCATATTCACCCCAAGTTCGAGTAAAATCCATTTTCACCTCATTTTGCAACAAAAATTCCATTTTCACCCCAAGTTGGAGAAAATTTCATTTTTGCATCCTTTCGCAATGAAATTCCATCTACACCCAACTCTTTAGTGTAATCCCCTTCACTCCATTCCTTGGAAAAAGAACTTTTCGATCAAAATGCCATGGTAAAAACCCATTTTGGATCCATGTTGTGGCAAACACCCTTTCACAATGAAAGTACAATGAACATCTACTTTGGACTTAGCTCAAACAAAAACCCATTTATGGCATAACTTGAGTGAAACCTATTTCAAGTGTAACTTGAACGAAAGCCTATTTCGGGCCTAACTTGAACGAAAACCCATTTCAGGTGTAACTTGAGTGGAATCCCATTTTAGAATCAAAATTCATTTCCTCCAGAACTTTCAATGAAGATTATATTTGGGGGGAAATGTTTAAGACTAGTAAATTCAATTCTTGGGACAAAGAAATTAATATTTCCAAAATTAGTGCTAAAGGATTAACGAAATTAAATGTTGCACTCTTGACGTTGGTGTGATCCTGTTGATTTCAACATGCCGTCCATTGTGGTTAATGCTAATTTTCAAGGTAACATCATGGATATGAAAATTCAACTGATGATTACAGCTAAGTCTTGATTTGCCATCTATTGAGATTGCTCATTGTTTCCAAAGGTACCACCAGATTGGTTTGTTATTGCTACCAAAGAGAAAATTACTGTCGATAAATATTTGATTAGCCAACATTTTAATTAATTATAATTTAAGTTTGGAGGCTAAATCCTTTATAAATACTATAAAACTTGATGTAAAAATAGGAGAGGAACATTTTACTAAAAAACTCTTGAAGTTTAAATTTCTACCTCAATTGAAAGACTTTTAACCCTGTTTCCTGGATCAATTATATATGTCATTGCTTTCTACCTATCATTTATGTTATATTCATACATTTGTTAGATATATTGAATTATGCATTTGAATTTAATTTTCAATGAAGAAATGAATGTTAAAATGTTAATCAGAAGTCATATTTGTGATTTGTGATTGGTTCCTTTTGTTAAATGTTGGTTAAAACTTGACTTGGTTATTTAGTTATTAGTTCATTCCCACTCTATTTTTCTGGCTTGCATCCATATTTCCCATATCTTTCTGTTAATTGATCTCCCTAAAAATTTAAATCGATCTCTATATTAGTAATGGAACCAACCCTATCTAGAGATTGGCTAAAGGACATCTCTTTCCTTCGGCCTTTCAATGTTGGTTGGTTCTAGGACACATATTTTTATACTTAGGCAAATTCGTGACCAATATTTTTTGGCATGCCTAGTGGGACATAAAAGTTTCACCTTAAGCAATATTAATATTTGATGTTCATATTTTACTATTTGATTAGAACATTTGGCAACTCAGTTTTACCCAAAAGCCTTCGAATGTGAAGTTGGTGAAAGCTTTACTTCATGATCACAATATTGAAGGCCAAAAATTTAGAAAATCCTATTGATTTATTTGATCTTGACACCCAAGTCTTAGGAGAGCATCCTAGATTAGTTACTCTGATTATCCCATCAATCGTAATGTATTCACAGGTAGATGGTGTGTTTTTCGTTCCTTCAAGTCCCTCTAGCACTACCACTAGCTTTCCTCCCTATGAAAATTCATAGGTCCAAATGGCTCAAAATACACCATGATAGTTTACAACATGAAACCATTCAAAATATTTGAATTTGTAAGCTCGAAACCTGATCTCACCAATAGCATTGAAGCATTTGCCAACTTATGATGGTATGGGAAAAACAACTTATGAGAATGTTCAAGATGTGGCTTCTTTGGCAACTATTCATAGCATCACATAAAATATGTCATGGTCAGATTGTTTGTGCTCTCTCTCATATGGAAGTTGCTTTACTAGTATCAATATTTACCACCTGCCACTATTACCACATGGGACCAATTGACTGATTTAATGATAAAATGTTTCAATGAGAAAGTGGATCATTTTTCCCTGTTACATCAATTCACTAATATTTAGAGGCATCCATAGGATAAAATCATTGAATTCAATGTTAGGTTTGTTTGAAATTGGTAGAGATTCCATGATGATCTCCGACCAACTCCTGAGAAATATGCATTTTATTATCTCTGATCCTTCAATTTTGACATTAGCATAGCCATATGTCAGTCCAATGTTGATACATTTTCAGCATTGCACTCCCAAGCACAAAAGGCTAAAACTGATTTAATTCCTATTGGTAAGTTCCCACCAAAGATGATGATGCCTATCTTCCCTAATCTCCCACAATATTTTTATTCCAATGCATCTTCTCAAACTTTACCAATGTCCTCCATGTATCTGATTCCTTCATGGAATACAATTTCATCTCAAACCCCGATAGTTTTTGTCCTTCGGTTGCCTTCTCCTTTCGTTCCACAACTACCCGCTTTAGTTCCTTTTACAACATTATCATCTCTACCAATATCACTACCATTACCAGCTCCTCCATATTTAGTTCCATTCCTTAAGATAAGTTGCTACAAGATATGCAATAAAAGAACTCAGCAATGAGAGAAATAACAAATAATATCACAACCATTAAGAAAAGGTAAGTTGAGATATTTATATCCTAGGGGATTTCAACCTTCGTTAATCACTAGAGAGCAAGTAAATTCGAACAACAAGATGCTTGAAAGGAATCCAATTGTGTTGATGAATGAAGAAGATGACCCATCAAAAAAAACATATAGGTTCTCTACCTACAATGATCCACATGGCAAAGAAACTTGTATGGTTCATTTGAACTATGTGCAAATATTGGCAGACAACTCTTTCGGTAGTCATATCAACCTGATTAGAGAAGTAAAACATAATTGTATGGTCCCTTCCATAGAACATATTTTAGTTCTCACTGGAGCTATAAAAAAGCTAGTCACAGTGGACCTAGTTGACATTGAGTCACTAAAGGTACTTGTTGAGTCGATGGTGCAAAATGAAAAGAGACACGCACAGACAAAGGTACCTAGTTTAAAATATAATTTGGAAGAACCTATTATTTTAAAATATCTCCTACCCATACAAGTGAAAGAAAGAATCTCTCATGTGAAGGTGTCAACTTCATAAATGCAAGCTCAGACAAAGGAATAGGTAAAAGAACACCTTAAATACCCATATTTTACCAAGCATTAGAGGGTGGAAGCCATGCAACAATATCATATTAAGTATAAGGCTAATGATGAAATAAGAGAGTCCAGTTCATCCACATACAACATTGTTGAAGAACTAAAGAAAATTCTTGCCAAGGTTAGTCTCTATGATGCCTTGCAATTACCTAGATAGGTTGATTTTTTGTAAGAAACTTTGATGTATGTTAAATATAAAAAGAATAATCCCACTCAAATTATGTTAGCTCAGATGCTTACAACTTTGGATACTAGAAAAAATAGACCACCACCATTCTATTTTTCTCAAAGGATGGAGGGTTGGATTGTGCATAATGGTATGATCAAATCTAGTGCTACAACAACTATCATGCCAAAGGTGATTTGTGAAGTTATGGGCATGGAATATACAAGAAGTAGCCCAGGTGTCTTGCAGTTGGATCATACTCCTATAAAAATAGTGGGTGTCATCAAATATATCTTCATTTTCATGCATAAGATGCCTGAGATCACTATGATCCAAGAGGTGGTTGCGGTTAATCTAGAGCTATATTTCATTATGTGCATCTCAAGAGAGTTTACTACAAAATTATGAGGTTATCTCTCCTTGGATTACTATCATCTAGATATTTCTTTCAAAGTAAAATGAATCTAAATTTACAAAAATAAGTCTTTCGTGTTTCATATAGAGGGGATTGAAAAAGAAGAAAATTCCATGGATTCTATCAATATGATGACTAAAAAACTAGGAGAACTAAATTTAATGGAAGAAGATCTGGATGAGGTTCATATAGAAGATGATTTTTCAATGAATTATTTCAACATAGTGATTGAAAATAAGATTGGTTGTTACATTATTATTAAGCCTGAAAAGGTTGAAGTAAAGGTATTTGATGATCAGGATTCTGTTCCAGATCAGTTGTGGAAGCTCTAATTTGATGGTGCAAGATGCAAAAATGGTGTAGGATCTGGAATTGTTCTCATATCCCCTTCAAAATATTAGAAGATATATTCATAATGGTTGACCTAGGATGTACCAACAATGTTGTTGAATACAAAGCATTGTGCTTATGTTTGAAGAAAGCTGAGAAATTTGGAATCAAGCAGCTCCATATTTTTAGATATTTAGAGATGATTTTCAATCAAGTGACTAACAAGTGTGTCTCTAAATTTCACTATTTGAAGGTATATCATAACAAATTCTGGGATCTATTTGAAGCCTATACAATGTTAACTATCCAAGTGATTTCATGGGAATAAAATAAACACACAAATATTTTGGTATCCCTTGGCACTAAATTTTCTCTAGTTGAGCATATGGTGAAGAAATCAAAAATCGTGAGGTTGGTTTGCAGGCCTTCAGTTCTTGTTAAGAATATTTATTGGCAAGTGTTTGAATTTGACGAGCAGATTGTGAAATTCCTTATAAAAGAAGCTAGTAGTGTGGAAGGAAGAACACTCGATGAAGAAGAACCTGAGGGACTGATACAATTAAAAAATAATCATATCCCAAAAGGATTTATTTTACTTGAAAGACTATTTTATTAGAATGATAGAGATGAAAAACATAAGATCAAAGTAGATGAGAAGGAGTACACCTAGCTATAGTTGGAACCTAAAAAGTTAATCAATATTGGAACTTATTGCACTCCATAATAACTTGAGAAAATCAAGGAGTTGTACCATGAATTTCTAGACATTGTTGCTTGGAGTTACCATGATATAAAAAGTTACAACAAGAATGTGATCCAATATACTATTGAACTGCAAGAAGGAGTGAAACCCTTTAGGTAGAAACAAAGACTATTCAATCCTAAAATTGAAGTTCTGATGAAAGTTGAACTATTAAAAATATTGGAAGCTAAAATTATTTACCCAATAAATCATTCTATTTGGGTAGCTAATTTGGTTCCTGTATGGAAAAAGAATGGAGATATTCACCTGTGTGTTGATTTCTAAAATTTAAATCAGGATTCTCTGAAGGATCATTATCCTTTGCCACAGATTGATCGTATTCTTCACATAGTTGTAGGATATCAAATATTTTCTTTTTTAGATGGATTATTTGGCTACAATTATATGTGGATCAAGGATGAAGACCAATAAAAGATGACATTCACCATAAAATAGGGTACATTTTCTTATCAACAAATGCCTTTTCACCTCTCGAATGATAGAGCAACCAAAGAGTAATTGATGTGGCTTTTAGCAAGTTATTAAATCAATTTATCATTATTTATTTGGATGATATGAATGTCTTCTCTCATAACAAGAGGAGCATAGTTTGCATTTAAGACAAGTGTTTGAAAGTTACCAAGAGTTCAGAATATCCATTAACTCGAAGAATTGTATCTTTGCAGTGAAGGAGGGAAAGGTTCTAGGCCATGTAATCTCAAAAAATATTTAGTTGTTGATCCAGCTAGAGCTGAGGCTCTTTTGAAGCTTCCACTTCTATCCAACAAGAATGATTTATAGCCATTTTTTGGTCAGATTAATTTTGTTCAAAATTTTATTGTAGATTTTTCCCATGTTGTGAAACCAATGACTGAACTTTTGAAGAAATATGTTGAGTTCAAATGGACTGAGCAAATGAAGAAAAAATTTAGAGAAATCAAGGAGAGGATTACTAAAGATCATGTTTTGGTAAACCCTGATTATTCTAAGGATTTGATCACTTATGTTGTTAGTAAACAAGAGAGTTATGCATTCATGCTCACATAGAAGGGAGAAAATGGTGATGAGTGGCCAATCATATTTTTAAGCCAAGTTATTCAATCACATGAGGAAAAGTACAATTTCATAGAAAAGCAAGTGTATGCAGTAATGAAGTTCTTGAAGAAGTTTTAGCATTTATTTTTTGCAAAGTAAAAAAATTGTTTATGTCGTTCATCCAAATATCCAAAGTTTCATTATCTAGGAAGAACTTGGAGAAAAAATATCTAGTTGGGTTTATAAAATCCAAGAATATGATATTGAAAATCGGCCAACCAAGTTGGTTCATGGCTGAGCACTATGTCAAGATCTTGCGAAGAACACTACCCTCAAATCAATGGTTTAACAGTATGAATATTCAATAAGTGAAAGTAATCTTATTAATCATTCCTTAGGTGACCATGATTAGACAGAGAACCTTTTCAAATACTTCAAAACATGAAGGTATCCTTCTCATCGAAGGGCTTCATAGAGAAGAAGGTTTAGACTATAGATCCTCAGATATGTTATGTTACCATGTGGATTGTTCCATAATAACATTGATGGAGTGCTTCTTAGGTGTGTCAGAGAGTTAGAGAAATATAAAATCCTGAAAGAGTGTCATTTTGAATTGTCAAGAGGCCACTATGTAGGAAGACCCATGACTCTAAAAATAATCAAAGCAGGTTATTTATAGCCTACCCTTTTTAAATGCATTTAATTTCAGTCAAAGTTGTGACAAATGCCAAAGGTATGTCAGTAGGAGCATAAATGCACCTTTTTCTCTTCACCTGATCTAAGTAGAAACACCATTTCAACAATGGGGTTTAGGTTTTATTGTGGTCATTGATCCTAATTCATATACCAGATATAAATACATTTTGACTACAACTGATTATTTCACTCGATGGGCTGAAGCAGTCCCAACTAAGAATGTAGACCAAGAGGTAGTCATCACTTTTATTTAAGGATTGATCACTCGATTTGACATACCAGATGTGATTATAATGAACAATGCAACTCCATTCATCAGTTCCAAAATTAGTGATTTTATGGGTAAGTATGGTATTTATTAGAAAATATCATCAAATTACTATCCACATGGAAATGGTTTGCTTAAATCTACAAACAAGAATCTACTTAGGATTTTGAAGAGGACTCTTGGTGACAACAAGCGAAGTTGGCATTTGCTTGTAAATTAATATTTATGGGCTGATCACATCTCAATTAAAAATTCTATTAAGGCATCTACCTATTATTTGGTGTATGGTAATGAAGTAGTCTTACTTATTCACATCGAGTTGCCAGCTCTTCAATCTTTGTAATTACTTGATGATGAAGATGATGAATTTAATCCCATGAGTGCAAGGTTGGATCAGTTATTATGGTTGGAATAAGAAAGGAGAAAACATATAATGCTTTCTTGGAGCATGCTTAGATGACAAAATATTGGTTTCAAAAGAAGACTTTAGAGAATACATTTAAGGTTTGTAATATTATGTTAATATGGAATGAGAACAAGGCAAAGCCAAACAAACATCACAAGATTGACATAATTTGGGAAGGCCCATTTAAAATTTCCAATATGAACCGTTTTAATTCATATTATTTGCAGGATATGGAAAGTCGTGTGTTACCAATTCCATTGAATGGTATTCATTTGAATGCCTATTATTTGTAAATATGTAAATATTTTACCATTTGATTTTATGTTGATATAAAAAAATGAATGAAGGATGAAAATGAAAAGAGAAATTCCTTTTCGCTGGGAAAAAGTATTTTCACTAGCAAAAATCATTTTCACCAGTGAAAATTCTTCTCGTTTCCTTTTTGGGTGCTCAAATTGGAGATTTAACTCTAGAAGTGCTTTTTCGGCAAAAAAATCATTAAAGGGCATTTTAGGCGATGAAAATACATGTATGTTTTGATAATTTTTTGCTTTTTAGATGAATGGAGTTAAAATAAAATCTATTTTTAAATATTGGTGCTCAAGTTGGCAAAAAAGATAAAAAAATAAAAAATAAAAAGATAGAAAACAGAGGAAAAAATGATTTCGCCCAATACAAGGATTTCACCCATGCATATTTTCTTTTCGGAGTGAAAATCATATTTGTGCCCGTTCACTCATGCATATCTTTATTTTTGGAGTGAAACTCAATTTGACAAGAGATTCTTCACTTTACATGCTTTTTCAGGCTTTCATGTTGCCAAAAGTTATTTTTGGGGTTTATGTGGGTGAAATTGCCTTTTTACCTTACCTTTTTCAGTGAACTTCTAGAATGCATGGCTTTTCGCTAGTGAAATTAGCGAAAGGTATTTTTAGAACTCCACTTCAGCAAAACATGTGCTCATCATGCAATTCAAGGCAAAAAAGTGGTGAATCACATTTTTTCAAATTGATCATTAACGATAGGTTGCACCTCCCAAGAAGGAAAAACAAAAGGGAAGGTGAAACAACCAATCACGACACTCGACAAAGATATGGGTAAAACCGTTGAATCATTGAAAAGTGTGGCATGCCCTTGAAATTATAAGGTGCAATGTGGGCATTAAATTTGGTAGGTGTGGTTGGAAAATTATAAAAGCGCGAACACTTCAGTTGAAGAATCAAAGAATTGCAAAGCTCCTGTTTGTAAAGTTGTGAATTGATTTTGCTCCAAGGTTTAGAATTATTTATTGTTTATTTGAAGAAAGCTAAATATGGAAAAAAATATAATAGAAGATAATAAATATAAGGTTTCTAATAAGGCTGACCTAGATAAGAGATGACAAAAAGCTAAATAGGAAGATGAAGAAGTAGAACTGGTACCTTACTACGATCGCCTGGCACAGATCTACGACTGCACAATCAAGAACAAAGGCATGAATAAATTATGACAAGACATTGAATTTTCTCTTTACAAGTTATCTACCGAAATTTCATGCACAACACCATTTAAGTCCCATATTTTTTGGTATCTTTGTACATTGGTGTATTCATATCCTGAGCTGGTACAGGCGATTGCACAATTTTATGATACTTCTATGAGAGCTATTCAAAATGCCAATAGAGATTGGTTGTTCAACATTTCAGCCAACTTAGTTAGATAAGACTTTTCTTGTGGTGTGATACCTCCTTCTGACATCATTTTTAAGAGACTCAATCTCGCAGAGCAGGAGGATAGATACCAATATACAGTTCCTATACGATAGTTCATGGAAAATCAATTGTTGAAGACATCGTGATTTGAGGAATTACCATATTTTTTGATGTTGCTAAGAGAATTTAAGATCCCATACTTATATTCAATGTTGGAATGGATTGTTAGACTGCCCTTAGATTCCACAATGCATAAGTGGTAAGCGTCGCTTGCGCAGTGTATTTCACAAGTTAATTTTTGTCCTTATTGCCATGAAAGCAACCACAAATTCAATTTTCTTTGATTGGATAGATTTCATAGCTCGAATAATGCACACTCAAATACATAAGGTGTAGATCAGGGAAGACATCACCATCATGCATTGTTATTTTTGATATGGTACTTCTTTTATTATATGCATCCCCATTTTTCTTTTGTAGCACTAAAGAAGATAGATAAAGCAAGAAGAACATTGTCAATTTATTCATGGACCCAGAGTTTTTCAAAGAAGAATTCTTATTATAATTTTAATCAGATATTTCTAGGAATCACCCTTGATATAATTTATGATGTGTGCGATAGAGTACTGAAAGCAATGGAGGAGGCAATTATTAAAGAGGAGAAAATTACATATTTTTGCTAACACAAGGAGTTTTCGGTAGAATTTTTGGCTTTAGTGGAAAACCTTTTTTATTGTCATTTTTTACCATGGAGCATATTTTTGCACTGGATGTAGCCCAGAAGAATAAATTTATGAATAACACATATGGTTCAAGTAGGAGAAAGTGAGCTACGTGTGCCATGCCTTTTCTGTTTGGTGATGTTAAAGTGACTTAGTGTAGGCAGAACGAGTTGATGGTCAAAAAATTGTATGACCATGGGTTAATTGAGATTCCCCAGTGATGGTGATACGACCCTTTGGGTATTTTTAGGAAGTTTATTAAATCCAATAATTTTTATTGTTACCCAAGATAAGGCATCTTACAGTAGAGGAACAATCCCAAGGGACACGATCTTGAGTAGCATGTTGAAAAAAGATGTCTCTCCCTACTTGGCATGATTTATATGAAATCGAGGTTGAGTATGATCCCATGAATCATCCAGAGTAGGTTCCTCCTAATGATTTATTTAATTAAATGAAAGTGAAATGGCCTAAATGGTATGACAAGAAGATCACCAACTGGTGGATCATGAGGGTTCATCGAGGAAATATTGAGTCAGCTTACTCATTGGTTATGGATAAAGAATTTTTACAAGTTTATGATGAGCATTATGATAAGTACCATCCCACAACTTTCATTGACCTGGTGCCTTGAAGTATCTGAAGTCCTGACATGCAAGAAGACTTGGTAAGAGAGAAGAAGGTGTTGGTCAAAGAAAGGATAGTTATCGAAGAGGAAGAGGAACAACCACCACCTAATAGCATTCACTCAAAAATAGGAGCATGGATATAAGGCTACCTTTCCCTAATACGGTAAATAAGCCCAAAAGTGGTGCATTTTCTACTCTTAGCACAAAGCCACTTTATTCACTTACGATTGAGCATACTGGTTTTAAGGAGGCACCCTCTTTGGTTCAGCAAGAACAATCAAGCTAGATGGTGATGTTGGTATATTTGGAAGCAAAGGAAGAGAAATCAAAGGAAGATAAAGATCCATTAGTACAACAACCTTCGTCATTGGCTCAAATGGTCTTGGAGCCTACAAGTGCACATTTTATTTCTACTTATCTCAATGATAAGCACTTGGTGACCACAACTTCCCCACCTGTAATTTCTATTTCCACTTCCCCTCCATCTATCATACACATCTCTTTAGTGTCCCTCTTAATTTCACAATTATAGGTCACCAATGATCCTCCTGATTCTTCCATTCCTTCCATTTATCTCTCTATCAGTTCATTCACATCCGCTCTGAGTCCATTTTTCTTTCCATTATTCTCCATTCCATATTCCAACCCTATCAATCCCATTTTTGCTATAATCACACAAGCCCGTCCAAGGATAAGTGTAACTAGTACCTTCCACTTCTTCTCCTTTTGTTGAGCCAAATCCTCAATAGGTCCTCTTCCTATTTTTTCTATTTTTTACAGTGTCGGAGCCACTAGCTTTAGAAGTGGAAATTTTATTAGAGCACCCAATAGCAGAGAAGATCAGTTGAGCATGACAAATTTCCCCTTGATGGTTGTAGAGCTACAAGCAGAAGGATGCACAAGCCCTAGCTAACATAGTGAAGAAGGTGAGTTTTTATTAGAATGCTATCGAGGTGCACACTATGAAGATGGTCCCTCAGGTCCAAAAACCCTAAGGGGAGATGATTCCAAACAATTATTCATATTAGGTCATCATCAAGGATCTTACAAAAATCAATATGTCTAATATAATGGGTAATATACAGGTGGATATGAGTTTGATCTACTTGCACTATGAGCATTTCAAGAATCGTCTCTTTCAAGGTAAAGCAAATATAGCAAAAATAGAATATCCTTTGGCTACACAAAAGGCCCAACTAGACACTACACAGTTCGATCTCAGTGATGGCAATAGAAAGTGATGAGCCTAGAGATCAAGAATGAAATATATAAGCAGATGGTCGAACAAAATCAAGAAACACGATAAGAATCACAACAACATATCCATACCTTGAAGGACAAAATCTAAAGTCTACAAAATCAATTAGTAGATAGGGTGACGCAATTGGTAGATCTCATAAATTAAAAAGTTAAGGAGTCTCATAAACATCTGCTTATTGATTGTTCGACAATGGAAAAAAAAGCAACATTGGTTCTAATGTAACTTTAGGAGGGGCAATAAGCTATTTTGTAAGACTAACACGTAGTGGAGTATTCAAAATAGAACCTCAAGCTAAAACTGAAGATGACGATGAAGATCCAGACAATGGCTAAAATGGATCTCAGTTTCATCCCAATGAGTGAAATGGTTCGAGCTTGGACAAATGCCAAGATAACATTGTGCACTTATTTTTCTAGGTTGGATCTAGTTAAAGGAGCTCAAAAGCTGCTAGACACATTTTGTTACATACCTCACATACCTAGTCAGCTATATTGAGGTTTCCAAAATAATCTAATTGATTTACTATTAAAGGAGTGTAACTTTGATTTTTTTTATAATCGAAGATTTATATTCTAAATTTTCACTTGTGTTTTTATAGAGGACTGAACCCTCCAAGTGATGAGTACCAATCCTCCTTAAGTGGTATTTTATTAATTCGCTCATTCCATTATTTGTTCCCTAGTTCTTAATATTTGTTGTGTTACTGGTTGTTAATATCGTCGGTGTTTCTCAATTATTAATGCATTAAAGGAAAGGATACATGAATTATTTCATGTGGTATCATATTTTAGATTACTGGTCCAACTAGGGCATCCTATGGTAGAAACCATTATCTAGGTACTCACTTAGCAAGATTCACAGCTTACAGTAAAATTAAACTGCTAACCCCAATCCAACGCTTAGCGAGTTTATAAGGCTCTTACTCTTTATGGCCTATTGCATTTCATATTTTGGAAACCATGCAAAGAAATAGTTCAGTGGGTAGTAGCATATTTGAGAAAAAATATTTAAGGCATAGCAAATGAAGTTTTACGATAGTAAGCATTTGTAACATAATAGCTCCAATGAATCTAGTTTAAGGAATACGGTGTTTTGCATGTTCAATAGTATACCAAATTATGTGTATAGGAGTCAACTAGCCAAATATCACTGAATCATCATGTAAAAACATAGCAATACGGTGTTTGCAGATGCCTCCCCAGGAAATCCAATCATATTGTAGTATTTTTTGCAAAAAAACTAAGGTACACTATTTTTTAAACATTTTATTTTAATCATGTCTTTTTCTATTAGGGATAATTATCCCACATGTGGTGTATGTGGGGTTTGGAAGTAATTTTAACCAACTAGGCTCTACTAGTTGTATGTGACTATGGTAACATCTCTCCTTGTGCCAATTGCCCTTGATGGTCCTTGGCATAGTTGTGGTGTTGTCATTTCATAATTATATTGTGTGTCCTGGTCCCTTCTGTCTCGTGGTCTTCAGTCCTGTCATCCACCATATGTCTTGGAGTCTCCTTTGTGTTGCTTCGGTCCCTCTCACATCATGAGTTCCACATCCTCTAGCATTCTGTTAGCTGTCATGTTGTCATCATGGTCACCTAGTGCAACATGCTATCAGGTCACCTAGTGCCACATGCTATCGTGACAGTTATACATTGTAGGGTATCTTGTTAGTCTCACAATGGCACTGAGAGGGGGGGTGAATCAGTGTAGCTTTTTAAACTTAAATCTACAACTCTTAAAGCTAAAATAATGAAAACTTAAAACTAGATATAGTAAGTATTACAAGAGAACATCACACAACATAATATTTAATGAGGTTCACCAATTTGGCTACTCCTCAAAAAGGACTGCTTGGACTACCATACAAATCCAGCCTTTGAAAAGCACCCACTTTACAATCAATTTACCAGCACCCATTGGAAGGAGCAACAACCCCTTATTTATTTGCACCAATAGAAATGAGCACCAACCCCTGATTTACCAGCACCAACTGGAAGGAGCACCATCCCATGATTTATCTGCACCAATAGAAAGGAGCACCAACCCCTGATTTACCAGCACCAACTAGAAGGAGAACTAACCCTGATTTATCTACACCAAAAGAAAGGAGCACCAACCCCTGATGCCAAGCTGCAACCTAGACTTCAATTTTGAATCTAGAATTTTGACAAAAAAATACCTTTGCTTTTACAAGACCTTGACTGGTCTATTGCTTACCCAATCTCTCTCACTGTTCACGAAACAGACACATCTTCTACACTCTTACAACCACACTTTGCCTTCTTTGAGCCACATCTCTATGCACACTCTATGCACTGTCTTCACATACTTTGTGCCCTTATAGCCACACTTAGAGTTCGTCTTCGCCCTTTGCGCTCTCTGCACCCTCTACTTTCTCTACACACTCACAGCCGCACTTGGTGGAACTTCAACCTTTTCACTCTCTGTGCACTCTGCTCTATCTACGCACTCACAACCGCACTTAGCACTATTCGACACGACTCTTCACTCACTCTATGCACTTCACCATCTTCTTGCTGCCTCTGCGCTATCTGCGCTCTTACGACCGCATATCGCACACTTCGACACATTCCACGACCCTTGAATTCTCCAAGCGATCCTCCTTTCATAACAATATTTTTCATCATGTAAACCCTAATCTTAGTCGGCTTTCATTGCAATATTTTCATAATGTAAACCTTAATCTTAGTCGGATTTCATTGCAATATTTTCATAATGTAAACCCTAGTCTTAGTCGGCTGTCGTTTGTCTTTGTCAGCTTCAACTAATGAAGATGTTCGGTATATCCATCACTCGAAGATTTCATTCTGTACCAGTCCCTGTAACTGCCATATGACTTTTGTTCACTCTTCTTATTTTAGTTGCATGAATTCACTCTGTAACTTCCGTAATGACGTCAGGCCACTATCACACTTCTTGTTTCAGTTGGGTTCTTCTTCTTGCATAGCACACATGCGACCTCTCACAAAATTGTGACATTTTTGCCTCTTTATCTTCTTTTGCTACTGTTGGCCATGAAAATACAACATGTCGCGATATCGCGACATTTTTGCCTCTTTGACCTTTTCTTGGCTTTTGACCGCAAAAATATAACATGTCGCGATATCGTGACACTTTCACCTCCGTACTCTTTCTCTTTTCTTTTGTCGCGATATCATGACACTTCTGCCTCCGTAGTCTTCTTCTTTGCTTTTGTCGTGATATCGCGACACTTCTGCTTTCGTACTCTTCCTCTTTTCTTTTGTCATGATATCGTGACACTTTTTCTCTCTAGATCTTTCTCTTTTCTTCTGGTCGCAAAAATGCGACATGTCATGATATTGTGAAACTTTTCTTTCTTACACTCTCTATCCTATTTTAGTCGTGAAAATGCGACATGTCGTGATATCGCGACACTTGTTCTTTCTTTCTCTTTCTCTTCTAACATGTCACGATATCGCGACACTTTTTCTTTCTTTCTCTTTCTCTTCTAACATGTTGCGATATCGCGACACTTTTTCTTTCTTTCTCTTTCTCTTCTAACATGTCACGATATCGCGACACTTTTTATTTCTTTCTCTTTCTCTTCTAACATGTCACAATATCGCGACACTTTTTCTTTATTTCTCTTTCTCTTCTAACATTTCATGAAATCGTGAAACTTTCTCTTGCTTGCTCTTTCTCTTCCAACATGCTGCAAAATCGTGACACTTTTTCCTGCTTTCTCTTTCTCTTCCAACATGTCACGAAATCACAACACTTTTTCTTGCTTTCTCTTTTTATTCCAACATGTCACGAAATCGTGACACTTTTTCTTGCTTTCTCTTTCTCTTCCAACATGTCACGAAATTGCGACACTTTTTCTTTCTTGCTCAACATGTCATGAAATCGTGACACTTTTTCTTTCTTCCTCTACATGTCGCGATATCATGACACTTTTCTTACTTGTATTTTTCTTTGATATTTTGCATATGGGCCACTTCGGTCTTCTTGGAAAATCATTGTACATACTTTTAAATAGCTTTTGAACTCCTGTCCACTGCATCATGACTTTGTTCATTGCATCAACCGATCTATCTGATTGATCACTCTCGCATCGACCGATCTATCTATCTGTGTTGACAACAATGAC
The DNA here is from genome assembly GCA_028583015.1 of Wollemia nobilis. NCBI lineage: Eukaryota > Viridiplantae > Streptophyta > Pinopsida > Araucariales > Araucariaceae > Wollemia > Wollemia nobilis. The sequence continues at coordinate 1,410,663 of JAQPPZ010017255.1, forward strand.
AATACTGTCGTTGCACCTTGCTCAACAATCTCCCCCTTTAGAATTTTTGGAAACACGTGCAATTTCCTATAACTCTTCTCCCCCTTTGACAATAATACCAAAGGGCTACTACAGACTCCCCCTGAGTCCATGCACAACATTCTCAGGAAAAAATTATTACACTTAGCAAAAATCATAAACATGAGCAAAAAGATAAACAAATACATAAATGCTCCCCTTGAGAATGTGATCCCGATAGCTAGTCAATTCTTGGGAATATCTCCCACTACCCCTTTTGAGCTGATTTTTACTGGATTGTCAAAACTGATATGACCGAACCTCTTGTGCCACAACCAATTTTCTTCTTCCTGTCCAATCAAGCAAGCTCCTTCTGAAGTCTCTGAGAGAGTGTACAGGTTGTCGGATGTCTTCGATCCAATTGCTATCAACTTTCCACTCTTTGCTTTTCTAAATTCTACACATCCTGCCCAATCTGCATCTAAATATGTAATAAGGGTGAGGTCCTTACCTTTCAGATACCATAACCCATACTCCATAGTTCCCTTGAGGTACCAAAGAATCCTCTTCACTGCTGTCACATAAAACTGTCCAAAACTTCAGTTCGAATTTCAGCATCTAACTCTTTTCGGATTGCTTGGAATTATTCCTGCAAACAGACCTCTTGTGCTGATTTTGCACCTGTCAAAAAATTTGTCAAGTGACTCACACTTGTACCAAATTTTTTCCAACACTATACCGACACTGCAATTTCACTGCCAAATCTATACAAGCACCAAACACTATACCACAACATCAACCAAATCCCTTTTTATATTTTCAACCTGATCTATGTTTTCTACAGTCACCATTGGTCACACCTTACTTTCAACTGTTCAAATTAGGAGAAGACATTTTGTCAAACACTTCATGGCCAACTATAGTGCACCTTACTCAAACTCATACTTTTGGACCTTGGATTGGCATTTTATCAACAGTTCAAAAGAAAACTGTCTGCGAATTAAATATTTTCACCAAAGCGTCATAAAAGATCTAACAATCTTCACATCAATGTGTAGTACAAATACACTCTACTTTTATCAAAGCATATATATGCAGCTAGGGCAAAAATCTTTCACTAACAAGATTATCTAAACTATTATAATCCATAGCTTTGAATAGTGGCAGTAAGAACCATCAATGGTACAACAATGACATATAGCAATATTACCAATGGTGACAACTCTAAATTTAATATCCACCCTTAATGACATCTCCACAACCAACTACATGAACTGAAAATAAACTTTGACAACTGTACGACAACTTCCTTGACTACTTGCCTTTCATCCTAAGATAACAAAAAAAATACATAGGAGCATTAAAATGAAACTTTAAGATTGCTCCCCCTAAGGATGTGCTACCTGGAGTTGCTTAATGCAATAGCGAAGTAGTCTCCTTTAGTCCAAGGAGACACGATTTCCTTTCTTCTATCTTTCTCCAAACTTTCTTGAACTCGGGCTTGGGTTTTTCAACTATATCCCTATTTTGCACCTTTTTGTGAACTCGAACATTTCTCTTGTGTGGTTGTCTCTTGTGCATCCTTGATGAATGATTATTTTCCTTTCTTTTATGCACATGATTTATTCCCTGTCTGTGTTGCATTCTTTGTGTCTGATGAAATCTACTATTTTGCCTTAGATTAGATACAAAAATGCTTGGACAAAACCTTGCTATGTGCCCATGACCATTACATTGAAAACATTGCACATGGTGTTCACTTAGAAACGTAGATGTATTTCTACCAACATAACTCTTTGATTTATTATTCAATCCACAATAAATTGCCTTGTGACCATAATGGTTGCATCTGAAACAATATCCATTAAAAGTATTATTATGAATAGAGTGAGAGTGATAGAACCTCTTTTGTTGTGGTTGCTTTGTTGTAGATCTCCTTTGATATTTTCTTCCTTTTGAAGATTCGACTTCAAACTTTTCTTGCTTCGATCCTTCAATAGTGAACTTCTTCTCTACATATTTGGAATATGAAGGTTGTTCAGCTTCATATCCAAGACCATACTTATCCGTGAAGCTTCTTTGTTGCCTTATCATTTTATCTAGCAACTTTGTGCTCTTCTAAAATTTGAGATTTGTATTGGCCTATTCTAGTTGTTTCTTCAATAAAACAATCTCTTCTTCTAGATTACTGCAATACTTTGTTTTCATGGTTATTCGCACTTTAAGATCCTCAGATATTTTCTTGGATTCGTCTATCTGTACTTTCAAACTAGTTATTATTTCATTTGCATCCTCAAGATTTCTTGAAATTTCCTTATTCTTTTTCCTTTCTATCTTCAATTCATCCAGAGCTGCAATTAGTTCCTCTTTCAAATTTACTTCTGCATCAATTTCTTCTTCATCACATTCTTGTTATTTTTTTGTTTCTTCATCTTCGAGTGCTATGAAAAGATCTCCACCTATTTTCTTTTCAGAATCCTCACCAGAGCTGTCTTCTGATGAACTGACATTCTTGGAGATGAAATTTTTTTTCTTGAGGTTTCCTTTTCTGACTGTGGGTTTAGATATTCCTATTCTCATCTCATATGCAGTCAAAGAATGATGCATCTCATCCATACTAAAATCATTTAGATCTTTCGCTTCTTCTATAGCTAAAACTTTATAATCAAATCTCTGGGGAAGAGATCTTAATACCTTTTTCATGATGACAAAATCTTTGATTTCCTCACCAAGTCCTTTAATCGCATTAATGACTTCATTAACTCTCAGCATATATGCCTCTATGTTCTCATCGTAATTCATATTTAATACTTTGAACTAAGCTCGATGTGTTTGTAACTTGGCCTCCTTGATTTTATCGTCTCCTTCATGAATGCTCCTCAGTTTGTCCCATATTTCCTTTGTCGTTTTACAACTCTTAATATTTACTTGTTCACTATCCACTAATATGCACATGAGAGCATTATTTGCTTTTGAGTTATTCTCAAACAGTTTCTTATCGATAGCATTGGTTGGAGGAGTGGTGGGTATTGTGTATCCACTATCTACTGAATCCCAAATGTCGTATCCCAAAGCACAAAGATATGTCTGCATCTTGATTTTCCAACATGCGTAATTAGTTTCGTCCAACACTGGTGCTTTGTTTTATGAGAAGCCTTCACCATCTAGATCTACTTTAGCCTCAAGGTTTTCATCACATACTTGAGAATTCACTCCTACCTTTTATGGTTCAATTTTCTCTTTTGCAAGAACTAAAACTGACTACGAAGCCTTATTGGAGGAGGATATCTTCTTCTTGCCCATTACGTACTAATCCAAGATCAACCTTGACTGATTTAGCCTAAAACAAGAACTTGGCTCTGATACCAATTATTAGTCTCACAATGGCACTGAGAGGGGGGGTGAATCGGTGTAGCTTTTTAAACTTAAGTCTGCAACTATTAAAGCTAAAATAATAAAAACTTAAAACCAAATACAACAAGTATAACAAGAGAATATCACACAACACAAGATTTAACGAGGTTCACTAATTTGGTTACTCCTCAAAAAGGACTGCTTGGACTACCATCCAAATCCAGCCTTTACAAAGCACCCACTTTACAATCAATTTACCAGCACCCACTAGAAGGAGCAACAACCCCTTATTTATCTGCACCAACATAAAGAAGTACCAACCCTCGATTTACCAACACCAACTAGAAGGAGCACCAACCCCTGATTTATCTACACCAAAATAAAGGAGCACCAACCCCTAATTTACCAGCACCAACTGGAAGGAGCACCAACCCCTGATTTATCTGCACCAATAGAAAGGAGAACCAACCCCTGATGCCAAGCTACAACTTGGACTTCAAATTTTAATCTATAAGTTTGAAAAAAAAATACCTTCACTTTTACAAGACCCTGAATGGTCTATTGCTTACCCAATCTCTCTCACTATTCATGGGACAGACACATCTTCTGTGCTCTTACAGCCACACTTTGCCTTCTTTGAGCTACCTCTCTATGCACACTCTATGCACTGTCTTCGCACACTCTACGCCCTTACATCTGCACTTAGCGTTTGTCTTTGCCCTTTGCGCTCTTTGCGCCCTCTACTTTCTCTGCGCACTCATAGCCACACTTGGTCAAACTTCAACCTTTTTGCTCTCTATGCACTCTGCTCTCTTTGCACACTCACAGCTGCACTTAGCACTATTCGACATGACTCTTCGCTCACTCTGCACACTTTGCCATCTTATCGCCACCTCTACGCTATCTGTGCTCTTACACCTACATATCGCAAACTTTGACACATTCGACAACCCTTGAATTCTCCAAGAAACCCTCCTTTTATAACAATATTTTTCATCATGTAAACCCTAATCTTAGTTGGATTTCATTGCAATATTTTCATAATGTAAACCCTAATCTTATTCGGCTTTCATTGCAATATTTTCATAATGTAAACCCTAGTCTTAGTCGGCTGTCATCGGTCTTCGTCGGCTTCAACTAATGAAGATGTTTGGTATATCCACCGCTCGAAGATTTCATTCTGTACCAGTCCCTGTAACCGCCATATTGAATTTTGTTCACTCTTCTTATTTTAGTTGCATGAATTCACTCTGTAACTGCCCCTGTAACTATCATAGTGACATCGGTCCACTATCACACTTCTTGTTTCAGTTGGGTTCTTCTTCTTGCATCGCGCACATGCGACCTGTCGTGAAATCATGACATTTCTGCCTCTTTATCTTCTTTTGCTACTGTTGGCCATGAAAATACATGTTGCGATATCGCGAAATTTTTGCCTCTTTGACATTTTCTTGGGTTTTGACCACAAAAATATAACATGTCACGATATCGTGACACTTTTGCCTCCGTACTCTTTCTCTTTTCTTTTGTCGCGATATCGTGACACTTCTGCCTCCGTAGTCTTCTTCTTTGCTTTTGTCGCAATATCACGACACTTCTGCTTCCGTACTCTTCCTCTTTTCTTTTGTCGCGATATCGTGACACTTTTTCTCTCTAGCTCTTTCTCTTCTCTTCGGGTCATGAAAATGTGACATGTCATGATATCGTGACACTTTTCTTTCTTACACTCTCTCTCCTATTTTAGCCATGAAAATGCGACATGTCGCGATATCGTGACACTTTTATTTCTTACACTCTCTCTCCTCTTTTAGTCACAAAAATGCGACATGTCGCGATATCGTCACTCTTTTTCTTTCTCTTCTAACATGTCGTGAAATCGTGACACTTTTTCTTTCTTTCTCTTTCTCTTCTAACATGTCATGAAATCGTGACACTTTTTCTTTCTTTCTCTTTCTCTTCTAACATGTTGCAAAATCGTGACACTTTTTCTTTCTTTCTCTTTCTCTTCTAACATGTCATGATATCATGACACTTTCTCTTTCTTTCTCTTTCTCTTCTAACATGTCACGAAATCATGATACTTTCTCTTGCTTGTTCTTTCTCTTCCAACATATTGCGAAATCGTGACACTTTTTCCTGCTTTCTCTTTCTCTTCCAACATGTCACGAAATCGCGACACTTTTTCCTTCTTTCTCTTTTTCTTCCAAAATGTCGTGAAATCGTGACACTTTTTCCTGCTTTCTCTTTCTCTACCAACATGTCGTGAAATTGTGACACTTTTTCCTGCTTTCTCAACATGTCGTGAAATCGTGACACTTTTTCTTTCTTCCTCTACATGTCGCGATATCGCGACACTTTTCTTACTTGTCTTTTTATTTGATCTTTTGCATATGGGCCACTTTGGTCTTCTTGGAAAATCACTGTACATACTTTGAATAGCTTCTGAACTCCTATCCACTGCATCATGACTTTGTTCACTACATCAACCGATCTATCTGACTATGTCCACTACATCAACCGATCTATCTGTCTATGTTGACAACAATGACAATACTGTCGTTGCACCTTGCTCAACATATCTATTTTTGTATCAACCCTCGTTGGGGTCTAACCATGGTTTTCCTATCACATGTGTCATCCTAGTCATCTATTGGTTTGTGTTCCTCCATGTTGTCCAATGGTCCTATGCTCATCTTGGTCACCTAGTACCATGTCTTCCCCATCATTTTTGCCTAACCGTTGGAGTTTGAATTCAAGGTAGCAGTTGGAGCTACTATCCATTGAAATATTCGAATTAAAATTCAAATCTTCTCATTGAAAAGCAGATCAAATTCCATGTCGCAGTTGGAGCGATAGTTGGAGCAGAAATACAAACACATTTTTTGTCCAGTTTAACCATATTTTTGTAGAAATCAAAGGCAAAATTTGTTAACCAGGACCGTGTTCCAAGTGCATGAGTAGAAGGTGGACTAAAGGATCAAACAGTAATTTATCCAACTCAGCAAATTTAAATGAAGGGGTCATAAATTCACAAAGAAGACCTCCACAAAAAAAAGGTACACATTATAATTCCCCTTTATGCATTAATAGTTTTTATCCTGAGCATTCAATTCTTAACACCATGTCCCCCAATCCTTCTCCTACTTCTTCCCATGAGAATATCACACATGAGGAAATGGGAAACCCCAATGCAAACAACCCAAATATGTAAATATTACTAGATGGCGTGAATAAGTTGAATGTAATGTTGACCAAACTAGTGGAAAACCAAAACCAAACAACCTCTCCTACACAAAATTTCTTCCATAAAAATTGGAACAGTGAGGATTAGGATGGTGAGGAAGTTTATGCACAACAAAGAGGTCCTAATGGTAGTGCTCAAAATTACTTCCATAGATAGAAGAATAATATGGATCAGGATAGAGACGAAGTTTATGAACAATAAAGAAGTCTTATTGGTGGTGTTCAAAATCACTTCAATATAAAGAGGAATAATGAGGATCGGGATAGCGATGAAGTTTATGAACAAAAAAAAGGTCCTACTAGAGGTGCTCAAAATTGCTTTCATATATAGAGAAATAATGAGGATCATGATAGAGAGGAATTTTATCAACAACCAAGAGGTCCTAGTGGTTTCAATTTCCCACGCATTAATATGCCCACCTTTGAGGATCATCATCCACATGGCTAGTTAGCTAAAATGGAAGGCATTTTACACTTATACTAGATTCTAGATTTAGAAAATTATCCTTTTGCTTCCTCCAAACTAGGTATTGAATCTTATTAATGGTTTGCATACCACAAATGAGGTAATAAGTAGCCCATATTCTGGTATGAATTCAGCACACTTTTTCTTGATATATTTGATGAAGTATCCTCATATTCATACATGGTTCATTTGTTATCACTTAAACAAATAGGATCAGTAAGGGAGTATATTTTAGAATTCACCAGTCTACTTTCCTATGCAAGAAACTTACCATATAATGTGGTGGTATCTAATTTTAGAAATAGTTTGAAAGATAATATTTAAATTTATGTTGATCTACAAGATCCAACTTCTTTAGATACCTGTATAAAGATTGCCAAGTTGGATGAGAAGAAGGTGCAATATGGAACATCTATCCATCATGATTCCTATAATAGATATCAATATCCCAACAACTATTTTCATAGAAATGACCAACCATCAAGATATTACTACTTTAAATGTCACAATAACCATCCAAAATATCAATCATGTTTACCAAGACAAAACTTTCAAATAGAATATGTTGATAAAGAAGATGAGGAGGATATAGTGGATATCAATTTACTTGACTCTCCCATAACAGAAGATAAAATTGAATAAGGGGAGAAGGTAGTTGGAGAGGACACCATGTTAATTTTAGTACATACTCTTATGGGACTATAATCTCACCATACAATCAAGGTATTAGGATTCATTCGACAAAAGAAGGTAAATGTGTTGATTGATTCAGGAAGTACTCATAATTTTATCGATACAAAAATAGCCAAGGCATTAAACTTACACAATAACTCCTCCAATCAAGATAAGTTTCAAATTATAATCACAAACAGAGGAAATTCTCAATGTATCAGTAGAACATCTTCAATTTCATTACAAATGAGAAATTATGCTTGGCATGGGCTTCTCTTTGTTATGAATTTAGAGAATTCAAAAGTCATTTTGAGAGTTGAATGGTTAGAACAGTTGGACACAATCAGTTTTAATTACAGATAGTGCTTTTTGGAATGGAAATAAAATGGAAATACCATTCACCTCCAAGGAATTCCAACACCTCCATAAAGGGTAGTAAGTTATCACAGCATGGAAAAAATATTAAGAAAATGAAGTTATGGATTTATTGCACAAATTAATTGTATGGAACAACAAGCACAAGCCATGCCAGAAATTCAATCAGAAGATCTATAAAATATTGTGGCTAACTATGATGATGTTTTAAAAGAACCTAAGGGACTACCTCCCAAAATATCCCATGACCATGCTATACATCTTGTTCCAGGAAGTCTTCCTCCTAATGGTCATCTTTATCAATATCCCCAACCTCAAAAAATAGAAATTGATAAAATTTTCCAAGAACTATTAGAACATGGAGTCATCTATCATAGCACTAGTACCTATTCTTCACTAGTAGTCTTGGCCCATCATAAAGACAATTCTTGGTGTATGTATTTGGATTTTTGTCCCCTTAAAATAACCACCATCAAGGATAAATTTCGTATACTTGTCATTGATGATTTACTATATGAACTACATGGTGCAAAATTTTGTTCAAAATTGGATTTACATTCAAGGTTTCACCAAATTAGAGCTAGGGAAGAGGATATTCCCAAAATAGCTTTTTGTACTCATGAAGGTCACTATGAATTCCTAGTCATACATTTTGGTCTCATTAATGCCCCATCCACATTACAAAGTCTTATGAACTAGATGTTTCATCCATTCCTTCAAAAATTTATCCTAGTTTTTTATGATATACTTATATATAGTAAAACATGGAATGATCATATGATTCATGTGGGAAGGGTTCTTCATATACTGCAAAAGGAAAAGTTTTTTTTCAAAAGCTCTAAATGCTCTTTTGGTGTTCAATACATTGAGTACCTAGGTCATATAGTTTCTCAAGAAGGTGTTAAAGTGGATCCTAATAAGATAAAGGTAATTCAATATTGGGACTTACCTAAAACCATCAAGAAACTACGTGGTTTCTTGGACCTTACTGGCTACTATCGCAAGTTTGTGTGTAATTATGGAAAAATTGCAACTCCTCTGATGACCCTTACAAAAAAGGATGCTTTTCATTGGTCGAAAGTAGCCACTCAAGCATTCGAGGCCCTCAAAAAAGTAATGTGTACTACTCCAATTTTGGAAACTCTAGATTTTCAAAAACCATTTGTGATTGAATGTAATGCTTCAAGAACATATATTAGGGCAGTTCTAATGTAGGAGGGTCATCCTTTGTTGTTTGAAAGTAAAAAAATCTCGAGAAAAAAATTTGTAAGGTCCACATATGAGAAATAAATTTTGGCTATTCTACATGCAGTGGATAAATGGAGACACTACTTAATCAGTAGCCGCTTCATTATTAAAACCGATCATAGTAGTCTCAAACACTTTCTAGAACAATGATTTTCTTACCCATAATAAAACAAGTGGTTAACAAAATTGTTGGGTTATGATTTTATTATCGAGTATAATAAAAGGAAATAAAATGTGGTAGTAGATGCATTATCACGTAAATATAAAGATGAAGTAGTTATTAATGCTATTTCAAGTCCATGTTCCCAATGGATTTCTTAGCTGCAGGAAGAATGGTTGTCAAAAATAGAAAATACTCAAATAATTAAAGAATTGTTGTTGGGTTCATCCAAGCATCCTCTTTTTTCCTACAACGACAATTTTTTAAGAAGAAAAAATCACATTTACTTGCTTCTACATTAGCAGGATATTCAGGTTTTTTGAAAACCTATATGTAGATAAAACAATATTTTTATTGGAAAGGATTAAAAGTAGAATTTAAACAATGGGTGGTTGAATGTGAATTATGCCAATGTAATAAGGATAAAATAATCAAATCACCAGGATTGCTTAAACCATTACCTATTCCAGATCGCCAATGGAAACATATTTCAATGGATTTTATTGAAGGTCTTCCTAAATCAAAAGGAAAATAGTAATTTGTGTGGTAGTGGATAACCTCTCAAAATATGCTCACTTCCAGGCTTTACAACATCTATTTTTAGAAAGAAAAGTGGCTAAGGTATTTATGGATTCAATTTTAAAATTGCATGGAATGCCAAAAAATATTGTATGTGATCATGATCCCATATTTACTAGCAATTTTTAGAAAGAATTATTTCATCTTAGCGGTACCAAGTTGAATATGTCCTCTGCATACCATCCACAAACATATGGCCAATCTGAGATAGTTAACAAATGTTTGGGTGCCTATATAAGATGTTTTTTTCAAGATAAATAATATCAATGGAGTCATTAACTTTCATTGGTAGAATAGTGGTACAACACTTTGTACCATTATTCCATTAAGATGTCTCCATTTGAAGCATTATATGGAATCAAACCACCAACCATAGTATATTATGTACCCAGTTCTTCCAAAGTGGCCCAATTAGATGATTGGTTCCAACACTATCAGTCAATGCTCAATATTTTCAAAGACAACTTGGTCCAAGCACAAACTTGTATAAACTAACAACAAGACACACACCATTTATAAAGACATTTAATATAGGTGATATGATGTTCCTGCGTTTGCGACCTTACAAATAGTTGTTGAAAATCAAGACCAGTCAAAAATTGGCTCCACGATTTTATGGCCCTTACAAAATAGTACGTCACATTAGAGAAGTGACATATCAACTAGAGCTTCCTCTCTAATATCATATACATCTAGTATTTTATGTTTCCTGTCTCAAAAAGGTGATTGTCTAGAAAGTACAATCTCAATTAGAATTACCAATACTCCATGAAGAAGGTTATATATATCTCCAGCCTGAAACAATTTTAAAAAGTAGAACACGTATGCTGAGATCTCATCACATCAAAGAATTCCTCATCAAATGGTAGGACATACCTGAATAAGACACTACATGGAAACCTAAAAGTATTTTACAAATATTTCCAGCTTTGAGGACAAAGATTTCCAAGGAGGGGAGCCATGTTACATACCTCACATAGCTATTCAACTATGTTTTGGTTTCCAAAATAATTTAATTGACTTACTATTAAAGGAGTGTCACTTTGATTTTATTTGATCATCAAATATTTATATTCCAATTTTTCACTTGCATTATCATAGAGGACTAAGACCTCCAAGTGGCAAGGACCAGCCCTCCTTAAGTGGCATATTATTGATTCACTCATTCTATTCTTCATTTCCTGGTTATTAATATTTGTTGTGTTACTAATTGTTAATATCGTCGGTGTTTCTCAATTATTAATGCATTAAAGGAAATGATAGGAGAATCATATTGCATTTGAGCAAGAGAGGTGCATTTTGATTATCTATTTTGAGACTATATAAAGCAATGGTTTCCCTAGTTTCACTAATGATCAAGGAAATATTCTGGCAAAGAAATACCTAGATATGATATGGGCTATTTTTGTAGATGACACTTTAGATATTGATGATTGGGAAGAGCCCATAACCGAAGAGCACATGATGACATTGATGAGGAACCTTACTCGCATCGAGTCTACATTGTTGGAGCTTAGCCAGAGGGCCAACTATATTGACCCAGAGCAAGTTCAAACTTTTTGGTACATTGTTGATACACTCAAGACTCGTGAGGTGTTTTGTATTAATGCTTGGACCAAATTTGTCATGGTATATGAAACTATAGCCTCACATATCAAATGGCAGGAAAAGACTAGTGCAAGTAGCATGCAATCATATGTAACCGATAGTGTAAATTTTGACCCCAATGGATAAATGTCCTAGGGTCGATTTCACTTAGATGAGATGAATACCCTATAAGTCACCAAAAGTGTTGGCATTTTTGCCACACGAAAATAAATTTTAAATTTTTATCTAAGTGTTTAGTAAGTTTCATTTTAGGCACTTTTGGGAAAAAAATTCATTTCGGACCCGTGTCTTAGCAAAATCCCTGTGTCTTGGCAAGTTTGGTGAAATCATGTTTTGGGTGACAGTTCAATTTCGATGGCAAAATTCAAGTTTGTAAATTGCCTTGGTGAAATTACTTTTCATGCAAAGGCTGAGTGAAATTCATCTCCAAGAAAAATCATATCGAAAGTCATCTTCAGGAAAAGTTGTAGTGAAATTCCATTTTCGCCCCAAGTTGGATAAAAATCCATTTTCACATCCTTTCATAGTAAAATTCCATTTTCGTCCCAATTTGGAGTGAAATTAATTTTCACCTTCTTTCATAGTGAAATTCTATTTTCGTCCAACTCTTCAGTGAAATCCCTTTTGCTCCATTCCTTGGCAAAATAACTTTTCGATTGAAATGCCTTGACAAAAATCCATTTTGGGTCCACACTGTGGCAAATGCCCTTTCACAAAAAAGTACATTGAATGTCCACTATAGGCTTAGCTCAAGCAAAATCCCATTTCGGGTGTAACTTGAGTGAAATCCCATTTTGGGTGTAACTTGAGCGAAAGCCCATTTTGGGCATAACTTGAGCGAAAACTCATTTCGAAAGCAAAAGTCATTTCCTTCAGTACTTTCAGTGAATATTATATTTGGGAGAAAATTTCAAGTTTGGTAAATTCAATTCTTGGAGCAAAGAAATTAATATTTTTGAAATTAGTGCTAAAGGATTACTGAAATTAAATGTTGCACTCTTGATGTTGGTGTGATCATGTTGATTTTGAGGTGTTGTCCACTATGGTGAATGCTCATTTTTTAGGCACCATCATGGAGATGAAAATTTGGCTGATGATTCCATCTAAGTCCTGATTTACCATCTACTAAGATTGCTCGTTGTTTCCCAAGGTGCCATCATATTGGTTTGTTGCTGCTATCAAAGAGAAAATTGCTACTGATCAATCTTTGACTGACCAACATTTTATGTAATTATTATTTAATTTTGGAGGTGAAATCATCTATAAATACTAGAAAACTGGATGTAAAAGGAGAGTAACATTCTGCTAAAAAAATATTGGAGTTTAAATTTTTACCTCAATTGAAATACTTTTGACTATGGTTCCTCGAGCAATTGTGTATGTGATTGCTTTCTACTTGTCATTTCTATTATATTCATACCTTTGTTAGATAGATTGAATTTTGCATTTGAATTTAATTTTTTATGAAGAAATGAATGTTGAAATGTTAATAAAAAGTCATATTTGTAATATGTGATTGGTTCCTATGTCGTTCCTTTTGTTAAATGTTGGTTAAAACTTGACTTGGTTATTTAGCTTTTAGTTCATCCCCACTCTATTTTTTTGGCTTACAGCCATATTTTCCATCTCTTCCTATTAATTTATCTCCATAAAACTTTATACCGATCTTTAGATTAGTAAGGGAACTAGTCCTCTCTAGATATTGGCTTGAAGGACATCTCTTTCCTTTGGTTTTTCAATGATGGCTGGGTCTAGGGTGCATATTTTTATACTTAGGAAAATTTGTGACCAACACTATCTAGACAATTTGGTTCAAACCTATCAAAAATAAGTTCCATAAGGGTATTATTTCAGCCTAATTCTATAGTTTACCTAATATCCATAGTTCCCCCAATGCTAAAATTACTGTAAGCCCCATGGGCATAACAAAGTAAAACCCTGATGCCTAATCTCTAGAATCCCCATCCAAGTTAGGATCCTTAACCCCAATGCTGAAAATACTTCAAGCCCAATGGGCATCCCAAAGACAAACCCTAATGCTGAAGAACTTAGGAAGAAATTTGAGGCATTAGAAAATAAAAAATTTCATATCCCTAACATCATCACTAGGATCTAGGGGAATCCTACTGAGGGGCCGCCCCGTAGACCAGGGGAAAATAGGAAAAAAGGAGAGTATTTGGATATAGGGGTGGAGATATGTGAAACTCTTCAAACTAAGGAATAAGGCAGTTCAGTTCTGCAACAAATTGCCTCCCCCTAGTTTAGTCCTAAACAAACCAGGATCATTGTGAAGTCTCCTATATATTTTGGTAGTGAAAAAATAAGAGGGAGAATATCAAATGCTACACATCAAAAAATTAAAATTGATAATGACATTGCTAATGGAAAAGAGAGAACCTTGTTTCAACAGGTTATTCTGAGTTATGAAGACAACAAATTAGGAAAGCCCCATCAAGGGACGGGGAGAGGAAGAAATCCCAAACAATATAAATGAAGTCCCTCTCATGGAATGTGAGAGGCCTCAATGGCCTGCCGAAACACATGGAAGTCAGTGCAATAAGAAATCAAGTGACTCCAACTATTATCATGTTGCAAGAAACAAAAACTGATGAGATTCAGTTAAAAAAGTAGCAAAAAAAATGGAATCAAGGGGATATGGTTTGCAAATCAACCAAAGGAGAGTATGGAGGCCTTATGACTTTTTGGGATCCCCAAATAGTAGAAGGCACCATTATTAAGAAAAATGACAGGGTTCTTAGTGTTTTATTTAAGGAAATAAACAAAAATAGGTCATGGATCCTTTCAAATATTTATGCCCCAATTTTAATTCAAGGGAGAGCTCTATTATGGGAGTACTTAGGAAATCTGAGCGAAATCTTCCATAATGTCCCCTAGATTCTAGCTGAGCATTTTAACACTCCTCTTTACCCTTAAGACAAAATTGGTGGATATGGACCACCTATCAGGAGCATGGATGAGTTCAATGAATTTGTGAAATCCAACATGTTGATGGATGTAAAACTTAGAGGAGTGAATTATACCTAGAGCAATCAACGAATAGGGTGTAATCTCATTCAAGAAAGGCTTGATAGAATTTTGCTATCAAAGGAGCCTACAACACTGTTCGATGATTATACCCTACAAGCCCTTTCTAAAATTGCCTCTGATCATAATCCCATTTTGTTGGATATCACAAACTCTCTGTACTTCAAGAAATATTTTACATTTCAATCTATTTGAATCAAACATTCCAATTTCAGAGATAACTTAATTCAATGGTGACAGCAGCCTGTCAGGGGTAGTGCAACTTTTAAACTTGCTGGCAAATTAAAGTTTGTTAAGGAAAAGCTTCGAACTTGGAACAAAGAGGTCTTTGGGAACCTCTTTGAAAATAAAAAATAGGTTGTTGAAAGTTTTAAGATAATTGATTAGAGAATTCAACATGGTGATGCTGATGAAACTACTAGGCAGGAGGAACGAACAAAACTAGTAGAGTTTCATAATATTTTGGTCTGTGAGGAAATATATTGGAGGAAAAAATCAAGGGATATTTGGTTGAAATATGGAGATTCAAATTCTAAGGTTTTTCACGTCACCACGCTTAGAAATAGAAGCAATAACAAGATAAAAATTTAAAAAAAAAATATGGTTCTATTACTTAGGACTTAATAGAAATTAGGAAGGAGACAGTAACTTATTTCAATTCTATCCTTGGTAATGAATCACAGTGCAATGAGGAGGCCAAAGATATTCTCTTGCAATCCATTCCTAGCATAATAAATGGGGATATAAACCTTAAGCTTCTAGCTCCCATTTTTGATAAGGAAATTAAGGAAGCCTTGTTTAGCATGGAGCCAGACAAAGCCCTAGGACCCGATGGCTTTCCCCCTCATTTCTATCAATATTTTTGGGACATCGTAATCCGAATGAAAACCATTACTTGAAGCCTACACTATTGTGTAATTTTCTTGACCACATTAGATTGAAAAAAAAACATTTACACAACTTCATCGAAGCAAAAATGATATTTTTCTCTTATATCCATGGCAATTTGTGTTGCTTAGTCCATCACAATATAAAAAATGGGGAGCAATAGAGATAATTTGGGTATTTTAGAAATTTACATTGAATCCTTGGATCTCATGTAATCAAATACTCAAACCATGTAATAGTGTTCAAATATTTCACTATTTTACCCATGAACTTCACTACAATCCACTTCATAAAGTGCTATGGAATAGGTCTGCATTCTGATCGTGTTATGATTAATAGTACGTAAATAATGTCTTAATGCATCAATGATATCCAAATCTCGTCATATTAACATCCACAATAATTCCTACATCCATTTCATTGTTCATCCTAGAAATATTCATGAACACAACCGTGTTGCTGCTAACTAATTCATAATTGATGTTGTTATCACCATTGTGAACATCTCCTTGATTGCATTTAAAAATTATATTGCAATATCAATAGTGTCCATCTTGAATGTTACGTTTGTCTACACCTGCTTGTGCTCGCTTGCACCTGCCTATAGTGTCCATCGGTTCTTGCCATCCATGATGATAAACACCTCATCCAAGTTTAAATTAGCCATGTATCTCTATTTTTTAAGCTTTGATTTGAAAAAATGAATTTTATCCCACATGCCTAAGGGTGTTTCCAACTTATGCTTTATAAGAACGAAACCACACAATAGCTTTCGATGAATACTTCAAGCATTATGTCCCTCTTAATAACTCCCCATGGTCCTCAAAATAAGTACCAAATATTTGACCCTATTGACTACCTCCTGCCATGTCCGTGGGTCCACTTTGGCATTTTGTCGCCATTATCATGAAATATGCAAATATGAATAAAAATATTTTATCAATAAAACTATAATGAACATAACAAAATTATAAATATACCTATCAAAACAGGAGTAAAATATACCACCAACTTAATAACACTTTAATAATGTAAACACAAAACATTATAATAACATGACCATGACACAACATATCTAATAAACAAATATAACAATATAAAACCAACATATCTAATAAACAAAAATAACAATATAAAACCTAACTAAACAATATACTAACATAATAACACTAACCTAAAACAAAATAATATATAAAAAAACTAAAAAATAAACACAACATATTACAATATAAAATAAATAACATGAAACAATAAATTTACCATAACACTAAAATTTAACATAACAATCCTATCAATAACATGCAACACAACTACCACACAAGAAAAAAAAAACAACATATGATCAAAATTCAACCATGAAACCACTAGTAAAATAATAAAATTAATTTTCAACCCAAAATTATGGAGAGAATAGTCTACTAATGAAAACCAAATTTGAACAACTTTTCAAAATTCAAGTGGGTCCCCATTTTTGGGGTCATTGTGAAGGAGTCACAACACTCTATACTCAAGAAGGATTGTGAAAATTACAAAGGTAAAGATAAGATTATTTTATAAAAGTTTGATAACAACATGACAACTTATGAATACAGAAATACTGATGAAGACAAAGAAGGAGAAAAATAAGAACTCGAAAAATGAGGCATACAACATAAAGCAAATTGAAGACAAAATGAAGACCATATTGAAGACTAAAGTCTTCAATAACCAAATAATATAATACAATGGGGTGTTGAAATATATTAAATTATTTAGCACATACCAATGTACAATCATGGGTACATCTATATATTAGGAAAGAGTATATTAGATTAGGATGACAATATTTACTTCATGAAATGTAATAAATGCACAAGTGTGCAATGATATTTTGGCAATATAAATATGCATAGTTATACCTATATACATGTGTCAATAGAGTAGGAATATGAAGAGTCATAGGAAGAGTGAAGGTCAATAAATCCTCCATATGAAGAGTCACATTCCATTCTATTTATGGATGTATTGATGTAATAGAGAGATATCAAGCAGGATCGAGAGAGAGATAGTGACCCATGGACGCAATGTAAGGTGATGTAGTATGATGCATTTTGAGGTTTTTATTCAATAATATTTCATAGTATTTTTTAGTATTTATCATTAGCATTCTGTAAGTTATTTCATATTATAGATTCTAAGTTTATATGCTTATTTTCTTAGCATTATAATTTCCTTCATATTGCAACTTTATTATTGGTCTTGTGGTAATATTATTTGGAGTATTCACTCATCAAAATATAACATGCTAATTGAGTGTGTCGAAGGAGGCAGGCCGGGTACAAGCCTTGGGAATTTTTGGAGGAATAGATACCCTTGTCTCCTTGGGACTTACCCAAAAGTGGCATTCAATTTGGTGTGTTTTGCACAAACTATGTATATATATATATATATATATATATATATATTCTGCAATATACCTACTTGTTATGAAGTTCTCAACTTTTTAAACTTAGGTTCTGAGTCCATCCTCATTAATGTTGGAAATTACCATCAGTAAAAGTTAAAAATTTGATTTTACTTGGGGTAAAGGTAACTTACCTTTTACCTTACCTGGACGGCAGTGGACGGCAGCATTTGGGTGGCAAGAGAACTCAAGTTAACTTTCTTTTCCCCCAATTTCTCCTTTCCCCCCTTTCTTTCTCGAATAGGTTATTTACCTTGTATTTAAGCTTTGTAACCTTTGATTCAAGTTAATTTCAATTAATCCAATTTGCAAATCACTCACCTTTCACATTTGGTATCAGAGCGGCGCGATTCCCGAGGCGGTGGGGCCCGTAGTTCGAGGCAACGACATGGATCTCGAGGTGGCCCGCAGGAGCCGAGGTGGCACGGATCCCGAGATGGCCCGTAGGAGCTGACTGGCACATTTTTTGAGGCACTGGTGGAACTGGACGACGCGGCCCGTAGGAGCAGCAGATCCGCATGATTCTCGAGGCGAAGCTGAGGTGGCAATCTGCTACATGCGGCCCGAGGTGCGAGATCGACGTGGCGCGACGCATGGCAATGTGAGACTAGCACGTCACTCGAGGAGGCTGACGTAAGACTGGCGCACGGCCTGAGGAGGCTGACGTGGTGCTGGTGCGCGGCCCGAGAAGGTGACGTGTCAATCTACAAATTGTGCTAACATGGCACTGGTGCGCGGCCCGAGAAGGTGACGTGTCAATCTGCGCATGCATCATCGATGGCAAAAGGCACATTGGTGACTGCCCGCAGGCAGACAAAGCACAATACGTGCTTAGTTGTTTTTAAACAACTAAAACATCGCTCTGTGAGCGATGTGGGACTAATAGTCCCAAAGGAAAAAAAAGAGCTTCGCGCCGAAGCGCGAAGCCAAATCTTGCTTCGTGCTCGACGCGAGAGCCAAGAGGCGGGGAGCGCTAGTTGCTCCCGGATCAGCCCGGGTAGCACAGCGGCTACCCTCAGCCCTGTGACCCGCGAGGTCGCAGGATCGACTCTCGACGGGGTCGATAGAAAATCAAATTTAAAAAAAAAAAAAAAACTAAGAATAAGTTTAAAATTAAAAAAATATAATTTTTTTTTAATTTTTTAACTGTTCCTTAGCTTTTATAAAAAAATATTTTTTAGTTGGTTGAAATTTCCTAAGAGGAAATAAATGTGAAGCTTTTTTATTGATTGAAATTTCCTAAGAGGAAATATATGTAAAGCTTTAAAAAAAAAAACTTAGAAAGTTAAATTTTTTTTACTATTTCCTAAGAGGAAATCCTTGTAAAAGAAAATTTCTGGGAAATTTTCTTAAATGATAAGATCGGAAGGTTGTTATCATGCTCTCTGCAAATTGTTACTAAGAACAACTCCTGAAGACTTTGATAGGCACGTGAAAACACTAAGTCTTAATACAGTTTTTTCACAGTTGCAAAACACGGTTATTGCACACCAGAGAAATCCTGATCAAGGATACGAAGCAGATTCAGAAGATAACTCCTTCGACAGCAAATTTGAACAATCTGACACAGTTGCAATTGCTGCACAAGGATCCAAATATACTCATTATAGTAATTCAGTTGAAATTCTACAACCTCCTTCTCCTGAAATAATATTGATCAGTGATGATGATGAACAAGTCGCTGACAATTTTGTAATTGCTGAACAAGTTTGAGTTGTTTATGATTGTAAATCAAGCAGGGCTTGATAGTTTGTAAAGTCTTTTTGCAATAAGACTATAAAAGAGGTTTTTTGTTTTAGTAGATTAAAAATGGGATCACATAATAATCTACCTATTCCCGAATTCAGAGGGGATAATTATGAGTACTGGTCCATCAAGATGAGGACATTACTCATCGAAAAAGGACTATGGGATATTATTGAAGACGGTTACATTGCTCCAACAGATTGGACTACCTTAAGTGCAAATGATAAAAAGATCTACAAAGATGCATAGAAAAATAATTCATTTGCCTTATACCATCTTCAATCAGCACTAGATCCTAGTATCTTTCCGAGAATTGCATCTTACTTAACTGCTACAGATGCATGGAATGCCTTGAAAGAAGGATTCCAAGGAAGTGATAAAGTAAAGCAAGTCAGGCTTCAGACTTTGAAAAGAGATTTTGAAAATCTCAGAATGAAGGACAATGAAAGAGTTGGAGACTATTGTGTTCGTGTTAAAGCAGTAGTTGATATGATGCAAACTTTAGGTGAAGACACAAAAAATGAAACAATTGTGAAGAAAGTGTTGCGAATACTTCTTCCTAAGTGGAATCACATTGCAATCATAATTGAAGAATCCAAAGATCTTTCTACTCTTACATTTGATAGTTTGATTGGATCATTAACATCACATGAAGAGCGACTTCAAGGTGCACCTTCAACAAGCTATGGAGGTGATGACAAGGCCTTCACTTCGAATGAAAGTGTAAGACGAGGACAAGGAAGAGGCAGAGGCAGAGGACAACAACAAAGAGGCAAGGGCCAAAGCAACTCCTACAGAGGAGGTAATCAAAACAGAGGTGGAAATCAAAACAAAGGAGCCAATCAGAACCAAAGCGGCAATGCAGGCCATGGAAATCAAGGACGAGGAAGTAATAAGCCTAAAACAACTTGTTTCAATTGTGGGAAACAAGGTCACTTCGCTCGTGACTGCTGGTCAAAATATTCAAAAGATCAAAGCAATCAATATGGCTCATTCTACGGAGAAGAAGAAGGTCCACCAAATATTTTTCTCTCTTATGGACAACCAGATCAAAATCTAAATGATACATGGATTTTGGATACTGGTTGCTCCAACCACATGAGTGGCAAAGAAAATCTCTTTGCTACATTAGATTCAAATTACAAATCTCAAGTTAAGTTAGGGGATAATAAATCCTTGCAAGTTGAAGGCATAGGAGCTATGGAAGTTCCCACAAAAGAAGGCCTTAAAAATGTGAATGACATATACTATACTCCACGGCTACAACACAATTTGTTAAGTGTTGGCCAAATGATGGAGAAGCATTACAAATTAGTTTTTGATGAAAGAAAATGTACAATCTTTGATAAAAACAATTGTAACCGGGTCATCACAGAAGTACCTATGACAAAGAATAGGTTGTTCCCTCTAAATTTTGGTGAGCCAGGGGGAGCTCAACTTGCAAACATTGCTATTTCAAATCCAAGTGAATTGTGGCACTTGAGATATGGTCACCTCAATTCCGCTAGCTTGAAAATGTTAACATCACAAGCTATGGTGACAGGACTACCAAAAATACTAGAACATAAAAAGGTATGCGAAGCATGTGCTTTGGGAAAGCACTCCAGAAAGAAGTTTCCAAGAGGCAGAGCGTGGAGAGCAAGCTATCCTCTTCAGCTAGTACATTCGGACATCTGTGGTCCAATGCAAACAAAGAGCCTTGGAAACAATTCTTATTTTCTAACATTCATAGATGATTATTCTAGAATGTGTTGGTTGTATTTTCTAAAACACAAAGATGAAGCATTTGATTGCTTCATAGACTTCAAAAATAATGTAGAAAAGCAAAGTGACTACTATGTCAAATGTCTTCGCACTGATAAAGGAGGAGAGTACTCCTCAAATGAATTTCTTCATTATTGTAAGCAAAATGGGATAAAGAGGCAGTTCACTACTGCCTACACCCCACAGCAGAACGGTGTGGCTGAGAGAAAGAACCGCACCCTTGTTGAAATGGCACGAACAATGCTTCAGGCAAAACATCTCACAAACAGCTATTGGGCAGATGCAGTGAGAACAAGTGCATATATTCTAAATAGAAGTCCGACTTCTAGTTTAGATGGTATCACTCCTTATGAAGGATGGTACGGTAAGAAACCAAATGTCAAACATTTTAGAGTATTTGGTTCTTTAGCTTATGCACACATTCCTGAGGAGAAGCGAAAGAAGCTTGATCCAAAGAGTCAAGCATGTGTTTTTGTAGGGTATTGTGATTCAACCAAAGGGTATAGATTGTACAATCCCACGACACATAAAATCATTATCTCCAGGGATGTAATTTTTGATGAAGGGGGAGAATGGGGTCATAAAAAATTTGTTGATTTTGACTCTAATTCGGACAATACCACACCAGTACCTCCCATAATGGTACAACCCAAGAAAAGCAGTGTAAAAATTCCTTCTCCACAAATTCCACATCAGGAAACTTCATCAAGTACATCAAGTGGTACACCAAGTCCAAGAAGGAATTTGCTGGCACCCCCAAATTCTCCAAAATGATTTCAAAGATCTGTAAGCGCTCCAAGTCCGATGGATATTGATTCAGTTTCTCAAAGGAAAGAGACAAATAGAGGAAAGCGCATACTACAGAGTCATCCATCTTCTCAAATGTTGGATAGGAATTTCCAACAAAGATACACTAGGAGTCAAGCTAGTGAGATGGATGACATTTTGTCAAGACTTGAAAATCTTCAAATGTCAGGGGATGATGAGTCTCATGAACCAAGGGGTGATGTAGTCAATTATGCTTTGTTGGTTGTCGCACAGCCTAGAACCATCTAGCTATGAAAAAGCATGCACTAAAAATATATGGCAAGATGCCATGGAAGAGGAAATATCCTCAATTAAAAAGAATGATACTTGGGAGCTTGTGAAGCTTCCCAAGGGAAAAAAATGTGTTGGATGTAAATGGGTCTATAAGACCAAATTCAATGCTGATGGGAGCATTGAAAGGCACAAGGCGAGATTAGTAGCTAAAGGTTTTACTCAGAAATATGGAATAGATTATGAGGAAACCTTTGCTCCAGTTGCTCGACAAGAAACAATCGAAATGTTCTTTCCTTGGCAGCCCATAAAGGATGGAAAATACAACACATGGATGTGAAAAGTGCATTTTTAAATGGATACCTGACATAAGAGGTGTATGTTCAACAACCTCAAGGTTTCCAAGAACCAGGAAAAGAGAACCTTGTTTATAAATTGAAAAAAGCACTATATGGCCTCAAGCAAGCACCAAGAGCATGGTACTCACGAATTGACGGCTATTTCAGCAAATATGGTTTCACAAAAAGCAAGAGTGAACCAACATTATACTACCTGAAAAATGGAGTAGATATCCTCATAGTTTGTTTATATGTGGATGATCTAATATTCATGGGTAGTAATGATAAAATGAATATGGAGTTCAAAAACTCCATGATGAATCAGTTTGAGATGAAGGATCTCGGATTAATGAGATACTTTCTAGGAATGGAAGTACATCAATCAAAAAATGGGATCTTCATATGTCAACAAAAATATGCTCAAGACATGATCAAGAAATTTGCTATGCAGCAGTGCAAATCAGCTGCAACACCAATTGGACATGGAATCCAGCTAAGCAAAGAAGATGGAGCACCAAATGTTGACTTGACCAATTACAGAAGCATGGTTGGGAGTTTAATGTTTCTCACCAACACTAGGCCAGATATACAGTATGTTGTTTCTCTTGTATCACGATTTATGGCATGCCCATCCGAGCTGCATCTTCAAGCAACCAAACGAATTTTACGATATGTAAAAGGTACATTGGATTTTGGAATCCATTACCACAAGTCTAACTCTGTGAAGTTATTTGGTTATAGTGACAGTGATTGGGGCAGTAATATAGATGATAGAAAATCTACATCAGGGAACTGTTTTAGTCTAGGTTCAGGACTAATAACTTGGAGTTCCAAGAAGCAATCTGTTGTAGCATTATCATCTACAGAAGCTGAGTACATAGCCATTACTCATGCAAGTACTCAGATCCTCTGGTTGAGGAAAATCCTTGAAGAGATTGGCGAAAAACAAATTGGTCCAACCAAACTGAATTGTGATAATATAAGTGCCATACAGTTGGCATATAATCCGATCCACCACAAAAGGTCAAAACACTTTGATATGAAGTATCACTTCATAAGAGATATGGTGGAACAATAGACAGTTGAGCTTCAATATTGTAGCACTTTGGATAATCTAGCAGACATCTTCACCAAAGGCATGGCTAAAGCTCAATTTATAAAGCTGAGAGACTATATAGTTAGTCCTCTCAACTTTAAGGGGGAGAATGTTGGAAATTACCATCAGTAAAAGTTAAAAATTTGATTTTACTTGGGGTAAAGGTAACTTACCTTTTACCTTACCTGGACGGCAGTGGACGACAACATTTGGGCGGCAAGAGAACTCAAGTTAACTTTATTTTCCCCCAATTTCTCCTTTCCCCCCTTTCTTTCTCGAATAGGTTATTTACCTTGTATTTAAGCTTTGTAACCTTTGATTCAAGTTAATTTCAATTAATCCAATTTGCAAATCACTCACCTTTCACAATTAATGCCCCTATAGAAGCATATGGAACATAGATTTAAAATAATAGTAACTTTGCAACAAGTAGATATTATATAATGCATATTAAACAATAAATTGTTATTTAAAAATATAAAATCATATATTGAGAAGGTTATTAAGGTAGGATGTGTTCATAGAATCTTATAATGTAAAGGTATTACAAGAAATATAAAAAGGTAATAGTTATTTTACTATGTATGTACCTAAAAGAAATTAATCCTTTAACTGTCAATAGAATTACTAAATAGCCAAAAATATATATATTTATTTTTATTTGATTCTTTATAAGTTTCCTTACTAAAAGTTTCAAAAGATTCATTTTTCCCTAAAGCATAAGAATATACATGATTATATGAACATTGCAAACTATGAGAATATTGCCTTATTGAATGGGGATAGTGTGAGATCAATCTTGAGAGAAGTAAAAATTGAGTAGACATTTTGTGAGAATTTACTTTGATTTTGAATCCATGAATATGTTTTAAAAATTAAAATATATGGTCCCAGGGGGTACAACGCAACGGTTCAAGCTTTGGATCTTCTTCAGGAGGTCCAAGGTTTAAATCGTAGCATGGACGATTGTGTAAGGGTGTGTGTGTGTATGGATGTGTGTTAAATTCCCTATTGGTAAATGTAGATCTCGGTTTTACGATGGGGTCATTTTTGGGAGGAGAATACTCAACCCTATGAATCGGTTTTAGAGGTTTATCACACTGCCCAAAATAAATAAAAATTATTGAAATATATGATCATATTATAAGAAACAATTTTATTTTGTCTTTTAAGGTAATTCCAATAATGATAGACAATTTTTTAATGGTGATGAATGTAATTATTAGGATGCCCATAAGGTTAAATTTATTAATATGCTTTTCATTGATAATTTATAATTTTTATGCATTTTATGAATATTATCAAGGATCTACATAACATTTTTCTTAGTTATAAATTTAGTTGTAATAAACTTGTCAACATGCTTTATATTGCTTCTAAACATTTTGCAAGAAAGAATCAATTATAATTCATTTGCAAACAAATTTTCATCATTTTCTAAAGATTCTTATCTATATCTGATGTATCTTATGAATTTTTGGTTCTTTAATTGAAATTTTAATTTCTCATGACAATGTTTTTATATTCTAGTAAAGTATTTTATGGATATGTTTCATTTATTTTGGATTTTAATTATCTTTTTTTATATTTGGTAGACTATATACTTAAGAAAACATTTTAAAATTTTCTCTATTTATTAATAGAATTAAGGTTGTTTCAAAATTTTCTTGCCTCATCTATGAAATTAATCTTAATGAAATTTTTCAAAAGCATATTTTTTTTCTTATATATGATCTACCAAATATTTAAATCTTCCTTTCATAAAAGTATAGAAGTAGAATCCATGTTATTTTAATATGTTTACTTCTTTGAAATATTAAGTCTCAAAACACTTTCTTGATTTAGGTCACACATCTTCATATTTTATATAATCTTATAAAATTTTGCCTAAGTTGAATATTTTATTTATTTAGAATCATGTTTGCTTCATTATTTTTTTACCTCATTTGCGAAATAAAGATCGATCAAACTAGTTATTTTTCCCATTATACCAAACATTTTCATCTTTCTTGGTTAAAAATATTATTTCCTTATATATTATACCAAAAAATTTCATCTTTTTGTAGTGAATATCTAAGAGTAGAATTTGTTTTTTTCTGAATAAGTTTTTTTGTGTCTTCTGTTAGAGATAAATTTCATCAAAAAAAAAATTTACATTGGTATCAAGTTAATTAAACCATATCCAACTTGTATTTTTATCACATATATTATTCATTTGATTTTCTATCAAATATACTCTTCATGTTATGTAAACTACAATGTGTTTTTGAATCAACTCTTAGGTATGATTTTCACTATGAGATAAAATCTTACTTGGCCTATTACTTTCTGAATTTTAATCTTGCTAAGACAAGTATCAAAACCCATTTGTAAAATATCTACTACTTAGTTTCCTTAATTATAAATGTGTTGGCTATAACAACCTTTCCATCACTTAATATCTATTTATTTAGGGGAATATTCCAAGATATAATTTTCATAATTGCTTTTTTATTTTTTTTGTAGACATAGCCCCGCGTTCGCATTTTGTAACACATGTGATATTTACTTTTATTTTCCCATATTAATATTTTTCTTAAATTCTTTTTCTCTTTGTTTTTTATTATTAGGTCTTCGTCTCCTTTTTTATTGCCACCAACAATTTAATATTCAAAAATATGTATGAGTTTTCCATACTATTCGTAATGAGACTTATCATCTATATGTTTTTCTTGTTCTAAATGATCTAAAGTGCGCGTAAAAAACTTAAAACCCTAAAGCACATAGATATTCCTCTATGTGCAAGGGATAGCTTCCACACTACTTTCATTTCTATTGTAAGAGAATATGTTATAATACTTGAGGAAAACTAAGATAACCTACATAGAATAATATGGATTATTCCACCTCTTTTGTTTTATAAATTCTTCCATGACTTCATTTATAACTTTAATCCCTTATGAGCTTAAACTTTAATATTGTACTTTCTCATACCTTGTATCATTATTTATTTCTTATAATGGTTAATTTGAGTGAATTATGATGGCTTTTATCATTTGGAATTGGGAATATGAATGCTTTATCTCTTTTAAACAACCTGCCCAGATCCGTGGCGGCTACCGATTCCACCATGTAAATTCAAAAAAAAAAAAAAAAAGTAAAATTTTCTTTATCTAATAGAAATTCTACTACAATATGATCTTCTTGCTTCATCTTGAAGTTTATCTTATATTTTTTCAATTTTTTTTCCATCATTTATGTTGTCTCATATTCTCATATGCCCAATCTTATAAAATTTATGACATGAGAATATACTATTTTTATAATACATTTGTTGGTATATTTCCATTGATTCATATTTAGTCTTAATGGATTATAATATTTTTTTTGAAATATCATAGTAACACATATATATGTGTATATAACATGGTCTCA
Source organism: Wollemia nobilis (assembly GCA_028583015.1). Taxonomy (NCBI): domain Eukaryota; kingdom Viridiplantae; phylum Streptophyta; class Pinopsida; order Araucariales; family Araucariaceae; genus Wollemia; species Wollemia nobilis. The sequence goes on from JAQPPZ010017255.1 coordinate 1,438,137, forward strand.
ACTCTTAGTAGTTTGTCCTTCCTAGATGAACACCCCTAGAATATTTTCAATATTCTTCAAAATATTTTTATTGGTAATGTGATATATAAGTCTATAATACCTAACCCATAGTTGAAATTTTTTAATAGTTTCTATATCACTTGAAAAATTCTTCCTCTAATATCTTAAATAAAGCATCTCTTCCACCAAGCCATGGGTCGCCACACATTATATTATTTTTTATTTTCAAAGTCAAGAAGATAATAAGGAAGAAATATTTTAGGAATAAAAATCATGGATTAATTTGATTTCAATGCCCACTATCACTCAACCTAATTTTGAATCTTTAAAAATCCTAGCTAGTATCAATGGTACTTACATATTAATACTTTATTATAAGAACCATTATATCGTGCTTAATCATGTCATCCTTATAATGAATTTTAGTGTAACATTTGCTTCATATATCAAACTTGTTGTATATTCACTCTTTCTATTATATGTAATTTTGGCATCTATACTTCTAGTTGAGGCATTGTCATTTGTGATTAAGGTTTTCCTTCCTTCCATGCTACCTAGATTTTCCTTCAATGATTTTTTTTTTTTTTAAATATTTATAAAGAAATCAAGAAAGGAGTGGTGAAGGTTCCTCCTTACTCACACTCGTTTTTTATATATACTCTCTTATTGATCTTCCTCAAAGCTCTAAAATAAGGAAATGTGAGGCTTTATTTTAGTTTACAATTACTTTAGATTATTATGGAATATCATAAGTATAATTAATGTTATATTAATATATTTATTTATTTTAAATATTGAGTTTCAAGTTGTATGCTTTTTGGTTTTAGGTCACAATTTTTTATATTTCAAATGATTATATTTTGCTACTAATTCACGTACTTTTGCACTTATATAGAAATCATATTGTACTAGATATCACAATTTGACATCTTAGGTCATATTATTTCACTTATAGATCACACAATTACATATCTTGTATTGAACCCTTCTTTTTTAGAATGCAATATTTTGTACCATACATTATACACCTTTAATATTTATTTATAACCTTTCTTATTATAGTTACATCCTCTCATTTGTTGGTCCTCACATATCTCTCTAAATTTGTTGTATTCTTACATATTTTAGGTTGTTGTACCCTAGTGTATTCAAATAGTCTGTCACTCTTAAGTGACATCATTTCTCATATTGGGTTACACCAATCATATGTCCTCTCTATCAAGCCATATAATTTCATGTATTGAATCAAACCCTTTCATTATTAGATCACACTCTTTTGCAAATCAAATCAATTTTTTTTACTTAGCAATATTAGGTGAAATTTGGGTGTGTGAAAGTAAAACCAATCATTTAAAAATATTTTCTTTAAAACTGAATACAAATTAAAAATGATTTGAGCATAATCCATTGAGATGAGTATTAGGTCAAAGCAATTTTAATTGCGAGCTAGAAGTTGAACAACTAATTGAAGAGTATGGATCTTATACTATTTGTAGTTTTTTAGTATGCATTTAGTGTAAAATACATAAAAATTCAAGATACAATGTAATATATATAGAGAGGTAAATATATTATATATATATATATATATATATATATATATATATATATATATATATATATATATATATTCTAATATATTCAAGCTTTCGGACGTTCTAGGGTTTGTGGAGCAAAGGAAAATCCAGGGCGTTAGGTGTTGAGCAAAGTGCAACAAACAGTATTGTCATTTTTGTCAACACAGTCAGACAAATTTATTGATGCAATGGACAAGAGTTTATTGAACAGCAAGGTGCAGCCAAAGTACAATGGATAGGAGTTCAGTGTTGAGCAAGGTGTTGCAGGAGGATTGTCATTATTGTCAATACAGTCAGTTAGATCTAATGATGCAATGGATAGGCAGTTCAGAAGTCACTCAGATGTAGAGGATAAAGTTCAAAAGTTAGTTAGATCATGAGTCCTTAAATGATAGATGCACAGAAATAGAAAACATAATTCAGAATGAGAAGAAGAAGTCTTCAGAACCTGAGATGTCAAGAAGTAGAAAGGTTTTTTGTGAAAACCAAGGCAGTCAAAATAAAAAGTTTTATTTAAAATCATGGATAACATATTTGAAATGGGTTTTTCTTAAAACCCAAGTTGGCTCTTCGTTTCATTGAAAAATATGCCCCGGTGATGAAGATATTTAATTTTAAATATTTAGTTTAAATTTTAAAGGTTTTTTGTGAAAACCAAGGCAGTCAAAATAAAAAGTTTTATTTAAAACCATGGATAATAGATTTGAAATGGGTTTTTCTTAAAATCCAAGTTGGCTCTTCGTTTCATTGAAAAATTTGCCCCGATGATGAAGATATTTAATTTTAAATATTTAGTTTAAATTTTATTTTATTTAAAATTTAAATTAAAATATTAAATTAAATTAAAAGGGTCGACGTGTTGCTATTTCATGACAATAAGCTACAGGAAGGTGATGACGGTGGTAGAAGGTTTTGAGGCTGACAAAGTTAAATCTGGGTTGACGGATTTTAGGGTTTGGTAGCCGACAATTTCTAGGGTTTTGCAGTCGACATTCTTAGGGTTTCTCAGCCAACGTTCTTCTAGGGTTTGCCTCTAAAATTTCTTCTATAAAAGCAAGGGTACTTCGAGTTTGAAGAACATGGGTGAGTGATAGATGGGAAATATGTGAAAGAAGTTTGTGCGCAGCAGAGAGTAAGTCGTTTCGATCCTAAGGGTGAGCAAAGTGATTGCAACGATGAGATATTAAGTGAGTGGGAGAATCGTGAGAGTATGAAGTTCGGCCGAGGAGAGTGTAGAGTCGCAGTTCAGATCTGCGAATCATGAGTGCATGAATGATTAGAGCACAATCTGCAGAAGTTGTGATCTAAGTCTGAAGTGATAGTGCGCAAGTTAAAGAAGTTATCGATCGGCGGAATGCAGCAGTGAACGCAAAGAAATACAGAAGAAGCGGTCGACTAGTGTGAATCATCTTGCACAGTAGCAGCCGAATGCCGACAAGCAGCAGAACGCAAGAAAAATAGCAGATCATGCAAATTGAGGTGACAGTTTAATTTTGCAATTTTTATTACTATCTCCAAGTTGTAGCTTGGTAAAAGGGGTTGGTGCCTCTTTCCAGTTGGAGCTAGAAAAATTGGAGTTGGTGCTCCATTCTGTTGTTGCAGATAAAATTTAGAGGTTGGTGCCTCTTACCAGTTGGTGCTAGTGAATGATTATGTAAATTTGTAGCTTTGCATTTGACTGGATTTGTATTGTAGTCCATGCAGTATTTTTGAGGAGTAGCCACATCGGTGAACCTCATTAAAATGTCGTATTATGTGTGATGTTCTTAGTACTTTTATTATTTATGTTTTAATCTGCTATAGTTTATTTAAAAGTCTAAATTGTTTTAAGTTTTTAAAGAACACACTGATTCACCCCCCCCCTCTCAGTGTCATTGTGATTACAACAATTGCTATCAGAGCCCAAGTTCCCAATTTTGGCTAAATCAGTCAGGGTTGATCTTGGATTAGTACACAATGGCTAAGAAGAATAGATCCTCATCCAAAAAGGCATCCTAGCTAGTTTCAGTTCCTATGGTTGAGAAAATTGAACCAAAAATGGTAGAAGGAATGAACTCTGAAGTTGAAGAAGTTGAGGCTAAAGTTGATTTAGAGGGTGAGCTAGTTTTTGCCCTTACGGAATGGGAATCGAAGAAAAATAAGAATGAAAAACTGTCAAGGAAACTTAAGGATGCAAACAACATTATTTCCAGTTTAAAAATACAGACTGAAGAATACAAGAAAATGTCTGAAGATCTAGAAATACAGGTATCCATGAAGATAGACCACTACAGCAAATTGGAAGAAGAAAATGTTAGTCTTCGAATACAGATACAAGAGCTGGATCAAAAAATCAACTGTCACTTAAAACGTGAAGAAAGTTCGATGAAGCTGGACAAAATTCTAAGTGATCAAAGAAGCTCCACAGCTAAGTTTGGTCTTGGATATGAAGCTGAACAACATTCATCCTCCAAATATGCAGAGAAGAAGAAATCCTCGATTGAAGCATTGAAACAAGAAAAGTCTGAAGCTGAATCTTCAAAAGAAAGAAAATATCAAAGAAGATCTACAGCAAAGCAACCACAACAAAAGAGGTTCTCTCACTCTCACTCTTTTAATAATAATGCTTTTTATGGTTATTGTTCTAAATGCAACCACTTTGGTCACAAGGCAATTTATTGTGGAGTCGAACAATAGATCAAAGAGTTATGCTGATAAAAATACTTCTATTTTTTTGAGTGAACACCCTGTGCAATTTTTTAAATGTAATGGCCATGGGCACATAGCAAGGTTTTGTTCAAGAACTTCTATATCCAATCTAAGGCAATACCATAGATTTCATCATACACATAGAATGCAATACAGATAGGGAATAAAACATGTGCAATGTTTTAAATGCAACGGTCAAGGGCACATAGCAAGGTTCTGTCCAAGAACTTCTATATCTAATCTAAGGCAAAAACCTAGATTTCATCAGACACAAAGAGGACAACATCGACAAGGAACATATCATGTGCATAAAATAAAAGAAAATAATCATCCATCAAGAATGCACAAGAGACAACCCCACAAGAGAAATGTTCAAGTTCACGAACAGGAGCAAAATAGGGATGTTGTTGAAAAACCCAAGCCCAAGTTCAGGAAAGTCTGGAGAAAGACGGAAGAAAGGAAATTGTGTCTCCTTGGACTGAAGGAGGCTACTCTGCCATTGCTCTAAGCAACTCCAGGTGGCACATCCTTAGGAGGAGCAATATTAAAGTTTTATTTTAATGCTCCTATGTATTTGTCTAGGTATCTGAGGATGAAAGGTAAGCAGTCGGGTTAATGTTGTATAGTTGTTAAAGTGTGTTTTTTAGTTTATATAGTGGTTTGTGGAAATGTCGTGAAGTGTGGTGTTTAATTTGAGAGTTGTCACCATTGGTAGTTTTGAGATATGTCACTGTTGTACTGTTGATGATTCTTAATACCACTGTTCAAAATTACAAATCATAATAGTCTAGATAATTTGATCAACGAAAGAATGCTTGCCCTAGCTGTGTATTTGTGTTTCGAGAAGCATGTATTTTTTCTTTGATGTGAAGATTTCCAGATCTTTCATGACACCTTGGTGAATATATTTAATTCACAGACAGTTTTGTTTTAACGATTGATTTAATGCCAGTCCAAGGATAAGAAGCTTGAGGCTGAGTAAGGTGCACTACGGTTGGCCATAAAGTGTTTGACAAAATGTCTTCTTCCGACATGCATAGTTGAAAGTAAGAGTTGGCAGTAAAATTGCAGTGTTGGACAAAAATTGGTACAGATGTGAGTCACTTGTCAATTCTGTTGACAAAAGTGAAATCAGCATGTTGAATGGGAAGATTGAAGAAATTTTTTTTTAATGAGCAGCCAGATGATTTCTAGCCTAGTGATGAATAGTTGAGTTGCTTTCATAGTGGTTGTTTTGATCAAGTTAATGCTTTTCTTGATACATGATTTGGGCTTACTCCATTGATTTTTATTTGAGCAAGTTATTCTTTGCCTCGGTGATTTATGTTGGTGGCTGTCTTGTTCAAATACCTTTGGAAGGAAAAGGATGTCTACTAGTTTCCTTTTCATGTAGTGATTGGTTGAATGCTTCAAGGTTAATCTTGAGTTGAATGATGTTGGTTAAACCTTGTCTATAAGAATTGTTGCTAAAGACCTAATTGGTTGAAAAAAAAAAAAAAAAATGTTGGTTGTGCTATGGTACAGTGTTTGGTACTTGCATAGAGTTGAAGTGGATTGAGGTAGCCTGCTGGATTCTCACTGCAAAGAGAGATAAAAAGCTGTCATTAGGTTCAAGTTTGTTGAGAATATATCCAAGATGCATGGTGAATTTGTATGCAGATGTTGCTGGCATTGCAGAACAAAAATCTGGCTATATAAGATTATTGTATGCCTTCACTAACAGTGGACAAGTTTGAGTTTGCAAGGTAATAGAGGGTAGTTGCACAGAAGACAGTGGTTCAGTCATGTTCTTACACATGTTATATTGGTGAAGTTGACGGTGATGGTGTCATTCACTGGTTATTGCTGCTATTCACATTGTTGATTTTATTGATGCCTATTATGCTTATCATGATGTTGTCAATCAATGAAATGAAGTGGTCTTGGACTCAGGGGGAGCATTTGTGTATTTGTTTTTCTTCTTGTTCATGCTTGGAATATTTGCTAATTGTAATAATTTATATCTAAGAATATTGTGCATAGACTCAATGGGAGTCTGCAGTAGCCCTTTGATATTATTGTCAAAGGGGGAGAATATTTATAGGAAAATTGCACGTGTTGCCAACAATTCCAAAGGGGGAGATTTTTGATCAAAGTGCAGCAAACAATATTTTCATTGTTGTCAACACAGTCAGACAGATTTATTGATGCAATGGACAAGAGTTTATTGAACAACAATGTGCAGCCAAAGTACAATGGATAGGAGTTCAGTGTTGAGCAAGGTGTTGCAGGAGGATTGTCATTGTTGTCAATACAGTCAGTTAGATCTAATGATGCAATGGACAGGTAGTTCGAAGTCACTCAGATGCAGAGGATAAAGCTCAAAAGTTAGTTAGATCATGAGTCCTTAAATGATAGATGCACAGAAACAGAAAACATAATTCAGAATGAGAAGAAGAAGTCTTTAGAAACTGAGATGTCAAGAAGCGAAAAGGTTTTTTGTGAAAACCAAGGCAATCAAAATAAAAAGTTTTATTTAAAATCATGGATAACAGATTTGAAATGGGTTTTTCTTAAAACCCAAGTTGGCTCTTCGTTTCATTGAAAAATATGCCCCGGTGATGAAGATATTTAATTTTAAATATTTAGTTTAAATTTTAATGGTTTTTTGTGAAAACCAAGGCAGTCAAAATAAAAAGTTTTATTTAAAACCATGGATAATAGATTTGAAATGGGTTTTTCTTAAAACCCAATTTGGCTCTTCGTTTCATTGAAAAATATGCCCCGGTGATGAAGATATTTAATTTTAAATATTTAGTTTAAATTTTATTTTATTTAAAATTTAAATTAAAATATTAAATTAAATTAAAAGGGCCGACGTGTTGCTATTTCACGGCAATAAGCTACAGGAAGGTGATGAAGGTGGTAGAAGGTTTTGAGGCCGACAAAGTTAAATCTGGGCCGAAGGATTTTAGGGTTTGGCAGCCGACAATTTCTAGGGTTTTGCAGCTGACATTCTTAGGGTTTCTCAGCCAACGTTCTTCTAAGGTTTGTTCCTAAAATTTCTTCTATAAAAGGAGGGCTTCTTTGAGTTTGAAATATGGGGTGTTAAGATAAAGTGTGAATGCGAGCATAGTGTTTGTGAAAGTGAAGTTCATGTTGAGTAGAGAGCAGAATGTGAAATGACACAGAGTGTGCGAAGCATGTGCATAGAGAAAGCAGAGTGTGCAGAGAAGCGCGAAGGGCAAAGTTGATTGCAAAATCTGGCTGTAGCAGTGCAGCAAACTGTGTGAAGTGATTGCGCAAGAGAGAGCAGAGTGCACAAATATTGCAAAGGTGATGTAGACCAGTTAGAGTCTTGCAATAACAAAGGTATATGTCAAACATTTTTTATTCAATATTGAAGTCCAGTTGGTGCTGGCAAATTAAGGGGTTGGTGCCTCTTTCCAGTAGGTGCTGGGTTGCCGTAGTGTTTTTCTGGTTACTGTGGATCTGAAGGAAAGTTTGCTGCCCCAGGAGGGCCCAATGGGGACTCCTCCAGACCCTCTCTCTGGGAGAAAGAGCTCTTATGTTGAATTGCTAAAAGAAAATTCTTCGTCTTCTAATGATGAAGCTCAGAGAAATACTCTTCATACGCTCTTCAAGAACGTTGGAAAGAGCTCAACAGCACATTGAGTTAATGGATGCCTTTCGCAATCCGCCTCAAGACCCAAGATTTTCATAGAGCCAAAGATGGTCGAAGACACAATCATATACAAAGCCAACCATGATCTGATCTATAAATTCATGGGTATCCGCCCTAACCTGAATTTCTTGCATACCTAGGTTAGACAAAACTGGGAGCCTCATGGTGAGTACTCCTTATGGTTTATTAGCAATGGGTATTTCATTGTTAGCTTTTCTTCTCTAGCTGATATAAATGGGGCTTTTGAATAAAAAAATAGGAACCACGGTCCGACAGGGTTATTTGTTCAACCCTGGAGAGTGGTTTTCGATCCTCGTATTGAACCCATGGCTGTCCCGGTTTGGATCTGGTTGTATGCTCTTCCAATGGAGTTTTGGGGTGAGCAGGTTCTGGAAATGATCGATAACTCCCTCGGTAGACATATGGGCGTCTCCAAAGACACCATAGAAGGAAATACAGCTATTTTTACAAGAATTTGTGTGGAAATGGATATTAGCCAGCCTCTACCGACAGAGGTGGAACTTGAACTGGAAAGACTATCTTGGATCCAATAGCTAGATTATGAGGCTCTGCCCTTCAGATGTAGAGTTTGCCACAAACATGGGCATTTGGCCCAATTTTGTCCAAATATTTTGAACACAAAAATGGAGGCCCCACTTGGAATGCCAAATTGCCCTAGAGAGGGTAAGTCTACTCTTACCAAAGAACCATCCAATACTCTTCATGGTAATTATGTTTAGAAATATGGCTTTGAACGGCCCAAAAGAAGGAGAAAGCAAAATAAAAATGGTAAGGAGCAATCACAACTCAAGCCAGCCAATAGGTATAAAATTTTTAAGACACTAGTAGACCAAGAGGATCAAGTCATGGAAGGAGTGGATGGGAATATTGAGGACAATAACATCCACACTCATGCTTCTCCTTCATCTCCCCCCGTCTTAGAACAGGTGATTGAGTACACTGAGTCACCATAGTCAGAGAATGCAGGGGCATTGATAGTGCACTCCCAAGTGTAGCCAGTAATCAAGGATGTCAGCATGGGAACTGCAGAAAAGAACTGAGAAAGGCCCATCCTAGGGATAACTCAGGTGGAAAAGAGATCCAAAAATACCAACTCTCAAGGAGCGGGAATAAAATCAAATAAGGACCTGCTAGCAGTTCAAGGAGACAAGTTGATCATTGGAGGATCGGTGAGGACAATTGATTCTTACTACTCTCAAGGTTTTCAATGATTATTCAATATTGGAATGTTAGGGGTTTAAATAGTAGAACCCATCAATCTGTTGTTCAAAGAATCTTAGGAAAATGTAAAACATATTTTTTGCTTATCCAGGAGACAAAAATGTCTGTAGATCTTATGTGTAAAACAATTAATAAAATCTAGAGGGGCGTTGGTCATATGGATGTGGCTACCCAAGGTGCCTCAGGGGGGATTGTTACTCTTTGGAACTCTCTGGAATGGACTGCAATAGAACATATAGCTTGGAGGGGTGTTCTCACATATCATTTTAGGAATAATGTCAAAGCTAAACATGTTTTAATCACAAATTTTTATGGGGCTCAAAACCTTGATGGCCAGAGGCTCCAATGGAAAGCTGTACATAAAATGAGGTCCTTAAGGGAAGATTTATACTGGATTATTGTTGGGGATTTTAATGCTAAATTATCTTCTCAATATCAGGAAGGTGGAACCCCAATTTTGGATCCAGGGGATCGAATTTTGATTGCCCAAGTCCAGGCCCTTCACTTAGTGGATATTAAAGGCCCTGGAACCTACTTTACTTGGAATAACAAGAGGAGGGAGCCACATAGCAAGAAGGTAAAGCTAGACCATTTTTTGGTCTTAGAGGAGGCATTTGTAAAGTGGAATACTAAATTCTAGATTTTGGAGGGTTCAGTTTCAAATCACTTTCCCATTTTGTTGGAGGGAGGGACTATGACAGGGCAGCATCACAAACCTTTTAAATTTGAGAATTTTTTGTTACAAAAAGAGAATCTTCGAAATAAAATTCTGTAGTGGTGGGAAGAAGGTTGTCCACCTTTTGGGACAACAATGTTTAAATTCCACAAATAGTTTCATTTTGTCAAAGTCCAACTGAAACAATGGAGGAAAGCTAACAAGTTAGATTTCCATCTCCAAAGAGCTCCCTTGGTGGCCAGATGGGATGAGGTTAAAAAACACTTTAGTGAAGGAAAAATTATAGAGCAACTCAAAACTGAGGATGATGCCTTGTGTAAAGCGGTTGAGGACATTGATAACCAAGAGGAGACTTACTAGAAATAGAGAGCTAGAACAACTTGGTTATTAGAAGGTGATAGAAATACCAAATTTTTCCATCGGTCAGCTTGTGCTAGGAGATAGATGAATAACATGGAAGCCCTTCAAGATGAGAATGGACACTCCTTTGATACTCTTCCTGGTATGCATTCCCATTCAATGGATTATTTTTCTAAACTTTTTAAGGAAAGTATGGAGCAAGATGTTGAGGCTCAAAATGATATTATTGATGTCATACCCTCTATTATATTTGAAGAAGAAAATCAGACCCTTCTTAGACCCATTGATAGAAATGAACTGAAGAATGTGGTCTTTGGAATGAGCACTAGCAAATCTCCAGGTCCAGATGGATTTCCTATTGAGTTTTTTTAGGCCTTTTGGGATACTTTGGAGGAGGATGTTTTGGCTGTCACAGAGGAGTCCAAAGGTAATAAAAGAATGCTTAAGGCATTAAATCATACCTTCATCACTTTAATTCCAAAAGGGGAGAAGGGGGCTCATATTTTTGATTTCAGACCTATTGCCTTATGCAACGTGATTTATAAAATAATCACAAAGATAATGGTTGAATAGCTAAAACCTCTCCTTCATAACATTATATCCTTAGAGCAAGGGGGTTTTGTAGAGGGTAGAAATATCTTGTATGGGGTGGTTCTCGCTCAGGACGCAATTCACACAATGCAAAAATTTGGTAATAAAGGAATGTTCATTAAACTGGATATGTCAAAGGCTTATGATAGGGTGGAGTGGAGTTTCTTGTCAAAAATGATGGCAGCCTTTGGTTTCTCTCAGGACTGGATAGATTGGGTCATGAGTTGTGTTTCTACGCCTTCTTATTCTATTTTAATAAAGGGTATGCCCTCGCAACCTTTTGGAGCCACACGTGGTCTTCGTCAAGGGGACCCTTGCTCTCCCTATCTTTTCCTCATTTTGGCTAAAGGATTAGGTAGACTTTTCTTGAGGAGAAGACATCAAGGCTTGCTATCAGGTATCAAGGTGGGTGAGGAAATTCCAACTCACTTACAGTTTGTGGATGATACTGGATTGGTTGGAGTGGCCAGCTTCAGGGAAGCTAGAGTTATCAGAGATACTCTTAATGTCTACCTTAGGGCTTCAAACCAAGTCATCAATGATAAAAAATCCAAAGTGGTATTTTTCAATCTTGACCAAAGGCTACAAGACAGAGTTATAGAGATCTTGGGATTCACTAGGACTTCTCTTCCAGTGGTTTACTTGGGAGTTCCTTTGCATTTCAAAAAATTAAAAATAGATATCTGGAAGGATCTTTTGGATGGTATCAAAGATAGAATGAATCATTGGTCTCATAAATGGTTAAGCTATGGGGGTAGATTAACTTTCTTACAGTCAGTTATTTAGGCCATGCCAATTTATAAATTCTCTATCCTGGCTACCCCACATACTATATGGAAAGAGCTAGACAAAATGACTAGAAGATTTGTATGGGAAGGAGCAAAAGGGGAGAGGAAATGGGCCTTAGTTGGTTGGGATAAAGTTACCCAGCCCAAGGAAAAATGAGGGCTGGGACTGAGAACCTCCAAGCTTAATAATAAAGCTTTGGCTGGAAAGCTGTACTAGAGGTGGATTTCCCAACCAATATTTGGGAAAGATGGAAGAGGGGTAGATTTAAATCTAAAGCTCTTCGAAATGGTTGGGAGCTTGGATTATTCTTCATCTGGTGGAAAGTGTGGTTGGAGAGAAATGCCCACATTTTTAGAGAAACTTTCTCCTTGCTAGATGGAGTTTAGTAGGTCATCTAGAGCAAAGCCACAGAAACTATTGTTGTCTATGCTAAAGAGGAAATTTAGGCTGGTCCTGGGCCACTAGAAGAGGGAGCTGAAGAGCAAGAGAGACAGGACAGAGTTAGCTGGAAACCACCCCCAGAAGGTTGGATTAAAATCAATACTGATGGAGCTACAAAAGGCAATTCGGGTAGTGCCAAAATTGGAGTGGTTTGTCGGGATCATGCTGGTTCAGTGCTCTATTAGGAACTGCAAGGCTTGGGAAGAGCCACAAACAATGAAGCAGAAGCCATTGCTATCAAATATTCTTGCATATAGGAAGTTAATCAGGGCCACAAGAGGATAATTCTTGAATATGATTCTCAAATTTTGGTTGGAGATCTAGACTGCATGAGGAACTTTGCTTCAAAAGCATGGAGGTTGAGGATTCTAGTCTCTCAAATCAAGGAATTATGGAGGGAATTAGATGATGTGATCCCGTTTATGTGAGTAGATATTTAAATAAAGCGGTTGATTTCCTGGCGAATATGGGTGCTGAGAAAGAGGTAGGGGTGCAGCTGCACAGTGACATGCCTTTGGTGGATGAGATGATTAGGCAGGGCCTTGAAATATCCTTGAGACAATGAGCAAAGAAAATGCTAAGGGTGGTTTTTGTCATGATATCATGACTTGTTGCACCGTCGTGGCATTTGGAGGGGAGCTGTCACGATATCGTGACATGTAACGTCATCACGACCTTTGGAGGGAAGCTATCGTGATATCGCGACATGTTGCACCGTCATGGCCTTTGAATGGAAGTTGTTGCAATATTGTGACCTGTTGTGCCATCGCGGCCTTTGGAGGGAAGTTTTTGCGATATCGTGACATGTTGCGTCGTCGTGGCCTATGGAGGGAAGCTGTCATGATATCATGACATGTTGCACCATCGCGGCCTTTGGAAGGAAGCTGTCATGATATCATGACATGTTGCACCATCGTGGCCTTTGGTTGGAAGCTATCGTGTCGCAACATGTTGCACCATCGCGACCTTTGGAGGAAAGTTGTCATGATATCGTGACATGTTTCACCATCATAGCCTTTGGAGGAAAGTTGTCACGATATCATGACATGTTGCACTGTCGCAGCCACTGGAGGAAAGCTGTCATGATATCGCAACTTGTTGTGCCATCATGGTTTTTGGAGGAAGTTGTCATGATATCACGACATGTTGCACCGTCACAGCCATGGGAGGAAAGTTGTCGTGATATCGCGATGTGTTGTGCTACTGCGACTTCTGGAGGAAAGTTGTCACAATTTCATGACATGTTGCTCTGTCGTGGCCGAGGATGGATATTCGTCGCGATATCATGACATGTTGCTCTATCGCGACCAAGGCTGGATTGTTGTCGCGATATCGCGACATGTCACGATTTCATGACTTGTTGCCCTGTCGCGGCCAAGGTTGGATAGTTGTCGTGAAATCGTGACATGTCATGATTTCATGACATGTCGCTCCATCACGGTCAAGGATGGTTAGTTGCCACGATATCGCGACATGTCACGATTTTGTGACATGTCACGATTTCATGACTTGTTGACTTTTTACGGTCAGCGGTGGTTTGTGTCACATTTTCACGCCTTGTAATCTTGTGTTTTCTTTGTTTTCGGCTGGGAAGGGTCTTCTCCCTTGTGTAACTGATATTTGTTTTAATACAAGTTTTTTCAAAATTTTCAAAAAAAAAATATATATATATATATTAAAATGGTAAAAGAATATATATTTCTAATTCAAGATAAATAATATAAAGAGTCAATCATTCTAATGTAATTTCTAATAAAAACCATTTAAACACACACACACACACACATATATATATATATATATAATTTAAGGGGTGTAATATAAAGTATTAATTTCTTATACCTATATGTTTAATGAAAATACAATAATTATATTATTTTAGAAAATAAATACTGTACACTAATTCAAAAAAAGTGGGCATATAAAAAATCATCCCCAAAAGTTTATGCTAGGTAGATCCATCAAACCATGAGTTATTTATATAATAGGAGCTATGGAGCTTGAAGTATATAATTAATGCTAAAATAATCCATGCAAGAAGTGAAATATTGCATCTAAAACCAAATTAATAGAAGATGGTAGAGGCTTAAAGCGATCAGTGTTAACACAAAACCTGGAAAAACCCATCCTTGATTTTGCCTAGGTGGTTAGATCCATCGCAATCAAATTTACCATTGATTTAGAAATATATTTAAGGATATAATCATATTAGAAGACCACAAGTAACCCAGGAAAATGCATCTAAAGAGGTTCCATATCGATGTTCTCGGTAGATGAATTGAATTCTAGGGATAATTTTCTCAAAAAAAGACCTTTTTGACCAAATAACCATGGTCCCTTCATAACCACAACCTACATGTCTTCAGAGGCCTTAACATTAAAGAGCAGAATACCTTTGGAAATTGCTACCACTTCTATTTGCTATGCTTGCAATGATATAGGAACAAGTATTTAATTTTTTTTTGCCTAATTGCTAATGCAATATAGGCATATCATTTTTTCCCTTGTTCCTACCATTTATTTTCTTGTTCTCCATAGGCAATTCAGAAAGCGTTGGTCCAAAGCGCTTTTGCCTTGGCTCCACCTTTGCAATCGCTACATTACGTTGTCTTCGTGGAAGAGTAACTTCATGGGCGTGCCATTATTTTTGTGGAGAACATAGAGTTTCATGACCTTTTTTATCTCATGAATATTTGGTATTTTAATTAAAATCCAAAGTAAATTTTTGTGAGATCTTTAAATATTTATAGTGCACATTTTTCGCGTCTCATTTCAAGAGACCTTTGGTCATTTATTTTAAAGACCATAGTGCATTATATTTTATTAAAATGTGGCAAGTTTTTTCAACAAACTTTGCCAATGTTATAATATTGGAGCACAACGTTATAGATTCTCATCTTACCTCGCTTGAGCATCTTCATGCCCTTGGTGCTTTCTACTTGGTGGAAATATTTCATATATTCCCTTTGTATTTTTCTCTAGCCTTCGTCAATAGAGTCGTTCTCTAGCACTTCAAGGACGTAGTTTCAAAGTTTATAAAATCACTGATGTAATAATTTTTTTTTCCATTTGCTCTTTGTGATTTTGCATTCTTTGTTTGATGTAAATGGCTCCACTAGGCACAATTTTTGATCTTCTCTATGAGCGCTTGCAAGATCCTATTCTGCGTTCTTTCTTTGATGTGAGGGCTCCACTGGGTCAATTTTCGATGCAATGACAAATGATTTATGAGCTCCTTGATCTCTGTGCTCTTTCCTTGTTGTGATAGGCTCCTCGATGCACCATATCTGATGAAGTCTCTGCATCCTCCTATCATCTTTCCATCTCAAAATGTTTGCAATGAAGTTATAACAATGTTATTTATCAATAAATCAAGCCCTATAGCTACTCGAAGACATCTACCTCGATGATTAAGTCACATCAGAAGACATCAGGTATATTATTTTTAATTTTTTTTTGCTTGATATTATCTAATCTCATTGAAGGTGCAACGAAAAGTGTGTACGAAGTTCTCCTTTGAGCCTTTCAAGACATATAAGCTCGTTGACAAATTTTGTGAAGCTCATATCTCCTGTTCAAAGTTGGATAATCAAGGAGCATCTCAACCATAAGGAGAGCTCATCAAACATATACTTTAATTAAAGATCTTCTGTTTCAAAAATGATTTTTTTAACCAGTCCTAAAGAAGAAATCTACTCATTGTATTCATAGTCTACTGTCATATTTTGCTTATTTAGTGTCTTTTTTTGGCCACTAAAAAGAGTGACAAGTAAGTTTGTAATTTCATTAATAAAATGTTTTTTGGGATTTTTTTTGAGGTGCCAATTCTTGCACCTATTCTAAAAGCTTCAAAGGGGGTTGTTATTGTTTGTGGTTCTTGCATCTTTATTTTATTTTTTTATCCTTACCTTTGTTCTCAAATTCCTTCTTCTAAGTTCCTTAAAAATAACAACTATAGGAGGGTTTTTTGGTGGTAAACCATAAGTGTGGCAATTCCTTTTGGCCACTTAATCTATGCTTTCATTACATTTCAGCATCTTCAACAAAAAGAAAATAATAATACATTTTTTGTTCCTTTAAAAATCATGAAAATTTAAGCAAGAAACTCAAATTTTTTTTTTTTTTTTTTAAAAAGGGCACTTATAATTTTTAATCACCTATGTTCCACATATTGGACTTCTCATTACTTATAGTTTTCCTCACATAAGAGTGGGTAATTGGAAATCCATTATAAAGGTCTAGTTGATTATCCTTACTTCTAAAGCCTATGTTCGACATATCAATTCTACTCATTACTTATAGTTTCCCTCACGTAAGGGCATGTAATTGAGAAGATTAGGTATAAAGACCTAGCAAATTTTTTTTGCTTCATAAGTCTAAATTCAATATATCAAATCTCCTCATTTAATTATAGTTTCCCCCATGTTAGGGCGGGTAATTGAGGATATTGGTATTAAAACAAGGCTTATATTTCCTTCTTTAAAGCTGCATTGTATTCTCTAAAGCACTTGAAGTTAATGGGGCGATTATTGGTTCACTTCAATTTTCTTTGGCAAAATGAATACAATTGATCCTCTCACCCCTCATAATTATCACACATGAAAACCCAAAATATTAAATATCATTTCTCAAAAAGGGCTTACACACTTGCTAGAAGAGAAGCAATCATAATTTGAAAAGGAATATGAAAAATGTATTCATAAAGGGAATATGTATGAAACAATGGGTATTATAAGCACTAATATAAATGAAATTTTATGGTTTCACATTTTAGAATGTAAAACTCTATATGAGAGTTGGCAGAAATTAAAAAACTTGTTTGGAAAAGTAGATCAAATGATGTCAATGCAGCTAGAGGCAGAATTAACAACACTATCTCCTGAAGACTTCAACAATATTGTTGACTTTCACACCAAAATTAAAGAATTCTTTACTCAATTCAAAGGTAGTGGCAAGAATAAAATAGAAGAATGAATCTATCTAATTATTTCTAAATTAAATGGTGTATTTCAAATTTTTGCAACCACCTTTCTGTCTACAAAAGATGCTCTTGGTGCATGTTTTAAAATTCCCTCCTTAGAGGAATTTTGTGATAGACTAACTAGAGAGGAAATAAAACTTACAAAATATGAGATCTCTTCCTCTTTCTCAAAAGCCTTAGTAGCATCCACCTCTACTAAATAAAAATTCAAAAAGAAATAAAGAAGACCCATAACTTGTACTCACTGCAAAAATAATGGTCATTCTATGATTAAATGTTGGAAAAGACTACAACAACTAGAGGCAACAATAAATGATAAAATTATAGAAAATAATAAGTAGATAGGAAAAGCCTTAAATGTTCTAGGCAAGGCTATAAAAACATCATCAAAATACTGGGTGCTATATTCAGGAGTAACTCATCACATGACTTCCTCAGATGAGTCATTCACTTCAATCTCCTCAAGTTCAACTTGTAGCATAGAAGTTGGTGACTCATTCTTTATCCCAGTCAAAGGAAAAGGTGACATACCCATTTATGGTGGTTATATCAATAATGTTCTCTATGTCCCAAACATAGCAATAAATATCCTCTCCGTCTATCAAATTTATACTTATGGAAAAGGTAAATTAATTCTCTTCTCACCAACAGGAGTTAAGATAAGAGATGTTCAAGAACCAAACTCTCTTATAGAAAAATGAGATATTTATCACAACACTCACCTATTTAACTTCAAGGGCTTCAAAAATTAAGAAGGGACAATTTAGCACGAAAGGTTTGGACATCTTAGTTATAAATACCTAAAGGAATTGAACACCCATGATATGGTAACAAGATTGCCAAAAGTCTCTTCTATTAATGGGGTATGTCCTGGATGTGATCTTGGAAAGCAACACCAAGATACTTTCCACCCAAGTAGTTCTCAAAAGGCCTCATCCCCTCTAGAGTTAATTCATAGTGATTTGATGGTCTTCCCTGAGCCTTCTTTCAAAGGTGTAAAATATGACTTAACCTTTATTGATTATTTTTCCAGAAGAACTTGGGTCTACTTTCTAAAATAAAAAAGTGATGTTCTATCCCACTTCAAAATGAAAGCACGAGATTTCGGGCGAAGGAAACACTAATTGCGATGCATTCAAAATCAAATACGCTTAAGTCCTAGAAATGTAGAATGCATGAAATGAAAGAGACGCATTGAAATGAGATACAAGCAAATGGAGAAAACACAACCCTTTCATTAAACTCTCTTGATCTCTGTTACAAAGACGCCTCCTCCCTTTTCAGGGGCTAGGAGCGTTAAAAGAATTTGATTACAATCAAGACTTAATGTTCCTCTTTCCGCGTGCCCACACTTGAGATGGGCGGGCCAAGACGATGCCGCCGCTGATGTTGATGAGTCCTTAACCTCTGCTTGCTCCTCCTGCGAACAAAGAAACAACAAAGATGTCAGTAGCACCTGCTGCAAATAAGAAGTGTTTGTTCTCTAAAATTAACGAAAGATGCATGTAAATGATTAGCCAAATCGATAGATAAAATGGCTCTAAGTCACCTGCAAATTTGACAGAGGTCAGAAGACATTACCAGAAGGCCATTGCCACTGAAACAGTCGGCCAATCTGCCTTCACCTGGAATTCGTCCCTGGGCAGGACGAATTCTGACTGCTATTCGTCCCTGGGTGGGACGAATTCGACTGTGTTGGAAAAGCCGAAGTGATGCTGCTCCAATGTCGACTCCCGAGACCTCCAAAACACCTGCAAACAGAGGGGTTATGTAATTGGGGCCATTTTGGGATGACCCAGATGGTCGGATTCTCCCAATTTGGCCTCTATCCTCGGGAATTCGATATCGCCACCTGCAAGTTAGTAGGACAACAAAGCGACAAAAGGCATGATAAAATCTGATCAAAATGTTATGAAATTGAAGCTATGAGTTAACTAAACAGAATAACACAAGATGCAACATGAACAAATAATCTAGAATGCTTTAGAATAAAACTTAGAAAGTGCGGGGGTGCCCAAGTGGGCCTCCCACCGTTGGCACTTGATTTCGGCGCCAATCCACTAGGGATGGGCCCAAAACCTCTTAGGATTGGGATGTCTACGAATTGGTGGTGTAAGGTGGTCAAATGTTGGATTTGGGTTGGATCCACGCTTCCAAAAGCCACCCAATAACCTCCCTTGCAAAAGAGATTAGTGGATGTGAGAAGGTGAATCAAAAAGATGCAAATGGGTATTCAATTGGACAACACTTCGTTGCTTGAAATCGCCTCCAATCCTTTCTCTTTGGGTGAGAAAAGTCCCACCTTTTATAGACCCATGGGGTCTCTTTTGAGAGGGAAGCATAAGCGCCATGTGTTGGTCATAGGTGCCATGTGGCGGTCATGTCTTCCCATGAGGGAGGGGAGTCCTCCATGACTTGGGCTTTCATAATTGCCCTTGTGACAGTCCTCTAACGGCCTATCTGTCCACCCACACACGCGTGCGAGGCAAGAGTCATCAACTGACTGTCCTTGGCTGCCACTTGGCGCCATTCTTCTTTTTCCCGGTTAAACTTGGAATTCGTCCTGACCAGAGACGAATTCAGAATTCGTCCTTGGGTGAGACGGATCCCATTTTGAATTCGTCCCTAGGTGAGACGAATACTGAGCAAAGTGCCTGAATGTGCCAAATTGCCTCTTGACCTTACAAAATTGCTATGAAAGTGGTTAGGACCACTGTTTAACCTCTGAGGGCTGCCCTGGGGGCTGTGTTTGTCAAAGCGATCAGTGTTTGCAGTCACATAATCGGATTGGTGTTGTTTTGGTGTCTACAGATGCCCCTTTTTGGGATGCGCTGTGCATGGCGCAACACCGAGCAAAAATAGATAACCAAAGCACTAATGATTAGGGTTTCTTGGTAACCTAACCAACTTTTGATGCCCCAAGCATGGAAAGGGCATGCATTCTTGAATCCTTGCTTCGACGAGCTAAGGAGTTTGATTTCAAGTATTAACCTATTTTGGTGAGGTGTGACTTGAGCTTGGACATTGATCAGTCATGATTAGGCAAAGGGCGCAACCTTTTGTCCACGGGGGAACCTTGTGTTCATGATTCACGAATGCCAAGCGTTTGATCAATTTGATTGTTGCTTGTTTACTGCCCCAAGCGGGAGCGTAATTGTCTTTGTCAATGATTCTTTGAATGCATGTCGTTTTCCTTAATTGGGTGTGTGATTGTTGATTGGTGACTAAGTGTGACTACCCCCTCAAGCGACGAATCGATGAGGGAATGACCTTCGTGAGAAAAGCGACGAGTCGCTTGACCCAAGATGACTTGTGCAAGGGTGCCTTTAGATGGTTTATCGTTAAGCATGTGCAATTTTTCCAACATTTGGACCTATTTTTGGTGGGTGTTGACCCTTTTTGCGACGCTATTTGGAGCTGAAATTGGCGAAAATCCGTCTTCCCATGGAGCGGTCCGGCTAAAGTAGCCTTCTTAGGGAGTAGGATAATGACAATTTGTGACTCCAACGTCTATTTTGTATGCCCGGGATGTCAAGTGCAACAGCACTCTTATCGGGCATATTTATTGTTTGTTTTTAGTGCATTTTTGATCATTTTTTGATGTTTTTGAATTTTTTGGCCTGAATTCGTCCCAGGGTGGGACGAATTCCAGCTGTAGAATTCGTCCCTGGGTGGGACGAGCGCTAACCAGAGCGCTCATCCCAGTCAAGGATGAATTCCAGCTCAAAGGCCTATTTAAGGGCCAAAACTTGAATTTGGGCTCATTTGTGTCAAATTTTTCTTGCGATTTTGGAGCTCTAGGAGGAGGAGGTAATTCTGCGAAGCGAAGCGCTGCTGAAATTTTCCTTGCCATCATGAGTGCACAAACTGGTTCGAGTGGCGGTGCCGAAGCGAGACCTGTAAGTGCTCCCTAGAGTTTATTTTTGTTTTTTTTTTTAAAGCTGTAAGTTTGTTTTTTTGTACAATTTTTTTTTCTTTATGATTTTAATTAATTTTTTTGTTGAATTGTTTTCTTTTGCAGGTTGTTAGGAGCCGGTACCGTGTACCTGCTGCTTTTACTGAGGCACGGTTGGCACTGACTGATGATGACTGGGAATGGCTTGATGCCCTTGGGCTCAAGCAGGTGGCTCGACTGGAGCCTGTGGTCCCGGATCAGGCCTATCTGACGGCCCTGATCAAACTTTGGGATCCACGGACCAACACCTTCCATCTCCCGATAGGGGAGATGACTATGACTCTAGAGGATGTCTATCGGCTGCTTCGGATTTCGATAGATGGACTGCCTATTAGGACATCGTCGTTTGATCAGTGGACTGCTATACTTACGAGATGTTTCGGGCATGGGGAGCGGCTGGGTGTAGATAACCCAGTGGAGACAGCCGAGGTGGACTGCCAGGCTGGCGGGATTTTGGTTGGATGGTGGCAGGAGAGGGGGGTGTTAGGAGTGAGGCACGCATTCTTGATGGGCCTCATTTCTAACATGCTTTTACCTGACTCGTCAGGCGCGAGGTTCCCGTGGAACCTGCTGGATTTGGTGTGGCAGTTGGTAGAGTGCCCGATAGAGGCACCGCTGATATTGAGATGGGGACAGACATTGTTGGCACAGCTCTACGGGGAGCTGTATGGGGTCCGTTGTCGGCAGCGAAAGGGTGTCAGCTGCAGTTATCTATTGCAGTGTTGGGGTTGGCAGCACATAGCAGTTGAGAGGCCAACCGGGTTACCGTGGATGACTCGGGCGGCGATGGAGGATATGGAGATAGGTTATGCAGTTTTGTGGTGGCGGTCTACGGAGCAGGGGTAGAGTCGGCGATGGGCAGGTGTCGTAGAGCACTATACTGATGCCTTCTCTCGGCTCACTCTAGGGGAGGTGGTTTGGCACCCTTATCGGGACTGTCCAGCCTGGCCGGAGGCTGGAGAGTGGCTTCGACGTGTACGTAGGGAGCGGTGGTTGATCGGGCGGCATGGGACCGAGCATGAGTTCTTCTCATATAGTCGGGTTACACGACAGTTTGGGTTGCGCCAGGGGTTTCCTGGTGAGCCCGTGGTCTATCGACATCGGGGAGATGAGAGGGCTCTAGATCGATCGGTCATCGTGCCATTGGGCGAGGAGTCAGATGCGGTGATTGACGTCCCGGATGTGGATGACGTCGGGACTACCACTGAGTATGACTCGTGGTGGGTACTGCGATGATGGAGAGGAGAGGGGCCACTGGGAGGCACGGAGGTGGCAGTGGAGGGTGCTGAGGCAGCAGGGGATGATTGGGGAGTTCCATTGGATGATGTGGACATGGTTGAGGTGGGGGATGAGGATGTAGAGTTGGGAGCTCCGGATCAGCCGGACATGCAGGACATGGAGGAGCAGTGGGAGCCAGAGCGGGCTGCTATTCCGGAGGGTCCTGTACGTCAGGCAGATACGGAGGAGATGGAGTCTGGGATACGTGCTGAGAATGCATGACTGACAGAGCTGCTATGGGTGCGAGATCTAGAGCTGGGGGATGCGCTACGGGAGAGGGATCTCCTACGGGCCCAGCTAGCAGAGCGGGATAGGGTTTTGGCACAGCGTGATGATGCGGTATCTTACTACCATCGACGGGAGGCAGAGTGGTTCCGACATCGGCTAGACTTGGAGAGGGAGGTCATCCACCTTGGTGGGCGGCTACCTGAGCCCTCGGGCAGTGGATCTTCACGACGGACGAGGGATAGTGCGACTGAGTAGTCAACATCATCTCATCGCAGGCGATTAGATGAGGGAGGTGGTAGCAGGCATGATGCGGGGGCTAGTAGTAGCCGCCCTACAGGGTCCCATAGGACCCACACCACGGGGGGTAGTTCCCGTCGCACCGATCCTGCGTGATCATGGTGGTCGACGCCTTAGGTTGGGTTTTGTTATATGATTGCGAGGTCTGAGGACCAGTTTTGTAGCCTGCGGGCATTTTTTTGATGATATATATATATATATATATATACCGGTTTTATTTTGTTATGTACATGTGATGATTTGATCTTTATGCATGATGGCTGATGACTATGGATGTATGCATGTTTATTTATTTTTGGATGCGTATGTTATGATGAATGCAAATGTTTTTGATTTTATATGTGATATGCAAAATGAAATGGATGAATGGAATTTGTGATGTTTGGCTATGGCACCATAGACTGTTTAAGACGCTCTTTATTTTATTTTTAGACGATTGCTATGATATATGACTTTGTATGTATACATGTGGTTTTTCTCTTTTTGTATTTTTTGATGGTATTGTAAGGATGAAAAGTAGCGCAGTTGGTTTAGAAATGTAGCTAAGGTTTTCTGAGACTCAGACGGTTTTAACTCACTAGCCATGACTGTACTTTATCTTACAAGACTTTTGAACAAGGTATGAATCGGACTTGTTTTTGACCAAGCTATTTCACATCCCTGTGTGTGCAATTGAGTTCATTTATGTGGTATTTGTCAGGATACCGCCGATGCAAGATGGGCTTTCAACCGAACCTGTACTGAGGATCACCTAATTAGCTCCACTAACTCCTTTGTTGTATTCAGTTAGATTAATCTGCGGTGTTATCCAGGATGCCATAAGCTAGCTCATCCACATGCAAACATTGATCTGTACGCAAGTTAATGTGACAGATATATCGTCATGCGAGAAGTTTACCGCTAGTTACCGATAGGCTATCAACCAAACCGGTACTGAGGCTTGCCTCATGACCTGTTAGAATGCTGAGAGTTCCAGGGATTCAAGTTCAACTCCCTTCTTTTCTTCAATTATATTGGGATACTTGCTCGTTTGTAGTGATAAGATCATTGTTTATTTTGATTTGTTTTTCTTTTGAGCAAGGGATTGGGGATATGGAGTGATGAAAATCACTATCGTTTGTGCCGTTTGATGTGTGCACTGTAGGATGTCAAATATTTGAGTTTTGACGTTTTGCAAATTTTTGATGTTTTGCAACTATTGAGAACTAGGGATTCTTAGGGAATTGGGTAGGGAGGATGCTTGTCCTTTTGCCAACTCTCTAGCATTCTTGGGGTCATTCGCACAGGGGGATGAGCAAGATAACCGTTTCGCTTTTGGTGATCTGGATTACTGTGCAAGTTTCATCTTTCGTTCACACAACTTAGGAATTGTTTTATGTGTTTTAATTTGTGTTGGGATGTTACGTAACAAGGTGTATTTCAAGTGTAACTCTACCTTCGTAAAATCTGTCTGACTTGATACATTACATGGCTAAAGAGCAAAATGATGACTGAATCACGAAAACTCTTGATACATTAAAAGACCACTGACTCTAGTGTGGTAAAAGCAATGCATGGTGTTTTTGTTGTTTTTGTAAAATGGAACAATGTGGAACAAGATGGACTAGCAGAGCAATTACAACCTATGGTGCCTTTGACCTATACGACCACAAATATGCAATGTATGGATGCAATGCTTAATGCAGCTACATATTTTTGTATTTTTGATGGATTGATTTTTGTGAATATGAAGATGAGGTGCGAGAAGAGCTCTCTATTGATGAATTTGAGTATGCCTAGAAATGAGATGCAAATTTTTGTTGTTTTTGATGATTTTTGTTGTTTTTGAATTTTCTTGATTTTTGACCAAGTGATTATGGAAATCCTTGGAGCATTTGGGATTGACCAAGTGATTGCGATAATCCTTGGAGCATTTTTGGGTGACCAAGTGATTGCGATAATCCTTGGAGCTTTTGGGGACAGGATGAACTATTTTTTAACTGATTGACAAGGTGATAATCCTTGGAGCTTTTTGGGGTGACCAAGTGATTGCGATAATCCTTGGAGCTTTTGGGGTGACCAAGTGATTGCGATAATCCTTGGAGCTTTTGGGGTGACCAAGTGATTGCGATAATCCTTGGAGCTTTTTGGGGTGACCAAGTGATTAGCGATAATCCTTGGAGCTTTTTGGGTGACCAAGTGATTGCGATAATCCTTGGAGCTTTTTGGGTGACCAAGTGATTGCGATAATCCTTGGAGCTTTTGGGGGTGACCAAGTGATTGCGATAATCCTTGGAGCTTTTTGGGTGACCAAGTGATTGCGATAATCCTTGGAGCTTTTTGGGTGACCAAGTGATTGCGATAATCCTTGGAGCTTTTGGGGTGACCAAGTGATTGCGATAATCCTTGGAGCTTTTGGGTGACCAAGTGATTGCGATAATCCTTGGAGCTTTTGGGTGACCAAGTGATTGCGATAATCCTTGGAGCTTTTTGGGTGACCAAGTGATTGCGATAATCCTTGGAGCTTTTTGGGTGACCAAGTGATTGCGATAATCCTTGGAGCTTTTTGGGGTGACCAAGTGATTGCGATAATCCTTGGAGCTTTTGGGTTTGACCAAGCGATTGTGATAATCCTTGGAGCATTTTTGGGATATGGCTCTCTTAGATATGAAATGGTCGTAAATGATTGATATTCAAGGGTTCTGTTTCCTTGATACCGTCAAGAGAAGCTAGCCGGTACGTCTCGGGTCCTATTTTGCTATCAATGACATATGGACCTAACCAATTTGCCATGAACTTGTCCCTTAGGTGGGACGGCAAATTAGAGTTCTGTTGGTTTTCCTTCAAAACCAAATCACCAACCCGAAAGTCCCTTAGGTGAACTTTCATGTTGTAAGCTTTCTTAAGCCGCTCTTGATAGATACGTAAGTGCTCGAGAGCATTAACGCGTCGTTCGTCAAGCAACGTAAGTTGGTCTAACCGGGCCTATCGTGCAGTGTCATCATCGATGAACTCCTGCATTGATATGCGGAGGGAAGGAATTTCCAACTCGAGAGGCATTACTGCCTCTGAGCCATACACGAGCGAAAATGGAGTTGCCCCAGTTGGCGTCCGAATGCTAGTGCGATAAGCCCAAAGGGCAAGTGGGATTTGGATGTGCCAATCCTTATGACTGTCTGCGACCGTATTTTTAAGGATGGCAACTAGCATTTTGTTTGACGCCTCTGCTTGCCCATTTGCCTGCGGATAATAGGGTGTTGAAAAACTATGCTGAATTTTGTACTTTGTGGTCAAAGCACGCACGTCTTTGTTCTTGAATGATGGCCCATTATCCGAGATTATTTTGGATGGAATACCAAAATGACATATGATGTTATGCAAGATGAACTCCACAATGCGGGGTCCTGTCGTAGAGGTTAGCGGAATTGCTTCCACCCATTTGGTAAAATACTCTGTGGCCGTTATGATAAACGTGTGACGGCCTGATGATGCAGGGGAGATCTTTCCAATTAGATCGAAGCCCCATTGTGAAAATGGCCAAGCGAACTGGACTGTCTGCAAGGCCTGGGAAGGTACGTGCATCAAATTGGCATGATGTTGACACTTCACGCACTTCTTGACATATGCGCAACAATCTCGCTCTAAATATGGCCAATAATATCCCATGCGAAGAATGCGCTTTGCAATGGCCATACCACTAAAGTGGCCACCACATGTACCGTCGTGCGCTTGGGCGACTGCCCAAGTGGACTCTTGCTGGTCCAAGCAACGAAGAAGAATTCCTTCATAGCTGTGATGATACAAAATGTCTCCTATCAAGACATACTTAGCCGCTTTCTGCTTGAATGTTCATTTTGCGGCGTGCGTCAATCCAAGGGGAAGATTACCTAACTTGAGGTAGTCTCTAATGGGTAAATACCAGTCCTGTTGATCGGAAACCTCGACAGTATGAACAACCAATCCCTTTTGAAGTTCTTCCCTAACAAATGCTGAATGGGATAGAACTTGTAAGAATAGCATTGTGTTGCTATTAATGGGAGTGGGGGAAAACAAGGACCCCCAGTTGGCACGTTTCAGACGATCTCGGATTCGAAAGAACTTATCCGAGGATGGTTCAATCTGGATCATGTGGATTCCTTGGCGTCAAGTCTGAGCTTGCACGCTCCATCGTGGATTGCGATAAGGTTTTGACTTGAATGGTTGTCATATCACCGGAAAGGTCTTGCGGGATTAGTGACCCCAAGGAGGCCATTGTGTCCGCAAAATGATTCGATGATCGAGGGAGTGCCTCGATGTCATACCACTCAAGTTTTGCCAAGAATTTGTCCACAAGGGCTTTATAAGCCTTCAGAACTGGGCATTTGCATTGATATACCCCTTTGACTTGATTGACTATTAACAGCGAATCACCAAAGATGTTCAGTCGTTTGATGTTCATGGCGATTGTTGTCTGAAGACCTAGGAGCAAGGCTTCATATTTTGCATTATTGTTGGTGCACTGGAAGTTTAATTTAAATGACAGGGGCATTGGAGCACCCTGCGG
This sequence comes from Wollemia nobilis, assembly GCA_028583015.1. Taxonomy (NCBI): domain Eukaryota; kingdom Viridiplantae; phylum Streptophyta; class Pinopsida; order Araucariales; family Araucariaceae; genus Wollemia; species Wollemia nobilis. Next base: position 1,465,426 of record JAQPPZ010017255.1, read on the forward strand.
TGTGAAGAATACAATTCCCGTGCCACCACCTTGCTCACATTTAGAACCATCGAAGAATAGGGTTATGTCGGCCTGTGACTCGGGCTCATCGGAATCTGGCGATTCCTGAGACATGGAAGACCCCATCATCGGGTAGTTCTATGACTAGAGGCTGATCGTCTTCAAGAGGAGCCTCTGCTAGTTGATCGGCTATGACTTGTCCTTTGATAGATTTTTGTCCAATAAACTCAATGTCAAATTCCGTCAACAACATGATCCATTTCGTCGTGCGACTACTATGATAAGTACGACTCATCATGTATCGCAATGGATTCTCCTTAGACACAACATACGTAGTGTTGCTCAGCATGTAGTGGCGTAGCTTTTTGGTAGCAAACACCACTGCCAAGCAGAGTTTCTCAACGTATGCATAGTTAAGTTCATAACTGACCAGGGTGCGGCTAAGATAGTAAGTAGCCTGTTCTTTGTGAAGTTCATTCTTCTGGGCTAGCATGGCGCCCAGTGCCACCTCAGTAGGCTGAGATGTATAAGTAGAACGGCACTCCTGGTCTAGGTGGTGCCAATACTGGTGGCGAAGCCAGGTATTGTTTGATTTCGTCAAAGGCTGACTGGCACTCGTCATCCCAATGAAATGTAACCCCCTTGTGCAATAATTTGTTCATGGGTCGGCATTTGTCAGATAATTGCGCTATGAAGCGTTTAATCGACGCGACCTTTCCTTGCAGACTTCTGAGCTGCTTGATAGTGGTTGGGGGAGCCATTTCAAGGATTGCCTTGACTTTGTTTGGGTCCACCTCGATTCCTCATTTTGAGACTATGAAACCCAAGAGTTTTCCAGATGTGACGCCAAATACGCACTTCTTGGGATTCAGTCTGACCTTATGCTCTATGAGGCGATCGAGAATCTTGCTTAAGTCACCGAGATGATCTGAGCGCAAAAGAGACTTGGCTAACAAATCATCCATGTAATCTTCCAAAGTTTTGTGCATGTAATCGTGGAAGATATACGTCATGGCACGTTGGTAGGTAGCGCCAACATTTTTAAGGCCAAAAGGCATGACCTTATAAAAAAATGTCCCCCAAGGCGTTGTGAACGCCATTTTTAGTTGGTCTTCAGGATTGATACGAATTTGATTGTATCCTGAGAAACCATCCATTAGGGAGAGCATTTCGTGACCTGTTGTAGCATCTACCAACGCGTCGATGCTCGGCAAGGGGAAATCATCCTTAGGACTCGCTTTGTTTAGATCTCAAAAATCGGTGCATATGCGAATCCTCCCGTCGGGCTTTTTGACGGGAACCATGTTGGACAACCATGGCGGATAATCCACGCAGATGACAAACTGTGCATCCAACAGCTTTTGCAATTCGTCTTTGACCATCAAGGCCACTGTTGGGTGCATCTTACGTAGTTTTTGCTTTACAGGCTTGATTGTCGGATCAAGCGTTAAATTATGCATGACTAGCTGTGGGTCTAGTCCTGGCATATCCTTGTACGACCATGCAAAAACCTCCTTCTTCTCTTTGAGAAGGGCAATGTAGTCGGCTTGCTCTTTGGGGGAAAGACTTACCCCTAGCTTGAGAATCTATGGATTCATTGGATCTATGCCGATATCTACGTCAGTCGTCTCCTCGACTGACATGTGGGATCCATCCTCCAACTGATGTGGAGTTGGGATCAAATGGATATCATTAGCTGAATTTAGATCTACGTTTGGAACCTCGGGTCCCTCTTCAGCTTGAAAAATATCTTGAGTTGTCCTTGGGGTAAAATGAGGCATTTCATCGAAAGGCCAGTACTCTGATGGTGATAAAGGTGAATTGACGCGATCCCAGTCGATGGCATCTATGTCTAGATGCAATGACCGTGATGGATCGGCCGGATTGCGGATGGGTGCGATCAAGTCAATGGAGATCATGTGGATGGAATGAATTTGGTCTCCATTACCACGGGTGTTATAACTCGAACATTCTGGATGCTCCCTATGCTCTGGATCTGGTTCTGTAGGGACGGGTATGAACGGATCGGCCCTATGTGTTGGTAGGAAGACGGGGTCTTCCCTCGGCACTGATGTCATGATAGGATCTCGTGGTGGACGGTGCTCATCTTGAATTTGGAGCCATGGATCCAACACTTGGTCCCACCTTGCTGGGTCTACCCACCATTCATGCCCTAACAGTATGCCCATCTGTCCCATTAGATCTTCATGAGTTAAAGGGCGGTGATGTCGTCGCGCATGTCTGAGATAGTCCATCTCAGTCTCATCTTCTGAATCACTTTCAGAGATCCAAAAATGTTCATTCTCTTCAACAACTGTTACTTGCGACATTGAGGGTTCTCCTTGTTCCAGTAAGTTAATCTGGTCCCATTGCGGTTGTTCCACTCTTGGTGGAGGGACCTGATTCTCTTGACACTGTATTGATTCAACTGGAACCTCTAAGGGGAATAGCTTCAAAAAGATGTCTGGAAGCCGTTGATGTTCTCTTTGAGGATTAATGTCCGAACTTTCACCTCTCTCTAGCAAAGGAGAGGGATTACTACTGTTGCCAAGGGTGTTTGTTGACCATGGGAGGTAATCTCCCAATGTATATTCTGTATTTGGGTTGGCATAAAGATCCGGTGCCAATCCCCCCTTGTTGCCTATTTCTAGGCCTTGCATATTTTCGACCAAGATGTCTAAGGGCAGGGGGTGGTTGAACCCTACTCCCGACTTATCATATGGCATCCGATATCTTGGTTGGCAAAGGACACGCATCCCTTGCTCATATCTGCCTAGCCCGTATCCATGCCAATTGCATTGGCCGAGATATCTTAGAGCGAATTCCGGGTTTGACAGATAGTTGATATTTTCAACAAAAGGCTCTTCGTCTTGCTTCCTTTTGTTTGCATGGTTCAAGACCATGATCAAGGCCCCCATACACAAAATTTGTCTGGTTTGGTGGGTAGCCTAGAGGAACAAGTGTCCCTATGGGAAGGCGAGGTCTTCCCATGTCCTGTACTGACTCCAATGCGGGGGTTGCCACAACATTTTGCACTAAATACTCCCCCAGGCCCGTACTGGCCATTTCAACAGTGATTGTTGATGATTGGGTGGGAGGAAACGGGAGTCCTTCCTGAGTCCATTCCATGTTTGGTGGTTTAGGAGTCTCTGCTTCCGCTGTGCGAGGTTTTTCTTCTGTTGATACCGTTGATATTGTGGGCAACCCCTCTTCTAGGGGCTGAGCCTCTTCCATGATCTGTTTTCCCTTGTCCTTCTGTTTGGCCATGACAGGTGGCATTGATGATGAAGGAGCAGATGATGAAGACTCACCTGGCTGGGATTTTGTTGATTTGGTCACCAGTGGTGCCTGCGGTATCGGACCCTTTTTAGATGGATTTAACTGGAAATCCAAATGCGTTGAAGGGAGGGTCGATTGAGGCATGAATTGTACCGCATTGCAATACTTGAAGGGTTCTAAGTCCATGGGGACTACATGTATTTCTCCTTCAAAAGCATACTTTAAGCACTGGTGAGCGATCGAAGGGACACACTTCATGTCCCTGATCCAAGGCCGCCCTAGCAGTATATTGTAAGCCATCTCGCCTTCCAACACATGGCACAATGTAGGTATTGTCTTTTGTCCTACCTGGACAGGCAGAACAACTGTGCCGACTGTCGAGCATATTGCATCGTTGAAAGCTCGCAGTGTGTATGTGGAGGCTGTGATGTGAGAGGCTGGCAGCTTCAAATGTTTTAGGGCTGCAGTGGTAATGATGTTACTGGACGAGCCAGTATCTACCAACACTCTCTTGTACGGGATCCCGTTGACCCGCGCGATAACGTGCAGGGGTGGATCTGCCATGTCATTCGATATTGTTTTGACCTCATCTTCTCTGAAGGTAATGACCGGCTCCGTACATCGTTTCACATGTCCCACGAAGTTGTTGAAAGAATTTGCTTCGTGAGGCTGTAATTCGATGGCTTTTAAAATTTCCATAAGAGCTTCTCTATGAGGTGCTTGACTGTTGAATAAGCTCGTAGATGGAAAGCCTAGCCGATGTGGTCCGCAAACTCTGCGTGAGTTTGGTCCGTATCGTGACCTCGGGTCTAGGCGGAGGCAACTGCGTTGGGCGTTGTTGAGGCTGCGATGTTGTCGGAACTTCCCTCGTAGCTACCTCGGGGGCAACTGCTGGGTACTTTTTGTTCCTTGTCACTATGCTAATCATTCCCACAAATCCTTGCATGGGAAGATTCTGTCGCACCTCGTTAATCTGGAGAGGTTTTGCCTGTGCCTCGTGGGCAGGCAAAGGGTCCTTGAATACCCCCATTTGTTGATTATTTGGCGCTATGGGGTTGTCCACGGCCAATGTTCTATTGTCGATCAGATCTTGGATTAATCCTTTAAATTTCTAGCATCCATTTAAGTCATGTCCCCTACACCTATGGAATCTACAATACAATTCCTCTCTGTATCCCTTAGGCTTGGGGGCGTTAGGGTCTACAGTTTGGATTTCTGGCAAGGTGAGTAAATTTGCCACTGACAAGCGATCAAATAAGGAGTCCCTGGACTCCGTGTAAGGGGTGAATTGTCGCCTAGGGCGACGCTGCTGATTTTGCTCCTGTCTTGTGTTTTCTCTTTCATAACTAGGAGGCACTGCCTGGTAATTAGCCTTTTGGGGCTGCATTTCTTGCACAGGCATGGGAACATTTATCGCAACTTGGTTAACCGCAGCGTGTTGTGATTGCGTTGTCCCGGTCTTAGTGGTTTTATTCCACTCTTTCTTTTTAGGCTTGGCGATTGCGCCTTCGCCTATTTTGATCTCTTCTATAACTCTGGCTTGCGCCAAAGCTTCTTCTAAGCTGGCGTATTGCTGCAGCTGCAATAGCCCAGAGATCGATTTCAAGCAACTTTTTGCGAACATCTGTGTGAGATCAGACATAGGGGGACGGTAGGGTAACTTAGAAAGCAAAGCTCTCCATCGATTCTCGTATGCTGCCATTGTTTCTTCCTCAAATTGCCTGAGGCTAGCCAGATCACTCAGTGATGCCTTCTTCCTTGTGTTGAAGGCAAAGCGTTCAAGAAACGCATCTACTAATTGATCTAGGTTGCTTATGCTGTGTTTGGGTAATTGTGTGAACCAATCCGAGGCAGGGCCTACGAATGTGGTTATGAATGTCCTAAGCAACAATGCGTCATTATCTTGGATGCCGAAGCATTGGCTTAGAAATCTTGTAACATGTTCTTGTGCGTCCTCTTCACCTTTAAAGACCGCCAATTGAGGCAACTTGAAATGTTCGGGGTAAAGAGGTGTGGGCACTGAGGGATGCACCGGATGACTACGGAGTTGACGTAATGTGGGTTTTTGATGCCCAGAAGCTTTTGTCTCCATGGACTCCAAACGCTCTAATAGCGCTTTGTATGCATCGAAAGATTTTATTTCTTCCTCTTTTGTTTGCTCCCGTTGTGAGTTATGGGAGACTGGAGGCCTATGGAGGGGTGGCCGAATGGCAGCCCTCCTGCCTTGATGGGGAGTTTCAGCATGTTCTATTTCTGGTTCATACTCCTCATAAAATTCTTGAGGAGTCTCTGGGCGAGACCTATGACCCTGATTGAGTCCTCGCTGAGGGTACCCATCATTGTTTCGGGGAGTGGCCTCCCTCTCGGGTCTATAAGGTCTCGGAGGCAAAGCTTGACGAGGTCGTGGAGACCTGTCCTGCACCAACGGATTATGCCTCTCATATTGTTCGGCTCTTTGGGTGCGAGGGGTTGGCACCCTCTCAGGTAGTTTATAGCGTAACTCATCCACTTCGCGCTGCATGCGCTCTTTATTCAGGCGGCATAAGTACTCTAACTCCTGATGACCTTGCTCAAGCTGCGAGATTCGGGCTTGGCGAGCGGCATGTGTGGCGACTATCGGGTCAACTTGGTCTGCCCTCTTTTGCTCAGGAGGCTTGAATGTTTTTCCTATGTGTTTGCCTCGATCTTGATGATCTAAAATTTCAATGGGTCGCTTCCCTCTGTCGAGGTAGGCGACATGTACTTGAGGCTCTGGCCTCGATGGGTGATCATGATACCTAGCAGGTGCCGAAACGCAAGGTTACCACGCTATTTGTTGTCCTTGAGGAATGCGATGGCTTTCCTCGTACTCCCTTTCATGGGTTTGAAAGGGGCGGGCGGAGTTAGCTCACCCTGTGTAAGGAGCCCTGCGCTCTGGATTTTGTCTTTCTGTTCTGATGGGAGGTAAAGAAGGGACGCCATATCCACGTTGTCCCTCCAAATGGACAGTGTGCCTCTCTAGCGCTTCATCGCGCTGTGGCCACTCATGTCTAACCTCAAGAGGCGATTCTCTATTTACGTCAAGGTCTACATGTAAAGCGTCTTCCCGAAAGGGGCTGTTTTGAATGGGCATACCCCACCGAGGGGGATCCCAATAATTCTTTTTTGATGTGGTTCGACGTGGACCTTATTGTGGGCCAGACCGCCAAGGGGGTATGACTAAGTCCTCAGGACTAAAGCGAAGGCGACTTGTGCCTGCTTCTTGTGTACCTTCCGGAGCTTCTGCCCTTGATTGGGCTTGGCTACGGGTGTACACCATTGCGGTGCTTCTCTACTATCTAAGCAGATTTTTATCTCGTTTATGATGATTTTTCTTTTTGTCTACACTAAGCAGAAATGAACACACACATACACAAACCGTGATTATCTCTTTTAAGGATTAATGGTGTGTCCTAAACTGGTTTAGTGCATTTTGATGTTTTGTTTTGTTTTTTGAATGTTTTTGAAGAACGTTTAAATGCATAATGAAGGCTCATATAACTCCCAAAATGGTCGCCCCTTCAATATACCAACCAGGCCGATATACCAACCTCTCTATATACCCGCCCTTACGAGAGGGAGACTATAGGTACGTGAGAGCAGATGGTACATGGTACGTAGGCGGTACGAAAGGGGGATTGTCCTGTTAATGGCACCTACCATAGAAGACTTATCCTCGCGTGCATGGGAATCACCCCAGCGACACTCGGTCAACTTTCGTCAGGATTTACGCCTAACAACAGTGACAATCGGGGAAATGGATGCAAAGCTAAGCCAAGGTGGTGATGAACCCACCGTTGGTCTTGCTCAAGGGCTGGGGTCTTACGACCAGCTCCTTGGTTTAATTTACCACGTGATGTGTGTGGGATTCATTTTATTTAGCGAAAATGAAACAAGCATAAATGACTTTCCCTAAGCAATGCAGGATAAAATGAAAACAATCAAAGGAACAGGAACAGAAATAGAAAAATTTAACAGAGATTATAAAAATCCCTACCTCTTCTCTGCCTGGACCGGTTGCTTTCGAATTTCTGCTCTAAAAATCTATAGGCAAGAATTCGTCCCTCTGTGAGACGAATTTCAGAACAGAATTCGTCCCTGCCAGAGACGAATTTGAATTCGTCTCAGGGTCAGACGAATTACAGTAAAGAATTCATCACAGTCAGAGATGAATAACAGTCTGCAACAAAAAAATGTACCTGTCAAGCACAAAACACAAAAATTTGATCAGTTTCTTGATCTTTAAAAATAGGGGACAGGGTCCCACCGTGATCGCCACTGAAAGCACGAGATTTCGGGCGAAGGAAACACTAATTGCGATGCATTCAAAATCAAATACGCTTAAGTCCTAGAAATGTAGAATGCATGAAATGAAAGAGACGCATTGAAATGAGATACAAGAAAATGGAGAAAACACAACCCTTTCATTAAACTCTCTTGATCTCTGTTACAAAGATGCCTCCTCCCTTTTCGGGGGCTAGGAGCGTTAAAAGAATTTGATTACAATCAAGACTTAATGTTCCTCTTTCCGCGTGCCCACACTTGAGATGGGCGGGCCAAGACGATGCCGCCGCTGATGTTGATGAGTCCTTAACCTCTGCTGCTCCTCCTACGAACAAAGAAACAACAAAGATGTCAGTAGCACCTGCTGCAAATAAGAAGTGTTTGTTCTCTAAAATTAACGAAAGATGCATGTAAATGATTAGCCAAATCGATAGACAAAATGACTCTAAATGACCTGCAAACTTGACAGAGGTCAGAAGACATTACCAAAGGGCCATTGCCATTGAAACAGTCGGCCAATCTGCCTTCAACTGGAATTCGTCCCTGGGCAGGACGAATTCTGACTGCTATTCGTCCCTGGGTGGGACGAATTCTACTGTGTTGGAAAAGCCGAAGTGATGCTGCTCCAATGTCGACTCCCGAGACCTCCAAAACACCTACAAATAGAGGGGTTATGTAATTGGGGCCATTTTGGGATGACCCAGATGGTCGGATTCTCCCAATTTGGCCTCTATCCTCGGGAATTCGATATCGCCACCTGCAAGTTAGTAGGACAACAAAGCGACAAAAGGCATGATAAAATCTGATCAAAATGTTATGGAATTGAAGCTATGAGTTCACCTAAATAGAATAACATAAGATGCAACATGAACCAATAATCTAGAATGCTTTAGAATAAAACTTAGAAAGTGCGGGGGTGCCCAAGTGGGCCTCCCACCGTTGGCACTTGATTTCGGTGCCAATCCACTAGGGATGGGCCCAAAACCTCTTAGGATTGGGATGTCTGCAAATTGGTGGTGTAAGGTGGTCAAATGTTGGATTTGGGTTGGATCCACGCTTCCAAAAGCCACCCAATAACCTCCCTTGCAAAAGAGATTAGTGGATGTGAGAAGGTGAATCAAAAGGATGCAAGTGGGTAATCAATCGGACAACACTTCGTTGCTTGAAATCGCCTCCAATCTTCCCCTTTGGGTGAGAAAAGTCCCACCTTTTATAGACCCATGGGGTCTCTTTTGAGAGGGAAGCATAAGCGCCATGTGTTGGTCATAGGTGCCATGTGGCGGTCATGTCTTCCCATGAGGGAGGGGAGTCCTCCATGACTTGGGCTTTCATAATTGCCCTTGTGACAGTCCTCTAACGGCCCATCTGCCCACCCACACACGCGTGCGAGGCAGGAGTCATCAACTGACTGTCCTTGGCTGCCACTTGGCGCCATTCTTCTTTTTGCCCGTTAAACTCGGAATTCGTCCCGACCAGAGACGAATTCAGAATTCGTCCCTGGGTGAGACGGATCCCAGTTTGAATTCGTCCCTGGGTGAGACGAATACCGAGCAAAGTGCCTGAATGTGCCAAATTGCCTCTTGACCTTACAAAATTGCTATGAAAGTGGTTAGGACCATTGTTTAACCTCTGAGGGCTGCCCTGGGGGCTGTGTTTGTCAAAGCGATCAGTGTTTGCAGTCACATAATCGGATTGGTGTTGTTTTGGTGTCTACACAAAATATTCAAAGCCTTAATTGAAAATCAAGCCTCTTGTAAAATCAATAAAATTCGTATAGATAATGGGGGGGAATACTTTAGTAATGAGTTCTCAATTTTTCTATCAAGTCATCACATAATTCATCAACATCCTGTCTCCCATAATCCACAACAAAATGGCAATGCAGAGAGGAAAAATATAACTTTAAAGGAAATGACAAACTGTATGCTCCACTCAAGAGATCTTCCAATAGTTTTTGGGCAAAAGCAATTAAATGTGCAAACTATATTAAAAAACGCACACCTAATAAATCTCTTGGCCATTTGAATCTCGAGGAAGAATGGACTAGATCAAAACCTGATATCTCTTTCTTTAATATTTTTGGGTGTACTGCTTGGGAATATATCTCAAAGAAGATAAGAAAGGCTCTAGATGATAAGAGCAAACAACTCCTCTTTTTTGGTTATTGTGAGGAAATTAAAGCATACAGGATCCTTGATCCCATAACTCATGAGGTCTTTTTTCATAGGAATATTCAATTTGATGAAACATTCCCTCATAAAGATCCTCAACCATCCTATTCCAACACTAATTCTATTGAGTCATCTCCAATGTTAGAGCCTCAATATAATAATGATCCCATTTTAGAGATAAATGATCAAAATGACCAAGATGAAAATCCTATACTTCAAACTCCAACTCAAAATTCTGCCACTCCAATTACTCCCTCCACAATACCAAAATACGCTCGCACCATTGTTGAAGAAGCCACTTCGTACATTCAAAATATTCCAGCATCCAGAATAAGCATATCCAAAGGCTCTGGTCTTGTCTATTAGTCCATTTCCATAGATCCTCAATCCTTCAAATAAGCAACTGGTATTAAAGAATGGTATGATGCCATGGATAATGAATTATCTTCCTTAATCAAAAATAAAACTTGGGATTTAGTTCCTCTACCTAAAGGAAGGAAGTTAGTTCGCTATAAATGGATTTACAAAATAGAATATGGACCTAATGGAGAAATTGACAAACACAAAGCTCACTTGGTAGCCAATGATTCTCACAAATTGAAGGGATTTATTATTCTAAAACTTTTACACCAGTTGCAAAAATGGATTATGTTAGGCTGGTACTTGCACTAGATGCTTCCTAAAAATGGTATATTTTTTATATGGATGTAAAAAGTGATTTCTTACATGGGTACTTAAAGGAGAAGATATTCATGGAATGACCTGCTAGATTCACTCAAGACTTCTCCCTTGTTTTTAGGCTAAGGAAGTCACTCTATGGCCTCAAAAAATCTCCTAGAGCTTGGTATGAAAAAATGGACTCCTTCCTTCTTTCCTAAGTTTTTTTCATTGTGAGTTTGGTGCCACAGTCTACATTTGGAGAGATGAAAAAAATCACCATACTTGTTCTCTATGATATGATCTACTACTCACTGGTAGTGTCATCGCTCACATTCAGACTATCAAAGACTCCCTTTCTAAAAAAATTGAAATGGTTGATATGGGTTTAGCTCATTACTTCCTTGGGATTCCAATAAATCAAATAGAAAAAGGAATTTTATTGTGTCAATAGAAATACACTCTATACCTTCTTCAATGGTTTAATATGTATGATTGCAAGCCCTATTGAACACCTTTTCAGTCTAGAGTCACTCTAAGTACTTCCTGCACATCCCCTCTATGTGATACAACTCTATATCGACAACTTGTAGGGAGTCTGTTATACATCACTCATACTCACCCAGATATCTCATTTGTTGTTGGTTTGATATCTAGATTCTCACATCAACCTCATTTTAGTCATTGGCAAGTAGCAAAAAGAATCCTATGCTACTTACAAGGAACTACTCACTTTGGTCTCTTATATGAAGGAATATCCATGGATATCATTGGTTACACAGATTTTTATTAGGCACGTTTAGTAGAATATAGATGTTCAACTTATGGCTATATATTTTGTCATAGTTCTTCACAAATTACTTGGTGATGCAAAGAATAACAAGCAGTGGCATTATCATCTACAATGGTAGAATACAAAGCAAAATTTTTGGCAATTCAGGAAGCTCTTTGGCTTCATTAGATACTAAGAGAATTTTATTTTTCCCATGAAAAACCTATTACTATTTGGTGTGACATTCAGAGAACAATTCATATTGCCTACAATCCATTTGAGCATCAATGCATCAAGGACATTGAAATTCACATGCACTTCATTCGGTAGCATATTCAAAAAGGGGGAATACACTTGAATTATATTCCCATAGAAAATAAAATTGCAGATATCTTCACCAAATACTTTCCTTCTGCGCGTTACATTCAGTTGTGAGAGAAACTTGGGGTAAGGCAACTGCATTAGAAGGTATACAAAGGTTTTCACCTCTATTTTCTTCTTATTGGTTATTTTTTTTGGAAGATGGTTTTTTCCCATGTGGTTTTTTTACCATATCTCCTATATGTAATAAAATTGTACATGAGTACCTCATTAGGCCCAGTTGCCTTTTTTTTCTCATCTCTCCTATATGTAATAACATTGTACATGAGTACCTCATCAGGCCCAGTTGCCAGGACTCATTTCTTTTTTCTTTTTTTTGTTCAATGAGGAAAATATTTGCCATCCGAAGACATGCCTCTTCCTTTTTGAAATATGGTTTTTCCCATGTGGTTTTTTCACCATATCTCATATATGTAATGACATAGCACATGTATACCTCATCAGGCCCAGTTGCTAGGACTTATTTTTTTGAGGACAATCTTCACCATACAAAGACATGCCTCTTATTTTTATTTTTTGATAGATGGTTTTTTCCATGAGGTTTTACCATCTCTTCAAAAATAATCATTGTACATGAGTACCTCATTAGGCACTGTTTTCGGGATTCATTTTTATATTCACCCTTAGTATCACTTAAGGTGGGTTTTAGAATAAATAATTATTCTCTTAAGTTCTACTAGGATATAATTACTTGAGTTACCACTCTTCCATGAGTTAGGTGAACTCTCAGTTTATCCTAGTTTATATTTGATGAGTTTTTGTAATCCAACAACTCTCAATGATCAAGTTTGCTATTTATACAAATTTGATCCATGAAATAAATCAATCAATTCTATTCGTCTCTTCAAATATTGTAATGATTTGTAGGTCTACTCTAGGGAAATTCTAACAATTTGTTGGTTCATTTGAACTAATAAAATAAATATACTTTATTATATATTTTTATTAAAATTATATTTATATTAATAAAATAAATTGAATTAGTGTTTTTGATATTGTTTTTGTTGGAGGTCCATCTTTACAAATTTATTTTTATTTTAAAATTATATTTATACTAATAAAATAAATTGAATTAGTGTTTTTTATTTTTTTGTTGGAGGTTCATTTGTGAGAATTTATTATGTGGAATTAGATTCCATGTTTAAGGGGTTCTCTTTCTTCAAATTAACCCTAGAATCAGCTTGTCCATGCTAGCAAGCCTAATCAACCTTCAACTAAATTTTACATATCACCTACTTGTGAGAAGTAGAAATTTGAAATTGAATCCCTCTTTTCATCCTTTAAATTTTTTTATACTCGTTCTCTAAATACCATAACATGAGTTACTTGTTTTTTATATTTAACATATATATCTACATTTCCTTGTGTTTTTTATTTACATGATTTATATGGTCTATTTCTTATGTGTGACTATGTTCATTCAATTCATTGCAATGATGTTTAGATTTTTTTCAATAAATTAAGAATAGATGAACTCATATTTTAGTTTGATTATTTATTCACTTAGTTGTTTTACATTTAATAGAATAAACTACATATAAATTCATGTGCATGGGATAAGATATAATTTAATGTGCATAGGAAGAAATCCAAGTTTACAAATAAACTTGGATTTTTGTTAGAAGTACTAGGAAGAATTATTGTTTGAGTTTTACTTCTTCTGTGTTTCTTAGTTGGTGATAAACTTTGAAAAATCATAGATCCAATAGATTTTTACCTTGTGATAATTTCCTTAGACTCGAGTTTAATGAAATCTAATCATCCTTTTAAAAATACAATACTCATAATATAATATCAATGTAATAGTGAAATTGCAATATTCAAGTAATGTATTAAAAATGAATCTTCAAGAATAAATACGTGAATAATTGATAATGCATAAATGACAAACTGAAATTAACTACCTATTTTTAATTTTTGAGCCCTCCTTCTAGTACCATTTCTATTGAGGTGTGATTTTTTCCAATCACAAAATCACCCGACAAGTAGGATTGAAATCCTCTCTTGCAAAGAAAACATATTTCTCCAAGGTTCTTCACTTAATATTTTTAGGTATCATGCATATGTGCTAAAATAAGTGCTTGAACAATCTCAATAGTTTGCAAGTAATTGATAACAAGGGGCCTGGAACTCAAGTAATTAACTTTAAATTCATCATGTGTTAAGTATATTTTAATCAAATTCTCTCTCTAAGAAATAATAGATAAATTTACCTTTTGAGTTTAATCTTGAAAACTTATGCAAACTTATTCTATAACCTCAAAACAATGATTTAATTAAAAATGCTTCAAGTGATTTTGAAATAGATGTTAATCTAGCATTTTAATTAACATTAAAATTCAATCAACTTTAATAAAAATCAAATTTTATGAAACTTTAATAAAATTGATTAAATATAAACCTTAATTAAAAGTATGAACTTTATAATATTCAAAATTTAAGGTTTATTTCATGTAAATATTTGTTCATCCAAATATGAAATTGAAATTTAAATATTTGAAGAATGAACAAATGTAATAATGATTAAACCCAAATTATAAGGTTTTGAACCTTAATAATTATAAAAAATAGGGTTTAATATAAATCTTGTCTATGAAATTTTAAATTTTATGATATGAAAATAAAGTTCATAAAAATCTCCTCCTATAATATTTATTTCTCAAATATTTATTGAATTAAATATTTGAAAATAAATATGAATCTTAAATGTAAAGTTTGGATCCTTTGATAATTTGAAATAAAATTATAGTAAACCAAACTCTTTAATGTAAATAGATATTAATCATGAATTCTCAACTTTATGAAATTAAAGTTGGAATCCCAATAATCATAATGCAATAATGATTAAACCCAAATTATAAGGTTTTGAACCTTTAATAATTATGAAAAATAGGGTTTAATATAAATCTTGTCTATGAACCTTTTAGATTTTATAATACTAACATAAAGTTCATAAAAATTTCCTTTCTATGATATTTATTTCTCAAATATTTATTGAATTAAATATTTAAGAATAAATATAAGCCTCAAATGTAAGGTTTGGATCTTTAGATAAATTAAACAAAACTATAATAAATCCAAACTCTTTAATGTAAATAGATATCAATTTGGAATTCTCAACTTTATAAAATTAAATTTGGAACCCAAATAATCATTTATCCTCGATAAATTTATTTATTCAAACATTAATTAAATTTAATATTTGAATAATAAATTTATTTAAACCTAGTTATAAAGTTAAACTTTATAAAATCAACTAGGTTAAGTGCTTGCAAATTTAATATGAAATAAATTTTGAAAAGTTTAAAGTGAGGAAATAAATTAAATTCTAGGCAAAAAAACTACTAATAGAATCCACCCACAGAAAATTTAAAACCAAATTTATGCCTACCAAAAATCATACAGTAAAACAATAAAAGTGGTGCAATATTCAATGGAAATTTAATATAAAATAACTATATCAAATAATTTTATTGAAAATTAAATACCGTATTCATGCATATTTAAATAAAAATAATTTGATATAATAGTTAGATCTTACAATAAAACTCTGCAAATCTCTATTATTCCAAACCCTGTAGTCTTCTCCTGCTCTCCACTTTTGCTCCTTTGAATCCTTTATCCTTTCTCTGCTCTACAAAATGTCTGACCCTATTTTCATGTTTTGTTGTCATATATAAAGTTTCCTCCCTTTCGATTTCAATTCGTTCTCTCTCAATTTTTATAATGAATTCTCAAACAAAAATTTAGTTTTCGTTTTAGTTCCATGATTGTTTCATAGAAAGACTTATGACTATCATTTTTAATATTCGTAACCCTCATAACTTTCTTAAATATTTGTTAGATCTTAACCTTATCACCCTATATACATTACATATAACAAATATATAAAATTAATTTTTAAATACTCGATAGCCCATATTTAACTTCCATATTTCTTAGAGCTATGATAATTCGTCATAACACACATTTTATATCATTCTTAAAATAATTGTACCATAGTATTTGTCATCACAGTGCCATCCATGAGATCAATCTCAAGTTTATGTAATTCCCACTATGTATCCATAAAATCTACATCAATGTGTTTATGGGGCACACATTCAAAATAATTGTGCTTAGGGTTAGACCTACTCATCTTGGTGAATACACGATTATGTTGTCAATATTTCTGCACATCCAATGCCACTATTGTATTTACGTCAAATTGTGTCTTCAATTCAATCTTTGCACTATTCGGGTGTAAACCATTACTTGAATACTACACTGTTATGCAATTTTCTTGACCACTTTAGATTGAAAAAAAATATTTGCACAACTTTTTCGAAACAAAACTGATTTTTTTCTCTTATATCCATGGCAATTTGTGTTTCTTACGCCATAATGGTAAATAAATAAGGAGCAATAGAGAGAATTTGGGTATTTCAATTTACATTGAATCCTCGGGTCTCACGTAATAAAATACTCAAACCATGTAACATCGTTCAAATATCCCACTATGTTTCCCATGAACTTCACTACATTCCACGTTCATAAAGTGCTATGGAATAGGTTTGAATTTCGACCGTGTTATGATTAACAGTAGGTAAACAATGTCTTAATCCATCTATGATACCCAAATATCATTATATTCACATCCACGATAATTCCTACATCCATTTCATCGTTCATCCTAGAAATATTTATGAACACAACTGTGTTGCTTCTAATTACTTGATAACTAATGTTGTTATCACCACTGTGAACATTTCCTTGACTGCATTCATAAATTATTCTACAATATCAGTAGTGTCCATATTCAAAGTTGTGTTTGTCTGCACCTGCCTACAGTGTCCATCAGTTCTTGCCATCCACAATGATAAAAACCTCATCTAGGTTTAAATTAGCCATGTATCTTATTTTGACAAGCTTTGATTTGAAAAAAGGAATTTTTATCCCACATGCATGAGGATGTTTCCCACCTATGCTTTATAAGTCTGAAGCCACACAATAGCTTTCGATGAATACTTCGAGCATTATGTCTCTCTTAATAACTCCCCTTGGTCCTCGAAATAAGTGCCAAAATTTTAACCACATTGATTGCCTCCCATCGTGTCTGTGGGTCCGCTTTGGCATTTTGTCTTCATTATCATGAAATCTGCAAATATGAATAAAAACCTCTTATCAATCAAACTATAATGAACATAAAAAAATTATAAACATGCCTATCGAAAAAAGAGCAAAATATACCACCAACTTAATAACACTATAATAATATAAACATAAAATATTATAATAATATGACCATGACAAAAAATATCTAATAAAAAAACATAACAATATAAAACTAAACTAAATAATATACTAACAAAATAACACTAACCTAAAACAAAATAATATATAAAACAACTAAAAAATAAACACAATATATTACAATATAAAATAAATAACATGAACCAATAAAGTTACCATAACACTAAAACTTTAACATAACAATCCTATCAATAACATACAACACAACTACCACACAAGAAAAAAATAAAACATATGATCAAAATTCAACCATGAAACCACTAGTACAACAATAAAATGAATTTTCAACCCCAAATGACAATAGTCTACTCATGAAAACAAAATTTGAACAACTTTTCAAAATTCAAGTGGGTCCCCAATTTTGGGGTCGTTGCAAAGGAGTCACAACACTCTATACTAAAGAAGTATTGTGAAAAGGACAAAGGCAAATATAAGATTATTTTACAATAATATGATAACAACATGACAACTTATGAAGACACAAATACTGATGAAGACAAAGAATGAAAAAAATAAGAACTCAACAAAGGAGGCATACAATACAAAGTGAATTGAAGACAAGACGAAGACCATATTGAAGACTAAAGTCTTCAATAACCAAATAATGTAATACAAGGGGGGTGTTGGAATATATTATATTATTTGGCACATACCAATGTACCATCATGGATACATCTATAGATTAGGAAAGAGTGTCTTAGATTAGGATGAAAGTATTTACTTCATGCAATATAATAAATGCACAAGTGTGCGATGATATTTTGGCAATATAAATGTGCTAGTTGTCCCTATGTACATGTGTCAATAGAGTAGGAAGATGAAGAATCGTAGGAAGAGCGAAGGTCAATAAATTCTCCATATAAAGAGTCACATTCCATTCTATTTATGGATTTATTGATGTAATAGAGATATATCAAGCAAGATCGAGAGAGAGATAGTGACCTATGGATGCAATGGAAGGTGATGTAGTATGATGTATTTTGAGGTATTTATTCAATAATATTTCATAGTACTATTTAGCATTTGTCATTAGCATTCTGTAAGTTATTTCGTATTATAGATTCTGAGTTTATATGCTTATTTTCTTAGTATTATAATTTACTTTATATTGTAACTTTATTATTAGTCTTGTGGTAATATTATTTTGAGTATTCACTCATCAAAATCTAGCATGCTCATTGAGTGTGTCAAAGGAGGCTAACCAGGTGCGAGCCTTGGGAATTTTTGGAGGAATAGATACCCTTTCCTCCTTGGGACTTACCCAAAAGAGACATTCAATTTGGGGTGTTTTCCACAAGCTATATATATATATATATATTTAAAATGTTAGTAACTTTGCAACAAGAAGTATATAATATATAATGCATATTAAACAATAAATTGTTATTTAAAAATCTAAAATCATATATTTAGAAGGTTATTAAGGTAGGATGTGTTTATAGAATCTTATAATGTAAAGGTATTACAAGCAATATAAAAAGGTAATAGTTATGTTACTATGTATCAACTTAATAGAAAAAAATTAATCCTTAAACTATCAATAGAATTACTAAATAGCCAAAAAAATTCCTTCTTTTTATTTGATTCTTTATGATTTTCCTTACTAAAAGTTTCAAAAGATTTATTTTTCCCTAAAGCATAAGAATATACGTGATTATATGAACATTGCAAACTATGAGAATATTGCCTTATTGAATATTTGCTTTGATTTTGAATCTATTAATATGTTTTAAAAAATAAAATATATGTTTCTAGGGGGGACAATGCAATGGTTCAAGCTTTGGATCTTCTTCAGGAGGTCCAAGGTTCAAACCGAGACATGGACGAGTGTGTGAGGGTGTGTGTGTGTATGGATGTGTGTTAAATTCCCTATTGGTAAATGTAGATCTAGGTTTTACGATGGAGTCATGGTTGGGAGGAGAGTACTCAACCATATGCATCGGTTGTAAGGGTTTATCACACTACCCAAAATCAAAAAAATAATTGAAATATATGATAATCTTATAAGAAACAATTTTATTTTATCTTTTAAGGTAATTCCAATAATGATAAACTATTTTTTAATGGTGATGAACATAATTATTAGGACGCCCATAAGGTTAAATTTATTGTTGGCAATTTTGGGTACCTTGAGTACATTGCCTTTGCTCTAGTATAGTTGTTGTCATTGATGTCAAAGGAGCTCTTGGTAGTTGTTGTCTTTGATGTCAAGGAGTTCTTGAAGCAATTTGTTTTTATGTCAAAGAATGTGTTTTGATGAAGGTTTCAGCTGGTCAATAAGTCTCCAAGAAAATTAGAGTAGCCCATTTGCAAAAGATCAAGAAAAAGATAAGTTAGAAAAAGTTTGCAGGTGGCCGGAAAAACTGTCATGATTTCGCGACATGTTTGAGGAGAGAGAAAGTGTTGGCAAAACTGTCACGATTTCACGACATGTTTGACGAGAGAGAAAGTGCTGGCAAAACTGTCATGATTTTGCGACATGTTTTAGGAGAGAGAAAGTTCTAGAAAAATTGTCGTGATTTCGCGACATGTTGGACGGCAGAGACGAAGCAGGCAAAACTATCACGATTTCGCGACATGTTTGAGGAGAGAGAAAGTTTAGGAAAAACTATCACGATTTCGCGACAAGTTGAGTAGGCAGTGTTGAGTTGCAGGAAGTGTCACGATTTCGCGATAGGCAGTAGAGAAAGCTTTCAAAAGCTGAAAGCATCGCGATTTCATGATAAGTTTCAATGAAGTTGTACGGATGCATAAAGTGTCACGATTTCACGACAGGTTGAGTTGGCAGCTTGCAGTTGGAGAAAGCGTCGCGATTTCGTGACATGTTCCAGTTTTGCGAGCATTTGGCAGAAAAGAGCTTAAGGCAGCGAAAGCGTCACGATTTCGTGACATGTTCCATTTTTGCTAGTGCAAACCGAGAAAAGGTTGAAGAAGCAAGAAGTGTCACGATTTCATGACAGAATTGCAGATGACATCAGCAAGAGGCAAAGGTGTCACGATTTTGCGATAGAAGCGAAGAAGAAGGCTTTGAAGTCTAAAGCATCGCGATTTCATGATAGAATTGTAGATGACGTCAGCAAGAGGCAAAGGTGTCACGATTTCATGACAGAAGCGGAGAAGAAGGCTTTGAAGTCTAAAGCATCATGATTTCATGACAGAAGTGAGATGACGTCAGCAAGAGGCAAAAGTGTCACGATTTCATGATAGAAGAGCAAAGGAAGTAGACAAAAGCAAAAGCGTCACGATATCGCTACAACAAGCTATAGAAGGTGTACGATAGGCAAAGGTGTCATGATATCGTGACATGTTGAAGTTTCATGCCAGAAGCAACAGGGAGGTAGTGAAGCCGACAGAGTTAAATCTGGGCCGACGCAGCGTAGGGTTTTGTAGCTGACGTGATCAAAGGGTAAAATAGCCGACTAAGATCAAGGTTCTAATCTTGAGATTATGTGTATAAAAGGAGGGCTGTTTGAAGAGTTTCATCGATCATCCAAGTGTGCGTTCGAAGAGTGGCGTTCGCAAATTTAGTGACAGTGAGGTTCGATCATCGAAAAAGCAGAGTGCGAAGATCGATTGTAGTATAAGAGTGCATTTCATCGAATCGTCTAAGTGTAGGAGACTATAAGGACATAGAGTGCACAAAGTCGATACTGCTATGTTTGCACGGTTTATGCGAAGACTATGCTACTGTGTTTTCATAGAAGAGTATAAGTTGATCGAGTGCTGCTGTGTTTGCGCAGACTATGAAAAGTTGGTTTCGACCAAGTGCAACTGTAATAGAAAACAAAAGAGGAAGAGGACAGATTTGTGCTAGACCGAAGGACTATGTTTTGGTGCAGATAAGAGGACCAGCTTTGCGGTGACAGAGTTGAGGACAGAGATCTCCAGCTAGAGTAGGGAAGACAGGTGTCTTCTGTGGAAAGAGTTCCACTTGCTAAGGGCATAGGAGGTAGAGGTCTTCTAGAGGATCACCAGCCAAAGCAGAATTAGGGGAAGGTGTCTCCTTTGAGTTGAGGCTCATAAACATTGTAATCGAGAAGGATTCCCAGAGGACTTTGATACAACTTTTAGAAGAAAAGTTTTATCTCGTGGAGTAGCCCACCTTGGGTGAACCACGTAAATTGTTGTGTCACTTTGTGGATTATATTTTGTGAATTGCTTTGATTACTGCTATTATTACTGCTATCTTTATTCTGCATGTTATTGAATTGAAATCTATTTTAAAAGAAAAAGTAAAAAGTGGTCTTATACTGTTCACCCACCTCTTAGTATAATCTTGTGTTCTTCAATTGGTATCAGAGCAGGTTTCTCTAGATATAGCCTAACATCTTGGAGAAGGATCTATCAGAAGAACATACAGTTTTAGAAAAGGGTGAAAAATATAAGTTCGATCTCTAAAGTAAATTCTTCTAGGCTTTAAGGATTTTAGAGATTAAAGTTTTGTTCTCAAGCATCATGATAGGAAGAAGAGACAGCAAGATCAATCTTCAGCCTGAAGAACGATGGATTCCAGTTGGTCACAAAAAGAACAATCATCCAAGGTATCAAAATAGGTTACATAATACTTTCCATGGCTACTATTTTTCTTGCAAGAAATTTGGTCACAAAGCTATACTTTGCATTAAATCCATGAATAGCCATAGTAAGGAAGATGTTAACTCTTTTGCACCTCTTTTGGATAAAAATGTCATATGTTACAATTGCAAGAATGTTGGGCATATAGCAAGGATGTGCAGTTTGGATAGACCTAACCTAAAGTCTGCTAAAAAGAGAAATGAGATTAAGTCTAAGTCAATGATAGTTCAAACTGCTTTTCATGCTCAAGACAAAGCTGAGAAATGGTATCTTGATAGTGGTTGTTCAAAACATATGACTGGTGAAAAAGATAAGTTTCTATTTTTAAAAAACACAAACAGAGGAACAGTTAGTTTTGGAGATAACAGGTCTGCTAAAATCTGTGGTAAAGGGACTCTTAGCTTGGATGGAAAATCTAAAACTGAAAATGTGCTTTATGTAGAAGGTTTAAGACATAATATTCTAAGTGTGAGTCAACTTTGTGATCAAGGACACATAGTATCTTTCTTTTCAGATAGATGTGAGATTCGTAAAGAAAAAAATGGAAAACTCATTGCAAGTGCTACAAGGACTCCAAACAATCTTTACATGCTAAGTGAGATAAAAAAGGAAAAGTGTTTCCTAACTCAAGAATATGAGAGTTGGTTATGGCATAAAATATTGGGGCATTTGAGCTTTGATAATCTTGTCAACATTAGTAACAAGGAAGCAGTTAGAGACTTGCCCAAAATAAAAAGGCCCCATAACACCATTTGCGGTCCTTGTCAACATGGAAAATAGACCAGAACCAGTTTTAAATCAAAAGGGTATACTTCTTCAAAACCATTAGATCTCATTCATACTGATTTATGTGGCCCCACCAGAACTCAGAGCATTCAGGGAGAAAGCTACTTCATGCTATTTATAGATGATTATTCTAGAATGACTTGGGTGACCTTTCTCAAAGAAAAATCTGAAGCTTTTGAAAAATTTAAAGCTTTCAAAGAAATGATTGAAAATGAGACTAAAAAGAGAATCAAATGTTTAAGATCGGACAGAGGAGGAGAGTTTACCTCTAATGAATTTGTGAAATACTATGAGCATCAGGGAATTAAGAGAGAATATTCAGCAGCAAGAACTCCTCAACAAAATGGAGTAGTTGAAAGAAAAAATAGAACTATTGAAAATATGGCTAGAGCAATGTTGAATGAGTCAAAACTTTCAGATGGTTTCTGGAAAGAGGCAGTCAGTACAGTAGTATACATTATCACCAGGGCCCAACTTAGAGTAAATCATCATAAAACTCCTTATGAATTGTGGAAAGGAAGACCAGCTATAGTCAAACATTTCAAAGTGTTTGGGAGTAAGTGCTTCATCAGAAGGGAAGATCAAAACCTGGGTAAGTTTGATCCTAGGTGTGATGAAGGAATTTTTCTTGGCTATTCCAGTAGAAGCAAGGCATACAGATGTTTCAACAAAAGAACGCATACAGTCATAGAAAGCATAAATGTAACAATTGATGAAAAGACAGGAATAAGAGAACCTGTCAAGGAAATCAGTGATGAAATCTGTCAAGAAGAATTCAGAGAGGTTTCAGATGAAGAAGAGGAAAAACAGCAGCTGCTTCCCAAAACACCGTCACGATATGTTAGAAACATCATCCCAAAGATTTGATCATTGGTGATCCAAACAGCAGACAAACTAGAAGAAGAGTCATTCCGGCACACGATTCTACAAATATTTCTTTATTATCTCAGATTGAGCCAAGAGATTTCAGTGAAGCATGTGTAGATAAATTTTGGGTAAAAGCAATGGATGAAGAGCTAAATCAAATAGAGAAAAGTAAAACTTGGGATTTAGTTCCAAGACCTAAGAACAAGAATGTCATTGGCACAAAATGGATTTTCAGAAATAAACTCAATGAGGATGGAAATATTGTCAGAAACAAAGCCAAGTTGGTTTGCAAAGGTTATGCTCAAGTAGAAGGTGTTGATTTCGAAGAGACGTTTGCTCCTGTTGCTCGTCTCGAAGCCATCAGAATGTTTTTGGCTCTTTCAAGTTTCAAAGCATTCAAAGTGTACCAAATGGATGTGAAATCAGCCTTTTTAAATGGAGTTTTGGATGAAGAAGTCTACGTAGAACATCCAGAAGGTGTGTCTCTCTCAGATCAATCGGACTATGTGTGCAAACTAAAAAAGGCCTTGTATGGGTTAAAGCAAGCACCTAGGGCTTGGTATTCAAGACTAGACAGGTACCTTCATGAGCAAGGTTTCAGGAAAGGTGCGCGAGATAGCAATTTGTATATAAAAGATAAAGGTAATGATATGCTGATTGTAGTTGTCTATGTTGATGATATCATTTTTGGGGGAAATAATACCCAGATGTGCAAAGATTTTGCTAACACCATGCAAAAGGAATTTGAGATGTCTATGATTGGAGAGTTGTCATTCTTTTTGGGTCTTCAGATTGCTCAATCAAAAGACGGTATATTTCTCTCTCAAGGAAAATATATCAAAGAAATGTTAAAAAAATTTGGGATGATGGACAACAAACCTGTATGTACTCCAATGACTACAGGGTGCACGATGAGTAAAAATGATGAATCTCTAGTGGCAGATCAAAAATTGTACAGATCGATGATAGGCAGTTTATTATATGTTACAGCTACCAGACCAGATATCATGCAGGCTGTTGGGTTAGTAGCCAGATTTTAGGCTGCTCCGAAAGATTCTCATGTTATAGCAGTTAAAAGGATATTCAGATATCTGAAGGGAACTATGGACTTTGGGCTTTGGTATCCCAAAGGTGATGATTTTACTCTCACAACCTATATAGATGCAGATTGGGTAGGCAGTAATGATGACAAGAAAAGCACCAGTGGTGGAGCATTCTTTCTAGGAAAGAGTTTGGTTTCTTGGCTAAGTAAGAAACAACCTTCAGTTTCTTTATCTACAGTAGAAGCTGAATATATAGCAGCAGTGGCTGGGTGTACTCAAGTTCTATGGATGAAAACCACCTTGGAGGATTTCAAAGTCAAGCATGAACAACCCATCTCCATATTTTGTGATAATACTAGTGCCATAAGTATTTCCAAAAATCCGGTAATGCACTCAAGGACAAAGCATATTTCCATCAAGTATCACTTTCTAAGGGAGAAAGTGCAAGATAAGCAGGTCAAGGTAGAATATGTGTCTACTAAAGAGCAGATTGCAGATATCTTCACAAAACCTCTTCCAAGAGATACATTTGAGTATCTAAGGGAGAAATTGGGAGTTGTACTCCCACCCTAGAATTTTTCACCTCATTAGGAGGTGGGGGAGGGACTAAGCTAAGAGACTCATTCTTAGTCCCAAGCCCCAAAGGTGACCCTTTGCCATTGATGACAAAGGGGGAGAGATTTGAGTAAGGGGGAGAGATATGAGTAAGGGGGAGAGCTTCAAGTGAAGAGGAAAGCTTCAAGTCAGGGGGAGCAAAACTTCAAGAGATTGATTTTAGTTTTGGCTCTTGAAGATGTGTTTTTAGTAAAGGTTTGCCATCAATGACAAAGGGGGATATTGTTGGCAATTTTGGGTACCTTGAGTACATTGCCTTTGCTCAAGTATAGTTGTTGTCATTGATGTCAAAGGAGCTCTTGGTAGTTGTTGTCTTTGATGTCAAGGAGTTCTTGAAGCAATTTGTTTTTATGTCAAAGAATGTGTTTTGATGAAGGTTTCAGTTGGTCAGTAAGTCTCCAAGAAAATCAGAGTAGCCTAGTTGCAAAAGATCAAGAAAAAGATAAGTTAGAAAAAGTTTGCAGGCGGCTGGAAAAACTATCGCGATTTTGCGACATGTTTTAGGAGAGAGAAAAGTTGGCAAAACTGTCATGATTTCGCGACATGTTTGAAGAGAGAGAAAGCTGGCAAAAATATCATGATTTCGTGACATGTTTGAGGAGAGAGAAAGTTCTGGCAAAACTGTCATGATTTCGCGACATGTTGGAAGGCAGAGACGAAGCAGGCAAAACTGTCGTGATTTCATGACATGTTTGAGGAGAGAGAAAGTTTAGGCAAAACTGTCATGATTTTGCGACAAGTTGAGTAGGCAGTGTTGAGTTGTAAGAAGTGTCATGATTTCATGACAGGCAGTAGAGAAAGCTTTTGAAAGTTGAAAGCATCACGATTTTGTGACAAGTTTCAATGAAGTTGTACGGATGTAGAAAGTGTCGTGATTTCATGACAGGTTGAGTTGGTAGCTTACAGTTGGAGAAAGCATCACGATTTCGTGACATGTTCCAATTTTGCGAGCATTTGGTAGAAAAGAGCTTAAGGCAACGAAAGCGTCGCGATTTCATGACATGTTCCATTTTTGCTGGTGCAAACTGAGAAAAGGTTGAAGAAGCAAGAAGTGTCACGATTTCACGACAAAATTGTAGATGACGTCAGCAAGAGGCAAAGGTGTCACGATTTCGTGACATAAGCAGAGAAGAAGGCTTTGAAGTCTAAAGCATCATGATTTTGTGACATAATTAAGATGACGTCAGCAAGAGGCAAAGGTGTCATGATTTCATGACAGAAGCGGAGAAGAAGGCTTTGAAGTCTAAAGCATCGCGATTTCATGAAAGAAGTGAGATGACATCAACAAGAGGCAAAAGTGTCATGATTTCATGATAGAAGAGCAAAGGAAGTAGTCAAAAGCAAAAGTGTCACGATATCGCTACAACAAGCTATAGAAGGTGTACGACAGGCAAAGGTGTCGTGATATCGTGACATGTTGAAGTTTCTTGCCAGAAGCAACAGGGAGGTAGTGAAGCCGATAGGGTTAAATCTGGGTCGACGTAGCATAGGGTTTTGCAACCGACGTGATCAAAGGGTAAAACAGCCAACTAAGATCAAGGTTCTAATCTTGAGATTATGTGTATAAAAGGAGGGTTGTTTGAAGAGTTTCATCGATCATCCAAGTGTGCGTTCGAAGAGTGGCGTTCATAGATTTAGTGCGACAGTGAGGTTCGATCATCGAAAAAGCAGAGTGCGAAGATCGATTGTAGTATAAGAGTGCATTTCATCGAATCGTCTAAGTGTAGGAGACTATAAGGACACAGAGTGCATGAAGTTGATACTGCTGTGTTTGCATGGTTTATGCGAAGACTGTGCTACTGTATGTGCGAAGACTATGCTACTATGTTTTCGTAGAAGAGTATAAGTTGATCGAGTGCTACTGTGTTTGTGCAGACTATGAAAAGTTGGTTTCGACCAAGTGCAACTATAACATAAAAGAAAAGAGGAAGAGGACAGATTTGTGCCAGATCGAAGGACTATGTTTTGGTGCAGATAAGAGGACCAGCTTTGTGGTGACAGAGTTGAGGACAGAGATCTCCAACCAGAGCAGGGAAGACAGGTGTCTTCTATGGATAGAGTTCCACTTGCTAAGGGCAGAGGAGGTAGAGGTCTTCTAGAGGATCACCAGCCAAAGTAGAATTAGGGGAAGGTGTCTCCTTTGAGCTGAGGCTCATAAACATTGTAATCGGGAAGGATTCCCAGAGGACTTTGATACAAATTTTAGAAGAAAATTTTTATCCGTGGAGTAGCCCACCTTGGGTGAACCACGTAAATTGTTGTGTCACTTTGTGGATTGTATTTTGTGCATTTCTTTGATTACTACTGTTATTACTGCTATCTTTATTCTGCATGTTATTGAATTGAAAGTTGTTTTAAAAGAAAAAGTAAAAAGTGGTCTTATACTGTTCACCCCCCCTCTCAGTATAAGCTTGTGTTCTTCATTTATTAATATGCTTGTAGACACCAAAACAACACCAATCCGATTATGTGACTGCAAACACTGATCGCATTGACACACACAACCTCCAGGGCAGCCCTCAGAGGTCAAACAGTGGTCCTAGCCACTCACACAGCAGTTTTGGAAGGTCAGAAAGTAATTTGGCACCTCCAGACACTTTGCTCCAAATCCGTCTCACCCCGGGACGAAATGCAAACTTGAATTCGTTCCGACCAGGGATGAATTCCAATCCGTCCCTGGGTAGGATGAATTCCAATCCGTCCTAGGGTAGGACGAATTCCAGGTTCAACGGGCAAAAATAAAAAGCACGACAAGCGGCAGTGGAAGTCAGTTAATCACTGCTCCCTGCCTCGCATGCGCGCAAGTGGGCAACAAGAAACTGTCACAAAGGCAGACAAGCATGGGGGACCAAGCCAGAGGAATCTCCTCCCTCATGCGTGAACACCAACTGACATCCTTGCATGCCCATACAAACTGCACCCCTGAGGCCTATAAATTGGGGAGCCTTCTCACCCAAAAAGAGGACAGGTTAGGAGCATTTTGGAGCAACGAAGTGCTGCCAGTTTATCACCACATCTCTACCCTTGATTCACCTCTTCCACATCCTTGATCTCTTTTGCAAGGGAGGTCATTGGGTGGTTATTGGAAGTGTGAATCCGGATCCAAGCCATTGATCCATCCATTCACCGACAACACTCAATATTTTGCTACTATTCCTTTTGCATTTGATTTCATGCTTTTTGAATAAGTTACATTTCAAGTTTCAGGTTGTTTCAAGCATTTTTCATCATGTTTCCATTATGTTTTGTCCTCCCTAACATGCAGGTGATTTTGTCAGATCCCCGGTGATTGAAGCCGAATCGGGGCAATCTGACCTTCTGGGTTTCCTCAAAATACCCCTATTTATCTAAACCCTAACTTTGTAGGCCACCCAGAGTTGCGAAGATGAGACATTTTGGGCATTACTTTTAACCGTTTTTGTGCAGGTTTATTCATCCCTGCCCGAGACGAATCCCAATCTAACATAGTCTTATTCGTCCCTGCCTAAGATGAATCCCATTTACTTATAGTTTAATTCGTCCCTACCCAGGACGAATCCCATCTACTACAGGTGTATTCATCTCTGCCCAGGACGAATCCCATTTTATGATAGTTTTACTCGTCCCGACCCGGGATGAATATCGATTTATGAAG
Source organism: Wollemia nobilis (assembly GCA_028583015.1). Lineage (NCBI taxonomy): Eukaryota > Viridiplantae > Streptophyta > Pinopsida > Araucariales > Araucariaceae > Wollemia > Wollemia nobilis. Next base: position 1,493,800 of record JAQPPZ010017255.1, read on the forward strand.
AGTTTACTGACTGTTTCAATCACAGTAGTCTCTTGGTTATGTTCTCTTGCTCCTATGAAATTTGCAACCTATTTTGATTTAGTTAGATCATCTTTTATTTCGTTTCATGCATGCATCTTCCATTTGTTTTAGAGATCAAACACTTCAATCTTTGCAACAGGTGCTACTAACGATTTTGTTGTTTCTTTGAATGTAGGAGGAGCAGCAAGGATCTAGGATTCATCAACACAAGTGGTGGCAACACTTTGGCCCGCCCATTTTACATGTGGGCACGCGGAAGGAGGATCACTAATCACGATTGTAACCGAAACATGTTAACGCTCCTAGCCCCGAAAGGGGGGAGATGGTCTTTGTAACCGATGTTAAAAGAGTATAAACAAAAAGGGTTGTGCTTCCTATCTTTCCTTTGATTTCGTTTTGATTCGTTTCATTCACCTCATTTCATGCATACTAATTCTATAGGATTTAAGCGTTAGTTTTGTTTCAGATATATCGCATTTAGTGTTTCCTTTACATATTCTAGAATCTCATGTTTTCAGTGGCGATCATGGTGGGACCCTGTCCCCTACTTTTTGAGATCAAGAAACTGATCAAAATTTGTGTTTTCTTGCTTATAGGTGCCATTTTTCGAACTCTGACTGTTGTTCGTTCCAGCCTGTGGTGAATACAGTACTAGAATTCATCTGACCCTGGGATGAATTTGAATTCATCTCAGCCTGGGACGAATTCTATTCTGGTATTCATCTCACCCAGAGACGAATTTTTGTCTGTGCAATTTTAGGGCTGAGAGTCAGAGACAACCGATTTGGGTGGAAAAGAGGTAACAGTTTTTAATAGTTCCTATCATTTTCTTGTTTTTGTTTTTGTTTTTGTCCATTCTTGCTTGCTTAGGGAAAGATGTTGTTGCTTGTTTCAATTTCATTAAAATAAACCCCACACACATCACGTGGTAAAATTAAACCAAGGAGCTGGTCGTAAAACCCCAGCCCTTGATCAAGACCAATGGTGGATTTCATCACCACCTTGGCTTGATTTTGCATACATTACCCCGATCGCGACTGTTGCTAGACGTAAATCCTGATGAAAGCTGACCAAGTGTTGCTAGGGTGATTCCTAGTGCATGAGGATAAGTCTTCTATGGTAGGTGTCATAAACAGAGTGATTCCCCTTTTGTACCGCCTATGCACCATGTATCATCTGCTCTCACGTACCTATAGTTTCCCTCTCGTAAGGGCGGGTATATAGAGAGGTTGGTATATCGGCCTGGCAATGGTATATCGAAGGGGCGACCATTTATGGGAGTCATAAGAGCCTTCATACTGCATTTAAACGTTCTTCAAAAAAATTCTTCCAAAAACAAACATTAAAACACACGAAACCAGATTTAGGGCACACTTTTAATCTTTAAAAGAGATAATCATCGCTTGCATGTGTGTGATATTTTCTATTTTGTGTAGCATAAAAATCAGAAAATCATAAACAAAAGATAAAAAGCATCTACGCACTTTGTAGAGAGGTATCACAATGGTGTTCACCCGTAGCCAAGCCCACTCACGGGCGGACGCTACGGAGAATGACCAAGGGGGCACAAGTCGCCTCCGCTACAGCTCCAAGGACTTGGTTATTCCACCTTGGCGGCCCGACACACACAATAGTCCACTTTGTGCCTTGACAGAATGAGGTTATAGGGGCACCCCTTTGAGGGGCACACCCACTCAACATAGCCCCTTTCGGGAAGGATCCATACATGTGGCACTCAGTATAGATGGGGAAGATCCCATAAACACCCAATACACCCTTCAAGAGTACATCAGCCCCCCAGTGGTCACCATGCAGTGAGGCGCTGAAGAAGGGGTCCATAAGGAGGGGCCACATGATTACACTATCCCTCCTTTACCCCCTCTTGTTGTCAGAACTACAAGAACCAATCTAGAGCACAAGGCTCATCAGGTGGGGCGAGCCAACTCCGCCCGTCCCTTTTTCACTTATGAAAGAGAGCATGAGGAAGACCCTTACCTTCCTCAAGAGCAATATACAATGTGGGAGCAATGCGTTTCCGCACCCGCTAGGTATCAGGGCCACCCACTAAGGCCAGAGCCTCAAGTAAATGCCACCAACCTCGACAGAGGGAAGCGCCACATAGAAGTCTCGGATCCCCAAAATCGAGACAGATACATAGGAGAGGCGACTAGGCCTCCTAGGATCAAAATGATAGAGCAAATTGACCTAGCATTTGCTAGACATGCCGCCCACCAAGCGTAGATCAAGCAGCTTGAGCAGGATCAACAATAGCTAGAACAATTATATCGCCTTAGTAAAGAGCGCATCCGATGCCAAACAAATGAGCTGCTCCGCACCACTATGCCTGAAAGGGTTCAGACCCCCCAAACATAGAGGGCAGAAAGGTACGAGAGGCACAACCCTATAGTGCAAGATAGGTCTCCAAGACTTTACCAAGAGGTGCCTCTAAGACCCCCTAGACATGAGCGGGAGGCCACTCCCAGGAACAACGATGGGTACCCTCCACGGGCGCCCACCCCTGTTCATCGGGCTCTCCCAATAATTCCTTGAGAAGCTTATGAGGAGTATGAACAAGAGGAAGAGCAGGCCAAAATGCCCTATCAAGGCAGAGGAGGTGCTATCCGGCCACCCCTCCATAGGCCTCCAGTTACCCGCAACATGCAACGAGAACAAGTTACGGAGGAGGAGATTAAGTCCTCCGATGCATACAAAGCGCTCTTGGAGCATTTAGAGTCTATAGAAACTAAAACTTTTGGGCACCAAAAGCCCACTCTATGATTACTCCGTAGTCATCCAGTGCATCCGTCGGTGCCAACACCTCCTTACCCTGAACACTTTAAGCTGCCCTAGTTGGCACTCTTTAGAGGGGAGGAGGATGCCCAAGAACATGTTACCAGATTCCTGAGTCAATGCTTCGGCATTCAGGATAATGATGCTTTGTTATTAAGAACATTCATAACCACGTTCGTAGGCCCTACCTCGGATTGGTTTACCCAACTGCCAAAGCATAGCATTTATAATTTAGATCAATTAGTGGATGCGTTCCTTGAACGTTTCACCTTCAACACCAAGAAGAAGGCGTCACTGAGTGACCTAGCCAGCCTCAGGCAATACGAGGAAGAAACTATGGTTGCCTATGGGAACCGATGGAGGGCTTTGCTTTCAAAGCTGCCTTACCTCCCTCCTATGTCCGACCTCACACAAATGTTCTCAAAAAGTTATTTGAGATCGATCTCTATGCTATTGCAGCTACAGCAATATGCCACTCTAGAAGAAGCCCTGGCGCAAGCCAGAAGAATCGAAGAGATCAAAATTTAGGATGGCAAAATTGCCAAACCTAAGAAAAAAGAATGGACTAAGAACAACAACAAGACAGGGACAACGCAACAGAAACCCACCATGGTCAATCAAGTTGCTATTAACATGCCTCCGCCTGCACAAATGATACAGCCCCAAAAGGCTAACTATCAGGTGGTTCCTCCTAACAATTATGACCAAGAGAATAATCGACCAAAGCAAAATCAGCAGCGTCACCCTCAGCAATAATTCACCTCATACACGAAGTCCAGAGACTCCCTATTTGATTGCTTGTCAGCGACAAATTTAATCAACCTACCTAAAATTCAACACATAGATCCCAATGCACCAAAACCTAAAGGCTATAGGGAAGAATTATATTGTAGGTTTCATAGAAGAAGAGGGCATGACCTCAATGCCTGTTGGAAATTCAAAGGCTTGGTGCAAGACCTTATCGATAACAAAACATTAGTGGTCGACAATCCAGTCGCACCTGGCAACCAACAGATGGGAGTCTTCAAAGATCCCTTACCCACACATGATACACAAACGAAGAATGTGCAAGTCAATGAAGTGACACAAGATTGTCCCATGCAAGGATATGTGGGAATGATTAGCATAGTGACTCGAAATAAGAGGTATCCGAGCACAGTTACCCCTGTGACAACTACGAGAGAGGTGCCAACAACATCACAACCTCAACAACACTCTCCTCCATCTAGACCAGTGGTTATGATTCGGAGCAAGCTTACCCAAAGCTTGCGGACCACGTCGGCTAGACTATCCATTTATGAGCTTATACAACAATCACCACCTCATCGAGAAGCTCTCATGGATATATTAAAAGCTATTGAGCTGCAACCCCATGAGGCAAATGCTTTCAACAATTTCATGGGGCATGTACAAAGATGCACAGAGCCAGTCATCTCTTTCAGAGATGATGAAATCAAAATAGTGACTGGTGATATGGTGGATCCACCCCTGCACGTTATCATGCGGGTCAATGGGATTCCATACAAAAGGGTGTTGGTGGATACTGGCTCGTCTAGTAACATCATTACCATAGCGGCATTAAAACACTTGAAGTTGCCCGCCTCTCACATAGTGGCCTCCACATACACACTACGAGCATTTAACGATGCAATATGCTCAACAGTTGGCACAATTGTCCTACCCATTCAAGTGGGACAAAAGACCATTCCAACATTGTGCCACATTTTGGAGGGTGAGATGGCATATAACATTTTATTGGGCAGACCATGGATCAGGGACATGAAGTGTGTCCCTTCAATCACTCACCAATGCCTCAAGTACACTTTTGAAGGGGAAGTGCACGTAGTTCCAGAGACCTGGAACCCTTCAAGTACTGCAACTCGGTGCAGTTAATGTCGTAGTCGACCCTTCCATCAACGCATGTGGATTTTCAATTAAATCCATCCAAATGGGGTCCGACTCCACAAGCACCATCACTGTCAAAGCCCTCAGACCCTCAGCCAGGTCCGTCTTCATCGGTTGGTCCTTCATCAATAGCGCCACTTACGATGGACACAACGAAGGATAAAGGAAAGCAACCTATGGAAGAAGTACCATCATCAGTCTCAACCATCTCTACTGAAGAGATGCCTAGCAAGATGGAAGTTGAGATGCCTAGCCCACCTGACATAGAGTGGACTCAGGAAGGACTTGCTTTCCCTCCCCCTCAATCGCCAACAATTACTATTGAAATAGCCAACACGGGCTTGGGGGAGTATTTAGTGAGAAACATCGTTGCAACGCCTACATTAGAGTCCATGCAGGACATGGGGAGACCTCGCCTTCCCATTGGCAGTGTTGTTCCTTTAGGTTACCCGCCTAACCAGACAAATTTTGTGTACGGGGGCCTTGATCATGGCATTGAACCTTCCAAGAAAGAAGACGAAGATGAAGACCCCTTCATGGAAGATGTCAATTATCTGTCAAACCCGGATTTTGCTTTACGCTATCTTAGCCAATGCAATTGGCATGGATACGGGTTAGGCAGGTATGAACAAGGAATGCGTGTCCTCTGTCAGCCTAGATACCAAATGCCATATGACAAGTCAGGAGTGGGGTTCAACCACCCCCTACCCCTAGACATCTTGGTCGAGGATATGAAAAGCCTAGGGATAGGCAACAAGGCTGGGATGGTAGTAGATCCATACGCCAACCCTAACACACAATATACATTGGGAGACTATCTCCCATTGTTAGCCATAAACCTTGTTAGCCTTAACAACCCTCTCCCTTTGGAGGCTCCTATCGGGCCCATGCCATTGCAAGAAACTCAGGCCCCCCCGCAAATCATGGAACAACCCCGTTGGGACCACATCAATCTGATTGAGCAAGACGAGTCTAACATGTCGCAGGCAGCTGTAGGAACCAACGAAAGTTTGTTGATTTTTGATAGTGATTATGAAGATGAAATCGAGATGGTGACCCATATTAATCAAATGCGACCGCAACAACGCCCTTTGGACATTAATGACCTATTTGAACAAATGAACATAGTGCCAGGGCATGAGTGGCATCTCAACCCCATGCAATGGGACCAAGTGTTGAATCCGCCACATGAGGCATATAGAGAGCAACTTCCGCCTAGGGATCCTATTGAGTTACCAGTGCCAAGGGCAGACCCTATCCTTTTATCCGCTCATAGGGCCGATCCATTTGTGCCCATACCTCCAGAGCCAGATCCTGCACACAAAGATCATCCAGGATGTCGAAGAATCACACCCACGGTAATGGAGACCAAATTCATCTCATCAACATGATCTCCATTGACTTAACCACCCCCATCCACAATCCAACCGATCCAACACAGCCATTGCATCTAGACATGGATGCCATAGACTGGGATCGCATTAACACACTTCCATCCCCATCAGAGTATTGGCCCTTCGGTGAGATGCTTCATTTCACTCCTAGGCCAACTCAAGATATCTTTCATGCTGAAGAGGAACCCGAGGTTCCCAATGCAGATCTTAATTCAGCAAATGATATCAACTTGATCCCAATTCCACATCAGTTGGAAGATGGATCTCACATGTCAATTGAAGAAACAACTGACATAGACATCGGCTTAGATCCAATGAATCCATAGATTCTCAAGCTAGGGGTAAGCCTATCCCCCAAAGAGCAAGCCGACTACATTGCCCTTCTCAAAGAGAAGAAGGAAGTTTTTGCATGGTCATACAAAGACATGTCGGGGCTAGATCCATAGCTAGTCACGCATAACCTGACGCTTGATCCGATAGTCAAGCCAGTGAAGCAAAAACTACGTAAGATGCACCCAAAAGTGGCCTTAATGGTCAAAGACGAGTTGCAAAAGCTGTTGGATGCACAGTTTGTCATCTGCATGGATTATCCGCCATGGTTGTCCAACATGGTGCCCGTCAAGAAGCCTGACGGGAGGATTCACATATGCACTAATTTTTGAGATCTAAACAAAGCGAGTCCTAAGGATGATTTTCCCTTGCCAAGCATTGACGCATTGGTAGATGCAACAACAGGTCACGAAATGCTCTCCCTAATGGATGGTTTCTCAGGATACAACCAAATTCGTATCAATCCCGAGGACCAATTCAAAATGGCGTTCACAACGCCTTGGGGGACATTTTGTTATAAGGTCATGCCTTTTGGCCTTAAAAATGTTGGCGCCACCTACCAACGTGCCATGACGTACATCTTCCATGATTACATGCACAAAACTTTGGAAGATTACATGGATGATTTGTTGGCCAAGTCCCTCTTGCGCCCAGATCATCTCACTGACTTGAGCAAGATCCTCGATCGCCTCATAGAACACAAGGTCCGACTAAACCCCAAGAAGTGCGTCTTTGGCGTCACATCTGGAAAACTCTTGGGTTTCATAGTCTCAAAGCGAGGAATCGAGGTGGACCCAAACAAAGTCAAGGCAATCCTTGAGATGCCCCCCCCAACTACCATCAGGCAGCTCAGAAGCCTGCAGGGAAAGGTCGCGTCAATTAAGCGCTTCATAGCATAGCTATCTGACAAGTGCCGACCCATGAACAAATTATTGCACAAGGGGGTAGCATTCCATTGGGATGACGAGTGCCAGTCAGCCTTTGATGACATAAAATAATACTTGGCTTCGCCACCAGTATTGGCACCACCTAGACCAGGAGTGTCATTCTATTTATACATCTCAGCTACTGAGGTGGCACTGGGTGCCATGCTAGCCTAGAAGAATGAACATCACAAAGAACAGGCTACTTACTATCTTAGCCGCACCCTGGTCAGTTACGAACTTAACTATGCATACGTCGAGAAGCTCTGCTTGGCAGTGGTGTTTGCTACCAAAAAGCTATGCCATTACATGCTAGGCAACATGACGTATGTTGTGTCTAAGGAGAATCCATTGCGATACATGATGAGTCATACTTATCATAGTAGCCGCACGATGAAATGGATCATGTTGTTGACGGAGTTTGACATAGAGTTCATTGGACAAAAATCCATTAAAGGTCAAGTCATAGCCGATCAACTAGCAGAGGCTCCTCTTGAAGACGATCAGCCTCTGACAGTAGAACTACCCGATGATGGGGTCTTCCATGTCTCAGAATCGCCAGATTCTGATGCGCCTGAGTCACAGGCCGACATAACCCTGTTCTTCGATGGTTCTAAATGTGAGCAAGGAGGTGGCACAGGAATTGTATTCTTCACACCACAAGGGGCTCCAATCCCCTTGTCATTTAAACTTGACTTCCCATGCACCAATAATAACGCTGAATATGAAGCCTTGCTCATAGGTCTTCAGACAACAATCACCATGAACATTAAATGCTTGAACATCTTCGATGATTCGCTGCTAATAGTCAACCAAGTGAAAGGGGTATTTCAATGTAAATGCCCAGTCCTGCAGGCCTACAAGGCCCTTGTGGACAAACTCCTGGCAAAACTTGAATGGTACGACATCGAGGCACTCCCTCGATCATCGAATCATTTTGCGGACACTATGGCCTCCTTGGGGTCACTTATCCCGCAAGACCTCTCTGGTGACATGACAACTATCCAAGTCAAAACACTATCGCAATCCATGATGGAGCGTGCAAGCTCTGATTCAACGCCAAGAGTCCACTCGATTCAGATTGAACCATCTTCGGATAAGTTCACTCGATTCCTCGATCATTTAAAACATGCCGACTGGGGGTCCTTGTTCTCCCCTACTCCCATTAATAGCAACACAATGCTATTCTTGCAGATGCTTTCCTGCTCAGCTTTCGCTAGGGAGGAACTTCAAGAGGGATTGGTTGTTCATACCGTCGAGGTTTCAGATCAGCAGGATTGGTATTCACCTATCCGAGACTACCTCAAGTTAGGTACCCTTCCACTTGGATTGACGCATGCTGCAAAATGAGCATTCAAACAGAGAGCGGCAAAGCATGTCTTATTAGGAGACATTTTGTACCATCGCAACTACGAAGGGATCCTCCTCCATTGTTTGGACCAGCAAGAGTCCACTTGGGCGATCGCCCAAGCACACGATGGTACCTGTGGTGGCCACTTCAATGGTATGGCCATCGCAAAGCGCATTCTTTGCATGGGCTATTATTGGCCATCTTTAGAGCGAGATTGTTGTGCTTATGTCAAGAAGTGCGTGAAGTGTCAATACCATGCTAATCTCACACACGTACCTTCTCAAGCCTTGCAGCCGATCCAATCGGCTTGGCCCTTTTCATAGTGGGGCTTTGATCTAATCGAAAAGATCTCCCCTGCATCGTCTGGCCATCACACGTTTATCATTACGACCATCGAATATTTTACCAAATGGGTGGAAGCAATTTCGCTTACCTCTACGACTGGAGCCCGCATCACGGAGTTCATTTTACATAACATCATATGTCATTTTGGTATTCCATCCAAGATCCTTTCGGATAATGGGACATCCTTCAAGAACAAAGACGTGCATGCTTTGACCACAAAGTACAAGATTCAACATAGTTTTTCAACACCCTATTATCCGCAAGCAAATGGGCAAGCAGAGGCGTCAAACAAAATGCTAGTTGCCATCCTCAAAAAGACAATCATAGACAGTCATAAGGATTGGCACATACAGATCCCACTTGCCCTATGGGCTTATCGCACTAGCATTCGGACACCCACTAGGGCAACTCCATTTTCGCTAGTGTATGGTTCTGAGGCAGTCATGCCTCTTGAGTTGGAAATTCCTTCCCTACGCATATCAATGCAAGAGTTCATCGATGATGACACCGCATGGCAGGCCCGGTTAGACCAGCTTACGTTGCTTGACGAACGACGCGTTAATGCTCTCGAGCATTTGCGTATCTACCAAGAGCGACTTAAGAGGGCATACAACATGAAAGTTCACCTGAGAGACTTTCAAGTTGGTGACCTAGTCCTAAAAGAGAACCAACAGAACCCCAACTTGCCTTCCCATCTCCGGGACAAGTTCACGGCAAACTGGTTAGGTCCTTACGTGATTGAAAGTAAAATAGGACCTGGAACATACCGACTAGCCTCCCTTGATGGAATCAAAGAACTAGAACCCTTGAACATCAGTCATTTGAGGCCATTCCATATCTAAAGAGAGCCATAGCCCAACCCAAAAGCTCCAAGGATTCCACAAAATGGCATAATCAAACCCAAAACCAGCAAAAGCTCCAAGGATTATCACAATCGCTTGGTCAAACCAAAAAGCTCCAAGGATTTCCACAATCGCTTGGTCAATCCCCAAAATGCTCCAAAGGTGCCCACAAACCCTTTGGTCAAACCAAAAAGCTCCAAGGATTCTCGCAATCACTTGGGCATCATCAAGAAAATTCAAAAACAACAAAATCATCAAAAATAAAAAAAAATCTGCATTTTACTTTCATGCACGCTTCAAAAATCAAAAATACAAAAAAATAGTTGCATTAGGCATCACATCCATACAATGCATATTTGTTGGTCATACGGCTCAAAGGCATATAGACTGTCGTTACTTGGCAAACCCATCATTTTTCACATTTTCCATTTCATATACAATACCGCAAAAACAACACCATACACAGAGTCACCATATCATAAGTCAGGTTGTCATTTAATGTATCTAGAGTTTTCGTCATTCAGCTATCGTCAAATTTCTAGCCAAAACTATACACAGTCAGAAATATTTTACAAAGGTAGAGTCATACTTGAAATACGCCTTGTTACGTAACATCCCATCACAAGCTAAAACACATAAAACAATTCCCAAGTTGTGTCAATGAAAGATGAAACCTGTAAAGCAATCTAGGATACCATACAGTGAAAAAGGTTATCTCGCTCATCCCCCTGTGCGAATGACCCCAAGAATGCTGAGAGTTGGCAAAAGGACAAGAATCTTCCCTACCCAATTCCCCAAGAATCCCAAGTTCTCAAAAAGTTGCAAAACATCAAAAATTTGCAAAAGTCAACACCTCAAAAGATTGACATCAAATCCCACACAGTGCATACATCAAAAAGCACAAACAATAGTGATCCTCATCACTCCAAAATTCAAAATCCCTTGCTCAAAAGAAAGAAACACAAACAAAAATAAATAGTGATTCTCATCACTACAAAAGAGCAAGTATCCCAATACAAATGAAGAAAAGAAGGGAGTCGAACTTGAATCCCTGGAACTCTCAGCATTCAAAAAGGTCATGAGGTGAGCCTCAGTACCGGTTTGGTGGATAGCCTATCGGTCACTGGTGGAAAACCTCTCGCATGATGATATATCTGTCACATTTACTTGTGTGCAGATCAATGTTTGCATGTGGATGAGCTAGCTTATGGTATCCTAGATCGCAAAATAATCTGATTAAATACAACAAAGGAGTTAGTGGAGCTAATTAGGTGATCCTCAGTACAGTTTTGGTTGATAGCCTATCTGGCACTGGCGGTATCCTGACAAATACCACATAAATGAACTCAATCACACACACAAGGATGTGAAATAACTTGGTCAAAAACAAGTCCGATTCATACCTTATACAAAAGTCGTGTCAGATAAAAGTACAGTTTTGGCTAGTTAGTTAAAACATCTGAGTCTCAGAAAATCTTAACTACATTCTAACACCAACTATGATATCATTCATTTTCATTTTCATAAAACCATTACATACTACAAAAAGCAATAAGTCCTATACAGTCTATGGTGCCAACCCCAAATCAACAATACATTTCATCCATTTCATAAACATATCATCTAACTTAGAAACATTTGCATTCATCATCGCATATGCATCCATCATTCACATGCAATCATAAACATCAATCACTATGCATAAAATCAACACACGACAAGTGTATAAACAAAATAAAGTCATCTATATATATATCATCAAAAATGCCCGTAGGCTACAATAACTGGTCCTCTGACCCCACAATCATCAAAAACCCAAAAACCCCAAGCCTAGGGCGTCGGCCACCATGATCACGTAGGATCGATGCGACGAGAACTACCCCCTATAGTGTGGGTCCTTTGGGACCCCTCAGGGCGGCTACTGCTAGCCCCCGCATCACGCCTACTAGCCCCTCCCTCATCTAGTCACCTACGTCGAGAAGATGTTGACTGCTCAGTCTCACTCCCTCTCGAGCAGTGTGACGATCCACCTAGTGAATATGTAGGAACCTGCCCACCAAGGCATTCAACCTCCCTCCATCTCCAATATGCATCACTCCCTCTCCGTATTTATGTGTCCATCTCCCTTATCCCCTCCATAATGCAACCAATGCTTCTCCCCTGCCCTAAGCAAGAGATCCCTATCATCCCCCATCTCCTGATCTCATCCTCGTAGTAACTCCATCCAGCCATCTATCCTTCAACCTCATCCACATCCCCCAGAGCCGCTGATGCATAGGCCTCTCCGAGGACCACCTACTCGAGGCTCCCACTACTCTAGGAGCATCTCGATCCTCGCTGTCTCAGACAAAACCCAAAGTCCTCCCCCACATCCGCCACCTCTACCATCTCCACATCTACCATGGGAGCTCCCCAACCCTCTCCTGGTGCCTCTGCACCCTCCCCGTTGCTGCCTCATCCCCTCCCAATGGCCCCTCACCCCGCCATCGTCGAAGGGTCCACCATCCCTCATACTCGGCTGTAACCCCAACGTCATCCACATCCGGGGTATCAAGTACTACATCTGCCTCCTCCCCTAGGGGCTCGATGATGGGTGCCACCAAGGTCCTCTCATCGCTCTGATGTCGATAGACTAAGGGCTCCCCAGGCACCCCCTGGCGCACCCCAAACTGTCGTGTGACCCGAGCGTAGGGAAAGTACTCATGCTCTGTCTCGTGCCGCCCAATGAGCCACCTCCCCCTCTGAACTCATCGGAGCCACTCCTCAGCCTCAGGCCATGCGAGACAATCTCGATATGGCCTCCACACCACATCCCCTAGCATAAGTCATGCAAACATCTCGATGTAGTGATCTACATCACCAACAAACCGTCGACTATGTCCCCGCTCCTCTGACCGGTACCATAACGCCGCATACCCAATGTCTCTATCTACCATATCAGCTCGTGTCGTCCACGGTAGCCCTAGTGGCCGATCCACCGCTATATGCTGCCAGGCCCAGCTCTGTAACAAGAAACTATAGCTGATCCCCTTTCGCCTCTAGCAATGGACCTCATACAACTCCTCATATAACTGAGCCAACAATGTCTGGCCCCACCTCATAATCAAAGGCTCCTCAACCGGGCAGTCCACCAACCGATACACCACCTCTAGGTTCCATGGGAACCTCGCACCCGAAGAATCTGGCAACAGCATGTTGGAAATAAGGCTCATAAGCAGTGCGTGCCTCGCTCCCAACACTCCCTTCTCATACCACCACCGCACTAGAATCCCCCCAATCTGACAGTCCTCCTCCGCCTTCTCCACTGGGCTCTCCACACCCACCTCCTCTCTGTGTCCAAAACATCGAGTCAGTACAACTGTCCGTTGACCCCGTGGTGTTGTCCTGATAGGTAACCCATCTATCGAAATCCGTAGGATCCGATAAACATCCTCTAAAGTCACTGTCATCTCCCCTATCAGGAGATGGAAGGTGTTTGTCCGTACATCCCATAGACTAATCAAAGCTATCAAGTAAGCCCGATCCCCAATAATTGGCTCCAATCGAGTCACATGCTTGAGCCCAAGGGCATCAAGCCACTCCCAGTCCTCCATTGTCAATGCCTCTCGGGCGTCAGAGAACACAGTCGGCACCCGATACCGACTCTTCACCACCTGCACATCAAACAAAACACAAACACATCAACAACATTGAAAACCAGCATGAAAAATAGTAATGTACAACATTAATAAACATGCACAACAATGTACAACTAACAAAATCAAAACACTTGTCATACCCACAATTTCTAAACTATTAACTGCAATAACAAAACAAAACAAAAAAAACAGTTCTAACTAAGGTTTCTAATCCTAGTTTTAACTAAAAAACAATCAACAAAAAAAACAGTTCTAACTAGAGTTTCTAAGCCTAGTTCTAACCGACAAAAACAAACAACATAATAAAAAATTTTTTAGGTTTCTAATTCTAGTTAAACAACAAAAACAAAAAAAATATATCTAGAGTTTTCTAATCCTAGTGTTAACTGACAAAAACAAAGCTGTACTCTAAAAACAAAAACAAAATGTTGACATGGTCTACCTATGGTTTTTAACCTAAGTTAACCAGTTAAAAACAAAAAAAAATCATCCATTCTAAATCTAGGGTTTTATTTAACTCCAAAAACACAACAAAATTTTGACATGGTCTACCTACGGTTTTTAACCTAAGTTAACCAGTTAAAACAAAAAAAAATCCATCCATTCTAATCTAGGGTTTTATTTAACTCCAAAAACACAACAAAATTTTGACATGGTCTACCTACGGTTTTAACCTAAGTTAACCAGTTAAAACAAAAAAAAAAAAAAATTTTGACATGGTTTACCTACGGTTTTTAACCTAAGTTAACCATTCAAAACAAAAAAATCCATTAATCTTAATCTAGGGTTTCATTTAAACTTTCAAAAACACAATAAAATTTTGACTTGGTCTACCTACGGTTTTAACCTAAGTTAACCAGTTAAAACACAAAAAAATTCATCCATTGTCATTTAGGGTTTCATTTAACTCAAAACACAATCTAAGTTTTAATCTAGGTTCAAATCTAGGTTTTAATCTCAGTTAAATCAAGATTTTCATATAGGTTTAATCTGGTTTACCCTTAAGATTTACTGCCAGGTTTTAGTGTAGTTTTAAACATGGTTTTCCAATCCATTCATTCACCTTTATTTCCTTAATTAGGGTTTCATTCTTTAACACAAAGAAAACACACTAAAAATCAAAGTACAATTTTCAACACACAATAAAAATAAAATAAGAGTAGCGAGTGCACTTACTGGTCTCGCCTCGGCTCCTCCGCTCGATGACCCGGTATGTGCACTCATGGTGGCTCGACAATCCGGCAGCGCTTCGCTTCGTAGAATCTCTCTCCTCCTCCTCAGAGCTCCGAACGCCAGAAAAATCGAATGCAAATGAGCCCAAACCCTACTTTTTGCCTTTAAATAGACCTTTTTGGCCTGAATTCATTCCTTCCTGGGACGAGCGCTCTAGTTAGCACTCGTCCCACCCTAGGGACGAATTCTAAATAGGAATTCATCCCACCCTGGGACGAATTCAGAGCAAAAAATCAAAAAACACCAAAAATAGCAAGAAATACTCCAAAAACATGCAATAAAGCTACCGAAAGAGAGTGCCTTTGCACTTGACATTCTTGGCATACAAAACTGATGTCGAGGCCACAAATTGTCACTATCCTACTCCCTAAGAAGGCTTCCATACACAAAAAAAAAAAAAAAAAAAAAAAAAAGGCACAAATTTCGCTATCCTACTCCCAAGAAGGCTACCATAGCCGCATCCTCGGGAGGACCGATTTTAGCCAATTTCACCCCCAAAACACATCACAAAATGGTCAAAAACCACCCAAAAATAGTAATAAAAGTGTCGAACAAAGGCACCTCCATGCCTGACATTCTTGGCATGCAAAACTGACGTCGAGGTCACAAATTGTCACTATCCTACTCCCCAAGAAGGCTACCATAGCCGGACCGCTCCACGGGAGGACGGATTTTTGCCAATTTCATCCCCAAGCAACGTCGCCAAAAGGGTTCCAACCCACCAAAAATAGGTCCAAATGTTGGGAAACTGCTTAAGCATTCAACGGAAAACATCTGAAGGCACCCTCACCTAAGTCATCTTGGGTCAAGCGACTCATCGCTTTTCTCATGGCAGTCATTCCCTCATCGATTCGTCGCTTGAGGGGGTAGTCACACTTAGTCACCAATCAACAAATACACACCCAATCATGGAAATGACACGCATTCAAAGAATCATTGACAAAGACAAATCATGCTCCTGCTTGGGGCAGCAAACAAGCGATAATCACAAATTGATCAAACGCTTGGCATTCGTGAATCATGAATTCAAGGTTCCCCCATGGACAAAAGGTTGCGCCCTTTGCCTATTCATGACTGATCAATGTCTAAGCTCAAGTCACACCTCACCAAAATAGGTTAACACTTGAAATCAAATTCCTTAGCTTGTCAGAGGCAAGGATTCAAGAATGCATGCCCTTTCCATGCTTGGGGCATCACAAGTTGGTTAGGTTACTAAGAAACCCTAATCATTAGTGCTTTGGTTATCTATTTTTGCTCAACACTGCATCACCCATAGCGCTTTCCAAAAAGGGGCATCTATAGACACCAAAATAGCACCAATCCGATTATGTGACTGCAAACACTGATCGCATTGACACACACAGCCTCCAGGGCAGCCCTCAGAGGTCAAACAGTGGTCCTAGCCACTCACACAGTAGTTTTGGAAGGTCAGAAAGTAATTTGGCACCTCCAGACACTTTGCTCCAAATCCGTCTCACCCCGGGACGAAATGCAAACTTGAATTCATTCCGACCAGGGACGAATTCCAATCCATCCCTGGGTAGGATGAATTCCAATCCATCCCAGGGTAGGACGAATTCCAGGTTCAACGGGCAAAAATAAAAAGCATGACAAGCGGCAGTGGAAGTCAGTTAATCACTGCTCCCGCCTCGCATGCATGCAAGTGGGCAAGCAGAAAACTGTCACATAGACAGGGCAAACAAGCATGGGGGACCAGGCCAGAGGAATCTCCTCCCTCATGCATGAACACAAACTAACATCCTTGCATGCCCATACAAACTGCACCCTAGAGGCCTATAAATTGGGGAGCCTTCTCACCCAAACAAGAGAGAACAGGTTAGGAGCATTTTGGAGCAACGAAGTGCTGCCAATTTATCACCAGACATTTTTAGCCTTGATTCACCTCTTCCACATCCCTGATCTCTTTTGCAAGAGAGGTCATTGGGTGGTTATTGGAAGTATGAATCCGGATCCAAGGATCCATCCATTCATCGACAACACTCAATATTTTGCTACTATTACTTTTGCATAATGATTTCATGATTTTTGAATAAGTGACATGTCAAGTTTCAGATGGTTTTTAGCATCTTTCACCATGTTTCTATTATGTTTTGCCCTCCCTAACATGCAGGTGATTTTGTCAGATCCCCGGTGATTGAAGCCGAATCGGGGCAATCTGACCTTCTGGGTTTCCTCAAAATACCCCAATTTATCTAAAACCTAACTTTGTAGGCCACCAGGAGTTGCGGAGATGAGACATTTTGTGCATCATTTTTAACTATTTTCGTGCAGGTCTAATTCGTCCCTGCCCAGGACGAATCCCAATCTGACACAGTCTAATTCGTCCCTGCCCAGGACGAATCCCATTTGCTTACAGTTTAATTCGTCCCTGCCCAGGACGAATCCCATCTACTGCAGGTGTATTCGTCCCTGCCCAGGACGAATCCCATTTTGTGATAGTTTTACTCGTCCCGACCCGGGATGAATATCGATTTACGGAGAGTTTACTGACTGTTTCAATCACAGTAGTCTCCTGGTTATGTTCTCTTGCTCCTATGAAATTTGTAGCCTATTTTGATTCAGTTAGATCATATTTTATTTCGTTTCATGCATGCATCTTCCATTTTCTTTAGAGATCAAACACTTCAATCTTTGCAATAGGTGCTACTAACGATTTTGTTGTTTCTTTGAACGTAGGAGGAGCGGCAAGGATCGAGGATTCATCAACACAAGCGGCGGCAACACTTTGGCCCGCCCATTTTACATGTGGGCATGCGGAAGGAGGATCACTAGTCACCATTGTAACCGAAACATGTTAACGCTCCTAGCCCCCAAAGGGTCAGGAGACGTCTTTGTAACCGATATTGAAAGAGAATAAATACAAAAGGGTTGTGCTTCCTATACTTCTTTCATTTCGTTTCGATTCGTTTATTTTCCTCATTTCATGCATTGCAATTTGTAGGATTTAAGCGTTAGTTTTGTTTCGGATACATCGCATTAGTGTTTCCTTTTTACATCTTCCGAAATCTCGTGTTTTCAATGCTTTTCATTGATAATTTATGAGTTCTATGTATTTTATGAATACTGTCAAGGATCTTCATAATGGTTTTCTTAGTTATAAATTTAGTTGTAATAAACTTGTCAACATGCTTGATATTGCTTCTAAACATTTTGTAATAAAGAATCAATTATAACTCATTTGCAAACAATTTTTCATTATTTTATAAAGAATCTTATCTATATCTAATGTATCTTAAGAATTTTTGGTTCTTTAATTGAAATTTTAATTTCTCATGGCAATTGTTTTATATTCTAGTAATGTATTTTATGGATATGTTTCCTTTATTTTGGATTTTAATTATAATTTTTTGCCTTTGGTAGACTATATACTTGAGAAAACATTTTAAAATTTTATCTATTTATTAATAGAATTAAGGGTGTTTCAATATTTTATTGCCTCATCTATGAAATTAAACTTAGTGAAATTTCTCAAAAGCATATTTTTTTTTCTTATATATGATCTACCAAATCTTTAAATCTTCCTTTCATAAAAATATAGAAGTAGAATCCATGTTATTTTAATATGTTTACTTCTTTGAAATATTAAGTCTCAAAACACTTTCTTGGTGTAGGTCACACATCTTCATATTTTAGATAAACTTACAAAATTTTGTCTAAGTTGAATATTTTGTTTATTTAGAATCAAGTTTGCTTCATTATTTTTTTACCTCATTTGCGAAATAAAGATCTATCAAACTAGTTATTTTTCCTATTATACAAAAAAATTTCATCTTTCTTGGTTAAAAATATTTTTTCCTTATATGTTATACCAAAACATTTCATCTTTCTTTAGTGAATATCTAAGAGTAGAATTTTTTTTTTCTGAATAAGCTATTTGTGTCTTCTATTAGAGATAAATTCCATCAAAAAAATTAAATTTGCATTGGCATCGGGTTAATTAAACCATATCCAAATTAGGCTAGGAAAATAAAAATTGATTAGACATTTTTTGCAGGACTGCCCAAACTATCGAACTTGTTTCGGCCATATCTCACTCATATGAACTCAGATTGAGCTAAAATGTTGAGGGTAGATGCCTGAAAAACCCTAGAACATCTCCACCAATTTTCATATCATTTGGAGCAACACAGATCCTAGTGCATCCCTATGTGTGAATGATATATTTGGCAAGCGACTATGTGAGGGTTTCATCTAGGTTGAGTGCAAGCAGCTCCATAGGTTGGTTTTTAGGGCCTTCGGGCCCTAGTGGCCAATATTTTTGTGGTTTATGCTCAATATTTTAGCAGGAAATGTTGTAGGGGATACAATATGGGTTAGAAATTTGTCTTTCAATAGATCATACTATGAACTTGAGTGACAACGACTTCCAATTTGCTGCACAAAAAAAAGTGAAAACCATACCTTTCCACGGTGTCTAGGGCAAGGATTAAAGAGATCACGAAACAAGTTTCAAGTAGTTGATCAAAAAATGGCTCATATCCCAAGTGAATCTGGTGCTAAGGTGCACCCACAAAATAATTCTACTATGAAAACCCTTGTCAAGGGTAAGAATTTCGAAGACTCAGTCCCAAAAATGAATTTTAGGGATGCCCTTCATGGTGGACAGCCTCAGCCCAATGCTAATATCAATATTAGGGCTTCCCATAAACCTCTAAGAATGCCTAATATTGATCCCAGGAAAATAGAGTCAGGATGTCTTAAAGCAGCTGATGGAACTCCTATTGTTAAGCTTGATATGGGTAACATTCATACTAGCATTGAAGATTTGGAAAAAAGAGGACTAATTTGTCGGTTCATGGGTTTTCGTTCGAGTCTATTTACTTTCAAATTTTGGGCTACAAAAAGCTAGAAAACTAAAGGTGAGTTACAAATCTCTATTTATCCAAATGGTTATTTTCTTGTTTTATTTGCTAATAATGAAGATAGAGAGAAAAATTTTCAAGGGGGTCCTTGGTTTTTTGGAAGGGCGGGGCTTTTCATGAAGCCCTGGCATACTAAATTTAAATCCAAAGAAGAGATGCCTTCTATAGCTCCCGTGTGGGTTAGACTCTTTGGCCTCCCTATTGAATTTTGGAATCCTACTATTTTTTCTTCAATTGGAAACTCTTTAGGAACTTTTATGATGACTGGCTGATTGTACTCAAAATTTTGAACATATTATTTATGCTCGGATTTGTGTTTTAATGGATTTTGACAAACCCCTACCTAAAAAGATCACATTACAATTTGGGGAAGACACTTGGGAGCAAGTAGTGGACTATGAGAACATTCCTTTTCGTTGTAGAATTTGCCATGAATATGGTCATTTGGCCAGTGCTTTCCCAAATAAAATTCCTGATCAAAAGAAAGAAGATATAAACTTAGCAAGTTTCCAAATACCTAAGAAGAAGAACACTACAAAAAAACCAGTTATGAAGGATCAATCAAAGTCATTTGCTAATATGTTTGAAATCCTTTCCACAAATGATGTCCCAAGTGAGGAAGAGGGAATAATGGAAACTGAAATCTTAGAAACACAATTTAAATATGAAGGGAAGAACTCAGAGACAAACCAACAAATCAATGGTTTTCAACAAAAAAAAAGGAGAAAATTTACACAAGAAAAACAATATTTCAAATGTCAAAACTTCAAATAATGCAGGTCCCAATATAGACTCCATTGAACCATCTAGTAAAATTTTTGCTATGTATGAGCATTCTTCAAGGTTAGAAGCCATCTCAGATTCAATTGGAATAAGTCAAGAAACAGGGAAAAAAAATTGAAGATGGATTCTAATAAAAAAGTAGGTCGCAAGACCAATCAATATCATATGGTAAAAGAAGGTGAAAAGCTTGTAGAGGAAGGTAAGATTAATGCCCTTTCCAAATTTTTTAGCCCTAGTATTAATGAAGATCATCACTTGGAATATTAGAGGACTCAAAGGGAGTCTTTCAAAACAAAATGAAATTAGAAGAATGATTCAGATAAATCATCCACATCTTGTTTTCCTTCAAGAAAAAAAGATGTCAATGGAGGATATGGACTTAATTGCCAATAAAATTTGGCCAGTTGGAAAAGTGGTTTCCCTCAGTTCCCAAGGGACTTCGGGTGGCATTGCTTGTCTTTGGGACCAAAAAGAGGTAGTTATTCACCATATGGTTGGCAGTTGGGGTTTGTTGGCTATAGCTATTCAAAGTAGACATTCCAACCAGATTATGCTCTACATTACTATTTATGCCCCGACTTCTTTGGAGGAAAAAAGAAGATAGTGGAAGGATATTACTCATATTATCTCTCATTTTCCTAAAGCTTGGATCTTGATCGGAGGAGATTTCAATACCATCCTCTCTCTGGATGAGAAAATGGGGGGAAATAGAAATTTGGACAAAAGAACTGACCTCATGAGTGAATATATTGCAAACCTCCATCTTGTGGATATCCAACCAGATAATGGCCTTATGACTTGGTCTAACAGAAGGCAAGGCTTAGATTGTATAATGGAGAGATTGGATAGGTTTTTGCTCTCTGAAAATTTCTTAATCCATGGTCACATTCCTAAAGTGAAGACTCTTAATAATGCTGGTTCGGATCATTGGCCAGTCATGGTGGAAATGTGGAAAACCAATGTGAGTTTCTCTCCTTTTCATTTTCAATTAATGTGGCTTAGAGACATTTCCTTCAGACCTCATGTGCAACAATGGTGGAAGGAAGGTAAACCTAGGCATGGGACTAAGATGTTCTGTTTTGCCAAAATACCGCAATACATTAAATCCAAAATCAAGACTTGGAACTAGAAAGAGTTTGGGATTTTCAAAAAAAAAAAAAAAATTACCCCAATACTTTGAATAAGAAAATCCGTTTAGATGGCCTCACAGATAAGAGAAGTGCAGATGAAATTAAACTCACAACTCAGTTAGAGGAATGGGAAAAAAGAGAAGAAATATTATGGAAGAAAAAATCTAGAATTCAATGGCTCAAAGAAGGAGATCGAAACACAAATTTCTTCCACAAATATCTTCTAGCTCAAAGATCTCACAACTTTATTTCTTCCTTAAAATCAGATTTTGGAGATGTTGTTTATACTTGGGATGGCATGAACTCTATTGTTGTTGATTACTTTTCCAATCTTTTTGTTGCTACTCCTCTTGACTCAGCTTCACAAAAAAATGTTCTTCAAGCAATCCCTTATCTTATCACTTCTGAGGAGAAATCTATTTTGACTGCTCTTGTTACTATGAATGAGCTTCAACAAGTAGTTTTTAAAATGCAAAAATGGAAAACCCCAGATCCTGATGGTTTTCCTATTGAGTTCTACCAAGAGTTCCGGGATATCCTTCATGTTGATTTATTAGAGGTGGTGGAAGAAGCTAGGAAAGCCAAAGAAATTTTGAAGGTTATCAATAAAACTTATATTACTCTTGTTCCAAAAGCTCAAGAGGTTGATCATATCTCAACTTTTAGACCTATTGCTTTATGTAATGTTCTTCTCAAAATCATTACTAAAATCATGGTAGAAAGGTTGAAGCCTCTTTTGCATAAGATTATTTCCCCAGAGCAAGGGGGATATGTGGAAGGACGTCAAATAGTAGATGATATAGTTCTTGCTCAAGAAGCCATCCATTCCATGGATATGCAAAATTCTCCTTCTATGTTCATTTGGTTAGACTTATCCAAAGCTTATGACAGAGTGGATTCGCACTTCCTTATCAAAGTTTTGAGGCAATTTGGGTTCTCTAAGGATTGGATGGATTGGATTATGGGATGTATCTCTTTAGTTTCCTACTTAGTTCTTATCAATGGCAGGACTTCTCAGTCTTTCCTAGCTTCCAGAGGTATTAGGCAAGGTGACCCGCTATCCCCTTATTTATTCATCATTCTTGTTGAATGCTTGGGTAGGACTATAACCAAAAAGAGGGAAAACAAAACCCTTGAGGGAGTTACCATTGCTCATGGAGCTAGACCTATATCTCATCTTCAATTTGTGGATGACTCTACTCTTTTAGGTAAAGCTACAATTAAGGAAGCTTCTAATATTAAGCAAATCATTAGCTATTTTTCTAAGGCTACTGGGTAGTTGATCAATGAAGACAAATCTAAAGTTATTTTCTTTCACTGCTTCTGCTAGATAGGAATCCATGGTCTTGGATAAATTAAGATATAAGAAGACCTCTCTTCCAATCACTTATTTAGGTATTCCCATAAATATTCAAAGGCAGAAAAATAAATATTGGAATTGGTTGTTGGACAAAGTCAAGAAGAAAATTGGAAAGTGGACCAACAAGTGGCTTTCTTACGGGGGTAGAATCACCTTGGTAAGATCAGTCCTTCAAGCTATTCCTATTTATGTTTCTTCTGTTTTGAATATCCCAAAGGCTGTTCTTCGAGAATTGGATCAAATCAATCATCGTTTCCTTTGGAGTGGTACTAAGGAGAAAAGAAAATGGGCCTTGGTGAAATGGGATACTTTATGTCTTCCTAAGAGTGAAGGGGGGTTAGGATTCTGGTCTTCAATTAATAACAACAAATATTTAGCTGCTAAATTATATTGGAGGATGTTGCATAACCCCAATGCTCTTTGGGCCAATAATCTCCGTGCTAAATATGCTGAGAACAAAAGTCCTGAAGACCTTGTTCGCTATCAACTTCCTACCAAAGGTTCTCCCATTTTAGCAATTCTTAAGATTGGTGAGGATTTGATAAAGAAAAAATTATTTTGGATCATTCATAATGGTCAACATGCAAATTTTTGGATAGATTCTTGGGATGGTCACAAGCCTTTGATAACTCATTTTCCCGATTGGAGGCCTTGGATGGAGGAGCTTCACCAAGCTAATTGGATAAAGGTGGCTAATTACTGTCGATACCATACTGGTAATTCAAAGGTTGGTAGATATTGGATCCCTATTGAGGACTAGCCTATTCAAATCCTAGAAATGCAAAGACAAGATATCCAAGGCATCCTTCATATGAGATCCCTCTCTTGGTCCCATGAAAAATATTGTTTTGGATGGAACAACACTACTAAGGGTGAGTATTCAGTTGCTCAAGGTTATTTGACCTTATGCCATAATAATCCCAACCATTCTTCTGACATATTTTCTCAATTGTGGGCTCAAAAGCTCTGGCCTAAGGTGAGGTTCTTTAATTGGCTTTTATTGCATCGTAGGGTGCTTACTAGTGAGCAACTTATGAAGCGTGGTTTTCATGGCCCTTTTAGATGTGAAATGTGTGAAGAGAATGTAGAAAATATCAACCATATTTTTATTGAGTGTACTTTAGCCTCTGAGCTATGGAGGAGAATGGCCACTTTACTTGGCTTACGAGTGGTCCAATTTTTTTACTTTTGAGCAGCTTTGGAGGGATTGGCCTAATCAAGAGGGTGTTGATCATTTTATTAGGCGATTAGTTTGGATGGGTTCTACCATTCTTCTTTGGAATATTTGGAATGAAAGGAACAACCAAATTTTTAATCAAGATAGGAAGGATATTCACTATATTTGGAAAAATACCATAGCCAACTTAGTTGAATCAGTCCATCAACTCCTTAATCACCCCCAAAACTCCCACCAAAGATGGGATCAAGTGATGCAAATATTGAATATTAAACCTTCTAAGGGCAACCAACTTAAAGGGAATGTGAGTATTAGTAATATGGATAGGACTAGAAATTGGCAACCTCCTCCTAAGGATTTTGGAAAATTCAATACTGATGGAGCCTCTAGAGGGAACCCTAGAAAATCCAATGTGGGAGGAATTGGTAGACTTTCAGATGGCTCCCTGGTTTTTACTTTTGCTGAGAATTTGGGTATTCTTTCCAATAACCTTGTTGAGGGGTATGGTATCCTCAGAGGCCTTTAGGAGGCTACTAAGGTTGGATGGGAAAAGGTGTTAGTTGAGTCTGACTCTCAACTTATGATTAATCTCTTGAAGACTCCTAAGAATCATAAGGTGGATTGGAGAATAAAAAGAATTATTGAGAAGATTCAGTTAATCCAGATGGGATTTTTGAAAGTTGATTACAATCATGTGGTCAAAGATCAAAACAAGAGTGTTGATGCTTTAGCTAATTGGGCTTTGGACAAAGGTGATCTTACTTGTTATGGCCACCCTCCTATATGGTGGGCTTCTCAAATTAGGGAAGCTCTTCTTTCTATCATTTCTTTGGATGGCTCCAGTTCGAAGGTACCTAGTTTCTTCTTGTTTTTTTTTTTGCTTCTCTTTGGTTCATTCAGTTTTTTTTTAGTTCCCTAGCTCATTCTATTCTTTATTTTGTTTCCTATGTTGATTCTTTCCTTAATAGTCTTTTGGTCTAGATAGGTCTTTGTTTTGTTCATTTTTTTTTTCTTTTTTCTTCTTTGTTTTTTTGTTTAGTTTTTTAAGGTGGGTGGGTTCTTTTGTTTGGTTTTGTTTTTGTGTTCTCTGTGTTGTTTTTTGTTGTTCTTGTGTTTTTTTCGTTCTTGTTCTTGGGTTTCTCTTTGTTTGTGTTATTTCATGTTTTTATGTGTGAGTGTTTTCTTTGTTTTTTATTTTTTTTATTGTCTGTTGCTAGTTGTTTTTTATTTTTATTTTTATTTTATTTATTTTATTTTTTAGGTTTTGGTTGTGTTTATTTTTCATATTTTTTTTGGGTTATGTCTTTGTAGTGTTCTATTGTTTTTGTCTTGTTTGTGTTTTGTTATGTGGTTCTTGTGTTTTTCTATGTGGTTTGTGTTGTGGTTTATTTTATCTTATTGTGTGTGTTTGGTTGTGCTTTTGTTTTTGACACACTCAAGGAGCATGTTTTTTATTTTATTTTATTATTTTTGTTGTTATTTACTTCTTTTTAAATTGGTTTTGTGTGTTTGTTTTCTCCTTGAGTATGTCAAAGGTGGTAGGCCAGGTCCGTGTCCTAGGCATTTTTGGTGGAATGGATACCCCTGCCTCCTTGGGTCTTACCCAAAAGTGGCATCCCTTTTGGGATGTTTTCCACAAATAAAAAAAAAAAAAAAACCATATCCAAATTGTATTTTTATCACATATATTCTTGACTTGCTTTTCTATAAAATATATTATTCATATTATTTAAACTACAATGTGCTTTTCAATCAACTCTTCGATATGATTTTCACTATGAGATAAAATATTACTTCTTCTATTACCATCTAAATTTTAATCTTGCTAAGACAAGCATCAACACCCATTTGTAAAATATCTCCTATGTAGTTTCCTTAATTATAAATGTGTTGGCTATAACAACCTTTCCATCACTTAATATCTATTTCTTTAGGGGCCTTATTCATGCCACTAATATTCCAAGATATCATTTTCATAATTGCTTTTTAATTTTTCTTGTAGACATAGCCCCACGTTTTGTAACGCATGTGATATTTACTTTTATTTTACCATATTAATATTTTTCTTAATTTTCTTTTCTCTTTGTTTTTTATTCTTAGGTCTTCCTCTCCTTTTTTATTGCCACCAAAAATTTAATATTCAACAATATGTATGATTTTTCCATACTATTCATAATGAGACTTATCATCTATATGTTTGTCTTGTTCTAAGGATCTAAAGTGCACGTAGCAAACTCAAAATACTTTTTTTATGTTTATGTATAAACCCTAAAGCACATAGATATTCCTCTATGTGCAAGGGATAGCTTCCACACTACTTTCATTTCTATTGTAAGAGAGGATTTTATAATACTTGAGGAAAACTAAGATAACCTACATAGAATAATATGGATTATTCCACCTCTTTTGTTTTATAAATTCTTCCATGACTTCCTTTATAACTTTAATCCCTTATGAGTTTAAAATTTAATATTGTACTTTCTCATCCCTTGTATCATTCTTTATTTCTTATAATGGTTTATTTGAGTGAAATATGATGGCCTTTATCATTTGGCATTGGGAATATGATTGCTTTATCTCTTTTAAGAAGTACATTTTCCTTTATCTAATAGAACTTCTACTACAGTATGATCTTCTTGCTTCATCTTGATTTTTATCTTATATTTTTTTAATATTTTTTTCCATCATTTATACTATTTGATCTTCTCATATGCCCAATATTATAACATTTATGACATGATAATATACTATTTTGTATAATACACTTATTGGTATATTTCCATTGATTCATATTTAGTCTTAATGGATTATAATAATGGTTTTGAAATATCATAGTAACACATATATAGGTGTATATAACATGGTCTCAACTCTTAGTAGTTTTTCCTTCCTAGATGAACACCCTTAGAATATTTTCAATATTCTTCAAAATATTTTTATTGGTAGTGTGATATAGAAGTCTATAATACCTAACCCATATTTGAATATTTTTAATAGTTTCTATATCACTTGAAAATTTCTTCCTCTAATACCCAGGTGTTGTAGGTGAGTTGGAGAGGAGAGGGCAAACCTCCAAGGGAGGTCCCAGGTTCAAATCTCCACCCTACCAAAAAGCTGAATTGGGTTCCAAAATCTAATTGATAATGTTGATGCGGGTAGGGTCAAGTGTGACTCCCGAGTGACTTTGATGATGTAGAACCCCATGTTCATGGTCTCTCAGACCAAGGCGGCCCCGCAAGCATTTTTTTTCTTAAAAAAAATATAATTCTTACTCTAATATCTTAAATAAAGCATCTCTTCCACCGAGCCATGAGTCACCACACATTATATTATTTTTTATTTTCAAATTCAAGAAGATAATAAGGAAAAAATACTTTAGGAATAAAAATCATGGATTAATTTGATTTCAATACCAACTATCACTCAACCTAATTTTGAATCTTTAAAAATCCTAGCTAGTATCCATGGTACTTACATATTAATACTTTACTTTAAGAACCATTATATCATGCTCAATCATGTCATCCTTGGTAATTACTTTTAGTGTAACATTTTCTTCATAGATCAAACTTGTTTTATATTCACTCTTTCTCTTATATGTGATTTTTGCATCTATGCTTCTAGTTGAGGCATCGTCATTTCTAATTAAGGTTTTCCTTCCTTCCATGCTACCTAGATTTTCCTTCAATGAATCTTTTATTTTTAAAATATTTTTAATATTTTCGATGAATCTATATTTTTCAATATTTTTTTATATATACTCCCTTATTGATTTTCCTCAAAGCTCTAAAATAAGGAAATGTGTGGCTTTCTTTTAGTTTACAATTAATTTAGATTATTATGGAATATCATAAGTAGAATTAATGTTATATTAATATAGTTATTTATTTTAAATATTGAGTTTCAAGTTGTATGCTTTTTGGTTTTAGGTCACAATTTTTTATATTTCAAATGATTATCTTTTGCTACTAATTCACATACTTTTGCATAGAGATAGAAATCATCATATACTAGATATCACTATTTGACATCTTAGGTCATATTATTTTACTCATAGATCACACAATTTCATATCTTGTATTGAACCATTCTTTTTTAGGATGCAATATTTTGTACCATAGATTATAAACTTTTTATATTTATCTATAACCTTTCTTATTTTAGTCACATCCTATAATATGTTGGTTCTCACATATCTCTCTAAATTTTTTGTATTCTTACATATTTTAGGTTGTTGTACCCTAGTGTATTCAAATAGTCTGTCACTCTTAAGTGACATCCTTTCTCATATTGGGTTACACCAATCATATTTCCTCTCTATGAAGCCATATAATTTCATCTATTGAATCAAACCCTTTCATTATTAGATCACACTCTTTTGCAAATCAAATCAATTTTTTTGTACTTAGCAATATTGGGTGAAATTTGGGTGTGTGAAAGTAAAACCAATCATTTTAAAATATCTTCTTTGAAACTGAATACAAATTAAAAATGATTT
This sequence comes from Wollemia nobilis, assembly GCA_028583015.1. Lineage (NCBI taxonomy): Eukaryota > Viridiplantae > Streptophyta > Pinopsida > Araucariales > Araucariaceae > Wollemia > Wollemia nobilis. Next base: position 1,522,403 of record JAQPPZ010017255.1, read on the forward strand.
GAGCATAATCCATTGAGATGAGTATTAGGTCAAAGAAATTTTAATTGCGAGCTAGAATTTGAACAACTAATTTAAGAGTATGGATATTATACTATTTTTGGTTGTTTAGTATGCATTTAGTGTAAAATACATAAAAATTCAAGATACAATGTAATATATAGAGAGAGGTAAATAAATATATGCATACTCTTCACTAAATAGTAAAAAAATATATATTTCTAATTCAAGATAAATAATATAAAGATTCAATCATTCTAATGTACTTTCTAATATAAATCATTTAAAAACACACAATATATATATATATATATATATAATATAAAGTATTAATTTCTTATACCTATATTTTTAATGAAAATGCAATAATTATATAATTTTATAAAATAGATATAGTACACTAATTAGAAAAAAATGGGCATATAAAAAATCATCCCCCAAAGTTTATGCTAGGCAGAGCCACCAAACCACAAGTTATTTATATAATAAGATCTATGGAGTTAGAAGTATATGGTTAATGCTAAAATACTGCATGCAAGAAATGAAATATTGCATCTAAACCCAACTTAATAGAATATGGTTGAGGCTTAAAGCGATCAATGTTAACACAACATCTAATAAAAAATCATCCTTGTTTTTGGCTAGGTGGTTGGATCCAGCACAATCAAATTTCCTATTTATTTAGCAATATATTTAAGGATATCATCATATTAGAAGACCACAAGTAACCTAGGAAAATACACCTAAAGAGGTTCCATATTGATGTTCTCGGTAGATGAATTGAATTCCAAGGACCATTTCCTCAAAAAAAGACCTTTTCAACCAAAGAACCATGGTCCCTTCATAACCACAACCTACATGTCTTCAGAGGCCTTAACATTAAAGAGCAAAATGACTTTTTAAATTTCTACCACTTCCATATCCTTGTTTGACTCCTATTTTTTGACAGTCCATTTATTGATAGTCTAAATATGACTGGACACCAATAAACTTCCCAACCAAAGAGTTTACTTGTTCTATTATTGTTTGATGAAGAATAGGTTGAGGAATTTACAAAGAAGGAATATCATAATCTAGCTTCAAAACTAGATCAAAGTGAGTGTCCATAATAGGGTAACTCCTAATAACACTTACGACGAAGAACAATTTGAATTACCCATAAAGGGAGCATAAAACATCAAAGATTTTGGACCCCTTAAACACCTAGTTTAAACACATCAAAATCTAGACAAAGTTCCAATGGTCCGTCTACCACGTCCCCTTTGCCATTAGTGTCTACCTCACTATGCACACTTTCCATGCTACTCTTGCACCCCCTTTTTCCACATAAATTCCATTTTAAATTGATGTTATATGATATCTTGTATATCTCTTGATGACACATATCACATAATGGTACTAAGCACAAACCCTCGCATATCTCCCAAGGACACATATATCTTTATGATATCGATATATTAACAACACAAATCTTCTAATAATATAGATGTACTAGCCTTATAGGTATCCCAATAGTGTAAATGTACTTGCCTCACATGTCTCCCAATGATAAAGATCTCCCAATAGCATATATGTACTTACCTTGTAGATATCAATTAAAATAGATCTCCAAACGATGTAGATGTACCAACCTTATATATCCTAGTAATGCAGATCTACTTACCTTGTAGATATCCTAATGATACAGATGTACTTACCTCACAAATTTTCCAATAGTGTAGATCTCCCAATAATACAAATTTCCTAGCCTTGCATATCTTTCAAACTCATAGATCTCTTAGCAATGCAAAACTCTTGAAAACATAGATTGCCCAATGACATAGATCTCCTTCCATAATCAATCTCCTAGTCTCAAATATATTTCAATGACACAGATATCCTAGCGACGTAGATCTCCTAGCCTCCTAGTATTGCATCTTTTAAATTATATTTTTATTAATATTTATTTTTTTATTTTATATTTGAATTATTTAAATAATTTTTTTTTTTTGGTCAGTTAAATTAAATTGAAAATGTGTTTTTATCAAGGATCCTAAAACCTGATTACAAAAAGTCATAAGACTAAAATCAAGGCCCCAAGGCCAAATAAAAGGACACCAAAATCCAGAGGAAAGACATAAAGAATACCTTTCAGGATAGGCTAAGGATAGCCTTATAGGAAAGGCTAGAGGATAGCCTTAAAGGAAAAAATTAATTTTTCTAATTTTTTTTTTTGAATCTTTACATAGAAGCCTGTGACATCACTATCCCACCTAGAACAACCCAAAAACACACATGCAAAAGGACAACCTAAAAAGCACATGATGAGGAAATTTTAAAAAAGCAAACCTACCTAGGAAAAATTGAAACAGGGCTATCCCGCCCATTACAACAATTTAAAATTTTCAAAATTGAACTTAAAGCGGGAAACATAGAAAATTACTACTTGAGGATACACAAGGATGTAGCAAGAGGATACCATAGTAGGGATAAATCATCCTGAATATATCTGTAATAGGAACAACAACCATGGCACTCCAGAGGCCATGAAATCTCGTTGCAACAGGAAAACTACTCAAAGGCCAAAGGAGATAGAAGAAGCAACAATGCAAAAATGAGAGCCAAGAAAAATGGCAGATAGATCCCAAGAGACCTCAATAGAGGAGCTATGAAGCATGAGTTGTCACCTAAAAGTATAGTGCCCCTCTAAAGGCCAAAAAAATAGCAACAAGAGCTCCACAACAACCTCCAACGCCACCACCGAGTAGCTTCAAGTAACTAGAATAAGATGACCCATAGGAACACAACAACAATTAGCACAGAGGCTCTCCTCAAAGCCATGAAAATCTGAGACCCACCATCAAACCTACAACCAGAAATCTAAAGATCAACACCACATGAATAAGCACAAGGCCCCTTCCAAGCCAAAAGATATTGTGAAGAGTTTCTCATGAATCTAAAAACCCTAGCCACACCATACTTCACCAGAATAACCTCTGATATTTAGCACCAAATAGGACCCTACAAGAAAATAGGGTAAAGGGTTCCTAAAAGAACTCAAAAAACCCAAAGGATGACCCAAGAAAAACTAGGGACAACCTAGAAAATCCTAGGGATGTCCCAGTTCACAGGCACCAAAAGGAAAACCCTACCATAAGGCATGGAAATGGGTAGACAAGTGAATCAAGGATATCCCAATCCAAGGAGATAATCTGCAACACCATCCAATGAAGGAGGAGGGTAAAAGAGTTCCAGTGAACTAGAACTAAACCCAGGGACATAACAGAAAAACCTAGGGATATCCCACATCATAGGAACCAACAAGAAACCCCACCAAATACCAAGGAGAGGGATAAAAAAATAGAATAGTGATCTCCCACCCCAAGGAGATTGTCTGTAGCGCCTAAGGATCCAAGACAAGGCCAGGGATCTAGAATAGGGCCAAGGATGGGTTGCAAGGAAGTGATACAGGACTTCCTAATGAGCACTTCCCAAATATAGAATTAAAAATTTAATCACTCATCTAATATTTCATTTATCAAAATAAATCCTACCAAAACACACACATTCATCGAGGTGGATCTAAAATTTGATTTTTTTTAAGATTTGAATCAAAATGGGTCTAAAAACAAATCTTCCAAAAGGATTCACTTTTGTGAAATAAAAATATAATAGATGTCAAATAACCTATGGAAACTACACTATCATTTAAATTCTTGAAATTTTGATAGATTGCTATTGTATTTTTTTTTTATAATTTGAAGATTATTGAAATAACTTTTTAGACACTTAATTATTTAATCATTTGTTGGTTGATTGGAACTAATAAAATAAATATACTTTATTATTTATTTTTTTTAATTATATTTATATTAATAAAATAATTTGAATTAGTGTTTTTGATATTGGTTTTTTTAGGTTCAACTTTAAATATTTATTTTTATTTTAAAATTATATTTATACTAATAAAATAAATTGAATTAGTGTTTTTTATTTTTTTGTTGGAGGTTCATTTGTGAGAATTTATTCTATGGAATTAGATTCCATGTCTAAGGGGTTCTCTTTCTTCAAATTAACCGAGAATCAGCCTTGTCCATGCTAGCAAGCCTAATCAAACTTCAACTAAATTTTACATATCACCTACTTGTGAGAAGCAGAGATTTGAAACTAAATCTCTCTTTTCATTATTTAAAATTTTTTATACCCACTTGTTCTCTAAATCCCATAACACAAGTTAAATTGTTTTTTATATTTAACATATATATCTACATTTCTTTGTGTTTTCTATTTACATGATTTATATGGTCTACTTCTTGTGTGTGAGTATGTTCATTCAATTCATTGCAATGATGTTTAGATTTTTTTCAATAAATTAAGAATAGATGAACTCATATTTTAGTTTGATTATTTATTCACTTAGTTGTTTTACATTTAATAGAATAAACTACATATAAATTCATGTGCATGGGATAAAATATAATTTCATGTGCAAAGGATAAGAAACTTAAAGTATATTAAAAATCATGTTAAAGTAATATATTTAATCATTTTTATATCATATACATATAAGTTGTATTCTTCAAAAGTGAATCAATATAATCATTTTTACTATTTTAAATAAAAGGTGAATCAATTAAATCATATATATTGAAGTAGCTTTATTATATTTGACCAATATATTGAACCATTTATATTTATTGTTGGACAAACTTTGATAGATCTTGTAACAACCCTCCTCACATGACTTTTGATTATAGATTAATTGATTAATTATACTTGTTTTTCCTATAGAATATGGTACTACTAATAGTCATTGTGCGCGAGGACTAGGCATACTCCTTCCACAAGTGGAAGAAGGTTAGAAGGAAAAAGTAAGTGAAATTGATAATTGGGTCTGTGACTGCATGGAAGCTCACATAAGCTTCACATCAACTAAGACATCATAAATAAATTGCATTGGATGAATGCTTTATTTTGATAGTATGATAGCTATTTGTTTTCTTTTTTTAAACAAAGAGATAAATGATAAATCCATCCCAAGGCTATAAAAGTGTTATTACATGCGAGCCAACTTCTTTTGGCAAATTAAGGCTTCAAGATGCTAATAGGAAGGAGACTCAGAGGCATAACTCAGAATAGTAAATTATAAAATTGTTAACGTTGTTTTAAGTTATTATAAAAAAACTAAAGAATTGTTAATTTAAATTGAATATAGTGGTAAAAAAATTAATTGAAAACAATTCTTTTCCTAAAAAGTATAGTTGAATGGTTTATTGGATGGATGACTGATCAACCATACAGGAATTAGGCGTAAGGCGTCATGATGAATTGAAAAGCCCTCCATACTCCTTGGGCAGAAAGAAAGGAAGTGTAGGATGATTCTTCACAATTCTTGTATTTCGGTCGTGCTTGAAGATAAGGGTATTTGTTTTGTTTTAGTAGAATATATTGTTATTATTTTCTTAGGAGGAGGATTGGAGAGATGAAGAGGATCAGGAAAACAGAAAGGAGAACTGTTGTGTATTTTTCAAGAACTGAGCCAAAGTTTGGTCATTCAAAAGAATCAAGAGAGTTTCACCAAACGTCAAATACCAGGTTGGAATTCTTTCAATGTGATGGTTGTTAAAAATACAAAATGATTGTATGGGATATTCACTTTTTCTAACCTAGTTAATGTTTTCTAACCTAGTTAATGTTTTTACACTGTGATATGCTTGTTGGATGGATTTGCTACTCTAAACTGTGACTCTTGGATGATAAACGAGAATAAAGAAGTTGGTTTTATTGTGTTGAACCAGGAATTTGATATGTGATTTGTCCTTGTAAGTGAAAACTATACTGGTTTTATATTCAAACCATCCTACGCCCTAACTGTGTGATTAAATTTTGACGTATGCTACTTTATTTATGAAATTAGGATTAAATACCTTAGTTCAGGAAGAAATGATGATATATCTACAGGATCTAAATTGAGTAATAGCGGACTCTTTCTACTATCTTGAAAATGAAATACTTGTTCGGATGAATTGGTTTACTGTGTGTTAATAGTTGCATCATTAATTTGATATGGAATGGGAAGGTACATGTGCTTTCATGAATAAATAGTGGACCGTATCTAATCTCTAGTGCTATATCAAGAACATCATTACGGCTCGTGCTAACTGGCACCCATTTGTTGAAGTGTAGATATTCTATAATATAGAGCCATCAGATGTTGGAACTGAGAAAACTCATCTATCTAGAACCTGCAATGAGGAGACAAGATAATTTTTGGAAGAAGTTGCATCTCCAACTTGTACCCGAAACATAGTTTTATTGTTGTCTATATTCACCGAATAGAACATGAATTTGAAAGAAAAGCTATTTGAGGCTATATAATCTTAGACTTGCAATTGTTACCTAGTCTTGTTGAAAGTGTTGTAACAGTACCTTTTGAAATTCCACCAATCAACAACAAGTTTGTCTCACATGTACATCATATTGTTTGTTAAATGTATTTTGTGAAATTCTGAATAAAGTCAGTAGAATGGATTATTTGGAAGCATTTTCTTTCAGTAAAGTAAATCTTTTGATATGGTGTTGTGTGGGAATCAAATATGTTTATAAAATTATATATTTGACTCTCCAGATCTTTTAGGCGGAGGTGATTTGTTAAATCTACGAGCTGGGTAGGAATTACTGTAAGGTACAACACTGCCTATTCTGTCTTAACTAGAGATTATATATATATAGTTATAAAAAAATAATTAAGTTAGAACCCAGTCAGAATATTTAATTTCTATGTGGGGAAAACTTGCATTGTTTACATTATACTCTCATGAAGCACATATGATGAACTGTAAACATTCATTTAAATAATTCTGTAGGAGTTAAACCTTCAGCACTTACTTCCCAACAACGCTGTAAGGTAGAACGTTGTCTATTCTGTCTTAACTGAAGATTATATATACATTTATAAAAAAATAATTAAGTTAGAACCCAGTCAGAAGACTTAATTTCTATGTGGGAAAAATTTTCACATATTTCGAAACAACGCTGGGTAGGAATTACTGTAAGGTAGAACACTGTCTATTCTGTCTTAACTGGAGATTATATATATATAGTTATAAAAAAATAATTAAGTTAGAACCCCGTCAGAAGACTTAATTTTTATGTGGGAAAAACTTCCATTGTTTACATTATACTCAAAGCTCACGAAGCGGTTATGGTGAACTGTAAACATTCATTTATTAGTAACTAATTTATGTAGGAGTTAAACCTTCAGCACTTACTTCGAAACAAAAATCGGGCTGGGTAAAGCGAAGTATGTAGCTTCGTTACCACACATTAAATTTAGGAAGTTTTAAATTGTAGGAATTATGGCTATGATTACAGGTGCGCTTTAGAATGAAAACGTAAACTGTAGACACCTTGGAGGATATAGTTGATTGGATTTAATTAATGAAGTTTTTTTATCATTTGTATGTCCTTAGAATAGGAAAGTTCAGCCTAGCTTTTCATAGGGTGTTCGAAATTATTAAAAAACCAACTACAAAGCATTAAAAGTTAGTTGTTGGGATGTTGCTGGTTGGCCAAGTCTTGAAATTAAGATTATTAAGTATTTAAAGAAATAATCATCAGTAATATTACGTTCTTTTATGATTCATTCTCTTGAGAATGAATGAGAATTTTGGTGTAAGTGCATTTGTTTTAGTAGAGATCCAAAATGATATACTATATATATATGTTTCGTCCTCTTAAAGAATAAAAGAGAACCTCAACCTTATTAGATAACTTCTATATTTTTATCAATGGGGTGTAGACTATCACCCTACAGTGACTAAAGTGGGTGTTAAATAAAATAAATAATGTTTCAAAACTTTTCTCAAAGGAGTAAGAAATCTTAGGACAAATCTATTAAAAAACTGTATCTTCAAAGATTGAATCCAGATTTTTTTAAGATTTGTTAGTGAGTTCTAAATTGTAAGCCAAAATCGTGATGAGGAAGGAATATATGTATTCCTCATGGAAAGTGGAAAAACATATACCTTCATTATCATTGAAGTTTGGGTAAGCGTGCAATGCAACTAGAGAGCAACTTCTATTTAACAAGAGTGAGGTCTATTAAGTGACCCTATCATATTTGTAACGAGGGGTGGTATGTGATGCTTTCTTTAGGTCACTTTCCAGGAGTATTGTGATAAGTCTTTGTTCTATTTTGATCAAATGAGGACTAGTAGGATTATAGAAGCTAGTTTTGCCACGATATTTGGTATGGGACAAGTTATCATTGATCAAATTAGATAATTGAGACCATGTCCAGTGTTAGGTAATGACATGGCTCTAGTTGAATCCAGGAAAGAAGAAAATCAATTAGACATTAGGCATATGCACGGTCATGGATTAATCGTCATGCTAGAACAAGAGGAATTCAAATGAGATAAGTTGATTTTATAAAATGACACAACTTACAGGATTTGGTCAATCATTCCACTTGGATGGTTGTTTGCAATAGTCTTGAAACCTAAAAGTGGTAATATATACCTTGTATTGTTTAAAAATTTATGATAATGAATCATGGGTGAATCAAATTTATTGTAAACATGAAAGCACTCTGAGGGTTCAATAGTAAACTTAAACAATAAAAATTACGTTGAATATTACTTGGATTATTTACGTGGTGCAACCAGGTGAGTAGACTTGGGATGTTACAGGTTTTACAAACCATTGAGTGTTAGGGACGTTAAAAGACATCATTCATTCATATTGATTCACCTTTTATGAAGTTACTTAGGAGTGTTAATTGTCAAGCATTTATCTATATGAGGTATATATAAGTACATGATATTTGATGATGAATGTAAATGAAAAAATTTCTCTATTTATTGTATCCTAGTGAATGATCATATTCTTTATGAAAAGTTATACCTTTGTAATTAATAGTTGATTATAATCAAATAAAAGGTCATATTATAGTATTATTATTTAAATTCAAGGTTTAATATCTGGTTTTAAAAAGTTAAGTAAAATTTTCCTCTTTGTGTAATTTTAGTTTCAAATTTTACATGGTTTGTTTTGTTAAATATTTTACTATTTTAGAACTATTTCATGTTATAAATGATATAAATATTTGGTATGCAACTCAAATATAATTGCCACCCGCTCTTCTTCAACCCCCTTTTATATCGATAGAATCTATACCTAGGAATGTATGAATTTTAAACATCCCTCCCCTAGAAGATACTTACCAATATATCAATGGTTCAAAAAGGTATTAAAAATACCCCCTATATGCAGTCACGTGGTATTTACCATTTCCTAATAGTGACCCTCCCATGATTTCATTTTGCCTAGTTCATAGACCAATTATTTTTCAATAGTCTTTTCATAGACATAAACACAAAATATCACTTTCAAATTAAACTAACATACTAATACAATTGTCTATTGGAGACTTCTAGCAGAATGTTTATTGTAAATAAATCCTATGGAGAAAGTTAACAATTCAAGATTTCTTAAATCAATGCATAAAAAAACCTCATAATGAATGTAAGAAGGCCAAATATGAAAACTTGTATTTCTTCACATTGTTACCATAATGAAGTACCCTACTTAGTAGTACCTAGACTTAGGCTACTTGTTAAGCTTTATTTTTATATAGTACCAACATAGCATAAAAGACTTAGAGATTTTAATAAATTTTAGGAGCACATTGGTTGCATAATTATAATCTGGAAGGATAATGAGTTTCGTTGTTCATTCATCATTTAATCATTGTGTGTCATTCTAGGGTGGTATCCAAAGGCTGTATACGATAGAAGGTGTCACAGTTGCAGGTTTAGTTCATCCAAGAACGGGGTTTTATTGGTGAATCAGTTAGTGTTTTGGGGGTTTTGTGTGACCTCTAACTCCTAGAATTGGAAATCAAATTACAGAAGATAAAAGCTGAATTAAAACTACAGGAAATAAAAATTACAGAATCTAAAAAATAGGAAATGAAATGTTGTTGAATTGGAATTGATAGAAAAGTAAATTGCAGAATTGAAATCACACACAGTTGTAGAAGAATAAACTAACTACAATTATCTAATCATGTTCTAAATCTAGAAAATCAAATTAAAATCTATTGCAAAACTGGAAATGTCACAAATCTGGAAATTGCAGTAAAATGACAGAAAACTGGAAATTGCTGCAAATCTAGAAAATGACAGAAAACTTGAAGTTGCTGCAAAGCTGGAACAAAAATATTGAAATTGCATGGAATTATGAAAATGATGTCAAAGACTAAAATCTAAATTTAAAGCTGCTAAAGAAATGAAAACTGGCAGAATTCTGCTAACCTGCTGCAGCAAGAAATTAGCAATATATTCTATCAGAAGATGCCTTCCTCTGGTCCTACAAGTGGCCCTTGCTTCCAAAACCAGATGAAGGTGAAAATTTATGCTAAGGAAACCTAAATACTAACCATCAAATCAACATGCCAATTGATAACTAAAAACTGCACCTTTTTATTCAATCTGAGAATGCATTACAGTAATGTAGGAAAAACTTGTAGATTACTGTTTTGCTACAAAAACAACTGCACTCTATTGCCTATTTCTTTATATCTCCTATATGTCTATATGCCTATATGATCAACCATGCTAGGAGCTCTCTTATTTATAATATTATGTTGATATGCTTGGTTACTGATTTGCAAGGATTTACAACTATTTGCATAACTGTTTCCTAGAATGCAGCAATTGGATTTGTCAAAAATTGATCCATTCAACCTCATTGAGCTGCATTTGTTGAGGAAATTAGTTAATATGATTTGGGACAACTTCCTGGTCAATTGCCAATAATTTCCTCTATCGATTTGTGGTTTTTTGACCACTGTCTGTTGTTCCTGCACTATTCCCTATTCCTGCACCACTATTCCTGCACTACTCCGAAATAATAGGGAAGTGACATTTAGGTATTTTCCATGCTCCAAACACATAGGGAGGGCATTTTTGATCGTCTATATTATTTCCATTTACTTTGTACACCCTGCTACATTGGTGGCATGTGCTGGAGTGACTGTTTCCAAGCCCTGCTATAAATGTACAGTTGGCTGGAACTGTCACAGTCACAGCCTATTTTCTTGCATAGTCAGCTACAAGGGGCAAGTTATTTGGCACCTTTTTCATTTGAATTATTTCAAACAGAGGAACACTACTATTAAGCACCAAAAATTCAACAATTACTACTGATTCTAAATTACTACTGATAAATTAGCTAAAAAAAGGTGAAATTGTAGAAAGAAATAGTAAAACAGAATATATGCACTTAACATTTCAGAATATGCAAATATCATTACATAATGCATTTTACCCAAAATTAGCATAGAAACATAATAAAAAGGGTGATTCAAACAAGTAGAATGTATCCAAAAAGTGTTCATGGAAGAGGCAATTCCTGGCCTCATCAAAGGACATCAAACTTATCCATTCTAATACATTTGAGAGGGTTTAGCCATGTTGAGTAACCATAATACTTGAAATATTAGGTAGCTCCATGAACATTATAACAAAGGATAAAATGTTGGATTAAATATTTCAAATCTAAAGTATTATGCATTCTATAGAGGATTGGTCCTACCATTATTTGTTGAAATTGAAAATATAATATTATTTTGAAAAATAAATCTCAATTTCATCCCTAACTTTGGAACTATAGTATTACTTCTCATACAAAATATTTAGAGATGTGTTGTTCATTATGAGGAGTTTAAAGTGTTAAAAAAGAGGTGCTAGCCTCTTGTATACATTATTTTATTATACATGGAAGGGTGATCTAGGATAATGAAATTAAAATAAAGGATTTTCTTTGATCTTTGTTAAATAAAAATATTTAGAAATTGGGTTTATCAAAATTAAAATTTAAAATTGATGGTGTTTCAAAATAAATCTAGGAAAAGTTGTTAGAGGTGGTGTTTCTCAAATACAAAATTCTCTTCCCTGAATTTTAATTAAAAATTTTGTATGGAACTATGCAAAGGCTAGAGCACATTTTAAAAATAATTAAAATTACAATTGAAAAAAAGATTGAAATATATTTAAATTAAGAGGATTCAAAATTTATTATTAATTCTATTGAAAAAAATAAATACAAAAATTTAAAATGTATATATATATATATATAAAGAGGAAAAAAAAACTTACTTTTCTAAAAAGAAATTTGAGATAAATTTTAATTAACACTATAATGAATATAATATTTTAATAAAAGTAACCCGATAAAAAATGTTTTATAAAATAAATCCATAAAGAATATCATAGAAGAATTATATTCAATAGTAATTCAAAACTCCCTCTAAACAAATTTATTTTCCCATACAACGTTGCATAATGCAATATTTTTGTACATCTATGAGTTTCTTTTATATATAACTTTAAAAAATCCTAAATTTTTTCTTTCTAGCCATACCTTTGTTTCACCTACTTACCTACACAACAAAATTTTGAAGGACATCCAAATTTTCACTTTGATTTATGTAATTTTAATATTTTATGCACATTTTACTATTTCAGTCAGTCTTTTAATGATATTTTACTAAAATTATTTGTGATTAATAACTTAAATTAGTCTTTTAGTGGTCTTCTTACAAACATGTTTGTGTATATTGGATATTAAAAATAGTAGGACTTGGAAATTCTAATGAAAAATCAACAAAACAAACGTAGAAATATGAAAGCAAGGTTGATGGGTCTCTTAAAAAACCTAATATAATGTGAATTTTGAAGCCAAATATAAGCAACCCATCACATAAATACTCCAATGGATAAAAATAAGTACTTGACAAGAGTGCCTTTACCAAAAATATCCTCTTCATAAGGAAAAGAAAAATCTCTCAATTATAAAATTTGTGTATGAATGCCAAAAATTGTGTATGTGTATTTGATTTGAAATTAGCAATACCATACAATTTTCCTCTATATGAATAGCTTACTGTTAATGTAGATTGAAAATAGTATGATTTAGAAATTCCTACCAAAAGAAACAAAAAAACATATAAACATGAAAGGAAAGTTGATGGGTTTTTGAAAAAACCTAAGATAATATGAATCTTTGAGCCAAAAAGCTAAGAAACCATAAGCAACCCATCACATAACAACTCGAATGGACGAAAATAAGTACCTAAAAACCCCTAATTGGTATAAGAAAAAGAAAAACCTTTCAACTATAAAATTTTATTATGAATGCCAAAAAAAGTCATAGATGCATTTGATTTAGAAATTAGACATGCGATACAATTTTCCTCACCATCAGAAAAGCTTACTATTAATGCAGGGCAAAGAACAAAAAATATTACAAATACAAGGTATGTATGAGTTCACTTAAGAAAGTTAAGCATAACAATAGTGAATAGTACAATACATATTCTAAATTGAAGGAACACCATAGGTCACTACCATAAGTGATTGGTAGTTAAGTTCTATTTGTTTTCATATCTGGCGTGGGTGGTATTGTGCTGATGGAAATGCATGATATTGCAAGTCGCAACTATCCACTGATATGATTGCAAGTTGTAACTATCCACTTTTTAGAATTCCATATTAAAAAAAGTGAAGAGATGTCTTCTTCTAGGGCATAATTTAAAAGCCTTTCAAAGGTTCGAAAGCCACAAATGATTGGTAGAATTATTTTACAATGGAATGGAAAAATGTGTTTTGATGTTTCATATAGGCATTAACAATACTACATAATGACCATAAACACCAACCTTTCTTGAACCTTTCATCCCCATATAAATGGTATCTAATAATTCTATAGTTATCCTTCTCCAAAATTTGTGGAGGGCTCAGATTTTATGTTGATATTGAACAATTTGGAAGTTTTTCACATGTAATACAGATGTATTTATTGGTTATCTTGACTTAATCCTCCCCTAAAATTTTTAAATAATATTGTAGTTTAAAATTTTTGTGATATCACATTGACATTGCAGATTAAACTAGTTGAAATTTGAATAACTCTTAAAACAAGGATATGTTTATTTTTTAATCTGAAATGAAGTCTCACTCGTAGAAAATATGCAAAAACCTTTTATTTTATTATAATAACATCATAAAATAAAAATTTTAATTAGGTTAATTTAATTTAATTTTGATAGTGTTGTTAAAGGAAAACACTAGGAAAGTTGATGGAGCTGGTGCTTTTCATAATAATTAATAAAAAATCTTGTGGCCTATGTAGATAGAGATAGGAAGCCTCTTATAGGGATTAATATTACCATTAAGACATGATGGAAGTCTATTTCAGTTGAGGAGATTCACAAATTATCATTAATTTTGTTAAAGAAAATGAATTGAAATATTGGATCATCAATATCATTATTCTTGATGTCCATCTATTATCAACAATAGTATCTTCAAAATATCATTGTATTTATGTAGGAAAAATCAAGATGCTATATTTTTAGCCAATTATAGCCTTGATCTCTATTTCAATAAATTTTTATTTTCAAAAGTAATTGATTGATGGAGATTCTACATCTTAACAATTCAAATGATACCAAAGTTTTCACAAGAGAAAAGTAGTGGTTCAATAAAGCTAAAAAAATATCTTTAATATGAAGGTAAGCTATAAATTTTTATGGAAATATTTCTTGAATATGATTTAACTAACCTAATAACAACTATAATATTTTGATATTTTGATGAGAGCACAATGAGATTAGCATCCAATAAAATGCACATATAGCCTACTAAAATATAATATGAAGCACAAGGATGGGAACAACATGTAAACAAATCGAAGCCATATTAGTACTGTAAAGAAAATTATTTTAATAAATTAAACCAAAGACTTTCTTTTCAATACATTCTTTTGGATTGAAAATATTATATGTAATGCTTTATAATCCCATGTTAAATTATCTAATATTATTTAATATTAAAAATATTACAAGCATGAAAATTATTAGTTGATTCTTAAATTTGTGATGATTTTATAATATGCATGATATTTATCTCTTAAATCTTAAAAAAATATCAACTTATAATCCATAACCATGTATGAGCCAAGAGAAAGTGTGAGCTAGGAGTGAGCCTCATATTTTTTATTATTTTAGAAATCTAGTGTTGTAAGTGTGAGTAGGAATCAAATGTTGTGACTATAATCAAATTTTACATGGTTTGTTTTATTAAATATTTTACTATTTTAGAATATTTCATGTTATAAATTATATAAATATTTTAGAACTCAAATATAACCCCACCTCCTCTTCTCCAACCTTTTTTAATTAGTAGAATATATATCTAGGTATGCATGAATTTTAAACACCCCTCCCCTATAAGATACTTACCAATATACTAATAGTTCAACTTGATATTAAAAATACCCCCTATATGCACTCATGTGATCTTTACCATTTCCTCAGAGTGACCCTCCCGTGTTACTCATACACAAATCCTCTCAATGAATAATACACTATAATCAACCATCAATGTATCCATACACTAGGAGCAATTATTAAATAAAAAATTGCTTGGGATGTTATTAAAAATATGTGAAAACACATACTACTTTGATCAGCTTGAAGAGACAATCCCAAAAGGATAGGTCTCCCACAAGGGTCCTAGAATACTCACCTTCCAAAAATATATTGTTGGAGATACCCTTATTTTGACCATCTAAAAGAGATGATCTTAATGGTATAGGTCTCTCACAAAGATCTAACAAGATCTAAAACTTCTTTTAAATTATGTTGGGTCAAAATAATTTTGAATAGCAAACATATAATTTTGTTTATGAATTGTAGTATGGTACAACCAAGTGAGTAGATTTGGGTTGTTATATATGGTATCAGAGAAAAAATAGTTTTGAGTTTTGGACTCTAATTGTAAATTTGTATTAAACTTATAGATTACCTCTTTCACCTATAGTTCAAATGTCATGAATTCTACAAGGTGGAATTTCAGTAAATCCTACGGGAGGCAAATAGTAAGATGAGAAGACCCTCAAGATGAAAGAAGGATGAAATGATTGAATGACCCCTATCCTAATGGACCTGCCAAAGAAGGAGAAAAAATTTCTAAAGTTGTTCAATTGTTGCAAACTCCCATGGAATAAAAAAGGGAAGATATGGCCCAATAGTAAGAGTTTATTACCCAAAAACAGAGGATAATAGAAGAATTAGCTAGGAAAAGAGACATTATAGTAGGCAAGACTAAGGAAGTATCAAGAGAACCTGAGGGATATAGTGTTGGAAGGGCTAGGGTGAGTAAAGAGTTGGACAAGAACCTGATAAAGGTCATAATATCCAATATTAATGGAAAGGCAATGGTGATTCAACGTAAAACTGGCTAAGTGAACTAGATTTGTATTTTTCTCTAGCAGTTTTATCCTCTAAATTTAATTTTTCTTTAGTAGTTATGAACAAGACTGAGGTAGCCCTTAATTGGTAAAAATCATATAAGGATATAAAATAGAAGCTTCAGACCTCAAATGGGAGGAGTTTGCCAAAGAATTCAGGGATAGATTCATGAATAAGTAATATTATATGGAGGAATTTGGAGGGAGTAAAGTAGGCAAACTGGAAAAAATAAATCTAACTACTAGGGTGATAGGTCCAAGCAGGATGGTAAATATTTTACCAAAATACCATATTAGAAACCAGCAAGACAAGATAGAATTGAAGAAACTACATCTCTGGATAGAAATAAAAATAGTAACAAATTAAATAGAGCTCCACAAAATGGATGTTTTATATGTCAAGGATCTCATTATGTCAACTAATGTCCCCATAGATTTGATCAATGTCAGAAAGCCGAAGATAAAGTATCTCATAGGATCTTTATGGCCATAGATAATTCTAAACTTGATGTTTGAATTATCCCTTTCTTATTAAATGGAAAACTTTTGGTAAGGATGTGCAAATTTTGATAGATAGTGGATCAACTAATAGCTTTATATCTACTAATTTAGTCAGGAACATACCTGTTAGACCTGTATTTTTGGCCAATGGTTGGAAGGTAGAGTATGGGTCAGGGGAAACCTACCAAGTTAACCAATGTATGTTTGATCCTCACATTACTTTTACACAAGGAAAAATTAATTGGCATCTGTATGTGACATATTTGCATGCATTTGATATCAATCTAGGAGTTGACTAGTTGAAGATGCATAAGGATATTTTGAATTTTTAAGAGAGATGGGTAGAATTTATGGATGAGTCTAATCTAAGGGTTAGGATTTGTTGTGGTTGAAGTGTATTTAAACCACATTTATTGTTTGCAATGAACATAAAGAAATTTATTAGGAATAAGGGAATGGTCTTCATAGTTAAGATGAATAAGAAAGAAAAGATGAAAATGGAATCTAATCTCTTCCAAAAGCATCCAGTACTGGAAGAATTTAAAGATTTAGTTCATGAGGATCTACTTGGGTTACCTCCTCAGAGGGAATTTAATTTTTCAATTGAGTTGCTACCTAGAGTAGCACCTATAGCAAGGCAATGTATATGATGACTCCTATAGAGCTATAAGAGCTCAAAACACAACTTCAAGAATTATTGGAAAAAGGGATAATCGAGCCAACTGTGTCACCTTGGGGAGCTCCTATTTTGTTTGTTAAGAAGAAATATGATACCTTGAGGATGTGCATCTATTATCGAATTCTAAATAAGGTAACTGTTAAAAATAGCTATATGTTACCTATTGTTTTGACCAATTGAGAGGAGAAACCGCATTATCAAAAATAGACTTGAGTTATGGCTATCATCAGATGCGAATACAAGAAAAATATACTTCTAAAATGGTATTTAGAACAAGTTATGGATATTTTGAATTTACTATTCTACTTGTTTGTTTGACTAATACCCTAGTTGCATTAATGAATCTCATGAATAGTATTTTTAGATAGGAATTGGATTAGTTTGTGCTCATATTTTTTGATGACATAAGGAAATATTCTAGGAATAAGGAGGAACATGATTAGCATATGAGGACTATACTTGAGATTCTGAGAAACAATCAGCTTTATGGAAGTTATCAAAATGTAAGTTTTACACTCCTCAAGTATAGTATTTGGGATATATTGTCTCCGTAGAAGCGATTGTAGTAGATCCCAAGAAAATTGAAGCAATAATTTATTTGCCAACACCTACTAATGTGATAGAGGTGTATAGTTTTATGGGTATCATAGGGCATTATAGGCGATTCATTAAAGGATTTTAAATAATTGCCCAACCTATTACAAATCTACAAATGAAAGGTAAAGCCTTTAAGTAGATAGAACGATGTGAAGAAGATTTTCATTTTTTGAAAAATTATTTGAAAACTGTATCGACCTTGCAATGACCTGATCATAATAATTATTTTATAGTTTACACAGACTCATCAATTTAAGGGTTAGGGGGATTTTGATCCAAGATATTGTGGTTATTGCCTTTGATTCTAGGAAACTTAAAATCCACAAGGTAAATTATGTCACTCATTATTTGGACTTGGCAATGGTTGTTCATGCCCTAAAATTTTGGAGACATTATTCATTGATAAAACCATTTGAATTGAAAATAGATCATAAAAGTCTAAGGTATATATACTCACTCAACCCTTATTGAATGTTAGACAAAGGCATTGGATGGAATTGTTATCTGAGTATAATTTTGGTATTGAGTATATTAAGGGTAACGAAAATAATGTAGCATACACTTTGAGTAGAAGAGGGTGCATCACTGCAATGACAAAATGTCAATATCATCTGTTAGACCAAATTAATGTTTTGAAAGCAAAGGATAAATTTCACCAATATTGCAAAGTTTAGGATGAGCAAGAACCTAGAAAGGATACAAATTTTGTGATCAGAGATGATTTACTATTTTATAAGAATAGGTTGTAGTCCCAAGCTCAAGAGGATTGAATGAAATAATCCTTAAGCAGGTGCATAATATGCCTTATTTGGTGCACTCGAAAGGGACAAAAATGCATGAGAATTTGAGAAAATTTTATTTTTGGCTAGGTATGAAAAACGATATCACTAATTTTTTTTTTTTTAGCGAAAAACCCCTTGCAAAGCCACCTTGGTCTGAGAGACCACGAACAGGGGGGTACTACACCGTCAAAGTCACTTGGGGGTCGCACCCGACCCCTGCCCGCACCAACATTATCAATTGGATTTTAGATGCCCAATTCAGCTTTTTGGTAGGGTGGATATTTGAACCTGGGACCTCCCTTGGAGGATTGCCCTCTCCTCTCCAACTCACCTACAACACCTAGGTAACGATATCACTAATTATGTGGATATATTATTAGAGTGTTAAAAAGTGAAATCAGAACATCTACATTCAATTGGAAAGCTATACTCACATGAGATACATAAAAATGGCAAGTGGTATCAATCGATTTTATAGTGGGATTGCCTAAAACAAGGTTTAGGCATGATGCAATATTGGTAATTGTAAATAAGTTAACCAAGGTGGCATATTTTATACTAGGAAATGTGCAATATGGCATTCCTACAGTGGCAAGTAAGTTTTCTATGGAAGTGGTAAGATTACACGGTTTCCTAGAGGTCATAATATTTGGTAGAGACTCTCATTTTACCTTTGAATTTTTGTAAGTAATCCATGAGGTATTGGAAACCAAATTGAATATTAGTACTTCCTATCACCATGATACTGATGGGCAAACTGAAATAGTAAAGCGTGTATTGGAATATATGTTAATAATGTACTACATGGTTTAGCATACAAAGTGGGAAGACTACTTCTACCTAGTGGAGTTCACATATAATAACTATAGACACCAAAACAGCACCAATCCGATTATGTGACTGCAAACACTAATCGCTTTGACAAACATAGCCCCCAGGGCAGCCCTCAAAGGTCAAACAGTGGTCCTAACCACTTTCATAGCAATTTTTTAAGGTCAAGAGGCAATTTGGCATATTCAGGCACTTTGCTCAGTATTCGTCTCACCCAGGGACGAATTCAAAATGGAATCCGTATCACCCAGAGACGAATTCTGAATTCGTCTCTAGTAGGGATGAATTCTGGGTTTAACGAGCAAAAAGAAGAATGGTGCCAAGTGGCAGCCAAAGACAGTCAGTTGATGACTCCTGCCTTGCACGCGTGTGTGGGTGGGCAAATAGGCCGTTAGAGGACCTGTCACAAGGGCGATTATGAAAGCCCAAGTCATGGAGGACTCCCCTCCCTCATGGGAAGACATGATCGCCACATGGCACCTATGACCAACACATGGCGCTTATGCTTCCCTCTCAAAAGAGACCCCATGGGTCTATAAAATGTGGGACTTTTCTCACCCAAAATATATATTGGAGGCGATTTCAAGCAACGAAGTGCTGTCCGATTGATTACCCACTTGCATCCTTTTGATTCACATTCTCACATCCACTAATATCTTTTGCAAGGGAGGTTATTGGGTGGCTTTTGGAAGCGTGGATCCAACACAAATCCAACATTTGACCACCTTAAACCACCAATTTGTAGACATCCCAATCCTAAGAGGTTTTGGGCCCATCCCTAGTCGATTGGCGACAAAATCAAGTGCCAACGATGGGAGGCCCACTTGGGCACCCCCGCACTTTCTAAGTTTTATTCTAAAGCATTCTAGATTATTGGTTCATGCTACATTTTGTGTTATTCTATTTAGTGAATTCATAGCTTCAATTTCATAACATTTTGATCAGATTTTATCATGCCTTTTGTCGCTTTGTTGTCCTACTAACTTGCAGGTGGCGATATCAAATTCCTAAGGATAGAGGCCAAATTGGGAGAATCCGACCATCTAGGTCGTCCCAAAATGGCCCCAATTACATAACCCCTTTATTTGCAGGTGTTTTGGAGGTCTCAAGATTTGACATTGGAGCAGCATCACTTTGGATTTTCCAACACAGTAGAATTTGTCCCATCCAGGGACGAATTGCAGTCAGAATTCATCCTGCCCAGGGACGATTTCTAGTTGAATGCAGATTGGCTGACTGTTTCAATGGCAGTGGCCCTCTGGTGATGTCTTCTGTCTTCTGTCAGGTTTTCAGGCCATTTGAACTCACTTTGCTCACTGTTTCAGACAAATGTTTATATGCATCTTTTGGCGATTTTAGAGAATAGACACTTATTATTTGCAACAGGTTCTACTGACATCTTTGTTGTTTCTTTGTTCGCAAGAAGAGCAGCAGAGGTTAAGGACTCATCAACATCAGTGGCGGCATCGTCTTGGCCCTCCCATCTCAAGTGTGGGCACACAAAAAGAGGAACCTTAAGTCTCGATTGTAATCAAATTCTTTTAACACTCCTAGCCCCTGAAAAGGAAGGAGGCATCTTTGTAACAGAGATCAAGAGAGTTTAATGAAAGGGCTATGTTTTCTCCATTTTCTTATATCTCATTTCAATGCGTCTCTTTTGTTTCATGGATTCTACATTTCTAGGACTCAAGCGTATTTGAATTTGAATGCATCGCAATTAGTGTTTCCTTCACCCAAAATCTCATGCTTTCAGTGGCGATCACGGTGGGATCCATGGCTCCTAATTCAATATGAGAACCGTCCACCACGAGACCCTATCATGACATCAGTACCGAGGGAAGACCTTGTCTTCCTATTAGCACATAGGGCCGATCCATTCATACCCGTCCCTATAGAACCAGATCCGAAGCATAGGAAGCACCCAGAATGTTTGAGCTATAACACCCATGGTAATGGAGACCAAACTCATTTCATCCACATGATCTCCATTAACTTGACCGCACCCATTCACAATTCGGCTGATCAAGCATAGTCATTGCATCTAGACATAGATGCCATCGACTGGGATCGCGTCAATTCACCTTTATCACCATCATAGTACTGGCCTTTCGATGAAATGCCTCATTTTTCCCCAAGGACAACTCAGGATATTTTTCACGCTGAAGAGGGACCCGAGGTTCCAAACGCAGATTTAAACTCAGCTAATGATATCCATTTAATCCCGACTCCACATCAGTTGGAGGACGGATCCCACATGTCAGTCGAGGAAACGACTAACGTAGACATCGGCTTAGACCCAATGAATCCATAGATTATCAAGCTGGGGGTAAGCTTATCCCCTAAAGAGCAAGCCGACTACATTGCCCTTCTTAAAGAAAAGAAGGAGGTTTTTGCATGGTCATACCGATACATGCCGGGACTAGACCCGAAGCTAGTCACGCATAATTTAACGCTTGATCCGACAATCAAGCCCGTAAAGCAAAAACTATGAAAGATGCACCCAACAGTGGCCTTGATGGTCAAAGATGAATTGCAAAAGCTATTGGATGCACAGTTTGTCATCTACATGGATTATTCGCCATGGCTGTCCAACATGGTCCCCGTCAAGAAGCCCGATGGGAGGATTCGCATATGCACCAATTTTATGAGACCTAAACAAAGCGAGTCCTAAGGATGATTTCCCCTTTCCGAGCATTGACGCGTTGGTAGACACTACAACAGGTCACGAAATGCTCTCCCTAATGGATGGTTTCTTAGGATACAATCAAATTCGTATCAATCCTAAGGATCAACTCAAAAAGGCATTCACAACACCTTGGGGGACATTTTGTTATAAGGTCATGCATTTTGGCCTTAAAAATGCTGGCGCCACCTACCAACGGGCCATGACATACATCTTCCACGATTACATGCACAAAAATTTGGAAGACTACATGGATGATTTGTTAGCCAAGTCTCTCTTGCGCTCAAATCATATCAATGACTTAAAAAAGATTCTCGATCGCCTCATAGAGC
Organism: Wollemia nobilis; assembly: GCA_028583015.1. Lineage (NCBI taxonomy): Eukaryota > Viridiplantae > Streptophyta > Pinopsida > Araucariales > Araucariaceae > Wollemia > Wollemia nobilis. The sequence continues at coordinate 1,545,104 of JAQPPZ010017255.1, forward strand.
ATAAGGTTAGACTAAACCCCAAGAAGTGCATATTCAGTGTCACATCTAGAAAACTCTTGGGTTTTATAGTCTCAAAGTGAGGCATCGAAGTGGACCCAAACAAAGTCAAGGCAATCCTTGAAATGGCTCCCCCAACCACTATCAAGCAGCTCAGAAGTCTGCAAGGAAAGGTCACGTCGATTAAATGCTTCATAGCGCATTTATCTGACAAGTGCCGACCCATGACCAAATTATTGCACAAGGGGGTTACATTTCATTGGGATGACGAGTGCCAGTCAGCCTTTGATGAAATCAAACAATACTTGGCTTTGCCGCCATTATTGGCACCACCTAGACTAGGAGTGCTGTTCTACTTATACATCTCAGCTACTGAGGTGGCATTGGGCACCATGCTAGCCCAGAAGAATGAACTTCACAAGGAACAGGCTACTTATTATCTTAGCTGCACCCTAGACAGTTACGAACTTAACTATGCATACGTTGAGAAACTCTTCTTGGCAGTGGTGTTTGCTACAAAAAAGCTACGCCACTACATGCTGAGAAACAGTACGTATGTTGTGTCTAAGAAGAATCCATTGCGATACATGATGACTCATACTTATCATAGTAGTCGCACGACAAAATGAATCATGTTGTTGAAGGAATTTGACATAGAGTTTATTGGACAAAAATCTATCAAAGGACAAGTCATAGCCGATCAACTAGCAGAGGCTCCTCTTGAAGATGATCAGCCTCTAGTCATAGAACTACCCGATGATGGGGTCTTCCATGTCTCATAATCGCCAGATTCTGATGAGCCTGAGTCACAGGCCGACATAACCCTATTCTTTCATGGTTCTAAATGCGAGCAAGGTGGTGGCACGGGAATTGTATTCTTCACACCGTAGGGTGCTCCAATGCCCCTGTCATTTAAATTAAACTTCCAGTGCACCAACAATAATGCATAATATGAAGCCTTTCTCTTAGGTCTTCAGACAACAATCACCATGAACATCAAACGACTGAACATCTTTGGTGATTCGCTGTTAATAGTCAATCAAGTCAAAGGGGTATATCAATGCAAATGCCCAGTTTTGAAGGCCTATAAAGCCCTTGTGGACAAATTCCTAGCAAAACTTGAGTGGTATGACATCGAGGCACTCCCTCGATCATCGAATCATTTTATGGACACAATGGCCTCCTTGGGGTCACTAATCCCGCAAGACCTTTTCGGTAATATGACAACCATTCAAGTCAAAACCTTATCGCAATCCATGATGGAGCGTGCAAGCTCAGACTTGATGCCAGGAATCCACATGATCTAGATCAAACCATCCTTGGATAAGTTCTTTCGAATTCAAGATCATCTAAAACGTGCCAATTGGGGGTCCTTGTTTTCCCCTACTCCCATTAATAGCAATACAACGCTATTCTTGCAAGTTCTATCCCATTCAACATTTGTCAGGGAAGAACTTCAAAAGGGATTGGCTGTTCATACTGTCGAGGTTTTCGATCAACAGGACTGGTATTTAACTATTAGAGACTACCTCAAGTTAGGTAATCTTCCCCTTGGATTGACGCACGTCGCAAAACGAACATTCAAGCAGAAAGTAGCTAAGTATGTCTTGATAGGAGACATTTTGTATCGTCGTAGCTATGACAGAATACTTCTTTGTTGCTTGGACCAGGAAGAGTCCACTTGGGAAGTCGCCCAAGCGCACGACGGTACATGTGGTGGCCACTTTAGTGGTATGGCAATCGCAAAGCGCATTCTTTGCATGGGCTATTATTGGCCATCTTTAGAGAGATATTGCTGCACATATGTCAAGAAGTGCGTGAAGTGTCAACATCATGCCAATTTAATGCACGTACCTTCCCAAGCCTTACAGACAGTCCAGTCTGCTTGGCCATTTTCACAGTGGGGCTTCGATCTAATTGGAAAAATATCCCCTACATCATCAAGCCGTCACATGTTTATCATAACGGCCACAAAGTATTTTACCAAGTGGGTGGAAGCAATTCCTCTGACCTCTACGACAGGACCCCGCATTGTGGAGTTCATTTTGCATAACATCATATGTCGTTTTGGTATTCCATCCAAAATAATCTTGGATAATGGACCATCATTCAAGAACAAATATGTGAGTGCTTTGACCACAAAGTACAAGATTCAGCACAGTTTTTCAACACCCTATTATCCGCAGGCAAATGGGCAAGCAGAGGCGTCAAACAAAATGCTAGTTGCCATCCTTAAAAAGATGATCACAAACAGTCATAAGGATTGGCGCATACAAATCCCACTTGCCCTTTGGGCTTACCGCACTAGCGTTCGAATGCCAACTAGGGCAACTCCATTTTTGCTCGTGTATGTCTTAGAGGCAGTAATGCCTCTCAAGTTGGAAATTCCTTCCCTTCGCATATCACTGCAGGAGTTCATCGATGATGACACTACGCGGAAGGCCTGGTTAGACCAACTTACATTGCTTGACGAACGATGCGTGAATGCTCTCGAGCACTTACGTATCTATCAAGAGCGGCTTAAGAAAGCTCACAACATGAAAGTTCACGTAAGTGACTTTCGGGTTGGTGATTTGGTTTTGAAGGGAAACCAACAGAACTCTAATTTGCCGTCCCACCTAAGGGACAAGTTCACAACAAATTGGTTAGGTCCTTATGTGATTGATAGCAAAATAGGACCCAAGATGTACCGGCTAGCTTCCCTTGATGGTATCAAGGAAACAAAACCCTTGAATATCAGTCATTTACGACCATTTCATATATAAGAGAGCTATATCCCAGAAATGCTCCAAGGATTCCTGAAATCACTTGGTCAATCCAAAAAATGCTCCAAGGATTATCGCAATCGCTTGGTCAAAACCCAAAAAGCTCCAAGGATTATCGCAATCGCTTGGTCACCCAAAAAGCTCCAAGGATTATCGCAATCACTTGGTCACCCCAAAAAGCTCCAAGGATTATCGCAATCACTTGGTCAAAACCCAAAAAGCTCCAAGGATTATCGCAATCACTTGGTCAAAACCCAAAAAGCTCCAAGGATTATCGCAATCACTTGGTCACCAAAAAATCTCCAAGGATTATCGCAATCGCTTGGTCGAACCCAAAAAGCTCCAAGGATTATCGCAATCACTTGGTCACCCAAAAAGCTCCAAGGATTATCGCAATCACTTGGTCACCCAAAAAGCTCCAAGGATTATCGCAATCACTTGGTCACCCCAAAAAGCTCCAAGGATTATCACAATCACTTGGTCAAAACCCAAAAAGCTCCAAGGATTATCGCAATCACTTGGTCACCCAAAAAGCTCCAAGGATTATCACAATCACTTGGTCAAAACCCAAAAATCTCCAAGGATTATCGCAATCACTTGGTCAACCAAAAAGCTCCAAGTATTATCACAATCACTTGGTCACCCAAAAATCCCCAAGGATTATCGCAATCACTTGGTCACCCAAAAAGCTCCAAGGCTTATCGTAATCACTTGGTCACTCAAAAATCTCCAAGGATTATCGCAATTACTTGGTCAAAACCCAAAAATCTCCAAGGATTATCGCAATCACTTGGTCAAAACCCAAAAATCTCCAAGGATTATCGCAATCACTTGGTCACCCAAAAAGCTCCAAGTATTATCGCAATCACTTGGTCACCCAAAAAGCCCCAAGGATTATCGTAATCACTTGGTCACCCAAAAATCTCCAAGGATTATCTAAATCACTTGGTCAAAACCTAAAAGACTCCAAGGATTATCGCAATCACTTGGTCAAAACCTAAAACGCCCCAAGGATTATCGCAATCACTTGGTCACCAAAATGCTCCAAGGATGTCCACAATCACTTGGTCAAAAAAAATAAATAAATAATCAAAAACAACAAAAATTTACATCTCATTTCTAGGCATACTCACAATGATCAATCGAGAGCTCTTCTCACACCTCATATTCATATTCACAAAAATCAATCCATAAAAAATACAAAAATATGTAGCTGCATTAAGCATTGCATCCATACATTGCATATTTGTGGTCGTATAGGTCAAAGGCACCATAGGCTGTAATTGCTCTGATAGACCATCTTGTTCCACACTATTCCATTTTACAAAAACAACAAAAACACCATACATTGCTTTTAGCACACTAGAGTCTGTGGTCTTCTAATGTATCAAGAGTTTTCATGATTCAGTCATCATTTTGCTCTTTAGCTTCGTAATGTACCGAGTCAAACAGATTTTACGAAGGTAGAATCATACTTGAAATACACCTTGTTACGTAACATCCCAACACAAATTAAAACACATAAAACAATTCCTAATTCGTGTGAACGAAAGATGAAACCTTCATAGTAATACAAATCGCCACAAGTGAAACGGGTATCTTGCTCATCCCCCTGTGTGAATGACCCTAAGAATGCTGAGAGTTGGCAAAAGGACAAGCATCCTCCCTACCCAATTCCCTAAGAATCCCTAATTCTCACTAGTTGCAAAACATCAAAATTTTGCAAAATGTCAAAACTCAAAAATTTGACATCTTACAGTGCACAAAAGATAGTGATTTTCATCACTCCATATCCCCAATCCCTTGCTCAAAAGAAAAATGAATCAAAATAAACAGTGATCTTATCACTACAAACGAGCAAGTATCCCAATACAATTGAAGAAAAGAAGGGAGCTGAACTTGAATCCCTAGAACTCTCAGCATTCTAACAGGTCATGAAGCAAGCCGCAGTTCCGGTCTGGTTGATAGCCTATCGGTAACTGGCGGTAAACTTCTCGCATGACGATATATCTGTCACATTAACTTGCGTACAGATCAATGTTTGCATGTGGATGAGCTAGTTTATGGCACCCTGGATAACACCGCAAATTCATCTAACTGAATACAACAAAGGAATTCGTGGAGCTAATTAGGTGATCCTTAGTATAGGTTCGGTTGAAAGCCCATATGGCACTGGTGGTATCCTGACAAATACCACATAAATGAACTCAATTGCACACACAGGGATGTGAAATAGCTTGGTCAAAAATAGGTCTGATTCATACCTTGTTTAAAAGTCTTGTAAGATAAAGTATAGTCATGGCTAGTGAGTTAAAACTGTATGAATCTCAGAAAACCTTAGCTACATTTCTAAACCAACTGTGCTGCTTTTTCATTCTTACAATACCATCAAAAAATACAAAAAAATAAAACCACATGTATACATACAAGAGTCATACATCATAGCAATCGCCTAAAAGCGAAATAAAGAGCATCTTAAATAGAATATGGTGCCATAACCAATCATCACAAAATTCCATTCATCCATTTTGCATATCACACAAAAATCAAAAACATTTGCATTCATCATAACATATGCATTTATCAAAATAAATAAACATGCATAAATCCATAGTCATTAGCCATCATGCATAACAAAAATCAAATCATCACATGTACAAAACAAACTAAAATCGGTATATATATATATATATATATCATCAAAAAAATGCTCGCAGGCTACAAAATTGGTCCTTAGACCTCAAAATCATATAACAAAACCCAACCTAAGGCATCGACCACCATGATCACGCAGGATCGGTGCGACGAGAACTACCCCCCGTGGTGTGGGTCCTATGGGACCCTGCAGGGCGGCTACTACTAGCCCCCGCATCATGCCTGCTATCGCCTCCGTCATCTAATCGCCGGTGACGAGATGATGCTGACTGCTCAGTCGCACTATCCCTCATTTGTCGTGAATATCCACTGACCGAGGGCTCAGGTAGCCGCCCACCAAGGCGGATGACCTCCCTCTCCAAGTCTAACCGATGTTGAAACCACTCTGCCTCCCACCGATGGTAGTAAGATACCGCATCATCACGCTATGCCAAAACCCTATCCCGCTTTACTATCTGAGCCCGCAAGAGATCCCTCTCCCGAAGTGCATCCCCCAACTCTAGATCCCGCACCCGCAACAGCTCTGTCAGTCGTGCATTATCAGCGCGTAACACAGAATCCATATCCTTCGTATCCGCCTGAAGTATAGGACCCTCCAAAATAGTAGCCTGCTCTGGCTCCCACTACCCCTCCAGGTCTTGCATGTTCTGCTGATCCGGAACTCCCAACTCTACATCCTAATTCCCCACACCAACCATGTCCACGTCATCCAATGGGACTCACCAATCATCTCTTGCTGCCTCAGCACCCTCCACTGCCACCTCTATGCCTCCCAATGGCCCCTCTCCTCTCCATCGCCGTAGTACCCACCACGAGTCATACTCAGTGGTAGTCTCGACGTCATCCATGTCCGGGACGTCAATCACCACGTATGACTCCTCACCCAATGGCATGATGACCGGTCGATCAAGATCCCTCTCATCTCCTTGATGCTGATAGACCATGGGCTCACCAGGAAACCCCTGGCGCAACCCAAACTATCATGTAACCCGACCATAGGAGAAGAACTCATGCTCGATCCCGTGTCGCCCGATCAACCACCGCTCCCTGCATACACATCGAAGCCACTCTCTAGCCTTCGACCAGGCTGGACAGTCTTGATAAGGGTGCCAAATCACCTCACCTAGAGTAAGCCGAGAGAAGGCATCACTATAGTGCTCTATAGCACCTGCCCATCGTCGACTCTGCCCCTGCTCCGCAGACCATCGTGACAAAACTACATAGTCTATATCCACATCATCCATCGCCACTCGAATCATCCATGGTAACCCGGTTGGCCTCTCAACTGCTATGTGCTGCCAACCCCAACACTACAACAGATAACTGCAGCTAACCCCCTTCCGCTTTCGACGGTGGACCCCATACAGCTCCCCGTAGAGCTGTGCCAAAAATGTTTGTCCCCATCTCAAAATTAGTGGTGCCTCTATCGGGAACTCTACCAACTGCCATACCAAATCAAGTAGGTTCCACGGGAACCTTGTGCCTGACGAGTCAGGTAGTAGCATGTTAGAAATAAGGCCCATCAAGAATGCATGCCTCACTCCTAACACCCCCCTCTCCTGCCACCATCCAACCAAAATCCCCCCAACCTGGAAGTCCACCTCGGCCATCTCCACTAGATTTGCCACACCCAACCGCTCCCCATGCCCGAAACATCTCTTAAGTATAGCAGTCTGCTGATCAAACGATGATGTCCTAATAGGCAGTCCATCTATCGAAATTCGAAGCAGCCGATAGACATCCTCCAGAGTCACGATCATCTCCCCTATCAGGAGATGGAACATGTTGGTCCGCGGATCCCAAAGTTTGATCAGGGCCGTCAGATAGGCCTGATCTGGGACCACAGGCTCCAGTCAAGCCACCTGCTTGAGCCCAAGGGCATCAAGCCATTCCTAGTCATCATCAGTCAGTGCCAACCGTGCCTCGGTAAATGCAGCAGGTACACGGTACCGGATCCTAACCTGCAAAAGAAAATAATTCAACCAAAAAAAAAAAATCATTAAAATCATAGCAAAAAAATATATATATATTAAAAGCATGGAAATAACTGTACATCAAAAACAGTGCAAAATTCAAATAAAAATCAAATTTTCAGTTCTAGGGTTTCTAATCCTAACTGATTAATTTACATATAAAAATTCAAAATTTAAACAAATTATTAATTCAAGGGTTACAAAATCTTAACTGATAAATTTCAAAAAAAAAAAAGGAAAATGTTAAGGTTTCTAATCTTAACTGATTAATTCAAAAACAACATAAAAAAAAAATTCAAAAACACAAAAATTACATCTTAGGGTTTTACGTTCCGTTAACCTAAGGTTTAGTCGTAAATAAAAATCTTTACCTAGATTTTACGTTACGTTTAATTGTACATTAAGTCTTAGTTGTCTTCAATGCAGTTTAAAGGTTTAAATTTTAAAAATTTAGAAAAACATCATCACAAAAATAATTAAATAAAAAAAAGTTGCAATCTTAACCAAAAATAAACTCTAGGGAGCACTTACGGGTTTCGCTTCGGCTCCGTCGCTCGAACCAGTTTTTCCAATCATAATGGCAGGGAAAATTTCAGCAGCGCTTCTCTTCGCAGATTTACCTCCTCCTTCCAGAGCTCCAAAATTGCAAAAAAAATTGACACAAATGAGCCCAAATTCAAGTTTTGGCCCTTAAATAGGCCTTTTGAGATAGAATTCATCCTCGACTGGGACGAGCGCTCTGGTTAGCACTCATCCCACCCAGGGACGAATTCTATAGCTGGAATTCGTCCCACCCTGGGACGAATTTAGGCTAGAACTTCAAAAACATCAAAAAATGATCAAAAATGCACTAAAAACAGACAATAAAATTTGCCTGATAAGAGTGCTGCTGCACCTGACATGAAGGGCATAAAAAATAGACATTTGAGTCACAAATTATCACTATCCTATTCCCTAAGAAGGCTACCATAGTCGGACCGCTCCACGGGAAGACAGATTTCCGATAATTTATTCCCCAAATGAAGTCACAAAAAACAACAAAAACAATAAAAATGCAACACAAACAACAATAAGCATTGTCGGACACAAGTGCTCTTGCACTTAACCTCTGGGCAAAGAAATTTGATGTCGAGGTTCAAATTCTCACTCTCCTACTTCCCCAAGAAGGCTACCATAGCCGGACCGCTCCACTGGAAGATGGGTTTTCAATGATTTCACCCCATTACGACATCACCAAAAGGGTTAACACCCACCAAAAATAGGGCCAAATGTTGGAAAAATTGCACATGGCTAACGGTAAACCCTCTAAATGCCCCCATGCACAAGTCATCTTGGGTCAAGCGACTCGTCACTTTTTTCACGAAGGTCATTCTCTCATCGATTCGTCGCTTGAGGGGGTAGTCACACTTAGTCACCAATCAACAATCACACACCCAATTAAGGAAAATGACATGCATTCAAAGAATCATTGACAAAGACAATTACACTCCTGCTTGGGGTAGTAAACAAGCAACAATCAAATTGATCAAACACTTGGCATTTCGTGAATCATGAACACAAGGTTCCCTTGAGGATAAAAGGTTGCGCCCTTTGCCTAATCATGACTGATCAATGTCCAAGCTCAAGTCACACCTCACCAAAATAGGTTAACACTTGAAATCAAACTCCTTAAGCTCGTCAAAAGCAAGGATTCAAGAATGCATGCCCTTTCCATTCTTGGGGCATCAAAAGTTGGTTAGGTTACCAAGAAACCCTAATCATTAGTGCTTTGGTTTTCTATTTTTGCTCGGCGTTGTGCTATGCACAGTGCATCCCAAAAAGGGGCATCTGTAGACACCAAAACAACACCAATCCGATTATGTGACTGCAAACACTGATTGCTTTGACAAACATAGCCCCCAGGGCAGCCCTCAGAGGTCAAACAGTGGTCCTAACCACTTTCATAGCAATTTTGTAAGGTCAAGAGGCAATTTGGCATATTCAGGCACTTTGCTCAGTATTCCTCTCACCCAGGGATGAATTCAAAATGGAATCCATCTCACCCAGAGACGAATTCTGAATTCGTCTCTGGTAGGGATGAATTCTGGGTTTAACGGGCAAAAATAAGAATGGTGCCAAGTGGCAGCCAAAGACAGTCAGTTGATGAATCCTGCCTCGCACGCGTGTGTGGGTGGGCAAATAGGCCATTAGAGGACTGTCACAAGGGCAGTTATAAAAGCCCAAGTCATGGAGGATTCCCCTCCCTCATGGGAAGACATGACCGCCACATGGCACCTATGACCAACACATGGCGCTTATGCTTCCCTCTATAAAATGTGGGACTTTTCTCACCCAAAATATAAATTGGAGGCGATTTCAAGCAACGAAGTGCTATCCGATTGATTACCCACTTGCATCATTTTGATTCACCTTCTCACATCCACTAATCTCTTTTGCAAGGGATGTTATTGGGTGGCTTTTGGAAGCGTGGATCCAACCCAAATCCAAAATTTGACCACCTTACACCACCAATTTGTAGACATCCCAATCCTAAGAGGTTTTGGGCCCATCCCTAGTGGATTGGTGCCGAAATCAAGTGCCAACGGTGGGAGGCCCACTTGGGCACCCCCGCACTTTCCAAGTTTTATTCTAAAGCATTCTAGATTATTGGTTCATGCTACATTTTGTGTTATTCTGTTTAGTGAATTCATAGCTTCAATTTCATAACATTTTGATCAGATTTTATCACGTCTTTTGTCGCTTTGTTGTCCTACTAACTTGCAGGTGGCGATATCGAATTCTTGAGGATAGAGGCCAAATTGGGAGAATCCGACCATCTGGGTCGTCCCAAAATGGCCCCAATTACATAACCCCTCTATTTGCAGGTGTTTTGGAGGTCTCGAGATTCAAAATTGGAGCAGCATCACTTCGGCTTTTCCAACACAGTAGAATTCGTCCCACCCAGGGACGAATTGCAGTCAGAATTCATCCTGCCTAGGGACGATTTCCAGTTGAAGGCATATTGGCCGACTGTTTCAATGGAAGTGGCCCTCTGGTGATGTCTTCTATCTTCTGTCAGGTTTTCAGGCCATTTGGACTCACTTTGCTCACTGTTTTAGACAAATGTTTATATGCATCTTTTGGCGATTTTAGAGAATAGACACTTCTTATTTGCAGCAGGTGCTACTGACATCTTTGTTGTTTCTTTGTTCGCAAGAAGAGCAGCAGAGGTTAAGGACTCATCAACATCAATGGCAGCATCGTCTTGGCTTGCCCATCTCAAGTGTGGGCATGCGGAAAGAGGAACCTTAAGTCTCGATTGTAATCAAATTCTTTTAACGCTCCTAGCCCCTGAAAAGGGAGGAGGCGTCTTTGTAACAAAGATCAAGAGAGTTTAATGAAAGGGATGTGTTTTCTCCATTTTCTTGTATCTCATTTCAATGCGTCTCTTTCGTTTCATGCATTCTACATTTCTAGGACTTAAGCGTATTTGAATTTGAATGCATCGCAATTAGTGTTTCCTTCGCCCGAAATCTCGTGCTTTCAATAACAATCATCATGCATTGCTAGGTATTGCACATTTCAAATACCTATATGGAAGAAGGTATTGAAATCCCTTGTCTTGGGATAATATGAAGAATCATGTAGTGATTAGACCAAAAATGATAAAATAAATGGAAGAACAATTGAATAGAATTTAGTAAAAGTTGAAATAGGTCACAGATCGCCAAAAGAGCTACACAAACCTAAAAAGGATGCCAAGGGTATATTCTATGGGAGATAGGGTATTCTTAAGGGTGAAATCAAATAAAAATTCTATAAAATATTTTGAACTAGACTCCAAATATGTAGGTCTATTTGAAATTGTGGCCAGGATAAGCATTGTTGCTTACAAACTTACTCTACCACAAAGCCTATGCAAAATTCACAATGTCTTCCATGTGTCCCTCTTTAGAAAATATTTTTCTAATCTCACTCACGTCTTGTATGTGTTTAAATTATAGATTATTGATCCACTAAAAATTTAAATTCGACATATTTGCATACTTATTTTTAGAACCAAGTATTTGAGGAAGAGAAATATAGAGCAATGTCGGGTCTAGTGTGACCACTACTTAGATAGAAACACCATGTGGGAGGATGTGGTAGATATGCAGTAGCAGTTTCCCTATCTACTTGAGTAGATTTAGATTTTATTTTTAAAATTTCATGTGATTTGATGATATATGTATATTTGTAAACATATATGAGATTGGATACTGAGTAGAGTAGATTATTTTGGTTTGAGTTACTGAGTAGAGTAGCTCATATGTGATTTGTATTACTTAAGTAAAGTGGTTTTGAACATGTGATAGTATATGTTTTGAATAAATACAATATGACATGTTATATGATTTAGATATATGCCAAATGAGAGTAATTGTGATTCTATGATGATTATGATGAATGGGATATTATATGTGAAATAGAAACAATGAATTTATTTGATTACTTTGGCATTTATTAAATATTTATGCAAGATATTTTTTTGTTTAATTTTGTATAAAACACAAGGATTGTGTTTATCCTAAGTGGTGGAGGATGTAACAACCTTTCCAATACCAAATGATAAAGGCCATAATATTTCACTCAAATTAACCATTAGAATAAATAAAGAATTATACAAGGGGTGAGAAAGTATAATATGAAATTTTAAACTCATAAGGGATTAAAGCTATAAATGAAGTCATGGAAGAATTTCTAAAACATAAGAGGTAGAATAATCCATATTATTCTATTTAGGTTATCTTCATTTTCATAGTTATTATAAAATCCTCTCTTACAATAGAAATAAAAGTAGTGTAGAAGATATCCCTTGCACTTAGGGTTTTGAGAGTAGCATATTAAGTAAATGGGGATGGAGGATATTCATACCAATTTAGGATATTTAGTATAACGTAATAATTTAATTACTATAGAGTAATATCTATGTGCTTTAGGGTTTATACAGAAACATAAAGAAAGTATTTTGAGTTTATTCCTTGCACTTTAGATCCTTTAGAACAAGACAAGCATATAGATGATAAGTCTCATTATGAATAGTATGGAAAAATAATATAGATTTATGAATATTAAATTTTTGAAGGAAATAAAAATAGAGAGGAAGGTCCAAGAATAAAAAACAAAGAGAAAATTAAATTAATAAAAATATTAATATGGGAAAATAAAATTAAATATCACATGTGTTATAAAATGTGGGGCTATACCTACAAACAAAAATAAAAAGCAATGATGAAAATGATATCTTGGAATATTATTGGAATGAATAAGGCCCCTAAGGAAATATATATTACATGATGAAAAGGTTGTTATAGCTAAAACATATATAAAGAAGGAAACTAGGTAGGAGATATTTTACAAATGGGTGTTTATGCTTATCTTAGCAAGATTAAAACTTAGAAGGTAATAGGCCAAGTAATATTTTATTCATAATGAAAATAATATCAAAGATTTTATTTTGTAGTTTGTGGAAGATAAAGAATATCTTTCATAGAAAAGCAAATGAAGAACATCCTTGATAAAAATACAAGTTGGATATGGCTTAATTAACCTGATACCAATGTAATATTTTATTATTTTTTGGGAATTAAAAAAAAAAACAAATTATACTCTTAGATATTCATTAAATAAAGATTAAAATATTTGGTATAATATATACAAGGAAAAAAATACTTTTAACCAAGAAAGATTTGGTATAATACATATAAGGAAACAAAATAATTGGTTTGATATATATTTATTTCGTAGATGAGGTAAAAACATAATGAAACAAACTTGATTCTAAATCAACAAAATATTCAACTTAGACAAAGTTTTATAAGCTTATCTAAAATATGAAGACATGTGACCTACAATAAAGTGTTTGAGATTTTTTTTTTTTTTGGAAAAAAATAATTGAAAAGTAGGGTTTTAAAAGGGTTTTCATTTCCCTTTTACATAAAATTAGTCACATTAAGCTATTAATATATATAACCTATTAGGCTATTTGGTGTTTCCCAATTTTGAACCTAGGTATGGGTTACGTCATCCATAATACCCAACCATTTAACCATGGCCTTGTTGACTATGTTTGAGACTTAATATTTCAAAGAAGTAAACATATTAAAATAACATGAAGTACTTCGATATTTTTATGAAAGAAAGTTTTAAAGAACTGGTAGAACATATATAAGAAAAAAATATGTTTTTGAAAAATTTCATTAAGCATAATTTCATAGATGAGGCAAGAAAATATTGAAACAACCTTAATTCTAGAAAGTTTTAAAATATTTTCTTAAGTCTAACAAAGGAAAAAAAAGATAATTAAAATCCAAAATAAAGGAAAGATATCCATAAAATACATTACTAGAATATAAAAAATTACAATGAGAAATTAAATTTTCAATTAAAGAACCAAAATTTCATAAGATACATTATATATAGATAATATTCTTTAGAAAATGATGAAAATTTATTTGAAAATAAATTATAATTGATTATTTCTTACAAAATGTTTAGAAGCAATATCAAGAATGTTGACAAGTCAATTACAACTAACTTTATAACAAGAAAAACATTAGGAAGATCCTTGATAGTATTCATAAAATACATAAAAATGTTATATTATCAATGAAAAGCATATTAATAAATTTAACCTTATGGGAATCCTAATAATTAAATTCATTATTGTTAAAAAATAGTCTAGCATTATTGGCATTACCTTAAAAAGACAAAAAAAAAATATCTCTTATAAGATGGCCATATATTTCAAATTTTTTTTTAATTCTGGGTAGTGTGATAAACCCCTATGACTGATGCATAGGGCTGAGTAGTATCCTACCAACCATTACCCCTCGTAAATTCAATATATACACTTATCAATAGGGAATTTAACACACATCCATACACACACACACCCTCACACACTCACCCACATCGCCATGACCCCTAGAAAAGTCAAGATCTACACTTATCAATAGGGAATTTAACACACATCCATACACACACCCCCCACACACTCACCCACATCGTATTTTGAATCTTGAAACTTTTAAAGAAGAGCCAAAGCTCGAACCATTGTGTTGTCCTTCCTGGGACCATATATTTCAATTTTTAAAACATATTCATAAATTCAAAATCAAAATAAATTCTCCCAAAATTTCTAATCAATTTTTACTTCTTTCAAGATTGATCTCACACTATCCCCATTCAATAAGGCAATATTCTCATAGTTTGCAATATTCATATAATCATATATATTCTTATGCTTTAGGGAAAAATGAATATTTTGAAACTTTTAGTAAGAAAACTTATAAAGAATCAAATAAAAAGGAAGTTTTTTTTTTTTTGGCTATTTAGTAATTCTACTTATAATTTAAGGATCATTTTTTTTTAATTGGGTGCATACATAGTAACATAGCTATTATCTTTTAATATTGCTTGTAATACCTTGACATTGTAAGATTCTATGAACACATCATACCTTAATAACCTTCTGATTTTAGATTTTTAAATAATAATTTATTATTTAATATGTTTTATATAATATCTACTTCTTGTTGCAAAGTTACTAACATTTTAAATCTATGTCCCACATCCTTCTATAGGGGTATTAGTCTTAAATATTATAAATGAGGATGGACTCAGAACCTAAGTTTAAAAAGTTGAGAACTTCATAACAAGTACATAAATATATATATAGTTTGTGGGAAACACCCCAAATGAGATGTCATTTTTGGGTAAGTCTCAAGGAGGCAAGGGTATATATTCTACCAAAAATGCTCAGGGCTCGCACATGGTCTGTTAGCTTTTGATGCAATATGCAATTGGAGATAACAATCACAAGATGCAAAAATAATATGAAAGAACGTAAATCTATGAGATGACTAAAATATGCTATAAATAGAAATGATGGAAATAAATACAATGTAGCTATGGAGTAAATGAACACTCCCATGAATAATTCTACCAAACTATATTGCATTCATCTCCAATATGGGTGACTATATCTAAGCTATGCTCTATGATGTTGTATGTGATGCTTTATGTTCTATGACAATGAGGCCATTATATAGGAATATAAGCTCCTTCACCAATAATCTATCTAGTTGTGCAAGGGATAACTTGCACATGTACATCTTGCACATTAACACTTGTGCATTTATTACATTGCATGAAGAAACTAGGTAAATTCCCCCTAATGTAATCTAATATCCTAAGTATGTACTTTGGTAGGTACATTTACATGACCCAAATGATGTATTATAATCTATTTCTAACACCCCCTGTATTACATTATTTGGGTATTGAAGACTTTAGTCTTCAATGTGGATCTTCTTCCATTGGATGATCTTGAGATTCAAATTCTTCTTTTCTATTTTTCGTAACCTGTTCAACAAGTAGTTAGTGTCTTCATGATAGTAGTTATTGTCTTCGTAACTTGTCATTCTTGCTAAAAGAGCTTTCACTTCATAATCATCTATATATCCTTTCAGTTCTTCAATTCCTTCTATCCTCTAAGCTAGATGTCCTTTTTTATTTCTTTTATGATACTCCAATTGGGAATAATTGATTGGACGTTAAAAATATTGCTGATGAGGATTTTGATATAGTTGTGGCTGAAATTGATTCCCATTGTTCATCTAATTTCCTCAAATCTGATTTTTGGTATTGAATCTGCAATAGCTTGTACTATGGCCTTTTTTTTTGCATATCTGACAATACCTATTGTACCATGGTTTTCATTCTTTTTATGATGAAGCAATATTTCCCTTTGGGTTATCTTTAGATGAAAATGCAATGTTAGTCATTTCATCATTAATTGTATTTTCCACCTCATATTTCTGTAAAATATTTACTAAGTCATCAAAAGAGGTATCTTAGGACTTGTAAATATGTTACCAAATGCTTGTAGCCTTCTAGAAGTGCTCTCATGGTTACTTGAGTAAGAATTTCATCCTTAACTATTTCTTGTAAGGTTAGTAATTTCCCTTTAATATATGCTACCTTCCATAGGAATAATTCTATGCTTTCTCCACTATTCATTTTTACTTAGTGAAGTTGAGTTTCAATTTTTAAAATAGTTACCTTATTATTTAATTCAAATATTTTCCCTAGGCTTGTCCATGCACCTGAAGATATTTTTTTAAACTTATATAGGGTTGTATCTCATCAGTGATAGCAAAGGTTGTTATCATTAGAGCCTTTTAATCATTTTCCTCAAACTTTAGGATTTCAATATCACCTATGGCAGGTTTTTGTAATTTCCGTTTTATAATATTCCAAAAAATTTCATATACCAAGATTGCTTTCACTTTATTCTTCTAGGAGAAATAATTAGGACCTTTGATTAATTGAGATTCTGTAAGGAAGAATTAATTTGATGCCATTTAAATTTCCTAATATCAATTCTTATGTCTCCTTAGGGATATAATTTAGTGCTCTTGAAAAGATAGTTCAATTTTTGGTTGATTTTTGTAAAGTTTTGGAAATATTATAAATCAACTTTTGTTATCTCTTATTGTTCCTTTTGAACTAAGCACTTTTCCAATTTGAAGAGGTTTTACTGTTGGATTTCTATTGTCCTTTTTTTGATGTTTTTTGAGACAAGAATATAAATTTCCAACCTTAGCAAAAATATTTAATAACCTCCTAGATATCCCTTATGGATTTTAATTGTAGAGTATATAATTTCCAATAAGTCAATTTGATGTAGTAACCCTTATAACTCCTTAAATTTTTGAAAAATTAGACCATAATAATATTTGAAAATATTTTATTAATAATTTCCAATAGAAGTCCTTATTGCTGCTATGTTTAATATTGTAAATATTATATTGATATGATATATTATTCTCCTTTAATATATAGATTTCAATATAGTTATATTCATATAAATTTATCCTTACAACTCCCAAGAAATGAAAGCATATTATGGTGGGAATAAACCTTCCCTTTTTATCATTCAATAGTTTATGTCATTTTCATTGTGCATGTGCTACAATATAGACATTTCTTCTTTGTCTATTACTCCAATGATATTACTTGGAACCATCATGGTATTTGAAATTCCAAATGTGGCACCGTTATTGTCTTCCTTTGACCTTCCTTGACTAGAGCATTGAATGCTCTTTCTCATCTTGCTTCCACACTACCACTAAGCCCTGTGTGTGCAAACACTGAACGTAAATGCTTGTTGAATACCTTGGTTGTTGATGCTCTTAAAATGGAGTATAATCAAGAGGTTATAAGAGAGGAGATCACTTGAAGAAAATTCTATTGAGAAGTCAATTCAAGAGGAGTAGCAGTCAAAATATTGAATAAGTAATTGACAACAATAGAGTTCATGTCATCCCAAGTGTATACAACATATTTAGAATCATATTTTAGGGAAGAAATAAATTTGTGAGATCTTTGAGATAGAAGACATTTGTGGAAGAAATTTGTGTTTCGATCTCCTTTAAGCCATTGAATTATATATTTTTTCTTCCATAAGAGTTGCCATTTTTCCATTCCTCTAACTAAGTTGTGAGTCTAATTTCATTTGTACTTTTACTCTCTGTGATGCCATATAAATAAATTTTCTTATTAAAAATATCAATTTTAGCAATAACTTCATGTTCTTTTGTCAAACATCACCAAACTCCTTCTATTTCTAAGTCTTGATTTTGCATTTAATGTATTGAAACCTTTTGGAAAAATGGAACATCTTAGTTCCATACCTTGGTTTACCTTCCTTCCACCATTGTTGTACTTGAGGTCTTAAGGAACTGTATCTAAGCTATATTAACTAAAATAAAAAATGAAATAAACTCACATTGGTTTTCCGCATTTCCACCATGATTGGCCAGTGATTCGAACCAACATTATTAAGAGTTTTCACTTTAGGAATGTGACAATGGATTAATAAATGGTAATAGATTAGGAACTTGTCCAATATATCCATATACAAGGTAAGCCTTGCCTTTTGTTAGACCAATTTCTAATGCCATTAAGTCATAAGGCCATTATCCGACTAGATTTTCACAAGATGAAGGTTTGCAATATATTCACTCATGAGATTAGTGTTCCTATAAAAATTTCTATTTCCCTCTATTTTTTCATCCAGAGAGATGGTGGTATTAAAATATCCCCTGATCAAGATTCAATATTAAATAAAATGAGAGATAATATAAGTTATATCCTTCTATTGTCTTCTCTTTTCCTCCAAATTAGTCGAAGCATAAACAATTATGTAGAGCATAATTTGGTTGGAATATCTACTTTGAATAGCTATAGCCAAAATACCCCAAATCCCAACCATATGATGAATAAATACCTCTTTAGGGTCCCAAAGGTAAGCATAGTCACCTGAAGTCCCCTAGGAATTGAGGGAAACAACTTTTCCAACTGGTGAAATTTTAGTAGCAATTGATTCCATATCCTCTACTGACATATTCATTTCTTGAAGGAAAACAAGATGTGGATGGTTTCTCTGAACTATTCTTCCAATTTAATTTTGTTTTGAAAGACTTCCTTTGAGTCCTCTAATATTCCAATTTTGGAGATAAGAGATATCCATTGATATATTGAAGAACTTGACAAGAATAAAATTTCCATATAAGCCTTGATACAGAAGAAAAAACCATAGAATCCTTGATCTAGAATAAAAGGCTATATAACACTTGATCTAGAAGAAAAGGCCATAGAAGCATTGCTCTAGAAGAAAAGGCTATAGAAGACTTGATATTGAATAACATGCCATAGAAGCCTTGATATTTAAATAGTCCACATATACCTTTATCCTAAATAATATTCCATAAGAGAGTATCTAATTCAAATGTAGATTTCAGTACTAATATTATTGTTGTAGGTAAATAAGATCCAGTAAGTCAGGAAAGCATCCTACAAGTTAGGAAGAAAAGCCTCTTTAGAGTCAATTCAGTACCTAACGAAAAATATATCAGGAGGAGATCTCATTGAAGAAATTCTAGACTAGGAAGAATAATAAGGACTAGGAGAGTCCTGCTTGAATCTGGAAGCAATATAATCTAAGATATAGGAAAATATATCAAGGCCAACACATCCAGAAGTAGAATTTTGAAGATAAGGTCTAAAAAAAACCAAAAGAAGCTACAATATCAAAGACCTTAACAAGGTCTCAATGAGCATCCAGTAAAAGACTATAAGAGACTTGCTAAATAAATCATCAAAGGATAAACCACTAGAGAAATCCACTATCAAGTAGAAGCTCCTAATAGTGAAGGACTTTGGATAATTATCACCATACAACAACAAGACCAAGAGGAGGATAATTTGGCAAGGTGTGCCAAATTTGAGCAAAAGAAAAATCCAATGAAGACCTCAAGATATTTAGAATATTGATAATTAATATCCTGCTTGAAGTCAAAATTCAACAAGAAGGATTTACGGTAGAAGAGGCTTATCAAATCTAGGATATTTGAATACTACCTCCTAAAACAAGATGTCACTACTTCAAATATACAAACTTCTCCAAATCTACAACAAAAGGAGAAGATTACAAGAGGAGATCAAAGTCACCCAATCCTAGGCTCGTGAAAGAAATTTTAAGACCATCAATTTGGTGAAGAAGGAGTTGTTCAAAATAGTCTACAAAGAGCTGCAATATCCTACTCAAGGCAACAACTTGGTGATCTTAGGCACCAAGATCTACATCCTCTAAGGGATCTACAAAAGCATTCAAAAAAAGGTAAGCAACTATCAGTGCAAGTAGATTCAATAGTTGGATCACTTATCAGATTTATTAAAGCACCTTAATTTTTATTAAATTTGCAAAAAGGAGATTTGTATTACAATATTCAAGTGTACAAAAATAAAGGTTATTTTTAAGATTCATTTTCACACTAGGAATTGATTAGATTTTAGAATTTCAATAATCTATCAACTAGCCTATTATCTACTTTGGAAAGCAAAAGAAGACTATCTCCTAATATCTTATGAGAAATTTATATAATAATTCTTGAAGGTTCATTTCATATTATTCTTTATTAGTTGCAGTGAATTGATTAAGTGCATTTTATTGAGAGTAGATTGGAGTGACAAGGTGTAGTATGTTAGTGCATTAAAAGTAGAATTTGTTAGATTCATTTGCACTATTATTACTCTCAAAAGAAATTAGTTTTATGATTTTAAATAAAGGCTAAAAAATCTAATTTGGATCAAGTGTCTAAACACACTCTTAAAGAACAAAAACTTGCAACTCATAGTGGCCAATAGAATCCACTGAAATTGGTTAGTACAAGCAAAGAAAAGCTAACCAAAAAGAAATTTCAAATATTGAGACTTGGTGAGTCTCAAATCCAAAGCACTTAGGGTTAGTGCAGCTAAAACAAAGATAATGTTCTACAATATTTAAAATTCTTGGATTCACCATCAATCATCCAAGCAATAAGGGTAAGGATTCTAGACAAAGAGACATCCTTAAATCCTTATTTTCACTCATTAATTTGCTACAAAAATAAGAATCTCATACCTTCAAAAGAGGGCAAGAAAAGTTGCAATAAAAATGTTCTATATACATGTAAATGTTACATGGTATTGCACTTCTACAATACATCAAACGTAGGTAAAGGAGCATATTTAAAGGTACCACAATAGGTACAAGAGGTACAGGGAAAAAGATAGCCAAAATAAGGGCCAAAGGATTGAGTTTTCTCCAACAATGAAAGGGTATTCTCTCCAAGAATTAATCTGCAAGACAAATAAAGCTTTTATGTAAATGAAAAAAAGACTACCAAAGTTATTTACGTAATCCAAAGGAAATATATCACAAATATTTACATAAACCATAGCAAGGATAAGAAGCTATTTATGTAAAAAAAAGGGATAGAGCACATCCAACCATAAAATATGTCAAGGTTCACCTCTATCAACGTGAACAGGGAGCACAACAAAGGTATAAGAACAAAGAAGAAGAGTAGATGCTACATTGGGAATAACATCAATACACAGTAGCAAAAGAGCTACCTCATCCTCGTTTGAAGATCCACGGTGGCTCACAAATTACCTACAAAAGAGAATACGTTGCTTGCTACTCAATAAATCAAAGTAATCTAAGGAGGAAGATAATTGAAGGAGTGATAATCTTCTTATTGGAGGTGTTACATCAAAAATCCCATGCAAGAGGATTGAATGCCACTTGACATAATACTCCCTAATGGCTATCATACCTCTAATGCTCAAGAGATGAATATTGAGGAGTTACAAGCACTCAAAGCAAGTTTAATATGTTACAAAGGAGTAACGGTTAGTGCAACAATGTTACAAGAAGTGGCAGCACTCTAAATAAATGTAGGTGCCACTTGTACATCATTGAATACCATTTAATGCAGTATAGAGAGAGTGAAAGGATAGAATTTATGTGCGACATCTCCAGTGTGAAGTGGAGAGCAATGTACAATCAAAGAATAGGAGGAATAACACAGTCAATCTATTTCTAAGTGCATCATGGAAGAAGGAGAACAAGGATTATTTAAGGCTCCATAGAAGAAGATCAACATATACTCTCCAAGCATCAAAGAGCAAGCCCGCTTGATTCTCACACTTCCATACCACACTTGGCCATTTAGATTTGTCAAGTCAAGTGCCGCAAAAAGGGTACATACGGGAATATTATATTTTAGTCAAAACCAACACCATTTAAGTATGAAGTCAAGGGACTAAGGTAAGAGAACTATCTCATTAATATTTCTTTCAAATATAGGAGATATAAGGTTATAATTTCATGGATAAACTTTAAGTTGAGAAAGCAAAACACATAGGAGATAACTTACCAAAAATTAAAATACTATTTGCAAACTAACCCATGATATATAATATCTTCTACTTAAGTTGAACAATTTAATACTTTGAAAATATTATTATCTTTTCTAATTTTTCAAATTTGAGAGTCATAAGGTTTACTACTACAAATTTGATTTATTGGAAATTAGAAAAATTAAAATCAAATCTCAAAGGGCCATTATAAGAGGTTTATCAAAACATTTAAAGGTTGGAAATTATAATATTTACTTGTCTCAAATCTTCTAAAATTGAGACAAAAGATCCAAAATTAAAATCTCTTAAAATCTAGAAAAGGTGTTTAGTTCAATAGGAACAATAAGGACAATAGAAGTTGATTTTAGCATTTACAAAATTATACAAAATCAATCAAGATTGAACTATATTTTATAAAAGCACTTTATATCTTATCCAAAACATACTAGGGAGTCATAAGGCATTCTACAAAACTTGGCAATATCATAATCTATTGTTTATCAAGTTGTAAATCCATTAACAATAAATAAGATATCTACAAAACCTAAAAATCCTAAAGAGTACTCATTCTCTTTACTAGGGAGACATAAGGAAGCCTACAAGAATCAAGGATTAATATAGGTTTTATCAAATCAATCTTATATACTTCTATCAGAGATCATATATACTAATAGGGAGTCATAAGAAAAACCTATCTCATTTTTTCAAGAATGTCATATAATGAATGTGGAATTTGCTCCAATAGAAACCAGTCTATAAAACATGAAAATATGTGGTACATTGACTCAAGAGCTAGTCATAAAATGATAAAAAAAATTATAATGGTTTGAATATCTTGATGATACCAATGTCTACATACTAAGATTATGGATAGCCAAACTTATCCTATACATGGATATGAATTTGTAACACCTAGTAGATCATTTCCAAATCTTCTACTACAAAAAGTATTGTATGTTCCTGGATTAACATTCAATCTTATTTCAATAAGCAAGTTGGTAGAAGATAATTATATGATCAACTTTAGATATATGAATGGAATCAATACATGTCTCATCATGAATCAAGGTGAAATTAAAGAAACAAGGTCAATCCATGGAAATACATACATCCTAGATTCAATGGAAATCTCACAAGATATTGTGATGTTTCAAAATGATACTAACATATTTCCAAAGGAACAGGTTGATGAAAATGAAGAACCAGTACAACATAGAGCCAAGCATGGAACAATCAAAATCAAAAAAATGAGAGGACAAGTGCACAATGCTCTACTTAGCCATCAATATTCAGAACCAAACAAAGATACATGCCAGAATACCAATGAAGGTGGATGGATAGAAGAAAACAATAGTGAATCTGAAGAAGCCAAAGATCATTTTGAAGAAGAAGATCCAATTCAAAGCCATTATATGGAAGAAGATCCACATTGAAGACTAAAGTCTTCAATACCCATATTGTGTTACACGAGGGTGGTAGAAATAGAGTATATTAAATTATTTGGGTCATGTAAATGTACCTTTCTTGGTACATACTTAGGACATTAGATTACTTTACGAGGAATTTATCTAATTACTTCATGCAATGTAATAAATGCACAAGTGTCAATGTGCGAGTTGTAATGTGCAAGGTGTCCACTTGTACAACTAGGTAGAGTGTTGGACAATGAACTAATCTTCCTATATAAAGGCCATAGATGTAGAAGATAGACATCAAAGTCATTGTATCAAAGTCAGTGTGTGGTAGATATGTAGTAGGGTAGTGTGTGTGTGAGCTATAATCTCAAAGCTTATTCATGGAGTAGTAGCTTATATCATGGAGTTTCCATTTCCTCAATAGTTGCTATTGTAATATTTTATCATTTCTATTTAAAGCATATTTTAGTTATCTCGCATATTTACTTTATTTATTTCTGCATCTTGTGATTGCTATCTCTCATTGTATGTGGCATCAAAAGCTAACAAGAGTTTGGTATGGGACAAACCACTTTGAGTTGCCATGAGTATGGGTAATGAAGTCCAAGGTTAAGGTATTGACATGACACTAACTGCCTTTGGGTAAAGGGATTCAACAGTTAGTCATGAAAGCATAAATACGCTAATCTCTTCCATGTTGGTTTAAGAACAATTCGACAAGTTAATCGAAGGTTCGGTATGATGAGGTAACGGATAAAAGTGTCTCCCTCTAAGTGTTATGGACCCTAGAGGATAACCTTTGTCGTGGTTTGGTCCTCATTCTAAAATATGCGAACGACAAATGAAAGTAACTGATTCCACAAAATGGCTCTTCAATATGATTTGGCCAATCTCATCCACTTGAGTGGTTGGCTGTAGGAGTCCTAAACCCAAATGTGGTTAGTTGTACCTGTGCTAAATCGTTTATGAATGTTTTAATATCATTGAATGATTCAAAAAACTTTGTTAACCTGTAAACATCTTCTGAAATATAGGAAAAAACAACTTTTAGGTTTGAATAAAGAACTTTTAATTTTTTTTTTTTGAATTACATAGTCTTTATTTAGAACAACCAGGTGAGTAGTTAGATCTGTGTTGTCACACTAGCTTTTCTTTTTCACTCAAATTATTGGTGCATGAACTGAGCTCCTCGTATGTGAATTTACGGGGAGCGTGGTCCATTACCATATCAATATCTGCGTCCATATGTGACTGGTGTACTTGGCTGCTATAACATGTTTGTTCCTTTCGTCTTCTATAGCAGAAAACAACAAAGCCGACCAAAGCTAAAATCGCCGGAACAGCGCAGACACATACAATTATTACGATTACCTCTGTCATGGATTTCCTCCTATGGGATGGCTCAGAAATTGCGCTAGCGAAGCTCCAAGAAAGCACTTGATGGTCTTCATCTGAAGCAAAAGCTCCAGCAGAGAACCCGACTACAATACTTTCAGGCAGAAATTCTGTCAAGTCTATGGTGTATGACAAGTGATGCCGTAGGCCGCCATTAGAGCTAACAGACACATTCAGCCTCCTTTCCTGGCCGCGGTAATCTACCACAGCATCCCATATTCTACCGTCGTTCAGGCTTTCATTTAGAGAAATAGTGGCCACAGAGGTGATATTGTTGACGTCAATACCAATGTGATGAAAGGCTGGATCCGAGGGGTTCGGAACGGAGCCGTTTGGATCCCAGTCGTTTGAATACGTATCGAATTCAACAGCCACAAGTTGGTCGGATGACTTGCTGTTATTTTCATTGCTAAAAAGGCCAAGCAATGAGCCATCTCCTCTGTATGGCACGCTGCAACCGGAATTTGGAGATGCCATGATGAAAGCAAGACCATCGCCTGAATCTGAATCATTAGTGGGCGTCCATATCATTTGGAAACGGAAATTTGTGGTGAAGTTGGCAACCGCTTTAGTAGACTTAGTCCATAACTGAATTGATTCGCTGTAAACAGCTCTACCTGCACTTCCATATCGTAAACTGTTATCACTGTCTGTAAGTTTAATAGCAGCTCCGGACACATTTTTGGCATCCCCGTTTAAACAAAAACGATCTGTGGTAGAAGCATTGAGATTGAAACTGACTGATACATTTACTGCTTCAACATTAAAATTTTGTAATATCAAACAATGGGATATTACATAAATAACAACTCCTCTTTGCAGACTGATAGCCATTGAAGAACAGTTAGAACTTCAGGTGTTGCTTAATTGGGCTTAACAAGAAAATATTTCAACAATATGATCTGTATATGAAAAGATAGATGAGGTGAATTTATTGAGGGTGGGCATAGAAAAACTTCATAGGCCTGCCAATCATTGACCAAATCGCCTCAAATGGGCTGCATTCGGCATCCCAAGAGGAGATTATGACATGTGAGGTTCCTTGAATTATTTATGTTTGATGACGTGTCTGGTGGGACATGTGCATGTCAACCTAGATGAAAATGACAAAGAGGTTACCCTCTCTGATCTTGGGATGTGACGTGGATCTTGTTAAACAATTGAAGTCCAAGCAAATTGCCAGCAGGTCCAGAGTTGTTGTAATGGATCCAACCAAAACTGTCCTTGAAAAAACCAACGGTTTCCTTGCTTTGAGATAATGATGGTTCTTTACATTGTAAAAGCCAAAATAGGAAAAATACGTCAACAACAACATTAATAAAATTAACGACTAAATTTTAGTTTTTCTATCGACTCTTTCACTTCCAACATCGCGTAATTAATAAGATTTGAATTAGAGAGATGTATATATTATATTCTGTGATGATGATCGCATGCGTATATAAAAACAATGGAAAATTAGATGGAAATTAATAAAATCAGATTTTAAAGTTTTGGATATATTATTTTATTAATATTATGAAAAAAAGTAAATATCTATTTCTAATAATTTTAAATGTGTTTGTAATTTTTACCCTCCGAAGGCGAATTTTTATTTTTATTTTTTATTTTTTAATATTAGAGAATGGATTTGTATTGCGATATGAAATGGGTTGAAGATGTCGCAACATTGAAATTTACTCCTCATTTTTAAGCTGTCAACAAAAAAACATAAAACAATAAATTAATATTTAGGGTTTATAATGTTTGATTGTAAAGTTCACAACGGAAAGGTCAAAACGAAAGACAAAATTAGAGCACCTAAACCACTTATTCGAACTTTTCGTTTGCATCTCTTTGACTGAAAGCTCCAATCCACCTGAAGATTATCGATGGATTTCTTAACATAAGCCAAAATATTACTGTTTGCATCTCTTTGACTGAAGGTTCCAATCCACCTGAAGATTATCGAGGGATTTCTTCACATAAGACAAAAGATTACGAGTTTCTCTAATCCCTCGGCATTGAAGGTAAGGTGATAACCTTTTAACGGCCTCCAAAAAGAAAAAAAAAACAAGCGATTTCTTAACATAAGCCAAAAGATTACTGTTTGCATCTCTTTGACTGAAGGTTCCAATCCACCTGAAAATTATCGAGGGATTTCTTCACATAAGACAAAAGATTACTGTTTGCATCTCTTTGACTCTTTGACAGAAAGCTCCAATCCACCTGAAGATTATCGAGGGATTTCTTCACATAAGTCAAAAGATTACGAGCTTCTCTAATCCCTCGGCATTGAAGGTAAGGTGATTACCTTTTAACAGCCTCCAAAAAAAAAAAGATGAAAAACGGAAATAGGAGAAAGGATAAAGGAAAGGAAAGATGAAATAGTTAATCCGCAAATTGAGCGCGCATTTAGGTCCTAGCTGGTCGTGTAGAAACGAGAGGTAGAGCTTCAAATTTGCAAATTTAAATAATTAGAACCTTTTTCAAAATATAAATTTGCAAATTCAAATAATAATATTTTTTTTAATAATCATTTTTTTTTCAAGAATAATCAATTTGTAAATTAAAAACTTTCAAACTTTTGAAGCAGTATTTTTTTTATCTTCGTAGTTTATAAAATCTGCAAGTTTTCTAAGTCCTTAAATTTTAAAATTTTCCTTAATGGAGTAAAAATTCTTATCTTCAAAATCAATTAAATATCAAATATTTGAAATAAATTATAAACTTAATTGCAAATATAAAGTATATATATTTTTCAGATTTTCATAAATGAGGTTGAAGTTCTTTTAACTCACACTTTAAATATAGTATGGTAGAATTCTTTTTTTTTCTCCACCTTTTAATTAAACTTCCTAAGGTTCTTAAATCATCAAATTTATCCTTAGTACTATGAATTATATTCATGCACCAAATAAAATTAAAGTAAAATTCCTTTTAATTTTGTCAAATATGGTTTCTTTAATTGCATTGCATCAATAATAAAAATGATCCAATGTAACATTCTTCAAGGCATTTTATGAATGCAAAATATTCTCTGTTGCACCACCCTAGCTTCTCATACAATTGTCAAATATTTGGTGAAGATTAATGATGCTCTTTGCAAACATAATGAAATGATTCACTACAACTTTTATCAAAACAATTAAAAATGCTTAGGTTGTAGGCTTTGCATAATATATTACTTTACAAGACTAACACATTTTGGTTTGTTTGATGTTGCTCTACACTAGCTCATTCTAGATAAGATGTTTTGGCTTCAATACTATCCTATATTTGTTCAGATAGCTTAGCATGATCTGGTGATGACTATATTACTAAATACTTGATGTTGCTCTTGCTTTGATGACCATGCTCAATACTTTGTCATAACTCTAGCTTTCATGGATTCACTCAATGTTGTAATGTTGCTCTAGCTTTAGTGGCTCTACTCAATGTTGTGATACGACTCTAGCTTGATGGATTTGCTCAATGCTTTGACGTTGCTCTACCCTTGATACATGTGTGTGTGTGTGTGAGGATTTGTTCATCGTCCAATAATCTAATAGTTATTGTACACTTCATCTAATGCAATATAAGGACTTTTTTACATAAGTCCTTCAATAATCTAAAATCTATTGGACACTTCATCCAATGCAAATTTCATGGATTTTTTGTTCTTCAATAGTGGTTTTAAAGCACTATAATATTCTTATATGATTCTCCTTTTTTTTTAGAATTCAAATAATATCAGGGTGTTTAAGGACCCTATTTGCACGATTAATAAATGAAAGTAGATAAAGATTAAACTTATATTTTTATTATAGAAATATGGTATTGCTGATAAATATTGTGAGTGTGGTACAGTTGTAAGGTATTCAAGAAATAAAATAAGCCAACACAAAGAGGTAATAAAGGGAAGTGATGATTCGCCTTGCGAGCACATGGAAACTCATGCTTTGCATATCATTTAGGTGCATTGTAAAATCATACCTTTGTGTGATTTAAGATTTTTTGAATGTTTCTTGCTGGTTTAGAATAGGAAATGCTTTATGTGACAATGATATTGAGAGTCACTTTCTTGTTGTGCTTGTATCCATATGTTATTGGAAGTCTTCTTTTGAAAAGAGGGTGAAGGTATTCTATGAGACAAAGCTTATATTATAGACATTGCTATGTTTAAAAATATATATATTCTATGTGTTGTAAGTTACATTGCTAATAGTGTGTTGAGTTAAAAGGCAATGGTTGACCATAGAAGTGTAAATAAATATTAAAACAAATATTAGTAAAATACACATGTGAAACACACTTCTCAAAGGTTAATGTGAAGCTTAGGAAAAGGTGGAAAATTCTACTAAATGGACTTGATATCTAATGATTGTGTGTGAGGTGGAGAAGAGGAATCTTGGTCACTAGGTGTGGTACATGAAAATATTATGAAAGTAATTGTCGAATTCATCGTGGAGTGGAGAGAGGAGTGTATGAATTGATAAGTCTAGGAAAAAGAAGGGAACAAGGGGTATCAAAAGGAGGAATAGTGAAGAGCAAAGAGGAAAGAAGTAAAAATACTAGGAAAGTGTGTTAGACATTTTGAGTCCATAGAGTTGTCATTGATGTCAAGGCATGAAGATGTCATTGATGCCAAAAAGTGAACCACCACTGATGCCAGAAGGTCAAAAGGAGCAATGCAAAATATTGGTGAAGGAGGTGTCATAATATTCTTTTTGATATTATGTATGGCAAAAATAAAGGTTTTTATTAAAACCCATGATGGCAAAATAAATGATCTTTTATTTAAAACCAATTGTATAGACCTATGGAAATTAAATAAATTATATTTAATTATAATTTCATTATATATTAATTTGTAAGATAATTTAATTAACCTATGGTTATTAAATTAATTATAAGTTATCATAATGTTATTATTAATTAAATTATAATTACCCTAAGGTTAGGGTTGCAAGAAAATTAAATTTACATTGACGTTCAAGTTTAAAGGTGGCAAATGATATATAAACTATATGCCTTAGTGGCATTTGAAAGCACGAGGATACGAAAGCAAAAAGGGAAAGCTAACATGTGATATGCAAACAAAGAAACCGAACTTAGCACTAAATCCTAAAAACTTGAAAGTGCATGAAAAGAGGGAAAAGCATGATCGAATCGAACTAAAACTGAAAGCACGAGATTTCGGTCAAAAGAAACACCAAGTGCGATTGCATTCAAAATTAAGCATGCCTAAGTCCTAGAAATATGAATTACATGAAACGGAAAAGAGACATGTTGTAAGAGACGCAATCAGATAAATAAAAATAGCCCTTTCATTAATTTCTTTCGATCTCTGTTACAATAATGCCTCCTCCCTTTTCAGGGGCTAGGAGCGCAAATAAGGTTTGATTACAATCGTTGAATGGTTCCTCCTTCCGTGTGCCCACGATTGCACTAGGCGGGCTAAGATGATGCCGCTGCTGATGTTGATGGGTTCTTCGCCTCTGTTGCTTCTCCTGCAAACAAAGAAATGATCAAGACGTTAGTAGCACCTGCTGCAAATGAAAAGCATTCTCTCTCTAAAACTAACAAAATATGCATACGAATATTTGCTTGAAACCGTGAAAACAGTGAATCCAAATTGCTTCAAAATCCGACGAAGGTAAGAACAAGTCACCGAAGGCCACCGCCACCGAGGCAGCTGGCCAATTCACCTTAAACCGGAATTCGTCCCTGGGCAGGATGAATTCTGACTGTAATTCGTCCCTGGGTGGGACAAATTCTTCTGAATAGGAGAAATCGACCTGCTGCTACTCCAATGTCAGATCCCGAGACCTGCAAAACTCCTGAAAATAGGGGGGTTAGGTAATTGGGGACATTTTGGGACGACCCAGATGGTCGGATTTTCCCAATTTGGCCTCCTCCCTCGGGAATTTAACCTTGACACCTGCAAGTTAGCGAAACGATAAAGCAATACAAAACACCCTAAACTCTGACCAAAAGCTACAAAATTGCAATTATAGACTAATCAGACCTAGTAACATAGAATGCAATCTAAAAATTAATCTAAAGTGCTCAAAAACTGAAATTAGGACTTGGGGGTGCGGGGGTGCCCAAGTGGGCCTCCCACCGTTGGCCCTCGATTTTGGAGCCAATCCACCAAGGATGGGCCCAAAACCTTTTTTAGGATTGGGGTGTCGGCGAATTGGTAGGTTCAGATGTCCATGCGTCGGATTTTAGTAAGGTTCGAGCTTCCAAAGGCCACCCAACAACCTCCCTTGCAAAAGAGATTGATGGATGTAGGAAGGTGAACAAAGGGGGATGCAAGTGAGTCTTCGATTCGACAGCACTTCGTTGCTTGAACACTCCTTCAACCTGTCCCTTTTGGGTGAGAAAAGTCCCACCTTTTATAGACCCAAGGGGTCTCTTTTGGGAGGGAAGCACAAAAGCCAAGTGTTGGCCATGGGCGCCATGTGGCAGTCTTGTCTTCCCATGAGGGAGGGGAGTCCTCAATTGACTTGAACTTTGATAAATGCTTCTTGTAACAGTCCTCTAACGGCCCCTCCGTCCACTTACACATGCGTGCAAGGTAGGAGCCCTTAACTGACTGTTCTGGGCTGCCACTTGGCACCATTTTCCTTTTTGCCCGTTAAGCTTAGAATTCGTCCCACCCGGGGACGGATTCAGAATTCGTCCTGGGGTGGGACAGATTCTATTTTGAATTCGTCCCTGGGTGAGACGAATATCGGGAAAAGTGTCCAAGTGTGCCAAATTGCTCCTTGACCTCACAAAATTGCTATGAAAGTGGTTAAGACCACTGTTTAACCTCTGAGGGCTGCCCCTGGGGCTGTGTTTGTCAAAGCGATCAGTGTTTGCAGTCACATAATCGGATTGGTGCTATTTTGGTGTCTACAGATGCCCCTTTTTGGGAAGCGCTGTGGGTGACGTAGTGCTGAGCAAAAATAGATAACCAAAGCACTAATGATTAGGGTTTCTTGGTAACCTAACCAACTTTTGATGCCCCAAGTATGGAAAGGGCATGCATTCTTGAATCCTTGCTTCTGACGAGCTAAGGAATTTGATTTCAAGTATTAACCTATTTTGGTGAGGTGTGACTTGAACTCAGACATCGATCAGTCATGAACAAGTGAAGGGCGTTTTTATCCTCAGGGGGAACCTTGTGTTCATGATTCACAAAATCTTGAACTTAGACATTGATCAATCATGAACAAGTGAAGGGCGTTTTTATCCTCAGGGGGAACCTTGTGTTCATGATTCACGAAATGCCAAGTGTTTGATTGATTTGATTGTTGCTTGTTTCTCGCCCCAGCCAGGAGCGTGATTGTCTTTGTCAATGATTCTTTGAATGCATGTCATTTTCCTTAATTGGGTGTGTGATTGTTGATTGGTGACTAAGTGTGACTACCCCCTCAAGCGACGAATCGATGAGGGAATGACCTTCGTGAGAGAAGCGACGAGTCGCTTGACCCAAGATGACTTGTGCAGGTGTGCCTTAAAGGGTTTACCATTTAGCGTGTGCAATTTTTCCAACATATGGACCTATTTTTGGTGGGTGTTAACCCTTTTGGTGATGTCATAATGAGGTGAAATCGTCGAAAACCTATTTCCCGTGGAGCGGTCCGGCTATGATAGCCTTCTTGGGGAACTAGGAGAGCGATAATTTGGACCTCGACATCGATTTTCTTTGCCTAGAGGTTAAGTGCATGAGCACTTATGCCCGACAATGTTTTTGTTGTGTTTTTGTTGAATTTTGTACTGTTTTTGTTGTTTTTTGTGACACCATTTTGGGATTAAATTGTCAAAAATCCGTCTTCCCGTGGAGCGGTCCGGCTATGGTAGCCTTCTTAGGGAGTAGGATAGTGATAATTTGTGACCCCGACATCAATTTTGCTATGCCAAGAGTTTAAGTGCAAGAGCACTTGTGTCTGGCAATGTTTATTGTTGTTTGTTTTGTTTTGATTTTTTTTTGTTGTTTTTGAGTGGGCTTTGACCCTTTTGTGACGTCATTTGGGGATGAAATTGTCGAAAATCCGTCTTCCCATGGAGCGGTCCGGCTATGGTAGCCTTCTTAGGGAGTAGGATAGTGACAATGTAGACCCCGACATTAGTTTTTTTATGCCAAGAGGTTAAGTGCAAGAGCACTTGTGTCTGGCAATGTTTATTGCTTTTTGTTTTTGTGTTGCATTTATTTGTTGTTTTTGTTGTTTTGATTTTCTTTGATCTTGTGCATGATGGTTGATGAATATGGATGTATGCATGTTGATTTATTTTGATGGATGCATATGCTATGATGAATGCAAACGGTTTTGATTTATATGTGATATGCAGATATGAAATGGATGAATGGGGTTTGTGATGTTTGGCTATGGCACCATAGACTGTTTAGAGCTCTGTTATTTTGTTTTTAGGCGATTGCTGTGATGTATGCCTCTACATGTATACATGGTTTTTTTGTTTTTGTATTTTTTGATGGTATTTGCAAAGATGAAAAGTAGCGCAGTTGGTTTAGAAATGTAGCTAAGGTTTTCTGAGACTCAGACGGTTTTAGCTCACTAGCCACGACTGTACTTTATCTTACAAGACTTTTGACCAAGGTATGAATCGGACTTGTTTTTGACCAAGTTATTTTTCACATCCCTGTGTGTGCAATTGAGTTCATTTAGTGGTATTTGTTAGGATACCGCCAGTGCCAGATGGGCTTTCAACCGAACCTCGTACTCGAGGATCACCTAATTAGCTCCACGAATTCCTTTGTTATATGTACTAAGATTAATCTGCGTTGTAATCCAGGATGCCATAAGCTAGCTCATCCACATGCAAACATTGATCTGTACACAAGTTAATGTGACAGATATATCGTCATGCGGGAGGTTTACTTCTGTTACCAAGTTGGTATTGAAGCTTGCCTTATGACCTACAGAATGCTGAGAGTTCCAGGGATTCAAGGTCAACTCTCTTCTTTTTTTCAATTGTATTGGGATACTTGCTCTTTTGTAGTGATAAGATCACTGTTTATTTTGATTGATTTTTCTTTTGAGCAAGGGATTGGGGATATGGAGTGATGAAAATCATTGTTGTTTGTGCCTTTTGATGTATGCACTATAGTTTGTCAAATTTTTGAGTTTTGACATTTTGCAATTTTTTTTTTTTGTTTTGCAATTGTTTGAGAACTTTAGGGATTCTTAGGGAATCGGGTAGGGAGGAAGCTTGTCCTTTTGCCAACTCTCAGCATTCTAGGGGTCATTCGCACAGGGGGATGAGCAAGATAACCGTTTCTCTTGTGGTGACCTAGATTATTTTGCAGGTTTCGTCTTTTGCTCACACAATTTAGGAATTTTTTTTATGTGTTTTAATTTGTGTTGGGATGTTACCTAACAAGGTGTATTTCAAGTATGACTCTACCTTCATAAAATCTGTTCGACTTGATACACTACATGGCTAAAGAGGAAAATGATGACTGAATTACTGAAACTCTTGGTACATTCCCATACCACTGACTGTAGTGTGGTAAAAGTTATGCATGGTGTTTTTGTTATTTTTGTAAAATGGAACAGTGTGGAACAAGATGGTCTATCAGAGCAATTACAGCCTATGGTGCCTTTGACCTATACGACCACAAATATGCAATGTATGGATGCAATGCTAATGCAACTACATATTTTTGTAATTTTGATGGATTGTTTTTGGTGAAGGTGAAGATGAGGTGCGAGAATATGAATTTTTTTTTTGATGAATTTGAGTATGCCTAGAATTGAGATGCAAATCTTTG
This sequence comes from Wollemia nobilis, assembly GCA_028583015.1. NCBI lineage: Eukaryota > Viridiplantae > Streptophyta > Pinopsida > Araucariales > Araucariaceae > Wollemia > Wollemia nobilis. The sequence continues at coordinate 1,579,821 of JAQPPZ010017255.1, forward strand.
TTGTTTTTGATGATTTTTGTTGTTTTGTTTTTTTTGAATTTCTTGATTTTTTGACCAAGCGATTGCGATAATCGTTGGAGCTTTTTGGGTTGACCAAGAGATTGCGATAATCCTTGGAGCTTTTTGTGGTGACCAAGAGATTGCGATAATCCTTGGAGCTTTTTGGGTTGACCAAGAGATTGCGATAATCCTTGGATATTTTTGTGGTGACCAAGAGATTGCGATAATCCTTGGAGCTTTTGGGTGACCAAGAGATTGCGATAATCCTTGGAGCTTTTGGAGTGACCAAGAGATTGCGATAATCCTTGGAGCTTTTTGGTTTTGACCAAGTGATTGCGATAATCCTTGGAGCTTTTTGGGGTGACCAAGTGATTGCGATAATCCTTGGAGCTTTTTGGGTTGACCAAGAGATTGCGTTAATCCTTGGAGCTTTTTAGGTTTTGACCAAGAGATTGCGATAATCCTTGGAGCTTTTTGGTGACCAAGAGATTGCGATAATCCTTGGAGCTTTTTGGGGTGACCAAGAGATTGCGATAATCCTTGGAGCTTTTTGGGTGACCAAGGGATTGCGATAATCCTTGGAGCTTTTTGGGGTGACCAAGTGATTGCGATAATCCTTGGAGCATTTTGGGTTTGAATTATGGTTCTTTAGGGGATAGAGGTACCCCTAGCTTGATGGTCTTTGCACTCCGGATCTGGCTCTAGAGGTATGGGCATGAATGGATCGGCCCTATGCACGGAGATGAGGACAGGGTCCGCCCGTGACACTGATGTTGTTATGGGATCTCTGGGTGAAAGTTGATCTTTATGTACCCAAAGTTGTGGATGTAACGCTTGGTCCCACTACGGTGGGTTAACACGCCACTCATGCCCTAGTATTATGTTTATCTGTTGACATGCTTCCTCAAATTTTATGGGATGTCGATGTTGTCGCATGTGATTGTTGTGGGCTATGTCTGTTTCATCCTCACCTTCGGACAATGTGTATAGCTCATCAGAATCTAGAGATTTTGAGACATGGAGGACTGCATCATCAGGTAGCCCTATGGTTAAAGGTTGATCCTCTTTGAAAGGAGCCTTATGTAAGTTGGGCCTTGGGAGCTCCAAAATCTTGGTCTCTACCAACTCTAAGTGCTCTAGTGCTTTGCATGTATTGGGAGATTTGACCTCCTCCTCTTTGGTTGGTTCTTGTTGAGGAACTTGGGGCTTATGGAGGGGTGGCCAGATGGCACCCCCATGCCTTGGTAGGGTAGTTCATCCCGCTCTTCTTTGCGCTCTGATTCCTTAGAGGCTTCTTGATGAATTTCTAAGGGTGGCTCATAAGCCTGGGTGGATGTCTGAGGAAGGCACCCGTCATTGGTTATAGGAGCGGCCCCCCATTCATGTCTAGGAGGCGTCGGGGGTGGTGCTTCAGGAATCGGGAGAGTAGCTTCCCGCTCCTGTCTAGGAGGTGTTGGGGGTAGCTTTTGATGAGGTCGTGATGACCTATCTTCCCCCCATGGGTTGTGCCACTCAAAATATTTTGTCTTATGCATGTGAGGGGTTGGAGTCTTCTCTTGTATAGTGTGTTGGAATAGCTCATCCTTCTGGCGCTGAAGGTGCTCTTCATTAATATGGTATGGTTCCTCTAATGGTAGTCGTTCGAGCTCAAGTTGCGTGAGTTGCTTGAGATGTGTGATATATTCGGTAGATTCTACGATAGTTGGTCCCACCGCCTCATGTCTAGAAGGCCTAGACGCCTCTCTTAGATAAAAATCTTGGTCGTAGTGATCCAAGATCTTTATAGGACACATCCCTCTGTTAGGGGTAGCAAGCATTCTCTCGGGGCTTTGGCCTCAGTGATTGGTCCTGATAGATAGCAGGTGCGAAGGCATATTGCTCTCGCACTGTATATTGCTCTCGAGGAAGGTAGAGGTCTTCCTCGTGCTCTCTTTCATAAGTAAAAAAGGGATGGACGGAGCTATCTCACCCTGCCCAAAGAGCCTTGTGCTCTGGATTTGTCTTTGTAGTTCTGGAAACTAGAGGGGGTGAAGGAGGGATAATGTAATCATGTGGTTCCTCCCATCGAACCCTATGTTGACTTAGCACTTCATCGCGTGATGACCGCTCATAGCGAGCATCTAAGGGAGCTCTCATTGCTTCATGTCTAGAAGGCCTAGATGCCTCTTCTAGATATCTATCTCGGTCGTAGTGATCCAAGATCTCTATAGGCGACCTCCCTCTATTGGGGGTAACAGCATTCCCTCGAGGCTTTGGCCTCAGTGAGTGTTCCTGATAGATAGCAGGTGCGGAGGCATATTGCTCTCGCATTGTATATTGCTCTTGAGGAAGGTAGAGGTCTTCCTCGTGCCCTATTTCATAAATGAAAAATGAACAGGTGGAGTCGGCCCGCCCCGCCTGAGGAGCCTTGTGCTCTGGATTTGTCTTTGTAGTCCTGACAACTAGAGGGGGTGAAGGACGGGTAGTGTAATGATGTGGTTCCTCCCGTCGAACCCTATGTTGACCTAGCGCTTCATCGCGCGGTGACCACTCATAGCGATCATCTAAGGGAGCTCTCCTATGACTGTACCCCTCATGGAAGGGTGTGTGATGAGTGCTATGTTGAATAGGAGTGCTCCTCGAAGAGGTGTCCCTGTAGTCTCTTTCCTTTAAGATGTGGAGGGGACTGCCTTGTGTGTTAGGTCACCAAGGTGGTATGACCAAATCCTTGGGATTGTAACGGAGGTGACTCATGCCTCCTTGGATATTCCCCATAGCATCCGCCCGTGATTGGGCTTGGCTATGGGTGAGCACCATGACGATGTCTCTCTAAAAATCTTAAAAATTGAAATGAGTTAGATGGGGCCCAAAATTGGTGTAGGAGAAATCGACCTGCTGCTGCTCCAATGTCGGATCCCGGGACCTGCAAAACTCCTGCAAACAGGGGGGTTAGGTAATTGGGGCCATTTTGGGACGACCCAGATGGTTGGATTTTCCCAATTTGGCCTCCTCCCTCGGGAATTTAACCTTGACACCTGCAAGTTAGCGAAACGATAAAGCAATACAAAACACCCTAAACTCTGACCAAAAGCTACAAAATTGCAATTATAGACTAATCAGACCTAGTAACACAGAATGCAATCTAAAAATTAATCTAAAGTGCTCAAAAACTAAAATTAGAACTTGGGGGTGCGGGGGTGCCCAAGTGGGCCTCCCACCATTGGCCCTCGATTTTGGAGCCAATCCACCAAGGATGGGCCCAAAACCTTTTAGGATTGGGGGGTTGGCGAATTGGTAGGTTCAGATGTCCATGCGTCGGATTTGAGTAAGGTTCGAGCTTCCAAAGGCCACCCAACAACCTCCCTTGCAAAAGAGATTGATGGATGTAGGAAGGTGAACAAAGGGGGATGCAAGTGAGTCTTCAATTCGGCAGCACTTCGTTGCTTGAACACTCCTTCAACCTATCACTTTTGGATGAGAAAAGTCCCACATTTTATAGACCCAAGGGGTCTCTTTTGGGATGGAAGCACAAAAGCCAAGTGTTGGCCATGGGCGCCATGTGGCAGTCTTGTCTTCCCATGAGGGAGGGGAGTCCTCAATTGACTTGAACTTTGATAAATGCTTCTTGTAACAGTCCTCTAATGGCCCCTCTACCCACTTACACATGCGTGCAAGGTAGGAGCCCTTAACTGACTGTTATGGGCTGCCACTTGGCACCATTTGCCTTTTTGCCCGTTAAGCTTAGAATTTGTCCCACCCAGGGACGGATTCAGAATTCGTCCTGGGGTGGGACGGATTCTATTTTGCATTCGTCCCCGGGTGAGACGAATACTGGGAAAAGTGTCCAAGTGTGCCAAATTGCTCCTTGACCTCACAAAATTGCTATGAAAGTGGTTAAGACCACTGTTTAACCTCTGAGGGCTGCCCTGGGGGCTGTGTTTGTCAAAGCAATCAGTGTTTGTAGTCACATAATCGGATTGGTGCTGTTTTGGTGTCTACAAAAACAAATGTGAATCAAAAGAGGACATCCATTTTATTGATATGTTTCAAACTTGGTTACAATGCACATCCTCCCCTTCCAAGGGATAGGAGTGTTTAAGCGTTCATTCTTTGTTACATCCATGGGCATCTTTCCTTCTTCCGCTTGCCCACATGTAAAATGGGCGGACCAAACGTCGTTGCAACTTGCGTTGATGAGTTTGGACTCCTCGCTGCTCCTTCGACGTCCAAACCCTATGTTCAAAAGAACAAGAAATGATCAGTAGCACCTACGGATGAAACAATGCATGCAATCCCCAAGCCTACGCTACGTGAATGAGAAAAATGAATTAAACTATGACTAAAACAAGTCCAAATGCTATGAAAATTTGATAGGGGTATCAAGATATCACCAGAAGGGCATCACAAAAATAACAGTCAGGAAATTCCTCGCCGTTTTGAATTCATTTCGAGGTGGGACGAATTCGCCTGCAACAAAATGCCGAAAAGGTACTATCCCAATGTCCTGCCTAGGAAGCTCCAAAAGACCTGCAAACTTGGGGTTAGCTAATTGGGGGCATTTTTGGAAGACCCAGATGATCATATTTTCCCAATTTGTCCTCCATTAGTGGGAATTTGATTATGCTACCTGCAAGTTAGTAGAAGTGAACAAAGATAGAAATATGATCAAAAGTGTTCAAAACGAGACGAAATTCAAATGACAACCTATCTAAGAATCATAGAACTGAATGCAAAAATGAAAGAAAATAAATCTGCCATGAAATTCCCATCGCTCCGAAAGGGGGCGGTTAGGATTGTGGCAGTGTGGGAGGGGGCGCCCATGGGGCAGGCCGCCCACCGTTTGAGGCTTGATTTCGACACCAATCCACTTGGGATGGGTCCAAAACCTCTTGTGTTGCATTGTCAACAAATTTGGTGGGATATTCTGGCCAAATGTCAGGTTTTGGGTCCAAGATTCGTCCTCCTAATAGTCACCCAATGACCTCCCCTCTAAAGGAAATCAAGGATGTGGAAGGTGCAAATCCAAAAGGTGTGAGGTATGAAAATAAAACGACAGCACTTCGTTGCTTTGAAATTCTACCCTTCTCTCTTTTTTGGGGGTGAGAAAACTCACCAATTTATAGACCTGGAGGTCTCTTGGAATGGGCATGCAGAGGCACCACATGGCAATCATGCCTTCCTAGGGGGAAGGAGATTCCTCCCTAAATTGGGACTTCATGACTGACCTTGCAGATGCCTCTAATGCTCAAAAACGCTCACCCATACTCCCATGTGATGAAGGAAGCATTGGGTGGAGGATCTGAGCTACAATTTGTCAAGATTTGACTTTTTTCCCGTCAAACCTGCAATTCACCCCACCTCGGAGTGAATTCATAATTTGTCCCTGGGTGGGGCGAATCCTAGATTGAATTCGTCCCAGGGTGGGACGAATACTTTGAAAAGTGCCTGAAGGTGCCAAATTGACCTTTGACCTTCCAAAACTACTATGAGAGTGGTTAGGACCATTGTTTGACCTTTTGGGGCTGCCCTTGGAGCTGTGTGTGTCAAAGTGATCAGTGATTACAGTCACATAGTCGGATTGGTGCTATTTTGGTGTCTACAGATGCCCCTTTTTGGGATGTGTTGTGCATGGCGCAGCGTCGAGCAAAAAAATAGATAACCAAAGCACAAATGATTAGGGTTTCTCAGTAACCTAACCAAATTTTGATGCCCCAAGTATGGAAAAGGCATTCATTCTTGAATCCTTGCTTCTAACGAGCGAAGGAACTCAGTTCAAGTGTTAACATTTTTTAGTGATGTGTTACTTGAGCTTGGACATTGATCAGTCATGAATAGGCAAAGGGCACAACCTTTTGTCTATGGGAACCTTGAGTTCATGATTCATGAATGCCAAGTGATTGATCGACTTGTGATTATTGCTTGTTCTACCCCAAGCAGGAGCGTAATTGTCTTTGTCAATGATTATTTGAATGCATGTCATTTTCCTTAATTGGGTGTGTATTTGTTTATTGGTGACTAAGTGTGACTACCCCATCAAGCGACGAATCGATGAGGGAATGACCTTCATGATAAAAGCGACGTGTTGCTTGACCCAATATGACTTGTGCAAAGGTGCCTTTAGATATTCTTATCCTTGAATGTGTGTGCAGTTTTCCGACATTTAGACCTATTTTTGGTGGGTGTTAAAACTTTTTGGTGACGTTGTTTGGAGCTAAAATTGGCATAAATTCGTCCTCCCATGGAGCGGTCCAGCTATGGTAGCATTCTTAGGGAGTAGGATAGTGACAATTTGTAACCCCAATGTCTGTTTTGGATGCCAAGAATGTCAGGCGCAAAGGCGCATTCATTCGGCAATGTTATTACTTATTTTTGGGTGGGTTTTTGACCCTTTTGCTGACGCCTTTTAGGGATGAAATTCTCTAAAATTCATCTTCCCGTGGAGTGGTCCGGCTATGGTAGCCTTCTTAGGGAATAGGATAGTGAGGATTTGTGACCCCGACATCTATTTTGCATGCCCGGGATGTCAAGTGCCAAAGCACTCTCATCGGGTAAGTGTATTAGCTGTTTTGGTGCATTTTTGTTCAATTTTTGTTGTTTTTTGAAATTTCTGCCTTGAATTCATTCTGGGGTGGGACGAATTCCAGCTTAGTATTCGTCCCAGGGTGGGACAAGCGCTAACCAGAGCGCTCATCCCAGGGGGACGAATATAAGCTAAAAGGGCTTATTTAAAGGCCAAAACTAGGGTTTGGGCTCATTTGCATCTAAATTTTCTTGCGATTGGGAGCTATGGGAAGGAGGAGGTTAATTTTGGGAAGAGAAGCACTGCCAAATTTCTCCCGACATCATGAGTGCACAAACCGGATCGAGCGACGAAGCCGAAGCGAGACCAGTAAGTGCTCCTTAGTGTTATTGCTTTTGTTATGTGTTTTCGAAATTGCAAGTTATTTGTTTTATTTTTATTTTGTGATGTTGTTTTCTCAAAATTAAAATGGAAACCCTGAAAACTGAACTGAACACAAACCAAGACTTTAGCTAAAAATTGAACAAAGGACGTAGCTAAAACCTAGGTGAAAAATATTTATTTTTTCTTTTAACTAAAACCCTAGGATAAACGGAACGAAAAACCCTAGTTTTTTAGGTTGAGTTTGTTAGTTTTAAAATGTAGGTGAAAACCCTAGGTTAAAAACTGTTATTTTAATTTTGTGCTGTTTGTACAGACTTTTTAAAGTGAAAATACAAAAATCCCGAGACTGGCAACTGTATAAACCTTAGGACTAACAAATTAATTTTTTTGAGTTTTTTGTTTTGTTTTTTAATTTATCAGTTAGTATTAGGAACCCTAGGGTTGACAAATTTAAGTTTTGTAAAATTTCTTGTTTTGTTTTTAAATTTATCAGTTAGGATTAAAAACCCTAGAACTGACAAATTAATTTTTTGTAAAAAAAAAAATTGTTTTGTTTTTAAATTTATCAGTTAGGATTAGAAACCCTAGAACTGACAAATTAATTTGTTTGAATTTTTGTTTTGTTTTTGGCTGTACGTTGGTAGGCAATGCTTTATATTCATGTTATTGCTGTACAATTTTTTTTGTTTTTTTTTTCATTATTTTAATGTTTTTGTGTTGTTTTCTTGTGCAGGTTGTTAAGATCTGGTACCGTGTATCTACTGCTTTTGCTGAAGCATGGGGGGCACTAACTGTGACTGACTGGGATTGGCTTGATGCCCTTGGGATTAAGCAGGTGGCTCGAATGGAGCCTATGGTCGGGGATAGGGCGTATCTAACGGCCCTGATCAACCTGTGGGATCCTCGGACCAACACTTTCCATCTTCCAATAGAGGAGATGACAGTGACCTTGGAGGATGTCTATCGGCTTCTACGAATTTCGATAGATGGACTACCAACCAGAACGTCATCACATGACCAGCGAATAGCTATACTGATACGATGCTTTAGGCACGGGGAGGAGCTGGGCATGGAGAACCCAGTGGAGATGGCAGAGGTTGACTGCCAGATGGGTGGGATTCTGGTTCGATGGGGGTGTTGGGAGTGAGGCATGCATTCCTTATGGGCCTCGTTTCCAACATGCTACTACCTAACTCGTTAGGTGCAAGGTTCCCATGGAACCTACTAGATGTGGTCTGGCAACTGGTAGAGTGCCCAACAGAGGCACCGCTAATCATGAGGTTGGGGAAAACATTTTTGGCACAACTTTATGGTGAGCTGTATGAGGTTTGCTGTCGGAGGCGAAAGGGTATTAGCTGTAGCTATCTGTTGCAAAGCTGGGCTTGGCAACACATAGCAGTGGAGAGGCTGGTCAGGTTACCATGGATGATGCGGGAGGATATGGAGGATAAGGATATAGGGTATGCAGATCTATGGCGGCGGTCTGAGGAGCAAGGACAGAGTTGGTGGTGGGCAGGTGTTGTAGGGCACTATGATGATGCCTTCGCTGGGCTTACTCTAGGGGAGGTGTCTTGGCACCATTATCGGGAATGTCCAACCTGGCCAGAGGCTGGAGAGTGGATTCGATGGGTACGTAGGGAGCGATGGCTGATTAGGTGGTATGAGACCGAGCATGAGTTCTTCCCTTACAGTCGGGTGACACGACAATTTGGGGTGCACCAGGGGTTGCCTGGTGAGCCCATGGTCTATCGATGCTGGGGGGATGAGAGAAATCTGGATCAACCCATCATCGCGCCACTAGGTGAGGACTTAGACACGATGATCGACGTCCTAGATGTGGATGACATCGGGACTACCGTAGAGTACGACCAGTGGTGGGTACTACGACGATGGCGGGGAGAGGGGCCATTGGGAGGCATGAAGGCAGCAGCAGCTGGCAGAGCGAGAGAGCACATTTGCTACACACTGTTGAGGGTATGGGGACACCAACATTGCACAGGAGAGAGAGATCTCCTACGGACGCAGCTGGCATAGTGCGACGGTGCAGTATATTACTACCGTCGACGGGAGGCAGAGTGGGTGCGACGGGAGGCAGGTTGGTCTCGACGAGAGGCAAATTGGTCTTAGCATTGGTTGGATATGGAGGGAGAGATTATTCAGCTTGGTGGGTGGTTACCTGAGACCTTAGGAGGTGGGACAGTGGTATTGAGCAGTCAGCATCATCTCATCACAGGCGATTGGATGAGGGTGGCGGTAGTAGGTGTGATGCAGGGGCTAGCAATAGCCACCCTGAGGGGTCCCATAGGACCCACACCATGGGGGGTAGTTCCCGTCGCACTAATCCTGCATGATCATGGTGGTCGACGCCTTAGGCTGGGGGTTTTGGGATTTTGTTGCGGGGTCAGAGGACCAACTCTTTGTAGCCTGCTAGCATTTTTGATGATATATATATATAGACTTTATTTTGCTTATGCGCATGTGATGATTTGATTTTATGCATGATGGTTGATGACTATGGATGTATGCATGTTAAGTTATAGGTATGAATGCATATGTTTCTAATTTATATGATATGTAAATGGAATGGATGGATTGAATTTGGGATGTTTGGTAGTCGCACCATAGACTGTGTAGAACTTTATGGCTTTTTGTCCTAGCCGATTGCTGCGGTGAATAGCTTTGTAGACATACATGTTTTTTTTTTTTGCGAGGCTAAAATATTTCAAATGTAGTTAAGGTTTTCTGAGACTCAGAAGTTTTAACTAACTATCCATGACTGTACTTTATCTTACAATAATTTTTGAACAAGGTATGAATCTGACTTGTTTTGGACCAAGTTATTTCACATCCCTGTGTGTGCAATTGAGTTCATTTATGTGGTGTTGGTCAAGATACCGCCAGTGCTAGATAGGCTATCAACCAAACCTGTACTGAGGATCACCTGATTAGCTCCACTAACTCCGTTGTATTTAGTTAGATTAATCTGTGATGCTATCATAGGATACCATAAGCTAGCTCATCCACATGCAAACATTGATATGCACACAAGTTAATGTGGCAGATATATCGTCATGCGAGAGGTTTACCACTAGTGACCAATAGGCTATCAACCAAACCGATACTGAGGTTTGCCTCATGACCTATCAAAATGCTGAGAGTTCTAGGGATTCAAGTTCAACTCCCTTCTTTTCTTCAATTGTATTGGGATACTTGCTCTTTTGTAGTGATAAAAATCACTTTTTATTTTTGTATTATATTTTTCTTTTGAGCAAGGGATTAGTATATGGAGTGACGAGAATCACTATTGTTTGTGCCTTTTGATGTGTGCACTTTGGGATATCAAATTTTGGAGTTTTTACTTTTGCAAATTGTTCTGATGTTTTGCAATTTTTATTTTCTTGATAACTTTTGGGATTCTTGGGGAATTGGGTAGGGAGGATGCTTGTCCTTTTGCCAACTCTCAGCATTCTTTGGGGTCATTCGCACAGGGGGATGAGCAAGATAGTTGTTTCACTTATGGTGACCTGGATTGCGTTGCAGGTTTCATCTTTCGTTCACACAACTTGGGAATATTTTGTGTTTGAATTTGTGCTGGGATGCTACATAACAAGGTGTGATCCAAGTAGAATTCTACATGCATAAAATCTGTCTGACTTGGTACAGTATGTGGTTAGACAGCTAATGACGACTGAATGACAAAAACTCTCGATACATTAGGAACAACTAACTATGATGTGGGAGAATAATGTGAGTTGCGGTTATAGGTGATGAGCTTATTTGAGAAAGCAAAAAATGTAGAAGATGATGGTTGTTGCCAAGTAATGACAGTCTATGGTGCTCTGACTTGTATGAAATATGCAATGTGTGGATGTGATGCTTTAATGCAGCTATATGTTTTTGTGTTTTTGATGGATTGATTTGTGTGAATATGCAGATGAGATGCAAAAACTCTGTATTGTTATGATGATTTTTGCGTATGCATAGAAATGAGATGCAAATATTTGTTATTTTTTATGATTTTATTGTTTTGAATTTTTCTTGTTTTTGACCAAGTGATTATGGGAATCCTTGGAGCCTTTTGGGTTGACCAAGCGATTATAGGAATCCTTGGAGCCTTTTGGGTTGACCAAGTGATTATGGGAATCCTTGGAGCTTTTTGGGTTGACCAAGTGATTATGGGAATCCTTGGAGATTTTTGGGTTGACCAAGTGATTATGGGAATCCTTGGAGCTTTTTGGGTTGACCAAGAGATTATGGGAATCCTTGGAGCTTTTTGGGTTGACCAAGTGATTATGGGAATCCTTGGAGCTTTTTGGGTTGACCAAGTGATTATGGGAATCCTTAGGGCGTTTTGGGTTAACCAAGCGATTATGGGAATCCTTGGGGCGTTTTGGGTTGACCAAGCGATTATGGGAATCCTTGGAGCTTTTTGGGTTGACCAAGCGATTATGGGAATCCTTGGGGCATTTTGGGATTGGCTACTTTAGATATGGAATGGTCGCAAATGACTGATGTTCAAGGGTTCTAATTCCTTGATTCCGTCAAGAGAGGCTAGCCAGTATGTTCTAGGTCCTATTTTGCTATCAATTACATAGGGACCTAACCAATTTTTCGTGAACTTGTCCCTTATATGGGACGACAAACTAGAGTTCTGTTGGTTTTCTTTTAAGACCAAGTCACCAATCCGAAAGTCCCTCAGGTGAACTTTCATGTTGTATGCTTTCTTAAGTCGCTCTTGATAGATACGTAAATGCTCAAGAGCATTAACGTGTCGTTCGTCAAGCAATGTAAGCTGGTATAACCGGGCCTACCGTGTAGTGTCATCATCGATGAACTCTTGCATTGATATGCGCAGGGAGGGAATCTCCAACTCGAGAGGCATGACTGCCTTGGAGCCATACACGAGTGAAAATGGAGTTGCACTAGTGGGTATCTAAATGCTAGTGCGATAAGCCCACAGGGCAAGTGGGATCTGAATGTGCCAATCCTTATGACTGTCTACGACTGTCTTTTTAAGGATAGCAACTAGAATTTTGTTTGACACCTCTGCTTTCCCATTTGCCTGCGGATAATAGGGTGTCAAAAAACTATGCTGAATTTTTACTTTGTGGTCAAAGCACACACATATTTATTCTTGAATGATGTCCCATTATCCGAGATTATCTTGGATGGAATACCAAAATGACATATGATGTTATGCAAAATGAACTCCACAATGCGGGGTCCAGTCGTAGAGGTTAGCGAAACCGCTTCCACCCACTTGGTGAAGTACTCTATGGCCATTATGATAAAAGTGTGACAGTTGGATGACGTAGGGGAGATCTTTCCGATTAGATCTAGGCCCCACTACAAAAAAGGCCAAGCCAATTGGATTGACTGCAAGGCTTGGGAAGGTACGTGTGTCAAATTGGCATGATGTTGACACTTCATGCACTTCCACACATATGCGCAACAATCTCGCTCTAAAGATGGCAAATAATAGCCCATGCGAAGAATGCGCTTGGTGATGGCCATACCGCTGAAGTTGCCACCGCATGTACCATCGTGCGCTTAGGCGATTGCCCAAGTGGACTCTTGCTGGTCCAAGCATCGAAGGAGGATCCCTTCATAGCTGCGATGGTACAAGATGTCTCCTAACAAGACATACTTTGTCGCTCTCTGCTTGAGTGCTCGTTTTGTGGCATGCGTCAATCCAAGTGGGAGATTACCTAACTTGAGGTAGTCCCTAACGGGGGAATACCAATCTTGCTGATCAAAAGCCTCGATGGTATGAACAACCAATCCCTCTTGAAGTTCATCCCTAGCAAAAGCTAAGTAGGAGAGAACTTGCAAGAATAACGTTGTATTGCTATTAAGGGTAGTAGGGGAGAACAAGGACCCCAAGTTGGCGTGTTTTAGATGATCATGGATTCGAGAGAACCGGTCCATGGATGACTCAATTTGGATCAAGTGGATTCTTGGCGTTAAATCGGAGCTTGCTCGCTCCATCACTAATTACGATAGTGTTTTGACTTGAATGGTTGTCATATCACCAGAAAGGTCTTGTGGGATTAACGACCCCAAAGAGGCCATAGTGTCCGCAAAATGATTCGATGATCGAGGGAGTGCCTCAATGTCGTACCATTCAAGCTTTGCCAGGAATTTGTCCATGAGGGCTTTGTAGGCCTGCAGAACTAGGTATTTGCATTGGAATACCCCTTTGACTTGATTGAAGATTAACAACGAATCACCAAAGATGTTCAATCGTTTAATGTTCATGGTGATTGTTGTCTGAAGACCTATGAGCAAGGCTTCATACTCTACATTATTTTTGGTGCATGGGAAATTTAATTTAAATGACAAGGGCATTGGAGCACCCTGCGGTGTGAAGAATATTATTCCTGTGCCACCACCTTGCTCACATTTAGAACCATCAAAAAATAGGGTTATGTCGGCCTATGACTCAGGCTCGTCAGAATCTGGTGATTCTAAGACATGGAAGACCCCATCATTGGGTAGTTCTATAGTCAAAGGCTGGTCGTCTTCGAGAGGAGCCTCTGCTAGTTGATCGGCTATGACCTGACCTTTAATAGATTTTTGTCCAATAAACTCTATGTCAAATTTTGTCAATAACATGATCCATTTTGTTGTACGACTACTATGATAAGTATGACTCATCATGTATCGCAATGGATTCTCCTTAGACACAACATATGTCTTGTTGCTCAGCATGTAATGGCACAACTTCTTGGTAGCAAACACCACTGCCAAGCAGAGTTTCTCAACATATGCATAGTTAAGTTCATAGCTGACCATGGTGCGGCTAAGATAGTAAGTAGCCTATTCTCTGTGAAGTTCATTCTTCTGGGCTCACATGGCTCCCAGTGCCACCTCAGTAGCTAAGATGTATAAGTAGAATGACACTCCTAGTCTAGGTGGTGCCAATACTGGCGACGAAGCCAAGTATTGTTTGATGTCGTCAAAGGCTAACCTGCACTCATCATCCCAATGAAATGCTACCCCCTTATGCAATAATTTGTTCATTGGTCGAAACTTGTCAGATAGTTGTGTTATGAAGCGCTTGATCAATGTGACCTTTCCTTGCAGGCTTCTGAGATGCTTGATGGTAGTTGGGGGAACCATTTCAAGGATTATCTTGACTTTGTTTGGGTCCACCTTGATGCCTCGTTTTGAGACTATAAAACCCAAGAGCTTTCTAGATGTGACACCAAAAATGCACTTATTGGGATTCAGTCTGACTTTATACTCCATGAGGCGATCGAGGATCTTTCTTAAGTCACCGATATGATCCAGGCGCAAAAGAGATTTGGCCAACAAATCATCCATGTAATCTTCCAAAGTCTTGTGCATGTAATCATGGAAGATGTATGTCATGGCACGTTGGTAGGTGGTGCCAGCATTTTTAAGGCCAAAAGGCATGACCTTATAACAAAATGTTCCCCAAGGCGTTGTGAATGTCATTTTTAGCTGGTCCTCGAGATTAATACAAATTTTATTGTATCCCGAGAAACCATCCATGAGGAAAAGCATTTCGTGACCCGTTGTAGCGTCTACCAATGCATCGATGCTCGGTAAGGGGAAATCATCTTTAGGACTCGCTTTGTTTAGATCTCAAAAATTAGTGCATATGCGAATCCTCCCGTCAGGCTTCTTGACGGGAACCATGTTGGACAACCATGGTGGATAATCCACGTAGATGACAAACTGTGCATCCAATAGCTTTTGCAATTCATCTTTGACCATTAAGGCCACTGTTGGGTGCATCTTGTGTAGTTTCTACTTGACTGGCTTGACTTTCATATCAAGCGTTAAGTTATGTGTGACTAGCTGCGGATCTAGCCCTGACATATCTTTGTATGACCATGCAAAAACCTCCTTCTCTTTGAGAATGGCAATGTAGTCCACTTGCTCTTCGAGGGATAAACTTACCCCCAGCTTGATGATCTGTGGATTCATTGGATCTGAGCCGATGTCTACGTCAGTCGTCTCCTCGACCAACATGTGGGATCCGTCTTCCAACTAATGTGGAGTTTGGATCAAGTGGATATCATTTGTTGAATTTATATCATCGTTAGGAACCTCGGGTTCCTCTTCAACATGGAAGATATCCTGAGTTGGCCCAGGGGTAAAATGAAGCATCTCACCGAAAGGCCAGTACTCAGATGGGGATGGAGGGGAATCGATGCGATCCCAGTCTATGGCATCTATGTCTAGATGCAAGGACCGTGTTGGATCGGTCGGATTGCATATGGGTGCGGTTAAGTCAATGGATATCATGTTGATGAAATGAATTTGGTCTCCATTACCGCGGGTATGATGACTTGAACACTTTGGATGTTCTCTGTGCTCTGGATCTGGCTCTAGAGGTATGCGGCACGAATGGATCGGCCCTATGTGCTAATAGGAGGATAGGGTCTACCCTCAGCACTGATGTCACTATAGGGTCTCTGGGCAGAAGGTGTTCTTCGTATGCCCAGAGTAGCGGATCCAACACTTGGTCCCACCGCACTGGGTCTACGTACCACTCATGCCTTGGCACTATGTTTAATTATTCAAATATGTCATTAATCTCCAAGGGGAGCTGATGTTGCATTTGTTGCATGTGATTAAGATATGCCATCTCTGTTTCATCTTCATAATCACTATCGGAGATCCAAAGGCCTTCGTTGGCTCCGATTGCTTGTGGCATTAAAGGCTCGCCTTGCTCAAGCAAATTGATGTGGTCCCACCTAGGTTGTTCCGCTCTCCACGGGGGGACTTGATGTTCTTGGAGTGGTGTTTGCGTGATGGGAGCATCCAGGGGGAACATTGTCAAGAGGCTTTCTTGATATTCATCCATGGGGATCACCTGTGAGTGATTGCTATCTGATTCGAAGGGGTCATACGATGCAGTTTTGTACTCCAACTCATCCTCTGAGGACCCTTCTTGACATTGTCTAGACCTTCCTTGAAAATGAGCTCTCGAGATTTCTCCTCTCTCAAGCGAAGGGAAGGGATTACTAGAGCCAACAAGGTTGATTATCGTTAATGGGAGATAATCCCTCAATGTATATGTGGTGTTAGGGTTGGGATATGGATCTGATGCCAATCACCCCTTGTTGCCTATCCCTAGGCCTTGCATGTTCTCCACCAAGATGTCCAAGGGAAGGGGGTGGTTAAACCCTACTCCTGACTTGTCGTATGACATTTGGTATCTTGGTTGGCAAAGAACACGTATCCCTTGATCATATCGGCCTAACCCATACCCGTGCCAATTGTATTGGCCAAGGTATCTCAAAGCAAAGTTTGGGTTAGACAAATAGTTGATATTTTTAGCAAAAGGCTCTTCGTCTTCATCCTCATGCGTGCATGGTGCAACGCCATGATCAAGGCCCTCATACACAAAATTTGTCTGGTTCGGTGGGTAGCCTAGGGGAACAATGGTGTCGATGGGAATGCGAGGTCTCCCCATGTCCTACATGGACTCTAGTGTGGGTGTTGCTACAATATTCTACACCAGATACTCCCCCAGGCCCGTATTGGCCATTTCAATGGTGATCGTTGGCGGTTGAGGGGGAGGGAATGGAAGTTCTCCTTGATTCCACTCCATGTCAGGTGGGCTAGAAACCTCGACTTCCATCCAGCTAGGCATCTCCTCAGTAGAGATAGTTGATATTGATGGCAGTGTCTCTTCCAAATGTTTTGCCTCTTCCAGGGGTTTCTTCCCTTTGTCCTTCTGTTTCGCCCCCATAGATGATGTCGTTGGTGGAGGACTAGATGATGAAGATGAACCCGGCTGGGATTTTGAAGAACTTGTTAATGGGGATGCCTACGGAATCGGACCCTGTTTATATGGATTTAACTAAAGATAAAAATGCATTTATGGCAGGGTCGATTGTGGCATTAGCTGCATCGCATTACAATACTTGAAGGGTTCTAAGTCCGCCGGGACTACATGCACCTCCCCTTCAAATGTATATTTTAAACATTGGTGAGCTATCGAAGGGACACACTTCATGTCCCTGATCCATAGCTAGCCTAGCAAGATGTTGTAGGCCATCTCACCCTCCAATACATGGCACAATGTGGGTATGGTCTTTTGTCCTACTTGTATTGGTAGGACTATTGTGCCGAATGTCAAGCAAATTGCGTCATTGAATGCTCGTAGAGTGTAGGTGGAAGCTATGATGTGAGATGTGGGCAACTTTAGATGCTTAAGAGTCATAGTTGTGATGATGTTATTGTACGAACCAGTGTCTATCAACACCCTCTTGTATGGGATCCTATTGACCCGCACGATAACGTGCAGGGGTGGATCCCCCATGTCATCAGTCACTGATCTCAGTTTGTCTTCTCGAAATGTGATGATCAGCTCAGTGCATCGTTTTACATGCCCCACAAAGTTGTTGAAAGAATTTATCTCATGGGGCTGCAACTCGATGGCTTTCAAAATCTCCATCAGAGCTTCTTGATGGGGCGTAGATTGTTGTATAAGCTCATATATGGAGAGCCTAGCCGAGGTGGTCCTCAAACTATGAGTTATTTTGGTCCGAAGTGTGACCACCGGCTTAGGAGGAGGAGGTTGTGTAGGGTGTTGTTGTGGTTGTGATGTTGTTGGCACCTCTCCTACTATTGTCGTAGGAGCATTAATGCTATGATACCTCCTATTCTGAGTCACTATACTTATCATCCCTACATACCCCTGCATGGGGCAGTTTTGTGTGACCTCATTAACTTGTAGGGTCTTCGCCTGTGGAGCATGAGCAGGCAATGGGTCTTTTAAGACCTCCATTTTCTGATTACTTGGTGTGACGAGATTATCCATTGCTAGTGTCTTATTATCAATCAGGTCTTGCACCAAGCCCTTAAATTTCCAACAGGCATTTAGGTCATGTCCCTGCTGCCTATGGAACCTGTAGTACAAGTCCTTTGTATATCCCTTAGGCTTGGGCACGTTGGGATCTATAGTCTGAATCTCTGGCAGGTTGATCAGGTTTGTCGCTAACAAGCGATCAAACAAGGAGTCCCTGGACTCTGTGTAGGGTGTGAATTGTCGCCTAGGGTGACGCTGCTGACCCTGTTCTTGCCTCTGATTTTCTTTGTCATAGTTGTTGGGAGGCACTACCTGATAATTAACATTTTGAGGCTAAGTTGCTTGCACGGGCTTAGGGACATTGATTGCAACTTGATTAACCACAACAGGTTTTTTTTGCATGGTCCCAGCTTTAGTGTTTTTAGTCCACTCTTTTTTCTTAGGCTTGGCTATCTCGCCATCATGTATTTTTATCTCTTCAATGATCCTGGCTTATGCCAGAGCTTCTTCCAGGGTGGCATATTTCTACAGCTGCAATAGCACAAAGATCGATCTCAAACAACTTTTTGAGAACATCTAAGTGAGGTCGGACATAGGAGGGAGGTAGGGTAGCTTCGAAAGCAATGTCCTCCATCGATTCCCATAGGCCGCCATGGTCTCCTCCTCATACTGCCTGAGGCTGGCTAAGTCACTTAGTGACACCTTCTTCTTGGTATTGAAGGCGAAGCATTCGAGGAATGCATCCACTAACTAATCTAAATTGTTAATACTGTGCTTTGGTAACTGAGTAAACCAATCCGAGGTAGGGCCTACGAATGTGGTTATAAATGTTCTCAATAACAAAGCATCATTGTCCTAAATGCCGAAGCATTGGCTCAGGAACCTTGTCACATGCTCTTGAGCATCTTCCTCACCTCTAAGGAGGTGTTGGCACTGATGGATGCACAGGATGACTGCGGAGCTGGCGTAAAGTGGTATTTTGAGGCATAAAAGTTTTGGTTTCCATAGACTCTAGACGCTCTAACAGCGCTTTATATGCATCTAAGGATTTAATATCCTCCTCTTTGGTTTGCTCCCATTGTGGGTTGTGGGAGACTTGAGGCTTATGAAGGGGTTGTCGGATGGCGACTCCTCCGCCTAGGTAGGGCATTTCGGCCCACTCTTCTTCCTGCTCGTACTCCTCGTAAGTTTCTTGAGGAGTCTCTGGATGAGACCTATGACCCTGGGTGGGTCCTCGCGGAGGGTACCCATCATTTTTCTGGGAAGTGGCCTCCTGCTCAGGTCTAGGAGGTCTCGGAGGTAGCACTTGGTAAGGTCACGAGGACCTATCTCACACCAAGGGATTGTGCCTCGCATATGGTTTCGCTATTTGGGTGCACAGGGTTGGAACCCTCTCAAGCACCAGGTTATGTAGTAGCTCATCTATTTGGCACCTAATGTGCTCTTTGCTAAGGCGATATAAATGCTCTAGCTATTGCTGATCGTGCTCAAGCTGCATGATTTGTGCTTGGCAGGCGGCATGTCTGGCAACTGCCAAGTCAATTTGCTCTACCATATTGAGCCTAGGAGGCCTAGATACCTCTCCTATACAATTACATCGGTCATGATGATCTGATATCTCAATAGGTTGCTTCCCTCTGTCGAGGTTGGCAGCATTCACCCAAGGTTCTGGCCTCAGTGGGTGATCATGGTATCTAGCTAGTGCGGAAGCGCATGGCCCCCACATTGTATATTGCTCTTGAGGAATGTAATCATCTTCCTCGTGCTCCATTTCATATGTGTGAAAGGGGTGGGTAGAGTTAGCTCACCCGGTTTGAAGAGCCTTATGCTTTGGATTTTGTTTATTGGTTC
Source organism: Wollemia nobilis (assembly GCA_028583015.1). NCBI lineage: Eukaryota > Viridiplantae > Streptophyta > Pinopsida > Araucariales > Araucariaceae > Wollemia > Wollemia nobilis. Next base: position 1,599,347 of record JAQPPZ010017255.1, read on the forward strand.
TAACAGTGATGGGGGGCAAAGGGGGGAAGCCATCATCATGTGGCCTCTCCTCATGGAAACTATGTCGCTCTAGCACTTCATCGCACGATGGCCACTCATATCGAGCTTCTAAGGGAGATTTCTTGTCTATGTTGAGTGCCACGTGTAAGGACTCCTCCTAAAAGGGGCTATGATGAACGGACATGTCCCTCAAAGTGGTGTCCCTATAGTTCCATCTTGACATGGACTAATGCGGACTCTCTTGTGGGTCGGGCCGCCAAGGCGGTATGACCAAGTCCTTGGTGCTATAGTGGAGGCGACTCATGCCCCCTTGTACACTTTCCACAAATTTTGCCCTTGATTGGGCTTGGCTACATGTGTACACCATGGTGGTGCTTTCCTACAAGCTATGTAGATTTTTATCTCGTTTATGATTTTTATTTGCTACACTAAACAGAAATGAACACACACACACACAAGCAGTGATTATCTCGTTTAAAGGTTGAGAGTGTGTCCTAGACCTGGTTTAGTGTGTTTTTGGTTTTTTTTTGTTTTTGAAGGTTTTTGTAAAGAATGTTTAAATGCAAAATGAGGGCTCTTATGACTCCCAAAATTGGTCACCCCTTCGATATACCATTGCCAGGCCGATATACCAACCTCTCTATATACCCGCCCTTACATGAGGGAAACTATAGGTACGTGAGAGCAGATGGTATGTGGAACATAGGCGGTACGGAAGGGGAATCACCCTGTTTATGACACCTACCATAGAAGACTTATCCTCATGCGCTGGGAATCACCCTAGCTACACTCGATCAGATTTCGTCAGGATTTACGTCTAGCTACAGTAGCGATCGGGGTTTATGAATGCAAAATTCAAGCCAAGGTGGTGATGAAATCCATCGTTGGTCTTGATCAAGGGCTGGGGTTTTACGACCAGTGCCTTGGTTCTTAGGTTTCCACGTGGTGTGTGGGGTTATTTTTATCTTTGCAAAATGAAATAAGCAAATAGCAAAAAGGAAAACTTTCACTAAGCAAACGAGTAATCCAAAATAGAAACACTGAATAGAAAATGATAGGGAAAAATGCAGAACCCTTACCTCTTCTCTGCCCGGATCTGTCGGTTCTGAGTTTTTGCCCAAAAACTTCATAGGATGGAATTCATCCCAGGGTGGAACAAATTACAGGACTGTATTCGCCCCAGGGTGGGATGAATTCCAATTCGTCCCTTGGTGAGATGAATTACAGGTCTGTATTCGTTCCCTGATGGAACAAACAGCAGTCAGCGTATGAAAACACGGTACCTATAAGCAAAAAACCAAGTTTGGATAAGATATCTGATATTAAAAATAGAGGACAAAGTCCCACCATGATCGCCACTGAAATCACGAGGATACGGAAGCAAAAAGGGAAATCTAACATGCGATATGCAAACAAAGAAACCGAACTTACGCTAAATCCTAAAAACTTGAAAGTGCATGAAAAGAGGGAAAAGCATGATCAAATAAAATTGAAAAAAATGTGAATCAAAAGAGGACAGCCCTTTTATTGATATGTTTCAAACTCGGTTACAATGCGCATCCTCCCCTTCCAAGGGCTAGGAGCGTTTAAGCGTTCGTTCTTTGTTACATCCATGGGCGCCTTTCCTTCTTCCACGTGCCCACATGTAAAATGGGCAGACCAAACATCATCGTCGCTTGTGTTGATGAGTCTATACTCCTTGCTGCTCCTTCAACGTCCAAACCCTACGTTCAAAAGAACAAGAAATGATCAGTAGCACCTGTGGATGAAACAATGCAATCAATACCCAAGCCTACGCTAAGTGAATGAGAAAAATGAATTAAACTATGACTAAAACAAGTCCAAATGCTATGAAAATTTGACATGGGTATCAAGATATCACTAGAAGGGCACTGCAAAAAGAATAGTCAAGAAATTCCTCGTAGTTTTGAATTCGTTTCGGGGCGGGACGAATTCGCCTGCAACAAAATGCTGAAAAGGTACTGTCCTAATGTCCTGCCTAGGAAGCTCCAAAATACCTGCAAACTTGGGGTTAGCTAATTGGGGGAATTTTTGGAAGACCCAAACGATCAGATTTTCCCAATTTGGCTTCCATTAGAAGGAATTTGATTATGCTACCTGCAAGGTAGTAGAAGTGAACAAAGATAGAAATATGATCAAAAGTGTTCAAAACAAGATGAAATTCAAATGACAACCTATGTAAGCATCATAGAACTTAATGCAAAAATGAAAGAAAGCAAATCTTCCATGAAATTCCCATCACTCTGAAAGGGGGTAGTTAGGATTGTGGCAGTGTGGGAGGGGGGCGCCCATGGGGCAGGCCGCCCGTCGTTTGAGGCTTGATTTCGGAACCATTCCACTTGGGATGGGTCCAAAACCTCTTGTGTGGTATTTTTGGCAAATTTGGTGGGATATTGTGGCCAAATTTTGGGTTTTGGGTCCAATATTTGTCCTCCCAATAGTCACCCAATGACCTCCCATCTAAAGGAAATCAAGGATGTGGAAGGTGCAAATCCAAAAGGTGTGAGGTATGACAATAAAACGACAACACTTCGTTTCTCTGAAATGCTACCCTTATATCTTTTTTTGGGGTGATAAAACTCACCAATTTATAGACCTGGAGGTCTCTTGGAATGGTCATGAAGAGGCACCACATGGCAATCATGCCTTCCAAGGGGGAAGGAGATTCCTCCCTGAATTGGGACTTCATGACTGACCTTGCAGATGCCCTAACACTCAAAAACGCTCACCCATACTCCCATGTGATGAAGGATGCATTGGGTGGCGTATCTGAGCTGCCTTTTGTCAAGATTTGACTTTTTGCTCGTCAAACCTGCAATTCGCCCCACATCGGAGTGAATTCATAATTCGTCCCTGGGTGGGGCGAATCCTAGATTGAATTCGTCCCAGGGTGGGACGGATACTTAGCAAAGTGCCTGAAGGTGCCAAATTGACCTCTAACCTTCCAAAAATGTTGTGAGAGTGGTTAGGACCACTGTTTGACCTCTGGGGGATGCCCTTGGGGCTGTGTGTGTCAAAGCGATCAGTTTTTGTAGTCACATAGTCATATTGGTGTTGTTTTTGTGTCTACAGCATTCAAATCATCCTTAGTTCAAACAATAAAAATAAGCAAGCGTGTGTTGAAGAGAATTCATGCAAGAAAGAAGACATGGTTCTTGTCTTAGGTTCCAGCGAAAGGGGATAAGATCATCGAGGGATAAAATCCCATATACACCTGGGTAGTGTGGCCTAGTGGCAAGTGGTCGAGGGCTAAGGTGTTTGGGTGCAAAGTGACCCATGATTGATTCACAGTAGCAGCATTTTGGTATGTTGTGTTTGAAGCATCGAAGGAAGCAACACGTGGTTTTTTGGCTTAGGCACAAAATGGGAGGAATATAGAGCACATGGTGCTCTTTGATCCCTAAACGAGCACCTAGCACATGCAGAAGCCAAGACCACGGCTAGGACACATGGGGAGGCAGCATCAAGGGTTTGAGTCTCACCAAGGCGGAGGTAATAATTTTTTGTTATAGTTTATAATGCCTAAGGTTTGACATAATATTCTAGGGATTTAAAAGGGGTAAATCAAAGGTATTTTATTTTATCATTATTTTGAGTAATTATATAAATAAATGGATGAAAGTGTTAGTTATATTTTGAGAGGATTTATTGCCATTGAGTTATTTTATGAAGGTGATTTTATTGATATTATTTTTGGTATTGGATATTATTTTAATTGGGAGATTATAAGGTGTATTTGGTCAATTATTTTTGTATATGTTGATGGATGCTTTCTTAAAAATGGAGTAATAAGGTGTATATATGTTTTGATATTTACATTGTACTTCTGACAGAGTTTATCATATTATAACTTCTTTGATCTTGGCAAAGAAGTGTTTGTGGTTGTAGCAGATTTTTGAAGTTCCTTCATCATCAAGAAAAATGTATGGGAACATTATTGTTAAATATTTTGAGTCCTTAAGTCAAAGTTGCCATTGATATCACTGAATGAAGTCATCATTAAGTCATGAAACAAAGTTATCAAGGTTGTCAATTGATATCCAAGAAGAAGCTTCAAATAATACCAAAAGTAAAGAGAATCAGTGCAGAGGTTAAATTCAAAAGGGCTCTGAAATATTTCAATATTATATGGAAGCTTAAGTTAAAAGGTTTTTCATAAAAACCCAAGGAGGCTTATTCCAAAGTTAAAAGGAGGTCTAATATTTATTTTATAAAATATTTAAATTCAATGTGAATTTAAATTTTATAAATAAATGTTATTTATACCAAGTTGTGCAATAAGAGAAGGTCTTAATAAAACCAAAGGGTTTTATTAAATTAATTTATAAAACCAAAAGGTTTTTATTAAATTAATTTATAACATTTAAATTCAAATGAATTTAAATCATTTACAAATCAATTCGAGCACCGACGTCTAATAAGGTTGGAGGAGTGCCAACATGTTTGAATAAAGGAGAAAATATACTATATATACCATGCCTTAGGAGGCATTCAAATTATCCTTGCTCGAATTATTATTACATGCAAATTTATTGTAACTCGTGAGAAAAGACAACAAAAATTGTGTTTGATGTTACAGCGATTGAGAATAATTTGAAAGCACCAAATTTTTGGAGCCAGCTAGGCATCATGGCTTAGTGGAAAGGAGGCATTGGTTAAAGCATTGAGGCATCACATGGCCTGCGTTTGAAACATGGAAACAATGTTTGTGTTGGTGTTGGAAGCACTAAGGGAACGACTCATGTTTTTCTTGAAAGAAAAGGGAGGTTCTTAGAGCACGTGGTGCTCTCCACTCCCCAAGTGAGCGCTTATCTCGCACTGTGATTGGACTCGTGGCTAAGGCGTTGGTCGAGGGCTGCATTGGGATTTCAAATCCCTTCCAAGGTAAGGTAATATTTTTGATAATTAATTTTTGGTATTGCCTACAGTTTGGAGCTAAAAGGTTGTTGAAAGGGTTTGTTAATTGATTTTTCAATAAAGTTTGGATTTAAAATGTTACTTAAGGGTAATGCTATTTTGAAGTTTATATTTTAATAATGTTGGGTGTTAAAAGGGGTTGCTAGTTGGAAATAGTTGAAAATTGGTGTTTGTTGGAAATTATTTTTAATAAATATTGGAGTTATAAGGAGTTTGTTTTTATTTTTTAATATTATATTTGCATATTGAGGAGTAATACTTTAAGAGTGGTGATTTTATTTTTATTTTCCAAAGACATTATTGTGAAGGTGTTGGATATTATTTTAAATTTGGAGTGATAAGGTGTATTTTTTTTTCATATCATTTTGTATTGTGATTCATTGAGAAAATTATTATCTTCTAACCTTTCTTTGAGATTGGCATAGAAGTTGTTGTGGTTGTGGTAGATTTATGAGATCCCTTCATCATCAAGAAAAAGGTATGAGCACATTCTTCCATAATTGATTTGATTGGTTGGTTTTCTTGAAAATAAGTTTGGAGTGAAAAGGACTTCATTAGGGTTTCCTTTTTGAGAGTGTTTGAGTTAATGCTTCAAGATTTTCTGGAAAAAAGAGTTATTGTGAAAACCTTTTTTTATAAGAATTGTTGTTGAAGCCATTGGTTGTGTGAAGAACTTGAGTTAGGATTTTGCAAAATAACATGAGTATCATTGTTATGTGAATATTTTTTTATAAGCATTGTTGTTGAAGTGAGTTGTTGTGTAAATAACTTGAACTAGGGTTTGAAAAGAACATGAGTATCATTGTTATGTGAGATTTTTTGTTGAGCATTGTTGAATTTTTTTTAAGTTGGTGGTTATATGCTTGGACTAGGGCTTGTGAGCAAGGGTTGTTTCTTGAGTGATTGGTTGAGTAGAGTTAGTTGAGCCTAGTCAAGTAGGTGTGTGAAGTGATTTTTCAAGTTCCATAAAACAAATTATCCTATATTCTAATTTGAGTTGAGAAAGTGTTTGAGCATTAAGTTGAAACATATTGGGTCTCTTACAATTCTCTTTATGTTTCTATGAGATTGGATAAGTTTTGTGTGAAATTATTGATTAGATTTGGACAAGTTCTGAGTGAGCTTGTTGAGGACATTTGAGCAAATTTTGAGTGAGATTATTGAGCAAATTTGAGCAAGTTCTGAGTAAGCTTATTGAGCATATTTGAGCAAGTTATGAGTGAGTTTATTGAGCAAATTTGAGCAAGTTTCGAGTGAGCTTATTGAGTAGATTTGAGCAAGTTCTAAGTGAACTCGTTAAGTAGATTGAGCATGTTATGAGTGAGCTTGTTGAGAATATTGAGAAATTTTTGAGTGGACTTGTTGAGAAAATATGAGCAAGTTCTGAGTGGACTTGTGGAGCATATTTTGGTGTATATTTGAGGATAATTTTTTTCCAGACTAGAGACAGAGATTGAGCATATTTGTGCTAGACTAAAGGACTATGTTTAGTGCAAATTTGAGATAGATATTTGGATGTGACAGAGCAGAGAGGATAGTAGTCTCTAGTGGATAGAGATCCATTAGCTAGGGTAGTGATGATAGGTCTTCTAAGTGGGGATAAGAGTCTTTAGTGGAGAGAGATCCACAAGCCAGTGCAGTGGAGGTAGTAGTCTTCTAGAGGATCACCGACTAGAGTAGAGGAGTTATCCTATGGATAGATATCCATGAACTTTATTTAAGGGATCAACATCTCCTTTGCACAGAGGTCCATAAATATTGTAATTGGGAAGGATTCCCAAGAGATTGATTAAGAAAATTTTAGTGAAATATTTTCTCCATGGAGTAGCCCACATTGGGTGAACCACATAAATTGTGGTGTCTCTATTGTATATGGTTTTTTGTACATTGCTTTGATTACTATTGTTGATATTGCTATCTATAAATTGCATAATATTTATTGGGAAAGAAAAGTAAAAAGTGGTATTATATTGTTCACCTCCATCTCAGTATAAGCTTATGTTCTTCAATTCTTCTATAGTTGAGTTGATTGGTTGGTTTTCTAGAAAAAAAGTTTGGAGTAAAAAGGACTTAATTAGGTTTCCTTATTGAGTGTGTTGAGTTAATACTTCAAGGTTTTCTGGAATAAAGAGTTGTTGTTAAAGCCATTGATTAAGTGAAGAATCTAAACTAGGGTTTGTAAATAACATGAGTATCATTGTTATGTGAGATTGATTGATAAGCATTGTTAGAAATATTTTGAGTGAGTGTTCATATGCTTGGACTAGGGTTTGTAAGAAAGGATTGTTTCATTGAGTGATTGGTTGAGTAGATTTGGTTGAGGGTAGTCAAGTGGATATGTGAAGTGATTGTTGAAGTTCTATAAAACAAACTATTCTATATTATGAATTGATTTGAGAAAGTGATTGAGCTTTGAGGTGAATGTGAAGTATATTGAGTCTCTAAAAATTCTCTTTATGTCTCTATGATATTGGATAAGTTCTAGTGTGGACTTGTTGAGCATATTTGAGGCAAGTATTTGAGAAGACTTATGGATAGATTTGGGTAAGCTTTTGTGGAAGCTTACAATACATATTGAGAGAATATTTGGATAAGTTTTTATGAGGACTTATTAGCGGATTTGTACAAGTTCTAGAGAGGACTTGTGGGCAAATTAGTGTGATATTTTGTGGAAGCTTGCAAGGTATATTTGAGACAATTCTTTGATAAGACTTGAGGGTAGAATTGATTGATTTGTTCAAACCTTGAGTTAAGATTTGGGGTAGATACAACAAAGTTTGTTTGAGATTGAGTCAAGCTTTGAGTTAAGGCTTGAGTATGGAGATTGAGGAAAAATTTAATGCTATACCGAAGGACTATGTTTAGCACAAATTTGAGGATAGATTTTGGTGTAGATTTGAGGACAGGCTTGTGACAGATCAAAGATAGATACTGAGCAAATTTGTGCTAGACCGAAGTAAAGTGTTTAGTACATATTTGAGATAGATATTTGGAGGTGATAGAGTACATAGGATGAAAATCTCTAGTTGATAGAGATCCATTAATCCAGGGTAATGATGATAGGTGTTTTTAGTGGATAGAGATCTATTAGCCATAGCAGTGGGGGTAACGATTGTTCTAGAATATCACTAGCCAGAGCAAGAGGATAAAGTAGTTCTCCTATGGATATAGATCCATAAAATTGATTAAGGGGATTGGTGTCTCCTTTGTACAGAGGTCCATAAACATTGTAATAGGGAAAGAACTTCCAAGAGATTGATTTAGAAATTTTTAGTAAAATATTTTCTTCATGGAGTAGTCCACATTAGGTGAACCACATAAATTTGGTGTCTCTATTGTGTGTGGTGATCTGTGCATTGCTTTAATTACTTCTATTGATATTGATATCTATACATTGCATAATATTGATTAGGAAAGAAAAGTAAAAAGTGGTCTTATATTTTTCACTCCCCTCTAAGTATAAGCTTGTGTTCTTCAATTGGTATCTGAGCGGATTATTTTAGAAGAGTGTAACATATTGAAGGAAAAGCCTACAAGAACATAATGGATTCTAAGAATGGATCATCAGATAATTTAGCACCAATATTTTATGGAAGTGATTATATATTGGAGTATGAAAATGAATATTGACCTAATGGCACTTGGCAATGAAATTTGTGAAGTAGTTGAAAATGGATATATGCCACCAATTTATTCACCAAAAAATAAGGAAGGTAAGCTTCTACAACATTACAATTCAAAATAAATGAATGCAATTTTGAGATGTTTGCATAGAACAAAGTCCATAAAATTTATGCATTGTCAAGATGCAAAAGGAATGTGAGATAAGTTGCAAAGTATATATGAAGGAGATAAAGTTGTCAATAAAGCAAAGATACAAAATCTCAAAGGACAACTTGAAGAGTTAAGAATGAAGGATGAGGAAAATATTAGTACTTATCTACTTCGATTTGATGAGGTTGTTAATGCTATGCAAGGACTTGGACTTAAGGTTGAAGAATTAGATGTTTGTGATAAGATCTTAAGATATCTTTGAAAAATATTTAGTGAAAAGGTTTTTTCTATAGAAGAATCAAAGGATGGTGATTATTTGACAAGATATATGTTGCTTGGTATTCTTATAGCTTTTAAATTAAGAACAAAATAACCTAATACCTAGAAGGAAGAAGTCTTCAAAGAAATAAAGAAGATAAATGGCAAGAAGTTAGAATCAAGCAATGAGTCATCCAGTGATGAAGAAGCAAATTATGACAGAAGGACTAAGGATTAAAAAATATTTAAAGATACAAAATATGTTAAATATTTCAATTGTGGAAAGTATGGTCACTATGCAACTTATTTTCAAGAAGCTAAATATAACAATTATGAAGAAAAATAGGATCACAGGATCAGGGAATCAGAAAGATATCAACACCAAAAGAAAAGCAAGGATGGACAAAGCAGACAAGGAAAGAAGTTCTTTCAAAGCCAAAATAGGAGCTACTATGCAGATAATGCAAGTAAGTACTCAAGTGATAGTGATAATAGTTTTCCATAAAATGATAAATATGAAGTCTTGTTTATGATTGAAGAAAAAGAGGTTAATAAAAGGTCACCAATAATTCTCAAGTGTTTTAGATGTGGTAACTTTGGACATCTTGAAGATAGTTGTACAGGGAATGGTTATAGTTTTAGTGATGATGGATATGAGGATACACTTGAAGGACAAAAATAGAATATTCTAATGGCACTATAAGAAGAAGAAGGTGATCCTACAGAAGACAAGACAAAAGAAAATAAATATGTAGACAAAGGTAAATAAATAGAGAAATAATTAGATAAATAAGGATATGATCTCAAGGGAGAACTTATTTATGATTTTGACACAGTAAAGAAGGTAATAAAGCAAAACTCTAAACTAGAGTTTCAGTTTAAATAATGTGATGAAGAGAGAAGAATTCTTATAGAGGATCTAGACAAATCAAAGGCTAAGACAAAGAAGTTCAAGGATAAGTTAGAAGCAAAGGTCTTAGAATGTGAAAGGTTAGAATAAGAAGTAGACCTACTAAGGGAAGATTTAGAAAATTCCAAGAGTAAGCTACAAAAGTTTGCAAAGAGCTGAAATATTGTGGATAAGATGATCAAGGTACAAAGAAGGTCAACAATCAAAACAAGTCTTGTTTTTGAACTGAATCAAAATAAACAAGAGGAGAAGTCAACCTCAGTTCTGAAGGAGAAGAAACTTTAGAAGAAGATAGTGTAAGAGAAAGTGAGATATTTGGGGATGATTTTGACAACAAAAAGTTCAACAAGGACAGGAACAATGCACAAAGAAGAAATAGATGGAACATTAACTAGAATAGGTTAAAAGAGACTAAGATACCAATGAGGTCGAGACAAGGAAACTTCAATGGAAGATGTTTTTCATGTCACGGGTTTGGGCACATGGCTTCACAGTGTAGGACACATGAAATATAGGAAAATGGGAATTTCATAAACATGTAGTTTTTCCATGGGTATTGCTACTCATGTAATCAATTTGGTCACAAGGCAATGAATTGCAGGGTTCATGACGAAAAAGGATATGGATTCACTAGGAGAAATCCTAAGATATTTGCACCTCTAAGGAATAATAACATTAAGTGTTATAAGTGTAATAATGATGGACACACAACAAAGTGGTGTAGAGTAGACATTCTAGAACCAAGAAGGAATAGGAACATGAACAAGAATAGGAATAGGAACAAGAATAGGAATAGGAATATGTATGTGGACATGAACAGAAATAAGAATAGGAATAGGAATATGGACATAGATAGGAAAAATAACATGGATATGGAAAGTAATAGTCAAAGGAATCAAAAGGATCAAATAAGAAGAAAATAAGTCAAAGGTAAAGACCAGTGCTTGCTAGGAGTAGAAATACTCCCACCCTATAATTAACCACCTCAAAAGGATGTGGGGGAGGGGCTAAGCTAAGAAAATAATTCTTAGCCCTGATCCCCAAAGGTGACCCTTTGCCATTGATTTAAAATGGGGAGATTTTGATTAAGGGGGAGAGATTTGGTATTTGAACACAGAGGAGATATTTGAAGAGAGAATTGATCCAGGGGAAGAAATATCCTAGAGGGAGCAGAACAAAGAAAAGGTTAATTTTTTGGTAAAAATAATTTGGATTACCATCAATGACAAAGGGGGATATTATTGGAAATTTTGAGTCCATAGAGTTGTAATTGATGTCAAGGCATGAAGTTGTCATTGATGCCAAAAATTTAACTACTCTATGGACATTATTTCTGGACATTTTATGAAGGCAATTTTATAGACATTATTTTTGGTATTGGATATTATTTTTATTGGGAGATTATAAGGTTTATTTGGTTAATTATTTTTGTATATGTTTATGGATGCTTTCTTCAATATGGAATAATAAGGTGTATGTATATTTTGATATTTAAATTGTACTTTTAAGAGATTTTATCATCTTATAACTTCATTGAGCTTGGCAAAGAAGTGTTTGTGGTTGTGGCAGATTTTTGAGGTTCCTTCATCATCAAGAAAAAGACATGGGGACATTCTTCCATAGTTGAGTTGATTTTTTGGTTTTATAGAAAACGTGTTTGGAGTGAAAAAGACATAATTAGGTTCCCTTATTGAGTGTGTTGAGTTAATGCTTAAAGGTTTTCTGGAATAAAGAGTTGTTTTTAAAACCTTGTTTGATAAGCATTGTTGTTGGAGCCATTGATAAGGTGAAGAATATGAACTAGGATTTGTAAATAAGATGAGTATCATTATTATGTGAGTTAGGTGAAATATTTTGAGTGATTGTTCATATACTTGGACTAGGGTTTCATTGAGTGATTTTTTAAGTAGAGTTGGGTGACCTTAAGTGGATGTGTGAAACGATTGTTGAAGTTCTATAAAATAAACTATTCTATATTATGAATTGATTTGAGAAATTTTTTGAGCATTGAGGTGAATGTGAATCATATTGAGTCTCTAAAAATTCTATGTATGTTTCTAAAAGATTGATTAAAAGTGATTGAGCACTATGATGAGTATAGATTATATTGAGTCTCTAACAATTATCTTTATGTCTCTATGATATTGGACAGGTTCTAGTGTGGACTTGTTGAGCATATTTGAGGCAAGCCTTTGAGAAGATTTGTGGATAGATTTGGGTAATATTTTGTGGAAGCTTACAATACAGATTGAGAGCAGATTTGGATAAGTTTTTATGAGGACTTATTGAGCATATTTGGACTAGTTATAGAGAGGACTTGTGGACATATTAGTGTGTGCTTTTGTGGAAACTTGCAAGGCATATTTGAGACAAGTATTTGAGAAGACTTGAGAGCAAAATTGATTGATTTTTTCAAACCTTGAGTTAAGGTTTGGGGCAGTTCCAGCAGAGTTGATTTGATATTGATTCAAGATTTGAGTTAAGGCTTGAAGATGGATATTGAGGATAGATTTGTGCTAGATTGAAGGACTATGTTTAGTATAAATTCGAGGATAGATTTTGGTGCATATTTGAGGATATTTTTATGCCAAACCAAAGATAGAGACTGAGCAGATTTGTTCTAGATCGAAGGACTATATTTAGTAAATATTTGAGACAGAGCTTTGGAGGTGATAGAGTACAAAGGATGATAGTAGCTGGTGGATAGATATCCATTAAGTCACGATAGTGAAAATAGGTGTATTTAGTGGAAATAGATCCATTAGCCATAGCATTAGGGGTAACAATTCTTTTAAAATATCACCAGCTAGAGCAAGAGGAGAAAGGAGTTCTCCTATGGATAGAGATCCATGAACTTGATTAAGGGGATTGGTGTCTCCTTTAGATAGAGGTCCATAAATACTATAACAGAGAAAGGAATCCCAAGAGATTGATTGAGAAAGTTTTAGTAAAATATTTTCTCTATGGAGTAGCCCACATTGGGTGAACCACATAAATTTAGTGTCTCTATTGTGTGTGGTGATTTGTGCATTGCTTTGATTACTGCTATTGATATTGCTATATATACATTGCATAATATTGATTGGGAAAGAAAAGTAAAAATTGGTCTTATATTTTTCATCTCCTCTCCCTCTTAGTATAATCTTGTGTTCTTCAAAGTGAGGGACATATAGGTTCATGTTGGTTAATTTGCTATGTTCCTTATTGAATTCATTGATAAAAATAATAGAACAAGGAGGTAAGTGTATGGATTTCCTATGAATATGAATTGTGTGATGAGGATTGATTTGTGATGGATAAATTGTTGTGCATGTATTTATGGAAAATTTGTTTTACTTTTGTGCATATTATTTTAGAAATATTATTTTATTATTGTGCAAACATATTTGGAAATTATGTTTACTTCTATGTATATATCTTTAGAAATGATGATTTGCAACTGTGTATTATTTTGTGGAAGCATGGTCTTATAACTATGTTTGTGCCATTGAAAAACAATGATACACTAGTATAGTGATAGAAATAAACAATTTGTTATGTTTATGTTTGAAATATGGCACACTGGGTAAGGTGTTACTATGTTGGAAAATTCCATATGTTGTTATAAAGGTAATTTTCCTCTGAAGCTTATAGTTCCTTGAATTGATGAAACTATTTCATTGGAAAGAATTGATTTCATGAAATATTTTTAGGAGGGTTGTAGGTGGTAGAAATATATTGGAACTTTATGGGTTATATCTTGAGTAAGGATATTTGAAGCTATTTTGAATAAAAATTGATATTATAGTATGTTTAGATGCATAGTAGTTGCATAATTCATGTTGAGTCATATATGATCCCTATCGGTGTCCCTTAAACAATGAAACACCTTTATACTAGTTTATGTTTGAATGCTCAGCAAGACAACATCTACTATAACTATTAAAGCAAAGTTGGCTATGCGAGGGTGTAATAAAGAGAATATGACAGAGGAATGGTTGCAAGCTAAGATCTTTCTATAGAAACAAAACTAGTTACCATAGTAAGCAGTTGAAGAAAGGTTGCTTACCGAGATACAAAACTAAAGATAAACTTACAACAAAAAACTTCTTGTAGTATGTTATTTGAGGAAATGAAACGTCTCATTATAAGAGATAGAAACTTCTTCATGTTAGATGGTGATGGCCTTCCATGGACTACATAATGACCACCTACTATGGTTGTAAAGTGCATATGGTTCCTATGCCTCACATGGATCATATTGTTTTGGAAGTATAGGGAATGCCAAAAATGGATCAATAGATGATTTTCAAGGATTTTTCAATGGTAAATTCTTGTCTGAATGTGATTTTGCATATTTTTTCGTAATCTAGCCTAGTCTATTGAGTTCTATCTAGGAAAAGGGATGATAAAAAAATAATAAAACAAAACATTAAAATAAATAGCCTAGTCTATGGGGGTGATGCAACAATAATTATAATGGTTCTCATATACATTTATGGGATGAATGAACATGATTGTCAATCATGTCAATGAAAGTGAACACAATTCCATAATTACATATCTATTTTTTATGACACTTGCATCGAAAATGGGGTAAATATTAGTTATATACACATACATAAAGAATGGGATAAAAAAAGATCACAACTATTTATATATATTAAAAGTAACCAAATACATATACCACAATGAAAGGGCTCAAAGGGCCTGTACATGGATCGATTTGGGATTTGAATCTAGATCAATACACAAGGGAAAATGAGAGAAAAAAATTATTTTGGTTTAGATACTATGAACAAAAACTATCATTCTTCATATTCTTACATATATTAAATTGTCCTATTTATATAGCCTAATTCTAGGTTTAAAATTTAAAAATTCCCCTAAATTATCTTGAACAATGCATCTACTTTTTTTGGTTTCCAAGATTGAGGTGTCATATTGCATTTAATTTTTGATAGATCTAGACATAATCTAAGTCTAGTAATTACAAATTTCATGCAAATGGGGACAATTTCCTTTGATCATGGTACTAATTAGCTTTCCTTCTTCTAGGGATTCATATCCTAGCAATGCTCGTAGCATCTGCTTTCACCTACTCAGAAAACCCCTTTACCAATTTTTAAAGTCAACTTAGATCACATGGGTCCCATTAATGGATTTGGTTGGTGGTCTCCTCACCTAGTACTATTTTGGGCTCATGATAACTAAAACACTATGCTTTATGTAGTGCTTGGATCACTGTTTATCCTCTAGCTTTGCTTTTGAGGGTCTAGTTACCAAGTCTGGGTGGTGGGTCATACTACAAGACCCTTTATAAGAATCATTGAGTTTACATGATTCTTATGCACTAGTTTTCTTGTGACACTCTAGTTTGAGTGGGAACTCATGATCAAATTTTATATGTAGTGAAAATTCACTATAAGATGATTGATGATCAACATATTAATGGGATGTTTTAGATTAATGGTATGCATGTAATGCATTTTATTATGAGATGGTTAATTATGGTTGGCTCATATTGATGATTACATAGTGAATGTGATTCTTATATGTATAATTAATTTTTTGAAATGGTTTATGAGTTGTGAGGATTAGGTTGAAGTTAGGTTTCAGTAGTATTTAAATAAGGGGATAGAGAGGGGGATTTGGAGATTTTTTTTGTAGGAGGGAAGAATCTGAAGGGGTGTTATTTTTGGTAATAGACCTAAAGGACTATTTTGTTATTATTTTTCTTTAAATAAAGGCTTAAATAATGTTATGTTTGTTGGTTACCTTTTAAGTGTAGCTTGTAATAAATATTTTTGTTGTTTATTATCCTTAAGTATAGACTTAAGGATATTTTTTGTTGATGACCTTCAAGTGGGGACGTAAAGGAACATTTTACAACTAATACTTTTTATGTATAAATATAAAGGATTTTTGTTTTTGTTAGTGAATACTCTTTGAATTAAAGAAGCTTTGTGATAGATTACCTTTAAATATAAGTGTACAGGGGCATTTGTGTGATTGATTACCTTCAACCATAAAATTGAAGAGGTTCTTATGATGTATTTCCTTTAAGTGTGAGCTTAAAGGATATTTTTATGAAATATTACCTTCAAGCATGAATTTAAGGAAGGATTTTGTTAATTATTACTTTAAAACATAATCTTGAAGGAGTATTTGTGAATGATTACCATCAAATGTGAACTCGAAGGACCTAATTTATTGACCCTTAAGTTTTGACCTTTAGCCTAATTATTAGATAAGTGTTTATATAGTTTAAAATATGCATCCAAATGGACACACTATGTACAAATTTGACTCACCCCTAGGTGGTGACCTCTTAGCCTAATTATTAGACAAATGTTTAGGTACCTTAAAATATTTGTCCAAAGAAAAAAGATATGTACAAATTTGTTTCAACCCTAAGTAGTGGCATCTTAGCCTGATTATCAAAAAAGAGCTTAAGCAACTTGAACAAGTTTTTTGTGTTTTTATATTTTGGATTACCTTCAAGTGTAAACTTGAAGGGTATAATTGATTCACCACTAAGAGATGACCTATTAGCCTAATTAATGGAAAAGTGCATGGGAGACTTAAAATATATGTCCAAAGGGACAAGATATGTACAAAGTTCATTTGATGCTAAGCGATGGTCTCTTATCTTGATTATTTGACAAGTGTTTAAGATACTTAAGATACACATTTAAATGTACAATATATGTATAAAGTTGAATCCCCTAAGAAGTCATATCTTATCTTTATTGCTAAACAAGTGCTTATAAAACTTCAAAATGCATCTATAGGGACAAGATGTGTACAAATTTAATTCATCCCTAAGCATTGGCCCCTTAACATGATTATTTAAAAAATACTTAGGTGGATTAAAAAATGTTCCCAAATAAATAAGATATGTATAAAGTTTATTCACCCTAAGTGGTGGGATCTTATCCTAATTATTGGATAAGTGCTTAGACAACTTAAAAGATGCATCCAAAGGGACAAGATATGTATAAATTTGATTCACCACTAAGCATTGTATTCTTAGCATGATTACTAGATAAGAACTTAGGTGGATTAAAATATGCACCCAAAGGTACAAGATATGTACATAGTTGATTCACCTATAAGTAGTGGCCCCTTAGTCTAATTATTATACAAGCACTTAGGTGGATTTACATGATTAACCTTTAGGAAATGTCCTAAAGGTCATTTTTTTGTTATTGATGACCATCATGCATGGACTTGAAGGATAATTTTATGTTTTTTTTCTTTTGTTTAGATTCAAGTGTAAAATTTAAGGGCTTGATTTATTCAATCTAAGAAAATACCTCTTAGACTAATTATTGGACAAGAACTTAGGCATATTTAAGTGATAAATCTTTGGACAAGAGCTTAAACACCATTTTTATTATTAATGATATTTAAGAATGAATTTGAAGGAGATTCTTATGTTTTAATATACCTTCAACTAAAAAATTGAAGGGACTAATTGGAACACCCTTAAGTAGTGGTCTCTTACCTTGATTAATGTAAAAGCACTTAGGTGTCTTAAAAGACATGTGATTGGCCTATTTAAAGACACAAAATTGCTTGATATATTTATAGATCAACATATTTTAGTGCACATACATAATTTAATTGATTTATTTATCGGTTTATCTTGTGAAGAATGCATTATTAGCAAATTTGATGAGTTTTTAATCAGTAATAACTTGATTTATTTTTTATGGCTTTATTTAATTATTTTTGAAGTGATTGAGATATCCCCAATTTGGAATGTCATGCTATAGTTTGGTTTTTTTATCCCCACATGAAAGTGTTAGGTAAGTCCAATTATGGAGTGGTTGAGAATATCATTATCATGGACTACCACAATATCATTCATGTAGCTTGTTTATGAGAAGAAAAAGAGATAACTGATTTGGCTATAATTACCATGGACTATCTTAGTGTCAATCATGTGGCCCATTAATGAAATAGAGGGATGATATAAAAATAGCCATGAAAGATAATGCCTATGTTTCATGTAACACACATCTTCTGGTAATTATTCTTAGCATTTTATAAACTCAAAAGAAAATAGAATATAAAGGTCTAACACCCAACAAGTCTATAAAACAACCAAGGAATATAGTGTTCATGCAAAGCATAGTGCACATCATATGGAAAATGGTTTAAAATAACACAATAGTTAATATGTAATATTTAGGTGTTCCCTATTAACCCCTTATACAAAGGCAAGGGATGAAAGTGAATATTCCTTCTCTATTTTGTACAAAAGGGCTATAAGGAATGCACTAAATAAGTGGAATAATAACAAGAGGTGGATGTGGCTATAATCACCATATAAAATCATGGTTTCCATCATCTATATTGGAAACTAAATGGAATGGAGGTTAACAGTTGGGCTATCATCACTACAAATTACACAATGTCAACCATATAACCCATGAACAAATAGAAAAATAGATGATGGAAACCATGATTTTATGGAAACTAAATGGAATGGAGGTTAACAGTTGGGCTATCATCACTACAAATTACATAATGTCAACCATATAACCCATGAAAAAATAGAAAAATAGATAATTTTATGAGGTTTTATCATCAACATCTATAAGTTTCATAGAGTTTTTTATTTGGAATGTTATTAAATAAATAATAAATTGCATTATTATTCATTCTTGGTGCCTTATATACCCATGAGGAAATGAGGTATACAAGTCCATTTCCTATAAGGCCTATAAGGTGGCCAAGAATGGGAAGATTGAAGTAATAAGAGAGTGAGAGAGATGAAGATATTGCACCATTTTTCCCTATGAATCACATAGTACCCATCATGTGGTAAGAATATTATGTTTTAGAATAATGTAGTAGAGGAGATCCATCATGTTAGTTTTACTCATTCCTTATACCTCATTTATATAAAATTTGGGAATGTAAGTGATTGTTTAGTCATGAATTTTATACAAAAGAGCTATATGGAATGTGAGAAATACCCATCAACATAAGAGAGGATGAAGAATTAGAAAAAAATTAATAAATAAAGACTCTCCTGACTACCTCTTACACTAGCAAGAAGTGTGGATTATTTATTTCCATTGTTTAAATTTTTTTATACAAATATCAATCATCATATACAAACACATACAGTTATCCAAAGTATGTAAGGCAACAAGGAAAAATTATGTAAAGGTATGATTTTTTTCAAAATGTGTCAAATTAAGACAAAGAAAATATGAAAACCAATAGAGAGTAAGGGTTAAGTGAATAAGGATTTTAACTCATGAAAGGGGACTACGAGGATCCACTCGTATCAGTCAATGCAAGTGCAATGCAAAATAAGATATTCCTAACTAGGATCATCATTTGCATCATCATGAGTCCTTGAACCATTATACAATCGAGCAATCCAAGCATTGCATATAGGAGAGTAGAAATACAAGTAGTCATGCAAGAATATAGCCATGCAAGCAAGTAACGACTAAAAATTAAATGAGACAATCAATCAATATATATTTAAAAGTAACACAAGTTTAAGTGATTTATATAAATGGGTTATTTTAATTATTTCTTGTCAAGTGTGGCTAGGTAGTAAGTTCTTAAACCAAAATTGGTACATACTAAAATGGATCTAGCCAACTGGGCTCAAAATTTCCATTGAGTTTATTTTTTGTGTTGGTATTCTTCTAGTTCTCCTTAAGAACTAGATCACTGAGTTTTAAGGAATAGGGTCATATATTTTTACCATAGGCTTGCATAAGCCTTTGCTAGTAGCTTCATACATTATATAGCACATGGATATTCTTTTCATTAAGTAATTCCAATTTATTAAGGTAAGCAAGACAACATTCACTGCCTATGAAGGAGTCCAATAATATGCATAAGGAGGGAATCTCTTATTTTAAGGGGAATATTGCTTCAATCCCATAGACTAAAGAATAGGGCATCACACTAGTAGCCATTATAACATTGGTGCAATAGGCCCACAAGGATAGATATAACTACAAATGCTATACTCATTCAATTTTACTAACAAGTTTCTTAAGGATGTTGATGAAGGATTTATTGGAACCCTTGGATTGGATATTACCTTACAAATAGTAAAGCACAGACCACTTGTGCTAGATTTTGTATTTTGCATAAATTTTTTGGATGTTCTTTTTCTTAAGTTGTGTCGCATTATTAGAGAGCATCATGAAAGGATTTCCATATCATTAAGGACCTAATTATGAATAAATTAGAATACTCGAACTCTAGTACAAAATACAAAGGAATTGCTTAAACCCACTTGGTAAAGTATTTTGTTGTTGTTATGATGAACTTATGTCCACTAGATGACACTAGATTAATATTTCTAATAATGTCCAATCTCCAAATAGAAAAGGGCCAAGGAAATGTCAAGGATTAGAGATATTGTGAGGGTGAATGGATAATATTGTCATATTTTTTATTCTTATTACACTTTTTGGCATAATCATAAGAGTCTTTATCCATAGAGGGGTAATATTAACCTAATTTAAGAAGCTTGTTAGAAATGGAATTTCCATTGAAGTGGCCATTACATGATCCCTCATGGTCTCTCTATCAAATACTTGAGCTTCATATGAAGTGAGACAACTAGGAAAAATAAAATTAAAATATTAATAGTATAAGATATCATCAATGATGACAAATCAACAAGCACATTATCTTAGGCTTTTATGTTCATTACAATTCAAGTGTTCCAACAAAGTACCATTCCTAAGAAAATAAAATGTCCTTATGCCAAGGATTAGAGGAGAAAGAGGTATCAACATTCATGAACTCTCATGGAATCTAGATAAAGTCTAAAGTTGTAAGTCATCTATTTTTTGAATGATGATTATGGATTTGTTTGTCATCCAATTTGAGGAGAATAAAAGAATTGACTATAGCTATAATGTCACTGTTTTGATTTCTAGACTAAGGAGTTGTGTTAATAGCGATATTATCAAAAGTATATATTAGTTTGTTGACAATATCCTTATAAGTATTTAAATTTTTGTCTTTATTTTTGTAGATGCCATGAACTTGGTTAACTACTAATAATCCCCAAATATGGAAAATATCCTAAATTTAAGAGCTAAAAATGTGTGAATCCCAAGGATAAGAGATTCATATTATAGGTATTATTAGTGCAAACAAATTATAATTTGAAGAACAAGGATATGATTTTTTGTTGTAGTGTGATCAATACAACTCCTGCCCCTACTCCTTTGACCTAGGGGGCTCCATTTATTAGGACCCCATCCTAACATTAATTTTATAATTATCATTTGATTATGTAATGACCCACTTCCAATATGGGGTGTAGACACCAAAACAACACCAATCCAATTATGTGACTGTAAAAACTGATTGCATTGACACACACAGCCCCCAGGGCAGCCCCCAGAGGTTAAACAGTGGTCCTAACCACTCACACTATAGTTTTGGAAGGTCAGAGGTCAATTTGGAACCTTTAGGAACTCTGGTCCTTATTCGTTCCACCCAGGGATGATTATAAACTGGTACTCACACCACCTAGGGACAATTAGCAGTATTCGCTCCAGGGTAGGGTGAATAGCAGGTTTGACGGGCAAAAAGTTAAATCTTGACAAATGGCAACTCATATTCGCCACTTAACTCTTCCTTAATTGAATGGGAGTGTGAGTGAGAATTTTTGAGCATTAGAGGTAGTTATAGTGGCAGTCATGGAGCCCCTAATCATGGAGGAATCTTCTCCCCCCTAGGAAGGCATGATTGCCAAGTGGCACCTCTGCATGCTCATCCAAAGAGACCGTCAGGTCTATAAAAGGGTGAGTCTTCTCACCCCAAAAATATATAGATAAGGAGAATTTTGAGCAATGAAGTGCTATCATTTTATATCCTCACACATTTTGATTTGTGCCTTTCACATCCTTGATCTCTTTTGGAAGGGAGGTCATAGGGTGGTTATTGGAAGCACAAATCCGGAACCAAAACCCGATATTTGGCCATAACATCCTACCAAATTTTTTGAAAAAACCCCACAAGAGGTTTTGGACCCATACCAAGTGGATTGGTTCCAAAATCGGGCCCTAAACGATGGGCGACCTACCCCTAGGCGCCCCCTGCACTGCTGCAATTCTAATCGCCCCGCATCGGAGTGATTATAAATTTATGGCAGATTACAATTTTGTTATTTTTGCATCTGATTCTATGTTGCTTAAATAGGTTGTCATTCGATTTTCACATCATTTTGAGCTATTTTGACGAATACAGTTCTGTTATTCATCCCACCTAGGGACAAATAGCTCTCTATGCAGTTTCGGGACTGTAAGCTCGGAACTGCACCGATTTGGGCAGAGAAGAGGTAAGGGTCCTAAACACCTTCTGTCATTTTATGTTTTCTATTTTTTGTTTTTTGGTTATTTGCTTGCTTAGGAAAAGTTTTTTTTTTTTTTTACTGCATGTTTTCTTCATTTATGCAAATTAAAAAGAACCCCACACACCATGTGGTAATTTAAACACCAAGGATTTGGTCGTAAAACCCCAACCCTTAATAAAGACCAACGGTTTATTTCATCACCACCTTGTCTTGAAATTTTGCATCCATAAACCCGATCGCTAATGTTGCTAGACGTAAATCCTGATGAAAGCTGACCAAGTGTAGCTGGGGTGATTCCCAGTGCATGAGGATAAGTCTTCTATGGTAGGTGTCAAAAATAGGGTGATCCCCCTTTCGTACCACCTATGTTCCATGTACCATTATGCTCTCACGTACTAATAGTTTCCCTCACGTAAGGGCAGGTATATAAATAGGTTGGTATAATGACCTGGTAATGGTATATCGAAGGGGCGACCATTTTTGGGAGACATAAGAGCCATCATATTGCATTTTCTACAAAATATTCTTTACAAAACTATCAAAACAAAAATCAAAACACACTAAACTAGGTTTAGGGCACACCTTTAATCTTTAAACAAGATAATCATTGCTTTGTGTGTGTGATATTTTCTGTTTAGTGTAGCATAAAAATCATAAAAATAAATAAAAATCTACGCATATTGTAGGAAAACACCACCATGGTGTACACCCATAGCCAAGCCCAATCACGAGAAAGAGCTACGGAGAGTGTACAAGGGGGCACAAGTCACCTCCGTTATAGCCCCAAGGACTTGTTCATACCACCTTGGTGGCTTGACCCATAAGAGATTCCACATCGTGCCATTTCAGAATGGGACTATAGAGGCACCCCTTTGATGGGCACTCCCGTCCAACATGGACCCTTTCAGGAGGAGTCCTTACACGTGGCACTCAATATAAATGGGAAGGATCCCTTAGAAGCTCGGTATGAGTGGCCATCATGTGATGAAGCGCTAGAATAGCATAGGGTCCATGAGGAGAGGCCACATGATTATGTCATCCCTCATTTACCCTCCATCATTGTTAGGAATAATAAGCCAAATCCAGAGCACAAGGCTCTTCAAACAGGGTGAGAAAACTCTGCCCACCCCTTTCACATATACAAAAGGGAGCACAAGGAAGACCATTACATTACTCAAGATCAATACACAGTGCAAGAGCAATTCGCCTTCGCACCTGCTATCTACCAGAATCACCTATTGAGGCGAGAGCCTCGAGTGAATTCCACCAACCTCGATAGAGGGAAGCGACCTATAGAGATATCAGATCATCTTGACAGATATAAATGCATAGGAGAGGCATATAGGCCTCCTAGACTCAATATGGTAGCACAAATTGACCTAGCAGTCGCCATACATGCCGTCTGCCAAGCATAGATCACGCAGCTTGAGCAAGACCAACAGTAGCTAGAATATTTATATCTCCTTAGGTGCCAAACAAATGAGCTACTCCATAACACTGTACCTGAGAGGGTTCTAACCCCTCACACCCAAAGATAAAAACTATATGATAGGCGCAACCCCTTAGTACAAGATAGGTCTCGAAGACCTTACCAAGTGCTGCCTCCGAGACCTCCTAGACCTGAATGAGAGGCCACTCCCAGGAACAACGATGGGCACCCTCCATGGGGAACCATCCATGGTCATAGGTCTCATCCAGAAACTCCTCATGAATCCTATGAGGAGTATGAGCAAGAAGAAGAGCAGGTCGAAACGCCCTACCGTTGGAACAAAATCTGCCTTCGGTT
The DNA here is from genome assembly GCA_028583015.1 of Wollemia nobilis. Lineage (NCBI taxonomy): Eukaryota > Viridiplantae > Streptophyta > Pinopsida > Araucariales > Araucariaceae > Wollemia > Wollemia nobilis. The sequence continues at coordinate 1,623,353 of JAQPPZ010017255.1, forward strand.
AATAGTGTTGCGCCTTAGACTTTGCCAACATTGAATAGACAGATCTTGCTTGAGATCATCTGTCTAGTCTCCAGAGAAGGCTGGTTCCTTTGAGTTTTTTAGAGAAAATGGGAACAAGAGATAAGGGAAATATAGCCTAAGCTAGAACTTTTATATGGTGCAGATTAGACAACAACAAAGACAGATTTACTTACTTCTATCCAAAGCATTTAAACACATTTCCATGCAGAAATTATATAATTTCAGATATGATTTATAATATTTCGTTTAACATGCGTATATATTAGATTCTTATTCCAAGCAATATGATTTATGTATTACGAAAGTTTAGATATAAGAACAAACTCAATTTACAATTCAATATTGTAAGCAAAAATAAAGAACATTAATACATACACTTGCACGATATGAACCAGAAGCCAATGGGAGATGTGATTTTATTGCTTGTATTCGAAGTACATGTATTCAGTCTTGTAAACGTCCAAGAGCCGACCTTTTTTCTGGAGTCGCTCACCCCTATATATACCCTAAAAGAGTATCTTTTTCTAAGTACATCTTACTATTTTACAAGCAATCATCTGTAGTTTCTAATAATACACAACAAGTCTTCTATGAATTAGATATCTCCTCTGCTAATTAAATTCTAGACGAGCCTATCACATTTTCAATCATCTGGCAAGCCTGCTCTATCCTAGATTTTTGATAATCATGTCAGAAATCACTTCTTGGTGTCAGTGCATGCCTTTGATTGCCAAAAATACATTTTATTCCTTTACAACTAGCGTGTCGCGAAATCGCGACATTCTTTCCTTGCTTTGCTCTTTTGCCGCCTCCAATCGTGAAAATGAGACATGTCATGAAATCGTGACATTCTTTCCTTGCTTTGCTCTTCTATCGCTTCCAACCATGAAAATGAGACATGTCATGAAATCGTGACATTCTCCTTGCTTTGCTTTTCTGTCGCTTCCAACCGCGAAAATGAGACATGTCACGAAATCATGACATTCGTCTCTTGCTTTGCTCTTTTGCCGCTTCCAGCCACGAAAATGAGACATGTCGCGAAATCGCGACATTCTTTCCTTGCTTTGCTCTTCTGTCGCCTCCAGCCGTGAAAATGAGACATGTCACGAAATCGTGACATTCGTCTCTTGTTTTGCTCCTCTGTCGCTTCCAACCGCAAAAATGAGACATGTCACGAAATCGCGACATTCGTCTCTTACTTTGCTCTTTTGCTGCCTCCCACCACGAAAATGAGACATGTCGCGAAATCGTGACATTCGTCTCTTACTTTGCTCTTTTGCTGCCTCCCACCGTGAAAATGAGACATGTCACGAAATCGTGACATTCGTCTCTTACCTTGCTCTTCTACCGCTTCCAACCGCAAAAATGCAACATGTCCGAAATCGTGACATTCGTATCTTACCTTGCTCTTCTGTCGCTTCCAGCCGTGAAAATGCAACATGTCGCGATATCGCGACACCTTTTCTTTCTTGTATTTTGGTCGCAAAAATGCAACATGTCGCGATATCGCGACACTTTTTCCCTTTTGGCCGTGACAAAGCAACATGTCGCGATATCGTGACACTTTTTCTCTTTTGGCCACGACAATGCAACATGTCACGATATCGCGACACTTTTTCTCTTTTGGCCGTGACAAAGCAACATGTCGCGATATCGCGACACTTTTTCTCTTTTGGTCGTGACAATGCAACATGTCGCGATATCGTGACACTTTTTCTCTTTTGGCCATGATAATGCAACATGTCGTGATATCGTGACACTTTTTCCCTTTTGGCCGCGACAAAGCAACATGTCGCGATATCGCGACACTTTTTCCCTTTTGGCCGCGACAATGCAACATGTCGCGATATCGCGACACTTTTTCCTCCTTGCTCTTTCTCTTTGCTTTTGCTCGTGAAAATGCAACATGTCACGATATCGCGACACTTTTTCCTCCTTGCTCTTTCTCTTTGCTTTGGAACGCGAAAACGCAACATGTCACGATATCGCGACACTTTTTCCTCCTTGCGGTGTTTTGCTTTTTCTTTGATCTTTAGCATATGGGCCACTTCGGTCTTCTTGGAAAATATGCAAAAAGGTGCATCAACTATTTTTCTGTAGTTAGTCACTTTTTGACTAACATTCTTGGCGCCTTCCGAGGGATTTTTTGCTTGCAAAAATTTTGAACCAGGCCTTCATCCATTGGGAAACGGAGTCAACAACGCAGTTGTAAAAAAAATCTTTCAGAGAAAGACAAAGAACACAGGAAAATGCACTTAGATTAAACGTGAACATTACCTCGTCAAAACTCCCTTTATACCTTAGTATCTCTATCAAAAAAAAATGTCGACTTCTGATTGGCTGCGACTGAAATTTTTTGTTAAGGCCGAAAAACGGTAATATTTACAAATATTGTCTGAATATACTTATATTATACTGTACATATAATTCCTTTTCTGCTTTCTCAATAGAAATATAACTTTAGGTGAAATGCATTCACCGTGATGGGAAAAACCAATCCATCTTGATCTTTCAACTCGAAAGCATTGAACTATTTCTCTGAAACAATTTCAAATGGTCCCTCCCAGAAAGCATCGAATTTATCATGGTTACCTAGGCTTAGCTTTCTTTACATTCCATTTCAAAACCAAGTCTCCCACTCTAAATTTTCTGGCAGTTGTCTTTTTGTTGAACCATTCTTCAGTATCTGCCATATGCTTTTGATTGTGATTGTATGATTGCTCTCTTTGTTCTTCTAACTATAGAGCTTCATTACTCCTACAACTGTGTGTAGCATTTGGTCAATATGAAGTAGTGGGTAATGATATTTGAGTGATGCTCTGTTCAGATTTTTGAAATCCACACACAATCTGATATCTCCATTTTTCTTCCTGACTGGTACCAAGTTTGCCACCCAGGTGGAGTGTTTAACAGGGTTTACTATTTTAGCTTGATGGAGTTTTAGCAGCTTCTTGTTTCATCAAAGATTCTATCTTCGGATTCACTGGTCTTTGCTTTTGCCTAAAAGGCTTAGCTCCTTCTTCTGATTCTATGGTATGTTGAATAACATCTTTATTGTACACTTTTAGATCACTATATACCCAAGCTATGATGTCAGGGAATTTTTTACACAATTCTCTGATCTGGTTCACTTCCTCTTCCGTACAACTGATTCCAACCTTAATCATTTTGCCTGGCTCCAACTCTACATCTTTGTATCTTCGTTTATCGACCTTGATTTTTCGGCCAACTGCTCTATCATTGTTATCAAACAGGCTTTCAAGGGTGATGAGACCCTTAGGAATATGATTATTTTTTAACTGAATAATATCCTCTTCCTCTTCATCCCGCAGATCCCGGTTGGCTGAGCAATTCATTTCATGGATTAAGAAATCCAATATCTGTTCATCATTTTCAAAAACTTGCCAGAAAATATTTTTATCAGGCACTGAAGGCCTGTATATAAGTCTAATAGTTTTAGACTTCTGAATAACATTACTTACAGGACAAAAATTAGCTCCCACTGAAGCTAACAAATCTGCGTGTGTATTCTATTCTCTAGGGATAAAATTTATATTTAGGGCCTCAAAGGCCTCTAAGAGATCCCACACTTTGTTCCCGTAAGCCTTCAAATAATGTTGTTTACTTATACATTTTTTGGTGACTTGATTCACAATAAGTTCTGAATCTCCATAGATGAGTAACTGTTTGATTCCCAATTTCTCAGCCTTTCTTAACCCTAAGCATAGGGCCTCATATTCCCGCTATGTTATTGGAGAAACTCCAAGTCAACCTGTAAGAGAAAACCTTTTCCTCTCCGATGGGAGAAATCAAAACTATTCCGGCACCGGCTCCATTCTTGCACCTAGCCCCATCAAAGAAAAGCTTCCACAATTGATTCACGGAACCATCCTTTTCTAGGGAGGGTATCAATTTTACTTTTTGGTTTCTCAATAGAATAGTTTCCTATTTCTGTTTCTATCATGGCATTAAAATTCTGTAGAGAAAACTCGTCCTCATCTTGGAGCTCTTCTAATGTTTCTTCCATTAGATCTTCTTCTATTGTTTCTTCAGTCATCATATTTACACGGTCAGTTTCACCAATATTTTCTACATGAAACGTCGATGGTTTCTCATTAAAAATCTTGACCCTTCTACCTTTGAAAGGTATCTCCAAATGAGAATAATCTAAGGATAAGTATCCTCCTATCTTTGTTGTGAACTCTCTGGATAGACACATACCAAAATAGGGCTCCAAGTCTACGACTACTACCTCTTGTATGATTGTCATCTGAGGCATTTTATGCAGCCGTATGGGAATATCCTTTATCACTCCTATAGTTTTTATTGGAGTACCATCTAACTGTAGGACGCCTACGCTGCTCCTAGTGTACTCCATTCCCATAATATCACATACTCGCTTTGGGTATCATAGTGGTAGCAGCGCCTGAATATATCATGCAGTTGTGGACAACCCATCCTTCCATTTGAAGGGACAAATAAAAGGGTGGTGGCATGTTCTTACCGATGGCAAACATCAAGTTCGTTAGAACCATTTTTGAAGATGATGCAGTCCTACCTCCATTTTTCATTGTTCTTAGGGATTCCTGTAGGAGATCGATTTGACCTGGGATTTGAAGAGTATCATACATACTTGCCTTAGAAGGAGTCTTTTTCATTTCCTCTACTATACTGAATGTAGGTGAATCAACTATCCTTTCTCTTTCTTTGGCAAAAGTTTCATATTTATTTTTGTATCCCTCGGGTAGCTTCAGCTTCTTTGCATTTTTGTCGGCGAGGGGAAACTCAACCTTTCCCTAGCCTATTCTTGGGTTTCATTTTCCCCCGAGGAATAAATTCTTTGTGTGTTTCTTGCCCTTGAATTTTGGCTGGAAACTGATATTTTCTTTCCTGAGGGAGGCTTCCCTTAGGAGTTTCTTTGGGAACTTCCTTGGGAGCAGGGGAAACATTCAATGGCTGAAGCTCTTTAGGGTCTCGCTTGCAGTGGTTTCTTACCTGATCTTGTCAAAACCGAAACCTGTTCTACTCGTAGGCATCATGAAGTTGTGGTCCTTCTCTCTAATTATATTTACATGGCCTTTCATTTTTTCTTTACTCTTTTCAACTGCTATACTTTGTACATAATGTTGGTGTATCATACATGAACTTTCCCCATGTGGATCGTTACATGTAGTACACCAAAAGTTAGAATTAGTGGGAGGCTCCTCGGCCTCCACTATCTCATTTGTATATACCGTGCTCGGTCTCTCTTGTCCCCTATTGCTTGATTGTGCTGCATCTCTTGTTACCTGAGGGAACCTCCTTGGCAGAAAATTCCTTTCAACCTCTCTTTTTCATGGACGCCATTTCATTTGACAATGTCTTCATTGTATCAATTATGGTCGTGTATTGATCACTGGGGGGAGCTGATGCAAGGGGTGTAGCTGGTAATGCAAGGAATGTAGGAGGTGTGGCTATAGCTGGGAGGGCCTGCATTGATGGGAGTACAAGCAGTTTAGAAATTGATGCTTGGGAAAGCTCTGGTAAAATTGGCAATAGACTCTTTGATGGATATCTTTTTGTAGCAATGAGATCAGCTTCGCCCTTTGCTGCCTCTAGATAGATCCCAGGAAAAGTGGTTACACGGGATTGCCTTATTATCATACTGAGATCTGAATCAAAAGCCCTTAAATAATAGCATATAGCTTGTTCTTCCATGGGCTTTAGGCCTTGCGGTACTCTATCACGAGTTCTAGTAAATCTGATGTTGAAATCTTGGATTTCTTCTTGTGGATGCCTCTCAATGATAGTGAATTGATTCAGCAATGTGAAAGGATCCGCATGTATATTAAATTCATCGACTAGACGGCCGCCGCATCGCCCAAGAAGTAATGGATCTAGCGGGAAGCGCTCTGTACCAATAGAGCATCTTTCCTTTCAAAGATATAATCAACAATCTGACCATTACATCTTCCCGAGTGATGTTGTAAATAGATGCTAGCGATGATACATCTAAACAGTGCTCATCTGTTGTTTTTCCTGTTCCGTCAAAGGTCGGTAATGCTTTTAGTGCAGCTTGTGGAATTTGGTGGTGTGTTCCCAAGTTCAAAGGGCCAGTTTGATTCCACACAAGATGCGCTGGGGCAGGGGCGGCTGCCATGATTGCTAAAGGAGTTACAACCGCTATGGGATTGCTTGCAGATGCTCCTACAACGGGTGTTAAAGAGGTGCTAATGGTGTCGGGCAGATTTGATCATGCGGCTAGCACAGGGTGTGCTTTTAGGCTTCCGAGATGTAGTTCAAAGAACTCGATAGGTTCTTCAGAGTTTCTAGCTCGAGATCTGGTTATCATATGGCTATATAACCAGAAGGTTTTTAGACAAGGTCTTTCTTTTATGGTCTAAATTGCAACGGAGTCGCCAGGTGGTTTTTCTTGAGATTTTTAAACAAAAAGGCTCTTAAGGTAAAACACCAAAACTTATACAATACTGTGGGATTTCTGGTCCCATCGGGCATGCCAAAAACTATTGGAACAAAATATGCCTTCGGTTAATAGTGTTGCACCTTAGACTTTGCCAACATTGAATAGACAGATCTTGCTTGAGATCATCTTTCTAGTCTCCAGAGAAGGTTGGTTCCTTTGAGTTTTTTAGAGAAAAGGGGAACAAGAGATAAGGGAAATATAGCCTAAGCTAGAACTTTTATATGGTGCAGATTAGACAACAACAAAGACATATTTACTTACTTCTATCCAAAGCATTTAAACACATTTCCATGCAAAAATTATATAATTTCAGATATGATTTCTAATATTTTGTTTAACATGCGTATATATTAGATTCTTATTCCAACAATATGATTTATGTATTGTGAAAGTTCAGATATAAGAACAAACTCAATTTACAATTCAATATTGTAAGCAGAAATAAAGAACATTAATACATACACTTGCACGATATGAACCAGAAGCCAATGGGAGATGTGATTTTATTGCTTGTATTCGAAGTACATGTATTCAGTCTTGTAAACGTCCAAGAGCCGACCTTTTTTTTGGAGTCGCTCACCCCTATATATACCCTAAAAGAGTATCTTTTTCTAAGTACATCTTACTATTTTACAAGCAATCATCTACAGTTTCTAATAATACACAACAAGTCTTCTATGAATTAGATATCTCCTCTGCTAATTAAATTCTAGACGAGTATGTCACATTTTCAATCATCTGGCAAGCTCGCTCTATCCTAGATTTCTGATAATCATGTCAAAAATCACTTCTTGGTGTCAGTGCATGCCTTTGATTGCCAAAAATACATTTTATTCCTTTACAACTGGCGTGTCACGAAATTGCGACATTCTTTCCTTGCTTTGCTCTTTTGCCGCCTCCAGCCATGAAAATGAGACATGTCATGAAATCGTGACATTCTTTCCTTGCTTTGCTCTTCTGCCGCTTCTAGCCATGAAAATGAGACATGTCGCGAAATCGTGACATTCTCCTTGCTTTGCTTTTTTGCCGCTTCCAACCGTGAAAATGAGACATGTCGCGAAATCATGACATTCGTCTCTTGCTTTGCTCTTTTGCCGCTTCCAGCCATGAAAATGAGACATGTCACGAAATCATGACATTCTTTCCTTGCTTTGCTCTTCTGCCGCCTCCAGCTGCAAAAATGAGACATGTCATGAAATCGTGACATTCGTCTCTTATTTTGCTCCTTTGCCGCTTCCAGCCGCGAAAATGAGACATGTCACGAAATCATGACATTCGTCTCTTACTTTGCTCTTTTGCTGCCTCCCGTCACGAAAATGAGACATGTCGTGAAATCATGACATTCGTCTCTTACTTTGCTCTTTTGCTGCCTCCCGTTGCGAAAATGAGACATGTCATGAAATCGTGACATTCGTCTCTTACCTTGCTCTTCTACCGCTTCCAGCTACGAAAATGCGACATGTCATGAAATCGCGACATTCGTCTCTTACCTTGCTCTTCTACCGCTTCCAGCCGTGAAAATGCAACATGTCGCGATATCGCGACACCTTTTCTTTCTTGTCTTTTGGTCGTGAAAATGCAACATGTCGCGATATCGTGACACTTTTTCCCTTTTGGCCATGACAAAGCAACATGTCGCGATATCGCGACACTTTTTCTCTTTTGGCCACGACAATGCAACATGTCACGATATCGTGACACTTTTTCTCTTTTGGCCATGACAAAGCAACATGTCGCGATATCGTGACACTTTTTCTCTTTTGGCCGTGACAATGCAACATGTCGCGATATCGTGACACTTTTTCCTCCTTTTGGCCGTGACAATGCAACATGTCGCGATATCGCGACACTTTTTCCCTTTTGGCCGTGACAAAGCAACATGTCGCGATATCGTGACACTTTTTCCCTTTTGGCTGCGACAATGCAACATGTCGTGATATCGCGACACTTTTTCCTCCTTGCTCTTTCTCTTTGCTTTTGCTCGCGAAAATGCAACATGTCACGATATCACGACACTTTTTCCTCCTCGCTCTTTCTCTTTTCTTTGGACCGCGAAAATGCAACATGTCACGATATCACGACACTTTTTCCTCCTTGCTCTTTCTCTTTGCTTTGGATCGTGAAAATGCAACATGTCGCGATATCGCGACATTTTTTCCTCCTTGCGGTGTTTTTCTTTTTCTTTGATCTTTAGCATATGGGCCACTTCGGTCTTCTTGGAAAATATGCAAAAAGGTGCATCAGCTATTTTTCTGTAGTTAGTCACTTTTTGACTAACACCTACCAAGGTAGAGGGGGTGCTATCCGGCCACCCCTCCATAGGCCTCAAGTTTCCCACAACCCACAACGGGAGCTAACTAAGGAGGAAGAGATTAAATCTTCCGATGCATATAAAGCGCTGCTAGAGCACTTAGAGTCTGTGGAGACCAAGACTTATGGGCCCCAAAATCCCACTTTACGCCAGCTCTGCAGTCATCCTGTGCATCCATCAGTGTCGGCACCCCCTTACCTTGAAAACTTTAAACTGCCTTAGTTGGCAATATTTAGAGGGTAGGAATATGCCCAAGAGCATGTGACTAGATTCCTGAGCCAATGCTTTGGCATTCAAGACAATGATGCTTTGTTGTTAAAAATTTTTATAACCACGTCCACAGGCCCTGCCTCAGATTGGTTCACTCAATTGATAAAGCACAACATTAGTAACTTAGATCAGCTAGTGGATGCATTCCTCAAATGCTTTGCCTTCAACACCAAGAAGAAGGCATCACTAAGCGACCTTGCCAACCTCAGGCAGTATGAGGAAGAAACCATGGTGGCCTATGGGAACCAATGGAGGACTTTGCTTTCAAAGCTGCCCTACCTCCCTCCTATGGCCGACCTTACCCAAATGTTCTCAAAGAGCTGTTTGAGATCGATCTCTGTGCTATTATAGCTGTAGCAATATGCCACTTTAGAAGAAGCTCTGGTGCAAGCCAGAATCATTGAAGAGATCAAGATTTAGGATGGCGAGATAGCCAAGCCAAAGAAGAAATAATGGTCTAAGAACACCAAAATAGGGACCACGCAACAAAAACCCATTGTGATCAATTAGGTTGCTGTAAACATCCCTAAGCCCGCACAAGCAACACAACCCCAAAAGGCTAACTATAAGGTGGTGCCTCTTAATAGTTATGACAGAGAAAATCAAAGGCAAGAAAAAAATCAGCAATGTCATCCTAGGCAACAATTCACACCTTACATAGAGTCCAAAGATTCCCTATTTGATCATTTGTCAGTGGCAAACTTGATCATCTTGCCCGAGATTCAGCCCATAGACCCCAATGTGCCAAAAACTAAGGGCTATAGGGGATACTTGTACTGCAGGTTCCACAGAGAAAAATGGACATGACCTTAATGCATGTTGGAAGTTTAAAGGCTTGGTGCAAGACTTAATAGATAACAAGACATTAGCGGTGGATAATCCCATGGCACAAATCAACCAACAAATGGAGGTCTTTAAGGACCCCTTGCCTGTCCATGATGCATAGGCAAAGACCCTACAAGTAAATGAGGTAACATAGAACTACCCCATGCAAGGGTATGTAGGGATGATCCGTATAGTAACTCAAAATAAGAGGTACCCGAGGACAGCTGCCCCAGCGGTAGCTATAGGAGAGGTGCCAACAATGTCACAACTACAACAGAACCTTACGCAACCTGCTCCACCTAGACTAGTGGCCACGATTCAAACCAAACTCACCCAAAGTTTGAGGACCACATCAGCTAGGCTCTCCATCTATGAGCTCATACAATAATCATTGCCCCATCGGGAGGCTCTAACGAAGATACTAAAAGCCATCGAGTTGTAGCCCCATGAAGCAAACTCCTTCAACAACTTCATGGGACATGTCAAACGATGCACTAAGCCAGTCATCACCTTTTGAGAGGACAAATTGAAATCAATGGCTGGTGACATGGCAAATCCACCCCTACACGTCATCGTGCAGGTCAAAAATATTCCTTATAAGAGGGTATTGGTGGACACTGGCTCGTCTAGTAATATCATTACAACAATGGCCTTGAAGCACCTAAAGTTGCTCGCATCTCACATAGTGGCCTCCACCTATACACTGCGAGCATTCAATGATGCAATATGCTCGACAGTTGGCACAATTGTCCTACCCATCCAAGTAGGGCAAAAGACTATACCTACATTATGCCACATATTGGAGGGTGAGATGGCCTATAACATCTTGTTGCGTCGGACATGGATCAGGAACATGAAGTGTGTCCCTTCGATAGCTCATCAGTTCTTAAAGTATACATTCGAAGGGTAGGTGCATGTAGTCCCGGCGGACTTAGAACCCTTCAATTATTGCAATGCGGTGCAGCTGATGTCGCAATCAACCCTTCCATCAAAACATTTGGATTTTAAGTTGAATCCATCTAAACAGGGTCCGATTCTATAGGCATCCCCATTTATAAGTCCATCAAATACCTAGCTGGGTGCATCTTCATCGTATAATCCTTCACCAATGACGCCACATACGGTGACCACATCGAAGAACAAAGGGAAGAAACCCCTAGAAGAGGTTACACCATCAGTCTCAACCATATCTACTGATGATATGCCTAGAATAATGGAATTCGATGCTCCTAGTTCACCTAACATGGAGTGGACTTAGGAATAACTTACGTTCCCTACCCCTCAATCGCCAACAATCACCATTAAAATGGCCAATACGGGCCTAGGGGAGTATCTGGTATAGAATATCGTAGCAACACCAGCACTAGAGTCCATGCAGGACATGGGGAGACCTCGCCTCCCCATCGGTACTATTGTTCCTCTAGGTTACCCGCCGAATAAGACAAACTTTGTGTATGGGGGTATTGATCATGGTATTGAACCATACACGCAAGAGGAATAAGATGAAGAGCCTTTTGTGGAAGACATCAACTATTTGTCAAACCCAGATTTCGCTTTGATATACCTTGGCCAATGCAATTGGCATGGATATGGGTTAGGAATATATGAGCAAGGAGTGCGTGTTCTTTGCCAACCAAGATACCAAATGCCATACGATAAATCAGGAGTAAGGATCAACCACCCTCTACCCTTGGACATCTTGGTAGAGAACATGCAAGGCCTAGGGATAGGCAACAAGGGTGGACTAGCATTAGATCCGTATGCCAACCCTAACACGACATATACACTGAGGGATTATCTCCCATTGTTGATGACCAACCTTGTTGACCTCAACAACCCTTTCCCTTCACTCGAGAGAGGGGAAAGTTCGAGAGCTCACCTACAAGAGGGGTATAGACAAGGTCAGGAAGGATATTTAGAAGACAAGTCAGAATACGAAGTAGCACCATGGGACCCCTTCGAATCAGATAGCAATCACTCACAAGTGACCCCCATGGATGATTATCAAGAAAACATCTTGGCAATGTTCCCTTTGGATGCTCCAATCGAGCAAGGGCCACCTCAAGGAAATTAGGTCCCCCTACAGAGAGTGGAACAACCTATATGGGGCCATATCAATTTGCTCATGCAAGACGAGCCTCTAATGTTGCAAAAATTTGTTGGAACCAATGAAGGCCTTTGGATTTTTGACAGTGATTATGAATATGAAACTGAGATGGCATATCTCGATCACATGCAGCAGATGCAACAACAATACCCCCTGGATATTGATGACATATTTGAACAACTAAACATAAGGCCAGGGCATGAGTGGCACCTAAACCCAGCACAGTGGGGCCAAGTGTCAAATCTACAACTTTGGGAAAATAGAGAACACCTACCGCCCAGAGACCCTATAGAGATATCTGTGCCAAGGGCAGACCTTGTCTTAAAAGAGAACCAACATAATTCTAATTTTCCGCCCCATATAAGGGACAAGTTTGCTGCAAACTAGTTAGGTCCTTATGTCATCGATAGTAAAATAGGACCTGGAGCATACCAGCTCGCCTCTCTTGATGAAATCAAGGAACTAGAACCCTTGAACATCAGTAATTTGAGGCCATTCCATATCTAAGATAGCCATAGCCCAAACCAAAAGCTCCAAGGATTATCATAATTGTTGGTCAAACCAAAAGCTCCAAGGATTCCCATAATTGCTTGGTCAACCCCAAAATGCTCCAAGGATTCCCGTAGTCACTTGGTCAACCCCTAAAATCTCCAAGGATTCTCATAATCGCTTGGTCAAACCCAAAAAGCTCCAAGGATTCTCATAATCGCTTGGTCAACCCCAAAAGCTCCAAGGATTCTCATAATTGCTTGGTCAACCCCAAAAGCTCCAAGGATTCTCATAATCGCTTGGTCAACCCAAAATGCTCCAAGGATTCTCATAATCACTTGGTCAACCCCTAAATGCCCCAAAGGTACCCATAATCCCTTTGGTCAAACCAAAAGCTCCAAGGATTCTCACAATCGCTTGGTCACCCAAAAATGCCCCAAAGGTGCCCACAAACCCTTTTGTCAAACCAAACGCCCCAAAGGTACCCATCCTCCCTTTGGTCAAACCAAAAGCTCCAAGGGCTCCCACAATCGCTTGGTCAAAAATAAGAAAATTCAAAAACAATAAAAAAAATCAAAAATAACAAAAATTTGCATCTCATTTCCATGCACACTTAAAATCATCACAACAATAAAGAAATATTTTGCATATCATCTTCATACTCACAAAAATAAATCAATCGAAAACACAAAAATAATAGCTGCATTAAGCATCACATCCATACATTGCATATTTTTTGGTCATACAGGTCAAAGGCACCATAGATTTTAATTACTCGGCAAATCCATCATCTTCCACATTTTTCCACTGTATAAACAGTCTATCAAAAATAAATGCCATCCACAGTTTCACAATATCATGCATTAGTTGTCTTATAATGTATCTAGAGTTTTTTTCATTCATCTGTATTTATATTTCTAGCCAAATACTGTACAAAGTCAGACATATTTTACAAAGGTAGAGTTCTACTTGGACCATCCCTTGTTACTTAGCATCCCAACACAAGATAAAACACACATAAAAATTCCCAAGTTGTGTGAACGAAAGATAAAACCTGCAAAGCAATCTAGGATACCATCTAGTGACAAGGTTATCTTGGTCATCCCCCTATGCGAATGACCCCAAGAATGCTGAGTGTTGGCAAAAGGACAAGCATCTTCCCTACCCAATTCCTCAAGAATCCCAAGTTCTCAAAAAGTTGTAAAAACATCAAAAATTTGCAAAAGTCAAAAATCCAAAAAATTTGACATCACAACCAAAGTGCATACATCAAAAAGCACATACATTAGTGATTCTCATGACTCCATATTCAAATGCCTTGCTCAAAAGAAAAAACAAAAATAAATAGTGATTTTTATCACTACAAAAGAGCAAGTATCCTAATACAATTGAATAAAAGAAGGGAATCGAACTTGAATCCCTGGAACTCTCAGCATTTAGAAGGTCATGAGGTAAACCTCAGTATCGGTTTGGTGGATAACCTATTGGTCATTGGTGGCAAACCTCCCGCATGACGATATATCTATCACATTAACTTGTGTGCAGATCAATGTTTGCATGTGGATGAGCTAGCTTATGGTATCCTAGATAACACCACATATTAATCTGACTAAATACAACAAAGGAGTTAGTGGAGCTAATTAGGTGATCCTCAGTATAGTTTTGGTTGATAGCCTATCTGGCACTGGCGGTATCCTGACAAATACCACATAAATAAACTCAATTGCACACACAGGGATGTGAAATAACTTGGTCAAAGACAAGTCAGATTCATACCTTGTTCAAAAGTCTTGTAAGATAAAATTAAAGTCTTGGCTAATTAGTTAAAACATCTGACTCTCAAAAAACCTTAACTACATTATAAACCAACTATGATATCTTTCGTCCTTGCATCGCCATCAGAAAATACAAAAGAATAACATGTATACATAAAAAAGTCATTTACCACAGCAATCACCTAGGATAAAAGCCATAAGCAGTCTATGGTGCCACCGCCAACAATTACAATTTCAATTCATCCATTCCATTTATATATCATATAAATTAGAAACTTTAGCATTCATCGCAACATATCTATACATAATGTAAATTAACATGCATCCATCAAACATCAGTCACTGTGCATAAAATAAAATCACAACATGTGTATAAACAAAAGAAATTCATCTGTATATATATCATCAAAAATTCCTATAGGCTACAATAAACTGGTCCTCTGACCTTGCAAAAAGACAAAAGCTCAAGAACTCCCAAGCCTAGGGACGATTACAGAGAAAGAAAATAAAAAACAACAAAAATTGCACCCAAATAGACAAAAATAGACAACACAATTGTCCAATAAGAGTGTTTTGCACTTGACATTCTGGGCATGCCAAATAGATGTCGGGGTCACAAATCCTCACTATCCTACTCCCTAAGAAGGCTACCATAGCCAGACCACTCCATGGGAGGATGAATTGTAGAGAATTTCATCCCCAAACGATGTCCCCAAAAGTGTCCAAACCCACCCAAAAATAGCAATAACATTGCCAAACAAATGCGCCTTTGCGCCTGTCATTCAATGGAATACAAAACTGACGTTGGGGTCACAAATTGTCACTATCCTACTCCCCAAGAAGGCTACCATAGCCGGACCACTCCACGGGAGGACAAATTTTTGACAATTTCCACCCCAAGGGGCATCACAAAAAGGGTTAAACACCCACCAAAAATAGGTCTAAATGTTGGGAAACTGCACACAAATTCAAATATAAACAACTAAAAGGCACCCTTACACAAGTCATCTTGGGTCAAGCGACTCGTCACTTTTCTCATGTACATCATTCCCTCATCGATTTGTCACTCGAGGGGGTAGTGACACTTAGTCACCAGTCAAAAAATACACACCCAATCATGGAAATGGCATGCATTCAAAGAATCATTGACAAAGACAATCACGCCCATTCTTGGGGCAGCAAACAAGCAATAATCACAAGCTGATCAAACACTTGGCATTCGTGAATCATGAACTCAAGGTTCCCATAGACAAAAGGTTGTGCCCTTTGCCTATTTATGACTGATCAATGTCCAAGAGCAAGTAACACCTCACAAAAAAAGTTTAACACTTGAATTGAGTTCCTTCACTCGTTAGAAGCAAGGATTCAAGAATGCATGCCCTTTCCATACTTGGGGCATCAAAATTTGGTTAGGTTACTGAGAAACCGTAATAATTAGTCCTTTGGTTATCTATTTTTTCTCAACACTGCGCCACGCACAACGCATCCCAAAAAGGGGCATCTGTAGACACCAAAACAACACCAATCCGATTATTTGATGAGTTTCTATTTATTTACAACATTTTGTGTGATTGAGTTTATTTTTAATAGTAGGTTCCTAAGAAGTGGTATCAAAGAAATTTCTAGGGATCAGTTCTATTATGATTGTGACAATTCTTTCCCATCCATTCCAACTATTAGGTATAATTTTCTTGTGTTTTCCATTTTTGTTTATCCTTTATTTTAAAAAATAGTAAAAACTAGCAAAATTGTTGTATTTTTTTTTCTACAGTAGTTGTGTAGGTTAGAAACCCTATGCTAGAGGTTTTAAAATATCTCTAAGGAGCTATAATTATTGTATAAGCTAGATAGCCCATAAAGAATCTAGTGAAGTGGGAAAATTGGGCTCCAATACCTAGGTATCAAATAACACCTATGCATAGAATCGAGCTCCCACATATCTTCAAGTATTTAAGGAGAAAATATAGGGTTAAACAAAAATTTATCCATTAGGATGCTTTTTGGCCTTGTATTATCCATAGTACATGGGACACAACATCCCAAAAGATTACCCTCTTGTACTATTAGAGAGGTAAATAGTGTGCTCAAGGGTATGTGTGGAATCCTCCTTAGGTAGTGGATTGAAATATTGGTATGAGCACTATTTTTCATCACCGTGGTATAACAGAGGGCCTATGGGTATTACATACTCATTTTCCTAGCATACCCTAGTTCTATCAAAATTTTCAACCTACAAAAATAAAGCCTTCCTGTTATGGTAATCTTGTAAATTTTTCCCACAAAATTGAGCATACAGATGAGAGTTTTCTATAATGAAAAAAATTGCATGCATTCAATAGTCAGGGTAGAGTCTGCAAATTTTTATAATAGTAAAGACATATTTCAATAACATTCAAGTCATTGGTAGTAACAATCAGGTTGATAGTGGTAGTAACAATCATTTGTAACAATTAATGATTATCGGGTGGTTAGTGAGAAACAAAACAAATAGTGTCAGTAACTACATAGTATAGGGAATCCCAAAGTTAGTTATTGAATAATTTCAATGGTTGTAGTATAGGTGATAGAATAGTATGAGGAGTAGTCAATAGTTAGAATAGATAGGGCAAATTTGGTTGACACAGTATCCAATTTTTGAACGCAACCTCTAAAGGAAAAATTGACCTCACCAGTAGACTCATCAAATTAATAGTTAAACAAATTTTTGGGGTGCCCAAAACTAGTGTTGTGGGATATAGCTCATTATGACTATATTTTTGAGCTGATCATTTTGATATATAGAACCCAAGCAATTTTTTGGACTTATTACTAAAAATAGTAACACTTGAAATCTGATGCAGGAGCATCCAGTGGTGTAAGAGAAATTTTGCATCACTTCTAATTTTATTTAGTTGTTTTCAAGTCCATGATGACACTTGGGAGGTATAAGTCAGTCAAAAGTCCAAAAAGGTAAAAAATAATCACCATCTATTTTTAGTAACTTAGCCTAAATGGGAACATATGGATTTGAAAATTTACCCCAAGGAGCGGGATTGAAAAATATATCCATTGGTGAAAGAATCACCCCAATATCCTGAAAGGTTTGAGAGATATTAAAATTTTTGTCCTAAGAAATCTCGCCAATAAGGTTTAAAAATAAAATTTGAAGACCTTCAAGGCCCTGAATAATGATGAAAATTTTATGAAATGAGATTTAGTTAATTTTGGAATTATAGATCCTTTCACAAGCTTTCCAATGATATATTATAATAGCCAATTGGACACCCGAGTCAAAAGTTACGGTTTCGAGAAGTTGTGCCACTGAAATTCAAATTTGAATATCTTTTTGGGTAGAAAATGAAAATTCAAATTTTAGATGAATATCTTCTTGGGCGAAAAAATGGTAGTTACGTTTTCTAGAATGTTCTATGGAAGTTATTAAATGGGGAATATGGATCACCAAAAGGCAGTTTGGGTAAGACATATTGTAGCTCCAGCTTGTAGATTTCAAGTCGATTTTCTTTGTGATAAAATCAACCTTGTGGTCCTAGCATTGTAACTCTGATTCTGTATTTATATTTCATTACAATAATATCAGGTGTTGTGTTTCTTCCAAAATTTTCTATGATTTAAGTTTTTTGTGAGTGTTGGGTGGAATAGCCCTTCACCAAAATCACACTTCTATTTTTCGTAAGTTACTAGTGGTCATTCAAATCACATAAAAATGAATAGCAGTACTCGTGGATACCAAAAAGAGATGGAACAACCTACCTGAATGTTGGATACCATCACCAAATATTTTTGTACCATTCTCTAAGATAATCGAACAATACGTGATGACATCCAACACTTCAAAAGTGAATATATTACCTCCAAAAATGCAATTCAAGAAAAAATTGTATAGGTTGAGTCTAACCTTTAAGGTGGCCCACAAGTATTTATGTATCGAGTTACTATATAGTCAAGACAATGAAAATAATCCCATAAGTAAAAGGAAGGGTTACACACTAATTTTGATCATGATACTACCTTCAAGATGCTTAAATTACACTTTCCTAAGTTCAATGGGAAATATGCGAATGGGTGGTTATGTCGTGTTGATCAATTCTTCCAACTCCATG
The DNA here is from genome assembly GCA_028583015.1 of Wollemia nobilis. Classification (NCBI taxonomy): domain Eukaryota; kingdom Viridiplantae; phylum Streptophyta; class Pinopsida; order Araucariales; family Araucariaceae; genus Wollemia; species Wollemia nobilis. Next base: position 1,641,714 of record JAQPPZ010017255.1, read on the forward strand.
ATGTCCTTAAATATTATTGGGTCAAGATGGATTCCTTCAATCTTGAATCTAAAGCTTTACAGTGGTACTAGTGATTTCAACATATAATTATTGTTCCTTCTTGGGAAGTTTTTGAATCACAACTACTCACTCACTTTGGCCCTAGGGAGTATGAAGATTTTCAATGAGCACTAACCAATCTAAGACAAATTTCTATAGTTCAAGACTACCAGAGCCAATTTGAAAAATTGGCTAACATAACCAAAGTGTTGAATGAAGGGTTTTTTATGAGTTGTGTTGAGTGGTATTTTCACCCGATTGTGAAAACACACTCTCCGATAGGATTTGGGTTCTAAATCCTCTGCTTGCAAAGAAATTAAACAAGTAATTTCTCCAAGGTTCCTGTTATGTTAGCATTCTGCATCTATGTATTAATAATCTCAAATAAAGATATTTAATTAAAATGCTTGGAACACCTTAGTGGTTGCAAGTAACTGAAAACAAGGGGCACTGTGGTTTATTTTACTGTGAAATTAATGATTGTTCATTGAACCCTTATGAAGCAAATGTGATTTGATCCCTAAATGACCATGCTGTAATTTCAGAATGGAAATTGATGAAATGCAATAGCATGAAGGAATTATTTATGGATTTTGAAGTTTTTTAATTTTTATTTTATTTTAATGCTTGAAAATAAAATTGGAGCTTCTGAAAAATAAAATACAGCAAAAAGAAAATAAAATGTAAAAGAAAAGAAATTAAAAATTGCATTCAGTTTGATGCTATCCCGTCCTGGAAAAACCGAAGATGTGAGGTTTCCATGCATGCAACCTAACCTATTGAACCTGCAAAATCTGCACAATCCAGATAAGTTAAGTGCTGGTCTCTGGGGTTTACTGTTATTTTTCAGATTTAGACATTCGCATGAAGCAACCAAGAGAACTTGCATTAAACTTCATCTATAAGCCTAGAAATCTGAAAAAGGGAATGATAAATATTAAAACATGCATGCAGAAAATAACTCCTTCTTTCTTGCCAACAAGATGCAAATTTCTGAACACTCTGCATTAATAATATGTCAAGTTACAATGGCAGCATCTCTGGTTTTCTCAAAACCAGCAAAAGGAAGGAAAACAACCTCAAAGCAGGCCCAGAATGACCCTCTGGCCTCTAGCACTGCAACTCTGCTCCAGCGGTTTTCGACCCCGTATCTGTCCTGTGCTTCTGCTTTTATACCTCGGCAATGCTCTCTGTTTCGTCCTGTGACGCTTCTCTTCATCTTCCAGATCGCTTCGTTTCATCTTTCTCATTGACTTCGTGTCTTTGGCTTTATGCTCGACATTGAGACGTTTGATCTTCTTTGTAATTTTTGTAACCCTTATGCATGTATGCCACGTGTTCTGCACCTTTCTGTATCTTCTGTAATGGCCCCATGAAAATCGTGACCAAAAATAGCATGCAGCTTTGTCCGCCTTCCTGGCCGCGAAAACGCGACATGTCGTGAAATCGACATGTCACGATATCGCGACGCTTTTCTCGTTTTGTACCATTTTCCCGCAACCTGTCACGATATCATGACATTTTTCCACTTCGGGCACCTTCGCTGCATGCTATCGCGATATCGCGACGTTTTTTCACTTCGTGCCTCTTTGTCGCAATCGTGATCATTTTCACTTCACCTTTCCCTCGCGATTTCGCGACGTTTTTCCTCCTTGCTTTGCTCAACTCGTCACGATTTCACGACTTTTTTCACTCCATCGCTTTGCAACTGTCGCGATTTCGCGACCATTTTCATGTTTCATGCCTTCCTGTCGATTCTGTCATGATTTCGCGACCATTTTGCACTTCATGCACCTTTGCTGATTTTTGTCACGATATCGCTACCTTTTCTCTTCATGCCCTTCCCTGTTTTTTCTTTGCCTTTACTTTAACCCCATTTTGCGACATGTCGCGATATCGTGACACTTTTCTGCTTCGTCTTTCTCTCTCCTCTTTGGGCCGCAAAAATCAAACACGTCACGATTTCGTGACGATTTCGCCCACCTGCTGTCGTTGATTGCGTTGACCGTGATTTTGCGACACGTCGCGATTTCGCTACGCTTTTTTGCCTCATCCTGTTTGACTGGTTTGACCCGCGATTTTGCGACATGTCGCGATATCGTGACACTTTTCATTTTCTGGCAGCGACGGAGCAACTTGTCGCGATTTCGTGACACCTTTTCATTTTCGGCCGCGATTTTGCAACATGTCGCGATTTCGTGACACCTTTTCATTTTCGACCACAATTTTGCAACATGTCGCGATTTCACGACATGTCACGATTTCGCGACCCCTTTTCATCCTTGTGCAATTTTGCCCTTTTTCTTGATTTTTAGCATCTGGGTCACTGAGATCTTCTTTGAAAGCATGCAAAAAAGGTGGGTCCCCAATTTTGGGGTGTGTTGTGGATCAGCCACAACAAATGGCGACTCTGCTGTCAAATGCTCCTGAGCATTTGGTGAGAACCCAACCTGGAAACATATATAAACTCGAAAACATGCATTAGCACATAAGCAATATAAACAAATGCCCAAAGATCAAAAATATATGAATCATCAGAATCATCAAGTATTAGCTCGGTGTGTGCAATGTGTTTTCATTCCCTATCGTTTGAAATTGATCAACATTCCATTGTCAATTTTACATGAATGCATATGTGAGATTATGAATGACTTGTGTAATCTAATAAATATGCTAAGAGATTTTGCTTTTATAAAAGGCATAGTCTTTCTTCTAGTATCATACACAAACATTCAAGATTATCAAACCCTCTTAGGATCAACTATATGAATTGCTTTATTATATATCCCAAAGTTGGTTATGAGTCCCTACTATCTTGAACCCATGTGCAAGTGAATGTGAAATCAGAACTTTGGGGAATCAGACTCCCAACCTAACCGAGATGGGAGTTTAACCCTATCCTTACTATTCTGATTTAGAATTCATTACCTCACTTTGAGCAAAATAATTTAACCAATTATGGAAGAAATGGTCATGCTAGTCTAACCCTTTGAACAATCAGTGGTCTTTTTTTTTAGACAAGACATGTTGCCATGCATGGGCATACTTAACCCCACAATCCAAAACTTATCTTCATTTCTTTGGACCTTGGGGATGACTACCCATCCTTTGCAGAGGACAAGTAGTACGATCCTTCCAATCCAATATAAATATGAGATGGGAAGAATTTATTTTTTACTTCTTGGACCTTAGGGATGACTACCCATCCTTGCTAGGGACATGTAGTACGATCCTTCCAATCCAAACTTTAGATGTAAATGGAAAATATTAATTTTATTGCTTAGACCTTGGGGATGACTACCCATCCTTTGCAGAGGACAAGTAGTACGATCCTTCCAATCCAAGATTTATTATGAAATGAGACATAGGAGCTTTGGGGAATCAGATTCTCAACCTAAGTGAGATGAGAATTTATGCCCTATCCTTACTACTCCATGTAGGTCAAATCAAAGCTTTGGGGAATTGGATCCTCAACCTAAGTTCGATGAGGATTTAGCCCTATCCTTACTACTCTGATTTTAGGCTTTAAGCTTTATGGAAGTGGTCAAAACCACTGTCTTAAGGATCATGCTGCATAAATAGGATAGACATGAAATACTTCTTTCGCCCAACCCTTTCTTCCAAGTTAGGTTTTGATCATTTTGCTCAAGATCCTTTTTAATGTATAAGACGTGCTTGGTTCTAGATATCTCAAGACTCAGTTTCCAACCTTAGGATTTTCTTCTTATTTATGTGATAGCATAACCCTAAGAGGATTTGACACACTTTAATGATTTGTACCTAAGATGCATATGCAACTAAGATGGAATGTATATGCAAAGTGAGATGTAATATGAATGCATTGTCTCTTGAATTGCAGATGAAATATTGCTATATAAAACCGACTACTTCATGCATCACAAGTTTCAAACGATATTATTAAATTGTTTGTGTTACTTGTGGAGCTTTTACAAGACAATTCCAATGTTTCATATTCTCCCGATCTAGAACATAAGTTAGCATCTCAAGGCAACTTTTTCATCATCATTTTTTTTTTTTTTATAGACAAACAAAACATGTCAAATAAACACACAACTTTAAATCCAAATCCAAATAGCAATCCCAAAATGAAACTTGAAAACACAAACCCAAAACCAGAAACCAAAATCTATATACAAATGTACACTATAATACAAAATGATGCAAAGCTTGGATTATCACTTTCCCGGATCCCACACATGATTAGAACATTTCAACAAAAATATGACATGATATGCATGCCAAATGTTGTGGGAATCCAACACAAACAAGACTAGACCAAACAATGCAACAAATTTCCACTTGCCATGCTCACCATACCAATTTGATTTAGTTCCAATAATACTCCCATAGGTGAGCATCAAATTACTAAAATGATTAGACAATAAATGATTTTCAATTTTATCATGTCTATTCTTTAAAATGTAAACTTCATAATTCCCTCCTTGATTTAGAATTAGGCTATCTTTTTCAAATATGCAATTTTGTAAGTAAGAGCCTATTTCTACAAATTTCAAAGCCAAATCATTTTCCAAATTTGTAGGCCAATCAAATTTGTGTAACAATTTACAAGCATCTAGGATATTTACTAAATTAGGATCATTAAAAGTTTTTATCCTAGATTCAATTAATAATTGTTGATGAATTTTGTTTAACAATTCAAGTGCATCAACCTCTTTTCCATTCATTGAAACAATGTTATTAAAGGTGTGATTAAAAATTATACCTTGTTTTTCATTTACCTTTAATGACATTTCACCATAAACATTATTTAAATTCAAAATATGGTCATCCTTTTCAATCCTCAAACACTCTTGGTCAAAGTGTATGTCCAGTAATCTGTTTTGACGATCACTTATTTGAGTTGCTTCCAATTGATCCATCTCTTTGTCATTTGGTTCTAATTCTTTGTTCACTATCCATGGTATCTCTTCATTTGAATCCTCCAAATCATCATGCAAACTTGCATCCACACTTTCAATGAATTTATATTCGACATGATCAAATTTTGTCCCCTTTTCAAATCTTGTGAATATGAGATCTTCATATGATGTAGAAGGTTCAACATCCCGCATATCAAGTAAAATATGAGTTTTATCTATAGGGATGTGAGAAAAGAATGCATCATCATATCTCCCCCAACCATTGTAAAAATCATCATCCAAATCCATAGAATGAAAATCCATGATGTTTGTGACATGATCTCTTGATTCATTCATAAATTCTTTTTCTTCTTTGTCCTTGGCAATAAGATGGTTATAATCTTCCAAAATTTGATGAGATTTGAAACCCTCTTCCAAAACATCCTCAAATTGTACAGGAGTTGTAATATCTTCCTTTGAGTAGGCAATTATGTTGTCCTCTATATCAATTGGCACAAAAGTTTCATTAGTAGTTTTGGAATGAGTGAAGTCTTCCCACTTCTTCCAAGCATCATAATAATCATCTTTCAAAATCAAGTGGTGACGTTCAACTACTTCTTCAACATCTTCCAATTCATCAATGTGTTTCTCATCAAATTCATCTTCACCTTCCTTAGATGGTTCAATTATTTCCAAAAGTGGGTTATTTCTTGAATTCAAATTTATAAGGCTATCATTGTCCAAATTAGTAACCCATGATTCATTATCATAATTTGGAGGGTGAAGAATTTCTTGATCTTTAATTTTACACGTCTCATCAATAGTATCTTCCAAGAACAAGTGGTGAGACTCTATCATGTCTTCAAATTTATTTATTGATTTTCTTTCCATTTCACTTTCAACCACTTCATTCAATTCTATGGTGGGTTCCATCCATTCACATATATCAAACATTGTTGAATTTAGAACCCCTTCATCTAGATAATCATGTATCCATAATATCTCTACATGATCCTCACTAGTGGATGTTGTCTTAGCAATTTGCACCTCCTCGTGGACTACATCTAAGGTGGTTGTAAGATTTGGATATTCAAATTCATCCCCTTGATCATTTACCTTAGGTATCATTGGAGTGGAGGGTGCTATGTTTGATGGTTGGTGTAGGTTGGCATCAAAAGAACAATCTCTCATGTGAACATGTTGTGCCTTTTCTTCTTCAAGACCTTGTCGTTCTATCTCTTCTAAGACCTCATGGATTTTCTCTAGGGACAAACCACTCAGCTTTTCCTCAATGAGTGAAGCAAGTGTGGGGTGTATGGCTCCTAGGTATACTTCCATGGCTTCCTCTTCCAATGTGTTAAAATTTTCCCACATTTGGGAGTGCAACTCATGAAATCTTCCATTGAATTGACTCAAGGATTCATTAGACTCTTTACATATGGAGGTAAATTGATTTTTCAATATTTCTAAGTCGACTCGATTACCAAAATGATTAAGATAGGTCGCTTCTAGTTGTATCCAAGAAGTCCTAACCTCCATGGGTAGTTGGCTATACCAAAAGAATGGTCTATCATCCAAAATGTATGCAAATAACTTACAAGCTACCTCCTCATAAAAAATCTGGAATTTACATAATGCATCCTTGTAAACATGCAGCTTTTTGCAAGTATCCTAGTGGCACCTCTTGATTAAAACACCGTAAAAAATCCAATAACATTGTAGGAATATGATAGGGTATCACATGTAAACCCTCATAATAATCCTCTATCATTGATACCATTCTCTCTCTTAGAGACATTATTTCAGCTCTCGGGGATACCATTTGTTCCTCAAGTGTTGCCATTAGTGAAACTCGTAAAATGTAATTTCGGAACCAAATCTGTTGAATATTCAACCTGCAATTTAAAAAAAAATCAAGTTAGCATCAACCAAGAGATGTATTCATTAAAATCAAATGAAAAGTAATTGCATGAAACCAAAATTTTCAAAATTAAATCAAATCACATATTTCTGTATGAACAATCAGAAAAGTGCTAGAATAATATACAACATACCTGAAAAATAGAACAAGTAAATAAATTCAGGCCATCCTTTTTACAATCTGCTGAGTGTTAGAGGACTAAAGCATACAAAAATTTAAATTTATATTACACTAAAAATAAACCCGTTCGGCCCTCCTAGCACCAATCCGTTGAGTGGTGTTAGAGGCCGAAGATGCTAATAAAATGGACTTGAAATATTTAGCAATGTAAAGCTCTTAAACAATTATAAACCCGTAGCATCTAAAATCACGATAAAATAAACCCATTTTCGGCCCTCCTTCTAGCGCCAATCTGTTGAGTGGTATTTTCACCCGATTGTGAAAACACACTCTCCGATAGGATTTGGGTTCTAAATCCTCTACTTGCAAAGAAATTAAACATGTAATTTCTCCAAGGTTCCTCGTTATGTTAGAATTTTGCATCTGTGTATTAATAATCTCAAATAAAGATATTTAATTAAAATGCTTAGAACACCTTAGTGGTTGCAAGTAACTGAAAACAAGGGGCACTGTGGTTTATTTTACTGTGATAATTTAGTGATTGTTCATTGAACCCTGATAAAGTAAATGTGATTTGATCCTTATATGACCATGTCGTAACTTCAAAATAAAGTTTAATGAAATGCCATAAATGATGGAATTATTTATGGATTTTGAAGTTTTTTAATTTTTTAATTTTATTTTAATGCTTGAAAATAAAATTGGAGCTTCTGAAAAATAAAATACAGTAAAAAGAAAATAAAATGTAAAAGAAAAGAAATTAAAAATTGCATCCAGTATGATGCTATCCCGTCCTGGCAAAACCGAAGATGTGAGGTTTCCATGCATGCAACCTAACCTATTGAACTTGCAAAATCCGCACAATCCAGATAAGTTAAGTGCTGGTCTCTCGGGGTTTACTGTTATTTTTCAGATTTAGACATTCGCATGAAGCAACCAAGAGAACTTGCATTAAACTTCATCTATAAGCCTAGAAATCTGAAAAAGGGAATGATAAATATTAAAACATGCATGCAGAAAATAACTCCTTCTTTCTTGCCAACAAGATGCAAATTTCTGAACACTCTGCATTAATAATATGTCAAGTTACAATGGCAGCATCTCTGGTTTTCTCAAAACCAACAAAAGGAAGGAAAACAGCCTCAAAGCAGGCCCAGAATGACCCTCTGGCCTCTAGCACTGCAACTCTGCTCCAGCGGTTTCGACCCCCGTATCTGTCCTATGCTTCTACTTTTAAATCCTGGCAATGCTCTCTGTTTCGGCCTGTGACGCTTCGCTTCATCTTCCAGATCGATTCGTTTCATCTTCCTGACTACTTCGTGTCTTTGGCTTCATGCTCGACATTGAGACGTTTGATAATGTTCTATGAATGTAACGTTTCTGTAACCCTTATGCATGTACGCCACGTGTTCTGCACTTTCTGCATCTTCTGTAATGGCCCCATGAAAATCATGACCAAAAAATAGCATGCAGCTTTGTCCGCCTTCCTGGCCGCGAAAACGTGACATGTCACAAAATCGCGACATGTCACGATATCGCGACGCTTTTCTCGTTCCGTACCATTTGCCCGCAACCTGTCGTGATATCGCGACATTTTTCCACTTCGGGCACCTTCGCTGCATGTTGTCGCGATATCGCGACGTTTTTTCACTTCGTGCCTCTTTTGCTTGCTGTCGCGATATCGCGATGTTTTTCACTCGACCTCTTTGCTCCTGTCGTGATTTCGCGACGTTTTTCCCTCGATGCTGCTTTGGCTGCAACCTGTCGCGATTTCGTGACGTTTTTTCATCCGTACTGCTTTAGCTGCAACCTGTCGCGATTTCGCGACCATTTTCGTGTTTCATGCCTTCCTGTCGATTCTGTCGCGATTTCGCGACCATTTTGCCCTTCATGCACCTTTGCTGATTTTTGTCGCGATTTCGCACGATGCCTTTCTGCTTCGTGCCCCGCTTGTATTTTCCTGTCGCGATTTCGCGACGTTTTTCTGCTTTGCCCTGTTTGACTGGTTTGACCCACGATTTTGCGACATGTCGCGATATCGTGACACTTTTCTGCTTCGTCTTTCTCTCTCCTCTCTGGGCCGCGAAAATCAAACACGTCACGATTTCGCGACGGTTTCGCCCACCTGCTGTCGTTGACTGCGTTGACCGCGATTTTGCGACACGTCGCGATTTCGCTACGCTTTTCTGCCTCATCCTGTTTGACTGGTTTGACCCGCGATTTTGCGACATGTCGCGATATCGCGACACTTTTCATTTTCTGGCAGCGACGGAGCAACTTGTCGCGATTTCGCGACACCTTTTCATTTCGGCCGCGATTTTGCAACATGTCACGATTTCGCGACACCTTTTCATTTTTGGCCGCGATTTTGCGACATGTCGCGATTTCGCGACCCCTTTTCATCCTTGTGCAATTTTGCCTTTTTCTTGATTTTTAGCATCTGGGTCACTGAGATCTTCTTTGAAAGCATGCAAAAAAGGTGGGTCCCCAATTTTGGGGTGTGTTGTGGATCAGCCACAACAAGTTGTTTCAATAAATGGTTTAAAGGATGATCTCCAAGCTGAGTTTAAGATTTTCAAACCATAAAAAATTATGTAGGCCATAAGCCTAGCATGGTTGGTCAAATAAAAAAAATTTGCTCAAAGGAGGACACCTAAATTTCCAAAGACTAGACATTTTTTTCCTCCCAAATTCCCAACTAATAATGAACATAAAATTATTTCCCCAAACACTTGACTACAAAATAAATGGATGCTAGACACACTCAAGGTTTGTGCTACAATTATGATGAAAAGTATGTTTGTGGACATAGATGAACCCAAAATTCTCATAAATGTTGATGAGCCTAGCCAATCAACAATGACCAAAGTTATGATAACACAAAATTAGTAGAGGAACCACCTCAAATGAGGAAGCAATGCATGAATAACCATACATAGAAACTTTTATCCATGCTCTTGTGGAGATTACTATTCCATAAACCATGAAGTTGTGGATTTTTTCAAAATCCAAAACATTACAATCCTTATTGATTCTGGAAACAAACACATCTTTATTGATCCCTGAATTGCTAATTAGGCCAATTGTTACATACACACATGTAATTTTGTTGAGTTATAGTGACCAATGGAGGTACTTTGCCTTGCAAAGGTAAATTTTCCAATGTTAAAGTGAAAATAGGGAATTTAAAGCTCAAAATCTATATGTTCACTCTACAATTAGGGGGATGTGATATTGTATTAGGAGCTCAATGGTTAGGTACGTTGGGAACCATCTCATGGAATTTTGTAGAGCTATGGATATAGTTTTCATAAAATATAGAGTCTTACACTCTTTGGGCTTCACTAGTAGGGCCTCATAAGATTATAAACTCAAACCATATGTAGAATTTGTTAAACAAATCTTCTCATGGGGTCATTGCATAGATATTTGCAATCCAACTATCAACTTCAAAAGTGGAGAAAATTTCTAAATATTTGCAAATTGTTTTTACAAAGCACAATGCAATTTTTTCCAAACCAACAAATATGCCACCATGTCAATCCCATGACCATTCCATTCCATTAGTACCTAGTAGTGTATTGCCTAACATCAGGCCATATCAATAACCTTATGCCCTTAAGTCAGAGATAGAGAAGTTAGTGTAGGATTTTTTAAAAGCTGATAATTTTTATTTGCAATTATGGAAAAATTATGTCTCCCTTAACATCCATGTTAAAAAATGATTCTTTTACTTGGATTGGTCTAGCTAAATAGTATTTCCAAGAGTTGAAGCATGCTATGACAACCACTTCGGTCTTAGTAATGCCTGATTTTTCCAAGTCTTTTGTAATTTAAAGCAATGCATCAGGAAATGTAATTGGTGTGGTATTGATGTAGGAAGGGTACCCTTTTGATTTCACTAGTAAAGCACTCTCTAGTCGTAATATAGGCAATTCAACTTATTCTAAGGAAATTCTTGACATATTGCATGCGGTCACTCATTGCCAACCTTATCTCATTGGGTATTATTTCTCCATTAAAATAGATCATGAAAGTCTCAAATATTTCTTAGAGCAACAAGTTGCCACCTTCGAACAAAAAAAGTGGTTCATTATGCTTATGGGCTATGATTATGATATTACATATAAAGAGGGCAATGAGAACATTGTGGTAGATGCCCTCTCTCACCAACTTGAGGATTACAGTATGTTATGTACCATTTCTTCACCCATTCCACAATGGATAAATTCTCTTCATGAGGAGGTGCTTAAGGATTCAAGATTTCAAAACTTTGGTTGCCTCCCTTCAAACAGAGCCTACCTCATGTCCTAGATACACTTGGTATGGCCAATATTTATTCTACCACTAGTACCTTGTTTTTCCTCATACGTATCCACTCTAGGAACTTCTCATGAAGAAAATGTATGCATCCCCACTATAGGCCATTCTAGTTTCCTCAAAACATATAAAATGATTAAGAATACCTTTTTCTGGAAAGGTATGACAAAGGACACACAATTTTATGGTAAAATGTAACACTTGTCAATGGATGAAAGGAGAAATAACAAATTCTCCAAGAACTCTACAACTGTTGCCTATTTTACAATAGGTTTGGATAAATATTTCCATGGACTTGTTGAGTGGTAATTTTACCCAATTGCAAAACCACACTCACACTTAGGATTTTGATCACAAAACCCTCTCTTGTAAAAAACTATGAAATTTCTCCAAGGTTCCTTTTACTTATGTGTGCTTGTAATATTGTGAAGATATATCAAGTGAGTGCTAGGAATACCTTAGTGATTTGCAAATAACTATTAACAAGGGGTTTGCATTGGTATTATTTTATTGTGTTATGCTACTAATTGTTCATGAAATTTAAAATAAATGAAAATGTGAATTGGTCTTTATATGACCACGATGTAAGACTTAGTTCATTTTATCTTGGAGTATTTTAGGTATATTTTATCTTCTTTTGGTTAAGCAGATTTTAAATAAGTTTTACCTTCTTTAAACCTTGCTTTGAACAATGAAAAAGAAGACTAAATAAATATGCATGAATAGCTATGAAATGTAAGGGCCTTAAAATGCCATTATAATTATCTTTATTTAATGAAATAATTTTCATAAATAAGAAATAATGTAATGTTTTGAAAACAATAGCCTTTGATATAATAATAAATTACATCTCTTTAATGAAATCAGAATTTTCATAAAGAAAAGACAATTTATTGCTCTAAAAAAAGATAGCTTATGGATGCCACAAAAGTTACCCCCTTTAATGAAATTGAATTTTTTATAAAGGGAAGTTCATTTATTGCTTGTGAACATAAATGCAAAGTTGTAGAATTGATTTACCTTTAAAAATACAAAGTTGCAGAATCGATTTGCCTTCAAGAATGCAAAAATATGAAAATTTCGAAATTATAAAACCCTTATAAAACAACAATTTTTAATATTTTTTATAAAATCAAAATGGCTTAGGAATGAGTTCAAAGTTGTTTTGGATGAAATATTGACAATAATTCTTCACACCCATGTATTTATTTTTGGAGTTTGAATTTTATTTTTTATTTTTTTTAATCGCCGAAAATAAAAAAAAAAACTGCAAAAATAAAGGGTTAGAAAAAAAAAAAAATGAAATAATAGAAATCAAATAAAGTGTTGCAAAACAAAATTCCTCCAAAGACCCTGCAAGCATTAGTATTCTGCACAAAAACCAACATTAGTGTGACCCGACTTAATGCAATCAAATAGCTAACATGGTGCAATCTTCTAAGGAAATGGTGCAATATACCGAAAATGACAAGAAGCCAACCATTAACATGCATAAAACCTGAAGTATTTCCAATATATTGCAGTAAAATATTTTCAATATTCAACTACAAGTGCAGAAAACCATGCCCAAAATTGGCATCATGTGGTGAACGCAGTTCTACAGTGCAACTTTCCTCCAAAAATATCCAACCTCTATTTTGTGCATTGAATGGTCTTTTTACAATTTTATAGAAATCTCTTCTCTTTCCATTTCTCTGTTCGCTTCGTCCCTCTTTTAATTTTGTAATGCTCACATACAAAACATTCACTTTACATAACACTTTATTTATGAGCGCCTTGGTTTGACCATATACAACAAAACATTTAAATTTCTTTATTTTCAAATGCCACCATGTAATATTATTTAATTAATTATCCCTTGTCTCTTACTCGCCTTCCACTGCGTGTACCTGCATCAAAAGACATGTGAATTAGTCTTTTACAACTAACATTAAAAAAAGAAAAAAAAATTACAAACCATCATGCTATTAAATTCTAAAACTTTAAAATTAAACACTTTAAAATCTCTAAAAAAACTTTTCCATGGTTGTGGAAAAGTAAGTATATATATATACTTTTATTTTTCTTTATTATTTTTATTTTGATTTATGTATTAATATATATATATATATATATCATTTTAAATGTTTTATTTATTGAATTTTTAGTTGTTTTCTTTTGTTTATTTTTATTTTAATTTCTCTTTTTTTTATTGTTTTAATTTTTATTTTAAATTTGATTCAATTAATTTCAAATGTTTGAATTGTTTTAATTCAAAACATTAAAATTAACTAAAAGAATAAAAAAATAGGAACCTAACCAACACACTAAACAACTTAAAACAAACTAAAAGGAGACACTAATCCACACCCAAACTTTGAAACATATATTGCAACCTAAACCAAAGTTTTCCAAAAAACTAAAAAATTAAAATGTGGATCCCCAGTGTTGGGGCTAGTTGTGCAATGGTCACAAAAAATGGTGACTCTGATGGAAACTGCTCCTAAGAATTTTGGATGAAGAACCCAATATAAAATGAGAACACAAAATATTAGCGAAATAATAATTAATTAGCAATGTCCCAAGAAGATAGGGGTTCACAGCTTCAAATAAAAAATAACTAATCCATATGCCTTTGCTTAGTATGTGATAAAGTGATTCATTTTATACCCTTGAAACCATAAATATTCTATCACCTAACTTGCATTTAGGCTATGAAACACAACTCAAAAAACTTTTACAGAAAGAGTGCTACTACCAGTTAGACGTCTATAGCCCTGATAAGGTTTATCTAACTCACCCTTGTATTTGCTTTATACTTTCCATAGCCTTTGTTATAACCAAGTTGTGTCTAGATAGAGCCCTACTACCGGTCAGGCATCTATATCCCCAGTAGATTTTATCTAGACTTTGTAACTGATTTGATCAAGCTTTTCAATTCTCATTTTTTTCTATAGCTTTGCAATGATTTATGTATCACTAGGGTTAGAAAGCATAGATATAGAGTGTATTGAATTTTTGCCTTAATTTGCAAATCAAGATAACTTCATCCTTTAGGACTTCCAAAAATACCCTTTAATATGTGAGTTACATGTGGAGCTTTAGCGAAATATTTCATTGTTCCACTCTCCACCATTTTAGTCCCCAAAATATGAGCATGATCACAAAATAACTCCTCCCTTTTCTTAGGTTCACCTACTTTCAGAATAGGTATTCCAACCTACTTAACAAAGGAACACAAAAATAGTCAAGAGACCATTAGTTAGCAACCATGAAACATCACCTCAAAACAAAGGAACAACCCAAAACACAAAACTAAAAACACAAACCAAAACCTAACTTAAAGCAAACTAACAAGAAAACAAAACAACTTGTCAAACCACAAAACACAAAAACCAAAACTATATACAAATAATGCACAAGATGGTGATAAAATTTCAAGCCTCATTTTCCTGGATCCCAAACTTGATTTGCATCACAAACGAAAAGAATCTTGACATGATAGGCATACAAAATCCTATGGACAACATTCCACAATAATATTATACCTACAAGCACAAAATCCTTCAATTTACCTCTCTCATCCCAACATCTTGATTTAGTTTTATTAGGAATCCCATGGTGAAGCTTTAATTCATCAAAGTGATAAAACAATGATTGATTTTCAATTGTTCCTTGTTCATTCATTAAAATGAAGATTTCATAATTTAATTCCTTATTTAGAATTAGGTTTTCCTTTTCAAATATGATGTCTTGCAAGTAGGAACCTATTTCTAAAAATTTCAAAGCCAATTCATTTTCCATATCTTTAGGCCAATCATGCTTATGTAACAATTTGCAAGCATCTAGGATATCTATTAAATGAGGATCATTATAAGTTTTTATCCTAGATTCCATTATTAATTGTTGATGAACTTGATTCAAAAATTCAAGTCCATTTATTTCTGTTTCATTCAACAATGCAATATCATTAGTGGTATGAGGAGAAATTAACTTAAATTCTTTATTCACCCCCAATGGCATTTCATCATAAATAGCATTTGAATCCCATAGACAATTAGGTAAGCTTTCACCTAGAGTTCACATGGTTGAACATAAAATGTGAGATTCTACCTTTTGTGCACTTTCATTTACCAAGACTTGGTGAACCTTTGTAATTTCATATTTTTCCTCATGGTATTTATCTTCATCATCCTCTTGTAGTGCTTCTTCTTTATCAATTACCTGTTCATAAAAAATACCAAAATTAGGCACCCAATTAAACACATGCCCATCCTTTTCAAACCATAAATCTTGTCTATTTAGAGATGTGTCAAATAACACATCTCCCTGACTAACCACTTGAGTTATTTCAAATAAAGCAAGATTTTCATTTGGATCATCAATAACATCAAACCCCAACCATTCAGGTTCTAGAATTTCCTCTATTTGAGGTAACATAGGCGTTGTAGGATTCTTAGGTGAAACAATGCTTTCAATTTCTTGCACCTCAAATGGGATCAAAGTGAGTGATTCTCTTCCTTCATCCAAAACCAATGGATCACATGAAACATTAACCATTTCCTCATGTGGGATGGCAATTTTGATGTCCTACATATCAATAGAAATTTCATCAATAGGGGTGTGAGAAATCAATGATTCTTTAGGTGTTCCCCAACCATTAAAGGAATTATCATCTAAATCCATGTGATGAAACTCTATTGTATCTTTGGCATGATATTTAGATTCCACTATCGACTCTTTTTCACCTTTATCCACCTTTGAGGACTCAATTTTAAAAACTTCATCTTCCTCAGATTCATCCTCTTCAATTTCAAAAAATTCATCTTTTGGTGAGTCAAGGGTTCCCAACCTATCACATGTTTCAATGCTAGTTATATCTAGGACTCCTCCCTTGCCTAAAATCATATTATTATGAAAATCATTGAAATTTATCTTAGGAGCATCATTCAAAATATGATCAAGATGAGGATTTTGAAATTGATTGAAGCTTGGGAATGATTGTTGATTCTGAAATTGATTCACATTCGAGGATAATGAAAGATTTTAAAATTGATTCCCACTTGAACTTGGTTGAGGTGGATAAATCATTGGGTGGGTAAGGGAGGTATTAAATGATTGAAGATTATACGATCCAAAACCCCCACCATAATTTTGATAACTCAATTGTTGCTCAATTGCCATTGCTTGAGTATAAGCTTGGGATAAAGATGTGAATTGAGGCATCCCTAGTAAATAAGAGGAAGTGAATGGGTCAAGAGCATTGAGGTATACTTTGATAGCCACTCCCTCTAGAAGGACATAAGGCACCACCAGTTGAGTGTATAGCCCATGGAACCTTTCGATGAATGACTTCAAATTTTCACTTGGTCCTCTACGAATAGTGATAAACTGATTATACATGAGGATTGGGTCAACTAGATTCTTATTGAATTGATTGAGAAACATTGCCTCTAGTTGAGCCCAAGAAGTGATAGACCCTGTAGGTAGATTAGTAAACCAATCGTATGCAACTTTGTCCAAGGTGTAAGGGAACATTTTACATGCAACATCATCATACCAAATTGTTAAATGATTCACATAAATTTTAAATGATTGAATATGCTCTTTGTGGGCCTTGTCCCATTAGACACAAATCGAGGAAGATATCTCTCAAAATCAAAGGGTAAATAATGTTGAACTCCAGGTATGTTCAATGGGTTGCCTATCATCCATGGTGCAAACATGGCCATTAGTGGACCTCAAATAATACCACTTTAATACAAACTTTGTTAGTCAAAGAAATATCTTACAAAGAAGTATGAAATGACTAACAAATCTCAAATGTCTAACATATAAATAATCATGTATATCAACCAAAATATATGCATCAATTAAACCATGACATTAGAGAACATTCTCCAATCTGCAAAAGGTTAGCATTAATGCATCATCAATTAGAGAATTTTCAAATCAATGAAAGTGATCACATGTAAACAAAACCTCGTTAGTCAAGACCAATTCCTTTCAAATAAACCTTTCAAGTAAACATGAACAATATAGCATCTAAATAGCAATAAAGTAAACCAATTTAGGCCCTCCTTCTAGTGCTAAAATATTGAGCATAAAGGAGGCCAAATATAATAGTCAAAGGACATGAAACATTTAGCAATTCAAATCCCTTAAGTAACAATGAACAATATATAGCATTTAGAATCACAATAAAATAAACCACTTCATGCCCTCCTTCTAGCACAAAAACTGTTGGAGGGTAATTTTACCCAATTGCAAAACCACACTCACACTTAGGATTTTGATCACAAAACCCTCTCTTGCTAAGAAATATGAAATTTCTCCAAGGTTCCCTTTACTTATGTGTCCTTGTAATATTGTGAAGATATATAAAGTGAGTGCTAGGAATACCTTAGTGATTTGCAAATAATTGTTAACAAGGGATCTGTGTTGGTGTTATTTTATTGTGCTATGCTACTAATTATTCATGAAACTTAAAAGAAATGAAAATGTGAATTGGCCCTCATATGACCATGATGTAAGCCTTAGTTCATTTTATCTTGGAGGATTTTAGGTAGATTTTATCTTCTTTTGATTAAGCAGATTTTAAATAAGTTTTACCTTCTTTAAACCTTGCTTTGAAAAATGAAATAGAAGATTAAAATCTCTCCAAATATGAATGTGAAATGAAGATTGAATTCCTTTTAATTTGCCTTGATGAATAAAATAAAAGGAAATAAATATGCATGAATAACCATGAAATGTAAGGGCCTTAAAATGTCATTATAATTATCCCTCTTTAATGAAATAATTTTCATAAAGAAGAAATAATTTAATGCTTTGAAAACAATAGCCTTTGATATAATAATAAATTACCTCTCTTTAATGAAATCAGAATTTTCATAAAGAAAAGGCAATTTATTGCTCTAAAAATGATAGCTTATGGAATGCCACAAAAATTACCCCCATTTAATGAAATTCTTGTGAACATAAATGCAAAGTTGCAGAATCAATTTACCTTCAAAAATGCAAAAATATGAAAATTCTGAAATTATAAAACCCTTATAAAACAACAATTTTTAATAATTTTTATAAAATCGAAATGGCTTCGGAATGAGTTCAAAGTTGTTTCAGATGAAATATTGAAGCTCATTATTCACACCCATGTATTTATTTTTGAATTTTTTTATTTTTTTTTAATTGCTGAAAATATTAAAAAAATGCAAAAAGAAAGGGTTAGAAAAATAAAAAAAGAAATGAAATAACAGAAATCAAACAAAGTGTTGCAACCCAGAATTCCTCCAAAAACCTTGCAAGCATTAGTATTTTGCACAAAAACTAACATTAGTGTGACCCGACTTAACACAATCAAACATCTAACGTGGTGCAATCTTCTAAGGAAATGGTGCAATATACAAAAAATGACAACAAGCCAACCATTAACATGCATAAAACCTGAAGTATTTCAAATATATTGTAGTAAAAATATTTTTAATATTCAACTACAAGTGCAGAAAACCATGCCCAAAATTGGCATCATGTGGTGAACTCAGTCCAATGGTGCTGCTTTCCTCCAAAAATATTCAGCCCCTGTTTCGTGCATTGAATGATATTTTCACAATTTTCTAGAAATCTCTTCGCTTTCCATTTCTCTATTCGCTTCCTCCCTCTTTTAATTCCATAACGCTCACATACAAAACATTCACTTTACATAACACTTTATTTATGAGCACCTTGGTTTGACCATATACAACAAAACATTTAAATTGCTTTATTTTCAAATGCCACCATGTAATATTCTTTAATTAATTATCCCTTGTCTTTTACTTACCTTCCACCGCGTGTACCTACATCAAAAGACATGTGAATTAGTCTTTTAAAACTAACATTAAAAAATAAAATAAAAATTACAAACCATCACGCTATTAAATTCTAAAACTTTAAAATTAAACACTTTAAAAGCTCTAAAAAAAAACTTTTCCACGGTTGTGGAAAAGTAATTATATATATATATATATATATATATACTTTTCTTTTTATTTAATTTTTATTTATTTATTTATTAATATATGTATATATATTAATATATCATTTTAAATGTTTTATTTATTGAATTTTTATTTGTTTTCTTTTGTTTATTTATTTATTTATTTTTCTCTTTTTTTTATTGTTTTATTTTTTAATTTAAATTTGATTCAATTAATTTCAAATATTTTAATTGGTTTAATTCAAAACATTAAAATTAACCAAAATAATTAAAAAAAAAATAGAAACCTAACCAAAACACTAAACAACTTAAAACAAACTAAAAGGAGACACTAATCCACATCCAAGCTTTGGAATATATATTGCAACCTAAACCAAAAAATTTCAAAAAACTGAAAAATAAAAATATGGGTCCCCAATTTTTGTTGGGACTGAACAAAAAGCATATGTTATTTACAAGTTATCTTACAACATATAAGCATCAAGCTTAGGAGGGAGATATGACAAGTGTCATAAGCTCCACTCCAAGTGTCTTTCAGAAGACACCACTCCAACTCAAACTGAAGACATGGACAAGTGGCAGAAGACAAATGTCAACCTGTCAATTATAGGCATAGTGCACATTATAACAATAATAATATTCTAACATTCCCCCTTAATGTGCACTATCTTAAAAAATAAGTCAACATTAGATAATATTCCCCCTTAATGTTGACTTCTTTTACATAGATATAGCAAATTTCTAAACTGAGAAAACTTGTCTTTCCCAAGTGACTTGGTGAAGATGTCTGCTACTTGATATTGATTTGGTACATACTTCATGTGTATAATGTCTTCTTGGACCATTTCTCTAATGAAGTGATGATGGATCTCAATGTGCTTTGTTCTAGCATGGAAAACTGGATTCTTGGTCATCTTGATGGTACTTTGATTGTCACAATATATATATGTTGGACCATGTATGAATAGCCCAATATCCCGAATTAATTGCCTCAACCATATTGCCTCCTTAGTTGCCTCAACTGCTGCTCTATATTATGCTTCGTTGAAGATAGTGAAGCTGTGTCTTTGCTTCTTTGTGCTCCATGAAATAGAGCCTTGGCCTAATTGAAAACAATAACCTGATGTAGATCTTCTGGTTTCAGGACAACTGGCCCAATATGAATCTGTGTATCCAATCAAAGAAAAATTATCACTTCATTTATACATAAGGCCATGATGAGGTGTGGCCTTTAGGAATCTCACAATCCTCTTAGCTGCTATCCAATGGCTCTTCTTAGGATCCTGCATGAATCTAGAAATAAGTCCAACCGAATAGCAAATATCTGGTCTAGTTGAAGTTAAGTATATCAAACTTCCAACTAGTTGCATGTAAAGTGTACCATCAACCTTTTATTCTTCATCATTATTTTGCAATTTCAATCTAGTTTCCATGGGAGTTAGAGAGGGTTTACACTCCTCCATGTGAAACCTCTCTAAAATAGACTGAATGTACTTAGCCTGTGAGATAAAAATCTTACCAGGTTGTTGCCATACCTCTATTCCTAAGCAATAGTGGAGGAGGCCTAAATATGTCATCTCAAAGTTCTTGCATAAGTCCTCTTTGAGCAACCTTATTCCTTCTATGTCATCACCTGTAATGAGGAGATCATCCACATACAATGTAATAAAAATGATGCGGTTCCTCCAATGTTTCACGTAGAGAGTAGATTCTATTGCAGATCTAGTGAAACCAAGGTTCAGGAAATAGGAGTCAATCTTTGCATACCAAGCTCGGGGTGCTTGCTTCAACCCATATATAGCTTTCTTTAATCTGAGGACTTTGTTGTTTTGGCCTTCAACTATGCACCCTGGTGGTTTTTTCACATACACTTCCTCCTTCAAATGACCATTTGGAAATGCACTTTTGACATCCATTTGATATATTGGCCAATGTTTTTAAGTTGTCATAGCAATAACTGTCCTGATTGTAGTCATCTTAGCCATAGGAGAAAAGGTCTCCTCATAATCAATTCCCTCTTGTTTCTTATAGCCTTGAGCTACTAGGAGAGCCTTGTAGCGATCTAGTGAGCCATATGCTTTATATTTTGCTTTGTATACCCATTTTGTGCCTATGGTATATTTTCCTTTGGGTAAATCAACTAACTCCCAAGTGTGATTCCTTTCAATAGAATCCAATTCCTGATCCATGGCATGAACCCATTTAGGATCACCAAGTGCTTCTTTGACATTAGAAGGTTCAGGTTGGCTAAGGACTTTGGCCATTAGGGCATAATTCACTTGGTGTCTTAGGGCTGAAGGCCTTTTACCTATATAGGTGGGCAAATGATTTTGGGCTTCATCTATTGTGGCTTGAACCCACTTGGGTAAAGGATTGGATGTTGTTACTTGATCATTATGAGGAGGAGATGGAGGACATGGATTATTTGTAGGAAGTTCTTCTTGTGGATGAATTTCTTGATTTATGAGTGAAGGAGAAGAGCTAGATGATATTTTATCCATGAATGGAGAAACTATTTCATTAGTTATTTCTAAAGTGGGGGCTCTAGGAGGATTATATGGGGGATGCTCATGAAAGGTAACATCCCTAGATAAAATTATTTTCTTGGAAGTAGGCTCATATAATTTATATGCATTGGCACTATCACTATAGCCAACAAAGATGCATTTTTGGCTCTTATCATCAAACTTCTTCCTTTACTTATGAGGAATATAAGCATAGGCATCACATCCAAATATTCTCAAATGGCCCACATAGGATGCTCTTCCACTCCATGATTCTTTAGGTGTTCTTTCATGTAAGGCCTTTGTGTATGACCTATTAGTCAAGTATGTAGTAGTAAGAACAACTTCTCCCCAAAATGAGTTAGGTAATATAGCATCATGTAACATTGATTTTGCCCTATTTGTGATTATTTGATTCATCCTTTCAGCAACTCCATTTTGTTGCGGGGTATAAGGGGTTGTGAATTGCATCCTTATCCCATGATACTTACAAAAATTAAAGAATTCATTGGAGACATATTATATACCATTATCTGATCTTAAGGTGGAGATTTGATAGCCACTTTCTCTTTCAACAAGTGCAATGAATTATTTGAAATTATCAAGAGCTTGCCACTTATATTGAATTAGGTAGATCCATACCTTTATGCTGTAATCATAAATGAAAGTGATGTAGTATTTTGCCCCAAATTAAGATTGAATAGACATTGGCCCACAAATGTCTGAATGAATCAATTGCAAAGGTCTATTAGCTCTCCATGCCTTTCCTGTTTCAAATGGTTGCCTATGGTGTTTGGCTATTACACATGTCTCACAAAAACATTTTGACTCCTTAAGATGTGGGAGTCCTTTAACTAATCCTTTGGTAGCCATCATTTGAAGATTATTAAAATTTAAATGTCCCAATATTTCATGCCACATGTACTCCAAAGAGAAATTTGTTGTTGTATGCAAAGATGTTTGTGTTATAGATTTTGTAAGGAGGTAGTAAACACCATCCTTTTTCACTCCCATGGCCTTGACATTGTCATTGGGTTCCTTAATGTAGCATTTGTTTTTTTCAAAATAGACATTATAGCCCTTATCTGTAAGTTTTCCAATAGAAAGAAGACTCCTTTTAAGACCAAGCACATACAAAACATCTGTTGCAGGAACATTATTACCATCATGTAAAGTTAATGGTACCTCCCCAATACCTTCAATTGGTAAAGCACTTTCATCACAAAAAATAATGAATTGATTTGATGTGGGTTGAACCTTGGTCAACCAATATTGCCTTCCTATCATGTGCTTTGCTACTCCAGAATCAATATACCAACATTCTTTATCTTCAACATTAACTTGGTTGGCTGCATACATTGTGTTCAGATTATTATTTTGTGGTTCTCCCTGTTCTCTTTACCTTTTATAGCAATTAGCAATATTATGATTCCATTTTCCACAATATTCACACCCTTGTTGATTGTTGTTTTAACCCCCTTGAGGTCTTGTTTGCCATATTTGTTGTTGGTACTGCTGCTATTGTGGTTGTTGCTGGTACTGTTGCTAACGTGGTTTTTTTTGGTACTGTGTGTATCTATGATTTTGTCTACCCCTTTGATTCTGATTATGCTAATTTTGACCCTTGTTTTGTTTAGGCTGTAGAGTTGCCTTGGTGGCAAAAGCTGCTGATGTGGCTTCAATTTCTTCATCTTTGATTAGGGCTTGCTCATGATTTTTAAGTAGGATCTCAATATCCTCAAGTGTTGAATTCATTGTTTTACCACTCAAGTCTAACATGGTAGCATAGGAGTGAAACTTTGAAGGAAGACCATGCAAAATTATTGGAATTAACTCATTATCATCTAGGGTTTTACCAACAACTAAGAAATCATTTTTAATAGACTTCACTTCCATAAGATAATCGGTAAGTGAGCCTTTCATACATAGATTGTGCAATTTTTGTTTGAGATACAAAATATTATCTTGACTTGGCCTATCAAAAAATCTATTGAGAGAATCCCATGCTTGTTTAGGTGTTTTTGCAGCCCTTACAGTTTCTCTGCATTGAATTCCTGTAGCTAGCTTTATTAAACTTAAATCTATGTTGGAATTCTTCTCAAATTGTGCTTTTTATTTAGGGTCTGTAGGTATAGTGAGTGGGTATTCATTAGCTTGCCTATCTCTCACAAAGTCCCACATGTCATTCATCATTAATATTGATTCCATCTCATACTTCCAATTTGCAAAGGTCTGTGCTCCTTCAAGTTTCTTTGTAAGTCCACTTAATAGATTTGTAGTAGCCATGATTTAGAAAAGGATCAAAAGAAAAGGGATCTCAACAAAGGATGAAGTAAGAACAACAAATGCCAAATTAGAGCCCTCAAAAAAAAATCTAGGGTACACCGCTGAAGATCCAGAGGAGGGTTCGCCTAGTTTTTCCACTCTGAATCTTCAAGAGATTCCAATAGTGGGAGGGTTAAGTTGAACATAAGTGCCTTTTTCTATCCAAAGAGAGTAAGAATTAGAATTTTTCCAGACCTCTATACCAAACTTCTCAATATACCCATCCTTATGCGAGGGAGACTATAAGCATTTGAGAAGTTGATATGTGGAACATAGGTGATTCTAAAAGGGGAAAAAATGCTAGACATTTATACCAAACTACTCAATATACCCACCCTTACGAGATGGAGACTATAAGTATTTGAGCAGTTGATACATGGAACATAGGCAATTATAAAAATGTGATGCTTGCTTTTTGTAGAATTGTTACAATAGATATTCCAATGTATTATTGCTTTATAAGAATTTTCCTGTATGTTTTTGCTTGCTTTTATATGTCTTAGTGTCAAGTGTGTATGAAATGGAACTACACTTGATTACAATTATAAAACCCAAAGTCATGCAAGGGTAATAGCAAGCATAAAATGTAGACAAATCCCAAATAGAATATGCAAGAAACAAATACCTAGTGGCCAAAAGAGTGCCACAAAAGGTCTCCACAAGCAAGAGGCAAGGGGGCCTAAATCACCCCTTGATAGAATGATTTGTATTGGAAACTTGGCTAAAAAACAATTTTAGCCCCAAATGTACCTCCAAAATATTGTACAAGATCAATGCCTTCATTTACAAGATTACCTCAAACTTGCCAAATTCAATGAATAACTTGGCATAATGTCCCCCCAAAGACTTAAAAATTTGAGCCCCTCACGACTTTGCAATTTTTCACCCTAGAGTGTCAGATGCTATCGAAAATGCACTCTATTTTACAATCTCAACTTCAAGTCAAAAATTAGTTGAGTAAATGATATCAAAATTGAAAACTAATTTGACCAATGGATCACCCTCAAAATTCTCTTTCCAATGACTATATATAAGCATATAGTCAGATACAAATTGATGCTTCAACAAAACAAAAAACAATGACTTTCAAAATGTGTGCAGCTCCAACACATTCCAAATGGTCACCCATCCGAGTTCTGCTCTACAAAATTATGCTTGACTTATGAGTTTCTATAATATGTGTTGCTGAAAATCAACCTTCCTCACTGGAATTAAAATATCAACTAAAGTTCATAAGTAAATAAAGTTTCTTTTGAACCATCGTGTCCCAGGATTCTTTTGAACCACACTTCCTGACAATAAAGGGAAAACAGGTGGGATTCTTTGCAGCATACAGGTGGAGGAATCATTCAAGTAGGGCGTGCCAAATGCCAAATAGTGCAACATGTTGTAGGAAAATCCAATCTGCTCTCCAAATTTACCAAAAATGAATTCAGCTTGGAGTCCAAGTCTACCATGGATTACAAAGGACAAGTACTAATAACAACTAGCAAACAGCAGCAACAACATCCGTATCTGGGAATGAATGCAGCATGTGCGGCGATGTGGGATTTGTGCAGGATCTGCTTCTGTGCAAGATATGCGGCTACCATTTGCAGCACATGTATTGTAGCAAGCTTTATCCTGATTTGGACATGGATACGTGGGCTTGCGAATGGTGCGTATATGAAGAAAAATCATGGGGCAGCTAAAAACAAGGTAGGAAAGTGGAAAAACATAATCTTAATGGAAAGCCAGAACAAGGCGTTCGAGTTTCTACTTCATATTGCGTAGGCGTCTCCATCATATTGAAAAAAAGAATCTGCAAGCACAACAAGGTAGAGAAGAACAAAATATTTTCAAAATTTCTCCTGCAGAATCCATTTCTTCTGCCAAATCTCGTTGTTGGTCACCTAATCAAATTCACTTTCTGCTAAAAATTTCGGCCATTATGATGCGATTGATGAATAATTTGGGGCCGATCTTGTACAGTCAAGGGGGGGAGCCCCCAGTTCAGGCATAGCAAGGGGACTTTCCATCTAGAAAACTTGTAAGGCAGCTGGATTTCATAATATATGGGGGTTCACCTGCTACTTCTAGCATTTCTGCTTCGGTTACAGCGTTGGCCCTGTCGGAGACCCCCAGATCGGATACAACAGATACTTAGACTCTCCTCCTCATGTATCTTATTTATATTTTCTCTCTCCTTCAACAGGCACAGGTGCACGTTGTCTGCCTCATGCAATGATAACAAAATATCATCCTTGTTTGAAAGGCATAACAAATTGGACACATGAAAAAATTACCACGATTGTGGAGGGAACAGGAGGTTGAACAATTAGTGGTGGCATTTTTGTACAGGTGTTCGCAACAAAAAAGGTGCAGTGAAAAAATTTTGTAGTGAAAATGACTACTTCCACCATGATCATTAGCGGTGGGAAATGGTTTCACTGTCACTGGGCGACAATCTATAATTGCGGCTAACTCCGGGTTCAGTAGATATTGATGAGATCTACAATCGGTTTACTCTTTGGAGTCTTGCATGAATTTTAGTTGAGCACACATTGAAATAAATCCATCATAGCTCCTAGATCAAGCTATGATATCGTTGCTTTAATGCAGCAAGTGGGTGAACTTACAGCTCCAAAAAAATAAAATATACACATCTAGAAATGTCCGGATCTAGGTTCACTAAAACACAAATGTGAAAAAAACCTCCTTTATCCACTGTGCTGCCTCCACGTCCACAGTGCACAACAACGTTCAAAAATGGTAGACTTTCTTGGTATAGCACATGCATCAGCTACAAATTTGGCAGATCAGTTCTCGTTTCTGAAAGCCAAACCTCTAGAAGACCCCAATCTGACTATTAACAACTCTGTCAAGCTCCACGCTGTTACACTGCTAGGAAGATTTCAGATGGAAATATAATGACTGATATTGTGGTAGATCTTCCGTATTTGGCATAGGTTCAAATTTCTCACCCCCAAACTGGTTAGCAAAGATTAAAACCAGAAATAAAAAATTTCTTAGAAAAACATATTGAAATACTAAACCTCAATGGAAATCTGGAAAGAGGCATGTCCTCGGATGGCGAGGATTGTCCTCTATGGAGTTTCTAGTTTCTGATCCACTCAATGAGTGGAGAGCATACTCCCTAACTCCATAAACCAGACTCCTTAACCCTAAGGTCCCTCAGGCGGATCTCACCACTCTGATACCAAATGTTGGGACTGAACAAAAGGCATATGTTATTTACAAGTTATCTTACAATATATAAGCATCAATCTTAGGAGGGAGATATGACCAGTGTCATAAGCTCCACTCCAAGTGTCTTTCAGAAGACACCACTCCAAATCAAACTTAAGACAAGGACAAGTGGCAGAAGACAAATGTCAACCTATCAATTATAGGCACAGTGCACATTATAACAATAATAATATTCTAACAGTTTTGGGGCTAGTTGTGCAATGGTCACAACAAGACTTTATTGAAGGGTTACGTAAGTCCCACGACAAATAAATTATTTTTGTGGTAGTGGATTATATTTTGAAGTATGTTCATTTTTATTCTCTCTCTCATCCTTACATGACCTCCATAGCTATCTAAATTTTCCTCAATTATATCTTTCACCTTCATGGCATACCCACATCCATTATGTATGATTGTGACCCTACATTCACTAGTAATTTTTGGTAAGAATTATTTAAGTTCTAGGGAACTCAACTCAAAATTTGTTCAGTTTATCATACATAAATGGATTTCTAGAATAATATTATCAACAAGAATTTGGAGGCCTACCTTCTGAAAGCATGAGGATATGAAAACAAAAAGGAAAATGCTAAGTACGATGCATGTAAAACCAAAATTAACGCTAAAAGCCTATATATGGAAAAGTGCATAAAAGGAAAGGACATGAAAAAATTGACACAGGATAAAAGCAATATGTAATGTGGCCCTATTTATTGATATGATTTTAAAGTTGTGTTACAATACGTCTCCTTCCATTTTATAGGATAGGAGCATCAAATATGTTTCTTATCACATCCATGGATAGAAATCCTTCTTCCACGTGCCCACATGTAAGATGGGCGGACCAAAACGTCACCACCACTTGTGTATATGATTTTTGACTCCTTACTTCTCCTATGATGTTGAAGAACCACATTCAAGGAAACATAAAATATTAGTAGAACCTGCAGATAGAATAGAACATGTATTTGCCTACTGTTAGTGTATGCATGAAAATATTAAATCGATAACCAAATAATATCAAAACGACCTAAAAATTTGATAGAAGCATGAATATGTTACCAGGAAGCCACTAAAAAAGGAACAGTTAGGAAATTCCTCGCATATTTGTATTCGTTCTAGGGTGGGACGAATAAACCTGCAACAAATTGTTAGAAAGCACCCTCTTCAATGTCCTGTCCAGAAAGCTCCAAATGACCTACAAAGTTGGGGTTAGCTAATTGGGAGTATTTTGGGACGACCCAGATGGTCAAATTTTTCTAATTAGGATTATATCACCCATAATATGATGGCTCTATCTGCATTTTAGTGAAGGCAATAAATGATAAAAGCATGACCAAAAATTATCAAAATGAAGTGAAATTTAAACTAAAGCCTATTTAAATAACCTAGAATTAGATGCAAAAGAAAAATCAAAGAAATCTGCTACATATTTCTATTCACTCTGTGGTCGGGCGTTTAGAACTACGACAGTTTGGGGGGTGCCTGGGGGCAGGACGCCTACCATTTGGGACTCTGTTTCGGCACCAATCCACTTGGGATGGGTCCAAAACCTTTTATGGGGTGTTGTCGACAAATTATGTGGAATATTGTGGCCAAATGTTCAGGTTTGGGCTCCTATTTGCGCTTCCAATAACCACCCTATGACGTCCCTTCTAAAGGAGATCAAATATGTGAAAGGCACAAATCAAAAAGGTATGTGTGTGAAAGCACGAGGATACGAAAACAAAAAGGAAAGTGCTAAGTACGATGCTTGTAGAACCAAACTTAACGCTAAAAGCCTATGTATTGAAAAATGCATAAAAAGGAAAGCACATAGACAAATCGACACAAGATAAAAGCAATATGGAATACGACCCTATTTATTGATATGCTTTTTAAAGTCGTGTTACAATACATCTCCTTCCTTTTTAGGGGATAGGAGCGTCAAATATGTTTCTTATCACATCCATGGATAGCAATCCTTCTTCCGCGTGCCCACATGTAAGATGGGCGGACCAAAATGTCACCATCGCTTGTGTATATGATTGTTGACTCCTTCCTGCTCCTCTGATGTCGAATACCTATGTTCAAGGAAAAAGAAAATATTAGTAGCACCTGCAGATAGAATAAAACATGTATTTCCCAAGGCCTATTGTTAGTGTATTCATGAAAATATTAAACCGATGACTAAATAATATTAGATCGAACTAAAAATTTGATAGAGGCATGAATATGGTACCAGGAGACCACTGCAAAAAGAAAAGTCAAGAAATTCCTTACATATTTGTATTCGCTTCGAGGCGGGACGAATAAACCTGCAATAATTTGTCAGAAAGCACCCTCTTCAATGTCCTGCCTAGAAAGCTCTAAATGACCTGCAAAGTTGGGGTTAGGTAATTGGGGGTGTTTTGGGAAGACTCAGAAGATCAGATTTTTCTAATATCACCTCTATCACCCTGATTTTGATGATGCCATCTACAAGTTAGTAAATGCGGGAAATGACAAAAACCTGGTCAAAATTGCTCAGAATGAAGTGAAATTTAAACTACAACCTATTTAAATAACCTAGAATAAGATGCAAAAAGAAAATAAATGAAATCTGCCATATATTTCTATTCATCCCGAGGTGGGGCGTTTAGAACTGCGACAGCTTGGGGAGCGCCCGGGGGCAGGACGCCCACCGTTTGGGACTTTGTTTCGGCACCAATCCACTTGGGATGGGTCCAAAACCTGTTATGGGGTGTTGTCAAAAAATTTTGTGGAATATTGTGGCCAAATTTTGGGTTTGGGCTTATATTTGTGCTTCCAATAACCACCCTATGACCTCCCTTTCGAACGCGAGATTAAGGATGTGAAAGGCGAGAAATCAAAAGGTAGGTGGATGTAAAATGGCAGCACTTCGTTGCTCAAAATGCTACCTTTTTCTCTATATATTTTGGGTGAGAAAACTCACCAATTTATAGACCTAAGGTCTCTCTATTTGAATTGCGCATGCGAGGGTGCCACTTGAGTTGGTTGTCCTATTTTGAGAGAAAAGATAATTCCTTGATTTAGAATCTCCTTGCATGAGGTCTCTAAAATAAAGACATGCATGACTGAAGTCTCTCTTCTTGATTTGGATCCATTCCTCGCAATTGCATGGCCTAAAGCTTCAGTTAACTGGCAGACTTGTCGAGGTTTGACTTTTTGCTAGTCAAAGTTGTTATTTGCCTCAACCTGGGGTGAATGCTGATATTCATCCCTAGGTGGGACGAATGCCAGTTTGTATTTGTCCCTGGGTGGGACGAGCAGAGAGCAAGGTGCCAAAAAGGTGCCAAATTGACCTCTAACCTCCAAACTACTTTTGGGAGTGGTTAAGACCACTATTTAACCTCTGGGGGCTGCCTTGGGGGTTGTGTGTGTCAATGCGATCAGCACTTGTTGTCACATAATCGGATTGGTGTTGTTTCAATGTCTACAGATGCCCTTTTTTGGGATGTGTTGTGCAAGGCATAGCGCTGAACAAAAATAGATAACCAAAGCACTAATGATTAGGGTTTCTCAGTAACCTAACCAACTTTTGATGCCCCAAGTATGGAAAGGGCACGCATTCTTGAATCCTTACTTCTGACGAGCTAAGGAACTTAATTCAAGTGTTAATCTTGTTTAGTGAGGTGTTACTTGAGCTTGGACATTGATCAGTCATGAATAGGCAAAGGGCGAAACCTTTTGTCTGTGGGAACCTTGAGTTCATGATTCACGAATGCAAAGTGTTTGATCAGTTTGTGATTATTGCTTGTTTTCTGCCCCAAGTAGGGGCATGATTGTCTTTGTCAATGATCCTTTGAATGTGTGTTATTTCCTTGATTGGGTATGTTGTGTTGATTGGTGACTAAGTGTGACTACCCCCTCAAGTGACGAATCGATGAGGGAATGACCGACATGAGAAAAGTGACGAGTCGCTTGACCCAAGATGACTTAGGTAAGGGTGCCTTCAGGTGTTTACCCTTGAATGCGAAAGCAGTTTCTGAACATTCTGACCTATTTTTGGTGGGTGTGAACACTTTTTGTGACGCATTTTAGACCTAAAACTGTCAAAAATACATCTTCTCGTGGAGTGGTCTAGCTATGATAGCCTTCTTAGGGAGTAGGATAGTGATAATTTGTAACCCCAATGTCTATTTTGGATGCCAAGAATTTCAAGCACAAAGGCGCCTTCGTTCGACAGTTTTATTGCTATTTTTGGTTGGGTTTTGACCCGTTTTGCGACGTCGTTTGGGGATGAAATACTCAAAAATCCGTCCTCCCGTGGAGTGGTCCTGCTATGGTAGCCTTCTTAGGGAGTAGGATAGTGAGGATTTGTGACCCCGACATTTATTTTGCATGCCCGGAATGTCAAGTGCCGAAGCACTCTCATTGGACAATTTTATTATTTTTTTTGGTGCATGTTTGTGCATTTTTTTGCTATTTTTGAAATTTTGTGCTCTGTATTCGTCCCTGGGTGGGAAAAATTCCTTATTATTATTCGTCCCAGGGAGGGATGAGTGCTAACCAGAGCGCTCATCCCAGGGGGGAACGAATACAAGATGAAAAGCCTATTTAAAGGCCAAAACTGGGTTTTCGGCTCATTTGCATTTGTTTTTCCTGGCGATTTGGAGCTCTGAGGAGGAGGAGGTCAATTCTTGCGAAGCGAAGCGCTATCCAGTTTTTGTTCACCACCATGAGTGCACGCATCAGATCGAGAATTGGAGTCGAAGCGAGACCATTGAGTGCCCTTCCTCCTTATTGTTTGCGTGCTTTACAGTTGTAAAACCATAAGTTATTTGTTTTTGTCCTTTTGTTTGTTTTTTTGTTTTTGTTTTTCAAATTTAAAAATGAAACCTTAGTCTACCAAAATTAACACTTAGTTTAAAACTTAGTTGAACCCTAGTTAAACAAAGATCAAAAGTTTAGTTTAAAACTGAGCTTAAAAAAACTTAGTTTAAAACATAACTTAAAACATCGCGTAACCCGAATTTAACAAAGATCAAAACTTAGGTTAGAAACATAGGGTAAAACTGAGGATAAAAACGTAGCTCAACCCTAGTTATTTGTTGTGGTTTGTGTTTTTGTGTTTGTAAGTGATCAGTCGATTTTTTTAGAGTTAAAAACCCTAGGACTGTCAAACAATTATTTTGATTTAATTAATTAATTTTTTTGTTTTTAATTTATCAGTTAGAGTTAAAAACCCTAGAACTGACAAATTAGGTTTTTTGAATTTTTTTGTATGTTGTTTTGAATTTATCAGTTAGAGTTAAACCCTAGACTGACAAATGATTATTTTGTTTTATTTTTTGTGTTTTTAATTTATCAGTTAGAGTTAAAAAAACCCTAGAACTGTCAAATTAATTTTTTGAATTTTTGTGTTTTTAATTTATCAATTAGAGTTAAAAAAACCCTAGAACTGTCAAATTATTTTTTTAAATTTTTGTTGTTTGTTTTTCAATTTATCAGTTGAGAGTTAAAACCCTAGAACTGACAAATTAGTTTTTGAATTTTGTTATGTTTTTGGCTGTACATTTTTATGCCTTGTTGTACAGTTTTTCATTGTTTTAATGTTTTTGTGTTGTTTTCTTTTGCAGGTTGTGAAGAGCCGGTACCGTGTGCCTATGGTGTTCACTGAAGCATGGGAGGCACTAAATTTGGATGACTGGGATTGGTTTTATGTCCTTGGGCTCAAGCAGGTGACTCGACTAGAGCCAGTGGTTGAGGATCGGGCCTATCTGATGGCCCTGATCAACTTGTGGGATCCCCGGACAAACACCTTCCATCTCCCAATCGGGGAGATGATGGTGACCTTGGAGGATGTCTATCATATTATTCGAATTCTAATAAATGGATTGCTGATCCGGATGACGCCGTGAGATCAACGGATAGTAGTGTTGACATGTTGCTTCGGTCATGGAGAGGATATGGGGGTGGACAACCCATTGGAGAGGGCAGAGGGCGACTACTAGATTGGTGGCATATTGGTTCGATGGTGGCTAGAGAGGGGTGTGTTGGGAGTGAGGCACGCATTACTTATGGGCCTTATTTCCAACATGCTTCTCCCCGACTCTTCGGGTGCAAAGTTCCCATGGAACCTACTAGAGGTGGTTTTTTGATTGGTGGAGTGTCCTACGGATGCTCCTATGATCATGATATGGGGACAGACTCTGTTGGCACAGCTCTATGATGAGTTATACAAGGTCCACTATCGAAGGCAGAAGGGGATTAGTTGTAGCTACTTGTTGCAATGTTGGGCTTGGCAACACATAGCAGTGGAGAGACCGACGGGGCTGCCCTGGATGACTCGAGTGGAGATGGTAGACCGAGATATTAGATACGGGGCACTGTGGCGGAGGTCTGAGGAGCAGGGTCAGAGTCGGCAATGGGCAAGTGTCGTAGGGCACTATGTCGATGCCTTCGCTTGGCTTGCTCTAGGGGAAGTGTTTTTATGCCCCTACAGGGACTGTCTAGCCTTGCCTGAGGCTGGAGAGTGGCTCTGGCCGGTACAGAGGGGGCGGTGGATAATTGGGCGACACGAGACTAAGCAGGAGTTATTCCCATATGGTTGGGTTACATGATAGTTTGGGGTACGCCAGGGGTTTCCTGGGGAGCCCGTGATCTATCGACATCAGGGGGATGAGAGGAATCTAGACCAGCTAGTCATTGCACCACTTGGCAAGGATTCAGATACAGCTATTGAAGTCCCAGACGTGGATGACGTTGGGGTTACCATCAAGTATGAGCAATGGTGGACTTTGCAATGATGGCGAGGTGAGGGGCCTCTAGGGGGTGTAGCAGGGGATGAGGGTGCAGAGGCACCAAGAGAGGGCTAGGGAGTTTCGATGGATGATGCGGACATGGTGGAGGTTGAGGATGTTGGAGGGGATTTTGGGGTGCCGGATCAGCCGAAGATGCAGGACATCCCGAAGCAGTGGGAGCCAGAGTAGGTTGTTGTCCTAGATTCACTGATGCCTCAGGAAGTTTCTGAGGATGTGGAGGCAAGGCATCGCGCTGAGATGGTGTGATTGGAGGACCTACTACGGAGACAAGATGAGGAGTTGGGAGAGGCTTTGTAGGAGAGGGATCTCCTGCGGACTTAGCTGGCGGAGCAGGAGATCACATTTGCTATGTACTACCGGGGGGAT
The DNA here is from genome assembly GCA_028583015.1 of Wollemia nobilis. Classification (NCBI taxonomy): domain Eukaryota; kingdom Viridiplantae; phylum Streptophyta; class Pinopsida; order Araucariales; family Araucariaceae; genus Wollemia; species Wollemia nobilis. The sequence goes on from JAQPPZ010017255.1 coordinate 1,676,144, forward strand.
GGGGACACCAATGTTGCATGGGAGAGAGATCTCCTGTAGGCACAGCTAGTGGAGAAGGAGAAGACATTGGCATAGTGCGACGATGCAGTAGCTTATTATCGTCAGTGGGAGGCAGAGTGGTTTTGATGGGAGGCAGAGTGGTTTCGACATTGGATGGATATGGAGGGAGAGATTATCCACCTCGGTGGACGGTTACCTGAGCCTCCTGGAGGTGGCTATTTGCATCGGACGAGAGATAGTGATACTGAGCAGTCAACATCGTCTCATCACAGGTGGCTAGATGAAGGGGGCACTAGTGGGTATGATGTAGAGGTGAGCAGCAGTCACCCTGAGAGGTCCGATAGGATCCACACCATGAGGGGTAGTTCCCGTCACATCGATCCTGCGTGATCATGGTGGCCGATGCCCTAGGCTTGGGGGTTTTTGAGCTTTTGTATTTTTTTGTGAGGTCAGAGGACCGGTTCATTGTAGCCTACGGGCATTTTTGATGATATATATACAGATGACTCTTTTTGTGTTTATACACTTTTCATGGTTTGTTTTTCTATGTATGCACAGTTATTTATGATGATGTATGAATGTGGTATTATTAATGCGATGTTTCTAATTATATGATGTATGCATATGGAATGAATGAAATGATTTGTTGATAAATTGTCGATGGCACCATAGATTGTACAAGATTTAATGGCTTTCTGTACTTATGGGATGACTTTATGGAATGAATTTGCATGTGAAAACTTGGTTTTTGTAGTTTGCATTTTTCCTGATGGTGATGTACGGAATGAAATGTACCAGTTGTTTTAAAATGTAGTTAAGATTTTTTGAGATTTAGATATTTTAACTAACTAGCCAAGACTGTACATTTATCTCACAAGACTTTTGAACAAGGTATAAATCCGACTTGAGGTTAACCAAGTTATTTCACACCCCTATGTGTGAAATTGAGTTCATTTATGTGGTATTTATCAGGATACCGCAAGTGCCAAATAGGCTATCAACCAAACCTGTACTGAGGATCACCTAACTAGCTCCACTAACTTCATTGTTGTATTTAGTAATATTAATCCATGGGACAATCTAAGGTACCATAAGCTAGCTCATCCACATGCAAACATTGGTCTACTCACATGCAAAGCTAATGTGATAGACATATCGTCATGCATTTAGGATACCGCCATTGCCAAGTAGGCTGTCCACCAAACCCGTAATGATGATCACCTAGATGATTTTCGAATGCTAAGAATTCTAGGGATTCAAGTTCAGGTTTTGTATTGGCGCAACGGTGGAGGATACTTGCTCGTAGACATAGTGATAAAAATCACTGTTTATTTTTCTCTTTGTTTTTCTTTTTGAGCAAGGATTTTGAATAGTGGTGATAACCACTGTTATTTGATTTGGATTTTGAGCTTTGTAAGGTTAAGCTGGTATGTTTTTGGCTGGTGAATGACATTGGTCCTTTTAGGCCTTGGGGATGACTACCCATCCTTGGTAGGGACATGTAGTACGAATCCTTACGACTTTGGGAACCAACGGGGAGTATGGAGATTATGAAGTAAGGGTATTGATATTTTAGGCCTTGGGGATGACTACCCATCCTTAGTAGGGACGTGTAGTACGAATCCTTACGACTTGGGAGACCAAAGGTGATTATGATGATGGCTTGTGGAAATTGTGTTTTTGAATGGCATCGATCCTTTGAGGCTTTGGGGATGACTACCCATCCTTGGCAGGGACGTGTAGTACAAATCCTTACAACTTTGAGGACCAATGGTGATTGGGAGTTGTGGTAGTGGTGAAAACCACTGTTGATTAGGGGGAGTGGATGGGGAAGAGCTTGTCCTTTTGTCAATTCTCAGCACTCTTGAACTAGTCACACAGGGGGATGAATAGGCTAATCATTCACCTATGGTACCCTAGACTACTTTGTAGGTTTCTCTTGCATTCACACGACTTGGGAATTATTTTGTGTTTTAACTTGTGTAGGGATGTTACGTAACGAGGCTTGATCCAAGTAAAACTTTCCCTTGTAAAATCTGTTTTAACTTTGTACAATTTTTGGCTAGAAATTTAAAGACAGCTAAATGACGAAAACCCTACATACATTTAGGATGCAACTGACTATGCGAACAATGGGGATGGTGTGATTCGGGATGTATGTGTTTATAAAATGGGTGGAATGTGGAAAATAAAGGAATTGCCGAGTAATTACAGTCTATGGTGCTTGGGACATGTATGACCAGCAAATATGCAATGTATGGATGTGATGCCTAATGCAACCTATATTTTTGTATTTTGATGTTTTATGAGTATGCATGGAATTGAAATGCAAAAAAAATTTGTTGTTATTTTTTGATGATTTTATTGTTTTTGTTTGTTTTTGAATACTTGTTGTGACCAAGCGGTTATGGTAACCCTTGGAACTTTTGGTTTGACCAAAGGGTTTATTGATACCTTTGGGGCATTTTTGGGTTGACCAAGTGATTGTGGGAATCCTTGGAGATTTTGGTTTGACCAAAGGGTTTATGGATACCTTTGGGGCATTTTTAGGTTGACCAAGTGATTGTGGGAATCCTTGGAGATTTTGGTTTGACCAAAGGGTTTATGGATACCTTTGGGGCATTTTTAGGTTGACCAAGTGATTGTGGGAATCCTTGGAGATTTTTGGGGTTGACCAAGTGATTGTGGGAATCCTTGGAGCTTTTGGTTTGACCAAAGGGTTTATATATACCTTTGGGGCATTTTGGGATTGACCAAGCAATTGTGGGAATCCTTGGAGATTTTTGTTTGACCAAAGGGTTTATAGATACCTTTGGGGCATTTTTAGGTTGACCAAGTGATTGTGGGAATCCTTGGAGCTTTTGGGGTTGACCAAGTGATTGTGGGAATCCTTGAAGATTTTGGTTGGACTATGGCTCTTTAAATGTGGAATGGCCTCAAATGATTGATGTTCAAGGGTTCTAGCTCCTTGATTCCTTCAATAGAGGTGAGCCGATATGTTCCAAGTCCTATTTTACTGTCAATAACATAAGGACCTAACCAATTTAACGCGAACTTGTCCCTTAGATGGGACGGCAAATTAGAATTTTGTTGGTTCTATTTCAAGACCAAGTCACCAACCTGAAATTCTCTTAGGTGGACCTTCATGTTGTATGATTTATTAAGTTGCTCTTGATAAATACGCAAATGCTCGAGAGCATTGACGCATCATTTTTCGAGCAATGTCAAATTTTCTAAATAGGCCTGCCGTGCAGTGTCATCATCGATGAACTCTTGCATTGAAATGTGCAGGGAAGGGATTTCCAACTCAAGAGGCATGACTGCCTCGGAGCCATACACCAACAAAAATGGAGTTGCCCCAGTGGGCGTCCGAATGCTAGTGCGATAAGCCCATAGGGCAAGAAGGATTTGAATGTGCCAATCCTTATGACTATCTACGAAGATCTTTTTGAGGATGGTGACTAGCATTTTATTTGACGCCTCTGCTTGCCCATTTGCCTGCGGATAATAGGGTGTTGAAAAAATGTTTTGAACCTTGTACTTTGTGGTCAAAGCACACACATCTTTATTCTTGAAGGGCATCCCATTATCCGAGAGTATCTTGGATGGAATACCAAAATGACATATGATGTTATGCAAAATAAACTCCATAATGCGGGATCTAGTCGTAGAGGTTAGCGGAATTGCTTCCACCCACTTGGTGAAGTACTCTATGGCCATTATGATGAACGTGTGATGACCCGATGACACAGGGGAGATTTTTTTGATTAGATCAAAGCCCCACTACAAAAAATGCCAAGTTGATTGAATCGGTTGCAAGGCCTGAGAAGGTACATGTGTCAAATTGGCATGATGTTGACACTTCACGCACTTATTTACATATGCGCAACAATCTCGCTCTAAAGATGGCCAATAATACCCCATGCGGAGAATGCTCTTTGAGATGGCCATACCGCTGAAGTGGCCACCGTATGTACCATCATGGGCTTGGGTGATTGCCCAAGCAGACTCCTTCTGGTCCAAGCAACAGAGGAGGATTCCTTCATAGCTTCGACGATACAAAATGTCTCCTAACAAGACATGTTTTGCCGCTTTCTGTTTAAATGATATTTTTGCGGCTTGTGTCAATCCAAGTGGGAGGTTACCTAGCTTGAGGTAATCCCTAATGGGTGTGTACCAATCCTGCTGATCAAAAACCTTGATGGTATGAATGGCCAATCCCTCTTGATGTTCATCCCTAGCAAAATCTGAGCGGGAAAGAACTTGTAAAAACAACGTTGTGTTGCTATTAAGAGGGTTCGGGGAGAACAAGGACCCCCAGTTGGCTCGAGTCAGAAAATTATGAATTCGAGAGAACCTATCCTGAGAGGGTTCAATCTATATCAGGTGGATTCCTGGAGTTAGGTCAGAGCTTGCATGCTCCATCGTGGATTGTGATAATGTTTTGACCTGAATGGTTGTCATTTCACCAGAAGGGTCTTGCAGGATTAGTGACCCCAAAGAGGCCATAGTATCCGCAAAATGATTTGATGATCGAGGGAGTGCCTCAATGTCATACCATTCATGTTGTGCGAGGAATTTGTCCACAAGGGCTTTGTAGGCCTACAGAATTGGACATTTACATTGGAATATCCCCTTTACTTGATTAAAAATTAACAACAAATCACCAAAGATGTTTAATGTTCATGGTGATTGTTGTCTGAAGACCTATGAGCAAGGCTTCATATTTTGCATTGTTGTTGGTGCATGGGAAGTCTAATTTAAATGAAAAAGGCATTGAAGCCCCTTGTGGAGTGAATAATACAATTCTCGTGCCACCTCCTTGCTCACATTTAGAACCATCGAAGAATAGGGTCATGTCAGCCTATGACTTAGGCTCATCAGAATCTGGCGATTCTAAAACATGAAAAACCCCATCATTATGTAGTTCTACGGTCAGAGGCTGATCGTCTTCAAGAGGAGCCTCTCCTAGTTGATTAGCGATGACTTGACCTTTTATGGATTTATGTCCAATGAATTCTATGTCAAACTCCATCAACAACATGATCCATTTCGTTGTGCGACTACTATGATAAGTACGACTCATCATGTATCGCAATGGATTTTCCTTAGACACAACATACGTTGTGTTGCTGAGCATGTAGTGGCATAGCTTTTTGGTAGCAAACACCACTACCAAGTAGAGCTTCTCAATGTATGCATAGTTAAGTTCATAACTGACCAGGGTGCAACTAAGATAATAAGTAGCCTGTTCTTTGTGTAGTTCATTTTTTTGGGACAGCATGGTGCCCAGTGCCACCTCAGTAGCTGAGATGTATAAGTAGAATGACACTCCTGGTCTAGGTGGTGCCAATACTGGTGGCAAAGTCAAGTATTGTTTAATGTCGTCAAATGCTGACTGACACTCGTCATCCCACTGAAATGCTACCCCCTTGTGCAATAATTTATTCATGGGTCGACACTTGTCAGATAGTTGCGCTATGAAGCACTTTATTGACGCGACCTTTCCCTGCAGACTTCTGAGCTGCTTGATGGTAGTTGGGGGAGGCATTTCAAGGATTTCCTTGAATTTGTGTGGGTCTACCTCAATTTCTCATTTGAAGACTATGTAAACCAAGATATTTCCAGATGTGATGCCAAATACGCACTTCTTGGGGTTTAGTCTGACTTTATGTTCCATGATGCGATCGAGGATCTTGCTTAAGTCATCGAGATGATCTAGGCGCAAAAGAGATTTAGCCAACAAATCATCCATGTAATATTCCAAATTTTTGTGCATGTAATCGTGGAAGATGTACGTCATGGCACGTTGGTAGGTGGCACTAGCATTTTTAAGGCCAAAAGGCATGACCTTATAGCAAAATGTCCCCCAAGGCATTGTGAATGCCATTTTTAGTTGGTCTTCGGGATTAATACGAATTTGATTGTATCCTGAGGATTAATACGAATTTTATTGTAGTTTTTGCTTTACTGTCTTGACTGTCGGATCAAGTGTTATATTATGCATGACTAGCTGTGGGTCTAGCCTCGACATGTCTTTGTAGGACCATGCAAAAACCTCCTTCTTCTCTTTGAGAAAGGAAATGTAGTCGGCTTGCTCTTCGGGGGATAAAATTACCCCTAGCTTGATGATTTGCAAATTCACTGGATCTGAGTCGATGTCTACGTCAGTCGTCTCCTCGACTGACATGTGGGATCCGTCCTCCAACTGGTGTGGAGTTGGGATCAAGTGGATATCGTTTGCTGAATTTAGATCATCGTTCGGAACGTCATGTTCCTCTTCAGCATGGAAGACATCTTGAGTCTGTCTAGGGGTGAAATGGAACATCCCACCACAAGGCCAGTACTCTAATGGGGATTGCGGTGTGTCAGTGCGATCCTAGTCTATAGCATCTAGGTCTAGATGCAATGATCGTGTTGGGTCGGCTAGATTATGGATGGGGGCGGTTAAATCAATGGAGATCATGTTAATGAAATGATTGTGGTCTCCATTACCACGGGTATGATTGCTCGGAAATCCTAGATGATATTTGTGCTTCGGATCTGGCTCTGTGGGTACTAGCACAAATGGATCAGCCCTATGCACAGATAAAAATATAGGGTCCACCCTAGGCACTGATGGTTGCATAGGGTCTCCAGGTAGAAAATGCTCTTTGTATACCTGGAGTGGCGGGTGCAGTAATTGCTATAACTGCACCTGGTTTAGGTGCCACCTATGCCTTGGCCCTATGTGTAACTGTTCAAACATGTTTTCTATGTCCAAGGGATATTTTTGTTGTTGCATATGATTGAGATAAGCCATCTCAGTTTCATCTTCATAATCACTATCAGAGATCCAAAGGCATTCGTTGGCTCCAACTACTATTTGCGACATATGAGGCTCATCTTGCTCGAGCAAATTAATGTGGTCCCATCAAGGTTGTTTCGCTCTTTGTGAGGGGACCTGATCCTCTTGAGTTAGCATATGCTCAATTAGAACATCCAAAGGGAACATTGTCAAGAAGCTCTCCTGAGAAGCATCCATGGGACGTACTCATGAATGATTGCTATCAGACTCGAAAGGATCCCAAGGTGCTACCTCGTATTCTGACTCATCTTCTGAAGACCCTTCTAGGTCTTTTCAATATCTCTATTGTACGTGAGTCCTCGAACTGTCACCCTTTTCGACCGAATGGAAAGGGTTGTTAAGTTCAACAAGGTTGTTTCTTCGTAATGGGAGATAATCCCCCAATGTATAAGTTGTGTTAGGATTGGCATATGGATCTAATGCCAACCCATCCTTGTTGCCTATCCCTATGCCTTGCATATTATCTACCAAGATGTCCAGGGGCAAGGGGTGGTTAAAACCTACTCCCAACTTGTCATAAGGCATTTGATATCTTAGTTGGCAAAGAACACACACTCCTTGCTCATACCTGCCCAACCCATATCCATGCCAATTGCATTGGCCAAGATATCTCAATGCGAATTCTAGGTTGGACAAATAGTTGACATCCTCTACAAAGGGCTCTTCATATTCATCTTCTTGCATACAAGTATCAATGCCATTATCCAGGCCCCCATAAACAAAGTTTGTCTGATTGGGTGGGTATCCTAGAGGAACCACAGAGATAATGGGGATTCGAGGTCTCCCCATGTCCTGCATGGACTCAAGTGTGGGTGTTGCTACAATGTTCCTCACTAGATACTCCCCCAGGCCCGTGTTGGCCATCTCAATGGTGATCGTTGGCAGTTGAGGGGGATTGAATGGGAGTCCTTCCTGAGTCCACTCCATGTGGTGCGGACTAGGAGTCTCGACTTCCATTCGGCTAGGCATCTCTTCAGTAGATATGGTTGAGACGAAGGGTGGTTCCTCTGCTAGGGGTTTATTTCCCATGTACTTTGGTGTGGCCATCATAGGTGGCATCATTGTTGAAGGACCAGATGAGGAATATGGACCCAGTTGGGGATTTGGTGGACTTGTCATCGGGGGCGCCTACGAAATCGGACCCTGTTTAGATGGATTCAACTAAAAATCCAAATGCGTTGATGGAAGGGTCTATTGCTGCATGAATTGCACTGTATTGCAGTACTTGAAGGGCTCTAAGTCTACCGGGATGACATGCACCTATCCTTCAAATGTATACTTTAAGCACTGATGAGCTATAGAAGGGACACACTTCATATCCCTGATCCAAGGCCACCCCGAAAAGATATTATAGGCCATCTCACCTTCCAAGATGTGGCACAATGTATGAATAGTCTTTTGTCCCACTTGGATGGGTAGGAAAATTATGCCAACCATCGAGCATATTGCATCATTGAATGCTCGCAGTGTATAAGTGGAGGCCATAATGTGAGATGTCGACAATTTTAGATGTTTCAATGCTGCTGTTGTGATGATATTATTGGATGAGCCAGTGTCCACCAACACTCTTTTATATGGAATCCCGTTGACCCGTGCAATAACATGCAAGGGTGGATCTACGACATCACCAGTCACTGGTTTCAATTCATCTTCTCTAAAGGTGATGACTGGTTTTGTACATTGTTTTACATGTCCCATGAAGTTATTAAAAGATTTTGCTTCGTGGGGCTGCAGCTCGATGGCTTTGAATATCTCCATTAGAGCCTCCCGATGGGGAACTAATTGTTTAATGAGCTCGTATATGGAGAGCCTAGCCGATGTGGTCCTTAGACTTTGGGTAAGTCTAGTCCAAATCATGGCCACTGGTCTAGGTGGGGGAGGTTGCATAGGGTGCTATTATGGTTGTGACGTCGATGGAACTTCTCCAGTGGCTGCCGTAGGGGCAGCTCCTTGATACCTCCTATTCCTAGTCATGATGCTTATCATGCCTACATACCCTTGCATGGGGCAATCCTGTTGAACCTCATTGACTTGAAGGGGTTTTGCCTATGCATCATGGGTAAGCAGGGGATCTCTAAAGACTCCCATATGTTGGTTGTTTGGCGCAACGGGGTTGTCCACCGCCAATGTCTTATTGTCAATTAGGTCTTGTACCAAACATTTGAATTTCCACCATGCATTAAGATCATGTCCCTTCTGTCTATGGAACCGACGATACAAGCCCTCCCTGTACCCCTTAGGCTTCGGTGCATTGGGGTCTATAGTTTGAATCTCTGGTAGGTTAATCAAGTTCACTGCTGACAAGCGATTAAACAGGGAGTCTTTGGACTCTGTGTAAGGTGTAAATTGTTGCCTAGGGTGATGCTGATTTTGTTCCTACCTCTGGTTTTCTCTATCATAATTGTTGGGAGGCACCACCTGATAGTTAGCCTTTTGAGGCTATGTTACTTGTGCAGGCTTAAGGAAATCCCTGTTTTAAGGTTCTTGGTCCATTATTTCTTCTTAAGATCTCGCCATCCTATATCTTGATCTCCTTAATGATTCTGGCTTGCGCCAGAGCTTCCTCAAGAGTGGCATATTGCTATAGCTGCAATAGCATGGAGATCGATCTCAAACAGCTCTTTGAGAACATCTGAGTCAGGTCGGACATGGAAGGAGGTAGGGCAGCTTTGAAAGCAACGTCCTCCATCGATTCCCATATGCCGCCATGGTCTCTTCCTCATACTACCTGAGGCTAGCTAGGTCACTTAATGACACCTTTTTCTTGGTGTTGAAGGCGAAGCATTCGAGGAATGCGTCCACTAGCTGATCCAAGTTACTGATGCTATGTTTTGGTAACTAAGTGAACCAATACGAGGCAGGACCTACAAATGTGGTTATAAATGTTCTTAGTAACAAAGCATCATTGTACTGAATGCCAAAGCACTGGCTTAGGAATCTAGTCACATGCTCTTGGGCATCCTCTTCCCCTCTAAAGAGTGCCAACTAGGGTAGTTTGAAGTGTTTAGGGTATGGAGGTGCTGGCACTGATGGATGCAAAGGATGACTATAGAGTTGGCGTAAAGTGGCCTTTTGAGGCCCAAAAGTCTTGATATCCATAGATTCTAAGTGCTCTAGCAGCGCTTTATATGCATTGAAGGATTTGATCTCTTCCTCCTTGGTTTGCTCCCGTCGTGGGTTGCAGGGAGCTGGAGGCCTATGGATGGGTAGCTAGGTAGCACCCCATATGCCTTGGTAGGGCATTTTAGCCCACTCTTCTTCTTGTTCATACTCCTCATAGGCTTCTTGAGGAGTGCCTGGCCAAGACCTATAAGAATAGGTGGTTGCCCGTGGAGGGTGCCCATCGTTATTTCTAGAAGTGGCCTCCTGCTTAGGTCTAGGAGGTCTTGGAGGTAGTACTTGACAAGGTCACAGAGACCTATCTCGCACTAAGGGGTTATGCCTCTCATACACTTCTAATTTATGTGCACGATGAGTTGGGACTTTCTCAAGCACAGTGTGATGAAGCAATTCGGTTGTTTGACACTGAATGCGCTCTTTGTTAAGGCGACACAGATGTTCTAACTATTGTTGATCTTGCCTGAGTTGTGTAATTTGCACTTGGTGGGCGACATGTTTGGAAAATGCCAAGTCACTTTGTTCTGTCGTCTCATGTTTAGGAAGCCTAGATGCCTCTCCTACATGTCTATCTTGGTCATGGTGATCCGAGACCCCTATGGGTTGCTTCCCTCTATCGAGGTTAGTGACATTTACCTGAGGCTTTGGCCTCAATGGGCGATCCTGATACATAGCGGGTGCAGAGGTGCATCGTTCCTGTGTTGTGTACTACTCTTGAGGAATGTAGTGGTCTTCCTCGCACTATCTTTCGTATGCATAAAAGGTGTGGGTAGAATTGTCTTGCCATTTTTGGAGAGCCTGAGACTCTGGATATTGCCTAGTGTTTCTAAGAGTAATATGGGGTAAATAAGGGATGAAGAAATCATGTGGCCCCTCCTTCTGGACCCTCTATTGCTCTAACACTTCATCACTAGGCCACTAATAACGAGAGTCTAAGGGAGGTCTCCCATATATGTTGAGTGCCACGTGTAGGTTCTCCTCTTGCAAGGACCTATGTTGAGTGGGGGTGCCTCTCAAAGAGGTGCCTCTATAATCCTATTCTATTATGGCATGATGTGGAATATCTTGGGTGCCATGCCGCCAAGGCGGGATGACTAAGTCCTCAGGACTATATCAGAGGCAACTTGCCCCACTTGGTGCACTCTCTGCAACACTTGCCCATGATTGGGCTCGGCTACGGGTGTACACCATGGTGATGTTTACCTAAAGATGAGTAGATTTTTATCTTCTTTTAGGATTTCTTATGCTACACTTAAACAGAAAGGAAACACACAATCAATGCAATGGTTATCTCGTTTAAAGATTAAAAGTGTGCCCTAAAATTTGGTTTAGTGTGTTTTAAATTTGTTTTGAAAGCTTTTTGTGAAGAACGTTGGATCTTGTGACTCCCAAAAATGGTCGCCCCTTCGATATACCTTTTCCAGACCGATATACCAACCTCTATATATACCCACCCTTACATGAGGGAAACTATTTGTACGTGAGAGCAGATGGTACATGGAACATAGGTGGTACAAAAGGGGAATCACTCTGTTTATGAAACCTACCATAGAAGACTTATCCTCATGCACTGGGAATCACCCCAACTACACTTGGTCAGCTTTCGTTAGGATTTACGTCTAGCAACAGTCGCGATCGGGGTTATGTATGCAGTATCTCAAGCCAAGGTGGTGATGAAATCCACCATTGGTCTTGCTCAAGGGTTGGGGTTTTACGACCAACTCCTTGTTGTTTTAAATTACCACGTGGTGTGTGGGGTTATTTTTAAGTTGCATAAATGAAGGAAACAAGCATTCAAACTCTCTTATACGAGCAAATAACCAGAGAACATAAAACATAAAGTAGAAAATTGATAGAAGGTGTTTAAGACCCCTACCTCTTTCTGCCCAAATCGGATGTCTCTAAATTTTTGCCCTAAAATTGCATAGAGAGCTATTCTTCCTGGGGTAAGACGAATAACAAATCTGTATTTGTTCCAGGGTAGGATGAAGTCCTATTCGTCCTTGGGTAAGACGAAATCCAGCTCTGTATTTGCCACAGACAGAAACGAACAACAGTCCAGCGTTTGAAAACTTAGTACCTGTAAGCAAAAAACAAGCAACTTTGATCAAAAATTTAATCTTAAAAATCAAGGGATAGGGTCCCACCATGATCACAACTGAAAGCACGAGGATACGGAAACAAAAAGGAAAGTGCTAAGTACGATGCTTGTAGAACCAAACTTAACGCTAAAAGCCTATGTATTGAAAAATGCATAAAAAGGAAAGCACATAGACGAATCGACACAAGATAAAAGCAATATGGAATATGGACCTCTTTATTGATATGATTTTTAAAGTGTGTTACAATACATCTCCTTCCTTTTTAGGGGATAGGAGCGTCAAATATGTTTCTTATCACATCCATGGATAGCAATCCTTCTTCCACGTGCCCACATGTAAGATGGGTGGACCAAAACATCACCGCCACTTGTGTATATTATTTTTTCCTCCTTCCTGCTCCTCTAATGTCAAAGACCTACGTTCAAGGAAACATAAAATTTTAGTAGCACCTGCAGATAGAATAAAACATGTATTTCCCAAGGCCTATTGTTAGTGTATTCATGAAAATATTAAATCGATGACTAAATAATATCAGATCGACCTAAAAATTTTATAGAAGCATGAATATGGTACCAGGAGACCACTGCAAAAAGAATAGTTGGGAAATTCCTTACAGATTTGTATTTGCTCTGGGGCGGGACGAATAAACCTGCAATAATTTGTCAGAAAGCACCCTCTTCAATGTCCTGCCTAGGAAGCTCCAAATGACCTACAAAGTTGGGGTTAGCTAATTGGGGGTGTTTTGGGAAGACCTAGAAGGTCATATTTCTCCAATTTGGCCTCTATCACCTAGATTTTGATGATGCCATCTGAAAGTTAGTAAAGGTAGGAAATGACAAAAACCTAGTCAAAATTGCTCAGAATGAAGTGAAATTTAAACTACAACCTATTTAAATAACCTAGAATAAGATGCAAAAAGAAAAGAAAATAAATTTTCCACATATTTCTATTCATCCCGGGGTGGGGCGTTTAGAACTGCGATAGCTTGGGGAGCGCCCGGGGGCAGGACGCCCACCGTTTGGGACTTTATTTCAGCACCAATCCACTTGGGATGGGTCAAAAACCTGTTATGGGATGTTGTAGAAAAATTTTGTGGAATATTGTGGCCAAATTTTTGGGTTTGGGATTATATTTACACTTCCAATAACCACCCTATGACCTCCCTTCAACAAGAGATCAAGGATGTGAAAGGCGCGAAATCAAAAGGTATGTGTGTGGATGTAAAATGGCAGCACTTCGTTGCTCAAAATGCTACCTTTTTCTCTATATATTTTGGGTGAGAAAACTCACCAATTTATAGACCTAAGGTCTCTCTATTTGAATTGCGCATGCGAGGGTGCCACTTGAGTTGGTTGTCCTATTTTGAGAGAAAAGATAATTCCTTGATTTAGAATCTCCTTGCATGAGGTCTCTAAAATAAATACATGCATGACTGAAGTCTCTCTTCTTGATTTGGAGCCATTCCTCGCAATTGCATGGCCTAAAGCTTTAGTTAACTAGCGGACTTGTCGAGGTTTGAATTTTTTCCAATCAAAGTTGCTATTCACCTCACCCTGGGGTGAATGCTGATATTCATCCCTGGGTGGGATGAATGCCAATTTGTATTCGTCCCTGGGTGGGACGAGCAGAGATCAAGGTGCCAAAAAGGTGCCAAATTGACCTCTAACCTCCAAACTACTTTTGGGAGTGGTTAAGACCACTGTTTAACCTCTAGGGGCTGCCCTGGGGGTTGTGTGTGTCAATGTGATCAGCGCTTGTTGTCACATAATCGGATTGGTGCTGTTTTGGTGTCTACAAGTGTGTGGATGTAAAATGGTAGCACTTCGTTGCTCAAAATGCTACCTCTCTCTCTATATTTTGGGTGAGAAGACTCACCAATTTATAGACCTAGGGTCTCTTTGTTTGAATGCACATGCGAGGGTGCCACTAGAGTTGCATGTCCTATTTTGGGAAAAATATTATTCCCTGATTTAGAGTATCCTTGCATGAGGACTCCAAAAATAAAATACATGCATGACTAAAGTCTTTCTCCTTGATTTGAAGTCGTTCCTCGCAATTGCATGGCCTGAAGTTGTAGTTAACTGGCGGACCTATCGAGGTTTGACTTTTTTTGCTAGTCAAACCTTCTATTTGCCTCACCCTAGGGCGAATGATGGTAATCGTCCCTGGGTGGGACGAATACCATTTTGTATTCGTCCCAGGGTGGGACGAGTAGGGAGCAAGGTGCTAAAAAGGTGCAAAATTGACCTTTGACCTTCCAAACTACTTTTGGGAGTGGTTAGGACCACTGTTTAACATCTGGGGCCTGCCCTAGGGGCTGTGTGTGTCAATGTGATCAGCGCTTGTTGTCACATAATCGGATTGGTGTTGTTTTGGTGTCTACATATGGTACTTTTTGGGAAGCGCTGTGCAAGGCGCAACGTCGAGCAAAAATAGATAACCAAAGCACTAATGATTAGGGTTTCTCAGTAACCTAACCACCTTTTGATGCCCCAAGTATGGAAAGGGCACACATTGTTGAATCCTTGCTTTTGACAAGCTAAGGAACTTAATTTCAAGTGTTAACCTTGTTCGGTGAGGTGTTACTTGAGCTTGGACATTGATCAATCATGAATAGGCAAAGGGCACAACATTTTGTCTATGGGAACCTTGAGTTCATGATTCATGAATGCCAAGTGTTTGATTAGCTTGTGATTATTGCTTGTTTGCTGCCCCAAGCAGGGGCATGATTGTCTTTATCAATGATCCTTTGAATGCGTGTCATTTCCTTGATTGGGTGTGTTTTTGTTGGTTGGTGACTATGTGTGACTATCCCCTCAAGCGACGAATCGATGAGGGAATGACCAACATGAGAAAAGCGACGAGTCGCTTGACCCAAGATGAATTAATTAAGGGTGCCTTAAGTTGTTTGTCGTTGAATGCGTAAGCAGTTTTTGAACATTCTGACCTATTTTTGGTAGGTTTTAGCCCTTTTGGTGACGCATTTTGGAGCTAAAATTGGCAAAAATTCGTCTTCCCATGGATCGGTCCAGCTATGGTAGCCTTCTTAGGGAGTAGGATAATGACAATTTGTAACCCCAACGTCTATTTTGGATGCCAAGAATGTTAGGCACAAAGGCACCTTCGTTCGGAAATTTTATTGCTATTTTTGGTTGGGTTTTGACCCATTTTGTAACGTCGTTTGGGGATGAAATTCTTGAAAATCCATCCTCCCGTGGAGTGGTCTGGCTATGGTAGCATTCTTAGGGAGTAGGATAGTGAGTATTTGTGACCCCGACGTCTGTTTTGCATGCCCGAAATGTCAGGTGCCAAAGCACTCTCATTGGACAGTTTTATTGCTTGTTTTTGGTTGGGTTTTGACCCTTTTGGCGACGTCGTTTGGGGATGAAATTCTCGTAAATCTGTACTCTCATGGAGCGGTCCGTATATGGTAGCCTTATTAGGTAGTAGGATAGTGAGGATTGGTGACCCCAACGTCTATTTTGCATGCCTAGAATGTCAAGTGCAAAAGCACTTTCTTTGGACATTTTTTTTTTATGATGATGTATGCATGCGATGTGTCTAATTATATGATGTATGCATATGGAATGAATGAAATGAGTTGTTGATAACTTGTCGATGGCACCATAGACTATACAATATTGACTAGATTGTTGTACTTATGGGATGGCTTTGTGGAATGACTTTGCATGTGAGAACTTTGTTTTTGTATTTTTTGTATTATCTGATGATGATGGACGTAATGAAATGTACCAGTTGTTTTAAAATGTAGTTAAGATTTTCTGAGATTCAGATATTTTAACTAACTAGCCAAGACTATACATTTATCTCGCAAGACTTTTGAACAAGGTATAAATCATACTGGATTTTGACCAAGTTATTTTACATCCCTGTGTGTGCAATTGAGTTCGTTTATGTGGTATTTGTCAGGATACCGCCAGTGCCAGATAGGTTGTCAACCAAACCTATACTGAGGATCACCTAATTAGCTCCACTAACTCCATTGTTGTATTTAGTAATATTAATCCATGGTACAATCTAAGGTACCATAAGCTAGCTCATCCACATGCAAACATTGGTCTACTCACACGCAAAGCTAATGTGATAGACATATCGTCATGCGTTTAGGATACTACCATTGCCAGGTAGGCTGTCCACCAAACCCGTAATGAGGATCACCTAGATGGTTTTGAATGCTGAGAATTCTAGGGATTCAAGTTCAAGATTTTTATTTGCTCAATGTGTTAGGATACTTGCTCGTATACATAATGATGAAAATCACTATTTATTTTTCTCTTTTTGTTTTTCTTTTTGAGCAAGGATTTTGAATAGTGGTGATAACCACTGTTATTTTATTTTGCATTTGATTTTGCAAAGTTGAGCTTGTAGGGTTTTTGGCTTATGAATGGCATTGATCCTTTTGGCCTTGGGGATGACTACCCATCATGTTTAGGGACGTGTAGTACGAATCCTTACGACTTTGGGAACCAAAGGGGATTATGGAGATTATGAAGTAAGGGCATTGATATTTTAGGCCTTGGGGATGACTACCCATCCTTGTCAGGGGCATGTAGTACGAATCCTTATGACTTTGGAGACCAAAGGTGATTGGAGATGGTCATGATGATGGCTTGTGGGAATTTTGTTTTTGAATGGTCATTGATCCTTTTAGGCCTTGGGGATGACTACCCATCCTTGGCAGGGATGTGTAGTACAAATCCTTACAACCTTAGGGACCAATGGTGATTGGGATTTTTGGTAGTGGTGAAAACCACTATTTATTAGGGGGAATTGATGGGGAAGAGCTTGTCCTTTTTTCAATTCTCAGCACTCTTGAACCATTCGCATAGGGGGATGAACAGGCTAATATTTCACCTATGGTACCCTAGACTACTTTGTAGGTTTCTCTTGCATTCACACAACTTGGGAATTATTTTATGTGTTTTAACTTGTGTAGGGATGTTACATAACGAGGCATGACCCAAGTAAAACTTTCCCTTGTAAAATTCGTTTAACTTTGTACCATTTTTTGCTAGAAATTTAAAGATAGCTGAATGACGAAAACCCTACATACATTAGGAGGCAACTGACTATGCTAAAATGGGGATGGTGTTATTCTGGATGTATGTGTTTATAAAATGGATGGAATGTGGAAAATGAAGGAATTACCGAGCAATTACAGTCTATGGTGCTTGTGACATGTATGATCAGCAAATATGCAAGGTATGGATGCGATGCCTAATGCAACTTATATTTTTGTATTTTGATTTTTACGAGTATGCATGGAATTGAGATGCAATTTTTTTTGTGATTTTGATGATTTTATTGTTTTTTTTTGTTTTTGAATATTTATTTTGACCAAGCGGTTATGGTAACCCTTGGAGCTTTTGATTTGACCAAAGGGTTTATGGATACCTTTGGGGCATTTTTGGGGTTGACCAAGCGATTGTGGGAATCCTTGGAGCTTTTGGTTTGACCAAAGGGTTTATGGACACCTTTGGGGCATTTTGGAATTGACCAAGCGATTGTGGGAATCCTTGGAGCTTTTGGTTTGACCAAAGGGTTTATGGACACCTTTGGGGCATTTTTGGGTTGACCAAGTGATTGTGGGAATCCTTGGAGCTTTTGGTTTGACCAAAGGGTTTATGGACACCTTTGGGGCATTTTGGGTTTGACCAAGAGATTGTGGGAATCCTTGGAGCTTTTGGGCATGTCTTTGTATGACCATGCAAAAACCTCCTTCTTCTCTTTGAGAAGGGCAATGTAGTCGGCTTGCTCTTCAGGGGATAGACTTACCCCCAGCTTGATGATTTGCAAATTCATTGGATCAGAGTCGATGTCTACGTTAGTTGTCTCCTCGATCGACATGTGGGACCCATCCTCCAACTGGTGTGGAGTTGGGATCAAGTGGATATCGTTTGCTGAATTGAGATCATCATTTGGAACATCAGGTTCCTCTTCAGCATGGAAGACATCCTAAGTCTGTCCGGGGGTGAAATGGAACATCCCACCATAAGTCCAGTACTTTGATAGGGATGGTGGTGTGTCAGCGTGACCCTAGTCTATAGCATCTAGGTCTAGGTGCAATGACCATGTTGGGTCGGCTGGATTATGGATGGGGGCGGTTAAATCAATGGAGATCATGTTGATGAAATGATTTTGGTCTCCATTACCATGGGTGTTGTTACTCGAACATCCTAGATGATCTTTGTGCTTCGGATCTGGCTCTGTGGGTACTGGCACAAATGGATCGGCCCTATGTGTGGATAAGAGGACAGGGTCCACTCTAGGCACTGATGGCTCTATAGGGTCTCCAGGCGGAAGATGTTCTCTATATACCTAGAGTGGCGGGTGCAGTAATTGCTATAACTGTGCCTGGTTTAGGTGCCACCTATGCCTTGGCCCTATGTGTAGTTGTTCAAACATGTCATCTATGTCCAAGGGATATTGCTACTATCGCATATGATTGAGATAGGCCATCTCAGTTTCATCTTCATAATCACTATCGGAGATCCAAAGGCCTTCGTTGGCTCCAACAACTGTTTGCAACATATGAGGCTCATCTTGCTCGAGCAAATTAATGTGGTCCCATCGGGGTTGTTCTGCTCTTTGTGGGGGGACCTGATTCTCTTGAGGTGGCATATGCTCAATTGGAGCATTCAAAGGGAACATTGTCAGGAAGCTCTCCCGATAATCATCCATGGGAGGCACTTGTGAATGATTGCTATCAGACTCGAAAGGATCCCAAGGTGCTACCTCGTATTTCGACTCATCTTCTGAAGACCCTTCTTGGTCTTGTCCATATCCCTCTTGTAGGTGAGTCCTTGAAATTTCTCCCTTTTCGACCAAAGGGAAAGGGTTGTTAAGGTCAACAAGGTTGGTTGTTAGCAATGGGTGATAATCCCCCAATGTATATGTTGTGTTAGGATTGGCATATGGATCTAATGCCAACCCATCCTTGTTGCCTATCCCTAGGCCTTGCATGTTCTCTACCAAGATGTCCAAGGGGAGGGGGTGGTTGAACCCTACTCCTGACTTGTCATACGACATTTGATATCTTGGTTGGCAAAGAACACGCACTCCTTGCTCATACCTGCCCAACCCATATCCATGCCAATTGCATTGGCCAAGATATCTCAATGCAAATTCTGGGTTGGACAAATAGTTGACGTCCTCAACAAAGGGTTCTTCATCTTCGTCTTCTTGCATGTAAGGTTCAATGCCATTATCCAAGCCCCCATAAACAAAGTTTGTCTGATTGGGTGGGTAGCCTAGAGGAACCACAGAGCCGATGGGGAGTCGAGGTCTCCCCATGTCCTGCATGGACTCAAGTGCGGGTGTTGCTACAATGTTTCGCACTATATACTCCCCTAGGCCCGTGTTGGCCATCTCAATAGTGATCATTGGCGGTTGAGGGGGAGCGAATGGGAGTCCTTCCTGAGTCCACTCCATGTAGGGTGAACTAGGCATCTCGACTTCCATTCTGCTAGGCATCTCTTTAGTAGAGATGGTTGAGACTAGGGGTGGTTCCTCTTCTAGGGGTTTCTTTCCCTTGTCCTTCGGTGTGGCCACCGTAGGTGGCGTCATTGTTGAAGGACCAGATGAGGAAGATGGACCCGATTGGGGATTTTATGGACTTGTCAATGGGGATGCCTACGGAATCGGACCCTGTTTAGATGGATTCAACTAAAAATCCAAATGCGTTGATGGAAGGGTCGATTGCGGCATGAATTGCACCATATTGTAGTACTTGAAGGGCTCTAAGTCTGTCGGGACTACATGCACCTGTCCTTCAAATGTGTACTTTAAGCACTGATGAGCTATAGAAGGGACACACTTCATGTCCCTGATCCAAGGCCACCCCAACAAGATATTATAGGCCATCTCACCTTCCAAGATGTGGCACAATGTATGAATAGTCTTTTGTCCCACTTGGATGGGTAGGACAATTGTGCCAACCGTCGAGCATATCACATCATTGAATGCTCGAAGAGTATAGGTGGAGGCCACGATGTGAGATGTCGACAAATTTAGATGTTTCAATGCTACTGTTGTAATTATATTACTGGACGAGCCAGTGTCCACCAACACTCTCTTATACGGAATCCCATTGACCCGTGCAATGACGTGCATGGGTGGATCCGCCACATCACCAGTCACTGATTTCAATTCATCTTCTCTAAAGGTGATGACTGGTTATGTACATTGTTTTACATGTCCCATGAAGTTGTTGAAAGAGTTTGCTTCATGGGGTTGCAGCTCGATGGCTTTTAATATCTCCATTAGAGCCTCCCGATGGGGTGCTGATTGTTGAATGAGCTCGTATATGGAGAGCCTAGCCGACGTGGTCCATAGAATTTGGGTAAGTCTAGTCCGAATCATGGCCACTGGTCTAGGCGAGGGAAGTTGCGTAGGGTGTTGTTGAGGTTGTGACGTCGATGGAACCTCTCTTGTGGCCGTCGTGGGGGTAGCTCCTGGGTACCTCTTGTTCCTAGTCACTATGCTTATCATCCCTACATACCCCTGCATGGGGCAATTTTGTTGCACCTCATTGACTTGAAGGGGTTTTTCCTGTGCCTCATGGGAAGGCAAGGGGTCTCTAAAGACTCCCATCTGTTGGTTTTTTGGTGCTACGGGGTTGTCCACCGCCAACGTCTTGTTGTCAATTAGGTCTTGCACCAAGCCTTTAAACTTCCAACATGCATTAAGGTCATGTCCCTTTCATCTGTGGAACCTACAGTATAAGTCCTCCCTATACCCCTTAGGCTTTGGCACATTGGGGTCTATGGTTTGAATCTCTGGCAGGTTGATCAAGTTCACCGATAACAAGCGGTCAAACAGTGAGTCCCTGGACTCTATGTAAGGTGTGAATTGTCGCCTAGGGCGACAATGCTAATTTTGTTCTTGCCTATTTTTTCTTCATTTTTGGGGGCACAGATAGTTAGTTTTGGGGCTGTGTTGCTTGTGTAGGCTTAGGGACGTTTATAGCAACCTGATTGACCGCAATGGGTTTCTATTGCGTGGTCCCTATTTTGGTGTTCTTAGACCATTCTTTCTTCTTAGGCTTGGCAATATCGCCATCCTGTATCTTGATCTCCTCAATGATTCTGGCTTGTGCCAGAGCTTCCTCTAAAGTGGCATATTGCTGTAGCTACAATAGCATGGAGATCGATCTCAAATAGCTCTTTGAGAACATTTGGGTCAGGTCGGACATGGGAGGGAGGTAGGGCAGCTTTGAAAGCAACGTCCTCCATCGGTTCCCATATGCCACCATGGTTTCTTCCTCATACTGTCTGAGGCTAGCTAGGTCGCTTAGTGACGCATTTTTCTTGGTGTTGAAGGCGAAGCATTCGAGGAACGTGTCCACTAGCTGATCCAAGTTACTAATGCTATGCTTTGGCAACTGAGTGAACCAATCCGAGGTAGGGCCTACGAATGTGGTTATAAATGTTCTTAGCAACAAAGCATCGTTGTCCTGAATGCCAAAGCATTGGCTCAGGAACCTAGTCACGTGCTCTTGGGCATCCTCCTCTCCTCTAAAGAGTGCCAATTGGGGTAGTTTAAAGTGTTCAGGGTATGGAGGTGTCGGCACTGACGGATGCACAGGGTGACTGCGGAGTTGGCGTAAAGTGGGATTTTGGGGCCCAAAAGTCTTGGTCTCCATAGACTCTAAGCGCTCTAGCAGCGCTTTATATGCATCAAAAGATTTAATTTCTTCCTCCTTAGTTTGCTCCCATTGTGGGTTGGGGGGAACTTGAGGCCTATAGAGGGGTGGCCGGATAGCAGCCCCATTGCCTTGATAGGGCATTTCAGCCCGCTCTTCTTCATGCTCATACTCCTCATAGGCTTCTTGAGGAGTTTTTGGATGAGACCTATAACCATGGGTGGGTCCCCATGGGGGGCGCCCATCGTTGTTCCTGGGAGTGGCCTCCCGCTCAGGTCTAGGAGGTCTCGGAGGCAGCACTTGGTAAGGTCACGGGGACCTGTCTCGCACCAAGGGGTTGCACCTCTCATACACTTCTACCTTATGCACGCAAGGGGTTGGGACCTTCTCAGGCACAGTGTTATGAAGCAATTCGGTTGTCCGATGCTGAATGCACTCTTTGTTAAGGTGGTATAAATGATCTAATTATTGTTGATCTTGCCTGAGCTGCGTGATTTGTGCTTGGTGGGCGGCATGTCTGGAAAATGCCAAGTCAATTTGTTTTGTTGTCTCATGTTTAGGAAGCCTAGATGCCTCTCCTACATGTCTATCTCGGTCATGGTGATCCGAGACCCCTATGGGTTGCTTTCCTCTATCGAGGTTAGTGACATTCACCCGAGGCACTGGCCTCAATGGGTGATCCCGATATATAGCAGGTGCGGAGGTGCATCGCTCCCGTGCTGTGTACTACTCTTGAGGAACATGGTGGTCTTCCTCATACTCCCTTTTGTATGTGTGAAGGGTGTGGGGAGAATTGTCTTGCCCTGCCTAGAGAGCCCTATGCTCTAGATTTTGTCTAGTGTTTCTAATAGTAATAAGGGGTAAAGGAGGGATGACGAAATCATGTGCCCCCTCCTTATGGACCCTACATTGCTCTAGCACTTCATCACTAGGCCACTCATAACGAGCGTCTAAGGGAGGCCTCCTTTCTATGTTGAGTGCTATGTGTAGGTTCTCCTCTTGAAAAGGTCTATGCTGAGTGGGGGTGCCCCTCAAAGAGGTGCCCCTATAGTCTTGTTATGTGGTGGCATGATGTGGACTATCTTGTGGGTCAGGCCACCAAGGTGGGATGACCAAGTCCTCAGGACTATATCGGAGGTGACTTTTCCCCCTTTGTGCACTCTCTGCAGTGTCTGCCCGTGATTGGGCTTGGCTACGGGTGTACACCATGGTGATGTTTTTCTACAATATGTGTAGGTTTTTATCTCTTTTTATGATTTTTATGTTACACTAAATAGAAGGGAAACACACAATCAAAGCAATGATTATCTTGTTTAAAGATTAAAAGTGTGCCCTAAATCTGGTTTAGTGTGTTTTGATTTTTTGTTTTGAAAGCTTGTGTAAAGAATGTTTAAATGCAATATGATGGCTCTTATGACTCCCAAAAATGGTTGCCCCTTCGATATACCATTGCCAGGCCGATATACCAACCTCTCTATATACCCGCCCTTACGTGAGGGAAACTATTGGTACGTGAGAGTAGATGGTACGTGGAACATAGGCGGTATGGAAGGGGAATCACTCTGTTTATGACACCTACCATAGAAGACTTATCCTCATGCACTAGGAATCACCCCCACTACACTTGGTCAGCTTTCATCAGGATTTACGTCTAGCAACAATCACGATCGGGGTTATGTATGCAATATCTCAAGCCAAGGTGGTGATGAAATCCACCGTTGGTCTTGCTCAAGGGTTGGGGTTTTACGACCAACTCCTTGTTGTTTTAAATTACCACGTGGTGTGTGGGGTTATTTTTAAGTTGCATAAATGAAGGAAACAAGCATTCAAACTCTCCTATGCAAGAAAATAACAAAATAATAGAAAACAGAAAGCAAAAAATGATAGAAGGTGTTTTAGGACCCCTACCTCTTCTCTGCCCAAATCGGATGTCTCTGAATTTCTGCCCTAAAATTGCACAAAGAGCTATTCATCCTGGGGTGAGATGAATAACATATTTGTATTCGTTCCAAGGTAGGACAAAGTCCTATTCGTCCCTGGGTAAAATGAATTCTAGCTCTGTACTCGTCACAGACTGAAACGAACAGCTGTCCAGCGTTTGAAAACTTGGTACCTATAAGAAAAAACAAGCAAATTTTAATCAAAAAGTTAATCTTAAAATCAAGGGATAGAGGTCCCACCGTGATCACCACTGAAAGCACGAGGATACGAAAACAAAAAGGAAAATGCTAAGTACGATGCGTGTAAAACCAAACTTAACGCTAAAAGCCTATATATTGAAAAGTGCATAAAAGGAAAGGACATGAATGAATCGACACAAGATAAAAGCAATATGTAATGTGGCCCTCTTTATTGATATGCTTTTAAAGTTGTGTTACAATACGTCTCCTTCCCTTTTAGGGGATAGGAGCATCAAATATGTTTCTTATCACATCCATGGATAGCAATCCTTCTTCCGTGTGCCCACATGTAATATGGGCGGACCAAAATGTCACCACCACTTGTGTATATGATTTTTGACTCCTTCCTTCTCCTCTGATGTTGAAGACCTGCATTCAAGGAAACAGAAAATATTAGTAGCACCTGTAGATAGAATAGAACATGTATTTCCCAAGGCCTACTGTTAGTGTATGCATGAAAATATTAAACCGATAACCAAATAATATCAGAACGACCTAAAAATTTTATATAAGCATGAATATATTACTAGGAAGCCACTACAAAAGGAACAATCAAGAAATTCCTCACATATTTGTATTCGCTCCGGGGCGGGACGAATAAACCTACAACAAATTGTTAGAAAGCACCCTCTTCAATGTCCTATCTAGAAAGCTCCAAATGACCTACAAAGTTGGGGTTAGCTAATTGGGGGTATTTTGGGACGACCCAGATGGTCATATTTTTCCAATTTGGCCTCTATCACCCAAAATATGATGGCGCTATCTACATGTTAGTGAAGGCGGGAAATGATAAAAGCATGATCAAAACTTATCAAAATGAAGTGAAATTTAAACTACAGCCTATTTAAATAACCTAGAATAATATGCAAAATAAAAATTAGAGAAATATTCCATAGATTTATATTCACTCCGGGGTGGGGCGTTTAGAACTGCGACAGTTTGGGGGGCGCCCGGGGGCAGGACGCCCACCGTTTGGGACTCTTTTTCGGCACCAATCCACTTGGGATGGGTCCAAAACATCTTATGGGGTGTTTTTGGAAAATTTTGTGGAATATTGTGGCCAAATGTTTGGGTTTGGGCTCCGATTTGCGCTTCCAATAACCACCCTATGACCTCCCTTCTAAAGGAGATCAAAGATGTGAAAGGCACAAATCAAAAAGGTATGTGTGTGGATGTAAAATGGAAGCACTTCATTGCTCAAAATTCTACCTCTCTCTCTATATTTTGGGTGAGAAGACTCACCAATTTATAGACCTAGGGTCTCTTTGTTTGAATGCGCATGCGAGGGCGCCACTGGAGTTGCATGTCCTATTTTGGGAAAAAAATTATTCCCTGATTTAGAGTCTCCTTGCATGAGGCCTCCAACAATCAAAGACATGCATGACTGAAGTCTTTCTCCTTGATTTGAAGTCGTTCCTCACAATTGCATGGCCTGAATTTGTAGTTAACTAGTGGACCTGTCGAGGTTTGAATTCTTTTTTCTAGTCAAACCTTCTATTCACCTCACCCTGGGGTGAATGATGGTAATCATCCCTGGGTGGGATGAATACCAATTTGTATTCATCCCAAGGTGGGATGAGTAGGAAGCATGGTGCCAAAAAGGTGCCAAATTGACCTTTGACCTTCCAAACTACTTTTGGGAGTGGTTAGGACCACTGTTTAACCTCTGGGGCCTGCCCTAGGGGCTGTGTGTGTCAATGCGATCAGCGCTTGTTGTCACATAATCGGATTGGTGCTGTTTTGGTGTCTACACCTTCATTTCTTTACCTCTAATCATCCTACACAATGGTAGAAGTGGCTTCCTTTGGTCGTGTGGTGGTATAATACTTTCTATTGTACAATTACCAAGATCACCCCTTTTGAAGTAGAATGGCCTCCATTCATGCCCTCTTCATACATTCTAGGAAGATCCAAGGTCCATGTAGTTAACACTACACTTAGCCAACATGTCAAAGTCCTCCATAAACTAAAGATAAATTCAAAAGTGACCTAGAACTGAATGTTCCAACAAGCTAATCAACATAATTTTGTGTGTATATTTGATGTTGGTGATATGGTATTCATTAACTTGCAACTACACAAACAGTAATCCCTCTAGATAATTAGTTTGGTTAGCCTCTAGGTTGAAGATGAATTCATCAAGAAAGTTGACAACTATGGATAGCTACCTTCTTTTTGAGTGATAGGTACAATATTGGAAATCTAGTGAAAGCAATTAATGGCTTTGATTAACCTAACTTCAAGGATTTTTTAATATCTTATTTGATGATCAAAGTGACTTTAGGATGCATTTTTCATAATTATTTCCTAATTGGTTTTTCATCTAGCCTAATAATAAGTGGAGGAGAATGAGATATGGATCTAGTAATTACATGTCTATGTAGGACCAAGCAAAGATAGCACTAAAACCTATCAGGATATTTGTGTATTCTTTATGCTCTACCAGTGTAATACCTTCCCTAATTTTAATATCTTACAATTGTCATGGACTCCATTGTTGATGTCTATAATTTCTCCACTTAATATATGGGACTTGTCTTATAATTAAGGGAGAGCAGGTAATACCCCTAGGATCTTGATGTCCATGGGATATATAGTCAATTGATCATGATTGGAAAATTATGGGACAATAATATTACCTACTTAAGGAAATTATCCTTCATAATAAAGGTTATTCGAGATGACAGTCAAAAGCACCATCTTGAGGAGGACTATGGAAAATGTTTTCATCTTTCATTTTGCTATCAATTAACACAAGGTAAACTATAGTTAATAAATTCATGATGTGGTTAGAACCTAAGATGTGCCAAATATCCTTATCATTCTCCTCATCTTATTTAAACCCATTGACCAATATGGTATCATCATGGAACACTTGAAGTATGAAACTAGCTTTGTCTTATTTTTGGGTGAAATTAAAGTGGGAAAAGACTTATTATGACCAGATATATACCCTAAACCATGGATTCTAAGGGATATTTTATTTCTATTATTAGAGGCCTAGTACTTTTTATTGATATTTAGGTTAGATAAATAGCATGAGGTATACAATCATTTAATTGGGTGAGGGTTACTACCATGAACTTACTCCTCGTTGGAAATATCAACATAAATAAAGAAACAACTTCCTATTTGTACTGTTTTAACCTTCATATAGGGAAAGCCCATGGTTTAGGAGAAGGTGGTAATTTTGTTAGGTCTAAGACTCTTTGGTTATTATCTTGATTATTTAGTTTTATATTATTGACATTTCAAATTTTAGTTTATTTACCACCTTGGATTTTAGATTGATTATTATTATTTGCATTAGTTTGATTAAGGGTTTATAGATAAGGCCCTTAACGCATCATTGATAGGGAGTTGGAATGAATAAGAAGAAGTTGGATTAAGGGAGGGACAAAGAAAAAATTTTGGGTTGTCAACATTGATTGCTCTATAGTAAGCAAAATGTTCCGGATAAGCAAGAATATGATACTTTTTTTCTTGGCATTCATATTTGAGACATTGGTGATAGGTATAGGAAACAATCCACATCATATGGATCTAGGGCCTACCAAGAAGGATGTTGTAAGTTAATTCAAAAGGAATTACATAAAAAGGGGTGTTCAGGATACAAGTGATGGCTTTCACAGGTAAGATTATAGTACCTCTAGTTACACTCTTTATTGTCAAATGCTACAATGAGAAGACTAGATTTTTTAAAATATTGTTTTGCCTAGGACAAAATTAATAATGAATTCTAGACTATAAATTTTAAATATTGAGTTGTTATTGATAATAATTGGCTTGATAAACATGTCACCAATATAGCTTATTATATAAAATGAGAGATATTCAACCATGGATGTATATAGAATATCATCCTCATAGAATGATATTATTGCATGATTAAACCCAAGGGATCCTACCACATTGGTGAGGTCATTGGGATTTAAGTCTTGAGGGATATATTATTCACTTAGGATTCTGAATAGCATCTCTTGAAGTGTTAGGGAGGTTTTAAGAAGCTCAAGAAGTTATATTTTAGCCTTTGTACTTTCAAGTTGTTGGTAAATATTAAAGGTATTTTTTATTTATTTTGGGATAGTATAACTAATGGTGTTTCTTTGGGAAGAGAGGTTCATTTTAAATGAAAAACTAAAGGATGTTAGAGAGTTTTATTAGATGATTTATTCTTTTGTTGTTGTTATGTGAAAATACCAATAGAAAAAAAAATGAATTATTCCTACCATATCTTTATTTAGAAGAGGAAAACCCCTATATTGAATATGATTTGTTGTTTTTTTATTATGATTAGGTAATGAATCTTGGAAGATCACAAGATCTTGATTAGAATAATACCAACCATAATATTTATTGAATATGATACAACATTAATCTATCATGTCATGAAATTGATTTTCAAGGATTTTGCATTTACCTTTTGCATGACTATTGACATGATGAAAGGTGGATTGATCCTTAAGATAGAACAAAGAATTATTTTATTTATTTGAATCTATGGGTTTAATGGGTGGAAGCTCTATTATTTTAGTCTTTAGAAGTTGACTAAGGATAACATCAATAGGATGGTCAAGCCTAGTAAATTTCCTCGTGGGATTCTATTGTTTACACTTTCTATTGACAAGTTTCTAAAGGGCTATAATAGTATTTATGTCATTGGTCTAGTGTGAGTCTATGAACCCATTGTCCATAATGTGGTTGTTCTCATATTGCTTTTTTTCTGAGATGCAACCTTGTCTTTATATTTATTAGTTTTAAAGTACTTACTTTTTAGGAGGGAATTTTCTACTCATTTTTCCATATCTACAAAATCTTCAAAGGTAGATACATTGGTCATATCAAGGTAGAAAGCCAAATACTCATGGGTATTTCCTATAAGTATTTCTAAAATATCCCTTTATAATGGAGTGTATTGGAGTATTCTTACTAAATATTGCTATCTAACAAATAATTAACAAAAAGTTTATCCTTTGTCAATTTCAATTTATAAAGATCACTAATTATGACCTAAAATAAAAAAAATTTGATGAACATTTTGATTGTGTCCTTAAAGGTTTTAAGGGTATGTCATAGTATTTGATAATATCATTCTACTATAGAACCACTAAGGCTTTTAGGAAAAAATTACAAGTAACATCTCATCATATGCAATGTAGCTATAAGTACTATGAAGGATCCTAAGATGATTAATGGGGTCTTCTTTCCCTATGTACATATAGAATTTAGGAAAAAGAAAACTATATATGATCGGATCTAATGGCTAGTTG
The DNA here is from genome assembly GCA_028583015.1 of Wollemia nobilis. Classification (NCBI taxonomy): domain Eukaryota; kingdom Viridiplantae; phylum Streptophyta; class Pinopsida; order Araucariales; family Araucariaceae; genus Wollemia; species Wollemia nobilis. The sequence goes on from JAQPPZ010017255.1 coordinate 1,705,324, forward strand.
CATAGGTATTTTAGGAGTAAGTGTGACTACATGAGGATACCTATATTGATGTTATTTTTTATGATAACTAATCCATTAGGATGTTAGGTCTTGAATTTTAGAGAAAATAGAGTTCAATGGTAGATGTGATATGTGATATAAATTAGACGACTCTGATAGTTGAAAAAGAGGTAAGAATAGTGTGTTTGATTGCATTATGTCAAAGTGATCATTGTACAATTTACCCTAAACCATTCAAGATAAAAGGATTTGAGGATATGAAATTAGATATTGTGGGATTGGAGACTTGAGTAAATGATGCAAGAGCATTAGAGGAAAATAAAATAATAAAAAATGGTCTTTATAACTACTAAAGGAAGAGGAATAGTCAAGGCTTTTCATATTATACCATTGTTTCTCATTGCTAGAAAGGTATAATTGGAGGTATTGCTACTAATTATAAGGACCAAAATATGACCAGAAAAGGTTGACAAGGAATAAAAAAAGGACCAATAAAGACCAGTAAGGGGTCAAAAATTGATAGACAAAATATCAATAAGAGAATTTAAAAGGATATTGGATGATTGACAAGGAATTAACAAGGGACGTCAGGGGATGTTTTCATTTGTTGTTATAAATTTTATGAATAGAAATGTAAGTATTGTTGTTTTTAATTTCTAGTTTTTATACCTTTTTTTTGTAGTATGTTTAGGTTACTAGAAGCGGTAATATTTCATTAGAAACCCTCCTCTAGAATACATCATAATGGTATTAGATCCTTGTCTAGATTATAAGAAGATTTTTTTTTTAATATGGAAATTATTTGTGTTTATGGAAGAGAGGACAATAATTACCATTTGATGACATACCCTATGAATTATCTATATGTCTAAGCATGAAATATTGCATGTAGCTAGTAGTGATTAGCAAAAAAGAGGCTAAATTTAAAATTATATATAAGAAGGTTCCAAAACATGTGAGACAAATGCAAGAAATGATAGCTAAGATGAAATAAGAAGAGGAGAGAGAGAATCATGAGGAAGAAAATATGAGGAGGAAGAACATAGATTTGAAAAATTGGAAATATAGAAATATGAAGCCAATAATAGGAAGAAAGAGAATGAAAAGGAAAAGCTTCAAAAGAAGAAGGCAAAGGGAAAATTTCTCATTAACAAGAAAAATAAATAAGCTCAAAGGTTGGCCTTAATGAGAATAGTGTATTGATTAGAATGAGAGTATATCCAAGGAGGAACAAACTATATTAGCATTTAATAAACCAAAGTATGAGATAAAGAAGAAAAAACATGATCCCACAACTATTGATTTTGTAGTCACATAGTAGGATATCATGATAGAAGACTAGAAAATGTAGGATGAATCTTCTCAAGAGGTATATGATATTAAATTCAAGGAGGAGACAAGCAATACAAAGGTTAAGCTTGTTGAGCTCAAGGTACAAATGGAATTGGTAGAGAAAAAATGGAAATTTATGAAGATCAAGAAGATGATTGGGATGAGAAGGATGTGTATTTTCCTATTAAAGGTGATCTTGCTAAAGAGAAAGTTAGTTCTATAATTAAAAAACTTAGACATGTAGTTGTACCTAGTTCAATGCCCACACAAAGTACCATAAAACTAATCCACATGTTAATCCATATTTCCATGTTAAATAGGTGCAACATGAAAGTGAAAAGGAATATAAATAAGAAACTAAGAGTGAATCATGTGAATTAGATGTACCAAAAATACTCACAAAAATAATTTTATGCAAGGATGTTTTGAAACCTGTAGATAACACCCATGATAATTGAGTGAGATAATTAATGCACCTCATAGAATTTTTATTTCTACTCTTTCCAAATGATATGCAAGTATTCCATATTGTTCCAAATTTAATTTTGAGAAACTTTCAATACCTTTAAAAAGTGAACATTTCTTCAATATATCATCACTTGCATAGTGGAAAGATTGGTTATTGAAATGTGGTTTAAAAATTAGAAGAGAAACATCATGGGTTCAATTCTCTTTGGGTATATATGAGAAATATATAGTCTTTATCATTGAAATATTCTAGAAGATAGTTTTTTAAATAATATTTGGGAGATAAAAGGTGTATAAATACATTTAAATATTTTGGATTTTTTATGAGAGTCATGAATAAAGAGTGCAGAAGTTGATATTTTCTTATTTAAAATAAAATAAAAATAAAATGTGAAAGATCTTCGACTTTGAAGAGAAATTCATGTTCATGAGATAAATCTCATGAAACATTTCTCTTGACTAGAATGGATGATATAGGAGCATAAAAAAAATAATAAAAAATGGAGGTCTATCTATTTCCTAAGAGAAGAGGAAGAGACATAGCTTTCCATATTCCAACATTGTTTCTTATTTTTGAAAAGCCATAAGTGAAGGTATTGTTTCTAATTCTAAGTATCAAAAAAATACTGAAGAATCCAGATAAGGAGTTGCCAAGTGACCAACAACAACCAATAATGGATCAACAAGGGACTATCAAGATACCATTAAGGGAGTTGGCATGGGACAATAACGGAAGGTTCAGATTAATATTGTAAATTTTAAAAAGATAAATGTAAGTATCATCATTTTTAATTTTGGGCTTTTGTGAATTTTTTCTATCGAATGTTTGGGATGCTAGACTAGGTGGTCCTTCATTAGAATCCCTCCTCCTGGCTACATCAATAAATCCAATGCTCATGCTTGGTATTTATGGAAGGTTAGTAAGATAAGATTGCAAGGTTAGGGCACTAGGGAGCCCATAACTTGTGCTTGTTCATTGAGTGATGGGGAAACTTATGTTAATCAACATCAAATATTTATGGAGATGTAAATATGGTGGATATCTTAAGGATAATGCAAGTTTTTGTACTCCACCATGTATATAAGTCATAACAATTAGTGGATTTGAGTCTATGTAATTTAGTGTTGATGCATTAGGATCTATATGTAGAGATCCATGATGTCATAGTTTTATACATACATTGATGAGTGTGATGAAAAATGGACCCTTCCTCAATAGAGGTAGCTAGGGAATCTCTACTTTCTTTGAATATGGTTTGTATGGCCTCTTTATTTCTATGTAAGAAAGATGCTAGGTGATCAAGAGAGTTGAAATTTGCCCTCCCTTGTTCATCATGAATGGGGGACAAAGCACCCAAGGGATGATTTCCATCATCCTCTTATTCATAAATAGGTTTTTTTAACATGGCCTAGTCCTCTTGGACATTAGAAAAAGGCTCTATGTTATGGGATGGTTGATGGGAAACACTTCAAACTACCTAGTGTTGCTTGACCATGGTTTAGGAAGCAATGGGAATCAAATTTTATTAAGTTTTGTTTTTAGAGTTGCTTAAAATAATAAAGAGAATATTATTTTATGCCCTTATATTATCCCTCCTATATACTTATCTAACCTATATATGACAAGGCCTCCCTATATAATTGAATGTCCCTATATACTTAACAACTCTCTATATTCTTGTTGGTACATGCAATATGGTACGTGGAAGGAACCATTGAGTACATAGTCTAATATGGTATGATAGGGCTAATTAAATCATTCATTATGACTCCCACTTGTACATCATATTATACTTACCTATAGGGTTAAAGTACATGTGAGACCCTATATGGGTAGTTGTTGGCCCAAGCTCACAATATAACAAGTTTAGTATATAGGTTTATACTATGATCTCTTAGGGGGTCATATACAATCCCTAGTAGGACTAGACTTTTGGTTATGTTCTTATAAATATTTATTAGTGTTATTTAACTAAGTAAACAAATTATATGGTCTTTTTTAAATGTTTCAAATTTCTATCTTGATTAAAGGTCTTACCTTGGAGGAAAAAGCTTTGGGACCTTTGTAGTGTTCATATCAGGTTCACCAAATATGTGATCAAATAAATTAGTACAATCACAAATGCATGTCCCTTTTCATGTGAGGTCACACTTATGATTGGGAGAAAATATTATTTTATTCTAATAATCTAGTTGTATGGATAAAACTCATGAACACCTAATTATTTTATGGAAAACAATAGCTTTCCTTTAAGATATTATTCTATCCTAATGACAAAACCTAATTCATGTGGTGCACAATAAAAATGCAAGAAAATATAGTCATACAAAACCCTCTTCTACATGCACCTTTCTTTGAATATCTCTGAAAATAAGTAACATCTATTTGTATTTCAAACAAGAATGTAAAGAGAATATCTAGAGTATCCTAGGATGAAGATTTATGTAATTTAATTTTATTCCTAATGCTAAAAATATAAAACATGATTTATGTTTTGAATCAATTTGTAATATTATTTCCTTACAAAACATAATAAGGTATTACAAAATAGTTAAAAAAACTTACAATACAACTAAATACACCTTCAATTTGATGCCTAATGAAAAATTTGAGATATATCACTACTTATATAAAAGTTTTGTAATCAAATCAAATTTATTTTCCATTTTTTAAATTGTTTCTAGAAAATAGTAACAAATATGATAATTTAGACAACCCTATAAACTGAAGATCTTGGAACAAAAGATATTGAAAAGAAAGAAAACAAAACCTGATATCTAGGCTGAGGTAGAAGCACCATGTTTTTTTTTTTTTGTGGAAAACATCCCAAAAGGGATGCCACTTTCGGGTAAGTCCCAAGGAGGCAGGGATAAATGCCCTGAGTGGTGGTAGAAGCACCATGTTGAACTGCCATGTAAAAGTTCCAATTAGAAGCATCATATGGAATCACTAGGTAGATTTTTCATAGGCATATTTGTACATTTATTTTGAATATACCTATGAAACATATAATTTATATATAAACAAATAAAAATAAGCAACTACTACAAAAATATTTATCCATTTTTGGAAAGGATCGAGGTGCTTCCATGTTCAAAAGGATCAAACCCCTATTTTTACATAAAATATAATTAAAATGATGCATATTTGAAAGAGATAATTAATACAGGAATGAACATGTAAGAGATTAAAAAATTCTAGTAAGATAGATTAAATATTCACAAGATGAATGGATTCAAAATGGGAGAGAGTAGAAACAACCAAGCTCCAAGGATTGCTCCTTTTTGATGAAGGTTATTATAGGATATCCTTGCCAAGAGACTACTTATATATTCAAAATTATCCTTGTCATTCCCTTGATTAGTGATCACATTATTTTCAAGAGGAGATAGCAAAACTATTCTAGCAACACATCAATGTGAGAAAAATGTCAATGCAAAATAAAATAAAATATAGAGGAATTGCAGTAACATGTAGGTGTGCAAAGAATTCATCATCACTCATTACCAAGATCCAAGATCCTCCCCAAGGAGTAGTTTTATAGATAAATCAAGTCTATCTTAGAGATATTTTGAGTGTTGCTTGGTGGAAAAATCAAGGTAGGTGGTTTTCTATTGCATGAAGTTCATAAGACGTATTGATTAAAGTTGATAGAGAGTTGTAGGTATTTGCATGGAGGTTATTGAATCTTGATTAGGAGTTGTAACTAGTGAATTTTTATTCAACTAACAATGAAGGATATTTAATCAACAATTTGGTATATTGAAATCCATAAATTGGGGTAGGGAGATGAGACAACAAAATAGATAGTGACAAGAAATTAAACTATAGAAAATTTAATTTTGATGGTAGTGAAGTAGAATTACCATAGTGGCATAGAAGAACTACAATGATTTTTCTTGTGGTGCTATAACTTCTTGACAATTGGTATGGGGTAGAAAGTGAAAAGGTTTGATTAGCAAAAGTTCTATACGGTAGCAAACAGATAATGAAGAAGCACCATGATACTTTTGTACGATTAAGGTGATTATAATTTCAAGGTATTTTGAGGTTTGATTTTTTTTGTAAGTATAGGTATTATTATACTCTTTGGAAAGCTCCTTTTAAGACAATTCCAATGGTATCACATTTATGAAATTTTATATGATTTGCAATAGTTTTTTAATATCAAATATGATGTAACATTTTTCCCAATATTTAGGTATAATGAAGTTGAACTAACATGATTTACTTACAAAACTAGTTGACTAACAAAATAAATCTTTTAGTAATCTATTAGAATATAAAATTGGCTATCTACAAATGATTTCTTGGAACAATATGAGCATCATGCCTCATACAAGGTGTATTGATAAGGTTCTTAAAATTAGATATTTAATTATAACAAGATTTTTAGAATGCTTATTGCTTGGAGATATATATTTATTAATAAAATATAAAATATAGTGTTAGAATATCTTTTGATAATTCTTTACTGATTTACATAATAGGACTTATCATGATTCTTTTCTAAAAATATTTAATAATTAAAAATGAACCTTGCTCTAATGTTATGTTCACCCATATACATTTCATGTTATTTATTAAAACTTTTAATTTTCATTCACAAAGCTTTATTTTGATCTTGTAGTCCATGAATCTCAATTTGTTCTTGCAATCTGGTCCAAAATTCTAAAACCTTTTGTTCGCATCTATGTTTTCCAATATTTTCTTAGTCCATTTGCATAATGAAAGCTTTTGAAATTTGATCGCATATATATATATATATATATATATATATATATATATATATATATATATATATGTATGTATGTATATATGTGTATATATGTATGTATACACATACATCCATATACATACATACAAATATATATATATATATATATATATATATATATATATATATATATATATATATATTTTTATGTATGTATATATATGTATATATGTACACACACACACACACACACACACACACACACACATACACATATATATATATATGTGTGTGTGTGTGTGTGTGTGTGTGTGTGTGTATGTAGATAGATGTATGTGTATACATACATACATTATATCTATCTATACACACACACACATTTATATATACCCTCATATAGTAAAATATTCATTTCCTAAAAATATGAGTAGAATCTATAAAAATTTTCTTCTATTTAAAAAATTAAAATTAAGTTCCAAATATTTGAAGGTTTGGGCTACATTTTTTTGTATTTTACATTACACTTTTTTTAATCTCAGATAATATACTTTTGCTTTTCATCCATACCTTTTTACTCTTTTATAATATTATTTATGTCTTAAGTCACATTATTCCATATCCTAGAGCATAATATTTCACTCTTGTATCATATCCTTTTAGATCCTAGACTATACCCATTTGGTACTTGGTCACATCCTTCTTATCTTAAGTGTACCATTTCATATCTTTGTTCATACATGTTTGCTCTTGATCTATTTTATTTTATATTTTAAGTTGCATCCTTTTGTATCTGAAGTTATATCATTTTGTTCTTATGTCACACACTTTTGTATCTCAAGTGACATCCTTTTAGAATATCAACTTGCATGCTTTATCTCTTATATAGAACTATTTTATCTCCTATAAAACCCGTAAAAATATTAAAATGTCCTATTTTATGTAATAACTATAGTTAAAAATATTATGGCCACAAGCCATTGAAATGATTGTAAACTACTAATTCTAATTATTGACTGTAAGCTAAACAATATATTCAAGAATGTGAGTCTAATATATGTTATAAAATTACTTTGATAATTATAGCAATAGCAATAGAAATCCAATAATGCATAAATGATATTACCCAAAAGATAATAACAATTTAAATCTATTGCTAGAAAATCAAGTATATAATAATCAAATTCTAGATATAAATCAATACAAATCCTTAGCCACTTAGAGAGAGTGAACTCTCATACACACTTATAAATTGTAAAGTCTCATATGTGCAATAGACACAACTATTATACAAATATTAAAGATAATATCAACTGCCATATAACTTCTATACATAGATTAGATTAATTAATAACCCTAACCATAATGCTCAAGGGATGACTATCTAATCCTAGAGCCTACGCTACTAAAAATAAAGATAGTCAACATGGTTTTTGGAGTCGTTAAATGGCTCCCCATAAAAAAATTTATCCTCAAATCTAGAAAAGACTATAAAGTTCTCTCGAACTCCCAAGTTGTATCTTCTTCTTAATTTTCATGATACTTGATGAGGAATTCCTAAATTTATTAATATCGAAGATGAAAAACTATAGACCATGATACTACATCATGCTAAAGAGTGATTTCACCTTCTTCATTGAGTACCAAAACCTTTGTCTAGCACTATACCTCTAGCTAATAACTTGTTTGATACAAGATACATGAAATATATGATAAATGTGAGAATATAGTGGAAGCTCCAATTGATATGCCACTTACCAATGTGATGAACCACCTTGTAGTGTTGTAGGTGCAAAATGATTATATCTATGGTAAAATATTATTCAAGATGATGTGAATATTAATATTATTTCATGTGGTTCTATGACTAAGTCAAATTATCTTTAAGAAGGTGATGCATAAGCGATCATTGCTATAACAAATCATCTACCTAGGTAGTCTTAGAGGATACTAGAACATAGTTTGTCATTGATGCAGGTTATTGACCATAAAATGCTTCAAATGGAGACATTATGAGGGATGAATAGTTAGCAGTATTGTACCACCATTCGTCTAATGAGAGCCATAAAATGCAATGATACTCCTTATGTTGGGTAAAAAAAACAATGGTAAGTACCAAAACATTTATAAACAATCATTGTTTAACCATATGACTAAGGATAATAAGAAGAGGACATACTCAACTTGGTACCACTATGTCAATAATTATTTTCAAATTTTACTTATGAAGATATGGTCATGGTCACTCACAATGCTTTTTGTCATACCATGCAATTTAAAAACATCATCAACAAATATCTTAGCCACCTTACTTGTTGAATAGGAATTTTAGAATGCACATAAATGAGGATACTTCGAAAAGTGATCTACTATAAAAATGATCATCATTTTTCTCATAGATTTGGGAAGTCACTCAATTAAATCCATGGATATGTGCTCCTATTTATGGTTACGGATAGGAAAGGGCTACAAAAAAATATTTTTTTTTTACCTAATTCTCCTTTTTTACACTAACATCTACTTTTAATCCTTTTCAATAAAAAGATTGCTTCAACTACTGGTATGTTGTAAAGAATCCTGAATTTGTAGCCAAAGAAGATGCATGCAACTCTTGGAGAATATTTGACTTAATATGCAAATATCAAGAAATATGAATATGATAATTTTTGTAAATCTCTTCATTGGTATATAAGAAATAATAATGCAATAATGAGCCTACATCTCTTTACTAAATAATATATGCTAGATATATTATATTGTTTGGTAGTGTTGTAAATATATTTTAGGGTGTGATTTATATTTCTCTAATGTATGTGTTAATGTGTGAGAAGAGTCCAAGTGTTATGTAATAAAGTGTGAAAGTATCAAAGTGTGCAATGTGTCATGTAAGTAAGTCAAGAGTCATAGAGTTAGGTGTCAAATATACAAGTGAAGAGTCACATGATATGTGGAAATATGTAAAATCAATATTCATGAGAGCTTTTTCATATTTGAGAAATAAGAAAGGATGCATCTACAATATATGTGAGGAGATAAATAGTCAAGTATTGAAGATTCATATTCAAATTTTATACTATGGAGGTAAAACTCCATACATTGTAATGAAGCATCAATCAAAATATCAAGAATCAAGAACAAATGGGAGATTGTATATTTGATTTATGAACAATATTATTAGCTTGATTATTGAGAAATATTGTTGTTATTTTATGAATGTCATTGATATTGGTCAGTTAATTTAGTTTTTAATATTTGTGATTAATATTTGATCCTAGTATAACATATGTATGAAATATTTTTGGAGGATTCCCAACAATCTATTGTCTCTAGATCAGATATTGAGTCTTTTTAATGTTGATAAAGCCATTGTAAAAGAGGATTAGATATGGCATTGACAAAAACAACATTTTTATATTTACAAGATAAGATATCAACCACCATATTTTTCTCTCCTTTCTTGTATTCAATGACAAAATCATAACCCAAGACCTTGATCATACATTTATTTTATTTAAGGCATGAGAACCACTATTCTAATAAATTCTTAAGGTTACTATGGTTAATCTTAATTATGAAATGATACCCCAACAAATGAGGCCTTCATTTATCTATAGCATGCAAAATAGCTAACAAATACTTATGATAAATGGACTACCTCAAATACTTTTCCAAAATATGTTACTCTCAAATACCAATGGATGACCATAATGCATCAAAATATATTCAATACCTATGCCAAAAGCATCAATCTCAATAATAAAGAGTTTTCTAAAGTCAAAAATATCCAAAACAAGATTTGTAGACATGGCTTCTTAGAGGTATTGGAAGGATTGGGAAGAGCTTTAGTCTAAACAAAGGCATCCTTTTTAGTAAGAGTAGTGAGATAAGATATAATTTTGTCATTGTTGTAGATAAATATTACATAGTATCTTCTATGTCCTAAAAATATATGGAACTATTTAAGGAATTCATGCAAGTTCTAATCTTGCATAGCTTTGATCTTGTTAGGATCTACCTTATCTCCTTCCTAAATTACTATATGTCCAAATTATTCTACTTCTTGGATACCAAATAAAGATTTGTACCTTTAAAAAAATAAGTTTTCCTTTGTAATAGGTGAAGAAATTTGTTAACATGAACTAGATGATCCTCCCAAGACTTGCTATAATTTAAAATATCATAAAACTAGGATAAACTTATGAAAAAAAACATTTAACATAGAGTACATGAGACTTTGGAAAGTGGAATGAGAATTAGTGAGACCAAAAGGTATGACCTAGAAATCATAATGATCCTTATGTGTATGAAAAACAATCTAAGATATATCCTCTCTCCTAACCCTAATTTGATGAAACCTAGAATGCATGTCTAGTTTTGTAAAGTATCTATCACCATGCAATTCATCCAAAAAATCATCTATAGTAGGGATAGAAAAGTTATCTTTGATAGTGAAATTGTTGAGAGGATGAAAATTAGGACATGTATACCATGAATTATCCTTGCAACATAATTTCATGGATTGATGATTGGATTCCAATATTTCTTGAACCAACTTATCAATCTCTAACTTTAAATATTAGAGAAAGTGATAAGGAAACACATTAGGAGTTTGAATTCCTAGAACAAGATGGATGAAATGATAATGTGTGTATTTAGGAGGTAGATCCATGGGATTACTAATGACCTCCTCATAGTGATCCACAATGTTCTATAAATATGAAGAAAAATCTCGAAGAAGTGGTTTCAAACAATTGATTTGGGAAAGGAATCCACAAACATATTTATTCAATATATTTTACATTCTATGGGTAGTAACCACCTTGGAGAGAGAGGGTTGTATTCATTGGATATGACTAACTCTGCTCTTCTCCATCCATTGGATATATATTTTTGTAGATTTATAGTAACATCATCAAGTTGAGATAGCCATTCTGAACTACCTAGGTTAATGGCAAAGATAATTCCTAGCCAAGAATAATTCTCCATTTGAATTTTATATTTAGTCATTCAACTCACACACTAAGTGGTAACCCTATTTACAATTAATACTTTAACTTTTATCTTGATGTAAATTATTGATATACAAGCCCAAGTACTTTGTTCTCTTTGATACACATTGACACACTATATTTTAATAAAGTTGTGTACCTTCATAGTATGGTAAGGTTTGGAGCCCCATAAGAGTGTAAGCAAAGAGATCCATTGTATCATCCTCATTTTCCACCTAATTTACTTCTATCAATTGATTCTGCTATAATGAATGTTCATCTTCATATAATGTTGGTTCCTCACCTTCCACTTGAAATATATGATGTTCTTCATTGGGCTATTACTATGGATGGTTAGAATTATATTTGAAATAGAATAATCCTTGGGAATGCTCGTTAGTTCAATAAGGATAACAATAGTTGAGGTCACATCAATGCTAGGGTCTAGAATCTCAAAGTTTCTATTCTATCACCAAAGCTATACATTGAACATCATTGAGTATAATGGGGATTAAGCATGTTGAATTTTTGCCAAATTTTATCCTTATGATCATCATGAAATGCTAAAACCACCATTGTTGAATTCAATTAGTGGATGTAGGGGAGAAGACTAGGGAACTCAAAGTAATACTCCTCTAGTATTCTTGTTTGCTTTTTTTGCATAACATAAACTACATACAATATGAAATATTCTTTGTCAAATATTTAGAGAAATAGTTCTTTGAATTCAAGACATAAAATATAACCCCTATGTTAGTAATGTTGCCACAATAACCATTGATGAGCTTGGGTTCCCAAATTAGAATCTACTAATATGACATAATCTACTTCAAGAACGTGGTGTAGGTGGATAAGACTATCCATGTTAACTAGTTACCCTCATGAATTAACACCTTAAATATGGGCATGTTTATGCAATGAATAGGAATGCCATAAGTTCAATCCAATCAATTAGAAGCATGTCATATCATGAAATTCAAATTAGAAGTAAAGCCTAGGTTATAAGCACACTTAACTATAAGAGAACATTGTTGAATGAATGATTGAAGGTCGTTACCCTATTATTTGTTGTTACCCTTGGACAAGAAAGAGGTATAGTAGATTTTAGTAAGACTCTTTGGATGTTATCTAAATATATGGTAATTGAAGCAATTGTGTAGTCTTGATTACTCAAGGACTTGACCAAAAAAGTAATCATTTGTTTTGGATTCAAAAAATACACGTAGATTAGGGTTAATAGTCTTAGGAAGATGATGGGGGATGGGAAAAATTGCACTTTCTCAACTCCAATTTTTCTTTTCATTAATCTGCAAACCTCGGTTACAGACACAGCAACAGCCCGCGGGCTTTACAATAACCAGTGTTCGGCTTGGTTTTCTCACACTCTACTCTACGTGTGATCTTCCAAATCCACCACCTTTCTCTTACATTCTCTGAGTTTTTATCGAGGTCTCGACCCTCTAGGCCATTAATGACCCACCTGAAAGAATACATTAAACAAAACCTATAAATTCGGCTTCCTCCGCCGAGTCTTCAATTTTATTTCCATAGTTGGCAACTGCCCCGATCCACCATGAAAGCATGCATTAAAGAACCATCTGAAATTTTTGACCTCTGGACGTAGCCTTCGATAGGTCGTCATGTTCAGCAAACTTATCAGATACAAAACATGCATTAATGAGACCCTTGACCGTCTTGGAAACACCACCTCGAAGCACGTGCCTTCTCGAGCCATGAACAAGCTGCTTGTCGTGATATCACGACATGTCGTGATATCGTGACATTTTAACTTCCTTGAGCTCCTTCCCCCTTTTGGTCGTGATATCGTGACATGTCACGATATCACAACGTTTTATCTTCATCTCTACTGTCCTCGCATTTGGGTCACGATATCGTGACATGTCACGATATTGTGACGTTTTCCTTCATCGCCTCCGCTTCTCTGCTTTGATTGTGATTCTGCGACATGTCATGAAATCGTGACAATTCCTTCGGCATCTTCTTTCCCCTACTGCTGGTCGCGATTTCATGACAGTCATGATTTCATGACATGTCACGAAATCACGACGTTCTCATTAGCATCTTCTCCTATCTACTCCTTGTCGTGATTTCGTGACAATCGCGATTTCGTGATGATCGTGATTTTGTGACGATCACGATTTTGTGACATGTCGTAAAATCGTGACATTCTCGACGACTCCCCCTTTTGGCTGCACTTTGTTGCGATTTCACGATGGTCGTGATTTCATGACATGTCACGAAATTGTGACATTCTCGATGGCTCCCCACTTCTGGCTGAACCTTGTCGCAAAATTGTGACATTCTCGACAGCTCCCCCCTTCTGGCTGAACCTTGTCACGATTTTGCGACAGTCGTGATTTCATGACATGTCACAAAATCATGAAATTTCCAACTGTTACTCCAGCTGCTCTCTTTTGTCGCGATTTCATGACATGCCATGAAATCACGACATTCCCAACTGCTTTCTCCCCTTGCCTTCTTCTGGTCGCGATTTCGTGACATGTCACGAAATCATGACATTTTCACCATGCTTCTGCTCCTTCTTGCTTCTGGTCATGATTTCATGATATGTCGCGAAATTGTGACATTTTCACCATGCTTCTGCTCCTTCTTGCTTCTGGTCGTGATTTCATGACATGTCACGAAATCGTGACATTTTTGGCTCGCACCTTCTCTCTCCTGGCTTGAGTCACGAAAATACGACATGTCGTAATTTCATGAGTCTTTTCCAGTCACGATATCTCGAAACCAATGCAAACACTTAGAAATTTTTTTGTTGATGCAAGATTGCGCTGTTGCTACCGGATGCTACTGCATCAGACACCCGGGGTTGATGGAGAAGTGACCTTCACTTCTGTGTTGTTCGGTCACCGTTTTCTGCAACATCTCCAAATGGGCACCTGCCTCTGCATCCCAATTAAACCCTATCTCGTGGCAAAACAAATTTCTACCTTCTACCAAACAAATTTTGGCACTAATGCACACCTTCTCATCCACTGCCTGCAAGGGCTTCAACTTGTGTTGCACTCCATTTTTTATCAAGGAGTACGTATTTGCACGACCATCATGCACTACACTCCGATCAAACTGCCATGGCCTTCCTAACAGCAAATGGCAAGCATCCATAGGAAAAACATCACACAGGACTTCATCCTGGTATCTCCCAATTTTGAACGTGACTAAGCACTATTCACGAACCCATGCTCTGTGGTCCTTCCGCAACCACGCAATCTAGTATGGATGCGGGTGTCTCCTCCTCTCCAGCTGCAACTTAGTGACCATTTCCTTGGAGACTAAGTTATTAGTACTTCCATTGTCTATAATCACCTTACAGACTTTACCTACGCTTTTGCACCTCATGCAGAACAGACTTCTCCTCTACTCTGGCTTCTCCTCCTCATTCAGCAAGGCTCTCCTTGCGACCATGACTTCTCCTCTCTCTACCTCCTTAGAATGTTCTAATTTGATTCTTTCATCTGCTACAGCAGCTCTAGCAGGACCCTTAGGTATTTTGTTCATCTTCTCGCGATGCTGGGGACACTCGTATGCCCGATGTCCCTCTTATCCATAGTGGAAATAGGTTCTTCGAAACACTCCTCTTCCATACCCATGTCCAGATGTACCTCTTCCTCTTGGGTAGCCATTGTTCTGAACTTGGGGTCTGTAATCATCACCTGCCTTCTACTCTTGGCTGCTGCTAGCTTCTTCTTTCTTCTCCTCTTTTCCTTCATCTTTTTTCCACCAGTCCTTCCTCCCTGACCTCTTCCTCTTTACTTGCTCTCAAACCTTCTGTTCAGTTTCTCTTCAACCTTCAGAGCAAACTTGTAAGCATCCTCAATGGTGCTCACCCTGACTAGGCTTAAATCTTCTTGGATACTGGGTCTCAACCCATTTATATAACGGGCCACCTTCTCCTTGCTTGTCTCTAAATGGCCAGTTTTGATGGAGATCTTATAAAACTCCTCTGTGTATTCTTGGACAGTTTTGCTCATCTGTCTCAAACTCTGCATTTTTCTTAGCAGGTCCAATTCATAATCACCTGGGATGAACTGCCTCTTTAGCTTCTCCACCATTTGCATCCATTTTGTTATCTGTTCTTTTCCTCTTCTATTTCACTCCAGCTGCACTCCCTTCCACCATATGCTGGCATGACCCTTCAGCTTGGTCTTGGCAAATCTGACCCTCTCAGGATCTTCAACTTCTTCATACTCAAAGTACTCTTCCAGATCATTGATCTAGTCGATCAATTCCTCTGGATCAAGATTTCTTGAGTACGCAAAAACCTCTATCTTCGATTCTTTCCAATATGAGAGATGGCTTTGTACAACCTAGCTTGTGCAGGATCTACAACCTCTTCTTCCTCAAACTGGTCTTCTTCTTCTTCAACTTCATCTTCACTACCTTCATCTCTTCTTGGCTCTGATCTTCTATGCATCTCTTCTTGCAGGGCTTGTATTTGCCTCTGCAAAACTCGGACATCTTCCACTGCCGCCATGCCTCTCCCACCAATAGGGTTTCTTCTTGGAGGCATTCTGCTCACTCTCTCACAAGTCCTTCCATAGATCCTGGTGCAACTGTCTCACGTTCGGCGATCTGTTACACACTTAGGAAATTCCCGCTCTGATATCCTAAACTCTCTCTTCTCTCTCAGAACCCTGCCACAGATCCTAGCACAAACTACCTCACTACCGACGATCTACTTGCGCACTCAGGAACACTAGCTCTGATACCCTAAACTCTCTCTTCTCTCTCAAAACCCTACCATAGATCCTGGCACAAACTGCCTCACGACTGACGATCTGCTTGCACACTCAGGAACACTAGATCTGATACCACTGATGGGGGACAGGAAAAATTGCACTTTCTCAACTCCAATTTTTCTTTCCATTAATCTGCAAACATCGGTTACAGACACAACAATAGCCCACGGGCTTTACAATAGCCAGCGCTCGACTTGGTTTTCTCACACTCTACTCTGTGTGCGATCTTCCAAATCCACCACATTTCTCTTACATTCTCTGAGTTTTTATCGAGGTCTCGACCCTCTAGGCCATTAATGACCCACATGGAGGAATACATTAAACAAAACCTGCAAAGTCAGCTTCCTCCGTCGAGTCTTCAATTTTCTTTCCATAATTGGCAACTGCCCCGATCCGCCATGAAAGCATGCATTAAAGAACCATCTAACATTTTTGACCTCTGGACATAGCCTTCGAGAGGCCACCATGTTCAGCAAACTTATCGAATATGAAATATGCATTAATGAGACCCTTGACCATCTTGGAAACACCACCTCGGAGCGCGTGCCTTCTCGATCCACGAACCAACTGCTTGTCACGATATTGCGACATGTCGCGATATCGTGACATTTTAACTTCCTTGCGCTCCTTCCCCCTTTTGGTCGTGATATCGCGACATGTCACGATATCGCTATGTTTTCTCTTCATCTCCGCTGTCCTTGCCTTCGGGTCGCGATATCGTGACGTTTTCCTTCCTTGCCTCTGCTTCTCTACTCCGGTTGTGATTTCATGACATGTCACAAAATCGTGACAATTCCTTCGACATCTTCTTTCCCCCCGCTGTTGGTCGCAATTTCACGACAGTCATGATTTTGTGACATGTAGCGAAATCGCGACATTCTCATTAGCGTCTTCTCCTGTCTGCTCCTTGTCGTGATTTTGTGACAGTCACGATTTCGTGACATGTCGTGAAATCATGACATTCTCGATGGATACCCCTTCTAGCTACACTTTGTCATGATTTCATGACATGTCGTGAAATTGCGACATTCTCGACAGCTCCCCCTTCTGGCTAAACCTTGTCGCAAAATCGCGACATTCTCGACGGCTCCCCCCTTCTAGCTGAACCTTGTCGCGAAATCATGACATTCTCAACGGCTCCCCCCTTTTGGCTGAACCTTGTCGCGATTTCGCGATAGTCGTGATTTCACGAGATGTCGCGAAATCATGACATTTCCAACTGCTTCCCCCGACTGCTCTCTTTTGTCGTGATTTCGCGACATGCCACGAAATCATGACATTTCCAACTGCTTCCCCCGACTGCTCTCTGGTCGCGATTTCACGACATGTCGCGAAATCATGACATTTTCACCATGCTTCTGCTCCTTCTTGCTTCTGGTCGCGATTTCGCGACATGTCACAAAATCATGACATTTTCACCATGCTTCTGCTCCTTGCTTCTGGTCGCGATTTCACGAAATGTCACGAAATTGCGACATTTTCGGCTTGCACCTTCTCTCTCCTGGCTTGAGTCGCGAAAATGCGACATGTTGCGATTTCGCGACTCTTTTTCGGTCGCGATATCGCGACACCAAGGCAAACACTTAGAAATTTTTTTGTTGATGCAAGATTGCGCTGCTGCTACCGGATGCTCCTACATCAGAAGAGGATTACAAATTAGAGGTGTAGGGGGAGAGGTGACTGGGGAAGGGTTATTAGCGGGAGAGGAAGAACTCAAGGTGTTGTGAGGAGGCAAATCCATGGTATTTAAGGATGAAAAGAGTCGTTGGTCAAAACTATTGATACTTGAGGAAGTGTTATGATGCTTGCTAGAATTTTTAGGTTGGTACTTGTTTCTACTCATACACACATCCTCTTAATGAACAATAAGCTATAATCGACCATTCACTCATGTCCAACTTGTAGTGGTAGCAAGTTCATTCATATACTAGAGGTAACTGAACAACCAAAAAATTACTTAAAATGCTACTAAAAGTACATGTTGTGAAACATGCATCTTACTTTGATCATCTTGAAGAGATTTCATAAAGAGATAAATCTCCTGTAAGGATCTGAAGACACTTGCCTTCCAAAAAAATGTTGTTGGAGATAAACCTTGTTTTATCTATCTTAAAGAGACGATCATAATGATATAGGTATCTCATATAGGTCCATTAACACTTGATAATTTTTTAATCCAGTTTGGAAAAAATGTAACAACAATAAACTCATAATATTCTTGAAGATAATTGTACCAAAAACTAGACTAAAAAATTAGTAGAAAACAGATAACAATAATGTACAATAAAAGTTCTAAAACGGTTTATATATATTTTTTGGGTTATAAATTGTACACCATACAAAACTGAAATCAAACAACATTAAAAACTATAATAATAACAATCAAATAATGCACAAATAACATTCTTATAATTTTGATTGTTGTACAATGTTTTTAATTGGTGGCACTTACAAGTACGAAGGTGAGACGGCCCAAAGTCACAAAGTGCCACCAATTAAAAACAATAATGCACAAATAACATTCTTTTAATTTTGATTGTTTGTACCGTCCCACTTACAAACAACTATCGTGATTTGTTTAATACATTTTTCATATTCTTTTGATTTTTGATTGTTTGTACCGTGCCACTTACAAACAAGTATCGTGATTAGAGTTTGTTTTGAGTTGGTGTCACCTTTATTGCCCGCTACCGTGGACTTGACGAAAGTGAATATGTTTTAATGTTCGTGGACTGATCAATTATTTAAGAAAACAGATGTTTGACACATTTTTCATATATATATTTTTTAATATACATTTTTTTAGTTTACCATTTTTTTTATATACATATGTATTTTTGAATTTAATTCCATTAGCCTACAAGAACTCACAAGTTGTTTTCTTTGGGAAGCCATCATATAACATGTCACAATCATTTTAAACTTTTTACATAGCTGAAAGCACAACGAAAAGAACAAATCTTCCAAGGAAACCCGAAAAGTTTTTATATTTTATTATGTTATTTTTTTTATTAAATTTTGATAAATTTTTAATAAATTTTTTTATTGTAGTTTGTTTTTAGTTTGGCACTTTGTACCTTGTTACCTTCGCTTCGTTGCCGGCTTCTCAACGCGGCCTTGACGAAAGTCAATATATTTTAAAGTTCCTGGACTGATCAATTATTTAAAAAAAACATCTTGATCCGAAGTTTAGCAAAATTTTCATATTTTATTATATTGTTTGTTTATTAATAAACTGTGGTCAATTTTTAATAAAATAAATTATTGTAGGTTGTTTTTAGTTGCTGGCACTTTGTACCGTGTCACCTTCGTTGCCGGCTACCCAACGTGGACTTGACGAAAGTGAATGTATTTTAATGTTCGTGGACTGATCAATTATTTAAAAATTAGCTGGTTTTTTTATTTTGGTGATTTAAGTTTAAATTATGGAGAAGGAGGTTATTGTAATACTTTAACCTATGTTATATTACATTTTATACTTAGTATTACTTAAAAAAAATTAATAATTTTTTATATTTTATTATATTGTTTGTTTTTTTTATAAATTATAATATTTTTTAATTATTTTTTTTAAAATTGTTTTTAATAAAATAAGTATTAGAAGAAATTTTAGTCATTGTATGAATAAAATTTATTTTTTATTAATATTTTATTTCTTATAATTATATATTTTTAATTATTTTTCATTTTCAAAAAAATATTAAATTGTATATATTTTTTTTATCCTCAACAATATTTTTTTCTCAACATTTTCATGGTTTTTTTGTGAACTAACTTAACAATGCTTTAAAAACAAAATTAATTACTATAAATTTCTTGACAATCTCTTCACAAACATTTATTTCTTATAATTATATATTTTTAATTATTTTTCATTGTAAGTTGTATATATTTTTCTCATTAACATTTTTAATGTCTTCACTTTTATTGTTTAATAAATTAATTTAATAATACATTAAAAACAAATATAAAAATAATTACTATGAACAACCTCCTCACAAACACTTTAACATCTCTTCTACTTACTACTATTGTATGTACACTTTTCCACTTACTACTATTGTATGTACACTTTTAAAAATCTATGATGATTTCAGGTGAATAAGTTCCTTTATTTTATTTTCTATGAACTTCTTGACAAACTCTTGGCAAACATTTTAGTAACTCTTCCACTTACTACTATTGATTTCAGGTGAATAGATTCTTTTATTTTATTTTTCAAATTATATTGATACATTAAATTATAAAATTTATTTATTTAATTTTATATAATTATTTATTTATATATTTATTAATAAAATAAATATATATATATAAATATTCAACAATTACCTAACTTAAAAAAAATTGTTGGGTAGAGTGGTACACATAGCTTCGTTAAGGTCTTGGAAGGCTTTGAAAGTGGCTTCAAACCAAAGACATCTTTTTTAGTGAGATGTTTATAAAGGTTTAGGGTTATAGAAGAGTACATATAAAGGTTTTTCTTAGACTGCTACTGTCGGTGGATGGATTTGTTGAAGTATTTCTTTGCTAAGTCCAATTAAACAACACTGTACTTCTAACTGACCTTCAATGGCCATCAGTCTCCAAAGAAGAGTTGTTATTTATGTATTATGGCATTGTTTGGTATTACAAAATTTAAGCATTGGTGCGGCAAATGTGTCCGTCAATTTCAGTTTTGATGCTTCTACTAAAGATATTCAGGTTGACCGGGATGCCAAAATTGTACCCGGAACTACTATTATTGAATTTACAGACAACAAAAGAAGTTTACAAGATGGAAGTGCAGGTAGAGCTGTTTACAAAAAAACCAATTTCGTTATGGGATAATTCTACAAAAGCCGTTGCCAACTTCACCAAGAAGCTTTCGCTTCCAAATGATCTCGAACCGCAGTACCGCTCCTGGCGATGGTCTTGCTTTCATCATGGCATCTCCAGATTCCGGATACAAAGTGGCATACAGAGGAGATGGCGGATGGCTTGGCCTTTTTAACGAACAACATAACGGCGACTCATCCAACCAACTTGTGGCTGTTGAATTCGATACGTATTCAAACTACTGGGATCCAACCGGTAATCACATTGGTATTGACGTCAACGATATCACCTTTGTGGCCACTCTTTCTCTAAATCAAAACCTGAACGACGTTAGAATATGGGATGCTGTGGTAGATTACCGCGACCAAGAAAGGAGGCTGAATGTGTCTCTTAGCTCTAATGGCAACCTACGTCATCACTTGTCATACAACATAAACTTGACAGAATATCTGCCTGAAAGTTGTAGTGGGGTTCTCGGCCGGAGTTGTTGGGTCAAATGAAACCCATCGAGTGCTTTCTTGGAGCTTCGCTTGCGCAATTTCTGAGCCGTCCCATAGGAGGAAATCCTTGACAAAGGTAATTCTAATGATTATACGTGTCTGCGCCGTTACTGCGATTTTGGTTCTAGTCACTTTGGTCGGCTTTGTTGTTTCCTGCTATAGAAGACGAAAGGGACAAACATGTCATAGCAGCCAAGGAGACCAGTCAGATATGGACGCAGATATTGATATGATAATGGAGCATGTTCCGCGTAAATTCACATACGAGGAGCTCAGTTCATGCACCAATAATTTAAGCGAAAATGAAAAGCTGGGGCAAGGAGGGTTCGGAGATGTATTTAAAGGCGTTTTGTTGAGAACAAATGAAATTGTTGCAGTAAAGCGCATATCTGAAGGATCAAAACAAGGGAAAAAGGAGTAACTAGCAGAAATAATGAGAATTACCCATATGCGACATCGAAATCTGGTTCAACTATTGGGCTGGTGCAACGAGAAGGGCCGACTTCTTCTGGTCTACGAGTACATGTCCAATGGAAGTTTGTACTATCTGCTTTTCAAAAGACAAAATGATGGAGCATTAGATTGGGTGCGCAGGTACAGAATCGCAAAGGACGTAGCCTCTGCACTGCTTTAGCTTCATGAGCTATGGGAGGAATGCGTCGTCCATCGAGATATTAAACCCAGTAATATCATGCTTGATTTCAATTTCAATGCAAAGTTGGGGGACTTCCGATTGGCACGCCTGGTGAAGCAAGACCAAAGGTCACAGACCACTACAGTAGCAGGAACGCTGGGATATCTTGCCCCTGAATGCACAGGTAGCCAGTGCGGAATCAGATGTGTTCAGCTTTGGTGCTGTTGCTTTGGAAATAGCCTGTGGAAGGCCGGCACTTGATGTTGGCTTGGAAAAGCCAAAGAGGCGCCTTGTGGAATGGGTATGAGAGTTATATGGTAAAGGCAGACTATTCGATGTCGTAGACAGCAGTTTGATGGGGGATTTCGACAGGGCAGCAATGGAGCAGTTGATAGGCATAGGGTTATGGTGCTCGCATCCAGATCCATTCACGAGGCCTAAAATAAGGCAAGTGCTCCATATCTTGAACTTTGAAGGCAACATTCCTCAACTTCCACGGACGATGCCTGTAGCATCATACTCTCCTCTTCAGGAAGGTTTAATCTCTCAATCGGTATCTGTATCAGATTGTTGTCCGCCTTCTACGACTTCCCAGGAGATGGCAGTGTTCTGAAGTTCGGTCTCTTCATATACACCAAGCAATTCGAGTAAGTTCTCTGCATCAACAAATGCAAGCAAAGCTACGTCCAAAATTTCATAGTCATTTAAGTGAATTGCTTTTCAACGTTTTCATCATCCATGATATTCTGTAATTAGGCTAGTGAAGCATACTTATTAGTTCCACGAAAGATATAATAGAGTTTGCTAGTTGTATGTCTGCTTGTCAGAATTCCCATGTTTTTTTTGGGTATGTTACACTTCGGCTATCTGCAGTAGTGGATCAGGTATATTATAGAAAATACTAAAGTTAGCATAATTTTTATCGACAAAGCGGGGCTGCTTCCTAGGGGTCCGAGCAGTTTTCCTGTCTTTCATGAGAATTATGATCGTACATTGATATTGCTTAGTCAGGGATCAGAACTAAAGAGAAACAACTGTTCATGGTTGTTGTTTGTGTATCGAGATGAGTTGAGGGTTTGAGTTGCGGAGACACCTGATTCAGAGGGCTTACATTTTCTACTCGAATTAGGTTGGGTTTTAAATTTTGTGAAAGTAATGTTTTTTTTATTCATTAAATGCTACATGCCAAATAGTACAAATTATATTATACATAGATAATAATGATGCAGACTTTATTGAATTGAAATGTATATGCTATCGTTTATAACGTCCATTTGAGTCCACAATATTCTTATCTGTGGGAACTTTAGGCCCACAAGTAAGCTATATCCGACAAGAGTTTCTCATTGCTGTGGAAAGTAATTCGTCTTAACGTACCAGAGTGTAAAATTGACTATGATTTACTCTTATAAAGTTTAAATTTTTTCCAATATTTCTCCATACGAAGCTGGTTAAAGCTTCGTTATTCCACAAGCCTAATGATTAATTTGAATAGCCTGGATGAATAATAGTACTATAGGTGGTTTAGCTAGGTTTTCTTTATTTTAATCACTTTGACGATGAATATATGTTACGTTCATAATCTAAGTTGAAGTTCGCCCACCTAATTGGAGACTAACTGTTGTGATGGGAATAATAGATGGCAGACATTAGTAGTTGTTGTGTTTGGCAAACAAAATTATGTAATAAAATAAAATCAAATAGCAAGACGGGGTAGCCAGTGCCGTGTAGCTAGCCTGTGGCAGGCCGGCACTCGATCTCAGCTCGGCAAAGCCAAAGACGCGGCTTGTGGAATGGGTATTGGAGTTATATGGTAAAGTCAGACTCTTCGATGCTCTAGACAGCAAGTTTGAAAGGGGATTTCGGCAGGGAAGAAATGGAGCAGTTGACGGGCATAGGGTGATGGTGCTGGCATCCAGATCGATTCACGAGACACAAAATAAGGCAAGTGCTCCAAATCTTGAACTTTGAAGTCAACATTCCTCAACTTCCACGGACGATGCCTGTAGCATCATACTGTCCTCTTCAAGAAGGTTTAATCTCTCAACAGTCTCTGTATCAGTTTGTGGTCCGCCTTCTACAACTTCTGAGATGGCAGTGTTGTTAAGAAGGATCTTTTCATGTACGCCAAGCACTTCCAGTAAGTTTTCTGCATCAACAAATTCAAGATACAGAATGTCCCAAATTGCTGTCATTTAATTAAAATCCTTTTCAACGTTTCCATCATCCATGGTAATTTGTCACTAGGCTAGTTTAGGCATGCTTCTTGTTCTATAGGAGAATGCAGTTTAGTAGTTGTATGTCTGCCTGACAGAATTCGTGGTAGTTGTTTCCTTGTTGAGATGAGTTGAGGACTTCGGTTTCCAGGGCACATGATTCAGAGGCTTACATTTTCTTCTTTGAATTACATTGACTATCAAATTTTGTGAAAGTGCTATTTATGTTTAATTCATTAAATGCTTAGTAAAATAGCAAACGGTACACGATATTATAGATTACATAATGGGGAAACGTTATCGAATTGATAGACAAAATTTTATTTATTTATTTTTTGTTTTAGGAATTGATAATACTTTTTGTCCAATGGGATATGATTTTGGATTGAATTAATGCCACTGTTATAAATTCAATCTGAAATAGAACTGGGGCAGCCTACTGATAAGAACTGTTTTTTTCTTTTTTTAAGGGATCTTGATCTCTTGTAGAATGATTTAAATTTAACCAGACTTACTGCACAATTTTTTTAAAGTAAAGAATTAGTTTTTTCAAAAGGTTTTATAAGTTTATATAATGTTAAAAAATCTAAAAATATATTATTATAATATTCAAAATAAGATTTAATTTAAGTTTGTATAATGTTAAAAAATTTAAAAATATATTATTATAATATTCAAAATAAGATTTAATTTAAGATAAAACAATTTTTTTTTTAAATTCAAATAAATTATGAGTAATTTTAACTTAAAAGAACCAAAAATATACTAATACTTTATCTCATTAAAGATGAATCCATAAATATTTTTTTATGTTGGGGCGACCAGACTCTGGTTACCGTACTTGTGTAACATGCTGAAGTGTAAAATTGAATTTGACCTAGTAACTTTTTCATCGTGGTAAGATGTTTAAATTCATGATTCAATGGGCTGTTCACCTGGATTAATATAGGCGTTTTAGCTATGTTTTCTTTAAGATGAACTTTTTGGTATGTTCATATTACTATTACCTATGTTTTGCTCATTTAATTATGAATTTTTGGCCTGTTCAAATTATTACTCATGTGAAGTGAAATAATTTTAGCATATTAGTATTATTAAATGTTAATAAATTTGTTGGTATGTAATTTAAAAAAGTTAGATTATATTAATTTTTTTAAGTAAATACTTTTTATACATATTTAGTATAGGGATTGAACCCAGGTGACATCACCGATAATGCAAGTGGTCGATAATGCAATGCAAGTGGCAGATAATGCAAGTGGCGTCCTTGTGGGTAGACCACACTCACAGGGATAATTATATTAATTTATTAACTGGAACATTATAATATTATGGTGTTAATATTGTCCATCAACTAGAAAACAAAATGAGGTGGATAAAGAGTAAAACATTCACAACTGATTATACATATGAGTAGAAGTTAATAGAAATTAAAATACTATAGTTATATCTTGTTATAATACATTTGTACAACCCAAGTCTACTCATTTGGTTGTATCACAAAAACAAGCCAAACAATTTTCAGGGGTATTTTTTTTGTTTAAGTTTATTATTTAACCTTAAGAGTACTTTCATGTTCATAGCAAATATTTTCACCCAAATTTTCATTAACATAAATTTTAATCAACACATGCATATCATACCATTTTTGGGTTTTAAGGTTGTTGCAGATAGTTACCCAAGTGGACGAGATTGGCTAAATATCGTAAGTTGTGTTATTTTGTGAATTCAACTTGTCTCATTTAACTTCCTCTTATTTCGGCATAAGGATCAAACCACGACTAAAATTTTCCTCTAGGGCCCATAACACCTAGAGGGTGGACGCATACTTTCCCCATCCCTTAAAATTGTGAACCATGACTTAATTGGTCAACCTGTTCAAACTTGATATGCAAAGGGGGTTATCATACATATGTCTAGTGTCTAGTTGATTCTCCTACTACTTGAAGTCAGCTAGAGATATGTCATTACCCTCACAATAGATTTAGTCTCCAATGCCCACTTTTATTCACACTCATTTGTCTCATACCAAACATTGTGGCAAAACTAGCTTCCACTATCATGCTAGCCCTCTTTAACCAGAATGAAACACAGACATATCATGGTACTCTTAGGTAACAACCTAGAGGCTACATACCATACTACCCCTCGTTACTAATTATAACAAGGTCACTTGATTCGACCTATTATGTCTTAAAAAAAGTTGCTCTCGAGTCATGTTGAATGCTTACCCACATCCCAATGACATTGGGTGTATATTTTTCATCTTTTTCATGTCTCACAAAATTTTAGTTTGTAATAGTTTCTCTACATTTATAAAGAATCTCAAGGTTTCCAAACAAGGATTTACCTTTGACCTTTTATCCCAATTTGATCCTATCTCTATCCCATATAGAATCTTACAATCACTTAATTAATCTATGATATTTAAAAGTATTAGATTCTTTTTCAAATTATTTCTTATTATTACATCCTAAGATTTATTTGAAATATCATATATATTGACCTTGGTAGCAATCATAATGTAAATATGTGCCAAGAACAATTAAACTTCTCCAATAGAATTTTATAAAGGCTATGATTCATTTTATAAGGATCTGTATATTCATTTTATCAATAAAAGAAATAGATTAATTCACCAAAGTTGTATCAAATATTCTTCTTTTAATTACCACAACAAAAGGAAGTCCATTTCACATTTCCAGAAGGAACATGCTGCATTTTCGATTATCAACCTAGTCTCTCTTCATATTTTATTTATTAATATTACATATAAGAGAAAGGTATTTAATAGTCATAAAATATTTCCCCAACAAGTTTAAATGAGATACTTATATAAATCCACCCAAACTGGTCATATGGTGGTTGTAATCAAGAAGTAAAATAAAAGCTGTTCTTTACCCAACATATAATGTCTAAACGACTCTATCTTACATCTTGTTGATGGTGAACTCATTATGATAGTTGGATGAATACTTTAAGTACACAAGGTTAAATTTTTCGATAAACTTAATCTCTTTAGAAATTGATTCCAATCTAGATTAATCCTGACAATGAAATATAAAAGTGAATGGTTCTTTCCACTCCACCATAGCGCTCATTGACTACACTTTGTTAATCCCTCCGTAATATCCCTCTCTATAATCGAGGGTATAATAGGATATTATGGTATTAGAATTAACTTCTTATGTATATGCATGCATACTAACAACTATTTTATCATGTAATTACAAAATACATCAATTAAACACAATTTCAAGGTTCGAAGAGATATAGAAAAGCATTGGTCAGACACATATAACAACCAAAACACAGTTTAAAATTCAATATTGCTTCAAATTTTCAACGAGAGTAAAGCTATAGATCAAAATTTTAGTCATACATTCAAATCAACCTCTCACGTGGTCAACTTTTTTCTTTTTGACCTCACTTTCACTTCGTAATGAAACATATATATATATATATATATATATATATATATATATATATATATGTGTGTGTGTGTTTAAAAATAAAACTTCAGTTCATAGATCACAGTTGGGGAAGCGATGTTACTCAAATAGTATCCATTCCATACTACCCAACACCACAAGCTATCTCCAACACAAATCAACATTTCTAGATTCTAAACACACTGGTAGAAAACACATTCAACCATGCATAGTATATTTGTTGATTCCATACATAAATGTGCACACATACACAACCAAAAACTATTTTCTTTTACATGTAATGCTTTCAACACAACAATCATTTTTCCTTTCTATTAAAATCTAGAATGAGCAACAATTATCCATAATATTTCTTGACACATAGCATCAACATAATTTACAAGAAAGGAAATACACAACCCAGCCTGGCAATTTTTGTCACCTACTTTTGCATCTTCCTCCTTCAGCTTGCCCAATCAGTTGTAGACCAACCAAACAAAAAATCAACACACCAACAAAAACATGAATATCCCCTCTCTTCCTCTCCATTTTCCTATTTTAATTTTCCACTCTTCCCCTAAAAAGAAATTCTTGAAAGCATATTTTTTTACTATGAATGCATTTCTCCATATAAAAGTAAGGTTACAACAATTAGAGTAAGCACATATTAGTAATCATGAATAAACAAGATGCAAGCTAACTTTTATCCCCTATCAACGTTGATAGACATATACTCAAATACCTTCTAAAAAATACATGTATAAATGTAAAAATCATTTGATATTTTAATTTAATAGTTTTATATCTAATTAATCTTATTCTCTTCCCAATTAAATTGACAAGCATAATAATAATTCTATTCCACCATTATACCAAGTAAAGGATGGCTCCCATGCCATTGATATATTCTTTGCCTTGGAAGGTTATAAGTAAACACCATGTTGGAAATATTGAACATATTAAGTTTCATTGATGTCAAAGGGTTTATGTCAAAAAGAGCATGGGATTCAAGGCAAAATTTTTCTAAGGTTGAACAATTATGCAAGGCAAGGAATATCTCAAAGCAATAAAAATTGGTAAAAAGCAAAGGTTTACAATATTTATTTTAAATATTATAAATAAGGACAAAGAGGTTTAAGAATGGGATAGAATTCTAGAAGTGAAAAAAAAGTTTAAAAGCAAGAAAGGTTTAAATGTTAATGAGAAGGTAAATATTTAAAAAGGAAGGCCAAAGGATAATATTATAATATTATTTAATTTTATAATAAAGGTTTCAAAAATATTTATGTTATAATATTTATTTTAAATATTATAACCCAATCCAAAGGCGCCAAAAGTTTTATTTCAAATAAAAGGGTTAAAGTTATGTCGAGGTTCGAATATCACATGAAGCATATATATATATATATAGATACAACTTATTTTATTTTCATATTGGAAAGTAATGGAAAGCAAGCTTTATGTTGATATAATTCATGGTGATTATTGCGAACGACAATGAAAAATATTTCAGCAAATTTTAAAGGGTGTGAGAAGTAATCAAAGATCAAATTTTTGTGTGTGCCTGGATTGTTTCACATGTTGGGATAGCCCAACTAGCTATGTGTCTTATGTGAGCACTTACAGGAGAAAGGTTGCAGGGTCAAAACTCTTGGACATCATTTTACGTGTTGATTTTTTCGTATTGTACATTGAGAATAGAGATATATTTGGTGGGTTCTCCTTTGGTTCCAACCTCTGTTGTAGCGTAGTTTGTTAGGGTGCTCATGATAGCGCTGTGTTGTAGAGGTCCATCGATCCAAACCCATCAAATGTGTTTTTCTTGGATTTTGATAGCATTTGATGATTTTTGGAAAACACACTAAGGTTGCTTGGTGTTGACAGTAGTTAATGATATTTGAAGTGCACCAATACCTTGAGCAAGGTAAGGAAAACAATTTTTTGATTATAAGTTAGGATTTATAAGGTGTACTTAATGATTATTTTATTTTGTGTATTGTGAGTTGAAAATTAGGGTGTATTATTGAATGATTATAAGTTAGGAGTTATAAGATGTACATAATGATTATTATATTATGTGTATTGTGAGTTGAAAATTAGGGTGTATTATTGAATGACTATAAGTTATGATTTATTAGATGTACTTAATGATTATTATATTCTGTGTATTGTGAGTTGAAAATTAGGGTGTATTATTGAATGATTATAATTTAGGAGTTATAATGTGTATAAGATTTATTGTATTGGGCAATGTTGATATATTGTACTTGGCACTTATAAAGGACACATAAGGTGTATTGTGGTATATTTTTTTTTGTATTTTTGCATGATATTTTGAGAGGTTTGGTTCATTATTAAAATATTTATATTGTGAAACCAAAAAGGAGATATGAAGCATTATTTTCAGGTATTCTTGTGCACATATTCTTGAGAGGGTTTTAAGTGAATGTTTTGAAAAGGATTTTTGCTAACCTATTTTTTAAGTGGCAAAAGGAAGGAAATTATTTTGAGACAGGATTTTGAAGGCACATTATCATCAAGGTAGTTTTAGAGGTATGGTGTTTTTTATTCCTTTCTAAAGGTTGATGTTTGTTTGAAGGAAATATTTGTGATATCATATGGTGGAGGTATAAGGATTTATTTTATAAGAATTAGTGATTGATTGAAGTTGAGAGTATTTATGCATTGCTTTGATTAATATTGGAAATATACGAGCTAGGGCTTGAGCAAAAGTTATGCATTATTGTTGAATGACAGTGAAACATATGTGCTAGGGTTTGAAAATAAAGTTGTGCATCATTGATGAATGAAATTAGAAACATATGTGCTAGGGTTTATAACAAAGTTGTGCATCATTGTTGAGTGAAATTGAAGTGAAAGTGCAAGGGCTATAGACCAATATTTATGAAGCAATTTTATGCATTATTGTAATTGATATTGAGAGTAAATTTACAAGGATTAAAGACTAATTTTTTTGAAGCAAACTTGTGTATTGGGTTGATTGGTTTTGGAAGTACATAATAAGGTCAATTATCAAGTATTAGACTAAAGCTATCTTTTGGAATGCAATAAATATGAGTTATGTGAATGTGAACAACATATTGGGTATTTTTTTTAGTAAATTTCATTTTATTTATATGTTCATGAAGAAAAAGAATTATGGGTAGAATATGTCTGAATTACTTTAGTTAAAGAAAGCATTTTTGGGAAATATATATGCAACTATTTCCATTAAATATTTGGGAATACTTGAGAAAGTTCTATGAGCAACATTGAGACATAATTGAGTAGGTTTTGGTAAGAATATTTGAGAAAGCCTTGTGTGTAGGCTTGAAGTAGACTTGAGTAGATTTTGGTGAGCAGATTTGAACAAGCCTCGTGTAGGCTTGGAGTAGATTTGAGCAAGCCTTTTGAGAAGGCTTGGAGTATATTTGAGTATTTTGGTGAGTAGATTTAAGGAAGCCTTGTGTATGGGCTTGAAGTAGATTTAAGAGGATTTTGGTGAGTAGATTTAAGAAAGCCTTGTGTGTAGGCTTGAGGAAAATTTGAGAAAATTTTGGTAAGCAGATTTGAGCAAATCTTGTAAGAAGGCTTGGAGTATATTTTAGTATTTTGGTGAGTAGATTTGAGAAAGCCTTGTGTGTAGGCTTGAAGAAAATTTGAGCATAGGTAACTGGTGTCTCCTTGGATAGAGATCCATGAACCAGAGTAGAGAGGATTGGTGTCTCTTGTGGATGGAGGTCCATGAACTAGAGTAGGGGGGATTGGTGTCTCCTATGGATAGAGGTCCACTAACCATAGTAGATGGGATTAGTGTCTCCTGTGTATAGAGGTCCATGAAGTATAGCAAATGGGATTAATATATCCTATGGATAGAGGTATATGAACCAAAGTAGATGGGAATGGTGTCTCCTATTAATAGATATCCACGAACAAGAGTAGATGGGATTGGTGTCTTCTATGGATAGAGGTCCACGAACTAGAGCAAAGGGGATTGGTGTCTCCTGTGGATGGAGGCCCATGAACTATAGCAAATGGGATTGGTGTCCTATGGATAGAGGTCCACAAAATTTGAATCTAAGGGGATTGGTGTATCCTATGGAGTGGTGTCCTCAAAAGAAGTAGAGGGAATTGGTGTCTCCTATGGAGTGGTGTCCACGAACTTGAGCATAGGGTATCAATATATTCTTTGGGTTGGTGCCCATAAAAATTGTAATAGGGAATTTTTTCCCAAGAGATTTGTTGAGAAAATTTATAATAAATATTTTCTTCGTGGACGTAGCCCACATTGGGTGAACCAAGTTAAATCTATGTCTATTTTGTATGTGATGATTTGTGCATTGTTTCATTATTGCAATTGATAATATTGGATGATACTACTTTGGAAAAAAAAGTAAAATTTTAATCTTATATTGTTCACCCTTCTCTCAGTATAAGCTTGTTTTCTTCAATTGGTATCAGAGTGGGTTCCTTCATGAAAGCCTAACAACTTGAAGGAAGATCTTACAGGAATACACATGGCTCATAAGAAAGGGTTTTCATCAAATAAGACTCCATTGTTTGGTGGGACTAAATATGTTTTCTAGAGTGTAAGGATGCAGAATTATTTGATGGAAAATGGATATGATACATGGAAATCTATTGAAAATAGATTCACACCATCTACAACTCCTCATACAGATGCAAGTGGTAAGAAACCATATGAATATAATGCCAAGGCAATTAATGTAATTTTGAGTGGGTTATGTGAATCAGAGTTTGTAAAGGTAATAAAATGTACTTCAGTAAAATAAATATGGGATAAGTTACAGAGAACATATGAAGGAGACGACAAGGTCAAAATAGCAAAACTTCAAACACACAAATAAAATATGATGAAGATATTGCTATGTATCTACTTTGTGTTGATGAGGTTGTCAACACTATTCATGAACTTGGAGAAAATATTGAGGAATCTACTATTGCTCAAAAAATATTTAGGTCACCTCCTATGAGGTATGACGCAAAGGTTTCAACAATAGAAGAGATGAAGGATCTCAAAACTTTAAGCATGGATGAGTTACATGGAATTCTCATAGCCTATGAGATGAAGACATAAAAAGAACAAACATACAAAAGAGAGACAATATTCAAATATTCAATGAAGGAAAATAATAAAGAAGAAGAATCAAGTAATGAATCAAGTAGTGAAGAAGAGGCTAACTTTGTGAGAAGAAACAAGAAGGGTCCAAGAAAATACAAAAGTATATAGACTGTGAAATGTTTTACTTGTCATAACATTGGTCACTATGCAGCTAATTATCCAAAACAAATAGAGGTAGCAAGAGTGAAGAAGAAAAGTATTACAATAAAAATAAGGAAATAAAGCTTTATTATGAAAATAAAAAAGGGCATGGTCAAGGAAAGCATGAGAAGAATATTTTTCAAAGGTACAAAAGAGTTTTTATGCTAAAGAAGAAAGCAGTACTTCTAGTGAAAGTGATGAAAGCTTCTCCAATAGTGAAAAGGAGGAAATCCTATTTTTAGCCATAGAAGAGAATGAAGATGCTCCCATTATCAAAGACCTAGAAAAAGAGAAAGATTCTGAAAATAAAGAAGAAACCATAGTTAACATAGAAGAGGAACTTATTACTGCTCATGGAGAATTGAAAAGGGTTAGAAATAAGAATTTAGAATTGAAGGCTCAAGTTCAAGAGGATGAGGAAACAAAGACAAAGCTCCTACGAGATCTCATAGACTTAAAAGTGAAGGTTGAAGAGGTAAAGAAATCTGAAGAAGGTATGGCTGAACAGTTGAAGGTAGAAAAACTAAAATATGAAATATTAGAACATGAAGTTGTCATTCTAAGGAAGGGACTTGAAAATTTTAATAATAATATATATTAGTTTAGGAAAAGCTAAAAATATTTGGATGATATTATCAAAACACAAATATCTCCATTTATGAATACTGGACTTGACTTTGAGGAAAATAAAAATGTACAAGAAGAGTAGCAAAGCTCAAAAGAAATATAAGTATAAAATAAGGTATTTGAAGAAGAGCCTAAGACCTATACTTATAAGTTGAGAAGTGGTAGAATCAAAGAGGAAGAAAACAATGAATAATAAAGGAATAGGAACTATTGCAAGAAAATCAAAGAAATAAACATGAGATCAAGGCAAGATAATTATCTCTTCCAAGGTTATTGTTTTTCATGTAATAATTTTGGTCATAAAGCTATACCTTTTAGGGTTCATGATAAAAATGATTATGGCTTCAACAATAGAAATTTTAAGTCACTTGTACTTTCCAAAGACTATAACATCATGTGTTTCAATTGCAATAGTTTTGGTCATAAAGCTATACATTACAGGGTTTATGGTAAGAATGATCATAGCTTAACCAATAATTCATTTGCACCTTTCAAAAACTACAACATCAGGTGTTATAATTGTAATTTATTCTAGGCATAAAGATAAATGGTATAGAATAGAATTTCTAAAACTTCCAAGGACAAGCAAGAAAAAAAATGCTCAAAAGGTTCAAAAAGGTATGACTTCAAAAGTATGGAAAAAGAAAATTGAGAAATAAGAAGAGCACACTAATTTGGGAGTTTCACTCCCATCCCAAAATTTATCACCTCAAGTAAAGGAAGTGGTGAGGGGGTTGTGCTAAGTATTTTATATTTTTTAGCCCCAAGGAGCCCTTTTCCATTGATGCCAAAGGGGGAGAGAAATCAGTGAGGGAGAGCAGCCTATCAAGGGGAGAATATTTTGAGGAGGAGCAGTTTGGGAATCTAGTTGCAGTAAAAGATTTTTTTTGAAAGGGTTGTCATCAGTGAAAAAGGGGGAGATTTTTGGAAATATTGAGCATATTAAGTTGTCATTGATGTCAAAGAGAGCATGGAATTCAAGGTAGAAATATTCTTCTAAGGTTGGACAGTTATGCAAGGCAAGGAATATCTCAAAGCAAAGAAAATTGGTAAAAACCAAAGGTTTACAAAATTTATTTTAAATATTATAAAGAAGGACAAAGAGGTTTAAGAATGGGACAAAGGTTAAAAATAAAGTAAGGTTTAAATGTTAATGAGAAGGCAAAGGTTTAAAAATGAATTCCAACTAATAATATTATAATATTCTTTAATATTATAAAAAAGGTTTCAAAAAGATTTATATTATAATATTTATTTTAAATATTATAACCCAACCCAAGGGCGCAAAACATTTCATTTAAAATAAAAGGGTTAAATTTGTGCTGACGTTTGAAGATCATGTGAAGCATATATATACATCTTGTTTATTTCCATATTGGTAAGTAATAGGAATCAAGCTTTATTTTGATATAATTCGTGGTGATTATTATGAACGACAGTGAAAAAGATTTCAAAAAAAAATTAAAAGGTGTGCGAAGTAATCAAAGATCAAATTTTTGCATGCACCTGGATAGTTCCACCTGCTGGGGTAGCGCAGTTGGCTATGTGGCTTGCGTGAGCACTGACGAGAAAAATATTGTAGGTTCAAAACCCTTGGATATCGTTTTGTGTGTTGAGTTTTTTGGATTGCATGATGAGAACAAAGATATATTTGGTGGGTGCTCCTTTTATTTCCAACTATCATGGTAGCACAGTTGGTCAGGGCGCTCGTGATAGCACTGTATTGGAGAGGTCCATAGGTCAAAACTCGTCAGGTGTGTTTTACTTGGATTTTGATGGTAGTTGATTATTTTTGGGAAATGCAGTAAGGTTGCTTGGTGTTGATGGTATTTAATGATATTTGAAGTGCACCAATGCCTTGAGAAATGTAAGGAAATTATTTTTTTGATTTTATGTTAGGAGTTATAAGGTTTACTTAATGATTATTATATTTTATGTATTGTGAGTTGAAAATTAGGGTGTATTGTTGAATGATTATAAGTTAGGAGTTATAAGGTGTACTTAATGATTATTATATTATGTGTATTGTGAGTTGAAAATTAGGGTGTATTGTTGAATGATTATAAGTTAGGAGTTATAAGGTGTATAATATTTATTGTATTTGGCAATGTTGATATATTGTACTTGGCACTTTAGAAAGGACACATAAGGTGTATTGTGGTCTTTTTGTTGATTGTATTTTTGCATGATATTTTGAGAGGTTTGGTTCATTATTAAAAGCTTTATATTATGAAACCAAAAATGAGTTATGAAGCATTATTTTTAGGTATTCTTGTGCACATCTTCTTGAGAGGGTTTTATGTGAATGTTTTGAAAAGGGATTTTGCTAACCTATTTTTGAAGTGGCAAAAGGAACAAAAAATTTTTGAGATAGGTTTTCTAAGGTACATCATCATCAAGGTAGTTTTATATGTATGGTGTTTATTATTCCTTTCTAAAGTTTGATGTTTGTTTGAAGGAAATATTTGTGATATCATATGGTGGAGGTATAAGGATTGATTTGATGAGCATTAGTGATTGATTGAAGTTAAGAGTATTTGTGCATTTATTTTATTAAGATTAGAAATTTATGAGCTAGGTCTTGAGAACAAAGTTCTATATTATTGTTGAATGAAATTGAAACATATGTGCTAGAGTTTGAGAATAAAGTTATGCATCATTCATGAAAGAAATTGGAAACACATGTGCTAGAGTTTGAGAACAAAGTTGCGCATCATTGTTGAGTGAAATTGAAGTGAAAGTGCAAGGGCTATAGACCAATATTTGTAAATCAAGTTTATGCATTGTTCTGATTGATATTGAGAGAAAATTTGCAAGGATTAAAGACTAGTTTTTGTGAAGAAAACTTGTGCATTGGTTTGATTGGTTTTGGAAGTACATAAGAAGGTCAATTATCAAGTGCTAGACTAAAGCTATCTTTTGGAATGCAATAAATGTGAGACATGTGAATGTGAAGAACATATTGGGCATTTGTTTTAGTGCATATCATTTTATTTATATGTTCATGAAGAAAAATAATTTTGGGTAGAATATGTCTGAATTACTTTAGTAAAAAAAATTGTTTTTTAGAAAGATATATGTAATTGTTTCTATTAAATATTTTGAAATGCTTAAGAAAGTTCTATGAGCAACATTGAGATAGATTTGAGCAGGTTTTGGTAAGAATATTTGAGCAAGCCTTATGTGTATACTTGAAGCAGATTTGAGCAGATTTTGGCGAGTAGATTTGAACAAGCCTTATGGAGGCTTGGAGCATATTTGAGCAAGCCTTGTGAGAAGGCTTGGTGATAATATTTGAGCAAGCCTTGTGTGTAGGATTGAAGCAGATTTGAGCAAATTTTGGTGAGCATATTTGAGAAATCCTTGTGTGTAGGTGTCTCCTGTGGATAGAGGTCCATGAACCGAAGAAAATGGGAATGGTGTCTCCTATAGATATAGGTAAGTGAACTAGGGCAAATGGGATTGGTGCCTCCTATGGATAGAGGTCCATAAAAACTAAAGCATAGGGTATTTGTGTCCACAAAACTTGAAGCAGAGGGAATTGGTGTCTCCTATGAAGTGGTGTCCACGAACTTGAGCATAGGGGATTGATATCTCCTTTGGGTTGGTGCCCATAAATATTGTAATATGGAATTGGTTCCCAAGATATTTTTTGAGAAAATTTACAAGAAATATTTTCGCTATGGACATAGCCCACATTGGGTGAACCACGTTATATCTATGCCTCTTTTGTGTTTGATGATTTGTGCATTGTTTCATTATTACAATTGATAATATTGGATGATCCTACTTTAGAAAGAAAATTAAAATTTTGATCTTATATTGTTCAATCCCCCTATAAATATAAGCTTGTGTTCTTCACACCATTTATCAACAAACAACAAACATAATGCAAAAACAAGGCACACAAAATTATGCAATTTATTCCTGATTCTCCTACATAAAATGTAATGTGTGAGCTTTCATGTACTCACAGGCCAAATCATATCCTCCCATTTTACCTTTTTTGTTGACCAACTCTATTCGTAGAAGGCACATACTTGGTCCTGCAAGCACAATGACTATCAACAGTACCACATTCTATAGGAAAAGGTAAATATGTTCCAATAATTTATCTATATTCCATGGTCGTGCGAGGAGGGTTATTACATCCTCCCCCACTAGAAACAAATACAGTCCCTATGTTTCACTACATGGTTAAACCAATCAAATATATTCATATACATGCAATAATAATCATGTCATTTCATTGTTCATACATCATTCACTATATCAAAAATCATCATTGAATCATAAATCATTCAATATTGGTAACTTAATATTTCCACATGGTTTTTTATATTGCACTCAACATTATATCTATGCATAAATCAAAACACGTGCCAAAATCTACTCTGCTAAGTAGCCCAAACACTTATACACACATATGTTTACATATACATCATCAAACCATATATAAATATTTTAAATTATTCAAGTCTACTCAAAAATATAAGGAAACTGCTACTGTATATCTTCCATGTGGTATTTCTATCTGAGTAATTGTCCCATTGGACCCAACATTACTCTATGTTCCTATTTCGCAGGTTCTTGGTCCTAAAACCAAGTATACGAACTGATCAAACTTCAATTTTAGTAGATCAGACATTTGCAAATTGGAGGCATACTAAATGTGAGTGGGATCAGAAATATACTTCCTAAGGAGGGACACATGGAAGACATTATAGATTTTGGATAACCTTGGTGGTGGATCAAGTTTGTATGCAATGAGGCTTATCTTATAAATAATTTCATATGGACCAACATATCTTGGGTAAATTTTGGATGATTTTATAGAATTTTTAGTAGGTTTCACCCTTAAGAACACTTTGTCTCCCATAGATTATTACCTCAATGTTTTTTTGAGGTCCAAATAGATCCTTTGGTGATTTACAACCACCTTCAGCTCTTCCTTAATTCTTTTTAATTGATATTCCATTTCTTTTATATTTTTTGGTACGATCACTACCCAATATTTTAGATTATCCCATGACAAGGGAGTCCTGCATCTTCTTCCATATAGGGCTTCAAAAGATGCCATGCCTAGTGATGCATGATAGCTATTATTATATACAAACTCAACTAGATATAAGTAATCTTCCCATTTAGTATGTTTATCCATACAATACATTCTCAACATATCTTCTAAAACCTAATTCACCCTCTTAGTATATCCATCTATCTTAGGGTGTTAGGCTGAACTGATATTTAGTTTAGTAATCAATGCTTCATGCAAAGCCTAACAAAATTTGGAAGTGAAGAAAGAATCCCTATAAGATATTATAACTTTAGGAAATCTATGTAATCACACTATCTCTCTAGAAAATTTACATGCCATAGCAGGTGCATCATCCTACACATTCGTAGGTATAAAGTGTGCAACCTTGGCTAACTTATCCACAACTACTAGGATTGCATCATGCTTAAACCTTATTTTAGGTAACCCAATTGTAAAATCCATTGACACCACCTATCATTTATTTGGAGGTATGATGTGTGGGTATAAATATCTTTTTGGGTGCAAATGCTCCACTTTCACTTTTTGGCACTCTAAGCACCTAGCCACATAATCATTGATATATTTTTTCATACCTGGCCAATAGTAGATCTTTCTCAAACTTTCACATATTTTTACCCCTCTAGGATGCACCCAATAAGGAGTGTTATGTGCCTCCTTAAGGATTGTTTTCCTTAATCCACATATATTAGGAACAACCAATATGTTCTTATAATACAACAAGCCATCTTTATATTAAAACTTGTATCTTTTCCAAGTTTTTGCTCAACTTGAGCATTACATGATTGTCACAATTCATGTTTTTGTTGCAATTTTTTAATTTGATCTGTCAAATCATAATGATATCTCATCATTACAAAAATACACTCTCTCCTACTCAAAGCATCAACAATATTATTCTCTATATCCTTCAGGTACTCTATACCAAATCGTACTCAGCTAGAAACTCCATCCAACGTCGTTGTCTAGGTTTAAACAAGGATTAAGTAAATATGTATCTTAAAATTTGGTGATCTATCTTAAGTTCAATTAGTTTTCCAAGAAAATAGTGCTTATAGACCTTAATAGCATGCACAACTACTGCTAAATCCAAATCATGAGTGGTATAGTTTACCTTATATCTCTTAAGTTTTCTAAATTCAAAGGTAATGACTTCTTCATATTCGGTTAAAACCCCTCCTAATCCTTCAATTGATGCATTAGTACACACTGTAAACATCTTAGAAGGATCAAATAACTATAGAACTGGTGCAGTCATCAACTTCTCTTTTAGTGTTTTATCCACTTAAAAGCCTTTCCTTTTCTTTGAATTTTTCGGATAGGTTGTGCGAATTTTGAAAAATATTTATCAAACCATTTGTAATAGCATGTTAGCCTTATAAAACTATGCACTCCATTACATTTATAGGTGTAGGCCAATCAATAATTGCTTCAATGTTCTTGGGATCTACAAAAAATCCCTCAACTAAAACTATGTGTCCCAAATATTGTACCTAAGAAGTGTAAAATTCACACTTTGGTAGCTTACCATATAGATGATTCCTCCTAAGAATATCAAGCACAATTATTATATGTTGATCAAAGTGATCATCTATTCTAGGTAACAAGTACCTACTTTTTATGGTAGTCTTATTTTACATCCAGTTTTCAATGCACATTCTCAAGGTTTCATCTCTCTTTTTAACAAACAAAATAGGAGCTCCCCATGGTGACACACTAGGCTTAATTAGCCCTTTCTCAAAAAAATCTCAAAGTTGTATCTTAAGAACACAAGCTTATACTAAGAGGGGGTGAACAGTATAAGATCAAAATTTTACTTTTATTTCCAAAGCAGTATCATCTAATATTATCAATTACAATAATGAAATAATGCACAAATACTCACACACAAAAGAGACACATATTTAACGTGGTTCGCCTAATGTGGACTACGTTTGTGGAGAAAAAATTTCTTATAAATTTTCACAACAAATCTCTTGGGAACCAATTCCCTATTACAATTTTTATGGTAACCAACCCAATGGAGACATCGATCCCCTATGCTTAAGTTTGTAAATACCACTCCACAGGAAACACCAATCCCCTCTACTTTGGTTTTGTGGACACCAATCCCCTATGCTTATGGTTTTGTGGACACCACTCCATAGGAGACACCAATCCCATCTGCTTCCAGTTTTATGGACAACACTCCATAGGAGACACTAATTCCCTCTACTTTTGGTTTTTTGGACACCACTGCATAGGAGACACCAATCCCCTCCACTTCTGGTTTTGTTGACACCACTCCACAGGAGACACAAATACCCTCTACTTATATTTTTGTGGAAACCTATCCATAGGAGACACCAATCCCATTTTATTTGGTTCATAAGTTTATATCCACATGAGACACCAATCCCCTTTGCTCTGGTTCGTGGACCTCTATCCATATGAGACACCAATTTCCTTTGCTCTAGTTCATGGACCTCTATCCACAAGAGACACCAATCCCATATGCTCCAATTCATGGACCTCTATCCATATGAGACACTAATTCCCTTTTATTTGGTTTATGGGCCTCTATCCATAGGAGATACCAATCCCCTTTGCTCTCATTCATGGACCTCTATGCATAGGAGACACCAATCCCCTCTACTATAGTTCATGGACCTCTATCCACAGGAGATGTCAATCCCCTCTACTCTGGTTCATGGACCTCTATCCACAGGATACACTAGTCCCATTTGCTCAAATTTTCTTCAAGCCTACACACAAGGATTGCTCAAATATTCTCACCAAACTACTCAAATCTGCTCCAAGCCTTCTCACAAGACTTGCTCAAATTTGCTTACCAAAATTTGCTCAAATTTACTTCAATCCTACACACAAGGCTTGCTCAAATTTGCTCATCAAAATATGATCAAACTACTTCAAGCCTACACACAAGGCTTGCTCAAATCTTCTCAATAAACTACTCAAATTTACTCCAAGCCTTCTCACAAGGCTTGTTCAATTCTCATATCCACTCTAAGCATTATCACCCTTGTCTCAAGACTAAAAAATATGAATTCTCTTTTCCCTAATGGCATATTTAACTGTTCCCTTCTAAGAAATCACCCTTTCCAAAATAAATCAATTGAGCTTATGGTATGCACATTCAACAAGCATTCTAGTGGTATCCAAACATTACCAATTTTTCTACTCTATCTCTCATTCATATGTTCTCTCTAAATTAAGAAATTTTCTATAGCATTTGGTAAGTGAATCAAGGTATAAGGAACTGGGTCAAGCCCATATCCATTTTTTTGCTACCTTTAAGGAAGAGTTCTTAGCTAAGAAGATGATTTTCTGCTAGGATTTGGTTGTAATATTCCTTCTATATCTTATTCCTCTCTCAAATTTGCTTCTTATTTTTTGCAGTTTACTTATTTTCTTTCTAGCCACTTATTATTGTGTTCTAAAACTACTAACATTCATTTATCTTTATCTTATTACTTAATAGTGTCTCATTCCTCTAACATATTTTGCAAATATTTTGCATGCATTAATCATTTTGCCTTTGTCACATTTTCTTAGAATCATAATCATACTTGCTTATTTCACTTTATCTTGCTTTATAGTACCTTTGTAGTTATTATTCACTTACTTGTAGTTGTTTCATGCTCATTTTGTGATATTCGATGGCTATTTGCAAGCATTACTTTCCAGCTTTCATCTTACATACTTCGAATCTCTAACATATATGTTCTATAGTTATTGGTACACATTATAATTACCTTTTATCAACTTTTATTATAGTTATTTATTTATTTATAGATATTTATAGAATTTAGCCCTTGGTTTTTTAATCTCCTTAGCCTCTATTTGTAGGGTTTTGTAGACATTACCTTCTTAGTCTTAAAATTATATAATATATTATGCTCCTCAAATATTTTATAACTATTAGACATCATATTGTAAAGTTTTTTGTAACCCTTTTAGCACTAAAGCACCTCCAATTAGGGTTTGAATTACATTTTGAATAATATCATTCAATCTAAGTTAGATATGCATCAATTTATATCCCTAAAAAATCTATTTTCAAGTTGCAAACATAGAAACTTTCACATTTCTAAAAACCCAGTGCTTCAATGATTTTACACATCTATCTAGAAGTAGATTTGTTTAGTTTTGGAATCCCTCTATTTTACTGATAGTATAATTTCTACTAATGTTCTCTTTATAACTATGCTTTTCTAGTAAAATTTAAACTAATTTTATTATTAAGGAATGTTAGGATTTTCTTTGAATTTGTTATTTTAAATTCATTTAGGAAAGAAATTGAAAGAGAATTTAGTTGCATCTAGTCTATCTCATATGCTTGCATCATTTTTTGTTTACCATTAAAATAAAATAACTATTTATTTTCTCATAAAAATTGAAATCAAAAGGCATATATCATATGTCTATTGTTTGTTGCACATTTGTATTCTTGAATCCTCATATCATTCAACATATTTTATAGTGGTATTGTTTAGGAGTTATTAAGGCTAGATTATTTGATAAATTTACACATAAAACATTCACTTGAATATGTACATATATATGTGAGGTGGACCAACCCATGTGATTCTAGATATCCTTTGGAAAGGGATCTAGGGTCTTAGCCCACACATATCCCACCATATATAATTTTTTATTGATATTATCAACTCTTTTGCATCAACTTTATTTAACATATATATGGTACTAAGAAATTAGTGAAGGAATTCCTATGTATGATTCCTAAAAAGAGCAACAATAGATATAGTTGAAAGATAAAGAGATACCTTCTAGAATAAGAATAACTATTATTGTTACTAGTGGAGAGAATGCTACAAACATCATAGAAAGGATGAAGGATGTATTTGATTTAATAAAAACCAT
Source organism: Wollemia nobilis (assembly GCA_028583015.1). NCBI lineage: Eukaryota > Viridiplantae > Streptophyta > Pinopsida > Araucariales > Araucariaceae > Wollemia > Wollemia nobilis. The sequence continues at coordinate 1,749,058 of JAQPPZ010017255.1, forward strand.
GTATTCGAGACAAAATATTATTGATAAATATAGGATAAAAGAATTTATGCATAAAGAAAATTCAATTAATGTATATGAGGAATAATAAGATGGATAATTATATAAATAAAAATAATAACAACATGACAATGAGGAGGAGGATTAATTTTTGAAATCCACTTTTAGGTTAGAAGAAGCCCTATAATGGATGTATATGTTTTTCTAAATATTTTAAATCTATAGGATTTTATTGACTAAATTATCAAAATTGAAGAATATTTTGAATTTGATGATGTAAAAACCTAATAATGGTAAATGTATCTCATACAAAGTTCAAGATACATACATTTCTATTATGGAAGGGGGTGCAAATTGAGAGAAATAGAAGAGGGGAAAAAATATTACAATATGACACAAAATAGTTATCAAATTTAACGATGATCTTATATATATAGATTATCAATAGAATTTATTTAGAACGATAAAAAACTAATTCAAAAGGAGCTATGTGTTAAGGATAACATTAAATAATTCTACAAGGTTATAATTAAATTAGGTCACAATTAAGATGATCAAGAGAAAATGACCAAAGGGCTCAAATGTCTTATTTTAATTATGTATAAGCTTGCTCTTCAAAAGAAGGCTCAAAGAGCCATCCTTCCTCTAGATTCTACTACATAACTTGCTTCTACTGAGCTTCCCTTTGCTTTGACCACAAATCAAGGAACCCTTTAAAGGATTCTATGAATGATAATTTTGATAAATAATCTATCGATAATTCCAAGATATAAAAAATGCTTACCCTTAGGTCATATACTAACACTTCATCTTTTGGTAAAGAGGATTCTCATCGTTGTTGGTCCATAGGCTTGGCTTCTAGAGGTAAGTGCAAATATCTTATCATCAATACTAATAAGGATACCCTTCAAGAGTCATGAATTGTAAGAAGATAAAGTCTTAGGATGATCATGATACCCTCAATTATGGTGAATCCCGTAGTAGGCCTTCAACTTGGTCCTAAATGGGAGTTGCTAATCATGATAATTTGTCAAATCTAGATATTCTCTTGATTTCTATTGTATCCAAACTTTAAAAAGCAACAAAAGTGTTAAGATCCATCAAGAAGCAAAAAGAGGCTATTACCCAAGTCTTACATGATAATAATAGTGCTAACGATAGTGAAACAAATTTGTTCAAGGCTCATGAGTAGTTGTGGTCATTTGATGATCCTACTTTTTAGGGTTGACATGGGATTCCCTCTTCTTGATTTGCACTCATTTTATTCTATGCTTTCTATTTTATTTCTGGTAAGATGCTCTCTTATCTCGACTGTATCCTCTTTTTGTTTCCTTTGTTTAACTTTTTGTTGAGTTAGTCCCGTTGGTTACTGCCTCCTTTTTGGATTTTTTATAAACCATTTAGTGTCCCTTGTAAAACCCCCTTTCTTTTTATCAATTTAAAAATAAAAATGGCCAAATATATTAATGGATTGATGTTAAACAAGCAATATGAAATCAATGTAGTGGAGTTATGTATAATGAATAAATCATAGCAATATACCTTTAAGGATAAATAAAAACTATATAGAAAGCAACATAAATCCTCAAAATAAATAGAGGAAGAATCAATAGGGGTAGAAACTAATAAGGTAATGGAAGAGGTCAAAATTAATAGGTAAGGGAATTTAGTACCTTTGAAGGACAAAATCAACCATTAAGAGAAAGAATATACTCTTCAAGTGGAATATGAATGTAACAACCCAAAAACTAACTAAAAAGAACTAAGAATTATTTTCTTGAAATAAAAACATAGATAAGAAGGATCCATAAACCCCCTTATGTAGTATGACCATTAGGTTATCCTATGTTTCAATTTTTCCAAACCACCCAAATTTACAGGGATAATATCAAACTCAATACCATATAAAAGTTTGTTTGTGTAGGTATATTATGCATACCACAAATAAGATATCCATATCATCCTTCTTTATGAGCTAACTTATCACCTTCACTATCATTCAGGGTATACGTCCATCTCCATACCATGCACAAGTATATCTGTGTAGGCATTCTACGCATACTACAATTTAAATTATCCATCTCATCTTCACAATGAGCTAACAAAATCTATTTGTAGATAATCAAGTTGGTTCCAATTTGGCATCTCCCTAAGATTTCTTAATATCTTAGGTATTTTCCTATGTTCACCCTAAGAGGTCTTAATCTCTTAGGTCTTTTCCTAAGTTCACCCTAAGAGGTCTTAATATCTTAGGTCTTTTTCTATGTTCTCCCTAAGAGGTCATAATCTCTTAGGTATTTTTCTATGTTCTCCCTAAGAGATCCTAATATCTTAGGTCCTTTTCTATGTTTATTAGAAATACAAGACTAACTTAATTTATTTAATCTAAACAAGAACAATATCTACCAAACATCTAATAAGTGCTTTAAATTAAAACATCAAGAATAAGATAAAACATTAAACAAAGGAATACTAAACATTCATAATTCCTACATATTACATAAATAGTAAAATACATTCCTCATTCCTTCATTACATCATTACATGAATCCAAGTATGGTAAAACCTCCATACTTTAAAATAATAAAGTATTACATTCATGTCCATTTAGGGATTTCTCCCTACAAGTCTAGTCTACTTGAACATAAATAAGTTATTGCAATTATAAAACAAACCAGTGCATTGGTTCCAATTGTTCTCTTTGGTCCTCCTTGTCTTTCCTTCATTCTTTGAGGGTAGTAGGGGATCAAGACAACTCATGGTTCTATGAAAGACATGCATCTACTAGTAACATGAAACCAGTGCATTTATTATTTACTTTGCTATATTTCAAATATATAAATTTAATTAAAGCATTCACTCATCTACTTTTTAGTTGATATCATATGAATATTCTCATTTCCATTCTTATATCTCATTAACTCTAAGAGAGTCATTCAACAATTATAGATAGATCACAAGTCTTTCTTTAATAAAATAATTTCAATGTCGTTATTTCAAATAACTAAGGTCTCATTCCTTAATTAGGAAAATAACTAAGGTCTCAGTTATTTTAATCAAAGTCTCATACCTTTAATTAATAAAATAAACAATAATCCCTTCATTTAAATTAATCATAGTCCCATACCTTTAATTAACCAAATAGAAAATAATACCTTTATTGAAATTAATCAAAGTCCTATCCCATACCTTTAATTAACCAAATAAATAATAATATATTTATTTAAATTAATCAAAGTCACATGCGTTTAATTAACCAAATAAAAAATATTCCCTTTATTTGAATTAATCAAAGCCCCATACATTTAATTAACCAAAATAACAATAATACCTATTATTTAAATCAATCAAAGTTCCATACCTTTAATTAACCAAATAAAAAATAATATGTTTATTTAAATTAGTCAAATTCCTATACTTTTAATTAACCAAATAAAAAATAATCCCTTTATTTAAATTAATCAAAGTCACATACCTTCAATTAACAAAATAAACAATAATCCTTTTATTTATATTAATCAAAGTCCTATACATTTACTTAACCAAATAATAAATAATTAAATATTCCTCTTATTTATTCATTAAAATCTTATAAACACCTTATTTCTCTTATCATTTTCTTTTAAAATGAACTAAAGAATTTTATGTTTATATCATTTTCAAAAATTTGAGTGGACATTTACAAAATTTAAAACCTACTTCAAATTTAGCTAACTCAAACCTTTTTCTAAAGAAAATATTAAAGTGTTAAGTAAAATTTGAAGTATTTATAGGGAGCGTAAGGGAACATAGGGTAATCTAGGGTTAGATTCAAGGATCACCTTGAACTATATGAAACATTAGTTGATTCAATATCGGTGTAGACACCAAAACAGCACCAATCCGATTATGTGACTGCAAACACTGATCGCATTGACACACCTAGCCCCCAGGGCAGCCCTCAGAGGTTAAACAGTGGTCCTAACCACTTTTTACAGCAATTTTGGGAAGTCAGGGATCAATTTGGCACCCTCTAGGCACTTTGCTCAGAATCCGTCTCACCCTGAGATGAATTCAAAATGGGATTCGCCCCACCTAGGGACGAATTCTGAATTCGCTCCTGGGTAGGACGAATTCTAGGTTCAACGGGCAAAAAGAAAAATCTTGACAAGTGGCAGCCAGGGACAGTCCATTAATGCCTCCTGCCTTGCATGCGCGTGTAGGTGGGCAGAGTGAGCGTTAGAGGACTGTCACAAGGGCATTCATGGAAGCCCAAGTCAGGGAGGAGTCTCCTCCCTCTTGGGAAGGCATAGCCGCCATGTGGCACCCCTGCATGCCCATCCAAAAGAGACCCCTTGGGTCTATAAAATGGTGAACTTTCTCACCCAAAAAGAGAGAGGTGGGAAGCATTTTCAAGCAACGAAGTGCTGCCCAATTGATACCGTGCCTTAACCCTTTGTGATTCATCTCTTCCACATCCTTGATCTCTTTCGCAAGGGAGGTCATTGGGTGGCTATTGGAAGTGTGAATCCGGATCCAAAGACTGACACTTGACCACATTACCCCACCCATTCGACGACAATGCATTATAAGAGATTTTGGGCCCATCCCAAGTGGATTGGTGCCGAAATCAGGTTCCAACGGTGGGCGGCCCGCTCGGGTGCCCCGCACTGCTGCGGGCCTAATCTTCTTTTCTAAGAATGATTGGGAATTCATGGCAGATTGTCCTTTTCATCATTTTTTTACTTAGCATTCCATTTTATGTTGTTTAAATAGCTTGTAATTCTGATTTCACAATGCTTTGATCAATTTTTATCATGTTTTGTCGCTTTTGTTGTTCTCACTAACTTGCAGGTAGCGGCATCAAATTCCCGTTGATGGAGGCCAAATTGGGGAAATCCGACCATCTGGGTCTTCCCAAAATGCCCCCAATTAGCTAACCCCTATGCTTGCAGGTCTTTTGGAGCACCCGAGACGCGACATTTGGGCAGCAGCACTTCGGCATTTTATCACAGGCGAATTCGTCCCACCCAGGGACGAATTACAGTGGAATCCGTCCCACCCAGGGATGAATTCAAATCGGTGGCCAATTTCCTGACTGTTCTGATGGCAATGGCCCTCTGGTAATGTTCCTTTGTCTCTGTCAAATTTGCAGACTGTTTAGGATCCGTTTAGTTATCGTTGTAATCAATTTTTTGCATGCATCCTTCATTATTTTTAGAAAACAAGCATTTCATATTTTGCCACAGGTGCTACTAACGAGTTTGTTGTTTCTTTGAATGTAGGAGGAGCAGCAAGGATCAAGTCTTCATTCACACCAGCGACGGCGACGCTTTGGCCCGTCCATTTTACATGTGGGCACGCGGAAGAGAGATGAATTTCCATTGATGTGACCAAGAGACAAGTTTGATGCTCCTCTCCCCTAAAAAGGGAGGAAGCGGATTGTAACCAGATTTGAAACATATTAATAAAAGAAGAGGGTTGTTTCATTCCATTTGGGTTCCAATTTGTTTATGCTTTCTCCATTTTACGCATTTCTAATTTGTAGCATCAAGTTTAGTTTCATTCTTGCATCGTGTTTGGAGTTTTCCCTTTTTGTTTTTGGAATCTCGTGCTTTCAGTGGCGATCATGGTGGGACCCTATCCCCTAATTTTTGAGATCAAGAAACTGATCAAAATTTGTGTTTTTGTGCTTACAGGTACCATTTTTTGAATTCTGACTGTTATTCGTCCCTGCCTGTGTCGAATACAGTACTGTAATTCGTCTGACCCTGAGACGAATTCTAATTCATCTCAGATAGGGACGAATTCTGTTATGTTATTCGTCTGACCTAGAGACGAATTTCAGTCTATGCAGTTTCAGAGCCGAGAGTCAGAAAACATCCTTTTGGGCAGAGAAGAGGTAGGGGTTTTTAACAAGCTTCTGTCAAATTTTTGTTTTCTATTTTCTGATTTTCAATTTTTGTATGGCTTAGGGAAAGTTTCCTTTTGTTTGCCTATTTCATTTTTGCAAATTAAAATAAACCACACACACATCATGCAACATTTTTAAACCAAGGAGCTGGTCGTAAGACCCCAGCCCTTGATCAAGACCAACGGTGGGTTCATCACCACCTTGGCTTGATTTTTGCATCCATTTACCTCGATTGTCACTGTTGCTCGACGTAAATCCTGACGAAAGCTGACCGAGTGTCGCTGGGGTGATTCCCAGCGTGCAAGGATAAGTCTTCTATGGTAGGTGTCATAAACAGGACAATCCCCCTTCCATACAACCTACGTTCCATGTACCATCTGCTCTCACGTACCTATAGTCTCCCTCTCGTAAGGGCGGGTATATAGAGAGGTTGGTATATCGGCCTGGCATGGTATATCGAAGGGGCGACCATTTATGGGAGTCATATGAGCCTTCATTATGCATTTAAACATTCTTCAAAACTTTCAAAAACAAAAACAAAATCATCAAAACGCACTAAAACCAGTCTAGGACACACCATTAATCTTTAAAAGAGATAATCACCGTTTGTGTATGTGTGTGTTCATTTCTGCTTAGTGTAACAAAAAAAAAATCATAAAAGAGATAAAATCTACATAGCTTGTAGGAAAGCACCACCATGGTGTACACACGTAGCCAAGCCCAATCAAGGGCGAAAGCTGCGGAAAGTGTACAAGGGGGGGACAGCCCGCCTCTGCTATAGTCCTAAGGACTTAGTTATACCACCTTGGCGGTCTAACCCGCAAGAGAGTCCGCATCAGTCTAGGTCAAGATGGAATTATAGGGACACCCCATTGGGGGACACGCCCATCCGTCATAGCCCCTTTCGGGAAGAGGCCTTACATGTGGCACTCAACGTAGATACAAGGCCTCCCTTAGAAGCTCGATACGAGTGGCCACCATGCGATGAAGCGCTGGAACGATGGAGGGTCCATGAGGAGAGGCTTCAAGATAATATCATCCCTTCATTACCTCCTCTCATTGTCAGAAACAATAGGACAAATCCGGAGCACAAGGCTCCTCTGACAGGGCGAGCCAACTCCGCCCGCCCCTTTCACACTTATGAAAGGGAGAATGAGGAAGACCCTTATCTTCCTCGAGAGCAATATACAACATGGGAGCAATGCACCTCCGCACCTGCTATGTACCAAAACCATCCTTCGAGGCCAGAGCCTCGAATAAATGCCACCAACCTCGATAGGGGGAAGCGACCCATAGAGATCTCGGATCACCGTGACCGAGATAAGTGCATGGGAGAGGCATCTAGGCCTCCGAGACTCAAGATGGTGGAACAGATCGACCTGGTAGTCGCTAGACATGCCGCCCGCCAAGCGCAGATTACGCAGCTTGAGCAAGATCAACAGCAAGTAGAGCATTTATATCGCCTCAGTAAAGAGCGCTTTAGGTGCCAAACAGATGAGCTATTGAATAACACTATGCCGGAGAGGGTTTCGACCCCTCGCACCCAAAGGGCAGAACCATATGAGAGGCGTAACCCCTTGGTACAAGACAGGTCCCCGCGACCTAACCAAGCGCTGCCTCCAAGACCTCTTAGACCGAAATGGGAGGCCACTCCCCGGAATAATGATGGGTTCCCTCCGTGGGGACCCACTCATGGTCGTAGGTCTCGCCCAGAGACTCCTCAAGAAGCATACGAGGAGTATGAACAAGAAGAAGAGCGGGCTGAAATGCCCTATCTAGGCGGAGGGGTTGTTATCCGACCACCTCTCCATAGGCCTCAAGTCTACCACAACCCACAACGGGAGAATATTAGAGAGGACGAGATTAAGTCCTCTGATGCATACAAAGCGCTGTTAGAGCATTTGGAGTCTATGGAAACCAAAGCTGCTGGGCCCCAAAAGCCCACGTTACGTCAACTCCGTAGTCATCCGGTGCATCCGTCCGTGCCTGCACCTCCTTATCCTGAGCACTTTAAGTTGCCCTAGCTGGCACTCTTTAAAGGTGAGGAGGATGCCCAAGAGCATGTGACGAGGTTCCTGAGCCAATGCTTTGGCATTCAGGACAATGATGCTCTATTGTTGAGGACCTTTATAACCACATTCGCAGGCCCTGCCTCGGATTGGTTCACCCAATTGCCGAAGCACAGCATCAGCAACTTGGATCAGTTAGTGGATGCGTTCCTCGAACGCTTCACCTTCAACACCAAGAAGAAGGCGTCACTAAGTGATTTGGCCAGCCTCAGGCAATATGAGGAAGAGACTATGGCGGCCTACGGGAATCGGTGGAGGACTCTGCTTTCCAAGCTACCCTACCTTCCCCCTATGTCCGACCTTACACAAATGTTTTCAAGAAGTTGTTTAAGATCGATCTCTGTGCTATTGCAGCTGCAGCAATATGCCACCTTAGAAGAGGCTCTGGCGCAAGCCAGAATAATCGAAGAGATCAAGATACAGGATGGCGAGATCGCCAAGCCTAAGAAAAAAGAATGGAACAAAAACACCAAAACCGGGACTACGCAACAAAAACCCACTGCGGTTAACCAAGTTGCTATAAATGTTCCCAAGCCTGCACAAGACATACAACCTCAAAAGGCTAATTATCAGGCAGTGCCCCCTAACAATTATGAAAGAGAAAACCAGAAACAGGGGCAAAATCAGCAGCGTCGCCCTAGGCGACAGTTTACACCCTACACGGAGTCTAGGGACTCCCTATTTGACCGCTTGATGGCGGCAAATTTGATCAACCTCCCAAAAATTCAAACCATAGATCCCAATGCACCGAAGCCTAAGGGGTACCGGGAGGATTTGTATTGTAGATTCCATCGGCGATAGGGACATGACCTTCATGCATGTTGGACATTCAAAGGCTTGATACAAGACTTGATTGACAACAAGACATTGGTTGTAGACAACCCCGTAGCACCGAACAACCAGCAAATGGGAGTTTTCAGAGACCCCTTGCCTGCCCATGAGGCGCAGGCAAAACCCCTCCAAATCAATGAGGTGCAACAGAACTTCCCCATGCAAGGATATGTAGGGATGATCTCCATAGTGACTAGGAACAAGAAATACCCAGGAGCTGCTCCCACAGCAGCCACAAAAGAAGTTCCATCAACGTCACAGTCTCAACAGAACCCTACGCAACTGCCTTCGCCTAGACCCGTGGCCACGATTCGGACTAGACTTACCCAAAGTCTACGGACCACATCGGCTAGGCTCTCCATATATGAGCTAATTCAACAATCAACGCCCCATCGGGAGGCTCTTATGGAGATATTGAAGGCTATCGAGTTGCAGCCCCAAGAACCAAATTCTTTCAACAATTTTGTGGGGCATGTCAAAAGATGCACCGAGCCAGTCATCACTTTTCGGGAAGATGAAGTGAAGTTAGTGGCTGATGACATAGCGGATCCACCCCTGCACGTTATCGCGCGGGTCAACGGGATCCCCTATAAGAGGGTGTTGGTAGACACTGGCTCGTCTAGCAACATCATTACTACAACGGCATTGAAACATTTAAAGCTGTCGGCCTATCATATCACGGCCTCCACATATACACTGCGAGCATTTAACGATGCAATCTGCTCGACAGTCGGCACAATCGTCCTACCCATTCAAGTGGGACAAAAGACAATACCAACATTGTGCCATATTTTGGAAGGTGAGATGGCTTACAACATCTTGTTGGGCCGGCCATGGATAAGGGACATGAAGTGTGTCCCGTCAATAGCACATCAATGCCTGAAGTATACATTTGAAGGGGAAGTACATGTGGTTTCGGTAGACCAAGAACCCTTCAAGTACTGCAATGCAGTGCAGCTGATGTCGTAGTCGACCCTCCCATCAACGCATTTGGATTTCCAGTTGAATCCATCTCGACAGGGTCCGATTTCGTGAGCATCCCCAAAGGTAGATCCACCAAAACCCCTATCAGGTCCATCTTCATCAGTTGGTCCTTCATCAACGATGCCACCTATCATGGCCAAATAGAAGGACAAAGGGAAGAAACCCCTGGAGGAGGCACAACCTCTGGAAGAGGCGCCACAATCAGTCTCCAACATCTCTACCGAAGAGATGCCTAGTACAATGGAAGTGGAAGCTCCTAGCCCACCCCACATGGAGTGGAGTCCGGAAGAGCTTTCGTTCCCTCCCCCTCAGTCGCCAACAATCACTGTTGAAATGGCCAATACGGGCCTGGGGGAGTATCTGGTGCGGAATGTCGTAGCAACGCCCGCACTAGAGTCCATGCAAGACATGGGGAGACCTCGCCTTCCCATTGGTACAATTGTTCCTCTAGGCTACCCGCCAAACCAGACTAACTTTGTGTATGGGGGCCTCGATCATGGCACTGAGCCATACATGTGAGAGGACGAGGATGAAGAGCCTTTCGCAGAGGATGTAAATTATCTGTCCAACCCGGACTTTGCTTTGAGATATCTTGGCCAATGCAATTGGCATGGATACGGGTTAGGCCGGTATGAGCAAGGAGTGCGTGTCCTTTGTCAACCAAGATACCAAATGCCTTATGACAAGTCAGGTGTAGGGTTCAATCACCCCCTGCCCTTAGACATCTTGGTCGACGACATGCAAGGCCTGAAGATAGGCCACAAGGGTGGATTGGCATCAGATCCATATGCCAACCCAAACACAACATACACATTGGGGGATTATCTCCCATGGTCAACAACCACCCTTGGTAACCTCAATCGCCCTACCCCTTTGCTAGAAAGAGGCGAAAGTTTGGGGACCCACTTTCAGGGCGGATATCAACAATGTCAAGAAGGATCTTCGGAGGATGAGTCAGACTATGAGCCAACATCATATGACCCCTTCGACTCAGATAACAATCACTCGCAAGTGATTCCTATGGACGACTATCACGAGGATCTTTTGACAATGTTTCCTCTAGAGGCTCCAGCCGAGCCAGTGATACGTCAAGAGAATCGGGTCCCCCCATGGAGAGTGGCACAACCACAGTGGGGCCAGATAAATTTGCTTGAGCAAGGCGAGCCCTCAATGCCGCAAGCAGTCAGAGCCAATGAAGGAGGTTGGATCTCCGATAGTGATTATGAAGACGAAATAGAAATGGCATACCTTAATCACATGCGATAGATGCAGCATCGGCGTCCCTTGGAGATTAATGACATATTTGATCAGATGGGCATACTGCATGGGCATGAGTGGTACGTAGACCCAGCAGGGTGGGACCAAGTGTTGGATCCGTGGCTCCAAGTTTACGATGAGCACCGTCCACCCCGAGACCCTATAATGACATCAGTGCCGAGGGAAGACCCTGTCTTCCTATCCGCACATAGGGATGATCCATTCATGCCCGTCCCTCTAGAGCCAGATCCAGAGCATAAAGAGCATCCAAGATGTCCGAGTAACTACACCTACGGTAATGGAGACCAAAATCATTCCATCAACATGATCTCCATTGATTTAACCGCCCCCATCCACAATCCGGCCGATCCGGCATAGTCATTGCATCTAGACATAGATGCTATTGACTGGGATCGCGTCAATTCACCTCCATCCCCATCTGAGTACTGGCATTTCGGTGAAATGCTTCATTTTACCCCTGGGCCAACTCAGGATATCTTCCATGCTGAAGAGGAACCTGAGGTTCCCAACGATGATCTTAACTCAGCAAATGATATCCATTTGATCCCAACTCCACACCAGTTGGAGGACGGATCCCACATGTCGGTCGAGGAGACAACTGACGTAGACATCGGCTCAGATCCAATGAATCCACAGATTATCAAGTTGGGGGTAAGTTTATCCCTCGAAGAGCAAGCCGACTACATTGCCCTTCTCAAAGAGAAGAAGGAGGTTTTTGCATGGTCATACAGAGATATGTCGGGGCTAGATCCATAGCTAGTCATGCATAATTTAACGCTTGATCCGACAGTCAAGCCTGTTAAGCAAAAACTATGCAAGATGCACCCAACAGTGGCCTTGATGGTCAAAGATGAATTGCAAAAGCTGTTGGATGCACAGTTTGTCATCTGCGTGGATTATCCACCATGGTTGTCCAACATGGTGCCCATCAAGAAGCCCGACGGGAGGATTCGCATATGCACTAATTTTCGTGATCTCAACAAAGCGAGTCCTAAGGATGATTTTCCCTTGCCTAGCATCGACGCATTGGTAGACGCTACAGCGGGCCACGAAATGCTATCCCTCATGGATGGTTTCTCGGGATACAATCAGATTCGTATCAATCCCGAGGACCAACTAAAAATGGCGTTCACAATGCCTTGGGGGACATTTTGTTACAAGGTCATGCCTTTTGGCCTTAAAAATGCTGGCGCCACCTACCAACGTGCCATGACGTACATCTTCCATGATTACATGCATAAAACTTTGGAAGATTACATGGATGATTTGTTGGCCAAGTCTCTCTTACGCCCAGATCACCTCGGTGACTTGAGCAAGATCCTCGATCGCCTCATGGAGCATAAAGTCAGACTAAATCCCAAGAAGTGCGTCTTTGGCGTCACATCTGGAAAGCTCTTGGGTTTCATTGTCTCCAAACGAGGCATCGAGGTGGACCCCAACAAAGTCAAGGCAATCCTTGAAATGCTTCCCCCAACTACCATCAAGCAGCTCAGAAGTCTGTAGGGTAAGGTCGCGTCGATCAAGCGCTTCATAGCACAGTTATCGGACAAGTGCCGACCCATGAACAAATTATTGCACAAGGGGGTCGCATTTCATTGGGATGACGAGTGCCAGTCAGCCTTTGACGACATCAAACAATACTTGGCTTCGCCGCCAGTATTGGCACCACCTAGACCAGGAGTGTCATTCTACTTATACATCTCAGCCTGCGAGGTGGCATTGGGCGCCATGCTAGCCCAGAAGAATGAACTTCACAAAGAACAGGCTACATACTATCTTAGCCGCACCCTGGTCAGTTATGAACTTAACTATGCATACGTTGAGAAACTCTGCTTGGCGGTGGTGTTTGCTACCAAAAAGCTGTGCCATTACATGCTGAGCAACAAGACGTATGTTGTGTCTAAGGAGAATCCATTGCGATACATGATGAGTCGTACTTATCATAGTAGCCGCACGGCGAAATGGATCATGTTGTTGATGGAATTTGACATAGAGTTTATTGGACAAAAATCTATCAAAGGTCAAGTCATAGCCGATCAACTAGCAGAGGCTCCTATCGAAGACGATCAGCCTCTGGTCATAGAACTACCCGATGATGGGGTCTTCCATGTCTCGAAATCGCTTGATTTTGATGAGCCTGAGTCCCAGGCCGACATAACCCTATTTTTTGATGGTTCTAAATGTGAGCAAGGTGGTGGCATGGGAATAGTATTCTTCACACCGTAGGGCGCTCCAATGCCCTTGTCATTTAAATTAAATTTCCCATGCACCAACAACAATGCAGAGTATGAAGCCTTGCTCATAGGTCTTCAGACAACAATCACCATGAACATTAAACGATTGAACATCTTTGGTGATTCGTTGTTAATCGTCAATCAAGTCAAGGGGATATTCCAATGTAAATGCCCAGTTCTGTAGGCCTATAAAGCCCTTGTGGACAAATTCTTGGCAAAGCTTGAATGGTACGACATCGAGGCACTCCCTCGGTCATCGAATCATTTTGTGGACACTATGGCCTCTTTGGGGTCACTAATCCCGCAAGACCTTTCTGGTGATATGACAACCATTCAAGTCAAAACATTATCGCAATCCATGATGGAGCGTGCAAGCTCTGATGTAACGCCAGGAATCCACATGATCCAGATTGAACCATCCTCGGATCGGTTCTCTCGAATCCATGACTGTTTGAAGCACGCCAACTGGGGGGCCTTGTTCTCCCCTACTCCCCTTAATAGCAACACCACGCTATTCTTACAAGTTCTTTCCCGCTCAGCTTTTGCTAGGGATGAACTTCAAGAGGGATTGGCTGTTCATACCGTCGAGGCTTCTGATCAGCAGGATTGGTATTCACCCCTCAAGGACTACCTCAAGCTAGGTAACCTCCCACTTGGATTGACGCCCATCACAAAATGAGCATTCAAGAGAAAGCGGCAAAGCATGTCTTGTTAGGAGACATTTTGTACCATCGCAGCTATGAAGGGATCCTCCTTCGATGCTTGGACCAGCAAGAGTCCACTTGGGCAATCGCCCAAGCGCACGATGGTACGTGTGGTGGCCACTTCAGTGGTATGGCCATCGCCAAGCGCATTCTTCGCATGGGCTACTATTGGCCATATTTAGAGCGAGATTGTTGCGCATATGTGAGGAAGTGCATGAAGTGTCAACATCATGCCAATTTGACACACGTACCTTCCTAGGCCTTGCAGCCGATCCAATCGGCTTGGCCATTTTTGCAATGGGGCTTAGATCTCATCGAAAAGATCTCCCCTACGTCGTCCGGCCATCATACGTTTATCATAATGGCCACAGAGTACTTCACCAAGTGGGTGGAAGCGGTTTCGCTAACCTCTACGACTGGACCCCGCATTGTGGAGTTCATTTTGCATAACATCATATGTCATTTTGGTATTCCATCCAAGCTAATCTCGGATAATGGGAAGTCATTCAAGAACAAAGATGTGCGTGCTTTGACCACAAAGTACAAAATTCAGCACAGTTTTTTGACACCCTATTATCCGCAGGCAAATGGGCAAGCAGAGGCGTCAAACAAAATGCTAGTTGCTATCCTTAAAAAGACAGTCATAGACAATCATAAGGATTGGCACATTCAGATCCCACTTGCCCTATGGGCTTATCGCACTAGCATTCGGACACCCACTGGGGCAACTCCGTTTTTGCTTGTGTATGGCTCCGAGGCTGTCATGCCTCTTGAGTTGGAAATTCCCTCCCTACGCATATCAATGCAAGAGTTCATCGATGATGACACTGCATGGCAGGCCCGGTTAGACCAGCTTACGTTGCTCGATGAACGACGCGTTAATGCTCTTGAGCATTTACGTATCTATCAAGAGCGGCTGAAGAAAGCATACAACATGAAAGTTCACCTAAGGGACTTTCGGATTGGTGACTTGGTCTTAAAGGAAAACCAACAGAACTCTAGTTTGCCGCCCCATCTCAGGGACAAGTTCACGGCAAATTGGGTAGGTCCATATGTAATTGATAGCAAGATAGGACCCGGGACATACCGGCTAGCTTCTCTTGATGGAGTCAAGGAATTAGAACCCTTGAACATCAGTCATTTGTGACCATTCCATATCTAAAGCAACCAATCCCAAAATGCTCCAAGGATTCCCGCAATCGCTTGGTCAAACCAAAATGCTCCAAGGATTCCCGCAATCACTTGGTCAAACCAAAATGCTCCAAGGATTCCCACAATCACTTGGTCAAACCCAAAATGCTCCAAGGATTCCCGTAATCGCTTGGTCAATCCCAAAATGCTCCAAGGATTCCCGCAATCGCTTGGTCAATACCAAAATGCTCCAAGGATTCCTGCAATCGCTTGGTCAATACCAAAATGCTCCAAGGATTCCCACAATCGCTTGGTCAATCCAAAAAAATAAAAATCAAAAAAAAAAAAAAAAAATAAAATCATCAAAAACAACAAAAACTTGCATCTCATCTCCATGCATAAATCATCACAAAATTAAAAATCTCTTTTACATCTCATTTTCATACTCACCAAGATCAATCCATCAAAAACACAAAAATAATAGCTGCATTAAACATCGCATCCATACATTTGCATATTTGTGGTCATACAGGTCAAGGCACCATAGACTGTCATTACTTGGCAAAATCCATCTTCATTCCATATATCTCCGTTGTATAAACAATCCATCAAAATAAAATGCTATCCATATTTCCGCCATACTATAAATCAGTTGTCTTCTAATGTATCGAGAGTTTTCATCATTCAGGCGTCATTAGCTGTCAAGCCACATACTGTACCAAGTCAAACAGATTTTACACAGGTAGAATTCTACTTGGATCACACCTTGTTATGTAGCATCCCAACACAAATTAAAACATATAACAAAATTCCCAAGTTGTGTGACTGAAAGATGAAACCTGCAAAGCAATCCAGGTCACCATAAGCGAAACGGCTATCTTGCTCATCCCCCTGTGTGAATGACCCCAAGAATGCTGAGAGTTGGCAAAAGGACAAGCATCCTCCCTACCCAATTCCCCAAGAATCCCAAAGTTCTCAAAAGTTGCAAAACATCAAAAATTTGCAAAAGTCAAAACTCCAAAATTTGATATCCCAAAGTGCACACATCAAAAGGCACAAACAACAGTGATTCTCGTCACTCCACATCCTAATCCCTTGCTCAAAAGAAAAACAAATCAAACAAAAATAAACAGTGATTTTTATCACTACAAAAGAGCAAGTATCCCAATACAATTGAAGAAAAGAAGGGAGTTGAACTTGAATCCCTGGAACTCTCAGCATTCCGACAGGTCATGAGGCAAGCCTCAATACCGGTTTGGTTGATAGCCTATCGGTCACTGGTGGTAAACCTCCCGCATGACGATATATCTGTCACATTTACTTGTGTGCAGATCAATGTTTGCATGTGGATGAGCTAGCTTATGGTATCCTAGATTGCACCGCAGATTAATCTGACTAAATACAACAAAGGAGTTAGTGGAGCTAATTAGGTGATCCTCAGTACAGGTTTGGTTGATAGCCTATCTGGCACTGGCGGTATCCTGACAAATACCACATCAAACGAACTCAATTGCACACACAGGGATGTGAAATAACTTGGTCAAAAACAAGTCCGATTCATACCTTGGTCAAAAGTCTTGTGAGATGAAAATACAGTCATGGCTAGACAGTTAAAACATCTGAATCTCAAGAAACCTTAACTACATTCGAAACCAACTTGTCATCCTTCATTCTCCCATTGCAAAAAAAAAAAAAAAAGCCATACAGTTCTGAACAGTCTATGGTGCGACCTCCAAACATCACAAATTCACATCATCCATTCCATTTTCGCATATCACAATAAAATCAAAAACATTTGCATTCATCATAAAATATGCATCCATCAAAATAAATTAACATGCATACATCCATATTCATCAAACCATCATGCATAAAATCAAATCATCACATGTGCATAAACAAAATAAAGCCGATATATATATATATATATATATCATCAAAAATGCCCGCAGGCTACAAAGAGTCGGTCATCTGACCCCGCAAAATCCAAAATCCAAAATCCCAAGCCTAAGGCATCGGCCACCATGATCACGCAAGATCGATGCGACGAGAACTACCCCCGTGGTGTGGGTCCTATGGGACCCCTCAGGGCAACTACTACTAGCCCCCGCATCATGCCTACTACCGCCTCCCTCATCCAATCGCCTGTGACGAGATGATGCTGACTACTCAGTATCACTGCCCCTCGTCCGACATGATGATCCACCTCCAAAAGGCTCAGGTATTCACCCACCAAGGCGGATAATCTCTCCCTCCATCTCTAGCCGATGTCGAACCACTCTGCCTCCCATCGATGATAGTAAGCTAATGCATCATCACGCTATGCCAAAATCCTATCCCTCTCTACTAGCTACGTCCATAAGAGATCCCTCTCCCATGAAGCATCAGTATCCCCCTCCTATCGATGAGAATCACCCATGCACTCTCCGCTTCCAATGAGAGTCTCTCTCCCAAGGCATCTCCCAACTCCTCATCTCCCTTCATAACACCTCCTCAATCGCCTCAAGCTGAACCCCGCCTCCTATCCCCCGACATGATCGCTGCTCGACCTCTGATGCCCGATCTGAAAATCTGCATCTCTGGCTACTCCTCCTCACCAAAGTCCTCTCCCACATCTCCCACCTCCACCATGTCTGCATCCTCCAAAGGAGCTCCCCAATCATCCCCTGGTGCCTCAACACCCTCCCTCCCGCCACTGCCACCTCCATGCCTCCCAATGGCCCCTCTCCCCACCATCACCATAGTACCCACCATTGGTCATACTCTACGGTAGTCCCGACGTCATCCACATTCAAGACATCGATCACCATATCTGAATCCTCACCCAATGGTGCAATGACCGATCGGTCCAGAGTCCTCTCATCCCCCCGTGTCGATAGACCATGGGTTCACCAGGAAACCCCTGGCGCACCCCAAACTATCATGTCACCCGGCTATACGAGAAGAACTCATGCTCGGTCCCGTGCCGCCCAATCAGCCACCGCTCTCTACGTACCCATCGGAGCCACTCTCCAGCCTCCGGCCAAGCTGGACAGTCCCGATAAGGGTGCCAAACCACCTCCCCTGGAGTAAGCCGAGAGAAGGTATCGGCATAGTGCCCTACGACACCTGCCCATCATCGACTCTGTCCCTGCTCCCCGGACCACCGCCACAGAACTGCATAGCCAATCTCCCTATCCTCCATCTCCGCCCGAGTCATCCATGGTAACCCGACTGGCCTCTCCACTGCTATATGCTGCCAAGCCCAACTCTACAATAGATAGCTGCAGCTAATCCCCTTTCGCTATCGATAGCGAACCTCGTACAACTCCCCATAGAGCTATGCCAATAGCGTCTATCCCCATCTCATGATTAGCGGTGCCTCTGTCGGGCACTCTACCAACCGCCAAACCAAATCCAATAGGTTCCATGGGAACCTTGTGCCTGACGAGTCAGGTAACAACATGTTGGAAATGAGGCCCATAAGGAATGCGTGCCTCACTCCCAACACCCCCCTCTCCAGCCACCATCGGACCAAAATCCTGCCAATCTGGCAGTCCACCTCGACCGTCTCCACTAGGCTCTCTACGCCCAGCTCCTCCCCATGCCCGAAGCAGCGTGTCAACACTGTTGTCCGCTGATCTCGCGGTGACGTCCTGATCGGCAATCCATCTATCGAAATCCGTAGAAGCCGATAGATATCCTCCAAAGTCACAATCATCTCCCCTATTGGGAGATGGAAGGTGTTGGTCCGCGGATCCCAAAGATTGATCAGGGCCATCAAATAGGCTCGATCCATGACCACAGGCTCCAGTCGAGCCACCTGCTTGAGCCCAAGGGCATCAAGCCACTCCCAGTCAGCCATAGTCAAAGCCCCTCGTGCTTCAGTAAAAGCAATGGGTACACGGTACCGGCTCCTAACAACCTACAAAAGAAAACAATTCAAAAACATTAAAATCATGAAAAAGAACTGTACAACAATAACATGAAAATACAACATTGCCTATCAATGTACAACAAAAACAAACACAAAAAAATTCAAAAAAAATTAATTTTTTCCTAGGGTTTCTAATCCTAACCATAAATAAAAAATTTTAGTCCTAGGGTTTCTAATCCTAACTGATTAATTTAAAAACAAAACAAAAAATTCAAAAATTAATTTTTCAGTCCTAGGGTTTCTAATCTCTAACTTTAAAATTTAAAAAAAAACCAAAAACTTCAAAAATTAATTTTTCAGTCCTAGGGTTTCTAATCCTAACTGATTAATTTAAAAATAGAACAAAACTTCAAAAAATAAAAAAAAACAATTAAGTCTTAGGGTTTAACGTTCCGTTTATCCTAGGGTTTAGTTATAAGCAAAATAAAAATTCTTTACCTAGGTTTTTCGCTACGTTTAGTTGTACACTAAGTCTTAGTTGTCTTCAGCTCAGTTTTAGGGTTTCAGTTTTAAAATTGTGAAAAGCATCATTACAAAGAAAATTAAACAAAACACTTGCAGTTTTAAACAAACTAATAACTCTAGGGAGCACTTACTGGTCTCGCTTCGGCTCCGCCGCTCGATCCGGTTTGTGCACTCATGATGTCAGGGAAAATCCGGTAGCGCTTCGCTTCGCAGAATTAACCTCCTCCTCCCCAGAGCTCCAAATCGCAAGAAAATTCAGATGCAAATGAGCCCAAACCCTAGTTTTGGCCCTTAAATAAGCCTTTTGAGCTGAAATTCATCCTCCCCTGGGACGAGCACTCTGGTTAGCGCTCGTCCCACCCTGGGACGAATTCTAAGTTGGTATTCATCCCACCCTAGGACGAATTCAAGGCAAAAATTTCAAAAAACAACAAAAAATGAACAAAAATGCACAAAAACAGCTAATAAACTTGCCCGATGAGAGTGCTGTTGCACTTGACATTCCAGGCATGCAAAACAGATGTCAAGGTCACAAATCCTCACTATCCTACTCCCTAAGAAGGCTACCATAGCCGGACCCTCCAAGGAAGACGAATTTTTAAAATTTTATCCCCAAACGACATTAGCAAAAAGGTCAAAACCCACCCAAAAATAGTAATAACATTGCCGAACGAAGGCGCCTTCATGCCTGACATTCTTGGCATCCAAAATAGATGTCGGGGTCACAAATTGTCACTATCCTACTCCCTAAGAAGGCTACCATAGCCGGACCGCTCCACGGAAGGAAGGATTTTTGCCAGTTTCAGCTCCAAGAAGCGTCGCAAAAAGGGTTACCACCCACCAAAAATAGGTCTAAATGTCAAAAAATTGCACATGCTTAATGCTAAACCATCTAAAGGCACCCTTGCACAAGTCATCTTGGGTCAAGCGACTCGTCGTTTTTCTCATGAAGGTCATTCCCTCATCGATTCGTCGCTTGAGGGGGTAGTCACACTTAGTCGCCAATCAACAAATACACACCCAATCATGGAAAATGGCATGCATTCAAAGGATCATTGACA
Source organism: Wollemia nobilis (assembly GCA_028583015.1). Lineage (NCBI taxonomy): Eukaryota > Viridiplantae > Streptophyta > Pinopsida > Araucariales > Araucariaceae > Wollemia > Wollemia nobilis. Next base: position 1,769,621 of record JAQPPZ010017255.1, read on the forward strand.
AAGACAATTACGCTCCTGCTTGGGGCAGTAAACAAGCAATAATCACAAGCTGATCAATCACTTGGCATTCCTGAAGCATGAACACAAGGTTCCCCCATGGACAAAAGGTTGCGCCCTTTGCCTATTCATGACTGATCAATGTCCAAGCTCAAGTAACACCTCACCGAAAAAGGTTAACACTTGAATTGAGTGCCTTCGCTCGTCAGAAGCAAGGATTCAAGAATGCATGCCCTTTCCATGCTTGGGGCATCAAGAGTTGGTTAGGTTACCAAGAAACCCTAATCATTAGTGCTTTGGTTATCTATTTTTGCTCGACGTTGCGCCATGCACAGCGCATCCCAAAAAGGGGCATCTGTAGACACCAAAACAACACCAATCCGATTATGTGACTGCAAACACTGATCGCATTGACACACCCAGCCCCCAGGGCAGCCCTCAGAGGTTAAACAGTGGTCCTAACCACTTTTACAACAATTTTGGGAAGTCAGGGATCAATTTGGCACCCTCTAGGCACTTTGCTCAGAATCCGTCTCACCCTGAGACGAATTCAAAATGGGATTCGCCCCACCCAGGGACGAATTCTGAATTCGCTCCTGGGTAGGACGAATTCTAGGTTCAACGGGAAAAAAGAAAAATCTTGACAAGTGGCAGCTAAGGACAGTCCATTAATGCCTCCTGCCTTGCATGCGCGTGTAGGTGGGCAGAGTGAGCGTTAGAGGACTGTCACAAGGGCAGTCATGGAAGCCCAAGTCAGGGAGGAGTCTCCTCCCTCTTGGGAAGGCATGGCCGCCATGTGGCACCCCTGCATGCCCATCCAAAAGAGACCCCTTGGGTCTATAAAATGGTGAACTTTCTCACCCAAAAAAGAGAGGTGGGAAGCATTTTCAAGCAACGAAGTGCTGCCCAATTGATACCGCGCCTTTGCCCTTTTGATTCATCTCTTCCACATCCTTGATCTCTTTCGCAAGAGAGGTCATTGGGTGGCTATTGGAAGTGTGAATCCGGATCCAAAACCCGACACTTGACCACATTACCCCACCCATTCGTCGACAACCAATTATAAGAGATTTTGGGCCCATCCCAAGTGGATTGGTGCCGAAATCAGGTTCCAACGGTGGGCGGCCCGCCCGGGTGCCCCGCACTACTGCGGGCCTAATATTCTTTTCTAAGAACGATTGGGAATTCATGGCAGATTGTTCTTTTGTCATTTTTTTACTTAGCATTCCATTTTATGTTGTTTAAATAGCTTATAATTCTGATTTCACAATGCTTTGATCAATTTTTATCATGTTTTGTCGCTTTTGTTGTTCTCACTAACTTGCAGGTAGCGGCATCAAATTCCCATTGATGGAGGCCAAATTGGGGAAATCCGACCATCTGGGTCTTCCCAAAATGCCCCCAATTAGCTAACCCCCAAGCTTGTAGGTCTTTTGGAGCACCCGAGACGCGACATTTGGGCAGCATCACTTCGGCATTTTGTCGCAGGAGAATTCGTCCCACCCAGGGACGAATTACGGTGGAATCCGTCCCGCCCAGGGACGAATTCAAATCGGCGGCCAATTTCCTGACTGTTCTGATGGCAATGGCCCTCTGGTAATGTTCCTTTGTCTCTGTCAAATTTGCAGGTTGTTTAGAATCCGTTTAGTTATCGTTGTAATCAATTTTTTGCATGCATCTTTCATTATTTTTAGAAAACAAACATTTCATCTTTTGCCACAGGTGCTACTAACGAGTTTGTTGTTTCTTTGAATGCAGGAGGAGCAGCAAGGATCAAGTCTTCATTCACACCAAGCGGCGACACTTTGGCCCGTCCATTTCACATGTGGGCACGCGGAAGAGAGATGACTTTCCATTGATGTGACCAAGAGACAAGTTTGATGCTCCTCTCCCCTAAAAGGGAGGAAGCTGATTGTAACCGAATTTGAAACATATTAATAAAAGAAGAGGGTTGTTTCATTCCATTTGGGTTCCAATTTGTCTATGCTTTCTCCATTTTACGCATTTCTAATTTGTAGCATCAAGTTTAGTTTCATTCTTGCATCGTGTTTGGAGTTTTCCCTTTTTGTTTCCAGAATCTCGTGCTTTCAATCGATAGTCCTACGACAAGCACAACAAGCAACCCAAGACTAGAGAGAGGGTAATTAGATAACTGATAGCAGTTTGTGATCCACACAGACTTACTCCATGTAGGATGATGCTCTATGTGTCTTAGGGAGGATCGGGTGCTCAAGGTTTTTTTACAAAGGTGATGACAAAATAAGCAAAAGGGAGAAGCAATGTTGGGGATGATCCAATCAATGATAACCTGAGGCATGAATAGTTCCAGTTCGTCGAAGAGAAAAAATTACAAAAAAAGATCTAAGATGCACTCCGAGTACGAATGGTGCTATCTAAAACTGAGGGTATCTCAACCATGCCACGGTCTAGCTAATAAGAAGTTACAACATGCAAATAACTAACAAAACCAATATTTTTGCAACCGTAACAACTTAGTGGCTTCAAACTGACCCACGGTCACCAACGATGAATCCAAGCATACTCAGCAAAATGACTAGGAGTCATTGGCTACAAGAAACAATCACATGGAACTAAGAATTCATAGATATTGGAAGACACCAAGCATAAACCAAAGGAGAGTAGTGAGAGTGTCATAAAAAGTTTAAAGGACCCAAATGTGGAAAACAAAAACAAACTATGTCAATACAAAACATAATGTCATCACAAGCAACATAGATAGATAGAATTACCATTCTGTTACCAGCTAAAAGGCTACATCTATATTAAAAAATTAAGGTATTTTGCAAAGGATATATGGAGAAGGATTTAATAACATCAATCTATGGATTCCTTGTGTTGTTTTGATTTGTCTCAAACGTATTGGTTTTGCAAAGCTTCGTCTCTTCCTCATTGCTTTCACACTCCTTTTTTTCTTTCCCTATGAACCATCATATCCTTGTATATTTCATCCTCCACATATTACGGGATGAATTCCAATATTGCTTACATCCCTCGACTCATTCAACAACCACCATTACTTCTTACCTACCTAGATTAACTTCTTCCTCATCCAATCGACGACTGAGCAAGATATTTTGATTTTAAAAATATTGTTTTCTTACTTCAAAATTTTTCCATAAATGAAGTTCATCTCCCTTGGTGGGATGGAAGTTACCACTCGTATGAACTCACAACATCCCTTTTTTTTAATAATAAAACTTATTTTATTATTTCAATTGTAATCTTACCATACTTTTTAAATAATATTCTTTTATTATAGAAACTATGGTGTTGCTAATAATTTAAATAATATAAAATATATTATTATTATTCAAATGAAGTTCTTATAATAATAAAAATCCTATTTATGTAAAATAGATTCTTATTACTTATTTAAACAAAATATTATTATTATTTAAATTAAATTCTCTTTATCTTTTTAAATAAAATTCTATTATTATTTAAAATAGGTTCTCCTTTTCTTTTTAAATAAAATTCTATTATTATTTAAAATAGATTATCTTTATCTTTTTAAATAAAATTATATTATTATTTAAAATAGATTCCCACATATATATGTCTATAAATATATTAAGGTTCTATTATAATATTTTGTTTTGGGATACTATTAAAAATAGAGGGTTTTAACGGGATCCCACAACCACTACAAGGAAGACCAAATGGGAGAAAACCCCGAAACAAACCTGGAAGAAACCAAAGGTAAACCAGAACAAGGGCGGAAGCCAGACCAAAAGGAGACAAAGAAAGGAGAACTGAGAAGGTTCTACCCTAACTTATGAACACCTTGAGTAACATTAGCCACCAGACTTGAAACATTCTCCATCAAATCAAGGGTAAGTTTCAACGAGCTCCAAATTTTACGCTGGTTAATATCAATAAGCAATAAGTCTCAATGAATCATATGATCCCACAGGGAGCCAATCCACAAAAAACCATCTAAGGACCAACCCGAAGACCAAAAATGGCTCCACTTCGAAGAAAACAAATCCCAATAGAGAGTGGAGAAAAAGGTAACACAAAGGAGCCCAACTGTCTTATCCAGGGATAAAGGAGGGACATGTGTGCAAAAATTAATTAAAAATCTGAGCAGAAGGGAAGTTCCCAACCGCCACCTCCATCCAAACTTGGGAAGACCACCAACAATCGTGCTTAGGAATAAACCATCAAATAGCACAGACCACGAGGCACCCATTTCAAAAAGGGGGTGATGATCACAAAACCTTGAAACCATACGCCCGAATGTTCCAGAAGTCAGATCTTCCAGTCCAAAAGCATGAAAACACTTAATCAAAAGTCTCAGAAAAGAGGGCCCATAAAACCGTCTAACATGGGCAATCCGAAGAAACGTACTAAAATCGAAGCTCCCCTGATGCAGAAAGGATTAAAATCCCACCAAGTACACTGAGCAACTACCATCAGCACAACTCCCAGAGAAATCCAATCCCCAATGAACAGATAGTGGAGCAAAGGAGAACTAGAATTTAAAAAACAACCCCTCCAGATGGGACCCTTCAGAGAACTGCACCACGCCTGCCATCTAACATCATAAATGGAAGTGATCATCATGACGTCTAAGGCCAACCACCAAATCTTAGTAGAATATAGAATGGGACAACATTTAAAATTTGAATTGAAGCTCTCCCCCATAAAAGAAAAATTAAATGAGGCCACCAAACTCCCCATCCTGAAACACTTGTTTAAAATTTGAATTTAAAATTTGAAAATCGCCAAGAGAAGATAGGCCATTAAACAAGACAACAGTTGCCCACTGATCGTGTCTTCGAGCTTATCAACCAATATTCTCAACAAAATCTGAAACATCATCAGAGTCCCAAGACTAAGACAATCAACTTGGTGGCTTATCATCATTAACCAGTCTGATCAACTCTGTCGAAAATTCTGAGTGCCAAATCTTAAACCCCTAACTTCCAACAGCCAAATTAGCCAAAAATTGACCGCCACATTACCTTCCATGTACATGTGGCTAATAGATAAATCATCTAACAAAGAAATTTGGGCCTTGGATTCGTCAATGAGATTAGAAAAACACCAACCCGAACAACACGAACCTTTCTTATTAGAACCTTGGTTCTAATAACATATTAGCAACATGTTACTCTTACAATAATTTAATTAATTCAAAGGCAACCAAACTAATGCTCATTTTTCCTAAACCAATGATGCAAAGAGTGATGAAATAAAATACAAACAATCATATACAACAAACAAAGAGGGAATATTTCCATCAACTTAGTCACTTGTCTCAGCCAAAAAATTTACGATAGCTACTAGGCTATCAACTGTGGCTCTAGGTGGTTGGCTAGTTGACGATTATCTATAAAGTGATAATGCATACCTATATGAGGGTAGTCATCTATGTTAACCAAAATTTTCATAATAATCATTTCCCCTATTTGAAGCACCCCATTTTTTGTGGACAATTCTATTTCTTCCACCTCACGAGAGTATATGATCTTGCACATTGATTATATGTTAGCAAAACCATGTTATTCAAAATGAATAAATCCTAAGCATTGAATAGCCATTTATTTGCGTAAGTTTAAGTATCAAAGTACTATTGATCATCACATAGTTGTTAATTTACACAAAAATAAGCATCAAAACATCATTAATCAAGACATAGTTTTCATGCAATAAAGCATGCCAGGGAGGGTCATGATATACTACCTCCTAGGACTAAAAACCATCTCGGGTGTTTCCTATTTTTACAAAAAAAAATTATTACATTATATCTAAAAAAATGGGAAAATGTTTTTGCATGTCCTCCATTTTTTCCCAAGTGGCATTTAATTTAGAAAAAAAGTTCCATTCGACCTTACATTGTTCTAAAGTTTGGTTTCGCATAATATTAGAATGGAAATCAAGAATATTTACCGATATCACTTGAGTAGCCTTAGGGTTTGCCATTTGCAATTTAGAAAAATCCCACACATGTTCAATATCAACAACATATTTCCTAAGTAGGAATATGTGGAAGGTGTCGTGGATCTTTGATAAGTTAGGTGGTAAAGCAAGTTGGTATGCAACCAAGCTAATATTCTCAATGATCTCAAAGGGTCCCAAAAATTGAGGATCCAAATTTATGTATTTAATAAAACTTTTCATCAGTTTTACCCTTAAGAACACTTTATCTCCTATAGAATACTCCCTTGGAGTTCTCTTCAGATCAACATAACTTTTCTATCAATCGAAAATTTTCTTAAGTCTTTGCCTAATCACCTTTAGCTGATATTCCATTTCTCTAACCATATTTGGACCAATCACAACTCAATCATCCATATTGTCCCAAGACAATGGTGTTCTACACTTTTGACCATACAAGGCATTGAAATGAGCCATTGCTAGAGAGGATTCATATTCATTATTGTAGGTAAAATCTACAAGGTATAGGTAGTCTTCCCAATGAGACTTGTGATCCATATAGTACATGCAAACCATGTCTTCTAGAACTTGATTTACCCCTTTTTTTTTAACATCTATTTTAGGGTGGTATGCAAAGATCATGTTCAATTTATATCTACTACACGTTGTAGGACTCTACAAAATTCAAAAGTGAATCTGAAATCTTTGTTTGAAGTGATTATCTTAGGAAACCCATGCAATTGGAATAGCTCCTTGGAAAATCTATTGGCCACTACTTGAACATAATCCCTAATGTTTCCTGTTATGAAATATGTAACCTTAGTCAATTTGTCAACAACTAAAAAGATTGCATTGTGTTGATATCTCATATTTGGTAAACCTACTATGAAGTCCATAGATATGACCTACCATTTTTGTGTAGGTATATCATATAGGTATAATTGTATTATAGGATTATTTTGTCCAGCCTTAACCTTATGACATTCAAGATATCGAGTGATAAAATCAGTGATATATTTCTTCATACCTATAAAAAATAAGGTTATTTTTATGCTTTTGCTCATTTTTGCTCCTCTAGGATGAGAAAAATAAGAAAATATATGGGCTTCTTGCATTATTAGATTCCTTAAATTACCTATTTTTGGTACAATGATCCTACCTTGGTAGCACAAAATATCATCATTAATGTTGAACTCCTTATTACCCTTAGGATCCCTACTAATTTTTATCAAATTTCCTTGAAATACTCATCTTGATATTGCTCCTCCATTATCTAATATATTAGACCCATATGACTCTTGTTTATGGCTATTATATGGTTCCTCATGCTTAAGGCATCAAGAACCTTATTCTCTTTTCATTTGATATACTCAATCTCCAAGTCATATTCACTGAGAAACTTGACCCATATCCTTTGTCTTACATTGAGTATAGGTTGGGTGAATATATATCTCAAAATTTGATGGTTAGTCTTCAGCTCAAAGGGCCTTCCTACCTAGTAATGACACCAAATCTTTAGAGCATGCACCACTGCAGCTAGATCTAGAGCATTTCATGTTTCTTAATCTTCCTTGAAGTGTATGATACTAGTCTAGGGTTATGTATAGTGGTGAATATTCACAATTTGGGTGAATATTAGGATTTCTAAAATTAGAAACTAGTGAATATGAGGACCCTCGATGTCGGAACATTTTCCTAAAATTTTCAAGACTAATTTTTTCGTAAGGTCAATTCACCACAATATATATCGAAACATAAGTATATTTGTACTCGTTGGAAATATCTTTTTGATCATGATCTAATGGTGGTGTTTTTATTAAGTTAGAAGGTGATTTATTAGATCAAAATTTACCCCAAATATGACCTTACATTTTAGGGCTTCAAATACCTCAAATTTTAGTCTAAAGATGATTTACTTGATTTGCTTAGGATTTGCATTAATTTTGATTAGGATTCACCATTTTTTTACAAGTACATTTCGAGTCCAACCCCTTATGCATAATCCTGGCTACTACTAACTCATCTTGTGAGATTAATCCTCCTAACCCTTCTAGTGATGCGTCAGTGCATACTACAAATTTTACTTGAGGGTCTAGGATATTTAATATTGGTGTCATAGTGAGTTTCCACTTTAGAAATAAAAAGGTAGTTTCACAGTTTTCTAACCACTTGAATTCATTTCTCTTTTTCAGGAGTTTATTTATTGCAGTTACAATCTTGGATTAATCCTTTATATAACATATATAATAGCTCATCATTCCCATGAAGCTTCACACTTTTGTCACATTGGTAAATGGTGGCCAATTCAAAATGGCTTCAATTTTCTCTGGATCTATTGTAATTCCTTTTTATATATGATGTGTGCTAGATATTATACCTGTAAGGCATAGAAATTACTTTTTACTAGATTTCCATATATTCGGTTCTCCCTTAGCAATTCTAACATGATTGTGAGGTTTCTATCAGGTTACTTTCTATCTTAGGAGTATATTAATATATCATCTAAAAATACAAGGATAAACTAATCCAGATGCCTCCTGAATGCACTATTCATTAGATTCATAAATGTAGTTGAGGCATTAGTTAGTGTAAAGGGTATGACTATAAACTCATAATTCTCATGCCTAAATTTTAATATTATTTTTTAAGTGTCTTCACGTATTCTTAATTGATGGTACCCTAATTTTAAATAAATATTGGTGAATACCATGGCATATTTTATTTGGTTGAACAAATATTTCATTCTAGTAAAAGGTATTGATTCTTGATTGTAGCATTTTTTATCATCCTATATTCGATACATAACCTCAATGAATTGTCATTATTTTTAACAAATAACACTGGTGCACCCCATGGTGAAACACTTGGTTTTATCAATCCCTTTTCTAATAGCCTTGTAGTTTCACTTTTTATTCCTATATAACAATAGGATTCATCCTATATGGAGATAGATATATAGGTTCTTCTCCTAGCATAATTTCAATATAAAAATAAAATTCTTGCATAGGAAGAATTCTAGGTAAATCCTCAAGAAACACATCTTTAAAGTCTTGCAAAATTGGGTGTTTCTCCAACACTTCTATCTTTTGATCTTCTCCAACTTCATTGAGTTTTATGACATAAAATATTCCTCCCTTATATAGGGATTTAATTAATTTCATATCTCACAACATGTGGGGTTTATACGACCCATGTTTGATATAATTTTTAAGTTTCTCCTTACCATTTTCTAGGTACTTGATCCATCTATCTTGGAAATTTATCAAGGCTTTATGAGCTTGTAACCAATCCATCCCTAGGATCATATCAAAATCATGAAGTGGAGCTATATACAAATATCCTTCAGTGGTACCACTAGTTAAAGTAATATTTGCCATTAGAAAATATTTGTTTACTAAGTAGTTTTACCCGAAATCATACTCGACCTTCCACTCTTGGGCCAAATATCCTGGCCTTTCTAGTATATCCTTGGCTAAATTATAATAGATAAATCTAAGAAAATAATTGTAACTAAAGATAAAGTATTTATTAGAGAGGAGAAGAGAATTTACACTTCCATATTAATGGCATGGATGTTTGGTTCTAGTCTTAATTTCCTACTGTCATATGTATTCCAGATTTTATCTCCTTAGTCTGAATGCTTGGTCTCACTTTGCTTGGGAAATTGATAGCATAATGAGGTCTTCCACACCAGTATTAACCTCCCTTGGGGTTTTTTGTTTTTCCCCAATTTCATTTCCTAATTACCTTATTACAGGTAATTCTATATGTTCTTCTTTTCTTGATTTTGGGTGAGTTTTTGGGGTCACCCCTTCTGTCCACTTAATTTTTTTTTATTGGGGAATTTTATCATATAATGTGGCCCTCCACATATGCAGAAACATTCTTTAGGATCTTCATGTTTTTTATTAAATCTACTTTACAACTTGTTCTACTTGGTGTGCCTTTAGTTGACTTTGACCTCCCCCATAGCCTAGTTTAGCTATAATTTTCTTTAGTTGAGTGAGTTTAATTTGGATTACTCATACTTTCTATTGACATTCTAACTCTAAATAACCAACACTTTCTCTTCCCCTTTGGGACTATCTATTTTTCTTTATCAGTTCTATAAAATAGGAATTATTCAACTCCTTATGTTATTGTATTTGTTCTCTTTGGTAGTATTTTAGCTCCCCTTGCTATTCTATTTGTTCTTGTAATATTGTAGCAATACTGATGAAAATTTTCACCTCTTTACTTAAGTCCCTTAAACCCCCTTTTTTAGTCCTTTTCGTAACATTATCATTAGGGTGATGTCTATTTGTGGAATTAATCTTTGCTCCTCTCATCTTGGGTGTCATCTAGGCTATACACAAATAAAATAGAGAAGATTAGGTTATAGATTCTCCTTGAACTGTATTGCTAGTTCAAGCCAAAATACAGAGTTATCTTGCTAAAACCATCTATACTCTAATTAGATAATACACTAAGATAGATAGTAGCTTAAAAGGCACATGTCTATTCTTATTATAAGTAAGGTGTCAAAACATTTTATCCACCCCTGGGGTTAGTCCCCATTAGATTATTAGCAAGTAGAAATTATAGGTCTTCCCAAATTTATCCCAAAGCCTAAAATAGAAAGACATCCAAATCCCTCAAGCACATTAATAAGCTCTATACCCTTGTACCTAGAGCTCTACTACCAAATATAACGACCCAAAAACTAACTAAAAAGAACTAAGAATTTTTTTTGAAATACAAACACAACTAAGAGGGATCTATAAACCCCCTATCTAGTATACCCATTAAGTTATTTTATATTTCAATTTTACCAAACCACCCAAATCTACAAGGATCACATTGTACTTAATACCCTACACAAATTCATTTGTGTAGGTATATTATGCATACCATAGATAAGTTATCCATATTATCTTTCTTGATGAGCTAACTTATCACCTTCAATATAGATGAAGGTATACACCCATCTCCATACCATGCACAAGTCTATTTGTGTAGGCATGCTACGTGTATTGTGAGCTAAGTTATCCATATCATATTCACAATGAGATAACTTAATCCATTTGTAAATAATCAAGTTACTTCCAGTTTGGCATCTCCATAAGAGGTCTTAATATCTTAGGTATTTTTCTAAGTTCACCCTAAGAGGTCTTCATCTCTTAGATATTTTCCTAAGTTTACCCTAAGAGGTCTCAATATCTTAGGTCCTTTTCTATGTTCTCCTCAAGAGGTCCTAATTATTAGATCTTTTTTCTATATTCTCCCTAAGAGATCCTAATATCTTAGGTTCTTTTCTATGTTTATTAGAAAGACAATACTAACTTAATTTATTTAATCTAAACAAGAACAATATCTACCAAACATCTAATAAGTGCTTTAAATTAAAACATCAAGAATAAGATAAAATATTAAGCAAAGGAATGCTAAATATTCACATTTCCTACGTATTACAATAGTAAAATACATTCCTCATTCCTTCATTACATCATTACATGAATCCAAGTATGGTAAAACCTCCATACCATAAAATAATAAAGTATTACATTCATGTCCATTTACGGGTTTCTCCCTACAAGTCTATTCTATATGAACATAAATAAGTTATTGCAATTATAAAAAAAAAATAGTGCATTGGTTCCAATTGTCCTCTTTGGTGTTCCTTGCATTTCTGTCATTCTTTAAGGGTAGTAGGGGATCAAGAAAACAAATGGTTCTATGAAATACATGCATCTAAATGCATCTAATAGTAACATAAAACTAGTGCATTTATAATTTACTTTACCAAATTGTAACTATACAAAATTAATTAAATCATACAACCATCTACTGACTATTTGATCTCATATGAAGATTCTCATTTCCATTCGTATGTCTCATTAACTGTAAGAGAGTCATTAAAAAATTATAGATCAATCACAATTCTTTATTTAATAAAATAATTTTAAAGTCATTATTTCAAATAACTAAGGTCTCATTCCTTAATTAGGCAAATAATCCATATTCCTTTCATTTTGTCTAATCAAAGTCCCATACCTTTAATTAACCAAATAAATAATAATCCCTTTATTTAAATTAATCAAAGTTCCATACCTTTAATTAACCAAATAAACAATAATACCTTTATTTTAATTAATCAAAGTCTCATCCCATACCTCTAATTAACCAAATAAACAATAATACCTTTATTTAAATTAATCAAAGTTCCATATTTTTAGTTAACCAAATAAACAATAATTCCTTTATTTAAATATATCAAAGTCGTATACCTTTAATTAACCAAATAAATAATAATCCCTTTATTTAAATTAATCAAATTTTCATACCTTTAATTAACCAAATAAACAATAATCCTTTTATTTAAATTAATCAAAGTCCCATACCTTTAATTAACCAAATAAACAATAATCCTTTTATTTAAATTAATCAAAGTCCCATACCTTTAATTAACCAAATAAACAATAATCCGTTTATTTAATTAATCAAAGTCTCATACCTTTAATTTACCAAATCAACAATAATATCTTTATTTAAATTAATCAAAGTCACATACCTTTAATTAACAAAATAAACAATAATTTCTTTATTTAAATTAATCAAAGTCACATACCTATAATTAATCAAAGTTAAAATTAACCACTTTATTTAAATTAATCAAAGTCCCATACCTTTAATTAACCAAATAAAATATAATTAAATATTCCTCTTATTTAATTCATTAAAATCTTATAAACATCTTATTTCTCTTATCACTTTTTTCAAAAATGAAACTAAAGAATTTAATGTTTAAATCATTAACAAAAAGTGGAGGAGACCTTTACAAGATTTAAAACCTACTTCAAATTTAACTAACTCAAACCTTTGTCTAAATAAGAGATTAAAGTGTTAAGTAAAATTTGAAGGATTTAGAAGGAGTGTAAGGGGACGCAAGATAAATTGGGGCTGATCGAGTATTCCAATATCATAGAGGATCACCTTGAACTATATGAAATAGTAGCATATTTAAGGTTAGTGATCCTATAGCAAGCACAACAAGCAAAAAAATAAACCCTAGACCGTGGAGAGGGTAGTTGGATAACCGATAATAGTTTATGATCCACACAGACTTACTCCGTGTAGGACAATGTTCTAGGTTTCTAAAGAGAGGGTTGGGTTCTCAATAATAATTTTACGAAGGTGAAAACCAAACAAGAAAAAGAAAAAAACAATGTTGGTGATGATCCAATCAACGATAGTAAGAGGTACGATTAGTGCTAGTTGGCCAATAAGAAAAAATTACAAAAAAAAGTGAGGGTGCACTCCAAGTGTGGATGGTGTTATCTAAAACCGAGGGTGCCTCAACCATGCCACAATACAACCCATAAGGAGTTACAACATGCAAAGACCCAACCAAACCAAGATTTTTGCAATCATAGCAACTTTATGGCTTCAAATTAATTCATGGTTACCAACGACAAATGCAAGCATGCTCAACACAACAACTAGGAGTCATTGGCTACAAGAAATAATCACATGGAACTAAGAATCCATAGAGAATGGAAGACACCAAGCATAAACCAAATGAGAGTGGTGAAATTTTCATAACAAGGTTAAAGGATCCGAATGTGAAAAACAATACTAAACTATGCCAATATAAAATACAACATCATCACACACAACGTAGATAGATATAATTACCACGTTATTACAATTCAAAAGCCTACATCTATATTAAACCATTAAGGCAGTATACAAAGGATATATGGAGATGGATTTAATAATGTAACCTGTGGATTCCTTGTGCTAGTTTATTCTATCTTAGATGCACCGGTTTTACGAAGCCCGATCTCTTCCTTGTTGCTTTCGTGCTCTCCTTTATTTATTCCTCTATGAACCATCATCCCCTTATCCCTTTCATCCCCTCCTGTTAAAGGATGAATTTCAATATTGCTTACATCCCTCAACTCATTTAACACTCATCATTACTTGTTACATGCATGAATTCACTTCTTCCTCATCCAACCGACAACCGAGAAAGATATTTTTATTTTAAAAATATTGTTTCCTTACATAAAAATTTTACCATAAATGAAGTTCATCTCCCTTTGTCATCTGGAAGTTTGCACTCGCATGAAGCCATAATGTCCCCTTTTTTTAATAATTAAACTTATTATTATTTAAATTGTAATCTTTCCATACTTTTTAAATAATATTCTGCTATTATAAAAACTATGGTCTTTCTAATACTTTGGATAATATAAAATCTATTATTATTCAAATTAAGTTCTTATAATAATAAAAATCCTATTTATGCAAAATGGATTCTTATTACTTATTTAAACAAAATCCTCTTATTATTTAAAATAGATTCCCACATATATATATATATATATATTAAGGTTCTTTTATCATATTAGCAACATGTTACTCTTATAGCAATTCAATGAATTCAAAGGCAACCAAACTTATTCTCATTTTTCCAAAACCAATGATGCAAAAGAGTGATGAAGTAAAATATAAACAATCATATGCAACAAACAAAGAGGAACCATCAACCTAGTCACCCATATCCTACTAGGCTATTAACTACAGCTCTAAGTGGCTAGCTAGTTGATGATTATCCCTTAAGAGATAATGCATACCTATATGAAGGTAGTCAACCATGTTATATCTAGTTATCATAATCATCATTACCTATATTTCAAGCACCCCATTTCTAGTGGACATTTCTATTTCTTCCACCTCACGAGAGTACCTGATCCTGCATATTGATTATATGTTAGCACTACCATATTCTTCAAAATGAATCAATATAAGCATTGAATGGCCATTCATTTCCATAAAGTTAAGTATCAAAGTACTATTGATCATCACACAATTGTTCATTTGCACAAAACTAAGCATCAAAATATCATTAATCAATACATAGTTTTCATGCCATAAGGCCTACTAGGGAGGGTCATTATAATGAAACTATATAATAAAAAAGTAATAATAATTTGTAATATATAATATCAATGTCGTCAAGCTAGTGATGTTTATTATGAACTCCATGGCACCAATTTGATATCAAAAAATATTGAATCTAAGAGCTTAATGGAGTATTACATACATAAAATTTCAAACTAAAGCATAAATAGGTATAGTTGAAATGTGAGAATATGTCTCTTATAAGGAGTATATGTTAGTGTATATACTTAGGTTATTACATTATTAGTGAGTTGTTAATGTTGTTGCAACTCCTACCTAAGTCGGCTAGTTAGCTCCGTTGGTTACGGGCTAATATAAGCCACTATTGTATTATTTATGCAATGTTGATCAATGACATACAGTTCGATTGTTGATATGGTATCAGAGCCATATTTTTTTATGTACTCTCTCGGTTTTTTATTTGCATCCTCAAGGCACAAATCTTGAGGTAGTGCACCACCCAAGGTAGTGCAAAACTTGCACGTATCTCGAGGTAGCGTGCCACCTCAAATAGGTCGGACAGGACACGAGTGTGACACGAACTGACCTGGTCAAGATTCTAACCGACGAGAAATAGGTCGGATAAGCTTCATTTCTAATTTACGTCCTTAGGGAACAAATATCGAGGTAGCACACCACTCGATGTAGTGCAAAACCTACACGTATTCCGAGGTAGCGTGCCACCCGAGATAGGCCAGAAAGGACACAGGTGTGACGCAAACTGACCTGCTTCATTGTCCCTATGTGGCGTCAACCTGGAAAAAGATAGTCATTTTTTTATTATCACTGGTGACGTTAGATTTTTTTGCTTTCACCATGCCTGAATTCTACATCTAATTCTAGGCACTTTGGGCGGATCACAATTTTTTCTAAGACTTTATATCCTCTCAAATATGACTCTCCTGTCGAAAACCGTCATCGAGCCAAGCAGGTATGTTTCTTTTGAGTAATTTGAAGTGGATTAATTTTGTTTCTGGTTACTTTCACTTCATCATAGGGCCAGTTGATAAGTAGAAGACCACCTGGTGTTTGTCTCTGGTGGATCAATGGTCGAAATAGTAGATCCATATTGAGAGGGTGAGTTCATGTTTTTGCCATAGATGATGCCACCACGACGTTCTACCTGGACGCGCCATTTGGTAGCACTGCCAGGGCAGCCTGCTCCTCCTAAGCATTATTAGGTGGAGGATATCATCGGCCTGGCTCACCTTCCTTCTCGGTAGGTGAGCTAGCTGAGTTGGTTGAGGGCCCATGTGCTAAGGCTCTCGATGCAGGATATTGAGGTTCCGACTGCCTTCGACACAGCCCCTGTGAGGTAATTGTTTTTATGGTTTGTTCATTTTTTTTAATGTTTTTAAAATTCATTTTTAGTTTAATTAAAAAATATATTTTTCTTAAAAAAAGAACCTATGTTTTTTTTTTTTTTAAATATATTTCTTTTAAAAAAAAAAATTATTTAATTAAACTTTAAATTAATTTTTTAAACATTAGAAGATTAAATTTTCTACAAACTTAAAAAGGGGGCATTCAACAAGGCATAAACTCATCAAAACTCCACACCTATTTTTTTAGGCTTCATAAATAGCAATTTTTTTTGTTTGAAGTACTTCACACAGGGGGGATTTTTTTGTGACATATTGTGCTAATTTGCCTACGAGGTAAGCTTTGTAAGAGCCTTTTGAGGCTTCATAGTTGCATTTTTGCACTAAAAGGGGGGATACAATTTTTCTCTCCATCATCTCCTATCTTGCACTAAGGGGAGATATAATTTTGCAAAAAAAAGGGGTAAGACTTATAAGGATGCATTTTTGGAAGTGACCGACACCTTAGTCAGATTAGTTTTTGCAAAATTTTATTGTAAAAGGTGCATTTTCGATAGAGACCGACACCTTAAGAATGGGCAGATCAAAGAAGAAAACTCTCCCAAAATCAACTGATGTTGCTAAATCAGTTAAAGGCCCATACTTTTCCCCATTCATGGATGGGATAGATTATCATGAAGATGGCACATTTCTCACACTACGAAATGGTGTAGATGCCATAATCAATGATTTTGCATATTGTGAAGACATGCAGAAAAATGGTGTTCTAATCCCTATTGGCACTATAATGGGAATATACATGTCATTTGTTGCTCTTGAAATTGCTCAAATTAAAGTGAAAAGGGACATTAGTGAGGAAAAAGAGGTCAAACCCCTAATGGTCTATGCTTGTAGTGACACAAGTGACCTTCAACCCATGGTGGTGAATGCTTGTTGTGACACATGTGACCTTGAGCCCATGATGGCCAATGCTTGTTGTGATACAGGCAACCTCCTACCTTCTATGGTAGATATCAGTTGTAGCACAGGTGATCTCATCACAATAGCAAATTTTTCTTGTGACACTAGTGACTTAAAAACTGAACCTCCTCAAAAAGAGCACCATAATATCATCAATAATGATAAATGCCATATTGTTAAAATTATTGATGAAGATGATGAAATTGGGTGTTTTGAAAAACACACCAAAGGATATGGATCCAAACTAATGAATAAAATGGGATTCAATGGTGAGAGATTAGGTAAAAATAAACAAGGCATTAAAATTCCAATAATGCTAAATGTCAGGGCAAAGAATGAAGGCCTTGGCTATACTGGACATGCAAGTACCAGTCATACCATATTTGTAAAACCTAAATCTCCTACATTTCCTAAAAAACATTATTGCAGTCATTGTGGAAATACAGGACATGTTGCAGCTAGATATTGGAAATTTCATCATTGTGATTCATGAGGATGTACGAATCACTCTTCTTCTAGTTGTTGGTACAAAGTTAAAATGGCCAACAAGGTTCATATTGATTGTGGATGGAGAGATATCATACAATGGACCATGATGAAATAAATTTCGTATGGATTCTACCGAAAAGGTAAAACCTATGGTAGATCCTAAGGCAAATCCAGTGATAGACCTAGTGATAGTCCCAGAGACAATGACAAAAAAATAGACCTAAATATAGACCTAGAGACAAAGTTCTAGAGGTAGATCTACAAGAAGATCCAAAGGTAGAATCATAGGCATATCTAGAGATAGACCCAGAGGTACAAAACTAGAGGTACACTTAGAGCCAGAGCCAGATCCAAAGTCGAAGACAAAGCACGAGCCACCATTCTTTTATTTCTCTTCTTCTTCTTCATTGTATTGGGGTAGTTATCTACTTTACCCAAATATTGTTGTATGGGGGGATCTTAGCATAGCTAGTAGTTATATTATTACCCAAATAAGGTAATAAGGGGGAATTTTAACGTATATACTTAGGTTATTATATTATTAGTGAGTTGTTAGTATTGTTGCAACTCCTACCTAAGTCGGCTAGTTAGCTCCGTTGGTTACGGGCTAATCTAAGCCACTATTGTATTATTTATGCAATGTTGATCAATGACATACAGTTCGATTGTTGATAGTATAACTATTAGTTATACTACTAGAATAAATGCTACAAACATGGCAAAAAGGATAAACAATGTGGTATATTTATTAAGAACCATATTATAAATACTTAATGTTATAGAGAAGGATTGAAGAAAATGACTTATTTCTAAATCAAATTACAATGATGCATAATAGAAACAATGATATGGAATATGATTTGAAGGCAAAACAATATTTAATGAGAAGGACTATTTTTTAAAACCATTTTCAAGTCTAAAGAGGGACTAAAATGTATGTATCATGTTTGTAAAACACTTTAAATCTACATTATTTGATTTAATGGATTATCAATATTTGAATAATATATTAAATTTTATGATGTCCAAGACCTAGTAAAGATAAAGATATCTTACGCAATGCTAACAATGCATGCACCTCTATGGTGGAAGGAGGTGCAAATAGACAAAAAGAGAATATTGCAGAATTGCACAAATTAGTTTCCAAATTAAAGAAAAGGTTTCTATCTATAGACTATACATTGAATTAATTTAAAATGCATAAAATTTAATACAAGAGGAGTTAAGCATAAAGGAAGCCATTAGATCAACACATAATGTTGTTTATCAAGAAAGAGTATCCAAATATATTAATGAATTAAGTCTAAATATTCAATATGAAAGAAACATGACAATGTTACATAAATGGACAAAGCATATCAATAGGCCATGAAGAAAAAATATAAACTATCTAGGAAGCAAAGAAGATAAATCGATAGAGCTAGAAATGATCAACGTAGTGAAAAATATTAAAATCAACAAGGAAGTCAATTTAGTACTTTAAAAATGAAGATCAACCATCTAGAGGAGGAACATATTCTTTAAGTAGAAGATAAAACTATACAATTATAAAAGAAAATATATTTCATGGCACATAATATCAACCTCGTCATGCTAGTCGTGTTGCTATTAAAATAATCAAATTTCTTATGTATCAATTAAGGTTGAACCTAAGAAATTAATGAAGGACTACATATGTAGAATTTACAAAGAGAGTAGTAATAGTTATAGTTGAATAGAAGAGGTACCTCTAATAAATATGAATAGACATACATCTCTATGTTTGAATTAGGTGCAATTTTATCTAAATAGAAGAGAAAAGACAATATCACAAGATGGCAGAAAATAGTTTTCAAATTGAAGGGAAAGTCTCTATCTATAAACTACCACTTGAATTTATTGAAAAGGCTATAAAACTTAAGCCAAAATGAGTTAAATGTGAAGGATGATGTCAATGAATTCTACACGGCTATAATATTATAAGGTCATAATGAGGTTGATCAAGATAAAATGATAAAATATATTAATATTTGGAATCTAACAATTCAGTATGAAATGCCGAAATCATGATGGATCAGTTCTCTATTGGGAACTGCAAGGCTTGGGAAGAGCCAAAAACAATGAAGCATAAGCCATAGCTATCAAATCCGCTTCTATTTGGGTAGTGAAACAGGGCCATAGGAGGATCATTATTGAATCAACTTCTCAAATAATGGTTTGAGCTCTTGATTGCATGAGGAAATTTGCTTTGAAAGCATGGAGGTTGAGGATTCTTGTCACTCAAATTAAGGAATTATGGAAGGAATTAGATGATGTGATTCCAGTTTATGTGAGTCGAGATTTAAACAACGCGGCCAACTTCCTGGCTAAGATGGGTGCTTGAGAAGGAGGCGGGGGTTCAGCTTCACAGTGACATGGCTATTGAGGATGAGGTGATCAGGCAGGGTCTGGAAAGGTCCTTGAACAAATGATCAAAGAAAAAGCAAAGGGAGGGAAGTTTCCACGATATCGTGACTTGTTGTGCCATCGCTGTCTCTAGAGGAAAGTTGTCATGATATCGCGACATGTTGCGTCGTCATGGTCTTTAGAGGAAAGTTGTCACGATATCGTGACATGTTGCACCGTCGCGGTCTCTAGGGTAAAATTGTCATGATATCACGACATGTTGTGCCGTCGTAGTCACTGGAGGAAAGTTGTTGTGATTTTGTGACATGTTGCACCGTCACGGACGTTGGAGGAAAGTTGTCACGATATCCTGACATGTTGCACCATCGCGGCCGCTGGAGGAAAGTTGTTGCGATATCGTGACATGTTGCGCCGTCGCAATCGCTGGAGGAAAGTTGTCACGATATCATGACATGTTGCACCGTCACGGTCGTTGGTGGAAAGTTGTCATGATATCATGACATGTTGCATCGTCATGGTCACTGGAGGAAAGTTGTCGCGATATCGCGACATGTTGCGTCGTTGGAAAGTTTTCACAGTATCGCGACATGTTGTGCCGTCGCGGTCGCTGGTGGAAAGTTGTCGCGATATCGTGACATGTTGCACCATCACGGTTGCTGGAGGAAAGTTGTCACGATATCATGACATGTTGCACTGTCATGGTCACTGGAGGAAAGTTTTCACGATATCGTGACATGTTGCGCCGTCGCGGTTGCTAGAGGAAAGTTGTCACGATATCACGAAATGTTGCGCCGTCGCGGCCGTTGGAGGAAAGTTGTCACGATATCACGACTTGTTGCATCGTCATAGCTATTGGAGGAAAGTTTTCGTGATATCATGACATGTTGCGTCGTCATAGTCGTTGGAGGAAATTTGTCGCGATATCGTGACATGTTGCGCTGTCGCGGTCGTTGGTGGAAAGTTGTCACGATATTGCGACATGTTGCGCCGTCACGGTCGCTGGAGGAAAGTTGTCGCGATATCATGACATGTTGCTTTTTCATGGCCAATGGAGAAAAGGTGTCGCAATATCATGACATGTTGCTTTTTCGCTGCCAAGAGAGAAAAGGTGTTGTGATATCGTGACATGTTGCTTTTTCGCGGCCAATGGAGAAAAGGTGTCACGATATCGTGACATGTCGCGTTTTCGTGACAAGTTGCATCATCTGTCCATGTCGATCCCCTGCTAGCTAGTTATTGATTCAGGAGATTTGGCTCCATTGCAAATCTTCTTCTTCTATTGTAAGCTTGTGTTCTCTTTGAATTTGGCTAGGAAGAGTCTCTTCCCATATTGTAATTGATCTTTGTTTTAATACAAGTTTTTTCAAAATTTTCAAAAAAAAACAATTCAGTATGAAATCATCATAGCAATATTACATATAATGGAAATGAAAGCATGAGATTCCGGAAGAAAAACAGTACTAACTTGATACCAAATGGACATGCATAAAATGAGATGAACGTGATCGAATCAGAATTAACATAAAATGAGAAACAGGAGCACAGCCCTTTTTATTAATATAATTTCGAATTCGGTTACAATCTCTCTCCGTCCCCTTTAAGGGCTAGGAGGATTAGCGTGTTTCGGTTACAATATGTCTTTAGCAGTCCTCCTTCCACATGCCCACATGCAAAATGGGTGGGCCAAAGTGTTTTCGTCGTGAATGTTGATGAGTCTTCGTTTCTTGCTACTTCTCCTGCAATCAAAGAAACACAGAGGCGTTAGTACCACCTGTGACGTAGGATAAACACATGATAGCAGAATAAATTAAAACAACGTAGAATATAACGTATGATAAACATGTAATAATGTCACATATCTATATTCAACAGTGATGAAATCTGAATGTGATTTTATAAAAGTGGCGTAGAGGGCAACTGTCATTTAAACAATCGGCCAACCTGCACTCAAACTGGACGTCGCTACCTGCAAGTTAATGGGATAGCGAAAAACCGCAAGAGCATAATAATATTCGATATATATCTTAAACACGCAATGTAGAATGAACATCAATGCAGGATAAACATGCAAAGATAGAATATATTAAAGCAAAACTAGCAAAAAGGTATGGGGTGCCCAAGCGGGCCGCCCCCGTTAGAACTTGATTATGGCGCCAATCCACTAAGGAAGGGCCCAGAATCTCTTATGTTGAGTTGTCGTCGAATTGATGGAATACTATGTCCAATGTCGGATCTGAAGGTTCGGATTCACCTTCAAACAACCACCAATAACCTCCCTTGCGAAAGAGATTACAGGTGCAGAAGAATGAATTCTAAAGGAATGCAAATGGGTCTCTGGTTTTGCAGCACTTCGTTGCGTTCAAAATGCTTGTCAACCTCTCTCTTCTGGGCGGGAAAGTCCACAGTTTTATAGACCCACGGGGTCTATTTGGAGGGGGCACGCAGGGATGCCACGTGGCTGCCATGCCTTCTCAAAAGGGAGGAGACCCCGCCTTGAATAGGGCTTACATGACTGCCCTTGTGATAGTTTTCTAACTACCAATCTGCCCACCTACGCGCGCATGCATAACAGGTGGCCATAACTGACTGTTCTCAGCTGCCACTTGTCTCACATCTACTTTAAGTCATTTTAATGTTGCCTCTAAATGCCTTGATGTCTGCCTTTGAATGTTTTAATGGTGCCTTTGAATGTTTTAATAGCGCCTTTGAGAAAATGCGAAGTCCGTCGCGATATCGCGACACTTTGGGTGAGGCTCCCCTTTGGGCCTTAGGTGTCACGATTTCACAACGTCGTGAAATCATGACACCCTCGGCCAAAGCTCCCCTTTGGGCCTTAGGTGTCATGATTTCGCGACATCGCGAAATCGTGACACCCTCGACCAAAGCTACCTTTTGGTCCTTAGGTGTCACGATTTCACGACGTCACGAAATCGTGACACCCTCGGCCAAAGTTCCCCTTTAGGCCTTAGGTTTCGCGATTTCGCGACGTCGCGAAATCGCGACACCCTCGACCGAAGCTCCCTTTTGGGCCTTAGGTGTCACGATTTTGTGACATCGTGAAATCGTGACACCCTCGGCAAAATCTCCCCTTTGGGCCTTAGGTGTCGCGATTTCACGACGTCGCGAAATCATGACACCCTCGACCGAAGCTCTCTTTTGGGCCTTAGGTGTCACGATTTCGTGACATCGTGAAATCGTGACACCCTCGGCCAAAAGCTCACCTTTGGGCCTTAGGTGTCGCAATTTCATGATGTCGCGAAATCACGACACCCTCGGCCAAATCTCCCTTTTGTTTAAGGCTTGTTTGTAATTAAAGTTTGCTTTTAATTGAAGTTTGTTCTTGCTTAAGGTTTGCTTAAGGCTTGTTAAAATGACCAGCTTTTCTTTGTTTACTTTTTGACCTTCTAAACTGTTGTGTAAGTGGCTAGGACCACTGTTTGACCTCTGAGGGCTACCCTGAAAGCTTTGTATGTCAATGCGATTAGTGTTTGTAGTCACTTAACCGGATTGGTGTTGTTTTGGTGTCTACAGATGCCCCTTTTTGGGAAGCGCTGCGGGTGACATAGTGCTGAGCAAAAATAGATAACCAAAGCACTAATGATTAGGGTTTCTTGGTAACCTAACCAACTTCTGATGCCCCATGTATGGAAAGGGCATGCATTCTTGAATCCTTGCTTCTGACGAGCTAAGGAATTTGATTTCAAGTGTTAACCTATTTTGGTGAGGTGTGACTTGAGCTTGGACATTGATCGGTCATGATTAGGCAAAGGGCATAACCTTTTGTCCACAGGGGGAACCTTGTGTTCATGCTTCGGGAATGCCAAGTGTTTGATCAATTTTATTGCTGCTTGTTTACTGCCCCAAGCAGGAGCATGATTGTCTTTGTCAATGATTCTTTGATTGCATGTCATTTCTTTGATTGGGTGTGTGCTTGTTGATTGGTGACTAAGTGTGACTACCCCCTCAAGCGACGAATCGATGAGGGAATGACCTTCATGAGAAAAGCGACGAGTCGCTTGAACCAAGATGACTTGTGCAAGGGTGCCTTTAGGTGTTTTACTGTTAAGCATGTGCAATTTCCCAACATTTGGACCTATTTTTGGTGGGTTTTAACCCTTTTGGTGATGCCATAATGGGGTGAAATCATCAAAAACCCGTCTTCCTGTGGAGCGGTCCAGCTATGGTAGCCTTCTTGGGGAAGTAGGAGAGTGACAATTTGAACCCCGACATCGATTTTTATATGCCAAGAGGTTAAGTGCGAGAGCACTTGTGTCCGACAATGCTTATTGCTATGTTTTTGTGTTGCATTTTTGGGATGCTTTTGTTGTTTTGATTTTCTTGCTTTGTGTATATGTCATGATTTTATGTTATGCACAATGATTGATTTTGATGGATGCATGCTACTTTATATTTATGTATGCATATGGTATGATAAATGTGATTTTTGTATGTTGATTTATTTTGATGGTTGCATATGTTATGATGAGTGCAATTTTTTTTTATTTATATGTGATATGCAAAATGTAATGGATGAATAGATTTTGTGATGTTTGGCTATGGCACCATAGACTATTCAGGACTTTGTGATTTTGTTTTTATGCGATTGCTGTAGTGGATGACTTTGTATGTATACATGTGGTTTTCCTTTTTTTGTATTTTCTGATGGTATTGTAAGGATGAAAAGTAGCGCAATTGGTTTAGAAATATAGCTAAGGTTTTCTGAGACTCAGACGGTTTTAACTTACTAGCCATGACTGTACTTTATCTTACAAGACTTTTGAACAAGGTATGAATTAGACTTGTTTTTGACCAAGCTATTTCACATCCCTATGTGTGCAATTGAGTTCATTTATGTGGTATTTGTCAGGATACCGCTAGTTCCAGATGGGCTTTCAACCGAACCTGTACTGAGGATCACCTAATTAGCTCCACTAACTCCTTTGTTGTATTTAGTTAGATTAATCTATGGTGTTATCCAGGATACCATAAGCTAGCTCATCCTTATGCAAACATTGGTCTACACATATGCAAAGCGAATGTTACAGACATATCATCATGCGGGTAGGATACCGCCATTGCCAGATAGGCTATCAACCAAACCTGTAATGAGGATCACCTAGATGGTTTTTGAATGCTGAGAATTCCAAGGATTCAAGTTCAGGATATTTGTTGGCTAAATGATTTAGAAAGTTGCTCGTCTATATAGTGATGAAAATCACTGTTTATTTTCTATTAATTCTTTTTGAGCAAGGATTTTGGATAGTTGTGATAACCACTGTTATTTGATTTTGTATTTTGAGTATTGTGAGTTTGGGCTTGTGAGTGGCCTTGATCTTTGTGGCCTTGGGGACGACTACGCATCCTTTGCAGGGATGTGTAGTACAAATCCTTACAACGTTAGGGACCAAGGGGGTGATGGAGATTATGGAGTAAGGGCATTGATCTTTTAGGCCTTGGGGATGACTACCCATCCTGGTTAGGGGTGGATAGTACGAATCCTTACAACTTGGAGACCAAAGGTGAATGGAAAATGTTAGGATAATGATTTGTTGGAATTTTGTTTGTAAATGGCATTGATCATTTTAGGTCTTGGGGATGACTACCCATCCTTGGCAGGGACGTGTAGTACGAATCCTTACAACTTTGGGAACCAACTATGATTGGGATTTGGTAGTGGTAAAAACCACTGTGTAATAAGGTATATGGATAGGAAAGAGCTTGTCCTTTTGTCAATTCTCAACATTCTGGAACCATTCGCATAGGGGGATGAGCAAGATAACCGTTTCACTTATGGTGACCTGGATTACTGCACAGGTTTCATCTTTCGTTCACACAACTTGGGAATTTTTATGTGTTTTAATTTGTGTTGGGATGTTACGTAGCAAGGTGTATTTCAAGTGTAACTCTACCTTCGTAAAATCTGTCTGACTTGATACATTACATGGTTAAAGAGAAAAATGATGACTGAATCATGAAAACTCTTGATACATTAAACGACCACTGACTCTAGTGTGGTAAAAAGCAATGCATGGTGTTTTTGTTTTTTTTGTAAAATGGAACAGTGTGGAACAAGATGGACTAGCAGAGCAATTACAGCCTATGGTGCATTTGACCTGTATGACCACAAATATGCAATGTATGGATGCAATGTTTTAATGCAGCTATGTATTTTTGTATTTTTGATGGATTGATTTTGGTGAATATGAAGATGAGGTGCGAGAATAGCTCTCTATTGATGAATTTGAGTATGCCTAGAAATGAGATGCAAAAATTTTTGTTGTTTTTGATGATTTTTGTTGTTTTTGAATTTTCTTGATTTTTGACCAAGCGATTGTGGAAATCCTTGGAGCATTTTGGGATTGACCAAGCAATTTTAAGGATCCTTGGAGCCTTTTGGGATTGACCAAGCGATTTTAAGGATCCTTGGAGCATTTTTGGGATTTGACCAAGCAATTTTAGGGATCCTTGGAGCATTTTGGGATTGACCAAGAGATTTTAAGGATCCTTGGAGCATTTTTGAGATTTGACCAAGAGATTTTAGGGATCCTTGGAGCATTTTTGGGATTGAGCAAGCGATTATAGAATCCTTGGAGCATTTTTGGGATTTGACCAAGCGATTTTAGAGATCCTTAGAGCATTTTTTTGGGGTGACCAAGTGATTGCGATAATCCTTGGAGCTTTTGGGTTGACCAAGAGATTACGATAATCCTTGGAGCCTTTTGGGATGACCAAGTGATTGCGATAATCCTTGGAGCTTTTGGGTTGACCAAGAGATTGTGATAATTCTTGGAGCTTTTGGGGTGACCAAGTGATTGCGATAATCCTTGGAGCCTTTGGGTTTGACCAAGTGATTGTGGTAATCCTTGGAGCTTTTGGCTTGCTCTTCAGGGGATAGAGGTACCCCCAGCTTGATGGTATTTGCACTTCGGATCTGGCTCTGGAGGGATTGGCACGAATGGATCGTCCCTATGCATGGATATGAGGACAGGGTCTACCCTCGATACTGATGTTGCTATGAGGTCTCTGGGTTGAAATTGATTTTTGTGTGCCCAAAGTGGTGGATGTAATGCTTGGTCCCACTGTGGTGGGTTAACATGCCACTCATGCCCTAGTATTATGTTTATCTATTGAATTGCTTCATCAATATTTATAGGATGTCGATGCTGTCACATGTGATTGCTATGGGCTATCTCTGTTTTATCCTCACCTTCGACTAGTGAGTATAGCTCATCAGAATCTAGAGATTCTGAGACATGGAGGACTGCATCATCAGGTAGCCCTATGGTTAAAGTTTGATCCTCTTCGATAGGAGCCTCATGTAAGTTGGGCCTTGGGAGCTCCAAAATCTTGGTCTCTACCGACTCTAAGTGCTCTAGTGCTTTGCATGTATCGGGAGATTTGAGCTCCTCCTCTTTGTTTGGTTCTTGTTGAGGAACTTGGGGCTTATGGAGGGGTGGCCAGATAGCACCCCCCATGCCTTGGTAGGGTATTTCATCTCGCTCTCCTTCTCACTCTGATTCCTTAGAGGCTTCTTGATGAATTTCTAAGGGTGGCCCATAAACCAGAGTGGGTTCTTGAGGAAGGCGCCCATCATTGGTTATAGGAGTGGCCTCCCACTCATGTCTAGGAGGCATCGGGGGCGGTGCTTGATAAGGTTGTGGAGACTTGTCTCGCACCCAGGGGTTGTGCCTCTCATAATGTTTTTTCTTATGTGTGTGAGGAGTTGGAGTCCTCTCCTGCATAGTGTGTTGGAACAACTCATCCTTCTGGTGCTGAAGGTGCTCTTTATTTAGAAGATACCATTGCTCTAACTATTGTCGTTCTAGCTCAAGTTGCGTGAGTTGCATCCGGTGTGCGAAATGCTTGATAGATTCTAAGATAGTTGGTCTTACTACCTCATGTTTAGAAGGTCTAGATGCTGCTCCTACATATCTATCTCGGTCGTAGTGATCCAAGATCTCTATAGGCCGCCTCCCTCTATTGGAGGTAGTGGCATTTATCCGAGGCTCTAGCCTCAATAGGTGATCCTGATAGCTAGCATTTGCGGAGGCGTCTTGCTCCCACTTTGTATATTATTCTCGAGGAAGGTAGGGGTCTTCCTCATACCCCCTTTCATAAGTGAAAGAGGTACGGGTGGCATTGGCTTGCCCTTCCTGAGGAGCCTTGTGCTCTGGATTTGTCTTTGTAGTCCTAACAACTAGAGGGGGTGAAGGAGGGATAGTGTAATCATGTGGTTCCTTCCGTTGAACCCTATGTTGACCTAGCGCTTCATCACGCGGTGATCGCTCATAGCGAGCATCTAAGGGAGCTCTCCTATGATTGTACCCCTCATGGAAGGGTGTGTGTTGAGTGCTATGCTGAACAGGAGTGCTCCTCGAAGGGGTGCCCCTATAGTCCCATTCCATCGGGGCACGGAGGGGACTGCCTTGTGTGTCAGTCCACCAAGGTGGTATGACCAAATCCTTGGGGCTATACCGGAGGTGACTTGTGCCTCCTCTTTGTGCACCTTCTGCAGAGTTCGCCCTTGATTGAGCTTGGCTACGGGTTCACACCATTGTGATGCTTCTCTACCAGCTAAGCATATTTTTCTCATTTATGATGATTTTTCTTTTTGTTTACACTAAGAAAAAATGAACACACACATACACAAACTATGATTATCTCTTTTAAAGATTAATGGTGTGTCCTAGACTGGTTTTAGTGCATTTTGATGATTTTGTTTTGTTTTTGCAAGTTTTGAAGAATGTTTAAATGCATAATGAAGGCTCATATAACTCCCAAAATGGTCGCCCCTTCAATATACCAACCAGGCCGATATACCAACCTCTCTATATACCCGCCCTTACGATAGGGAGACTATAGGTACGTGAGAGCAGATGGTACATGGTACGTAGGCAGTACGGAAGGGGGATTGTCCTGTTAATGGAACCTACCATAGAAGACTTATCCTCCCGTGCTGGGAATCACCCCAGCAACACTCGGTCATCTTTCATCAGGATTTATGCCTAACAACAGTGACAATCGGGGTAATGGATGCAAAATCAAGCCAAGGTGGTAATGAAATCCACCGATGGTCTTGATCAAGGGCTGGGGTTTTAAGACCAACTCCTTGGTTTAATTTTACCACATGAAGTGTGTGTGGTTCTTTTTATTTAAAAATGAAACAGGCATACACTAAAAACAAGAAAACAGCAACTAGAAATTTGACGGAACGTAAATTTTTTTTTTAATTAAATAAATAAATAAAGCATGAAAATTGACGACAACTTTCTCTACCCTTCTTAAACAATTAAAGAAAATGAAAGTAAAAATAAACAAATAAAAAATGATCTTTTTTTTTTTGAAATTTTTAATGGATTAAAACTCTTCCTAAGAAGGCAAACATGACAGAAAACAGAAATATCACAGCAAAAAATGACAGGGACAGTTAGAAACCATTACCTCTTTTCTTCCTAGACTTGCTGTTTTTGATCTTCGGCTCTAAAATTTATAGGCAAAAATTCGTCCAGGCAAAGACGAATAACAGTCTGCTTTTAAAAAAAATGGTACTTGTTAAGCACAAAACACAAAAATCTGATTAGTTTCTGTGATATTAAAAATCAGGGAATGGTCCCACCGTGATCGCCACTGAAAGCATGAGATTTCGGAAGAAAAACAGTACTAACTTGATACCAAATGGACATGCATAAAATAAGATGAACGTGATCGAATCAAAATTAACATAAAATGAGAAACAGGAGCACAACCCTTTTTATTAATATAATTTCGAATTCGGTTACAATCTCTCTCCGTCCCCTTTACGGGCTAGGAGGATTAGCGTGTTTCGGTTACAATCTATCTTTAGCAGTCCTCCTTCCGCATGCCCACATGCAAAATGGGCGGGCCAAAGTGTTGCCGCCGTGGATGTTGATGAGTCTTCATTTCTTGCTACTTCTCCTGCAATCAAAGAAACACAGAGGCGTTAGTAGCACCTGTGACGTAGGATAAACACATGATAGCAGAATAAATTAAAAACAACGTAGAATGTAACATATGATAAACATGTAATAATGTCGCATATCTATATTCAAACAGTGATGAAATCTGAATGTGATTTTATAAAAGTGGCGCAGAGGGCCACTGTCATTGAAACAATCAGCCAACCTGCACTCAAATTAGACGTCGCTACCTACAAGTTAATGGGATAGCGAAAAACCATGAGAGCATAATAATATTCGATATATATCTTAAACACGCAATGCAGAATGAACACTAATGCAGGATAAACATGCAAAGACAGAATATATTAAAGCAAAACTAGCAAAAAGGTATGGGGTGCCCAAGTGGGCCGCCCCCGTTAGAACTTGATTATGGCGCCAATCCACTAAGGAAGGGCCCATAATCTCTTATGTTGAGTTGTCGTCAAATTGATGGAATACTGTGTCCAATGTCGGATCTGAAGGTTCGGATTCACCTTCAAACAGCCACCAATAACCTCCCTTGCGAAAGAGATTACAGGTGCAGAAGAATGAATTCGAAAGGAATGCAAATGGGTCTCTGGTTTTGCAGCACTTTGTTGCGTTCAAAATGCTTGTCAACCTCTCTCTTCTGGGTGGGAAATTCCACCATTTTATAGACCCACGGGGTCTCTTTGGAGGGGGCACGCAGGGATGCCACGTGGTGGCCATGCCTTCTCAAAAGGTAGGAGACCCCGCCTTGACTAGGGCTTACATGACTGCCCTTGTGACAGTCTGCTAACTGCCAATCTGCTCACCTACGCATGCATGCACAGCAGGCGGCCATAACTGACTGTTCTCGGCTGCCACTTGTCTCACGTCTGCTTTAAGTCATTTTAATGTTGCCTCTGAATGCCTTGATGTCTACCTTTGAATGTTTTAATGGCACCTTTGAATGTTTTAATAGCGCCTTTGAGCAAATGCAAAGTCCATCGCAATATCGCGACGTCGCGATATCATGACACTTTGGGTGAGGCTCCCCTTTGGGCCTTAGGTGTCACGATTTTGCGACGTCACGAAATCACGACACCCTCGGCCAAAGCTCCCATTTGGGCCTTAGGTGTCGCAATTTTGCGACGTCGTGAAATCACGACACCCTCAGCCAAAGCTACATTCTGGGCCTTAGGTGTCGTGATTTTACGACATCGCGAAATCATGACACCCTTGGCCAAAGCTCCCCTTTGGGCCTTAGGTGTCATGATTTTGCGACATCGTGAAATCGTGACACCCTCGACCGAAGCTCCCTTTTGGGCCTTAGGTGTCGCAATTTCGTGACGTCACGAAATCGTGACACCCTTGGCCAAAGCTCCCCTTTGGGCCTTAGGTGTCGCGATTACGCGACGTCGCGAAATCATGACACCCTCAACCGAAGCTCTCTTTTGGGCCTTAGGTGTTGCGATTTCGCGACGTCATGAAATCGCGACACCCTCGGCCAAAAGCTCCCCTTTGGGCCTTAGGTGTCACGATTTCACGACATCGTGAAATCATGACACCCTCGACCAAAGCTCCCTTTTGTTTAAGGCTTGCTTGTAATTAAAGTTTGCTTTTAATTGAAGTTTGTTCTTGCTTAAGGTTTTCTTAAGGCTTGTTAAAACGACCAGCTTTTCTTTTTTTACTTTTCGACCTTCTAAACTATTGTGTAAGTGGCTAGGACCACTGTTTGACCTCTGAGGGCTGCCCTGAAAGCTGTGTATATCAATGCGATCAGTGTTTGTAGTCACTTAATTGGATTGGTGTTGTTTTGGTGTCTACAGGAAAAAGTTTACCAATATAACTTAGAGAAAAAAGAAACTATTTGCAAAATAACATAACACCTCAAAAAGTAGAAGAAGAAAAAATAAGGGTAGGAATCAACATGGTAGTCTAGGAGGTTAGAGATGATGGAAGTAAATCTACTAACATTAAAGCTAAAATAAAACATCTAGAGGAGTAAAATCTTCTTAAACTAGAGGAAGAAACTATAGAAATAAAAATTTAAAGGATATTTTATGTTGGATAAAATTAATATTGTCAAGCTAGTCATAAGTCCTATAAGTTCTCTTAAGTACAAACTCAAGGATATAACAAAATAAAAAAGGAAAGTTCACAACTTGTATAAGTCAACCAGGAGTAATTTACGTATCCATATCATCTTAAATAAGGAGAGGACATTGTATTGAGGAATATATTATTTACATGTAATAAGGAGAAAGAACCAATTTAAAGGAAAATTATTTTTAAAACCATCTACAATTTCAAGGTGAGTATTATAAAATAATAATTTATAGAAAAAGAATCAATAATTTAGTGTCTATTGTATTGACCCAAATTTTTTGTGCCCTTACATTTAGGCTAAAGGATTCGTTCCTGGAAGGGGGATGCGAGAAGGATGGGACAATACCTCGAACTGAGAGGCCCTTTGAAGGTCATGCCTCTCGGGGGAGGGGTATAAGGGTGAATTTTCGACGGATGGTGGGGTTCACCAGGAAACTTTGAGTGGCAGTTTCCATGCCTAGGTTGAGAATGGGTTTTATGTGTTCATTTTATACTCAATCATTCATATTCCTAGGTTGGCTAAAATGAATCTAAGCTATTCTATATGAAAATGCCAATTTCTATGAATACAGAAAGCATGAATGAATCATAAATACAAGGAATATATTAAATGAGAAAGTATACACCTGATTACGGATGTCTAATAAAGATTCTAAAGCTTGTAGGAGTCCACATCATCCCGAATATGACAGGATCGTATGCAAATGTATAGAATCATCCCAGATCATAGGCGATCATCTGAGATCAGACAAGATTTTCATCGATCTGACGAATTCGTCATACGAATTCGTCAAAAACCTGCAATCACAAAAACAAACACCAAAACCCAAAAATACAACTGCAAGAATAATGCAAAATGATAGAAATGATGGTATACATGCTTAACTGATAAATCTAGATAGCATATTAAAGGAAATGCATTTTTTTAATAACTTATTTTAACTTTATCATGCATTTATGCTAAATGAGGTGAACTCTAGGATGCAGTATGAAAATAATCGAGCTAATGCATAATAAAATGAGGAAGGAATATGAGAAATGCAAACTCAGGGCTCTGATTGCCCCCAATATTAACTACAGTCTAGATCACCTCCAATCGTACGAGATTGTTTTCAATATGCGATAGGATCATCTGAAATCGTGTGGAATCACCTGCGACAATCCGAGCTTCCTCCAACTGAAGCACAGTGAAAACCTACAATGAAAACTTAAAACTATGAGTGCAAACAATGGTAGATAGGATGTCTTAACACAACAAAGCTAAATGGCAAGGAAAATCAACCAGGGAGAGAGTTAGGAGGAGAGCCAGGGGGATAAACTGAGAAAATCCTAGTTTATATAGAATTAGGGGAGGTTAGGAGGTTGGGGATCATCCCAATATGGGAGATCTCCAACGGAGGAATCTCCAACTGCGCAGACACGCTTCTGCCCAAGTTGGAGAGGTTGTTAAAACAAAATCTAATTATGAAAATTTAGTTTTGGGATGAAATCGTTTGGACGTTCTGTTCCAGACGAATTCGTCCGATCTGGGATGATTTCGTCTGATCGGCGACGATATCGTCCAACGGTCAAAACAACTCCTAAAAATGGTGCAAAAAATGGGGGGAGCGGTTAACGGACGGTTTCGAGGTTAAAATTCAAATTTTTATCTTTTTACTAAGGATTTAACTATGCCAATTTTAGGGTGCTACATTTTGCCCCCTCTTTAGCGAATTTTCCAAACAAAATGCGTTAAATACGAGTTCTTCCTGCTTTACGAGAAAGAAAAAATTTCTTCCATTTTTTAGATGATGATTCTAGGTCGAATCGTACAAATGCTTACTATGGTGCCCCCTCCGTGTTTTTACCCAAATCAAACGTTTGAGGTAAAAGCACAGAAAAGCAAAAAAAAAAAAAAAAGTTGTTTTTAAATTAAAAAAAAAAAAAAATAGGGTAAAACCCTAATTCATTATTACTGTTCACTTTCGCTGTTTTAGAGCTCTGTAGGAAAAATTGTGGAAACGACACACAGATCGACAGAGGTCTGATGTGGGTTGCGGGTAAGGACCTAAACTTGATGCATTATGTTTTTAATTTGATTTGTGTGATTTTTAATTTGAATTTTGACTGTTTTTTGGGTATCGCGGTCGTTTTTAGGCTGTCGACGATGTTGGGACGAAATCGTCCCAATTTCGTCGAAATCGTCCCTAGATCACCGATTTTTTCTAGGGGCAAAATCGACGAAATAGGGGCAATCTCGTCCAACAAGGGGCGATCCCCAAGTTGAGAAATCAAAGATGATTTCATCCTACAAAGGACGATTTGACTTAATTTAGGACGATATCATCCAATAATGGACGATATAATTTTTTTATAAGATGAAATTGATTTAACTTATTTTAATGATTATCTATTAATGATTTTTGTTGTTTTATTGTTTATTTTGCAGAGGGGATTACTAAAAAGTCGAGAGTGGAAATACGGGGGTCTAAGAGACAATGTAGCCATGCTCGATCAGGCGGAGCAATATCGACTATCGAAGGTTGGGCTACAACATGTGGTAGACATGCCACAAATACCTACAAACAAGGGGCTACTGACAGCCCTAGCAGAGAGGTGGTATCCGGGGTCGTCCTGCTTTTGGCTACCAATAGGGGAGATGACTCCCACTCTAGAGGATGTATGGAGGATCTTGAGGATCCCCATACATGGGCGGTTGATGACTCCTACGGCCAATCAGGGCCATGCCATGATGCAATTGTGCAGAGACCCTAGCTTCACCCTGGAGAAGGGCAAAGTGAACATCGAGACATTGAGGCAGATGCCTGGGGCATCTCGATTGACTCAAGTTTTGGTAGGGGTGGTGGGTGGCCTACTGCTATGCCACCAGAGTGGATGCAGGTTACTGTGGCTACTCACAGATGTGGTCTATGATATGAGAGACCATAGCTATAGGTTTTATTGGGGTAATTTTATACTATGCCGCTTGTATAGGATCCTATACAGGGTCATATACAAGGTTGATATCTAGTACTGACATCGCTGCTATAGGTTTGGTGTTAGGAGCACATTACAGTGCGGAGGCCGCTAGGGCTTCCACTGATAGGGGTTGATCGAGAGAGACCCTGGTTTTTCTATTGGTGGCTCCAAAGAGGGTCACAGCAGTGGATAGATCTGTCGATGCCTCGGAGGTTGCTAGACGACCTCATCCC
Organism: Wollemia nobilis; assembly: GCA_028583015.1. Taxonomy (NCBI): domain Eukaryota; kingdom Viridiplantae; phylum Streptophyta; class Pinopsida; order Araucariales; family Araucariaceae; genus Wollemia; species Wollemia nobilis. The sequence continues at coordinate 1,804,844 of JAQPPZ010017255.1, forward strand.
TAATCAGATCACCTGGAGGCCATGGAGAGAGCATCCAGGGTGGGGAGAGGACAGACAGGAGTTGGCTCACATCAGGTGAGTCTTCTGGCTGAGGATGGAGTGGGGAGAGGTAGAGCTCCATTGCTATGATTGATTTTTGAGGCAGTTCGGTCTACAGCAGGGGATGCCTTCTCTCAGAGACTATGAGTACTCTCAGACTGTCTGGGATAACACTACACTAAGCGAGGATCTAGATATGCAAAAATTCTAGAGTCAGGATGCTGACGATGCCCCTATTTAGCCAGTGGAAGGGGATGATGTTGGGGTCACATATGGGTATGATGCCTGGTACATTGGCATCCACACTCCTCGGATGACGAGGGCACAAGGTTAGATGCACGCTATGGTGCGACAGATGGGGAGGCGGCACCAGGCTGCCATCGATACAGTGAGGATTCACGAAGGGAGGGACCAACGACGGTCTCCTCAGGAGAGACGTCGTAGAGTGCCATAGGCTCCAAAGAGACCGCAGTAGCTAGAGAGGACGGAGGATGATGCAAGAGCATCTGGGGGCAGTAGAGAAATCTTGCATCAACAAAAAAAATTCCAAGTGTTAGCTTTGATGTCGCGATATCGTGACATGTCACGTTTTTGTGACATGTGTTTTTGTGACTCAAGAAGGAGAGAGGAGGCGCAACTCAAAAATGTCATGATTTTGCAACATGTCATGAAATCGCAACCAAAGCAGAAGAGGGAAGGTGCCCCGAAGAAAATTTCACGATTTCACATGTCGCGAAATCGTGATCGAAACCATAAAGCGAAGGCATAAGAAGAAAATGTCGTGAAATCACAACCGAAGCAGGGGAAGGGGAGATGCCCAAGGGAATGTCATGATTTAGTTACATGTAGCGAAATCATGACCGAAATAAGAGAGAGAGGGCACCCAAAGAGAAAATGTCATGATTTCGCGACATGTCGTGAAATCGTGACCGAAAGAACACAGGAATGGCTAGAGGAGAAAATGTCGCAATTTCATGACATGTCGCGAAATCACGACCAAAAGGGAATAGGAAGGGTCAGAGAAGAAAATGTCATGATTTCGTGACATGTCATGAAATCACGACTGAAGGAATAGAAAAGAAAGCAACGAAAAAAACTATCGTGATATCGCAACATGTCACGATTTCGCGACCCGAAGCAGAGAGTGAAAGCAGAAGGCAAAGTTGTCACGATTTTGTGACCCAAGAAGTGAAGAGAGAGCAGAGGGAAAATATGTCATGATATTGCGACACGTTGTGATTTTGCGACCCGAAAATGTGAGAATAAAGCAGAGAGCAAGATGTCGCGATATCGTGACATGTCCCGATTTCACGATCGAGAAGGAAGAAAGAAGAGACGAAAAGGAAGATGTCGCGATATCATGACATGTCGCGACATCGCGACCTAAAGGAGGGGAAGGCAGTGAGAAATAAAAATGTCATGATATCATGACATGTCGTGATATCGTGACCCGAAGAAAAGAAATGTTGCAAGGAAGGAAAATGTCGCGATATCGCGACATGTCGCGATATCATGACCCGAAGAAAAGAAATGTTGCAAGGAAGGAAAATGTCGCGATATCATGACATGTCGCGATATCATGACCCAAAGGAGAGAAAGGCAACAAGGAAGAAAAATGTCACGATATCGCGACATGTCATGATATCGCGACATACTGCTGGTTCACCGTTTGAAAAAAAGCATGCATTCCCAGATGGTGTTTTCCGAGGCAATCAAGGCCTCATTAATGCATGATTTCTTGCTCGGTAAGCTTGCTGAGCATGGCCGCAATTCGAAGACTATTCCCAGAGGTCAGATGGCTCATCAATGCATGTTTCTACGGCTAACCCGATGGCAGTGGCCAGTTAGGGAAAGATGTAAAGGTTCAGTCAGGCAGGATGTATTCTGGCAGGTGGGTCATTAATGGCCTAGAGGGTTGGGACCTCGAAAGGGACCCAGGCATGGTTATAGAAGCAGGTGGTGCATCAAGGAAAAATGGGAAGAGGCTAAGAGAGAAATTATGTTGTTGGCTAGTATTGTAAATTTTCTTTTTGGAAGCTTAATGAAATGAAAGTTTGAGTGATTCTCTATGTCCCCATCAAGGACAAATTTTGAGTGATTCTCTGTGTCCCCATCAAGTGGTATCAGAGCAGGAGTTCCTGAGTGTGTGAGCATATCGCCGAAAGTGAGGCAACTTGCACCAGGATTTGTGGAAGGGTTGTGAGAAGAGAGTGAAGCAGAATGCCTCCACGAAGAAACCATGGTGGTGGAAGAAATATGGTGCCAGAAAAATATTTCAAATCTTTGTAGAGGCAATTTTAGGCCCTGCAAGAGGAGCTGCGCAGAGGGCTTGAACCCAGAGGAGAAGAAGGAAGTGAAGATGAAGTTGAAGAAGAAGAGGACCAATTTGAGGAAGAAGAAGAGGCTATAGATCCTGCACAAGCCAGGTTATATAGAGCCATCTCTCAGATTGGGAAGAGACCGAATATGGAGGTTTCTACGTATTCTAGAAATCTCGATCCAGAGGAGTTGATTGAATGGATCAATGATTTGGAAGAATACTTTGAGTATGAGGAGGTTGAAGATCCTAATAGGGTCAAGTTTGCTAAGACCAAGCTGAAGGGTCATGCTAGCATATGGTGGAAGGGAGTACAGCTGGAAAGAAATAGAAGAGGAAAGGAGAGAATAACCAGATGGGATAGAATTTTGGAGAAGTTGAAGAGGCAGTTCATCCCAACTGACTATGAGATGGATCTACTAAAGAAAATGCAAGTTTTGAAGCAATCAAGCAAGTCTATTAAATAATACACAGCGGAGTTTTATAAAATTGTCATCAGAACAGGCCATTCAGAGGCCAACAAGGAGAAGGTAGCCCGTTATATTAATGGGTTACGAGCAAGTATTCAAGAGGAGTTAAGTCTGGTTAGAATGACCACCATAGAGGATGCTTACCAGTTTGCCCTGAGGGTTGAAGAGAAACTGAATAGAAGGTTTGAGAGCAAGCAAAGAGGAAGAGGTCATGGTGGAAGAACTTGTGGAAGGACCAGTGGAGAAAACTATAAATATTAGAAGAAGGCTGGTGAGACCAGTAATACCCCAGAGCAGAAGGAAGGAAGCACCTACCAACCCCGTAATCAGAACAATGGTTATCCGAGAGGTAGAGGTAGATCTAGACGTGGATTTGGGAGAGGAGGATTTCGTGGAACCTTTTTCCACTGTGGCGAAGAAGGACATCAAGCATTTGAGTGTCCACAACACCGAGAAAGGATGAATAAGAGACCTGAGGGTCCTGCTAGAGCTGCTATAGTAGATGAAGGTGCTGAATCAGAACATTCTGAGGAGGCAAAGAGAGGAGAAGTTATGGTCACAAGGAGGACCCTGTTGAATGAGGAGAAAGGATCGAACCAGAGGAGGAGCCTATTCCGCACAAGGTGTAGAAGTTTAGGTAAAGTCTGTAACATTATTATAGATAATGGTAGTACGGATAACTTGGTCTCAGAAGAAATGGTTGCCAAGTTACATTTAAAAAGGAGGAGACACCGACATCCATATCAGATTGCGTGGTTATAGAAGGACCATAGGGCTTTGGTCAGTGAGCAATGCTCGATGAAGTTCAATATTGGGAATTACTATGATGAGGTCCTGTGTGACATCCTGCCTATGGATGCTTGCCATTTGTTGTTGGGAAGACCATGGCAGTTTGATCGGTGTGCAGTACATGATGGTCGTGCAAACACCTACTCAGTGATGAAGAATGGAGTGCGCCATAAGCTAAAGCCCTTGAAGGAGGTGGAAGAAAAGGTATGCAGTAGCTCTAGAATCTATTTAGTTGAAGGAGGAAGATTTTTGGATAGTTTAAAGCATGAGCATATGTGCTATGCATTAGTTCCTAGAGTTAGGAAGGAAGAATGCAAGGATACCCCTATAGAAGTCTTAGGACTATTAGAAGAATTTCTAGATATTATATCTGATAATGTGCCTGAGGGTTTACCATCGGTGAGGAAGATCAATCACCATATTGATTTGGTACCAGGATCTAGTTTACCCAACAAGGCAGCACATAGAATGACTCCTACAGAAATTGAAGAGCTGAACAAGCAAGTCCAAGAGTTCTTTGGAGAAGGGACTGATTCGAGAGAGCTTGAGTCCATGTGCAGTACCTGCAGTACTAGCACCAAAGAAATATGGAGAGTGGAGAATGTGTACAGACTCTCGATCCATTAACAAGATCACCATAAAGTATAGATTTCCATTGTCGAGGATGGATGACATTATGGACTACTTGAGTGGTGCCAAGTACTTCACCAAGATTGACCTGAAGAGTGGTTATCATCAGATTCATGTCAGAGAAGGAGATGAGTGGAAGACAACCTTCAAGACCAGAGAAGGTTTGTATGAATGGTTGGTCATGCCATTTGGGCTAACCAATGCACCAAACACATTCATGCGACTGATGAATGAGGTATTGAAAGAATTTTTAGGCAAATTTGTCATTATCTATTTGGATGATATTTTAATATTTAGCAGAACCCTGGAAGAGCATTTGATCCATATCAGAAGCATTTTTGAGAAGCTGCGGGAGGAGCAGTTGCTAATTAACCTGAAGAAATGTAATTTCATGAAGGAGGAGTTAGTGTACCTAGGATTTTTCATCTTAGTCGAAGGTCTAAAAATGGACCCAGAAAAAGTGAGAGCTATCATTGAATGACCTACTCCGAGAAGCACGACTGAAGTGAGATCATTTCATGGTCTAGAAAGTTTTTATAGGAAATTCATTAGAAATTTCAGCAGTATTTATGCACCCCTTACAGAAACAATGAGAGGGGATAAGAAAGAATTTAAGTGGACCTTAGGAGCATATAAGAGCTTTGATATGTTGAAGAAGAAGGTTACAAAGCAACATGTTTTGGAACTTCTAGATTTAATAAGGTATTTCAGGTAGACTATGATGCTAGTGGTAGTGCCATAGGAGCTGTTATGAGTCAAGAAGGTAAACATGTTGCTTACTTTAGTGATAAAATCAATGATTCTAGAAAGAAGTATCCAGTTTATGATCAAGAGTTTTATGCTATAGTTCAGGCTCTAAAGAAGTGGCGACATTACTTGTTGCCAAAAGAGTTTGTTCTATATCTTGATCATCGAGCCTTACAAGTATATTAATAGCCAAGGGAAGCTAAATCGGAGGCACCTGAAGTGGGTTGAGTTTCTACGGAGTTATACTTTTGTGTTGAAGCACAAGAGTGGAAGGTCAAATAGAGTTGCAGATACCTCAAGTAGAAGGCAGTGTTTGTTGATAGAAATGAAGGTGGAAGTGGTAGGATTTGATGAACTGAAGGGTTTGTACCCTGAAGATCCTGATTTTGCAGAAGCTTGGAAGGCTTTCTTGGCACCTATTACTTTGGACAAGACCAAGTGGTTGGATTTTCTGATCCAATATGGAATACTATTAAGAGGAGGTCAATTATGCATTCTAAGGAGTTCAATGCGAGAAAATATTGTCAAGGAAAAATACAGTGGAGGGTTGGCTGGACATTTTGGTCAGGATAAGACCATTGCCCTGGTTAGTGAGAACTACTATTGGCCGCAACTGTAGAAATATGTGAAGAGGTTTGTGCAAAGCTGTAGAGTATGCCAGATGGCGAAAAAGTGTGAGCCAGAACACTGGATTATATCACCCATTACCTATACCAGAGAGACCATGGGAGGACATCAGAATGGATTTTGTTCTTGGTCTACCAAGGACACAGCGGGGAAATGACTCCATATTTGTGGTGGTTGACAGGTTTTCAAATATGGCACATTTTATCCCCTGCCAGAAAACTAGTGACACAATTCACGTTGCAGGTTTATTTTTCAAAGAGGTGGTACTACTTCATGGTCTACCAAGGAGTATCTTTTTTGACAGAGATACCAAGTTTGTGGGGTATTTCTAGAGGACCTTGTGGAAGAAATTAAAGATAGATTTGAAATTCAGTTCTGCATACCACCCACAGACTAACGGCCAAATAGAGGTGGTGAATAGAAGTCTAGGAAATCTGTTGAGATGCTTGATAGGAGACAAGACCACGGGATGAGATTTGGTTTTTCCCTAGGCAGAATTTGCATACAACAATTCTATCAATAGGAGTACTAAAAAATCTCCATTCTAGATAGTGTATGGGAGCAGTCCAAGGAATGCTTCTGAGTTGAGGAAGATGGATTCAGGGGAGAAGTGCAGTGCCGAGGTTGAGGACTTTGCAGAGCATCTGAAGAGTGTGCATGAAGAAGTAAAGAAGCACATTACTAGCATGAATAACCAATATAAGACAAGGGCAGACCAGAAGTGGCAGTTAAAGGAATTCACAGTGGGAGATGAAGTCATGGTCCATCTAAGAAAAGAAATATTTCCTGCTAAAACCTTTAACAAGCTGAAGATGAAGAAGTTTGGACCATGCCGAATCATAGGAAAATAGGATTCAGGCAATGCGTATGAAGTGGAATTTCCAAGTTGCCTTAACATATCACCTATTTTTAACATTGCAGATTTGGTAGAATATCATGAAGGAGGCAGTAGCAAGACACCAAGTACAGAGTTGTGGAGTCTTCCAATATCTACTCCAGCAACAGACGATATTGAGGAAATACTAGACACTCGAGCAGGCAGAAGTACCAGGAATAGGCAATATTCTGAATATCTGGTCAAGTGGAAGGGCAGGCCTATCGAAGATGCAACTTGGTTGTCAAAAGTAGAGGTCGACCACTTGGGTCTTCCTCCAACAATACAGAAGTGAAGGACACTTCTCAATCCACCCCAGGTTTCTAATGCAGGAGCATTCGGGGGCAGCAAAGCAATCTTGCATCAACAAAAAAAATTCCAAGTGTTAGCTTTGATGTCGCGATATCGCGACATGTCACGTTTTTGTGACTCAGGAAGGAGAGAGAATGCGTGGCACAAAAATATCATGATTTCGTGACATGTCGCGAAATAACGACCGAAGCAGAAGAGGGAAGGTGCCCCAAAGAAAATGTCACGATTTTGTGACATGTCATGAAATCATGATCGAAACCGTAGAGCGAAGGCATAAGAAGAAAATATCATGAAATCACGACCGAAGCAGGGGAAGGGGAGGTGCCCGAAGGGAATGTTGCAATTTTGTGACATGTCACGAAATTGTGACCAAAACAAGAGAGAGAGGGCACCCAAAGAGAAAATATCATGATTTCGCAACATGTTGCAAAATCGCGACTAAAAGAACACAAGAAAGGCCAGAGGAGAAAATGTCACGATTTTGATACATGTCGCAAAATCGCGATTGAAAGGGAACAAGAAGGGTCAGAGAAGAAAATGTCATGATTTTGCGACATGTCACGAAATCACGACCGACGGAGTAGAAAAGAAAGTGTTGTGGATGATCCACAACGTACCCCAAAATTGGGGACCCACCTTTTTTGCATGTGTTCCAAGAAGATTGAAGTGGCCCATAGGCTAAAGTTCAAAGAAAAAAAGCAAAACACCACAAGGAGAAAAAGTGTCATGATATCACGACATGTTGCACTGTCACGGCCAAAAAAGAAAAAGTGTTGCGATATCGTGACATGTTGCACTGTCGTGTTCAAGAGAGAAGAAGTGTCGCGATATCGCGACATGTGGCATTTTTGCGACCAAACGAGGAAAGAAAGAAGAAGAAAGAAAAGTGTCGCGATATCGCGACATGTTGCATTTTCGCGGCCAAAGACAAAAAGTGTCGCGATATTGCGACATGTTGCATTTTCGCGGCCAGAAGGAAAAAGTGTCGCGATATCGCAACATGTTGCATTTTCGCGATTCAAAGCAAAGAGAGAGAGAAGAAAGAAAAAGTGTCGCGATATCGCGACATGTTACATTTTCACGGCTAAAAGCAACAAAATACGGAAGGGGCCAAAAGTGTCACGATATCGCGACATGTTACATTTTTGCGGCTAAAAGCAACAAAATATGGAAGGGGCCAAAAGTGTCGCGATATCGCGACATGTTCCATTTTCGTGATTCAAAGCAACCAAGGAGAGCAAGGAGGCAAAAGTGTCGCGATATCGTGACATGTTCCATTTTTGCCAAGGTAATGGACCTACATAGTGACGTGGACATAAGGACAAAATCCAATGAATAATACAAAGTGTTACATAAGGAATATTTAATGATTTGAAATCATTTAAGATGGTTGTTACACACGGAGGGAAATGGACGCAAAACCATGTGGAGAAATCGTAATGAAGGGCCAAAAAATGGAAAGCAAAGCACACACATATAGGGAAGGTGAAATGAACAGTCAGGGAAGGTGAAACAAACAGCCATCGGCAAATGAAACGAACTGTCAGGGAAGGAAAAAAGGTTTTCACGAGTTTAAATATGCCATTCAAAGAGGCCAAAGGAGGGGGAAAACTACTGCAAGTAGCGTTGTAGGTTTGAAGGCGATAAGGCCATTCTGGACCTAGTTGGGCTATTTTTCTTTCGTAGACTGGTTTTTCCTCTTCATGGACATGGGTTGGAAATTGTGACGAGCAGAGTTGCAGAATTGAAGGCGATGATGCCATTCTGGACCTGTTTGAGTTGTTTCTCTTCCATGGACTGGTTTGGGAAAACACGAAATTCTACTATTGTAAAATGACACATTTTTAATGCAGAAGTGTTTCAAAAATTTGCATCTTGTGGGCAAGAAAGAAGGAGATTTTCTTTGCATGCTATGGATTTAATGTTTATTCTTTCATCTTTTCAGATTTTGAATTTATAGATAATGTTGATGCCATTTCTTTGGGTTACATTAGGCGAATATTTGAAATCTGAATTTTATTTCGTACCCTAGGAACCAACACTTAGCTTATCCGGATTGTGCTTGTTTGCAGGTCCAATAGGTTAGGTTGCATGCACGGAGACTTCACATATTTGGTTTTATCATAATAGAATAGCATCATACTGAATGCATTTTATTTTCAATTTCTGCATTTCATTTTTCATTTTCTGCATTTTATATTTTCCAGAAGTTTTAACTTTTCAAGGCATTAAAATAAACATCTAAAAAATATCAAAATCCAAAAAAACAATGAACCATCACTAAAGTTTCATGGTGAAATAAATCAACATTGCCCCTTGTTTACAGTTACTTGCAATCACTAAGGTGTTCCAAGCATTTAAATTGAATATCTTTATTTGAGATTACTAATACACACATGTAAATGCTAACACAACAGAGACCTTGGAGAAGTTGTTTGTTTAACTTCTTTGCAAGAGGGGATTTGGAACCCAAATCCTAAAGGAGAGTGTACTTTCACAACGGGGTGAAAATACAACTCAATAGAAAGCAAGGAATAAAACTATCGCTAAATCGATTAAGAAATAGAAGGAATATAAGAATTTTAGATAAATCGGGTAAGAGCTCGTCAGTAAGAGCATAAGAGGTAGAAGGAATATTTCCTACATCTTCTGATGTGGAAACCATGCCTTTGGTGGATGTATATGTTGTAGATATGTCGATGGATAGGCCTATTATAGGTATAGAAGTTATAGGAGGAGAACAAGAGGCATCGGTTGTGGGATTAGGATCTTTCCAAGGTCCTAATGTGGTTTGTTCAGAGGATGGTTGAGCTGTATGTAGGTGTGGAACTTATGGAGAAGAAGTAGATGATGTTGTGGGTGTGTGTTTCGCACGTTTAGACGGATAATGAGAATTAGGATGTGTGGATGACAGAGCAGGGCAAAATTGAACTCCAACAGGTTCTGCCAAAGCACACATATCAAAGGATCTAGGATCACCATGAATGGTAACCAACTGATTCTTAAATTTGAATTTAACACATTGATGTAAAATTGAGTGAATGGCTCGCATCGCGTTGATCCAAGGGCGACCCAAGAGTATATTGTACGATGCAAGGCAATGTACAATAAACATGGTAGTATCCAAGGTTATCGGACCAACCTGCAATGGGATGATAATAACTCCACACGTTTCTTGTGTTTCGTCATTGAAGGCTTTGAAGATCATATCAGTTCTTTTCATGTCATCACTTCTAAACCCAAATATTTGGTAGAATTCAAAAGTGCAGATATTTAAAGATGAACCATTATCAATCAAGACTCGTTTAACTGCTACATCTCCAATTAAAGCAGTAATATATAAGGGGTTATCCTTATGTAAACTATGTTGAGGTACGTCTTTATCCCGAAAGTCGATACAATCAACTTCACAAGTTATTATATTATTGGCCATGTCTTAAGGGTGAATGTCTTGTGGTACCATCATCTGGCTTAATGTGAGCATTAATTCATCTCTATGTGTAGGAGAAGATCTTAAAAGGTCCAAGAGAGAAATTCTAGCTGTAATATTGGATAATTGTTCATTAATATTATAAGGAGGTTTAGGTTGAACATTAGGTGCATGATTCCCTTTATTAGGAACCTTCAAAACAAATGGAGTTGATCCACCATTCTGAATTTGATCTTGTTGAGAATTTTGAGCTTGTTGTCTAGTAACAGCTCCGATGGTACCCATAATATTATTCTACGGATGATGAATGGGTCTTGGTCTAGCATTTATGGCTTTTTCATTAGAAAGTAATTGGTGAGAGGATGGTCTAGTAGTGACTCTTCTTGGAAATGGTTGTTCTGGAACCATATGACTTGTGATAGGGTGAATATTATCTGATTCTTCTTCAGAGCTATTCGATTGATTTGATGTGATTTACATATCACTCTCAATCTCATATTTTGTATCACTAAGATCAGATATCTGCATATTATATAGAGGCCTAGTTGTAACCACAGATAAAGTTGTGTCAAAGGTTTCCAGATCATGAACAGGTAAATATCCACTAATAGTTCCTACATATCGGGCAGGAGGAGGAACATTATGATGTTCAATTTGATTAGCCACTTCCTTGCCATGTTTTGGTAAAGGATGTTGAAATATGTCCAATGACCGATTGGAATTATGATTTTGGTTTTGGGGGATGTTCTTTTCAACATTATTAGGAGGATTTTGCTTAGGTTGAAAGGCTTGCACCTCCATCTCATTGTTATCGATCAAGTCCTATATTTTATGTTTTAATATTTTACAAGAATTGGTAGTGTGTCCAGGTCCTCTATGGAAGTCACAATGTAAATCTGCTCTATATCCGGGTATAGTTGGATCAGGTTCTCGAATATTTGGTAATTGAATCAAGCCTCGTTCTAATAATTACGGGAGAATAGTTGATAAAGGTTGATTTAACCTAGTAAATTCTCGAGGAGGTTTATTGAGAGGTTTTAGTATAAACTTCTCGGTTGTCTTTGCAGCATTAACAGTAGCAATATCTCTACTATCAGTGACTCCATCACCCATAACTTGTTTATTTTTATATTGATTTCTAGATGTTTTCTCATCGTCTTTCTTTTTAAGTTGACCTCTCCTAATGAGAGCATCTTCCACTCGTATGGCTAAGTCTATAGCCTGATCGAAGGTGGTCAAGGTAGCAGTTGATAACTCGTAGGATAGTTGGTCTTGTAAATTATTAATAAATATGTCCAACATCTCCCTATAAGGTAACACAAAGTGCAATTTTCCTATCAACTATCTCCACCTAGCTAGGAAATCAGCAAAACATTCATCTGTGTCTTGTTTTAAGTTGTACAAGTCTTTAATGGTCACATGCCTTTCGATGTAGGCACTAAATTGATGAACAAAAGACTCGGTTGTTTCTTTGAAATTCCTCAAGGAATTAGTGGGTAATTGATAATACCACTCTAATGCCATTCCACCTAAACTTTTTGGGAATATTTTTAGCAATAATAAGTCATCATGTGATATATCATGACATGCTATCCTAAACATACGAAGATGCTCTATGGGATCTTTGGTTCCTTTATATATGGGCAGGATAGGCATAGGAAAATGTTTAGGATACGGCTGTGCTACGACTATAGGATCTAAAGGCTGACTACACATCTCTTGATAATTGTACGAGGGTCGGTAGGGATCTATCTTATCCATACGGGAAACTAACCGTTTAACCATGGTTTCAAGATTACTAGTTTGTCCACCATATTGGTTCGGTGGGACATAAGTATGGGATTTGTGAGTGTATGATGGTGTAACATAAGGATTAGATGCTATATTGCTATTATGCAAAGCGTTGGTAGGAAGAGTATTATGAAGAGGATTTGTAATAGTATTATGTTGTATCCCAGATTGTTGGTAATTGGTGTTTGGTTTTGTTTTGGGTTTTTGCTGATTTGAAGTATGTTGATCAATAGATTGGAGAAATAGAGCAGTAAATGATGGTTTATTTTGTGCGGGAATAACCCTAGGCTTGCTAACAGGCACTTCAGATGGTTGGGTAACCTGCTATTGTTGCATGTTCTGGATCGCAGCTACTATATCCAAATTGGATGGTCCAGCTTGATCACTCTCTTTTTCAATAAAGTACAAGGGATTAGTGCGTGTGTGAAATACGTTTTCAAGAGTTTCTTGAGTTTCACTAATTCGATCATTGTCCATATGGACTGCTCTATTAAAAACATCGATATTTGTATTAATGAATTTCCAAAATTATTCCATGGAGTGATAGCTCCTCCTGGAGACATTTTAGGGGATGAGGATCCTTCCTCTCTATTAGTTTATTCTTGTTCATTTGCTATAGCAAGCTCTTCTTCTTGCTGGTCTAGGGTTTCTTCTTCCTGAACTTGGTCTTCAGGAAGGACATCTAGGTTATTTAATGGTTTTCCTAACCAATCTTCTTCTTCTTCAGTTTGTTTTCCATTCCTAAGTCTAGGCATTGTGCTACAGTTAGGTTTTAGCAAATATATATACTTGTATATATATATGCGATAGGGTTGAGAGGTATATATTTTAACTATATACCTACTATAATACTTAAAAGGGAAATGTTTTTGTTTTTTGTTTATATTTTTTTTTTTTTGTATTATTATTTCACAAGTATAAAAATAACAAACAACATGCTTCTTGCAAGAAATAACAATAATAAAAAGAATAACTTAGTTTTCTATAAATAGTTTATGGATATCGTTGATAGGATCAAGTTAATCAGGACTCATGAAATGCTCCTTTTCAAATTGGAATTGGTTTTTCAAGAATTTGACAAAGTGTGCTATAGTAATATGATCTGTTTCGGACTCTGACCTATAGAAATAAATTTCATGGCAATACTCTCGATATAACATAGCTATAGGAACTCTATTCCATCTCTTTATATCCGTAATAATGACTTCTTGATCCTCCATATGAGATAGAAATTTGTGTACTCCAACTGTGTTCTCGAGGTATTCCTCAAATGTGTATAATTTTAAAGACACAAGTGCTCTTTTATCTGCTAACCACCTATGGCAAGCTCTCTGAAGTTCATGATGCAAGGTTACCTGATCGGGATCCAGGATTCTATCTAGGACAAACCTCTTAATTTGCCTAAGTTCTATAGATCTGGATTCAATGATACCCAATCTCTTATCAATTTCATCCCATAAAAGTTGGACCCTATTTGTTTGAGGTACTCTAAGCACAGACATAATCTCTATGGATGTTAATTGATTTTCAACATTTATGGTGACAACTTGTCTTTTATTATAATCTATCATCTAAGTCTAATATGCAATTTTAACAATTTTCCAATGATTCTAGATGTTCTTAATAATGCGTTTATATTTTTATTTATATATTTTTTTTGTTTCCAAAAGGCTTTTAGTTTCATGTCGGGTTCACCAAAATGTACTGACCCAAATTTTTTGACCTTTAGGCTAAAGGATCCGTGCCTGGAAGGGCGATGTGAGAAGGATGGGACAATACCTCAAACTGAGAGGCCCTTTGAAGGTCGCGCCTCTCGGGGGAGGGGTATAAGGGTGAATTTTCAACGGATGGTGGGGTTCACCAGGAAACTTTGAGTGGTAGTTTCCATGCCTAGGTTGAGAATGGGTTTGATGTGTTCATTTTATACTCAATCATTCATATTCCTAGGTTGGAAAAAATGAATCTAAGCTATTCTATATGAAAATGCTGATTTATATGAATACGGAAAGCATGAACGAATCCTAAATACAAGGAATATATTAAATGAGAAAGAATGCACCTGATTCCGGATGTCTGATGAAGATTCTGAAGCTTGTAGGAGTCCAGATCGTCCCAAATATGATAGGATCATCTACAATTGTACAAAATCATCCCAGATCATAGGAGATAATCTGAGATCAGAAAATATTGTTGTCGATCTGACGAATTCGTCAGATGAATTCATCAGAAACCTGCAATCACAAAAACAGACACCAAAACCTGAAAATGCAACTACAAGAATAATGTAAAATGATAGAAATGATAGTATACATGCTTAACTGATAAATATAGATAGCAGATTAAAGGAAATGCATTGTTTTAATAACTTTTTAACTTTATCATGCATTTATGCTAAATGAGGTGAACTCCAGGATACAATATGAAAATAATAAAGCTAATGCATAATAAAATGAGGAAGGAAGATGAGAAATGCAAACTTAGGGCTTTTATTGACCCCAATTTGAAATACAGTCTAGATCGCCTCCAATCGTACGGGATCATCACCAATCTGTGATAGGATCATCCGAAATCATGTGGAATCACCTGCGATGATCCGAGCTTCTTCCAGCTGAAGCACAATGAAAACCTGTAATGAAAACTTAAAACTACGAGTGCAAACAATGGTAGATAGGACGTCTTAACACAAAAAAGCTAAATGGCAGGGAAAATCAACCAGGGAGAGAGTCAAGAGGAGAGCCAGGGGGATAAACTGAGAAAATCCTAGTTTATATAGAATTAGGGGGAGGTTAGGAGGTTGGGGATCATCCCAATCTGGGTGATCTCCAACAGAAGAATATCCAACTACATAGACACGCTTCTGCCCAAGTTGGAGAGGCTATTGAAACAAAAGCTAATTATGAAAATTTGGTTTTGGGACGAAATCGTCTGGACGTTCTGTTCCAGAAGAATTTGTCCGATCTAGCATGATTTCGTCTGATCGGCGACGATATCATACAAAGGTCAAAAAAACTCCTGAAAATGGCACAAAAAATGGGGGGAGCGGTTAACAGGCGGTTTTGGGGTTAAAATTCCAATTTTTATCTTTTTACTAAGGGTTTAACTGCGCTAATTTTAGGGTGCTACATCTATTGACGTGGAAAATAAAATTGATTGAAAGAGAGTATTACACCCAATTATTACACAATTTCTTAGATTTAGAAGGTTCATAAAAAAGTTGTTAACGAATAATGGTTAGTTAAATTAGTTCATATAAAGATGATATTTTTTGTATAATATTATGCCAATGGATATTCATCATGTATTGTTGGATAGACCATATTAGTATGACAAGAAATACAAGCGTGTTGGTGGAGTAAACACCATGAAAATTGATAAATATGGTAAAAAACATAACTTGAATTCATTAAAGAGGAAATATAATAACATCAGTAATGGAAATAAACTTTTGTTAGTATCAAGTGAATAGTTCTTGAATGTTGCAAACAAAGCAGTATAGTGTTATGCCATTATTCTAAATTCAATGAATGTTAGGGCAATAAAATACTAGCTTACCAAAATAATCAAGTGAGATACTTAAATAAGATGAGAAGGTCATTTCCAATTGTCTTGTATAAGGGTTTCCATGAATGAGGGGTGTATGTGTGTCTATATCTATCTATATCTCTAACTATCTATCTACATATATTATAGGCCAATAAGGAGTATTAGTCACCACATATATTTTATATTAGAATTAAGTCTTTTGAATGAGATATAATTTAGGTTTACCCCCATGTATAATGAGGAGGTTACTCTATAATTGAAAGAGTTATTAGAGAAGGACTAATCAAGGAAATATTAATTCCATATTCTATACTAGTAGTGTTAATGCCAAAGGTAGGTGATGAATTAAAGATGTTAATTGATCATATGATGCATTCAAGGAAAACACTATATAAATTGGAGAAAATTTTGATTGCCAATAATACCAAAAAATTAATATCTTTCGGGTTTCAATATCTCATAATGAATTAGAAATTGAACAAATAAGATAAATCAATATTATGTTGGCCTAACACTTTTGATGCAAGATATTTTCATGGTTTGACAAGCTCTATTAAAAGTTCACAAAGTAACTTCAATGGTATTTATACCTCAATCATGAAATCCATGAGAAGATATTTGATTATATGGATAATAGTGGTGTAAAAATATTTTGAGTTGGGTAAAAAATAATAAAAAATCCAATACTACAATTAATCAATTTTAGTGAAGTGTGATCCACATATATTGTGATGTAAAGTCAATAAATCAATATTGCATTATATTTTAGTAAGAAGATTAATGATGAAAATAAATATTTTTATATGATCAATAATATTATCCGAGCTCTTAAAAAGTTTTAACATTGTTTGTCACTAAAGGACTTTGTCTTGTATATGGATCAACAAAACCTATAATACATAAGTTTTTAATGTAAGTGAAATTAATGCCATATGAAATGAGTAGAAGATCTCTAACTGGGTGGTTGATGTATTAAGTAGAATATCTCTTTTTCTAATTATGATGCAATTAGATATAATTATATTTTAATTTATGAAGTATTTATAAAAAGATGATATAGAGTTTAGTGAAGCTTAATTAGCATACAATAATTCAATCAATATGGGTACAACTCCATGGCTAGACTATTTTCATCATGATTGTTTATTATTTAGAGGACATTGTTCATGTGTTCCCAAATATTTTATGAGAAAGTATTTGTTGAAGAAAATTCATAGTGAATTTTTGATAAGACACATTGATATTGATAAATATTAGTAGAACAAAATGAAGATATTTATAGCATAAAGAAGCAACTAAAGTGATAAATATTATGCATTATTGTAAAGTAACTTTTTTTTAGTAAATAATTCTTATACACATCATCACCAATAATGCAAGTAGTGTCCTTGTCGGTAGACCATACTCATGGGGATAAGTGTTCCAACATTCCAAATGTAATAGTTATAATGTAATATTATACTAATGACTAGGTATTTCAAAATTTGCCATGGAGTTTATATGAGGCTTTCCTAAAAAAAAAGGAAAATGAGGTTATTTTTGTCAGTATTGATAGATTTTTTTTAATGAATAATTTTATTACATGTAAATGGACTAATGATACTACACATATAGTAAACATATTTGTTAGAGTAGTAGACATGGTGCATCGAATACCAAGGATCATTGTGTTAGATATAAAAAAATGTGTTGACCATTTTTTGAGGACCTTATGGAAATATTGAGCACAAACTTGAATTTTAGTTTATCTTGGCATTCATAATATAATTATTAAATAAAGGTGATAAATGCAATTCTTGATAAGTTGTTGAAATATTGTATAGTATACAATCCATGACAATGGGAATTAGTCCTTGCACAAATTGAATTTATTTCTAACAATTCAATGAACATGAGTATCTAAAATAATTCATCTATAATTATATATATAAATAATCCTAAATATGATATTAAGTTGAAAATATTGATAATTGTAGACATGAGAAGAGCTAAATCATAATATTTTATTATTTACATGAAATAAGTGCATAGTTAGCCAAATTAATAGCTGAAGTTTAGTATTATGAAGTATAAGAAACTTACATATTTGAAGATGTAAGAAATAGAATTCCAAGTGATTAACTTAGGTTTTGCTCACTTAAGGAGGGACATATTTTGGATGGAACCTACAATAATATTTAATCAATTAGAATAGGATCATAATAGGTGTTGAAATTATTTGCAATAAATACACATGATATAGAGTTGTCAAAAGAAAATTAATATTTCTCACATCTTTAATCTTGAATACCTATTCCCATATCATGAGAGACAATTAAGTGAATATGATTAGGTTTGAAGTAGAGGTAAAAACTACATAAGAATACCAAATTTTGAAGTGATCATCAATTCTAGAGTAGTCAAGTAAACAAGAAATAAAGAGCATAAAGAGTGTTTAGTCAAAGAAAAGGATAAGACTATTGAAGAATCTATGTATACGAGTCCATATGGGATTTCTCATTATGGATGAACACTAATTGAACTCCCTCAAGAATAATTAAATAGAGCTCAAATTTTCTACCTCATCAAGATCTTCAATATAGGAGCACCCTTAATTGCATAAGGAATCTCTATCAAGCAAAAAAATAAAATATTTTTTTTTTCATAAATAAATTTTATTAAATATTTAGCATGATGAAGTTATAGATTAAGAAAATAGGGGTGAGTCAGAACAATTCAATAAAATTATGATAGGGTTTTCTTTTTATAGGAGGTTCAATTACTAAACATTTGGAAAGATCATTCTATGTGTAGAAACAATAACACTTAATATGGTTTTATTTTATTATTTTTTATTAAATGAATTTTATTAAACATTTAGCATGATGAAGTTATGGCTTAGGAAAATATAGACGATTCAGAGAAATTCAAAACAATTATGATAAAGTTTTTTTTTTTATAGGAGCTTCAATTGCCAAACATTTTAAAAAAGCATTCTATGTGTAGAGGCAATAACACTTAATATGGTTGAGAGATTTAAGTGTAGGATAATTTTATATCTATATATATATATATATATATATATATATATATATATATATATATATATATATATATATATATATATATAATCAATCACTCAAATAAATAAATATATATACTATTTTGGGTTTTTGATTTCATAAGGAATAAATTATGAGTTTGATTTAAATAATATCTCAAGAAGAGAAACAATCAAAGAAGGCTAAAAATATAATTTTAGAGGGATTGAGTTGGTTTATAAGGTCAAAAGAAGATTTTCAACAATGCTTTGTTATGGATATTTATCCAAGAAGAAGAAGGAACCTTTAGAAAAATATAAAAACCCATATAGATTCTAGTTTAATATTTGATGTGGGATATTTTAGTAAAATTAGGTTCATTTAGAATAATTTTTTTATTTTTTGTAATTCAAGATATAAATATTATAACTGAAATATGTTTAAAATTCTTGTTAAAATACTATTCACATTGGACATATTATTAGGTGTATTTGATTTTCTATTAAATAATTTCTTATAAGAATACTAAGCAATCTTGCATTCTCTTTTTATATCCTTGTAGTTTGTAAAATAGAATAATGATATTTTAATTGATTAATATATTAATTTTCTTATATACTCTAAATATTGCAATGAGGTATAGTGCTTGTTAATGAAATATTAACCTCTTTTACATTATTTATAAAAATAGTATACTTTATAATTTAAAAGCATATACTTTTATTTTATGATCAAAATCTATCTATATAATACTAAAAGTATACCCATGCTGAAAAATACATAATTTATTCAAACTTACACAATTTATAAATTTTGTAAACAAAGGTTACTTAATTTCTTCCTTAGTTTATTTTGTGTCAATATTACTATAATAATTAAAATAAAATACAATGCATTATCTTAATAAAGAAAGAAAAAAGAAAAAAAAAAAACTCATAAACAAAATATATGTTGCTATGTCCTAGCAGGATGGTAGTGAGTGGTTTGCTTGGTATATATAGGTTAAGATTTTGATCCCCTCAACACTAGAAAGTGCCCATATTGGTCCCACGTCATGTGTAACATCAAAAACAAACATATATATTAATGATTTTCTATGATTAGTTTATGAAATCAAAAAACATAAAATACAACCATAATATTATATTTTTCTATTTATTAACACTATTTACATTGATATTTATGAAATTTTTATGCATGAGTAAGGAATGACAAGTCCATGGATAACAAAAGTTTAAAAAATACAAATAAAGAAACTTACAATTTAAATACTTATTAAAATAAATATTTGTTTGCAATGTGTATTTTGGAGCTCTCTTAAAATGGCTTTGGATTATGCTGAGGAGGCTGCCCATATGTTGTGATATATTATTCACGAATTTGATTCTATGATGTAGAATCATATCGGTTCTTGGGTTCGTGGGTTCCTTCTCCTTCTTTGTTTATAGTGTCTGTTCTATTTTTTTTTGTCTGTGTTGCGTGCTTTATAAAAAGTTATGGGGTCCCTTTCAAAACCCTATTTCCCTTAATATTATCAAAAACAAATATGTGTTTGTTTAAAAACTAAGAATGTGCATTAAAGTAAACAAAATTATTAAAAGAGTCTTACAATTAGGTGAATTATCCATAATAGGTTTAGATTCTAATTAAACAAATAATATTTATAATAGGTGTAGATTCTAATTAAACAAATAAAAACTCTTAAAGAGATTAATTAAAAATAAATAAAATGCAATCAAAAATCCATATGAAACAAAAATTGAAAAGTCACAAATCAAATTAAACCTAAATTTAATTCTTGAATAAATAAAATTTAATATATATGGCATTTTTATTATTAAATAAATAACAACATGTATTAAAAAATTCTTAAAATAATACTACAATTAGGTGAACTAAGTTTTTTTTTTTTTTTTCTAAATGCATGCTCCTTTAAAACACAATAACTTTTAAAAGATATAAATTAAAACCTATTTCATGAAAAATATATAATTCATTAAGCCTCATGTATATAAAAAATTTGAGGATTAAATAATCTCAACCTTGCAAAACATGATTACTTCCATAAAAATGCATAACTGAAGAAGCAACTTCGTGACTATAATATGTTGACATTCTATCTTAGGTGAACAATTTTGTAGAACCTTAGCTATAACAAATCCTTAAGCACTATACAAAGTCAATATATTTTTTCTATCTAACTAATCGTTTTATAACAACTAATTATTTTATTATACAAATATAATTTGTTTAAAGCTTAATTTTAGAAAATAAATAAAATTTCAAAAAAAAACTAGTAAAATAAAAATAAAAAATACAAATCAACAAAACCCATACAAGAATCTAACTAAAATATTTTTTATCTCATTATTACAAAATATGTAAGAAAAATCTACATGATATATATATATATATATATATATATATATATATATATATATTTATTGTCAATTTGTGTATCAACAAAGGCAAAAATTAAATCAAATAAAATATCTTCTATTTGTATAAAAAGTGAAAGACAATAAAAATAAACTAAAATATAAAGACTTTGAAAAAAATCTAAGCTAGGGTGAGGAGCTAGGGTTTGTGAAAGATGGATCTAGACAGCGCGGTAGAGTTTTTGGGATGGGAATAGAGAGCTTGAGAGAGGTTGGGGGATGTGAACTAGAGAGCTCCAAAAAATTTCTTGAAAATCAGAGGATGGTGGAGAAGAGTGTTGTCATCGCATGATATTTTTTTAAGGAGGGGGATTGGCAATTTAGATCTAGATTATAAGATTTTAGGGAACCTATTACAGTATAAAATTGTGAAGGATTTTGTCTATGAGAGAAAAATGAGAAGATTCTCTCCCTATGGGTTTCCGAAGGAGATTGAAAAAACTGTTTCTATAGATTTTTTTGATCCTCATGCTTCTCTAGATGATTTGGATCTAGGGCTCCTCATTCATTTTGACCTAGGTAAGAATTCTAAGTAAAAATCTATTATGAATGATGTATTTGATCTTCAGCCTTCTCAGAGATCATTATACATCCCTTCAAACCTTTTAATATTAACTTTGGATAAAGGGTTGTTTAATCTTACAAAAATATTTATGGGTTCTAGACCAAATTTAGACTCAAGTAGAAAATGAAATTTCTATAAATGGTCACCTAATGGTAAGATAGAAATTGTAGCTTTACCCAACAACTTTTTTCTTAGTAAGCTTTCCAAGGAAGAGGACACAGTCAATATTATTAGTGGTGGACCATGGTTTTTTGGCAGAAGAGGGTTGTTCCTTCATATATGGGGGGTGGATTTTGACCTGGAATTGCAAAAGATAAATTATGCATCCATTTGGGTGAAGGTTCCTAGTTTACCTCTTCACATTTGGCAAGTGGATATCTTCAGAGGTATAGCTAAAATGTTTGGAGAGCTAATCAAAATTGACGCAACCACTCATGCTAAATCCAAACTAATTATTGCTAGGATGTGTATTTTTATTAATCTATATTATGATCTCCTAGAATCCATTAATCTAATTTCAAATTTAGGTATTAGAAAATGGGTCATTATTTTTTGAAAATTTACCTTCTTGTATATCTAAGGCTTTCCATCTAGGCTCTAAGATATATTCCAAGAATAATGCAATAACTAATGGAAATGCTCAAACCTCTTCTAATAATATTGCAAAGTCTGGTAGAAATTTTATACCTTCTATTGAGTTTTACGTTTGTTATTTTTTTTCTGTTGAGATCCATGTTACTCTTCCTAGGTCCATTTTAGAGAAATTTTGATTCTTCCATAGATATTACTGACTTTTCTAGAAATATTTCTCTTGCTAGGTCTAGTGTCGAAGATGTGCTAACCATGGATGAAGCCTCTCTAGTTAAGGCTATTGATGAGTTAAATACAAGAAATTTAGCTAGAAAAAAGTTAACTTTCAATTATTCATTTAGCTCCATATTAGATCTCTTTCATTTGTTTCTTTAGTCCAAAATAACAAAAGAAATATAGGTTTGGAGATGGAGGTTACTCCCTTAAAAAGAGTGAACAAGAGTGATAAGAACTCTAGTTGAAGGTCCTTTCGCAAGATCTTAGAAAATTAAAGGTAGGCAGTTCTCTAGAAATCTCTACAAGACTGATTTAAATATAAAAATTTGAAAGGAACACTACAAATAGGGTGTAATCCACTCTAAATTTTAATTAAAATGGGAGGAATTTGATTTGAATTTTAAAAATATGGGGGATTGTTGCATATCCCCTCTTACTTTGGTGGCTTTAGGTTCTCTTCTCTCTAATATGGAAAGAGGTTTTGGGTTAGATGCAGTTATGAGCTTTGTGGTTTAGGTTTTTTTCTCTAAATTATGGTTGTTTTATCGGGGTTGCTGCAAGGACTAGATTTGGGTTTTTCTCAATTGATGTTGGAGCCAAGGTTTCAAGAATACTCAACTATTTTTTCTTGGCTTATTTGGTTATTTTTTCCTAGCTTTTGTATCTAGATTCATCTATTGTTTAAAATGGTTGATAACTAGTTTCATAGCTTGTTTTAAGTATTTTTTGAATTTCTAGGTAGATTTTAATTCCAGGCAGGATTTTTTTGGGTGGGAAGTCTCTTTCAAATGGTTTGGTCCTGTATTTTTTTTTTAATTCTTGGTAAATTTTTCTGGTTAGAAAGCCTATTTCAAATTTCTTTTGAGTTTTCATAGGAAAACCTGGTTACACCTTTTGTTGGAATGAATGACAACCATATTTTTGGCTCTCCTTGCTTTTCTGGATGAGAAACCTATTTCAAATTTTGGATTTGAATTTTTAGACAAAATTAAGATACAAAGGTTTGTTTGGGTAGTAGTTTGTGTGAGTAGTTGTTGACTCAATCCTTGGGCTCTGTGTTATTCTTTTTAGTGGCTTGGTGTTTCTAGATCTTGGGAGATCCTTTTGTTTCATTTTAGAGTTGGGCCTCTTATTCTCTTTGGAGCTTCAGTTGTGGTTTCTAGGAGTTTGTTCTTTGAGATTTTGTTAGATATTTTTTTATATTTTTCTTAGAGTTGTACTTTCTAATTTTTTTTAGTTGTAAAATATTTGGGGTCCTTTCAAAACCTTTATTTACCAACTAATAAAAAAACTGACACTACCATCCAAAAACGGAAGGCAAGTGTTTATTTTTCAATGGGAAAATTAAATTTTAAATAGTTACAAGATTTCACTACTATATAGATCAATGATTACCATAACTCAACTATGATTAATGGGTATGTCTCATCCTATATTTATATTATAGTATCCTATAGCTATATTATAGTGACACAAAATCATTGGATGAAAATTTGAACAACAAATATTAACGTCATAGAAAATAGATAGCTAAAATTTTATGAACATAAAATTTAGTAAATATATATTTTTTAATTCAAGATCAATGACTATTTAGATTAGGGAATATCGTCAATGTCTAAATATCAATAACTATAACTCATCTAATGGTTTTCACAATAAATACCACAAAACCATTAGTTAAAAAATTGATGACAAACATAAAGTTCATAAAAAAACCCTACTAACATAATAAGTAGCATTTATAAATGTTACCATCAATTGTTAATGAAAGGAATATTGACTATTATTATTTTATCACATATAATTTTGTTAATGATACTAAATTCTCTTGCAAGACAAGACAAGTTGTATATTATCGTTATATAAAATATATAATCTATATTAATAATAGTAAATTCATAATTTATCGTAACATAATATGTAGTGTTAAATATTAAAAAAAAAAAAAATTAAATAAAATTTTATATAAATTAGAGAAAAAAATTAACCATAAATAATAATAATAATAATTAACATACTAACATATAATTAAATTTTATTACAACATTGTCAATTTTTGTAGTGTACTTCCATCATTCATTACTATATAGAAAACCACATTAAGAAAAGCCATTAACTTCAAAAAGTTATAACACGAACTTGTGTACAATTATCATTTATTTTCATTAATATTAATATTTTAAAAATCCTAAATTGTCCTTTTAGTCATTCTAGGCAAGCTATTAGCATTCACTAATAAATAACCAACACGAACTAACACAAACCACTAAAACCATCCATATGGACCAAGTTAAAACGTTAATTTTCCAGCATGAATTTCATTTTGGTACCCTAAGGAACTATGAAACCGACATTTACTTTAATGGAGATAAAAGCAACTCCCATCTTGTATAGAATCTAGAAGGGGGAAGTGCTAAATGGCTTGTCAGATCAGATTGCAATGTGCAGACTTGTTGGTTTTCTTTAAACTAGTATATGTAAGAAAATGAATGGGAAGAAAGATTGGATAATATCATTTTAAGGTGTAGTCGCCCACCAGGGAAATAGTAGTTGCATATGTTATCGTTTACCAGGCATAGAATAAAAAGCTATATATGTATTAAACACTTCGGCTCACTCTAAAATGAATTGTTTTGATTTATATGATCTTGAGCATGAATGTTGCATGTTAAATGCATCTTTACACGTACATGTACTATAATATGTTCTGCTATATTATGATGCTCTTTTTTATATAATCTATTTATTTGTAATGGCATGAATTTCGTTCTCGTTAATACCCGAGCCTAAGTTTATACACAAGGGTATCCTTCCACAGTGATGATCAATAAAAAAAATTCAAATTTAGTCGAATATATTTTAAGAGCAACCGTTGTTAAATCGATAAGTAACAGTCTAGTTTGGATAACATTACATTGCAAATCGAAATTTCATACCCAAAAACATAGTCGCGGAAGGATGCAATATCATAATAAAGCAATGTGAAACATGTCCTCTTGTTTCACGAAGAAACGATCCATTTATACAACGCATTCTAAGATATCAAAATAAATGATTTCAAACAATTAGAACCAAAACGTAATTTCCATCGAGGTATATTAGCAAGGACAGGCCTCCCAAAAACAATTGATCTCTCTACAGAGAAATCCTAGGAGGCGTTGAACAATCGGATGTAGATAACTTCTCTATCAAGAATCCATCACGAACTGGAGAGTAATTTGGTTCAGGCAGTTTCCGTGGAAGACGAGGGACTTGAGCTTCAAAGTTTAAGATCTGAAACACTTGCCTCATTTTGGGTCTACTGATAGGATCCGGATGAGAACACCACAATCCTATCACCATCAGCTGCTCCATTTCTACCATGTCAAACTCTCCCTTTAAATTGTTGTCTGCAGCCTCCATTAACCTGTCTTGCCCGTACAAATCCCACACCCACTCCACAAGCCGCATGTTATATTCCTCCCAACTGCAATTGACAGCTTTCTTTCCGCAGGCTATTTCCAACGCAACGGCACCAAAACCGAACACATCTGATTCTGCACTTGTTTTTCCGGTGACAGCGCATTCGGGGGCCATGTATCCCAACGTTCCTGCGATTGTGGTGGTATGCGATAACTGCTGATGGTTCACCAAGCGCGCCATACCAAAATCCCCGAGCTTTGCATTGAACATAGAATCCAGTATAACATTGCTGGGCTTCACGTCTCGGTGCACAACACATTCGTCACATAGTTCGTGGAGATAAAACAGCGAAGAGGCGATATCGCAGGCGATTCTGTGCCTGCGCGCCCAATCCAGCTCTCCTCTTCTCTCGCCGAAAAGAAGATTGTCCAGACTTCCGTTGGCCATGTACTCGTACACCAATAGAAGCTGCCTCTTCTCGTGGCACCATCCCAAGAGCTGCACCAGATTACGATGCCGTAGACGACTAATTATGCTTATTTCTGAAATATATTCCTTCTCCCCTTGCCTCGATCCCTCTGATATTCTTTTCACCGCTACGATTTCGTTTGTTTTCACCAGGACCCCTTTGTACACTTCCCCGAACCCTCCGCGGCCCAGCTTCTGCGTTTCGCTGAAGTTCCCGGTTGCCGCTCTCAGCTCACTGTATGTAAATTTACGGGGGCCTTCAATGTTACAGCGCATGTTTAACTCATTTTCCATCTGCATTGACGGCCTCCTGCACCATCTAAAAACAGATATTGCAAAACAGATGATTATGGCCATCCCTGAAGAAAAAAAGACAAATAATATCACGGCCGATACAGCCGAGTACGCCAAGGACTGCTCCTCCGTTACAGAACTTGTGATGCTGAAGCTCCATGAAATTATTTGATGGGTCTCGGTTGAGTTATAAGTTGAAGCTGAGAACCCAATCATGACATTTTCTCCAAGGTATGCTCTCAAATCTATGTTATGTGATAAAACAGGAAGTGAGCGAGTCGAGAGGAAGACCTCCAACGTTTTGAGACGGGTACTGTAGTCTATCCAAGCGTCCCAGATTTTCCCGTCGTTAAGTCTTCGGCTGGGGCAAACGTTGGCGACAGAGATGATGGAGCCAACGTTTATCGCCACATGATGGTCGCTCGTATCCCAGTAGTTCTGATATGTGTCGAATTCAACGGCTACAACTTGATCAGAGGAGTTGGGAAGAGGTCCGCGATTATCATGCCTAAAAACGCCGAGCCCTCCGCCGCCTGCTTCTTCGGGAATCTGCTTGCCACATTCTGGAAACGCAAACAAAAAGGCAAGCCCCTCCCCATGAAGTTTATCTCTTTTCTCCATCACAAATTGAAAGTGCGTACTGAAGTTGATTTCTCCAT
The DNA here is from genome assembly GCA_028583015.1 of Wollemia nobilis. Lineage (NCBI taxonomy): Eukaryota > Viridiplantae > Streptophyta > Pinopsida > Araucariales > Araucariaceae > Wollemia > Wollemia nobilis. The sequence goes on from JAQPPZ010017255.1 coordinate 1,832,069, forward strand.
TGGTAGAATTATCCCACAGTGGAATGGATCTCCTGTAAACGGCTCTCCCTGTGCTTTCTAAAACATGATTAGCTGGGCTAATTCTGGTTTTGTCTGTGAGTGCGATCACATTTCCAGAAATTCGAGCACTGTCCACTAGATTAAGTAAATCGATGCACGAATCGTTGAATTTCGTGAAGTTTATGGACATGTTTTCTGCGCTGATACCTGAAAGCTGTACTGCCAGAGAACATAACATATACAAACAATAAATGGCAATTGTTTTCCTAGCCATTGTGGTATTGCAGTGGAACATAGGCAAAGTATTATAGGGATTGATGGAAGAACACTGGTGTTATTGGCACAAAATTTTGAGTAGATGGGGGCAACATAGCGACGAGCACTAGAAGAAAATAGGAACTGATAGACGCCTTTCATTTCATTGAGGTATACAGATCCTTTTGCATGGTAGATTAACAGGAAAGACTAGTTTCAATGAAAACATCGGACGTTACAAAACTCAAAATAATATGTTATCGAGACGGTTAGGCGAAAGTTTGATTAACACAAGACGTGGTAGATGACTGCTGAACTCTATTTTTGGACATAGAATCCTTTTTAAGGACGTGAAGAGGTTGAGTTTTCAGTCGCGATGCAACGGATATATGAGAAGTCTTCTATCAATACTACCTGGCGTATTGTTTTAACACTAAATGAGAAGGGGAAAGAAACAAAACGTATGGCCGGATGGACCTAGTGCATGCTCCTACCAATGTTCTTGAAACACTTTATCTTCATAGCCATTCAGAACATGAAATAGAAGCAGCTAATGCCAGCCCGGACGAAAACGCTAAAATAACATACGTATCTTACACTAGGTGTATTTTAACAGACTCAACTGATTAACACACTCAAATTTAGAAACATTGTTCCAAATATTCTTTATTTGGAGAAATGATAGCTTGCAGAATCCAATATATGGGATGATTTGTAACAAGCTTGACCTCCAGTATACTTATCCAGTAAACTTATTTCAGCTGATCAAGACGTTTTTTATAAATAGTTAATGTTCCAAATGTTTTTTACTCGGACAAATAAAAGCTTACAGAATACAATATACTAGATTATTTTATAACAAACACATATTGTAGCCAATGCGTTCCAACTTGTTAACGTATTTCTATTTAATGGACGTTTCAAAATTTTCGAATAGATTGGCTGCTTAATATCATTCTTATATTTTTTTTTAATATAATATATTTCAATACATTTAAAAGAGTATTCTGAAATATATATATATATATATATATATATATATATATATATATATATATATATATAGGGGTAAAATTAAAGTTCTTAAAAGGTCGTTACAAATTTTCATATATCTTCTTATTACAACATCTGAAAGCACGAGGATACGGAAGCAAAATGGCGTACCGGGTGCGATGAAAACAAAAGCAAAACGTAACGCTAAGTCCTACGAACGAAAATGCATGAAAAGGGGAAAACAAGCGAAATGAAACGAGATGTAAAGCAAATGTAAAGTGCAGCCCTTTATTTTATTAATTTTCTCGAGATCAGGTTACAATACGTCTCCTCCCTTTTTAGGGGCTAGGAGCGTTAAACATAGTTTTGTCACACCACGGATGGTACGCTTTCTTCCGCGTGCCCACATGTGAAATGGGTGGGCCAAACGTCACCGCCGCTTGCGTGAATGCATCTGTGCTTCCTTGCTGCCCCTCCGGTGTTGAGATCCTACGTTTAGAAAAGTAGCAAATGATTAAAAGCACCTACGGATGGAGGGAAACATGTGATCCCCAAGGCCTCCGGTTAATGCATGCATAAAATAATTAAAACTATAATCAAAACATATCAGAATGAACTAAAATTTGGATAGAGGCATGAAAACATTACCAAGAACACACTGCAAAAGGAACAGTCGAGAAATCTACCACAGATTTCTAATCGCTCTGGGGTGGGACGATTAGGACTGTCACAAAACGTCAGAAAGTGACCTCCTAAATGTCCCATCCAGGGGCCTCCAAAACACCTACAAAGTTGGGGTTAGGCAAAACGGGGCATTTTGAGATGACCCAGAAGGTCGGATTTTGCAAATTCTTCCTTGATCGCCCTGTATCCGATGATGCTCCCTGTATGTTAGTGAAAGCGAAAAACACTGAAAACACAGCCAATATTCATCAGAATGACATGAAATTTGAATGGCAGCCTATATGAGTGACCTAAAATGAAATGCAAATGAAATAGTAAAGAAATATGCTACAAATTTCTAATCACTCCGGGGTGGGGCGATTAGGACTGCAGCAGTGCGGGGGCGCCGAGGGCAGGACGCCCACCGTTTGGGGCTTGGTTTCGGCACCAATCCACTTGGGATGGGTCCAAAACCTCCTAGGGGGTTGTTTCGACAAATTGGGTGGGGTATTGTGGCCAAATGTTTGGGTTTTGGGTCCGGATTGTGCTTCCAATGATCACCCAATAACCTCCCTTCCAAAAGAGAGATCAAGGATGTAAGAAGCACAAGCGATGGGTGAGGATGTAATTCGGTAGCACTCCATTGCTCCAAATGCTCCTGCTCTATCATTTTTTGGGGTGAGAAGACTCACCATTTTATAGACCTGAGGGTCTCTTGTGAATGAGCATGTAGAGGCACCACTTGGCCATCATGCCTTCCAGGGGAGAGAAGATTCCTCCTCGATTAAGGGCTCCATGACTGCCTCTTTGAGCTCAAAAATGCTCACTCGCACTCCATGCATTGAAGGTGGAGTTAAGTGGCGGATCTGAGCTGCCATTTGTCAAGGTTTGACCTTTTTCCCATCAAACCTGCTATTCGCCCCACCTTGGAGCGAATACTGCTAATCATCCCAGGGTGGGACGAATACCAATTTGTAATCATCCCAGGGTGGAACGAATAAGGAGCAAGGTGCCTGAAAGGTGCCAAATTGACCTCTGACCTTCCAAAACTACTGTGGGAGTGGTTAGGACCATTTTTTAACCTCTGGGGGCTGCCCTAGGGGCTGTGTATGTCAATTCGATCAGTGCTTGTCAGTCACATAATCGGATTGGTGCTATTTTGGTGTCTATAGATGCCCCTTTTTGGGATGCGCTGTGCGTGGCACAGTGTTGAGCAAAAATAGATAACCAAAGCACTAATGATTAGGGTTTCTTAGTAACCTAACCAAATTTTGATGCCCCAAGTATGGAAAGGGCACGCATTCTTGAATCCTTGCTTCTGACGAGCTAAGGAGCTTAATTCAAGTGTTAACCTTTTTCGGTGAGGTGTTACTTGATCTTGGACATTGTTTAGTCATGAATAGGCAAAGGGTGCAACCTTTTTGTCTATGGGAACTTTGAGTTCATGATTCATGAATGCCAAGTGTTTGATCAACTTGTGATTATTGCTTGTTTGCTGCCCCAAGCAGGAGCGTGATTGTCTTTGTCAATGATTCTTTGAATGCATGCCATTTCCTTGATTGGGTGTGTGTTTGTTGATTGGTGACTAAGTGTGACTACCCCCTCAAGCGATGAATCGATGAGGGAATGACCGCCATGAGAAAAGCAATGAGTCACTTGACCCAAGATGACTTTTGTAAGGGTGCCTTCAGTTGTTTTTCATTGATCGCTTATGCAGTTTCCCAACAATCTGACCTATTTTTGGTGGGTTTTAACCCTTTTTGTGATGCATTTTGGAGCTAAAATTGTCAAAAATTTGTCCTCCCGTGGAGCGGTCCGGCTATGGTAGCCTTCTTAAGGAGTAGGATATTGATAATTTGTGGCCTCAATATCAGTTTTTTATACCAAGAATTTCAGGCGCAAAGGCGCCTTTGTTCGGCAATTTTATTGCTATTTTTGGGTGGGTTTGGACCCTTTTTGTGACGCTGTTTGGGGATGAAATTCTCAAAAATCCGTCCTCCCATGGAGCGGTCCGGCTATGGTAGCCTTCTTAGGGAGTAGGATAGTGAGGATTTGTGACCCCAACATCGGTTTTGGATGCCAAGAATGTCAAGCGCAAAGGTGCCTTTGTTCGGCAATTTTATTGCTATTTTTGGTGCATTTTGGATGCAGTTTTTGCTATTTTTGATTTTCTTGCTCTGTAATCATCCTAGGGTGGGACGAATACTAGTTTTGTAATCGTCCTAGGGTGGGACGAGCGCTAACTAGAGCGCTCATCCTAGGGTGGAACGATTACAGGCCTAAAAGCCTATTTAAGGGCCAAAACTAGGTTTTGGGCTCATTTGCATTTGTTTTTTCTGGCGATTTGGAGCTGTGAGGAGGAGGAGGTCGAGTTCGCGTAGCGGAGCGCTGTCAAATTTTCGTGGACACAATGAGTTCACAGACCGGATCATCCAGTGGCGGAGCCGAGGCAAGACCCGTAGGTGCTCCTGCGCTTTATTTTGCTTGTTTTTATTTTACAGTTTAAAACCGTAATTAAATGATTTTGCATTCTGTTTTTCTGTTTAAACTAAGATTAAAACCCTAGTTTAAGTGTTTTGTATTTGTATTTTGTGTGGCGGTGTTTAAACTAAGATCAAAACCCTAGTTTAAAAATTGTTTTTATTTTGTTTTTTTTGTATTAAGTTTAAACTAAGGTAAAAAAACCCTAGGTTAAAATTCTTGTTGTAATTTTTCTAGAGTTAAAAACCCTATGTTTAAAATTTTGTTTTTTTGTTTAACTAGAGTTAAAAACCCTAGATGTAAATTTTGTTTTTTGTTTAACTAGAGTTAAAAACCCTAGATTTAAATTTTGTTTTTTTTGTTTAACTAGAGTTAAAAACCCTAGATTTAAATTTTGTTTGTTTTTTTTTGTTTAACTAGAGTTAAAAACCCTAGATTTAAATTTTGTTTTTTGTTTAACTAGAGTTAAAAACCCTAGATTTGAATTTTGTTTTTTTTATTAACTAGGGTTAAAAACCCTAGATTTGAATTTTGTGTTTTGTTTAACTAGAGTTAAAAACCCTAGATTTGAATTTTTTTTTTGTTTAACTAGAGTTAAAAACCCTAGATTTGAATTTTGTTTTTTTGTTTAACTAGAGTTAAAAACCCTAGATTTAAATTTTATTTTTTGTTTAACTAGAGTTAAAAACCCTAGATTTAAATTTTGTTTTTTTGTTTAACTAGAGTTAAAAACCCTAGATTTGAATTTTGTTTTTTTGTTTAACTAGAGTTAAAAAACCCTAGATTTGAATTTTGTTTTTTGTTTAACTAGAGTCAAAAACCCTAGATTTAAATTTTGTTTTTTGTTTAACTAGAGTTAAAAACCCTAGATTAAGAAATTTTGTGTTTTTTTTTTTTTTTTGTTTAAACTAGAGTTAAAAACCCTAGGTTAAGAATTATGTTTTTATTTTGTTTTTTTTATTTTGTTGTTTTTTTTTTAAACTAGAGTTAAAAACCCTAGGTTAAGAATTGTGTTTTATTTTGTTTATTTTGTTTTCTGTTTAAGCTAGAGTTAAAAACCCTAGGTTTAACATTTTGTTTTATTTTGCATTGTTCATTGATGTTTTCTTTGTTTTGAATGTTTGTACTATACATTTTGTTAATGTTGTTATATAGTTTTTTATTAAATGTTTTTGTTGTACAATTTGTATACATTGTTGTATATTTATTTTAGTGCTGTATAGTTTTATGTGATGATATGAAATTTACTATAAAGTTTTTTTTTGTACTTTTTTGTATTTTTGTGTCTGTATAGTTTATTTAAATTTTTGAATATTGTTGTTGTACATTGTGTTAATGTTGCTTGTACAATATATATATTTTGTTGTCATGTTTTAATGTTTTTGTTGTTTTTTTGTTTTGCAGGTGGTGAAGAGTCGGTACCGTCAATCGACGGTGTTTTCAGATGCGTGGGAGGCGCTGACTATGGCGGATTGGGAGTGGCTTGATGCCCTTGGGCTCAAGCAGGTGACTCGGTTAGAGCTTGTGGTGGGGGATCGGGCATATCTGACTGCCTTGATCAACTTGTGGGATCCCCGCACCAATACCTTTCATCTCCCAATAGGGGAGATGACAGTGACTCTTGAGGATGTCTATCGAATTCTACGGATTTTGATAGATGGATTGCCCATTCGGACTACTCCTCGTGATCAGTGGACGATGGTGCTGACACGGTGCTTTGGGCATGGGGTGGAGATGGGGGTGGATAGTCCGGTGGAGAGGGCAGAGGGGGACTGCCTGATTGGCAAGATTTTGGTGTGGTGGTGGCTGGAGAAGGGTGTGTTGGGGGTGAGGCATGCACTGCTCATGACCCTCATCTCCAACATGTTGTTGCCCAACTCATCTAGTGCAAGGTTCCCTTGGAACCTACTGGAGGTAGTTTTTAGACAGGTGGAGTGTCCGACAGAGGCACCCCTGATTATGAGGTGGGGTCAGACGCTATTGGCACAACTTTATGATGAGTTGTACGAGGTCCACTACCGGAGGTGGAAGGGGATTGGATGCAGCTACCTGTTGCAATGTTGGGGGTGGCAGCACATAGCTATGGAGCGGCCATAGGGTTTGTCGTGGACCACTCGGGCAGAGATGGTGGACAGGGAGATTGGGTATGCTGCTCTATGGTGGAGGTTCGAGGAGCAGGGGTAGAGTCGGAGGTGGGTAGGTGTCGTGGGGCACTATGCTGATGCCTTCTCATGTCTTGCTCCAGGGGAGGTGTTCTGGCATCCATATCGGGACTGTCCAACCTGGCCTGAGGCTGGAGAGTGGCTCCAATGGGTGCGTAGGGGGAGATGGCTGATCGAACGACATGGGATTGAGCAGGAGTACTTCTCATAATTCTAGGTGACTCGATAGTTTGGGGTGCACCAGGGATTGCCTGGTGAACCTTTGATCTATCGACGTCGGGGCGATGAGAGGACTCTGGCCTGGCCGATCATTGAGCCACTGGGTGAGGAGTCGGATGTAGTGATTGATGTCCCTGACATGGACAATGTTGGGGCAACTGCAGAGTACGACCAATGGTGGACGATGCGGCGATGGTGGGGTGAGGGGCCTCTAGGAGGCACGGATGCGACAATAGTAGGTGGTGAGGGTGCAGAGGCATCAGGGGAGGGTTGGGGGGCTCCGCTCGAGGATGCAAATATGGTGGAGGTTGATGATTTTATGGGGTTTTGGAGCAGCCGGATATACAGGACATTCCGGAGTAGTGGGTGCTAGAGCAGCCTGCCATCCCGGAGATGCCCATGCCTCAGGCAGTCCCAGGGGACATGGGGGCTAGGTATCACTTTGAGATAGCATGATTGGAGGATCTACTACGGAGACGAGATGAGGAGCACGGGGAGGTTCTATAGGAGAGGGATCTCCTACGGACTTAGTTGGTAGAGTGGGAGAACGCATTGGCTGCGTACCACTAGCGGGATGGGGACACAAATGCTTCATGGGAGAGGGATCTCCTACGAACTCAGTTGGCATAGCATGATGATGCATTGGTTGCGTACCATCGACGGGAGGTGGATTGGGTTTCGGCATCGATTGGATTTGGAGGCAGAGATTATCCGCCTCGGTGGGCAATTACTTGAGCTCACTAGAGGTGGATCTTCATGCCAAATGAGAGACAATGAGACTGAGCAGTCTGCTTCCTCTCATCACAGGTGGGTGGGTGAGGGCAGTGCTAGTGGGCATGATGCGGGGGCTGGCAGCAACCGCCCTGAGAGGTCCCATAGGACCCACACCACTAGGGGTAGTTCCAGTCACACCGATCCTACATGATCATGGTGGCCGACTCCCTAGGCTTGGGGTTTTTGAGTTTTTGATGTTTTTGTGAGGTCATAGGACCGACTTATTATAGCCTAAGGGCATTTTGGCGATATATATACATGACTTTCTTTGTGTTTATACACTTGTTATGGTTTAATTTTATGCACATTTATTTATGTTGATGTATGCATGTTTATTTATTTTGATGTATGCATATGTTGTTATGAATGCAAATGTTTTTAGCTATATGATATGCATATGGAATGGACAAAATGATTTGTTGATAACTTGGCGGTGGCACCATAGACTGTACAGGATTTACTGGCTTTTTGTACTATGTGATTGTTTTGTAAAATGACTTTGCATGTGTATATTTTTTTGTTTTTGTTTTGTATTTTTTGATGATGATGTAAGAATGGAATGTGCTATAGTTGTGCTAAAATGTAGTTAAGGTTTTCTGAGACTCAGATGTTTTTAACTAACTAGCCAAGACTGTACATTTATCTTACAAGAATTTTTGAACAAGGTACGAATCAGACTTGAGTTTGACCAAGTTATTTCACATCCCTGTGTGTGCGATTGAATTCATTTATGTGGCATTTGTCAGGATACCGCCAGTGCCAGATAGGCTATCAACCAAACCTGTATTGAGGATCACCTAATTAGCTCCACTAACTCCTTTGTTGTATTTAGTAGGATTAATCTGCAGTGCAATCTAGGATACCATAAGCTAGCTCATCCACATGCAAACATTGATCTATACATAGTTTTAATGCAATAGATATATCGTCATGCGGGAGGTTTGCCACCAGTGACCAGTAGGCTATCCACCAAACCGATACTGAGGATCACCTCATGACCTTTCGAATGTTGAGAGTTCCAAGGATTCAAGTTTGACTCCCTTATTTTCTTCACTTGTATTTGGGATACTTGCTCTTATATGTAGTGATAAAAATCACTGTTTATTTTTATTATTATTATTTTTGAGCAAGGGATTGGAATTTTGAGTGATGAGAATCACTATTGCTTGTGCTTTTTGATGTGTGCACTTTGGGGGTTTTGATGTCAAATTTTGGAGTTTTGACTGTTGCAAATTTTTTGATGTTTGCAACTTTTTGAGAACTTGGGATTTTTGGGGAATTGGGTAGGGAAGATGCTTGTCCTTTTGCCAACTCTCAGCATTCTTGGGGTCATTCGCACAGGGGGATGAGCGAGATAACCTTTTCACTATATGGTATCCTGGATTGCTTTGCAAGTTTCATCTTTCTTTCACACAACTTGGGAATTGTTTTTTGTTTATGTGTTTTAACTTGTGTTGGGATGCTACGTAACAAGGTGTGATCCAAGTAAAACTCTACCTTTGTAAAAATCTATCTGACTTTGTATAGTTTTTGGCTAGAAATCTAATGACAGCTGAATGACAAAAACCCTAGATGCATTAGAAGACAACTGACCATGATATGGTGCAAAAATGTGAATGGCGTTTATTTTTGATGGACTATTCACAAAGTGGAAAAATGTGGAAAATGATGGAGTTGCCGAGTAATTATAGTCTATGGTGCATTTGACCTGTATGACCAACAAATATGCAATGTATGTTTGTGATGCCTAATGCAACTTATTTTTTTGTGTTTTGATTTTTAAGGGTATGCATGGAAGTGAGATGCAATTTTTTTTGTTATTTTTGATTATTTTATTGTTTTGTTTATTTTTTGAATATTTGTTTTTGACCAAGCGATTTGTGGGAACCCTTGGAGCTTTTGGTTTGACCAAAGATTTTATGGATAGCTTTAGGGAATTTTTAGGTTGACCAAGTGATTGTGGGAATCCTTGGAGCTTTTGGGGTTGACCAAGCGATTGCAGAAATCCATGGAGTTTTTTGGTGTCACCAAAGGGATTATGGGCACCTTTGGGGTGTTTTAGGGTTGACCAAGCGATTGTGGGAATCCTTGGAGCTTTTTGGTTTGACCAAAGGGATTATGGGTACCTTTGGGGTGTTTTAGGGTTGACCAAGTGATTGTGGGAATCCTTGGAGATTTTTGGTGTGACCAAAGGGATTATGGGCACCTTTGGGGCATTTTAGGGTTGACCAAGCGATTGTGGGAATCCTTGGAGCTTTTGGTGTGACCAAAGGGATTATGGGTACCTTTGGGGCATTTTAGGGTTAACCAAGTGATTGTGGGAATCCTTGGAGCTTTTTGGTGTGACCAAAGGGATTATGGGAACCTTTGGGGCATTTTAGGGTTGACCAAGCGATTATGGGAATCCTTGGAGCTTTTTGGTTTGACCAAAGGGATTATGGATACCTTTGGGGCATTTTTGGGTTGACCAAGCGATTGTGGGAATCCTTGGAGCTTTTTGGGGTGGGCTATGGCTCTCTAAATATGGAATGGCCTCAAATGACTGATGTTCAAGGGTTCTAGTTCCTTGATTCCTTCAAGAGAGGCGAGTCGGTATGTTCTAGGTCCTATTTTACTGTCGATGACATAAGGACCTAACTAGTTTGCCACGAACTTGTCCCTTAGATGGGGCGGCAAGTTAGAATTTTGTTGGTTCTCTTTTAAGACCAAGTCACCAACCTGAAAGTCCCTCAGGTGAACTTTCATGTTGTATGCTTTCTTAAGTCACTCTTGATAGATACGTAAATGCTCTAGAGCATTGATGCATCGTTCATCAAGCAACGTAAGTTGGTCTAACCGGGCCTGTCATGCAGTGTCATCATCTATGAAATCTTGCATTGATATGCATAGGGAAGATATTTCCAACTCGAGAGGCATGACTACCTCGGAGCCATACACCAACGAAAATGGAGTTGCCCCAGTGGGCGTCCGAACGCTAGTGCGATAATCCCAAAGAGCAAGTGGGATTTGAATATGCCAATCCTTATGACTATCTATGATTATATTTTTAAGGATGGCAACTAGCATTTTCTTTGACGCCTCTGCTTGCCCATTTGCCTACGGATAATAGGGTGTTGAAAAATTGTGCTGAATTTTGTACTTTGTTGTCAAAGCATGCACGTATTTGTTCTTGAATGACGTCCCATTATTTGAGATGATCTTGGATGGAATACCAAAATGACATATGATGTTATGTAAAATAAACTCCGCAATGCGGGTTCCAGTCATAGAGGTGAGCGTAATTGCTTCCACCCACTTGGTGAAGTACTCTATGGCCATTATGATAAACGTGTGATGGCCTGACGACGCAAGGGAGATCTTTCCGATTAGATCTAAGCCCCACTGCAAAAATGGCCAAGCCAATTAGATCGGCTACAAGGCCTAAGAAGGTACGTGTGTCAAATTGGCATGGTGTTGACACTTCACGCACTTCCTTACATACGCGCAACAATCTCGCTCTAAATATGGCCAATAATAGCCCATGTGGAGAATGCGCTTTGCGATGGCCATACCGCTAAAGTGGCCACCACATGTACCATCGTGTGCTTGGGTGTGAAAGCATGAGATTTCGAAAATAAGAAATATTCAGATGCAATGAAAACAGAATTAACTCGATGCATGAAATGAGAGAACGTAACCAAATTGAGACAAAATATACAGAGAAAGTAGGAGCACAACCCTTTATATATTAATTACAACTCGGTTACAATACATCTCCTCGGTTACATATGCTCATTTACAATCATGACTAATAATCTTCTTTTCGCATGCCCACATGCAAAGTGGGCGGGCCAACGTATTGCCACCGCTGGTGTTAATGAGTCTTCGCTTGCTGCTGCTTATCCTGCATTCACAGAAACAATAAACTATTTAGTAGCACCTGCATTTACAGAAACAATAAACTGTTTCAATATATTCGAACACAACAAATATTATAAAACGTAAACTATTTTACACATATATTCGACAACAACATGTGTTATACAACGTAAACTGTTGTTTCAATGTTTCAAAAATAGTAAACTGTTTTAACCATATATTCAACAACAACATATATTATAAAACCTAAACTATTGTTTCAATGTTTTCGAAAACAACAAATATTATAAAGACGTAAACTGTTTTAACCATATATTCAACAACAGCATATATTATAAAACATAAACTATTTTAACATATATTCAAAAATAGCATATACTAGTTTAACGAAGAACGTGCGTGGGGTGCCCAAGCGGGCCGCCCCGTTCAAATTCGACTTTGACGCCAATCCACTAGGAATTGGCCCAAAATCCAAAATAATGTGTTGTCGACAAATTGGTAGTTCACAATGGTCGAATGTCTGGTCTGAAGGTCAGATTTATGCTTCTGGAAAGCCACCGATAACCTCCCTCGTGAAGGAGATTACAGGTGCAGAAGACTGAAATCCAAGGGAATATGATCGGGTCTGGGTTTAACAGCACTTCGTTCTGTTCTGAAAATGCTCGTCCTACCCCCTGGTGAGCGGGAAAGTTCACGGTTTTATAGACCCACGGGGTCTCTTCAAAGGGGTATGCAGTAGCGCCACGTGGCGGTCATGCCTGCTCAGGAGGTAGGAAAGTCCTCCGTGACTTGGGCTTCCATGACTGCCCCTGCGATAGTCTCCCAGCGGCCAGCCTACCCACCTACGCGCGCATGCAAGGCAGGAGCCATAAATGGCTGTCTTCGGCTGCCACTTGTCGAATGTCTACGTTAAGTTGTTTTAATGTTGTCTCTGATTGCCTTGGTGTCTGCCTCTGACTGCTTTGATGGTGCCTCTGATCAATTTAATGCCTGCCCTTGAATGGTGGATGTCTGCCTTAATGTTTGTTGAAGTCTACCTTTGACTGTTGGAATGTCGCCTTGACGCAACTGTCGAAGTGTCGCGATATCGCGACACTTCAGGCACAAGGCACCTGTGACACCGAAGTTCGCGCCAAGGCACATCACCAAGTCAAAGCTGAGTGTCTCGAGATATCGCGCGTCACGATATCGCGACACTTCGGCAAAGCTTTCTTTGGCCGAAGTGTCCTGACGTCGCGATATCGCGACACTTCGACCGAGGCCCACTTTGATTAAGACTTTGTTTTACTAAGGCTTGTTTTGATGAAGGCTTGTTTTGACTTTGTTTTAATGAAGGCTTGTTAAAATGACCATCTTTGTTCCGTTTACTTTTCGACCTTCTAAACTGCAATGTGAGTGGCTAGGACCACTGTTTGACCTCTGAGGGCTGCCCTGAAAGCTGTGTATGTCAATGCGATCAGTGTTTGTAGTCACTTAATCGGATTGGTGCTATTTTGGTGTCTACAGATGCCCCTTTTTGGGAAGCGCTACGGGTGACGCAATGTTGAGCAAAAATAGATGACCAAAGCACTAATGATTAGGGTTTCTTGGTAACCTAACCAACTTTTGATGCCCCAAGTATGGAAAGGGCATGCATTCTTGAATCCTTGCTTTCGACGAGCTAAGGAATTTGATTTCAAGTGTTAACCTATTTTGGTGAGGTGTGACTTGAGCTTGGACATTGATCGGTCATGATTAGGCAAAGGGCGTAACCTTTTGTCCACAGGGGGAACCTTGTGTTCATGCTTCGGGAATGCCAAGTGTTTGATCAATTTAATGATTGCTTGTTTACTGCCCCAAGCAGGAGCGTGATTGTCTTTGTCAATGATTCTTTGAATGCATGCCATTGCCCTGATTGGGTGTGTGTTTGTTGATTGGTGACTAAGTGTGACTACCCCCTCAAGCGACGAATCGATGAGGGAATGACCTTCGTGAGAAAAGCGACGAGTCGCTTGACCCAAGATGACTTAGGTTAGGGTGCCTTTAGATGTTTTACCGTTTAAGCACGTGCAATTTCCCGACATTTGGACCTATTTTTGGTGGGTGCTAACCCTTTTGGTGATGCCATAATGGGGTGAAATCATCAAAAACTCGTCTTCCCGTGGAGCGGTCCAGCTATGGTAGCCTTCTTGGGGAAGTGGGAAAGTGACAATTTGAGCCCCGACATCGATTTTTATGCCAAGAGGTTAAGTGCAAGAGCACTTGTGTCCGGAAACTTATTGCTATGGTTTTTGTGTTGCATTTTTGTGATGTTTTTGTTGTTTTGATTTTCTTTCTTTGTGTATATGTCATGATATTATGGTATGCATAATGATTGATGTTGATGGATGCATGCTATTTTATATTGATGGATGCATATGGTATGATAAATGCGATTGTTGTATGTTGATTTATTTTGATGGATGCATATGTTGTGATGAAATGCAAATGGATGGATGGACTTTGTGGTGTTTGGCTATGGCACCATAGACTGTTTAGAACTCTATTATTTTGATTGCTGTGATGCATGACTTTGTATGTATACATGTGGTTTTTCTTTTTTTTGTATTTTTTGATGGTATTGTAAGGATGAAAAGTAGCGCGGTTGGTTTAGAAATGTAGCCAAGGTTTTCTGAGACTCAGACGGTTTTAACTTACTAGCCATGACTGTACTTTATCTTACAAGACTTTTGAACAAGGTATGAATCGGACTTGTTTTTGACCAAGTTATTTCACATCCCTGTGTGTGCAATTGAGTTCATTTATGTGGTATTTGTCAGGATACCGCCAGTGCCGGATGGGCTTTCAATCGAACCTGTACCGAGGATCACCTAATTAGCTCCACTAACTCCTTTGTTGTATTTAGTTAGATTAATCTGCGGTGTTATCCAGGATACCATAAGCTAGCTCATCCACATGCAAATATTGATCTGTACACAAGTTAATGTGATAGATATATCGTCATGCGAGAAGTTTACCGCAGATGACCGATAGGCTATCAACCAAACCGGTACTAAGGCTTGCCTCATGACCTGTTAGAATGCTGAGAGTTCCGGGGATTCAAGTTCAACTCCCTTCTTTTCTTCAATTGTATTGGGATACTTGCTCGTTTGTAGTGATAAGATCACTGTTTATTTTGATTTGTTTTTCTTTTGAGCAAGGGATTGGGGATATGGAGTGACGATAATCACTATTGTTTGTGCCTTTTGATGTGTGCACTGTAGGATGTCAAATTTTGATGTTTTGACTTTTTGCAAATTTTTGATGTTTTGCAACTATTTGAGGACTAGGGATTCTTAGGGAATTGGGTAGGGAGGATGCTTGTCCTTTTGCCAACTCTCAGCATTCTTGGGGTCATTCGCACGGGGGATGAGCAAGATAACCGTTTCGCTTATGGTGACCTGGATTACTTGTGCAGGTTTCATCTTTCGTTCACACAACTTGGGAATTTTTATGTGTTTTAATTTGTGTTGGGATGTTACGTAACAAGGTGTATTTCAAGTGTAACTCTACCTTCGTAAAATCTGTTTGACTTGATACATTACATGGCTAAAGAGCAAAATGATGACTGAATCACGAAAACTCTTGATACATTAAAAGACCACTGACTCTAGTGTGGTAAAAACAATGCATGGTGTTTTTGTTGTTTTTGTAAAATGGAACAGTGTGGAACAAGATGGACTAGCAGAGCAATTACAACCTATGGTGCCTTTGACCTATACGACCACAAATATGCGATGTATGGATGCAATGCTTTAATGCATCTATGTATTTTTGTATTTTTGATGGATTGATTTTTGTGAATATGAAGATGAAGTGCGAGAAGAACTCTCTATTGATGAATTTGAGTATGCCTAGAAATGAGATGCAAAATTTTGTTGTTTTTGATGATTTTTGTTGTTTTTGAATTTTCTTGATTTTTGACCAAGCGATTGTGGAAATCCTTGGAGCATTTTGGGATTGACCAAGCGATTGCAAGAATCCTTGGAGCCTTTTGGGATTGACCAAGCGATTGCAAGAATCCTTGGAGCCTTTTGGGATTGACCAAGCGATTGCAAGAATCCTTGAGCATTTTGGGATTGACCAAGCGATTGCAAGAATCCTTGGAGCCTTTTGGGATTGACCAAGCGATTGCAAGAATCCTTGGAGCCTTTTGGGATTGACCAAGCGATTGCAAGAATCCTTGGAGCATTTTTGGGATTGACCAAGCGATTGCAAGAATCCTTGGAGCATTTTTGGGATTTGGCTCTCTTAGATATGAAATGGTCGCAAATGACTGATATTCAAGGGTTCTTTTTCCTTGATACCGTCAAGAGAAGCTAGCCGGTATGTCCCGGGTCCTATTTTGCTATCAATGACATATGGACCTAACCAATTTGCCGCAAACTTGTCCCTTAGGTGGGATGGCAAACTGGAATTCTGTTGGTTTTCCTTCAAAACCAAATCACCAACCCGAAAGTCCTTGAGGTGAACTTTCATGTTGTAAGCTTTCTTAAGTCGCTCTTGATAAATACGTAAATGCTCGAGAGCATTAACGCGTCGTTCGTCAAGCAACGTAAGCTGGTCTAACCGGGCCTGCCGTGCAGAGTCATCATCGATGAACTCCTGCATTGATATGCGCGGGGAAGGAATCTCCAACTCTAGAGGCATGACCGCCTCGGAGCCATACACAAGCAAAAAGGAGTGGCCCAGTGGGTGTCCGAATGCTAGTGCGATAGGCCCATAGGGCAAGTGGGATTTGAATGTGCCAATCCTTATGACTGTCTGCGATGGTCTTTTTAAGGATGGCAACTAGCATTTTGTTTGACGCTTCTGCTTGCCCATTCGCCTGCGGATAATAGGGTGTCGAAAAGCTGTGCTGAATCTTGTACTTTGTGGTCAAAGCACGCACGTCTTTGTTCTTGAAAGGCGTCCCATTATCCGAGACTATTTTGGATGGAATACCAAAATGACATATGATGTTATGCAAAATGAACTCCACAATGCGGGGTCCTGTCGTAGAGGTAAGCGGAATTGCTTCCACCCACTTGGTAAAATACTCTGTGGCCGTTATGATAAACGTGTGATGGCCTGACGACGTAGGGGAGATCTTTCCAATTAGATCGAAGCCCCACTGCGAGAACGGCCAAGCAGACTGGACTCTCTGCAAGGCCTAAGAAGGTACGTGCATCAAATTGGCATGATGTTGACACTTCACGCACTTCTTGACATAGGTGCAACAATCTCGCTCTAAAGATGGCCAATAATAGCCCATGCGAAGAATGCGCTTTGCAATGGCCATACCACTGAAGTGGCCACCACATGTACCATCGTGCGCTTGGGCGACTGCCCAAGTGGACTCTTGCTTGTCCAAGCAACGAAGGAGGATTCCTTCATAGCTGCGACGATACAAAATGTCTCCTATCAAGACATACTTAGCCGCTTTCTGCTTGAGTGCTCGTTTTGCGGCATGAGTCAATCCAAGTGGGAGATTACCTAACTTGAGGTAGTCTCTGATGGGTAAATACCAATCCTGTTGATCAGAAACCTCGACAGTATGAACAACCAATCCCTCTTGAAGTTCATCCCTAGCAAACGCTGAATGGGATAGAACCTGTAAGAATAGCGTTGTGTTGCTATTAATGGGAGTAGGGGAGAACAAGGACCCCCAATTGGCGCGTTTCAGACGATCTCGGATTCGAGAGAACTTATCCGAGGATGGTTCAATCTGGATCATGTGGATTCCTGGCGTCAAGTCTGAGCTTGCACGCTCCATCGCGGATTGCGATAAGGTTTTGACTTGAATGGTTGTCATATCACCGGAAAGGTCTTGCGGAATTAGTGACCCCAAGGAGGCCATTGTGTCCGCAAAATGATTCGATGATCGAGGGAGTGCCTCGATGTCATACCACTCAAGTTTTGCCAGGAATTTTTCCACGAGGGCTTTATAAGCCTGCAGGATCGGGCATTTGCATTGATATACCCCTTTGACTTGATTGACTATTAACAATGAATCACCAAAGATATTCAGTCATTTGATGTTCATGGCGATTGTTGTCTGAAGACCTAGGAGCAAGGCTTCATACTCTGCATTATTGTTGGTGCATGGGAAGTTTAATTTAAATGACAGGGGCATTGGAGCACCCTGCGGTGTGAAGAATACAATTCCCGTGCCACCACCTTGCTCACATTTAGAACCATCGAAGAATAGGGTTATGTCGGCCTGTGACTCAAGCTCATCAGAATCTGGCGATTCTGAGACATGGAAGACCCCATCATCGGGTAGTTCTATGACCAGAGGCTGATCGTCTTCAAGAGGAGCCTCTGCTAGTTGATCGGCTATGACTTGTCCTTTGATAGATTTTTGTCCAATAAACTCTATGTCAAATTCCATCAACAACATGATCCATTTCGTCGTGCGACTACTATGATAAGTATGACTCATCATGTATCGCAATGGATTCTCCTTAGACACAACATACGTAGTGTTGCTCAGCATGTAGTGGCGTAGCTTTTTGGTAGCAAACACCACTGCCAAGCGAGTTTCTCAACGTATGCATAGTTAAGTTCATAACTGACCAGGGTGCGGCTAAGATACTAAGTAGCCTGTTCCTTGTGAAGTTCATTCTTTCGGGCTAGCATGGCGCCCAGTGCCACCTCAGTAGCTGAGATGTATAAGTAGAATGGCACTCCTGGTCTAGGTGGTGCCAATGCGTGGCGAAACCAGGTATTGTTTGATCTCGTCAAAGGCTGACGGCACTCGTCATCCCAATGAAATGTAACCCCTTTGTGCAATAATTTGTTCATGGGTCGGCACTTGTCAGATAATTGCGCTATGAAGCGTTTAATCGACGCGACCTTTCCCTGCAGACTTCTGAGCTGCTTGATTGTAGTTGGGGGAACCATTTCAAGGATTGCCTTGACTTTCTTTGGGTCCACCTCGATGCCTCGCTTTGAGACTATGAAACCCAAGAGTTTTCCAGATGTGACGCCAAAGACGCACTTCTTGGGGTTTAGTCTAACTTTATGCTCCATGAGGCGATCGAGGATCTTGCTTAAGTCATCGATATGATTTGAGCGCAAGAGAGACTTGGCTAACAAATCATCCATGTAATCTTCCAAAGTTTTGTGCATGTAATCATGGAAGATATATGTCATGGCACGTTGGTAGGTAGCGCCAGCATTTTTAAGGCCAAAAGGCATGACCTTATAACAAAATGTCCCCCAAGGCGTTGTGAACGCCATTTTTAGTTGGTCTTCAAGATTGATACGAATTTGATTGTATCCTGAGAAACCATCCATTAGGGAGAGCATTTCATGACCTGTTGTAGCGTCTACCAACGCGTCGCTTTGTTTAGATCTCAAAAATCAGTGCATATGCGAATCCTCCCGTCGGGCTTCTTGACGGGAACCATGTTGGACAGCCATGGCGGATAATCCATGCAGATGACAAACTGTGCATCCAACAGCTTTTGCAATTCATCTTTGACCATTAAGGCCACTGTTGGGTGCATCTTACGTAGTTTTTGCTTTACAGGCTTGATTGTCGGATCAAGCGTTAAATTATGCGTGACTAGCTGCGGGTCTAGTCCTGGCATATCTTTGTACGACCATGCAAAAACCTCCTTCTTCTCTTTGAGAAGGGCAATGTAGTCGGCTTGCTCTTCGGGGGAAAGACTTACCCCCGACTTGAGAATCTATGGATTCATTGGATCTGTGCCGATATCTACATCAGTCGTCTCCTCGACTGACATGTGGGATCCGTCCTCCAACTGATGTGGAGTCGGGATCAAATGGATATCATTAGCTGAATTTAGATCTGCATTGGGAACCTCGGGTTCCTCTTCAGCCTAAAAAATATCCTGAGTTGTCCTTGGGGTAAAATGATGCATTTCACCGAAAGGCCAGTACTCTGATGGTGATAAAGGTGAATTGACGCGATCCCAGTCGATGGCATCTATGTCTAGATGCAATGACCGTGCTGGATCGGCCGGATTGCGGATGGGTGCGGTCAAATCAATGGAGATCATGTGGATGGAATGAATTTGGTCTCCATTACCGTGGGTGTGATAACTTGATTCTTCTAGATGCTCCCTATACTCTGGATCTGGCTCTAGGGGAACGGGCACGAACGGATCGGCCCTATGTGCTGAAAGGAGGACAGGGTCTTCCCTCGGCACTGTTGTCATGATAGGGTCTCGAGGTGGACGGTGCTCATCATGAATTTGGAGCCATGGATCCAACACTTGGTCCCACCTCGCTGGGTCTACCCACCATTCATGCCCTAACCTTATGCCCATTTGTCCCATTAGATCTTCATGAGTTAAAGGGCGGTAATGTCGTCGCGCATGTCTGAGATAGTCCATCTCAGTCTCATCTTCTGAATCACTTTCGGAGACCCAAAAATGTTCATTCTCTTCAGCAACTATTGCTTGCGACATTGAGGGTTCTCCTTGTTCCAGTAAGTTAATCTGGTCCCATTGCGGTTGTTCCACTCTTGGTGGAGGGACCGGATTCTCTTGACACTGTATTGATTCAACTGGAACCTCTAAGGGGAACAACTTCAAAAAGATGTCCGAAAGCCGTTGATGTTCTCTTTGAGGATTAATGTCCGAACTTTCACCTCTCTCTAGCAAAGGAGAGGGATTACTGCTGTTTCCAAGGGTGTTTGTTGACCATGGGAGGTAGTCTCCCAATGTATATTCTGTATTCGGGTTGGCATAAAGATCTGGTGCCAATCCCCCCTTGTTGCCTATTTCTAGGCCTTGCATATTTTTGACCAAGATGTCTAAGGGCAGGGGGTGGTTGAACCCTACTCCTGACTTATCATATGGCATCTGATATCTTGGTTGGCAAAGGACCCGCATCCCTTGCTCATATCTGCCTAGCCCGTATCCATGCCAATTGCATTGGCCGAGATATTTTAGGGCAAAGTCTGGGTTTGATAGATAGTTGATGTTTTCAACAAAAGGCTCTTCGTCTGCTTCCTTTTGTTTGCATGGTTCAAGACCATGATCAAGGCCCCCATACACAAAATTTGTCTGGTTGGGTGGGTGACCTAGAGGAACAACTGTTCCTATGGGAAGGCGAGGTCTCCCCATATCCTGTACTGACTCTAATGCGGGCGTTGCCACAACATTCTCGCACTAAGTATTCCCCAGGCCTGTACTGGCCATTTCAACAGTGATTGTTGATGCTTGGGAGGGAGGGAACGGGAGTCCTTCCTGAGTCCATTCCATGTTTGGTGGTTTAGGAATCTCGACTTCCGTAGTGCTAGGTGTTTCCTCTGTTGATATCGTTGATATTGTGGGCAAACCCTCTTCTAGGGGCTGAGCCTCTTCCATGATCTGTTTTCCCTTGTCCTTCTGTTTAGCCATGACAGGTGGCATTGGTAATGAAGGAGCAGATGATGAGGATTCACTTGGCTGGGATTTTGGTGATTTGGTCACCAGTGGTGCCTGCGGTATTGGACCCTGTTTAGATGGATTTAACTGGAAATCCAAATGCGTTGAAGGGAGGGTCGACTGAGGCATTAATTGTACCGCATTGCAATACTTGAAGGGTTCTAAGTCCATCGGGACTACATGTATTTCTCCTTCAAAAGCATACTTTAAGCACTGGTGAGCGATGGAAGGGACACACTTCATGTCCCGAATCCAAGGCCGCCCTAGCAGTATATTGTAAGCCATCTCGCCTTCCAACACATGGCACAATGTTGGTATTGTCTTTTGTCCTACCTGGACAGGTAGAACAACTGTGCCGACTGTCGAGCATATTGCATCATTGAAAGCTCGCAGTGTGTACGTGGAGGCTGTGATATGAGAGGCTGGCAGCTTTAAATGTTTTAGTGCTGCCGTGGTAATGATGTTACTGGACGAGCCAGTATCTACCAGCACTCTCTTGTACGGGATCCCGTTGACCCGCGCAATAACGTGTAGGGGTGGATCTGCCGTGTCATTCGATATTGCTTTGACTTCATCCTCTCTGAAGGTGATGACCGGCTCCGTACATCGTTTCACATGTCCCACGAAGTTGTTGAAAGAATTTGCTTCGTGAGGCTGTAATTCGATGGCTTTTAATATTTCCATAAGAGCTTCTCTATGAGGTGTTGACTATTGAATAAGCTCGTAAATGGAAAGCCTAGCCGATGTGGTCCGCAAACTCTGCGTGAGTTTGGTCCGTATCGTGACCTCGGGTCTAGGCGGAGGTACTTGCATAGGGCATTGTTGAGGCTGCGACGTCGTTGGAACTTCCCTCGTAGCTACCTCGGGGGCAGCTGCTGGGTACTTTTTGTTCCGTGTCACTATGCTAATCATTCCCACAAATCCTTGCATGGGAAGATTCTGTCGCACCTCGTTAATCTGGAGAGGTTTTGCCTGTGCCTCGTGGGCAGGCAAAGGGTCCTTGAATACCCCCATTTGTTGATTGTTTGGCGCTATGGGGTTGTCCACGGCCAATGTTTTATTGTCGATTAAATCTTGGATTAATCCTTTGAATTTCTAGCATCCATTTAAATCATGTCCCCTTCTCCTATGGAATCTACAATACAATTCCTCTCTGTATCCCTTAGGCTTGGGAGCGTTAGGGTCTACAGTTTGGATCTCTGGAAGGGTAACTAAATTTGCCACTGACAAGCGGTCAAATAGGGAGTCCCTGGACTCCGTGTAAGGGGTGAATTGTCGCCTAGGGCGACGCTGCTGATTCTGCTCCTGTTTCTTATTATCTCTTTCATAACTAGGAGGCACTGCCTGGTAATTAGCCTTTTGGGGCTGCATTTCTTGCACAGGCTTGGGAGCATTTATCGCAACTTGGTTAACCGCAGCGGGTTGTGATTGCGTTGTCCCAGTCTTAGTGGTTTTATTCCACTCTTTCTTTTTAGGCTTGGCGATTGCGCCTTCGCCTATCTTAATCTCTTCTATAACTCTGGCTTGCGCCAAAGCTTCTTCTAAGTTGTCGTATTGCTACAGCAACAATAGACCAGAGATTGATTTTAAGCAACTCCGTGCAAACATCTGTGTTAGATCAGACATAGGGGGACGGTAGGGTAGCTTAGAAAGCAAAGCCCTCCATCGATTCCCATATGCTGCCATTGTTTCTTCCTCATATTGCCTGAGGCTGGCCAGATCACTCAGTGATGCCTTCTTTCTTGTGTTGAAGGCAAAGCGTTCAAGAAACGCATCTACTAATTGATCTAGGTTGTTTATGTTGTGTTTGGGTAATTGTGTGAACCAATCCGAGGCAGGGCCTGCGAATGTGGTTATGAAAGTTCTAAGCAACAATGCATCATTATCTTGGATGCCGAAGCATTGACTTAGGAACCTTGTGACATGTTCTTGTGCGTCCTCTTCACCTTTAAAAACTGCCAATTGAGGCAACTTGAAGTGTTCAGGGTAAAGAGGTGTGGGCACTGAGGGATGCACTGGATGACTACGGAGTTGACGCAACGTGGGTTTTTGATGCCCAGAAGCTTTTGTCTCCACAGACTCCAAACGCTCTAATAGCGCCTTGTATGCATCGGAAGATTTTATTTCTTCCTCTTTTGTTTGCTCCCGTTGTGAGTTATGGGAGACTGGAGGCCTATGGGGGGTGGCCGAGTGGCAGCCCTCCCGCCTTGATGGGGCATTTTGGCCCGTTCTATTTCTGGTTCGTACTCCTCATAAACTTCTTGAGGAGTCTCTGGAAGAGACCTATGACCTTGATTGAGTCCCCGTTGAGGGTACCCATCATTGTTTCGGGGAGTGGCCTCCCTCTCGGGTCTATAAGGTCTCGGAGGCAAAGCTTGACGAGGTCGCGGAGACCTGTCCTGCACCAAAGGATTGTGCCTCTCATATTGTTCTTCTCTATGGGTGCGAGGGGTTGGCACCCTCTCAGGTAGTTTATAGCGCAACTCATCCGCTTCGCGCTGCATGCGCTCTTTATTCAGGCGGTATAAGTACTCTAACTCCTGATGACCTTGCTCAAGCTACGAGATTCGGGCTTGGCGGGCGGCATGTCTGGCGACTGCCGGGTCAACTTGGTCTGCTCTCATTTGCTCAGGAGGCTTAAATGTTTTTCCTATGTGTTTGCCTCGATTTTGATGATCTAAAATTTCAATGGGTTGCTTCCCTCTGTCGAGGTAGGCGACATTTACTTGAGGCTCTGGCCTCGATGTATGATCATGATACCTAGCAGGTGCGGAAATGCAAGGTTCCCATGTTGTTTGTTGTCCTCGAGGAATGCGATGGCTTTCCTCGTATTCCCTTTCATGGGTTTGAAAGGGGCGGGCGGAGTTGGCTCGCCCTGTGTAAAGAGCCCTACGCTCTGGATTTTGTCTTTCTATTCGAATGTGAGGCAAAGAAGAGGTAGCGTATTCACGTTGTCTCTCCTCATGGACACTATGCCTCTCTAGCGCTTCATCGCGCTGCGGCCATTCAGATCTAGCCTCGAGAGGCGGTTGTCTACTTACATTAAGATCTACATGTAAAGCATCTTCCCGAAAGGGGCTGTGTTGAATGGGCATACCCCAATGAGGAGGTTCCCAATAGTTCCTTTTTGAAGTGGCCTGATGTGGACTTTCTTGTAGGCCAGACCGCCAAGGCGGTATGGCCAAGTCCTCAGGGCTAAAGCGAAGGCGACTAGCGCCCTCTCTTTGTGCACCTTCCGTAGCGTCTGCCCTTGATTGGGCTTGGCTACGGGTGTACACCATTGTGGTGCTTCTCTACTCTCTAAGCAGATTTTATCTCATTTATGATGATTTATCTTTTTGTTTACACTAAGCAGAAATGAACACACACATACACAAAACCGTGATTATCTCTTTTAAGGATTGATAGTGTGTCCTAAACTGGTTTAGTGCATTTTGATGTTTTGTTTTGTTTTTGCAATTTTTGAAGAACGTTTAAATGCATAATGTTGGCTCATATGACTCCCATAAATGGTCGCCCCTTCAATATACCATTGCCGGACCGATATACCAACCTCTCTATATACCCGCCCTTACGAGAGGGAAACTATAGGTACGTGAGAGCAGATGGTACGTGGAACATAGGCGGTACGGAAGGGGGATTGTCCTATTAATGACACCTACCATAGAAGACTTATCCTCGCGTGCATGGGAATCACCCCAGCAACACTCGGTCAGCTTTCGTCAGGATTTACGCCTAACAACAGTGACAATCGGGGAAATGGATGCAAAGCTAAGCCAAGGTGGTGATGAACCCACCGTTGGTCTTGCTCAAGGGCTGGGGTTTTACGACCAGCTCCTTGGTTTAATTTACCACGTGCAGTGTGTGTGGTTCATTTTATTTTTAAAAAATGAAACAAGCAGCAAAAAGAAACTTTCCCTATGCCACACAAATACTACAAACCGAAAAACAGCAAGTAGAAATTTGAATTTTTTTTTTTTTAATAAATAAAGCAAGAAAATTGACCTACCTTTCTTTAATAATTAAAAAAAAATGAAAGTAAAAAAATCAACAAATAAAATAAACAGAAATAACACAAAAAATGACGAAAACTTACCTCCTTACCTCTTCTCGGACTTGTTGTTTCGACCTTCACTTAAAAAGGTACCGTTAAGCACAAACACAACAAATCGGATTAGTTTCATGATTTACAATTCGGTCCCACCGTGATCGCCATTGAAAGCATGAGATTCCAAAAATAAGAAATATTAAGATGTAATAAAAAAATTAACATATAAATGAAAAATAAAAAAAAAAAGTAGGAGCACAACCCTTTTTATTAATTCAACTCGGTTACAATACATCTCTCGGTTACATATTCTCGAGTTACAATCATGAATAATGATCTTCTTTCCGCATGCCCACATGCAAAGTGGGCGGGCCAACGTATTGTCGTCGTTGGTGTTAATGAGTCTTCGCTTGCTGTTATCCCTTGTTCACAAACAATAAACCTGTTTAGTAGCACCCGCAAAAACAATAAATGTTAATTATTGAAAAGAAATATTATAAAACATAAACTATTTTAATATATATTAAACAACATTATACAACTAAATAAAAATAAATATATTAAACATATATATAAAACTAAACTATTTTAATTAAACAACATATATTATAAAACATAAACTGTTTTAATATATTCGAAAACAACATATATTATAAAACATAAACTATTTTAATATATTCAAAAACAGCATATACTAAACTAACGAAGAACGTGCGTGGGGTGCCCAAGCGGGCCGCCCCGTTCAAATTCGACTTTGACGCCAATCCACTAGGAATTGGCCCAAAATCCAAGAATATGTGTTGTCGACAAATTAATAGTTCCAATGGTCCAATGTCGGGTCGAAGGTTCAGATTTACGCTTCGAAAGCCACCCACTAACCTCCCTCAGAAGAGATTCACGTGAAGAAGATGAAATCCAAACGAATATGATCTAGTCTCAAGTTTAACAAGCACTTCGTTCTATTCAGAAAATGCTTCGTAACCTCCTCCTGAGCGGGAAAGTCTCCTCTTTTTATAGACCCACGGGGTCTCTTTAAATGGTATGCAGGGATGCCACATGGCGGCCATGCCTCCTCGGGAGGGAGAAAAGTCCTCCATGACTAGGGCTTACATGACTGCGCCTATGACAGTATTCCAACGGCCAACCTACCCACCTACGCGCGCATGCACAGCAAGAGCCATAAATGACTGTCTTTGGCTGCCATTTGCCATTAAGTCGTATTAATGCTGCCTCGTTTACTTTGTTTAATGCCTCCCTTGAATGGCGGATGTCCCTTAATGGCGAAATCGCCTTTGATGTCTGAAGTCCGCCTAGACGCCGAAGTGTCACGATATCGCACCCGACGTCGCGATATCGCGACACTTCGGCCAAGGCCTCCCTTGGCGCCGAAGTGTCACGAAATCGTGACACTTCGGCCAAGGCAAAGCCTTGGGCACCGAAGTGTCACGAAATCGTGACACTTCAGCCAAGGCAAAGCCTTGGGCGCCGAAGTGTCACGAAATCGTGACACTTCGGCCAAGGCAAAGCCTTGGGCATCGAAGTGTCATGAAATCGTGACACTTCGACCAAGGCAAAGCCTGGCGGTCAAATCTGACACTTCGGCTGCCCGAAGTGTCACGAAATCGTGACACTTCGGCCAAGGCAAAGCCTTGGGCACCGAAGTGTCGCGATATCGCGACGTCGCGATATCGCGACGTCGCGATATCGTGACACTTCGGGCAAAGCTTTGCTTTGGTCGTCGAAGTGTCGCGATATCGCGACACTTCGGCCGAGGCCCACTTTTGATTTGCTTTAATGGAGGCCTACTTTTGATTAAGACTTTGTTTTAGTGGAGGCTTGTTTTGATGAAGGCTTGTTTTGAACTTTGATTTAATGGAGGCTTGTTTTGATGAAGGCTTGTTAAAATGACCATCTTTGTTCTGCTTACTTTTTGACCTTCTAAACTGCTATGTGAGTGGCTAGGACCACTGTTTGACCTCTGAGGGCTGCCCTGAAAGCTGTGTATGTCAATGCGATCAGTGTTTGTAGTCACTTAATCGGATTGGTGCTGTTTTGGTGTCTATAGGGTGATCGTCCAAGTAGACTCCTACTGGTCCAAGCAATGGAGGAGGATCCCTTCATAGCTTCAACGATACAAAATGTCTCCTAGCAAGACATGTTTTGTTGCTTTCTATTTGAATGATCTTTTTGTGGCATGCGTCAATCCAAGTGGGAGGTTACCTAGCTTGAGGTAGTCTCTTATGGGTGTGTACTAATCCTGCTAATCAGAAACCTTGATGGTATGAACTGCCAATCCCTCTTGAAGTTCATCCCTAGCAAAAGTTGAGTTGGAATAGGCCTGTAATAATAGCATTATGTTGCTATTAATAGGGGTTGGGGAGAACAAGAACCCCTAGTTGGCATGATTTAGACTATCACATATTCGAGATAACTTATTCTAAGATGGTTCAATATAGATTAGGTGGATTCCTGGTGTTAGTTTAGAGCTTGCACGCTACATCGTGGATTGTGATAGTGTTTTGACTTGAATGGTTGTCATCTCACTGAAAGGGTCTTGCAGGATTAGTGACCCCAAGGAGGCCATAGTGTCCGCAAAATGATTTGATGATCGAGGGAGTGCCTTGATGTCGTACCATTCAAGCTTTGTAAGGAATTTATCCACAAGGGCTTTGTAGGCCTACAAAACTGGGCATTTGCATTGGAATACCCCTTTTACTTGGTTGAAAATTAACAGCGAATCACCAAAGATGTTCAAGCGTTTGATGTTCATGGTGATTTTTGTCTAAAGACCTATGAGCAAGGCTTCGTATTCGATGTTGTTGTTGGTGCACAAGAAATCTAGTTTAAATGATAGAAGAATTGGAGCCCCTTGTGGTGTGAAGAATACGATTCTCGTGCCACCCCCTTGCTCACATTTAGAACCATCGAAGAATTATGTTATGTCGGCCTGTGACTCAAGCTCATCATAATCTAGAAATTTTGAGACATGGAAGACCCCATCATCGGGTAGCTCTACGGTCAGAGGCTGATTGTCTTTGAGAGGAGCCTCTGCTAGTTGATCGGCAATGACTTGACCTTTGATGGACTTTTGTCCAATGAATTCGATGTCAAACTCTATCAACAACATGATCCATTTCACCATGTGGCTACTATGATAAGTACAACTCATCATGTATCACAATGGATTCTCCTTAGACACAACATACATCATATTGCTCAGCATGTAATGGTGTAGCCTTTAGGTAGCAAATACCACCACCAAGCATAGCTTCTCAACATATGCATAGTTAAGTTCATAACTGACCAGGGTGTGGCTAAGATAGTAATTAGCCTGTTCTTTGTGTAGTTCATTTTTCTAGGCCAGCATGGTGCCCAGTAACACCTCAGTAGCTGAGATGTACAAATAGAAAGACACCCCTAGTCTGGGTGGTGCCAATACTGGTGATGAAGCCAAGTATTGTTTAATGTCATCGAAGGCTGACTAACACTCGTCATCCCAGTGAAATGCTACCCCCTTGTGTAATAATTTATTCATGGGTCGGCATTTGTCAGATAGCTATGCTATGAAGCACTTGATTGACATGACCTTTCCCTGAAGGCTTCTGAGCTGCTTGATGGTAGTTGGGGGAAGCATTTCAAGGATTTCCTTGAATTTGTTTGGATCTACCTCCATTCCTCATTTTGATACTATGAAACCCAAGATTTTTCTATATGTGACGTCAAATACACACTTCTTGGGGTTTAGTATGACTTTATGTTCGATGAGACGATCGAGGATCTTGCTTAAGTCATCGAGATGATCTGGGCGTAAAAGAGATTTGGCCAAAAAATCATCCATATAATATTACAAATTTTTATGCATGTGATCATGGAAGATGTATGTCATAGCGCGTTGGTAGGTGGCACCAGTGTTTTTAAGGCCAAAGGGCATGACCTTATAACAAAATGTCCCCCAAGGCATTGTGAATGTCATTTTTAGTTGATCATCAAGATTGATACGAATCTGATTGTATCTCGAGAAACCATCCATGAGGGAAAGCATTTCATGACCCGCTGTAGCATCTACTAATGCGTCGATGCTAGGCAAGGGGAAATCATTCTTGGGACTCTCTTTGTTTAGATCTCAAAAATTAGTGCATATGCGAATCCTCCCATTAGGCATTTTTCTGGGCACCATGTTGGACAACCATGGTGGGTAATCCATGCAGATGACAAAATATGCATCCAAAATTTTTTGTAATTCATATTTTACCATTAAGGCAACTGTAGGGTCCATATTACATAGTTTTTGTTTGACTGGCTTGACTGTCAGATCAAACGTTATATTATGTGTGACTAGCTGTGGGTCTAGTCCCGACATGTCTTTGTAGGACTGTGCAAAAACCTCCTTCTTCTCTTTGAGAAGGGCAATGTAATCGGCTTGATCTTCAGGGGATAGACTTACCCCTAGCTTGATGATTTATAGATTCATTGGATCAGAGCTGATGTCTACGTCATTCGTCTCTTCGACTGACATGTGGGACCCGTCCTCCAACTAGTGTGGAGTTGAGATTAGGTGGATATCATTCACTGAATTTAGATCTATGTTTGGAACGTCAGGTTCCTCTTCAACGTAGAAGATATCCTGAGTTGGTCTTGGGGTGAAATGAAGCATCTCATCGCAAGGCCAGTACTCTTATGGTGATGGTGGTGAGTTAGCATGATCCCAACCTATGGAATCTAGGTCTACATACAATGGCCATGCTGGATCAGCTGGATTGCAGATGGGGGCGGTTAAGTCAATGGAGATCATGTTGATGAAATGGTTTCGGTCTCCATTACCGTGGGTGTGGTGACTTAGACTTTCTTGGTGATATTTGTGCTTCGGATCTGGATTTGGGGGTATTGGAATAAATGGATCAGCCCTATGTGCGAATAGAAGGACAGGGTCTGCCCTTGGCATTGATGGCTCTATAGGGTCTCTAGGCAGAAAATGCTCTCTGTATGCCCAAAGTGGTGGATGCAGCACTTGGTATAGCTATGCAAGATTTAGGTGCCACCTATGCCTTGGCTCCATGTTTAGTTGTTGAAACATGTCGTCAATGTCCATGGGGAATTGTTGCTACCACATATGATTGAGATATGCCATCTCAGTTTCATCTTCATAATCACTATCGGATATCCATAGGCCTTCATTGGCTCTGACAACAGTTTACAACATGTGAGGCTTGTCTTGCTTGAGCAAATTGATCTGGTCCCATCGAGGTTGTTCTGCTCTCTACGGGAGGACCTGATTCTCTTGAGGTGGCACTTGCTTTCCTGGAGCATTCAAGGGGAACATTGCCAATAATCTTTCTTGATAGTCATCCATGGGGGTCACTTGTGAATGATTTCTATCAAATTCGAAAGGGTCCCACAGTGCTACCTCATACTCTGAATCATCTTCTGAAGATCCTTCTTGACCTTGTCTATATCCCTCTTGTAGGTGAGTCCTCAAACTTTCTCCTTTCTCGATCAAAGGGACGGGGTTATCAAGGTCAACAAGGTGTGTTGTCAACAATGGGAGATAATCCCCCAATGTATATGTTGTGTTAGGATTGGCATATGGATCTCATGCCAACCCATCCTTGTTGCCTATCCCTAGGCCTTGCATGTTCTCCACCAATATGTCAAGGGGTAGGGGGTGGTTGAACCCTACTCCTGATTTATCGTATGGCATATGATGTATTGGTTGGCAAAGAATGCGCACTCCCTATTCATACCTGCCCAACCCATATCCATGCAAATTACATTGGCCAAGATATCTCAAAGTGAAGTCTAGGTTGGACAAATAGTTGACATCCTCAATAAAGGGTTCTTCATCTTCTTCCTCTTGCAGGTAAGGTTCAATGCCATTATCGAGACCCCCATATACAAAATTTGTCTGGTTTGGTGGGTAGCCTAGAGGAACAATAGTGCCGATGGGGAGGCGAGGTCTCCCAATGTCCTGCATTGACTCAAGTGTAGGTTTTGCTATAATTTTCCACAATAGGTACTCCCCCAGGCTCGTATTGGTCATCTCAATGGTGATAGTTGGCGGTTGAGGGGGAGGGAATGGGAGTTCTTCCTGGGTCCACTCCATGTCAGGTGAACTAGGCATATCGACTTCCATTTGGCTAGGCATCTCCTTAGTAGAGATGGTTGAGACTGATGGCAATGCCTTTTCCAGGGGTTTCTTCCCATTGTCCTTCGATGTGGCCACCATAGGTGGCATCATTGGTGAAGTACCAAACGATGAATATGGGCCCGGTTGGGGATTTGAGGGACATAATAGTGGGGATGCATGCAAAATCAGACCCTATTTAGATTGATTCAACTAAAAATCCAAATATGTCAATGGAAGGGTCGATTGTAGCATCAGCTACAACACATTGCAATACTTGAAAGGCTATAAGTATGCCAGGACTACATGCACCTACCCTTCGAATGTGTACTTTAGGCACAGATGAGCTATCAAAGGGACACACTTCATGTCCCTGATCCAAGGCCGGCCCAACAATATATTATAGGCCATCTCACCTTCCAAGATGTGGCACAACGTAGGAATAGTATTTTGTCCCACTTGGATGGGCAGGACAATTGTGCCAACCGTCGAGCATATCACATCATTGAATGCTCGAAGAGTATAAGTGGAGGCCATGATGTGAGATGCTGGAAACTTGGGGTGTTTCAAAGTCGCTATTGTAATTATATTATTGGACAAGCCAATGTCCACCAACACCCTCTTATATGGAATCCTATTGACACATGCAATGACATGCAGGGGTGGATCTGCCATATCACCAGCCACTAATTTTAGCTCGTCTTCTCTAAAGGTGATGACTGGCTCGGTGCATCATTTTACATGTCCCACAAAGTTGTTGAAATAATTTGCTTCGTGGAGCTGCAACTCGATGGATTTAAGTATCTCCATAAGAGCTTCCTGATGGGGCAGTGATTGTTGTATGAGCTTGTAGATGGAGAGCCTAGCCAATGCGGTCCTCAAACTTTGGGTAAGTTTGGTCTAAATTGTGGCCACTGGTCTAGGCGGAGGAGGTTGTGTAGGGTGTTGTTGAGGTTGTGACATTGATGGAACCTCTCATGTAGCTACAACAGGGGCAGTTGTGCTTGGGTACCTATTGTTCCTAGTAATGATGCTTATCATCCCTACATACCCCTACATGGGGTAGTTATGTGTCACCTCATTGAATTGAAGGGTTTTTTCCTACACATCATAGGTAGGCAACGGGTCTTTGAAGACCTCCATCTATTGGTTTTTTGGTGCTACGGGATTATCCACCACTAGCGTCTTGTTGTCTATTAGGTCTTGCACTAAGATTTTAAATTTCCAACATGCATAAGGGTCATGTCCCTTTGTCGGTGAAACCTACAATACAAGTCTTCCCTATAACCCTTGGTTTTTGGTGTGTTGTGGTCTACAGGTCGACTCTCTAGTAGGTTTATCAAGTTTACCACTGACAAGCAGTCAAACAAGGAGTCTTTAGACTCTATGAATGGTGTGAATTGTTGCCTAGGGTGACACTGCTAATTTTGCTCTTGCCTATGATTTTATCTTTCATAGCTGTCAAGAGGCACTGCTTGATTATTAGCCTTTTTGGGTTGTGTTGCTTGTGCAGGCTTTGGTGCATTGCTAGCAACCTGATTGACCACAGTGAGTTTCAGTTGCGTGGTCCCTATTTTGGTATTTTTAGGCCACTCTTTCTTTCATGGCTTGGCAATATCACCATCCCGTATCTTGATATCCTCAATGATTCTGGCTTGCACTAGGGTTTCCTCAAGAGTGGTATATTGCTACAACTACAATAGCATGGAGATCAACCTCAAACAAATATTTAAGAACATTTGGTTCAGGTCGGCCATGGGAGGGAGGTAGCACAACTTTGAAAGCAATGTCCTCCACCGATTTCCATAAGCTACCACGGTCTCTTCCTCATACTGCCTGAGGCTAGCTAGGTTGCTTAATGATGCCTTCTTCTTGGTGTTGAAGGTGAAGCGTTCAAGGAACACATCCACTAGCTGGTCTAGGTTATTGATGCTATGCTTTGGCAACTGAGTGAACCAATCCAAGGCAGGGCCTACGAACGTGGTTACAAATGTTCTTAGCAGCAAAGCATCATTGTCCTGAATGCCAAAGCATTGGCTCATGAACCTTGTCACATGCTCTTGGGCATCCTCATCCCTTCTAAATATTGTCAATTGAGGCATTTTAAAGTGTTCAGGGTATGGGGGTGTAGGAACTGAAGGATGCACTGGGTGGCTGTAGAGTTGGTGTAAAGTGGGATTTTGGGGCCCAGAAGTCTTGGTCTCCACAGACTCTAAGCCCTCTAATATCTCTTTATATGCATCAAAATATTTGATCTCTTCCTCCCTGGTTTGTTCCCGTTGCGCATTACGGGGAACTTAAGGCCTATGGAGGGGTAGCCAGATAGCACCCCCTCTACCTTGGTAGGGCATTTTAGCCCACTCTTATTCTTTCTCAAACTCCTCATAGGCCTCTTGAGGAGTTCTTGGGCATGACCTATAAACATGGGTGGGTGCCCACAAAGGGTGCCCATCATTAGCTCTAGGGGTGGTCTCTCGCTCAGGTCTAGGAGGTCTTGGAGGTAACATTTGATAAGTTTGTGGAGACCTGTCTTGAACCAAGGGGTTTTGCCTCTCATACAACTCTATCCTATGTGTGTGATGGGTTGGGACCCTCTCAGGCACAGTGTTCTATAGCAACTCATTTGTCTGATGCCGAATGCACTCTTTGCTAAGGTGATACAGGTGCTCCAACTGTTGTTGGTCTTGCTCAAGCTATGTGATTTGAGCTTGGTAGGTGGTATGTCAGGCAAATTCCAAGTCAATTTGTTCCACCGTCTTGAGCCTAGGAGGACTATATGCCTCCCCTACACAACTATCTCAGTCGTGGTGATCCGAGATCTCTATAGGTCACTTCCCTATGTTGAGGTTAGCAGCATTCACTCGAGTCTCTGGCCTCAATAGGTGATCCTGATAAATAGCAGGTGTGGAAGTGCATTTTTCCCATGCCGTGTATTTCTCTTGAGGAATATAGTGGTCTTCCTCATGCTCCCTTTCGTATATGTGAAAGGGGCGAGCAGATTTGGCTCACCCTATCTGAAGATCCTTGCGTTCTAGATTTGGCTGATTATTTCTAACAGTGATAAGGGGTAGAGGAGGGATGATGTAATCATGTGGCCCCTCCTTATGGACCCTAAGATGGTCTAGTACTTCATTGCATGGTGGCCACTCATAACGAGTTTCTAAGGGAGCCTTATTGTTTATGTTGAGTTCCATGTGTAAGGACTCCTAAAAGGGTCCATGTTGAATGGAAGTGACCCTCGAAGGGGTGCCTCTATAGTCCCGTTCCATCATGGTATGATGTGGACTATTTTGTGGTTCAGGCCACCAAGGTGGTATGACCAAGTCCTTGGGGCTATAGCGGAGGCGACTTGTGCCCCCTTGTACACTTTTCACATCTTCTGCCCGTGATTGGGCTTGGCTATGGGTGTACACCATGGTGGTGTTTCTCTAAATGATGCATACATTTTTATCTTCTTTACAATTTTTTATGCTACACTAAAAAAATAGGAGCCACACAAACAAAGAAGTGATTATCTTGTTTATAGATTAAAGGTGTGCCCTAGATCTGGTTTAGTGTGTTTTGATTTTATTTTTGAAAACCTTGTAAAGAAAATTTTGTTGTATATGCAATATGATGGCTCTTATATCTCCAAAAATGGTTGCCCCTTCGATATACCACTATCAGGCATTTATAGCAAACCTCTCAATATACCCACCCTTACGTGAGGGAAACTATTGGTACACGAGAGCAGAACAGTACGTGGAACATAGGCGGTACGGAAGGGGTATCACCCTATTTTTGATACCTACCATAGAAGATTTATCCTCATGCACTGGGAATCACCCCAGCTACACTTGGTCAGCTTTCATCAGGATTTACGTCTAGCAACAGTAGCGATCGGGGTTATGTATGCAAAAATTCAAGCCAAGGTGGTGATGAAATCCACCGTTGGTCTTGATCAAGTGTTGGGGTTTTATGACCAATGCCTTGATGTTTATATTATCTTGTGGTGTGTGGGGTTATTTTTACTTGCGTAAAGAAGGAAATCATGTAGTAAAATTTCCTATGCAAGCAAAGAAATAGAAAAATCATAGAAACAAAGACAAAAAATTACAAAGAGTGTTCAAACAACCTACCTCTTCTCTTCCCACACCATATGCCCCTGAGTTTCTACTCAAAACTGCATAGAGAGCTAATTGTCCTAGGGTGGGATGAATGGCAGATCTATATTCATCACAAGGTGGGACGAATGCCTTATTCATCCCAAGGTGGCACAAATTCTAGTCTGTATTCATCACAGGGTGGCACGAGTAGTAGTCCAGCGCTTGAAGGATTAACACCTGAAAGCAAAAACACACAATTTTGATCAAAAATTTGATCTCAAAATCAAGGGATAGGGTCCCACCGTGATCTCCTCTGAAAGCATGAGGAACGAAAGCAAAATGGCGTACCAGGTGCAATGAAAACAAAAGCAAAACGTAACGTTAAGTCCTACAAATGAAAATGCATGAAAGGGGGAAAATAAGCAAAATTAAATGAGATGTAAATAAAATGTAAAGTGCAGCCCTTTATTTTATTAATTTGCTTGAGATCAGGTCACAATAAGTCTCCTCCCTTTTCATAGGCTAGGAGCGTTAAACATGGTTTTGTCACACCACGGATGGTACGCTTTCTTCCGCATGCCCACATGTGAAATGGGCAGGCCAAACATTGCCACTGCTTGCATGAATGCATATGTGATTCCCTACTGCCCCTCCAGTGTTGAGATCCTACATTCATAAAAGCAACAAACTATTAAAAGCACCTACTGATGGAGGGAAACATGAGATCCCTAAGGTCTCTGGTTAATGCATGCATAAAATAATTAAAACTATAATCAAAACATATCAGAATGAACTAAAATTTAAACAGAGGCATGAAAAAATTACCAAGAACACACTATAAAAGGAATAGTCGAGAAGTCTACCATAGATTTCTAATTTCTCCGGGGTGGGACGATTAGGATTGTCACAAAATGTTAGAAAGTGACCTCCTAAATGTCCAATCTAGGGGCCTCCAAAACACCTGTAAAGTTGGGTTTACGCAAAACGGGGAATTTTTAGATGACCTATAAGGTCGAATTTTGTAAATTCTTCTTCGATCACCCTGTATCCGATGATGCTCCCTGTATCTTAGTGAAAGCAAAAAACACTGAAAAACACGGCCAATATTCATCAGAATGACATGAAATTTGAGTGGCAGCCTATATGAGTGACCTAAAATGAAATGCAAATGAAATAGTAAAGAAATCTGCTACAAATTTCTAATCACTCCGGGGTAGGACGATTAGGACTACAGTAGTGCGAGGGGCACCCGGGGGTAGGACGCTCGTCGTATGGGGCTTGGTTTCGGCACCAATCCACTTGGGATGGGTCAAAAACCTCCTAGGGGGTTTTTTCAGCAAATTGGGTGGTGTATTATGGCCAAATTTTTGGGTTTTGGGTCTGGATTGCATTTCCAATGATCACCCAATAGCCTCCCTTCCAAAAGAGAGATCAAGGATGTAAGAAGCACAAGAGATGGGTGAGGATGTAATTCAGTAGCACTATGTTGCTTCAAATGCTTCTTCTCTATCCTTTTTTGGGATGAGAAGACTCCACATTTTATAGACCTGAGGGTCTCTTGTGAATGAGCATGCAGAGGTGTCACTTGGCCATCATGCCAAGGAGAGAATATTCCTCCCTAATTAAGGGCTCCATTGACTGCCTCTATGACTGCCTCTTTGAGCTCAAAAATGCTCACTTGCACTCCCATGCATTTAAGGTGGAGTTGAGTGGTGGATCTGAGCTACCATTTGTCAAGGTTTGACCTTTTTCTCATGAAACCTGCTATTTGCCCCACCCTAGACTAAATACTGCTAATCGTCCTAGGGTGGGATGAATACCAGTTTGTAATCATCCTAGGGTGGAAAAAATAAGGAGCATGGTGCCTTAAAGGTGCCAAATTGACCTCTGACCTTCCAAAACTGCTTTGGGAGTGGTTAGGACCATTGTTTAACCTCTAGATGCTTCCCTAGGGGCTGTGTATGTCAATTCAATCAGTGCTTGTCATCACATAATCGGATTGGTGCTGTTTTAGTGCCTACAACATCCTACATCTATTTTTTTTAATCTAGATACATCAAAACTTCCATAACTTTAGTATATTTATTGCATGAGTTCTTTAGTTTATTATTGGTGCATAAACATATAACATACTCCAATCTCATTCCACCCATAGGCTCCATAATGGATCCCTTAGTAGGCAAACAAATCGACAAATATTTCCACACATAGATTTGTAGATCCTCAAAAGACAAAACATTTTTTCTCTTAGGACCTTTGAGAGTCACAAGTCCACTATAAAATGAGTCCCTCAATAAGTAGTTCCATAAGTATTATAAATATTGAACCTTTAGTAAGCAACTCCATAGATCTACAAAAAATGGAGTTCACAAATAAGTCCTTAGCTCTTCTAAAAAATAGCTCTCAACAAACAAATGTTCATGAATCTAGAAAATGGTCCAACCATATACATAAATCTTCCAAAAAATAGAACCTTCATTAGATGAATCGTTCATAATTCTTATAGCTACAAATTGACAAATCCTAGTGTTCTCAAAATGGAATGGCCCTACCACATACAATTCCATAAATCTTTGTAGATATTTTGAACATAAGAACTTTCATCCTTTGTCTTGACTTTATAAATTTCCTAAACCCTTTGCCACTAGTTAGAGGACATTTGGATGTATACTATCTAGTGGTATCTATATTTTGTCTTCCTCTCCAAAATATCCTCAATTATCTAGTTAATCAACCACCCCATTTTATTATCTATAGATATGTACCACTTGAAATTCATCCAATGCATTTAGGTATCTTGGTGTATATTTTACTATGTTTGCTTATATCCAACTCTCCACTAACATTTTATTGAGGCAATTAATAGTATTTATTAAATCTTCCACAATTATTAGTAATTTATCCTCCAATTGAATTGTCATATTTACTCCTACCAACATTGCTCTAGCTTTATCTTGATGACCAGTCATTATACCAGAGTATTCACTCATACCTCCAATCACTATTCCCTTGTTATCCCTTAGCACTACTCCTCCTCTAGCCTTCCCTAGATTTCCATTAGAAGACCCATAAAAATTTAGTTTTATCCATCCTTATATTGGTGGTTGCCACTTGGTTAAGCTCCTCAAGATTCCTTAAGGATTGTCATTCTCCCCAGATGGATTGAGGTTTGAATTTATGCTTACTTTAGCTTCTTCCAATGACTCTATACTCTCTTGCACTACATGAAGGTTCTT
Source organism: Wollemia nobilis (assembly GCA_028583015.1). Classification (NCBI taxonomy): domain Eukaryota; kingdom Viridiplantae; phylum Streptophyta; class Pinopsida; order Araucariales; family Araucariaceae; genus Wollemia; species Wollemia nobilis. The sequence goes on from JAQPPZ010017255.1 coordinate 1,870,365, forward strand.
CACCATGATCGCTATGATTCGTTCTCTATTCTTAGTTTTAGATATCTTATCCCCTTTAAAAATCCTTTTATTTCTCTTCAACCAAAATATCCACACATAATGAAAGGGAATCAAATTCCAAATCTAATTTAGTCTAGGATATTTAAAAGACTTATCTCATTTTTCTATTCATCCTACTATATTATTAGGCATCATCTATACCATTCCTATCTTCTTTATTATATCATACAATATTTTAAGTAATTGCATTCTAAGAATATGTATCGATTCCTTATGATCTTCACAAAGGTAACATATATTAGGGGATTAGAAACCCCTTTTATAAAGGTTATCTATTATTAATATTTTGTTTTGGGATGTCAACCAAAAAAAATTTGCTAGATTTGGAATGGATTTACTTTTCCATAATCAATCCCATTGAAATCCCCTTCAATATTTGTATGTGACAAATCATAGGTTTATTTAACAATGAGCAACCCTTCTTGAGTAGCTCCCCATACTATTCTACCCTCACCCAAATTAGAGCTTAAATAATATACTCTTAATTTATTTGTTATTTTTTGGAGCTTGTACTCATTATATTTATGGATTTTTAGCTCCTCCCATATTACCTCTTGTCCTATTACCGGATAATCACTCACCTTTTTCCCATAATTTTATTCTAGCTCTGTTTTAATACTTGTTAACACCTCATCCTTCACTAATGGATACTTATATAGATATGCATCTTCCTATAAGTGGATAAACCTACAATTTACTATATTCAATTTGATGCCTTTATATAGCAACACTCTTACCTTCACTATGTGATTCCATAGTAAAGATCCTTAGTACAGATCTAGTGGATAGAAAATCTACTCTCCTCTTGGTTGTTAAGGTATTTAATTTAGAATTATTGCCCATAGAGAATATGCCTTCTTTACTTAGCCCTATTCTCATATTTGCTACCAAGGCTTTATTTATATCCTTTATTATTCTAATGCTAACTCCTCCCTTTGATTTATTCTTGCATGCTTTCTCCAAGATACAAGTGGAACTCTACTCTTCTCTTCTATTCTTGACCAAGTAGTTTTTTTAAATACTTTATACAATATTAGCTACTTTGAGTGGGATCTAAAATATTGATAATAAATATTTAGGGAATGATTCAAAAGTACTCTTAAGAAGTTGTAGCTTACCTGGTTGACTCAAACAATTACCCTTCCATCCAGCTAATTTACTCTAGATCTTGTCAATTAACACATTCCACATTTGATCCTTGCATACCCCATTAAATAGAAGGAATAATTAAAACACTACACTCAAGCTTTATTGTTATTCATATTTATCGATTATCAGATGCGTTTATAAAAAATACCTTACTCTTTTTCATGTTTAACACTTGTTGGGATACTTTCTCATAAACATTTAGTATCTTCCTCAATTTATTTGCCTCAACTATAGAGGGAATTACCAACAAAATGATGTTATGCATAAATTATTGGTGAATCATACCTTCTATGGACACAAATTGTTTCAACCCCCTTAAGGATTTTGCCTATTTTACTACTCCTATGCATCTCCCCAATGATTATAACATAATTATGAACAAATATGGGGATAGGGGATATCCCTACCTTAATCCTCTACTTCTTCCAAAAAAACCAGAACTCCTATCCTTCTATTATCCATTGGTTCCTTGCCTTTTTCTCTAGTAGATCTCCTCCCTTACCATTATTATATGTAATTCTACCATTAGATTTGAATCTCTTTTTTAAAAGTACAAATATAAAAAAAGAGAACTGAAAGATTTTATGTCACTTAGTCCTATTTATAAATATTTTTAATATGTATAATGTGTCAAGTATATTTTATATAATATAATTATAATCAATGTGTGATGATCATACATTTATATGTAAAAGTAAAAAAAGCATTATGAAAAATTCTTACTCATATGTTATTATCTATTCACATGGGGTTAACAACATATTACTTTGAATTTAAAATTATTATTTGTATGTTTGATAACTATTTGGGTGTATCATATGTTCCCCATATCATTAAAAAAATTATAGTAACTTTTAGAAACAACTATAATATGTAAATTTTTCACTTTTTAGGCATTTAAGCTACTTATATAAACTTGTAAACAAAAGTAATTATTAATATTATAGTTTTAAAAAATCCAAATATAGTATCATTATATAAACTTAAACATTTAAATCTTGATTACAAATGTTATTATAAAATATTTATATAATTTTTTTAATTGGAAATGTAATGTACTACCTAAAATCAGTTGTTGATTGCCTTGCAAGTTTGGGTGTTTCTAGTCATGGCTTAGTGATATGGCACACTAAATTTCCTCCAGAGATTATCCACCTTATTAATTATGAGAAGCTTTTATGATCTTTGGGCTGCATTTGGGCTTGACGTAGCTCATTTTTCTTAGCGGTTGTTTGAAGTTACTCTTCTCTGGGATGACGATGGAAGGCATTTAATTTTCTTAGTTTCCTTGTACTTGGATGCCCTCTTAGCTATATGTTTTCTTGTTGAGAAGATAGGTGACCCATTTCCCTCTCCTTATTTTTGAATTTCAAATTTTGAATCACCTCCCAACGTCTTCTCATGCCCTCGAGAGTTGGACCACCCTAGGTTATGTGCAGTCTCGAAAACATTCTAGGTGGGCACTCATGTTTATGGTTCTAGGTCATAGTATTTGTCAAAGCATTGGTATGGTGTACATAGTGGGCAAGATGAATTATTACCTTTCTTGTCCCGGTGTTTTTGCTACCCTTCTCAATGCTCTCCTTTTTCTTTGATTTGGAGCTTGTGTGGTAGTTTTGTGATCAAGAGGCCTTGGAAGAGCCTTAGAAGTGGTGGGGCCTTACTATTTTGGTAGACACCTAGTTTATTTCTGGAGTTCATTAAGACTTACCCCCATTAGGGCTTTGGTCTCCTCCCCTTGTCCTCTATGCTTCAACATGATTATATTGTTTGTTCTTTCTTGTTGGTTACGTCGGTTCTCCCTGTGTTGGGTTTAGTCTTGTTGCCCATTGCATGGTTTATTGCTTCCTGGTCTGAGGATGGTAAATTTCTCTAGATGGCTAATTCTAGGACATTTTTTTTCCCCATCGGGACCTCCAAAGCCCTTATTTGACTCTATTCGGTTGACTTTGGGGGGGGGCTTTTATTTTTTATATTTTTTATGCCCTAGGTTGCCCTTTACCAGAGTTATCTTGCTACTGGGAGTTTTGTTGTTCGGGTTTTCTCCCTCCTATTTGTCTCTAAGTTTTACTAGTTTATTGTTAGTATGGGTAAAGTGAAGATCTACCCGGCTAAGCTTAAATTGAGTAAACCCCATCTTGAGCCTATGTCTATGTCCTTTGATGAGGAGGTCAAAACTATCTTGGTAGAGGGGGTCTTCTAGAATACATTTAGAAGTTTCGTGGTCACAAACCAGTGCTTACTAACTATATGTTTTCTTCTTGGAATGACGGTTGGGTCAATATTTGCTCTTGATCATTTCAAGTCTCGGTAGAGCTCATTAGAAGAACTACCAACTTGGTGTTGGATGATGCCTATCACAACCATGATAAACATTCTCTATAGCAGGAGATCAATTTATTTTTATACAAGGAGGAATTATTTTCATGGATCCAGAATGGTTTTAGTGTTGTGGCGCTACCTCCTCCTTGGGATAGGGTTGTTAGGGTTATCATGGACTATTTTACCCTTGACCCTTCCTATAAAATTATTAGGAGCTTTCATGCTATATTTTTAAATTATTTGAGATGTAAATATTGTATGAATATTTATTTATTTATTTTCCATTCTTTGAAGAAGTCCTTTATGCGTGTTCAAGGCAATCGTGGTCAGGCCCCTATTCATCAAGGTCTTGCATTTTTGGTGTTTGAGTAGGCCACATTTGAACGTGGTTTAGATGCTGATGATTTTCTTAACCATTTTGTATATATTCCTCATCCTATGATAGGTGGTACTAAGATGGTGGTGGAGTCTCCTAGCTCTCTTGGTGGTGGTTCCAGTTCATCCTCTGGGATGGATTCTAATGGTAGTGAAGACATCTATTCCTTTTATTTTGGGAAGGGTTCTGAGAAAATTTCTAGGAAGATTCAAGTCTCTTCCAAATTTTTTTGGGGGAAGGCCTCGGCTATGGAAGTCCTTACTCCTTCAATGGGTCCCACTATAAAATTTGATTTACCTCCTAAAGTGATCTTCAAAGATCCTATGAATTTTGATCTAGAGGCTTCTCCTCCTGCTGCTGATTGTGGTCATCACAAATCTAAGCGCTTATGCTGCAAAGAGGGTGTGTCTCTTAATTCTCCCCTTCCCTTTGGCCTCCCATATTTTTATGTTCTTCCTTAAATGATAATTTGGGAGAAATCCATTGAGGATTTCTATTCTCCAAAGGCCTCTAAGGATCTCAAACATGTTATTTTTAAATATTTAAATTTAATTGATGTTAATCAAAGAAAGATTTGGTGTTTGTTGGAATCAATGCTGGATATGTCTAATAATGTTTCATATTTAGCTGCTACTATTACTCAAGATATGGAGAAGCTGGTGTAGAACTATCTCAGTTCCCCCTTCTTCTGTTCCTTGTGTGCTTGTTATTAGTAGTTTTTTATGTCTACCTCATTTTTCTCTGGTGAGGTTTATTTTATTTTTTGCTCTTGTGACCTTTTCTATAGTGGTTGTGGGACCCTGTTAAAACCCTCTCCATTTTAATATTACAAAAAATAATAATAAGGGTTAAAAATGTGTTATATTTAAAAATAAATATATTACCTTTTATATATATTTCAAATTTTTATATGTTAAATTCATACTTGAAAATTTGTGATTATAATGCTTAGATGGAGTAACAACACCCATTATTTACAATTGATCACAAAGTCATAATTTATAAGGTATATTATTGGATTAATAATTTAAGATAAAACATAAATATTCCCTTGCTAGCATGAGGGTGTTTCATACAACTATCAAGCATATTGTCCTATATAGTACTTCAAAAACCGCTATGAATATTTTTTAAAATAATAACTATATTTTATAAAATAAATATAGTTTTAAAATTAAATTTTCATTTTAGAAAACTAAAATGAAATATTTAAAAAAACTACCACTTATTCAAACAACCTTAGATAATAAGAATAACTGTACCACAACAAAAAATAAACTACTATTTTCCTAAAGGAATACTTATAACTTAACATATATCATAAGATCCACTATGTTAATGCATAACATTCACAAATCATGTCCTTTAGACTTGAAACAAATAGCATAATATTCTATGCTATAATATTAATTTGGTGTAAAAATTAAAATAATAACCAATGGTGCTCAAAAGTGGATTCTTCATATTCATAGGAATTAGGTCATTCCATACATAATTGTTTTATGTGTCACACAAATGCATTGAAGGATATCATCCTCTAATACTTTAGTTGTAAAATAAACCTCACAAGGATAACATAGAAAGATTGCAAGCTCTTTTGTCCTCCTAAAATATAATTTCTATTTATTTCAAACTATTTTTTTTTTGGTACTATTAATAAAGAAGAGGGCTTATCCCACAACCATTACATTAAAAATGCCACCCAGGAGAGATATACCAGAAGTAAACCCCATCAAACATCATGGGACATACAAGAAAAGGACTGCATCAAACTAAAACCCAAAGATACATATGAAGAGGAGAACTGAGATAGTTCTACCTCAATCCACCCATCTTCTGAGTAACAAAAGTAGCCAAACAAGAAATGTCCTTAGAGTAATCCATCACCTACTTCAACAAACTCCAAATTTTCCTTTGATTGATATCAATGAGTTTCTTATTTTAAAAAAACTAAACATTTTCTCTTCATGGAGACATTATGGTCATAAATTTCATCTACTAACTTCTCTTGATGATGATCATGCATCAAAGCCTCAAAGTTATAAGGAAGAGAGAGAAGGTAGGAGCCATCATCCTCACACACTTTGCTACACAGGAAATTATATTTACGAATGCCACTACCCCCAACCATATGATTGGGCAATATTTCCACATCCACAAGCACACCATCAACTGCCTTAGGAGAAAAATCAAACCTAACATAGGGTCTAGACAAGGGAGCATGTATATCGCCATCAAAAATCTTAAAATGATTCCCTTTAGTAGAAACCTGAATATTTCTCGAAACCTTCTCAGATTTTGAACCAAAGGTAATCAAATAGATATCATCACTACATTCAAAAACTGCCTCTAAATCCACCTTAGAACCACCAATAGTAGGGCCAAATAAATCTGCAAATGGCCTAAGGATATCGTTAGCAACCAAACCATGTTCCAAAGTTGCTTTTTTAAACACAAGCAAAGCAAGGCCTTGATGGAGGGGGGCCTAACCAGGACTGCCTTGCACATTTAGAAAATAATTTTTCAAAGACAAAAATAGAAACAAAGAAATATTCATGTGAACATGATGACATAAGTGGTTTAAGAAGATAGCATGAAAACTCCTAATTATTTCATATGAAGAGTCTAAATTAAAATAATCTATAATAACCCTAGCCACATGATCCCAAGAAGGAGACAATACCGCAACACTGAAGACATTCTGGATTCTAGGAATAAATTTCTCCTTATACAAAAAAATACCAATTTCCTATGATAGAGAGTGTCTGTCATGATAGTGATAGGTACTATATAAAATCAAACTAGTGGTCCTACTAATCAGCTCCACTGTGATATGAAATGACCATGATCCAATCGTTATCCAACCATCATTCCAAGTAGCCACCATCCAATTGTTGAGCACCTGATTGTGCCCATGAAATTTTTGGATGCACTCCAAAAAGACCCCCTTTCACTATAATATATTTAACTTCATCATCAAATGTGATAGAAGCAAGTTCCAACTGGGACTTAATAAACTTTTGTTTAGGATAAAAAATCTTTGCCTTCCCTATTAGAACCAAAAACTAATTTCTCATAAACAAGAATAGGATAGTATAAACCCGACCAACCAAGCTTAAGCTAACAAGAATATATAGGCAAAGGAGACCCCATAGCAGACCAAGATAAAAATACATGAACACCACCACCAAATTCAAATACCATAAAGTAGAGAATAAGTTAGAACTCACAAACAAGGTAAACCAATAGATATCTAGAATCAACATGAAGAAAAACAATCCATACCTGGGAAAGAAAGTAGAAACCAATGCAGGAGGAAGCATATAAATCCCACTCACGAGGAAATACGAAACAGATAGAAAAAACAAATAGCAAAAATAATCGAGACTTATCCCAGGAAACATGTGGAAGAACCAAAAAACCACATAAGCTACCATGGAAGGGCTTCCCCCACTCAAACCAGATGTCACCAGTGCAAGAGAGGCTCCAAAAGGTATAATAACAAACCAAAAAAAATGAACCAGAATATTGCCATGAAGGTGCTCTCTCTTAAAAAAAGGAGGACATGAGAAGGGATCCCAACACCCTTAGAGCAAAAAATGTTAGAACGCTCCTAGACATAGAAAAGAATAATGGACGACTTCACAAGGCATGAAAAAAGGAAGCACAAAGGTAAAGGGATTCTGACACTGGCGTACTCATATAATGTTAATCACAAGGTAAAGGGATTTTACAAACAATGTTAATCACATAGTATGTTAAAAAATATATCATTGATATTTATATTTTTGCTTGTTGATAAAAATTCAACTCCAATTGCAATCAATTGATTCCATACTCTAAATTCATGATTAGAGACCTTACTACCATTATTTCATATCATCCTCATTTTATAGACCACTAATTTTTGCTTCAAAGAAATATATTTTGCTTTTGTTTCTCATTGAAAGCATTACGTAATTAAATTGTTTTTCACTCAAAAATAGTGAATGAGTCTATGTGATCTACTCATAGATTACCCCTATTATTTCTTCAAATAAAAGGTAAAATTATTTTTTAGAAACATATGCATACCTTTAACTCCTTTATATGGAGCTAATAGATTCCTTCTTGGATGTCATTATTAATTTCTCTAATTTATTTTTTCATCACTTTATCTACCCACCCAAGCTTTCTATTTTTCAATATATTCCAATCTCCTATACACTTATATCTAGGTCAAATACCATCAATTCAAGGTACTTTACACTTCCATTAAATAAAATTCAATCATTGAAGTAAGAAAATTTATAACTTTCTTAAAATGACTTCTCCGAGTGGTGCCTTCTCATGGATAAAACCAATCCAATATATAATTTTTTATAATACATCATTTTTGTATACATAACTACTTATAGAGGCCATGATCAATGTACTTTAAAATTATTAACCAATAATAGGACATGAACTCCATTTTCTCATTATTATTGGTTGAAGTAATATATTTAAGCACGTTAGATCCACTAAAATGAGTCAATGTCTATCATTGTTACCTATAAATATATGTAATGGATAATATATAAATAAATAATATCTTACACCATATTTACCACTGTAATTCCATGCCAAGTGTCATTGTGTAATCTACAATATTAAATCTTAAGATTGGTTATAGCTTCTTCTCGTACCATCTCTAACATAAAGATGTGTATGGTGCAAGAAAGACTTATCTAGAAATTTTCATTCAAAGTTTGATGATCCAAAAAATGTATGCTTAAACTATGAATGATTGTTGCCAATTTTCATAATAGATATTTTGGTGTTTTTCTTACTTATTCATATGTTAACAAACAAGAAACAAAGTCATTTGGAATATGTTATAGTTATAATTTCATGGAATAAAACCTATCATAAGGTAATACTTATAGAATAAAAATTTTCAATTGGCTCAAAAAATTTCCTTTGTCTCATCCATTTGGAATCAATATGTAGACACCCAGTTTTGTGCATAGATTAGCCATTCAACATGTTGCTAACTGCCCCTTTTGGCCAATTTGATCTAATTGCCATTTTGCACCCAAAATTAGGGTAAAATAAATCATTGAATTTCCCATTTATAAAAATTAACCAAATCACCTTCAAATTTTATAAAATTGAATTCATTGAAAAATATCTCAATGAGAGCTTTCCAGTGAGTATAAAGATAACTATGTTTTACTGATAGTTGAACTCTCAAACTATGCTTTTATGAAACCGTTACACAAAAGCATCATATAGAATTCCATACAATGCTTCCATGTAATTTTTATGTTAGCATAGAAGAATTGTAGTGTTTTTGTGGGCCCATAACAACAAAGCTTCAGTTTTGGTGGTATGACTTCATGTCACTACCAATTCCATTGATTCAACATCCTGCCAACCTAATTTTGCATGTATTAATAAAAAATATGATTTAAAACTACCAATTAACATAGCCAAATAATCAATCCACCCTATGAAACTATAAATAACTCCATAAAAGATCTAATAACTCTTCAACCAGGCCATAAAACTAGCCTAAATAGAAAAATCAACTTGGAATCTACCATAATTAGTACTTTTCAACCCTCTCGCATGAATGCTTTTCAAAAAATATTTCCAAGGCTTAAAAAATATATAAAAATATCCCCTTGGGGATAAAAAGGGACAAGTAATTTCATATGTATATGTTTATGGAATTACTCTAAGGAGAGATAAAAAATTGTTTCATGTAGGTCTATGTTGGAGGAGTCACCATTGAAGGATTTTCTCCACTAAAATATTATTAATTTCACATTACCTTCATATTTGGAAAGGATTCAAGAGTATTGGATAATCATAATTTAAATCATTCCAACAATATTGATCTAGAATTGAAACCCTTATCTCTCTCTTTTGGAATTCTATCAACATTTGTATTTTATCATCAACTACATGTTATTACATTTCATTGAATTTTCATGACTAGTACCATGAAAGGAATCTTAGGGTATGATCCTTGTATCAAGTAAATTTATTATTTTAGGTGAAATAGACAGGCCCCAATGTGCTTACATATAAATGTTTTGTCTCTATTCACAATATTTTTTATTTTGTGAGTTGAAATAAAAGTCCCCCAAAGCTGCAAAGTGCTACAATGCTTTTATAGTTTTTCTTTTATATATATATTTTTATAGTGGAAGAGTACTTTTTCAATGGTAAAATGATTTTGTGCAATCTTAGGAATATGTATGAACTTTCAAAATTAGCCTTTATCCGTAGTCCTGATATGGTGTTTTTATGTTCTATAATATTTTGAAGTATTATATTAGATTTTGTGAACATTTTTGGTAAAGTGTGAATTATTGTTAAATAGGTCTCAAATCTTAATGTTCTTATTTTGCGCATAATAAAAAATATTGTATTGCACTTTCAATATCAAAGAAAGGAAATAATAATATTGTTAGGCTATAGGCTATAGGCTATAGGCTATAGTTTATTACATTATTTATTAGATTTATTAGTGCATGTTTGTTGTTCTAGAAGATAAAATGTTGTATATTTTATTTTAGCTTGTTTCAAAGTTGGTAGATCTAATTAGAGAGTAGAGATATTCTTTTCTATTTTTCTTCTTGTTGGTTACTGGCTAATCTAGGTCAGTCCACTGTATAAATTCATTGCTATAGAATAATATATAGTTTTATTTCCTACATTGGTATCAGAGCATATATGCCATGGTGCTCGTATTACTTCTAGCTCCTACTAGCTAACTATGTGCTCATATTGGTGAGCTTGCAGCTAGACAAAGGAGCTAGAATATTCACATTCATAGTTGATGGATACATTGGATGTCTAATAATAATACTATAATAATTCTCAATGATGGAGAATTAAAAAAGTGGGTTAATTGACCCTGTTCACCTCCCATGTTTGTTGTTTCCCTATTTCTTAGAATAGTAAGCTAAAAAAAGGTTATACTAGCTTGGTTTTTTTCCCTATTATAGCCAAGCTACAACTACACCCACAAAGAGGTAGCTACCACCCTATGGTACAGTAGCATGTGTGAGATTACTGTATATCATGTGGTCAAAGGAGTGCATCCCAATATAGACCATATTTTTAGCTCGCATGGTCTAGAAAGCCATAACATGATCCATCCTAGGTTGTAGTAGTATGGGTAAGCTTGTTGTATCTTACTCACTACATATCATGCATACATATTATACACAATTGAATATCATATAACATTTGAGAATCCTACTTATGAGGAATACAAGGAGGATCTCCTCCCTTAATAACCCTCTTTTATATTCATAATGAACAAGGAAAATTAGTTTTTAAATCTATGGATCATTTAGTTGATTAACAAGAGGAAATAGGGAAGGTATGCAAATCATTTTAAGGGCAAATGAGGATTCCTTAATAAATTTTTTTTATAAGGATCCCTTTTGAACCTCGTAGCAATATAGGTCTATCCATATATTCCCCTGTTACAAAGACCCATCTAATGGATCTTTGTATGTGGATATTAATGTTTTTAATTTGAACCACATAGGATATAATACTTCTATTCCCATGACTTATATAGAAGGTACACTAACTACTCTCTCCTCCTCTTCAGGATATCATGCCTCCATACCTATTAGCACAAAACCACTTAGGATAAATGTAAGTCACCCTTTCAATTTTTAAATATCCATCAAGTTTAGAATGGTTTTACAATTTTTTTTCTTCTAATCCCTTTATCAACATGTATTATTTCCAAAGTCAATTCCCTCTCAACCCATATTCCTCTAATCCATTTCTCCCAAGTATCTTAGGAGAAAATAAAGTGGTCCTACCCTTTGGGTCAACCCCTTCAAATTCTTAAATTTAACCATTTGAAAATTCACAATCCTATCTAATTATGCCTCAAGCCCAATTTAACTCCCCTTAGTACACATACAAATATATAAAATCTAAGGTGGACTAATTAGCCAAGAATAATTTTGAATTGAAGTTACAATTATCTTCCCTTCAAGGAGGGTCAATTGGATAAAAAATTCTTATAAGTATTATTATAATTAACCTTTACACCCTTTTCTAGCTAGTTGACCTTACCCTCCTAACTTTGAAAATCCTCTATTTTTACTATACAAGGGAGAAGGATATCTAACCAAGCACCTTAGGAACATTCAAGTTGCTTGCCACAATGTTTCCTATGATAAAGGACTTCTAAAAGTATTTCCTAAGGGCCTTGGTGGTGCGTCCCTAGAATATTATTTTCAAATATCTTTCCACTCGATTAAAATATTTTAGGACCTTTCTAAAATGTTTATTCAACAATTCTCTACATATATTATAGAAACATGCACTAAGCATGACCTTTATCAACTTAAGCAAGTCAAGGGTGAGTTTTTTACCAATTTTCCTATATCGATGGTGAGATTTAGTGAGAAAAATTTGGTTTGCTCCTCCCAAAAAATATCTCTTGCATATTTTTATATTCAATTTACAAGAATAATTAGCTTATCCTTAGAAATGACTTGCATCCCTTCTTTTGAAGATCCACTTGAACTGGCCAAACTAGTAGAAAGCACCCTCTCACATAGAGTACAATTAAAGACTAAAGGGGAATAGGAAAAAGTACCCCCCTCTAACCCTAAATAATAATACAATAATCATGTCATAGGATATGGGGTAACTAAATCCCATACCATTAACAATGTTAAAATTAGTAATGTCAACATTGTTACTACTTTGTACAAGCTAGTCCTAAATCTCAACAAAAATCTAAAAGATAATTCACCACACTAAATAAATACCTAGTGATCATCCTCAAATAGCTATTAATATCTAAAATAATAAATTTACCACCCATAATGTCAACAAACCATAAAATGTAGAATATCCCTTGGTTTAAGGCTCATGAATATTACCTTTCATCACATGAATGACCATCATACAATAAGTGCAAGAACCTTATGAATTGCATTCATGATTTAGTCAATGATGATTGTATTGTTATACATGATTCTAAACAAATGTCTTGCTCTAACCATGATATGGTGATATTCCAATACCTCTTACCTAACAATGTTCAATACAAGAATGTATCACACCTGATCAAAACATAGTAGGAATTATTCATGTTTGTGTTACCACTAGATGATAGTTAAAATAGAAGGCTCAATTATAAAACTCACCTTCTAATCCCTCTTTGTTATTATAACCTAAATGTGTCTCTTCAATAACAACTTGAAGAAACTATAACAAAAATTCACATACTCAACCTACTAAAGGCTTGAACAAATCATAAACTCTTTTTACTCTTTTAAGTGAGAAACATATACCATAAGATGTTATCCCTATTGATCATACCAATGTGGTAGGATCTCTGAGCATAAACCATCCTATAATATCTATTTATAAATATTGTACTTTACCTCATATGCTTGGGAAAAAACCCTTGTATATCACATGTAATATTGATGAGAATTTTATCAAAATAGTCCTTGTTGATGATGGATATACCCTAAATGTGTGTGGTCTAAAATTCATCAATAGCTTTTGGTTAAACAAACAAGACTTGGAGAAATTTTATATTTTTATTAAATCATATGATAATGAGGAACACGAAGCTTTAGGGACTATAGTCCTCCCCTTGAAAGTGGGAACTCATATTCTTAAAAAACTTTTATATGGTTTTCCTGAACTAAATTACCATATACTTCTTGGAAATCCTTGGATCCATGCCATGTAGTTTATCCTATAAACCTATCATAAATGCTTTAAGTTTGAATATCAAGGCAAGTTGTATAACACCATGATAGACCCTGAACCCTTTGCATATTGCTAGACCATTGAGATAGAAAAGCCAAAGGTTAATATTTGTCCTTCCCTAAATACTTCTCATCCACTTATTAATGATTCCCTAAATCTTATATCTCAAGATAAATATACTAAGGCAAAGTCTAAATAAGAAAATATTTGTAAAATATATAAAGAATTTGGAAAAAGTAGTCAATCACAAGATTGAAATCAAGCTAAAATTTATAAAATTAATCACATAAATATCAATAACTAACAAAATGAATTTCTAGAATTAGACCTAGCTAGATTTCCCCCTTCCCCCCAAACCATAGTATAAATAGGAATTAGTTCCTTCATATATATCAATACCAATGATGAAGAAAGAGTTCATGGTAGCAACCCATGTCCAACCAAATGAAAATATACTTCATGCTACTTTTCAATCCTATATCCCATACCTAAGAAAATCGTCTATAATTTTACTTATTATAAGAAAGGGCTATGACCTCACAAATAGGGAATCAAATAACCCCTAGAACCTGAGGCTTGGATAGGTTTTTGGGGGTTAGGTTATATTTTTTTTTCCAAAACAACCCTTACTATTTTCATTTTTTAATGATAGTTACAATAAGGTTGACCTTTATTTTCTTGAATCTTAGGATAATACGAATCTAACAGAGGGATTAGATTGGAATTATGAAGAGGATAAGGAATCTTTTCCTTTCTAAATTTCTATCCTATTATTATATTTTGCCAACACAAACACCTTAAGTTTTGTTAATCCTAAACTTATCAATAGATCTAAAAAAGAGCCTCATAATCTCCTAAAAAATAATCTATATAATATATAAATGATTTGGAAGAAAATATGGCTTTACCTTAAACAAATAACATTACCTCATAGTTTATTAAAATTATCTTACCAACATTTGACATAAATGACTGTTATGTAGAAGAATTATGCCATAGCTCTCATGGAGTGTTATAATATTAATGTGCACTATGCCTTCTATATTGACACTTATCAGTTTATCTTGACAAGTGTCATGTTTTTCATATAGGCTTATGCCTATATATTGTAATCATTTTCATGTATAATATATCTCATTTATTCTTAGTCTTGATATTTGGTATCAGAGCAGGTCCGCTCTCCTGCCTGTATAACCCGTTGAGGGGGGATTTCCCTCATGGAAATCTTCCCCTAATTTTTTTTCTTCCTCTAATTTTTTTTCTTCAAGCCTAGGGAGTATGCTCTCCATTTTTTAATGGATCAAAAACCAAATATCTTGAGAAGAACTCATGGTTGCCCCTGAAGCTTCATTGCTTGGAGCCATGAGATATTATGGAGTAGAGTGAAAAACATTTTTAATGATTTTTTTATTGTTATAATTTTTTTTCTACAGGTTTCAAAAAAATCTCAAGGAGAAAGGTTTTTCCTGTTGATTGGACTATAATTTTATTGAAGTTTTTTCTTGGGGGGACGAGACGGTCACCATAATGACACATACTCTAGGGACCACATACATAGACAGCCTAGACTCTATTTGAGAAATTTTCTGGATCAACTTCTAAAGACTATAGATGAAGACGCTTTAGAAGATTCTGTTTTCTTCTTTATTCTTCTCCTCCACATTTGGAATCTATGGCTCATTTTATTATATTTTTTGAGTGCAATTTTGACAGATACTAACACTCATGTATGCCTCGTATTTTCTTTTGTCTTAAGGTGAATTTTTGATAGATACTAATCAATTAAGTTCACCATGAGGTAGTATGATATTCATGGTGAATCTAATTAGTGATATACGAGACCCAACATACCTAGAGAATGACCTACAAAGGTAACAGACCTATGGAAGTGGCTGAACCTGAGGCACCTAGGATGACCCTGAGGCACTTAGATGGCTGACCCAGTGGCAATAGATCCAAGGAAGTGGTTGATCATGTGGCAAAATATTGAGATGTATACATCATTTATCTATAATTATTTATAATTGGGTATTCAATCATAAAGAGCATAATCCTAGACCAAATCATGTAATAAAGAAGGATGATAGGTTTCTTTTAGAGAAGTCAACATTAAGGGGGAATGTTACCTAATGTTGAATTGTTTTTTTCTATAGTTAGAATAGTGCACATTAAGGGGGAATGTTAGAATATTAATGTGCACTATGCCTTTTATATTGACACTTGTCAGTTTATCTTGACAAATATCATGTTTTTCATATAGGCTTATGCCTATATATTGTAATAATTTTCATGTATAATATATCTCATTTGTTCTTAGTCCTAACATTAATATGGTTACCATGACTGACAATTAGTAAAATTATTCTAACAAACGATCCATTTCATAAGAAAGTATCATTGATCCTTTATAGCTATTTGATTTTGGATGATGAAATTTAGATCCTATGGATCTTAAAAGTTTATAAGTATTGCTTGCTCCTCCATAATTAGAATATGAGTCCCATATATTGAAAAAATAATTGATATCAACAAATTGGATCTCAAAATGATTTGAAAGTCATCAAATTAGGAAATGTCCTAATGTTGTGCTCCTAAGCACAAAATTACTTAAATAATTATTATAAGTGGTAATTGATATCTTGTGGATAAAATAGGAACTTCTAAGTAAAGAAAGAGAATAGTTGTATGTAAAAATAGATGGAGTTGTTCACTTAGCAAGTATGTTAATTATTATGTAGCTTTGATTTCACTCCTTTTTATAAAAGGAGAAAACCCCATTGTATTCATATATATCAATCATATTATTCTTTTCTTAATGAGACTTTGGGTTGAGAATTGATCTCCTATTATCACTTATTTAGTATAGGTCCCATCAAGTTTGAGAATTCACTTATCACTCGGATGTGTAGGTGCTACTCATTTTAATTGTTATTTCACATTTGATGTTATTGTTCTACTATGATTTCTATTTGCATATTTAGAATACTACAAGGAGGTATTAGAGGAGGTTCACATTATTTTTTCTTTAGTAACCCTTTTTAGGAAAAAATTATCTAGCGGATAGAGAAAAATGGAGACAACCAAATTTGAAATCAAGATAAAATTGAAGGAAATATTTGCTACTTTTGCTCAGGACTTGAGAAGGGACATGTTGGCCATAGGAAAAAGAACAATAGTGTCAAAATTTAGTGGTTCTAGTCAAAATCTAGGCATATCTGATGATGAGGAAGTCAAAATAGCTCCATGGGGAAATGAAAGACATACTCCATCACACTCACCACATTCACAGTAATTCTAAGTGTTTATTTAATACTCACATAATTATTTCCTAATTTAGATTTGAAGGAGAGGTGGGAAAAGATACTTGGTTAAGTAAATTAAACTTACCTTGAGGGGACATCAAATTGATAATAAAAATGATAAGATAAGTATATCCCTTCAATATCTAGATGGATCAACTCATACTTGGGCTACAAGATGGGTTGCAAAATATCCAAGAGAGGACTTTATATATTTTGTAAATGACTTAACACAAAGGGCCAATCAAAACTCGGATGAACCATATTATGTCCAACTCATGAACTTATTTTAGGACATGTTCATGGAGGAGAATGTTGATAAATTTTAAGTGCTTGATTTAAAGGTACATTTATCTATATATATATGGTGCTAAATATTTTTATTTCCAATCTAAGAAGTGAGATTCATACTAAGGTTTCAATGTTTGAACTAAAAACTTTGGAGAAAGTATTTACTATTGATTGTAAGGTTGAGTTACATATAGATGCACTAAAAAAAGAGGATTTTGGTGACTGGAAGAAGGAATTATACATGATTCAAACAATATGAACAAGTTTAAAATATCAAAATAAGTTTGGTAATTTCTAACTTGAGTAAAAATATATCATAGCCACTAATATTTGTCATAGATACTCTTAATCATGGACTAGGGGGTATACCTACAATCCCACATTACACTTAAATATTGAAGATCTCAAGGATGGTGATTTAGAATGAGAATCTAGAATGGAGGAGCCACATGTAGAAGTCAAACCATATTCTAAATTCAAGAATCAACTTAGCCTTGCTATTGACACTGGTGAGCCATCAATCTCTTTAGTATTAATGGTTGTCTTAGATTGGCTATATACATTCAATTTTTTGGGTTTATCAAAAGGATCAAAGTCTTAGCTATGGTAGAACTTGGAAGTACACTAAATATTTTGGATAAAATTTGTGCTAAGTGTCTAGGCCTTTACATACATGTGTCTAATAGATTTTATATTCAAGTTCTACTACATTGACAGATTTAGTGTGAGGGTGTAATAAGGGATTTGAATCTATCAATTGAGGATTATCTCATAGAGGATTATTTTTATATGGTTGATATTGGAGGAATGGATGTTATCTTGGGCATCCAATAGCTATATTTCCTTGGTATGAATTGTATGAACCATCAAGAAAGGTTTTTATTTTTAACCAAAATAGAAAAGAGAATTGCATCTAATATCTACTAGTAAAGAAAATAAAATATGTGGATCCATAATAAATGACCAAGATTTTGAAAAAGTAGCACTTTGGATTTATGATCTACCTCTTTTGCATGGATGCTTCTACTATTTTATACAATCCTAGAAGACCCATATAATTCCATGATGAAGTAGCCTTATCATATTCTCTTAAAGGTTATCAATCAATATTTCATGAATTGCCTAAATAACTCCCACCAAAGTTTTGGAGAATATAATAAAACTTTATCCAAGTAAAGACTATATGCTATATTGACCATATAGATATGGACATTTCTAAAAATAAAAAATTAATGGCTCATTAAATTTTTTTTAGATGTAGGGATAATAACTCCTATAAAAAGCCCATGTATTGCACTTGATGAACTATATAATGACTATAGAGAACTGTATCACATTATAGTGAAGAACAAGTTTCCCATACCCAAAATTTATGATTTATTAGATAAACTACATGGGGTAAAGTGGTTTTCTAATATTGTTCTCTAATAAGGTTACTATCAAATTCCTATAAGAATACAAGATTAGAAGAAAACTACTTTTAAAACCCACCAAGATCATTTTTAATTTTGGGTAATGCTATTTGGCCTTTATAATGCTTTAGCAACATTTCAAGAGCTGATGAATAAGGTATTTGGATAGTATCTTCACAAATTTTCCATTGTATTTTTCTATGATATAATTATTTACAATAAGACATTTGCGAACCACTTAGTCCATTTATATATTGTCCTTGCAATATTAAAAAATGTACATTTGTTTTCTAATGAGTCTAAATGTAAATTTTTCAAGTCCTCTTTGGAATACCTTAGGCATATAATTTCTACAAAAGAAGTGCACACAAACCCTACTAAAATTCAAGCAATAAAGGAATGGTCAATTCCTACCAGATTGAATATGCTTCATGGATTCTTAGGTTAGTTGGATTTTACCACTGCTTTGTGTTGACTTTCTCCATAGTGGCTCATCCTCTACTAGAATTGAGAAAGAAGGATGCATTTCATTGGCCTATGGAAGAACAATGATCCTCTAATGACCTCAAGGTATCTCTTTCTTTTAAACCAATTTTATCTGCTCTAAAAAAAAATGATCTCTTTGTTATAGAATGTGACGCCTTAGTTACAATTTTTGGTACAATACTCTCTTAGGATAGACATCCACTAGATTTTGAAAGTATAAATATAAATGATAGAGAAAATAAATTATCCACTTAAAGTGAGGAAATGCTAGAAATCACACATGTGGTAGCAAGTAACTCAAGGTACCTTGTCTTATGAGCAACACAAGTTTATGGATAAATTGTATGCTTATGATTTTGATATCTTATATAAAAAAGGAAAAGAAAATATTATGGTTGATACATTGTCTCAAATGCATGAAGGACCAACCCTCAATGTTATTTCATTGTGTAAACCTGATTAGGTCAATGACTTATTAACATAATATAATGTATACCAAGCATTGTACAACTCCATCATGATATTTAATAAGGAAGAAAGGGTGATTCTTGGATATTCAATATTAGTATCATATTTGTAAGGAATGTATATATTTGATAAGTGGATCATCACTCATAATTAAGGCCCTTGATTATGGGTATTATTCTCCATCTATCAACCATGTAGGATTTATGAAGTTCTATAAGAATGTACAATCTCTATTCTATTGGCATAATATGAAGGTTGATGTGGAAGCATTTGTGTCTAAGTGTGATGTTTTCCAATACCACAAGGTGGAATTAGTGTGCTATCTAGGCTTGATCAAACCAAAAAACATTCTAAACCAAAAATTGGAAGTCATATAAATGGACTTCATTACTGATCTATCACTTTCATAGGGTAAGGATATAATTCTTTTGTGGTTGATTGCTTACAAAAATGCCCATTTTATTTATTTTACCACTATGTTTTCAAAAGTAGGCCTTGCTGACCTACTTTTCAAACATGTTTACAAGTTGCATGGATTGCCTCATAAAATAATTTGTGACAAGGATCATAATTTTCTTATTCATTTTTGGCAAGAACCTTTTAAGTTGGTAAGAGTGACTTTTAACATGAGCACGACCTATTATATAGAAAATAATGGTCAATCAAAGGTGGTGAACAATTGTCTAGAGAGCTACTTACAAATTTTTGCTACTAACAAATAAGGGATATGGATTAAATGGTAATATTTGGTATTGGTATAACACAACATATCAAACTACTATAAAAATGAGTCCCTTCAAGGTATTATATGGTTATGACCCTCCTCCAATAGATTGGGTAATCCATAATTTTAAAGTCTTGATCATATCATATACCTTAGAATATATGCAAGATATATTTAGAGAGCTAAAAGAGAACCTTACTATGATAACAAATAGAACTAAGCAATAGGCATATGGGCATATAATTGAGTGACTTTATTGTTGGTAATATGGTGTTTGTGCATCTACAACCTTACAAATAGTCAACATTGAAACAATAAGGTAAATTCAAATTTTAGCCAAAATATTTTGGGCCATATAGGGTTAGGGTATGAATGGAAGAAGTTCCATATGCCTTAGATATTCTAATAAGGGAAAAACCCATTATTTCTTGCATGTTTCTTATTTAAATAAACATTTGGAAAAGACTTGTATTCCATAAACTAAAATTCCAATCATTGATGATGAAGGAAGGCTTGTGCTAGAGCCAAAGTTTATCCTTGTAGTGGAAATAATAAGCCTAAAAAATAGATTAGTACAGTGATTGAATTTCAAGGGGAAGGGCTACCCATTGAAGAAGTAATATGGAATTCAACATATATATTCCTAAAATTCCCACATCTACAACTATAGATGGCTAACAACATGTAGTTTTGTTGTATAGTAGTAAAGCAAAATAAAATTAAAAATAAAATAGAAAGACCACTATTTTATTTACATAGTATGTTTTTCTCATTTTGTCTACAAACCATGGAAATTCCCATGGGAGATGCCAATTTGGAAATTTCTATTTGGCATTATTTCTAGATTTGGGATGAAAGATCTTTAAGGGGAAGGGCGTGTTGTGTTCCTAAACACATCATTATTTAAATAATTGTTGTAAGTGATAGTTGTTAGCTTGTGGATAAAATATAAACTTCTAAAATGAAGAAAGAGAATAGTTGTATGTAAAAATAAGAGTTGTTCACTTAGCAAGTCTGCTAATTATTATGTAGTTTGGGTTTCACTCATTTTATGAAAGGAGGAAACCCCATTGTGTTTGAATATATATCAATCATGTTATTGCTCTCTTAATGAGACATTGGGTTGAGAATGTTTTCCTTCTTATCACTTGTTAAGTATAGCTTCTATTAGGTTTGAGCACTCACTTGTTGCTTGGGTGTCCAAGTGCTGCCCATTTTACTTGTTATTACATATTTGACATTTTTCTATTGCAAATTCTATTTGCATATTTATAACATTGCACTAACCCTAAAAGAATGTGAAGAATATACTAAACTTTTGATTTGATTTATTGACATATTTGTATGGTATTATGAAAACATGATAGGATTAAGTTCTTTCCTAGTAGTACAACATTTAGTTATCAAGCCCAATGCCAAACCAATAAAGTAAAATTTGAAAAAGATGCGTCCTAAAGTTGCCTTACTTTTCAATGAAGAGCTTCAAAATATCTTAGAAATAAATTTTATCAAAGAAATCAATTACTCTAATTTGATCTCCAACATAGTGATTATAGCCAAAAGAGAAGGTGTTGTGTACATCTACACTAACTTTAGGGACATCAACAGGCATGTCCTAAAGACAATTTTCCTTTACCAAACATATATGTAATTATTGATTTTATCATAGGATGTGAGGTGTTACCTTTAATGGATGGATTTTTAGATATAATCAAATCCAAAGTGCACCAAAAGACAAATCCAAGACCATCTTCATTATTTTTTTGGGAATATTTTACTATAAGGTCGTGTCATTTAACCTAAAAAATGTGGGGGCTACCTTTTAATGGGTGATGACCAAATTTTTATGATATTATAGATAATATAATTGAGGTTTATATTCATAATATTTTTGAAAGACTTGTAAAATGCGAATATCATGAGACCTAATGATTAAGAGAATTTAAGGTCAGCTTGAAGCCTTCCACATTTGCATTTGGAGTAACGTTAGAAAAACTACTATTTTTGTCTCTTAATGTGGTGTTGAAGTTGATCATGATAAGATATCCTCTATTGCTGATATTCCAACCCCAAATACATTAGCTCAACTTCAAAGTCTTTAAGGTAAATTATAGGACATTGGGATTTATATTTTTGTTGGCTAACAAATACTAGTGGGTCTACTCGGAGGATCCGGACGCGAACACCACAATCCTAACATCAACACCGTCCTGTCTTGTTTGTCAAACACTCCACATAAACTGCAACCTCCAGCAACCTCCAGCCTCCATTAATCTGTCTCGACCATACAAATCCCACTCCCACTCCACACGTCGCATGTTCTCTGTCTCTCATGTGCAATTGAATACCTCTCCCGCACGCTATTTCTAGCGCAACGGCACCAAAACCGACCACATCTGATTCTGCACAAGGTGTTTCCCATCGTAGCGCATTCGGAAGCCATGTACCCCAGCGTCCCCCATATTGATGTGATCTGCGACCACCTGTCATGCTTCACCAGGCGCGCCAGCCCGAAATCTCCCAGCTTTGCAGCGAAACGAGAATCTAGCATAACATTGCTGGGCTTAACACCACACATTCATCCCACAGTTCGTGGAGATAAAACAGCGCACAGGCGATGTCCCAGGAAATTGTGTACCTTCGCGTCCTATCCAGCTCTCCTTTTCTCTGGCCGAAAAGAAAATTGTCGAGACTTCCATTGGCCATGTACCCGTAGACGAGCAGAAGCTGTCCCTTTTCGTGGCACCTTTCCAAGAGCTGCACCAGATTATGCTGCCTCAGACGAACAATTGTACTTATTTCTGAAATATATTCCTTCTGCCCCTGCCTCGATCCCTCTGATATTCGTTTGACTGCTACAATTTCGTCTGTTTACACCAGGACCCGTTTGTATACGTCTCCGACCCTTCCGTGGCCGAGTTTCGGCTTTTCGCTGAACTTCTTGGTTGCTGCTCTCAGCTGACAGTGTGTATATTTGCGGAGGCCCTTGACGTTGCAGTGCTTGTTCATCTGCTTCTCAACTACTTTCGCCGCCCGTCTCTTCCTAACCTCAATAAATATTGCATAGCAGACGATCGTGGCCGTGACCAAGGAAACAGGAATTACTATCATAACCAACACAGAAGTCCAGAACAATGCTTCCTTTCAACAAAACTCGTAGTGTTCAAGCTCCATGAGATCAGCTGATGACTCTCTGTTGAGTTATACGCTGCAGCCGGGAACCCGATCACGACGTTTTCTGGAAGGTGTTCTCTCAAATTTATATAATCTGCTAAAAGAGGAATTGAGAGATTCGAGAGGAAGACCACCAACAGTTTTTCTTGGGTATTGTACTATATCCAAGCGTCCCAAATTTTTCCGTCGTTGAGATGTTGGTTCAGAGAAACTATGGCCGTAGGGACGATGTTACCGACGAGTATTCCTACCTGCCCAGTGGTTCTTAAATGTGTCGAATTCAACGGCTACATTGTGGTTAGAGAAGTCGTTAATAGGGGTGATCTTGTTATGACTAAAGGGAGCCCTCCACCGTTTGCTCTGAAGGGAATCTGCCCGCCGGCTTCTGGAGGCGCAAACAGAAAGTCAAGTCCCTCGCCGTGGGGATTATTACCTTTCTTCTTCAGGAATTGAAAGTTAGTGAGAAACATGACTTCTCTTTTGGTAGACTTATCCCATAGCGGAATTGATTCTATGTAAACAACTCTCCCTACGCTTGAGGAGACATTTTTTTGGTTTCTTTTGGTTCTATTTGTGAGTGCGATCAGATTTTCAGAAATTTGATCATCATCCATGTAAGTGAGTAGATTTGTGCAGGAATCGTAGAAATTATTGAAGTTCGTAGAAATCTTTTCTGCGTTGATGCCTGAAACTGGTAATGTCAGAAAATATATCGCGTACAACCAGGAAATGGAGAATATGTTTGCCCTAGTGAGAGCTATTGGAGTACTATTGCAGTCGCAACTTGATGCGATATCATAGGGATAGATTAAGAAAGAGCATTGGTTTGACTGGCACAAATTTCCGAGAACACTACTTTTCCGCATGATCAGTTGAGCATGTGGCTGGTTTCCGTTTTATCTACGAAATCTGAACCTAAATCATGTCAGCAAAGTCGTGTCCTTCACCAAAAATGCTAAATTACATTTCCAAGCGATATGTTGAGTAAACCCAACTTCTGGTTTACATTTTATTCTCGTCATTGGTTAAACTGCGACGAGATTAGAAACCAACCGCCATAACTTCTCCACACATATTTTCGACATTATTTGAATGAATTTTCAACCGTAAGAAGCACATAACAATCAAAACCTACCAACTCGACAAAGCTTTGTTGACAAATCATTTTTATTTATATGAAGCACCTCTTGTCAAATCTGATATATAATAATTGATAACGTCGAAATTCACGCTGTTAAGGACGTTGAAGACTTTATTTAAGCAGGCGGATTTGCTTTAATTTCGGTTGACATTTTCTAATTCACCGTGTTTTGCTATAGCTATGTCCCTTCCCACTCTTTAATGCTTTCTTACTACTATCAACACTCCTATATGGCATACAAGAAACAGATTTCAAGGCAGTGTAAAAATACAAATTAATCATATTTAATCACAAGCCGTGGAAAATACAAATTAATCATATTTAACCACATACTTTATGTATTTGTCTAATCTAATGAAATATTGAATGAATAAAATATTTTAATTACGTCGTCTCCGAGACCTAAAACATAGTGTATGGGACTTCCAAATATGGAAACACATTTATTCAAATCATATGATCACTAATATCCTTGAGAAGGTTGTTCCTTCTCCTATTAATTTGGGTTAGCAATTTTCCAACTTTTTTTATTTTATAGTCTTCAAATAACTCTGTCATACACCTTTTTCCAAGAGTTTCTTTATATTTATCATTATGTCTGAAACATTCGAGCAATCATAGATGAAATGTTCCTATGTCTCTATTGTCCATGTGCTGCATAGAGTACATATTTGTTCTTCACATTGTTCCTTGGGTGTTGTCCATCTCCCTGTTTCACATCTATGTCTATGAGAGCTAGTCCTTATTTGTGGAAGGAGGATATTTTCCATCCACTTAATTTCAGCGTCTATATATGTTGTTTCCTTGTGGTCATATGTTGGGTTAAACTTTGCAATATAGTATTGTCTTTTCTTGCTTGCATTTTTTCACATTCCACTTCTAAACTTTTCATTCACGTAGTTTTTTATGTCTTTATTGAAATTTGGACACTCATTTATGTTTATTTCAAAATGTTTCATCCATTTCTGATATTGTTTCATCCATGTGTTCTTTCATCTATGTAGCTCTTCATCCCTAACTACCCTAAGCCATATTTTGTTTTTCATGTTTTCTGTTTTTTCAAGTAACATAACAACTTGGTCATAGCAATTGCCTCTAAAGGGAACATTCCAGTTTTAGCTAGAATAATTTCATAAGGGACTGTGGTCTTAATTCTAAGAAAATTTGTAATTAGACATTTTTGAATCCTTTCTATTTGCCTCCATTTTGTATTTGTCGTGCCATTAGCCCACACCTCGCAACCATACAACACAATCGGTGTGACAAGTAGACCAAATAAGACCTTGATGGTCTTCCAGTCCCACAACTCGGTATTCCTACATTGATTTTGAAGTGCATATAGCGCTCTCCAACCACTTAGAGTTCTTTTCATCCTACATGTATTCCAATTGAGTTTGTCATGAAAGTATACGCCTAGGTATTTTTATTTAACCACTACCTCAGGAGGTTCTCCTGTAGTCTGAAATTCGAGATGTTGCTTCTTTTTTGCTGAAAAACGTAAATTTTGTTTTGCTTGTGTTCAACTGCATCCCAACTTTCTTGCAAAATATTTCAAGAACCCGAAGGTGATCTTCTAGATCTTTAGCTATTTCGGCCACAAGAATTACATCATCTACATACATGAGGAGTTTTACCACATATTTGGCTAAGTGCACTCCCTCTCCCCCAAATTTGTTTATCCATTCTTCTAACTTGTTAC
Organism: Wollemia nobilis; assembly: GCA_028583015.1. Lineage (NCBI taxonomy): Eukaryota > Viridiplantae > Streptophyta > Pinopsida > Araucariales > Araucariaceae > Wollemia > Wollemia nobilis. The sequence continues at coordinate 1,896,704 of JAQPPZ010017255.1, forward strand.
TGTACAACCCAAATAATATCGAAGATAGAGGGAAACCTTTTTTTATGCCTATGTCACTCCTAAAACATTTGGATAACCCTTCTTGTGTTCTAATTCTAGCCTTTATGTGCTCATATAATCTGTGAATTGTTGCCCTGTAGTGAATTGGAACCTCTAACTCTTGAATTCTGCTCCATAATTTTTTCTTGGTACTATATCAAATGCCTTTTTTAAGTCTACAAAACAACAAAAAATCTTCTCTTTTTTGTCCCATATTTTTTTCACTATGTGTCTAAGCATGATACAATAATCAATAGTTGACTTCTTGGGCCTAAAACCTGCTTCTCCCTTTGCTCTCTTTCTCTTTTCTTCCATGCATGTGTTGATCCTACGCTCTATCATACTCCCAAATAGCTTTGCAAAGAGAGGGTTGATCATGATAGTTTGATAGTTTAAGGGATTATTTACATCTACACTTTTAAACAAGGGAATCATCAAGCTAGTTGTCTATTCTATAGGGAAGCCATTTTGTATGACCTCATTGAAAATATCTTTGATCTGCGGTGTAAGATTATCTACTCCTCATTTTATATGCTCTTCCTGAATATTTTCTATGTCATAGGCTTTACCAGTTGCTAACTTTTTTATCCCTTGAATAATATCTTCATTTATGAAAATTTCTTTCTTGATAATGATAGTAGGGGGTGTCTCCTGTTGGTTACTACACTCATACAATTTTTTTGAAAACTCCAACCACTAACTAACTATTATGTTATTTTTGTTTTGCATATTTTTCACACTTAGTTCCTTCAAAAATTTCTTTGGTTCATGCTTCCCTAAGTAAATAAGTTATTTCCTCCTTGTTCTAGTGTATTCTTCTTTTTTTCCCTTACCAATTTCTCATATGCTTTTTTGTTTACTCTTGTTTTTCTTGTTGGTTCCTTTAGTAATCTTCGTGCTTCCTTACAATATTCATCAAACCACGGGTTGGTTGGGAAGCTATATTTTATTTTTTTCTAGGTTTAGCTCTCTTGCATTTTTTTAGATCTTTTTGGATAACATGCATTAACCATTCACTTTTATTGTAATCTCTATTACTATGAGGTAGTCCCTTTATTTCCCTTTCTTGTAACTTGTTATTCAATGTTTCCCTGAAACTCTATCGAATTTATTTTTTTAAGAGAATTTTTACCTTGTGAGGAAGTTTGTTTTGATTACCTTGAATGTGTTTTTCCCTTGGTTTTTATCCTTGCATTTGAAGTTTCATAACAATTAGGTTGTGATCTGACTTAAGTTCCACTGGGAAATCTTCCACTTCTAGCTCCTCTATTTTTGGTATGCAGTTTTGTGAACATATTTACATAGTCTATTACATTTTATCCCTTATATGTTTTGCATGTATACTTTTCTATTTTTTTCCAACTTTTCATCCCATTGCAAATAACCAAGTTGTGTATGCTAAAAGGCCTAACAAATCTTCTCCATATTGTGTGATAGCCCTATGCTCATATTTTGAAGTCCTGGTCTGCTATTGATTTTCCTCTTTTGGCATCCAAAGAGGATTAATCTCAATATATTTGTTACCTACTAGAATGTTAGCTTGCTTATTGGTTGTCCTTGCATTGAAGTCTCCAATTAAAATAATCTCCCCCAACTTACTGTATGTTAAAATATCTTTTTTTAGGGAGGAGTATGGGAATTACCTATTAATGTCATGTTTCTTATCTAATTTAGAATTCTTAATAGTAAAATAACATGTTGCTATGCTAATTACTAACTTATTTTCGAGGATTTTTATCCAAATGTACTATTTATTTTCATATTTTTTTTTTCAATTTTAATGATCCTATCCCACTCCTCTTTTATTAAAATTATAATACCCCACTACCCCTTGCCATTTTGTGCTACTTTATTCCATATTGCGATTTTTGTGTATCCCATAATGATGAGCAAGGTGCAAACAAAGTATTGTCATTGTTCTCAACAGAGTCAGGTTGATCAGTTGATGCAATGGATAGGATTTCATTGATGAGCAAGGTGCAACCAAAGTATAATGGACAGGAGTTCATTAATGAGCAAGGTGCAGCCAAAGTATTGTCATTGTTGTCAACACAGACAGGGGATCGGTTGATCCAATAGACAAGAGTGCAGAGGTCATTAGAGAGATTGGTTGATATAGTAGACAGAAGTTCAGAGGTCATACAGAGCATGTACAATGATTTTCCAAGAAGATCGAAGTGGCCCAGATGCAAAAATCTCAAAGAAAAAGATAAGTAAGAAAACTGTCACAATATAGCGACATGTTGAGCAAGCATGAGAAATTGTCGCGATATCGCAACATGTTGGGCGAGCAAGAAAAATTGTCATGATTTTGCAACATATCGAAGGAGAGAGAAAAAGATGAAAAGCTGTCGTAATTTCTTGACATATCGGAGGAGAGAGAAAAATATGAAAATCTATCACTTTTTTGCGACATATCAGAGGAGAGAGAAAAAGCTGGAAAAGTTGTCACGATATTGCGACATAATGGAGAAAAAGAAGCCAAGTAGAAAAACTGTCACGATATCGCGACATGATGAGAAGCTGGAAAAGCTATCGCGATATCGCAACATGTTTGAAGAGAGTGAAAGCGCAAAGAAAACTATCACGATTTTGTGACATGTTCGAGAGAAAGAGCTCGCAAAGAAAAATGTCACGATTTTGTGACAATTTGCAAGAGCGAGTGTACGGACGAAAAAGTGTCACGATTTTGCGACAGGTTTGAAAGAAAGAGCTCGCAAAGAAAAGTGTTGTGATTTCACGACAAAGGAGAAAAAGTGTCGCGATATCGCGACATGTCGGGTTTTCGTGACCCGAAGGGAAGAAAAGCGCTAAGGAGAAAAAGTGTCACGATTTCGCGACATGTCATGTTTTCGCTAGTGCAAGCCGAGAAGAGTGTACGAAAGTGAAAAGTGTCATGATTTTGTGACATGTTCTGTTTTCATGGGTGCAAGCAGAGAAAAGCACAAGGCAGCGAAAGTGTCGCGATTTCGTGACATGTTCCGTTTTCGTGGGTGCAAGCAGAGAAAAACACAAGGCAGCGAAAGTGTCACGATTTTGTGACATGTTCCATTTTTGTGGATGCTTGCCGAGAAGAGTGCAAGGAAGCGAAAAGTGTTGTGATATCGTGACATGTTGTGTTTTCACGGGTGCAAGCTGAATAATGAAGCAAGAAGGCGAAAATGTCGCGATATCGTGACATGTCTTATTTTTGCTGTCAAACACCAAGAAAAAGTCAAAGGGGTAGAAATGTCATGATTTCATGATAGGTCGCATTAGCGTGATGGAAGAAGAAGAACCCAGCCAAAGTTAAGCTAACTGGAGTAGAACGATAGTTACAGGGGCAGTTATAGAAAGAAAACATGCAGCTAAAATAAGAACAGTAAACTGAAATCCGTTTGACTGTTATAGAGGCAGTTACAGAATAAATTCATGTAGCTAAAATAAGAACAGAAAACTAAAGTCAGAATGGTAGTTACAGAGCCCATTACAGAGTAAATTCATCGAGCGATGGCCGTACTGAGAGTCCCAAATAAAGAGAAAAACCTATTAATAGGTTGCATGTAAGAATATTGTGTCAGAAAGGAGTTACTTATAGGAGTGGCTATTAATAGGCTGCATGCGGGATTATGGAAGTTACAGAAGACTTGAGTTTCAATATGAAAATATTATTATAAAAGGGCAGTTGCATGCAGAAGTGAAAGGGTAGCTCAGAATTGAAAAGTGAGCAGAGAAGGCTATCAGAGCACAGTAAATAGAGTCGTAAGTGAGCAGAGAAGGTTGTCAGAGTGTAGTAAATAGAGCACATTAGAAAGAGAGCAGCCAAAAAGATAGAGCTTATCAGAGAGAGAGCGGCTGAAAGACAGAGTGCTTTAGAGAGAGTGTGGCAGAAGGAGCGCAGTTGAGAAAGCACAGCAAAATGAGATAAATGTAGAGATGTAAGAAGCGAAGGATGAGAACTATAAAAGGGCCACTGCGTGGAGAATTTAGAATGCTGCTCATAGTGGAAAAGTGCCACTGTATAGAGGAGAAGTGCTGCAAAAAAGGGCAGAGAGAGCACGACTAAAAGAGGGAAAATAGAGCTGTAAGAGTGTAGTAAGAGTGAGCCGTAAGAAAGCTGTAAGAGTGAGCCGTAAGACAGGGTTGTTAGAGTGCGGTAAGCAGAACTATTGGAGTGGGTGTGTTTCATGAATTGAAACAAATATTGGATGAGCAATAGACCAGTGAGGGTCTTGTAAAAGCGAAGGCATATTTATGTCAATCTAAGATTCAAAATAGAAATCCAAGTTGGTGCTTGGAATCAGGGGTTGGTGCTCCTTCCAGTTGGTCTTTGGTAAATCAGGGGTTGGTGCTCCTTTCTGTTGGTGAATATAAATTAGGGGTTGGTGCTCCTTCCAGTGTGTGCTGGTAAATTTTTTGTAAAGTTGGTGCTTTGCAAAGTTTGGTGCCAAAACTGGTGAACCTCATTAAATCATGTGTTGTGGAATGCTCTCTTGTTATATTTGCTTTATCTGTTTTAAGTTCTCCTTGCTTTAGCTTTAAGAGTTGTAGATTTGAATTTAAATAGCTACACTGATTCACCCTCCCCTCTTAGTGCCATTGTAAGACTAACACACAAAGTTTGAAATCCTACATCCATCATGCTCATGTGTTTTCCTCAAGATGATTATATATCTATCCCTAGAAAAGGGCCCTAACCCAGGTCCTCTTCTCCAAGGGTAACCTCTACAGTTCCAGCTTATCATCGTAATATATTCCTGGGCAAGCCATACTCCCTATTTGTTTTGGGTTTGTTTAGATGTGATGTACGCCTTTCCATTTTTTAAATATGCCCATCTCCCTTCATTCCTTACTGCCCTCACCTTTTCCAATTCCTTATTTCTTTCAACCTGTTGTACAAATGTTAGGTCATCATCTAAATAGAATTGTGACCCTCTCAACATGCCTATGTTTCTTAGTAACCTTATTTTATCCTCATAGCTCATAAATGTGATCCGAATATGCCTATCATTGCATCCTTCTCTCAGCTTACCAATTTTGCTTGCTTGTTTGATCTGACCTTTCCATTGTAACCGATCTGAAAAGAAGTCCTTGGTTAAATGCTTTGTGTCTTTCCTATAACCATAATCTTTAAACCCTTTGATGATTATGTTTGATAACTTCTCATGTCATTCTTTCTCTTTTGTTATTCAAATTTTTACTTGCTTCTCTATCAACTCTTTCTACTGATTAAATGGTTCTTTTACTACTTGAGACCATGACTTTGCCTTTGCTAATTCATTTTACAAATCATTTTCTCTTGTTTCTATATTTTGGAGTGTTTCTCGTAACTCTTTTATTTGTCTTGCATTTATTTTTTCCACCTCCATTGTATCTATCATTGACTTGGGAGTGGATGGTTTGTTTGAGGACATGCCTGTTAGAGTTACTATGGTAATTCTATTTATTACCTCATTTGGTTTGTTAAGGTAGTTAGTTATCTACCTAAGCTTCGCTTAACCACTTTGTGAAGCGAATATTTCTTGTTAGTTGTTAGCACTATTATGTTAGTGGTTAGCTATTCCTACGGGCTAACTATAGCCTAAGTTGTACTATTTAATCTATGTTGATTAATTAAATGTTGTTCGACTTCATCAACATGGTATCAGAGCAGGACCTACGCAAGACCTTCTCGGGTATGCTTTTCAATATCTTAGGATATCAGCGTAGACATAGGCATGTTTCCCAAGGTAATGTTGGACCTGCTCAGCATGCATCCTGATGCATCAGAGCTGGACATGCTCGAGCAGGAATCCTGAGGCGTTGGAACTAGACCTGCACTCGAAATGAGGGCGATTGTATCTGACTAGACATGGGAATGAGGTCGGCTAGATCTGACTGGATGCGAGCATGGATCCTGAGGTCAATCTGGACTGGTTTTGACTCAGGCATATTTCTCGAGATCAAATCGAAGCTAGACTAAAGTGACCTGACAGACCCTGGATCTGGCACGGAGCCTGAGGTGGCTGACTTGGGCATGGAATTTGAGGTAAACTGACACGTGGCAATGACCTGAACTGACATGTGGTAATGACTTGGACTAAAACGTGGCACCACGTGGACTGATGTGGTAGTTGACTGGATGCTAGACTGACATGGCTGCCATGTAGACTGACATGGAAGCTGACTGGATGATAGACTGATGTGGTCGCCACGTGGACTGACGTGGCCGCCACATGGACTTACGTGGCCACCATGTGACCTGACGTGGACCTAACCCCTATCACATGGTATGGCAAAAGGGGTGTCGTGATTGCCCAAAGGCAATCACATTTAAATGGGGGAATATTCCCTTTTATTCCCCCCTCATGCACCTTGCGGGAGCAATGTGGGACTAAAGTCCCACAATTTTTTTTGCTCCCCACGAGGGTCGCAAGGGGAGAAAGGGAAAATCTTCCCTTCTCCCTCTCATCGGGCGGGCTAGCCCAGCTGGCAGGAGCGCCAGGCTAGCGCCCGTGAGGTTGGGGGATCAAAACCCGCCGACCCCCCCCAAACAAAGGTAAAACAATTTTTTTTAAGTTATTTTTTAATATTTTTTTCTAAAGTTAAAATTAAAATTTTTAAATTATTTCTTTTATATAGTTTAAAATTATTTAAAAAAATAATAATAATAATAATTTTTTGCTATAAGGAATAATAATTTTTTTTTAACTTTAGAATATAAAATGTTTTAAAATGCTTTATAAAGGAAAATTTTAAAGGGGGAAGTTATTTTTTTTCAAGGGGGGATAGATTTTTTTCTCTCCACCATCAAAGCAATTAAAGAGGCATAAAATCATCAAACCTCCAAACCTGTTTTTTAGACTTCATAAATAGCAATTTTTTGTTTGAAGTACTTCACACAGGGGGGATTTTTTTGGTGATATATTGTGCCAATCTGCCTACAGGGAAAGCTTTGTAAGAGCCTTTTTTAGGTTGAATTGTTGCATTTTTTTTGCACAAAAGGGGGGGATAACATTTTTTTTCCTCCATCTCCTCTCTTGCAATAAGGGGGGATACATTATAATTTTGCAAACAAAAGGGGGAAGACTTATAAGGGTGCATTTTCGGTAGTGACCGACACCTTAGTCAAATTATTTTTGCAAAATTTTATTGTAAAAGGTGCATTTTCGATAGAGACCAACACCTTAGTCAAATTATTTTTGCAAAATTTTATTGTAAAAGGTGCATTTTTGGCAGAGACCGACACCTTAAGAATGGGTAGATCAAAGAAAAATATAGCCCTAAAAATTGATGTTGCTAAATCAGTTAAAGACCCATACTTTCCACCAAAGATGGATGGGTTGGATTTTTATGAGGAGGGCACATTCCTCACACTAAAAAATGGTCTAGTAGCTCACCTTGATGATTCTAAGTCTTGTATAGACCTTCCCACAAATGGTGCTCAAGTTCCTATTGGCGTTCTAAGGGGCATATACCTATTTTTTGTTGCACTTGATTGTGCCCAACGTAAATTAGAAATAAATAAGGAAAGCAAGGTCCTAAAGGCGAATGCTTGTTGTGACACAAGTGACCTTCAACCCATTGTGGCAAATGCTTATTGTGACACGAGTGACCTTCAGCCCATTGTGGCACATGCTTGTTGTGATACAGGTGACCTCATACCTTCTATGGTAGATATCAGTTGTAGCACAGGTGATCTCATTTTAGTAGCATATTTTGCTTGTGACACCAGTGACTTAACAACTGAAACTCCTCAAAAAGAGCTCTATAATATCATCAATAGCGATAAATGCAATATTGTTAAAAGCATTGATGAAGATGATAAAATTGGGTGTTTTGAAAAACACACCAAAGGATTTGGTTCCAAAATGATGAAGAAAATAGGATTCAATGGTGAGAGATTAGATAAACATGAACAAGATATTAAATCTCCAATAATGCTAAGTTTCAAGGCAAAGAATGAAGGCCTTGGCTATACTAGACATGCAAGTACCAATAATTCTATGTTTGTAAAACCTAAATCTCCTACAACTCCTAAAAAGCATTGTTGTAGTCACTGTGGAAAGACAGGACATGTTGCAGCTAAGTGTTGGAGATTACATCCTTGTAATTCTTGTGGATGTACGAATCACTCTTCTTCAAGTTGTTGGTACAAACTAAAAATGGCCAACTAGGTTCATATTGATTGTGGATGGACAGATCTCACACAATGGACCATGATGAAAGAAATGTTGTATGGCTTCTACCGAAAAGGTAAAACCTATGGTAGACCCAGAGGCAAATCTAGTGATAGACCAAGTGGCAGTCCTAGAGATAATGACCTAGAGACAAACCTAAATACAGACCCAAAGACAAAGTTCCAGAGGCAGATCTATAGGCAGATCTAGAGGCAATGATCCAGAGGTAGTTTCACAAGCAAATCCTAAGATAGACCCAGAGGTACAATTCTAGAGGTATGCTTAGAGCCAGAGCCAGAGCCATGAGCCCGAGCCAGAGCCGAAGACAAAGCATGAGCCACCATTCTTTCATTTATCTTCTTCTTCTTCTTCACTGTATTGGGGCAGTTATATTATTACCCAAATAATGTAATAAGGGGGGATGTTAGAGTTACTATGGTAATTCTATTTATTACCTCATTTGGTTTGTTAGGGTAGTTAGTTATCTACCTAAGGTTCGCTTAACCACTTTGTTAAGTGAATATTTCTTGTTAGTTGTTAGCACTATTAGGTTAGTGGTTAGCTATTCCTACGGGCTAACTATAGCCTAAGTTGTACTATTTAATCTATGTTGATTAATTAAATGTTGTTCGACTTCGTCAACAATGTCATTCACATTGAGCCATATTTGCAAGATTTTGTACCTTTGAAACTTACTCCTTGAGTTGGTTTTTTTCATTTTTCAAGCTTTGATTGATGTTTATGACCTCATATAATTTAGTATCTCTTATTTTCTCCCTCCTTGACATGCTCTCAAGTTTCTCTTTCATCTTCATTAGCTCTTGCACATAAAGTCTTCGTACCCACATGAGTGGTGTGGTTATGGGACTGTAAATTTCTTTCCTATCTTAAATATCATTTTGGTGACCCACACTTTCCATTCTAAATATTTTTTTGCTTTCATTTTTATTTTTTTATCCTTGCTTGATTTTCCTTCAATGTTCTTGTGTGTTACCGCTTTGCCTCTGTCTCTTTTGTTTTCCTTTTTTTGTCCTCTATGTTGATCTGATTGATCTCCCCATTCGGTGATGGTTAGTACCTTTGATTGTTCCTTATTCTCCACATGTTTATGTGGAGTAATATTCTTTATTTGTTATTTTTTGATTGGTCCTCTTCATTGTTGTTGCCCTTGTTTGAGCTTGTCGACGCTTTAAATTACAATAAATAGTTGTTGTTTTTTTCTTATAAAAATCCGTCATGGGGATTGAACCCAGGTCACTTCACTGATAATAAAATTGGTATCCTTGGTGGTAAACCACACTCATATAAAATGCACATATAATATTTATATAAATATCAAATTATATATTTAATTTAACCCTTTAATGTGTATTATTCAACCTCCTTATTATCTATTTACCAATTTTTATGCTTGATGATGAAATTTTTCTTATACCAAAAGGTGTAGAAAGATACAAATTAATCATATCCATTTGCACTCTTTGTTCATTTGTCTAATTTAAAGAGTGCATATATAATATTTATATAACATCAAATCATATATTTAATTTTAATTTAGGTATAATATTTTCTTGTGTATCATTTAACTTCTTTATTATCTATCCATGGTGGGATGGGTATATAGTTCAACTTATCTAGTGTTCATAGTTTGATTAAATTGTATGTAATGGTGGGATGGGTATATAGTTCAACTTATCTAGTGTTCATAGTTTGATTAAATTGTGTGTAATAGAATAAGGTAATAATAATGTTTATGTGATATATTTGAAATTGTTTATATAAAATTGAATGGCAACAAATCCATCTTACTATGATATAATTGGACGATTTAATTGTATCTAAATTAAGTATAAGTATAATATAGTTAAACGATGTAATTATATCTAATTAAGTACATGGTTTTATAAATATTATGTGGTTGGATTAGGGGAAAGAGGAAAATGTCAAAATGAATTTCAATAATTTGTATTTTTTCACCCCATTTTATATAAGAAGAATATGATTATCAAAATATTTGATTTGCCCGAATGCAATTTGGTGTAATGGTAGTTGCCTATATTATCATCCATGTGGTTGTAAGGTTGATTCCTCTTGTGTTTGATCGAAAGAGTGCTGATATTTGTCAATATTTGTAAACGATGTTCAATGTAAAAAAATATTTGATTCTAATATACAAGAACAAAAGAATTTTGAAATTTTACTTCAATCTATAAAGTTTTTCAACTAAATAATATTTTAAAATTATATAATATAAACTATATTAAACATTTTTATACTTATTTTTATAAAAATAAATTTAAAAATAATTATATTTTTTAAATTTTTTAATGTTTAATATTGTAAATATTATGTGTTCTCCCTTGTGTTTTATATGACTTTGTTATAGATGCTATAAGAAAGGGAAAACCAAAAAAATAAATAAATAAAGTTTTATAATAATTTTAAGAAAATAACCAAATTTTACCCCTTAACCATCAAAAGCTAGCTTAGGCTTATTATGAAACTTTTAAAAGTTGTAATACTTTACTTTTCCTTTTATAATTATAAAAAATATAAATTTAGACAAAGCATGGTAAAAGTTTATTAAGTTTTAATTTTAATTACTAATAATACTAGATGATTGACTTAAAAAATAATCTCTATTTATTAGTTGGATTATTTTTATAGCATTTTTAAGAAGTTAATGTTCTCTCCTTAAACATATAAAAATCATAATTATAAAAAAACTACAACAATACTATTTGTATAATAAAAAAACTAAAATTTAAATCTATATTATCTAATGATATGTGGTACTTAGGGCTAACATTTAAATCCATATTTATTAAAATAAATATAATAAGTATCTACTTTTAATGTCCACGTAGTATATATATGAAATTTATAAATATATATTTAATATATATTTTTACATTATTTATTAGTTTGTTAAAAATGATATCTATTTAGTTTTATGAGTATAATACCTTTGTTACCTCATATTAGTTGTTAGGATGTCATCTTAACATTGTGATGTAATAGTCTTTGTTGAACATGGGAACACTTATGTTAATATTCTGTAATGTTATGTAAATATGGGGAACACTTGTGATAATATTTTGTAATAGTTGTGTATATAGAAATTCTTATTCAAGTGACACCATTTTATGTAACTCTTATCAAGAATGTAATTGTTTGTAGGTAGGATATTCTAGCCCAAGTGGTATTTTGCATGTAAGCCAACCTTGTGAGTTAAGTGGTAGATGAAATCCTTAAATATCTGAGGGTAGTATTGTATGTATCTTTTGCATAATTGAATGAAAGAATTAAATAAGGTTTCCCCCTTGAAGTGGTCCATGATTATGTGTTATGAGTGAGATTGTTCTTTTATTCATTTATATTTTATAGTTGTTCCTAACATATGGTATTAGAGCGCTTTTCAAGACGATGTTTAATTGTGACTATGACAATTTATGTCATTCTAACTATTAGGTATAATATTTTTGTGTTTTTGAATCTTGTTAATTTTCCTTATTAAAAAAAAAAAAGCTAGCAAAATAATGCAGTCATTTCTTTTTTCTACAATAGTTGTGTAGGTTGGATATCTTGTGTTAAGGGTTTTAAAATATCATGGATGAGCTATCATTATTGGCTAAGCTAGATAACCCATAAAACATCTAGTGAAGTGATAGGTGATAAGGTTCCAATACCCAAGCCTTAGACAAAATTCATGTATGAAATTGAGCTTCAAAGTATCTTTGGGTATTTTGAGAGACCACCTAGGATTAAACAAACATTTATCTCTAAGAAGTTTAGCAACCTTGTATTATCCATAGTACATTGGACATGGCATCTAAAAATATTATTCTCATATACTATCAACAACGTAAATAGTATCAACAACATAGATAGTATGGAATCTTCCTTTGATAGTGGCCTATTGGTCCAAACAATATCATTTGTTATTACATTATAACAAAGAGCATATGGGTATTACATACACCTTTACCTAACATACCATGATTCTATCAAGAAAATTAATTTATAGTAAACATTCTATTCTATGAATTTTAAACTTGTTGCCGTACCCTTGTTATAAAAATTGAGCATACTAAAAAAAAAAAAAACATCCCTATTCGAACATTTCGGTATACAAAATAGTCAAAACAAACAATACATACAACCACCATTTCGATACACAAAATATTCAAAACAAACAATACACACAACCAGTAAATATATTGCATACAACGAGGAAATGGAGAATATTTTTGTCCTACTAAGAGCCATTGGAGTACTATTGGAGTCGCAACTTGATGCAATATCATAGGGATAGATTAAGAAAGAACATTGGTTTGACTGGCACAAATGTCCGAGAATAGTATTTTTCCGCGTGATCAGTTGAGCATGTGGCCGGTTTTCATTTTATCTACGAAATCTGAACCTTTACGTTGGAAAGCATAAATAATGTCAGCAAAGTCGTGTCCTTCACCAAAATGCTAAATTACATTTCCAAGCGATATGTTGAGTAAACCCAACATCTGGTTTACATTTTTATTCTCGTCATTGGTCAAACTGCGACGAGATTAGAAACCAACCGCCATAACTTCTCCGCACATATTTTCGACATTATTTGCATGAATTTTCAACCGTAAGAAGCACATAGCAATAAATACCCATCAAGTCGACAAAGCTTTGTTGAAAAATCATTTAGTTATTTATATGAAGCACCTCTTTATAATTTATAACGCCGAAATTCACGTTGTTGAGGACTTTGAAGACTTTAAGCAGGCGGACTTGCATTAATGTCCGTTGACATTTTCTACTTCACCGTGTTTTGCTGTAGCTATGTCCCTTCCCACTCTCCAATGCCTTGTTACTACTATTAACACTCCTATATGGTAACCAAGAAGCAGATTTCAATGCAATGTAAAAATCAATTGCTCTAGTATCAATTGTCATATAAATCAAGAGCTAATTACACGTTATCATGATTGAATAATTTGATAATCATATTCTTCTTATACCAAAAGCTATAGAAAATACAAATTAATCATATTCAATCACACACTTTGTCCATTTCGCATATAATATTTATATAACATTAAATTATATATTTAATTTAAACATAATTTTAAATGTGTATTATCCAATCTATTTATTATTTATTTACCAATTTTCAAGATTGAATATTTTGATGATCAAATTTTTCTTATACCAAAAGGTGGAAAAAGATATAAATTAATCATATCCATTTACACATATTTTTTTATTTGTTTAGTTCGAGGAGGTCATGGATAGTGGGTGACATTTTCAAAAATAAAAATTGGCAAATTTGGGGTCCCTTGACATTGACCCATTCATCCAAAAATTTTGGGTCAAACAATTTTTTAGGATCGGCTCGCCACACATTGAAAATATTATAATTATTTTTTTTTAAATCGCTAGCACTCCCGTCCAAATTGAAGATCATTTTTACCTTTAAACTATTATTATTTTTTAATTATCCTACCAAATTTGCCTCTTGTACTAGTATATATACTTAACATGACAAACATACCCATACAACAAAAATATTCATTTTTCTCGAAAAATGATCTAGAGTAGTGAAAAGGGTGGATCGAATGCAATTGTTTTGCACCTGGATGCATATTGGATGTAATTTTGCAGTTGGATTGCATCCGAATACAAAAGTGCACTCGGATGTAAGTTGGATATAATTTTACACCCAACCTGCATTCAGGTGCAAAAGTGCATCTAGATGCGAGATGGGTGCAATTTTGTAGTTGAACCACATCTAGATTTAAAAATGCACTTGGATATGTGATGGATCCAAATCTACAAACGATCTTTATCCAGATCCAAAAATGCACCCAGATGTGGTACGGGTGTAAATTTATTTTTATAGAGAATATTTGGAAGCAATCGAGGGAAAAAATATATGTTTAATTTTTTTGAAAACAAGGCGTTTACTGGGTAAGCAACCTTTTCACAACCACAACCAAAAATTTAAAAAACCAATATGACTTGATGTTTTCCAACCCATCAAAAACTCCATAGTTAAGCATGCTCGACTAGAATAGTACTCGAATAGATGACGTCCTAGGAAATCTATTTTTTACTATAGCTAATCAATGAAATAAAGTGTCACAATGGTTATTATTTAATATATTTAATATTTTTATGCTATTGTGCAACCATCCTACATCATTCTTTAAAATCTATACTCATTTCACTCAAATATTTTTAAAAGGAAATGCATATTTTAGAATGGTAAAAATCTCAACCTCTAACATGAAAATTCTATACTCATACAACACCTAATATTCTATAAAATAAAAAGGTATTCCTTAATTATATTAAAAAGGTACAAAGTTTAGTTCCTTTGTAAATCATATTAGTTAAAAGAAACTATAATATTCAATTTTTATAGCAATATTTAATTAGATTCAAATACTTGTAGCCATGCTACTCTCAAGTTTTATGGTATTCATTAGATGGTACAACATTCATCATACCAAACAAGTTCATCGCTTCCCATGTTTTTCTATAATAGATATAACTCTTGTACAATATCAAATTGATTAATTTCTAAAATTATTTTAAACTAGACATTAGATAATGAATTAATTCATTTATTATTTTAAACTAGGCATTAGATAGTACAAAATTCATATAATGTTAACAAACCTAAAGATGTTAAGCAATCTAATCTATAAACATAGTCAATGCCATCTTTCCAAAAGAATTTTTTATTTTCCATACAATGATTGCTTTACATTTTTCATACCAAATATATTGCTAAGTTACCTTATTGTTTATAAATAGGAGTTCCTGTGGTGTTTTCTATTCTGAATTTGGTTTTCATTTCTAGAAAATGAGGTTGAAAGGTCCTTATGTGGGAAGATTTTTTGTTGGGATGGATTATGTTATTATTTATTATTATGAGATATCCCAACTAAATATAGATTATGGATCCCTTATATTTTGCTAGGTAAGCTAAAAAATAGCAAAAAGGTGGTGGATCTCTTGCCAAATACTAACACCTTCTTGTTTTGTCCTTGTATCTCTATTAAGTGTATAAGACATGGATTAGGTAGTTCTTAATAATAAGCACTATTCTAATCCACCCTATACAAATGGTGTTATGAGTCACTTCTTGTTCATCCTTAATATGGAATTGCATTTTGGTTCTCTGTAAGAGTTGGGTACTAAGGAGTTTCTACTTTGGAGGTATGAGGGGGGCTTCTCACGTTTTATGATATATTATTAAAACCATGGGCATGTAAAGGATATATTCCACTTTTAGGTTCAAAAGTGGAGACCCTTGGATACACGAGTTAAAAAAATGGACAAAGTAGATTTAGGAACTTCATGCAAGAAGTATGAGGAAGGGGTAGAATATAGACATGTGACCATTTTTGGATAAGGTCATCTAATTTGGGAGTATATTTTGAGTTTGTAGGATATCAATTCCTACTATGAAGTGTTGATGTGTATACAAGTAAATTTTAACTATATAGCATGATTGATTTTCATTTTAAGTGTTTTTTTAATTAAAAAATATATATGTTTTAGTTTTTGGGGTAATGGTTTCTATTAATGTCAATTAAGAGGAATGTCTAGAGAGAAACATTACAAATAATTTTTTATACATTCATCATTAAGTCACTCTATAAGAGCTTGGGTATTCTAGATATAGCACTAGATATCATACCAACTTATGGAAATGAACATATTATAATTTACTACCACATCATGATATCAAATAACCCTTAAATCAAATGTTGTAAAAGCATGTAGATTCATTTACACTTTCAATATTCTTGAAATTCAAAATACAACACACAAAAGCTTAGGCTTTGGACAATACAAGATTAGATACTAAATTGATCTTCAAATATAATGCTCATATATTTCATTTAATTGATAAGTTACTATGCTAACCTTTGTTATCATCCAATTCTATATTATTTTTTTTACTACATATCAACCTTTACTTGAATTCAACTTCATTCCCTATAATATTGGTCCAACTATGCATATGTTGGATGATCCACCTATTGATAATATTGACCCTATAATTATTTTTTATTTTTTCTAACTAATCTTCTTTTCTAAAAAGACTCTTGCATGTGCTTTTTACATTGAGTATTATTTTCTCTAATAGGGCTATACCCATCAACACTTGAACTTATGTCTTATTTATTGCAAATGAGCTATCTCAACCACTTGAGCTTGGCTTGATTAACAAAATGTTAAGATCCACCCATAGAATTGAAACTTTGACCTACATTGTGAATCTTTTTACTCCTCACAACTTTATCACAACTTTATCTTAAATCCAATAGGTGAAATATTAAGTTTCATCTATGAGATTGGAAATATGTCTTATAATGTAAAACTTATTTCTCTCCATTGTTTGTCCCAAAAACATTGGGTAATGTCAAGGTTCACCCATGGTATTGGACCTTTGGTTCATGATGTAAAAATCCTTGATCCCAAACTCCTTTGATAAAAATATCATGGTTAATCCATGAACCTGAGATTAATGTATAAAAATCATGGATTCCCACCATTTGCTCTAAAATAGTTAGTAAGAATAATTTTAAGATTTACCTATAAGTTTGAAACCCTACTTTAGAAATGGTATTTCATTCTCCATTGCTCATCTCAAAATCATCGAGTGAAATACAAAAAATTATCTATAAGTTTTGAACCTTCTCTTAAGATATAAAGCTAGTTATTTTCTGTATAAAACAAAAATGTGGAAAAATCATTGTAAAATTATGGTTTACTCCATAAAACTCCTTATTTTCCATATATATATATATATATAATTCGAATCTGATGCTATAAAACTCTTTACAGATCCCTTAAGCCTTTTGAAAAAATATAAATGTTAACACTCAACATTAAAACTATAATTTATAATATATATACGAAAAAAAACATTTTTTATCCTCTCCATACACTAGGCGTTTACAGCTAATTATTGTTTTCCCCCTTTTTCCTTATAAAAATATTGCGAAAGATCATTATCTCAAGTGTACGATTATGGCTCCTTCGAATCGGGAGCAATCAATCATTATCTCAATAATGAAGAGCATCGCGATCCTCACGCTAGCCTAAATTTGTTATATACCAATGCCTTGTCACACAGGAAGCGCACAGCTACCAATTCCTTGACCTACACTGCATCTATGCAATTTGCTAGTAGCGGTTGTGGTCTGTCCAATGTATGAGACCATCATTGAAGATCAGTTGGTTCACAAATCACAAGTCATATGACATAAGCTGGAACAACTTTATTTCTGCACAGTCAAAGTAAAATGGGTGACTTATAACAGTCACTGGTCACCTTCACCTTGAGACACCACACAAATACATGCACAATCTGAAATTTGAGAAGCCTCTCTTGTCTCTAGAAATCAATCAAGTATATCTGCCATAAAGTCTCGCTGCACATGATTTGGTTTTCAAGTCTCCGGCCTCTGTTAGAGTGGAACCCCAAAATTCCTAATAGAATTAGTTTTATTTTCTTGTGTGATATCTGACTGTGAAAAATCGTTCACGTTAATATGCATCTGTCCACCTATTGACTCCCTTAGAATGCTTCCTCTCAGTAGAACTTGTGGTGCTGAAGCTCCATGAGATCAGCTGATGACTCTCGGTTGAGCTATACGCTGCAGCCGAGAACCCAATCACCACGTTTTCTGGCAGGTATGCTCTCAAATCTATATCATATGATAAAATAGGAATTGAACGATTCGAGAGGAAGACCACCAACAGTTTTTCTTGGGTATTGTACTCTATCCAAGCGTCCCAAATTTTCCCGTTGTTGAGATGTTGGTTTGGAGAAACCATGGGCTTTGGGACGATGGTACCGACAAGTATTCCTACCTGCTGCTGGAGTTTATCCCAGTGGTTCTTATATATGTCGAATTCAACGGCTACAATGTGGTTAGAGGAGTCGTTAATAGGGGTGAGCTTGTTATGACTAAAGAAGCCGAGCCCTGCGCTGCTTGCTCTAAAGGGAATCTGCGCACCGGCTTCTGGAGGAGCAAACAGAAAGGCGAGTCCATCGCCATGGGGATGATCACCTTCCTTCATCAGGAATTGGAAGTGAGTGGTGAACTTGACTTCTCCTTTGGTCGATTTATCCCATAGCGGAATTGATTTTTTGTAAACTACACTCCCTACGCTTGAAGAGACATTTTTTCGGTTTCTTTTGGTTTCATTTGTGAGTGCGATCAGATTTTCAGAAATTTGAGCATCTCCCACGAAAGTGACGAGATTTGCGCAGGAAATGTTAAATTTAGTGAAGTTTATGGAAATCTTTCCTGCGTCGATGCGGAGCCATTGGAGTAATAACGCAATGGCAACTTTGTGCAATATCATAGATATTGATTAAAAAAGAACATTGGTCTGGTTGGCACAAATTTTCGAGAACAAGATTTATCCGCGTGATCATTGGAGCATGTGGTTCTGTTTCCGTTATCTCTTCGAAATCTGAACCGTGCGTTGAAAGGCATAAGTCAAGTCAACAAAGACGTGTTTTTCACGAAAATGTTAAATTACATTTTTTTGTTCTCATCATTAATTAAACTGCGACGAGAATAGAAACCAACCCCATATCTTCTCCCGTACATATCTTCGACACTATTTAATGAATCTTCAACCATAAGAAACATACAAAGAATATTAGACATCAATCCCGAGTAATACGACAAAACTTGTTGAAAAATCATTCAGTTATTTATATGAAGTACCTCTTGCCGAATCTTACACATGATAATTGAGAACGCGGAAGTTCACGCTGTTAAGGACGTCGAAGACTTTATTTACGCAGGCGGAATTGCTTTAATGTTGATTGACATTCTCTACTTCACTGTGGTTTGCTGTAGCGATGTCCTTTGGATTGGTAAGTTTTAATGTTTATTAAAAGAAATTTGAAGATATGTTTGTAAAAGTAGTAGTTTAACTTGAATCGATTAAGTGTAGGTCAGCAACTATATTTTTTTTTTGGGTAAAATTAAAAGGAGAGGGTTTTAACGGGATCCCACAACCACTACAAAGAAAGCCACAAAGGCGAGAGAGATAGAACAAGACCTTGGTAGACAGACCAGAGGCAAACAAAAAGAACTACAAAAACCCATACCTCAAGGCCCAAAAAGAGGAAGAATTGAGATAGTTCTACACCAACTTATCTAAGCCCTGAGCAACAACACCCGCTAAACGCGACACATTCTCAGACAAATCCAGGGTCGATTTCAGAGAGCACCACATCTTGCGCTGATTGATATCAATAAGTTTTAAGTCACGAAAAACAACATGTTTAACATCCTCAGAAGCAACCGGAGCGTAGACTTCCTCCACAGATTTCTCCCGGGAGCGGTCTCTCGGTAGAACCTCAAAATCCGAGCGGGCAGAAGGAAGAGAGGGAATATCACCTTCCTCCCTTTTGCAACGCAATCGTTTGGACTTACGTCAAACATCAACAACAATAGATCCTGAGGGCTTCATATCCGGTTCACCAAGATCTTCCATGAACACTTTAGGCGATAGGTCAAATTTGATAGTAGGGCCAATCGAATGGGCAATGACATCCACATCCGAGGCCCTTCCCCAAACCCCTTTGGAGGAAACTTGAATTTTTTGGAGATCTACTTCGGACCAGAGCCAAAGGTAAAGGAATATGTATCCTCACTATCGCTAGAGTTCGAACCAGAAACCAAATGGGAGCCACCACCGAGAGAAGGGGACTCCACCATCAATTTGGTACTCCTCGTCGTAAAAGGCTTAAGAAAATCATTAGCATTGAGACCATGCTCCAAAGTAGCCTGTTCAAACACTAGCAAAGCTAGGCCTTGGTGGATAGGGGCTTGACCACGACCACCTTGAACATTCTGGAAGGACTTCTTCATAGAATGGAAAAGAAATAAAGGAATATTCATAGTAGCTTTACGTCTCAAATGGTTTAAAAACATAGCATGAAAACTCCTAATGATTTCATAAGTAGGATCAAGGGTAAAGTAATCCATGATGACCCTAGCAACCTTGTTTCAAGGAGGAGGCTGAGCTGCAGCACTGAAGTCATTCTGAATCTTGGCGGATATTCCTCCTTATCTAAGAAGAGACTGATCTCTTGCAACAAAGAATGTCTATCACGGTTGTGATAGGCTCCATCCAAAACCAGGCCAGTGGTCCTACTAATGAGCTCCACCATAAATTGAAAGGACCATGAGACAACACTAACCCAACCATCATTCTAGGAAGAGACCATCCAGTTGGTAAGCATCGGGTTATGACCATCAAAAATTTGGATGTAATCCAGGAGACCCCCATCTACTAAGATAGATTTTACCTCCTCATTAAAGAAAATAGACACAATTTCGAGGTGAGGTTTGCTCAATTTGAGCTTGGCCGAGTAAATCTTAGCTTTTCCCATGGTACCAACAAACCAATAGAACTCCAAAATAGAACAGAGAAAAAATACCCAAGCGAAGGCACTTCCAAGAGCTAGAAAAAACCAACAAAGAATAGTTCTAGGCAAAGCGCCACACATAAACAAAATTTTAAACATAGAAGTCAACCATCGAGCATAAGAAAAGAGCTTGGGAGACCCAATCGAGGAAAAACAAGGAACCCCAAGAAAAGACTCCATAGCACAAGTCCGCTCCAAAACAAAGAAAGCAAAAACCCACATCCCAGGCAGGAAAACAAGACCTATCACGGGGACGAACAAAGGAGTCCAAATCATGGGCACAAAGCAGCCAGATGAAAAACTCCACCAAAACGAACCAACCAAAGAGTAGCCACCCGGGCGCCAGTAGAAGGCACCAAAGAAGGGAGCTTCACCAAAAATGAGAAAGGAAATGCCCCACCTCAGACCGAGCGAGTTCCAAAAGGGGAAGTCCTCAAAATACTCCACGAGATAACCATGTATCCACAAGAGAGAAGAGGGACACACAGGTGTATAACTCCAACAAAGAGGACCGGCCAACAAGATACCACTCGGATGCCACCTCACTACACAGAGAGGGATCTTGGAAGGAGCACCACCATAATCAAGAAAGGGAGTACCACCATTCGACACAAACAACAAAAATACCTTCCCGAGGAGAGACTGATAGGCACAATCCCCAAACACAAGTGCCCCCCAAGAATGTTCTAGAAACTGAAGGAAAATCAGTGTATTCCATCTCCCATCAGACTGAAAGGACATGTGAATACCTTTCAAATTTTGAAATTCAAAAAACAACGAAGGGAAATGACCACCCTGACAAAAGGAAAGATATATGATGCGCCTAGCTAGAACAAAAGGAGAAAGAGGCCTTTTGAATATAAGGTACTTTGTCGTCAATCCATATTCATTTAATTGCAAGCACCAACTTAGGGGTAACAATGAAAGCCCGAACACAGGAGTATAACTCCGCCAAAAATGACCTAAAAAAAACCACTCTCACACCACCTCACTACACATATGGGAATATGGAAAGGAGCACCACCATCAATTAGAGAGGACGTACCAACATTCGGCTTGAGCAACATAAATATCTTCCCGAAGAGATACTGACAGGCACAAAACCAAATCACCATAGACACGAGTGCCATCCACAAATGTTCTGGAGACTGAAGAGAAACCAATTTATTCCAATTCCCAAGAGACTAAAAAAAATCAAAATTTGAAATTCAAAAAATCTCAGAGGGAAGGAGACACCCTAGCAGTGCGAAAAATCTCCGAAACGCCCACTTAGGACACAAGGATGACGATGTCCATCGAAGTTAATGCCCTCCGTCGTTAGCCCACCATCAAATAACTACATATACAATATTAAATAAAAGAGCAGTAGCAAAATCTCGGACATCGCTCGAGGAATATTATGGTTTCTCAGCATTAACAAGGCAAGTTAAATCCGGAGGAAAGTTAGTACGCCAAACCTTGAGGCCCTGACTAACAACACCTAAATTAGCAAGGCAATCAGTCACCGCATTGCCTTCCCTTAACACATGGCTGATTATAGAGTCCTCCATGGAAGACACATGGGCTTTAGACTCATCAATAAGGTTGGAGATCTGCCATCCCGGTCTGCAATCGCCTTTGAGCATCTTCACAATGTTTAACGAATCACCTTCATTGATAGCCCTGTGGATGCCAAGATCTTTTAACATCTGGATCCCAATAAAAGCAACCCGACATTCAGCAAAATGTGATGATTGGCAGAATCACATCGAGGTGATGATTGAACTATATTAATATTGAACCAGGAGGTGACATAAAGTGTTTCCCTTCACAACCTATCAACAATAATAAAATAATATAAAAATTATAAAAAATAACCCAAAATTTAAATTCTGATTACTAATAAAAAAAATGGTTCTATTCCATAATTGATCGAGGTTAGTACCAGGGATCAACCCCCAGAGCAATCTCCTATATTGCAACCAAGAAGCTAATTTAGGCAACGAGTAATGTTTGTTTTTATCGTTTAAACCATCCAAGGCAATGATATGCAATTTAAAAATCCAATGCTCTGACATCAATTGTCAAAAGCAAGTACTTTATATCAAATTTTTATTATATCTAAAAACATACAAATTACAAATTATGCAGCTTTATTTACATATGTCTTAATCTAATGTAATATTTATATACCATTAAATCATGTACTCAATTTAAGTATAATAATAATTATTATTTTTGTTTATGTTTGTTTATCATTTATTTATCTTAATTTTGATCATTTAATCTGTGTATTGATGATAGTTAGATTACATTGCATATAGTGTTAATATTGTCACAAAATCTATGTAATATAATTAAAAAATAAATAGAATTGAATGACAACAAATCTATCTTAATAATAATATAATTAAACATCTAAAATTTCACCCAAATCAAAAATATGATTTGACGTTATTACTTATAATCTAGTTGAACATCTAAAACTTCATCCAAATTAAATTTATGATTTGATGTTGTACAAACATTACGCGTTCTTTGAATTAGAAGAATGATGAAAGTGTGTGAATTGATTTGTATAATTTATTTTTACAACATTTGATGTAACAACCCTCCTCATACGACTATTGATTTCAGATGAGTTGATGGATTATAGTTGCATTTTATTCCTAGAATATGGTATTGTTGATGGTTGTTGTGCATGTAGGGCTAGGTACATACCTTCGACGAAAAGAAGAAGGTCGATGAGAAAAAGGTAAGTAGAAAATGATGGTAGATCCATGTCACGTAAACTACATATCATATAGGGCATCATGAATGGTTTGCATTATGTGAGTGCTTTATTTTGAAGTATGTTTGTTGTTTGTCAAAAAATGATGAATACCTCTGAAGGCAATGAAAGTGTTAAGACATGGGAGCCAACTTCTTTTGGCAAATGAAGGCTTCAATATGCAAACAAGAAGGAAAATTGGAGGTATAAATTAGTGTGGTGAATTATAAAATTGTTTAATGCTTGTTTTGAAGTGGTAAATTAAAATTATATTAAAAGAAGTGTAAACTAAAAAATAAAAATAAAAATAATTCTTTTGCTTATAATCTTGGTTGAATGGCTTAATGAGACAATGACAGGTTAACCGAGTTGGAACTGTGAGTAAATTATCATGATTGAAATGTAACCTCCTCCATACTCCTTGAGTGAAAAGAAAGGAAGTGAATGAGAGGGGTCATTATTATTTTTCGTATTTTATGTTTTAAATTTGTGCATGAAGAAAAGGGGAATGTGCTTTCTTGTTTTGGATGGGGAAAAAAGGTCAACATTTTAGAGTTTACTTGGGAACCGAGGAACTTAGAAGTTCAGAAAGGAAAGGAGAGAGGAATTATTGTGTTTTTCATTAAAAACCGTGCTAGTAGCCAGTAATGCACTAAGAGTTAATAGAGCTTCATTAGACATTGAAACACTAGATCAAGATATTTTCAATTTCATGGCTGCTTGCAAGATGTATTGAATTTTTGAATACTTTTTTTCTCTATATCTAGTCTACTTAACATGAATGTGTTGTATTTTCACTCATTGGTTGAGTTGTTTATCAAAATTATGATGATTGAATGAGGTGTAATGCCACAGTTGGTATTATTGTGCTAAGTTATTTATTTGATGCATGTTCATCTATGTTAAAGAAATATGGTCTAAGCCTTTTAAAACAATCATTTCCTTAGCTATTGTGATAGCTCTGTGATGCCTGTACTTTTATTTGTGTGGTTGTGATTATAAACTATTATAAATAAAGTAACATTTTTTTGTTCATGTATGTGAGTGCTCTGGAAGGAATGTTGATCAATCCACATGTTGAAAATGATACAATGGTAGATTTTTATCTGATTGAATAAATATCTTATACGAAAAGATTCTATCTTGATTATATAGCTTAGACATTGGATGACTTTGTTTAGATGGGATTGTCTATTGTAAATGCTAAATGATTGAAAAGGCATGAGAAGGTGCATATCCATAATAGTTGCATTTATAGTTGCATAATGGATCATTTCTGATCCCTAATGCCAAATATTTAAGATATTTTTGTGACTTGCTCTCTTCAGCACCAACATTCTAGAGTGGAGATGTTTAGATTATAGAGTTCTTTGTTGTCGGATCTGGACACAATTCAACCAATTCAGACCATATATTGCTGAAAAAATGACCCTAGGGAAAGGGTTGGGTTTCAATTGTATAAATTGTATATTCGTTATGTGACTTGATAATAGAAATATTTGTTAATGTTCATTATTTGGAGGGTGAAACTAAGTGAGAGATTTATTTTGAACCTTGCAAATTTTAAAGTTGTAATTATTGCTTGGTTTTATTGAAGGATTATTGTAACAGTTCATTTGGAAAACCCATTAATGAATGACAAGATTATTCTCTAAATGTATCTTATTTTAAGGTTTAAATTTAAGTCTGTTGAGTATTGAATAGTCCTTGCTCATTGTTTGATATAAAATATTTATCTTCAGTGGTAACAAATATTGAGATTCAATGATAATTATTTGGAGAGAAACATTTTCATAAAATTGTTCACTTTAACTTTACAATACAACAACGTTAAAATTGAAAATGTTGAAATAGCTGATAATTTGAGGTCAATATAAAATTAGAATGCTACCTATGACATTGTAGCTGGAGTATTCAAAAGTAGATTCAAGCTTAAGATGGTTTTTGAAAAACTCAAGTAGGAGATATGAATTTTACGTTTAACTCGGAAGCATATAAAGTACAGTTATTTTTGTGTAATCACTTAGTTATTGAGAGATAAAACCAAGATATTTCTTTTAGTAATTTTTAAACCAGGATGGGTAAGATGAGTTACATAACTTATTGTTGCACAACATAAAAAGGGAAAAATAATAAAGGATAGGTCGCATGATTTGTGGTTTAAAGTTAAAGTATTTCTATAGGTAGAATATGTAGTTTTTCATCACCTATGAGAGAGATTGTTGATTTAGTCAAAATAACAAAAGTCTTTAATACCATACATAACTTTATGAAGAAAAAAATATAAAAATTGCTTTTATTTGTATTATCTAATATTTCAGTAAGGATAAATAGCAATATAACTAAAAACATAACTTTTGTCAAGTATAGCCGAGTAATAGAACTTGTTGGAATAACATAGGTTCAAATAAATACTTTGAATGGTAAACTTTGGATAATCTAAAACCCTAATGAACCATAAGTTGTATATACTAAGTTATTTCATGATAGAACGCTTTTGAGATGATTGAAATGTAGTGGACTATAGTGAAGTCTAATTGTGAAATCGTGGTTGTTGAATTTAATTTAAAAAAAAAAAGAGTTTTATTCTTTTTTGGAAAATTAGAAGAAAAAAACCTTAATTTCAAAGAACAATCTCCTAGGTATTAAATGTGAGATGAAGGCTATTTTCTCATAGCATGTAAAGTGGATGTATGTCAATGCTCAAGTTAAATTATATTTCTTTATACTAGGCACTTGAAGTATCAACATATGAGTTACTTTAATTATTAAATTTTGGAGGAACCTTTTAACCTATTTACATGGTAGGAAAATAATAAACCCAAGAAGACCATAATAGAATTATAAACTCTAAGTCTTTTGAAAAATAAAAGTGAGCTTTAATCATGATATAGTTGATTAAAGTAAAGAACTCAATCAAGTGGTTACATGTTGGTAACCCCAATGACTTAAGAATAATTGTTTTCTAATGGAATAGGTCAGAATAAAGTGACCTTGTCAGAAATAGTAATGAGAGGTGGTTAGGATGCTCCATCTAGGTCATTTCTTGGGAAGTACAATGATAAGACCTTGTGCTAATTTTGACTAGATAAGGACTAGTATGACCAAGATTGGTTCAAACCGTGATGATTTGTATGGGATAATCGATCGTGAGTTAAGAATAGGCAAGTGTACCAAGATCAATGTAAGGGTACTAACATGGATCTAGCTAACCCCAGGTGAATGGATAAATTAGCTAGGAACTAAGCATATGTACACTAACTCTTTGCATAACAAATTTAGAACAAGGCGATCAAGGTAGATTGAGGTTCATGATTCTAAGGGATGGGGAGGGTGTGCATCCACCCTCTATGTGTTATGGGCCCTATAGGATAACCCCAACTATAGATCGACACTCATGCTAGAACAAGAGAAAGACAAATGAGGAAATTAGATCTGTAAAATGGCACCTCTTATGGGATATGGTCAATCTTGTCCACTTGGGATATTGTTTGCAGCAATCCTAATTTCCAAAAGTGGTATGTTATACCTAGTAATAAATGTAATTTTATATTGGGTGAACATTAAGATAGTGAACTTCAAAACTTGTCCATAGAGAAACTATGTTGATAACTAAAATAAAATATTGTGCACATGAGCTAGTATGAATGGTACAACCATGTGAGTAGACCTGGGTTGTTACATGTTGTTTCAAAGCAGAAAAGATACTTATGTTGTAGGACTATGTATGATGTTTTGTTCTATTAAAATTAAACCAACCAATCAATCTACTTCCTTTTCCTATAGGTCTAATGGTGTAATTATTATGAGGTGGTTCTTGAGCCAAATCGTGTGATAAAATAAAATGTATTATCTAATTAACTCAAAAAATTACATTTCATTAAAAATAACACCATGTATTTATAGGGAATAGTGGGGGTTATGGAGGAGGGATAAGGAACGTGGAGGGATAAGGAAGGAGGTAAGGTCGACGAGGGGGGAAGATGAGAATATAGGAGGAATAAGGGATGAAGAGGAAGAGAGGAAGGTGGTAGAAGAATAGGGAGGAGAGAATTTAGACGAGAATGTAGGTGAGGGAGTTTGAAAAAATAAAAATCATGCCGACAACTACCTTATGTGTTCACAGTTGGGCCTAGAAATATCTAGATATTTTTTGGCCCAAACTCTTTTCACACTTGCAACATTCTCTCCTTTAAAGTTGAGAGAACTAACTACAGAGTCTCTCAGCTTTAAAAATTGAGCTTTAGCCATCGCTTTGGTGAATATGTCAGCAACGTTCTCCAAAGTGCGGCAAAACTTAAGCTCAATAATTTCATGCTCCACCATATCTCGGATGAAGTGGTACTTCATATCAAAATGCTTCATTCTACTATGGTGGATTGGATTGTATGCCAACTGAATGACACTGATGTTGTTGCAGTAGATTCTGGTTGGACCACTTTGTTGCTCTCCAATATCTTCCAACACTTTTCTTAGCCATAGGGCTTGAGTACTAGCATAGGTGATTGCTATATACTCAGCTTATGTAGAAGATAAATCTACCACAATTTTAGTTTTGGAGATCCATGTTATTAGTCCTGATCCCAGACTAAAACAATTCCCTGAAGTTGATTTTTTGTCATCAATATTACTGCCCCAATCAGTATCACTAAAGCCTACAAGCTTAAAAATGTTACATTTATGGTAATGGATTCCAAAATCCAATTTACCCTTCACATATCTAAGAATTCTCTTAGCTGCCTGCAAATGTAGCTAAGATGGGCTAGCCATAAATCGAGAGACAAGAGAAACAACATACTAAATATTGGGTCTAGTGTTAGCGAGAAACATCAAGCTCCCAACCATACTCCTGAAAGTGGTCACGTCAACTTTCGATGCTCCATCATCTTTTCTCAATTGGATTCCATGTCCAACTGGAGTTGCAACTAGTTTATAATGTTCCATAGCAAAATTATTTATCATATCTCGAGCATACTTATGTTGACAGATGAATATCCTTCTATCTGAATGATGAAATTCCAATCCAAGGAAGTAGTGCATTAAGTCGAGACCCTTCATCTCAAACTATTTCATCATGGAGCGCTTGAAGTCCATATTCATTTTTTCATTACTACCCATGAATATGAGATCATCCACATACAAGCAAACTATGAGGATATCATTACCTTGCTTCAGGTAGTAAAGGGTGGGTTCATTTATGCTTCTGGTGAATCCAAAATCTTTAAAGTACCCATCAATGCATGAGTACCAAGCTCGTGATGCCTGTTTGAGGCCACATAATGCTTTTTTTAGTCTGTAAACAAGGTGCTCCTTACCTTGCTCTTGAAATCCTTGAGGTTTCTCAACATACACTTCCTCTATTAAGTACCCATTGAGAAAGTTACTTTTCACGTCCATGTGTTGAAGTTTCCAACCCTTGTGAATAGCTAAAGCAATAACTGTTCTGATGGTCTCCTATCTAGATACAAGAGAAAATGTCTCCTCATAATCAATACCATACTTTTATGTAAATCCTTTTGCAACCAATATTGCTTTGTGCCTTTCAATGCTTCCATCAGCATTGGATTTGGTCTTGAAGACCCATTTGCATCCAACACACTTCTTTCCTTTAGGAAGCTTTACCAGCTCCCAAGTATCGTTGTTTTTTATAGAGGTTATATCCTCTTTCATGACATCCTACCATATTTTTTTAGTACAAGCCTTCTCATAACTTGAAGGTTCAAGTTGTGTACTAGTAATAAAAGCATAGTTAACTACATCTCCTCAAGGTTCTTGGGAGTCATCATCTCCATACAAATGCATATTTTCAAGTCTTTACAAAACAAAACTCATTTCACTAGCTTGACTTCTAGTATATCTTCTTGAAAAAAATTTATCCAACATCTGATAAGATGGATGATGCTGGAGAGTTCTCTTACCTCTATATGGAGAATCAATATCCATTGGTGAGGAACTAACTGACCTTTGTGAAGAAGGACTTGGTGAAGATGATGATGAACTAGAAGTCGAATTTCTGCTTGGGCTTGGAGGAGGAGGAGACTTCTTGATTTTCTGTCGTGCATTTTGAATTTGTGAAAAACCTGCATCATGAGATTCAATATCACTATAAATTTGGGGATGTCCCTATTATCCCCCTTCATCAAAAATCACATCCCTGGAAAGTATTATATTTCGAGCCCTAGGATTGTAGAGTTTGTAAGATTTTGTGTTCTCACAATACCCCACAAAAATGCATGCTTTAGTCTTAGGATTGATATTATTCCCCTATCATTAGGAATGTGTGAGTAATCCAATGAAGAAAATACTCTGAAATGCTTGTCATTCAGTTTCTTACCATACCATGCTTGGTAAGGTGTTTTCCCTTTCAAACTTGTAGTAGGACTCCTATTTAAAATATACACACTGGTCTTGGTTGCATCTGCCCAATACATATTGCTCAAATGCTTCATTTGAAGCATCGATCTTGCCATATCTACAATGGTGCAGTTATTTCTCTCAGTCACACCATTTTGCTATGGAGTATAGGTAGCAGTGAACTGCCTCTTTATTCCATGGTTTTTACAAAAATTTAAAAATTCATTAGAGGAGTATTTTCCTCCTTTATCTAATCTGAGACATTTAATAGAATATCCACTCTCATTTTCAACTCTTGCTTTAAAATCTATGAAGTAATCAAATACTTCATATTTATGCTTCAAGAAATATATCATAAATGAAAATAAAAAAGTAAGAGTTGTTACCAATGCTCTTGTTTTGCATTGGACCACATATGTCTGAATGCACTAGCTGGAATGGATGGCCCTCCATGCTTGCGCTTGAGGAAATTTGGACCTAGCGTGCTTGCCCAAGGTACAACCTTCATAGACTTCCTTATTTTCCTAAACTTTAGGAATTACGGTCACCATCGCTTGAGAGGTTAACATATTCAAACTAGCTAAATTCAAATGACCATATCTCAAATGCCACAACACACTTGGATTTGAAATAGCAATATTTACTAATTTCTCTCCCCCTGGATGGCCAAAATTTAAAGGAAATAACATATTCTTTGTCATTGACACTTGATTAATGATTCTATCACTATTACTTTTATCAAAAATGGTACATTTACCCTTATCAAATAACAACTTATAGTTTTTCTCCAAAATTTGGCCAACTCTCAAAAGATTATGTTGGAGATGAGGGGTGTAATAAGTATCATTTACCTATTTAACGCCCTCTTTTTTTGGAACCTCCAAGGCTCCAATGCCTTCAACTACCAATGACTTATCGTCCCTCAACTTGATGCTGGATTTGTAAGAAGAATCTAGAGTAGAAAAGAGTTCTTCTTTGCCACTCATATGATTGGAACACCTAGTGTCCAAGATCCAGGTGTCATTCAGATTATGATCTGACTTGCCATATGAGAGAAGGAGATTTGAGGTCCCTTCCTCTTCTCCAAAATTTCCATACTAACTACTCTGACTATTGCTCCCTTGAGAGGATTTTGACCAACAGTCATGAGCAAAGTGGCCAATTTTAGCACAATTGTAGCAAGCTTGTTTTGACTTATCATTTCCTTTTCCTCATCCTGGATGCTTCCCTCTATTCTGCTGTCCACCTCTATTCTGACCTCCACCTCTGTTTGAATATCCTCCTCTATTAGGATTTCCACCTTGTGGACTATTCCTACCTCTATATCTGTGTTGACCTCTGCCACAACCTCTACCTTGTACTTTTCCTTCTTGTGAAGGGAAGGCTTTGTCATCGCCTCTGTGGCTAGTGGAAAAAGATTCCTACAATCTCTTTTCATGTGAAAGAAGAGAACCAATTAGTGCATCAAAGGAAAGTGCAGTAAAATATTTTGACTCTTCAATAATGATTGCTACATGATTCCATTTAGGAATAAGTGTTCACAATGCTTTCTTCACTATAACTTATGGTTTAATCTCTTCACCTAGAGTGACCATTTTATCTACTAAGGCTTTGACTCACACGTAGTAGTCTCCTGCTTTCTCATTCTCTTGCATTATGAGATTTTCAAAATCTCTTTTCAGAGTTTGAAGCCTGACTTGCTTCACTTGATCACTCCCTTGAAAACTTTCCTTTAAAGCCTTCCAAGTATCTTGAGCTGTTATATAGGATGCTATTATAGGAAATATGCTTTTATCTAGGGCTTCTTGTAAAAGATATAGGGCAAAGGAATTATTTTTTTGGGCTTCTTTATTGGATTTTCTATCGACAACAGTTAAGGTAAACCAATCAGTAAGAGAAAGTTTTGTGTAACACTCTTTAACTATTTCCCATAAACCTTTACCAATCAATATAGATTTCATATTTATTGCCCAATATTCATAATCACTACCATTAAATTTAGGAATGGGGAGATTTGAATTTGAAGCCATTTCTACTACTTGAAAGCAAACTTTGATTTGACTAAAAAAAGGAAGTACAAAGCAATTACAAGTTCAAATAAAATCTAGATTTCTTAACTCTCTCACGGATTTCTTATTCTTCTTCTTGAGGATTACCCAGTAGTGGAGGCCCAAAATTATTTGCAATGGAATCCTCGTCGTCACTGATGACGAAAATTTTAGGAGATGCTACTGGCTCGGCCTATGCTAGCTCAGGTTCTACTGACTTAGGCTCTGGCTCTTGAGTGTGAGGGACATAACTTTCATTGGATTGTTCCTCAGGCTCAAATGCAACTGAATAAAACTCCTCCACTCTTTGTTCAAATATATTGTCTTATGAGTCAACCTCGTAACTAGAATTTGGATTCCTTTGGTGGGCTATAACATAATTCTATAGCTGATTGAATACGACATGCAGTCCATCTCGTCGAACTTGTTCGAAAAAAGCTTCAACAGTTTCTCTTCGTAGTAGAGAGCACAAAGCATGGTAACATCTGGTATATTTGATCATCTACTCATCAAGGCAAAAATAAAACTTCCTTAGAGCTTCTGAGGTTACAATTTTTGCACTTTTACAGCCGTTGAGGCTATTACACAAATTTTTTAGCCTTGAATGGGGTTCCAAGGGGCACTTCAGAAGGCTTCCCATCACTATTATGGTCCCCATTTTTACAAAGATAGCCCTTTTAAAGTTTTCAAATTTTTATAAAGGTTTTTTAAGAAAATTTATTAATATTCTTTTATATTCTTAATTAAATTTTAAATAAATTTTTTATTTGAAACTAATTAAAAAATATAAAATTGAAATAATTATTAAACTTAATGAAACTTTTTTTTGTTTTCGAAGCGGATGGGAGTTGAACCGACGACCTCCCGTGAGCTAGAGCTAATGCCAGCCAACATGCCACCTCACGACTTTGAAATGAACTGTGGGCACTTTTGTTTTAAAGTTATCTTGCCCATTTTTTTTTTAAACTTCACCCGACAGGATTCGAACCATGGTCTTGTCATTGCTTTTCGACAACCTTTATCACTAGACCACACCTTCTGATGCGTTCACAAAGGAGAGCCCGAGATGTTTAAAAACACATTTAGTGCCTTGAAAAACAAAAATAAAATAAAAATTATAATCCCACATGCAATGGGCAAAAGGCAATAAAGGGGTTTTAATATATGCACGAGCACATATGATAGTGATTGCCTTCGATAAATCATGTCAGCTAACATTTTGCCCATCCGACGAATCAACAACTGCCACATGGTGAATCCTTTGCCACTCAACCTCGCTCGTGCCATGTCAATGCCCGTGCTGCCACGTCGCCTTCCCATGTTGCCACATCACTGTCCACCTTGGCTCCTTGAGCCGCATGTCCATGTCAACTGCTACATGTCTCCCTCGATATTCATGACTCGACTGCCACCACAGTATGTCCTATCGCCTTGAACTACATGTCTCCCTCGAGATTCATGACCCAACTGCCACCTCAGTATGTCTTATCACCTTGAACTACATGTTTCTACTCAGTCAACATCCACGTCAGCACCCATCTTCGACCTCATATCTCGCACCTCCATGCCTAAAAAAAAATGCCCACCTGGCGCTCCTCGACCACTACACAATCAGGCTCTGATACCAGTGAGCCAAATCGTGCAATAAAATAAAATATCGTATTTAATTAACTCAAAAAATTACATTTCATTCAAACCAGTGCCATGTATTTATAGGGAATAGTGGGGGTTATGGAGGAGGAAAGGTGGAGGGATAAAGAGCATGGAGGGATAAGGAAGGAAGTAAGGTCGGTGAGGGGGGAAGATGAGAATATAGGATGAATAAGGGATTATGAGGAAGCGAGGAAGGTGGCGAAATAATAGGGAGGAGAAAATTTAGGTGAGAATGTAGGTAGGGAGTTTGAAAAAACAAAAATCATGCCGACAAATACCTAATGTGTTAACACTTGGGCCTAGAAATATCTAGATATTTATGGGCATAAACTATTTTCACACTTGCAATAGTTCTTTGAGAAATCCCACAGGACCTAGGTTGTAAGAGACCATCATAAGACCTTAGAAGGCACCACATACAAGGGCTATAAAATAAGGTTTCCAAAGGAAAAATATGAATGAAGCAACTAAATGAACCTCTAGTAAGTGAATCTAATAGGGAGGATGGAAGTTTGGTAAAGATAGTTCAATTGTTACAAACCCATATGGAAGAACGAAAAGAGGAAATGGCACAATAGAAAACACACATGTCCTAACAAAAATAGTTAATAGTACAATAGTAAAAGCTGATAAAGGACTTAACCAGGGGTAGGGAACCTAAAGGTAAACTAGAGGAAGCACCTATTGAGTCTGTAGGAAATAGTAGGGCTCAAGTGGGAGTTGAATTGGCCAAAATTTTCAAGAAGGTTGTGATTTCAAAATTTGATAGTAGGGACGATGGAGATGTAATATAAAATTGATTGAATGAGGTCGAGTCATATTTTTCCATGACATCCTTGTCATATAAGTCCTAAACTACATGGATTGTCTTGCATTTGGTACGAGTAACTTTAGATTGGTGGAAAACCTATAAGAAGTAAAATGACATTGAAGTCATGGATCTCAAGTGGGAAGACTTTGTGAAAGAATTTTAAAATTTATTTTTGACTAAACAATACTACATAGAAAAATTTGCTAAGTTTTCCATCCTATAGCAAGAGATAATGACTATTCAAGCATATCATTAAAATTTCATCCAACTACTAAAGTATGCACCCGATTATGAGAACAATGAGAAAATGAAGGTTCAAAAATTCATTTTGGGACTTCACCCTAATATAAAAAATGTAGTCAATTTTCTTAACCTTGAAGATCTTCCAAAAGATTTTGATTTAGCTCATCAAGAAGAAGCAAATCAAGAATCCAAAAGGGTATATTTCAACTATTATAAGTTATCTAAAAAATATAAGGATCAACTTAGAAAATGAAAGAGTGTATGATTCATGAAATGGGAAAAAGAACAAAACAAAAAGGCTAAAGGAGGGTATCAAACAAAGCCGATGAACAAGAACAAAAATACATTTTAGGGTAATAAGTTCAGAAGGTATGGTAAAGGATATCCGAGAAGAAATGAACAAAGACCATAATATTAGGATAAGGCTAAGGAAGTTGTACTATAGAACAAGAATGAAAATGATAATAATAATAGTAGAGCCCCTCCAACTGGTTGCTATGTTTGTGGAGGTCCCCACTTTGCAAACAAGTGTCTTGAGAGAGCGGAAGAAAATACTACCTACCAAATATTTATAGCAAAAAATAGTCCTATACATGATGGGCAAGTTACTCCTTTTTTATTGAATGGTAAAATTTATTATAGAAATGTTTGCATTTTTATTGATAATGGAGCTACTAACAGTTTCATTTCCACTAGTTTAGTGAGGGACATACTAAAATTACCTAGATTTTTAGCTAATTTTTTGAAGGTCGAGTGTGGGTCAGGGTAGACCTACTTAGTTAACCAATGTCTATTTTACCCTCACATTACCTTACCCCAAGGTAGAACCAGTTGACACTTGTATGTGGCTCCGTCCATGCCTTTGACATCATTCTTGGTGTAGATTGGTTGAAATCCCATAAAGCCCTTCTAAATTTTGAATATATATGGATAGAGCTCACAGATGAATCTAATTAGAGAGTTAGAATTCATTGTGATTGTCATTGTAATTCTGTTAGACCACACATATTATCAACTATTCAAGTGAAGAAAGCAATAATGGAGAGGGGAATTATTTTTGTAGTTAAGATGAACAAGAAGGAAATGAGAATTGACTCAGATAAGTATCCTATTTTGCATGATTTTAAGGATGCTTTCCATAAATAACTACCAATTTTACCTCCTCAAATATAATTTGACTTTTCAATCAAGATTTTACCTAGATCTATGTCGATTGCTAGGCCACCATGTAGGATGAACCCTATAGAGTTGCATGAGAAAAACTTCTCATTTAATATATTTTTCTAATGAATTTACAAGTTTATAGTGGAGCTAGTACAATTGGGAATCTCTATTCCCATGGAGATGCTTCACTACATAGCTCCATGACTCAACATATAGATTTAGAAATTATCTAAATAAAACCCTATATGCTCTCAAAGCCACCTCTAAATACACTTTAACCTTTGTAATAATAACTTTACAAGATTAAACTAATACTAAATAGTAAAACCTAGATACTTAGGACTTTAGTAAGAATGCCAAATATTCCAACATTCTCCCCTTGATGCTAAAGGAACTCTTCCATGAGTTCTTAAGCATCACAAACTGAAAATGATCTTTTTTTTTGCTTCTTCCAATTGGTTTTAAGAAAATCCTCAAAACCAAAAATTGTGAGGTAGTCATCATACCACTCACCATGCTTCCACTTTTCATGTGGGCTGGTCTCCATGTCTTTTGTAATGGTATTCCAACAATGCTAATAGCAATGGTTCTCATCAACCATTCTAGCTCATCTCCACTATGGTCTTGGGACCATTTCTCTTCAATCTCATTATGGTTTTGAAACCATGTTTCAGCTGATACTCCTCTTGAGTATTTACAATAATTCATCATCTTTGATAGATGATTGTACCATACAACTCTCTCACATATTTCCACATAAAATATCACAACAAATATGGCCATACAATGACCAACTACATATGCAACACAAAGTTGCTCCTCACACAAATGTTCACTCTTTAGTATGGTTTTACAATATTCATTTGGATCCATGTGACCCAAGTTCTTCATCATTGTATTCATTCCAATACGACTCTTCATTAAGGTTGTCTCTATGAGACAATATCCTCTCAATAATGTCTTTGGAAGACATAATCCATTATTCACATTTCTGAGCATAAAAAACAAATCATTAATCACAAAAATATTACCTCTAGTGTGAGTAGATTTGGTACTCCCCATAAAGCTATTTTGTGACACATTTCTTTCACTGTATGTTGCTTCAAGAGCAACCATTTCTTCTTCATCAACACTTTGGTATTCATTATGAATTTCTCCAAATTCATCCATCCATTTCCAACACTTTATTGTGAGTGTTGCCTTTTCACTTTCTTCTTCCAAATTTGTTTGAAAGAATTGTTCCTCCATTTGTTGCTTTAAGGAATCCATATTTTCTTCAAAATTTTGACCACATCCTTCTTCTTGTTCTTGTTCATCATTTTCTATCTCCCCCTTGAGATAGCCTTCATCATTATTTTGTGTGTTCTTTTCTTTACACACTACATCCCTCACTCTTGATGAGTGATATTTATGAAGCATGGAGCTAATAGCTCTCATCTCTTCTTCATCTATGATCTCTCTTGGATAAATATCCCATATTGCATCTTCAAGACAATTATCCTTCACTCCAATTGAGTGAGTTTTTACATCTTCATTTGCTCTTTCAAGAGAGCACACAT
This sequence comes from Wollemia nobilis, assembly GCA_028583015.1. Taxonomy (NCBI): domain Eukaryota; kingdom Viridiplantae; phylum Streptophyta; class Pinopsida; order Araucariales; family Araucariaceae; genus Wollemia; species Wollemia nobilis. The sequence continues at coordinate 1,933,928 of JAQPPZ010017255.1, forward strand.
CCATTCCAAGTGAATGGTATTCATCAAAAGTAAGCCAATAGTCTTCCATGAACATTGCTCCTTCATCATCATGCCAAAAATTTATGGTTAGATCTTCATCATTATCCTCCATGAGAATATTAAGTGCATTCTCAATAATGCACTCTTCATGTGTGAGATATTCTCCATCATACACCATCTCATCTTGGTGTTCTTCTAGCAAGGAACACTCCAATGTGAGTGTTTCTCTTCCTTCATCTTCAAAGTCTTCTTCCACTTTTGAGTGGTCTTTATGCTCATATTTTGCACTTATCTCCCCCTTTGGAGGAACTCCAACATAGGAAAAATCTCCAACATATAACTCGTCTCCTTGTAGAGACTCTTCACAACCTGTAACTCCATAAAAATCTCCAATAACAAACTGATTTGCATTAGTAGTAACAATACAATCATTCTTATTCATGAGAAGATCACAAACATTATGAACCTCATCAATATGGGCAAGATCAACATTTTCAAAAACTATAGGTGCCTCCTCCATGAAGCACAAATATGGAACAATAGTACTTGGAGATTCAATCTCCCCCTCAATCTCAACAATGCACTCATCAAGTGCTTCACAAAAAACCTTTGGAACAACTATGCACTCCTCTTCATCTTCATAACTCATAAATATTCTACAAGAAGTAAAACTTGTCTTGCCTCCTCTTCCTTTGGAAGCATAAATACCTCTTCTTCTCAAATTTTCCTCATAGACTTTATAAGTCTCTTCTTTCTGCAAAGAAACATATTCAAAAAACAAGGGTTGATATCTCTTTTTCACAAAATCATCACAAGTGAATTCATAATATTGTAGATTATCATTCACACAATCAAATTCACAATCTCTTAGATTATCTTCAAAAGCATTTTCAAAAACATCTCCTTCACAATATTCTATATTTTCACTTAACTCATTCTCAACATTATCAAAACTTTCTTTCAACATTTGCCAAACATCAAATGCTGATCTACAATGCTTAATAAGAGGAAAAACATTTTGTGTTATACCTCTTCTCAATGTCATGAGTGCCATACAATTGGTGTGTTGTTCCTCCTTATTTTGCCTTCTCTCTGCTTCTTCTAGGCTGCTCCAACATGGTGGCTCCTCATATCCACTCTATAATGTCCCAAAACCTTTTCCTTTCAAAAAAGTCCTCATCCATATTCATAATCCGTACCATAAAACTCTGGTATTGGTAAATCAGTGTTGTTGGCCATTACAACCAGAGCAACAATAAAACAGTTGGTGAATCAACCAGGAAATAAGTTTTTAGAAAACCTTCTCCATGATTCCCAATAGTTTCTCTAACTCAGCAATCTTCTAGATTTGATCATGAACTGATGCTGCACATCCACTCAAAATGGCACTACTGCTGCCTACTGCTACTTTTCAGACTTCCACAATTTGCATATAGTGTTGAATGCAATCACTCAATTTAGTTATACATGCAATATTGTCTTCAATGCTGATCTTGTAGGGGTATTCCTTCTTCTCTCTTAGGCTGCTTCGCAACTGGTAGAGCTCCAATATTGCTAGGCCATAACTTGCCGATGCCTTGAAAGCATCTTCAATGTTGTAGAACTATCTCTGCCATCACACACATGTCTATCGTGTCTCTCACAACCACAAATCCACATGTACCCTTACAAAGTGTTGTCCTAGCATCACCAACAATGCCCTTCTTAGAAAGGAGGCTCCTTCATTCATTCATCAGGTGCATCACGCTTAAATGTAATCCATCCTTGCACAAAACTCAGGTTAATTCATCATTTTCTCTCATATCATAGGTTATCCTAGAACAGGCCTTCAATCTCATCAACACTATGGGTTGCTTTTCCAATTGTGCTTCTATGAAATTATGGTGCAAGACTAATCTCACAGGTCTGCAAATACCTATAATTCAGATTGTATCTACGCGAAGCAGTATGATAAACACTATATGGCTCTAGTTGCATGCGTCAACAACATAATAGATCCATAGAATAGTAGAAGACACGATAAGAGAGCTTACATGCTCGATCTACTATAAAAATATATTAGAGATAGCAATATATGCTATGCCTCCGGTGGATATGAGGAACTCCTGGTAGAAATTCACACTAGTATGCAACACTAAAAAATAATGCAGATATGTTCACACGCTTGCTACTATTGGCCTACCCATATCATGAGCCGTGTGCTGCATGGTTTGTGATAGCTTCAATTCATCCATCTGAAAGCTTGGCATCTACAATTCATGGCTACTATGGATTAGAACACTACTAAGTGCATTCATTTGCTATAGAGATCAATGTCTGTCACCGCTAATTTGAACCTTGGCACGACTATGTGCTATGGATACATCACCATGTCCTCAAATCCACTTGGCTAACAAGCATTTTCAGGAGCATCACAATAGCTTAATAAAATTTCATAGCTTAATAAAATTTCACAGCACTAAAAATCACTCCAGTAAGTCCACAGAATAAGCGAGGGACGTCTTCACTACACAGCTTGCTTCCTGTTCTATCTAGTGGTCCATATTAATTTTCATTATTTTTTCAATTTTGAAAAAGGGACTAGAGCGAAGGACATAAATTTAACCATCGATCAGACGTTAACAAGTATCTCCCAAGACACGCAGCTTCTGACTGATGTAATTCCATGACAGTATTAATTTCCCAACTTGTCGGATATCACTAACTCTTCGAATAGCTTCAAGGATATCTCACATCCGCGTAGTTTCATTTTATTGCACATAAAAAATAATACTCCCACTGTGCACCATTTATTCTGATATATCAAATAATTTGTTTACCATCATCATTGAAGAGAGACATCACGTTTAGCCGAAAAGCTTCTCATCCTCATCATCATCACTACGATGCGTCTCCTTCCACCTTCATGAAAATGCAAAACATAATTTCATCACTAGTTCTGCGACCAGTATCCACCTCTTGCTACCATGCACCTGGTCCCACTAGGATGAGGAGGATTTTGATGCGCCATCACATCCTGTGAATCTCAAATTTAAAAAACTCCTTGACATAGAGAGCTTCCATCATGCTTCTTAGTGCATCAAAAACCATCCCACCTTGCTCGTGGACCTCCATGATTTTTGCATTGTGTACATCACTTTATCACCAAGTCTCCTCCACTTCCTTGGGCTAATTCTCCTATTTCCATGCTCTATCTTATTGCAGGCTCAATGACTTGTATTATTGAATGGACTCTTCTCTACCTCACGGGATAGGATTCACATGGTCTTCTTTCTTCTATGCAGTGTCTCAATAGCTCATTGGATCCTTCGCCCAGTCTTCTCATTCAAAGACGTCACACAGTTCGTTGATATTCACACAAAACCCTCTGGCTTTTCTCCTCCACATGTAATATTCCTTGTCAGATCAATTGTTTGTGCTACAGACACGTTATCCTTTTTTCCAGATTTACGACTATCTCTTCACTACAGCAACAACAATGTAGAATGCAGCTTTGGATCTAACACTTGCAAGGATTTACTTAATTATTACAGGGTGTCCACAAAATCTTCTAGGTATCTCTAAATTGGCAGGATCGAGTCCCTTTTTAGGCATGATCAATCCTCCAAATCTATAGACCTGAAACTCCACATGTTTTTTCTAACCCATCAAATCATCTCGCTGTAATACCAAAATGAGAAAAATTTTTCATTTAATATATTTTTCTAATGAATTTACAAGTTTATATAGGAGCTAGTACAGTTGGGAATCACTATTCCCGTGGAGATGCTTCTCAACATAGCTCCATGACTCAACATCTAGATTTAGAAATTCTCTAAATAAAACCCTATATGCTCTCAAAGAGGGTTATGCATAAGGGGTTGGACTCAAAATGTACTTGTAAAAAAATGGCGAATCCTAATCAAAATCAAGGTGAATCATGGAGAATTCTAAGAAAATAAAATCAAGCATCTTCATACCAAAATTTGGGGTATTTGAAGCCCTAAAACATAATATCATATTTGGGGTTATTTTTGAACCATTAAATCATCTTATGACTTCATACAAACACCACCATTAGATAAGGCTTGAAAATATCTTTCCAACGAGTACAAATATGCCTATGTTTGGATATATATTGTGGCAAATTAACCCTAAGAAAACATTGGTCCTGAAAATTTTAGGCAAATGGGCCGACATCAAGGGTCCTCATATTCACCATTTTTCAATTTTGAAAATCCTAATATTCACCAAATTGGTGAATATTCACCACTATGCATAACCCTGCTCTCAAAGCTACATATAAATACACTTTAACCTTTGTAATAAAAAATTTACAAGATTAAACTAATACTAAATAGTAAAACCTAGATACTTAGGACTTTAGGAAGAATGCCAAATATTCCAACATTGCAGGAAATTAAGACAAAGCTTCAGGATATGCTAGAAAAAATACTTATTAAGCCCAATGTGTCAGCATGGGGTGCTCATGTTATCTTTGTTAAAAAGAAATATGAATCCTTAAGATTGTGCATTGACTATCGAATGCTCAACAAGGTTACCATTAAGAATATGTATTCATTGCCTAGAATAGATAATATTTTTGATTAGTTGAAAGGAGATACTATCTTCTCAAAAATTGATCTCAGGTCAGGTTACCATCAGCTAAGAATTCAAGAATAAAACACACATAAAAATATTTTTAGAACAAGGTATGGATAGTATGAGTTTATCATCCTACATTTATGAATCTTATGAATAATGTTTTTCAGGAGTAGCTAGACTATTTTGTGCTCATGTTCCTTGATGACATGTTGATCTATTTTCAAAATAAGGAGGAGCACAACCAAAATATGAAAATTGTACTTGATTCCGTTTAGAGGAATTAGTTATATAGGAAGCTATCAGAATGTGAATTCTATAATCCTTAGGTACAATATTTGGGGTACATAGTCTCTGCTGAAGGGATTGCTATTGATACTAATAAAATTAAAACTATTTTTGACTGGCCTACACCCACTAACTTAACTGAGGTGCATATTTTATGGGGTTGGTAGGTTATTATAGATGTTTTGTCAAGGGTTTCACAAAAATTGCTCAACCTATCACTAATATACAGAGAAAAAGAAAGGTATTTAAGTGGATGGATCAGTGTGAAGAAGCATTTTGAAATCTGAATGAGAGGTTAAAAACTGCACCAATTATCCAATTACTTGATCCTTCCAAGAAATTTATATTATGCACTGATGTATCTATTGAGGGATTAGGAGTTCTTACTCAAGAAGACACAATCATTACCTTCGAATCGTGAAAACCTAAGATATGATCTAAAGCTGGTGGTTGTTGTGCATGCTCTAAATATTTGGAGGTATTATTTGCTGAAAAAACTTTTTGAACTCAAAATAGACCATCAAAGTTTAAAGTATATTTTTACTCAACCCTATTTGAATTCCAAATAACATCAGTGGATGGAGTTTCTAGCGAAGTATGAATTCAACATCAAATATATCAAGGGTAAGAAGAACAAGATTACAAATGCCTTGAGTAGGAGAGGGTATATCACAGTGATGACACAATATCATTATGATTTTCTAGATCAGACTAAGGAATTATAATAGAATGATGAATTTTGTAGGAAATATCAAGATATAATTGAGAAAGAATTTGAAAGGGGCACAGGTTTTGTACATAGAGATGATTTGTTGTACTTCAAAAATAGATTAGTTGTTCCAAATTTAGGTGGATTAAGAGAAACTATTCTTAAGGAGGCACATAATACTCATTATAGGCACCCAAGTGGGATGAAAATGTACAAGAATATAAGAAAGACTTATTATTATCCATGAATGAAAATAGATATTAATTATTTTATGTATATATTTTTGGAGTGTCAAAAAATTAAAGTAGAACATTTGTATTCACCAGAGCATTTGTACCCACACGATATTCCATCATATAAATTATAGGTTGTTTCAATGGATCTTGTGGTTGGATTACATAAGACTAGAAAAAGGCATGATGTAATATTAGTTGTAGTGGATAACTTAATCAAGGTTGCATATTTTATACCTAGAAATATGCAATACGATGCACCTGCCATAGCAAGTCAGTTTTCCAAGGAGATAATGCGACTGCATAGGTTTCCAAAAGTTATAATATTAAACATGGATTCTTATTTTACTTCAAAATTTTGGTAAGCTTTGCATCAAGTTTTGGTTACCAAACTTAATATTAGTTCTTATTATCACCCTAACATAGATATACAAATTGAGAGGGTGAATCAGGTCCTAGAAGATATGTTGATAATATATTGTATGGACCAACACACTAAATAAGAATATTATCTATATCTAGTTGAATTTTATTACAATAATAACTATCATGCTTCACTAGGTATGATCCCATTTGAATACTTGTATGGGAGAAGGTGTAGGACTCCTTTGTCTTGGTACAATCTAGAGGATCAAGTAGTGATCGAGCCAAAAATTATGAAAGAAATGGAGGAGCAATTAAAAATAATTCATCAAAAGCTTAAGGAGACCACATATCATCAAAAGAGCAATGCATACCTCAAAAGAACACCCAAGAAATTCTTTGTGGATGAAAAAGTGTTCTTAAGGGTGAAACCTACAAAGAGTTCAATTAAATCCTCCAAACTTGACCCTAGATTTGTGGGTCCATTTGAAATTACATGTAAAATAAGTCTTGTAGCCTACAAAATTGCTCTACCACCAATTTTATCAAAAATCCATGATGTCTTCCATGCATTCCTCCTTAGAAAGTACATCGATGACCCTACTCACATTTGGGATGTTTCCAATTTGCAAATGTCATACCCACTTAAAATTGAATTTTGTCTAGTCAAAATACTTGGTTTTAGGACCGAGAGCTTGAGGAGAAGATATATTGATCAATGCTGGGTCTAGTGGGACCTATACTCAGATATAAATACCACATGGGAGAATGTGGCTAATATGAATAAATAATTTTCTTTCTTGTTTGAGTAAACTTGAACAATTTAAAATTATTATGTGGATATATGGATGTATATATAAATATGTGTGGATGTATATCTAAACCACTATATAGAGTTGCTTTGAGAATATATTTTGGTTGATGTATGGATCTATGGTTGAATACAAATATGAAACATTATGTATAGATGATTATATGAATAAATTTGAATTATACATGATTTGTGCATGGACATATATACTGATGCATATGTGATTGAATATATATGTTTTGACTTATTTTATACATGCATTAAAACACAACGACTGTGTTTATTTCTAGTGGAAGAGGATGTAACAATCCTCCTCATATGACTATTGATTTAGATGAGTTGATGAATTATAGTTACCTTTTATTCCTAGAATGTGGTACTATTCGTGGTTGTTGTGCATGCAGGGCCAAGTACATATCTTCAACGAAAAGAAGAAGGTTGATAGGAAAAAGGTAAGTGGAAAATGATGATCAGTCTATGAGTACATTGAAGCTCACCTAAGCTGCATATCATATAGGGCATCATGAGTGGTTTACATTGTGTGAGTGCTTTGTTTTGAAGTATGTTTGTTGTTTGTCAAAGATATTATTAATATTTTTAAAGGTAATGAAATTGTTAAGACATAGGAGCCAACTTCTTGTGGTAAATGAAGGCTTCAAGATGCCAGCAAGAAGGAAAATTGGAGGTATAAATTAGTGTGGTGAATTATAAAATTGTTTAATGCTTGTTTTGAAGTTTGCAAAAAATAAGAATTGATAAATTATAATTATAATAAAAGAAGTGTAAACTAAAAAATAAAAATAAAAATAATTATTCTGCTTATAATTATGGTTGAATGGCTTAATGGGATGATGATGGGTTAACCGAGCTAGAACTGTGTCTAAAGTGTCATGATTGAAATGAAACCTCCTCCATACTCCTTGAGCGAAAATAAAGGAAGTGAAGGAGAAGGGGATCATTATTATTATTTTTTATTTTATATCTTTTGGCTGTGCATGAATAAAAGGGGAATGTGCTCGCTTTTTTATGGATGGGTGGAAAAGGTCAAAATTTTTGAAGTTTGCTTGGGAATCAGGGAACTTAGAAGTTTAGGAAGGAAAGGAGAAGGGAACTACTGTGTTTTTCCTTAAAAACCATTCTAGTAGCCAGTAATATACTAGTAGCTAATAGATATTTGTTAGACATCGGAACACCAAGTCAAAATATTTCTAATTTCATGGTTTCCTATAAGATGTATTGAATATTTGAATAATTATTTTCTCTACATCTAGTATGCTTAACATGAATGCATTATATTTTTACTTGTTGATTGAGCTATTTATAAAAATTGTGATGATTGGATGAGATGCATATTACCACAATTGGTCTTACTGTTTTGAGTTATTTATGTTCATCTATGTTAAAGAAAGATAGTCTAAGACTTTTTAAACAATTATTTCCTTAGTTATTAGGATAGCTCTGTGACGCATGCAGTTTTATTTGTGAGGTTGTGATTAAAAAATAGAATAAATAAATTTATATTTATTTTTTTATGTATGTGAGTGCTCTTGAAGAAATGTTGATTAATTCGCAAGTTGAAAATGATAAATGGTATATTTTTATCTAAGTGAATAAATCTCTTGTGCAAATATATTCTTTCTTTATTATATAACTTAGATGTTGGATGGATTTGTTTATATGGGATGGTCTATTGCAAATGCTAAATTATTGAAAATGCATGAGAAGGTGCATATCCATAATAGTTGCATAATGGACCACTTTTTATCCCTTTTTTGACAAATATTTGAGATGTTTTTGTGACTTGCTCTATTCAGCATCAACATTATGCAGTCAAGACATTCCAGATTATAGAGTTCTCTATTACTAGATTAGGAAAATTGAACCAATTAAGACCATATATTAGTGAAAATATGACCTTGGTGAAAGAATTGGGTTTCAATTGTATAAATTGTATATTTGTTATGTGACTTTAAAATAGAAATAGTTGTTAATGTTCATTATTTAAAGGGTGAAACTGAGTGAGAGATTTATTTTAAACCTTACAAATTTTAAATTTGCAATGATTTCTTGGGTTTACTAAAGGATTGCTATAACAGTTCACTTGGAAAACCCATTAATGAATGACAAGATTATTCTCCAAATGTATCATTTTTTAGGTTTTAAGTTTTAGTTCACTGAGTATTGAATAGTCCTTACTCATTGTTTTATAGAAAACATTTATCTTCAATGGTAACAAATCTTGAGATTCAATGATAAGTATTTGGAGAGAAACGTTTTCATAAAATTGTTCACTTTAACTTTCTAGTCCAACAACATGAAAGTTAAAAATGTTGTAATAGTTTATAAAATAAGGATAATATAAAATTAGAACATAGTCTTTTATGTCCTAGATAGAGTATTTAAAAGTGTATTAAAGGTTAAGTTGGTTTTTAAAAAACTCAGGTAGGAGATCTGAATTTTATGTTTAACTCAAAAGCATATAAACCATATTTATTTTTGCGTACTCAGTTATTGAGAGATAAAGCCAAGATATTTATTTTACCAATTTTTAAACTGGGATGGGTAATATGAGTTACATAACTTTGTTACCGCACAACATAAGAAGAGAAAAAGAAGAAAGGATAGGTCACATAATTTGTGGTTTAAAGTTAAAGTGTTTCTATAGGCAGAATACATAGTTTTTCATCACCTACAAGAGAGGTTGTTGATTTAGTCAAAATAACAAAAGACTTTAATACCATATATACCTTTATGGAGATAAAAATATAAATGTAGCTTTTATTTGAATTATCTAAGATTTTAGTAAGGATAAAAAGTAATATAATTGAAAACATAATTTTTGTCTAGTATACCCAAGTAACAAAACTTGTTGGAATAACATAAGTTGAAATTAAAACTTTGAATGGTAAAATTTGAATAATCTAAAACCCTAATGAACCATAAGTTGTATATTCTAATTTATTTCATGATAGAAACCTTTAGGGATGATTGAAATGTAGTGGACTGTAGTGAAGTATAATTTTCAAATTGTGGTAGTCAAATTTAATATTAAAACAAGAGTTTTGTTCTTTTTTGGAAAATTAGAAGAAAAAGACCTTAATTTTGAAGAATAATCTCCTAGGTATTAAATGTGTTATGAAGGGTATTTCCTCATAGCATGTAAATTGGATGCATGTCAATGCTCAAATTAAACTATATTTCTTTATACTAGGCACCTAAAATATCAATATATGAGTTACTTTAATTATTATATTTTGGAGGAACCTTTTAACCTAATTACATAGTAGGAAAATAGTAAACCCAAGAAGACCATAATAGAATTATAAAATATAAGTTTTTTAAAAAATAAAAGTGAGTCTTAATCATGATATAAGTGATTAAACTAAAGAACCCAATCATATGTTTACGTGTTGGTAACCTCAATGACTCGTGAACAACTATTTTCTAATGGAATAGGTCGAAATAAAGTGACCTTGTCAGAACTAGTAATGAAGGGTGGTATGGGGCGTTTCCTCTAGGTTATTGCCTATAAATATAGTGGTAGGACCTTGTCCTAATTATGACTAGAGAAGGACTAATATGACCAAGATACTGGTTCAAACCATGATTACTGGTATGGGATAATCAATCATGAGTCAATAATAGATAATTGTACCAATATTAGAGTTAGGGTAGTGACATGACCCTAGTTGACCCCATGTGAGTGGCTAATTAGTTAAGAACTAGGCATATGTATGTTAACCCCTTGCATAACAAATGTATCACAAGACGATAAAGATAGATTGAGGTTCATCATGCTAAGGGATGGGGACAGTATGTGTCCACCCTCTAGGTGTTACGAGCCCTAGAGGATAACCCCAATTGTGGATCTACACTCATACAAAAATAAGAGGAAGAAAAATAAGAAATTTGGATCCATAAAATGGTACCTCTTATAGGACGACCAATCTTGTCCTCTTGGGAGACTATCTACAACAATCCTAATTCCCAAAAGTGGTATGATATACCTTGTACTAAATTTAACTTTACATTGGGTGAACCTTAACATAGTGAACTTGAAAAATTGTCCATAGAGAAACTATGTTGATAATTAAAAAGATAAATCCTAAGCACATGATCTAGTATGAATTGTACAACTAGGTGAGTAGACTTGGGTTGTTACATTTGATATATGAAGAATTTGATTATTAGAGTAATTGATCCTTCAAGAGTATTACAATTTTTTTCCAATATATTAGGCTTTCTAATTAAATAACTTTTAAAGAATTATGTGATGTGAACTACTTATAACATTTATTGTACACATTTTTATAAAAAAATAAATTAATAGCAATTATATTTTTCAAAATTTTAATAATGTCTAGTATTACATATACCAAGTGATACTTGGTGGCTCTCTACCTTATGTTTTATGTGTCTATTATAGATGCTATGGGAATATATATATTAAAAAATTTTAAATTCTATAATCAAATTAAACCTATCCAAAATTCAAATTTGACTTAAAGCTTTTAAAAGTTGCAATTGTATTTTTTTCCCTTTAATAATCAACAATATAAATATAAAAAAAGCATGATAGGAGTTTATTAGGTTATTAGGTAATAATTGTAATTACTAATAGTAATTATATATGTTGTTTGATCGATTTAAAATTAATAATATTTGTTCATTAATTAGATTATTTCTACACTATTTTTAAAAAGTTATTATTCTCTCTTCAAATAAACCAAAGAAGTAATTGTGAAATTTTCATAACAATTCCAAAATTTAATAAGATAAAAGAAAATCTAATTCTATGTTGTCTATTGATATGTAGTATTTAAGGTTAACATTTAAAATTTAATAATTATCCAATTTTAATGTTTATCATGTGTGTCTATATATATATATATATATATATATGAAATATGTAAAGATATGTAAATATATATTTAAGATGTATCTTGACATTGTTGATTAGGTTGTTAATAAATATATCTAAGTTTTACTAAAAAATATAATACTAAAGAAAATTTGTGTTAAGAATCAATAAATTAGTACATAATCCATAGATTTGTTTCTTAAAAACAATTATGATGTCATTCAATATAGTGCAAAAAAATTTACATATAATTTGTACATGCACTTTCTATTATGAGTATATTTGAGAGGTGTTTAGTAGTGATAAAACCTAATTTTACTTAAACATTAATTGTATTTATTTGGTAACTACAAAATTACAAATATCTTAAATAATAGTAATATAAATCATCTTTACATAAGTTTCTACACATGAAAACACATGACTATGAATTGTAATATAAATTAACTTCCTAGGATGGGATGACTAGCTTGAAACATATCTCAACATCTCTTAGCACCAACCTCTTGCCACGTTTCAAAATTTTGAAACAATGCAAATTATTTCATTTAAACTTTAGTCAATGTTAAGGTACCATCAATATGGTGTCAAAATACACCTAGATTCATCTTTAACCATGGATCCACCAATAGGATGCTAACAATAAATTGTGATTAACCAAAAAATTATTCTTGTAATCATTGGAAGATGAACCATTTGGTCTCCTATAATATCTCTTAATATCTTATCTACATATAAACATATGTTCATATCTTTCGTAACAACCCAAGCCTACTCACCTGGTTGTACCACTTAATTTAATCTGCCAATTTTAGAAGGTAAATTGTTTTCCTAGTTTAACTAATTAAATACGACCTAAGAAAATTTTTTGTGGTAAATGCTTTGATCACCCAATATTTAATCAATGCAAGGTATAGTATTCCACTTTTAAGAATAAGGACCACTTTAGATGGTCTCCCAAGTGGATGAGATTTGAAAAATCTTGTAGAAGGTTCTAGTTTTGTGGGTCTATCTTCTCATTTCTCATTCTCTTATTTTGGCATGAGTGTAGATCAATGATTGGGGTTATCCTATAGGGCCCATAACACCTAGAGGATGTACACATACCCTCACCATCCCTTAACCTATGGAATGCTTGAGTTTATTTATGCTTGTTTATTCTTTGTAATATATAATAACATGCAATGGGTTAGCGTATATACCTAGTGCTTAGTTGTTGATCCACTTTTTTGGGATCAACTAGGGGCATGCCATTCCTCTAGCTCTAGATTTGGTCTCACTTGCCATGTTTTGAATAATGATAAGTTATCCCATACCAACTATCACATAATGGTCTAGCTCTTTTTATCATGTTATATTATTCTATTCATAAAATATATATGTAGCCATCACTGTACTACTCACACAATGACTTAAATGTGATATCCCATACCACCCCTCATTACTAGTTCTAACAAGGTAACTTGTTTCGACATATTATATTAGAAAATGGTCGTTCTCAAATCATAGTGATCATCCTTCTCACCATCACCAGTATTGGGTTCTTGTAATTGTTTGTTCAACCCAAGGGTAGAATTAAGGTTTCTTGAGAAGGATTCATCTTAACTCAATTTCATCTATCCTCCACAATTCTAAAAAAAAACTTCCGTTTAATTATTTATTCTTCCATTGTCTCAAAGAAAAATAAAAGACAAGTCATAAAATAATAATAAAGACGTATAATTGAATAAAATCTAATTCTTTTCGCTCAATAAAGTAACATCATCCCCACATTTACTTAACAAAATCATATATACAAGACATCCAAAATAATTTTAATATTATTTCTTTTACAAATGAAAAATAAATACAAAATAAACACTAAGCTTGTTTAACCCTAATCCAAATATAATTTCTTCTTCTTCTTTTTCATCTATATATTTAGATATAGAGGCTTAATTGATAATGCATAGTTCATGAAATAATACATTTTCACTACAGAATATTATTTATCTTAAAAGAAAAATAGCATATTGTATAATTCTCATAATTTATAAGATAAAGCATATAACTTCTATACAACAATTGAATAAATTATCCCTACTATAATTCAACTTCATGAAATAAATTTATGTTAAACCTTTCTAAATAAATCTAGAAAGTTTTAACTTTCTAAACCATTCATCCAATGCTTGACTTACTAGAACTTAAGGGTTCTTCTAGGTAGAAGATATTTCTTTCCTTAATGACTAGATTATATTTCAACTAGAGTTATCACTTAAATAAGTGAAAAACCATCGATATAATTTTATCTTAACTTCAAGAAGATAACCTTAATATTGACAACACTATCTTACATGATACCTAAGGTTATTCTTCAATCTCAAGGTTATTTCCACTACATTCTAATCGTTAATACAAGTCACCACTTTCCTTATAGTATCAATTTTTAGATATACATAATATATCTCAGCCTATGGATACGTCTCAAGCTTTCAAAAATTATAACTTTTTTTTTATTAATTTTATTCGACCGATGTTTCTTTCGCTTGAAACTTTTGGTCGCTCCAGCCAAGCAAAGATAATAATAATTATTTTAAAAAGTAATGGATGGAAAATAGAAACAAAGATCTCTAACTTCCATATCAGGAGAAGATTTTAATTAAATTTAAAAGGCCAATTTTTCTAAGGTAATTTTAGTGAACATGGTGATTTTTGATGAAAGGTATTTTTAACTAAGTCTCGATCCTTTCTCCATATTAATTGATTTGCTAATAGCCAAACATATATACATCTGCTTAAGATTTTGGTATGCCTTCAAATTTTCAAAAAGGAAATCAAACAAAGTATAAGTACATGTCTAGTTTTTGGGTGTGTGTTCGAAGATTCTAAAAAGACAAAATTCAGAGTTCATTTACTAATAAATGTTTTAATAAAAAAAACTTATCTTACTGCCTAAGACTATATACTATTTGGTTTTAAAAGGATCTAATTAATAATTAGAATTTGTGTGTATGTGCCTAAACAAGAACATGATCTCATTCTTCCTTTGTTGTGTGACTACTGAAGACAAATAAAACTAGGGTATCCTAGTGATACTAAGCAATCTTTCCCTTATTAACAGATGCTCCCAACAAAAATAATGTTCTCTTGTTCATATTACGCATTCCAAAAAAACATTAAATAAAAGGTAATTTCATCAGTTATGAATGTTTAAATTCTAAGTTATACACAACAAAATTTGAAGGTTTAAACATCATCTTAATTTCTCTTTTATAAAACAACAATGGTTTCTTTGATATACTACCAAAAGTATTACAATACATTTTACCAGCATTGCTATCTAAGTAATTATATTTCAAAGCTCAGTATGTTCATAGTGTATAAGGCAACTAAAATTTATTTAAATGAATATCACATGATCCATACTAGAAACTAAATATTTAGAATTTAGATACAATAGTACGATCCATATTTACTAGCTAGCATATACAATTTTAATTTCCTAACTTGGACATAAGTTATCCTCCAAATTGCATTTCATCAGTAGTATAGTGCTGAAAACTGAATCTTTAAAGAGTAATATTAACATATCCTCAACATATCTTCCATAAACTGTGTGGGTATGTCATTCAACCAAATCAGGGTGCTTTTATTTTATCCAACGCATAGGGAGTAATGAGGAGAGTGGCAGGAGAGCAGATAGCCCATGCAAACTACCATGCAACTACATGATTATTTTTTCTATATGATCATAGGCAGCACTAAGCAACATGTTCTTCTAACATTCTCTTTAGATCAAGTTCACAGAAGCACAACATAATTAATTCATAACAAATACAATACAAAATAATAGTGTATTATAAAACTAAAAGTCTAGTGGATTTTCAAAGGATTATTTTCCTAGAATGAAATAGTTAGTTTTATTTAGCTCTTATTCCACACATCAAGAAACTACAGTTGGCTACCAATAACATATCCTCTAATAGGTTCATAGAAGCAATACATATATTATCTATCATAAAACGATGTAGGGATTCTTCAGCCAAAAAAACTAAACATGATTTTGTGAATGCATGGTTTTCATACATTTTAAATGAATGACATGCAATGCATTAGAAACAATTTTTAGATATCCCACTAAGGGATTTACTTCAAGAACGAATATTCACGTAGAAAACTTCATACCAATTTAAAAATAAAATTTAGTTAAATATAAAACATTATAGCCAATAGAAGAGCAAAATTTACTCAATCATTTTACAACAAATAAAATGTTTGTAACAAATAGTTTTAGTTCTTTTAAAAATATTTGAACTTGGCAAGACTAACCTGAGAGTGTTCAAGCTTGATAACTCAAGTTCTTTATTTTCCTTATTTTTCAAAATATAAAAAAAAGCTGATAAGATAATTACCCATTTTACCCCCATGCAAGATATGAAGTAGCCCCAAAACCAATTAACTTAATTTTCTTTTTTTTTTTGTTTTCCCCATTCAGGGAATTACACTTTTTGTGAATCTACATGCAACCACTTCGAAACATAATTCAATTGGACATCCAGTCCTCCCATTAGTAGCAAGATGCTTATTATTATTATTATATATTAATTATTTATTTAAACCTATCTTATTTTTTCAAACTTAGTAGCAGACACACAAATAATATTTAATTCATCGAATATTTTAATAAAGAATGGTTCCTATGCTTAAGGCACTTTCATTACCAACAAAATATATATGTATGCATCTTTTTGGTCGAACAATAAGCAGATATTCAAAATATGGCACACAAAATAATGCAAGTTCTTCATGATGCCCTAAATTATATAAAATTACATGAGATTCCATTTACTCACGGGCCATATTATTATTCACAACACCATCATATCCCACTTTACCTTTTTACAGTTAACTTTTATCTGCTCGTCGAAGGAGTGTACCTAGTCCTGCAAGCACAATAGCCATTAGCAGTACCACATTATAGGAATAGAAAGTGAGTATAGTTCATCAATTCATCTATAAATAATAGTTGTGCTATGAGTGTTTTTACATCCTCCTCCACTAGAAATAAATAGTCCTTGTGTTTTAATGTATGTTCATACAATCCAATATATATATATATATATATATATATTCATTCAAGAATCCATCAGTATACATATCAATTCATAAATCCATACAATATTAAAATATATCCATGTAAGCAACTACACACAATGTTTCATATACATACATTCATACATTTTTTTTTTCTTGAGAAAAAATGGAAATCTAATCTTCTTTTTCAATAACTAAGAAAATTGTTTCATTGGATCCTACTTCGATCCACAAATATGATCATCAAAATCTAGATAAATAAAAAATCTTATTATCTTCATATTGAAAATATCTCAAACACAAAATCTATATTGAACATATCTCAAACTCAAAAGGTTGATAATTATGCTTCTAAGTAGATATGTGTAAAGAAGATCATGGTTTTTAAACAAGGTCAATTAATAGACCACACAATCGGTTATGTTTTTGTTTTCAAGGATTCAAAAAATTATAATCAAGTTTGATATCACCATTAAGAAGACTTTATCTCTCATAGAGAAATCCTCGATGGGCTGTTTAGGTTTGCATAGCTCTTTTGATGATTCTAAGGCTTCTTTTAAAATTTTGATGTATTTTTTCTAGTTGTTCCTCTATCTCCTTATAGTATCCATTAAAATCACTATTTTATCCTTTGGATTATCCCAAGAAAAAGGAATATTATATTGTTTCTTCTTTAGGATTTTCAAATAAAGCCATTTTCAAAAAAGTATGATGGCTATTATTACAAGAAAAATGGAATAGTCTCCCCATTCTATAGTATGTTCTCTTTAAAATTTTGAATTTCCACCTTTACGAAAGATTTACCTTTTTTCAAATAATTCCCACGGTGATTTACTAAAGTGCATTGTTTCCTAAGAAATCTGGTTCGGCTATTCTAAGATATTCTTCCATATTCATGATAGTATCTGATCAAATTCTCTTTTGGTTATTTTGGTTTTATGCATGATGATTTATATCTTCAAAATGTTGGATCAACCCTACTTGATTGACCATGTACCTAACTCTAAGGTAAATCTGATATCTCTATCATAAATGATGAAATAATGCAACCAAATATGTGTATCCATCCTATATATTTTCATACACAAATTTGTTTTACCACCATCTAAATTTGGTAGACCCACAATAATTCCATAGGAAATATCTTACCACTTTTAGTGGATGGTATGTGGGTACAATATTTTGGATTGATATAAATGTTCAGTCTATACCTTCGGTCGATTTCTAATACCTAGTCATAAATTATTAATAACCTCTTTCATTTATGGCTAATAAAATAGTTTTCCCTAAAATAATTCACATGTTAGCCTTACTCTAGAGTGTTCATTTCATATTAATATCCTTTTAATCCTAAAAATATTATCTCTATCCTTGTTAGGTTCTTGCTTAACCTATGCTTGAACTTTCCATGGTAGTTATCCCACTCTTGATGCCCTTTGACTTGATCAAGTAGATTTTAATGATATTGAAACATAGTGGCTATGTGCCTTCTTCTACTCAAGGCATCCACTATCTTACTTTCTTTTTCCTTCATAAATTTAATGTAAAAACCATATTCTCCACTAGAAATTTAATTCATCAACATTATTACATTTAGTAAAGATGTAACTTAGACCTTGGTGATCAATCCTTAGTTAAAATATCATTTTAAGAAATCAAAAATTTGAAGTGTAAGCACAATAGCTACTAATTCTAGGTTATGTATAGCATAACTTTCCTTATTTTTTTAAAGTTTTTGTGACTCCTAGGTGATGATTGTTCTTGACATGTATTGGATTCCCTTATAAACCCTCAATAGAAGCATCAATATAATCCAAAAAAAAATCTTTAAGGGTTTGGTAAAGTCATTAGTTTCTTATTTAATATATTGAAGTTTTCTTCACATTGGTTTATCCATTTGAATACCTTATTCATTTGTCAACATATATTACTCTATTTATTTTAATTGCATTTTAACCTACACGGTAGACAATGAATGTGGTCTAAAGAAGTTGTGATTACAATGGGCCCTAGTTTGTTGATTGAATTCATCAGTAAATTCTAAACATTTTCTTTAAAATTAAAGATAGTTCTATGGATTTTAGCCCAAATGCAAGGAAACTTTATATAAAAGTACCTATTTCTATTTCCTTGAGGTAAGGTAGTGTAGGATCATATATACACTTGATTTTTAATACCTAGTCATAAATTATTAATAACCTCTTTCATTTATGGCTAATAAAATAGTTTTCCCTAAAATAATTCACATGTTAGCCTTACTCTAGAGTGTTCATTTCATATTAATATCCTTTTAATCCTAAAAATATTATCTCTATCCTTGTTAGGTTCTTGCTTAACCTATGCTTGAAATTTCCATGGTAGTTATCCCACTCTTGATGCCCTTTGACTTGATCAAGTAGATTTTAATGATATTGAAACATAGTGGCTATGTGCCTTCTTCTACTCAAGGCATCCACTATCTTACTTTCTTTGTCCTTCATAAATTTAATGTAAAAACCATATTCTCCACTAGGAATTTAATTCATCAACATTATTACATTTAGTAAAGATGTAACTTAGACCTTGGTGATCAATCCTTAGTTAAAATATCATTTTAAGAAATCAAAAATTTGAAGTGTAAGCACAATAGCTACTAATTCTAGGTTATGTATAGCATAACTTTCCTTATTCTTTTAAAGTTTTTGTGACTCCTAGGTGATGATTGTTCTTGACCTGTATTGGATTCCCTTATAAACCCTCAATAGAAGCATCAATATAAACCAAAAAAAAATCTTTAAGGGTTTGGTAAAGTCATTAGTTTCTTATTTAATATATTGAAGTTTTCTTCACATTGGTTTATCCATTTGAATACCTTATTCATTTGTCAACATATATTACTCTATTTATTTTAATTGCATTTTAACCTACATGGTAGACAATGAATGTGGTCTAAAAGAGTTGTGATTACAATGGGCCCTAATTTGTTGATTGAATTCATCAGTAAATTCTAAACATTTTCTTCAAAGTTAAAGATAGTTCTATGGATTTTAGCCCACATGCAAGGAAACTATATATACAAGTACCTATTTCTATTTCCTTGAGGTAAGGTATTGTAGGATCATATATACACTTGATTTTTAATTAGGTTTAGCCTGTATTGTGTTTTTCACAATTTACCCAAAAATATATGTCTTTGCATGTATCCCTAATAAAATTATTAATTACAAATTTAACTCTTTAAGTTGAGAAAATAGCTCTTTTGTTCCTAGTTTGAAGTTCCAGATGTTGCACATCTCTCTTGGAGTAGTTCTTTAGGTGCTTACTTTAAATTGAATTTTTTAGGGCATTTATTAGCCAAGTGTGGCTCTCCACTATGTAGCAACCCATATTTGGTGCTAATGAATTTTATTTATTACTTACAAGCTCTATATCACTCTTATATTTCCATTGCATATCCATATTCTTTGTTTATATGCATATTATTTAATTTTATTCTCTAATTTATTTTTTTGTCTTATTAGTTCACTACTTGAACCTTGGTTTTATCATTCGTCATTCCATGTTTCCTTTGCTTCTAAATTATTGTTCAACAAGAAGTTCTATCATCTGTTGTTGATATTCCATCATCTCCATTAATAATTTTACTATGGATGTGGATTTTTCCAACTTTCCTTGAAACAATTTGATTGTAGTTGCAAGGTCCTCCATATCCCTCTAACCATAAAAAAAGCTATGTTATTTTTTTTTGTTTAGGTTTGTGATACTTACAAAATATGACACTTAGAATCATACAACCTAAGGATATTATAACCTAGGGCTCTAGTATCACGTGTATCAACCCAAGATTGCTCACTTGGTTGTACCACTTAATTTAATCTACCAATTTCACAAGGTAAAATGTTTTCTTGATTTAACTAACTAGATGTGACCTAAGAAAATTTTTGGTGGTAAATGGTTTGATGATCACCCAATATTTAATTAGTGCAAGGTATAGTATACCACTTTTGGGAATTAGGGTCACTGTAGATAATCTCCCAAGTGGACAAGATTAGCCAAATATTGTAAAAGATACCATTTTTGTAGGTCTATCTTTTCATTTCTCATCCTCTTGTTTCGGTATAAGTGTAGATCCATGACTGAGGTTATCCTCTACGTTCCATAACACCTAGAGGGTGGACACATACTCTCTCTATCCCTTAGCATGTGGAAAACTTGAGTTTATTTATACTCATATGTTCTTTGTAATATATAATAACATGCAAGGGGTTAGCGTATATACCTACTGCCTATTTGATGATCCACTTCATTGGGGTCAACTAGGGCTATGTCATTCCTCTAGCTTTAGACCTAGTCTCACTTGCGATGTTGTAAATAATGACAAATTATCACATACCAACTATCACGAAATGGTCTAACTATTTTTATCATGCTATATTATTTTGTTCACAAAATGTACAAGTTTCCATCATTGTACTACTTGTAGAATTACCTAGAGGTGACGTCCCATACTTCCCCTTATTACTAATTCTAAAAACATCACTTTTTTTGACCTATTCTATCAAAAAATGGTCATTCCTGAATCATAGTGATCGTCCTTCTCACCATCAACAATATTGAGTGTTTGTAATTGTTTGTTCAACCTAAGGGTAGAATTAAGGTTTCTTGAGAAGGATTCATATTAACTCAATTCCATTGAATTCCATCTATCCTCCATAATTCTTAAAAAAACAAAAATTTCCCTTTAATTATTTTTGTCATTGTATCAAAGAAAAATTAAAGACAAGTCCTCATATAATAATATTAAAGAGGTATAATTGAATAAAATTTAATTCTTTTAACTTAATAAAGTAATATTATTCCCACATTTAATTAACAAAATCATATATACAAGACATCCAAACTAGTTTAATATTTTTTATTTTACAAATGAAAAAAATTTAAAACAAACATCGAGCTTGTTTAACCCTAATCCAAATATAATTTCTTCTTCTTTTTTTCATCTATATATTTAGATATACATGCTAAATTGATAATGCATAGTTTATAAAATCATGCCTTTTCACTAAAGAATACTCTTTATCTCAAAGGAAGGATAACATGTCGTATACTTCTCATAATTTATAAGATAAAGCATATAAATTCTATACAACAATTGAATAAAGTATCCCTAATATAATTTAATTTCACGAAATCAATCTATGTTAAACTTTTCTAAATAAAGCTAAAATATTTTAACTTTCTTAGCTATTCATCTAATGCTTGACATACTATAATTTAATGGTTCTACTAGATAGAAGAGATTTATTTTCTTAATGATTAGATTATATTTCAACTAGAGTTATCACTTGAATAAGTGAAAAACCATAGGTATCATTTTATCTTAACCTCAAAAAGGTAACCTTAATATTGAAAACACTATCTTACATGATATTTAAGGTTATTTTTAAATCTCGAGGTTATTTCCACTACATTATAATTGTTAATACAATGCATCACTTTCCATATAGTCTCTATTTTTTAGACATACATAATATAGCTCAACCGATGGATACATCTCAAGCTTTCAAACATTATATCTTTTTCTTTTTATTAATTTTCTTTGACCAATGTTTCTTTCCCTTAAAACTTTTGTTGCTCTAGCAAACCAAAGATAATAATAATTATTTAAAAAATAATAATTTATTATGATATGGATGGAAATAGTGACAAAGATCTCCAAATTCCATATTGGGTATATATTTTAATTAAATTTAAAAGACCAATTTTTCTAAGGTAATTTTTGCGAACATGGTGATTTGCAATGAAAGGTGTTTGTAACTAAGAATCAATCCTTTCTCCACATTAATTGATTCACTACTAGCCAATCATATATACTTTCACTTAAGATTTTTGTATGCCTTAACCTTTTTAAAAAGGAAAAAAAATATAGTATATGTACATGTCTAGTTTTTGGGTGTGTTTCTGAAGACTCTAGAAAGAAAAAAATTAGAGTTCAATTACTAATAAGTGTTTCAATAAAAATATAAATTATTTTTCTGCTCAAGACTATATACTATTTGGTTATAAAAGGATTTCATTAATAATTAGAAATGGTGTCTCCTATTAGAAAGGTAAAAGTTTATATCTGCACTTAAACAAGAACATGGTCTCATTCTTCCTTCATTGTGTGACTATTGAAGAAAAATAAAACTAGGGTATTCCAATTATACTAAGAAATGTTTCCCTTATTAATGGATGCTCCCAACAACAACATGTTCTCTCGTTCACACTACTCATTCCAAAAAAACATTAAATCAAAGGTAATTTCGTCAGTTTTTTTTTTTTTTTTTTTACATGGTTGAATTGATAGCCTCCATGATGATCTGAGTACATTGCCCATATTTTATAGATATCATAGTATTATGTGTTGTCCACCCCGAAATATACCACATAGTACTCATGTTGTCTACCCCTATAACCACCATGCCATAATTATTTTAAACCTTTTATGTTGTTGAAAGCACCAAGACATGGACAACTAAATTTTATTTAAATTAATTTCACAAGCTCTATACTAGAAACCAAATATTTGAAATTTAGATACAATAATATGCTCCAAATTTTGCTAGCTGGCATATAAAAATTTATTTTTCTAACTTGGACATAAGTTATCATCCACATTGCATTTCACCAACATTAAAGTACTAAAAATTGAATCTTCTAATAGTAATGTTAACATTTCATTAGCATATCCTCCATTAGCTATGTGGGTGTAGACACCAAAATAGCACCAATCCGATTATGTGACAACAAGCGCTGATCGCATTGACACACACAGCCCTTAGGGCAGCCCCCGGAGGTTAAATAGTGGTCCTAACCACTCCCAAAAGCAGTTTGGAAGGTCAAAGGTCAATTTGGAACCTTTTTGGCACCTTACTCCCTACTCATCCCACCTTGGGATGAATACAAACTAGTGTTCGTTACACCCAGGGATGATTATCAGCATTCGCTCTAGGGTGAGGTGAATAGAAGGTTTGACTGGCAAAGAAAGTCAAACCTCGACAGGTCCACCAGTTAACTGTAGCTTCAGGCCATGCAATTGCGAGGAACGACTTCAAATAAAGGAGAAAGACTCCAGTCATGCATGTATTGTATTTTTGGAAGCCAAATGCAAGGAGATTCTAAATAAGGGAATAATATTTTTCCCAAAATAGGACATGCAACTCTAGTGATGCCCTCGCATGCGCATTCAAATAGAGAGACCCTAGGTCTATAAATTGGTGAGTTTTCTCAACAAAAATATGGAGAGAGAGGTAGAATTTTGAGCAATGAAGTGCTGCCATTTTACATCCACACACATACCCTTTTAATTTGTACCTTTCACATCCTTGAGCTCTTTTCAAAGGGAGGTCATAGCGTGGTTATTGGAAGCACAAATCTGAGCCCAAACCCGAACATTTGGCCACAATATTCCATAATATTTTCCAAAAACACCCCATAAGCGGTTTTGGACCCATCCCAAGTGTATTGGTGCTGAAATAGAGTCCCAAACGATGGGCGTCCTGCCCCCGGGTGCCCCCCAAACTGTCGCAGTTCTAAACGCCCCGCCCCAAAGCGAATATAAATCTATGGTAGATTTCTTTGATTTTTATTTTGCATATGATTCTAGGTCATTTAAATAGGCTGTAGTTTAAATTTCACTTCATTATGACAAGTTTTGATTATACTTTTATATTTCCCACCTTCACTAACATGCAGATAGTACCATCAGATTCTGGGTGATATAGGCCAAATTGGAGAAATATGACCATCTAGGTCATCCCAAAATACCCCAAACTAGCTAACCCCAAATTTTAAAGTCATTTGGAGATTTATGGATAGGACATTGAAGAGGGTGTTTTCTAACAATTTGTTGCAGGTTTATTCATCCCGCCCCAGAGCGAATACAAATTTGTGAGGAATTTCCTGACTGTTCCTTTTGTAGTGGCTTCCTAGTAACATATTCATGCTTTTGTAAAATTTCTAGGTCATTCTGATGTTATTTGGTTATCGATTTAATATTTTCATGCATACACTAACAGTAGGCCTTGGAAAATACAAGTTCTATTCTATCTACAGGTGCTACAGATATTTTTTGTTTCCTTGTACGCAGGTCTTCAAAATAAGAGGAGAAGTAAGGAGTCAACACTCATATACACAAGTAGCGACGACGTTTTGGTCCATCCATCTTACATGTGGGCACGCGGAAGAAGGATTGCTATCCATGGATGTGACAAGAAACATATTTGACGCTCCTATCCCCTAAAAGGGAAGGAGACATATTGTAACACGAATTTAAAAGCATATCAATAAAGAGGGCTGTATTCCATATTACTTTTATCTTTTTTCGATTCGTTTATGTTCTTTCCTTGAATGCATTTTCAATATATAGGCTTTTAGCGTTAAGTTTGGTTTTACACGCATCGTACTTAGCATTTTCCTTTTTGTTTTCATATCCTCATGATTCCAATGGTGATCACAGTGGGAATTTTGTCCCTTGATTTTAAGATTAACTTTTTGATCAAAAGTTGCTTGTTTTTTCTTACAGGTACAAAGTTTTCAAACGTCGGACTGTTGTTCGTTTCAGTCTATGACGAGTATAGAGTTGGAATTCATCTTACCTAGGGATGAATAGGACTTCGTCCTACCCTGGAATGAATACAGATATGTTATTAATATCACCCCGAGATGAATAGATCTCTGTGCAATTTTAGGGCAAAAATTCAGAGACATCCAATTTGGGCAGAGAAGAGGTAGGGGTCTTAAACACCTCTTGTCAAAATTTTGCTTTCTATTTTATTTTCTCTGGTTATTTACTTGCATAGGAGAGTTTGAATGCTTGTTTCCTTCATTTATGAAACTTTAAAATAACCCCACACACCATGTGGTAATTTAAAACAACAAGGAGTTGGTCATAAAACCCCAACCCTTGAGCAAGACCAATGGTGGATTTCATCACCACCTTAGCTTGAGATACTGTAGACACCAAAACAGCACCAATCCGATTATGTGACTGCAAACACTGATCACTTGGACAAACACAGCCCCCAGGGCAGCCCTCAGAGGTCAAACAGTGGTCTTAACCACTTTCATAGCAATTTTGTGAGGTCAAGAAGCAATTTGGCACACTTAGACACTTTGCCTAGTAATCGTCTCACCCAGGGACGATTTTTGAAATCGTCCCCGGGTGGGACGATTTCCAAGTTTAACGGGCAAAAAGGCAAATGAGGCCAAGTGGCAGCCCAGTAACGCTCGCTTGATGACTCCCGCCTCGCACGCGTGTGTGAGTGGGCAAATAGGCCGTTTGAAGACCGTCACAAGGGCGCTTATGAAAGCCCAAGTCAATGGAGGACTCCCCTCCCTCATGGGAAGACAAGACTGCCACATGGCGCCTATGACCAACACATGGCATTTGTGCTTCCCTCCCAAAAGAGACCCCATGGGTCTATAAAAGGTGGGACTTTTCTCACCCAAAACAGACAAAGTTGAAGGAGTTTTCAAGCAACGAAGTGCTGCCGAATTGAAGACCCACTTGCATCCCTTTTGGTTCACCTTCCCACATCCACCAATCTCTTTTGCAAGGGAGGTTGTTGGGTGGCCTTTGGAAGCTCGAACCTGACCCAAATCCAACGCATGGACACCTGAACCAACCAATTCGCCGACCCCCCAATCCTAAAAGGTTTTGGGCCCATCCCTAGTGGATTGGCTCCAAAATCGAGTGCCAACGGTGGGAGGCCCACTTGGGCACCCCCGCACCTCCCAAGTCCTATTTTTAGTTTTTGAGCATTTTAGATTACTTTTTAGATTGCATTTTGTGTTATTAGGTTTGATTAACCCATAGCTGCAATTTTGTAACTTTTGGTCAGATTCTAGGATGTTTTGTGTTGCTTTGTCGTTTCGCTAACTTGCAGGTGGCGACATCAAATTCCCAAAGATAGAGGCCAAATTGGGAGAATCCGACCATCTGGGTCGTCCCAAAATGGCCCCAATTACATAACCCCCTTGTCTGCAGGTGTTTTGGAGACCTCGGGAGTCGACATTGGAGCGTGTCAGTTCGGCTTCCCCAACACAGAAGAAATCGTCCCACCCAGGGACGATTTACAGTCAGAAATCGTCCCACCCAGGGACGATTTCCAGTGGAAAGCAGATTGGCCGACTGTATCAGTGGCAGTGGCCTTCTGGTAACTTTTTTTATCTTCTGTCAAGTTTTGAAGCCATTTGGACTCACTGTAATTACTGTTTCAGACAAATCTTTGCATGCATATTTCGTTAGTTTTAGGGAGCAAACGCTTTTCATTTGCGGTAGATGCTACTGACATCTTGGTTGTTTCTTTGTTCGCAGGAGAAGCAGCGGAGGTTAGAAACTCATCGACATCAGCGACGGCATCATCTTGGCCCGCCCATTGCAATCGTGGGCACGCGGAAAGAGGAATCATTCAGTGATTGTAATCAAACTCTATTTGCGCTCCTAGCCCCTGAAAAGGGAGGAGACGTCATTGTAACAGTGATCAAGGGATATTAATGAAAGGGCTGTGTTTTCTCTATTTGCTTGTGTCTCTTCCAATGTGTTTCTTTTCCATTTCATGCAATTTACATTTCTAGGACTTAAGCGTACTTGATTTTGAATGCAATCGCACTTGGTGTTTCCTTTGCCCGTAATCTCGTGCTTTCAGTGGCGATCACGATGGGACCTGTTCCTTATTTTTAATATCACAGAAAAACTAATTGGGTTTTTGTGTTTTGTGTTTTACAGGTACATTTTTCTTGCAAACTGTTAATCGTCTCTGCAAGGGACGATTTGCTTCGGAAATCGTCTCACCCCTGAGACGATTTTAAAATCGTCTCTGCCAGGGACGATTTCTGTTCTGTTAATCGTCTCACCAAGGGACGATTTTCTGTCTGCAACTTTTCAGAGCAGAAATTCAGAGGCAACTGGAGCAGGCAGAGAAGAGGTAGGGATTTTATCATCTCTGTTGAAATTTTCTATTTCTGTTTCTGTTTCTTTGACTGTTTTCATTTTAGCTTGCATTGCTTAGGAAAAGTCATTCATGCATGTTTCATTTTCGCTGGATAAAATGAACCTCACACACTCCACGAAACAATTTTAAACCAAGGAGCTGGTCGTAAGACCCCAGCCCTTGATCAAGACCATTGGTGGATTTAATCACCACCTTGGCTTGATTTGCATACATTTCCTGATTGTCAACTGTTGTTAGGCGTAAATCCCGACGAAGACAGACCGAGCGTAGCCGGGGTGATTCCCATGCGCGCGAGGATAAGTTTTCTATGGTAGGTGCCATTAACAGGACAATCCCCCTTCCGTACCGCCTACGTACCACGTACCTTCTCCTCTCACGTACCTATAGTCTCCCTCTCGTAAGGGCGGGTATATAGAGAGGTTGGTATATCGGCCTGGTTGGTATATTGAAGGGGCGACCTTTTTGGAGTTATAAGAGCCTACATGATGCATTTAAACGTTCTACAAAACCTACAAAAACAAAACAAAACATCAAAATGCACTAAACCAGTCTAGGGCACACCAAGAATCCTTAAAAGAGATAATCACGGTTTTGTGAATGTGTGTGTTTAATTCTGCTCAGTGTAGACAAAAAAAAAGAGAAAATCATAAAAACGAGATAAAAACCTATTTAGATAGCATAGAAGCACCGCAATGGTGTACACCCGCAGTCAAGCCCAATCAAGGGCAGAAGCTCCGGAAGGTACACAAAAAGTAGGCGCAAGTCGCCTTCACTTCAGTCCTGAGGATTTGGTCATACCGCCTTATAGGTCAAACCTACAAAAGAATCCAATTTAGAATCCTCGGTGGGGTATGCCTATTCAAAGCAGCCCCTTTCGGGAAGATGCCTTACATGTAGACCTCGACATAAATAGAGAATCACCTCTTGAAGTTAGGCATGAGTGGCCACCGCGCGATGAAGCGCTAAACAGGCACACCGTCCATTTGGAGGGGCAACGTGGATATGGCATCCCTTCTTTACCTCTCATCAGAACAGAGAGACCAAATCCAGAGCGTAGGGTTCCTCACACAGGGCGACCTAACTCCGCCTGCCCCTTACGCACCTATGAGAGAGAATATGAGGAAGATCATCGCATTCCTCAAGGACAACAACATACAACTCGGGAACCTTATGCTTCTGCACCAGCCGGATATCATGATCACCCCTTGAGGCCGAAACCTCGAGCACATACCGCCTACCTCGACAGAGGGAAGCGACCCCTTGAGATTTTAGAGCATCAAAACCGAGGTAAACCCATAGGAGGAACATTTGAACCTTCCGAACAAAATAGGGTAGATCAAATTGACCCGACTGTCGCCGGATATACCACCCGTCAAGCCCAAATCATGCGGCTTAAACAAAGTCAGCAAGAGATAGAGTATCAATACCGCTTGGATAAAGAACGCATGCAACGCGAAGCGGATGAGTTACGCTATGAAATACCTGAGAGGGGGCCAACCCCTCGCATCCAAAGAGCCGAACAGTATGAGAGGCGTAATCCGTTGGTGCAGACAGTCTCCACGACCTCGTCAAGCTCGGCCTCCAAGACCCCATAGATTCGAGAGGGAGGCAACTCCCCGAAACAATGATGGGTACCTTCAAGCAAGAGCTTGATCAGGGTCGCATGTTTCGCCCGTAAACTCCTCAAGAATTTTATGAGGAGTATGAACCGGAAGAGGAATATGTTGAAACTCCCCATCAAGGCAGGAAGGATGCCATTCGGCCACCCCTCCATAGGCCTCCAGTTTACCGTAACTTGCAACAAGAGCGAACAAGAGAGGAAGAAATAAAATCTTCCGATGCATACCAAGCGCTATTGGAGCGTTTGGAGTCTGTGGAGACAAAAGCTGCTGGGCATCAAAAGCCCACATTACGTCTACTCCGCAATAATCCGGTGCATCCCTCAGTGCCTACACCTCTTTACCCCGAACACTTTAAGTTGCCTCAATTGGCAGTTTTTAAAGGTGAAGAGGACGCACAGGAACACGTTACACGATTTCTAAGCCAATGCTTCGGCATCCAAGATAATGACGCATTATTGCTTAGAACATTCATAACCACATTCGCAGGCCCTACCTCGGATTGGTTCACACAACTGCCCAAACACAACATAAGCAGCTTAGATCAGCTAGTAGATGCGTTTCTTGAACGTTTCGCCTTCAACACAAGGAAGAAGGCATCACTTAGTGATTTAGCGAGCCTTAAACAATTTGAGGAGGAAACAATGGCAGCGTACGAGAACCGATGGAGAGCTTTGCTTTCTAAGTTACCCTACCGTCCTCCCATGTCGGACCTCACGCAAATGTTCGCAAAAAGTTGTTTAAAATCAATCTCTGGTCTATTGTTACTGCGACAATACGACAGCTTAGAAGAAGCTTTGGCGCAAGCCGGAGTCATAGAAGAGATTAAGATAGGCGAAGGCGCAATTGCCAAGCCTAAGAAGAAAGAGTGGAATAAAACCACTAAAACCGGGACAACGCAACCACAACACGCCGCAGCCAACCAAGTTGCGATAAATGTCCCCGCGCTTGTGCAAGAAACGCAGCCTCAAAAGGCTAACTACTGTGCAAAGGCTCTCCCGCTTACGAAAAAGATAACAGAAGACAGGAGCAAAGATCGAGCACGTCGCCCTAGGCGACAATTCACCCCCGTATGCGGAGTCTAGGGACTCCTTATTTGACCGCTTGTCGACGGCAAATTTAGTTACTCGCCGTAAATCCAAATTTTTGACCCTAACATTCCCAAGCCTAGGGGGTATAGGGAGGAATTGTATTGCAGATTC
This sequence comes from Wollemia nobilis, assembly GCA_028583015.1. Classification (NCBI taxonomy): domain Eukaryota; kingdom Viridiplantae; phylum Streptophyta; class Pinopsida; order Araucariales; family Araucariaceae; genus Wollemia; species Wollemia nobilis. Next base: position 1,964,647 of record JAQPPZ010017255.1, read on the forward strand.
CATAGGCGCAGAGGACATGACCTAAATGGGTGCTGGAAATTCAAAGAACTAGTCCAGGATTTGATCGATAACAGAACATTGGTCGTGGACAACCCCATCGCACCAAACAACCAACAAATGGGGGTATTCAAGGACCCCTTGCCTGCCCACGAGGCACAGACAAAACCGCTCCAGATTAACGAGGTGCGACAAGATCTTCCCGTGCAAGGATTTGTAGGAATGATTAGCATTGTAACAAGGAACAGAAGATACCCAACAGTTGCCCCCGAGGTAGCTACGAGGGAAGTTCCGTCGACATCGCAGCCTCAACAACGCCCAACGCAGTTACCTCCGCCTAGACCTGAGGTCACGATACGAACCAAACTCACGCAGAGTTTGCGGACCACGTCGGCTAGGCTGTCCATCTACGAGCTTATTCAACAATCAACTCCCCATAGAGAAGCTCTTATGGACATTTTAAAAGCCATTGAAGTACAACCCCACGAAGCAAATTCTTTCAACGCCTTCGTGGGACATGTGAAACAATGTACGGAGCCTCGTCATCACATTCAGAGAAGACGAGGTCAAAACGATCTCAAATGACATGCCGGATCCACCCCCGCATGTTATCGCGCGGGTTAACGGGATCCCGTACAAGAGAGTGCTGATAGATACCGTCTCGTCCAAATAACATTATAACCACTGCAGCGTTAAAACATTTAAAACTGCCAGCCTCTCACATCACCGCTTCCACGTACACACTGCGAGCTTTTAACGATGCAATTTGCTCGACAGTCGACACGGTTGTTCTGCCTATATAGGTAGGACAAAAGTCAATACCCACACTGTGCCATGTGCTGGAAGGCGAAATGGCTTATAATATACTGCTAGGGCGGCCTTGGATCAGGGACATGAAGTGTGTCCCCTCGATCGCACACCAGAGCTTGAAGTATGCCTATGAAGGGCAAATACATGTAGTCCCAATGGACTTAGAGCCCTTCAAGTATTGCAATGCGGTACAATTCATACCTCAATCGACCCTCCCATCAACGCATTTGGATTTTCAATTAAATCCATCTAAACAGGGTCCGATACCGCAGGTACCACTGGTGGCCAACAAGGCAAAATCCCAACCAAGTGAGACTTCATCACCTACTCCTTCATCATCAACGCCACCTATCGTGGCCCAACAGAAGGACAAGGGAAAGCAAATCATGGAAGAGGTTAAGCCTCTAGAAGAGGGGTTGCCCACGATTTCAGCGATATCAACAGAGGAAGCGCCCAACGCAACGGAAACCAAGATTCCTGAACCACCAAACATGGAATGGACTCAAGAAGGACTACCGCTTCCTCCTACCCAATCATCAACAATCACTCGTTGAGATTGCCAAGTACGGGCCCGGGGGAATATTTAGTGCAAAATGTTGTGGCAACCCCCACACTGGAGTCAGTACAAGACATGGGAAGACCTCGCCTTCCCATTGGAACAATCGTCCCTCTAGGCTACCCACCGAACCAAACGAATTTTGTGTATGGGGGCCTTGATCATGGTTCTGAACCATGCGAACAAAAGGAAACAGATGAAGAGCCTTTTGTCGAAAACATCAATTATCTGTCGAACCCATAATTTGCCCTAAAATATCTCGAACAATGCAATTGGCATGGGTATGGGCTAGGCAGATATGAGCAAGGGATGCGGATCCTTTGCCAACCAAGATATCAGATGCCATATGACAAGTCAGGGGTAGGGTTCAACCATCCCCTGCCATTAGACATCTTGGTTGAAAATATGCAAGGCCTAGAAATAGGCAACAGGGGGGGATTGGCACAAGACCCGTACGCCAATCCAAACACATAATACACCTTAGGGGATTATCTCCCATGGTCTACAAACACCCCTAGAAATAGCAATAATCCCTCTCCTTTGCTAGAGAGAGGTGAAAGTTCAGAGAGCAATCCTCAAAGAGAACAACAACGGCTGCCAGACATTTTTCTGAAACTGTTCCCCTTAGAGGTTCCAGAAGAAATAACACAGTCTCAAAATAATCAGGTCCCTCCACTAAGAGTGGAACAACCGCAATGGGACCAGATTAATTCACTGGAACAAGAAGAGTCCTCAATGTCGCAAGCAACAGATGTCGAAGAGGATGAACAATTTTGGATCTATGAAAGCGATTCAGAAGACGAAACTGAAATGGACTATCTCGTACATGCGCGACGACATCACCGCGCTCTAACTCATGAAGATCTAATGGGACAAATGGGTATACGGTTAGGACATGAATGGCACGTAGACCCAGCGAGGTGGGACCAAGTGTTAGGCCTATGGCTCCAAATTCAAGATGAGCATCGTCCACCTCGAGATCCCATCAGACAAGCAGCACCGAGGGAAGACCCCGCCTTCCTTTTCACACATAGAGATGAATTTGCACCTAGAGAGGATCCATTCGTGCCTGTTCCCATAGAGCCAGATCCAGAGTATATGGAACAGCTAAAAGAATCAAGTCATCACACCCGTGGTTCTGGAGACCAAATTCATTCCATCCACATGATCTCCATTGATTTGACCACACCCATCCGTAATCCGACCGATCCATCATGGTCATTGCATCTAGACATGGATGCCATCGACTGGGATCGCGTCAATTCGCCATTGTCACCATCGTAGTATCGGCCTTTCGGTGAAATGCTTCATTTTACCCCAAGGACAACTCAGGATATTTTTCAAGTCGAAGAGGGACCCGAGGTTCCAAACGTAGATCTTAACTCAGCTCATGATATCCATTTAATCCCAACTCCACATCGCTTGGAGGACGGATCTCACATGTCAGTCGAGGAGACGACTGACGTAGACATCGGCACAGATCCAATGAATCCACGGATTCTCAAGCTAGGGGTAGGCCTTTCCCCCGAGGAGCAAGCCGATTACATTGCCCTTCTTAAAGAAAAGAAGGAGGTTTTTGCATGGTCGTACAAAGATATGCCAAGACTAGACCCACAGCTAGTCATGCACAATTTAACGCTTGATCCAAAAATCAAGCCTGTAAAGCAAAAACTAAGAAAGATGCACCCAACAGTGGCCTTGATGGTCAAAGACGAATTGCAAAAGTTGTTGGATGCACAATTTGTCATCTGCGTGGATTATCCGCCATGGTTGTCCAACATGGTTCCCGTCAAGAAGCCCGACGGGAGGATTCGCATATGCACCGACTTTCGAGACCTAAACAAAGCGAGTCCTAAGGATGATTTCCCCTTGCCAAGCATCGACGCATTGGTAGACGCTACAGCAGGTCACGAAATGCTCTCCCTAATGGACGGTTTCTCAGATACAATCAAATTCGTATCAATCCCGAAGACCAACTCAAAACAGCATTCACAATGCCTTGGGGGACATTTTGCTATAAGGTCATGCCTTTTGGCCTTAAAAACGCCGGCGCTACATACCAACGTGCTATGACGTATATCTTCCACGATTACATGCACAAAACTTTGGAAGATTACATGGATGATTTGTTAGCCAAGTCTCTCTTGCGCTCAGATCATCTCGGTGACTTAAGCAAGATTCTCGATCGCCTCATAGAGCATAAGGTCGACTGAATCCCAAGAAGTGCGTGTTCGGCGTCACATCCGGAAAACTCTTGGGTTTTATAGTCTCCAAGAGAGGCATCGAAGTGGACCCAAACAAAGTCAAGGCAATCCTTGAAATGGCTCCCCCAACCACTATCAAGCAGCTTAGAAGTCTGCAAGGAAAGGTCGCGTCGATTAAACGCTTCATAGCGCAATTATCTGACAAATGCCGACCAATGAACAAATTATTGCACAAGGGGGTCACATTTCATTGGGATGACGAGTGCCAGTCAGCCTTTGACGAAATCAAACAATACTTGGCTTCGCCGCCAGTATTGGCACCACCTAGACCAGGTGTGCCGTTCTACTTATACATCTCAGCTAATCGAGGTGGCACTGGGCGCAATGCTAGCCCATAAGAATGAACTTCACAAAGAACAGGCTACGTACTATCTTAGCCGCACCCTGGTCGGGCTACGAACTTAACTATGCATATGTTGAGAAACTCTGCTTTGCAGTGGTGTTTGCTACAAAGAGGCTACGCCATTACATGCTGAGCAACACGACGTATGTTGTGTCTAAGGAGAATCCATTGCGATACATGATGAGTCGTACTTATCATAGTAGCCGCACGGCGAAATGGATCATGTTGTTGACGGAATTTGACATTGAGTTTATTGGGCAAAAATCTATAAAAGGACAAGTCATAGCCGATCAACTAGCAGAGGCTCCTCTTGAAGACGATCAGCCTCTAGTTATAGAACTACCCGATGATGAGGTCTTCCATGTCTCAGAATCGCCAGATTCTCGAAGAGCCTGAGTCTCAAGCCGACATAACCTTATTTTTTGATGGTTCTAAATGCGAGCAAGGTGGTGGCGCAGAATTGTATTCTTCACACCGCAGGGCGCTCCAATGCCCCTCGTCATTTAAATTAAATTTCCAAAGGCACCAACAACAATGCAGTAATATGAAGCCTTGCTCCTAGGTCTTCGTACAAACAATCGCCATGAACATCAAAAGACTGAACATCTTTGGTGATTCGCTGTTAATCGTCAATCAAGTCAAAGGGGTATACCAATGCAAATGCCCAGTTCTAAAGGCCTATAAAGCCCTCGTGGACAAATTCCTGGCAAAACTTGAGTGGTATGACATCGAGGCACTCCCTCGATCATCGAATCATTTTGCGGACACAATGGCCTCCTTAGGGTCACTAATCCCGCAAGACCTTTCCGGTGATATAACAACCATTCAGGTCAAAACCTTATCGCAACCTCGCGATGGAGCGCACAAGCTCAGACTTGACGCCAGGAATCCACATGATCCAGATCGAACCATCTTCGGATAAGTTCTTTCGAATCCGAGACTATTTGAAACATGCCAACTGGGGTCTTTGTTCTCCCCCACTCCCATTAATAGCAACACAACGCTATTCTTACAAGTTCTATCCCAATCAGCATTTGTTAGGGAAGAACTCCAAAAGGGATTGGCTGTTCAAACTGTCGAGGTATCCGATCAACAGGATTGGTATTTACCAATAAGAGAATACCTCAAGTTAGGTAATCTACCCTTTGGATTGACGCACGCCGCAAAACGAGCATTCAAACAGAAAGCGGCAAAATATGTCTTGATAGGAGACATTTTGTATCGTCGCACCTACGACGGAATTCTTCTTCGTTGCTTGGACCAAGCAAGAGTCCACTTGGGCAATCACCCAAGCGCATGACGGTACATGTGGCGGCCACTTCGCTGGTATGGCCATTGCAAAGCGCATTCTTCGCATGGGCTATTATTGGCCATCTTTAGAGCGAGATTGTTGCGCGTATGTCAAGAGGTGCGTAAAATGTCAACATCATGCCAATTTAATGCACGCACCTTCCCAGGCCCTACAGAAAGTCCAGTTTGCTTGGCCATTTTCGTAGTGGGGCCTCGATCTAATCGAAAAGATCTCCCCTGCATCTTCAAAGCCGTCACACGTTTATCATAACGGCCACAGAATATTTTACCAAATGGGTGGAAGCAATTCCGTTAACCTCTACGATAGGACCCCGCATTGCGGAGTTCATTTTGCAACACATCATATGTCGTTTTGGTATTCCATCCAAAATAATCTCGGATAATGGGCCATCATTCAAGAACAAAGACGTGCGTGCTTTAACCACAAAGTACAAAATTCAGCACAGCTTTTCAACACCCTATTATCCGCAAGCAAATGGGCAAGCAGAGGCGTCAAACAAAACGCTAGTCGCCATCCTTAAAAAGACCGTCGCAGACAATCATAAGGATTGGCACATACAAATCCCACTTGCCCTTTGGGCTTATCGCACTAGTATTCGGACGCCCACTGGGGCAACTCCGTTTTCACTAGTGTATGGCTCAGAGGCAGTAATGCCTCTCGAGTTGGAAATTCCTTCCCTCCGCATATCAATGCAAGAATTCATCGATGATGACACTGCACGGCAAGCCCGGTTAGACCAACTTACGTTGCTTGACGAAAGACGCGTTAATGCTCTCGAGCACTTACGTATCTATCAAGAGCGGCTTAAGAGAGCTTACAACATGAAAGTTCACCTAAGAGACTTTCGGGTTGGTGATTTGGTTCTGAAGGAAAACCAACAAAACTCTAATTTGCCGTCCCATATGAGAGACAAATTCGCGGCAAATTGGCTAGGTCCTTATGTCATTGATAGCAAAATAGGACCAGGAACGTACAGGCTAGCTTCTCTTGACGGTATCAAGGAAACAGAACCCTTGAATATCAGTCATTTGCGACCATTTCATATCTAAGAAAGCCATATACCAAAAAAAAAAAAAAAAAAAAAACTCCAAGGATTATCGCAATCTCTTGGTCAACCAAAAAGCTCCAAGGATTATCGCAATCTCTTGGTCAATCCAAAAAGCTCCAAGGATTATCGCAATCTCTTGGTCAACCTAAAAGCTCCAAGGATTATCGCAATCTCTTGGTCAATCCAAAAAGCTCCAAGGATTATCGCAATCTCTTGGTCACCAAAAAGCTCCAAGGATTATCGCAATCTCTTGGTCAACCCAAAAAGCTCCAAGGATTATCGCAATCTCTTGGTCAACCTAAAAGCTCCAAGGATTATCGCAATCTCTTGGTCAATCCAAAAAGCCCCAAGGATTATCGCAATCTCTTGGTCAACCTAAAAGCTCCAAGGATTATCGCAATCTCTTGGTCAATACAAAAAGCTCCAAGGATTATCGCAATCTCTTGGTCACCAAAAAGCTCCAAGGATTATCGCAATCTCTTGGTCAACCCAAAAAGCTCCAACGATTATCGCAATCGTTTGGTCAAAAAAAAAAAAATCAAGAAATTCAACAAAAACAAAACAACAAAAATCATCAAAAACAACAAAGATTTGCATCTCAATCCTAGGCATACTCGAATTCATCAAAAACAACAAAAACACCAAGCATAACTTTTACCACACTACAGCGATGGTCCCGGGAATGTACCAAGAGTTTCAATGATTCAGTCATAATTTTCCTCTTTAGCCATGTAGTGTACCAAGTCGAACAGTATTTTACGAAGGTAGAGTCATACTTGAAATACACCTTGTTACGTAACATCCCACACAAATCAAAACACTAAAATTCCCAAATTGTGTGAACGAAAGACGAAACCTGCAAAATAATCTAGGTCACCACAAGCGAAACGGTTATCTTGCTCATCCCCCTGTGCGAATGACCCCTAGAATGCTGAGAGTTGGCAAAAGGACAAGCATCCTCCCTACCCAATTCCCTAAGAATCCCTAAAGTCCTCAACAGTTGCAAAACACAAAAATTTGCAAAATGTCAAAACTCCAAATTTGACAAACTATAGTGCACAAATCAAAAGGCACAAACAACAATGATTTTCATCACTCCATATCCCCAATCCCTTGCTCAAAAGAAAAACAAATCGAAATAAACAGTGATCTTATCACTACAAAAGAGCAAGTATCCCAATACAATTGAAGAAAAGAAGGGATTTGACCTTGAATCCCCGGAACTCTCAAGGATTCTCGTAGGTCATAAGGCAAGCTTTTGTACCAATTTGGTTGATAGCCTATCGGTAATGAAGTAAACCTCCCGCATGACGATATATCTCGTCACATTAACTTGCGTACGGATCAATGTTTGCATGTGGATGAGCTAGCTTATGGCATCCCGGATTACAACGCAGATTAATCTTAGTACATACAACAAAGGAATTCGTGGAGCTAATTAGGTGATCCTCAGTACAGGTTCGGTTGAAAGCCCACCTGGCACTGGCGGTATCCTAACAAATACCACTAAATGAACTCAATTGCACACACAGGGATGTTAAATAACTCGGTCAAAAACAGGTCCGATTCATACCTTGTTCAAAAGTCTTGTAAGATAAAGTACAGTCATGGATAGTGAGATAAAACTGTCTGAATCTCAGAAAACCTTACATTCATTCCAAAACCATCTGCGCTACTTATCATCCTTATGATACCATCAAAAAATACAAAAACAAAAAAAACATGTAAATAAAGAGCTTCTTAAACAGCCTACAGTGCAATCAACACAAATATCATTCATCCATTTCAATTTGCATATCACATAGACATCTAAAACATTTGCATTCATCACATCTGCATTCATCAAAATGAATAAACATGCATAACAAAAATCACATCATCACATGTACAAAACCAAAAATAAAACCGGTATATATATATATATCGTCAAAAAGATGCCCGTAGGCTACAAAATCGGTCCTCAGACCTCGCAATCATATCCAAAAACCCAACCTAAGGCGTCGGCCACCATGATCACGCAGGATCGGTGCGACGAGAACTACCCCCCGTAGTGTGGGTCCTACGGGACCCTGCAGGGCGGCTACTACTAGCCCCCGCATCATGCCTCGCTACCACCCCCTCATCTAACCGCCCTGCGACAAGAGGATGCTGACTGCTCAGTCAAACTATCCCTCGTCCGTCGAGAAGATCTACTGATCGAAGGCTCAGTAGCCGCCCGCCAAGGCGGATGACCTCCCTCTCCAAGTCTATCCGGTACAGACACCACTCGGCCTCCCGCCGATGATAGATAGACAATGCATCATCGCGCTATGCCAAAACTCTATCCCGCTCTGCCAACTGAGCCCGTAGAAGATCCCTCTCCAGATCCCGCATCCGTAGCAGCTCTGTAAGTCGTGCAACCTCATCGCCTACATCCGACCCCACCTCCTCTATATCTGCCGGACGCATAGGACTCGCGTGGACAGTAGCCTGCTCAGGCTCCAACTGCTCCTCCACATCCGGCATATCCGCTACTCCGGAACACCCAAGTCCACATCCTCATCTCCCACATCCACCATGTCCGCATCATCCAACGGACCTCCCCAATCAACCCCTGCTGCCTCAGCATCCTCCACTACCGCCTCCGCGCCTCCCAATGGCCCCTCTCCTCTCCAACGCCGCAGTACCCACCACGAATCATACTCAGTGGTAGTCCCGATGTCATCCACATCCGGAACCTCAATCACTGCATCGGAATCCTCGCCCAATGGCACGGTGACCGGTGGCTCCAGATCCCTCTCATCCCCCCATCGCCGATAGACCACGGGCTCACCAGGCAACCCCTGACGCACCCCAAACTGTCGTGTAACCCGGCGGTACGGAAAGAACTCATGCTCCGTCCCGTGCCGCCCAGTCAACCACCGCTCCCTCCGTACCCGTCGGAGCCACTCTCCAGCCTCAACCCAGCCTGGACAGTCCCGATAAGGATGCCAAAACACCTCCCCTGGAGTGAGCCGAGAAAAGGCATCAGTGTAGTGCTCAACGGCACCTGCCCATCGCCGACTCCGCCCCTGCTCCGTAGACCGCCGCCACAAAGCTGCATAGCCAATCTCATCGTCATCCATCACCGCCCGCGTCGTCCACGGTAACCCGGTCGGCCTCTCCACTGCTATGTGCCGCCAACCCCAGAGATCGAAGAAGATAACCGCAACTCACCCCCTTCCGCTGCCGACAACGAACGCCGTACGCCTCCCCGTAGAGTCTGTGCCAACAATGTCCGTCCCCATCCATAAATCAGCGGTGCCTCTATCGGGCACTCTACCAACTGCCATACCAACTCCAGCAGGTTCCACGGGAACCTCCCACCTGACGAATCATGTAGAAGCATGTTAGAAATGAGGCCCATCAAGAATGCGTGCCTCACTCCTAACACCCCCCTCTCCTGCCACTAGCTAACAAAAATCTCGCTAGCCTGACAATCCACCTCGACTGTCTCCACTGGGTTCGTTACACCCAACCGCTCCGTATGCCCAAAACATCTCGTTAGTACAAGAGTCCGCTGATCACGCGGTGATGTCCTAATAGGCGCTCCATCTATCGGAATCCGAAGCAACCGATAAACGTCCTCCAGTGTCACGCCATCTCCCCTGTCGAAAGATGGAAAGTGTTGGTCCGCGGATCCCAAACTTTGATCGTGGCCATTAGATAGGCCTCGATCCGGGACCACAGCTCCGGCCGAGCCACCTGCTTGAGCCCAAGGGCATCAAGCCACTGCCAGTCAACATCAGTCAGCGCCGATCGCGCCTCAGCAAATGCGGCAGGTACACGGTACCGGCTCCTAACCTGCAAAACAATAACACCAAAAAAAATTCAAAAACTAATTTTTCAGATTTAGGGTTCCTAACCTAAACTGAGTAATTACAAAAAAACAACACAAAAATTCAAAAATAAATCTTTCAGATCTAGGGTTTCTAACCTTAACTGATTGAATACAAAGAAATAACTAAGTGTCAAGATCTAAATTTTATTTCAAACAAAGAAATAAACAAAAAAAAAAAAAAATTCAAATCAAAACATCAATTACAAGAATAAACTCTAGGAAGCACTTACGGATTTCGCCTCCGCTCCGCCGCTCGAAACCAGTTTGTGCACTCATGATGACAAAGGGAATTCCAGCAGCGCTTCGCTTCGCAGAATTACCTCCTCCTCCCAGAGCTACCAAATCGCAAGAAAAAAAAATGACACAAATGAGCCCAAATCCAAGTTTTGGGCCTTAAATAGGCCTACCAACTGGAAATCGTCCTTGGGTGGGACGAGCGCTCTGGTCAGCGCTCGTCCCACCCAGGGACGATTTCTGAAATTGGAAATCGTCCCACCCAGGGACGATTTCCAGCCAGAAAAGTCAAAACAACAAAAAATCAACAAAAATGAACTAAAAACAAAAAAATAAATTTGCCTAATAAGAGTGTTGTTGCACTTGACATCCCGGCATACAAAATACGCATTGGCATTACAAAATGTCAATATCCTACCCCCCAAGAAGGCTAACGTAGCCGGACCGCTCCACGGGCAGACGGATTGCAGACAATTTAATCCCCAAATGGTGTCACAAAAAACAACAAAAATAGTACAAAATTCAACAAAAACACAGAGAAACATCGCCAGATATAAGTGCTCATGCACTTAACCTCTAGGCAAAGAAAATAGATGTCGAGGTCCAAATTATCGCTCTCCTACTTCCCCAAGAAGGCTACAATAGCCGGACCGCTCCACGGGAAGTTAGATTTTCGATGATTTCACCTCATTATGGCATCACCAAAAGGGTTAACACCCACCAAAAATAGGTCCAAATGTTGGAAAAATTGCACACGCTTAACGGTAAACCCTCTAAAGGCACCCTTGCACAAGTCATCTTGGGTCAAGCGACTCGTCGCTTCTCTCACAAAGGTCATTCCCTCATCGATTCGTCGCTTGAGGGGGTAGTCACACTTAGTCACCAACCAACAATCACACACCCAATTAAGGAAAAAGACATGCATTCAAAGAATCATTGACAAAGACAATCACGCTCCCCGCTTGGGGCAGTAAACAAGCAACAATCAAATCAATCAAACACTTGGCATTTCGTGAATCATGAACACAAGGTTCCCCCTGAGGATAAAAATGCCCTTCACTTGTTCATGACTGATCAATGTCTAAGTTCAAGTCACACCTCACCAAAATAGGTTAATACTTGAAATCAAATTCCTTAGCTCGTCAAAAGCAAGGATTCAAGAATGCATGCCCTTTCCATACTTGGGGCATCAAAAGTTGGTTAGGTTACCAAGAAACCCTAATCAGCAGTGCTTTGGTTATCTATTTTTGCTCAAAGATCGCGTCACCCGCAACGCTTCCCAAAAAGGGGCATCTCGTAGACACCAAAACAACACCAATCCGATTATGTGACTCGCAAACACCGATCACTTTGACAAACACAGCCCCCTGTGGCAGCCCTCGGAGGTCAAACAGTGGTCTTAACCACTTTCATAGCAATTTTGTGAGGTCAAGAAGCAATTTGGCACACTTAGACACTTTGCCTAGTAATCGTCTCACCCAGGGACGATTTTTGAATTGAAATCGTCTCACCCAGGGATGATTTTTGAAATCGTCCCTGGGTGGGACGATTTCCAAGTTTAACGGGCAAAAAGGCAAATGAGGCCAAGTGGCAGCCCACAATCGGCCGCTTGATGACTCCCGCCTCGCACGCGTGTGTGAGTGGGCAAATAGGCCGTTTGAAGACCGTCACAAGGGCGCTTATGAAAGCCCAAGTCAATGGAGGACTCCCCTCCCTCATGGGAAGACAAGACTGCCACATGGCGCCTATGACCAACACATGGCATTTGTGCTTCCCTCCCAAAAGAGACCCCATGGGTCTATAAAAGGTGGGACTTTTCTCACCCAAAACAGACAAAGTTGAAGGAGTTTTCAAGCAACGAAGTGCTGTCGAATTGAAGACCCACTTGCATCCCTTTTGGTTCACCTTCCCACATCCACCAATCTCTTTTGCAAGGGAGGTTGTTGGGTGGCCTTTGGAAGCTCGAACCTTACCCAAATCCAACGCATGGACACCTGAACCAACCAATTCGCCGACCCCCCAATCCTAAAAGGTTTTGGGCCCATCCCTAGTGGATTGGCTCCAAAATCGAGGGCCAACGGTGGGAGGCCCACTTGGGCACCCCCGCACCTCCCAAGTCCTATTTTTAGTTTTTGAGCATTTTAGATTACTTTTTAGATTGCATTTTGTGTTATTAGGTTTGATTAATCCATAGCTGCAATTTTGTAACTTTTGGTCAGATTCTAGGATGTTTTGTGTTGCTTTGTCGTTTCGCTAACTTGCAGGTGGCGACATCAAATTCCCGAAGATAGAGGCCAAATTGGGAGAATCCGACCATCTGGGTCGTCCCAAAATGGCCCCAATTACATAACCCCCTTGTCTGCAGGTGTTTTGGAGACCTCGGGAGTCGACATTGGAGCGTGTCGGCTCGGCTTCCCCAACACGAAGAAATCGTCCCACCCAGGGACGATTTACAGTCAAAAATCGTCCCACCCAGGGACGATTTCCAGTGGAAAGTAGATTGGCCGACTGTATCAGTGGCAGTGGCCTTCTGGTAACTTTTTTTATCTTCTGTCAAGTTTTGAAGCCATTTGGACTCACTGTAATTACTGTTTCAGACAAATCTTTGCATGCATATTTCGTTAGTTTTAGGGAGCAAACACTTTTCATTTGCGGCAGATGCTACTGACATCTTGGTTGTTTCTTTGTTCGCAGGAGAAGCAGCGGAGGTTAGAAACTCATCGACATCAGCGACGACATCATCTTGGCCCGCCCATTGCAATCGTGGGCACGCGGAAAGAGGAATCATTCAGTGATTGTAATCAAACTCTATTTGCGCTCCTAGCCCCTGAAAAGGGAGGAGACGTCATTGTAATAGAGATCAAGGGATATTAATGAAAGGGCTGTGTTTTCTCTATTTGCTTGTGTCTCTTCCAATGTGTTTCTTTTCCATTTCATGCAATTTACATTTCTAGGACTTAAGCGTACTTGATTTTGAATGCAATCGCACTTGGTGTTTCCTTTGCCCAGAATCTCGTGCTTTCAGATACTGCATACATAACCCCGATCGTGACTGTTGCTAGACGTAAATCCTGATGAAAGCTGACCAAGTGTAGTTGGGGTGATTCCTAGTGCATGAGGATAAGTCTTCTATGGTAGGTGTCATAAACAGAGTGATTCCCCTTCCGTACCACCTATGTTCCACATACCATCTGCTCTCACGTACCAATAGTTTCCCTCACGTAAGGGCGGGTATATAGAGAGGTTGGTATATCGGCCTAGCAATGGTATATCGAAGGGGTGACCATTTTTGGGAGTCATAAGAGCCATCATATTGCATTTAAAAGTTCTTTACAAAAGCTTTCAAAAAAAAAAATCAAAACACACTAAACCAGATTTAGGGCACACTTTTAATCTTTAAACAAGATAATCATTGCTTTGATTGTGTGTTTCCCTTCTGTTTAGTGTAGCATAAAAATCATAAAAAGAGATAAAAATCTATGCATCTTGTAGGAAAACATCACCATGGTGTACACCCGTAGCCAAGCCCAATCACGGGCAAAAGCTACAGAGAGTGCACAAAGGGGGACAAGTCACCTCCGATATAGTCCTGAGGACTTGGTCATCCCGCCTTGGTAGCCTGACCCACAATATAGTCCACATCATGCCACCATAGAATAGGACTATAGAGGCACCTCTTTGAGGGGCACCCCCACTCAGCATAGACCTTTTCAAGAGGAGAACCTACACGTGGCACTCAACATAGAAAGGAGGCCTCCCTTAGATGCTCGTTATGAGTGGCCTAGTGATGAAGCACTAGAGAAACATAGGGTCCATAAGGAGGGGCCACATGATTTTGTCATCCCTCCTTTACCCCTTATTACTGTTAGAAACACTAGACAAAATCCAGAGCACAGGGCTCTCCCAAGTAGGGCAAGACAATTCTCCCCACACCCTTCACACATACGAAAGGGAGTATGAGGAAGACCACCACGTTCCTCAAGAGCAATACACAGCATGGGAGCGATGCACCTCCACACCTGCTATGTATCGGGATCACCCATTGAGGCCAGAGCCTCGGGTGAATGCCGCTAACCTTGATAGAGGAAAGCAACCCATAGGGGTCTCGGATCACCACGACCGAGATAGACATGTAGGAGAGGCATCTAGGCTTCCTAAACACAAGACGGTGGAACAAATTGACTTGGCATTTTCCAGACATGCCGCCCGCCAAGCACAAATCACGTAGCTTAGGCAAGATCAACAACAGTTAGAGCATCTGTACCACCTTAACAAAGAGCGCATTCAGCGTTAGACAACCGAATTGCTTCATAACACTATGCCTGAGAAGGTCCCAACCCCTCGCATGCATAAAGTAGAAGTGTATGAGAGGCACAACCCCTTGGTGCGAGACAGGTCCTCGTGACCTTACCAAGTGCTACCTCCGAGACCTCCTAGACCTGAGCGGGAGGCCACTCCCAGGAACAACGATGGGCACCCCCCACGGGGACCCACCCATGGTTATAGGTCTCGCCTAGGAACTCCTCAAGAAGCCTATGAGGAGTATGAGCAAGAAGAAGAGCGGGCTAAAACGCCCTACCAAGGCAGAGGGGCTGCTATCCGGCCACCCCTCTATAGGCCTCAAGTTCCCCCCAACCCACAACGGGAGCAAACTAAGGAGGAAGAGATTAAATCTTTCGATGCATATAAAGCGTTTCTAGAGCGCTTAGAGTCTATGGAGACCAAGACTTCTGGGCCCCAAAATCCCACTTTATGCCAACTCCATAGTCACCCTATGCATCCATTAGTGCCGACACCCCCATACCTTGAACACTTTAAACTGCCCCAGTTGGCACTCTTTAGAGGGGAGGAGGATGCCCAAGAGCACGTGACTAGATTCCTGAGCCAATGCTTTGGCATTCGGGACAATGATGCTTTGTTGCTAAGAACATTTATAACCACATTCATAGGCCCTACCTCAAATTGGTTCACTCAGTTGCCAAAACATAGCATCAATAACTTGGATCAGCTAGTGGACGCGTTCCTCGAACGCTTCGCCTTCAACACCAAGAAAAAGGCGTCACTAAGCGACCTAGCTAGCCTCAAGCAGTATGAGGAAGAAACCATGGTGGCATATGGGAACCGGTGGAGGACGTTGCTTTCAAAGCTGCCCTACCTCCCTCCCATGTCCGACCTGACCCAAATGTTCTCAAAGAGTTATTTGAGATCGATCTCCGTGCTATTGTAGCTATAGCAATATGCCACTTTAGAGGAAGCTCTAGCACAAGCCAAAATCATTGAGGAGATCAAGATACAGGATGGCGAGATTGCCAAGCCAAAGAAGAAAGAATGGTCTAAGAACACCAAAATAGGGACCACACAACAGAAACCCACTACGGTCAATCAGGTTGCTATAAACGTCCCTAAGCCTGCACAAGCAACACAACCCCAAAAGGCTAACTATCAGGTGGTGCCTCCTAACAATTATGATAGAGAAAATTAGAGGCAAGAACAAAATTAGCAACGTCGCCCTAGGCGACAGTTCACACCTTACACAGAGTCCAGGGACTCCCTGTTTGACCGCTTGTCAGTGGCAAACTTGATCAACCTACCCGAGATTCAAACCATAGACCCCAATGCGCCAAAGCCTAAGGGGTACAGGGAGGACTTGTATTGTAGGTTCCACAGATGGAAGGGACATGACCTTAATGCATGTTGGAAGTTTAAAGGCTTGGTGCAAGACCTAATCGACAACAAGACGTTGGCGGTGGACAACCCCGTAGCGCCAAACAACCAATAGATGGGAGTCTTTAGAGACCCCCTGCCTACCCATGATGTGCAAGCAAAACCCCTTCAAGTCAATGAGGTGCAACAGAATTGCCCCATGCAGGGGTATGTAGGGATGATAAGCATAGTGACTAGGAACAAGAGGTACCCAGGAGCTACCCCCACGGTAGCCACAAGAGAGGTTCCATCGACGTCACAACCTCAACAACACCCTACGCAACTTCCCCCACCTAGACCAGTGGCCACGATTCGGACTAGACTTACCCAAAGTCTAAGGACCACGTCGGCTAGGCTCTCCATATACGAGCTCATTCAACAATCAGTGCCCCATCGAGAGGCTCTAATGGAGATATTAAAAGCCATCGAGCTGCAACCCCACGAAGCAAACTCTTTCAACAACTTCGTGGGACATGTAAAACAATGTACAAAACCAGTCATCACCTTTAGAGAAGATGAATTGAAATTGGTGACTGGTGATGTGGCGGATCCACCCCTGCACGTCATTGCACGGGTCAACGGGATTCCGTATAAGAGGGTGTTGGTGGACACTGGCTCGTCCAGTAATATAATTACAATAGCAACATTGAAACATCTGAAGTTGTTGGCATCTCACATCGTGGCCTCCACCTATACTCTTCGAGCATTCAATGATGCGATATGCTCGACGGTTGGCACAATTGTCCTACCCATCCAAGTGGGACAAAAGACTATTCATACATTGTGCCACATCTTGGAAGGTGAGATGGCCTATAATATCTTGCTGGGCCGGCCTTGGATCAGGGACATGAAGTGTGTCCCTTCAATAGCTCATCAATGCCTAAAGTATACATTTGAAGGACAGGTGCATGTAGTCCTGACAGACTTAGAGCCCTTCAAGTACTACAATACGGTGCAATTCATGCCGCAATCGACCCTTCCATCAACACATTTGGATTTTTAGTTGAATCCATCTAAACAGGGTCTGATTCCATAGGCATCCCCATTGACAAGTCCATCAAATCCCCAGCCGGGTCCATCTTCCTCATCTGGTCCTTCAACAACGATGCCACCTACGGTGGCCACACCGAAGGACAAGGGAAAGAAACCCCTAGAAGAGGAACCACCCCTAGTCTCAACCATCTCTACCGAAGAGATGCCTAGCAGAATGGAAGTCGAGATGCCTAGTTCACCCTACATGGAGTGGACTCCGGAAGAACTCCCATTCGCTCCCCCTCAACCACCAATGATCACCATTGAGATGGCCAACATGGGCCTGGGGGAGTATATAGTGTGAAACATTGTAGCAACACCCGCACTTGAGTCCATGCAGGACATGGGGAGACCTCGACTCCCCATCGGCTCTGTGGTTCCTCTAGGCTACCCACCCAATCAGACAAACTTTGTTTATGGGGGCCTGGATAATGGCATTGAACCTTACATGCAAGAAGATGAAGATGAAGAGCCCTTTGCTGAGGACGTCAACTATTTGTCCAACCCAGACTTCGCATTGAGATATCTTGGCCAATGCAATTGGCATGGATATGGGTTGGGAAGGTATGAGCAAGGAGTGCGTGTTCTTTGCCAACCAAGATATCAAATGCCGTATGACAAGTCAGGAGTAGGGTTCAACCACCCCTTGCCCCTGGACATCTTGGTAGAGAACATGCAAGGCCTAGGGATAGGCAACAAGGATGGGTTGGCATTAGATCCATATGCCAATCCTAACACAACATATACATTGGGGGATTATCACCCATTGCTAACAACCAACCTTGTTGACCTTAACAACCCTTTCCCTTCGATCGAAAAGGGAGAAAGTTCAAGGACTCACCTACAAGAGGGATATAGACAAGACCAAGAAGGGTCTTCAGAAGACGAGTCAGAGTACGAGGTAGCACCTTGGGATCCTTTCGAATCTGATAGCAATCATTCACAAGTGCATCCCATGGATGATTATCAGGAGAGCTTCCTAACAATGTTCCCTTTGAATGCTCCAATTGAGCATATGCCACCTCAAGAGAATCAGGTCCCCCCGTAGAGAGCGGAACAACCCCGATGGGACCACATTAATTTGCTTGAGCAAGATGAGCCTCATATGTTGCAAATAGCTGTTGGAGCCAACGAAGGCCTTTGGATCTCCGACAGTGATTATGAAGATGAAACTGAGATGGCCTATCTCAATCATATGCGATAGCAACAATATCCCTTGGACATAGACGACATGTTTGAACAACTACACATAGGGCCAAGGCATAGGTGGCACCTCAACCAGGCATAGTTATAGCAATTACTGCACCCGCCACTCCAGGTATACAGAGAACATCTTCCACCTGGAGACCCTATAGAGCCATCAGTGCCTCGGGCGGACCCCGTCCTCTTATCCACACATAGGGCCGATCCATTTGTGCCAGTGCCCACAGAGCCAGATCCAGAGCACAAAGATCATCTAGGATGTCCGAGCAGCCACACCCGTGGTAATGGAGACCAAAATCATTTCATCAACATGATCTCCATTGATTTAACTACCCCCATCCATAATCCAGCTGACCCAACATGGTCATTGCACCTAGACCTAGATGCTATAGACTGGGATCGCGCTAACACACCGCCATCCCCATCAGAGTACTGGCCTTGCGGTGGGATGTTCCATTTCACCCCAGGATAGACTCGGGATGTCTTCCATGCTGAAGAGGAACCCGACGTTCCGAACGATGATCTAAATTCAGCAAATGATATCCACTTGATCCCAACTCCACACCAGTTGGAGGACGGGTCCCACATGTCGATCGAGGAGACGACTGACGTAGACATCGGCTCAGATCCAATGAATTTGCAAATCATCAAGTTGGGGGTAATTCTATCCCTCGAAGAGCAAGCCGACTACATTGCCCTTCTCAAAGAGAAGAAGGAGGTTTTTGCATGGTCATACAAAGACATGCCCAAAAGCTCCAAGGATTCCCACAATCACTTGGTCAACCCAAAATGCCCCAAAGGTGTCCATAAACCCTTTGGTCAAACCAAAAGCTCCAAGGATTACCACAATCGCTTGGTCAACCCAAAATTCCCCAAAGGTGTCCATAAACCCTTTGGTCAAACCAAAAGCTCCAAGGATTCCCACAATCGCTTGGTCAACCCCAAAAATACCCCAAAGGTATCCATAAACCCTTTGGTCAAACCAAAAGCTCCAAGGGTAACCATAACCGCTTGGTCAAAATAAATATTCAAAAAACAAACAAAAACAATAAAATCATCAAAAATAACAAAAAAATTGCATCTCAATTCCATGCATACTCGTAAAAATCAAAATACAAAAATATAAGTTGCATTAGGCATCACATCCATACATTGCATATTTGCTAGGTCATACATGTCAAAAGCACCATAGACTGTAATTGCTAGGCAATTCCTTCATTTTCCACATTCCATCCATTTTATAAACACATACATCCATAATAACACCATCCCCATTTTTAGCATAGTCAGTTGTCTCCTAATGTATGTAGGGTTTTCGTCATTCAACTGTCTTTAAATTTCTAGCCAAAAATTGTACAAAGTTAAACGGATTTTACAAGGGAAAGTTTTACTTGGGTCACGCCTCGTTATGTAACATCCCTACACAAGTTAAAACACATAAAATAATTCCCAAGTTGTGTGAATGGAAGATGAAAACTACAAAGCAGTCTAGGGTACCATAGGTGAAAGATTAGCCTGTTCATCCCCCTATGCGAATGGTTCAAGAGTGCTAAGAATTGACAAAAGGACAAGCTCTTCCCCATCAATTCCCCCTAATAAACAGTGGTTTTCACCACTACCAAAAATCCCAATCCTCGTTGGTCCCTAAAGTTGTAAGGATTCGTACTACACGTCCCTGCCAAGGATGGGTAGTCATCCCCAAGGCCTAAAAGGATCAATGCCATTCAAAAGAAAACTCCCAACAAGCCATCATCACGACCATCTCCAATCACCTTTGGTCTCCAAAGTCATAAGGATTCGTACTACACACCCCTGACAAGGATGGGTAGTCATCCCCAAGGCCTAAAAGATCAATGCCCTTACTTCATAATCTCCATAATCCCCTTTGGTTCCCAAAGTCATAAGGATTCGTACTACACGTCCCTGAACAAGATGGGTAGTCATCCCCAAGGCCAAAAGGATCAAGGTCATTCATAAGCCAAAAACCTACAAGCTCAACCTTACGAAGCTCAAAATGCAAAATCAAATAACAATGGTTATCACCACTATTCAAAATCCTTGCTCAAAAAGAAAAACAAAAGAGAAAAATAAACAATGATTTTCATCACTATGTATACGAGCAAGTATCCTAACACGTTGAGCAAATAAAAGATGCCTGAGCTTGAATCCCTGGAATTCTCAGCATTCAAAAACCATCTAGGTGATCCTCATTACGGGTTTGGTGGACAGCCTACCTGGCAATGGCGGTATCCTAAACGCATGACGATATGTCTATCACATTAGCTTTGCGTGTGAGCAGACCAATGTTTGCATGTGGATGAGCTAGCTTATGGTACCTTAGATTGTCCCATGGATTAATCTTACTAAATACAACAATGGAGTTAGTGGAGCTAATTAGGTGATCCTCAGTATAGGTTTGGTTGACAGCCTATCTGGCACTGGCGGTATCCTAAAAAATACCACATAAACGAACTCAATTGCACACACAGGGATGTGAAATAACTTGGTCAAACTCAAGTCTGATTTATACCTTGTTCAAAAGTCTTGCGAGATAAATGTACAATCTTGGCTAGTTAGTTAAAATATCTGAATCTCAGAAAAGCTTAACTACATTTTTAAAACAACTGGTACATTTCATTACATCCATCACCATCAGATAATACAAAAAATACAAAAACAAAGTTCTCACATGCAAAGTCATTCCACAAAGCCATCACATAAGTAGAACAAAATCTTGTACAGTCTATGGTGCCATCGACAAGTTATCAACAACTCATTTCATTCATTCCATATGCATACATCATATAATTAGAAACATCGCATTCATAATACCACATGCATACATCATCATAAATAACTGTGCATAAACATAAAAACAAACCATGACAAGTGTATAAACACAAAGAACTTCATATGTATATATATCATCAAAAATGCCCATAGGCTACAATAAACCGGTCCTCTAACCTCCAAAAACAAAAACAATAACTCAAAAATTTCAAAAACAACAAAAATTGCACCAAAATGCACCAAAAACAAGCAATAAAATTGTCCAATGAGAGTGCTTTTGCACTTGACATTTCGGGCATGCAAAATAGACGTCGGGGTCACAAATCCTCACTATCCTATTCCCTAAGAAGGCTACCATAGCCGGACCACTCCACGGGAGGACGGATTTTTGAGAATTTCATCCCCAAACGGCGTCACAAAAAGGGTCAAAACCCAACCAAAAATAGCAATAACATTGCCGAACGAAGGCGCCTTTGCGCCTGACATTCTTGGCATCCAAAATAGATGTTGGGGTCACAAATTATCACTATCCTACTCCCTAAGAAGGCTACCATAGCCGGACCGCTCCACGGGAGGATGGATTTTTGACAATTTTAGCTCCAAAATGCGTCACAAAAAGGGTTCAAACCCACCAAAAATAGGTCAGAATGTTCGGAAACTGCTTACGCATTCAACGGTAAACAATTGAAGGCACCCTTACCTAAGTCATCTTGGGTCAAGCGACTCGTCGCTTTTCTCATGTTGATCATTCCCTCATCGATTCGTCGCTTGAGGGGGTAGTCACACTTAGTCACCAATCAACAAAAACACACCCAATCAAGGAAATAACACGCATTCAAAGGATCATTGACAAAGACAATCACGCCCCTGCTTGGGGCAGCAAACAAGCAATAATCACAAGCTGATCAAACACTTGGCATTCGTGAATCATGAACTCAAGGTTCCCATAGACAAAAGGTTGCGCCCTTTGCCTATTCATGACTGATCAATGTCCAAGCTCAAGTAACACCTCACCTAAAAAGGTTAACACTTGAATTAAGCTCCTTAGCTCGTCAGAAGCAAGGATTCAAGAATGCGTGCCCTTTCCATACTTGGGGCATCAAAAGTTGGTTAGGTTACTGAGAAACCCTAATCATTAGTGCTTTGGTTATCTATTTTTGCTCGACGCTGCGCCTTGCACAGTGCTTCCCAAAAAGGGGCATCTGTAGACACCAAAATAGCACCAATCCGATTATGTGACAACAAGCGCTGATCGCATTGACACACACAGCCCCTAGGGCAGCCCCTAGAGGTTAAACAGTGGTCCTAACCACTCCCAAAAGTAGTTTGGAAGGTCAAAGGTCAATTTGGCACCTTTTTGGCACTTTGCTCCCTACTCGTCCCACCCTGGGACGATTACAAACTGGTATTCGTCCCACCCAAGGACGATTATCAGCATTCGCCCCAGGGTGAGGCGAATAGAAGGTTTGACTGGCAAAAAAAGTCAAACCTCGACAGGTCCTCTAGTTAACTACAGCTTCAGGCCATGCAATTGCGAGGAACGACTTCAAATCAAGGAGAGAGACTTCAGTCATGCATGTCTTTGATTTTTGGAGGCCTCATGCAAGGAGACTCTAAATCAGGGAATAATATTTTTTCCAAAATAGGACATGCAACTCCAGTGGCGCCCTCGCATGCGCATTCAAACAGAGAGACCCTAGGTCTATAAATTGGTGAGTCTTCTCACCCAAAATATGGAGAGAGAGGTAGCATTTTGAGCAATGAAGTGCTACCATTTTACATCCACACACATACCTTTTGATTTGTGCCTTTCACATCCTTGATCTCTTTTGGAAGGGAGGTCATAGGGTGGTTATTGGAAGCGCAAATCCGAGCCCAAACCCAAACATTTGGCCACAATATCCCACAAAATTTGCTGACAACACCCCATAAGAGGTTTTGGACCCATCCCAAGTGGATTGGTGCCGAAACAGAGTCCCAAACGGTGGGCGTCCTACCCCCGGGTGCCCCCCAAACTGTCGCAGTTCTAAACGCCCCACCCTAGAGTGATTAGAAATATGTGGTAGATTTCTCTAATTTTTATTTTTGCATCTGATTCTAGGTTATTTAAATAGGTTGTAGTTTAAATTTCACTTCATTTTGACAAGTTTTGATCATGCTTTTATCATTTCCCGCCTTCACTAACATGTAGATAGTGCCATCATATTCTAGGTGATATAGGCAAAATTGGAGAAATATGACCATCTGGGTCATCCCAAAATACCCCCAATTAGCTAACCCCAACTTTGTAGGTGATTTGGAGCTTCTCGGATGGGACATTTGGGAGGGTGCTTTCTGACAATTTGTTGCAGGTTTATTCGTCCCACCCCGGAGCGAATACAAATATGTGAGGAATTTCTTGACTGTTCCTTTTGTAGTGGCTTCCTGGTAACATATTCATGCTTCTATCAAATTTCTAGTTCGTTTGGATTTATTTTGTTATCGTTTTATATATTTTCATGCATACACTAACAGTAGGCCTTGGGAAATACATGTTCTATTCTATCTACAGGTGCTACTGATCTTTTCTATTTCCTTGAACGTAGGTCTTCGACATCAGAGGAGAAGTAAGGAGTCAACACTCATATACAAAAGCGGCGGTGACGTTTTGGTCCGCCCATCTTACATGTGGGCACGCGGAAGAAGGATTGCTATCCATGGATGTGACAAGAAACATATTTAACGCTCCTATCCCCTAAAAGGGAAGGAGACATATTGTAACATGAATTTAAAAGCATATCAATAAATAGGGCCATATTCCATATTGCTTTTATCTTGTGTCGATTCGTTTATGTTCTTTCCTTTCATGCATTTTCAATATATAGGCTTTTAGCATTAATTTTGGTTTTACATGCATTGTACTTAGCATTTTTCTTTTTGTTTTCATATCCTCGTGCTTCCAGCGGGGATGCTATTCAACCAAAATAGGGTGCTTTTATTTTTTCCAATATACACGGAGAATTGAAGAGAGTAGCACAAGATCAGACGGTCCATGCAAACTACCATGAAACTACATTATTTTTTTATATGACAACAAGAAACACTAAGCAACATGTTCTTCTAAAATTCTCTTCAGCTCAAGTTCATAGAAGCACATCATAGTTAATTCATAACAAATACAATACAAAATAATAGTTTATCATAAAACTAAAATTCAATTTGGTTTCAAAGGATTCTTTCTCTAGAACGAACAATTAGTTTTATTCAGCTCTTATATCACATATCAAGAAACTGTAGTTGGCTACCAAAAACATATCCCCTAATAGGTTCATAGAAGCAATACACATCTTCTCTATCATAAATCGATGCAAGGATTCTTCAACCAAAAAACTAAATATGATTTTTTGAACGCATGTTTCTCATATAGTTTAAATGAATGACATGCACTACATCATAATCAATTTGCAAATATCCCACTAAGGGATTTACTTCCAGAATGAACATTCACATAGAAAACTTCATACCAATTTAAAAGCAATATGTAGTTAAATATAAAATTTTGCATCCAAAAAAATAGCAAAATTCACTCAATCGTTTCCAACAGTTAAAATATTTGTAACACATGGTTTTAGTTCCTTTAAAAATATTTGAATATGGCAAGTCTGACCTAAGAGTGTCCAAGCTTGATAATTCAAGTTCTTTTTTTCCTTGTTTTTCCAAAATAGAAATGAAAACAAATAAGATAATCCCCGATTTTTCCCTCATGAAAGATATTAAGTGACCCCAAAACTGATTATCTCCTTTTCCATTTTTTTCCATTTTTCCTCATTCAAGTAATGATTACACTTTTTGCAAATCTACATGCAACTAATTTTAAATATGCTTCAAATGGACATCCACTTTGTCTGTTAATAGCAACAATCTTATTATTATTATTTTTTATATCTATTAGTTATTTATTTAAACCTATCTTATTTTATCAAAATTAGTAGTAGGTACACAAATCTTCTTTAATTCACCAAATATTTTAATAAATAATGGCTTCAATGCCTTAGGAACTTTCATTACCAATAAAGAATATATGTATGTATCATCTTTTATAAAAAAAAAAAAACCAAATATTCAAAATATGACACACACAATAATGCAAGTCATTTATGTTGCCCTAAATGATATGCAATTACGTGAGCTTTCATGTAATCACAGGCCATCGTGTTATTTACAATGTCATCATATCCTTTTTTACCTTTTACAATCAACTTTTATCTGCTCGTTGAAGGAGTGTACCTGGTCCTGCAAGCATAATAGCCGTTAGTAGTACCACATTCTAGGAACAGAAAGCATGTATAACTCATCAATTCATTTACAAACAATAGTTGTGCTAGGAGGGTTGTTACATCTTTCCATAGAAGTAACAATTTCATAAAAACATATATCTCTCCCACAAAGGTCATGTACAATTTCCATTTGAATAAAATAATAAAAATTATGCATATTTGTATGTTTTTGTTCTTTTATTCATTAGTGTGATAATGGACTAAGTTCAACCACAAAACCGAATCAAAATTTTCTTCTTTTCTAAGAAAAGTCTTACATTTGCATTTTACATTAAGCATGATTTTTCTCCAATAGGGCCTTGATGTCCACTATACTTGAACCTAAGCCTTTTTAATAAAGACATCATCTTAACCATTTGATCTTATCTCATTGGAAAAATTGTTTAGATTCACCCATAGCATTATAACTTTGTCTTATAGTATTAAACTCTTTGCTCATGGTTTCTTACCCAAAATATTTTGGGTAAATGTTAAATTTTATTCGTGAGATATGAATATTGACTTATGATATGAAACTTATTTCTCCCCTTGATTGTCACAAACCCATTGGACAAAGTCAAGGTTCACCTATGGGATCAAACCTTTGATTTATGATGTGAAGCTCCTTAATCCTTGCTTTTTATCCCAATATTCTTGGATAAATATTAAGGTACACTCATAGAATTGGAACCTTGGACTATAATGTAAAACTAATAGCTTCCCACTACTTGCTTTAAATTCATTTACAATTTTAACGTTTATCCATAAGTTTTGAACCTTGGTTTATTATGTAAAATTTCATTCTTAAGCATTTATCTCAAAACTATTTTTTTGATAAAACTAAGAGAAGAGGGTTTTTAAAGGGGCCCTAAACATTTTACAATAGAGAAAGACAAATACGAAACCAATGCTCAACAACACTAGAACCACCTCAGAAACAAATCAATCCCTAAGGTCCTATCGAAATACCATGTGCAAGGGTACCACCACTCCACAGTTGTCAGCAACCACAAAATGATGCACTGGGAGTTCCCAAGGGAGAAAAACCTATGGTCCCCACCAAACATACACTTCCCAAGGCAGGCAGTTAGTTCGAAGCAAGAGCATAATGACAAGATAAAAGTGACCGAAAGCCACCTCATCACAGAGCTCTCCAAACCATGAGAAATAATGGCCTCGATTTGGACACAACCGTGCACTTCCCCATGCCAACAACCAAAGTAACCCAAGTCCATAATGGAAACAACTACAAAGCACCAACGGGCAATAATTGTGGACCAATAAAAATCATAGGTCGAGCAAAACATTCTTTACCACAATATTCCCCGAATCCCAAAACCAAAGAGAATTTAAATAGCCATATAGCTTAGGGTGGTTAAGAGTGACAAATGCCCCACACCATAACTCCCGGTACCAGACCCCTTGACATAACAAACATCTATCGCCCAAAACAAATTAATTATCATCCTTGAGAGCACAATTAATGAGGTCCTGAGGAAAGTCCCTTTGCAATATCACGTATCCATGGAGATTTACTCCAACGTTCACCATCACGTCTACAGCAGCATTACCTTCTCTAAGTGTGTGATGAATTTGGATAACTTCCAACTCCCGATACAACCTCACTCCTTCATCAATGAGATTAGAAATTTTACAACTGACGTGGCTTACGCCTCTGAGCATATTAAGGGAGTCACCTTCAATGATAGCTTTTTTGAATTTGAATTCACAAAAGTTATCCTAAGGTAAGCCACCCTAGCTTCCACCTTCTATGAAGAATTCAAACCCAATGACTCTGCATATGCCAACAATAGATAATGCCTTCCAAACCTGCCAATCCATAATTGCCTTTAGCTACCCTGTTAAAATTTAATTTCACCTAACCAACAGGAGATACATTCCACTTAATTGAGTTTTTGATATTAGGCGTCGGAGGTGGGCGATCAATGTTTCCTAAACCTAAAAGTTGTTCCAAGCTAACTTCACTTTGCATCGAAGCCTCCGACAACTCCATAGAATGTTAAGTAAAATGTTAAGATTCAGATGTAATATTTATAATTTTTTTTTTTTATAGATTATTATAAATTATGTGGCAAAAAATATAAATCCATAAATAAAAATTGAATTTTTGATTTATTGTGAAAAACTAAAAAAAAAAAATATTAAAATTCATTTACAAAATTAAAGCATTAGATAACTTTTTTGCTTTCCATATTTTACATATATTTTTCAAACAAATATTAAAATTAATATATAATAATTTTTTTTTTTTGTTTTTCAATGACTTATCCCTTGTATCAAGGACGTCACTTGCATTATGAGTGATGTGACACGGGTTCAATCCCCATGGTGGATATGTATAAGAAATATTACTCCCAACAAAAAAAAAATTAACTAAAAATAAAACTTCAACATAAATTATTATAATTCATAAAGATTGAATCGTGATGATAAATTTAAAGGCCATTCATATGTACACATATAAATATTGTGGTGAGTGCATGCATGCTATGCATTATATTTATTTGTTTTTAATTTTAAAATTAAAAAGAAATAAAATCTCAAGTTTTTCTATGTGTTTTTATACTATAAAATTGCATGTATAAATTTGACGGCTTTACAGTTAAATAGAATGTAAGCATCTACTTCAGGCAAGAAATTCATCTAAATTTAAAAAAAAAAAAAATTGCCCTCAAATAAAATGTAAGCATCTACTTCAGCTAAGAAATTTATGCCTTCAAATATATATTTTTTAAATTTTATTTTTATTTTAAATTCATTTACATCAAAATTGTATTGTTTAATAAAACTCAAAAACATAATAACATTAGAAAACTTTTTTAAATCTTAAATATGTACGTGCAATTTGAAATAGTGAAATTTGATATTATAGAGTCAAATAAAAGATCACATATGTTCTAAGGGGCTTAATATCAAAGCTTATGGTAAATTTGTTGTTTTTATTATTAAACTAAGAAAAACTAATAGACTAAATATTATATTTAAATATATTTAATAAATAAATCTTTTACTCTATTAATTAGATGTATATAATCTATATATATAACCTAGACATTAACTCATTGATGCCGGATTAATTGTATTCTGGGCCGGAGCAATGAACCTATTTGAAGTGGCTCATTTTGTACCGGAAAAGCCTATGTATGAACAAGGATTGATTTTACATGTATAAAGGTATGCCATAGCAAACAAATTTCACAGATCAATTTATTCATAACTTAATAATCCAATTGTAAGTGTAAGCGTAAATCTCCAACAGTTTTAAGACCCCAAAACATCTATTTCGATGAATAATTCCAGCTGCGCGCGCTATTCCATACGTCCCACACACGAAGTGCGAAACTAGCGAGCCCTTGACTCATGTTGCTTCTATGAAATTTGGTAATGGCCGTCATCATCCATCAAATATACGACATGACTTGAAAATCAGTTGGTTAAGTCGTATGACATACGGTGGACCGCCTTCACTTTCACGTGGTCAACACACAAGTCGCCGGTCGCCTGTCGCCACTCACCGTCACTTTGACAGACTCCACGCAGATGCATGCACAATACGAAGTTCCTAATGGTCAAAAGTGTCCCTTGTCTGTAGAATTCAATGAATTCTGTAAAATAACTTTCTCTTGTCTGTAGAATAATTTGTCTCTTCTCACACGCAATGACCTGGTTTCCAATCCACAGATATTAGAGTGGAACCTACAGGGAAACTTCATTCCGGCTAATATACGATTGTCCGCCTATTGACTACTTTCGCTTCGCTCGAACTTTCCCATTAATTTGACAAATCACAACTCCGAAAAACGCGTGAAATCAAGCCTGATGTTGAAAGTTACCTGTTAATAAGAATTGGTTTGAAGGTCAGATTTGTATGTTACCGCGCTTAAAATTTGATATTAGAAGTCAAATGAATGTGCAAGGAAAACAGACCTCTGATATTAGAAGTCAAATGAATGTGCAAGGAAAACAGACCTCTGATATTAGAAGTCAAATGAAAGTGCCAGGAAAACAGGCCTCTGATTTTTTTTAAATAGTAAAAAAATATTTTTAATTTTTTTTAATTGGTTATGTGGGATTGATATTGGTTTCATTTGTATTAAGTCATCATATATATAATAATAATAATATCATAACAAAGTTTAAGTATTATTCATAAAATCCTTTAATAACATTTAAAACTTAATCTCTTTTTAATTATTAATTATTGAAAAATTTAACTTATTTAACTTATTAAAATAATATCATTTAATACGATCTTCCTTTATTATTATTATTAAATCTCACGTGGTATGGGAACCCACTATTATGCGTTTGAGCGCTAAGCTCGTGAGAACATAAGGCAGACCCACTATTAAGCACCTCTAGGCAACACCTTGATTGGTGCAAATTACCTTTGAAAACCACTCACCTCGTGGAGCAACTCCAACTTTTCTAGAAACATAAATCAAATACCAAAAGTTTTATATGTCTATTGAATTTAAGAAGAAATAGTTGTAAACATAACTACAAACAAATTTTTTTATTGGGTGGGTAGGATTAATGCAATTTAGAGTTACATATCAACATGCATGTGAGGGGAAGAGATTTGAATATGGGACCTCCCTTAAAAGTTTTTTTAATTTATTTTTATTTGAAATTGAATTTTTATTAACTTTAATTTTACTTCTTTTTTTTGTTCTTTTTCATTTAAGTATTGATCTTTTATTTGATTAAGTAAAAGAAGGGGTTTTGGAAGGGTTCTCCAATGTAAGGGTTTTGAAAGGGTTCACGAACCTTTACAAAGGGGTTTTGGAAAGGATCCCAAACTATTACAAATTCAAAAAGTATTCAATGATTTCGAAGTACATCAAATAAAAAAGGATCCAAAGGAAAAACATCAAATAAAACATGGATCCAAAAATCTCCCCTTATCTTCTCTTTAAAATTCAAATTTAAAAAAGAGTGCCAAAGAGTAAGATATTGAGCGAAATGAGGCACTTGTAAAGATTGGGTAAAAATATTGAAGGTTTTTTATTCCTTAATTTTTTAGCCTTATATTTCCATGAAGAAGAGAGACTAAACTAAAAAATGATATTATTTTCTTATGTTTAACTTTTGTTAGAGATGGACAGACATTGCAGAGAATACGAGACGAATCTTGGAGGTACGATGGTAGGGGATTTGAATTATAAGTAAATATTGTCCTTCCAAGAGGTCCTCATGGGCTATGGACCGTCATCTTCAGGGTATGCATTTGGAGAAAAATTGTCAAGCCCAGTTGGCTCTATTTCGACTAGGATTTTCAGAGCTACAAAAGTGAATGGTTGTCTTGAATGGGCTTTGGATAGGCCTGTCCTAGTGATTCAACTAGATTCAATTGCAGAGGATTTTGAATACCTGGTTAATCATACCTTAATTTACAAATTTTCAGGAATTCGGGTCCCTCTCATTTCGTTGGAATCTTGGGCTCAAAAAGTATGGAATTTGATTGGAGATAAGGAGATCATGTTGGGGGCAAATAATTTTTTCATGGTTTTTTTCTCTTGCATGGAGGATCGACATAAATTTTTTTAAGGAGGACCTTATTTTTATAATCGGGTTGGCTTGTTCATTAAGCCTTGGAATGTGGGCTTTAACCCTATAGAGGAAATTCCATCGCGCGTGCTAGTTTGGGTTCATATCCCTTGGTTACATTTGGAGTTCTGATAGAATGATATTCTTCACATGATTGTGTTGTTTTTGGGGAAGCCGGTGGGTCCTTCTCAACAAATTATGGATAAAAAAGTAGTTTCTTATGCCCATGTTTGTGTTGAGATAGATTTAAATAAGCCTTTACTAGATTTTATGGAAATTGTTGTTGGATCCTCTTTTTGGATTCAACAGTTGGACTTTGAAACCCTTCCGTTTCGATATCATTTGTGTCATGCATATGGAAACCTTTAGATAAAATACCCAAAATTACCTTAGAATTTGTCATCTAAGCCTTAGCCTCCTATGCAAGATAGTGGGATAGATAAAGTGAAAGCTCTTAAGTAGGATAATGGGTCTATTGATGGGAAAGCTTTAATGTAGGATAGTGGGACTAACATGGAGGGTTTCATTCATTCTAAGTCCCACAATAAAGGTAGGGGTTTGAAGAGATCCGTGAATGAGAGGCAATTTTATGGGTTACATAATAGATTTGATTCTTTGGATGACTTGGGCCACCTTGCTAGGATTAATATGCAAAGGTTTTTATATGTTACTCAGATGGACACTGATCAGTATCTAGGTAATGTGATTATTCCAGTTTTGGTGAATTATGCAATATAGACTATTGATGGGAAACAAATTTCTATTCCTTCTAAGGAAAATATAGTTGTTCAAGAGGATGGTGTGGTGGTAGATGACCCATTACTGGCTGATTTAGTGGGTTCTGGTCATGGAAAATATTCTAAGGTGAGTTCTATAGTAGGATTGCATCAAAATAATTTTAAAAAGGGGGTACCTAAAAAGTCTTCTAAGGTGGGCAAGAAGAAATATGTGGAGAAAATTAACCTTCAGGGGAAGTCCTTGGTTGAGTCAGGGTTGGTTAGGTCTCTTGATTCTTACTTTTCCATCCCTCAAAAATAATTGTTTTATCTTGTAAGGTGAGGGGATTGAATAGCATCCCTCAGCAAAAAGCTATTCACAAGTTGATTAATTTACATAAGACTGATATTGTTTTTCTACATGAGTCAAAATTATCAGTTGATTATTTATATGGTATTGCTTCCAAATTGTGGTTGCATGGTCAATGTTAATGTATTGGTGCCTAGAGTAGTATTGGTGGTATTTTTAGCTTTTAGAATCCTCCAAAGCTCTCTCCTATATGGTCGATTTCTAATCAATTTTATATCTCTATGGTTGCTTCTTGTAACGAGTCTAGTGAAGTGGTCTTATTAACTAATATTTATGCTCCCTTTGATCTTGCTGGGAAAATTTAGCTTTGGAATCATATTTGGGTGGTGTGGTTATTGTCTCCTCACTATCCTTGGATTTTTGTTTGATACTTTAATTCTATCACCAGTTTGGAGGAGAAAATGGGTGGTGTGGGTTCTCTTGGACAAGCATATTTGACCCTTAATGAAAATATTATTTTCTTAAACCTTATGGATATTAAAGTTGGTAATGGTATGTTTACATAGAGCAATAGAATATGTGGTACTAAGACTATTTCTAAGATATTAGATCATTTTTTGGTTTCTTCTTTCTAGATCAGTAATAATTGGTAAATCAGCTCATAATTTTTGGATTGGAGAGGTTATGATCATTGGCCTATAAAGCTAAATACCATTTGCCAAGGATTTTATAGGAAACCCTACTTTAAATTTTAGTAAATGTGGCTTTGAAAGCCTTATCTACATGAATTAATGAGATTTTTGTGGTTACAGGGTAGGCCTGCTCATGGAAATACTATGTTCTCTTTTGTTAAGAGTCTCTAGTATGTGAAATATCAGCTTAAGAAGTGGAATAAGTAGAGTTTTGGTAAATTTTTTGAGGTTAATTTGGCTTTTCAAGAGAAGTTAAATGCTATTACAATACAACTTAGGGATTATGGCCTCATAGAAAGAAATATTAAAGAGGAATCTGATGCTCTTAAGGAGTTGGCTAAGTGGAAATTTAGGGAGGAAATTTATTGGAAACAGAAGGCTCAGATTGATTGGTTGTAGGAAGAAGACAAAAATACTACTTTATTTTTCAATTTGGTTAAAGCTAGAAGGTACGGTAATGTGATTTCTTCTCTTATTTTTTCTCTTGGATTCTAGTTGATTGTTGATCAGGATATTTCAAGGGAGATTATAAGAATTTTTTCCTCTTTGTAGTCCGAGGATTCTCCCTTGGTGATCTCTAAAGAAAATAGTATTTTGAATTGTATTCCTTCATTTATCACTACTAAGATAAATGAGTTTCTCATGAGACCTATTTCGATCGAAGAGTTGGAGGGTATTATTTTCCAAATGATAAAAGGAAAGACCTAGGGCCTAATGGTTTTTTTGTGGAAATTTTCCAAGAATTCTAGGAGATTGTCAAACTGGATCTTTTTTCTATTGTGCAAGAGTATTTTAGAACTAAATATATGTTGAGAGCTATTAATTATACATTCTTGGTGCTTATTCCTAAGATAGAATGTGCCAATTCTCTATATCTTTTCAGACCTATTATACTATGTAATGTGGTGTACACAATTATCTCCAAGTTGATTACTAAGAGACTTAAGCCTTGGATCAGTAAGGTTATTTCTGATGAACAAGGAGGTTATGTGATGAGTAAATAAATCCTTGATGGTGTGGCTATTACTAATGAGGCCGTTCATTCTATGGAAATTTCTAAATAAAAAGCTATGTTTACAAAATTGGATATGGCTAAATCTTCTGATAGGGTTAAATGGTATTTCTTAAGTAAAATTCTCCTTGATTTTGATTTTGAATCAAAATGGTTTAGTTGGGTGATAAGTTGTATTACATCTCCATCCTATTTTATCCTTATCTAGTCCTATTAAATCATATTATTTTTCTAAAAATTTCTATAAATAATTTAAGATTCTTTATTATTTTAGGGATTACTCATGTTTTTACTACTTTATTTAATTTGATCACCTTGAATCTCATGGCCTCTTAAAGGTATGGACCAACTAGGACTCCAATGTGGGAGATCCATATTTTGAGATTGTTCTATTAATTAACTTCTACTACCTCTTTGTGCCTACCCACTATTTAGATGTAATATTATTTCAACATTTACTTGTTGTTCATTTCATGCCTTATTTTTCACCATTTGATCATTAGATATACCTTATTAATTATAATCTTACATATTCGTTATAACTTTATATGCTTTTGATATGAACTGTTAGTAGGTATTACATTATTTTGTACCTTGGATACCATGAAGTACCATTGCAAATATTTTTGCTGGAAGTGTGTTTATTACTTATGTAGGTGTGAAGATGTAAATATTGTTTATGTGTTATGTAATTAAGTGTGAAAGGTTTCAAGTGTGCAAGTGTGAGTTGTAAGTGAAAGTGTAGACACCAAAATGGCACCAATCTGATTATGTGACTACAAACACTGATCGCATTGACACACATAGCTTTCAGGGCAGCCCTCA
Source organism: Wollemia nobilis (assembly GCA_028583015.1). Lineage (NCBI taxonomy): Eukaryota > Viridiplantae > Streptophyta > Pinopsida > Araucariales > Araucariaceae > Wollemia > Wollemia nobilis. The sequence goes on from JAQPPZ010017255.1 coordinate 1,999,219, forward strand.
GAGGTCAAACAGTGGTCCTAGCCACTTACACAGCAGTTTAGAAGGTCAAAAAGTAAACAAAGCAAAGCTGGTCATTTTAACAAGCCTTTATCAAAAGCAAGCCTTAATCAAAAGCAAGCCTTTATCAAAAGCAAGCCTTAATCAAAAACAAGCCTTAATCAAAAGCAAGCCTTAATCAAAAGAAAGCCTTTATCAAAAGCAAGCCTTAATAAAAAGCAAGCCTTAATCAAGCCTTGGCCGAGACGTCGTGATATCGCGACACTTTGACGCCCAAGGCAAAGCCTTGGCCGAAGTGTCACGATATCGCGACACTTCGGCGCCCAAGGCAAAACCTTGGCCAAAGTGTCACGATATTGCGACACTTCGGTGCCCAAGGCAAAGCCTTGGCCGAAGTGTCACGATATCGTGACACTTCGGTGCCCAAGGCAAATCCTTGGCCGAAGTGTCATGATATCGCAACGTCGCGATATCGCGACACTTCGGCGCCCAAGGCAAAGCCTTGGCCGAAGTGTCGCGATATTGCGACATCGCGATATCGCGACACTTCGATGCCCAAGGCAAAGCCTTGGTCGAAGTGTCACGATATCATGACACTTCGGCGCCCAATGCAAAGCCTTGGCCGAAGTGTCACGATATCGCGACGTCGCGATATCGCGACACTTCGACACCCAAGGCAAAACCTTGGCCGAAGTGTCACAATATCGTGACATCACGATATCGCGACACTTTGGCCTTGGCCGAAGTGTCACGATATCGCAACGTCGCGATATCGCGACACTTCGACACCCAAGGCAAAACCTTGGCCGAAGTGTCATGATATCGTGACATCACGATATCACGACACTTCGATGCCCAAGGCAAAACCTTGGCCGAAGTGTCGCGATATCGTGACACTTCGGCACCCAAGGCAAAGCCTTGGCCGAAGTGTCGTGATATCACGACGTCACGATATCACGATACTTCGGTGCCCAAGGCAAAGCCTTGGCTGAAGTGTCACGATATCACGACACTTCGACGTCCAAAGAAAGGCCTTGGCCGAAGTGTCGTGATATCGTGACACTTCGGCATTTGCGCCTGGGTAGAAATTGACCAATCAGAGGCAGACCTAACCAATCAAAGGTGAAAGTCAAGCATTCAAAGGTAGAAATTAAAATATTCAGAAGCAAACATTAAACCATTTAAAGCGAACGTTAAAAAAGTGGCAGCCGAGGATAGTAAGTTATTGTCACCTCCTATGCATGCACGCGTAGGTGGGTAGATTGGCAGTTAGCGGACTGTCACAAAGGCAGTCATGTAAGCCCAAGTCAAGGAGGAGTCTCCTCCATTTTTGGAAGGCATGGTCGCCACGTGGCATCCCTGCGTGCCCCTCCAAAGAGACCCCATGGGTCTATAAAATGGCGGACTTTCTCACCTAGAAAAGAACAAGTTGACAGACATTTCCAAGCAATGAAATGCTGCCAAACCAAACACCTGATTGCATTCTTTTCGATTCATTTATTCTACACCCGTAATATCTTTCGCAAGGGAGGTTATTGGTGGCTGTTAAAAGGTGAATCCGGACCTTAGAACCCAACATTTGACCACAGTAAACCATCAATTTGCCGACAACTCAACCTAAGAGATTCTGGGCCCTTCCTTAGTGGATTGGCACCGTAATCAAGTTCTAATGGGGGCGGCCCGCTTGGGCACCCCACACCTTTTTGCTAGTTTCATGTTAGTCTATTTTGCCATTGCATGTTTTTAGATGCATTACGTTCTACGTTTTTTTAGATGCATTACGTTCTACATTCTATGTTCTGTCATTTTAGTCTACTCGTTCATTGCGTGTTTATTCTGTCAAATGTGCAGGTCATTTATATTCATTTTATTCACTATTTTCGATAATCTTAGGCATACATCTTTCACTAATTTCAAGGAATAAATGTTTCACGTTTGCAGTAGGTGCTACTAACGCCTTTCTTGTTTCTTTGATCACAGGAGAAGCAAGAACCAAAGACTCATCAACATCAACGGTGGAAGCACTCTGGCCCACCCAGTTCAAATGTGGGCATGCGGAAGAAGGAGTATTAATAACGATTGTAATCAAAAGCATGCTAACACTCCTAGCCCCTAAAATGGGAGGAGATGGATTGTAACCGAGTTTGGAATTAATATAAAAGGGTTGTGCTCCTACTTCCTCTTTATGTTTCATCTTGATTTGATTATGTTTGTCCTATTTCATGCATCGAGTTAGTCTTTGTTTATATTGCATCTCAATACTATTTTTCTTTCGAAATCTCATGCTTTCAATGGCGATCACGGTGGGACTCTGTCCCCTATTTTTTTTTTAGATTCAGAAATTGATTGAAATTTATGTTTTTGTGCTAAAATGTACCGGGCCGAATCAAAAACAGCTGGTTTAGGCAGAAAAGACAGCCGATTTGAGCAAAAAAAAGGTAAGGTTCCAAAGCTGTACCTGCATTTTTTTTTATTATTATTTTTTGTTTCTACTTTTTTTGTCAACATTTACTTGCTTAGGGAAAGTTGTTTATGCTTGTTTCATTTTTATTAAATAAAATTAAGCCCACACACATCACTTGGTAAATTAAACCAAGGAGCTAGTCGTAAAACCCCAGCCCTTGAGCAAGACCAACGGTGGGTTCATCACCACCTTGGCTTAGCTTTGCATCCATTTCCTCGATAGTCATTGTTGTTAGGCGTAAATCCTGATGAAAGATGATCGAGTGTCACTGGGGTGATTCCCATGCACGCGAGGATAAGTCTTCTATGGTAGGTGTCATTAACAGGACAATCCCCCTTCCGTACCGCCTATGTTCCATGTACCATCTACTCTCACGTACCTATAGTTTTCCTCTCGTAAGGGCGGGTATATAGAGAGGTTGGTATATCGGTCCGGCAATGGTATATTGAAGGGGCGACCATTTATGGGAGTTATATGAGCCAACATTATGCATTTAAACGTTCTTCAAAACTTGCAAAAACAAAACAAAACATTAAAATGCACTAAACCAGTTTAGGACACACTATTAATCCTTAAAAGAGATAATCATGGTTTGTGTATGTGTGTGTTCATTTCTGCTTAGTGTAAAAAAAGAAAAATCATCATAAATGAGATAAAAATTTGCTTAGCTAGTAGAGAAGCACCACAATGGTGTACACCCATAGCCAAGCCCAATCAAGGGTGGACGCTATGGAAGGTGCACAAAGAGAGGGCGATGGTCGCCTTTGCTTTAGCCCTAAGGACTTGGCCATACCACCTTGGTAGTCTGGCCTACAAGAGAGTCCACATCAGGCCACATCAAGAAGGAATTATTGGGACCCTCCTCTTTGGAGTTTGCCCATTCAACACAGCCCCTTTCGGGAAGAAGCTTTACATGTAGATCTCAATGTAAATAGACAACCACCTCTTGAGGCTAGATCTGAGTGGTCACAACATGATGAAGCATTAGAGAGGCATAGTGTCCATGAGGAGAGACATCGTGAATATGGTACCTCTTCTTTGCCTCCCATTATAATAGAAAGACAAAACTCAGAGCGCAGGGCTCTTCACATAGGGTGAGCTCACTCCGCTCGCCCCTTTCACGCCCATGAAAGGGAGTACGAGGAAGACCATCGCATTCCTCGAGAAAAAAATACATCACAAGAACCTTGCATTTCTGCACCTTCTAGATATCATGGTCACCCATCGAGGCTAGAGCCTCAAGTAAATGCCACCTACCTCGATAGAGGGAAGCGACTCATTGAAATTTCAGATCATCAAGATCAAGGCAAATACATAGGAGAAACATTCAAGCCTCCTGAGCAAAATAGGGCAAACCAAATTGACCCGGTGGTCACCAGACATGTCGCCCGCCAAGCCCAAATCATGCAGCTTGAGCAATGTCATCAGGAGTTAGAGTACTTATACCGCCTTAATAAAGAGTGCATGCAGCACGAAGCGGATGAGTTACGCTATAAACTACCTGAGAGGGTGCCAACCCCTCGCACCCAAAAGGCAGAAAAATATGAGAGGCACAACCCTTTGGTGCAAGACAGGTCTCTACGACCTCGTCAAGATTTGCATTTGAGTCCTTATATACCTGAGAGGGAGGCCACTCCCTTAAACAATGATGGGTACCCTCAGGAGGGACTCAATCAGGGTCATAGGTCTCGCCCAGAGACTCCTCAAGAAGTTTATGAGGAGTATGAACCAAAAATAGAACGGGCCAAAATGCCCCATCAAGGTAGGAGGGCTGCCATTCGGCCACCCCCCCATAGGCCTCTAGTCTCCCATAACTCACAACGGGAGCAAACAAAAGAGGAAGAAATAAAATATTTCTATGCATACAAAGCGCTATTAGAGCGTTTGGAGTCTGTGGAGACAAAATATTATGGGCATCAAAAGCCCACGTTATTTCAACTCCATAGTCATCCAGTGCATCCCTTAGTTCCCACACCTCTTTACCTCAAACATTTCAAGTTGCCTCAATTGGTAGTCTTTAAAGGTGAAGAGGACGCACAAGAACATGTCACAAGATTCTTGAGCCAATGCTTCAGAATTCAAGATAATGATGCATTGTTGCTTAGGAAATTCATAACCACATTCATAGGACCTGCTTCGGATTGGTTCACACAGTTACCAAAACACAGCATAAACAACCTAGATCAATTAGTAGATGTGTTTCTTGAACACTTTGCCTTCAACACAAAGAAGAAGGCATCATTGAATGATCTGGCCAGCCTTAGGCAATATGAGGAAGAAATAATGGCAACATATGGGAATCTATGGAGGGCTTTGCTTTCTAAGCTACCCTACCTTCCCCCTATGTCTGATCTCACACAGATGTTTGCACGGAGTTGCTTAAAATCAATCTTTGGGCTATTGCTACTGCAATAATACGCCAGCCTAGAAGAGGCTTTGGTGCAAGATAGATTTATAGAAGAGATCAAAATAGGTGAGGGCACAATCACCAAGCCTAAAAAGAAAGAGTGGAACAAAACCACTAAGACCGGGACTACGCAATCACAACCCGTTGCGGTTAATCAAGTTGTGATAAATGTCCCCAAGCCTGTGCAAGAAATACAGCCCCAAAAGGCTAATTACCAGGCAGTGCCTCCTAGCTATGAAAGAGATAATAAAAAATAGGAGCAGAATCAGCAACGTCACCCTAGGCGACAATTCACCCCTTATGCAGAGTCCAGAGACTCCCTATTTGACCACTTGTCAGCGGCAAATTTAGTCACCCTGCCAAAAATCCAAAATGTAGATCCTAACACTCCCAAGCCTAAGGGATACGGAGAGGAATTATATTGTAGATTACATAGGCGAAGGGGACATGACTTGAATGGATGTTGGAAATTCAAAGGATTAATCCAAGATTTGATCGACAATAAAACATTGGCCGTGGACAACCCCATAGCACCAAATAATCAACAAATGGGGGTATTCAAGGACCCTTTGCCTACCCATGAGGCATAGGCAAAACCTCTCCAGGTTAATGAGGTGCGACAGAATCTTCCCATGCAAGGATTTGTGGGAATGATCAGCATAGTGACCAAGAACAAAAAGTACCCAGGAGTCGCCCCCAAGGTAGCTACAAGGGAAGTTCCAACAATGTCGCAGCCTCAACAATGCCCTATGCAGTTGCCTCCGCCTAGACCCGAGGTCATGATATGGACCAAACTCACGTAGAGTTTGCGGACCACATCGGCTAGGCTTTCAACAGTCAACACCTCATAGAGAAGCTCTTATGGAAATTTTAAAAGCCATCGAATTACAGCCTCACAAAGCAAATTCTTTCAACAACTTCATGGGACATGTGAAACGATGTACGAGGTCGATCATTACCTTCAGAGAGGATGCAGTCAAAACAATATCGAATGACATGGCAGATCCACCCCTGCACATTATCGCGCGGGTCAACGGGATCTCGTACAAGAGAGTGTTGGTAGATACTGGCTCGTCCAGTAACATCATTACCACTACAGCACTAAAACATCTAAAGCTACCAGCCTCTCATATCATAGCCTCCACATACACACTATGAGCATTCAACGATGCAATATGCTCAACAGTCGACACAGTTGTTCTGCCTGTCCAGGTAGGACAAAAGACAATACCAACATTGTGCCATGTTATGGAAGGCGAGATGGCTTATAACATACTGCTAGGGTGGCCATGGATCAGGGACATGAAATGTGTCCCATCGATCGCTCACCATTGCCTCAAGTATGCATTTGAAGGAGAAATACATTTAGTCCCGATGGACTTAGAACCCTTCAAGTATTGCAATGCGGTGCAAATAATGCCTTAATCGACCCTCCCTTCAATGCATTTGGATTTTTAGTTAAATCCATCTAAATAGGGTCCAATACCACAGGCACCATTGGTGACCAAATCATCAAAATCCTAGCCAGGTGAGTCTTCATCATCTGCTCCTTCACTACCAATGCCACCTGTCATGGCTAAATAGAAGAACAAGGGAAAACATATCCTGGAAGAGGCTCAACCCCCAAAAAAGGGCTTGCCAACAATATCAATAGTATCAATAGAAAAAACACCTAGCACAACGGAAGCTAAGACTCCTAACACACCAAACATGGAATGGACTTAGGAAGGACTCCCGTTCCCTCACTCCCAAGCATCAACAATCACTGTCGAAATGGCCAGTACGGGCCTAGGGGAGTATTTAGTGCAAAATGTTGTGGCAATGCCCGCATTAGAATCAATACAGGACATGGGGAGACCTCGCCTTCCCATAGGAATAGTTGTTCCTCTAGGTTACCCACCAAACCAGAAAAATTTTGTGTATGGGGGCCTTGATCATGGTCTTGAACCATGCAAGAAAAAGGACGAAGACGAAGAGCCTTTTGCTAAAAATATCAACTATCTGTCAAACCCGGACTTCACTCTAAGATATCTCGGCCAATGCAATTGGCATGGATATGAGCTAGGCAGATATGAGCAAGTGATGTGTGTCCTTTGCCAACCAAGATATTAGATGCCATATGATAAGTCGGGAGTAGGGTTCAACCACCCCCTGCCCCTAGACATCTTGGTAGAAAACATGCAAGGCCTAGGATTAGGCAACAAGGGGGGATTGGCACCAGATCTTTATGCCAACCCAAATACAGAATACACATTGGGAGATTACCTCCCATGGTCAACAAACACCCTTGGCAACATCAATAATCCCTCTCCTTTGCTAGAGAGAGGTGAAATTTTGGACACTAATCCCCAAAGATAACATAAATGGTGTTCGAACATATTTTTGAAGCTATTCCTCTTAGAGGTTCTAGTTGAGTCAATACAGTGTCAAGAGAATTAGGTCCCTCCACCAAGAGTCGAACAACCACAATGGGACCAGATTAATTTGCTGGAACAAGGAGAACCCTCAACGTCGCAAATAGTTGCTGAAGAGAATGAATATTTTTGGATTTTTGAAAGTGATTTAGAAGATGAGACTGAGATGGACTATCTCAATCATGCGTGACGACACAATCACCCTTTAACTCATGAAGATCTGATGGGATAGATGGGCATAAGGTTAGGACATGAATGGTATGTAGACCCAGCGGGGTGGGACCAAGTGTTGGATCCATGGCTCCAAATCTATGATGAGCATCATCCACCCCGAGACCCTATCAGAGCATCAGTGCTAAGGGAAGACCTTGTCCTCCTATTAGCACATAAGGTCGATCCATTTGTGCCCGTTCCCCTAGAGCCAGATCCAGAGTATAGGGAGCATCCAGAAGGTTCAAGGAATCATACCCGCAGTAATGGAGACCAAATTCATTCCATCCACATGATCTCCATTGATTTGACCGCACCCATCCACAATCCGGCCGATCCAACATGGTCATTGCATCTAGACACAGATGCCATCGATTAGGATCACGTCAATTCACCTTTATCACCATCAGAGTACTGGCCTTTCGGTGAAATGCCTCATTTTACCCCAAGGACAACTTAGGATATTTTTCAAGCTAAAGAGGGACCCGAGGTTCCAAACGTAGATCTAAACTCAGCTAATGATATCCATTTGATCTCGACTCCACATTAGTTGGAAGACGGATCCCACATGTCAGTCGAGGAGATGACTGACGTAGATATCGGCACAGATCCAATGAATCCATAGATTCTCAAGCTAGGGGTAAGTCTTTCCCCCGAAGAGCAAGCCGACTACATTGCCCTTCTTAAAGAGAAGAAGGAGGTTTTTGCATGGTCATACAGGGATATGCCAGGACTAGACCCACAACTAGTCACGCATAATTTAACGCTTGATCCAACAATCAAGCTTGTAAAGAAAAAACTACGTAAGATGCACCCAACAGTGGCCTTGATGGTCAAAGACGAATTGCAAAAGCTATTGGATGCACAGTTTGTCATCTACGTGGATTATCCGCCATGGCTGTCCAACATGGTTCCCGTCAAGAAGCCCAACGGGAGGATTCACATATGCACTAATTTTTGAGATCTAAATAAAGTGAGTCCTAAGGATGATTTCCCCTTGACGAGCATCGATGCATTGGTAGATGCTACAGTAGGTCACGAAATGCTCTCCCTCATGGATGGTTTCTCAGGATACAATCAGATTTGTATCAATCCTGAAGACCAACTAAAAATGGCATTCACAATGCCTTGGGGGACATTTTGTTATAAGGTCATACCTTTTGGCCTTAAAAATGCTGGTGCCACCTACCAACGTGCCATGACGTACATCTTCCACGACTACATGCATAAAACTTTGGAAGATTACATGGATGATTTGTTAGCCAAGTCTCTTTTGTGCTCAAATCATATCGATGACTTAAGCAAAATCCTCGATCACCTCATGGAGCATAAAGTTAGACTAAACCCCAAGAAGTGTGTATTTGGCATCACATCTGAAAAACTCTTGGGTTTCATAGTCTCAAAGCGAGGAATCAAGGTGGACCCAAATAAAGTCAAGACAATCCTTGAAATGGTTCCCCCAACTACAATCAAGAAGCTCAGAAGTCTGCAGGGAAAGGTCACGTTGATTAAACGCTTTATAGCACAATTATCTGACAAGTGTCGACCCATGAAAAAATTATTGCACAAGGGGGTTACATTTCACTGGGATGACGAGTGCCAGTTAGCCTTTGACAAAATCAAGCAATACCTAGCTTCACCACCAGTATTGGCACCACCTAGACTAGGAGTGCCATTCTACTTATACATCTCAGCTATTGAGGTGGCACTGGGCGCCATGTTAGCCCAGAAGAATGAACTTCACAAGGAACAGGCTACTTACTATCTTAGCCGCACCATGTTCGATTATGAACTTAACTATGCATATGTTGAGAAACTCGCTTGGCGATGGTGTTTGCTACCAAAAAGCTATGCCACTACATGTTGAGCAACACTACGTATGTTGTGTCTAAGGAGAATCCATTGTGATACATGATGAGTCATACTTATCATAGTAGTCGCACGGCAAAATAGATCATGTTGTTGATAGAATTTGACATAGAATTTATTGGACAAAAATCTATCAAATGACAAGTCATAGCCGATCAACTAGCAGAGGCTCCTCTTGAAGACGATCAGCCTCTAGTCATAGAACTACCCGATGATGGGGTCTTCCATGTCTCAAAATCACTAGATTCTGACGATCCTGAGTCACAGGCCGACATAACCCTATTCTTTGATGGTTCTAAATGTGAGCAAGGTGGTGGCATGAGAATTGTATTCTTCACACCGCAGGGTGCTCCAATGCCCCTGTCATTTAAATTAAACTTCCCATGCACCAACAATAATGCAGAGTATGAAGCCTTGCTCCTAGGTCTTCATACAACAATCGCCATGAACATCAAATGACTAAACATATTTGGTGATTCATTGTTAATTGTCAATCAAGTCAAATGGGTATATCAATGCAAATGCCCAGTCCTACAGGCTTATAAAGCCCTTGTGGACAAATTCCTGGCAAAACTTGAGTGGTATGACATCGAGGCACTCCCTCGATCATTGAATCATTTTATGGAAACAATGGCCTCCTTGGGGTCACTAATTCTGCAAGACCTTTATGGTGATATGACAACCATTCAAGTCAAAACCTTATCGCAATATGCGATGGAGCGTGCAAGCTCAGACTTGACGTCAGGAATCTACATGATTCAGATTGAACCATCCTCAGATAAGTTCTCTCGAATCCATGATCGTTTGAAGCATGCCAATTGGGGGTCCTTGTTCTCCCCTACTCTCATTAATAGCAACACAATGTTATTCTTACAGTTTCTATCCCATTCAACGTTCGCTAGGGATGAACTTCAAGAGGGATTGGTTGTTTATACTATCGAGGTTTCTGATCATCAGGACTGGTATTTACCCATTAGATACTACCTCAAGTTAGGTAATCTCCCACTTGGATTGACTCATGCCGCAAAATGAGCACTCAAGTAGAAAGCGGCTAAGTATGTCTTGATAGGAGTTTGTATCGTCGTAGCTATGAAGGAATCCTCCTTCATTGCTTGGACCAACAAGAGTCCACTTGGGCGATCACCCAAGCGCATGATGGTACATGTGGTGGCTACTTTAGTGGTATGGCCATCGCAAAGTGCATTCTTTGCATGGGCTATTATTGGCCATCTTTAGAGCGAGATTGTTGCACCTATGTCAAGAAGTGCATGAAGTGTCAACATCATGCCAATTTGATGCACGTACCTTCCCAGGCCCTACAGACAGTCCAGTCTTCTTGGCCATTTTTGCAGTGGGGCTTCGATCTAATTGGAAAGATCTCCCCTGTGTCGTCAGGCCATCACACTTTTATCATAATGGCCACAGAGTATTTTACCAAGTGGGTGGAAGCAATTTCACTTACCTCTACGACAGGACCCCGCATTGTGGAGTTCATTTTGCATAACATCAAATGTCGTTTTGGTATTCCATCCAAAATAGTCTCGGATAATGGGACGCCTTTCAAGAACAAAGACGTGCGTGCTTTGACCACAAAGTACAAAATTCAGCATAGCTTTTTGACACCCTATTATCCACAGGCGAAAGGGCAAGTAGAGGCATCAAACAAAACGCTAGTTGCCATTCTTAAAAAGACCATTGCAGACAATCGTAAGGATTGGCACATTCAAATCCCACTTGCCCTATGGGCCTATCGCACTAGCATTCGGACACCCATTGGGGCAACTTTGTTTTCACTCGTGTATGGCTCTGAGGCAGTCATGCCTCTAGAGTTGGAGATTCCTTCCCTGCGCATATCAATGCAGGAGTTCATCGATGATGACAGTTCATGACAGGCCCAGCTAGACTAGCTTACGTTGCTTGATGAACGATGCATTAATGCTCTCGAGCATTTACGTATTTATCAAGAGCGACTTTTGGGTGGGTGATTTGGTTTTGAAGGAAAACCAACAGAACTCCAGTTTGCCATCCCACCTAAGGGACAAATTTGCGACAAATTGGTTAGGTCCATATGTCATTGATAGCAAAATAGGACCCGGGATGTACCGGCTAGCTTCTCTTGATGATATCAAGGAAACAGAACCCTTGAATATCAGTCATTTGTGACCATTTCATATCTAAGAGAGCCATATCCCACAAATGCTCCAAGGATCCATAAAATCGCTTTGTCAATCCCAAAAATGCTCCAAGGATTCTATAATCGCTTGGTCAAATCCCAAAAATGCTCCAAGGATCCCTATAATCACTTGGTCAAATCCCAAAAATGCTCCAAGGATCCCTAAAATCGCTTGGTCAATCCCAAAATGCTCCAAGGATTTCCACAATCGCTTGGTCAAAAATAAGAAAAGTTAAAATTCAAAAAAAAAATCATCATCAAAAAAAAAAAAAAAACAACAAAACAAAATTTTTGCATCTCATTTCTAGGCATACTCAAATTCATCAATAGAGAGCTCTTATCGCACCTCATCTTCATATTCACAAAAATCAATCCATAAAAAATACAAAAATACATAGCTGCATTAAAGCATTGCATCCATACATTGCATATTTGTGGTCGTACAGGTCAAAGCCACCATAGGCTGTAATTGCTTTGCTAGTCCATATTGTTCCACACTGTTCCATTTTACAAAAACAACAAAAACACCATGCATTGCTTTTTACCACACTAGAGTCAGTGGTCTTCTAATGTATCAAGAGTTTTCATGATTCGATCATCATTTTGCTCTTTAGCTACGTTATGTACCGAGTCGGATGCAGATTTTACGAAGGTAGAGTTACACTTGAAATACGCCTTGTTACGTAACATCCCAACACAAATTAAAACACATAAAAATTCCCAAGTTGTGTGAACGAAAGATGAAACCTGCGTAGTAATCCAGGTCACCATAAGCGAAATGGTTATCTTGCTCATCCCCTTGTGCGAATGATTCTAGAATGCTAAGAATTGACAAAAGGACGAGCTCTTCCCCATTCATTCACCTCCATATACAGTGGTTTTCACCACTACCAAATCCCAATCATAGTTGGTTCCCAAAGTTGTAAGGATTTGTACTACACATCCCTGCCAAGGATGGGTAGTCATCCCCAAGACCTAAAGGGATCAACGCCATTCACAAACAAAATATCAACAAATCATCATCCTAACATTGTCCATTCACCTTTTGTCTCCAAGTTGTAAGGATTCATACTATCCGCCCCTAACCAGGATGGGTAGTCATCCCCAAGGCCTAAAATATCAATGCCCTTACTCCATAATCTCCATCACCCCCTTGGTCCCCAACGTTATAAGGATTCGTACTACATGTCCCTGCAAAGGATGCGTAGTCGTCCCCAAGTCCACAAGGATCAAGGCCACTCACCAACCCAAACTCACAATACTCAAAATACAAAATCAAAAAAATAGTGGTTATCACTACTATTCAAAATCCTTGCTCAAAAAGAATTAATAGAAAATAAACGGTGATTTTCATCACTATATAGACGAGCAACTTTCTAAATCATCCAGCCAACAAATATCCTGAACTTGAATCCCTGGAATTCTCAGCATTCAAAAACCATCTAGGTGATCCTCATTATAGGTTTGGTTGATAGCCTATCTGGCAATGGTGGTATCCTACCCGCATGAGAATATGTCTGTCACATTCGCTTTACGTGTGTGCAGACCAATGTTTGCATAAGGATGAGATAGCTTATGGTATCCTGGATAACATTGCAGATTAATCTAACTAAATACAACAAAGGAGTTAGTGAAGCTAATTAGGTTATCCTCAGTACAGGTTCGATTGAAAACCCATCTGGCACTGGCGGTATCCTGAAAAATACCACATAAATGAACTCAATTGCACACACAGGGATGTGAAATAGCTTGGTCAAAAACAAGTTCAATTCATACCTTGTTCAAAAGTCTTGTAAGATAAAGTACAATCATGGCTACATTTCTAAACCAACTACGCTACTTTTCATCGTTACAATACCATCAAAAAAAAGAAAAACCACATGTATACATACAAAGTCATGCATCACAGCAATCGCCTAAAGACAAAATAACAGAGTTCTAAATAGTCTATGGTGCCATAGCCAAACATCACAAATTCTATCCATCCATTCCATTTTTGCATATCACATATAAATCAAAAACATTTGCATTCATCACAACATATGCATCCATCAAAATAAATCAACATATAACAATCGCATTTATCATACCATATGCATACATCAATATAAAGTAGCATACATCCATCAACATCAATCATTGTGCATAACATAAAATCATAACATATACACAAAGAAAGAAAATCAAAACAACAAAAACATCACAAAAATGCAACACAAAAACATAACAATAAGCATTGCCGGACACAAGTGCTCTTACACTTAACCTCTTGGCATAGAAAATCGATGTCGGGGCTCAAATTGTCATTCTCCTACTTCCCCAAGAAGGCTACCATAGCCGGACCGCTCCACGGGAAGACGGGTTTTCGATGATTTCACCCCATTATGGCATCACCAAAAGGGTTAACACCCACCAAAAAATAGGTCCAAATGTCGGGAAATTGCACATGCTTAACGGTAAAACATCTAAAGGCACCCTTGCACAAGTCATCTTGGGTCAAGTGACTCGTCGCTTTTCTCATGAAGGTCATTCCCTCATCGATTCATCGCTTGAGGGGGTAGTCACACTTAGTCACCAATCAACAAGCACACACCCAATCAAAGCAATGACATGCATTCAAAGAATCATTGACAAAGACAATCATGCTCCTACTTGGGGCAGTAAACAAGTAGTAATCAAATGGATCAAACACTTGGCATTCTCGAAGCATGAACACAAGGTTCCCCTGTGGACAAAAGGTTATGCCCTTTGCCTAATCATGACTGATCAATTTCCAAGCTCAAGTCACACCTCACCAAAATAGGTTAACACTTGAAATCAAATTCCTTAGCTCGTCAGAAGCAAGGATTCAAGAATGCATGCCCTTTCCATACTTTGGGCATCAAAAGTTGGTTATGTTACCAAGAAACCTTAATCATTAGTGCTTTGGTTATCTATTTTTTCTCAGCACTGTGTCACCCGTAGCGCTTCCCAAAAAGGGGCATCTGTAGACACCAAAATGGCACCAATCCGATTATGTGACTACAAACACTGATCACATTGACACACACAGCTTTTAGGGCAGCCCTCAGAGGTCAAACAGTGGTCCTAGCCACTTACACAGCAGTTTAGAAGGTCAAAAAGTAAACAAAGCAAAGCTGGTCGTTTTAACAAGCCTTAATCAAAAGCAAGCCTTAATCAAGCCTTGGCCAAAGTGTCACGATATCGCGACACTTCGACGCCCAAGGCAAAGCCTTGGCCGAAGTGTCATGATATCGTGACACTTTGGCACCCAAGGCAAAGCCTTGGGTGAAGTGTCGTGATATCGTGACGTCGCGATATCGTGACACTTCGATGCCCAAGGCAAAACCTTGGCCGAAGTGTCGCGATATCGTGACACTTTGACACCCAAGGCAAAGCCTTGGCCAAAGTGTCGTGATATCGCGACGTCGTGATATCGTGACACTTCGACGCCCAAAGAAAGGCCTTGGCCGAAGTGTTGCGATATCGTGACGTCGCGATATCGTGACACTTCGGCATTTGTGCCTAGGAAAAAATTGACCAATCAAAGGCAGACCTAACCAATCAAAGGCGAAAGTAAAGCATTCAAATGCAGACATTAAAACATTCAGAAGCAAACATTAAACCATTTAAAGCAAACATTAAACAAGTGGCAGTCGAGGATAGTCAGTTATTGCCGCCTGTTGTGCATGCACACGTAGGTGGGCAGATTGGAAGTTATCGGACTATCACAAAGGCAGTCATGTAAGCCCAAGTCAATGAGGAGTCTCCTCCCTTTTGGGAAGGCATGGCCGCCACGTGGCATCCCTGCGTGCCCATCCAAAGAGACCCCATGGGTCTATAAAATGGTGGACTTTCCCGCCCTAAAAAGAACAAGTTGATAGACATTTCCAAGCAACGAAGTGCTGCCAAACCAAACACCCGATTGCATTCTTTTTGATTCATTTCTTCTACACCCGTAATATCTTTCACAAGGGAGGTTATTGGTGGCTGTTAGAAGGTGAATCTGGACCTTAGAACCCGACATTTGACCATAGTAAACCATCAATTTGCCGACAACTCAACCTAAGAGATTTTGGGCCCTTCCTTAGTGGATTGGTGTCGTAATCAAGTTCTAACGGGGGCGGCCCGCTTGGGCACCCCACACATTTTTGCTAGTTTCATGTTAGTCTATTTTGCCATTGCATGTTTTTAGATGCATTACGTTCTACATTTTTTTAGATGCATTACGTTCTACGTTCTACGTTCTGTCATTTTAGTCTACTCGTTCATTGCGTGTTTATTCTGTCAAATGTGCAGGTCATTTATATTCATTTTATTCACTATTTTCGATAATCTTAGGCATACATCTTTCACTAATTTCAAGGAATAAATGTTTCACGTTTGCAGCAGGTGCTACTAACGCCTTTCTTGTTTCTTTGATCGCAGGAGAAGCAAGAACCAAGGACTCATCAACATCAGCGGCGGCAACACTCCGGCCCGCCCAGTTCAAATGTGGGCATGCGAAAGGAGTATTGATAACGATTGTAATCAAAAGCATGCTAACACTCCTAGCCCCTAAAATGGGAGGAGATGGATTGTAACCGAGTTTGGAATTAATATAAAATGGTTGTGCTCCTACTTCCTCTTTATGTTTTGTCTTGATTTGATTACGTTTGTCCTATTTCATGCATCGAGTTAGTCTTTGTTTATATTGCATCTCAATACTGTTTTTATTTCGGAATCTCATTCTTTCAGAAAGGTGTCAAGTGAATAAGTCAAGAGTCATGAGTTATGGGTTTCAAGTGTGTAAATAAAGGGTCATGTCAGATGTGTCAATATATGGGATCATATAATCATGATAAGATTTTTCATAATGTAAGAAAGGCATGTGAAAGGTTGCATATCTCGTGAGTTTGAAGAGAGCAAAAGTAAGGGGTATTGAAGAGTCTTTTGTAATGTTATATATTGGAGATAAAGCTTCATTGTATGAAATAGAAAAAATGAGTTTGTAATATGAGGAATTATAATTTATGAATGTAATCAAGAAGTTTTTACTATGTAATATTTTTTAATGTGATTTTATGTGATCCTAGGAATATAGACCTATGATATTTTGGGTCCATTTGCAAATAGTGGTATAAAAGCCACTTTAGTAATCCCTTTTTAGATTGGAGAGATAGAAATATAGTGTGCAAAATATTGGAAGAGTTTTACAAAGAGATTGGATATTAGATAGCATTACAAGTTTTTGGTATGAACACTTGGAAGTGTGATATTGAAAGAGAGATTGAATATTGGACTAGTGATCCATTTGATATTTAAAGAAAAAGAGTTTAGAGAAAGACAAGTAGATGAGTAAGATTAAAATTAAATATTGAACTGATAGTCCACATGATATTTGGAGAAGAAATTAGTACAAGATTTTTTTTGGGTGAAACATTAATGAATAATTGAAGGAGATTATCAGTGATACTTATTGGAGACTGCTAGAATTTGCTAGGTATATATATATATATATATATATATATATATATATATATATATATATATATATATATATATATATATATATAATTTACATGGTGGAATTAGTAGCCGCCACGAATCCGGGTAAGCTATCCAACTTTTTATGGCCACCACAGTATTCTATGTTGTCCACCCCAAAAGTCGTCACATAGATCTTCATGTAGTCTACCCATATAACCACCATGCCACAATAATTTTAAACCTTTTACACCACTGAAAGCACCAAGAAAGGGACAAGAATTCAGTATGACGAGGACCAATATTTGAACCTTGAACTTCTACCCCCTTTATGGGGTTTGGATGAACCAATTGGTATACACCTCAAACCTAATTTTCTAGGATATTTATTATAGTTTTCTACAAAATTTTATCATCAATAAATGCATCGAATAACATAGCCAAAGTTATGTCTTACCTGAGATGTCTGTTTCAGATAAACACAACCATACTGGTGGACATAGCCACTTGAAGAAGATAAGCACAACGGAAGGATAAATTTCTTGAGGATACAAGTGCAACTAGAAGGATGAACAAAGTTGTTTGGAGGAAACAAACAAAACATAAAAACAATTTCTAAAAGAGATGATCTTGAGATTAAGAGCCTTTGAAATTATGTATTAAACACCTTAAACTTGAGTGAGTAACATTTTTTGGTAGATATAATTATTTAGAAAGCTAGAGCATTTCATAATGCTTAAACTATTTTGATAATTAAAGTATCCCTTGAGTTGAGCTTAAGGTGCCACATGTGTGGATGAAAGTTAAGGATAGAGTGCTATAAAGGTATAATATTGACCAACCCTTTAATATTCACAAATATACTAGTTGGGTGATTTATTTGAAAGTGGTAGTTACTTTATTTAAATTTTGGAATTATAAGGTAGTACTAATTTATGCTGGAGGTAAAATAAATATTTGATGGAATGAATTAATGAATGGAAGATATAAGAAAAATAAAATATTTGAAATTTAAATTGAAGACTAAATTAATTGGAGGTTTGAATTAAATTGAAATTTGAAAGTGACATTGTGAAAGTGAATTTGAGAGATATAATAAGGTTAAATAATTGAATTTGAAAATTTATGAGTAATGAATTAAGATTTGAAAATTGATTGATGAAATTTATTTTTAAGTAAAATGAATTTTAAAATAAAATTTGGGAGTTATAAGAAGTGCAAAATGAGTTGAATTCAAAACTTACATTGATTGATTGAAGTTGAATGAGCATAAATAAGTTGATTAAATATTTAAAATTGAAATTGATTGAAATAATAGAATTTGAAGAAGAATTAATTTAACGAAGTTACATCATGCCTAGGAAGGATGAAAAAACAATATTCAAGAAAAATGAAAATCTTCCAAGAATTACTCACAAAGTTATGTCTTACCTGATACGTCTGTGTCAGATAAACACAACCAGACTGATGGACATAGCCACTTGAAGAAGATAAGCACAACTAAAGGATAAATTTTTGGAGGGGACGAGTTCAACTAGAAGGACGAACAAATTTGTTTTGAGGAAACAAACAAAACCTGAAGACAATTTCTAAAAGAGACGAGCTTGAGATTAAGCGCCTTTGAAATTATGTATTAAACACCTAAAACTTGAGTGAGTAACATTTTTTGGTAGATATAATTATTTAGAAATCTAGAGCATTTCATAATGCTTAAACTATTTTGATAATTAAATTATCCCTTGAGTTGAGCTCAAGGTGCCACATGTGTGGATGAAAGTTAAGGATAGAGTGCTATAAAGGTATAATATTGACCAACCCTTTAATATTCACAAATATGCTAGTTGGGTGATTTATTTGAAAGTGGTAGTTATTTTATTTAAACTTTAGAATTATAATGTAGTACTAATTTATGCGGGAGGTAAAATAAATATTTGACGGAATGAATTAATGAATAGAAGATATAAGAAAAATAAAATATTTGAAATTCAAATTGAAGACTGAATTAATTTGAGGTTTGAATTAAATTGAAATTTGAAAGTGACATTGTGAAAGTGAATTTGAGAGATATAATAAGGTTAAATAATTGAATTTGAAAATTTATGAGTAATGAATTAAGATTTGAAAATTGATTGATGAAATTTATTTTTAAGTAAAATGAATTTTAAAATAAAATTTGGGAGTTATAAGAAGTGCAAAATGAATTGAATTCAAAACTGACATTGATTGATTGAAGTTGAATGAGAAGAAATAAGTTGATTAAATATTTAAAATTGAAATTGATTGAAATATTAGAATTTTAAGAAGAATTAATTTAACGAAGTTACATCATGCCTAGGAAGGATGAAAAAACAATATTCAAGAAAAAGGAAAATCTTCCAAGAATTACTCACAAAATGTTTCAAAAGAAAAAAAAACATGAAACAACAAAAATGATTGAGCATATACAATTAATTAAAAGAGAAGCATAAAATATAGTTCTTAGGATACTTAAACAATGCATGAATATTTATTTCAAAGAGGCCAATACATCAATTTGCAATTTCGGAAAAAACACTAATTAAAAAATATTTGGTAAAAGTTCAATATTTAAGACCTATAAGAGTCCATCCAAAATATGGAAAAGCAAATTATATTCACACATATAAACATTGCAATAAATATGGATATAAAGTTATGTTGGGATCTTATTCATTGCAACAATTGTAGGAACCATAATCATTCCCTCATAACTTGTTAGTATAAAGAAATTAGTATCCATGAATGGAGCACTATAAATGGTATATTAATGATGCCATTAGATGAAATTCTCAAACAAATTGTTGCAAAAGCAAAATCATGAAAAATATAGCTTTGGTACCAACAACAAAATTAGAGGATTAAGATAAGACAAAGGTAGAAGACAAATATTGAAGACTAAATTTATTTACACCAAATAATGTAATACAATGGGGGTGTTAGTAGGTATTACATTATTTGGTACCTTGGGTACCATAAAGTACCATTATAAATATTTATATTATGAGTGTGTTTATTATTTATGTATGTGTCTAGATGTAAAAAGTGTTTGTGTTATATAATAAATTATAAAAGGTTTCAAGTGTGCAAATGTGAGTTGTAAGGGAAAGGTTTTAAGCGCATATGTGAAGAGTCATTAGTGATAGGTGTCAAGTGTGTAAGTGAAGAGTCATGTGAGATGTATCAATATTAGAAGTAGGAGTTATGTAATCATGAGAAGATTTATCATAATGTAAGAAAGGCATGTGAAATATTGCATATCCCATGAGTTTGAGGAGAGCAAAATTCAAGAGTATTAAAGAGTCTTTTGTAAGGTTATATATTGGAGAGCAAGATCCGTGTGAAATAGAGAAAATGAGTTTGTAATATGAGAAATTCTTATTAATGAATGTAACAAAGAAGTTTTTACTATGTAAAATTTGTGAATGTGATTTTATGTGATCATGGGAATATAGACATATGATATTTTGGGCCCATTTTATAACATGAACATATTTAAATTTATTTTATATATATATATATATATTTGATATTATGATATGTGGACTTTACATAATGGAATATAATATTACATGACTTTTATTTTGAATATTTTACATACTTTAATCTTTAATAGAAGTTAAATTGATAATGGATAATCATAACACCTCATTTGTCGCGATATCACGACATGTTGCGCCATCTCTGCCATCGAGGATAAGTTGTCGTGATTTCATGACATGTTGCGCCATCGCGGCCAAGGATGGAAAGTTGTCGCGATTTCACGACATGTTGCACCGTCGTTGCCACCAAGGGAAAGTTGTCACGATTTCGTGACATGTTGCGCTAGCGTGGCCAAGGGAGGAAAATTGTCACGATTTCATGACATGTTGCACCGTCGCGGCCAAGGGAGGAAATTTGTCACGATTTTGCGACATGTTACGCCGTCACGGCCGCTGGTTGAAAGTTGTCGCAATTTCGCAACGTGTTGCGTCGTTGTGGCTGCTGCTAGATTTTTGTCGTGATTTCGCGACATGTCACGATTTCGTGCCAAGTTGACTTTTTTGCGGTCAAAGGTGTCTTGTGTCGTGATTTTGTGACTTGTAGATTTTTTGCGGACAAAGGTGAAGTTGGTGTTTGCTACGTGTTTTCACGATAAGTTGTTGTAACTGACCTATCAGCTCTCTCAGCTAGCTTGGTATTGGTTCAAGAGATTTGGATCCAGTGCAAATCTTCCTCTTCTCTTGTAATCATGTGCTTTCATTGTTTTTGGCTGGGATGTATCTTATCCCAATTGTAACTGATCAATGTTTTAATACAAGTTTTTTCAATTTTTTCAAAAAAAGATAATGGATAATCATATTCTATGAAGCATTAGAAATAATTTTAGAAATTGTATTATGGTTTTGTTTAAACACCTTTAATTGACTGGAAACATGTATAATTTGTATATTATTAGTTAATTGTGTACATGGTCTAGTTATTAACAGAGTGTAACTTAGAAAATTTATTTAAATTATAAATATGATCTTTATTATGATAAGGGTATTATAGATAAGTACAATTTATCTTTCATCATTTTGAAGAGAGATTCAAAGGGACACTTTTCAAGTACCTCTTAAAGGACCCTCTATGGAGGGGATTGATATCACATTGTTGGCAATTTTGGGTACTTTGGGTACATTGCCTTTGCTCAAATGTATAAGTTGTCATTGATGTCAAAAGGCATTTTTGTGTTGATATCAAAAGAGTGTGATGTCAAGAATATCTTGAGAAGCTTCATTATGTTAAAGGGTTTTTATTAAAACCAAGCTTAACTTAATGCAAAGGTCCATGTTTATTATTAATAATTAAATTAACTCAAACCTTTGTCAAAGGTCCAAGTTTAATTTATTATTAATAAAATAATAATTATTATTATTTTAATTATTATTAAAGGGTCTTTCAACCCTTAAGCGATGGAAGGAAAAATAATTCTTTCGTCGATATGTTGCCATCGTTGGAGAAGCGCCGACGTCAAACATTAAGGAGAAATGGCTATATAAGTGGGGATGTTTTTCTAAAGTGAGCACCACCGATTTTTGACATCTGTGATTTGTGGTTTGCTTTGTATCTTTCGATTTGTGCTTGGTGTCTACGATTTTGCGTTTTCTCTATTCTTTCGAATAGCGCTTTGTGTCTTCGAATCTTCGATTGACGTCCTTGAAATCATGCTTGTTCTGTGTCTTGGAAACCATGCTTGGCATGTTCGGATTTGAGTTTGGGCTGCATCCTTACCTTTGTGCTAGACGTTAGTGGATTGGCAATTGCACCTGAACTACATTTTTCTAGACTGTGCTATGAGATGTTTAATGCAAGCATTCAGTGACTTACGTTTTGGACAGCGCTCACCAGTTTGCATGTTGCTTGCGGAAGACGTTTACGTTTTCCAGATTCTTGGCGTCAAAGGAAGATAAAAGAGAGGGCAGTGCTGTATTTCTTCGTTGGGCACTTGTGACCCAACGGTGGTGGCGTTTAAGCGAAAGCGCTAGACGACAGAGGTGTTGAGTTCGATTCTCTTCGTTGGGAATTTCTTTTGGTCACGGTGTGCAAAGGATAGCGGTTGTAAATGCGTGGGAGGTATAAGGTTAAGGTATCATATTTTGCTTTGACATTATTTTATTGATGCTTAATGTTTATGTGGAGTAATAAGGTGTAAAGAGGTTTTACTTTGTATGTATATTACTCTTATAGTGGTTCTTTACTAAGTTGGAGAAATAAGGTGTTAATTTGGATCTTTATTATTGTGTATTATTGTATAGTTGCTAACTCTAATTGGTGGCAAATTGAGAGTTAGTGTTGTGACAGATTTTGAGTTCTCCTTCTTCATCAAAGTAAAGGTATGGGCAACTTCTTCTATGTATGTTGTTGATGGTATAGTTTCTGAAATTGAGTTTGGAGTGAAAAGGTTGTCTACTAGGTATTTTTGGTGTGAATCTTATTTTTTGGATATTGAAGATTGTTTATGCATTAAAATCATTGATGAGTGTTTGGGTGAATGCATAATTCTGGTTGAGGAAGTGGAAGCATTTTTGCACTAGGGTTTATGTTAGTAAGTCTTGCTACTTGCATTGAGATGATGAAACCCTTAGTTGGCTGTTTTGATATTGATGGTTGAGTTGCTTCCATAGAGGTTGTTTTGATCAAGTTAGTGCTTTACTTGATACATGATATTGGGTTTACTCCATTGAGTTGATTTGAGCAAGTTATTCTTTACATTTGGTGATATTGTGTTGGTGGTTGTTTTGTTCAAATATCTTTGGAGGGAAAAGGATTTCTACTTGTTTCCTTTTCTTGTGATGATTGGTTGAATGCTTCAAGGTTGATGTTGAGTTGAATGGTGTTGGTTGACTAAACCTTGTTTGATGAGCATTGTTGTTGAAATCCTAATTGTTGGTAAAAATAATATGAGTATCATTGCTATATGAGATATTGCATGGTTGGCAATTGTTGGGTTGTGTTTCATATTCTTGAGAAAAGCATACTACATCTATCTTATTCTTTTGAGATTGAGATTGAGTTGAGATTGAGATTGGGAGTTAAGTATAGAACATATTGGGTCTCTAACAATTCTCTTTATGTTTCTATGAGATTTGAGATTGAGATTGGGAGTTAAGTATAGAACATATTGAGTCTCTAACAATTCTCTTTATGCTTCTATGAGGTTTATGAATCACATTGGGTCTCTAACAATTCTCTTTGTGGGTTCATGCTAAGCAAGTTTTTCTTGGTGAGCTTGCTGAGGTTTTGGACAGGTTTCGATGGGGACTTGTGAGCAGATTTGGACAGGTCCTAGCAGAGGACTTGTGAGCTGAGTTTTTGAGAGTTCTATCAGAGAACTTGAGGACAAAGGTGCATTGGTTCTTTGAGAAGAACCTAAGGATAGATTTGGCAAGTCTTTGAGAAGGCTTGTGTGCAGAGGATTGATTTGTTCAAAGAGTTGGACAGATCTGACAGATAGAGGAAGACTTGTACTAGAATGACTGACTGTGTTTGGTACAGGTAGCTGAGCTACTGTGGATGTGAGCATAGAAGGTGAAGGTCTCTTAGGCTAAGCATTGAGGATAGGAGGTCTTCGATGGAAAGGAGTTCCACATGCTAGCAAGAGGTAGAGGCAGTTGATCTTCCGAGGTATCATTTCCAGAGCAGAGGGGAAAGTATCTCCTTTGAGCCAGAGGCTCATAAATTTAGATTGGGGGAAGGTGTCTCCTTTGGGCCGAGGCTCATAAACATTGTAATTGGGAAGGTTTCCCAAAGAACTTTGAGATAACTTTTAGAGAAAAGTTTTGTGGACGTAGCCCAGGCCTTCTAGGTGAACCACGTTAAAATTGGTGTCACTTTGTGGATGATATTGTGCATTGTTTTGATATTGCTTTGGGTATATTGCTTTACTATTTTGAAGTATAAAGGAAAAAGTAAAAAGAGGTCTTATACTGTTCACCCCTCCTCTCAGTATAAGCTTGTGTTCTTCAATTGGTATCAGAGTCGGTGCCTTCGAAAAGTTTAACAGCTTGAAGGAAGATCTTACAAGAACACAAATGGCAAGGAAAGGCAAAAGCAAAACCATAAGACACAAGAAGAAGAAAACACACATGGTCATGAAAGAAAATGAAGATGAACTCAATGTTGCTATTTTGGGAAGAAGAATGGAAATAGATTCAAGAGATGAATCAAACAGTGGAGAACAGGCCGGATTAATAAAGTTTTGCACCAGATGTGGGAAGACCGGTCACTTTGCAGCTGATTGCTCACAAGGTAGAGAATGTTTTGTTTGTGGTCAACTCGGTCATAATGAACGTCATTGCCATGGGTTTAGTAGCAGTGAAGATGAAGATGATCCATTCAAAATTGGTGAAGAAACAGATTCAAAATAGGAATGTGATGAAGAAGGAAGTGATGCAGAAGCAAATTGGAAACATAAACTAATTTCAGCTCTGAGTAAAAAGGTTGAGGATGCAGAAGATATAATCACCAGTTTGAAAGTACAAACAGAAGAATACAAGAAAATTTTTGAAGATCTTGAAATGCAATTAACCAGGAAAACAGAGTATTGCAATAAGCTAGAAAAAGAAATTGACGGTTTAAGAATGCAGACAGAAGAAATGAGTAATAAAGTCGATATATGCAGCAAACATGAAGAGGAATCTAACAAAGTTGTTAGCAATCTGAAGCTACAAATAGAAGAGTCCAAAAGGAGTGAAGAAACTCTCAGGTCTCAGATCAATGAGAAAGAGACTGTTTGCTGCAAACAAGAAGAAGAGATTGTTTCATTGAAGAAACAACTAGAAGAGGCCAATACAAATCTTAAAATCAAAGATGAGCACAACAATCAAGAAAAGAGGTATTCTCACAAGCACAAGAAGATTTTCTACCTAGACAAAGCAAATAAGTGTTCTAGTAGTGATAGTGAAAGTTCTTCAAGTGATAATGAAAATGAGATGTTGTTCATATCAGAAAAAGAGGAAGAACCGAAACATAGATTCATTATCATGAAATGTCTTAGATGTGGAAATTTTGGTCACCTTGAGGATGATTGCACAAATAATGATTTGGTTTCTAGTATGTATGAGGATGCTTCAGAAAACTATAAGGAAGATGCATGTATGGTTTTTGAAAAGGGTAGCACCTCTAGTGATAAGAAATCTAAAAAAGGCTTTGATGATTCAAAAAGCAAACATATAGAGGAAGGTGAAGTAGATCTTAAAGGTGAACTTATTAGTGCTCTTAGTGCTTTGAAAAAGGAAAGAAAGAAGAATGCTAGACTCAAGGATAAGTTAGATGAATGTTGTATGGAGAGAGATGATCTTATAGAAAGTCTTGACTTCTCTATAGCTAAGACACAAGAACTCAAGGATGAGTTAGAGTCTAAGGTTCTTGAGTATAGTGAGTTAGAACAGAAAATGGCTTCTTTGAAAGAGGAAACTAAAGAGTACAAGGATAAGCTTCACGAGGTTTCAAGATAGTTCCAAAAAGGTTAAGTCTCTCATCAAAGGTCAAAGAAAGACAACAGATAAAATAGGCCTTGGTTTTGTTAAGCCTCACAAGGAACAAGTTGGAGAGTCTAGTAAGAGACTCCAAAAGGAAGAGAGTTCTGATGGGGAAAGTATTTCAGATCATGAGTCCTTGAATGATAGATGCACAGAAATAGAAAACATAATTCAGAATGAGAAGAAGAAGAAGTTTTCAAGACCCAAGAGGTCAAATAAAGGAAAGTTTCAAGGCAGATGTTTTGCTTGTCACAGGTTTGGTCACATGGCTTCACACTTGCATGGCTCAAGTGAAGAAGGTAAATGATAGTTTCAGAAGTGGTAGTTTCTTTCAAGGGTATTGCTACTCTTGTCAACAGTTTGGGCACAAGGCAGTTTATTGCAAGGCAAATATCAGGAACAGGTTTTGTCATAACAGGTTTGGTCAGAATAGGTTTGGTCAAAACAGGTTTGGTCAGAAAAGGTTTGGTTAGGACAAGTTTGGTCAGAACTGGTGGATTCAAAGAAGAGGTTTGCCTAAAAGAAATAACATTGTTACTTGTTATAAGTGCAACAATGAAGGTCACATAGTCAGACAATGTAGAGCTAAAATTCTAGAATACAGGAACAGGAACAGTGGCATGATCAGGTCCAAGGATCAAGGCATGGATAAAAATAGGGATGAGAACAAGAACAAGAACAGTGACAGGAATAGGAATATGGACAAAGAGTTCAAGAGAAGGCCCGACAAGGAAGTTATAGACGTTGATGATGATCAGTGCCTAATGGGAGTTTTACTCCCACCCCAGAATTAATCACCTCATCGGGGAGGTGGGGGAGGGACTAAGCTAAGAGACTAATTCTTAGTCCCGAGCCCCAAAGGTGGCCCTTTGCCATTGATGACAAAGGGGGAGAGATATGAGTAAGGGGGAGAGCTTCAAAGTGAAGAGGAAAGCTTCAAGTCGGGGGGAGCAAAACTTCAAAGGAAGATTCTCGATTGTTAGCACAGTTGGTTTCGATTGGTTTCAGTTTTGGCTCTTGAGAAGTGTTTTCAGTAAAGGTTTGCCATCAATGACAAAGGGGGAGATTGTTGGCAATTTTGGGTACTTTGGGTACATTGCCTTTGCTCAAATGTATAAGTTGTCATTGATGTCAAAAGGCATTTTTGTGTTGATATCAAAAGAGTGTGATGTCAAGAATATCTTGAGAAGCTTCATTATGTTAAAGGGTTTTTATTAAAACCATGGTGACAAGGTTAAAGGTTTTTCTTAAAACCATTTGGACTCATTAAGGGTTTTTATTAAAACCAAGCTTAACTTAATGCAAAGGTCCATGTTTATTATTAATAATTAAATTAACTCAAACCTTTGTCAAAGGTCCAAGTTTAATTTATTATTAATAAAATAATAATAATTATTATTTTAATTATTATTAAAGGGTCTTTCAACCCTTAAGCGATGGAAGGAAAAAGAATTCTTTCGCCGATATGTTGCCATCGTTGGAGGAGCGCCGACGTCAAACATTAAGGAGAAATGGCTATATAAGTGGGGATGTTTTTCTAAAGTGAGCACCACCGATTTTTGACATCTATGATTTGTGGTTTGCTCTGTATCTTTCGATTTGTGCTTGGCATCTGCGATTTTGCATTTTCTCTATTCTTTCGAACAACGCTTTGTGTCTTCGAATCTCCGATTGACGTCCTTGAAATCGTGCTTGTTCTGTGTCTTGGAAACCGTGCTTGGCATGTTCGGATTTGAGTTTGGGCTGCATCCTTACCTTTGTGCTGGACGTTAGTGGATTGGCAATTGCACCTGAACTGCATTTTTCCAGACTATGCTGTGAGATGTTTAATGCAAGCATTCAGTGACTTACGTTTTGGACAACGCTCACCAGTTTGCATGTTGCTTGCGGAAGACGTTTACGTTTTCCAGATTCTTGGCGTCAAAGGAAGATAAAAGAGAGGGCAGTGTTGTATTTCTTCGTTGGGCACTTGTGACCCAATGGCGGTGGCGTTTAAGCGAAAGCGCTAGACGGTAGAGGTGCCGAGTTTGATTCTCTTCATTGGGAATTTCTTTTGGTCACGGTGTGCAAAGGATAGCGGCTGTAAATGCGTGGGAGGTATAAGGTTAAGGTATCATATTTGCTTTGACATTATTTTATTGATGCTTAATGTTTATGTGGAGTAATAAGGTGTAAAGAGGTTTTACTTTGTATGTATATTACTCTTATAGTGGTTCTTTACTAAGTTGGAGAAATAAGGTGTTAATTTGGATCTTTATTATTGTGTATTATTGTATAGTTGCTAACTCTAATTGGTGGCAAATTGAGAGTTAGTGTTGTGACAGATTTTGAGTTCTCCTTCTTCATCAAAGTAAAGGTATGGGCAACTTCTTCTATGTATGTTGTTGATGGTATAGTTTCTGAAATTGAGTTTGGAGTGAAAAGGTTGTCTACTAGGTATTTTTGGTGTGAATCTTATTTTCTGGATATTGAAGATTGTTTATGCATTAAAATCATTGATGAGTGTTTGGGTGAATGCATAATTCTGGTTGAGGAAGTGGAAGCATTTTTGCACTAGGGTTTATGTTAGTAAGTCTTGCTACTTGCATTGAGATGATGAAACCCTTAGTTGGCTGTTTTGATATTGATGGTTGAGTTGCTTCCATAGAGGTTGTTTTGATCAAGTTAGTGCTTTACTTGATACATGATATTGGGTTTACTCCATTGAGTTGATTTGAGCAAGTTATTCTTTACATTTGGTGATATTGTGTTGGTGGCTATTTTGTTCAAATATCTTTGGAGGGAAAAGGATTTCTACTTGTTTCCTTTTCTTGTGATGATTGGTTAATGCTTCAAGGTTGATGTTGAGTTGAATGGTGTTGGTTGACTAAACCTTGTTTGATGAGCATTGTTGTTGAAATCCTAATTGTTGGTAAAAAGAATATGAGTATCATTGCTATATGAGATATTGCATGGTTGGCAATTGTTGGGTTGTGTTTCATATTCTTGAGAAAAGCATACTACATCTATCTTATTCTTTTGAGAATTGAGATTGAGATTGGGAGTTAAGTATAGAACATATTGGGTCTCTAACAATTCTCTTTATGTTTCTATGAGATTTGAGATTGAGATTGGGAGTTAAGTATAGAACATATTGAGTCTCTAACAATTCTCTTTATGCTTCTATGAGGTTTATGAATCACATTGGGTCTCTAACAATTCTCTTTGTGGGTTCATGCTAAGCAAGTTTTTCTTGGTGAGCTTGCTGAGGTTTTTGACAGGTTTCGGTGGGGACTTGTGAGCAGATTTGGACGGGTCCCAGCAGAGGACTTGTGAGCTGAGTTTTTGAGAGTTATATCAGAGAACTTGAGGACAGAGGTGCATTGGTTCTTTGAGAAGAACTTGAGGATAGATTTGGCAAGTCTTTGAGAAGGCTTGTGTGTAGAGGATTGATTTGTTCAAAGAGTTGGACAGATATGATAGACAGAGGAAGACTTGTACTAGACCGACTGACTGTGTTTGGTACAGGTAGCTGAGATACTATGGACGTGATCATAGAAGGTAGAGGTCTCTTAGGCTAAGCATTGAGGACAGGAGGTCTTCGGTGGAAAGGAGTTCCACGTGCTGGCAAGAGGTAGAGGTAGTTGATCTTCTGAGGGATCATTTCCAGAGCAAGAGGGGAAGGTATCTCCTTTGAGCGAGAGGCTCATAAATTCAGATTGGGGGAAGGTGTCTCCTTTGGGCCGAGGCTCATAAACATTGTAATTGGGAAGGTTTCCCAAAGAACTTTGAGATAACTTTTAGAGAAAAGTTTTGTGGACGTAGCCCAAGCCTTCTAGGTGAACCACGTTAAAATTGGTGTCACTTTGTGGATGATATTGTGCATTGTTTTGATATTGCTTTGGGTATATTGCTTTACTATTTTGAAGTATAAAGGAAAAAGTAAAAAGAGGTCTTATACTATTCACCCCCCCTCTAAGTATAAGCTTGTGTTCTTCACACATTACGGAGGAAAAGAAAAAGAGTCGTAAGAGAGTATAAGAGTTGTAAGAGAAGACAAATGCATTCGAAGAGCTTTTCTATAATTCCACCATCATTAGGTGATTGAAGGTATGCATTCGAAGAGCTTTTATATAATCCCTTTTATGTATATGAATATATGATAAATTTTATGATCAGGAAATTTTTTAAAAAACAAGGAGGATTTAAATGTATGCTTGTTTGTTTGGCTTAAATTTTATTGTATAGTAATTTGCATCGTAATTCTATGATTACATTGATTAATAATTAAGGTATAAAAGGGATTGTAGGATAAATTGGGTTAATGATTTATTTTAGTATCTAATGTTCAAATGTGTGCATAATCCTACTTAAAATTTACTATGGTTGTATGTCTTATGGTGTAGAATTAGTAGTAGTGGAATTAAAGAATGAATATGGTTTATGGAGGTTACCTTGTTATTTATAAATAAGAGTTTCTATGGTGTTTTCTATTCTAAATTTAGTTTTTATTTCTATAAAATGAGGTTGTGAGGGCCCTATGTGGGAAAATATTTTGTTGGGATGGATTATGTTATTATTTATTATTATGAGATATCCCAACTAAATATAGATTATGGATCCCTTATATTTAGCTAGGTAAGCTACAAATTAGGCAAAATGTGGTGGATACCTTGCCAAATATTATCACCTTCTTGTATCTCTATTAAGTTTATGATACATGGGTTAGGTAGTACTTAATAATAAGCACTATTCTTATCCATACTAGAAAAATGGTGTTATGAGTCACTTCCTATTCATCCTTAAGATGGAATTACATCTTGGTTCCCATAATATTTGGGTACTAAGGAGTTTCTACTTTGTAAGTATGAAGGTGGTTTCTCAAGTTTTATGATATATTATTAAATCTATGGGAATGTAAAACATAGATTCCACTTCTAGGTTTAGAAGTAGAGACCCTTGGATACATGTTTTTTGTTTTTTTTTAAAAGAGACAAAATGGATTTAGCAACCTCATGCAAGAGGTATGAGGAATGGGTAGGGCATGTGACCAATTTAGGATAAGATCCTCTACTTTATGAGTCCATTCTGAGTTTTTAGGATATGAATTCCTATGTATACAAGTAAATTTTAACTATATAGCTTGGTTGTCTTTTTAGGTGTTTTTTATTTTATTTTAGAGTAATGGTTTCTATTAATTCCAATGAAGAGGAATTTCTAGAGAGTCATTACAAGTCATTATTATACATTCATTTTTATGGCACTCTATAAGAGTTTGGGACTTCTAAATATAAAACTAGATTTAATACCAATTGATGGAAATGAACATGTTGCAATTTACAACCATATCATGATATAAAATAACCCTTAAATAAAATTCTACAAAAGCAAGTAGATTCATTTACGCTTTCAATATTCTTAAAATTAAAAATACAACACACACAAGATCTCTACAATACAATATTTAACTATATAGCATATGAATTCCTACTATGAAGTGTTGATGTGTGTACAAGTAAATTTTAACTATAAACCATGATTGGTTTTCTTTTTAGATGTCTTCTTTTATTTAAAAAAATAAAAATCACAACATATGTTTTAGTTTTTAGGGTAATGGTTTCTATTAATGCCAATGAAGAGTAATTTCTAGAGAGTCATTACAACTTGTTGTTTATACATTCATTGCTATGTCACTCTATAAGAGTTTATGGCTTTTAGATTTAACACTAGATATGATAACAAATGATGGATATGGACATGTTGCAATTTACAACCACATCATGATATCAAATAACCATTAAATCAAACACTACAAAAGCAAGTAGCTCCATTTACACTTTCAATATTTTAAAAATTCAAAATACAACACACACAAGATATCTACAATACAAGATTTAGTACTAAAATGAGATTCAAATGTAATGCTCATATATTTCATTGAATTGATAAGTTACTATGATAACCCTTGTTATCATCCAGTTCCATATTATTTTATTTACAACATATCTAGCTTTGTTCCAATTCAACTTCAGTCCCTATAATACTGGTCCAACTATGCATATGTTTGATGATCCACCTAGAGGATAGATGGATAAATAAACTAGTGAAAATATATATAGATTTATTACAATATTAATAATTATTTTCTATATCAATATTTACTCTTCTTAATTTTGCAATTGAATTTCTATTTTTACAATTATTTTTGTATATTTTTCTAACATTTCTTCTTTTTAAAAAAGACTCTTGCATGTGATTTTTACATTATGTGTTATTTTATCTAATAGAGCTATATACATAAACACTTGAACTTAAGCCTTATTAATAGCATATGATCTATATCAACCTCTTAAGCTTCACTTGAATAACAAAATGCTAAAATTCACCCAAAGAATTGAAACTAAGGTTTATGTTGTGAAACTCTTTGCTCCTCACCACTTTGTCTTAAATACAATAGGTGAAATATTAAGTTTCATCCATGAGATTGGAAACTTGTCTTATGATGTGAAACATATTTCTCTCCATTGTTTATCCCAAAAATAGTGGGCAATATCAAGGTTCACCCATGGGATTGGACGTTTGGTTCATGATTAAAACTCCTTGATCTCCATCTTTTATCCCAAACTATTTTGATAAAAATATCATGGTTCATCCATGAACCTTGGATTAATGTATAAAAATCATGGATTCCTACCATTTGCTCTAAAATAGTTATGCAAACTAATTTTAAGATTTACCTTGGAACCCTACTTTAGAGATGAATTTTCATTCTCCAATGCTCATCTCAAAACCATTGAATGAAATGCTAATATTCATCTATAATATTTTAACCTTCACTTAAGATATGAAGCTAACTATTTCCTATTAATTAAAACAAATCCTATGAAACAAAAAATGTTAAATATTCATTGTGAAACTATAATTTACTTTATAAAACTCCTTTCTAGTAGCAGTTGTGGTATGTCCAATGTATGACACCATCTTCTAATGATTCTCTTGAAGATCAATTTGTTCCCAAAGCACAAGTCATATGAGATAAGCTGGAACAACTATATTTATGCATTGTCAAAGTAAAATGGGTGACTTATAATAGTCACTAGTCACCTTCACCTTGAGACACCACACAAATACATGCGTAATCTAAAATTTGAGAAGCCTCGCTTGTATCTAGAAATAAATGAACCACGTTATATGTTGTGTTTTATCTTGTCTTGCATGTTTATGTTCTTCTGTGATGGTTAATTATTTTTGTTGTTACTAATTAAGTTACTTGCTTCAAGAATCCCCTTTTTGTTTATATAGTGAATCCTAACAAATTGATATCAAATCCAGGTTGGGATTTAGGATTGAGTGGGAGCTTGACTTAAGCGGGAGCTATGGTAGAAGAAGGGAAGTTTAGAGTGGATAAATTCAATGGCCAAAAATATCAGTTGTGGAAGATGCAAATGGAGGATTATCTGTATTAGAATATCTTTATCTACCTTTGTAAGGTAAAGCGAAGCAACTGTTAAGCATGTCAGATGAGGAGTGGGCTCTTCTAGACAGGAAGGCATTGGGTACTATTCATTTGTGCCTTGCAGCTTCAGTGGTATTCAATATTTTAGAGGTGCAGACTACAAAATATCTTATGGATACACTGTATGAAAATCCCTCAAATTCATATAAAGTTTTTCTAATGAAGCATATTTACAATTTAAAAATGTCAAAATGTGGATCTGTAGCTAGTTATTTAAATTATTTCAATACGGTTGCTAGTCAGTTAGTCTTGGTTAATATTAAAATTGAGAAATATATGAAGGCCATTGTATTCCCATGTTCATTACCTGATAGTTGGGAGAGCTTGGTAATGGCTATTAACAATGGTATTATTTCTGGTATTCTTTTTTTTGATGATGTAGTGAGTGCAGTCCTTAGTCATGAAATGCAAAGGAAGAGCACAAAAGAATCATCATCTAGTGTAGCATTTATTGCCAAAGGAAAACATAAGATACGAGGAGTGAATTTGAGGAACAGTGAAGAGCAAGGTGGATCCAAATCCAAAGGAAATATGGTGTGCTGGCATTGTGGCAAGAAGGGGAATTTGAAGAAATATTGGTGGTCTCGAAATGGAGATGGAGGAGAAATAAACATATAAGATGAAAAATAGGATTTGATCCTTTCAGTAGTGGGAACTAGGAGACATGTTCAGGAATATGGACATGGCTCAAGATTTATTGTATGATTTTTTAGGATGGAACACATAATATGGTTATAGCTTTGGATCATTGTGACCACAAGTCCCTAAGTTGGAAAGTAATTTCACACTCATGGAGTGTGCTTTAAAATATAGTGGTAAAGCCACATTGTATATGTGCATGCTATGGGTCATCCATAGTATGTATATCTTGCCATGGTGGTGATGTTTTATTCACCATGATAGAAATTAATTCTGAGGATGTTGTTATTATCATTGATTTGTGGTAGAGAGATTGTGTGTTGCTTGTTTATCATAAGATAAAAGTGTGTATGACACTAGTATGGTGTGATGGTTTAGAGCATGGTTACAACAATTTGGAAGAGTTGACATTCCTTTTTTGGCTTAAATATGTTCTTTGGCAGATGCAACAATAGTAGAGTTGTTGTGGCTCAGTCTCCAAGTGGGAGATTGTTAGGTTGTGGAGTCTAATATTGGATAAAATTAATTTTTTTCTTATTGTTTAAATAAAAAGAAAAGCAAAAATCCAAGAAAGCAAAAAGGATAATAAAATATAGATTTAAAGATTAAAAAAAACATGGTCTATGGTTAAGAAAAACTATTGTAATAATTTTATATATTTGAGTATCTTGTTTATAGGAAGTGCATAGGATTATATATCTCTTGTAGAGAGACAAGTAAGGTTGGTGTAGAGCTTGATGCAAGGGTGTTTGCATATAAAATTACTAATGAATTAATTGTGTGAAGATGCTAGTGTTTTGAAGAGGAATTTGCAGTTGGTTGTGTTGCATAATTACTCCTCTTAGAGAATGTATTGGTGTTAATACAAAGAATTGGTGTTGGATGAACCACGTTATATGTTGTGTTTTATCTTGTCTTGCATATTTATGTTCTTCTTTTGTGATGGTTAATTATTTTTGATGTTACTGATTAAGTTGGTTGCTTCAATAATCCCCTTTTTGTTTATATAGTGAATCCTAACAAATGGACACCAAGATTCCTAATCTCTACAAGAGATACATAATCCTATGCACTTCCCATAAAAAAGATACTCAAATACATAGAATTATTACAGTAGTTTTTCTTAACCATAGACCATGTTTTTTCTTTTATCTTTAAATCTATATTTTTAATCATTTTTTGCTTTCTTGGCTTTTTTTGGGGGGGGGGCTTTTTGCTTTTCTTTTTCTTTATACAATTAGAAAAACTTAATTTTAGCCAAGATCAGACTCCACAACCTAACAATTAGGTTGTGGAGTCTGATCTTGGCTAAAATTAAGTTTTTTCTAATTGTATAAAGAAAAAGAAAAGCAAAAACCCCCCAAAAAAAGCAAAAATCCAAGAAAGCAAAAAGATAAAAAAAATAGATTTAAAGATAAAAAACATGGTCTATGTTTAAGAAAAACTATTGTAATAATTCTATATATTTGAGTATCTTGTTTATGGGAAGTGCATAGGATTATGTATCTCTTGTAGAAAGACAAGAAAGCTTGGTGTAGAGCTTGATATCAGCAGAGTCAAGCGTCGAAAATACTGACTTCTCCTTAGAAATCACTGGAGGCTGGTCTGTTATAGATACCGTCTCAATCAAAAGACCATCTTCAACATGAGAGTAGGTTGGTTGAGGCAGTTTGTGGGGAAGACTAGGCATAGGAGCTTCAAAGTTTAATATATGAAGCACTTGTCTCATTTTCGGTCTACTCGCAGGATCCGGATGCGAACACCACAATCCTATCATCATCAACACCGTCATTTCTTTCTTGTCGAACACTCCACATAAACTGCAATCTGCAGCTTCCAATAATCTGTCTCGACCATACAGATCCCACACCCACTCCACAAGTCGCATGTTATCTGTCTCCCAGGTGCAAATGACTACCCTTCTCCCGCACGCTATTTCTAGAGCAACGGCACCAAAACCGAACACATCTGATTCTGCACAGGTGTTTCCCATGGTAGCGCATTCTGATTCGACCAATTGTACTTATTTCTGAAATATATTCCTTCTGCCCTTGCTTTTATCCTTCTGATATTCGTTTTACTGCTACAATTTCGTTTGTTTTGACCAGGACCCCTTTGTATACGTCTCCGAACCCTCCGCGGCCGATTTTCTGCTTTTTCCTAAAGTTCTTGGTTGCTGCTCTCAGCTGACTGAGTGTAAATTTGCGGGGGCCATGGATGTTGCACTGCTTGTTCATCTGCTTCTCAACTTCTCTCGACGCCCATCTATTCCTAAAATTAATAAATATTGCAAAGCAGATGATCGTGGCTGTGACCGAGGAAACAGGAACTACTATCATAACCAAAACAGAAGAATGCTTCCTCTCAGCAGAACGTGTGGTGCTGAAGCTCCATGAGATCAGCTGATGACTATCGGTTGAGCAATACGCTGCAGCCGAGATCCCAATCACCACGTTTTCTGGCAGGTGTGCGCTCAAATCTATATCATATGATAAAATAGGAATTG
Source organism: Wollemia nobilis (assembly GCA_028583015.1). NCBI lineage: Eukaryota > Viridiplantae > Streptophyta > Pinopsida > Araucariales > Araucariaceae > Wollemia > Wollemia nobilis. The sequence goes on from JAQPPZ010017255.1 coordinate 2,035,879, forward strand.
AGCGATTCGAGAGGAAGACCACCAACAGTTTTTCTTGGGTATTGTACTCCATCCAAGCATCCAAAACGTTTCCGTCGTTCAGAAGTTGGTTTGGAGAAACCATGGCCTTAGGGACGATGGTACCGACAAGTATTCCTACCTGCTGCTGGAGTTTATCCCAGTGGTTCTTATATGTGTCGAATTCAACGGCTACAATGTGGTTAGAGGAGTCGTTGCGAGCGGTGCGGTTGTCATGACTAAAGAGGCCGAGCCCTCCGCTCTTTGCTTTAATGGGAATCTGCCCACCGGCTTCTGCAGGAGAAAACAGAAAGGCGAGTCCCTGGTCATGTGGATGATCACCTTCCTTCATCAGGAATTGGAAGTGAGTGGTGAACTTGACTTCTCCTTTGGTCAACTTATCCCATAGCTGAATTGATTCTTTGTAAACAACTCTCCCGACGCTTGAAGACACATTATATCTGTTTCTTTTGGTTCCATTTGTGAGTGCGATCAGATTTTCAGAAATTTAAGCATCACCCACGAAAGTGAGAATATTTGCGCAGGAATCGTTGAATTTAGTGAAGTTTACGGAAATCTTTCCTGCGTCGATGCCGGAAACGTGTAATGTCAGATAATATATTCCATACAACCAGGAAATGGAGACTATTTTTGTCCTAGTGGGAGCCATTGGAGTCATAACGCAAGGGCAACTTGGTGCAATATCAGAGAGATTGATTAAACAAGAACATTGTTCTGATTAGCACAAGTTTTCGAGAACAAGATTTATCCCCGTGGTGGAGCATGTGGCCCTGTTTCCGCCATTTCTCCGAAATCTGAACCGTCCGTTGAAAGGCATAAGTCAAGTCAACAAAGACGTGTTTTTAACGAAAATGTAAAATTACGTTTCAAAGCGGTACATTGACTGCAGCTAGTTTTCATCTTGTTCTCATCAGTATTCAAACTGCGACGAGACTAAAAACCAACCTCCATAACTTTTCCCGTACATATCTTCGAAACTATTTTATGAATCTTCAACCATTTTTTTTTAATGTGCAAGGAAATACAAGGTTTAAATTTTAGGGTTATCTCTTATAAATTTTATATTATTAGTTATTGTTTAACTTAGAATAAAACTGGACCACTAGTCTTTCAGGATTGGTACCCTATTATTTTAGGGTTTGAACCTAAGTCTCTTCTTGGTAAACACCAAAACCCACAGTCCCAAGATTTTAACCTATGTCTCTTCTTGGTGAATGCCAAAACTTACCAATTCACTAGTTCCTAGGGTTTAACTTTGGTTTTAGGGTGGGCACCAAATAATCCCTACAAGTAGCTAGGAAGTTTTTTGCATATGAATCTTCACAAGAAGAGATTTAGGTTCAAACCTTAAAGCCATGCTTATTTGTGCAAAGGTAGTAGTCTTACCTGAATCCTCTAGGTGTGCACTAGGGCTAGCTCGATGACGACAGTACAAATTCCAACCAGTAGTGGTCCTTCTCACACCAGATCAACTACAACATGATGGCATAAGAGTTATAGGAGGCATCCCCAAGATTTGAACCTTGCATGATAGTGAAAAATGAATGTAGATATAATGAATTCCCCTTCTCAATTTTCATTATATTAACAATTGTGAAAACTTACAAATTATAAATTATGCATCTTTATTTACATTCTTTGTAATCTATATAATATTTGTATAACATTAAATTATATATTGCTTTTTTTATTTTATGTTTATCATCTAACCTGTTTCTATCCATCCTAATTTGGATTATCCAACCTAGCCATTGATGATAGTTAAATTACATTGCATATAGTAGTGTAATATAGACACAAAGCTTATGTGATATACTTAAAGAATATTAAATAGAATTGAATGACAACAAATCAACCTCACTATTTATAATATAATTAAACATCTAAAATTTTACCCAAATTAAATATATGATTTGATGTTACTAATTATGGTATAGTTGAACATCTAAACTTTCACCCAAATTAAATATATCATTTGATGTTGTACAAATATTATGTATGCATTCTTTGAATTAAAAGAATGATGAAAGTGTGTGAATGAATCTGCATAATTTATTTTTACAACATTTCATATAAAAAGAATTTGATTATTAGAGTAATTATCGTGAGCATCAAGAGTATTACAATTTCCTTCTAATATCTTAGCTTACCAACTAAATAACTTTTTAAGAATTATATGATGTAAACTACTTATAACATTTGTTGTAATTGTTTTTATAAAAATAAATAAATTAATAGTAATTATATTTTTCAAAATTTTAATAATGTCTAGTATTACAAATACTAAGTAATACTTGGTAGCTTTCTACCATGTGTTTTATGTCTGTATTATAGATGCTATGGGAATGTATATTAAAATTTTTAAAATTATATAATAATAATAGAAAAATAATCAAATTGAACCTATCAACAATTCAAATTTGACTCATAAAGCATTTAAAAGTTGCAATTGTGATTTTTTCCCTATAATTATCAACAATATAAATATAGACAAAGCATGATAGAAGTTTATTAGGTTATTTAGCATTAATTGCAATTACTAATAGTAATTAGATATGTTATTTGATCGAGTTAAAAATAATAATATTTTTTTATTAGCTAGATTATTTCTACACTATTTTTAAGAAATTATTGTAACGACCCTCCTCACATGATTATTGGTTAAAAAGTAAAATTGATGATAAACCTGATTTTTCTTGTGAATTGTGGTACTATTGATAGTTATTGTGAATGCATGACCAGATTCAAGTCATCGATAAATGGAAGCAAGCCCAGAGAAAAGGTAAGAAGGAATCATCTCATGAGTACATGGACGCTCACACACTTGCATAACATGTAGATCTCACAATTTATTCGATAGTGTGTGCGCCTTATTTTGAAGGTTTGTTTGTTATTTGATTAACATAAAATGAGGTATACATATGACTTATGTATCTATGATGATGGGAGCCACTTTTTTCTTGATTGTGCATATATTCAATAGTTAAAAATAAAAGAAAAATAAATATTAAAATATGTATGTAAATAAAAATAAGTATGCATGGTAAAAAGAAATACGAGTATGACATTACTATTGTTCATATGGATTATATTAAGCATATGTAAATATATCATTCAAATGTATTTTGCACGTACGTTATAGGTAATATTAACTTGGAAGTAAGTGAATAAATAAAAAAAAATGGTTTCCTTCCTTAGGATATGGTAGAATATTGTATGTAGTGGATGTCAGATTAATTGCACAGGAACTAGACATATGCTGTCATGATGAAATTAGAAACTTAATTCGTATCTTTTGAGCAAAAATAAAGGAAATGAATGGAAATTTTGTTTTGTCATGGGTCATTTTTACGTCGTCTTTAGTGGAGAATGAGATTAAGTGTGTTGGTTTGTTTTGAAAAAAAGGGTATTAGGTTCTTCTTATTTTTTTAAAAGGGAGAGACATAGAAGAGAAGTTGCACGGTTGGGTTTTGCTGGAAGCTCTGGAAAGTATTTTTGAGCACATAACACAATGATAGTTTCCAGGTTAGAATACCCATAATAATGTTTGATATTATTTTAAAAGGGAATGGCATTTTTTGTGTTGGAAAGGTTGCACTTTATTAATATATGTAAGTGAATTGGAAGGACAATAATGTATGCACTTGCATGTTGACATTGCTATCTATGGACGTTTTGTTATTCTATTAAATAGAATAGGCATTGTGATGGTTACTATTGCTAATGTTGTAAAAAATGTGGATGACTTATTTTAAATATACGCATATGATTTATAGAGTTATGTGTGAATCTCTAGAGTGTGTTATGAATGTTAATGTAGTTGCAATTAGTTTTGAATTCATTACAAAGAGAGCATATTCTATCCTTTTTGCTTTAAAACCCAATATTTTCAAGCTAGCAGATGCCAGTTCAGGTCAACAATGTATGAAGAATCTATCGAGCATGATAACAATTGGGCAAGGACATGTAGTAGCCATAATATGAAGCCAATTATTCCATATTGATAGTTTAATTTCTTTGATTGTACCAGTATAGATATTGTAGTATAATAGTGGTTAAATATGGTCATGAAAGACTAGAAACTATGGTGTTATAAAACATTGTGATGGGAAGAAAGGTTTTGAGTAGGAACCATATTATCGAGTTTTTTGATAGACACAATGTAATTCTAGAGAGCCAAATCTTATATGATATACCAATAAGAATTAATTTATTAATAAATTAATCGATTTTGGAAAGTTTTTCTCAAAATGAAAACTTCACTTTACCCATACAATGGTATAGATTGTTATAAATAGATTAAATAAAAAGAATGTATGGCATCATTTATTTTAAAAGAAAACAATGAGTATGGATGTGATTACGTTTTTAATAATATTCTTTCCCTTAGGTAACGTTTAAATTTTATACCTAGTTTATATATTCTTGAAGAAGCAAAACCATAGAATTTTCATTGTAAACGATGTCCCGAAGTTTATGCTAATAAACACTTTCTTTTCAACCTTCCAACTATAATCTAATGCCTAGAGAATGTTGTCAAACTGTTATCATATAATATGAATACTAGGTAAATCTATTATATCACATTCTCCAATTACGCTTTATCTTATGTCATACACATTCATTTTAAATATCTAATTTGATTTGTTAATTATGAGTTCATGCTGAAAGTGCAGTAAGAACTATGGTATGGTCTTCTGCGTGAGACATAAGTTGCAAAGGCAAAACAAAACTAGTTCATTCTAGGAACTAATGAAATAAAGTATCCAGTATTATTTTTGACATTATAATTTCTTTAACAAGAAAAATAACCCATTTGCTCTCCTCTCAGACTGATAGTTTGGACTCTGAATTGCATGATTATTATTGTAAATATTTTGGTGCATTCTGTAATTCTTAAGCAAAAGAAGACAATGTATAATAATCAATGTAGAGAAATTGGGACACACAAAATTCAATAAAATATAGTGGTTTTTCTTGTAGTGTACATTTCCCAAATGGAAAATTAAACCCATTTCCAAAGGATGTATTAATACAAAAGTAAAGTATTTGAGTCTCAAACGTTGGTTTCTTACAATTGTTTTGATTATTGAAAGAGGTTGTGATGCATGTTATACTTTTAATTTATTGGGTATTTCTTTTATTTAGATAAACAATTGAAGAGGAGTTAGGAATATGTTATTTTGTATTTTAAAAACTTGTGCACCATGTTATGAAGTAGCATTTATTGCTTAGTATTGTAAACTCCTTTTGAGTTATGAAAAGAAAAGATATTTTCACACAAAGAGTTTATTTTAGTGTGATTAAAGGTCCTTTTATGTTGAAAAATTATAAGTTATGGAAGATCAGGTGTATTATAAAAATAGTCTATTTACACAACTTGGAAAACTAATTTTTAGTTTAATAAATAAATGCTCTAGGTAATTTGTAAAAGATAAAGTGACCTCTAACCATGTTGAGAATTATTAAAATACTCTATTGACATGTTTCAATTTTTTTAGTTTATTCTTACTTTTGTCCTCTAGCTAGCATACTTCGTAGTGAAAAGATTAAAAATAGATTTTAGGTGATTTTAACCTTTTTGGGACAAAGTAGCTAGAAGGGCTTAGAAACTAAAAACTTTAATATAGTTGACAAAAAAATTAAACTATTTCTAAATTTAGGCATCGATATTGAAGGATTTTTATAATTCATCTAATATCGTTGAGGTTCGGGTATGCACAAAACGAGTCTTGAGAGCAACCGTAGTATGACAGAATTGGTCAAAATCCATGACTTGGTTAGAACTAGTAATGAGGAGTGGCATGGGATGCCACCTCTAGCTTGCTACCCAGGTAGTACTGAGATAAGTCCCATGTTCATTTGAATTAGCTAGTTTAGCCACAATGTTTGGTATGGGACAAGCAATCGTGAGTCATAATGGACATGAGTGATCAAGTCCAAGATCAAGGTATTGACATAGCTCTAGCTAACTTTGATTAGGGGACAATCATCTAGACATGAGGTATATGTACATTGATTTCTTGAATAATAAAGTTTGAATAAGTCGACCATTTAGGTTGTGGATTCTCAACTGTTAAGGGATGGGAAAAGAAAGCATACCCCTCTAGGTATTATGGATCCTATATGATAATCCCTACCATGGATTAACCCTCATGCCAAAACCAAAGGTCAATAAATGAGACAAGTCAATTCCATAGAATGGCAGCTCTACGATATTTGGCCAATCTCGTCCACTTAGGTGGTTGTCTACAGTAATCCTAAACCCAAATGTGGTTTGATATGCTTGTATTGATTAAATATTTACATTAATAATTCATTGGGTGAAACATAATTGTTGTGAAACCTAAAAGCACAACCATATTTTGTTGTGAACATGAAAGTGCAAACATAATTTTTATGAACATGAAAGCACTCTTAGATTTTAACAATGAACTTAAGCAAAAAAAATACCTTGATATAATACGTGTCTTGTTTTGTGGTGCAACCAGGTGAGTACACTTGGGTTGTTACATATGGTATCAGAGTAGAAGATATTCTAATTTGTAGACTTTGATTAAAGGATTTGTTTATATCAATATAATACAATTAACTTACCTCTTTCACCTACAAGTAAAATTTTGAAAGCACGAGGATACAAAAACAAAAAGGAAAATGCCAAGCACGATGCGTGTAAAACCAAACTTTAACACTAAAAGCCTATGTATTGAAAAATGCATGAAAGGAAAGAACATCAACGAATCGACACAAGATAAAAGCGATATAGAATAGGGTCCTCTTTATTGATATGATTTCAAAGTCATGTTACAATATTTCTCCTTCATTTTTAGGGGATAGGAGCGTTAAATATGTTTCTTATCACATCCATGGATAGCAATCCTTCTTCCGCATGCCCACATGTAAGATGGGTGGACCAAAACGTCACCACCACTTGTGTATATGATTGTTGAATCCTTCTTGCTCCTCTAATGTCAAAAACCTACGTTCAAGGAAACAAAAAATATCAATAGTCTGTAGACACCAAAATAGCACCAATCCGATTATGTGATTGCAAACACTGATCGCTTTGACACACATAGCCCCAAGGGTAGCCCCCAAAGGTCAAACAATGGTCCTAACCACTCTCACAACAGTTTTGAAAGGTCAGAGATCAATTTGACACATTTAGGAACTTTGCTTAGTATATGTCCCACCCTGGGATGAATTCAAACTAGGATTCGCCCCACCTAGGGACGAATTCTGAATTTGCTCCAAGGTGGGGCGAATTGTAGGTTTTATGGGAAAAAAGTCAAATCTTGACAAATGGTAGCTCAGGTCTGCCACCCAACGCTTCATTCATCGCATGGGAGTATGGGTGAGCATTTTCAAGCATGAGAGGCATCTGTAAGGTTAGTCATGAAGTCCCTATTTAGGGAGGAATCTCCTTCACTCTGGGAAAGCATGATTGCCATCTGGCACCTCTGCATGCCCATTTCAAGAGACCTCTAGGTCTATAAATTGGTGAGTTTCCTCACCCCAAAAAATAAAGAGAAGTAGCATTTTAGAGCAATGAAGTGTTGTCACTTTATTTACACATCTCACACCTTTTGGATTTGTGCCTTTCACGTCCTTGATCTTCTTTAGAGAGGAGGTCATTGGGTGACTATTGGGAGGACGAATCTCGATCCCAAAACCCAACATTTGGCCATAATATCCCACCAAATTTGCTGACACTATCACACAAGAGGTTTTGGACCCATCCCAAGTGGATTGGTGCTAAAATCGGGCCTCAAACGGTGGGCGGTCTGCCCCATGGGCGCCCCCCTCCCACACTGCCATAATCCTGATCGCCCCCTTTTAGAGTGATGGAAATTTCATGGTAGATTTGCTTTCTTTAATTTTTGCATTTAATTCTATGATGTTTAGATAGGTTGTCATTTGAATTTCATCATCTCATTTTGAGCAACTTTGATCATGTTTCTAGCTTTGTTCGCTTTTACTAACTTACAGGTAACACCATCAAATTCCCACTGATGGAGGCCAAATTGGGAAAATATGACCATATTGGTCTTCTCAAAATGCCCCCAATTATCTAATCCCAAGTTTAGAGGTCTTTTGGAGCTTCAAAGGCAGGACATTGGGACAGTATCTTTTCGACGTTTTGTTGTAGGTGAATTCATCCCGCCCCAGAGCGAATTCAAATTGGTGAGGAATTTTCTGATTGTTCCTTTTGCAAAACCTTCCTGGTGGTATCTTTTTGCCCCTGTCAATTTTTCATAGCATTTGGATCTGTTTTAATATCAGTTTAATTCATTTTTTCAATTTACTTATCATAGGCTTGGGGATTGCATGCTTTGTTTCATCCACGGGTGCTACTGACCGTTTCTTGTTCCTTTGAACATAGGGTTCGAACATCAGAGGAATAGCGAGGAGTAAAGACTCATCATTCCAAGTGGCAACGACATTTTGGTCTGCCCATTTTACATGTGGGCACACGGAAGAAGGAAAGGTGCCCATGGATGTAACAAGAACTCATGCTCAAATGCTCCTAGCTCTTGGAAGGGGAGGATGCATATTGTAACCGAGTTTGAAACATATTAATAAAAAGGGTTATCTTCTTTATTCCTATTTTTTTCATTTTGATTTGATCATGCTTTTCCCTCTTTTCATGCATTTTCAAGTTTTTAGGATTTAGCATTGAGTCCAATTTTTGTTCGTATTTTGCATACTCGCTTTCCTTTTTGCTTCTGTATCCTCATTCTTTTAGTGGCGATCATGGTGGGCGTAACTCACACAACTTGGGCTAGAGCGACTATAGTTAGAGGAATTTGTACCATATTAACAAAGAGCACCTGTAGTTCCTGAAAGATGAGTTGTTCCAACACACTATGCAGGAGAGGACTCCAACCCCTCACACGCATAATACAAAACATTATGAGAGGCACAACCCCTGGGTGTGAGACAAGTCTCTATGACCTTATCAAGCATCACCCCCGATGCCTCCTAGACATGAGCGGGAGGCCACTCCTATAACCAATGACGGGCGCCTTCTTTAGGCACCCACCCAAGTTTATGGGCCACCCTTAGAAATTCCTCAAGAAGCCTCTAAGGAATCAGAGTGAGAAGAAGAGTGAGATGAAATGCCTTACCAAGGCATGGGGGGCACCATCCGGTTGCCCCTCCATGGGCCTCAAGTTCCCTACAAACCGCAATAGGGACAAACCAACAAGGAGGAGCTCAAATCCCCCGATACATGCAATGCGCTGCTAGAGCACTTCGAGTCGGTAGAGACCAAGATTTTGGAGCTTCCAAGGCCCAACTTACATGATGCTCATTTCGAAGAGGATCAACCTCTGATCATAGTGCTACCCAATGAAAGAGTCTTCCATGTCTTAGAATCACCACATTCTGATGAGCTTGACTCATTGGCCGAAGATGAGGATGAAATAGAGATGGCTGACATTAATCACATGCAACAGCATCCACACCCCATGGATACTGATGACACACTTCAACAGTTAAACATAAGGCTAGGGCATGAGTGGCATGTTAAACCAGTGCAGTGGGACCAAGCGTTACATCCACCACTTTGGGAACATAGAGAGCAACTTCTACCTAGAGACCTCATAGCAACATCAGTGTCGAATGTGGACCCTGTCCTCCTCTCCATGCATAGGGCTGATCCATTTGTGCCAATACCTAGAGATCCAGATCTAGAGCATAAATATCATCAATTTGTGGGTACATTTATCTCCTGAAGAGCCATAGTTCAACCCAAAAAGCTCCAAGGATTCCCATAATCCCTTAGTCAATCCCAAAATGCTCCAAGGATTCCTACAATCGCTTGGTCAATCCCAAAATGCTCCAAGGATTCCTACAATCGCTTGGTCAATCCCAAAATGCTCCAAGGATTCCTAAAATCGCTTGGTCAATCCCAAAATGCTCCAAGGATTCCTACAATTGCTTGGTCAATCCCAAAATGCTCCAAGGATTCCTACAATCGCTTGGTCAATCCCAAAATGCTCCAAGGATTCCTAAAATCACTTGGTCAAAAATAAGAAAATTCAAAGATAGTCAAATCATCAAAAAATAACAAAAAATTTTGCATCTCATCAATAAAGAGCTCTTCTTGCATCTCATCTTCATATTCACAAAAACCAATCCATCAAGAACACAAAATCATGTAGCTGCATTAAGCATCACATCCATACATTGCATATTTGTGGTCTTACAGGTCAAAGGCACCATAGACTGTAATTACTTCACTAGTCCATCTTGTTCCACATTTTTCCATTCTATAAGCAGTCCAACAAAAATATAAACACCATTTACTTCTTTTTACTGCACCAGAGTCAGTGGTCTTCTAATGTGTCAAGATTTTTCGTCTTTCAGTCATCATTTTGCCTTCTAGCCATGTACTGTACCAAGTCAGACAGATTTTGCATAGGTAGAGTCCTACTTGGATCACACCTTGTTACGTAGCATCCAAACACAAATTAAAACATATAAAAATTCCCAAGTTGTGTGAATGAAAGATGAAACCTGCACAACAATCCAGGTCCCCATAAGAGAAACGGTTATCTTGCTCATCCCCCTATGCGAATGACCCCACGAATGCTGATAGTTGGCAAAAGGACAAGCATCTTCCCTACCCAATTCCCCAAGAATCCCAAGTTTTCAAAAAGTTGCAAACATCAAAATCTTGCAAAAAGTCAAAACTCCAAAAATTTGACATCACCACCAGTGTGCATCCATCAAAAAGCACATACAATAGTGATTCTTATCACTCGAAATTCAAATCCCTTGCTCAAAATAAAAATATATAAAAATAAATAGTGATTTTTATCACTACAAAAGAGAAAGTATCCCAATACAATTGAAGAAAAGAAGGGAGTCGAACTTGAATCCTTGGAACTCTTAGCATTCCGATAGTTCATGAGGCAAACCTCAGTACCGGTTTGGTGGATAGCCTATCGGTCATTGGCGGTAAACCTCCCACATGACGATATATCTATTACATTAAGTTGTGTATAGATCAATGTTTGCATGTGGATGAGCTAGCTTATGGTACCCTAGATAGCACCGCAAATTAATCTGACTAAATACAACAAAGGAGTTAGTGGAGCTAATTAGGTGATCCTCAGTATAGGTTTTGTTGACAGCCTATCTTGCACTAGTGGTATCCTGACAAATACCACATAAATGAACTCAATTGCACACACAGGGATGTGAAATAGCTTGGTCAAAGACAAGTCTGATTCATACCTTGTTCAAAAGTCTTGTAAGATAAAGTACAGTCATGGCTAGTGAGTTAAAATTGTTTTAGTCTCAAAAAACATTAGATACATTTCTAAACCAACTACGCTATCGTTCATTCTCACATTTCCATCAGCAATCACCAAAAAAAAACAAAATCACAAAGGTCTAAACAGTCTATGGTGCCCTCGCCAAACAACACAAATCCAATTCATCCATTCCATCTTGCATATCACATATAAATCAAAAACATTTGTATTCATCATAACATATGCATCCATCAAAATAAATTAACATGCATACATCCATACTCATCACTCATCATGCATAACATCAAATCAACACTCGCATAAGAAAAATCAAGTCATCTATATATATCATCAAAAATGCACCAAAATAGCTAATAAACTTGCTCGATGAGAGTGCTTTGGAACTCGACATTTCGAGCATGCAAGACAGATGTCAGGGTCACAAATCCTCACTATCCTATTCCCTAATAAGGCTACCACATCCAGACCGCTCCACGAGAAGATGGGTTTTTGAGAATTTCATCCCTAAATGGCATCAGCAAAAGGGTCAAAAACCCACCCAAAAATAGTAATAACATTGCCGAATGAAGGCGCATTCATGCCTGACATTCTTGACATCCAAAATAGACGTTGAGGTTATAAATTCTCACTATCCTACTCCCTAAGAAGGCTTCCATAGCCGTACCACTCCACGGGAGGACGAATTTTTGCCAATTTTAGCTCCAAAAAACGTCTCAAAAAGAGTTAACACCCACCAAAAATAGGTCTAAATGTTGGATAACTGCACACGCTTAATGCTAAAACATCTAAAGGCACCCTTGCACAAGTCATATTGGGTCAAGCGACTCGTTTTTTTTCTCATGAAGGTCATTCCCTCATCGATTCGTCGCTTGAGGGGGTAGTCACACTTAGTCACCAATCAACAAACACACACCCGATTAAGGAAAACGACATGCATTCAAAGAATCATTGACAAAGACAATTACGCTCCTGCTTGGGGTAGTAAATAAGCAATAATCACAATCTGATCAAATCACTTGGCATTTTGTGAATCATGAACTCAAGGTTCTCACAAACAAAAGGTTGTGCCCTTTGCCTATTCATGACCGATCAATATGTCCAAGATCAAGTAACACCTCACCGAAAAAGGTTAACACTTGAATTGAGTTTCTTCACTCGTCAGAAGCAAGGATTCAATAATGCATGCCCTTTCCATTCTTGGGGCATCAAAAGTTGGTTAGGTTAATGAGAAACCCTAATAATTAGTGCTTTGGTTATCTATTTTTGCTCGACGCTGTGCCATGCACAACGCATCCCAAAAAGGGGTATCTATAGACACCAAAACAGCACCAATCCGATTATGTGACTGCAAAAATTGATTGCTTTGACACACACAGCCCCAACGGCAGCCTCCAGAGGTCAAAAAGTGGTCCTAACCACTCTCACAATAGTTTTGAAAGGTCAGAGATCAATTTGGCACATTCAGGCACTTTGCTCAGTATTCGTCCCACCCTGGGACGAATTCAAATAGGGATTCACCCCACCCAAGGATGAATTTTGAATTCGCTCTAGGGTGGGGCAAAATGCAGGTTTGACGGGAAAAAAGTCAAATCTTGACAAATGGTAGCTCAGGTCCACCACCCAACGCTTCCTTCATCGCACGGGAGTATGGGTGAGTGTTTTCAAGCATTAGAGGCATCTGTAAGGTTATTCATGAAGTCCCTATTCAGAGAGGAATCTCCTTCACTTTAGGAAAGTGTTGTGGCTAATCCACAACACACCCCAAACTTGGGGACCCACCTTTTTTGCATGCTTTCACAGACAATCTCAGTGACCCAGATGCTAAAAATCAAGAAAAAGGGGCAAAATTGCACAAGGATGAAAAATGTCACGAAATCATGACATGTCACGAAATCACGACATCTCAAAATCGTGGCCAAAAATGAAAAAGTGTCACAAAATAGAGACAGGTTGCTCTGTCGGTGCCAAAAAATGAAAAGTGTTGCAAAATCGTGACATGTCGCAAAATCACGGTCAAACCGGTCAAACGGGGCAGGAGGCAGAAAGGTGTCGCGAAATCGCAACATGTCGAAAATCATGGTCAACGCAGTCAACGGTAGGAGGTGGGAGAAAAGCGTAGCGAAATCACGACGTGTTTGATTTTTGCGGCCCAAAGAGGAGAGAGAAAGACGAAGAAAAAAAGTGTCATGATATCGCGACATGTCACAAAATCGTAGGTCAAACCAGTCAAATAGGGCAAAGCAGAAAAGCGTTGCGAAATCGCGATAAGAAAAGGCAAAGGAGCATGAAGAGGAAATATGTCACGAAATCGTGACATGTCACGTTTTTGTGGATCCAAATGGCGAAGTTGTACGAAACGAAAAGGGCGTAGCGAAATGACGACATGTCACAAAATCGTGGTCAACGCAGTCAACGGCAGTAGCTAAGCAGCCCGAGGTGGAAAAATGTCACGATTTCGCGACAGGAAAGCAGCGAAGGTGCATGAAACAAAAAAATGTCATGAAATCGTGACAAAAATGAGCCGAGTTGTATGAAAAGCAAAATATGTCGCGAAATCGTGACATGTCGCGTTTTCGCGGCCAGAAGCAGCAAGGAAGCCCGAGATAGAAAAACGTCACGATTTCGCGACAACATGCAGCAAAGCAGCCCAAAATAGAAAAGAGTCACGATTTCATGACGGAAAGCGGGCCAATGGTACAGAACAGAAAAGTGTCACGATTTCGTGACAGAAAATAGCGAAGCAGCACAAAAGAGAAAATTATCGCGATTTTGCGACAGAAAGCCGCCCAGGTGTACAAAACAAAAAAGCGTCGCGATTTCGTGACATGTCGCGATTTCACGAGATGTCGCGTTTTTGCTGGGCATGAAGGCAAGAAAGGCTGTCAACAAGGAAACATCGCGATATTGCGACATGTCCCGATTTTGCAACATGTCGAGTTTTCATGGCCAGGAAGGCAGACAAGGCTGCATGCTATTTTTTTGGTCGCAATTTTCATGGAACCATTACAGAACGTGTAGAAAAGTGCGGGACACATGGCGTACAGGCTGCAGAAGCGTTACAAAGAAGATCTAACGTCTTAATGTCGAGCATAAATGAAAAAACACGAAACGAACCGTCGTGGAAGGAGAATAAATTCAACAGCAAGTTTAAAAGCAGAGGCATAGATTGGTGCAGAGGTCGAAAACCGCTGGAGCAGAGTTGCAGTGCTAGAGGCCAGAGGGCCATTCTGGGCCTGCTTAGGGCTATTTTCTTCCTTTTGCTGGTTTTGAGAAAACCAGAAGATCTGCCTTTGTAACATGATTTATTTTTATTGCAGAGTGTTCAAAAATTTGCATTTTGTGGGCAAGAAATAAGGAGATCTTCTGTGCATGCTAATGGATCTAATTTTTATTTTGTTATTTTCAGATTTTAGATTTATAGATAATGTTACATGCCACTTTTGTGGGTTGCATTAGGTGAATATTTGAAATCTAAATTTTTATTTCAAACCCTAGGAGACTAGCACTTAACTTATCGGGATTGTGCATGTTTGCAGGTTCAGTAAGTTAGGTTGCATGCATGGAAACCTCACAGCTTTGGTTTTGCCAGGACGGGATAGCATCAGACTGGATGCAATTTTTAATTTCTTTTCTTCACATTTTATTTTCTTTTGTTGTATTTTATTTTTCAGAAATTCCAATTTTATTTTCAAGTATTAAAATAAAATTTAAAAATAAAAAAAACTTCAAAACCCAAAAATAATTCCATTCATGTTATGGCATTTCATTAAATTTTGTTTTGAAGTTGCAGCATGGTCATTTAAGGATCAAATCACATTTACTTTATTAGGGTTCAAGAAACAATCATTAATTTTCACGGTAAAATAAACCACAGTGCCCCTTGTTTTCAGTTACTTGCAACCACTAAGGTGTTCCAAGCATTTTAATTAAATATATTTTATACACATATGCAGAATGCTCACATAACAGGAACCTTGGAGAAGTTACATATTTAATTTCTTTGCAAGCAGAGGATTTAGAACCCAAATCCTATCGGAGAGTGTGTTTTCACAACTGGGTTAAAATAACACTCAACAGATTGGCACTAGAAGGAGGGTTGAAATGTTTATTTTATCATGATTTTTAGATGCTACGGGTTTTTAATTACTTAATAGCTTTACATTACTAAATATTTTAAGTACATTTTATTAGCATCTTCGACCTCTAACACCACTCAACGGATTGGTGCTGGGACGGCCGAACGGGTTTATTTTAGTGTTATTGAAATTTAATTTAATTTAATTTTTTTATGCTTTAATTCTCTAACACTCAACAGGCTGTAAAAGGACGGCCTGAATTGGTTTATTTTATTCTATTCTAAGCAATTCAGGTATGCTGGAATATTTTTCTGATTGTTCATATAGAATTAGGGTGATTTGATTTAATTTTTCAGAATTTTGGTCTCATGCAATTACTTTTCATTTGATTTTAATGAGTACATCTCTTAGTTGATGCTAACTTGATTTTTTATTCTTTATTGCAGGTTGAATATTCAACAGATTTGGTTCTAAAGTTACATTTTGAGTTTCACTAATGGCAACACTTGAGGAGCAAATGATATCCCTAAGAGTTGAAATAACATCTCTAAGAGAGAGAATGGTATTAATAATAGAGGATCATTATAAGGGTTTGTCTATACCTGTGGTACCATATCATGTTCCTAAAATGTTATTGGATTTTTTACGGTGTTTTAATCAAGAGGTACCACTAGGATACTTGCAAAAACTACATGTTTACAAGGATGCATTATGTAAATTCCAAATTTTTTATGAGGAGATAGCTTGTAAGTTATTTGCATACATTTTGGATGATAGACCATTCTTTTGGTATAGCCAACTACCCATGGAGGTTAGGACTTCTTGGATACAATTAGAAGTAGCCTATCTTCATCATTTTGGTAATCAGGCTGACTTAGAAATATTGAAAAATCAATTTACCTCCATATGTAAAGAGTCTAATGAATCCTTGAGTCAATTCAATGGAAAATTTTGTGAGTTGCACTCCCAAATGTGGGAATATTTTAACACATTGGAAGAGGAAGCCATGGAAGTATACCTAGGAGCCATACACCCCACACTTGCTTCACTCATTGAGGAAAAACTGAGTGGTTTGTCCCTAGAGAGAATCCATGAGGTCTTAGAAGAGATAGAACGACAAGGTCTTGAAGAAGAAAAGGCACAACATGTTCATATGATAGATTGTTCTTTTGATGCCAACCTACACCAACCATCAAACATAGCACCCTCCACTCCAATGATATCTAAGGTAAATGATCAAGGGGATGAACTTGAATATCCAAATCTTACAACCACCTTAGATGTAGTCCAAGGAGAGATGCAAAGTGCTAAGCCAACATTCACTAGTGA
This sequence comes from Wollemia nobilis, assembly GCA_028583015.1. Classification (NCBI taxonomy): domain Eukaryota; kingdom Viridiplantae; phylum Streptophyta; class Pinopsida; order Araucariales; family Araucariaceae; genus Wollemia; species Wollemia nobilis. The sequence continues at coordinate 2,052,587 of JAQPPZ010017255.1, forward strand.
GGATTATGCAGAAATGATCTCATTCATAGAGATACATGATTATCCAGATGAAGGGGTTCTAAATTCAACAATGTTTGATATATGTGATAAGACGGAACCCACCATAGAAGTAAATGAAGTGGTTGAAAGTGAAATTGGAAGAAAACCAATAAATGAATTTGAAGATATGATAGAGTTTCACCAATTGTTCTTGGAAGATATTATTGATGAGATGTGTAAAATTAAGGATCAAGAAAGTCTTCACCCTCCAAATTATGATAATGAATCATGGGTTACTAATTTGGACAATGATAGCCTTATAAATTTGAATTCAAGAAATAACCCACTTTTGGAAATAATTGAACCATCTAAGGAAGGTGAAGATGAATTTGATGAGAAACACATTGATGATTTTGAAGATGTTGAAGAAATAGTTGAACGTCACCACTTGATTTTGGAAGATGATTATTATGATGCTTGGAAGAAGAGGGAAGATTTCACTCATTCCAAAACTACTAATGAAACTTGTGTGCCCATTGATATACATGACAACATAATCGCCTAATCAAAGGAAACCCTTACAACTCCTGTACAATTTGAGGATGTTTTGGAAGAGGGTTTCAAATCTCATCAAATTTTGGAAGATTATAATGATCCTATTGCCAAGAAAAAAGAAAGAAGAGAATCTATGAATGAATCAAAAGATCATGTCACAAATGCCATGGAGTTTCATCCCACAATTTTGGAAGATAATTTTTATAATGGTTGGGGAAGATATGATAATGCATTCTTTTCTCACATCCCTATAAATGAAACTCATATTTCACTTGATATGCAGGATGTTGAACCTTCTACATCATACGAAGATCTCATATTCACAGGATTTGAAAAGGTGACAAAATACTCTTAAGGTTATGCTATCACATAAATAAGAAGAAAATCCTAAGGTTGGAAACTGAGTCTTGAGATATCTAGAACCAAGCACGTCTTATACATTAAAAAATATCTTGAGAAAAATGATCAAAACCTAACTTGGAAGGAAATGTTGGGTGAAAGAAGTATTTCAGGTCTATCTAATTATGCAACATGATCCTTAAAACAGTGGTTTTGACCACTTCCATAGAGCTTAAAGCCTAAAGTCAGAGTAGTAAGGATAAGGTTAAGTCCTCATAGAACTTAGGTTGAGGATCCAATTCCCCAAAGCTTTGATTTGACCTATATGGAGTAGTAAGGATAGGGCATAAATTCTCATCTCGTTTAGGTTGAGAATCTAATTCCCCAAAGCTCCTATGTCTCAGTTCATAATAAATCTTGGATTGGAAGGATCGTACTACTTGTCCTCTACAAAGGATGGGTAGTCATCCCCAAGGTCTAAGAAATAAAATTAATATTTTCCATTTACATCTAAAGTTTGGATTGGAAGGATCGTACTACATGTCCCTAGCAAGGATGGGTAGTCATCCCTAAGGTCCAAGAAGTAAAAAATAAATTTTTCCCATCTCATATTTATATTGGATTGGAAGGATCGTACTACTTGTCCTCTCGCAAAGGATGGGTAGTCATCCCCAAGGTCCAAAGAAATGGAGATAAGTTTTGGATTGTGGGGTTAGATATGCCCATGCATGGCAACATGTCTTGTCTAAAAAACAAGACCACTTGATTGTCCAAAGGGTTAGACTAGCATGACCATTTCTTCCATAATTGGTTAAATTATTTTGCTCAAAGTGAGGTAATGAATTCTAAATCAGAATAGTAAGGATAGGGTTAAACTCCCATCTCGATTAGGTTGGGAGTCTGATTCCCCAAAGTTTTGATTTCACATCCACTTGCACATGGGTTCAAGATAGTAGGGACTCATAACCAACTTTGGGATATAATAAGCAATTCATTATACATATAGTTGATCCTAAGAGGGTTTGATAATCTTGAATGTTTGTGTATGATACTAGAGGAAAGACTATGCATCTTATAAAAGCAAAATCTTTAAGCATAGTTATCAGGCCACACAAATCATTCACAATCTCACATATGCATCCATGTAAAACTGACAATGGAATGTTGAGCAATTTCAAACGATAGGGAATGAAATTCATTGCACACACCGAGCTAATACTTGATGATTCTGATGATTCATATACTTTTGATCTTTGGGCATTTGTTTATATTTGTTTATGTGCTAACACATGTTTTCATGTTTGTATACTTCCAGGTAGGGTTCTCACTAAAATGCTCAAGAGCATTTGACAGCAGAGTCGCCATTTGTTGTGGCTGATCCACAACACACCCCAAACTTGGGGACCCACATTTTTTGCATGCTTTCACAGACAATCTCAGTGACCCAGATGCTAAAAATCAAGAAAAAGGGGCAAAATTGCACAAGGATGAAAAGTGTCACGAAATCGCGACATGTCGCGAAATCGCGACATGTCGCAAAATCACGGCCAAAAATGAAAAAGTGTCGCGAAATCGTGACAGGTTGCTCCGTCGCTGCCAGAAAATGAAAAGTGTCACGAAATCGTGACATGTCGCAAAATCACGGTCAAACCGATCAAACGGGGTAGGAGGCAGAAGGTGTCGCGAAATCATGACATGTCGCAAAATCGTGGTCAACACAGTCAACGACAGTAGGTGGGAGAAAAGCGTAGCAAAATCGTGACGTGTTTGATTTTCACGGCCCAAAGAGGAGAGAGAAAGATGAAGTAGAAAAGTGTCGCGATATCGCGACATGTCACAAAATCGTGGGTCAAACCGGTCAAACAGGGCAAAGCAAAAAAGCGTCACGAAATCGCGACAAGAAACGACAAAGGAGCATGAAGAGGAAATATGTCACGAAATCATGACATGTCGCATTTTCGTGACTCCAAACGGTGAAGAAGTACGGAACGAAAAGGGCGTAGCGAAATCGTGACATGTCGCAAAATCATGGTCAATGCTGTCAACGGTAGCATCTAAGAATCCTGAGGTGGAAAAACTTCATGATTTCATGATAGGAAAGCAGCGAAGGTGCATGAAACAAAAAAACGTCGTGAAATCATGACAGAATCGGGCGAAAAGGCATGAAACAAAAAACGTCATGAAATCGTGACACAAACGAGCCAAGTTGTACGAAAAGCAAAATGTCCCGAAATCGCGACATGTCGCGTTTTCACGGCCAGAAGCAGCAAGGGAGACCGAGATAGAAAAACGTCGTGATTTCACGACAACATGCAACAAAGCAGCCCGAAATAGAAAAGCGTCACGATTTCATGAAGAAAAGCGGGCTGATGGTACGGAATAGAAAAGTGTCACGATTTCGTGACAAAAAACAGCGAAGCAGCACGAAAGAGAAAATTGTCACGATTTCACGACAGAAAGCCACCCAGGTGTACGAAACGAAAAAGCATCGTGATTTCGTGACATGTCACGAAATCGTGACATGTCACGTTTTCGTTGGGCGTGAAGGCAAGAAAGGTTATCGACAGGGAAACGTCGCGATATCGCGACATGTCACAATTTCACGACATGTCACGTTTTTGGGGCCAGGAAGGCGGACAAGGCTGCATGCTATTTTTTTGGTCATGATTTTCATGGAACCATTACAAAAAATGTAGAAAAGTGCGGGACACATTGCGTACAAGCTGTAGAAGCGTTACAGAGAAGATCTAACATCTTAATGTCGAGCATAAAAGCTAAAATATGAGCAGCCACTGGAAGATGAAATGAACCGTCGTGGAAGGAGAATCAATTCAACAACAAGTATAAAAGCAGAGGCACAGATTGGTGCAGGGGTCGGAAACCACTGGAGCAGAGTTGCAGTGCTAGAGGCCAGAGGGCCATTCTGGGCCTGCTTGGGGTTGTTTTCTTCCTTTTGCTGGTTTTGAGAAAACCAGAAGATCTGCCTTTGTAACATGATTTATTTTTAATGCAGAGTGTTCAAAAATTTGCATTTTGTGGGCAAGAAAGAAGGAGATCTTTTATGCATGCTAATGGATTTAATGTTTATCTTTCCCGTTTTCAATTTCTAGATTTATAGATAAAGTTAAATGCCACTTTTGTGGGTTGCATTAGGCGAATATTTGAAATCTAAATTTTATTTCAAACCCTAGGAGACTAGCACTTAACTTACTGGGATTGTGCATGTTTGCAGGTTCAGTAAGTTAGGTTGCATGCATGGAAACCTCACAGCTTCGGTTTTGCCAGGACGGGATAGCATCAGACTGGATGCAATTTTTAATTTCTTTTCTTTCACATTTTATTTTCTTTTGCTGTATTTTATTTTTCAGAAACTCCAATTTTATTTTTCAAGCTTTAAAATAAAATTTAAAAATTAAAAAACTTCAAAATCCAAAAATAATTCCATTCATGTTATGGCATTTCATTAAATTTCTATTTTGAAGTTACAAAGCATGGTCATTTAAGGATCAAATCACATTTACTTTATTAGGGTTCAAGGAACAATCATTAAATTTCACGGTAAAATAAACCACGAGTGCCCCTTGTTTTCAGTTACTTGCAACCACTAAGGTGTTCCAAGCATTTTAATTAAATATCTTTATTTGAGATTATTAATACACAGATGCAAAATGCTCACATAACAAGAACCTTGGAGAAGTTACATGTTTAATTTCTTTGCAAGCAGAGGATTTAGAACCCAAATCCTATCGGAGAGTGTGTTTTCACAATTGGGTGAAAATACCACTCAACAGATTGATGCTAGAAGGAGGGCATGAAAAGTTTATTTTATCATGATTTTAGATGCTACGGGTTTATAATTATTTAAGAGCTTTACATTGCTAAATATTTCAAGTCCATTTGATTAGCATCTTTGGCCTCTAACACCACTCAACGGATTGGTGCTGGGAGGGCCGAACGGGTTTATTTTAGTGTTATTTAAATTTAAATTTTTTTTATGCTTTAATTCTCTAACACTCAATGGATTGTAAAAAGGACGGCCTGAATTGGTTTATTTTATTCTATTTTAAGCAATTCAGGTATGCTTGGAATATTTTTCTGATTGTTCATACAGAATTAAAGTGATTTGATTTAATTTTTCAGAATTTTGGTCTCATGCAATTACTTTTCATTTGATTTTAATGAGTACATCTCTTAGTTGATGCTAACTTGATTTTTTATTTTTTATTGCAGGTTGAATATTCAACAGATTTGGTTCTAAAATTACATTTTAAGTTTCACTAATGGCAACACTTGAGGAGCAAATGGTATCCCTGAGAGCTGAAATAACATCTCTAAGAGAGAGAATGGTATCAATGATAGAGGATCATTATGAGGGTTTATCTATACCTGTGGTACCCTATCATATTCCTAAAATGTTATTGGATTTTTTACGGTGTTTTAATCAAGAGGTGCCACTAGGATACTTGCAAAAACTGCATGTCTACAAGGATACATTATGTAAATTCCAGATTTTCTATGAGGAGGTGGCTTGTAAGTTATTTGCATACATTTTGGATGATAGACCATTCTTTTGGTATAGCCAACTACCCATGGAGGTTAGGACTTCTTGGATACAACTAGAAGCAGCCTATCTTCATCATTTTGGTAATCAGGCTGACTTAGAAATATTGAAAAATCAATTTACCTCCATATGTAAAGAGCCTAATGAATCCTTGAGTCAATTCAATGGAAGATTTCATGAGTTGCACTCCCAAATGTGGGAAAATTTTAACACATTGGAAGAGGAAGCCATGGAAGTATACCTAGGAGCCATACACCCCACACTTGCTTCACTCATTGAGGAAAAAGTGAGTGGTTTGTCCCTAGAGAGAATCCATGAGGTCTTAGAAGAGATAGAACGACAAGGTCTTGAAGAAGAAAAGGCACAACATGTTCACATGAGAGATTGTTCTTTTGATGCCAACCTACACCAACCATCAAACATAGCACCCTCCACTCCAATGATATCTAAGGTAAATGATCAAGGGGATGAATTTGAATATCCAAATCTTACAACCACCTTAGATGTAGTCCAAGGGGAGGTGCAAATTGCTAAGACAACATCCACTAGTGAGGATCATGTATATTCATAGAGATACATGATTATCTGGATGAAGGGGTTCTAAATTCAACAATGTTTGATATATGTGATAGGATGGAACCCACCATAGAATTAAATGAAGTGGTTGAAAGTGAAATTGGAAGAAAACCAATAAATGAATTTGAAGATATGATAGAGTTTCACCACTTGTTCTTGGAAGATACTATTGATGAGATGTGTAAAATTAAGGATCAAGAAATTCTTCACCCTCCAAATTATGATAATGAATCATGGGTTACTAATTTGGACAATGATAGCCTTATAAATTTGAATTCAAGAAATAACCCACTTTTGGAAATAATTGAACCATCTAAGGAAGGTGAAGATGAATTTGATGAGAAACACATTGATGAATTGGAAGATGTTGAAGAAATAGTTGAACGTCACCACTTGATTTTGAAAGATGATTATTATGATGCTTGGAAGAAGTGGGAAGACTTCACTCATTCCAAAACTACTAATGAAACTTGTGTGCCCATTGATATACAGGACAACATAATCGCCTACTCAAAGGAAGATATTACAACTCCTGTACAATTTGAGGATGTTTTGGAAGAGGGTTTCAAATCTCATCAAATTTTGGAAGATTATAATGATCCTATTGCCAAGGACAAAGAAAGAAAAGAATCTATGAATGAATCAAAAGATCATGTCACAAATACCATGGAGTTTCATCCCACAGATTTGGATGACAATTTTCACAATGGTTGGGGGAGATATGATAATGCATTCTTTTCTCACATCCCTATAGATGAAACTCATATTTCACTTGATATGCGGGATGTTGAACCTTCTACATCATACGAAGATCTCATATTCACAAGATTTGAAAAGGTGACAAAATTTGATCATGTTGAATATAAATTCATTGAAAGTGTGGATGCAAGTTTGCATGATGATTTTGAGGATTCAAATGAAGAGATACCATGGATAGTGAACAAAGAATTAGAACCAAATGACAAAGAGATTGATCAATTGGAAGCAACTCAAATGAAGGATCATCAAGATGAGTCATGGGACATACACTTTGACCAAGAATGTTTGAGGATTGAAAAGGATGACCATATTTTGAATTTAAATAATTTGAATGGTGAAATGTCATTAAAGGTAAATGAAAAACAAGGTATAATTTTTAATCACACCTTTAATAACATGGTTTTAATGAATGGAAAAGAAGTTGATGCACTTGAATTGTTAAACCAAATTCATCAACAATTACTAATTGAATCTAGGATAAAAACTTTTAATGATCCTAATTTAGTAAATATCCTAGATGCTTGTAAATTGTTACACAAATTTGATTGGCCTACAAATTTGGAAAATGATTTGGCTTTGAAATTTGTAGAAATAGGCTCCTACTTACAAAATTGCATATTTGAAAAGGATAGCCTAATTCTAAATCAAGGAGGGAATTATGAAGTTTACATTTTAAAGAATAGACATGATAAAATTGAAAATCATTTATTGTCTAATCATTCTAGTAATTTGATGCTCACCTATGGGAGTATTATTGGAACTAAATCAAATTGGTATGGTGAGCATGGCAAGTGGAAATTTGTTGCATTGTTTGGTCTAGTCTTGTTTTTGTGGGATTCCCACAACATTTGGCATGCATATCATGTTATATTTTTGTTGAAATGTTCTAATCATGTTTGGGATCCAGGAAAGTGATAAGCCAAGCTTTGCATCATCTTGTATTATAGTGTACATTTGTATATAGATTTTGGTTTTTGGTTTGTGTTTTCAAATTTTCATTTTTGGGATTGCAGTTTGGTTTTGGATTGAATAAGTTTTGATTTAAAGTTGTGTGTTTATTTGACATGTTTTGTTTGTCTATATAAAAAAAAAATGATGAAAAAAATTGCCTTGAGATGCTAACTTATGTTCTAGATCGGAGAAATATGGAACATTGGAATTGTCTTGTAGAAGCTCCACAAGTAACACAAACAATTTAATAATATCGTTTGAAACTTGTGATGCATGAAGTAGTCAGTTTTATATGGCAATATTTCATCTGCATTTCAAAGGACAATGCATTCATATTACATCTCACTTTGCACATGCATGCCATCTTAGTTGCATATGCATTTCAAATACAAATCATTAAAGTGTGTCAAATCCTCTTAAGGTTATGCTATCACATAAATAAGAAGAAAATCCTAAGGTTGGAAACTGAGTCTTGAGATATCTAGAACCAAGCACGTCTTATACATTAAAAAGGATCTTGAGCAAAATGATCAAAACCTAACTTGGAAGAAAAGGTTGGGCGAAAGAAGTATTTCATGTCTATCCTATTTATGCAACATGATCCTTAAAACAGTGGTTTTGACCACTTCCATAAAGCTTAAAGCCTAAAATTAGAGTAGTAAGGATAGGGTTAAATCCTCATCGAACTTAGGTTGAGGATCCAATTCCCCAAAGCTTTGATTTGACCTACATGGAGTAGTAAGGATAGGGCATAAATTCTCATCTCGCTTAGGTTGAGAATCTGATTCCCCAAAGCTCCTATGTCTCATTTCATAATAAATCTTGGATTGGAAGGATCGTACTACTTGTCCTCTGCAAAGGATGGGTAGTCATCCCCAAGGTCTAAGCAATAAAATTAATATTTTCCATTTACATCTAAAGTTTGGATTGGAAGGATCGTACTACATGTCCCTAGCAAGGATGGGTAGTCATCCCTAAGGTCCAAGAAGTAAAAAATAAATTTTTCCCATCTCATCTTTATATTGGATTGGAAGGATCGTACTACTTGTCCTCTGCAAAGGATGGGTAGTCATCCCCAAGGTCCAAAGAAATGAAGATAAGTTTTGGATTGTGGGGTTAGATATACCCATGCATGGCATCATGTCTTGTCTAAAAAACAAGACCACCGATTGTCCAAAGGGTTAGACTAGCATGACCATTTCTTCCATAATTGGTTAAATTATTTTGCTCAAAGTGAGGTAATGAATTCTAAATCAGAATAGTAAGGATAGGGTTAAACTCCCATCTCGATTAGGTTGGGAGTCTGATTCCCCAAAGTTCTGATTTCACATCCACTTGCACATGGGTTCAAGATAGTAGGGACTCATAACCAACTTTGGGATATAATAAAGCAATTCATTATACATATAGTTGATCCTAAGAGGGTTTGATAATCTTGAATGTTTGTGTATGATACTAGAAGAAAGACTATGCCTTTTATAAAAGCAAAATCTCTTAGCATATTTATTAGGTTACACAAATCATTCACAATCTCACATATGCATTCATGTAAAACTCACAATGGAATGTTGATCAATTTCAAACGATAGGGAATGAAACACATTGCACACACCGAGCTAATACTTGATGATTCTGATGATTCATATACTTCTGATCTTTGGGCATTTGTTTATATTTGCTTATGTGCTAATCACATGTTTTCAAGTTTATATATCTTCAGGTAGGGTTCTCACTAAAATGCTCAAGAGCATTTGACAACAGAGTCGCCATTTGTTGTGGCTGATCCACAACACACCCCAAAATTGGGGACCCACATTTTTTGCATGCTTTCAAAGAAAATCTCAGTGACCCAGATGCTAAAAATCAAGAAAAAGGGGCAAAATTGCACAAGGATGAAAAGTGTCGCGAAATCGCGACATGTCGCAAAATCGCGGCCAAAAATGAAAAAGTGTCGCGAAATCGCGACATGTTGCTCCGTCGCTGCCGAAAATGAAAAGTGTCACGAAATCGCGACATGTCAAATCGCGGTCAACGGTCAAAGAAAGGAAAAGTGTCACGAAATCGTGACATGTCACAAAATCGGTCAACGCAACAACGATAGAGTGAGAAAAGTGTAGCGAAATCGTGACATGTTAGATTTTCACGCAAGAGGAGAGAGAAAGACGAAGAAAAAGTGTCGCGATATCGCGACATGTCACAAAATCGCGGGTCAAACCAGTCAAACAGGCAAAGCAGAAAAGTGTCACGATATCGCGACAAGAAAGACAAAGGAGCATGAAGCGAAAAGCAAACAGAAAAAGAGAAAAGAAAAGTCACATCAAAAAGAAGAAAAGTCTGATCGAAGAAAAAGACGAAAGCAGCACGAAAGAGAAAATTGTCACGATTTCGCGACAGAAAGCCGCCCAAGTGTACAGAACGAAAAAGCGTCGCAATTTTGCGACATGTCACATTTTTGTTGGGCGTGAAGGCAAGAAAGGCTGTCGACAGGGAAACGTCGCGATATCGCGACATGTCGCGATTTCGTGACATGTCGCGTTTTCACGGCTAGGAAGGCGGACAAGGCTGCATGCTATTTTTTGGTCACGATTTTCATGGAGCCATTACAGAACATGCAAAAAAGTGCGGGACACATGGCGTATAGGCTGCAGAAGCATTACACAGAAGATCTAACGTCTTAATGTCGAACATAAAAGCTAAAATACGAGCAGCCATTGGAAGATGAAACGAACCGTCGTGGAAGGAGAATCAATTCAACAGCAAGTATAAAAGCAGAGGCACAGATTGGTGTAGAGGTCAGAAACCGCTGGAGCAGAGTTGCAGTGCTAGAGGCCAGAGGGCCATTCTGGGCATGCTTGGGGCTATTTTCTTCCTTTTGCTGGTTTTGAGAAAACCAGAAGATCTGCCTTTGTAACATGATTTATTTTTAATGCGGAGTGTTCAGAAATTTGCATCTTGTTGGCAAGAAAGAAGGAGATCTTCTATGCATGCTAATGGATTTAATGTTTATTCTTTTCCTTTTCAGATTTCAGATTTATAGATAATGTTAAATGCCACTTTTGTGGGTTGCATTAGGCGAATATTTGAAATCTAAATTTTATTTCAAACCCTAGGAGACCAGCACTTAACTTATCGGGATTGTGCATGTTTGCAGGTTCAATAAGTTAGGTTGCATGCATGGAAACCTCACATCTTCGGTTTTGCCAGGACGGGATAGCATCAAACTGAATGCAATTTTTAATTTCTTTTCTTTTACATTTTATTTTCTTTTTGTCGTATTTTATTTTTCAGAAACTCCAATTTTAATTTTTCAAGCATTAAAATAAAATTAAAAAATTAAAAAACTTCAAAATCCAAAAATAATTCCATTCATGTTATGGCATTTCATTAAATTTTATTTTGAAGTTACAGCATGGTCATATAAGGATCAAATCACATTTACTTTATTAGGGTTCAAGGAACAATCATTAATTTTCACAATAAAATAAACCACAGTGCCCCTTGTTTTCAGTTACTTGCAACCACTAAGGTGTTCCAAGCATTTTAATTAAATATCTTTTATACATATATGCAAAATGCTCACATAACAAGAACCTTGGAGAAGTTACATGTTTAATTTCTTTGCAAGCAGAGGATTTAGAACCCAAATCCTATCGGAGAGTGTGTTTTCACAATTGGGTGAAAATACCACTCAACAGATTGGCGCTAGAAGGAGGGCATGAAAGGTTTATTTTATCGTGATTTTAGATGCTACGGATTTATAATTGTTTAAGAGCTTTACATTGCTAAATATTTCAAGTCCATTTGATTAGCATCTTCGACCTCTAACACCACTCAACGGATTGGTGCTAGGAGGGCCGAACGGGTTTATTTTAGTGTTATTTAAATTTAAATTTTTTATGCTTTAGTCCTCTAACACTCAAAGATTGTAAAAAGGACGGCCTGAATTGGTTTATTTTATTCTATTTTAAGCAATTCAGGTATGCTGTAATATTTTTCTGATTGTTCATACAGAATTAAAGTGATTTGATTTAATTTTTCAAAATTTTGGTCTCATGCAATTACTTTTCATTTGATTTTAATGAATACATCTCTTGGTTGATGCTAACTTGATTTTTTATTTTTTATTGCAGGTTGAATATTCAACATATTTGGTTCTAAAATTACATTTTAAGTTTCACTAATGGCAACACTTGAGGAGCAAATGGTATCCCTGAGAGCTGAAATAACATCTCTAAGAGAGAGAATGGTATCAATGATAGAGGATCATTATGAGGGTTTATCTATACCTGTGGTACCCTATCAAATTCCTACAATGTTATTGGATTTTTTACGGTGTTTTAATCAAGAGGTGCCACTAGGATACTTGCAAAAACTGCATGTCTACAAGGATACATTATGTCAATTCCAGATTTTCTATGAGGAGGTGGCTTGTAAGTTATTTGCATACATTTTGGATGATAGACCATTCTTTTGGTATAGCCAACTACCCATGGAGGTTAGGACTTCTTGGATACAACTAGAAGCAGCCTATCTTCATCATTTTGGTAATCAGGCTGACTTAGAAATCTTGAAAAATCAGTTTACCTCCATATGTAAAGAGCCTAATGAATCCTTGAGTCAATTCAATGGAAGATTTCATGAGTTGCACTCCCAAATGTGGGAAAATTTTAACACATTAGAAGAGGAAGCCATGGAAGTATACCTAGGAGCCATACACCCCACACTTGCTTCACTCATTGAGGAAAAACTGAGTGGTTTGTCCCTAGAGAGAATCCATGAGGTCTTAGAAGAGATAGAACGACAAGGTCTTGAAGAAGAAAAGGCACAACATGTTCACATGAGAGATTGTTCTTTTGATGCCAACCTACACCAACCATCAAACATAGCACCCTCCACTCCAATGATACCTAAGGTAAATGATCAAGGGGATGAATTTGAATATCCAAATCTTACAACCACCTTAGATGTAGTCCAAGGGGAGGTGCAAATTGCTAAGACAACATCCACTAGTGAGGATCATGTAGAGATACACGATTATCTAGATGAAGGGGTTCTAAATTCAACAATGTTTGATATATGTGATAGGATGGAACCCACCATAGAATTGAATGAAGTGGTTGAAAGTGAAATTGGAAGAAAATCAATAAATGAATTTGAAGATATGATAGAGTTTCACCACTTGTTCTTGGAAGATACTATTGATGAGATGTGTAAAATTAAAGATCAAGAAATTCTTCACCCTCCAAATTATGATAATGAATCATGGGTTACTAATTTGGACAATGATAGCCTTATAAATTTGAATTCAAGAAATAACCCACTTTTGGAAATAATTGAACCATCTAAGGAAGGTGAAGATGAATTTGATGAGAAGCACATTGATGAATTGGAAGATGTTGAAGAAATAGTTGAACGTCACCACTTGATTTTGAAAGATGATTATTATGATGCTTGGAAGAAGTGGGAAGACTTCACTCATTCCAAAACTACTAATGAAACTTGTGTGCCAATTGATATACAGGACAACATAATTGCCTACTCAAAGGAAGATATTACAACTCCCGTACAATTTGAGGATGTTTTGGAAGAGGGTTTCAAATCTCATCAAATTTTGGAAGATTATAATGATCCTATTGCCAAGGACAAAGAAAGAAAAGAATTTATGAATGAATCAAAAGATCATGTCACAAATACCATGGAGTTTCATCCCACAGATCTGGATGACGATTTTTACAATGGTTGGGGGAGATATGATAATGCATTCTTTTCTCACATCCCTATAGATGAAACTCATATTTCACTTGATATGCGGGATGTTGAACCTTCTACATCATACGAAGATCTCATATTCACAAGATTTGAAAAGGTGACAAAATTTGATCATGTTGAATATAAATTCATTGAAAGTGTGGATGCAAGTTTGCATGATGATTTTGAGGATTCAAATGAAGAGATACCATGGATAGTGAACAAAGAATTAGAACCAAATGACAAAGAGATGGATCAATTGGAAGCAACTCAAATGAAGGATCATCAAGATGAGTCATGGGACATACACTTTGACCAAGAATGTTTGAGGATTGAAAAGGATGACCATATTTTGAATTTAAATAATTTGAATGGTGAAATGTCATTAAAGGTAAATGAAAAACAAGGTATAATTTTTAATCACACCTTTAATAACATGGTTTTAATGAATGGAAAAGAAGTTGATGCACTTGAATTGTTAAATCAAATTCATCAACAATTACTAATTGAATCTAGGATAAAAACTTTTAATGATCCTAATTTAGTAAATATCCTAGATGCTTGTAAATTGTTACACAAATTTGATTGGCCTACAAATTTGGAAAATGATTTGGCTTTGAAATTTGTAGAAATAGGCTCCTACTTACAAAATTGCATATTTGAAAAGGATAGCCTAATTCTAAATCAAGGAGGGAATTATGAAGTTTACATTTTAAAGAATAGACATGATAAAATTGAAAATCATTTATTGTCTAATCATTCTAGTAATTTGATGCTCACCTATGGGAGTATTATTGGAACTAAATCAAATTGGTATGGTGAGCATGGCAAGTGGAAATTTGTTGCATTGTTTGGTCTTGTCTTGTTTTTGTTGGATTCCCACAACATTTGGCATGCATATCATGTTATATTTTTGTTGAAATGTTCTAATCATGTTTGGGATCCAGGAAAGTGATAATCCAAGCTTTGCATCATCTTGTATTATAGTGTACATTTGTATATAGATTTTGGTTTTTGGTTTGTTTTGGTTTGTGTTTTCAAATTTTCATTTTTGGGATTGCAGTTTGGTTTTGGATTGAATAAGTTTTAATTTAAAGTTGTGTGTTTATTTGACATGTTTTGTTTGTCTATAAAAAAAAAAAATGATGAAAAAGTTGCCTTGAGATGCTAACTTATGTTCTAGATCGGGAGAAATATGGAACATTGGAATTGTCTTGTAGAAGCTCCACAAGTAACACAAACAATTTAATAATATCGTTTGAAACTTGTGATGCATGAAGTAGTCAGTTTTATATGGCAATATTTCATCTGCATTTCAAAGGACAATGCATTCATATTACATCTCACTTTGCACATGCATGCCATCTTAGTTGCATATGCATTTCAAATACAAATCATTAAAGTGTGTCAAATCCTCTTAAGGTTATGCTATCACATAAATAAGAAGAAAATCCTAAGGTTGGAAACTGAGTCTTGAGATATCTAGAACCAAGCACATCTTATACATTAAAAAGGATCTTGAGCAAAATGATCAAAACCTAACTTGGAAGAAAAGGTTGGGCGAAAGAAGTATTTCATGTCTATCCTATTTATGCAACATGATCCTTAAAACAAGTGGTTTTGACCATTTCCATAAAGCTTAAAGCCTAAAATCAGAGTAGTAAGGATAGGGCTAAATCCTCATCGAACTTAGGTTGAGGATCCAACTCCCCAAAGCTTTGATTTGACCTACATGGAGTAGTAAGGATAGGGCATAAATTCTCATCTCGCTTAGGTTGAGAATCTGATTCCCCAAAGCTCCTATGTCTCATTTCATAATAAATCTTGGATTGGAAGGATCGTACTACTTGTCCTCTGCAAAGGATGGGTAGTCATCCCCAAGGTCTAAGCAATAAAATTAATATTTTCCATTTACATCTAAAGTTTGGATTGGAAGGATCGTACTACATGTCCCTAGCAAGGATGGGTAGTCATCCCTAAGGTCCAAGAAGTAAAAAATAAATTTTTCCCATCTCATATTTATATTGGATTGGAAGGATCGTACTACTTGTCCTCTCGCAAAGGATGGGTAGTCATCCCCAAGGTCCAAAGAAATGAAGATAAGTCTTGGATTGTGGGGTTAGGTATGCCCATGCATGGCATCATGTCTTGTCTAAAAAACAAGACCACCGATTGTCCAAAGGGTTAGACTAGCATGACCATTTCTTCCATAATTGGTTAAATTATTTTGCTCAAAGTGAGGTAATGAATTCTAAATCAGAATAGTAAGGATAGGGTTAAACTCCCATCTCGATTAGGTTGGGAGTCTGATTCCCCAAAGTTCCGATTTCACATCCACTTGCACATGGGTTCAAGATAGTAGGGACTCATAACCAACTTTGGGATATAATAAAGCAATTCATTATACATATAGTTGATCCTAAGAGGGTTTGATAATCTTGAATGTTTGTGTATGATACTAGAAGAAAGACTATGCCTTTTATAAAAGCAAAATCTCTTAGCATATTTATTAGGTTACACAAATCATTCACAATCTCACATATGCATTCATGTAAAACTGACAATGGAATGTTGATCAATTTCAAACGATAGGGAATGAAACACATTGCACACACCGAGCTGATACTTGATGATTCCGATGATTCATGTACTTCGGATCTTTGGGCATTTGTTATATTGCTTATGTGCTAACGCATGTTTTCGAGTTTATATATGTTTCCAGGTTGGGTTCTCACTAAAATGCTCAAGAGCATTTGACAACAGAGTCGCCATTTGTTGTGGCTGATCCACAACACACCCCAAAATTGGGGACCCACCTTTTTTGCATGCTTTCAAAGAAAATCTCAATGACCCAGATGCTAAAAATCAAGAAAAAGGGGCAAAATTGCACAAGGATGAAAAGTGTCACGATATCGCGACATGTCGCACCATCGCTGCCAAAAATGAAAAAGTGTCGCGAAATCACGACATGTTGCTCCATCGCTGCCAAAAATGAAAAGTGTCACGAAATCACGACATGTCACATCGCGGTCAACGCAAAGAAAGAAAAGTGTCACGAAATCGCGACATGTCACAAAATCGTGGTCAACGCAACAACGAAGAAGTGGGAGAAAAGTGTAGCGAAATCGTGACGTGTTTGATTTTCACGGCCCAGAGAGGAGAGAGAAAGAGAATGAAAAAGTGTCGCGATATCGTGACATGTCACAAAATCGCGGGTCAAACCAGTCAAACAGGGCAAAGCAAAAAAGCGTCGCGATATCGCGACAAGAAACGACAAAGGAGCATGAAGAGAAAAATGTCACGAAATCGTGACATGTCGATTTCGCGGCTCCAAAAGGTACAAAGAAAAGCGTCGCGATATCGTGACATGTCACAACGGAAAAGAAAAAAAAAAAAAAGAGAAGAAAAAGAAAAAGAAAAAAGAAAAAAATGAAGAAAAAGAAGAAAATAAAAAGAGAAAATGTCACGATCCGACAAAGGAAAGAAAATCACATCGACATGTCACTTTCGCGTGAAGGCAAGCAAAGGCGAAAAAAGTCACGATATCGCGACATGTCGCTTTTCCATTTAGAGAAGAGCAAAGTCGCATGCTATTTTTTGGTCACGATTTTCATGGGAGACATTACGAACATGAAAAAGTGTGGGACACATGGCGTATAGGTAAGCATTCACAGAGAAGATCAAACGTCTTAATGTCGAACATAAAGCTAAAATACGAAGCAGCCATCTGGAAGATGAAACGAACCGTCGTGGAAGGAGAATCAATTCAACGCAAGTATAAAAGCAGAGGCACAGATTGGTATAGAGGTCAGAAACCGCTGGAGCAGAGTTGCAGTGCTAGAGGCCAAAGGGCCATTCTGGGCCTGCTTTGGGGCTGTTTTCTTCCTTTTTCTGGTTTTGAGAAAACCAGAAGATCTGCTATTGTAACATGATTTATTTTTAATGCAGAGTGTTCAGAAATTTGCATCTTGTTGGCAAGAAAGAAGGAGATCTTCTGTGCATGCTAATGGATTTAATGTTTATTCTTTCCTCTTTTCAGATTTCATATTTATAGATAATGTTAAATGCCACTTTTGTGGGTTGCATTAGGCGAATATTTGAAATCTAAATTTTATTTCAAACCCTAGGAATCAGCACTTAGCTTATCAGGATTGTGCATGTTTGCAGGTCCAATAAGTTAGGTTGCATGCATGGAAACCTCACATCTTCGGTTTTGCCGAGACGGGATAGCATCAAATCGAATGCAATTTTTAATTTCTTTTCTTTTACATTTTATTTTCTTTTGTTGTATTTTATTTTTCAGAAGCTCCAATTTTATTTTCAAGCATTAAAATAAAATTAAAAAATTAAAAAACTTCAAAACCCAAAAATAATTCCATTCATGTTATGGCATTTCATTAAATTTTATTTTGAAGTTACAACATGGTCATATAAAGATCAAATCACATTTGCTTTATTAGGGTTCAATGAACAATCATTAAATTTCACAATAAAATAAACCACAAGTGCCCCTTGTTTTCAGTTACTTGCAACCACTAAGGTGTTCCAAGCATTTTAATTAAATATCTTTTATACATATATGCAAAATGCTCACATAACAAGAACCTTGGAGAAGTTACATGTTTAATTTCTTTGCAAGCAGAGGATTTAGAACCCAAATCCTATCGGAGAGTGTGTTTTCACAATTGGGTGAAAATACCACTCAACAGATTGGCGCTAGAAGGAGGGCATGAAAGGTTTATTTTATCGTGATTTTAGATGCTACGGGTTTATAATTGTTTAAGAGCTTTACATTGCTAAATATTTCAAGTCCATTTTATTAGCATCTTCGACCTCTAACACCACTCAACGGATTGGTGCTAGGAGGGCCGAACGGGTTTATTTTAGTGTTATTTAAATTTAATTTTTTTATGCTTTAATCCTCTAACACTCAACAGATTGTAAAAAGGACGGCCTGAATTTATTTATTTTATTCTATTTTAAGCAATTCAGGTATGCTAGAATATTTTTCTGATTGTTCATACAAAATTAATGTGATTTGATTTAATTTTTCAAAATTTTGGTCTCATGCAATTACTTTTCATTTGATTTTAATGAGTACATCTCTTAGTTGATGCTAACTTGATTTTTTTTTTATATTGCAGGTTGAATATTCAACATATTTGGTTCTAAAATTACATTTTAAGTTTCACTAATGGCAACACTTGAGGAGCAAATGGTATCCCTAAGAGCTGAAATAACATCTCTAAGAGAGAGAATGGTATCAATGATAGAGGATCATTATGAGGGTTTATCTATACCTGTGGTACCCTATCAAATTCCTAAAATGTTATTGGATTTTTTACGGTGTTTTAATCAAGAGGTGCCACTAGGATACTTGCAAAAACTGCATGTCTACAAGGATACATTATGTCAATTCCAGATTTTCTATGAGGAGGTGGCTTGTAAGTTATTTGCATACATTTTGGATGATAGACCATTCTTTTGGTATAGCCAACTACCCATGGAGGTTAGGACTTCTTGGATACAACTAGAAGCAGCCTATCTTCATCATTTTGGTAATCAAGTTGACTTAGAAATCTTGAAAAATCAGTTTACCTCCATATGTAAAGAGCCTAATGAATCCTTGAGTCAATTCAATGGAAGATTTCGTGAGTTGCACTCCCAAATGTGGGAAAATTTTAACACATTAGAAGAGGAAGCCATGGAAGTATACCTAGGAGCCATACACCCCACACTTGCTTCACTCATTGAGGAAAAACTGAGTGGTTTGTCCCTAGAGAGAATCCATGAGGTCTTAGAAGAGATAGAACGACAAGGTCTTGAAGAAGAAAAGGCACAACATGTTCACATGAGAGATTGTTCTTTTGATGCCAACCTACACCAACCATCAAACATAGCACCCTCCACTCCAATGATACCTAAGGTAAATGATCAAGGGGATGAATTTGAATATCCAAATCTTACAACCACCTTAGATGTAGTCCAAGGGGAGGTGCAAATTGCTAAGACAACATCCACTAGTGAGAATAATGCAGAAATGATCTCATTCATAGAGATACACGATTATCTAGATGAAGGGGTTCTAAATTCAACAATGTTTGATATATGTGATAGGATGGAACCCACCATAGAATTGAATGAAGTGGTTGAAAGTGAAATTGGAAGAAAATCAATAAATGAATTTGAAGATATGATAGAATTTCACCACTTGTTCTTGGAAGATACTATTGATGAGATGTGTAAAATTAAAGATCAAGAAATTCTTCACCCTCCAAATTATGATAAATGAATCATGGGTTACTAATTTGGACAATGATAGCCTTATAAATTTGAATTCAAGAAATAACCCACTTTTGGAAATAATTGAACCATCTAAGGAAGGTGAAGATGAATTTGATGAGAAACACATTGATGAATTGGAAGATGTTGAAGAAGTAGTTGAACGTCACCACTTGATTTTGAAAGATGATTATTATGATGCTTGGAAGAAGTGGGAAGACTTCACTCATTCCAAAACTACTAATGAAACTTGTGTGCCCATTGATATACAGGACAACATAATCGCCTACTCAAAGGAAGATATTACAACTCCTGTACAATTTGAGGATGTTTTGGAAGAGGGTTTCAAATCTCATCAAATTTTGGAAGATTATAATGATCCTATTGCCAAGGACAAAGAAAGAAAAGAATTTATGAATGAATCAAAAGATCATGTCACAAATATCATGGAGTTTCATCCCATGGATTTGGATGACAATTTTTACAATGGTTGGGGGAGATATGATAATGCATTCTTTTCTCACATCCCTATAGATGAAACTCATATTTCACTTGATATGCAGGATGTTGAACCTTCTACATCATACGAAGATCTCATATTCACAAGATTTGAAAAGGTGACAAAATTTGATCATGTTGAATATAAATTCATTGAAAGTGTGGATGCAAGTTTGCATGATGATTTTGAGGATTCAAATGAAGAGATACCATGGATAGTGAACAAAGAATTAGAACCAAATGACAAAGAGATTGATCAATTGGAAGCAACTCAAATGAAGGATCATCAAGATGAGTCATGGGACATACACTTTGACCAAGAATGTTTGAGGATTGAAAATGATGACCATATTTTGAATTTAAATAATTTGAATGATGAAATGTCATTAAAGGTAAATGAAAAACAAGGTATAATTTTTAATCACACCTTTAATAACATGGTTTTAATGAATGGAAAAGAAGTTGATGCACTTGAATTGTTAAACCAAATTCATCAACAATTACTAATTGAATCTAGGATAAAAACTTTTAATGATCCTAATTTAGTAAATATCCTAGATGCTTGTAAATTGTTACACAAATTTGATTGGCCTACAAATTTGGAAAATGATTTGGCTTTGAAATTTGTAGAAATAGGCTCCTACTTACAAAATTGCATATTTGAAAAGGATAGCCTAATTCTAAATCAAGGAGGGAATTATGAAGTTTACATTTTAAAGAATAGACATGATAAAATTGAAAATCATTTATTGTCTAATCATTTTAGTAATTTGATGCTCACCTATGGGAGTATTATTGGAACTAAATCAAATTGGTATGGTGAGCATGGCAAGTGGAAATTTGTTGCATTGTTTGGTCTAGTCTTGTTTTTGTTGGATTCCCACAACATTTGGCATGCATATCATGTTATATTTTTGTTGAAATGTTCTAATCATGTTTGGGATCCAGGAAAGTGATAAGCCAAGCTTTGCATCATCTTGTATTATAGTGTACATTTGTATATAGATTTTGGTTTTTGGTTTTTTTTTGGTTTGTGTTTTCAAATTTTCATTTTTGGGATTGCAGTTTGGTTTTGGATTGAATAAGTTTTGATTTAAAGTTGTGTGTTTATTTGACATGTTTTGTTTGTCTATATAAAAAAAAAAATGATGAAAAAGTTGCCTTGAGATGCTAACTTATGTTCTAGATCGGGGGAAATATGGAACATTGGAATTGTGTTGTAGAAGCTCCACAAGTAACACAAACAATTTAATAATATCGTTTGAAACTTGTGATGCATGAAGTAGTCAATTTTATATGGCAATATTTCATCCGCATTTCAAAGGACAATGCATTCATATTACATCTCACTTTGCACATGCATGCCATCTTAGTTGCATATGCATTTCAAATACAAATCATTAAAGTGTGTCAAATCCTCTTAAGGTTATGCTATCACATAAATAAGAAGAAAATCCTAAGGTTGGGAACTGAGTCTTGAGATATCTAGAACCAAGCACGTCTTATACATTAAAAAGGATCTTGAGCAAAATGATCAAAACCTAACTTGGAAGAAAAGGTTGGGCGAAAGAAGTATTTCATGTCTATCCTATTATGCAACATGATCCTTAAAACAAGTGGTTTTGACCATTTCCATAAAGCTTAAAGCCTAAAATCGGAGTAGTAAGGATAGGGCTAAATCCTCATCGAACTTAGGTTGAGGATCCAACTCCCCAAAGCTTTGATTTGACCTACATGGAGTAGTAAGGATAGGGCATAAATTCTCATCTCGCTTAGGTTGAGAATCTGATTCCCCAAAGCTCCTATGTCTCATTTCATGATAAATCTTGGATTGGAAGGATCGTACTACTTGTCCTCTCGCAAAGGATGGGTAGTCATCCCCAAGGTCTAAGCAATAAAATTAATATTTTCCATTTTTATCTAAAGTTTGGATTGGAAGGATCGTACTACATGTCCCTAGCAAGGATGGGTAGTCATCCCTAAGGTCCAAGAAGTAAAAAATTAATTTTTCCCATCTCATATTTATATTGGATTGGAAGGATCGTACTACTTGTCCTCTGCAAAGGATGGGTAGTCATCCCCAAGGTCCAAAGAAATGAAGATAAGTCTTGGATTATGGGGTTAGGTATGCCCATGCATGGCAACATGTCTTGTCTAAAAAACAAGACCACCGATTGTCCAAAGGGTTAGACTAGCATGACCATTTCTTCCATAATTGGTTAAATTATTTTGCTCAAAGTGAGGTAATGAATTCTAAATCAGAATAGTAAGGATAGGGTTAAACTCCCATCTCGATTAGGTTGGGAGTCTGATTCCCCAAAGTTCTGATTTCACATCCACTTGCACATGGGTTCAAGATAGTAGGGACTCATAACCAACTTTGGGATCTAATAAAGCAATTCATTATACATATAGTTGATCCTAAGAGGGTTTGATAATCTTGAATGTTTGTGTATGATACTAGAAGAAAGACTATGCCTCTTATAAAAGCAAAATCTCTTAGCATATTTATTAGGTTACACAAATCATTCACAATCTCACATATGCATTCATGTAAAACTCGACGATGGAATGTTGATCAATTTCAAACGATAGGGAATGAAACACATTGCACACACCGAGCTGATACTTGATGATTCCGATGATTCATGTACTTCTGATCTATGGGCATTTGTTTATATTTGCTTATGTGCTAACACATGTTTTCGAGTTTGTATATCTTCCGGTAGGGTTCTCACTAAAATACTCAAGAGCATTTGACAACAGGAGTCGCCATTTGTTGTGGCTGATCCACAACACACCCCAAAATTGGGGACCCACCTTTTTTGCATGCTTTCAAAGAAGATCTCGGTGACCCGGATGCTAAAAATCAAGAAAAAGGGGCAAAATTGCACAAGGATGAAAAGTGTCGCGATATCGCGACATGTCGCGAAATCGCGGCCAAAAATGAAAAGTGTCGCGATATCGCGACATGTTGCTCCGTCGCCGCCAAAATGAAAAGTGTCACGATATCGCGACATGTCTCACGGAAAAGGCAAAATCTGACATGTTGAAACATCGAGAGGAGAGAGAAATGAAAAAGTGTTGCGATATCGTGACATGTCACAAAATCGCGGTCAAACCAGTCAAACAGGCAAGAAAAGCTCCGAAATCACGACAAGAAAGACAAAGGAGCAGGGAAAACGTGATTAGAAAAAAAAAGAAAATGCAAAAAAGAAAAACATCAAAAAGAAAATCGATTTCGAAAAAAAAAGCACGAAGAAGCAAGAGAAAATGTCACGATTTCCGCGACAAGAAGAAAAACATCTGACATGTGAAGGAGAAAGCAAAAAACGTCACGATATCGCGACATTCCTGTCGGACGTAGAAGACAAAGCTGCATGCTATTTTTTGTCATGATTTTCATGGAGCCATTACAACATGCAAAAGTGCGGAACACATGGCGTACAGGTGGAAGCTTACAGCAGAAGATCAAACGTTTAATTCGAACATAAAGTCAAAATACGAGAGCATGGGAAGATGAAACGAAGCGATCAAGGAAGGAGAATCAATTCAACAGCAAGTATAAAAGCAGAGGCACAGATTGGTATAGAGGTCAAAAACCGCTGGAGCAGAGTTGCAGTGCTAGAGGCTAGAGGGCCATTCTGGGCCTGCTTTGGGGCTGTTTTCTTCCTTTTTCTGGTTTTGAGAAAACCAGAAGATCTGCTATTGTAACATGATTTATTTTTAATGCAGAGTGTTCAGAAATTTGCATTTTGTGGGCAAGAAAGAAGGAGATCTTCTATGCATGCTAATGGATTTAATGTTTATTCTTTCCCTTTTCAGATTTCTAGATTTATAGATAATGTTAAATGCCACTTTTCTGGGTTGCATTAGGCGAATATTTGAAATCTGAATTTTTATTTCAAACCCTAGGAGACCAGCACTTAACTTATCGGGATTGTGCATGTTTGCAGTGTCCAATAGGTTAGGTTGCATGCATGGAAACCTCACATCTTCGGTTTTGCCAGGACGGGATAGCATCAAACTGAATGCAATTTTTAATTTCTTTTCTTTTACATTTTATTTTCTTTTTGCTGCACTTTATTTTTCAGAAGCTCCAATTTTATTTTTCAAGCATTAAAATAAAATTTAAAAATTAAAAAAACTTCAAAATCCATAAATAATTCCATCATTTATGGCATTTCATTAAATTTCATTTTGAAGTTACAACATGGTCATATAAGGATCAAATCACATTTACTTTATAAGGGTTCAATGAACAATCATTAAATTTTCACAATAAAATAAACCACAGTGCCCCTTGTTTTCAGTTACTTGCAACCACTAAGGTGTTCCAAGCATTTTAATTA
This sequence comes from Wollemia nobilis, assembly GCA_028583015.1. NCBI lineage: Eukaryota > Viridiplantae > Streptophyta > Pinopsida > Araucariales > Araucariaceae > Wollemia > Wollemia nobilis. Next base: position 2,077,187 of record JAQPPZ010017255.1, read on the forward strand.
AATATCTTTATTTGAGATTATTAATACATAGATGCAAAATGCTAACATAACAAGAACCTTGGAGAAGTTACATGTTTAATTTCTTTGCAAGCAGAGGATTTAGAACCCAAATCCTATCGGAGAGTGTGTTTTCACAATTGGGTGAAAATACCACTCAACAGATTGGCGCTAGAAGGAGGGCATGAAAGGTTTATTTTATCGTGATTTTAGATGCTACAGGTTTTTAATTGTTTAAGAGCTTTACATTGCTAAATATTTCAAGTCCATTTTATTAGCATCTTTGGCCTCTAACACCACTCAACGGATTGGTGCTAGGAGGGCCGAACGGGTTTATTTTAGTGTTATTTAAATTTAATTTTTTTATGCTTTAGTCCTCTAACACTCAACAGATTGTAAAAGGACGGCCTGAATTGATTTATGTGTTCTATTTTAAGCAATTCAGGTATGCTGTATATTTTTCTGATTGTTCATACAGAAATATGTGATTTGATTTAATTTTTGAAAATTTTGGTCTCATGCAATTACTTTTCATTTGATTTTAATAAGTACATCTCTTAGTTGATGCTAACTTGATTTTTTATTTTTATTGCAAGTTGAATATTCAACAGATTTGGTTCTAAAATTACATTTTAAGTTTCACTAATGGCAACACTTGAGGAGCAAATGGTATCCCTAAGAGCTGAAATAACATCTCTAAGAGAGAGAATGGTATCAATGATAGAGGATCATTATGAGGGTTTATCTATACCTGTGGTACCCTATCAAATTCCTACAATGTTATTGGATTTTTTACGGTGTTTTAATCAAGAGGTGCCACTAGGATACTTGCAAAAACTGCATGTCTACAAGGATACATTATGTAAATTCCAGATTTTCTATGAGGAGGTGGCTTGTAAGTTATTTGCATACATTTTGGATGATAAACCATTCTTTTGGTACAGCCAACTACCCATGGAGGTTAGGACTTCTTGGATACAACTAGAAGCAGCCTATCTTTACCATTTTGGTAATCAGGTTGACTTAGAAATCTTGAAAAATCAGTTTACCTCCATATGTAAAGAGCCTAATGAATCCTTGAGTCAATTCAATGGAAGATTTCGTGAGTTGCACTCCCAAATGTGGGAAAATTTTAACACATTAGAAGAGGAAGCCATGGAAGTATACCTAGGAGCCATACACCCCACACTTGCTTCACTCATTGAGGAAAAACTGAGTGGTTTGTCCCTAGAGAAAATCCATGAGGTCTTAGAAGAGATAGAACGACAAGGTCTTGAAGAAGAAAAGGCACAACATGTTCACATGAGAGATTGTTCTTTTGATGCCAACCTACACCAACCATCAAACATAGCACCCTCCACTCCAATGATACCTAAGGTGAATGATCAAGGGGATGAATTTGAATATCCAAATCTTACAACCACCTTAGATGTAGTCCAAGGGGAGGTGCAAATTGCTAAGCCAACATCCACTAGTGAGGATTATGCAAAAATGATCTCATTCATAGAGATACACGATTATCTAGATGAAGGGGTTCTAAATTCAACAATGTTTGATATATGTGATAGGATGGAACCCACCATAGAATTGAATGAAGTGGTTGAAAGTGAAATTGGAAGAAAATCAATAAATGAATTTGAAGATATGATAGAATTTCACCACTTGTTCTTGGAAGATACTATTGATGAGATGTGTAAAATTAAAGATCAAGAAATTCTTCACCCTCCAAATTATGATAAAATGAATCATGGGTTACTAATTTGGACAATGATAGCCTTATAAATTTGAATTCAAGAAATAACCCACTTTTGGAAATAATTGAACCATCTAAGGAAGGTGAAGATGAATTTGATGAGAAACACATTGATGAATTGGAAGATGTTGAAGAAGTAGTTGAACGTCACCACTTGATTTTGAAAGATGATTATTATGATGCTTGGAAGAAGTGGGAAGATTTCACTCATTCCAAAACTACTAATGAAACTTGTGTGCCCATTGATATACAGGACAACATAATCGCCTACTCAAAGGAAGATATTACAACTCCTGTACAATTTGAGGATGTTTTGGAAGAGGGTTTCAAATCTCATCAAATTTTGGAAGATTATAATGATCCTATTACCAAGGACAAAGAAAGAAAAGAATTTATGAATGAATCAAAAGATCATGTCACAAACATCATGGGATTTCATCCCATGGATTTGGATGACAATTTTTACAATGGTTGGGGGAGATATGATAATGCATTCTTTTCTCACATCCCTATAGATGAAACTCATATTTCACTTGATATGCAGGATGTTGAACCTTCTACATCATACGAAGATCTCATATTCACAAGATTTGAAAAGGGGACAAAATTTGATCATGTTGAATATAAATTCATTGAAGGTGTGGATGCAAGTTTGCATGATGATTTTGAGGATTCAAATGAAGAGATACCATGGATAGTGAACAAAGAATTAGAACCAAATGACAAAGAGATGGATCAATTGGAAGCAACTCAAATGAAGGATCATCAAGATGAGTCATGGGACATACACTTTGACCAAGAATGTTTGAGGATTGAAAAGGATGACCATATTTTGAATTTAAATAATTTTTATGGTGAAATGTCATTAAAGGTAAATGAAAAACAAGGTATAATTTTTAATCACACCTTTAATAACATTGTTTTAATGAATGGAAAAGAAGTTGATGCACTTGAATTGTTAAATCAAATTCATCAACAATTACTAATTGAATCTAGGATAAAAACTTTTAATGATCCTAATTTAGTAAATATCCTAGATGCTTGTAAATTGTTACACAAATTTGATTGGCCTACAAATTTGGAAAATGATTTGGCTTTGAAATTTGTAGAAATAGGCTCCTACTTACAAAATTGCATATTTGAAAAGGATAGCCTAATTCTAAATCAAGGAGGGAATTATGAAGTTTACATTTTAAAGAATAGACATGATAAAATTGAAAATCATTTATTGTCTAATCATTTTAGTAATTTGATGCTCACCTATGGGAGTATTATTGGAACTAAATCAAATTGGTATGGTGAGCATGGCAAGTGGAAATTTGTTGCATTGTTTGGTCTAGTCTTGTTTTTGTTGGATTCCCACAACATTTGGCATGCATATCATGTTATATTTTTGTTGAAATGTTCTAATCATGTTTGGGATCCAGGAAAGTGATAATCCAAGCTTTGCATCATCTTGTATTATATTGTACATTTGTATATAGATTTTGGTTTTTGGGGTTTTTTTTTGGTTTGTGTTTTCAAATTTTCATTTTTGGGATTGCAGTTTGGTTTTGGATTGAATAAGTTTTAATTTAAAGTTGTGTGTTTATTTGACATGTTTTGTTTGTCTATATAAAAAAAAAAATGATGAAAAAAATTGCCTTGAGATGCTAACTTATGTTCTAGATCGGAGAAATATGGAACATTGGAATTGTGTTGTAGAAGCTCCACAAGTAACACAAACAATTTAATAATATCGTTTGAAACTTGTGATGCATGAAGTAGTCAGTTTTATATGGCAATATTTCATCTGCATTTCAAAAGACAATGCATTCATATTACATCTCACTTTGCACATGCATGCCATCTTAGTTGCAAATGCATTTCAAATACAAATCATTAAAGTGTGTCAAATCCTCTTAAGGTTATGCTATCACATAAATAAGAAGAAGATCCTAAGGTTGGGAACTGAGTCTTGAGATATCTAGAACCAAGCACATTTTATACACATTAAAAAGGATCTTGAGCAAAATGATCAAAACCTTGCTTGGAAGAAAAGGTTGGGCGAAAGAAGTATTTCATGTCTATCCTATTATGCAACATGATCCTTAAAACAAGTGGTTTTGACCATTTCCATAAAGCTTAAAGCCTAAAATCAGAGTAGTAAGGATAGGGCTAAATCCTCATCGAACTTAGGTTGAGGATCCAACTCCCCAAAGCTTTGATTTGACCTACATGGAGTAGTAAGGATAGGGCATAAATTCTCATCTCGCTTAGGTTGAGAATCTGATTCCCCAAAGCTCCTATGTCTCATTTCATGATAAATCTTGGATTGGAAGGATCGTACTACTTGTCCCTAGCAAGGATGGGTAGTCATCCCCAAGGTCTAAGCAATAAAATTAATATTTTCCATTTATATCCAAAGCTTGGATTGGAAGGATCGTACTACATGTCCCTAGCAAGGATGGGTAGTCATCCCCAAGGTCCAAGAAGTAAAAAATTAATTTTTCCCATCTCATATTTATATTGGATTGGAAGGATCGTACTACTTGTCCTCTGCAAAGGATGGGTAGTCATCCCCAAGGTCCAAAGAAATGAAGATAAGTCTTGGATTATGGGGTTAGGTATGCCCATGCATGGCAACATGTCTTGTCTAAAAAACAAGACCACTGATTGTCCAAAGGGTTAGACTAGCATGACCATTTCTTCCATAATTGGTTAAATTATTTTGCTCAAAGTGAGGTAATGAATTCTAAATCAGAGTAGTAAGGATAGGGTTAAACTCCCATCTCGATTAGGTTGGGAGTCCGATTCTCCAAAGCTTTGATTTCACTTTCACTTACACATGGGTTCAAGATAGTAGGGACTCATAACCAACTTTGGGATCTAATAAAGCAATTCATTATACATATAGTTGATCCTAAGAGGGTTTGATAATCTTGAATGTTTGTGTATGATACTAGAAGAAAGACTATGCCTTTTATAAAAGCAAAATCTCTTAGCATATTTATTAGGTTACACAAATCATTCACAATCTCACATATGCATTCATGTAAAACTGACGATGGAATGTTGATCAATTTCAAACGATAGGGAATGAAACACATTGCACACACCGAGCTGATACTTAATGATTCTGATGATTCATGTATTTCTGATCTATGGGCATTTGTTTATATTTCTTATGTGCTAACACATGTTTTCAAGTTTATATACTTCCAGGTAGGGTTCTCACTAAAATGCTCAAGAGCATTTGACAGCAGAGTCGCCATTTGTTGTGGCTGATCCACAACACACCCCAAAATTGGGGACCCACATTTTTTGCATGCTTTCAAAGAAGATCTCAATGACCCAGATGCTAAAAATCAAGAAAAAGGGGCAAAATTGCACAAGGATGAAAAATGTCGCGATATCACGACATGTCGCGCCATCGCTGCCAAAAATGAAAAGTGTCACGATATCGCGACATGTTGCTCCGTCACGCAAAATGAAAAGTGTCACGAAATCGCGACATGTTCGCTAAAGTGTCGCGAAATCGTGACATGTCGCGAAAACAATCTCAAGAGGAGAGAAAAGTAGAATCGCGACATGTCACAAAATCACGGTCAAACCAGTCAACACGGGCAAAGCGACAAAGCGTCGCGAAATCGCGACAAGAAACGACAAAGGGGCATGAAGCGAAAGAAACGGCTCACCCAAGAAAGCAAAATAGTCACGAATAGGAGATGAAAACGTCACGATTCACAAAGAAAAGCGTCCAAATGAAAATCGCGATTTCACAATAAGCACAAAAAAATGTCACGATTTCACGACAAAGAAGAAAAAACGACAAAAAGCGACATGAAAAGTCGAAGGCAGAAAGAAAAAACGTCGCGATATCGCGACATGTCTTTATGATGAGAAGCAAAGCTGCATGCTATTTTTGGTCATGATTTTACATGGAGCCATTACGAACATGCGAAAAGTGCGGAACACGTGGCGTACATGTGGAAGCATTACAGTGAGAAGATCAAACGTCTTAATGTCGAGCATAAAGTCTAAAATACGAGCAACATTGGAAGATGAAACGAACCATCGATGAAGGAGAAGCAATTCCCAACAAGTTTAAAAGCAGAGGCGTAGATTAGTACAGAGGTCAGAAACCGCTGGAGCAGAGTTGCAGTGCTAGAGGCCGGAGAGGCCATTCTGGGCCTGCTTTGGGGCTGTTTTCTTCCTTTTTCTGGTTTTGAGAAAACCAGAAGATTCCGCTATTGTAACATGATTTATTTTTAATGCAGAGTGTTCAGAAATTTGCATCTTATGGGCAAGAAAGAAGGAGATCTTCTATGCATGCTAATGGATTTAATGTTTATTCTAATTTTTTTAGATTTTAGATTTATAGATAATGTTAAATGCCACTTTTGTGGGTTGCATTAGGCGAATATTTGAAATCTGAATTTTATTTCAAACCCTAGGAGACTAGCACTTAACTTATCGGGATTGTGCATGTTTGCAGGTCCAATAGGTTAGGTTGCATGCATGGAAACCTCACATCTTCGGTTTTGCCAGGACGGGATAGCATCAAACTGAATGCAATTTTTAATTTCTTTTCTTTTGCATTTTATTTTCTTTTTGTTGCACTTTATTTTTCGAAATTCCAATTTTAATTTTTCAAGCATTAAAATAAAATTTAAAAATTAAAAAAACTTCAAAATCCATAAATAATTCCATTCATTTATGGCATTTCATTAAATTTCATTTTGAAGTTACAAAGCATGGTCATATAAGGATCAAATCACATTTACTTTATTAGGGTTCAATGAACAATCATTAAGTTTCACAGTAAAATAAACCACAGTGCCCCTTGTTTTCGTTACTTGCAACCACTAAGGTGTTCCAAGCATTTTAATTGAATATATTTATTTGAGTCATTAATACACAGATGCAAAATGCTAACATAACAAGAACCTTGGAGAAGTTACATGTTTAATTTCTTTGCAAGCAGAGGATTTAGAACCCAAATCCTATCGGAGAGTGTGTTTTCACAATCGGGTGAAAATACCACTCAACAGATTGGCGCTAGAAGGAGGGCATGAAAGGTTTATTTTATCATGATTTTAGATGCTACAGGTTTATAATTGTTTAAGAGCTTTACATTGCTAAATATTTCAAGTCCATTTGATTAGCATCTTCGACCTCTAACACCACTCAACGGATTGGTGCTAGGAGGGCCGAACGGGTTTATTTTAGTGTTATTTAAATTTAATTTTTTTATGCTTTAGTCCTCTAACACTCAGCAGATTGTAAAAGGACGGCCTGAATTTATTTACTTGTTCTATTTTAAGCAATTCAGGTATGCTATAATATTCCACTCTTTTCGATTGTTCATACAGAAATATGTGATTTGATTTAATTTTTGAAAATTTTGGTCTCATGCAATTACTTTTCATTTGATTTTAATAAGTACATCTCTTAGTTGATGCTAACTTGATTTTTTATTTTTTATTGCAGGTTGAATATTCAACAGATTTGGTTCTAAAATTACATTTTAAGTTTCACTAATGGCAACACTTGAGGAGCAAATGGTATCCCTGAGAGCTGAAATAATGTCTCTAAGAGAGAGAATGGTATCAATGATAGAGGATCATTATGAGGGTTTATCTATACCCGTGGTACCCTATCAAATTCCTAAAATGTTATTGGATTTTTTACGGTGTTTTAATCAAGAGGTGCCACTAGGATACTTGCAAAAACTGCATGTCTACAAGGATACATTATGTAAATTCCAGATTTTCTATGAGGAGGTGGCTTGTAAGTTATTTGCATACATTTTGGATGATAAACCATTCTTTTGGTATAGCCAACTACCCATGGAGGTTAGGACTTCTTGGATACAACTAGAAGCAGCCTATCTTTATCATTTTGGTAATCGGGTTGACTTAGAAATCTTGAAAAATCAGTTTACCTCCATATGTAAAGAGCCTAATGAATCCTTGAGTCAATTCAATGGAAGATTTCGTGAGTTGCACTCCCAAATGTGGGAAAATTTTAACACATTAGAAGAGGAAGCCATGGAAGTATACCTAGGAGCCATACACCCCACACTTGCTTCACTCATTGAGGAAAAACTGAGTGGTTTGTCCCTAGAGAAAATCCATGAGGTCTTAGAAGAGATAGAACGACAAGGTCTTGAAGAAGAAAAGGCACAACATGTTCACATGAGAGATTGTTCTTCTGATGCCAACCTACACCAACCATCAAACATAGCACCCTCCACTCCAATGATACCTAAGGTGAATGATCAAGGGGATGAATTTGAATATCCAAATCTTACAACCACCTTAGATGTAGTCCAAGGGGAGGTGCAAATTGCTAAGCCAACATCCACTAGTGAGGATTATGCAAAATGATCTCATTCATAGAGATACACGATTATCCGGATGAAGGGGTTCTAAATTCAACAATGTTTGATATATGTGATAGGATGGAACCCACCATAGAATTGAATGAAGTGGTTGAAAGTGAAATTGGAAGAAAATCAATAAATGAATTTGAAGATATGATAGAATTTCACCACTTGTTCTTGGAAGATACTATTGATGAGATGTGTAAAATTAAAGATCAAGAAATTCTTCACCCTCCAAATTATGATAAAATTGAATCATGGGTTACTAATTTGGACAATGATAGCCTTATAAATTTGAATTCAAGAAATAACCCACTTTTGGAAATAATTGAACCATCTAAGGAAGGTGAAGATGAATTTGATGAGAAACACATTGATGAATTGGAAGATGTTGAAGAAGTAGTTGAACGTCACCACTTGATTTTGAAAGATGATTATTATGATGCTTGGAAGAAGTGGGAAGATTTCACTCATTCCAAAACTACTAATGAAACTTGTGTGCCCATTGATATACAGGACAACATAATCGCCTACTCAAAGGAAGATATTACAACTCCTGTACAATTTGAGGATGTTTTGGAAGAGGGTTTCAAATCTCATCAAATTTTGGAAGATTATAATGATCCTATTACCAAGGACAAAGAAGAAAAAGAATTTATGAATGAATCAAAAGATCATGTCACAAACATCATGGAATTTCATCCCATGGATTTGGATGACAATTTTTACAATGGTTGGGGGAGATATGATAATGCATTCTTTTCTCACATCCCTATAGATGAAACTCATATTTCACTTGATATGCAGGATGTTGAACCTTCTACATCATACGAAGATCTCATATTCACAAGATTTGAAAAGGTGACAAAATTTGATCATGTTGAATATAAATTCATTGAAGGTGTGGATGCAAGTTTGCATGATGATTTGGAGGATTCAAATGAAGAGATACCATGGATAGTGAACAAAGAATTAGAACCAAATGACAAAGAGATTGATCAATTGGAAGCAACTCAAATGAAGGATCATCAAGATGAGTCATGGGACATACACTTTGACCAAGAATGTTTGAGGATTGAAAATGATGACCATGTTTTGAATTTGAATGATGAAATGTCATTAAAGGTAAATGAAAAACAAGGTATAATTTTTAATCACACCTTTAATAACATTGTTTTAATGAATGGAAAAGAAGTTGATGCACTTGAATTGTTAAATCAAATTCATCAACAATTACTAATTGAATCTAGGATAAAAACTTTTAATGATCCTAATTTAGTAAATATCCTAGATGCTTGTAAATTGTTACACAAATTTGATTGGCCTACAAATTTGGAAAATGATTTGGCTTTGAAATTTGTAGAAATAGGCTCCTACTTACAAAATTGCATATTTGAAAAGGATAGCCTAATTCTAAATCAAGGAGGGAATTATGAAGTTTACATTTTAAAGAATAGACATGATAAAATTGAAAATCATTTATTGTCTAATCATTTTAGTAATTTGATGCTCACCTATGGGAGTATTATTGGAACTAAATCAAATTGGTATGGTGAGCATGGCAAGTGGAAATTTGTTGCATTGTTTGGTCTAGTCTTGTTTTTGTTGGATTCCCACAACATTTGGCATGCATATCATGTTATATTTTTGTTGAAATGTTCTAATCATGTTTGGGATCCAGGAAAGTGATAATCCAAGCTTTGCATCATCTTGTATTATATTGTACATTTGTATATAGATTTTGGTTTTTGGTTTTTGGTTTTTTTTCATTTTTTTTGGTTTGTGTTTTCAAATTTTCATTTTTGGGATTGCAGTTTGGTTTTGGATTGAATAAGTTTTAATTTAAAGTTGTGTGTTTATTTGACATGTTTTGTTTGTCTATAATAAAAAAAAAAAAATGATGAAAAAGTTGCCTTGAGATGCTAACTTATGTTCTAGATCGGGAGAATATGGAACATTGGAATTGTGTTGTAGAAAGCTCCACAAGTAACACAAACAATTTAATAATATCGTTTGAAACTTGTGATGCATGAAGTAGTCAATTTTATATGGCAATATTTCATCCGCATTTCAAAGGACAATGCATTCATATTACATCTCACTTTGCACATGCATGCCATCTTAGTTGCATATGCATTTCAAATACAAATCATTAAAGTGTGTCAAATCCTCTTAAGGTTATGCTATCACATAAATAAGAAGAAAATCCTAAGGTTGGGAACTGAGTCTTGAGATATCTAGAACCAAGCACATTTTATCACATTAAAAAGGATCTTGAGCAAAATGATCAAAACCTTGCTTGGAAGAAAAGGTTGGGCGAAAGAAGTATTTCATGTCTATCCTATTATGCAACATGATCCTTAAAACAAGTGGTTTTGACCATTTCCATAAAGCTTAAAGCCTAAAATCGGAGTAGTAAGGATAGGGCTAAATCCTCATCGAACTTAGGTTGAGGATCCAACTCCCCAAAGCTTTGATTTGACCTACATGGAGTAGTAAGGATAGGGCATAAATTCTCATCTCGCTTAGGTTGAGAATCTGATTCCCCAAAGCTCCTATGTCTCATTTCATGATAAATCTTGGATTGGAAGGATCGTACTACTTGTCCTCTCGCAAAGGATGGGTAGTCATCCCCAAGGTCTAAGCAATAAAATTAATATTTTCCATTTTTATCTAAAGCTTGGATTGGAAGGATCGTACTACATGTCCCTAGCAAGGATGGGTAGTCATCCCTAAGGTCCAAGAAGTAAAAAATTAATTTTTCCCATCTCATATTTATATTGGATTGGAAGGATCGTACTACTTGTCCTCTGCAAAGGATGGGTAGTCATCCCCAAGGTCCAAAGAAATGAAGATAAGTCTTGGATTATGGGGTTAGGTATGCCCATGCATGGCAACATGTCTTGTCTAAAAAACAAGACCACTGATTGTCCAAAGGGTTAGACTAGCATGACCATTTCTTCCATAATTGGTTAAATTATTTTGCTCAAAGTGAGGTAATGAATTCTAAATCAGAATAGTAAGGATAGGGTTAAACTCCCATCTCGATTAGGTTGGGAGTCTGATTCCCCAAAGTTCTGATTTCACTTTCACTTGCACATGGGTTCAAGATAGTAGGGACTCATAACCAACTTTGGGATATAATAAAGCAATTCATTATACATATAGTTGATCCTAAGAGGGTTTGATAATCTTGAATGTTTGTGTATGATACTAGAAGAAAGACTATGCCTTTTATAAAAGCAAAATCTCTTAGCATATTTATTAGGTTACACAAATCATTCACAATCTCACATATGCATTCATGTAAAACCGACGATGAAATGTTGATCAATTTCAAACGATAGGGAATGAAACACATTGCACACACCGAGTTGATACTTAATGATTCTCGATGATTCATGTACTTCTGATCTATGGGCATTTGTTTATATTTGCTTATGCGCTAACTCATGTTTTCAGGTTTGTATACTTCTAGATAGGGTTCTCATTAAAATGCTCAAGAGCATTTGACAGCAAAGTCGCCATTTGTTGTGGCTGATCCACAACACACCCCAAAATTGGGGACCCACCTTTTTTGCATGCTTTCAAAGAAGATCTCAGTGACCCAGATGCTAAAAATCAAGAAAAAGGGGCAAAATTGCACAAGGATGAAAAGTGTCGCGATATCGCGACATGTCGCGCCATCGCGGCCGAAAATGAAAAGTGTCACGATATCGTGACATGTTGCTCCATCGCTGAAAAATGAAAAGTGTCACGAAATCGTGACATGTTCTCTCCGTAATAAAAGTGTCGCGAAATCGTGACATGTTAAAAAATGAAATCGAAGCAGGAAGAGGAGAGAGAAAGAGAAGAGAAAAGTGTAGCGATATCGCGACATGTCACAAAATCTGGGTCAAACAGTCAAACAAGGCAAAGACAAAAGCGTCCGAAATCGCGACAAGAAACGACAAAGGAGCACGAAGAAAAAAGAAGAAAAAAAAAAAAAAAAAAAAAAAAGAAAAGAAAAAGAATCGAAAAGAGAAAAGTACATCAAAGACAAAGCAGCCCGAAATAGAAAAGCATCATGATTTCACGATGAAAAGCGGGCCGATGGTACGAACAAAAAAGTGTCACGATTTCACGACAGAAAATAGCGAAGCAGCACGAAAGAGAAAATTGTCTCGATTTCACGACAGAAAGCCGCCCAAGTGTACGGAACGAAAAAGCGTCACGATTTCGTGACATGTCACGATTTCATGACATGTCACTTTTGCTGGGCGTGAAGGCAAGAAAGGCTATCGATAGGAAAACGTCGCGATATCGCGACATGTCACTGTGACATGTCGCGTTTTGCGGCAGGAAGGGGAGCAAGGCTGCATGCTATTTTTTGGTCACGATTTTCATGGAGCCGTTACAGAACATGCGAAAAGTGTGGGACACGTGGTGTATAGGCTGCAGAAGCGTTACAGAGAAGATCAAACGTCTTAATGTCGAGCATAAAGCTAAAATACGAGCAGCCATTGGAAGATGAAACGAACCGTCGTGGAAGGAGAATCAATTCAACAACAAGTTTAAAAGCAGAGGCATAGATTGGTACAGAGGTCAGAAACCGCTGGAGCAGAGTTGCAGTGCTAGAGGCCAGAGGGCCATTCTGGGCATGCTTTGAGGCTGTTTTCTTCCTTTTTCTAGTTTTGAGAAAACCAGAAGATCTGCCATTGTAACATGATTTATTTTTAATGCAGAGTGTTCAGAAATTTGCATTTTATGGGCAAGAAAGAAGGAGATCTTCTGTGCATGCTAATGGATTTAATGTTTATTCTTTGTTTTCAGATTTCATATTTATAGATAATGTTAAATGCCACTTTTCTGGGTTGCATTAGGCAAATATTTGAAATCTGAATTTTTATTTCAAACCCTAGGAGACTAGCACTTAACTTACCAGGATTGTGCATGTTTGCAGTGTTCAATAAGTTAGGTTGCATGCATGGAAACCTCATCATCTTCGGTTTTGCCAGGACGGGATAGCATCAAACTGAATGCAATTTTTAATTTCTTTTCTTTCACATTTTATTTTCTTTTTCTGTATTTTATTTTTCAGAAGTTCCAATTTTATTTTCAAGCATTAAAATAAAATTAAAAAATTAAAAAAACTTCAAAATCCAAAAATAATTCCATTCATGTTATGGCATTTCATTAAATTTTATTTTGAAGTTACAGCATGGTCATATAAGGATCAAATCACATTTGTTTTATAAGGGTTCAATGAACAATCATTAATTTTCACAGTAAAATAAACCACAGTGCCCCTTGTTTTCAGTTACTTGCAACCACTAAGGTATTCCAAGCATTTTAATTAAATATCTTTAATTTGAGTATTAATACACATATGCAAAATGCTAACATAACAGGAACCTTGGAGAAGTTACATGTTTAATTTCTTTGCAAGCAGAGGATTTAGAACCCAAATCCTATCGGAGAGTGTGTTTTCACAATTGGGTGAAAATACCACTCAACAGATTGGCGCTAGAAGGAGGGCTGAAATGTTTATTTTATCATGATTTTTAGATGCTACGGGTTTTTAATTATTTAAGAGCTTTACATTGCTAAATATTTTAAGTCCATTTTATTAGCATCTTCGACCTCTAACACCACTCAACGGATTGGTGCTAGGAGGGCCGAACGGGTTTATTTTAGTGTTATTTAAATTTAAATTTTTTTATGCTTTAATCCTCTAACACTCAAAGATTGTAAAAAGGACGACTCGAATTTGTTTATTTTATTCTATTTTAAGCAATTCAGGTATGCTGTAATATTTTTTTGATTGTTCATACAGAATTAAGGTGATTTGATTTAATTTTTCAAAATTTTGGTCTCATGCAATTACTTTTCATTTGATTTTAATGAGTACATCTCTTAGTTGATGCTAACTTGATTTTTTATTCTTTATTGCAGGTTGAATATTCAACATATTTGGTTCTAAAATTACATTTTAAGTTTCACTAATGGCAACACTTGAGGAGCAAATGGTATCCCTAAGAGCTGAAATAACATCTCTAAGAGAGAGAATGGTATCAATGATAGAGGATCATTATAAGGGTTTATCTATACCTGTGGTACCATATCAAATTCCTAAAATGTTATTGGATTTTTTACGGTGTTTTAATCAAGAGGTGCCACTAGGATACTTGCAAAAACTGCATGTCTACAAGGATACATTATGTAAATTCCAGATTTTCTATGAGGAGGTGGCTTGTAAGTTATTTGCATACATTTTGGATGATAGACCATTCTTTTGGTATAGCCAACTACCCATGGAGGTTAGGACTTCTTGGATACAATTAGAAGCAGCCTATCTTCATCATTTTGGTAATCAAGTTGACTTAGAAATCTTGAAAAATCAATTTACCTCCATATGTAAAGAGCCTAATGAATCCTTGAGTCAATTCAATGGAAGATTTCGTGAGTTGCACTCCCAAATGTGGGAAAATTTTAACACATTAGAAGAGGAAGCCATGGAAGTATACCTAGGAGCCATACACCCCACACTTGCTTCACTCATTGAGGAAAAACTCAGTGGTTTGTCTCTAGAGAAAATCCATGAGGTCTTAGAAGAGATAGAACGACAAGGTCTTGAAGAAGAAAAGGCACAACATGTTCATATGAGAGATTGTTCTTTTGATGCCAACCTACACCAACCATCAAACATAGCACCCTCCACTCCAATGATACCTAAGGTAAATGATCAAGGGGATGAATTTGAATATCCAAATCTTACAACCACCTTAGATGTAGTCCAAGGGGAGGTGCAAATTGCTAAGCCAACATCCACTAGTGAGGATTATGCAGAAATGATCTCATTCATAGAGATACACGATTATCCAGATGAAGGGGTTCTAAATTCAACAATGTTTGATATATGTGATAGGATGGAACCCACCATAGAATTAAATGAAGTGGTTGAAAGTGAAATTGGAAGAAAACCAATAAATGAATTTGAAGATATGATAGAGTTTCACCACTTGTTCTTGGAAGATACTATTGATGAGATGTGTAAAATTAAGGATCAAGAAATTCTTCACCCTCCAAATTATGATAAAATGAATCATGGGTTACTAATTTGGACAATGATAGCCTTATAAATTTGAATTCAAGAAATAACCCACTTTTGGAAATAATTGAACCATCTAAGGAAGGTGAAGATGAATTTGATGAGAAACACATTGATGAATTGGAAGATGTTGAAGAAATAGTTGAACGTCACCACTTGATTTTGGAAGATGATTATTATGATGCTTGGAAGAAGTGGGAAGATTTCACTCATTCCAAAACTACTAATGAAACTTGTGTGCCCATTGATATACAGGACAACATAATCGCCTACTCAAAGGAAGACCCTACAACTCCTGTACAATTTGAGGATGTTTTGGAAGAGGGTTTCAAATCTCATCAAATTTTGGAAGATTATAATGATCCTATTGCCAAGGACAAAGAAGGAAGAGAATCTATGAATGAATCAAAAGATCATGTCACAAATACCATGGAGTTTCATCCCACGGATTTGGAAGATAATTTTTACAATGGTTGGGGGAGATATGATAATGCATTCTTTTCTCACATCCCTATAGATGAAACTCATATTTCACTTGATATGCAGGATGTTGAACCTTCTACATCATACGAAGATCTCATATTCACAGGATTTGAAAAGGTGACAAAATTTGATCATGTTGAATATAAATTCATTGAAAGTGTGGATGCAAGTTTGCATGATGATTTGGAGGATTCAAATGAAGAGATACCATGGATAGTGAACAAAGAATTGGAACCAAATGACAAAGAGATTGATCAATTGGAAGCAACTCAAATGAAGGATCATCAAGATGAGTCATGGGACATACACTTTGACCAAGAGTGTTTGAGGATTGAAAAGGATGACCATATTTTGAATTTAAATAATTTGAATGATGAAATGTCATTAAAGGTAAATGAAAAACAAGGTATAATTTTTAATCACACCTTTAATAACATGGTTTTAATGAATGGAAAAGAAGTTGATGCACTTGAATTGTTAAACCAAATTCATCAACAATTACTAATTGAATCTAGGATAAAAACTTTTAATGATCCTAATTTAGTAAATATCCTAGATGCTTGTAAATTGTTACACAAATTTGATTGGCCTACAAATTTGGAAAATGATTTGGCTTTGAAATTTGTAGAAATAGGCTCCTACTTACAAAATTGCATATTTGAAAAGGATAGCCTAATTCTAAATCAAGGAGGGAATTATGAAGTTTACATTTTAAAGAATAGACATGATAAAATTGAAAATCATTTATTGTCTAATCATTTTAGTAATTTGATGCTCACCTATGGGAGTATTATTGGAACTAAATCAAATTGGTATGGTGAGCATGGCAAGTGGAAATTTGTTGCATTGTTTGGTCTAGTCTTGTTTTTGTGGGATTCCCACAACATTTGGCATGCATATCATGTTATATTTTTGTTGAAATGTTCTAATCATGTTTGGGATCCAGGAAAGTGATAATCCAAGCTTTGCATCATCTTGTATTATAGTGTACATTTGTATATAGATTTTGGTTTTTGTTTGTTTTTGGTTTGTGTTTTCAAATTTTCATTTTTGGGATTGCGGTTTGGTTTTGGATTGAATAAGTTTTAATTTAAAGTTGTGTGTTTATTTGACATGTTTTGTTTGTCTATATAAAAAAAAAAAATGATGAAAAAGTTGCCTTGAGATGCTAACTTATGTTCTAGATCGGAGAAATATGGAACATTGGAATTGTGTTGTAGAAGCTCCACAAGTAACACAAACAATTTAATAATATCGTTTGAAACTTGTGATGCATGAAGTAGTCAGTTTTATATGGCAATATTTCATCCGCATTTCAAAGGACAATGCATTCATATTACATCTCACTTTGCACATGCATGCCATCTTAGTTGCATATGCATTTCAAATACAAATCATTAAAGTGTGTCAAATCCTCTTAAGGTTATGCTATCACATAAATAAGAAGAAAATCCTAAGGTTGGAAACTGAGTCTTGAGATATCTAGAACCAAGCACGTCTTATACATTAAAAAGGATCTTGAGCAAAATGATCAAAACCTAACTTGGAAGAAAAGGTTGGGCGAAAGAAGTATTTCATGTCTATCCTATTATGCAACATGATCCTTAAAAATAGTGGTTTTGACCACTTCCATAGAGCTTAAAGCCTAAAATCAGAGTAGTAAGGATAGGGTTAAATCCTCATCGAACTTAGGTTGAGGATCCAATTCCCCAAAGCTTTGATTTGACCTACATGGAGTAGTAAGGATAGGGCATAAATTCTCATCTCGCTTAGGTTGAGAATCTAATTCCCCAAAGCTCCTATGTCTCATTTCATAATAAATCTTGGATTGGAAGGATCGTACTACTTGTCCTCTAGCAAAGGATGGGTAGTCATCCCCAAGGTCTAAGCAATAAAATTAATATTTTCCATTTACATCTAAAGTTTGGATTGGAAGGATCGTACTACATGTCCCTAGCAAGGATGGGTAGTCATCCCTAAGGTCCAAGAAGTAAAAAATAAATTTTTCCCATCTCATATTTATATTGGATTGGAAGGATCGTACTACTTGTCCTCTCGCAAAGGATGGGTAGTCATCCCCAAGGTCCAAAGAAATGAAGATAAGTTTTGGATTGTGGGGTTAGATATGCCCATGCATGGCAACATGTCTTGTCTAAAAAACAAGACCACTGATTGTCCAAAGGGTTAGACTAGCATGACCATTTCTTCCATAATTGGTTAAATTATTTTGCTCAAAGTGAGGTAATGAATTCTAAATCAGAATAGTAAGGATAGGGTTAAACTCCCATCTCGATTAGGTTGGGAGTCTGATTCCCCAAAGTTCTGATTTCACATTCACTTGCACATGGGTTCAAGATAGTAGGGACTCATAACCAACTTTGGGATCTAATAAAGCAATTCATTATACATATAGTTGATCCTAAGAGGGTTTGATAATCTTGAATGTTTGTGTATGATACTAGAAGAAAGACTATGCATCTTATAAAAGCAAAATCTCTTAGCATATTTATTAGGTTACACAAATCATTCACAATCTCACATATGCATTCATGTAAAACTGACAATGGAATGTTGATCAATTTCAAATGATAGGGAATGAAATTCATTGCACACACCGAGCTAATACTTGATGATTCTGATGATTCATATACTTTTGATCTTTGGGCATTTGTTTATATTTGCTTATGTGCTAACACATGTTTTCAAGTTTGTATACTTCCAGGTGGGGTTCTCACTAAAATGCTCAAGAGCATTTGATAGCAGAGTCGCCATTTGTTGTGGCTGATCCACAACACACCCCAAAATTGGGGACCCACATTTTTTGCATGCTTTCAAAGAAAATCTCGGTGACCCAGATGCTAAAAATCAAGAAAAAGGGGCAAAATTGCACAAGGATGAAAAGTGTCACGAAATCGCGACATGTCGCAAAATCGCGGCCGAAAATGAAAAAGTGTCGCGAAATCATGACAAGTTGCTCCGTCGCTGCCAAAAATGAAAAGTGTCACGAAATCGTGACATGTCGCAATCGCGACATGTCGCAAAATCGCGAAACGAAAAAGAAAAGGTGTCGCGAAATCGTGACATGTCGCAAAATCACGGTCAACGCAGTCAATGGCAGCAAGTGGGAGAAAAGTGTAGCAAAATCGTGACGTGTTTGATTTTCGTAGCCCAAAGAGGAGAGAGAAAGACGAAGTAGAAAAGTGTCACGAAATCGCGACATGTCACAAAATCATGGGTCAAACCAGTCAAACAGGGCAAAGCAGAAAAGCGTCGCGAAATCGTGACAAGAAACGACAAAGGAGCATGAAGAGGAAATATGTCGTGAAATCGTGACATGTCACGTTTTCACGGCTCCAAACGACGAAGTTGTACGAAACAAAAAAGGCATAGCGAAATCATGACATGTCACAAAATCGCGGTCAACACAGTCAACGGTAGCAGCTAAGCAGCCCGAGGTGGAAAAACGTCATGATTTCACGACAGAAAGCAGCGAAGGTGCATGAAACGAAAAAACGTCATGAAATCACGACAAAATCGAGCGAAAAGGCATGAAACGAAAAACGTCGCGAAATCATGACAAAAACGAGCTGAGTTGTACGGAAAGCAAAATATGTCACGAAATCGTGACATGTCACATTTTCGTGGCCAAAAGCAGTAAGGGAGCTCGAGATAGAAAAACGTCACGATTTCGCAACAGCATGCAGCAAAGCAGCTCGAAATAGAAAAGCGTCACGATTTCACGACGAAAAATAGGCCGATGGTACGAAACAAAAAAGTGTCACGATTTCACGACAGAAAACAGCGAAGCAGCACGAAAGAGAAAATTGTCACGATTTCGCGACAGAAAGCCGCCCAGGTGTACGGAATGAGAAAAGCGTCACGATTTCGTGACATGTCACGATTTCACGACATGTCACGTTTTCGTTGGGCATGAAGGCAAGAAAGGCTATCGACAGGGAAACGTCGTGATATCGCGACATGTCACAATTTCGCGACATGTCACGTTTTCGCGGCTAGGAAGGCGGACAAGGCTGCATGCTATTTTTTGGTCACGATTTTCATGGAACCATTACAGAACGTGCAAAAAAGTGTGGGACACATGGCGTACAGGCTGCAGAAGCGTTACAGAGAAGATCAAACGTCTTAATGTCGAGCATAAAGCTAAAATACGAGCAACCACTGGAAGATGAAATGAACCATCGTGGAAGGAGAATCAATTCAACAACAAGTTTAAAAGCAGAGGCACAGATTGGTGCAGAGGTCGAAACCGCTAGAGCAGAGTTGCAGTGCTAGAGGCCAGAGGGCCATTCTGGGCCTGCTTGGGGCTGTTTTCTTCCTTTTGCTAGTTTTGAGAAAACCAGAAGATCTGCCTTTGTAACATGATTTATTTTTAATGCAGAGTGTTCAGAAATTTGCATTTTGTGGGCAAGAAAGAAGGAGATATTCTATGCATGCTAATGGATTTAATGTTTATTCTTTTGTTTTCAGATTTTAGATTTATAGATAATGTTAAATGCCACTTTTGTGGGTTGCATTAGGCGAATATTTGAAATCTGAATTTTTATTTCAAACCCTAGGAGACTAGCACTTAACTTACCGGGATTGTGCATGTTTGCAGGTTCAATAAGTTAGGTTGCATGCATGGAAACCTCACATCTTCGGTTTTGCCAGGACGGGATAGCATCAAACTGGATGCAATTTTTAATTTCTTTTCTTTTACATTTTATTTTCTTTT
The DNA here is from genome assembly GCA_028583015.1 of Wollemia nobilis. Taxonomy (NCBI): domain Eukaryota; kingdom Viridiplantae; phylum Streptophyta; class Pinopsida; order Araucariales; family Araucariaceae; genus Wollemia; species Wollemia nobilis. Next base: position 2,097,612 of record JAQPPZ010017255.1, read on the forward strand.
GTCTGTATTTTATTTTTCAGAAATTCCAATTTTATTTTCAAGCATTAAAATAAAATTTAAAAATTAAAAAAACTTCAAAACCCAAAAATAATTCCATTCATGTTATGGCATTTCATTAAATTTTATTTTGAAGTTACAGCATGGTCATTTAAGGATCAAATCACATTTACTTTATTAGGGTTCAATGAACAATCATTAATTTTCACGGTAAAATAAACCACAGTGCCCCTTGTTTTCAGTTACTTGCAACCACTAAGGTGTTCCAAGCATTTTAATTAAATATCTTTAATACACATATGCAGAATGCTCACATAACAGGAACCTTGGAGAAGTTACATGTTTAATTTCTTTGCAAGCAGAGGATTTAGAACCCAAATCCTATCGGAGAGTGTGTTTTCACAACTGGGTGAAAATACCACTCAACAGATTGGCGCTAGAAGGAGGGCTGAAAGGTTTATTTTATCATGATTTTAGATGCTACGGGTTTATAATTTTTAAGAGCTTTACATTGCTAAATATTTCAAGTCCATTTTATTAGCATCTTCGGCCTCTAACACCACTCAACGGATTGGTGCTAGGAGGGCCGAACGGGTTTATTTTAGTGTTATTTAAATTTAATTTTTTTTTTATGCTTTAGTCCTCTAACACTCAAGCAGATTGCAAAAAGGACGGCCTGAATTGGTTTATTTTATTCTATTTTAAGCAATTCAGGTATGCTTGGAATATTTTTCTCGATTGTTCATACGTAATTAAGGTGATTTGATTTAATTTTTCAAAATTTTGGTCTCATGCAATTACTTTTCATTTGATTTTAATGAGTACATCTCTTAGTTGATGCTAACTTGATTTTTTATTTTTTATTGCAGGTTGAATATTCAACAGATTTGGTTCTAAAGTTACATTTTGAGTTTCACTAATGGCAACACTTGAGGAGCAAATGGTATCCCTAAGAGCTGAAATAACATCTCTAAGAGAGAGAATGGTATTAATAATAGAGGATCATTATAAGGGTTTGTCTATACCTGTGGTACCCTATCAAATTCCTAAAATGTTATTGGATTTTTTACGGTGTTTTAATCAAGAGGTGCCACTAGGATACTTGCAAAAACTGCATGTCTACAAGGATACATTATGTCAATTCCAGATTTTCTATGAGGAGGTGGCTTGTAAGTTATTTGCATACATTTTGGATGATAGACCATTCTTTTGGTATAGCCAACTACCCATGGAGGTTAGGACTTCTTGGATACAACTAGAAGCAACCTATCTTCATCATTTTGGTAATCAAGTTGACTTAGAAATATTGAAAAATCAATTTACCTCCATATGTAAAGAGCCTAATGAATCCTTGAGTCAATTCAATGGAAGATTTCATGAGTTGCACTCCCAAATGTGGGAAAATTTTAACACATTGGAAGAGGAAGCCATGGAAGTATACCTAGGAGCCATACACCCCACACTTGCTTCACTCATTGAGGAAAAACTCAGTGGTTTGTCCCTAGAGAGAATCCATGAGGTCTTAGAAGAGATAGAACGACAAGGTCTTGAAGAAGAAAAGGCACAACATGTTCATATGAGAGATTGTTCTTTTGATGCCAACCTACACCAACCATCAAACATAGCACCCTCCACTCCAATGATATCTAAGGTGAATGATCAAGGGGATGAATTTGAATATCCAAATCTTACAACCACCTTAGATGTAGTCCAAGGGGAGGTGCAAAGTGCTAAGCCAACATCCACTAGTGAGGATTATGCAGAAATGATCTCATTCATAGAGATACACGATTATCCGGATGAAGGGGTTCTAAATTCAACAATGTTTGATATATGTGATAGGATGGAACCCACCATAGAATTGAATGAAGTGGTTGAAAGTGAAATTGGAAGAAAACCAATAAATGAATTTGAAGATATGATAGAGTTTCACCACTTGTTCTTGGAAGATACTATTGATGAGATGTGTAAAATTAAGGATCAAGAAATTCTTCACCCTCCAAATTATGATAATGAATCATGGGTTACTAATTTGGACAATGATAGCCTTATAAATTTGAATTCAAGAAATAACCCACTTTTGGAAATAATTGAACCATCTAAGGAAGGTGAAGATGAATTTGATGAGAAACACATTGATGAATTGGAAGATGTTGAAGAAATAGTTGAACGTCACCACTTGATTTTGAAAGATGATTATTATGATGCTTGGAAGAAGTGGGAAGACTTCACTCATTCCAAAACTACTAATGAAACTTGTGTGCCCATTGATATACAGGACAACATAATCGCCTACTCAAAGGAAGACCTTACAACTCCTGTACAATTTGAGGATGTTTTGGAAGAGGGTTTCAAATCTCATCAAATTTTGGAAGATTATAATGATCCTATTGCCAAGAACAAAGAAAGAAGAGAATCTATGAATGAATCAAAAGATCATGTCACAAATACCATGGAGTTTCATCCCACAAATTTGGATGATAATTTTTACAATGGTTGGGGGAGATATGATAATGCATTATTTTCTCACATCCCTATAGATGAAACTCATATTTCACTTGATATGCAGGATGTTGAACCTTCTACATCATACGAAGATCTCATATTCACAGGATTTGAAAAGGTGACAAAATTTGATCATGTTGAATATAAATTCATTGAAAGTGTGGATGCAAGTTTGCATGATGATTTTGAGGATTCAAATGAAGAGATACCATGGATAGTGAACAAAGAATTAGAACCAAATGACAAAGAGATTGATCAATTGGAAGCAACTCAAATGAAGGATCATCAAGATGAGTCATGGGACATACACTTTGACCAAGAATGTTTGAGGATTGAAAAGGATGACCATATTTTGAATTTAAATAACTTGAATGGTGAAATGTCATTAAAGGTAAATGAAAAACAAGGTATAATTTTTAATCACACCTTTAATAACATGGTTTTAATGAATGGAAAAGAAGTTGATGCACTTGAATTGTTAAATCAAATTCATCAACAATTACTAATTGAATCTAGGATAAAAACTTTTAATGATCCTAATTTAGTAAATATCCTAGATGCTTGTAAATTGTTACACAAATTTGATTGGCCTACAAATTTGGAAAATGATTTGGCTTTGAAATTTGTAGAAATAGGCTCCTACTTACAAAATTGCATATTTGAAAAGGATAGCCTAATTCTAAATCAAGGAGGGAATTATGAAGTTTACATTTTAAAGAATAGACATGATAAAATTGAAAATCATTTATTGTCTAATCATTCTAGTAATTTGATGCTCACCTATGGGAGTATTATTGGAACTAAATCAAATTGGTATGGTGAGCATGGAAAGTGGAAGTTTGTTGCATTGTTTGGTCTAGTGTTGTTTTTGTGGGATTCCCACAACATTTGGCATGCATATCATGTTATATTTTTGTTGAAATGTTCTAATCATGTGTGGGATCCAGGAAAGTGATAAGCCAAGCTTTGCATCATCTTGTATTATAGTGTACATTTGTATATAGATTTTGGTTTTTTTTTTTTTTTTGTTTGTGTTTTCAAATTTTCATTTTTGGGATTGCAGTTTGGTTTTGGATTAAATAAGATTTGGATTTAAAGTTGTGTGTTTATTTGACATGTTTTGTTTGTCTATATAAAAAAAAAAAATGATGAAGAAATTGCCTTGAGATGCTAACTTATGTTCTAGATCGGAGAAATATGGAACATTGGAATTGTGTTGTAAAAACCCCCCAAAAAACAAAAAAAATTAAAAAAAAACCATTAAAATTGTGATGCATGAAGTAGTCATTTATATGGCAACATTTCATATACATTTCAAAGGACAATGCATTCATATTACATCTCACTTTGCACATCCATGCCATCTTAGTTGCATATGCATTTCAAATACAAATCATTAAATTGTGTCAAATCCTCTTAAGGTTATGCTATCACATAAATAAGAAGAAAATCCTAAGGTTGGAAACTGAGTCTTGAGATATCTAGAACCAAGCACGTCTTATACATTAAAAAAGATCTTGAGCAAAATGATCAAAACCTAACTTGGAAGGAAAGGTTGGGCGAAAGAAGTATTTCATGTCTATCCTATTATGCAACATGATCCTTAAAACAAGTGGTTTTGACCATTTCCATAAAGCTTAAAGCCTAAAATCAGAGTAGTAAGGATAGGGTTAAGTCCTCATCGAACTTAGGTTGAGGATCCAATTCCCCAAAGCTTTGATTTGACCTACATGGAGTAGTAAGGATAGGGCATAAATTCTCATCTCGCTTAGGTTGAGAATCTAATTCCCCAAAGCTCCTATGTCTCATTTCATAATAAATCTTGGATTGGAAGGATCGTACTACTTGTCCTCTGCAAAGGATGGGTAGTCATCCCCAAGGTCTAAGCAATAAAATTAATATTTTCCATTTACATCTAAATTTTGGATTGGAAGGATCATACTACATGTCCCTGGCAAGGATGGGTAGTCATCCCTAAGGTCCAAGAAGTAAAAAATAAATTTTTCCCATCTCATATTTATATTGGATTGGAAGGATCGTACTACTTGTCCTCTGCAAAGGATGGGTAGTCATCCCCAAGGTCCAAAGAAATGAAGATAAGTTTTGGATTGTGGGGTTAGATATGCCCATGCATGGCAACATGTCTTGTCTAAAAAACAAGACCACTGATTATCCAAAGGGTTAGACTAGCATGACCATTTCTTCCATAATTGGTTAAATTATTTTTCTCAAAGTGAGGTAATGAATTCTAAATCAGAATAGTAAGGATAGGGTTAAACTACCATCTCGATTAGGTTGGGAGTCTGATTCCCCAAAGTTCTGATTTCACATCCACTTGCACATGGGTTCAATATAGTAGGGACTCATAACCAACTTTGTCGCTGCCAAAAAATGAAAAGTGTCACAAAATCACGACATGTCGCAAAATCGCGGTCAAACTGGTCAAACGAGGCAGGAGGCAGAAAGGTGTCACGAAATCGTGACATGTCACAAAATTGCTGTCAACGCAGTCAACGGCAGCAGGTGAGAGAAAAGCGTAGTGAAATCGTGACGTGTTTGATTTTCATGGCCTAGAGAGGAGAGAGAAAGACGAAGAAAAAAAGTGTCACGATATCGCGACATGTCGCAAAATCGTGGGTCAAACCGATCAAATAAGGCAAAGCAGAAAAGCATCACGAAATTGTGACAATAAACGACAAAGGAGCATGGAGAGGAAATATGTCATGAAATCATGACATGTCGCATTTTCACAGCTCCAAACGACGAAGTTGTACAAAACAAAAAGGGCATAGTGAAATCATGACATGTTGCAAAATCACGGTCAATGCAGTCAACGACAGTAGCTAAGCAGCCTAAGGTGGAAAAACGTCACGATTTTACGACAGGAAAGCAACGAAGGTGCATGAAACGAAAAAATGTCACGAAATCACGACAGAATTGGGTGAAAAGGCATGAAACAAAAAATGTCGTGAAATCACGAAAGAAACGAGCCGAGTTGTACGAAAAGCAAAATATGTCACGAAATCATAAGGGAGCCCGAGATAGAAAATGTCACAATTTCGCGACAGCAAGCAGAAAAGTAGCCAAAAATAGAAAAGCATCATGATTTCGTGACGAAAAGCGGGCCGATGGTATGGAACAGAAAAGTGTCATGATTTCACGACAGAAAATAGCGAAGCAGCATGAAAGAGAAAATTGTCGCGATTTCGTGACAGAAAGCCACCCAAGTGTACGAAACGAAAAAGCGTCGCGATTTCGTGACATGTCACGATTTCGCAACATGTCACATTTTCGCTGGGCATGAAGGCAAGAAAGGCTGTCGACAGGGAAACGTTGCGATATCGCGACATGTCGCGATTTCGTGACATGTCGCGTTTTCACAGCCAAGAAGGCAAACAAGGCTACATGCTATTTTTTTGGTCACGATTTTCATGGAACCATTACAGAACATGTAGAAAATTGTGGTACACATGGCGTATAGGCTGCAGAAGCGTTACAGAGAAGATCTAACATCTTAATGTCGAGCATAAAAGCTAAAATACGAGCAACCATTGGAAGATGAAATGAATCGTCGTGGAAGGAGAATCAATTCAACAACAAGTTTAAAATCAGAGGTGCAGATTGGTGCAGAGGTCAAAATTAGCTGGAGCAGAGTTGCAGTGCTAGAGGCTAGAGGGCCATTCTGGGCATGCTTGGGGCTATTTTCTTCCTTTTGCTGGTTTTGATAAAACCAGAAGATCTGCCTTTGTAACATGATTTATTTTTAATGCAGAGTGTTTAGAAATTTGCATTTTGTGGGCAAGAAAGAAGGAGATCTTCTGTGCATGCTAATGGATCTAATGTTTATTCTGTTGTTTTCAGATTTTAGATTTATAGATAATGTTAAATGCCACTTTTGTGGGTTGCATTAGGCGAATATTTGAAATCTGAATTTTTATTTCAAACCCTAGGAGACTAGCACTTAACTTACCGGGATTGTGCATGTTTGCAGGTTCAGTAAGTTAGGTTGCATGCATGGAAACCTCACAGCTTCGGTTTTGCCAAGACGGGATAGCATCAGACTGGATGCAATTTTTAATTTCTTTTCTTCACATTTTATTTTCTTTTGCTGTATTTTATTTTTCAGAAATTCCAATTTTATTTTCAAGCATTAAAATAAAATTTAAAAATTAAAAAAACTTCAAAACCCAAAAATAATTCCATTCATGTTATGGCATTTCATTAAATTTTGTTTTGAAGTTGTAGCATGGTCATTTAAGGATCAAATCACATTTACTTTATTAGGGTTCAAGGAACAATCATTAATTTTCACGGTAAAATAAACCACAGTGCCCCTTGTTTTCAGTTACTTGCAACCACTAAGGTGTTCCAAGCATTTTAATTAAATATATTTTATACACATATGCAGAATGCTCACATAACAGGAACCTTGGAGAAGTTACATGTTTAATTTCTTTGCAAGCAGAGGATTTAGAACCCAAATCCTATCGGAGAGTGTGTTTTCACAACTGGGTGAAAATAACACTCAACAGAAAGCATGATTGCCATGTGGTGCCTCTGCATGCTCATTTCAAGAGACCTCTAGGTCTATAAATTGGTGAGTTTCCTCACCCCAAAATATAGAGAGAAGTAGCATTTTAGAGCAACGAAGTGTTGTCATTTTATTTACACATCTCACACCTTTTGGATTTATGCCTTTCACATCCTTGATCTCCTTTAGAGAGGAGGTCATTGGGTGACTATTGGGAGGACGAATCTCAATCCCAAAACCCAAAATTTGGAAACAATATCCCACAAAATTTTTTGATACTACCACATAAGAGTTTTTGGACCCATCCTAAGTGGATTGGTGCCAAAATCGGGCCTCAAACGGTGGGCAGCCTGCCCCATGGGCGCCCCCCTCCCACACTGCCATAATCCTGATCGTCCCCTTTCGGAGTGATGGGAATTCTGTGGTAGATTTGCTTTCTTTCATTTTTGCATTTAATGCTATGATTTTTAGATAGGTTTTCATTTGAATTTCGTCTCATTTTGAGCAATTTTGATCATATTTCTAGCTTTGTTCGCTTTTACTAACCTACAAGTAGCACCATAAAATTCCCATTTATGGAGGCCAAATTGGTAAAATCTAACCATCTGGGTCTTCTCAAAATGCCCCCAATTAGCTAATCCCAAGTTTCCAGGTCTTTTGGAGCTTCAGAGGCAGGACATTGGGACAATATATTTTCAACATTTTTTTGCAGGTGAATTCATCCTGCCCTGGAGCGAATTCCAATTGGTGAGGAATTTTCCAACTGTTCCTTTTGCAAAACCTTCCTGGTGGTATCCTGTTGCCCCTGTCAAATTTTCATAGCATTTGGATCTGTTTTAATATCAATTTAATTCATTTTTTCAATTTAATTATCGTAGGCTTGGGGATTGCATGCTTTGTTTCATCCGCAGGTGCTACTGACCTTTTCTTGTTCCTTTGAACGTAGGGTTCGGACATCGAAGGAGCAGCGAGGAGTCAAGACTCATAATTCTAAGCGGCGGTGACATTTTGGTCCGCCCATTTTACATGTGAGCACGAGGAAGAAGGAAATGTGCCCATGGATGTAACAAGAACTCATGCTCAAATGCTCCTAGCCCTTGGAAGGGGAGGATGCATATTGTAACCGAGTTTGAAACATATTAATAAAAAGGGTTGTCTTCTTTATTCCTATTTGTTTCATTCCGATTCGATCATGCTTTTCCCTCTTTTCATGCATTTTCAAGTTACTAGGATTTAGCGGAGTCCAGTTTTTGTTCGCATTTTGCATACTCACTTTCCTTTTGTTTTCGTATCCTCGTGCTTTCAGTAGCACTTGCAGATATAATGAAACATGTATTTCCCAAGGCCTACTATTAGTGTATGCATGAAAATATTAAACCGATAACCAAATAATATCAGAATGATCTAGAAATTTGACAGAAGCATTAATATGCTACTAGGAAGCCACTACAAAAGGAATAGTCAGGAAATTCCTCACAGATTTGTATTCGCTTCGGGGCAGGATGAATAAACCTGTAATAAATTGTTAGAAAACACCCTCTTTAATGTCCTACCTAGAAAGCTCCAAATGACCTGAAAAGTTGGGGTTAGCTAATTGGGGGTATTTTGGGACAACCCAGATGGTCATATTTCTCCAATTTGGCCTCTAATACCCAAATTTTAATGATGGCATCTATAGCTTAGTAAAGGCGGGAAATGATAAAAACCTAGTAAAAAATGCTTAGAATGAAATGAAATTTAAACTACAACCTATTTAAATAACCTATAATAAGATGCAAAATAAAAATTAGAGAAATATGTCATAGATTTCTAATCACTCCGGGGTGGGGCGATTAGGGCTGCGACAGCTTGGGGGGTGCCCGACGGTAGAACGCCCATCGTTTGGGACTTTGTTTTAGCACCAATCCACTTGGGATGGGTCCAAAAATTCTTATGGGGTGTTTTCAACAAATTTTGTGGAATATTTTTGCCAAATATTGGGTTTTGGGTTCGGATTCGTGCTTCCAATAATCACTCGATAACCTCCCTTTCGACTGAGAGATTAAGGATGTGAAAGGCACAAATCACAAGTAGGTATGTAAATTGGCAGCACTTCATTGCTCAAATGCTCCTTCTCTGTATCTCTTTTGGGTGAGAAAACTCACCAATTTATAGACCTTGGGTCTCTTTGTTTGAATTGCGCATGCGAGGGTGCCACTTGAGTTGTTTGTCCTATTTTGAGAGAAAAGATAATTCCCTGATTTAGAGTCTCCTTGCATGAGGTCTCTAAAATAAAGACATGCATGACTGGAGTCTCTCTTCTTTATTTGAAGTCGTTCCTCATAATTGCATGGCCTGAAGCTTCAGTTAACTGGTGGACTTGTCGAGGTTTGACTTTTTGTCAATCAAACTTGCTATTCTCCTCACCCTAGGGCGAATGCTGATATTCGTCCCTAGATGGGACAAATGCCAGCTTGTATTTGTCCCTCGGTGGGACGAGCAGAGAGCAAAGTGCCAAAAAGGTGAAAAATTGACCTCTGACCTCAAAAACTACTTTTGGGAGTGGTTAGGACCACTGTTTAACCTCTGGGGGCTTCCCTAGGGGCTGTGTGTGTCAATGCGATCAGCGCTTGTCGTCACATAATCAAATTGGTGTTGTTTTGGTGTCTATAGATGCCCCTTTTTGGGAAGCGTTGTGCAAAGTGCAGCACCGAGCAAAAATAGATAACCAAAGCACTAATTATTAGGTTTTCTCAGTAACCTAACCAACTCTTGATTCCCCAAGTACGGAAAGGGCATGCATTCTTGAATCCTTTCTTCTGACGAGCTAAGGAACTTAATTCAGGTGTTAACCTTTTTCGGTGAGGTGTTACTTGAACTTGGACATTGATCAGTCATGAATAGGCAAAAGGCGCAACCTTTTGTCTATGGGAACCTTGAGTTCATGATTCATGAATACCAAGTGTTTGATCAGCTTGTGATTATTTCTTTTTTGCTGCCCCAAGCAGGGGTGCGATTGTATTTTTCAATGATCCTTTGAATGCGTGTTATTTCCTTGATTGGGTGTGTTTTTGTTGATTGGTGACTGAGTGTGACTACCACCTCAAGCGAAAAATCGATGAGGGAATGGACGACATGAGAAAAGTGATGAGTCACTTGACCCAAGATGAATTAGGTAAGGGTGCCTTTAGTTGTTTACTGTTGAATGCGAAAGCAGTTTTCAAACATTCTGACCTGTTTTTGGTGGGTGTGAACCCTTTTTGTGATGCATTTTGGAGCTAAAATTGTCAAGAATCCATCCTCCCGTGGAGCGGTACAGCTATGATAGACTTATTAGGGAGTAGGATAGGGACAATTTGTAACCCCAATGTCTTTTTTGGATGCCAAGAATATCAGGTGCAAAGGCACCTTCATTCGACAATGTTATTGCTATTTTTGGTTGGGTTTTGACCCTTTTTGCGACGTCGTTTGGGGATGAAATACTCGAAAATCCATCCTCTCGTGGAGCGGTCCGGCTATGGTAGCCTTCTTAGGGAGTAGGATAGTGAGGATTTGTGACCCCGACATCTATTTTCCATGCCCGGAATGTCAAGTGCCGAAGCACTCTTATTGGATAGTTTTATTGCTTTTGTTGGTGCTTTTTTGTGCAGTTTTTGCTATTTTTGAAATTTTTGCTTTGTATTCATCCCTGGGTGGGATGAATTCCTATTTAGTATTCCTCCTAGGGAGGGATGAGTGCAAACTAGAGCGCTCATCCCTAGGGGGAACGAGTACAGGTTCAAAAGCCTATTTAAAGTCCAAAACTGAGTTTTGGGCTCATTTGCATTTGTTTTCCTTGGTGATTTGGAGCTCTGAGGAGGAGGAGGTCAATTCTGTGAAGCGAAGCACTGTCGAGTTTTTCCCACCACCATGAGTGCACAAACCAGATCGAGTGGTGGATTCGAAGCGAGACTAGTGAATGCCCTTCCTCTTTATTGTTTGTTTGCTTTACAGTTGTAAAATCGTAAGTTATTTATTTTTTTTGTCCTTTTGTTTTTTTGAGTTTTCAAATTTAAAAATGAAACCCTAGTCTATCAAAATTAACCCTTGTTAAAAATATATCAAAAGTTTAGTTAAAAATTGATCTTAAAAAAAACTTTGTTTTAGAACAGAACTTAAAACTTCGCTTAACCCAAATTTAACAAAGATCAAAACTGAGGTTAGAAACGTAGGGTAAAACTGAGCGTAAAAAATGTAGCTCAACCCTAGTTATTTTTTGTGGTTTGTGTTTTTGTGTTTGTAAGTGATCAGTCAATTTTTTTAGAGTTAAAAACCCTAGGACTGTCAAACAATTATGTTGTTTTAATTTTTTTGTTTTTAATTTATCAGTTAGAGTTAAAACCCTAGAACTGACAAATTAGTTTTTTTGAATTTTTGTTGTTTTTAATTTATTAGTTAGAGTTAAAACCCTAGAATTGACAAATGATTTTTTTGTTTGTTTTTAATTTATCAGTTAGAATTAAAACCCTAGAACTAAAAAATAATTTTTTTGAATTTTGTTATGTTTTTGGCTGTACATTTTGATGCATTGTTGTATATTCATGTTATTGCTATACAGTTTTTCATTGTTTTAATGTTTTTATTTTGTTTTCTTTTGCAGGTTGTGAATATTCGATATCGTGTGCCCACGGTTTTCACTGAAGCACATGCGGCACTGACTTTGGCTGACTAGGATTGGCTTGACGCCCTTGGGCTCAAGCAGGTGACTCGGTTGGGGATCGGCCCTATCTGACAGCCCTGATCAACTTGTGGGATCCTCAGATGAATAACTTCCATGTCCCAATAGGGGAGATGACGATGACCTTGGAGGATGTCTATCGGATGCTTCAAATTCCAATAGAAGGACTACCAATCCAGACGAGCGAGATCAGAGGACAACAGTGTTGACACGCTGTTTTGGACACAGAGAGGATATGGGGGTGGAAAACCCAATGGAGAGGGCAATGGGTGACTGCCATATTGGTGGCATATTGGTTCGATGGTGGCTAGAGAGGGGTGTGTTGGGAGTGAGGCACACATTACTTATGGGATTTATTTCCAACATGCTTCTCCTTGACTCTTTGGGTGCAAGGTTCCCGTGGAACATGCTAGAGGTGGTGTTTCGGTTGGTGGAGTGTCCTACGAATGCACCTATGATCATGATATGGGGAAAAAATCTATTGGCACAGCTCTATGATGAGTTGTACAAGGTCCTCTACCAGAGGCATAAGGGGATTAGTTGCAGCTACTTGTTGCAATGTTGGGCTTGGCAACACATAGCAGTGGAGAGGTCGGTGGGGTTGCCCTGGATGACTCTGGCAAAGATGGTGGATTGAGAGATTGGTTACGGGGCACTGTGGCGGTGGTCAAAGGAGTAGGGTCAGATTCAATGATGGGTAGGTGTCGTAGGGCACTATGTCGATGCCTTCGCTTGGCTTGCTCCAAGGGACGTGTTTTGGCACCCCTACTAGGACTGTCCAGCCTGGCCTAAGGCTAGAGAGTGGTGTGGTGGGTATAGAGGGGGCGATGGCTGATTGGGCATCATGGGACTGAGCAAGATTTCTTCCCATATGGCCAAGTTACATGACAGTTTGGAGTGCACCAGGGGTTGCCTGGTGAGCTCGTGGTCTATCGACGTCGGGGAGACAAGATGACTCTAGCTTGGCCAGTCATTGCACCACTGGGTGAGGATGCAAATACCATAATTGAAATCCTAGATGTGGATGACATCGGGGTTACCACTGAGTATGAGAAGTGGTGGAATTTGTGATGGTGGTGAGGCAAGGGGCCTCTACGGGGTGCAGCAGGGGATGAGGGTGCAGAGGCACCAGGAGAGGGCTAGGGAGTTCCGCTGGATGATGCAGACTTGGTGGAGGTTGAGGATGTTGGAGGGGAGTTTGGGGTGTCAAATCAGTCAGAGATGCAGGATGTCCTAGAGTAGTGGGAGCCAGAGTAGGCTGCTATCCTATATTTTCTAATGCCATAGGTAGTTTCGGAGGATGTGGAGGCAAGGCATTACATTGAGATAGCACGATTGGAGGACCTACTGCAGAGACAAGATGAGGAGATGGGAGAGGCTTTATAGGATAGGGATCTCCTACGGACTCAGCTGGTAGAGCAGGAGAATGCATTTGATATGTACCATCGAGGGGATGGGGACACCAATGTTGCACGGGAGAGGGATCTCCTACGAGCGCAGCTGGCAAAGAAGGAGAAGACATTGGTGCAACATGACAATGCAGTAGATTATTACCATCGGTAGGAGGTAGAGTGGTTTTGATATCAGATGGATATGGAGTGAGATATTATCCACCTCGATGGGCGGTTACCTGAGCCCCCTGGCTCTCCGCGTTGGACAAGAGACAGTGATACTAAGCAGTCAGCATCATCCCGTTGTAGGCAGCTAGATGAGGGGGGCACTAGTGGGCATGATGCAGGGGCAAGCAACAATCGCCCTGAGAGGTCCCATAGGACCCACACCATAGGGGGTAGTTCCTGTCGCACCGATCCTATGTGATCATGGTGGTCGATGCCCTAGGCATGGGGGTTTTTGAGTTTTTGCCTTTTTTTGAGGTCAGAGGACCTGTTCATTGTAGCCTGCGGGCATTTTTGATGAGATATATACAAATGACTATTTTTGGTGTTTATGCACTTTTCATGGTTTGTTTTTATGCACATGTATTTACATTAATGTATGCATATACTATTATGAATGTGATGTTTCTAATTTATATGATGTATGCATATGGACTGAATGAAATGATTTTTTGATAACTTGTCGATGGCACCATAGACTGTACAAGATTTACTAGATTTTTGTACGGATGTTATGACTTTGTGGAATGACTTTGCATGTGGTAACTTTGTTTTTGTATTTTGCATATTTTTTGATGGTGATGTATGTAATGAAATGTTCCAATTGTTTTTTTAAATGTAGTTAAGCTTTTTTGAGATTCAGATGTTTTAACTAACTAGCCAAGACTGTACATTTATCTCGCAAGACTTGTGAACAAGGTATAAATCTGACTTGAGGTTAACCAAGGTAGTTCACATCTCTATGTGTGCAATTGAGTTTGTTTATGTGGTATTTGTCAGGATACCACCAGTGCCAGATAGGCTATCAACCAAACCTGTACTGAGGATAACCTAATTAGCTCCACTAACTTCATGGTTGTATTTAGTAAGATTAATCCATGGGACAATCTAAGGTACCATAAGCTATCTCATCCACATGCAAATATTGGTCTACACACATGCAAAACTAATGTGACAGACATATCGTCATGCGGTTAGGATACCGCCATTTCCAGGAATGTTGTCCACCAAACCCGTAATGAGGGTCACCTAGATGGTTTTCGAATGCTGAGAATTCCAAGGATTCAAGTTTAGGTTGTGTGTTTGCTCAATGGTTTAGGATACTTGCTCATCTACATAGTGATGAAAATCACTGTTTATTTTTCTCTTTTTTTTTTTCTTTTTGAGCAAGGATTTTGAATAGTTGTGATAACCACTGTTATTTGATTTTGTATTTTGAGTTTTGTAATGTTGAGCTTGTAATTTTGTGGCTTATGAATGGCCTTGATCATCGTGGCCTTGGGGATGACTACCCATCCTATGCAGGGATGGTATGAATCCTTATGACTTTGGGAACCAAGGGGATGATGGAGATTATGAAGTAAGGGCATTGAGTTTTTAGGCCTTGGAGATGACTACCCATCCTATTCAGGGACGTGTAGTACGAATCCTTACGAATTGGGAGACCAAAGGTGATTGTGATGATGGCTTGTGGGAATATTTTTTTTGAATGGCATCGATCCGTTTAGGCTTTGGGGATGACTACCCATCCTTGGCAAGGACATGTAGTATGAATTCTTACAACCTTAGGGACCAATGGTGATTGGGATTTTTGGTAGTGGTAAAAACCACTATTTATTAAGTGGAATTGATGGGGAAGAGCTCATCCTTTTGTCAATTCTCAGCACTCTTAAACCATTCACACAGGGGGATTAACAGGCTAATCTTTCACCTATGGTACCCTAAAATACTTTGTAGGTTTCTCTTGCATTCACACAACTTATGAATTATTTTGTGTGTTTTAACTTGTGTAGGGATGTTACGTAACGAGGCATGATCCAAGTAGAACTTTTCCATGTAAAATCTGTTCAATTGTGTATAGATTTTGGCTAGAAATTTAAAGACAGCTGAATGACAAAAACCCTATATACATTAGGAGACAACTAACTATGCTAAAAATGGTGATGGTGTTATTTTGGATGTATGCATTTATAAAATGGATTTGATGTGGAAAATGATGGAGTTGCCAAGTAATGACAGTCTATGGTGCTTTTGACTTGTATGACCTAGAAAATATGCAATGTATGGATGTGATGCCTAATGCAACCTATATTTTTGTAGTTTGATTTTTACGAGTATGCATGGAATTGAAATGCAATTTTTTTTTTGTTATTTTTGATGATTTTATTGTTTTTGTTTGTTTTTGAATATTTTTGTTGACCAAGTGGTTATGGTAACTCTTGGAGCTTTTGCTATTGACCAAAGGGTTTATGGATACCTTTGGGGCATTTTTGGGGTTGACCAAGAGATTGTGAGAATCCTTGGAGCTTTTGGTTTGGCCAAAGGGTTTATGGACCCATTTGGGGCATTTTGGGGTTGACCAAGTGATTGTGGGAATCCTTGGATATTTTGGTTTGGCCAAAGGGTTTATGGACCCCTTTGGGGCATTTTGGGGTTGAACAAGCGATTATGGGAATCCTTGGATCTTTTGGGTGGGCTATGGCTCTCTAAATGTGGAATGGCCTCAAATGACTGACGTTCAAGGGTTCTAGATCCTTGATTCCTTCAAGAGAGGCAAGACGGTATGTTCCAAGTCCTATTCTACTGTCAATCACATAAGGACCTAACCAGTTTTCCATGAACTTGTCTTGTAGATGGGACGACAAATTAGAATTCTACTGGTTCTCTTTTAACACCAGGTCACCAACCTAAAATTCCTTGAGGTGGACCTTCATGTTGTATGCTTTCTTAAGTCGCTCTTGATAGATATGTAAATGCTCAAGAGCATTGACGCGTCGTTCGTCAAGCAATGTCAGTTGGTCTAATCAGGTCTGTCGTGCAGTGTCATCATCGATGAACTCTTGCATTGAAATGCATAGGGAAGGGATTTCCAACTCAAGAGGCATGACTGCCTTGGAGCCATACACCAGTGAAAATGAAGTTGCCCTAGTGGGCATCCGAATGCTAGTGCGATAAGCCCATAGGGCAAGTGGGATCTAAATGTGCCAATCCTTATGACTGTTTGTGATGGTCTTTTTGAGGATTGCGACTAGTGTTTTGTTTGATGCTTCTGCTTGCCCATTTACCTATGAATAATAGGGTGTTGAAAAACTATGCTGAATTTTGTACTTTGTGGTCAAAGCACACACATATTTATTCTTGAATGATGTCCTATTATACGAAAGTATCTTGGATGGAATACCAAAATGACATATGATGTTATGCAAAATAAACTCTGCAATGCGGGTTCTAGTCGTAGAGGTTAGCGAAATTGCTTCCACCCATTTGGTGAAGTACTCTGTGGCCATTATGATGAATGTGTGACGACCTAACAATGTAGGGGAGATCTTTCTGATTAGATCGAAGCACCACTGCAAAAAATGCCAAGCCATTTGGATTAGCTGCAAGTCTTGAGAAGGTACGTGTGTCAAATTAGCATGGTGTTTACACTTCATGCACTTCTTTACATATGCGCAACAATATCACTCTAAATATGGCCAATAATAGCCCATGTGAAGAATGCGCTTTGTGATGGCCATACCGTTGAAGTGGCCACCACATGTACCATCGTGTGCTTGGGTGATCACCCAAGCGGAATCTTGTTGGTCCAAGCAACGGAGGAGGATTCCTTCATAGCTTTGATGATACAAAACATCGCCTAACAAGACATGTTTTACCACTTTCTATTTAAATGATATTTTCATGGCTTGTGTCAATCCAAGTGGGAGGTTACCTAGCTTGAGGTAATCCCTTATGGGTGTGTACCAATCATGCTGATCGAAAAACTCAATGGTATGAATTGCCAATCCCTCTTGAAGTTCATCCCTAGCAAAAGCTAAGAAAAAAATAACTTGTAAAAACAACGTTGTGTTGCTATTAAGAGGGGTCGAGGAGAACAAGGACCCTCAGTTGGCTTGAGTCAGATAATCGTCGATTCGAGAGAACCCATCCTAAGATGGTTCAATCTAGATCAAGTGGATTCTTGATGTTTGGTCAAAGCTTGCACGCTCCATCATGGATTGTGATAATTTTTTAACCTAAATGGATTCATCTCATCGGAAGAGTATTGCAGGCTTAGTGACCCCGAGGAGGCCATAGTATTCACAAAATTATTTGATGATCGAGGGAGTGCCTCGATGTCATACCATTCAAGTTATGCCAGGAATTTGTCCAGAAGGGCTTTGTAGGCCTGTAGAACTAGACATTTACATTGGAATATCCCCTTGAATTGATTGACAATCAACGGCGAATCACAAAATATGTTTAAACATTTAATGTTCATGGTGATTTTTGTCTGAATACCTATGCGCAAGGCTTCATATTCTGCATTGTTGTTGGTGCACGAGAAGTTTAATTTAAATGACAGAGGAATTTGAGCCCCTTGTTGAGTGAAGAATACAATTCCCATGCCACCTCCTTGCTCGCATTTAGAACCATCAAAGAATAATGTCATGTCATCCTATGACTCAGGCTCATTAGAAGCTGGTGATTTTGAAACATGAAAAACCCCATCATCAGGTAGTTCTACAGTCAGGGGCTGATCGTCTTCAAGAGGAGCCTCTGCCAGTTATCGATGATGACTTGACATTTTATGGATTTCTATCCAATGAATTCTATGTCAAACTTCATCAACAACATGATCCATTTTTCTATGTGGCTACTATGATAAGTATGACTCATCATGTATCGCAATGGATTATCCTTAGACACAACATACGTCGTATTATTGAGCATGTAGTGGCATAGCTTTTTGGTATCAAACACCATTGCCAAGCAAATCTTCTCAACGTATGCATAGTTAAGTTCATAACTGACCAGGGTGTGGCTAAGATAGTAAGTAGCCTGTTCTTTGTGTAGTTTATTTTTTTGGGACATCATGGCACCCAGTGCCACCTCAGTAGCTGAGATGTATAATTAGAATGGCACTCCTGGTCTAGGTGGTGCCAATACTAATGACGAAGCCAAGTATTGTTTAATGTCATCAAATGCTGACTGGAACTTGTCATCCCAGTGAAATCTTACCCCCTTGTGCAATAATTTATTCATGGGTCAGCACTTGTCAGATAGTTGTGCTATGAAGCGCTTAATTGACATGACCTTTCCCTGCAGGCTTCTGAGCTACTTGATGGTAGTTGGGGGAAGCATTTCAAGGATTGCCTTGACTTTGTGTGGGTCTACCTCGATTCCTCATTTGGAGACTATGTAACCCAAGATATTTTCAGATGTGATGCCAAATACACACTTCTTGGGTTTTAATCTGACTTTATGTTCCATGAGGCGATCGAGGATCTTTCTTAAGTCATCGAGGTGATCTGGGTGCAAAAGAGATTTGGCCAAAAAATCATCCATGTAATATTCCAAATTTTTGTGCATGCAATCATGAAAGATGTACGTCATGGCACGTTGGTAGGTGGTGCCAGCATTTTTAAGGCCAAAATGCATGACCTCATAGCAAAATATCCCCAAAGGCATTATGAATGCCATTTTTAGTTGGTCCTCGAGATTGATACAAATTAGATTATATCCTAAGAAAACATCCATGAGGGAAATCATTTCATGGCCCACTATAGCGTCTACCAATGCATCGATGCTCAAAAAGGGAAAATCATCCTGAGGACTCGCTTTGCCTAGATATAAAAAATTAGTGCATATGTGAATCCTCCTGTTGGGATTTTTTATGGGAACCATGTTAGACAACCATGGCGGTTAATCCATGCAAATGACAGCTTTTGTATCTCCAACAGCTTTTGTAGCTCGTCCTTGACCATTAAGGCCACTGTTGGGTGCATCTTACATAGTTTTTGCTTTATTGGCTTGACTGTTGGATCAAGTGTTATATTATACGTGACTAGCTATGGGTCTAGTCCTGTCATGTCTTTGTATGACCATGCAAAAACCTCCTTCTTCTCTTTGAGAAGGGCAATGTAGTCGACTTGCTCTTCGGGGGATAAACTTACCCCTAGCTTGATGATTTGCAAATTCATTGGATCTAAGCTGATGTCTACGTCAGTCATCTCCTCGACCGACATGTGGGACCCATCCTCCAACTGGTGTGGATTTGGGATCAAGTGGATATCATTTGCTGAATTGATATTATCGTTCAAAACATTAGGTTCCTATTTAGCATGGAAGACATCCTGAGTTTGTCCTGGGGTGAAATGGAACATCCCACCACAAGGCTAGTACTCTGATGGAGATGGTGGTGTGTCAACATGATCCCATTTTATAGCATCTAGGTCTAGATGCAATGACTGTGTCGGGTCGGCTGGATCATGGATGGGGGTGGTTAGATCAATGGAGATCATGTTGATGACATGATTGTGGTCTCCATTACCATGGGTGTGACTGCTCGGACATCCTAGATGATATTTGTGCTCTAGATCTAGCTCTGTGGGTACTGGAACAAATGGATGATACATATGCATAGGTAAAATGATAGGATCTACCCTAGATACTGACGACTTTATGGGGTCTCCAGGCAAAAGGTGCTCTTTGTGTACCTGGAGTGGCGGGTGTAGTAATTGCTATAACTACATCTAGTTTAGGTGCCACCTATGCCTTGGCCCTATGTGTAACTATTCAAACATGTTGTTTATGTCTCAAGGATATTGCTATTGTCGCATATGATTGAGATAAGCCATCTCAGTTTCATCTTCATAATCACTATCAAAGATCCAAAGGCCTTTATTGGCTCCAATAGTTGTTTGTGACATATGAGGCTCATCGTGCTCGAGCAAATTAATGTGGTCCCATCAAGGTTGTTCTGCTCTCTACAGGGGGACTTGATTCTCTTGAGGTGGCATATGCTCAATTGGAGCATCCAAAGGGAACATTGTCAGGAAGCTCTCCTAATAATCATCCATGGGATATACTTGTGAATGATTGCTATCAGACTCAAAAGGATCCCAAGGTGCTACCTCATATTCTGACTCATCTTTTGAAGACCCTTATTGGTCTTTTCTATATCCTGATGCATAGTCATTATACCATCATTAATTCTCAGTGAATCTGTCAATCCAGGGTAGTGTACAAGGCTATCTACGAAAGAAGTGAAACAGCTATAACTTAGGTCAATCTAGAGCAACAGGTCTTATTGGTGGAACCGGTTGTGTGGGGGGTTTTAGAACATTCCTATATCTAAATTGCATGAATTAAATCTTAATCTAAGTTACAGAATTGAAAACTAATCATTAACTACATAAATGAAGTCCTAATTACAATTGTAGAATGAGACCTAATTATATTGTAGAAATAACAGTTGTAGAATTGAAAGTCTGATCCTAATTGTAGAAAGGAAATCTAATTACTTTTGCAGTAATGAAATTCTAGATCTAATGTGGAAATAAAAATTGTCAAAGTTTTGTAACAGAAGGTTGTCAATCTTCTATGTAGGATTTGACAGCAAAACATAAAATGCAGGAAATTGTTGAAAAATAGTAAATTTTGGGAATAACAGTCTGAAATAAAATGGAAGCTTTGATTAAAGTTAAGATTATAGCTAAAACACTAAGCACAAGATTAATCTAAGAATAAATAAACTAAGACTACAAATATTGTTAGTTGTTTACAAGCAATTGAAATAACAAGTTCTACAACTCATTTTGTTGTAGCAAAATCAGAATAAAAACCTGCTTGTTAGTCCTCCTCCTATGTCTGGAAGTGGTTAGCCTCCTTGTCCAAAATAAGGTATAAGTATTTCTCTCTCTCTAAATCTTAATCACACTCATTTACAAGCAATATGAAATAGAACTGGTGTACTTTATTGATTAAAAGACATGATTACAATAATTCTGCTGAAAAACTATTACAGGACTATAACAGTCAATTTTTACCTATTTTCTGCTTCTTCCTTACTTTCTACTTCCTACTGCTACTACTTACTATTACCTCTATATGTTACTCAGCTCAACCTGAATGGGAGCAATATTTATAGATGTCCTAAGGTCTGATTACAAACAAAGAATATCTCAAAAGATCTAATCCTATAATGCTGCAACAAATTCTAGTTTTATCCTAGAAGAAGATTAAAACTTGATATTTCCCTTAATGATGGCTTTGGTCTGCAATGACGACAAAGACAGATGGAAGATATTTTCCTTTAATTTTTTCAACCTTTATTTCCATTTTTCTGGCTTCAAAAATCGGTCAACAAGTCAAAAAGCACACTCTATTTTCATTCCGAAGATAAGTGGCTTCATTTCGAAGATAATGCAATTCTCACTCCAAAGATCTCTCATTTCGAAGATACTGCAGTCTCATTCCGAAGATCGTTCATTTCAAATATACTACATTCTTCATTCCGAATATATGCTCATTCCAAAGATACTGCATTCTTCATTTCGAAGATCTGCTCATTCCAAAGACGCTGTGTTCTCTCATTTCGAAGATATCTGTTCATTTCGAAGATACTTCATAATGAAAAAATTTATGATTTTCTAGTGATTTCTTCTGCATATCTCAGGTGGTTTATCTCCTAAGATCAAATTCCAATGGTCTTCATCCCTTTCCTGATGTGAATTCCAAGCCTTGCTATTTATGGACAACTGGCTGGAATTTACATGGGAAAGACTCGATTTTTGCTGCACAAAGCAGCTTGCTTGCACTGTTGCCAGATTTAGGTGAAATAAATGCTTGAGAAAAATCAAAACATGATTAGTGAAATGCTGTTATTATTCTAAGTATATCCCATTTTAGCAAATCATAGAAAAAAGAACACAAAACTATGCAAAAAGCTATAAAATCAGCATATAATATTCCAAATACATTGATCATGCAAAATGGTTAATATACAACATATTGAATCAACTTAACTAACATATCAGATAAAACATAAGAGTTTATAGGCATTTTTAGTGTTCAAAACATGTTATGATTGAGGCATTTCCAGGCCTCATCATTTCCCCCCCAACTTATATTAATGCATGCCCTCATGCATTCTGTTGGGCTATGGAATCACATATGTCAATGTTTAGATTTCATGATCTGTAGAATAATTTCTTGCCTATATAATACCCCCTATTTTCTTGAATTTTTTTGAGCCAATCTTCAAATTGTTCATCAGGCTAGGCATCTTCCTCAAAGTAGAATGGAACAGGAGTAATGATGGTTGGAGGCTTGAACTTGAGACCTATCCAGTTATGTTGCATGATATGAATCAACTGGATTACACCTTCTGCTCTTCTTCTGGACCATTCTAAGTTGATGGGAGAGATAGGTTCTCTTTTCCTCAAAGACATGGAAAGTTCAGCCCATCTGTCTCTGCATACTGACAATGTTGGGAAGAAATTGTGATCACAAAAATTGTTAAATCTGTCCACACAGTCCCTTAAGTTGTTCAATTACATTCTCTTTATATCATCCTTGTTCATCATTGAGAAGTGCTTCCTGGTGATAACTAGGTGATTTGTCTGGATTGCTTTGACTAACAACTCAACCCTTGTTTCAATCACTTTATTCTATTTTTTCTCTTGATCCTAGTAAAGTTGATTCTGTAAAGTAGACATAAATGCTCTCAACTGAACATCTCCAATGTAGATTTGAGGATGAGAGTCAACTTCCTCTGGAATGAAGAGACTGTGTAAAAACAGTTCACACAGGATATTTTCTGCTCAAAAGGACTGTCAAAATATGCCTCCAAAAAATTTGTAATAGTGTCCAATTTATATGGGAGGTTTGAAGTAATCCTCATGACCTACCATCTGAGGTATTTTTTCTTCAAAATAAGGCTGTAAAATCTGGCTGGTCATCTAAATTGGACTAAAAATTTAGCAATTTGGCATAAGTCAGACACCTTTTCTTTCAATGCCTGAATTTCTATGTCCTTGGCTTCTAGTTGTTTTGCTTCCAATTTGAAATTTTCAGTTTTAGTGGCAAGCTGCTCATATCTAATCATCCAGTTAGCTATGTCTACATTGTACTGCTCTAGAGAAACAGTATTATGTGGTCTGACTATAGGTGGAATCCTAGGTATCAGATCAACTTGAACTCCTTTTTTTGCCACTTCTACTGGTTGATCATCTATCAATAATTCTACCTGTACCTCCTTATTTGCTATTTCTATGGGGTTGTCATCAGATAGTATTTCTACTTGTACCCCCTTATCTGTTGTTTCTACTAAAAATGTAACAATTTGGAATGTAGGGACCTCAATAGGAGTACTTACTTGAACATTTTATTGTTGCTGGGACTGTTCCTGTGTTGGTGGCTCATCTTCAACATACTATGCTATGCTCTTTACCATTTTTGAAGCATCTTCAGAACAAGAAGGCAATGCTTCAGAATGAATAGGAACTTCTTCAGAATAAAGGAGTGCTATTTTAGGATGAACTCCTATGTCTGCATCAACAGAGTCATCTGCCCTTAATAAACCCAGAAGCAATTGAGCCAGATTGTCTTCATCATTGGATATAGCTGGCTATTTTTTAGATTATCACAACAGTTTTCTCAATTTTGCCACTTCCTGCTGAAGCTCTGCAATTTTTCTTTCTTGTATCTCAATGATGCTTTCTTTTTCTGAAATCCATCTAGTCTGTGTTTTGACAACACTCCTTGCTGCCCTCAGCTACTTTGTGATGTCTTCCATTTCTATTTTTGCTTCAGAAGCTGATGCAGACAAATCAACTACAGTTGGCTGCTCAACTAATAATTCCTCTTCTGCAACAATTTGTTCTTGTTTAGGAGGCTCTATGAGACTGTCTATAAGGGTATCTACCATATCTATAGCCTGTTGAACTGTAGCCTCCTCCAAACCATCCTGCTCAGTTTTTGCCTCAGCTATTTGTTCAGTCTACAAATTCTCATGTGCATGTGTATTATCATTAAAAATTGGTGGCATATGGTTGTTCACGTCCTCTGTATTTCCAATGGATGCAAAAACAAACCATGTGTTGACTGACACGTGTTCCTTCATTGCATGCAACTAAAAATTTTGATTTTGTCATACCTTGTCTTCTTGGATGCCACGTGGAAATGCTCTTTCTGAAGATTATAACTTATTGTGCAAACAAAACTTTATTCCGAAGATTATTACTTCATTTTGAAGATGAGTCTTCATTCTTAAGACAAATCCTCATTCCTAAGATTATATCTTCATTCCGAAGACAAATCCTCTTTTGAAAATTTAAATCTTCATTTCGAAGATCAGTCCTCATTCTGAAGATCAATCCTCATTTCGAAGATCAGGTTGTATTGCGAAGGTAAATCATCATTCTGAAGACATTTCCTTCATTCTGAATATAGATCCTCATTTCAAAGATAGATCTTCATTCCGAAGATAGATCTTCATTCTGAAGACAAAGTTTCTTTCTGAAGACAAAGTGCAACATTCATTTTTCTGTCATTTCGAAGACAATTTTCAATCTGAAGATAATACAGCAGGCACTATTTTTGGCATTCTTGTTTCGAAGATTAGGCAGAAATCAATATTTTCATTCTCAACACATGTTTTAAATATGCCAACTCTTATGAGTACCTTTTATGCTAATGGTTAATTTTCATATACTATACACTAATCATTTTACAATGAAGAAATGTAAGAAATATATACCTGATAAAAACAGTTAATGCCAGTTTTGAAGAATGACTGCCTTTGTTGATATTCTACTGAGATTTTCTACAACATTTCAAAACAAGTGCACTTGGTGAATTTGTACAATGATGGTTCAAAAATTTCTCAAGGTTATGCATGCCAAAAAATTGGTTTTCATGCATACCAACCCAGTAGTGCCTTAAGAAAAGGTTTTCACTGTTGAGTTATTCATTTTTCTCTCTTCTTTTTTCTTGATTTTCATTTTTTTTTTTTTAACCTCTCCTTTTCTCTTTTTTTTTTTTCTTTTTCTTGATCCTGACTATGACCATGAAGGAATTTCAGGATTTTCCCTGAAACCATGCCCATGAAGGAATTCATACTCATAATTTATTCATCTTTTTGTTTTCTATTTTTTTGATTTTTTTGTACTTTTTGCTTTTTCTTGAAATCCATGATCATGTTGATTGTTTTGAAGTGGAAGAGGGAATCTCCTCCACTTGTTGTGTATCCAAACTATCAAGTTGCTGCAAGAATTCATCTTTAGTCAGAGGTGTATGGTACACTCTGAGGTAATGTCCATTTACTACCAACTTTCTTCGTGACCCATCAATAGGAGATAGACAAGCTGCTCCATTGTCAAATACCTCCTCAATCCAGTAAGGTCCCAACCATCTAGTTCTTAGTTTTCTAGGGAAGTCCTCATAATGAGAATCAAACAGTAAAGCCCAATCTCCTTTTTGAAGTTTCCTCTGCTGAATGTGACTATCATGCCATAGCTTCCTCTGCTCCTGAATTACCTCAGTTTGGTGCAGAGCATCAAATCTAAGTTCATCCAATGCATTCAGCTGCAGAATCCTATCTGTATGTGCCTGCGACAATTCAATTCCAATTTCCAGTGTTGTGCGCAATGTTAGTAGCTCAAATTCAATAGGTAAGAGAGGCTTTCTACCAAAGACTAGTTCATAAGGTGTGAATCCAGTAGTGGACTTCCAAGTAGTGTTGTAGGCCCAAACTACTTTAGGTAATTTATCTAGCCAATTTCTCCTATGAAAAGCTACTGTTTTTGTCAAGATGCGTTCTAGTTCCCTATTTGTTACTTCAACCTAGCCATTTTCTTGTGGGTGGTAAGGTGATGATTTCCTATGTTTGATTTCATACAATTCGTAAATGCTTTTATGACTTTGGATGCAAATTGGGGTCCTTGGTCTGTGGTGATAGACCGTGGAGCTCCAAATCTCTAAAAAATCTGAGTATACAAGAAATCAGCAACCTTCTCTTCACGAGCATGTTTGAAAGCACGCACCTCTACCCACTTTGTTAGGTAATCGGTGCATACTAGAATATGCACCTTTCCTTGAGAAGGTGGATCAATAGGTCCTACAAAATCAAGCCCCCACCTCTCAAATGGTTCTAAAACCATTTGAGGCTGTAGTGGCATCTCATTTGTATGAGTGGGTTTCCCCATTCTTTGGCATGCATCATAATGCATGATGTACTTTTTCACATCCTTATGAAGATATGGCCAATAATATCTTGTCCTTAAGATTTTCCTAACTATGCTTTTTACATAATAGTGTCCACCTGAGGGTTCATCATGACAAGCTCTAAGGATATCATACACTTCATCCTTTCTGATGCACCTGCGTAACACATGGTCAGGATCGCACTTAAAAAGCATACCCTTAATCCATTCAAAAGAAGAACTTTGTTTGATTAATTGTTTTTTATGTTTTGAAGTGAAATGTGGAGGAACTTTCCCTGTGACCAAATAATTGGCTATATTTGCAAACCAAGGTGATTAGACTAATATAGCAAATAGTTTTTCATTAGGAAAAGTGTCATCAACTAATTCCCCTTCATCTATGTTCTGTAACCTGGACAAGAAATCTGCCACAACATTAGTTTTTCCTAGTTTATTGATTATAGTGATATCAAATTCTTGTAGCAACAACAACCAACGAATAATTCTTGCACTTACCATAGGTTTATTCATCAAATACTTAATGGTTGTATGATCTGTGTGAATAAATATTTGATGACCTGTGATATAATGCTTGAATTTGTTGATGGCATAAATTACTGCTAGGAATTCTTTCTCAGTTGTTGTATAATTTTTCTCGGCTCCTGTCAAGTTCTTGCTAATGTTGTAGATGGTATAATGTTCACCATTATAAATTTGTCCTAATGCTGCTCCAATTGCTATATTGGAGGCATCAGTTTGTATGTGAAATGGTAATGTCCAATTAGGTCCTCTGAGCATAGGTGGAGTTATCAATTTATATTTCAGAGCTTCAAATGCTTCCTGACACTTTGCAGTCTCGGAGAATTCAAAATCTTTAGTCAATAGAGCAAACATAAGACTGGC
Organism: Wollemia nobilis; assembly: GCA_028583015.1. NCBI lineage: Eukaryota > Viridiplantae > Streptophyta > Pinopsida > Araucariales > Araucariaceae > Wollemia > Wollemia nobilis. The sequence continues at coordinate 2,124,828 of JAQPPZ010017255.1, forward strand.
TATTGTTCTAAAGTTGGGAATAAACCCGTAGTAAAAACCAATGTGTCCTAGGACACTTCTGACATTAGTCTGAGTTTTAGGAGGAAGGATATTCTTGATAATTTCCATCTTCTTTGGATAAACTTAGATCCCTTCAGGAGAGATGTGATGACCAAGAACTATCCCTTCCTTCATCATCATGAAGCATTTTTCTGGATTCAAGGATAAGTGGTATGTTTCACATCGAGTTAAGACTTTGTCAAGATTTTCCAATGTAAAATCAAAAGTTTGTCCACATACTGTGAAATCATCCATGTATATTTCAACACTTTTGGTGGTCAAATCAGCAAAAATTGCTAGGACTACTCACTGAAAAGTTGTTGGGGCATTACACAAACCAAAAAGTAAAACCCTATAGGCAAATGTTCCCCATGGACATGTAAAAGTTGTCTTCTCTTGATCTTCAAGTGCAATCTGAATTTGATTATATCCACTAAATCCATCAAGAAAACAAAAGTATCTTTTTCCAGCAAGAGTATCTAACACCTAATCTATGAAAGGTAATGGAAAATGGTCTTTTTATGTCACCTAATTCAACTCTCTATAGTCTACACATACTCTCATTTTTCCATTTTTATTAGGAACTATTACCAATGGAGAAACCCATTGGCTATCAGAAATTGGGTAAATGAATCCTACTTCCAAGAGTTTTTCAATTTCTTCTTTCACAATATCTCTTAAGGTAGGATTCAATATTCTTTGGGGTTGTCTAACTGGCTTGACTTCTTCAGTATAGATTCTATGGGTACATATATCAAGATGAACTCCTGACATATCTTTGTAGTTCCAAGAAAAAGCATGAACATGCTTCTTCAAGACAACTATCAATTTTTCTTCCTCTTTCCTAGTAAGCTGGCTGTAAATGTTCAAAAATTTGCTTGGCTGGACTTCTATTTGTTTTGTATTTAGAAGGACTGAGTTCACTCCTTCATACTTGGTAATTAAGGAATTAAGAGGACATTGTTGAGATGGGAGAAAAGAAGCAGTTTCTATTTTATTGCTTCTTGAGGGAAGCATATCTTGTATGGAATAGTGAGAAGGAAAAATTAGATGATGGTGCCATCCATGTGGTAGTGAAACAAAGTTTCCTTGTGATAGTACATATGGTTCATCTTTAGATTTTTGATTCTCTTCATTACTTAACTGTTGGATATTTGTTGCTTCCCCTTCTAAACCTTATTCATGCAAAACATTCATCAGGATTGTTTCATTTTCTAAATTTTCTGTGTCACTGAGGTCTTCTGTGTGTTCTCTTACTACTAAGGTAGCTAGTGTAGAAATGACCTCTTCTGGTTCCTCATCTGAGTCAAAAAACCATAACTGACCTAAAAATTTGCTAGATGGTTTTGCAGGAGGATATAAAGAAATCTATTTCAGATCAATACCATTTGAAATAGTCATATTTCTAGATCTGTAGTCTATGAAGGCTACTGCAGTTGCAAGCCAAGGTCTTCCCAAAATAATGGGATATCCATGTGCTGAATTTCTTGGTTGTAAAACCAAAAAATCTGCAGGGAATTCCCAAGAAGAAACTTCTATAGGGACATCTTCAATGATACCTTCAGGTTTTGCAACTGACCTATCAACCATTTCTAAAACTATAAATGTGGGGCTGAGATGTTTGAGCTATAATTGTTCCATTGTATCCTTGGTCATGACATTTATTGCAGCTCCTAGATCTACTAAAACATTTGATATTGGTACCGAACCTATGGTGACTACGATAACTGGGCTTCCTAGTTCACTATACTTTGGAGGTACTAGTTTTCCAGATAAGAGATCAGCTATCTTCCCTTCAACCTGCATAGTTTTGGGAAATGCCTTATTTTTTCTTCCTACTCTTTTAATGCACAAATTTTAGACAATACTATTAATCTCTGGTATTTCCTTAATAACTTGCAATAAGGGCAATGATATAGTCAAATTTTTGAGTTCTTTGAACAATTATGACTCAGAATTTTCTAGTATTGCATTAAATATTTCAGGATATGGAACTATCCTTGGTAAATGTTCTACTTGTGTCTCTTTCTCTATTGTTGGTTGGATTGTCTTGGTTCCAATTTTTCTTTTGTCTCCATTGTTGGTTGAATTTTCTCTGGTTTTGATGATTCTTGCTCTTCATTTTCTTTGATTTCAATTGAAACTAATTTAGGTACAACTTTTCCTGAATGAGGTTGGATGTTACTACAATCAAGAACATTAATTTCAACATTTTCTTCAGCTTCAGCCACATAGACAGGAGGTGTCTATCTCATGTTGTTTGGATTAGTGAATAGCTGAGCTGGAAATTGAGGTTTTTTCACTTGCTATGTTTGTTATTGTTTTTATTGAAAATTTTGATTAGGTGCAGGCAACAAATGCTGATTTTGACCTTGATTCCTTTGCTACCTTGGATAGGACTGGTATTGCTGATTCCACTGTGGTTGGTTTTGCATCCAATGTGGATTAGTCTGATTTTTATTCCAAGCTAGATTATTTTGATTCCAAGATGGGTTGTTTTGATTCCATGAGGGGTTGTTTTGATTCTGATTCCAGGCTTGGTTACTCCAATTTGCTTGTGGCCATTCTTGGGAATTTGTCCATTGAGGATAATTCCAAGGACGTTGGGGTGGTTCTGATTGTCCCCAAGGCATAGTACCAGGATTATGCCCCCAATTTGTAGGAAAACAAGGAGGATTTTGTTATTGAGAGAAATTTCCCCTTGTTTTGGTCCAATATAGTTGAGTTCCTCAGTATGATTTTCTAACACAGTTTTGAGTTGTGGTAGCAGGTGGCATTGATCAGTTGAATGCCTTTTTGAACAAATACTACAAATGGATGAGATAAATGTTTTATTCAAAGGACATTCTTGTAAAGCATGTTTATTTCTACATCTTGGGCAATAAATTACCAAAGGTTCTATGTTTTTTGCTTTTATAGACATTTCCCCCAAAGTAGTGTTTAGGTGCACTAGAATATCAGTTTTGAAATTTGCAAGTTCCTCTATCAGGTCCTTTACATCAGTGCCATTTGTGCAGATTTTTCTTCTTCTCTGCTCAGTGCGAGAGTAATTCCTATAGAGATCCATAATTTCCTCATTACTGAGAGTGGTTACATCCCATTTTCCCATCAAATCCAGAACTTCTCTAGATTCATCTTGCAATCCTCTCAAAAATATGGTTTTACATAATTCTGGTTCTACAAGTCCACATATCCTTTGAACAAAGGAGAACATTTCAAGATAATATTTCAATGTTTCATCATCTTCCTACTTGATTTTGAATAACTCATCTTTTCTATTCATTACACGGCAATATTCCTGATATTTGTCTAAAAAGACAGTTTCCAATTGATCCCAGGTTCTTATGGAATTTGGCTCTAAGCTCATGAACCAACGTAGTGCTGAATCCTTGAGTGTTGAGGTAAAAATCTTAAGTTTATGATTTTCATTTATATAATCATAGGTCTGACACACTACCTTGAATTCAAACAAAAATTGATCAGGATCTTCAGATACAACACCTCAAAAGGTTGGAAGTACTGAAGGTGAAATGGTCTTCATAGGAGAGTTTTGTGTTGGATTCAAACAAATAGGATATTCAAATGTTCTGGAAGGTTGGAGCATATCCTGATCATCTCCTTCATTATGGACATAGCCATGTTGGCCATCTACATTGCCTCCTTCTGCCATAGTTTCTTGTTTCCTAGGAGAAGTTAAAGCTTTTCAAATTGTTCTCTCAAGAGGTCCAAGACCCTCTATTGATGATGATTTTGATGAATTATCTTTCTTAGGATATTCTGATGATGATAAAATTGGTGATTTTCCTATCTCAGAATGTTCTAATGACGGTGAGACTGGTGATTTTTCTATCAATATTTTAGGTAGTTCAAACACAGGTGATTCACCCCTTAAGCGTGAAGATATCCTTAATGGAACAAGCCAAGGATCCTTTGGGGTAGTTCTAATTTTTTCATCCCTAGACTTATTCATTCATTTTACTCTTGAATGACATAAATTAAGTCAATAGTTGTTACATTCCTTAGTTGTTGTATTCAGATTTTAATCTGAATTTTCATAGCTTAGTCTGATTACAACTATTAGAATGTTTTTTTTGTTTGGCAACACTATTCCCCAGTAATGGTGCCAAAATGATGCGTAGTCATTATACCATCATTAATTCTCAATGAATCTGTCAATCCAGGGCAGTGTACAAGGCTATCTATGGAAGAAGAAGTCAAACAGCTATAACTTAGGTCAATCTAGAGCAATAGGTCTTATTGGTGGAACCAGTTGTGTGGGGGGTTTTGGAACATTCCTATATCTAAATTGCATGAATTAAATCTTAATCTAAGTTGTAGAATTGGAAACTAATCATTAACTACATAAATGAAGTCCTAATTACAATTGCAAAATGAGACAATTATATTGTAGAAATAACAGTTGTAGAATTGAAAGTTTGATCCTAATTGTAGAAAGGAAATATAATTACTTTTGTAGTAATGAAAGTCTAGATCTAATGTGGAAATAAAAACTATCAAAGTTCTGTAATAGAAGGTTGTCAATCTTCTATGAAGGATTTGACAGCAAAACATAAAATGTAGGAAATTACTGAAAAACAGTAAATTCTAGGAATAACAGTCTGAAATAAAATGGAAGCTTTGCTAAAAGTAAATATTATAGCTAAAACACTAAGCACAAGATTAATCTAAGCATAAATAAACTAAGACTACAAATATTGTCAGTTGTTTACAAGCAATTGAAATAACAAGTTCTACAACTCATTCTACTGCAACAAAATCAAAATAAAAACCTGCTTGTTAGTCCTCCTCCTATGCCTGGAAGTGGCCAGCCTCCTTGTCCAGAAGAAGGTATAAGTCTCTCTCTCTCTAAATCTTAATCACACTCATTTACAAGCAATATGAAATATAACTGGTGTACTTTATTGATTAAAAGACATGATTACAATAATTCTACTGAAAAACTATTACAAGACTGTAACAGTCAATTTCTACCTATTTTTTGCTTCTTCCTTACTTTCTACTTCCTACTGCTACTACTTACTATTACCTCTATATGTTACTCGGCTCAACCTAAATGGGAGCAATATTTATAGATGTCATAAGGTCTGATTACAAACAAAGAATATCTCAAAAGATCTAATCCTACAATGTTGCAACAAATTCTGGTTTTATCCTAGAAGAAGATTAAAACTTGATCTTTCCCTTAATGATGGCTTTGGTCAGCAATGACGGCAAAGACATATGGAATATATTTTCCTTTAATTTTTCCAACCTTTATTTCCCTTTTTTCGGCTTCAAAAATTGGTCAACAAGTCAAAAAGCACACTTTGTTTTCATTCCGAAGATAATGCAATTCTCATTTCGAAGATCGCTCATTCCGAAGATACTGTAGTCTCATTCTGAAGATCACTCATTCTGAAGATACTGCATTCTTCATTCTGAAGATCCACTCATTCCGAAGATACTACATTCTTCATTCCGAAGATCCACTCATTCCGAAGACGCTATGTTCTCTCATTTCGAAGATATCTGTTCATTCCGAAGATACTTCATAATGAAAAAATGTATGCTTTTCCAGTGATTTCTTTTGCATCTCTCAGGTGGGTTATCTCCTAAGATAAAATTCCAATGGTCTTCATCCCTTTCCTCATGTGAATTCCAAGCCTTGCTATTTATGGACAGCTGGCTAGAATTTACATGGGAAAGACCAGTTTTTGTTGCATAGCAACAGTTTGCTTGCACTGTTGCCAGATTTAGGTGAAATAAATGCTTGAGACAAATAAAAACATGATTAGTGAAATTCTGCTATTATTCTAAGCATATCCCATTTTAGCAAATCATAGCAAAAAGAACACAAAAATATGCAAAAATCTGTAAAATTAGCATATAATATTCCAAATACATTGATCATGCAAAATGGTTAATATACAGCATATTGAATCAACTTAACTAACATATCAGATAAAACATAAGAGTTTATAGGCATTTTTAGTGTTAAAAACATGTCATGATTGAGGCATTTCTAGGCCTCATCATATCCCTCTTGTAGGTGAGTCCTCAAATTTTCTCCTTGTTCGGCCAAAGGAAAAGGGTTGTTATGGTCAACAAGGTTGGTTGTTAGCAATGGGAGATAATCCCCCAATGTATATGCTGTTTTAGGATTGGCGTATGGATCTAATGCCAACCCATCCTTATTGCCTATCCCTAGGTCTTGCATGTTCTCTACCAAGATGTCTAGGGGTAGGGGGTGGTTTAACCCTACTCCTGACTTGTCATACAACATTTGATACCTTGATTGGCAAAGAACACACATTCCTTACTGATACCTACCCAACCCATATCCATGCCAATTGCATTGGCCAAGATATCTCAATGCGATTTCTGGGTTGGACAAATAGTTGACGTCATCTGCAAATGGTTCTTCATCTTCATCTTCTTGCATATAAGTTTCAACGCCATTATATAGGCCTCCATAAACAAAGTTTGTATGATTGGGTGGGTAGCCTAGAGGAACCACAGAGCCGATGGGGAGTCAAGCTCTCCCCATGTCCTGCATGGAATCAAGTGCAGGTGTTGCTACAATTTTTTGCACTATATACTCCCCTAGGCCCATGTTGGCCATCTCAACGAGTGACCGTTGGCGGTTGAGGGGGAGCGAATGGGAGTCCTTTCGGAGTCCACTCCATGTAGGGTTAACTAGGTGTCTCGACTTCCATTCGGCTAGGCATCTCTTCGGTAGATATGGTTGAGACTAGAGGTGGTTCCTATTCTAGGGGTTTCTTTCCCTTGTACTCTGGTGTGGCCACCGTAGGTGGCATCATTGTTGAAGGACCAGATGAGGAAGATGGACCCTGCTGGGGATTTGATGGACTCGACAACGAGGATGCCTATGGAATCGGACCCTGGTTAGATGGATTCAACTAAAAATCCAAATGCATTGATGGAAGGGTCGATTGCAGCATGAATTACATCGTATTGTAGTACTTGAAGGGCTCTAAGTCTATCGGGACTACATGCACCTGTCCTTCAAATGTATAATTTAGGCATTGATGAGCTATTGAAGGGATACACTTCATATCCATGATCCAAGGCTGCCCCAGCAAGATATAATAGGCCATCTCACCTTCCAAGATGTGGCACAATGTATGAATGGTCTTTTGTCCCACTTGGATGGGTAGGAAAATTGTGCCAACCGTCGAGCATATTGCATCATTGAATGCTCGTAGTGTAAATGTGGAGGCCACAATGTGAGATGCTGGCAACTTCAGATGTTTCAGTGCTGCTGTTGTGATGATATTACTGGATGAGCTAGTGTCCACCAACACCCTATTATATGGAATCCTGTTGACCCACGCATTGACGTGCAGGGGTGGATCCACCACATCACCAGTCATTGATTTCAATTCATCTTCTCTAAAGGTGATGACTGGTTCTATACATTGTTTTACATGTCCCACGAAGTTGTTGAAAGAATTTGCTTCATGGGGTTGCAGCTCGATGGCTTTTAAAATCTCCATTAGAGCCTCTCGATGGGGCGTTGATTGTTGAATGAGCTCGTATATGGAGAGCTTAGCCGATGTGGTCCTTAGAATTTGGGTATGTCTAGTCTGAATCATAGCCACTGGTCTAGGTGGGGGAAGTTGTGTAGGGTGCTGTTGGGGTTGTGACGTCGATGGAACTTCTCCAGTGGCTGCCATAGGGGTAGCTCATTGATACCTCCTGTTCCTAGTCACTATGCTTATCATCCCTACATACCCCTACATGGGGAAATTCTGTTGCACCTCATTGACTTGAAGGGGTTTTACCTATGTATCATGGGCAGGTAGGGGATCTCTGAAGACTCCCATATGTTGGTTGCTTGGTGCTACGGGGTTGTCCACCACCAATGTCTTATTGTCAAACCTTTGAACTTCCAACATGCATTAAGATCATGTCCCTTCCATCTGTGGAACCTATAGTACAAGTCCTCCTGGTACCCCTTAGGCTTCACTGCATTGGGGTCTATAGTTTGAATCTCTGGCAGGTTGATCAAGTTTTTCACTGACAAGCAGTCAAACAGGGAGTCTCTGCACTCTATGTAAGGTGTAAATTGTCGCCTAGGGCGACACTGCTAATTTTGTTCCTACCTCTAGTTTTCTCTATCATAATTGTTAGGAGGAATCACCTGATAGTTAGACTTTTGAGGTTGTGTTGCTTGTGCAGGCTTAGGGACATTGATAGCAACCTGATTGACCGTAGCGGGTTTCTATTGCATGGTCCCTTAGTGTTCTTGGTCCATTATTTCTTCTTAGGTTTTGTGATCTCGCCATCCTATATCTTGATCTCCTCAATGATTCTGGCTTGCACCAGAGCTTCCTCAAGAGTGGCATATTACTATAGCTACAATAGCACGAAGATCAATATCAAATAGCTCTTTGAGAAAATTTGAGTCAGGTCAGACATGAGAGGGAGGTAGGGCAACTTTGAAAGTAGCTTCCTCCACCGGTTCCCATATGTCGCCATGGTCTCTTCCTCATACTACCTAAGGCTAGATAGATCACTTAATGATGCATTTTTCTTGATGTTGGAGGTGAGGCGTTCGAGGAACGCGTCCACTAGCTGATCCAAATTACTGATGCTATGTTTTTGCAACTGAGTGAACCAATCCGAGGTAGGGCCTACGAATGTGGTTATAAATGTTCTTAGTAACAAAGCATCATTGTCATGAATGCCAAAGCACTAGCTCAAGAATCTAGTCACATGCTCTTGGGCATCCTCCTCCCCTCTAAAGAGTGCCAACTAGGGCAATTTAAAGTGTTCAGGGTATGGAGGTGCCGGTAGTGACGGATGCACAGGATGACTACAGAGTTGGCGTAAAGTAGGCTTTTGGGGCCCAAAAGTCTTGATTTCCATAGACTATAAGCACTTTAGTAGTGCTTTATATGCATCAAAGGAGTTGATTTATTCCTCCTTGGATTGCTCTCGTTGTGGGTTACGGGGAACTTGAGGCCTGTGGAAGGGTGGCTGGATAGCAACCCTTTTGCCTTGGTAGGGCATTTCAGCCCACTCTTCTTCTTCTTCATACTCCTCATAAGCTTCCTAAGGAGTGCCTGGCCGAGACCTATAAACATGGGTGGGTGCCCGCGGAGGGTACCCATCATGGTTTCTAGGAGTGGCCTCCCTCTCAGGTCTAGGAGGTCTTGGAGGTAGTACTTGATGAGGTCACGAAGACTTGTCTCGCACCAAGGGGTTATGCCTCTCATACACTTCTACTTTATGCACGCGAGGGGTTGGGACCTTCTTAGGCACATTGTTATGAAGCAATTTGTCTATCTGATGTTGAATGCGCTCTTTGCTAAGATGGTACAGATGCTTTAACTGTTGTTGATCTTCTCTGAGCTGCATGATCTACGCTTGGTGGGCGACATGTCTAGAAAATGCCAAGTCAATTTGTTCCACTATCTCTTGTTTAGGAAGCCTAGATGCCTCTCCTACATGTATATCTTGGTCGTGGTGATCCGAGATCCTTGTGGGTTTCTTTCTTATGTCGAGGTTAGCGGCATTCACCTGAGGGTCTAGCCTTAATGTGTGATCCTGATACATAGCAGGCACAAAGGTACATCGCTCCCACCCTGTGTACTATTCTTGAGGAACATGGTACTCTTCCTCGTACTCCCTTTCATATGCATGCAAGGTGTAGGCAGAATTGTCTTGCCCTGTCTGGAAAGCCTGATACTCCGAATTTGGTCTAGTGTTTCTAATAGTAATACAAGGTAGATGAGGGATGATGAAATCATGTTGCCCCTCCTTCTGGACCTTCTGTTGTTCTAGCACTTCATCACTAGGCCACTCATATCAAGCGTCTAAGGAGGCCTCCTATCTATGTTGAGTGGTACGTGTAGATTCTCCTCTTGAAAGGCTCTATGCTGAGTGGGGGTGCCCCTCAAAGAGGTGCCTCTATAATCCTATTATGTTATGGCATGATGTGGACTATCTTGGGTGCCATGTTGCCAAGGCAGGATGACTAAGTCCTCAGGACTATATCGAAGGTGACTTGCCCCCCTTTGTGCACTCTCTACAGCGCTTGCCCGTGATTGGGCTCGGCTACTAGTGTACACCATGGTGATGTTTACCTAAAGATGTGTACATTTTTATCTTCTTTTAGGATTTTTTATGCTACACTTAAACAGAAAGGAAACACATAATCAATGCAATGGTAATCTCGTTTAAAGATTAAAAGTGTGCCCTAGAATCTGATTTAGTGTGTTTTGATGTTTGTTTGAAAGCTTTTGGAAAGAACGTTTAAATGCAGTATGATGGCTCTTATGACTCCCAAAAATGGTCGCCCCTTCGATATACCATTGACAGGTTGATATACCAACCTCTCTATATACCCGCCCTTACGTGAGGGAAACTATTGGTACGTGAGAGCAGATGGTACATGGAACATAGGCGGTACGGAAGGGGAATCGCTCTGTTTATGACACCTACCATAGAAGACTTATCCTCATGCGCTAGAAATCACCCCAGCTACACTTGGTCAGCTTTTGTCATGATTTATGTCTAGCAATAGTCATGATCGAGGTTATGTATGCAGTATCTCAAGCCAAGGTGGTGATGAAATCCACCATTGGTCTTGCTCAAGGGTTGGGGTTTTATGACCAACTCCTTGTTGTTTCAAATTACCACGTGGTGTGTGGGGTTCTTTTTAAGTTGCATAAATAGAGAAAAAAAGCATTCAAAATCTCCTATGCAAGCAAATAACTATAAAACATAAAGCAAATTTTGACAGAAGATGTTTAAGACCTCTACCTCTTCTCTGCCCAAATCGGATGTCTCTGAATTTCTGCTCTGAAATAGTCTAGCATTTGAAAAATGGGTACCAGTAAGCAAAAACAAGCAACTTTGATCAGAAATTTAATCTTAAAATCAAGGGATAGATGTCCCACCATGTTTGCCACTAAAATCATGAGGATATAGAAACAAAAATGAAAATGCTAAGCACGATGCGTGCAAAACCAAACTTTAACACTAAAAGCCTATGTATTGAAAAATGCATGAAAGGAAAGAACATCAATGAATCAACACAAGATAAAAGCGATCTATAATAGGGTCATATTTATTGATATGCTTTCAAATACATGTTATAATACGTCTTCCTTCCTTTTTAGGGGATAGGAGCATTAAATATGTTTCTTATCACATCCATGGATAGCAATCCTTCTTCCGCGTGCCCACATGTAAGATGGGTGGACCAAAACATCACCACCTCTTGTGTATATGATTGTTGACTCCTTCTTGCTCCTCTAATTTTGGAAACCTGCAAGGAAATAGAAAATATCAGTAGCACCTACAGATAGAATGAAACATGTATTTCCCAAGGCCTACTATTAGTGTATGTATGAAAATATTAAACTGATAACCAAATAATATAAGAACGATCTAGAAATTTTACATAAGCATGAATATATTATCAAGAAGCCACTACAAAAGGAACAGTTAGGAAATTCCTCACAAATTTGTGTTCGCTCTGTGGCGGGACGAATAAACCTACAACAAATTATTAGAAAGCACCCTCTTCAATGTCCTACCTAGAAAGACCCAAATGACCTAAAAAATTTGGGTTAGCTAATTGGGGTTATTTTGGTATGACCCAAATTGTCAGATTTCTCCAATTTGGCATCTAGCACCCATATTTTAATGATGGCATCTGTAACTTAGTAAAGGCAAAAAATGATAAAAACCTGGTCAAAAATGCTCAGAATGAAGTGAAATTTAAAATACAGCCTACTTAAATAACATAGAATAATATGCAAAATAAAAATCATAGAAATCTATCACATATTTCTAATCGCTCTGGGGTGGGGCGATTAGGGCTGTGACAGCTTGGGGGGCGCTTGATGACAGAAAACCCATTGTTTGGGACTTTATTTTGGCACCAATCCACTTGGGATGGGTCCAAAAATTCTTATGGGGTGTTTTCGATAAATTTTGTAGAATATTGTGGCCAAAAATTGGGTTTTGGGTCCGGATTCGTACTTCCAATAATCACTCGATAACCTCCCTTTCGAATGAGAGATTAAGGATGTGAAAGGCACAAATCACAAGTAGGTATGTAAATTTGCAGCACTTCGTTGCTCAAATGCTCCTTCTCTGTATCTCTTTTGGGTGATAAAACTCACCAATTTATAGACCTAGGGTCTCTCTGTTTGAATTACGCATGCGAGGGCGTCACTTGAGTTGTTTGTCCTATTTTGAGAGAAAAGATAATTCCCTGATTTAGAGTCTCCTTGCATGAGGTCTTTAAAATAAATACATGCATGACTGGAGTCTCTCTTCTTGATTTGAAGTCGTTCCTCACAATTGCATGGCCTAAAGCTTCAGTTAACTAGCGGACTTGTCGAGGTTTGACTTTTTGTCGATCAAACTTGCTATTCGCCTCACCCTGGGGTGAATGTTGATATTCGTCCCTGGATGGGATGAATGCTAGCTTGTATTCGTCGCTGGGTGGGATGAGCAGAAAGCAAAGTGCCAAAAAGATGCCAAATTGACCTCTAACCTCAAAAACTACTTTTGGAAGTGGTTAGGACCACTGTTTAATCTTTGGGGGCTGCCCTAGGGGCTGTGTGTGTCAATGCGATCAGCGCTTGTTGTCACATAATTGGATTGGTGTTGTTTTGGTGTCTACAAATGGCACGAATGCTACGAGTTGGGTCTTCAAAAAATACTACATGAAGCATGGAGGAAGAAGCCATCGAAAGACTTATAAGAGGACCAAGGTAATAAATAATATGGGAAGATCCTCGACATGAAAGAAGGATGAAATTTTTGAATGAAATTCCTCCAAACGAGACTAGTAGAGAGGAAGGAAACTTTGCAAAAGTTATGTAATTATTACAAACACATATGGAACAATAAAGGTAAGAGATGGACCAGAAAAAAACTCACATGGTCCAATAGCAAGAGTTGATTGCCCAACAATAGGTCATAGAAGACTTAGGTAGGGAAAGAGAAACTAGAATGGGTAGGACAAAGGAATTACATAGTGAACCTATAGGATCTAGTGTTGGTAGGACCAAGGTGAGAAAATAGTTGGATAGGAACCTAAATAAGGTTGTAATATACAAATTTAATGAGAAAAGTGATAGCGATGCAATAGAAAATTGGCTAAATGAATTGAAGTCATAATTATCCCTAGTTGTTTTGTTATTTAAATCTAAAATTATGGTAGTAGTTATGAACATGACTAAAGTATTCCTAGATTGGTGGAAGTCATATAAGAAAGGGCATAATAATATTGAATTTGCAGATCTTAGGTGAGAGGAATTCATTAAGGAATTCAAGAATATATTCCTAACCAAACAATATTATATGGATAATTTTGAGGAGTTTTCCAATTGACAACAAGAAAGTATGCATGTATGATAATATCACAAAAAGTATATTCAACTAATATATAGATAGTGGATCAACTAATATATTTATTTCCACTATATTAGTGGGGGATATACCTAAAATACCTAGGTATTTAGCCAACCAATGTTTGTATGATCCTCACATAATTTTTCCACAAGGAAAAACTAATTGGCATATGTATGTGGTACCTTTGTATGCTATTGACATCATTATTGGTGCTGCTTGATTAAAATCCCATAAGGTACTTCTAAATATTGAAAAACTATGGGTGGAGTTTATGAATGAGTCCAGTCAAAGGATTAGAATTCATTGTGATTGTGGTGGAACTAAGCGACATTTATTGTCTACAATGTAGATAAAGAAAGTTATTAGAAAGAGAGGAATGATTTTTATAGTTAAAATGAATATGAAAGAAGAGACTAAAGTGGAATCTGACCTCTTCCAAAAGCATCATATTTTGAAAGAATTCAAGGATGTATTTTTGGATGACCTTCCAAGGTTACCTCCTTAGAGGGAATTTTTTCTATTGAATTTTTACCTGGAGTTACACGCATTGCAAGGGAACCATATAGAATGAATCATATTAAGCTACAAGAGCTCAAAATGTAACTTTAGAATTTATCGAAAAAGGGGCTAATCAAGTCAAGTGTGTCACCATGGGGAGGTACTATTTTGTTTGTATAAAATAAATATGGTACCTTGAGAATGTGCATAGATTATTGGATGTTTAATAAGGTTACTATTAAAAATAGGTATTCATTACCTAGAATTTATGATCTATTTGATCAATTGAAAGGAGCAACCATCTTCTCAAAGATTGACCTAAAATTTGGTTATCATCAATTGAGGATTCAAGAAGAAGACACTTCAAAAACAAAATTTAGGATAAGGTATGGATATTTTTAATTTATCATCCTACTCTTTGGGCTATCTAATGCCCGAGCTTCATTGATGAATGTCATGAATAGCATTTTTAGAGAGCAGTTGGACCGATTTGTTCTTGTATATTTGTATGACATACTGATCTATTCCAAGAATAAGAAGCAACATGATCGACACATGCAAACTATACTTGATATTCTTAGGAAAATTAGTTATATGGAAAATTATCAAAGTATGAATTTTACACTCCACAAGTATAGTATTTGGGATATATTGTCTCAACTAAGGGGATTGCAATCGATCCCAAGAAAATAGAAGTAATTGTTAATTGGATAGCACCTAGTAATGTGAATGAGGTGTAAAGTTTTATGGGGATTGTAGGTTATTATAGACATTTTTTTACTAGAGGGTTCTCAAGAATTGTCCAACCTAATACAAATATTCAAAGAAAAGGCAAAGCCTTCAAATGGACAAAGTAGTGTGAAAAGGATTTTAAAATTTTGAAATAAAGGTTAACAACCACATTGATTTTGCAATTACCTGATCCTAATAAGTAGTTTATAGTGCATAATGATGCATCAATTGAAGGATTAGGAGGAATTTTGATCCAATATGATGTGTTTTTTGCCTATGAATCCAAGAATCTTAAGAGGCATGAGGTGAATTATGCCACTCTTGACTTGGAGTTGATAGTTGTTGTACATGCCCTTAAAATTTGGAGGTACTATTTGTTGGTAAAACCATTTGAACTAAATATAAACCACCAGAGTTTAAGATACATATTTACTCAACCTTTATTGAATTTCAAGCAATGATGTTGGATGGAGTTTCTAGCTGAGTATGATTTTTTCATCGAATACATTAAGAGAAAGGAGGATAAGGTCATAGAAACTCTAAGTAGAAGAAGGCACATTATTGCAATGAAAAAATGTCATTGTAATATGTTAGATCAAATTAAAAAATAACAAAAAAAATATAAATTTTACCAATATTGCAATGCTCAAATGGGGCAAGAACTTGGAAAGGATACAAACTTTGTATATAAATATGACTTATTTTATTATAAGAACAGGTTAGTATTTCCAAAAACTGGTGGAATGAGAGAAACAATTCTTAAGAGGTACATAATACTCCTTATTTTGTGCACCTAGGAGGGGCAAAGATTCGCGAGAGACTCAAAAGGACTTACTATTGGTCAAGTATGAAAAGGATATCATTGATTATGTGTCTAAGTTTTTATAGTGCTAGAGAGTGAAAGTGGAATATATGCATCTAGCGGGTAGGTTGTACCCACATGACATAGCTATGCAAAAATGGCAAGTGGTATCAATCGAATTTATAGTGGGTTTACCTAAAATAAGGTTTAGGCATGATGTAATCTTGGTAGTTATGGATATGTTAACCAAGGTAGCACATTTTATACTAGGCAATATGTAGGATGATGTACCAACAATAGCGATTATGTTTTCTAGAGAAGTGGTAAGACTATATGGTTTTCTAGAAGTCATTATCTTTGATAGAGATTCTTGCTTTACCTTTGAATTTTGGTAGGCTTTGCATGAAGCATTGGAAACTAAACTAAATATTAGTACTACCTATCACCTTGAGATAGATTGGTAGACTGAGATGGTGAATAGGGTATTGGAAGATATACTAAGAATGTATTGCATGGATCAACATACAAAGTGGGAAGACTATTTATACCTATTGGAGTTCACATACAATAAAAATTATCATGCATCACTAGGTATGGCACCTTTTAATTCCCTATACAAAAAAAATGTAGAACTCCTTTATCTTGGGACAATCTAGAAGATCAGGTGGTGATCGAACCATAAACTATGAAAGAAATGGAAGATCAATTGAAAAGAATTTAGTGCAAGTTGAAGGAGGCTACATACCACCATAAGAGCTATGTAGACCTCAAAATAAAACCAAGGGAATATTCTATGGGAGACAAAGTGTTCTTAAGGGTGAAGTCAACTAAAAGTTCCATAAAATATTCTAAACCAGACTCAAGATATATGGATCCATTTGAGATTGTGGGCAAGATAAGACCTATTACATATAAACTTGCCCTGACCCCAAGCTTATCCAAAATCCATAATGTCTTCCATGTGTTCCTCTTTAGGAAATACATACCTGCCCTTACTCATGTTTTGGATGAATCTAAATTGTAGATGATCAATCCACTACATATTGAATTATAGCTTGTTTGTCTACTTGGTTTTAGGACCAAAAATATAATTAAAATGAGCATAAAGCAATATCGGGTCCAATGGTACCACTACTCAGATATAAATTCCACATGGGAGAATGTTACAGATATGCAATAGTAGTTTCCTCATCTGTTTGAGTAAACATAGACATTATAAAATATTTTATATAATTTAATGATATATCTATATATATCTGTGTGTGTGTGTGTGTGTGTGTGTGTGTGTGTGTGTGTGTGTGTGTGCATATGGATATGAGACTGGACATTGAGTAGGGTAGCTTGTGTATGTTTTGATTTACTAAGTAGAGTAGCTTTGTTTATGAAGTAATATATGTTTTGATTTACTCATGAACATATGGATGAATGCAATGTGATGGATTGAATGATTTAATTGCTTGTTCAAATTGAAATAATATTTTATTCAATAACGTTTGAAAAGTATTGGATAACATGAAAATAATAAATTGGTATGATTATTTTTGGCAATTGTAAAAAAAAAAAAAAACTATATGTAAAAGTATTTCTTGTTTAACCATGTATAAAACATAGTATTTGTTTCTAGTGGGGGCAGATATAACAACCCTCCTCACACAATTATTGGTTAAAAATTAAAATTGATGATAAACCTACTTTTTTTTAATTGTGGTACTACTGATAGACATTGTGAATTCAGGACCAGATTTAAGTCATCGATAACTTGAAGTAATTCAATGGAAAAGGTAAGAAGGGAAGTGATGGTTCATCTCATGAGTACATGTACACTCACACACTTGCATATCATGTAGATATCATGATTGAATAGATAGTGTGTGTGCTTTGTTTCAAAGGTTTGTTTGTTGTTAAATTGACATAAAATAAGGTATGTATATGACTTATATGACGATGATGATGGGAGCTACTTTTTGCTTGATTTTGCATATGTTCAATAGTTAAAACTAAAATAAAAATAAACATAAAAATATGTATGTAAATAAAAATAAGTATGCATGGTAAAAAGAAATATGAATGTCAAATTATTATTGTTCATATAAATTATAGAAATAATATGTAAATATATCATTCAAATGTATTTTGCACGTATGTTATAGGTAATATTAAGTTTGAGGTAAGTGAATAAATCAAAAAATGATTTCCTTCCTTATTATATGGTCGAATATTTACGTAGAGAATGTTAACTACATAGGAACTAGGCATACGGTGTCATGATGAAATTAGAAACTTCTTCCATATATTTTGAGCGAAAATAAAGGAAATGCATGGAAATTTTGTTCTGTCATGAGGGTTGTTCATTTTTGCACCATCTTCGATGGATAACGAGATTAAGTGTTTTGGTTTATTTAAAAAAAATGGATACATAGAAGAGTAGTTGCACGGTTGGGTTTCACTAGAAATTTTGGAGAGTATTTTGGAGCACATAACACAATGATAGTTTCTAGGTTAGAATACCCATAACAATGTTTGATATTGTTTTGAAAAGAAATGACTTTGTTTGTGCTGGAAAGGTTGCATTGACTTATTGTATGTAAGTAAATTGGAAATACAATACTGTGTGCACTTGCATGTTGATATTATCATCTATGGATATTTTGTTTCTATATTCTATTAAAGAACATATGCTTTATGATGGCTATTAATGCTAATGTTGTTTGAAAAACGTGGATGACTTATTTAAAAATATATGCATATGATTTACAGATTATTGTGTGAATCTTTGGAGTGTGTTATGCATGTTAATGTAGTTGCAATTTGTTTTACATTCACAAAATAGAGATTTGATTCTGATCCCTTTTTCTTTAAAACCCAAATTCATCAATCTAGAGGATGACATTTCAGGTCAAAAATGTATGAGAAAGCTATTGAGCATGATAGAAATCACACAAGGACCTATATTAGCCATAATATGAATCCAATTATTCCATATTGATAGTTTAATTTCTTCAATTGTACCAGTATAGATGTTGCAATATAATAGTGGTTAAATATGGTCATGAAAGACTAGAAACAATGGTGTTGTAAAGCGTTATGATGGTAAGAAATTTTTTGAGTAGGAACCATATTTTTGAGTTTATTAACAGACACTATAATTCTAGAGAGCCAAAGCTTATATGGTATACACGTAAAAATTACCTTGTTAATAAATTAAATGATTCTGAAAAATCTGTCTCTAAATGAAAACTTTACTTTACCTATACAATGGTACAAATTGTTGTAAATAGAATATTTACGATGAATATATGGCATCATTTGTTTTAAAAGAAAATCGTGAATATGGATGTGATTACTTTTTTAATAATATTATTTCCTTTAGGTAAAGTTTAAATTTTGTACCTAGTTTATTTGTTAATGAAGAAGCAAAACCATAGAAGGTTCGTTGTAAATGATGTCTTGGAACTCATGCTAATAAACACTTTCTTTTCAACCTTCCAACTATAAGCTAATGCTTGGAGAATGTTTTCAAACTGTTATCATATAATATGAAGATTGGGTAAAACTATTTTGTTACGTTCTTTGTGTATGCTTTATCTTATGTCATACAAATTCATTTTAAATGTCTAATTTGATTTGTAAATTATAAGTTCGTTCTGAAAGTGCAGTAAGAACTATGGTATGGTCTTCTACGTGAGACATAATCCACAAAGATAAAACAAAACTAGTTCATTTTAGGAACTGATGAAATGAAGTACCCAGTATTATTTTTGCCATTATAATTTATTTAAAAAGAAAGTTAACCCATTTGCTCTCCTCTCAGATTGATAGTCTAAATTGCATGTTTATTATTGTAAAGTTTTGGATGTATTATGTAATTCTTAAGTAGAATAATACATTGTATAATAATCAATGTAGAGGAACTTGGAGCCACAACTTTCAATAGAATATGGTGGTTCATCTTGTAGTGTACATTTACCAAATCAAAAATTAAACCGTATTAATCCAAAATTAAAGTCTATGAGTCATGAACGTTGGCTTTTTACAATTGTTTTGATTATTGAAAGAAGTTGTGATGCATGTTTGACTTTTAATTTATTGGGTATTTCTTTTATTAGATAAAAAATTGAAGAAGAATTAGGAATATGTTATTTTATATTTTAAAAACTTGTGAACCATGTTATAAAGTATCATTTATTGCTTAGTATTGTAGAATCCTTTTGAGTTATGAAAAGAAAAGATCTTTTCACACAAAGAGTTTAGTCTAGTGTGATTAAAGGTGCTTTTATGTTGAAAAATTATAGATTATGGAAGATTGAGTTTATTATAAAAACAATCTATTTACCCAACTTGGAAAACTAATTTTTAGTTTAAGAAATAGATGCTCTAGGTGATTTTGTAAAAGATAAAGTGACCTCTAACCATGTTGAGAATTCTTAAAATAATCTAGTGATATGTTTTAAAAATTTTAGTTTATTCTTACTGTAGTCTTCTAGATGTCATACTTCCTAGTGAAAAGCTTAAAACTAGATTTTAGATGATTTTAAATTTTTTGGGACAAAGTAGTTAGAAGGTCTTAGAAACTAAACACTTTAATATAGTCAACAAAATAATTGAACTATTCTTAATTCAGGGTTCAAGATCGAAGGATGGTCATAATTCACCCAATGTCATTGAGGTGTGGGTATGCACATAACGAGTCATGAGAGCAACCATAGCCTGACAAAATTGGTTAGAACTTGTGACTTGGTCAGATTTTGTAACTAGGGGTGGTATGAGACACCACCTCTAGGTTGCTACCCAAATAGTACTATGATAAGTCCCATGTTTTCTTGGCTTAGCTAGTTCAATGACGATGTTTGGTATGGGATAAATGAGTGTGAGTCATAATGGGCATGAATGATCAAGTCCAAGATCAAAGTATTGATATGGCTTGAATTATCTAGTAAGATTCACCACCCTCCATGTATGTTATTAAACATATCCAGTCCAATCAAACAAGGTCATTAAAGTGGCCTTGGCTCAACCTATTGCACTTTTGGTGTGTATGGTCTCAAATAGAGACCAATTGTACTCAATATAGGTGACGCATGATAAGGTGCATTACATAAGTCAAGTTAGATGAAAAAAAGAAAAAGTCTCACTTTTATCAAAAAAATCTTTATAACTACTTGTACTAAAATTATTTATTTATGTGACAATATGTATAAAATTGCAAATAGGTATAATAAATTATAAAATATGTTTTATTTATAAATTGATAAGATAATTTTATAATAAATCTTATTATATAATATTTATGTTTATTTTATTTTCATATATTTATACTTTTATCAAGCAAAATAAAAATTATAAAATCACAATCCATTTTATTTTTATAGAGTTGAATTCAATATGACTTATAAAAAACTTATTTAATTTTTCTTTTTTTAATCTTATAAATATAGTAATTGTAATTTATAGCTTGTCATTGATAAAACAAATAATCTCATATTTTCAATGCACTTTTCAATCTAATATGACGATAAATTTCTTATCAGGTTGTGTTGTGCAACATAAAAATTAAAGAGATTATAGTTTTTTCACTTACATTTAGATAATGGTCTGCGAAAAAAAAAAGATCATTTTAGTTTTGTCCATGGCATAACAAAAGACAATTTTTTTTTTAAATTCTATATATTTGGCCAATTTAATATTAGGTACTAACTTGCCTACAATTTTCATTAAATTAAATTAAACTATATATATATAATAAAAAATCTTGTAAAGATCATAATTAACTTAGTTTTACCATTACCTTGATACCACTTGAAACCAATACTCTTGTTACTTGTATCCAATACCTCTCCCACATCGTATGAAGTAACCTTAAGTGGAACATGGAAATACCTAAGATGGAAAACAAACACATTATCCATAATAGTAAGTACAAAATTTTGTTTTCTTCTATTAATACACTTAAAGTATAGTTCATACATGTAACCCCTACGTTGTCTCTACCCTGCCTTCCCTATCTTTATGCAAAAAAAAACAAAAATTATACATATAATCCACTCTGGTACATCACATATTTCTCCTCTACTTTTATTTGTAAAAGTATATTTTATACATGTAATCTCTCACATGTATTTATGCATAAAAGTATATTTTATACATGTAATTCCCTCCCTCACATACTATATTTAATACATGTAATCTCCTCTTCTACCTTTATACATAAAAATATATTTTATACATGTAATTCCTTCTCACATGTTTTATCTCTCCTTCTTCTATCCATATGTGCCCTTCCCTTGCCTTTATCCATATAAATATCTTTTATACATGTAACTCCCTCCCTGCCTTTATCCATATAAATATATTTTATACATGTAATCCCCTCCCTGCCTTTATAAATATCTTTTATACATGTAATTACCTCCCTACCTCTATTCGTGCATACCCTGTCTCTACCCTGCCTTTATCCATATAAATAATTCCCTCCTTGTCTTTATCCATATAAATATTTTTTATACATGTAATCCCCTCCCTAACTTTATTCATATAAATATATTTTATACATGTAATCCCCTCCCTAACTTTATCCGTATAAATATCTTTTATACATGTAATCCCCTCCCTGCATCTATCTGTACATACCCTGTCTCTACCTTGCCTTTATCCATATAAATATATTTTATGCATGTAATACCTCCTTGCCTCTCTTCGTGCATACCCTGTCTCTACCCTACCTCCCCTATCTCTTCCATATATTTTATACATGTAATCCCTCCCATGCCTATATGTCAAAAAATTGATCTTTAATATTCACATGAAGATCAGTTGGTTCACGAATCACAAGTCATATGACATAAGATTGAACAACTTTAATTTTGCACAATCAAAGTAAATTATTCACAAATCATAAGTCATATGACATACAACTTTAATTTTGCACAGTCAAAGTAAAATGGGTGACTTAAGCTTCACCTTGAGACACCATGCAAACACATGCACAATCTCAAATTTGAGACGTCTCCCTAGAAATCAATGAAGTCATTATTCCAATAAATGCTCATTGCACATATCATTGATCTGGTTTTAAAGTCTCTGTTAGAAAATTAAACCAGATTTGATGCCCTGATAGATCGAATAATCATAAATCCAATCATTGTATTCTACAAGTGTGTGCAGTTATTGTTGATAGTTGTAGTTTGGTGAGTGGGAAAAAACCCTAATGCGGTGCATGTCAGAGTATAAGCATGTCAAAGGATAAAATTTATCCTCCCTTTCACCTGGCTATAAAAGGTGGAGTGGTCATTCAGAAAAGATATCGAGGAATCGAGGAAAATCACAGAGTGAGGGATAGTAGAGTAGAGCAAAGGAGTCAGAGCAGCAATCTCCCAAAAACTCGTCCTGTGTTAATATTGCAACTGTGTTACAGATGTCTGTGTAAATTTCAATCTTGATTTGTAATACTGCATTGGTAGTCAGTTTATAATAAGTGAATAAGATCTATGTTTTGTGCAAGTTTGTCTTAATATTTTTCTACTATTTACTCTTTGGACAGTTTCGGTGCACCTCTCTTCATGCATCCAAGTGAGGCACAGTTTTCCTGTGTGCCACAAGTGAGGTGCACTTTCCCCATGCACCCTAAGTGAGGCACACCTTCCCTATGAGTCCTAAGTGTGGTGCATCCTCCCTTTGCGCCAGATATTTGGCACAACTACTAAGTGCGCCAGACCCCTTTGGCACATACCATAGTGTGCCAGACCCTTGGCGCAATAATTTTTTGCACCAAAGATATTTTAAATTGGTATCAGTGCTAGAGCTTACCCATGAATGATAAGAAGCAATGGATTATAGCGGTAAGTCATTGCAGTTGCAGATCCTATAGTTCAATGATAAAAATTATGATTACTGGAGCATCTAGATGAGGATCTTGTTTGGGTCACAAGAGCTATGGGCCTTAGTTTAGATGGGCTATGTAGAGCTAGGAAACACAGTAACGTTGAGTGCACTCTCCTAGGAATATTCATATTTGTTGAAAGAGAACCAAAAGAAGGACCAAAAGGCATTATTTTACATAATGTAGGCAGTTGAGGAGACAATATTTTCGTGAATCGTAGTAGTAACCAAAATTAAAGAGGCCTAGGAAATCTTAGCCAAATCCTACCAGGGCATCGACAAGGTGAATTTTGTGTGGCTGCAAATGTTGAGGAGGGATTTTGAGAACTTGTAGATGAGCGATTCAGAGTCCATAAGAAACTTCCTCACCCAGAAAATGGATGTCATCAACCAGATGTGATTGAATGGGGAGAACATGGTGAATCAAAGGATTGTGGAGAAGATGTTGAGGAACCTAACAGCAAGGTTCCACTCAGTGGTAATAGAAATCTAAGAATCAAGGGATTTGACAACCCTCTTTGTGGGTGAGCTCATGGGTTCTCTACAAACACGAGCAGAGGCTACGCCACCCAACTCAGTCCTTACTAGAAAAAGCGTTTAAAACACAGGTCTCATTTCGAGACATTAGTAGAGAAAAATCCCACCATGGAGTCCCAGGTTCTCGAGGAAGAGGCAGAGGTAAGCATGGGAAAGACATCAAGAAAGGAGGAAGGTCAAAATCCAATGATAGAGATACCGGTTGCAACTTCCATCAGTAAGGAGGAAGAGACAACAATAAAAACCAACAAGGAGGATCTTATCAGAGAAAGGATAAATCAAAGATCCAATGTTATTACTACAAGAAGTTTGGTCACTATTTTTTTAGTGCAGAAAGAATATGGTCAAAGATAACCAACAACAAGCGCACTACATAGATGAGCCTGATAATGGAGAGTGTAGAGATTATGGTGGAAATGTGTTGTTAACTTGCAGTATTAAGGAGGAGAGCCAAAAGAATATCTAGTATCTCAATAGTGGTTGCAGCAACCACATGATGGGGAACAAAAGATGTTCTCACAATTGGATGAAATAGTCTAGTTTGAGGTGAAAATGAGGAACAATAGCAAAGTTCCTATGATGGGGAAAGGAAAAATTTGCATTCATACCAGGCAAGGTAAAAGAAAGTAGATCATCGATGTCTATTATATGCCTGGTTTGAAGCACAATTTGTTGAGCGTTGGACAACTTGTGTAGAAGGGGTACACTATTCAATTCAATGATGGACTTTGCACCATCAAAGACAAGGAGCATGGACAGATTACAACTGTGTCCATGAATAAAAACAATATGTTTCCATTGTAGATTCAGAATGAATCTCTGATGTCTTTTAGTGAAGTTGAGAAGGATGCTACCTAGTTGTGGCATCTCAGATTTGGTCACCTGAGCTTTAGTGGCCTAAAATTGCTGCACAAGAAGCATATGGTGAAGGGTTTACCCCTTATTGAGCAACCAAATCAAGTTTTTGAGGGTTGCTTAGCCGAAAAGTAGCTCAGTGATGCATTACCTATAGGACAATATTGGAGATCTTCATAGCCATTGGAGCTGGTGCATTCCAATATTTGCGATCCAATGTAGACCAGCACATTTACGGTAACAAATATTTTTTGACTTTCATTGACGACTTCAGTTGGAGGACATGGCTATATCCCATCAAAAAAATATCAGAGGTGTTCAAAAATTCAAGGGCTTCAAGGCTCTGGTTGAAAAATAGAGCGGCTACTAAGTGAAGACTCTCAGGATATATGGAGAAGGTGAGTATATTTCAAATGATTTCCAAAAATTTTGTAAGTAAACTAGAATTCGTAGGCATTTTACTACCAGATACACACTGCAGCAAAATGGTGTAGTTGAGAGGAAGAACATAACCATTATGGAGATGACACGTAGTATGCTGAAGGCAAAGAACTTACCTCATGAGTTCTGGGTAGAAGCTGTAAGTTGTGTAGTCTATCTGCTAAATCAGTGTCCCACAAAGAGTATGAAGGACAAAATTCCTCAGGAGGCATGGAGCAACCAGAAGCCAAGCATTGCTCATTTCAGAGTTTTCGGGTGCATAGCATATGCACATGTCCCAGATGAGAAGAGGAAGAAGCTGGATGACAAAGCTGAGAAATACATCTTCACTTGGTATAGTGAAGAGTCAAAGGCATATAGGTTGTATAATCCTATGACAAAGAAGATGATTATTAGCCGAGATGTGAAGTTCCTAGAGGATGAATCATGGAACTGGAAATCAAAGATTGGTCAACAAGAATCGATAGTCATTGAGTATGAGGACATAGAAGAAGAATGAGTGCATCAACCTGTAGCTTCAAGCAGCAACTCTGGAGCTAGTAGCACCACTACATCATCATCACAAACGCCTCAAATTGCAAGTAGAATATCCAACTTTAGGACACCCCCGAATGCAAGGAGCTTGCAAGACATCTATGAGGTAACCCGACTTCAAGAAGAAAATTTTGATTTTGCTTTATTTTTTGATTGTGATCCAATTTCATTTGAAGAAGCAATTCAAAATTAGAAATGGGTGAATACGATGGATGAGGAAATTGAGGCCATAGATAAAAATAAGACATGGCAGTTGACTTATCTCTCAGCAGGGAAGAAGACCATTGGGGTCAAGTGGGTATACAAAAGTAAGTTTAATGCCCAAGGTGAAGTTTTTCGTCACAAGGCCGGATTGGTGGTAAAAGGCTATAAATAGAAGTCAAGAATTTAATATCATGAGGTGTACGCACCTGTAGCCTAACTTGACATAGTTAGAATGATCATGGCATTGGAAGCCTAGAAAGGTTAGAATGTGTACCAAATGGATGTCAAGTCTACATTCCCAAATGGAGTGTTGGAAGAAGAGGTCTACATAGACCAGCCACTAGGCTATGACTTGGAATGACAAGAAGGTACAGTCCTAAAGCTGAATAAGACCCTGTATGAGTTGAAGCAAGCACCTAGGGCTTGGTATAGTCAGATTGATGCTGAATTTTAGCATAATGGGTTCATGAAATGCCTATATGAGCACACCCTATACCTGAAGCAAAACCTAGAAGGTGAGATGATAATCGTTTGCTTGTATGTAGACGATCTGATTTACACTAGAAATAGTAACATGTTCTTTGACCAGTTCATAACAACCATGAAGAAGGAGTTCAAGATGACAGACTTAGGGCTAATGAATACTTTCTAGGTATTGAAGTTGTCCAATCTACAGATGGAATCTTCATTTTTTAGGGTAAGTATGCGAAGGATGTCTTGAAGCGGTTTAAGATGGAGGATAAAAAACCTACCATCACACCTATTGCCACAGGTCTGAAGTTGAGCAAGATGGATTCTACAAGAAATGTTGATCCAACCTTGTTTAAGAGGTTAGTTGGCAGTCTCATGTACTTGACTACAACTAGACCTGATCTGATGTTTGGAGTGATCATGATCAGTAGATTTATGGAGACTTCAAAGGATACAAACTAGCAAGCAGGCAAAATGATTTTACACCATGTCAATGGGACGTGAAACCATAGAATTTTCTATGTTAGAAAAGACCAGCTATAACTAGTTGGCTACACAGATAACGATTGGGTTAGCAGCATTGATGATCGAAAGAGCTCTTCCAACTATGCTTTCCATCTTGGATTAGGAGCAGTTTCATGGTCGTCCAAGAAGTAACCGATAGTTGCATTGTCCACTATAGAGGCAGAGTATGTTGTTGCCACATCAGCCACATGCCAGGTAGTATGGCTGCGAAGAACATTAGGTGAGCTTAATCATCCACTGAAAGGGGCGACAACCATTTTTTGTGACAACAATTTTTCCATAGCATTGTCAAAGGATCCAGTGTTCCATGGCAGGATGAAACATATCGATATCCGCTACCACTTCATTAGAGAGCTGGTGAAAGCTAATGAAATTATATTACTATTTTGTAGGTCAAAAGAAGAGGTAGTTGATACTTTTACAAAACCTTTGAAGGAGGAAGACTTCAACAGGCTCCACGAAATGTTGGGCATCAAAGTATTTGTGAAATATGGTTTAAAGAAGGGTGTCAAAAAATTAAACTAGATTTGATGCCCTGACAGATCGGATAACTGTAAATCCGATTACCGTATTCTACAAGTGTGCACAGTTATTGTCGATAGCTGCAGTTCGGCGAGTGGGCAAAAACCCTAATGCGGTGCATGTCACAGGATAAGCATGTCAAAGGATAAGCCTTATCCTCCCTTCCACCCGGCTATAAAAGGCGAAGTGGTCCTTCAGAAAAGATATTGAGGAATCGATGAAAATCGCAGAGCAAGGGATAGTAGAGTAGAGCAAAGGAGTCAGAGCAGCAGTCTCTCGAAAACTCCTCTTGTGTTAATCCTGCAACTGTGTTGCAGATGTATGTGTAAAGTTCAATTTTGCTTTGTAATACTGCATTGGCAGTCAGTTCATAACGAGTGATTAAAGTCTCTATTTTGTGCAAGTTTGTCTCAATATTTTTCTACTATTTTCTCTTGGGCCAGTTTCGATGCACTTCTCTTCACGCGCTCAAATGAGGCACAGTTTTCTTGTGCGCCACAAGTGAGGCGCACTTTCCCTATGCACCCCAAGTGAGGCGTACCTTCCCCGTGCGCCACAAGTGTGGCGCATCCTCCCTTTGTGCCAGATCTTTGGTGCAACTACTATGTACGCCAGACCCCTTTGGCGCATCCCATAGTGCGCCAGACCCTTGGCGGAATAATTTTTTACGTCGGAGATCGTTCAGTCTCCGCCCTCTAAGAGTGGAACCCCAAAATTCCAAATAGAATTAGTTTTATTTTCTTTCGTGATATCTGACTCTGAAAATTCGTTCACGTCACATCTGTCCACCTATTGACTCCCTTAGGTTCGCCTGAAATTCCTACCAGTTTCACAAATCAAGACGCTGAACATATGACATATTATGCGCTCGAACTTGTTCACGACGATTACCATTTGAACGTTTTGCTTCGTGGCCTTCATAACCAGGTGCTATCCAAAGTACTAAATACATTTGTTGGAGAATACGCAAATAGAGGGTAACTGTGGCCTCAACTTCTAGGTTTCATGATGTCTATACAAATAGTATACTCCTCTGGTGATCAATATAACACATTTCAAGTTTAATTTAAAAATATATGTAATAGGAGCTATCGTTGTTACGATTGTTACATAAATAATGATAAGAGCTTATTTTAAACGAGATAACATAACAAATCAAAATTTCATAAGCATAAACATGTACAACAAGCTAAGCAACATAACAGGAAATCCACTTTGAAACATTCCTTTTTATTTTGCTAACGGAAACGATAAACAAACTAACCAAAAATACATTGCGTTTGAAGATATCCATTTCATTTTGAACAATTCTAGACTAATTGGATATCAGCAGAGACAGGCGTCGAAAATACTGACTTCTCCTCAGAAATCTCGGGAGGACAGTCTGTTATAGATACCGTCTCAATCAAAAGACCATCTTCAACATGAGAGTAGGTTGGTTGAGGCAGTTTGTGGGGAAGATTCGGCATAGGAGCTTCAAAGTTTAATATCTGAAGCACCTGTCTCATTTTCGGTCTACTCGCAGGATCCGGATGCGAACACCACAATCCTATCATCATCAACACCGTCATTTCTTTCTTGTCGAACACTCCACATAAACTGCAATCTACAGCCTCCAATAATCTGTCTTGACCATACAGATCCCACACCCACTCCACAAGTCGCATGTTATCTGTCTCCCAGGTGCAATTGACTACCCTTCTCCCGCACACTATTTCTAGCGCAACGGCACCAAAACCGAACACATCTGATTCCGCACAGGTGTTTCCCATGGTAGCGCATTCGGGAGCCATGTACCCCAACGTCCCCCCTATTGATGTCATCGGCGACCACTTGTCATGCTTCACCAGACGCGCCAGCCCAAAATCTCCCAGCTTTGCAGCGAAAAGAGAATCCAGCATAACATTGCTGGGCTTAACGTCTCTGTGCACCACACGTTCATCGCACAGTTCGTGGAGATAAAACAGCGCAGAGGCGATGTCGCAGGAAACTTTGTACCTTCGCGTCCAATCCAGCTCTCCTTTTCTCTGGCCGAAAAGAAAATTGTCGAGACTTCCATTGGCCATGTACTCGTAGACGAGCAGAAGCTGTCCCTTTTCGTGGCACCAACCCAACAGCTGGACCAGATTACGATGCCTTAGACGACCAATTGTTCTTATTTCTGAAATATATTCCTTCGGCCCTTGCTTTGATCCCTCTGATATTCGTTTTACTGCCACTATTTCGTTTGTTTTTAACAGGACCCCTTTGTATACGTCTCCGAACCCTCCGCGGCCGATTTTCTGTTTTTTGCTGAAGTTCTTGGTTGCTGCTCTCAGCTGACAGTGTGTAAATTTGCGGGGGCCATGGACGTTGCACTGCTTGTTCATCTGCTTCTCAACTTCTCTCGACGCCCGTCTCTTCCTAAAACGAATAAATATTGCAAAGCAGATGATCGTGGCTGTGACCGAGGAAACAGGAACTACTATCATAACCAACACAGAAGAATGCTTCCTCTCAGCAGAACTTGTGGTGCTGAAGCTCCATGAGATCAGCTGATGATTCTCTGTTGAGTTATACGCTGCTGCCGAGAACCCAATCACCATGTTTTCTGGCAGGTGTGCTCTCAAATCTATATCATATGATAAAAGAGGAATTGAACGATTCGAGAGGAAGACCACCAACAGTTTTTCTTGGGTATTGTACTCTATCCAAGCGTCCCAAATTTTCCCGTCGTTGAGAGGTTGGTTTGGAGAAACCATGGCCTTTGGGACAATGGTACAGACAAGTATTCCTACCTGCTGCTGGAGTTTATCCCAGTGGTTCTTATATGTGTCGAATTCAATGGCTACAATGTGGTTAGAGGAGTCGTTAATAGGGATGAGCTTGTTATGACTAAAGAGGCCGAGCCCTCCGCTGTTTGCTCTAAAGGGAATCTGCCCACCGGCTTCTGGAGGAGCAAACAGAAAGGCGAGTCCCTCGCCGTGGGGATTATCACCTGCCTTCATCTGGAATTGGAAGTGAGTGGTGAACTTGACTTCTCCTTTGGTGGATTTATCCCATAGTGGAATTGATTCTTTGTAAACAACTCTTCCTACGCTTGAAGAGACATTTTTTCGGTTTCTTTTGGTTCCATTTGTGAGTGCGATCAGATTTTCAGAAATTTGAGCATCACCCACGAAAGTGAGGAGATTTGCGCAGGAATCGTTGAATTTAGTGAAGTTTATGGAAATCTTTCCTGCGTCAATGCCGGAAACTTGTAACGTCAGATAATATATTGCATACAACCAGGAAATGGAGACTATTTTTGTCCTACTGGAAGCCATTGGAGTAATCACGCAAGGGCAACTTGGTGCAATATCAGAGGGATTGATCAGAAAAGAACATTGGTCTGCTTGGCACAAATTTTCGAGAGAAAGATTTATCCGCGTGATCAGTGGAGCATGTGGCCCTCTTTCCGTTATTTCTCCAAAATCTGAACCATGTGTGGAAAGGCATAAGTCAAGTCAACAGTGTTTTTCACGAAAATGTTAAATTACATTTGAAAGCGTTATATAGACTGCACCCAACACGTGGTTTTCATCTTGTTCTCATCAGTATTCAAACCAACCCCAATAACTTCTCCCGTACGTATCTTCAACACTATTTAATGAACATTCAACTATAAGAAACATACATAGAAATCAATCCCCACTAACACGACATAGCTTGTTGAAAAATCGTTCAATTAGTTATTTACATGAAGCCACTCTTGCCGAATCTTATAATAATTGAGAACGCGGAAGTTCACGCTATTAAGGACTTCGAAGACTTTATTTATGGGCGGAATTGCTTTAATGTATGTTTGACATTCTCTACTACTTCACCGTGTTTGGCTGTAGCTATATCCCTTCTATCTCTTTAATGCCCTTCATATGGATATTAATATTCTTATATGGCAAGGTGTTTGGGTATGCATATTCTCTATACATTAAATCAATTCCGCGGTGGGCGGAATTGATTTAATGTATGTTGGCATTCTCTACTACTTCACCGTGTTTGGCTGTAACTATGTCCCTTCTAACTCTTTAATGTCCTTCATATGGCTATTAATATTCTTATATTGCAAGGTGGTTGGGTATGCATATTTAAATTTTGGAGTTAGTACTAATATTAAACTATAGATATTCCCCTCACGCAAATTAAACATCAAGATGGTATAAAATGGTTCCCTCGCCACAGGTGGTATAGTAGAAAAAGATCTGTTAAAAAAACACTCCTCTGGCAATCAAGAAGCTATTTTGGGTAATGATTAAAGTTTGGTTTTATCGTTTAAACCAAACATATCTAGTTCTATTGTTTTGGGTAGCAACCCGTTTGGAAAAAATGATCCAATGAGATAGGTTCGCCAGTGGATAACTATATATAGAATGGTGAGCATCTCCTTTGTATAAGTGTATTTGTCCAAATTTTAGCTTGAAAGCACTTTACTAGTAAAGACCAATGGGCGTCCATGCATTAACACAACTCCAATGTCATTGTCGAAAGTATCAATTTTTAATGACAAACGGTTTGGAGAATTTAGGCATTGGTAAGACTAGAGTAGTTGTAATAGCATACCTAAGATCAATGAAATCATCCTCAGTTGGGTTTGTTCAAGTAAAATAATCATTTGCTAACATGGTTATTAAAGGAATAATGATTTTGCCATAATTAATAGATAAATTTGCAGTAATAGTTTGTGAGTCCCAAAAATCCATAAGAGTGTGAGGCTTCAACAAATCTTGAAGTACTTGGATTTTTTTAGAGTCTACTTTAACTTCATCCTTGGTAACAATGTGACCCAAATATTCTACTTCAAACAACCAAAAAAACACTTGGACCTCTCAACATAAAGCTAATATTGAGCCAAAAGATGCAAAGTCTAATCCACATTGATGAGGTGCTCTTCCCAAGAGCGACTATGGATAAAAATAGCATCAAAGAAAACTAAAATGAATTTACCAAGGAATGGTCAAAAAATATTGTTCATGAGACTCTAAAATGTAGAAGGTGCATTGGTCAAGCCAAATAGAATCACTAAAAATTTATAATCATCCTCATAAGTGTAGAATGTGGTTTTGGGAATGTCTTCCTCCTTGAGTTGTATTTGATGGTAACCTGAATGAAGATCTAACTTGGAGAAAAACATAGCACCATTGTATACGGCAAAAATTGCCATATTGCATACAATTCTTGGTTGGATCCAATGGGAGCTAAGGTGACCATGGATTGTGTTATATTCTCTACGCTCGAGGGGTTCACCAAGAATGGTTTTAGGACTCACTCTAGGTTTAGGGTGGAGACGTTTGATGTATATATTAAATCAATCACATTTATTTGGTCTCTATATAATCTAATATAAGAAATGAAAGGACAATGCAAGAAAGCAAATACTAACCCTAGAATGATTCTCAATTTTGAATGATCACTAAAAACCTAACTTGCAAAATAGATCCTTTTCTTTTTAGCAAGGGTTTAAAGAGAATGCACAAACATAATTAATCCCTGGATGAAAACTATATGCTTTTATTCTTTCAAATGTCTAGAATATGATCAAAATATTTTTTCTTTTTTATTTAAGATCTATATTATGAAGAGAAACGGGCACAAAGCAAACAAAAACAACCTAAGATATTTAAAATAGAACACTTATTTGATCTGATGGTTGATCTTAGCTTTTCCTTGTG
Source organism: Wollemia nobilis (assembly GCA_028583015.1). Lineage (NCBI taxonomy): Eukaryota > Viridiplantae > Streptophyta > Pinopsida > Araucariales > Araucariaceae > Wollemia > Wollemia nobilis. The sequence goes on from JAQPPZ010017255.1 coordinate 2,157,951, forward strand.
TCCAAAATATCCAAGTAGCTTAATACCTAAAAAATAGTTTCACACAACCCTAGAAAATTTAATAAGTGTTTGTGGGATTGCTTTAGGTTCCTATAAGACTAATCTTGGAGGTGCAGTAGTCAATCCCCCTTGGTCATTTTAGTTAACCGTTCAAAAGAAAAATGATTATTGACCTTTTTGGAAACAAAAAGACAATAAGCAATGAAATGTAACAATACAAAAAACAAAATGCAAATAATAGTATTATGGCCTAAATAGAACATGTAAGTGGAAATGAGGGTTTGGGAGCGATCCTCAAACTTGGTGAACCTGAAATTGAACCGTATTAGGGGTGACCATGATTTCGGGTTGTACTAAAATAATGCCCTGTAAGGGGTAACTCTGATTTTGGGACATAGGAGTAAAATGATGAATGGACATGAATTTCAAACACAAAATGCAAAATAAATGATTTTTAGAAGTAACACAATAAAATAATATACTTGAGAGCAACAAAAAAGTAGATAAAAGAATGAAGCCCTCCACAAAATGGTAGATTCCTCCTTAAGGGTCCCACACTTGTCCATCAAAAGAAAAAAAAACAATAATAGAGTAATAGCGGAGCACTAGAGAATAATTGATCTTTTTAGAAGACTTGCTTGCAAGAAGAAATTTACTAGAAAAACTTGTTAGTCAAAAATCACATAGAAAAACTCTTTTGTCTATCTATGCATGTGGAAAAAGAGAATTCAAACCATTTATTTATCAGAGGTTCAAAGGGGAAAAGAGTGGAAAAACCTAAGGGAGGGCTGACGTCCTAACGATTAACCCAAAAAATAGGGTTTTCTAAGAGAAAACACTAAATTGCCGAAATTGTGTCGCTAAGGACCGATCACAATTTTGGTAAATCTAGCAAAAAAAAGAAGGGGTAGAGGAAGGGAGGCATAAAATTATGCCTAGCCAAGTTTGAGGTTCTCCCAAGGATTCTAGAAAGATTGACTCACTTCGGTGGGTCAATTTTCCATGTCTACAACCATGTAGTTCATCCATAGGGATAGGAAACTTATCCTTAATGATAAGCTTATTGAGCTCACAAAAATCTATACACAACTACAATGACCCATATTTTTTGTAAACCAATAAAACATGAGAAGAATAAACTCACATAGTCATAGTCATGAATAAACAAGAACTATCATAGTCACAGCGAAACTCAACCTTAAAAAGTGCACTAGTACTACTTGTTAGGAACCTACTAATAAAAATAAACTCACACAAATATTACAAATAAACATAAATACTTGAAACACAAACTATTGCAATGAACCTATTTCAAGGGGGCTCATTTTGTACCGAAAAAACTTATGTATGAACAACGATTGATTTTAGATATATAAAAATATGCAATATCAAACAAGTTTAAAAGATCAATTTATTCAGAATTTAATAATCCAATTGTAAGTGGAAGCGTAAATCTCCAACAGTCTTAAGACCCTCAAAACATCTATTTTGATAAATAATTCCAGGTATGCGCGTCATCAAATAAAATATCACATATGTTTTACTGAGCTCCATATCAAAACGCATGGTAAATTTGTTATTTTTATTATTAAATTAAAAAACTAATTCTTAATAATGAGATAATATTTTATTTATTATTTTTTTTTTTTGGAATTTACATGGTGGAATCGGTAGCCGCTACGAATCCACGCAGGCTGTCCAGCTTTTATGGCCGTCACAGTATTATGCGCTCTCCGCCCCAGAAGCAGCCAAACAGATCTTCGCGCCGCCCTTATAATCACCATGCCACAATCATTTTAAACCTTTTACGCCGCTGAAAGCACCAGGAAAGGAAAGGGACAAGCGTTCAGTCCAGCAAGGCCCGAGATTTGAACCTTGGACCTCCGCCTGGGGTTTGGATGAACATAATGAAGTAATATTATATTTAAATATATTTAATAAAAAAAATATTTTATTAAATAGGTGTATATATACATTAACGTGGCTCATGCGAGATTATTTTTATTTTGCGCCCGAGGAATGGACCTATTTGAACGGGCTCATTTTGTAAAAAAATATAGCCAAAAAGGCCTATGTATGAACAAGGATTGATTTTAGATATATAAAAGTATGCAAACAAATTTAAAAGATCAATTTATTGAGAACTTAATAATACAATTTTAAGTGTAACCGCAAATCTTCAACAGTTTTAAGACTCTCAAAGCATCTATTTAGATAAAATAAAAAAATTCAGCTATGCGCTCTATCCCATACGTCCAACACACGAAGTTCACAACTAGCGAGCCCTTGACTCATGTTTTTCTTAAGACAATAGTTGTTATTTTTAAATTTTATTCTACTTTGTTGTTACCGTCAACAATCTAGGTCATTTGGGATTGATATGAGGTTTGGACTACTCACTTAATGAATTAAGTTAACTTATTATATTTGTAAACAGATAAAATTTAAATAATAATTTTTTTTTTTTTTTTTAACTATAAATCTACCAACCCTAAAAACATGGCTTGACTCACGTTGCTTCTATGCAATTTGGTAATGATCTCCGTCAAATATACGACGACTTGAAAATCAGGTGGCTCACTAGTCTTATGACATACGATAGACCGCCTTTATTGGCCACTCACCGTCACCTTGACAGACTCCACGCAAATGCATGCACAATATGAAGTTCTGAATGGTTAAAAGTCTCCTTTGCCTGTAGAATTCAATGAAGTCTGTTCTCACACGCAATGACCTGGTTTCCAATTCGCCCATAGATATTAGAGTGGAATCCAAAGGGAAACTTCATTCCGGGTAATATACGTCTGTCCGCCTATTGACTACGTTTGCTTCGCTCCCACTAGTTTGACAAATCACAACTCTGAAAAACGCGTGAAATCAAGCCTGATGTTGAAAGTTACCTGTCAATAAAAATTGGTTTGAAAATTTAGATTTGTATGCTTTTTTATTTATTTGAAAGTTACCTGTCAATAAAAATTGGTTTGAAAGTTAGATTTGTATGTTTTTTTATTTATTTGAAAGTTACCTGTCCATAAAAATTGGTTTCAAAATTAATTTGATTAGTGTGAATTTTTTTTACAAGTAGTAAAAATTAATTTATGTTTTCAAAGGTTAGGTGAATTGATAATGATCGGTAAAATCAGACATTTACACATAAGAGATCTAGGTTCAAACCTTGGGATCATGTCTCTTACAATGATAGTAGTTTGATCTGAATCCTATGAGTGCACACGAAACCAACTACAACGATAAAATCAAGAGCAACAGGTGGTCCCCTCACAATGAGTCAACAATAACAAGGTGATGTATGCTTGTTGGGAACACCCCCTATGGTTTAAACCCTGCACTTTAGTTACAGTGGATGTAACCAACTCCCCTATGTATATAAAAAAAGTGATTTGATATTTAGATTTACATGTTTTTTATTTGGTTAATGTGAAAAAACTTTTACAAATATTTAAAATTGGTTTGAAATTTAGATTTGTATATATATTTTTATAACTTTTACAAGCATTTTCATCTCAGCCATGACCATGACCATTCTTAAGGTCAAAGTTAAAATTATGAATAAAATATTAATAGAAATTTAAATTTGTATATTTTTTCAGTGTGAGAAACTTTTACAAGCATTTTCATCTCAACCATAAACATGGCTTTCGTAAGGTTGAGAGCTAAAATTATGAATAAAGGATTGACATATAGCCACTTATGAATAGGGTTGGACCTCCTAAAGAATAGCCAAACCCTTATAAGACTCACATTGTTGTTCAAACAATAAACCTTAAATTACTTGAAAAAGAGCCAAACCCTAATCCATTACACTGTCCCACCAAAGACTATCACATTTGCACCACACTTAAAATTTGATATTAAAAGTCAAATGAAAGTGCAAGGAACTAGAAAATTAATTAAAAGTACCATGGGGTTCCTTTATTTTCCTTGAAATTAGAATTATGAATTATTATTATTATTAATTTAAATCCCAAGTGGTATGGGAACCCACTATTATGTGCTTGAGTCCTAAGCTCACAAGAACATAAGTTACACCTAGACATTTAGGCAAAACCTTGATTGGTGTACATTTTCTTTGAAAAGCACTTATCCTATGGAGCAAGTCTGAGTTTTCTAAAAACACAAAATAAATACCAAAAGTTGTTTGTGCTTATGACAAATCCTACATCGTATGGACCATGCTATTGGAGGTTAATGGAAATTATGACAAGAATTCTGAGAAGAATATCGAAGCACATCCCACAACCTTAATCCCAAATACATCACAAGAGGGTTTTGAAGCACCTAAGAGGAAGAAGAAGCAAAAGAAGGCAATGCAATCAAACTAGATAGAAGAGAGAAAACTAAATAGGTATGAAATTCTTAATACCCTAATGGACATGGAGAATGAGACATTTATAATTGGGAGAACCATAAGCGAAAACTATGCCCTCTAAAAATGTAGTAGTCTAGTAGAGGATACCTTAACAAAAATTGAAGATCAATATACAACCAATTCCAAACCATATTGCCATAATAGCTTTAGAGAACCTCAACATTGCTATGGTTGTGGTTGATAGGGTTGTCTCAATTAAAGATAAAGATAAATACATAAGTAATCCTGCTCATTGAATTCAACAAGTAGAGAAAAGATTAAAAAACACCCAAGCCAAGAGTGTGTGATGAAAACTAAACTAGGAGCAGTTGGTAATGGAGGATCACTAGCTAATAAACTATGGAGGCGTATAGTAGATTGATACTTACAGGGTTTTAGATCCCTAGTGATTGTAAAATCATGGAATATTAGAGGTTTAAACAATGGGTCATCAAATTGTTGTTCATAGTTTAAATGAAAGTCATAATTCAAATTTAATTCTCCTTCAAGAGATGAAATCTTCAATACAAGTGATATAATAGACAAGAAAATATGGAGATAAGCAGAGCATATGGCTATAGTGCCTAAAGGTTCTTTAGGTGTATAGTGAGTTTATGAAATTCTTTGAACTAGAAAATAGTTGATAATGTTGTAGTAAGAGGGTTTCACACATCTCTCTTCAAGAGTAAGATTTTGAGAGACCTTTTGTTCATTTCAAATTTCTACAATTAACTTTTTTTGGAGCAACTCCTCCAATGGATAGTTTTACAAGCAAGTAGGATAGAAAAGGGAAGAGGTGAATTGGAAAATGGCTGGTAATTTCAATGTTAAGATTTTAGCTAGGGATTAAGAAGTGGGTATCTCATATTTGGATCATGGGGATAGAATTATGATATTTAATGTAAATTAACTCAATTTTATTGATGTTCAACATGTTGGGCCTTCTCATACTTAAGAAAAACAAACAAATGACGTTGGAAAACAAGAAGATAAAGCTATATAGATTCTTGGTGTTTGAAGAGGATTTTCTTCGATGGTCACTTAGGATTGAAATCCTCAATTGTATAGATTCATACCACTTTCCAATTATTTTGGATTGGAATAAGGGCCATAAATATTTCTCTAGACCATTTTGATTTGATAATTTCTAGTTGGAAAATAAGGATATTAGGGATAAAATCCCAATTTAGTGGGAGGAGAGGCACCCTACCCATGCAACAATATTATTTGGAGTCTTTAAATAACTTCAACATGTCAAATCACAACTCAAAATATAGAAGCAAAAAAATAAATCAAAGTTTTATCTTTAGGAAGGTTTGTTGGTTGCAAGGATGGAGAAGCTAGACATACTCTTTTCTACTAAAACAAGCATAAAATAATTTAAATAGGAATATGAGTTAGCCAAAAATGAGTTAGAGAGTATATAAAAATAGGAGGAGATCCATTGGAAACAATATCTATAACTTCTTGGCTACTAGAAGGGGAGTAAAATACTAAGTTCTTACAATGCTTGGCCTCAGTAAGAAGACACTCCAACACACTACCCAATATAAAAGACATTTATGGTAATGTGATGAATACTATCCTAGGTATTTATCAACATGCAAATATCTACTTTGAATATTTTTCTCTAGTTTTTCTCATCTTAATATTGTAGTGCAACAAGTGATACTCAATTCTATTGCATAAATTATAACAGATGAATAAAACTAGGTCCTCTTTAGAATTGTTGATCTAAAGGAGGTGAGAGACATAATTTTCAACATGAGAACCAGAAACGTCCCCTATCTGTGATGGGTTCCCAATTAAAATTTTCTATGCTTTTTGGATAACATAGGGGAATATGTAAGCAGGGTATTGAAGAACACAAGCTTATACTGAGATCAGGGGGGTGAACAGTATAAGATAAACTTTTACTTTTTTTTCAAACAATATTATTCAATATTATCTATGGCAATATAAATAGCAATAATTAAAGTAATGCACAAATCATCACACATATTAGAGACACCAATTTAGTGTGGTTCATCCAATGTGGGCTACACCGCGAAGAAATTTTTTCTACTGATTTTTCTCAAAAAATATCTTGGGAATCACTTCCCTATTACAATTTTTATAGACCTCTATCCAAATGAGACACCAATCCCCTATATGCTTCGATTGTGTAACTTGACCAAGGAGAACTCTTTCTCCTCAATTGGTTCATGGATATCTCTCCATAGAAGAACTCTATCTCCTCAATTGGTTCATGGATATCTCTCCATAGAAGAACTCTATATTCCTAGTTGGTTCATAGATCACACTCCACGGGAGAACTATTTTACCTCTTCTAGTTCATGGAACTCTATCCATAGGATAACTCTTTCTCCTCTTCTCTAGTTGGTGGAACTCTATCCATAGGAGAAATCTTTATCCTCTGCTTTGGCTAGTGATCTTCTATAAGACTACTACCCCCACTACTTTAGCTTATGGACCTCTCTCCATAAAAGACCTTTGTCCTCACTTAGAAGACCTCTATACTCACTACCCTAGATAATGGATCTCTATCCATTGGAGATTGTTGTCTTTTGATATGTCACCTCCAAATGTTACTCTAAACTCTACTCAATATATGTCTCAAATTAGACTACTCTAACTCTATCTTAGGTCTAGCATAAATCTGCTCTTAAATCTACACAAAACACTATTCTCAAATTTGTACTCAAGCCTTCACACAAAGCTTGATCCAATCACAAATAAAATCTGCTCAGATTTTTTGCAAGCCTTAACATAAAGCTTGAACAAATCATAAATCAAATATGCTTATATTTTCCCCAATCCTTAACATAAAGCTTGAACAAATCAATCAATCAACTCTTCTATCAAGTATTCACTAAGACTCACTTCAAATATCCTCTCAAGTCTTCAGTAAGACTTTATTTAAATCATCTCTCAAGTCTCCATCAAGATTTACCTTAAATCTGCTCTCAAGTATTCACCAAGACTACCTCAAATCTGCTCTCAAGTCTTCACCAAGAATTACCTCAAATATGCTCTCAAATCTTCACCAAGACTTACCCCAAATTTGCCTACAAGTCTTCACCAAGATATACCTTAAATCTACTCTCAAGTCTTCACCAAGACTTACCTTAAATCTATTCTCAAGTCTTCACCAAGACTTGCTTCAAATCTGCTCTCAATTCTTCACCAAGACTTATCTCAAATCTGCTCTCAAGTCTTCACTAAGACTTGCTTCAAATCTTCTCTCAATTCTTCACCAATACTTATCTCAAATATGTCCTCAATTCCTCTCAAGAACTTCCTCACATGCTCAAAACAACTCACAAGATATGTTCAATCAATCTCAAATCTAGCACACAATGCTATCAATTGCTTTGTCTAATCTTTAAAGTAATTCCTTTAAGTTGAAGCCGTTTAGACATATTCTATTCACAATTTTTTTAACCTATGGAATATATAGAGAATGATGTACTCTATCAAAACCTCAATATGTTCTACTCAATCATTAAGTCTATCACTTTCACAAATCTTATTTCTAATGTTTGCACATTCACTTTCCATATCACTCAAAACCAATGATCAAGAAGTTCACTCAATCCTTAATTCAATAAAACACAAATTGCTCACCCTAAACAAGTGTTTTCATACTTCTTCAACCAAATATCACAATGTGGGTCTCAAACCCTAACTCAAATAATTTCAATCTTCTATCTCAAATATTCTCTAAACATTCACCAATCATTCATGTAAAAACCACTCAAATATTTCCAACAATGCTTATCAAATAATCCTTTTCACTCCATCTTATATTTTACAACATTTAATCCAAAAACACTTCAATAAAAGGATGATGTGCCCATACCATTTTATTTTTATGGAGATATATCTTCAAAATCTGTTTTACAATCAATTCTCCTTATACCACTCAAAAGGTTAGATAGTAACAATCTATTTCAAAACCTCCACAAGGTATTCCTTCCAAAATGTGCCTAAATAAATTCCAAACCACTCTCTAGGTTTCTCAAATAATCAAACCCTTCAAAATGCTTAACAAAACATACAGATAATAAAAATACCTCATACACCTTTTAACTCCATCTTAACACACTCAAAACATAATTAGAAATGACTCCAATAATTCACTTTCAAAATAATTCACTATAACTTCCTTCAGAATTTGAATGCATAGAATAATATAATTATTCCCTTATATCTCCCTACTTATCATAAATGCATTTTAAAAATAATTATAACCACCATTTAGAAATATTCCAATTCTATTTTTAAATCAAAATTCAAATTATTCAACACCCTCAATATAGCAAAAATAAAATTGTTTTTAACACCTTATACCTCCACAAGAGCACATACCATACGACTTAGAACCAAAGGTGCAAATATTATAAAAGAAAAACAAATACCATTGCATGTTGCCTCTATGGTATTCGATCCCCTGTTGCACTACCACCAGCGCCTTAGCTCGAGCCTAACCACTGCATGATCCAAGCACCCACTTGAGACCTTTAAAGAACCTAATACACTTTGTATCTTCTGCTCGGTGCCAAAATGCTTAAAAAAAATATTTTCCCCTCTGTTACCATCGAGAATCAAACGCGAGACCTCCCATTTTGCAAATGACTTATGCTACCAAGATTTGCCAGTAGCCCAACCACATGGTTGGTGATGGGAATATCAACCTTTGCTACATTATCCTTCCATGTTCTTTCCTTTGCTTAAAAATTAAAATTGTTTGTTCTCTTGTGATCACAAATTCGCATCAATATATTAAACCAATATGCGCATATGATTTTTTTGGAGACTTGATTTATGTCTTCAAACCTTATGGTATAATTACCATACTCCTTTCTTGCTCAATCATCAACGAAAAAAACATTTAAACTTAATATTTTGTGTCGACCCCTTACTTAGGGTTATAAATTTATTATAATATGAATATTATAATTAATTTATAAGTAACCTTAGGCTTTTATTTTAGCTCTCAATATTATAATAATTATTATTTTCTTTGGGCTTAGGTTATCGTTCCTTCACTTTAGGCCTTGTCTTAACAACTTTAATATTATAATATTATTTCCTTTACTCTTAGGTATCTCCTTCCTTCAGGATATTTAGACAATATTTTAACCAATCATTTGAAGCTTAAAACCAAATCTCTTGGGATTAAAATATAAATATTTTAACCCTCCTTTTGTCAATTCCTTGCACTGACTTTTGACACCATTGAAACTGATTCTTGACATCAATGACAACATAACTACTCAAAACTTCCAACAATATCCCCCTTTGTCATTGATGGCAACACCTTTTTTAAACCATTCCTTTTTATTTTTCAATTATGTTGCCCTTGAGAGACTGCTCCCCCAGACTGAATGCTCTCCTACTAACTCAAGTCTCTTCCCCTTTGTCATCAATGGCAAAGGGGCACCTTTGGGTCTAAATTTAAGACTCTTATCTTAGCCCTCTCCCCACCTCCTCTCCTTGAGGTGATTAATTTTGGAGTGGGGGTAAAGTTACTCCCAAAATACAATGCTTGTTTCCTTTCTCAACTTGCTTTCTCAACATACCATTTTGGTTCCTTTGAATATCCCTGTTCTTGATTGTCTTTGGAAATTTTGTTCTACACCACTTAGCCATATGCCCAACATTATTTCAATTATAACAGTTAATGGTGTGGTTCCTTGAAGGTGTAAATATCTTAAAGTTCCTCCTGGTTAGGCCATGTCCATTCCTATCATGGATCCTGCAATCAATTTCTTTATGACAAAAATGATTACAATAGTAAAAATACCCTTGGAAGAGATGCCCAATTATGAAATTCCTCTTAGTGAAACCATATTCCTTCTTTTCATGTGTCTTGTACTACATAGCATTGTGACCAAACCTGTTACATGAGAAGCAATATCCTTTGAAGAAATATTTCCTTTGACCCATTGGTCTCTTAGTCTTTCTTCCCTATGATATTCCTTGTTCCTTATTTCCTTGGTGAACCTTCTATTTTTCAACTTATTCTCATAAGTCTCACTATCTCCTTCACTTTATTTCTCTAAAACTTCTTCTTCTTTGGAGCTTGAGCTTGACTCCTCTCCTTGTTTATTTTTTTCTTCTTCAAAGCCAAGTTTTGTCTTGTTTGATGAAAACCTTTGTGCATTGATAATATTATCCAAAGTCTTTAAGTTTCTCCTAAACCTGTGTGCCTTATATTTAGACTCTTTAATTTCTTTTATTAGTGAAACTACCTCATGCTCAAATATTTCACATTCTAATACTTTTCCTTTAACTCTTATTTAAATCTCCTTGTCTTAGCTATTGAGTTTGCCAGATCTTGTACAAGATTTCCTTTCTCTTCATCACATTCTTGAAATTGAATCTTGAGTTTTTAATTCTACTTTCTAACCTTTATTAATTCCTTAAGATAAAAAATTATCTCATATTCTAGATCAACTACTCCTTCCTCTTCATTTTTTGATTCTTCCTTTACTTCTTTAAAAGCATATTCATGTGTTTTTTATTTAACTTTAATAGGAGCACTTCCTTCTTTCTCTATTGCCAATAAGAGGATTTCTTCTTCTTCACTACTTGATGATCTTCCATCACTATAAATTGAACTCTTGAATGTATTATCTACATAGAAACTCTTCTTATGCCTCTAGAAAAACTACTTTTCATACTTGTTTTATCCATACCTATTTTTCTTTTGATAACTAGATTTTCCTACTTCTTTGTTCTTATGATCCTATTTTTCTTCACCACTGCTACTTCTAGCTTCTGCATAGTTAGATGCATAGTGACCATATTTACCATAATTAAAACACTTAACTATTTTCATACCTTTATGCTTTCTTGAGTTCTTGTTCCTTTTGCCATAGTTTTCTTCTTCATCACTAGATGACTCAACACTTGAATCTAATTTCTTATATTTGTTTTATTTGCTAGTTTTAAGGCTGCCTCTGTAATGGATATAGGATACTTTCCTATTATCATCTCAAAAGCTATGATATTTCCATGTAACTCATCCCTAGTCAAATTTTTAATATCTCTTGTTTCTTCTATGGCTGAAACCTTTTAACTATACCTCATAGGGAGTGACCTTAAAATTTTTTGACAAACATATGAATCTTAAACTTTAAACTCAAGCCCTTACATAGAGTTAACAAACTCATCCACATGAAGTAAGTATGTACCAATTGATTACTCATCCTTCGTATTCAAGTCTTCAAAAGTTATCTTATGATTTTGCAATTTTGCCATCTTGAAATTTTTGTCTTCCTCATATATTTTCTTCAAATTTTCTCAAATATCTGTTACTGATGTGTAATACATAAATTTTACAAAATCTTCTTCACGTAACCCACTAAATATTACATTCATTACCTTTAAATTATACAGATGTAGGATCTTACCATATTTATCTGTAGGACGACTAGCTGTAGATGTGTATCCATCCTCAACTGCTTGCCATATCTCACATCCTTGTGCCATAAAGTAGTTCTTCATTCTTATACTCCATAAAGAATAACTATTACCATAAAGAAATGGTGCCTTATTTTCTAAATATCCTCTCTAATATGCCATCTATGTTTCTGTAATATTTTACTTCAAGCTATTAAAATATTTCGAAGGAACCTGCTCTGATACCAATTGAAAAACACAAGCTTATACTGAGATGGGGTGAACAATATAAGACCGAATTTTACTTTTATTTCCTAAGCAATATTATCCAATATTATAAATAGTAATATCAATAGAAATAATCAAAGAAATGCATAAATTATCACACATAATATAGACACCAATTTAACATTTTTCACCCAATGTGGGCTACTCCATGGAGAAAATATTTCTACTAAATTTTCTCAATAAATCTCTTCAGAATCACTTACCTATTATAATATTTGTGGATATCTATCCAAAGGAGATACCAATCCCCTAATTATATGATTTGGGATTTATATCCACAAGAGAACTATTTCTTCTCTTCTATGGTTTGTGTAACTTGACCTAGGAGAACTATTTCTCCTCAACTAGTCAGTGGATCTCTCTCCAAGGAAAAAATCTATCTTCCTAGTTGGTTTATGAATCACACTCCACATGAGAACTTATTATCCTCTTTTTGTTTGTGGAAATCTATCCACAAGCTAACTCTTTCTCCTCTACTTTGGTTGGTGGAACTCTATCCATAGGAGAACTATTTTTCCTCTACTCTGGATGGTGATCTTCTAGAAGACTACTACCCCCATTGCTCTGGATTGTGGATATTTTTCCACATAAGACCTCTATCCTCACTCGAAATACCTCTATCCTAACTACTTTAGCTAATGGATATCTATCCACTAGAGACTTCTATCTTCTGATATGTCACCTCCAAATCTTACTCTCAACCTTGCTCAATATTTATCTCAAATCTGCACTAACCACTATACTCAGTCTAGTACACCTCTACCTTTGTCTTAGGTCTAGCATAAATATGCTCTCAAATCTGCACCAAATACTATCCTCAAATTTATCCTCAAGCCTTAACACAAATATTTATCCAATCACAAATCAACTCTACTCAAATTTGTTCCAAGCCTTAACACAAAGCTTGAACAAATCATAAATTAAATTTGCTCAGATTTAGTCCAAGCCTTAACATAAATTTTTAACAAATAAATCAATCAAATATGCTCTCAAGTCTTCACTAAGACTTGCTTCAAATCTGCTATCAATTCTTCACTAAGACTTCAAATCTTCTCTCAAGTCTCCACTAAGCCTTACCTCAAATATGCTCTCATGTCTTCACCAAGACTTACCTTAAATATACTCTCAAGTATTCACCAAGACTTAATTCAAGTCTTCACCAAGAATTACCTCAAATTTACTCTCAAGTCTTCATCAAGACTTGCTTCAAATCTGCTCTCAAGTCTTCATCAAAACTTGTCTCAAATCTACTCTCAAGTCTTCACCAAGACTTACCTTAAATTTAATCTCAAGTATTCACCAAGACTTATCTCAAATCTACCCTTAAGTCATCTCAAGAACTTGCTCACATACTCAAAACAACTCACAATATATGCTCAATCAATCTCAAAGCTAGCACACAATGCTATCAATTTGCTTTGTCTAATCTTCAAAGTAATTCCTTTAACTTGAAGCAATTTAGACATATTTTATTCACAATTTGTTTAAGGTCTGGAACATATAGAGAATGTACTCTATCAAAACCTCAATATGTTCTACTCAATAATTAATTCTATCACTTTCACAAATATGATTTCTAATGTTTACACATTCACTTTCAATATTACTCAAAACCAATGCTCAAAAAGTTTCACTCAATCAATGAAACACAACTTGCTCACAAACCCTAAACAAGTATTTTCATACTTCTTCATCCAAAGAGCACAATGTGGGTCTCAAACCCTAACTCAAATAATTTCAATCTTCTATCTCAAATGTTCTCTAAACATTCACCAATCATGCATATAAAAACCACTCAAATATTTACAATAATGCTTTTCAAACAATCCTTTTCACTCCACCTTATATTTCACAACATTTAATCCAAAAAAACTTTAATCAAAGGATGATGTGCCCATACCTGTTTACTTTGATGGAGATAAGTCTTCAAAATATATTTCATAATAAATTCTCCTTATACCACTCAAAATGTTAGATAGTAACACTCTACTTCAAAATTTCCATAAGGAATTCCTTCCAAAATGTGCCAAAATAAAATCAAAATCACTCTCTAGGTTTCTCAAATAATCAAACCATTCAAAATGCTTAACAAAATATATAGATAATAAAAATACCTCATACACCTTTTAACTCCCTCGTAACAAACTCAAAACATAATCAACAAGGACTCCAATAATTCACTTTCAAAATAATTCACTATAACTTCCTTAAAAATTTAAATGCATAGAATAATAAAAATTATTCCCTTATATATCCCTACTAGTCATAAATGCATTTTAAAAATAATTATAACCACCATTCAGAAATACTACAATGCACTTGTTAAATCAAAACTCAAATTATTCAACACCTTCAATATAGCAAAAATAAAATTATTTTTAACAGCTTATACCTCCATAATAGCGCATACCATATGACTTAGAACCAAAGGCACAAATATTATTAAAGCAAAAAAAAAACCTTTACACGCTTCCTCCGAGGGATTCGATCCCCTGTTGCACTACTTACAGTGCCTTAGTCATGGCCTAACCACCGCGTGAGCTAATCACTCACTTGAGACCTCTATAGCATCTACTGCACTGTGTATCTTCTTCTTGGTTCCAAAATGCTTAAAATAAAACTTTCTCCCCTCCGTTGCCATAGGGAATCGAATGTGAGACCTCCCATTTCGCAAATGACTTACGCTGCCAAGATTTACCACTAGCCCAACCATGTGGTTGGTGATGGGAATATTTAACTTTACCGCTTTATCCTTCCACGTTCTTTTCTTTGCTTAAAAATGAAAATCATTTGTCCTCTTGTGCTCACGAATTCACATCAACAAATTAAACCAATATGGTATATGCTTTTTTTGGAGACTTTCTTTATGTCTTCAAACCTTATGGTATAAATATCATACTCCTTCCTTGATCGAACGTTAGTGGAAATAAACATTTAAACTTAATGATTTGCGTTGACCCCTTAGGGTTATAAATTTATTATAATATGAATATTATAATTAATTCATAAGTAACCTTAGGATTTTCTTTTAACACTTAATATTATAATAATTATTATTATAATATTATGTCCTTTGGACTTAGGTATCTCCTTCCTTCACTTTAGGCCTTTTCTTAACAACTTTAATATTATAATGATAAATATTATAATATTATTTCCTTTAGGCCTAGGTAGCTCCTTCCTTCAAGGTATTTAGACAATAATTTGACCAATCATTTAAAACTTAAAACCAAATCTCTTGGGATTAAAATATAAATATTTTCACCCTCCTTTTGTAAATTCCTTGCACTGACTTTTGACATAACTAACACTGATTCTTGACATCAATGACAACATAACTACTTAAAATTTCCAATAGGTATTTGAAGATTCTTATGCAAATTAAAGTGTGTTATGGGCTATGAACCACACTTCCTTGATTTAATTCTTAAAATAGGAGAGTATTCAACCCTCGAAGACTTTCTCATGATTACACTTGGTAATGTAGTCTACAAGATCGTTATCAAATTGATAGCTAAATGGCTCAAAAAGGTAGTGTATACTATTATCTCTTTGGAGCAAGGAAGATTGTTAGAGGGCCAATAAATTTGAATGGAGTAATCTTGGATCAAGAAGCAATTCACACATTACATCAGAAAGGTTGAAGAGGTATGTTTATCAAATTAGATATATCTAAAGCCTATGATAGAGTCACTTGGTAGTTTTTGTATTAAATGTTAGAGAACTTTGGTTACTCTTAGGCCTAGAGAGAGTGGATCATGAGTTGTATCTCTTCAACCTTTTTATTTATCCGCATCAATGGTATTCCCTCATATATCTTTCAAGCCTCTAGATAAATTCAATGACGATATCCTATATCCTCATACCTTATTATTATTCTTGTTGAAGGATTGAGAAAATTTCTTCAAAATAATGGGTAACAAGTAGTTATCTCAATAGTACATGTGAGAGTGATGAATATGATCTATTTATAATTTGTAGATAACACACAATTTCTTAGAGTGGGTAATGTCAGGGAGGCAAGAGATCTCAAATCAACTTTAGATACCTATATATAAGCCATAGTATATGAAGTGGATGTAGTCAAGTCAAAGGTAGTTTTATTTAATACTGAAGAGAGAATACAGGATTAGATGCTAAATATCTTAACTTAGTTTCATCTAATTTCATCTATCCTCCATAATTCTTAAAAAAACAACTTTCCTTTAATTATTTATTTTGTCATTGTCTCAAATAAAAATAAAAGACAAGTCCTCCTATAATAATAATAAAGAATTATAATTAAATAAAATCTAATTCTTTTGGCTTGATAAAGTAACATCATACCCACATTTACTTAACAAAATTATATATACAAGACATCCAAAATAATTTTAATATTCTTTCTTTTCCAAATAAAAAATAAACACAAAAAACACATCGAGCTTGTTTAACCCTAATTCAAATAAATATTCATCTTCTTTTTTTCATTTATATATTTATATATACATGCTAAATGGATAATGCATAGTTCATGAAATCATGCATTTTCACTAAAATTTATTCTTTATATCAAAAGAAGGATAACATGTTGTATACTTCTCATAATTTATAAGATAAAGCATATAACTTCTATACAACAATTGAATAAAGCATCTATTATAAATAAGATTATATTCCATCATTTGGGTCATGTAAATGTATCTTCCAAGGTACATACTTAGACATTAGATTACTTTAGGGAAAATTTATCTAGTTACTTCATGTAATGTAATAAATGCATAAGTGTCAATGTGTAAGTTTTATATATGCAAGTTATCCCTTGCACAACTAGGTAGAGTGTTGGCCAAGTAACCTATTTTAACTATATAAGGAAGACCTCATTGTTAGATAGATATTGATTCAAGGGACATAGTCAGATAGTGTAGATTAGAGCATAGTATTATTCTGTGTAGATCACCATCCATTGGTGATGGGTGCAATGTAGTTTGGTAGCTTTATTAATGTGTGTTCATTTTATCCATAGCTACATTGTATTATTTTATGTCGTTTCTATTTACAACATATTTTAGTCATCTAGCAGATTTACTTTTTTCATATTATTTTGCATCCTGTGATTGTTATCTACTAGTGCTCATTATATCAAAATCTAACAGTGGTATTAGAGCCACTATATATCTAGCCATAGTAGGTCAATAGGAAAACCACCATTATTATTGAGCCCAAGTTTTTTGTCAACCTAATGTGTTGTTGGACCAGTTACTATCAAAATCTCTCAAAATATTCTAGGTGGTAGAATTAGGTAGAGCCCAAGTGAGGACTGAAAGAAATCTTAGTTTCAAAATACTAAGATTATATTTAACTGGATTATTTTCCATAAAGTTGTAAGAAAAACTCACGAATGCTATGACATAGCATTAAATCCACTAGAATGAAAAATCATCTAGAGAATATCATACAAGATATTTGGAATTTGCTATCTAATGCTTAAATTTTCGTTTATTATAGAAAATTAATTCTCAAAGGATTGGGAGTCCTCCTACAATAGAAAGCTAGGAGACTCCAACTTGGTTTCCTGAAGGTCAGCATGCCTTCATAGTGTAGATATTATTTCCTTGTGTGAGAAAAGAATACTACGGAAGAAGACTTCTGGTGAATATTTGTGGTGAAGTCAAGAGATTTAAGATCTCCATTTTTTGATTAAAGAAACTCATTGTTGAAAAATGGGTCATAGAAACCTTGATGCAAGAAAAGGATATAGAAGCCTTGAAAAAAATGTCATATAAGACTTGAATGAGAAGCCACATAAGTCTTGATACTAGAAAGGCCATAAAAATCTTGATACAAAAAAAATCATAGAAGCCTTGATAATAAAAGCCATAGAAACCTTGGTATTGAAAAAGGTCACAAAATCCTTGATACTAAAAAGGCCATAAAATCTTTGATACTGAAAATGCCACAAAAGCATTGATACTAAAAAAATACCATTGAAGTCTTGATCCTAAATAAGAATTCAAAGAGAATATTTAATTCTAAAGTAGACTAAATATTTTAGTACTAATATTTTATTGTAGGGAAAGAAGATTCAGTAAGTTGGGAAACTTACTATAAGAATGTTAAGAAGCACATATTCTTTAGAATCAACTCAACACCTGTGATATTCTCACAATGACAGTGAGAGGGGGGGGTGAATCAGTGTAACTACTTAAAAACTTAAATCTGCAACTATTAAAACTAATAATGCAAGCTTGAAACTAGATAATGCAAGTATCACACAAGAGCATCACACAACACAAGATTTTACGAGGTTCACCGATGTGGCTACTCCTCAAATAATGACTATTTGGACTTCAATCCAAATCCAGTCTTTGCAAGGATTCAATATTTACAATTGTTTACCAGCACCCACTGGAAGGAGCACCAACCCCTGATTTATCTCGTCGCAATAGATAGGAGCACCAACCCCTTTATCCAAGCACCAACTTGGATTTCTATTTTGCAAGATAAATGGACATAAAAATGCCTTCTCTTTTGCAAGACCCTTACTGGTCTATAGCTCATGCAATTTTATCTCACAGAAGCATAAAGAGACTTGTTAGAGACTCAATATCTTCCTTTCAAATCTAAAACCTCTTTGTTATTTTACAAGAAGAATATATAGGTTTTAGTTCTCTTGTTGTTCTTCATGCAACACACTTACTACACTTTGCCTTTTGATTTATTCAATACAGCATAGTTGCGGTAACCTTCTAACCGTGCCGCTTCGATCCTTATATCCTTGATTTCCTCGAATGGCTCAATTTGAAACGGCTCAATTTTCCCTCCAATATTTCATGTACTTTCGGCTACGATCAATGCATTAATCCTTCTCTGACCTGATCCGCCTTTTAGCCGCTTTCTTACTGACATTCTGACCATCTTTTTCTCTGCATATTCTGCATATACTGACAACCCTTCTGTGCGTTTTGATGCTCTATTATCTTGTTCTTCCAAAATCTACGTAATTGCTCTTTCTAATTCTTTTGCACTCTTTTCTAAACGGTGTCGATCCTTCTATTCTACCCGTTACTTTCTTGTGAGTCAAGCACAACCATCGAGAGAATTTCTTGTTTGTAGAGATTATCTGAAAAACTGCTCTTTACGCTAGCTTGCAGCATCACGGCCCTGCAACAGCCGTTCTACATTCAATGCTTAGTTCCGTGGCTACTCTTTGTAACTGCCACATTTTCTAGCCATGCTACAACACGGCCCTGCAACAGCCGTTCTTTTCTTACATTCGCTGTCTAGTCACTTTCACTTGTAACTACAGTTAATTGCAGCATGAATTTCTCCTATGCATTCTCACCACCCGTCACTTGGAACTCGCAGATCCGACTCCGCTTAGGTTTATCGTAATCGGCGCTATTTGCCACTTGTCACAATGCATGTATCTTTGACTTTTTCCCGCCAAAACATTACCTTGTCACGATATCGCGACGTTTTCTTTCTCCTAGACTTCCTTTCTGTAAGCAACCCCGAAAACCTTACATGTCGCGATATCGCGACGTTTTCCGCTTTGCTGACGTCATCCTCAACTTTGTCGCGATATCGCGACACTTTCGGCTTCCTGAGGCTTCTCTGGCAACCTTGTCGCGATATCATGACATTTCTTTTGGTTTGACTTTTCGTGGTCGTTGACCGCAAAATCCTACATGTCGCGATATCGCGACGTTTTCCGCATCCTGGTGCTTTGCTCGGCATACACCCAGAAAGAGACATGTCCGAAATCACGACACTTTCAGCTTTACTCCTCTTTCCTTCACTTGCCTTCGCGAAAATGATACATGTCACGAAATCGTGACACATTCCGCTTTTGCTGATGTCATCCTCCATGTTGTCACGAAATCGCGACGCTTCTGACTTGTTGAGGCTTCTCTGGAAACTTGTCGTGATATCGCGACATTTTTAGACTTGCTGACGTCATCTTCAAAGATGTCGCGAAATCGCGACGTTTCCGGCTTGCAATGGCTTTTCGTTCACCCTGTCACGAAATCGCGACACTTTTTGGTTTTGCTGACGTCATCTTCTAAGATGTCGTGAAATCGTGATGTTTTTGGTCTTGCTGATGTCATCCTCATTGCCATCACGAAATCGCGACGCTTCTGGCCTCCGTACAATTTTTACTCCATGTAGCCGCGAAAACCTTACATGTAGCGAAATCGCTACACCATTGTTGCCTTAGCATTTTTCTTTGCTGCTAGCTAGTGAAACTCCGACGTGTAGCGATATCGCTACACCTTTCCACTTTGCACTTTGAACTCGTAGCAAGATCGCTGCACCTTCCCAACATGTGTTTCAAACCCGTAGCGAAATCGCTACACCTTCGCACTATGCACTTTCAACCCGTAGCGAAATCGCTACACCTCCGCACTATGCACTTTCAACCTGTAGCGATATCGCTACACCTTTTTACCTTGCCTTTCGAAACAGCTTAGGAAATCGCTGCACTTTTGTTCTTAGTGTTTCAAGCTTGTAGCGAAATCGCTACATCTTTCATCCTTTGCATTTAGAGCCTATAGCAAAATCGCTACACTTTCCTTACTTAGTGCCTTTTCTTCGCTTTCACCAGCGAAATTGCAACATGTAGCGAAATCGCTACACTTTTCTTAGTTAGTGTCTTTTCTTCCAGCATATCGTGAAATCGCGACAATCTTACTTATATCTTCTCTCTCCTCAGACATGTCGCGAAATCACGACAATTTGGCTTGCAATTTCTCTCTCTCGCTTTTTGTCGCGAATCGCGACACATTTTCTCTCTCCTCGCTGAAATCTCGACATGTCACGAAATCGTGACATTTTGGCGTGCTTTTTCTCTCTCCTCGGATATGTCGCGAAATCACGACATTTTTTCTTGCACTTTCTCTCTCCTGCTTTTTTCTTGCACTTTCTCTCTCCTGCAAATTTTTGGATCTGGGTCCCCTCTGTTTTTCTTGAGATTTTTTGCACTTGATCCGACCGACCTCCGAATCGCATCAATCGCATCAACTCGTCTCGTGTTGACAACAATTACAATACTTTTGCACTCGCTTTCTCTACACCTTGCTCAACAATCTCCCCCTTTGGAATTGTTGGCAACACACTGTAGCCTTGCTCAAATTCTTCTCCCCCTTTGCCAATAATGCCAAAGGGCTACCGCATACTCCCCCCGAGTCTATGCACACCATTCTCAGGCATAAATAATTTGAATGCTCCCCCTGAGAATGTATTTCCCATAGCTAGTCAATGCTTGGGAAGTGTGACTACTCCCAACTTCTTTCGAAGGTACTCAAATACTTCCTTTGGCAAGGGTTTGGTGAATATGTCTGCTACTTGCTTGTAGTGGGAATAAACTCTAATCTGACTTCTCCTTCTACAACCTTATCCTTCAAGAAGTGATACCGGATTGCAATATGTTTGGTGCGGGAATGCATTACCGGATTCTTTGAAATGTTGATTGCACTAGTGTTGTCACATTTGACTGAAATGGGCTCATTGAAGTGAATACCTAGATCTTTCAATGTTTGTCTCATCCATAGTATTTGTGTGCAACATGTTGTTGCTGCAATGTATTCTGCCTCGGCTATGGATAGAGAGACTGATTCTTGCTTCTTACTCGTGCCATGCTACCAATTTATCTCCAAGAAAAAATGCTCCTCCACTTGTACTTTTTCTCGTCATCAATGCATCCTCGCCCAATCTGCATCGTAATATGCAAAGAGAGTGAAGTCTTTTCCTTTTGGATACCACAGCCCATACTCCATAGTACCCTTGAGGTACCTAAAGATCCTTTTCACAACTGTTACATGAGTCTCTTTTGGACTAGCCTGAAATCTTGCAACCATGCAAACAGCTTGTAAGATATCCGGTCTAGTGGCTATCAAATACAGCAGGCTCCCAATCATTGATTTGTACATTGTTTGATCAACATCCGGAGATTTATCATCCTTGCTCAACTTGCAGCTTGTTGTCATGGGGGTGCTCACTGGCTTACTATCCTCCATAGTGAACTTTTTCAGCATTTCTTTCACATATTTAATTTGAGAAATGAAAATCCCCTTTTCGGTTTGATTAACTTGTAATCCAAGGAAATATGAAAGTTCACCTATCATAGACATTTCAAACTCTTTCTGCATTTTGTTTGCTATGTCTTTGCATGATTCATCATTGCTACTTCCAAAAATTATATCATCTACATAAACAACTAGGACAATGAAATTGCCATTTTCAGTTTTCACATATAAATTGCTATCCACCATACCTTTCTTGAATCCTTGCTTAGTGAGATAGCTATCCAACCTTGCATACCAAGCTCTAGGTGCTTGTTTCAAGCCATACAAAGCTTTCTTCAGCTTGCAAACAAAGTCAGGATTATCACAAAGTTGAAAACCATCAGGCTGTTCAATATATACTTCTTCTTCAAGATTTCCATTCAAAAATGCTGATTTTACATCCATCTGATAAACCTTGAAATTCTTATGAACAACTAAAGCCAAAAATAGTCTTATTGCTTCAAGTCTGGCCACGGGTGCAAAAGTCTCTTCAAAATCAATCCCCTCAACTTGGGCATATCCCTTACAGACTAATCTTGCTTTATTCCTTACAACCTGTCCATCTTCATTCAGCTTTGTTTCTAAATATCCATTTAGTACCAATTATGTTTTTATTTTTCGTGCCTTGGTACTAATTCCCGTGTTTTGTTTTTCTCAATTTGATCTAGTTCTTCATTTATCGCTTCCATCCAAACTTTCATCCGTGCTTGCTTCAATAATATTCTTGGGCTCAATACTGGATAATAGAGAATAGTTATTTACTACTCTTCTTCTTGTCTGAATGCCAACTGTAGGGTCCCCAATAATCTGCTCTTTGGGATGATTTTTCCGCCAACTCGCCTGTTCTGTATTTTCTATTTTCATCTCTTTCTAAGTCCTCTGAATCTGATTTTTGTCTCTCTTCTTTTTCTTGATCTTCATCTTCTTCAATAAATTCTTCATAGGTTGGGTAATTTTCACTTTTGGTGGTTTCTTGTTTTCTGCCTTCATCAACCTTCACATCTGCACTCTCCACTATTTTCTTAAGTCTTTTGTTGTAGCATGTATAGGCTTTGCTTTTAGTTGAGTACCCAAGGAATATACCTTCATTAGCTCTATATTCAAACTTGCCAAGATTGCTTTAGCTCCTTTTAATGTAACACTTGCCGCCAAACACTTTGAAGTATTTTGTCGTAGCCCTTTTGCCAAACCATAGTTCATAAGGTGTTTTGCTTTCATGCGGCCTTAACATACACCTATTCTCGAATATAGACTCGTAGTATGGACTGCCTCTTTCCGTAACTCGTCAGCAATTTTGCTCTCTGTTAACATGGTCCTTGCCATTTCTCGTACAGCTTCTGCTTCTTTCTTTCAACTACTCCATTCTCGCCGAGGTGTTCTTGCTCGCTAAAAACTGTCTTCTTATTCCATATTTTTCACAGAATTCCGCAAACTCATCTGAGATAAACTCTCCTCCTCTATCGGATCTCAAACACTTTATTCTTTTTCCATATTGGTTCTCAACAAGATTTTTGAAGGTTTTAAACATCTCAAAAGCTTCTACTTGCTTCGTAAAGAGTACCCATGTCATTCTGGAAAAATCATCAATACACAAGCATAAAATATTTGTATCCATTTATGCTTTCTGTCCTCATGGGTCCACACAAATCGCTGTGAATCAGTTCTAATGGCTTGCTAGTGAAATATTCTTTTGCTTTGAAGGTAGATCTGGTTTGCTTCCCCTTTTGGCATGACTCACATATATTGTTTGATGGTTTACCAATAGTGGGTATGTCTCTTACTACTCTTTTCGAGCTGATTTTTATCGATTATCAAAGCTTATGTGACCGAGTCTTTTATGCCACAACCAGCTTTTCTTCTTCTTGACCAACCAAGCAGTGCTCCTTCGAAGTCTCCGAGAGAGTATACAAATTTCCAGAAGTTCTCAGTCCAATGGCTATTAACTTTCCATTTCTTGTCTTCCTTACTTCACAACCCTCCTTGAAAATTACTTCATGACCTCTGTCACAAATTTGACTTACACTCAACAAGTTATGCTTTAGTCCTACCACAAAAAGAACTTCCTTAGAGTTGATTTTACCGTCACTTAACTTAACTGATCCTTTACCCACTATCTTTGCTCCATCATTGTTTTCGAATTTTACAGAACCACCTTCGTATGTCTGTAGGTTGTCAAACTTTTGTTTGTCTCCTGTCATATGACTGGAGCATCCACTGTCTAGAATCCAAGGAGCATATTTATTCTGTGCTTTGAGAGATGTTTGAACGATCAGGGATTATTTTTCTTTCTTCAGTTGTCCCTTTTCTTTCCACCGAGATTTGACAAGCAGATCCGGTTACTTTCTTCACCTTCTCCCTTTCATTTGCTTGTGACAGCTTTATTGGGAAATTTTCTGTACTATTTTGATCCAACCGAGTGATATTTTCTTTCCCGATATTTACTTCCCGCAAAAGAGCTACGACAATTTCTTGCAATATGGCCGAAGTTATGGCAGTTATAACATTCTACAAACATAATCTATCAAAGGAGAAAAAGTATTTCTACTAGTAAAGTTTCTTTGTTCTACATTATATCTACAACTTGAAATTTTATGACCATATGCATTGCACTTAAAACAATAACCAAAAAAGGAACGAGTGTACCTGGGAAATGGTTGTTGCCATGTGGAGGTAGGAGCCATGGGTCTTCTCCTTCTTTGATGAGAGACTTTGGTGAATCCATCATTTGTAGCACTCCTTTCGAACTTGGACTTGTTGTTTTCTTTTGCCTGATACGGTTTATCTTTATCAACCTTGATCTTGTCTTTATTCTTTATTGGTTCTACAGCTTATAGCCTTTGAGTCCATTGAGGATTATTCTTCATCAAAGGCCAAAACAAACTTGATACCCATGGGCCTTTGATTATTCAACATTTTGTTCAGCTTCGCAGAACTGTCTTCAAATTTATGATGACAACTCAGTTTTTGATTCATTTCTTCTAGCTGCAGCCTTAATCCGACTATGTTTTCTTCTAGCTTGTTGCACTCATTTATTTTCACGGTTAGCTGAGCTTCAAAATCTTTAGACTTTTTCTTATATTCTTCAGTTTGTACTTTCAAACTTATAATTAATTTCCCAAAATCCTCAAGTTTTCTTGAAGTCTTTTTATTTCTTCTCCTTTCTGCACTTAACTCTTCAAGAGCAGCAACCAACTCACCTTCCAGATCTATCTCAGCCTCATCCTCTAATTTTTCTTCACACTCTTGGGTTTCTTCAGTTCTTTGTTCTTCAAAAGCCATGAACAAGGCTTCACCAGTTTCTTCTTCTGAGTCCTCATAGGAACTGTCTTCAGAAGAGTCAACATTCTTTGAGAAGAAGCTTCTCTTCTTGAAATTTCCTTTTCTAAACTGTGATTTCTTCTTCTAGACATTTCTTTCTTGATGTGTCCCTTCATCACTTCTATTTTTCTCATTCATGGGGCATTTTGTGGCAAAGTGCCCAATGCCTCCATAGTTAAAGCACTTGAACGGTAGCTTACCTCTGTACTTTCCTTTTCCCTTTACTAATTTCCTAACAAAGTTTGCTTCATTTTCATCTGTAGATTCTTCTTCCTCAGACTCTTGATTAGATTTTACATTTTTCTGTGCTTGGAAGGCTTCTTCTTTGTCAGAGGGCTTAGTTTGTCCAATCCTAATTTCATAAGCTATTAGAGAACCATGCATTTCATCCATACTGAAGAAATTTAAATCTTTTGCTTCTTCTATGGCGTAAACCTTTGCATCAAACCTTTTGTTGAGAGTTCTCAGTACCTTCTTCACAACAACTACATCTTCCATTTCTTCCCCCAGTCCTCTTATTGCATTGATGATTCCGTTTACTCTCAAAATGTAAGCTTCTATGTTCTCATCATCGGTCATCTTTAATGCTTTGAACTGGGCATGATGTGTTTGCAGCTTAGCTTCCTTGATTTTGCTATCTCCTTCATGAATGCTTTGCGCTTTGTCCCATATGTCTTTAGCAGATTTGCAGCTCATGATGCGTATCAACTCACCGTCGACCAATCCACACATAATAGCATTCTTGGCTTTCGAGTTGTTCTCAAACTTTTTCTTTTCAGCCGCATCTGTTGGAGGAACAGTGGGAGTGGTGTATCCATTTTCAACAGATTCCCAAATGTCATAACCCAATGCACAGAGATAGGTCTACATTCTGAGCCTCCAGAAAGAATAGTTTGTTCCATCGAATAGAGGAGCTTTGTTAGAAGAAAAACCTTCACCACCGGCCATTGTATATCTCCCAAGAACACCTTAGCTGATTAAGCTTGTGTAGGTGCCTCGCCTCGATACCAATTGATATTCTCACAATGACACCGAGAGGGGGGGGTGAATCAGTGTAACTACTTAAAAACTTAAATCTGCAACTATTAAAACTAATAATGCAAGCTTGAAACTAGATAATGCAAGTATCACACAAGAGCATCACACAACACAAGATTTTACGAGGTTCACCGATGTGGCTACTCCTCAAATAATGACTCTTTGGACTTCAATCCAAATCCAGTGATTTGCAAGGATTCAATATTTACAATTGTTTACCAAGCACCCACTGGAAGGAGCACCAACCCCCGATTTATCTCGCTGCAATAGATAGGAGCACCAACCCCTTTATCCAAGCACCAACTTGGATTTCTATTTTGCAAGATAAATGGACATAAAAATGCCTTCTCTTTTGCAAGACCCTTACTGGTCTATAGCTCATGCAATTTTATCTCATAGAAGCATAAAGAGACTTGTTAGAGACTCAATATCTTCCTTTCAAATCTAAAACCTCTCTGTTATTTTACAAGAAGAATATACGGGTTTTAGTTCTCTTGTTGTTCTTCATGCAAAGACACTTCCACACTTTGCCTTTTGATTTATTCAATACAAAGACAGTTGCGGTAACCTTCTAACCGTGCCAGTTCGATCCTTATATCCTTGATTTCCTCGAATGGCTCAATTTGAAACGGCTCAATTTTCCCTCCAATATTTCATGTACTTTTGGCTACGATCAATGCATTAATCCTTCTCTGACCTGATCCGCCTTTTAGCCGCTTTCTTACTGACATTCTGACCATCTTTTTCTTTGCATATTCTGCAACCCTTCTGCGCGTTTCGATGCTCTATTATCTTGTTCTTCCAAAATCTACGTAACTGCTCTTTCTAATTCTTTTGCACTCTTTTCTAAACGGTGTCGATCCTTCTATTCTACCCGTTACTTTCTTGTGAGTCAAGCACAACCATCGAGAGAATTTCTTGTTTGCAGAGATTATCTAAAAAATTGCTCTTTACGCCAGCTTGCAGCATCACGGCCCTGCAACAGCCGTTCTACATTCAATGCTTAGTTTCGTGGCTACTCTTTGTAACTGCCACCTTTGCCAGCCATGCTGCAACACGGCCTCACAATGCACCATTCTTTTCTTACATTCACTGTCTAGTCACTTTCACTTGTAACTATAGTTAACTCGCAAGATGAATTTCTCCTATGCATTCTCACCACTTGTCACTTGGAACTGCAGATCTGACTCCAGTTAGGTTTATCATAACTGGCGCTATTTGCCACTTGTCACAATGCATGTATCTTTGACTTTTTCCTGCGAAAACATTACCTGTCATGAAATTGTGACGTTTTCGGCTTGCAATGGCTTTTCGTTCACCCTATCACGAAATCGGGACACTTTTTGGTTTTGCTGACGTCATCTTCTAAGATATCGTGAAATCGTGACATTTTTGGTCTTGCTGACGTCATCCTCATTACCGTCGTGAAATCGTGATATTTTTTGCCTTCGTACAATTTTTACTCCATGCAGCCACGAAAACCTTACATGTAGCGAAATCGCTACACCATTGTTGCCTTAGCATTTTTCTTTGCTGCTAGCTAGTGAAACTTCGACATGTAGCGATATCGCTACACCTTTCCACTTTGCACTTTGAACTCGTAGCAAGATCGCTGCACCTTCCCAACATGTGTTTC
This sequence comes from Wollemia nobilis, assembly GCA_028583015.1. Classification (NCBI taxonomy): domain Eukaryota; kingdom Viridiplantae; phylum Streptophyta; class Pinopsida; order Araucariales; family Araucariaceae; genus Wollemia; species Wollemia nobilis. The sequence continues at coordinate 2,186,053 of JAQPPZ010017255.1, forward strand.
AAACCTGTAGAGAAATCTCTACACCTTCGCACTATGCACTTTCAACCTCGTAGCGAAATCGCTACACCTCTCGCACTATGCACTTTCAACCTGTAGCGATATCGCTACACCTTTTTACCTTGCCTTTCAAAACAGCTTAGGAAATCGCCGCACTTTTGTTCTTAGTGTTTCAAGCTTGTAGCGAAATCGCTACATCTTTCATCCTTTGCATTTAGAGCCTGTAGCAAAATCGCTACACTTTCCTTACTTAGTGCCTTTTCTTCGCTTTCACCAACGAAATTGCAACATGTAGCGAAATCGCTACACTTTTCTTAGTTAGTGCCTTTGCTTCTAACATATCGTGAAATCGTGACAATATTACTTGTATCTTCTCTCTCCTCAGACATGTCATGAAATCGTGACAATTTGGCTTGTAATTTCTCTCTCCTGCTTTTTGTCGCGAATCGCGACACATTTTCTCTCCTCAGCGAAAACTCGACATGTCACGAAATCGTGACATTTTGGCATGCTTTTTCTCTCTCCTCGGATATGTCGCGAAATCGTGACATTTTTTCTTGCACTTTCTCTCTCCTACTTTTTGTCGCGAAATCGCGACAGGAACCATGTCGCGATATCGCGACAGTTTTCTTCCTTGTATTTTTCTGCAAATTTCTGGATCTCGGGTCCCCTCTCGTTTTTCTTGAGATTTTTTGCACTTGATCCGACTGACCTCTGAACTGCATCAACTGCATCAATCTGTCTGTGTTGACAACAATTACAATACTTTTGCACTGCTTTCTCTACACCTTGCTCAACAACCTGAAGAAAAATCAAAGAGATTAGAAGAATATCTCATTGAAGAACTTCCAGTCGAAGAAGAAGAAGAAGAAGGACTAGGTAAGTCTTGCTTGAATCCATAAGTGGCATAATCAAAGATTCAGAAGAAGGTCTCACCACCAACACTTCCAGGAGTATAAGGTTGAAGAGAAGGAATGAAGAAATACCATTAGAAGCTATAAGATCAAAGACATTGGGAAGGTGTTATCGAGCATCTAGAAAAAGGCTAGGAGAGCCTTACAATAAGAACTCATTGGAAAAATCCACTACCAAGGAGAAGCCCCTGATAGTGAAGGACTTGGGACAATTGTCACAATTCGATAACAAGCCCAAGAGAAGAATAATTTTGTAAGGAGTGCCAAATCCATGAAGAATAATTTAGCAAAGAGCACCAAATCTGTGAAGAATAATTTATCAAGGAGTGTCAAATCTTAGAATAAGGTCCTACTTGAAGTTAAAATTTGATAAGAAGGCTTAAATATAGAAGAATCTCACCAAATCTTTGATATTTGAATATTACCTCTCATAGAAATAAGGCACCGCTTCAGAGAAAAGGCTTCTCCAAATATATAGTGAGAAGGAGGATATCGAAGGAGGAGAACAAGTCACCAAATCCTAGGCTTGTGAAAGAAAGTTCAAGACCATCATTTGGTGAAGGAGCTATTCAAGATAGTCTACAAAGAGCTATAATATCATACTCGAAGCAACAACTTGGTGATCCTAGATACCAAAATCTACATCCTCTACAAAAGTGAAAAAAAGAGCTATAGAAAATTTCAAAAAGGTATGCAACTTTTGGTGCAAGTAGATTCTTTAATTGGATTACTTATAAGATTTGTTAGACTACCTAAATTTGGATTAAAGTTGCAAGGAGAAAATTGGATTACAGTCTTAAAAAGTGTAAAAATAATTTGTTTTTAAGGTTAATTTGCACATTAATTAGGATTTGGTTATATTTTATTATTATATCTATCAACTACCTATCATTTACATTGGAAAAAGTCTAAGTTCTACACTACTAAATTATAGTGAAATTACATAATAACTCTTGAAGATTCATTTCAGATTATTCTTTATTAGTTGCAGTAAATTAATTAAGTGCATTAATTTTAGAGTTGATTGGAGTGATAAGGTGTAATTATTAGTGCATTAAAAATGAAATATTATTATATTCATTTACAATTTTCCACTACTTTAAAAAAGAAATTAGTTTTATATTTTTTAAGGGCACAAAATCTGATTTGTATCAAGTGTCTAAAGACACTATTAAAGCTTAGAAATCTACAACTCATTGTGGCCAAGTGAAACCACCAAAATAAGTTAGAATCCTCAAAAACTTGGAGAAGAATATGACTAAGAAAAAATAGAAGTAGAAGCTTCAAATATTGAGACTTGTTGAGTCTCAAATCCAAAGCATTACAGGGTTAATTGCAAGGATAAAAGTGCAAAAAATTGCATCATATAAGGAGTTTCTATCTGCTTATATCTAATATTGTATTTTTCATCATAATATCCAAGCAAAATGGAAATGTTTCTAAGAAAAGAATACAAACACAAAACCCCTACACTGCATTAAAAAATTCTACCATATAAATCAGAATATTAGACATGTTAAAATGTAGTGCAAGAAAAGGTGCAAAAGGTATCTTATTAAAAAATATTGTTACATTAAGTTGCACTACACTAACCAAATGTGGCCAAATACTATAATTATTCCAAGCATATAAAAAAGCCTCTCTTTTGGCCCATCCTCTACGTATCTTAGACGATCAAACCCATAGAATATAAGGCATAGAGCTAAGGATAATCAAGCAGTCTATAAGGCAAAGGAGCATCTCTATCAAATCAAGCATACATTAAAGCAAAGAAGTATTTCTATCAAAGAAAGCTACATCCAATTAAGGAGTATTCAATACCTAAGTGGAGCATCACAAAGTATTCATCTAATCATTGCCATTTAGACTCATTCAAATTCCACCAAAGCTCTTCCATATCTCCATCACATCTCCAACATAAGCATTACTTGGCTGAAGATATTTCAACATCTACGTAGAACAACAAAGAACAAGGTGGAAAAATATGTTGGAAAGCCTCAAGAAAGTGTTGATAAAGACAAGGGCATTCAAATTCCACTTGTCATTCTTAAAAAAAACTCTAAGTAAAGCTCACAAAGAATATGTTATAATACTATCTTGGTGCCCACACTCCATGTAGAAGAGGAGCTACTTATAGCTAGAAGCTTGATATATGTTACAACAAGGAAGTCTCATAGAATTTTAAGAAGAAACATTTCTTGGACAATGTTCTAATGGTAATAAAAACCTCTCAACTAAAGGTGACATTTGTCACAAGCAATGGATTAAGTTAGACATCTTTACCAAACAACAGAAGCATCTATGGAGTGTTAATAATCCTACTGTGATACTTTTTCAAAAAATTTGTTGACCATCCCATCTTGGTATGGCCATGAACTGTGCATCCATCCCACCATGGGATGACCACCAAAAAACACCAAAAAAGGGAAGAAAAGGGCCTAAAAATCACCAAAAACATGTCAAAACTAATAAAATTCACAAAGGATCAAGATTGAACAAAAATTATTTATTAATGAATGGAAAATTCTCTACTTCAATCCCAAATAAGGCCATTGCGATTGGATCACTCCATGGGGAACAAGGTATTCATTTCCTTTCTTCTATGAAATATCCACAAAGCCATCATAATCTAACAAAATTGATAAATTTTATAGTGGATAAATTTGAAGGAACCCTAATCAAGTCATATTGGTCAAGATAGTCATCACTTTCATCACTGTTCATTCCCTAATCGACTCGTCGCTTGAGGGGGTAGTCATAATTACGAATTCATAATCAAAATCAACAATCAAGCACTCAAAAGTGTAACATGCATACATCAAAAAAAAATATTACCAAAGAAAATTTCAATGCCATGTTGGGACATATAATTTAGCACTAATTCAACAAAACAAAGTCTTCTTATCCTTGAATCCTTGGGATATGTATCCCAGAACAAACTTATAAGCCAAATAAGGGACCAATACCAAGCATACCCTAAGACCTAAAATTTGCCATTGTAGTGCGATTGAAATGTGTACCAAAATAGAATCCTTCAAGTATGTCAAAAGCAAGGATTCCATAAATGTATGATCCTTCCACGATGGAGGTATTTAAAGTTGGTTAGGTTATTGAATAACCTTAATCATTTGATAGTTTAGTCATATATTTTTGCTCTACGTTCTATTTCACATAATACATCTCGAAAAGGGGTATCTGTAGACACTAAAATCATGTTAATATGATTAGAATGTAATGATGCACTCTTATCAACACCATATGGACCCCTTGGGTAACCCTCAATGGTTAAATGGTGGTCCTAACCACTTTTGGGAAGATTTGGGCCATGTAGCCATGCTCGTCCTACCCTAGGACGACCGTAGTTCATAGTTGTCCCACCCATGTATGGCCACCATCAACCATCCCTAGGTGGTATGGCCATGGCCTAGGCCCTTCAAAAATTCAAGGATGAGATAAATGGTAATCATATTCTACCATTTATCCCACCTAATGGTTTATGATAGATTGAAGGCCTATCAAAGCCATCACAACTTGCAAATTGGAGGTTGAAATTGAAGGTCTCTTCCACCCAATGCATGGGAAGGGTTTTGACAAGTGGTGGCACTTACTTTGCATGCCCCAACTTGTCCATTTGACCCTATGGTCCTCTTGGGATATAAATTGGAGTCATTCCACCCAATTCAAAGGAGATGTCTTTGTAATATTTTACAATGAAGTGATAGTGAGATTCATGCTCCCTTTCACCTGTGTAATTGCCCTTGAAATATCCATCGATCGAAGGAGGTTTGCAAGTGATCCCAAATATGTAAATCCATTCCAAAACCCATCCATTTCTATGAATTAGATCACCAAATTTTATGACAACAACTCTATGAGTAGTTTGAACTAGATCTTGAAGGAATTGGTGGTAACAAAATCTCATTTTGGTGGTCATCCCTACCTAAGATGGTTAACAGTCCCAACTAAATCACACAGGGATGACCATAGATATGCACACAATTTTGGATCAATTTCAATGTAGATCATTTCTAGAGTAGTTTATATGCATCTTACTAGAATTTAGTAAAATTTAGAGTAGTTTTGGACCATAAATTATGTTTTTCATTATAACAGTCCCAATTGGAAAACCAAGGGATGGCCATGGATAATGCATATAATTTCATTTCAATTTCTACATAGATCCTTCCTAAATTAGACAATATACATTATGCTAAGTTTTGGTAGAATTTGGAATATTTTTGCATCACCTATTTCACATTTTATAGTTAATATTACATGCATCATTTTGATTTCATGTTAATCTGCACATGCTATTAACCAATCTATTTTCTTTGTGTGTTAATCCAAGTATTTTAGTACGCAAGGAAGGAGCTAAAAATTTGAAAATGGATAGATCATCACAGTGGTAGCAAAAGCCCGCTCTTCGATTCATGAGTGCAAAGAAAACACTGAAAGTGCATCTTGAGTTTCTAAAAGGATTATATCCTTTGAACATTGTAATGGATTGTATCAATTAAGAGCCCTCAAGGGGACATTGTGTAAGTGCACATTTGGAAAATAGATTAATATAAATAGAACACCCATTTATTTCACTTATTTGTCATTATGCTTACATTAATGTCACTTTTGAATGCTTAAATAAATCAGTAGATGCATTTCATTTTATTTTTCGCTCTACAAAACCTATCTTATTTTTTCAAACATAGTAGTAGGCACACAAATATTCTTACCAAATGTTAGGCACTTTCATTGCCAACAAAGGATATATGTATGCATCATCTTTTGTCAAACAACAAGTAAACAATCAAAATATGGTACACACAATAATGCAAGACATTTATAATGCCCTAAATTACATGCAATTACATGAGCTTTTATGTACTCGTAGATCGTGGTGTTATTCACATTGTGATCATATCTCAGTTTATCTTTTACAATCGACCCTTATCTTCTTGTTGAAGGAGTGTACCTGGTCTTGTAAGCAAAATAAACATTAGTAGTACCACATTCTAATAATAGAAAGTGAGTATAGTTCATCAATTCATCTGTAAACAATAGTTGTGCTAAGAGGTTTGTTACATCTTTCCATAGAAGTAACAATTTCATACAAACATATATATATATCCCACAAAGGTCATGTACAATTTCTCTTTGAATAAAATAAGAAAAATTGTACATGCTCTTGTTCTTTTATTCATTAGTGTGATAATGAACTAGGTTCAACCACAAAACCAAATAAAAAATTTCCTTATTTTCTTAAAAAAAGTCTTACATTTGCATTTTACATTAAGTATGATTTTTTTCCAATAGAGCCTTTATGTCCACTGCACGTCTTATTCATAAAAATAAATCATCATTTGAGCTTATCTCAATGGATTAATTGTGTTCTGGGCCAAAGCAATGAACCCATTTGAACTGGTTCATTCTGTACCGAAAAAACATATTATGAACAAGGATTGATTTAGATATATAAAAGTATGTACTATTTAGAACTTAATAATCCAATTGTAAGTGTAAGCGTAAATCTCCAACAGTTTTAAGACCTCAAAACATCTGTTTAGATAAATAATTCCAGCTATGCGCGCTATTCCATACGTCCCACAAAAGAAGTGCAAAACTAGTTGACTCATGTTGCTTCCATGAAATTTGCTAATGGCCGTCATCATCCGTCAAATATACGACATGACATGAAAATCAGTTGGTTAAGTCTTATGACATACGGTGGACGGCCTTTACTTTCACGTGGTCAACACACAAGTCGCCACTCACCGTCACTTTGATGGACTCCACGCAGATGCATGCACAATATGAAGTTCTGAATGGTTAAAAGTCTCCCTTGTCTGTAGAATTCAATGAATTCTGTAGAATAACTTTCTCTTGTCCGTAGAGTAACTTGTCTCTTCTCACACGCAGTTTCCAATTCGCCCACAGATATTAGAGTGGAACCTACAGGGAAACTTCATTCCGGCTAATATACGACTGTCAGCCTATTGACTACTTTAGCGTCGCTCGAACTTTCCCATTAGTTTGACAAATCACAACTTTGAAAAACGCGTGAAATCAATCCTGAAGTTGAAAGTTACCTGTCAATAAAAATTAGTTTACACTTAAAATTCGATATTAGAAGTCAAATGAAAGTGCGAGAAAACAGACCTCTGATTTATTTTTTATTTTTAAAATACATACGGACCCTTTATTTTGCTTCAAATAATTTTTTTTTATATTATTATTATTATTATTTGGATATTATTATTATTATTTTAGTTACATAGGGGAGTTGCTTATAGTTACTATTTTTAGTAATTGGTAAGTGCAGAGTTCAAACCACGGGACTGCTGCCAATAACCTATTCGTCTCATTGTTGATCCAATGCAAGATGGAGACCACCCGTTACTCGTACCATCATCATTGGTCTAGCACGCATTCAAAGGATTCAGTAAAGATTACTACCTTTGCTAAAGCTAACAACGTGCCCCCCAGATTTAAACCTAAACCTCTTCTTAACAAGTATTCGACCAATCAAACGTTTACTAATCCACCTAATCCTTAAAAATTATATATTATTATTTAATAAATCCTAGGTGCTATGGGAACCCACTATTATGCACTTAAGCCCTAACCTCATGAGAACATAAGGTATACCCACTATTAGGTACCTCTAGGCAACACCTTGATTGGTGCAATTTACCTTTGAAAAGCACTCACCTCGTGGAGCAAGTCCAACCTTTCTAGAAACGCAAATAAAATACCAAAAGTTTTATGTGGCTACTGAATTTAGGAAATAATAGTTTTTTATTTTTTAATTAATATTTCCAGTGTTCCATGGGGACGCATCCCCCTCAGGGGACACGTCCCCTCGTTTCCCGTGTCCCCTAGAACGGGGGACGGCAAGGGGGACGTTTCCCATCGTCCCATTTTTTAGGGGACGATTGGGAAACGTCCTCGAGATGGTTGAGGCCTGTGGCCTCCCGTCCCCTGGACGTCCCCTTTTTGGGGTGTCCCTAGGGAAGCCCAGTTATCCCCGAGGACGGTTGGGCCCCATGGGAAACGCTCAGACCATCCCTGGGGATGGCTGGACGTCCCCAACGATGTTCTGAGCGTCCCCCATAGGGCCCAGCCATCCCAAGGGGAAAAATAAAATTAACTTAAAAAATGGTAAGGGGTGGGACCCATTTTGAGTCTCACCCCCCATCAAACCCTAAACCTAACAAAACAAGGAGTGGAAATAGAAGACTTCACTTATTTCCACAATAACATGAAAAACTCTTTCTACACAGGTTTTTTCCATCTCAACATGAATGGTAAACAAATAATTTAACCAAGGATAGTACCTGGTTCTATTTGCAACAAAACCCTAGATGTTCTTGGCAAAATTTGCACAAGCTTTTTCTATTCATTATCTTGCTTCCCCTTTTTTTTTGCCGATGTCACAAACCTCTGAGGGTTTACTATTATAAGACCAACAATGGTGCATTTCCAGCACCAAATCCATCTCATTCCATGTACCCCTCTCATTTCAATCAGAATCCACAAATGGATTTTGCAAGAAGTCAGTAAAATCAGAGGTTTGATTAGGGCATGGCTTCCATGAGGTAGTGTCATTGCATCCTCTTGCTAGTTTTCAGTGATGGTTCAGACCTCCACTCTCTCTTTCACCAAAACTTAGAGTTCCAATATGAAGGCGTGCAAGAAAAAAGTTGCTTTATATTGATTTGTATAAGGTTAGCCCTAATTTGGTTCTTGTCCCTTACTTAAAATCAAACTTTCATGCTTACAAATTTTCCCCACAAAAGCCAACACTAAACTAATTCACTTGTGGGGTCTAATCCCCAAGGACCTATGGTAAGGGTCTTTGGAATTATGCTATAATGCCATCATTACAAGAATAAAAGGAGGTTTATTTAAACAATACCAATTCTTTTGGTATAGTGACTAAAAATTTGAACAGTTAGTGACTGAAATTTTTTAAAAATGACAGTCTTTGTTTGAACATTGGTGGCTGAAAAAATGATTACTATTATTACTTAAAATGATGTCTGCTTGAACATTGTTTGCACTTGATATCCTTGGCTGAACCTTCAAGTTATAGTTGTTGAACTTGAAACAATTAAATGGTTGCAAATTAGTAACTAATATGAATATGAAAATGTTAAATGACTCAATTATGGCTGCATTTATGTGTTAGTAACTAATCTAAATATGAATGGCTACACTTATGTGTTAGTAACTAATCTGAATATAAATGGTTGCACTTACATAATTGATTAGTAATATGAAATATCATTTTTGTTGGGTGTAGAATTCTGAATGTGTAGATTATTCTAAATTTCTAAAAAAAATCAATTTGTATAGTACTATACTAGCTGTCCCCCCCAGCCGTCCTCGAATTGTCCCCTAAAATCGGCCTGCCATCCCCCACAATCCCCAGAAACCCATCCCCTCGTCCCCCCGTTCCCTAGGCTCGTGGAACCTTGAATATTTCTTATATATATTCGTCCTCGGATTGAATCCGGATCACATCACTGATAATGCAAGTATTGAATGAAAGAAGAGGTTTTGGAAGGGTCTTCATACCTTTACAAAAGGGTTTTGAAAGGGACCCTAAATTGTTACAAATTCAAAGAGTATTTATTGAGTCCGAAGTACATCAAATCAAAATGGATTCAGAAGAAGAACATCAAATAAATTATGGATATAGAAATCTCGTCTTATCTCCTCTTTAAAATTCAAGTTTAAAAAAGAGTGCTAAAGAGTAAGACATCAAGCGAAATGAGGCACTTGGAAAGATAGGGCAAAAATATTGAAGGTTTTTATTCCTTATTTTTTAGCTTTATATTTCCATGAAGAAGAGAGATTAAACCAAAAATGATATTATTTTCTTATGTTTAACTATTGTTAGAGGTATTGGAATGTTTAAGGTATAAGTATTTTTTCATCCATTATCACATGTGTAGTTAGACAAAGCTATGCTATTATTTGCACACAATGTTATTGTCATTGCATGTAGAAGCCTCAATAAGGTGGAATGGATGTAGAATGTGGAGCTTAGTTTTTTATTTTTCCTATCAAACATTATTTGAAAAACTATAACTAATTTTTAATTTTTTATCTTGTCACATAAATATCATAGATTAAAATTGCTCTCTACTTTCCCATGTCTACATGTGAGGACCCTTTTGAGGCTCTCCCTATGTCCCCTTCTCCCCAACAATCACTTGAAAACACAGTGAGGTAGAGAAAAGATGCTAAGGGTGAATCTTTGAGTAATTTTGCCTTAAAATCCATCTTCTCTACTACTTCTACCAACAAGCCAATGGATAAAGGCTCCCAATCTGGAGTTAATGGTTGTCTCCCCTAGGTTGGCTACCATTCCAAGCTTGTTATTGAACAAAGTATAATGTTGAAAATATTTTGTACAAGAGTAACCATGATCTAATCTACAAACTTATTTGAATAAGGCAATCTCTACGGTTTATGACCTATATTTGAAATAATTGGAACATTTAGGGGTATTTCAATATTCCTCATTAGTAATGGATATTATGTAGTGAGTTTCTCTTCAGGGGTAGATAGTGACAAATATTTTGAATCAAGGAAATAAGCTATTGAGCGACAAGTATTTTTGTTCATCCTTATATGCTAATATTTGATCCATAAATGGAATCCACTGTAGTGGTTGTTTGGATTCAATTATTTGATCTACCAAAGGAATATTGGTGTGAACCAGTTTTTAAGATTTTAAGCAATTTCATAGGATGCTATTAAGGGGTAGTCGGAGATACAATGATGTTAGCTTCATCCCTTTATGCTTGGATTTGTGTTGATATGGATCTTAATCACCTAGTTCCAACTAAAGCAGAAAAATATATAAAGGATTTAACTTGGGTTTAACATATAGACTATGAAGTGATCCCCATCCAATGTTAGATTTGTTGTAAGTACAATTTTTTTGGTTGTTTCTATACTAAGACTATCCAAAATGAGTTCATGTCATTTGAGTCTAATGTCAATGACAAAAAGAAGCCTAAGAAGAAGGTAAAAACACATCCCACAACATCAAGCCCAAATACACCACAAGAGGGTTTTGAAGCACCTAAGAGTAAGAAGAAGAAAAAAAAGGTAATGCAATCAAACTAGAGAGGAGAAAGAAACATAAATAGGTATGAAATTGTTAATACCCTAATAGACATGGAGAACAAGAGTTATAATGGGGGAACCATACGGGAAATATTTACCGTCTGAAAATGTAGAAGTAGTCTAGCAAAGAATAACTCAATAAAAATTGGAGACCAATATCCAACCAATTCCAAATCATATTACCATAATAAATTCAGAGAACCTCAACCTTTCTATGGTTTTGGTTGATAAGTATGTCTCAATGAAATACAAATATAAATATATAAGCTTACTATTTTAATTCAACAAGCTAAAAAATTATTAGAAGCCAAGAGTGTGGGATGAAAATCAAAGTAGGAGTAGCTAGCCATGGAGGGTGACTAGCTGGTAAACTAGTTAGATATAAAGTAGATTGATACTTACTAGATTTTGCGTTACAATGATTGTAATATCATGTATTATTAGAGGCTTAAACAATGGGTTTCATAAAATTATTATTCATGGTTTAATTGAAAGTAATCATTCAAATTTCCTTCTCCTTCAAGAGATGAAATATTCAATATAGGTGATAGAATAGCCAAGAAAATATGGAGACATGTAGAGCATATCTCTATAGTGTCCTAAGTTGCTTCAAGGGGTATATTGACTATGTGGAATTATCTGAACTAGATAATAAATTTTCATATTGCAGCAAGAGGGGTTCATGCATCTCTTTTCAATATTAAGAGTTTGAGACACCTTTCGTTGATTTTAAATTTCTACAACTCACTTTTTTTCATGGAGCAACTTATATAATGGGTAGTTTTAATAGAAAGTAGGATAAGAAAGGAAGAGGTGAATTGTATAGTGGTTTGTGACTTCAATGCTAAACTTTTAAATAAGAATTAGGAAGTGGGCATCCGATATTTGGATCATGGGCATAGATTTATGATCTTTAAAGTAAATGAGCTCAATTTGATTGATGTCCAACATGCATGGCATTGCCATACTTGGATAAATAAAAAAGAGAGTTTGGGAAACAATATGGTAAATATAGATAGATTATTTGTGTCCAAAGAGCTTTTTAATTATGGTCACATAAGATAAAAATACTCAACTGTATAGATTCATGCCAGTTTCCAATTCTCTTGGAATCGTATGGGCCTTCAATCTTTCTCCAGATCATTTTTATTTTAAAATTTTTGGTTGGAAAAGAGTATATTAGGGATAAAATACCAAATTAATGGGAGGAGAGGTACCCCATCCATGGGACAATATTTTTGGAGTCTTTAAATAACTCCAACATGTCAAAACCCAACTCAAAATCTAGAAAAGAAATATTAAATCAAATTTTTTATCTTTAAGGGATTTTGATAGTTGCAAGGATGAAAGATTTAACCACACTCTTTTAGACTAAAATAAGCATAAAATAATTGAAATAAGAAGATGAATTGGTCAAAAAAGAGTTATAGAGTATAGACAAACAAGAGGAGATCTATTAGAAACAAATAGTTATAACTTATTGTCTACTAGAGGGGGACTAAAATACTAAGTTCCTACACCACTTGGCCTCGGTAATAAGACACTCTAGCACACTATCCAACGTAAAATACCTTCATGGTAATGTGATGGACACTATCATAGGTATGTAGCAATCTACAAATATCTATTTTAAAAATATTTTCTCTAATTTTTTGCATATTAAATTTTTAGTGCAACAAGATATACTCAATTATATCCCACTAATTATAATAATTGAACAAAACCAAACCCTCTTTAGAACTATGGATCTAAAATATGTGAGAGACATAGTTTTTCACATGAGAACCAAAAAGTACCTAGGCCCTAATGGGTTCCAAATTGAATTTTTCTAAGCCTTTTGGTATAACATAGGGAAGGATGTAACCAGGGTAGTTGAAGATTCTTATGTAAATAAAAGCATGTTAAAGACTATGAACCACACTTCCTTTCTTTTATTCTTAAAATGGGAGAGGCTTCAAACCTTGGATACTTTCACATGATTACACTTGGTAATGTAGTCTCAAGTAGTCTACAAGATCATTATCAAATTGATGGCTAAAAGGATAAAAAATGTAGTGGAGAATATTATCTCTTTGAGGTAAGGAATATTTGTGGAGGGCCAATAAGTTTTGGATGGAGTAATCTTAGCTTAAGAGGTAATTCATACATTGCATAAAAAAGTTCGAAGAGGCATGTTTATCAAATTAAACATATCTAAGCCCTATGATAATATTCATTGGTAGTTTCTAGATTTAATTTTAGAGAACTTTAGTTTCTCTTAGGCCTAGAGAGAGTGGATCATGAGTTGTGTCTCTTTGAACTTCTTCTTTGTCCTCATAAATGGTATTATCTCATCTCCCTTTCAAGTCTCTAGATAAATTCAACAAGAAGATCCTATATCCTTGTACCTCACTATTATAATTATTTTTTAATTGGTTATATGGGATTGAAATAGGCCCCACCCATATTACATCATCACCACATAGTGGTATTATAATAAAGCTCAAATATTATCCATGTATCACTTGGAAATGATTGAACCTTGGTCTCCTTCTTAAATAATGAGGAATTTAACCAATTGAGTTTATATCACTTTATTGTACCTCTTTATTATTATCATTGAAGGATGGAAATATTTCTTCAAAGTAATGGCAAACAAAGAGCTATCTTAACAATGCAAGTGGGAGTGATGAATTTGATCTATTTATAATTTGTAGATATCACATGATTGCTTAGGGTGGGCAATGTCAAGGAGGAAAGATAGCTCAAATATACCCTAGATAATACCTATATAGAAGTCATAGGCTAGGAATTCAATGTATTCAAGTCCAAGATAGTGCTATTTAATATTAAAGAAAGAACCCAAGAATAGATGCGAAACATCTTAGGTTTCTTTCAAAACTTCCTCCTACAAGACTACTTGGGGATTCCACTCCATTATAAGAAGTTGAAGGTGGTAGAATGAAAATACTAGTGGATAATATTTGTATGAAGGTAAATAATTAAATGCATCACTAGATTTCTTTTTGAGGAAGAGTGACTCCTCTTCAAATAGCGGTTCAAGTAATGTCAGTTTATAATTTATCTATCTTTGTAAACTTGAGTAGAATATTGAAGAAGCTAGACTTACTCATGTAACAATTCCTTTGGGATGACCCAAGGATGGGTAAGCAATAGATTCTAGTAAGTTGGGACAAAATATACTAGCCTAAAGCAAATAAAATATTAAGAATTCAAAAAATAATATTGAATAGTCGAGCTCTAGTAGACAAGCTTTATTGAAGATGAAATTGTAATCAAAAAGTGTTATTTAATAAAGTCATTACTAGTAAGTATTTGGGTAATATTCTTCTTGAGGGAGTAGGTCACATCCCTATGAGTGTCCAGGGTTCTATTGTTTTGAAGGTGTTAAAATTAGGAGAGAAAGTAGTAAGAACAAGACTATTTTGGAACGTGGGTATATGGGATAAAGAAAATTTTTGGATTAACTCTTGGTACCAATACCTCCTCCTTAATTTTAGAATTTCTAGATATACAAACCTTTCAAAAGAGTCTTAATGATAGAGTTTGTATCAACACAATATGATATATACATATAAGGCATATTGGGAAGAGTGGTCAATCTCAATATCTTTGAATTTGGTGTTGCTATTAGAGGTGATACTGAAGCATTACCACATTATAAGGAAGGAGGAAGACAACAAGATAGATTGGGATCATGGGAATTTGGCATCTATACAATATGGAATGGTTATAATGAATTATTTCCTCACCTTTGGTTCTATTGTATGTTCCTTAGAATACAGTATGGTTGGCATAATGTTGAACAAAAATCAATTTCTACGCTCAAAAAGCTATGCATCAAGGTTCCTCACCTATGATAACTTATTGAAGAGTGGTTTTCATGTCCCTTATAAATGTATCATGTGCAATACCCAGGAGAATATAATATATAATTTGCTCTTCTAGCATGACTTTACCCTAAAGTTGTGGAGCTAATGGGTTGTTCTTTTCAAGGCTTGTATCAACCAGTAGTTAACGCTTACCAATATATGAAAAATGAAGAAGGTTAAAAAATAAATTAGTTTAGTTAGGTTGGTCTCTAGGTCTAATATTGATTTGGTAGAACATATGGCTAGAAAGAAAATCCATAATTTTAGAGAGGAATTCACTCCAATAGAGCTATTTTAGAAAAAAATATTAGATAATGTTACAAAAATAGTGAACACTCAAGTGGGGAAGTAGAAAAAATAGAAGGGAGAGAATGCTTCCATGAGACAGATTCATGGGAATTGGAAATCCCCATCCCTAGGCTATAAAATGAATGGAGTAGCCAAGGATAACCCACAAGGGCATCAAACATTGGTTTCATTAGAAGAGGCTATAAGGGAAGGTTCTTCATTAGGAATTGGAAGGTCTAAGAGTAACAAAAAATAATGAAGTAGATTCTTTTAATGCTTCGAATAATGGAGTTTAGAGGATCATAGTTAATTTTGACCCATAAATTTTTGTGGGATTTCTAGATAAGATTAGAAATTTTAGATTGAGGTATGGTAGATCAAGAACATAGTGAGTCATATCAAATCCATTTAGTAGTAGTTTGAGGATACCATTTCAGTTTATGTAGGCAAAATGAAGAACACATTGACCAACATTTTTGGCTAAAATGGGAAGCAAGCATCTTTCTAGATACTTGAAATTTAATACGAATAGGGATATTATATATTGGATAGAGGTGAGCTAACATGTTTTATACTAGCCAACAATAATTTAGGCAATGAAGTTTGTTAGACCAATGTAGATGATTGTGATGATTAATCTTTAGTTCAACATCACGTTGCTGCTTGTAGCACTCTTAGTCCCCATTTGGGATAGCTTCAAAAGTAATGGTAAGAGGGAGAAGCTAATATAGGTTCTTTGGAATAGTATTAATCATAATTTTAATCAAGATAGGAATTTTTGCACTTTGGATCACACTAAGAAAGTTTTGGTCCAAGAATATGGTTTTTTTTTTAACATGGTGGAATCGGTAGCCACCACGAATCCAAGCAGGTTGTCCAGCTTTTATGGCCGCCATAGTATTCTGCACTATCCACACTGAAATCCGCCACACAGATCTTCGTGCAATCTACCCCTATAACCGCCATACCACAATAATTTTAAACCTTTTATGCTACTTAAAGCACCAAGAAAGGGACAAGCGTTCAGTTTGACGAGGCCTAAGATTTGAACCTTGGACTTATGCCCCCTTATGGGGTTTGGATGAACCAATTGGTCTACACCTCGAACCTTGGTCCAAAGATATGTTAGAGTTAATTTTATTAGGATATTGGAGCTAGCCAAAAGTGGTAAGTCAATTAATTAAAATTTGACCTATCTTATGTAATAAGATTTCACATTTTTCAAAAAACAAATTATGAAAAAATTTGTAAGGAAGATGTTTTTTATTATTATTATGGTATCATTTTTAAAGATATATTTTTTTTTTGTTTATTCACACTAATTTTATTCTTTTTTAAATATGATTTATTTCCTTTTAATAATTGTTGTTTATTACTTGTTTTTTTTTGAGAGAATGTTAAAACTTTATATTTATAAATATAAATAATAACAAAATTCATTCAAAATACTATTAAATTTATAATTAATTACAAAATATTTTTAGGATAAGATTTATTTATCATTTATTAATATATAGTGTACATATGAATTAAATGTAAAAGATAAATGGGTACAACCCTGTGCTCTCCAATTAGATGGTGGCTACTTGGAATAATGGTTGGGTTAGGATTGGATCAAGGTCATTCCAAGGTACGATGGAGCTAATAAGTAGGACTACTAGCCTTATTATAGATGAAGCTTACCATAATTGTGATAGACACTCTCTGCTGAAAGAGATCAATCTATTTCTTGATAAAGAGGAATTTCTTCCAAGAGCCCAGAATGATTTCAGTGCAATGGCGTTGTCCCCTCCCAGAGATCGATTTGTGAGACTTATTATGGATTATTTCACTTTAGATTCTACTTATGAGATTATTAGGGGTTTTTATGCTATGTTCCTTAATCATTTACGTAGACATGTTTTCATGAATATTCCTCTATTTCTATTTGAGTCTATGAAAATATCTTTTGTGGATGTGCAAGGCAGTCATGGCCAAGCCCCCCTCCACCAAGGCCTTGCTCTGCTCGTGTTTAAATAGGCAACTTCAAATCATGGTTTGTCTAATTATGAGATCCTTAAACCATTCATGGATTTACACTGCCTTGCTACTAGTTCTAAGGTGGCCTCGAAGGATTCTACTGATATTAGTAATGATCCTTACTCATTCACTTTTGGTTCATGCCCTAGAAATATTTTGCAGAAGCATCAAGTTTTAGCTAAAGGTGTTTGCGGTAAGGCTTATGGTGATGGTAGTCGTGTTCCTATGTCTGGTCCCTCCATTAAGATTTATTTGTCTCCTATGGTGGTTGAATATGGCCTTGTGGATGTGGACCTTATACCGAATAGTATGGTGAAGGGTAGTGGCACCTAAAATTTCAAACACCTATGTAACAATAAGCGATAGGATGATGGCTCCTCCCCTCTCTCTTTTGATGATCTACCAAGATATTTTTATAGGGATAAATATGTTGATGAGTTTTATGCCTTGGAGGACATCCAGGAAAATAAAAGTTCTATATTTCATAATCTGAAGCTTATTGACATCAATCAAAGGAATATTTAGAGCTCACTGAAGATGGTGTTGGACTACTCTAAGGATATTTCCTATTTGGCTACTACTGTTACACAAGAGGTGGGTATGTTGGGGTAGAACCATCTTAGTTTTCCTCTCCGTACATGTTATTGGGTCTTAGTTTTATACAATTTCTTTATGTTTTGCCCCTCTTAGTCTGGTGGGGTTTTTAGTTTTGGTGTTGTTCGCTCGGGTGGCATTTTTATTGTATAGGTTGTGGGAGTCCTATCAAAACCCTCTTTATTATTAATAGTACCAAAAATAAAAGATAAATAAATCTAAAATATATATGTTCTTTTAATATTTGATTAAAATTTATACTTATCTGATATGACATGCAAAAAAATATTTTACATGTGATTTGATTGAAAAATATGTCCAATATAGGTAAAATTCTATCAAATTTCAAGCCCTTATAAAACACTATGTACAAGAACATGTTTATGATGAGTAGCATTAAACATTTTACGTCATGAACTATGTAACTAGATACTACTAACAATAATAGTTTTTTTGGTGAAATAATGTTCAAATAGATCATGGAAACTATGGCCTTAACTTCTAATATTTTTTATGTCTATGCACTTAATATATTGCTCTAGCTTTTTAATATTAGATATTTCAAATTTAAGTATATATATATATATATATATATATATATATATATATATATATAT
Organism: Wollemia nobilis; assembly: GCA_028583015.1. Classification (NCBI taxonomy): domain Eukaryota; kingdom Viridiplantae; phylum Streptophyta; class Pinopsida; order Araucariales; family Araucariaceae; genus Wollemia; species Wollemia nobilis. The sequence goes on from JAQPPZ010017255.1 coordinate 2,204,491, forward strand.
ATTAGTAGAAAATTACAATTTTGTTATTTCTACTACACTTTGGATTTTATCTGAGTTATCTTAAAATATCTTGATCTTTGGAAGCTTATATTGCTTCTCAATCATTTGGGAGCTTTTATGCTCCTCAATTATTTGAGGACTATGATGCTTCTTTATCTTATGATGTCTCAGGTCACACTTAAGAGCATCAGGATTCTCCTTTTATCTAGATAATTCATAATCAATATCAGAGTGACTATGAATATCCCCTCACATCCAACCACCTCTTGAGTTGGATCTTTCAATAAATTCAAGTTGATTCCTAGTCTTCACTTGTTTTCCTTTAACCAAGTGGAAGGACCCTAGCATCCAAATCAAGGTAACTATTATTTGTTCCCTCAATATCTACTCATTAAAATCTTTAAAAAATATTTCAAGTCTTCACTACTTTCAAAGTGGAAAAACTCTAATATTATGGTGGCTTTGAAATATAACTCTATCAAAAATGGATAGATTTAAGTGGTATCTCTAATACCACTATTGGATTTTAAGCCTAACTATCTCAAAATATTGTAGGTCCCAATATAAGTAAGCCACAATATTATAGGCCAAAATATTAATAATCAAGAGTAGAATTATATATATAATTAAATATATATCTAGACCAATATAATAATGAAATAATATTCACTTATAATATAAAAAATGAATGGAAATGGTCAAAATAATTCATGTACATGCATTTATAATACTTGCAATAAAATTTCTCAAAATATGTATTCATGTTTTATTATCAATGCTTGCTATGTTGTGATTGCTACATACTGCTTTCCCTTATATTGTATGGAGATTTGTGTCCACATTATAGATATAGTAATGTGACTCTTCAATAATTGTCTATTGTACTCCTTACATATCTGGGAGATGCAACCTTTCCTATTCTTGATCTTTCTATTCTTATCTTGTCACTTGTATACTAGACTCTTCACTCTCCTCTTACATGCATACTTGACTCTACGACACTTTCAAAATTCTACATGACTCTTGTGCACTGACTTGCACTCTTACTCACATGATAATTGTGCAAATCACTCATCTAAATTAAATATTCAAATCATAATCTATTACGTATTTATATTTGTACCATGAAGGTACCATGGGGGTACATTACCATGTACTAAATAATGTAATATTCTTCAACATAAATGGAATGAAAGAGGCCAAAGAAGGAGTATTGCTTACAATTTATGGTTAAATAACTAGAGGCATCTACAAAAATTATCTTGATAGAGCAAATGAAGATTGGCCCAAAGCTCAAAGTCTGTAATATTGTAATGATGAAAGGGTACTCGATATGATCATAAAATATGAAAATTTTAATTTTAATAAATAGGATTTTTTTCTAATATCCAAGACGTTCAAGCCCATTCTATACCTTCTAACATTTAAATTATGTTATATAGAATTTACCTACTTTTATTGAATTATATCTATTATTAGAAAAAATTTAATTCATAGAGAAAGTGTTAAAGCCTTAACAATGATTTTGTAAGAAATATTTAATAAGGTAATAAACCTTCAATTATTAATTTTATTTAGATATCTAGTTTTAGGTATGAATTTACTATAACCCTTGTTCATGAGATCACCTAACGTATTGTATGGAATACATCTAAGTAAACCAAAAACATATCTCGACCAATAGTGTCTCATAAGGATTTGTGAGCAATTAGTCATGAAAGATCTTCTATGAATTGGATAGCCTATAGAGGACCACACTTATACATTTAAATAGAGCAAGATCCTACTTAGGAAAATGAGGTTGGATCTTGAAAACCCATTGATATAGTCAATCAAAGGCTTGCAAGATATTAAGAAATTTTGATAAAATATTTTTACCTTCCCTGATGTGCTTGATGATTTGGGAGATCTAATAAACTTGCAAGGATTGAAATAATTCTTTGGAAACTTGATATTCAACATTAAGCTAGTGAAGATAGGCCTTGATTTGGGGTATTTGATTCATGCGATAGCAATTTATTTCCATTGAATGAGAATGGAAAATTTTCTAGCTCAATTGTAGCTTGGCTTAGCTCCAAGGTGGTAGGCTATAGGAGGGGTGGTGGAGAAGTGCCCACTAGAAGTGATGGGGGGGCCAAATTTCAAAATCCAATCTTCTATTTTCTTTATCGAAAATCAATTTACAACACTAGCCCACAGGCGTAGTTTCCTTTTCTTGATGCAAGCTGCCTCATGTTCGGCGATCTGCCTGCGCTCCCAGGAAGAATACAATCTCCCAATCCCAAAACTCAGCTCCTCCACCACCCTGTGACTGTAACCTTCACCTATTTTTATCCTAACCGACAACTGCCATCGGGTCAACTATGAAAACACGCATTCATGAGCCATCTGAACATCTCTGACCTCTGGGCATAGCAGTCGAGTGGCCGTCATGCTCAACAAACTTATCGGGCAAGAAATACTACATTGATGAGGCATTTGACCCCCTCAAGAAACATCGTCTGGGAACACGTGCCTTTTTAGGTCGTGAACCAGCAGTATGTCGCGATATCATGACATTTTCCTTCTCACTGCATTTTCTCTTCGTTGGGTCACAATATCATGACATGTCGCGATATCCTAACATTTTCCTCCTCGCTGCCTTTCCTCTTTGTTGGGTCACGATATCGCGACATGTCACGATATCGCGAAATTTTCCTCCTCGCTAGTTTTCTTCTTCTTCAAGTCACGATATCGTGACATGTCGTGATATCGTGACATTTTTCTTCCTTGTTGCCTTCTTTTCCTTCGGGTTGCGATATTGCAACATGTCGCGATATCGTGACAGTTTTCTTTCTCACTATCTTCTTCTTCTTTGGGTCGCAATATCACGACATCTTCCTTTCCAACTCTTCTTTCTTTATTTTGGTCGTGAAATCGTGACATGTCATGATATCACGACATCTTTCCTTTCTGCCTTCTCCTCGCCTCTCGGGTCATGAAATCATGACATGTCATGATATTACAACATCTTTGCCTTCCGCCTTCTCTCTCTGCTTTGGGTCGCAAAATCATGACATGTAGTGATATCGCAACAGCTTTGCCTTCTACCTTCGCTCTCTTCTTTGGGTCATGAAATAACGACATGTCGACAGTTTCCTTCCTTGGTTTCTTTCTGCTCCTTCGGTCGTGATTTCGCGACATGTCACGAAATCGTGACATTTTCTTTTCTGACCCTTCATGTTCCCTTTCAATTGTGATTTCGTGACATGTTGCGAAATCGTGACATTTTCTCCTCTGGACTTTCCTGCTTTCTTTCGATCGTGATTTCGCGACATGTCACAAAATCGTGACATTTTCTCCTCTAGCCCTTCCTGCTTTCTTTCGATCACGATTTCGTGACATGTCGCAAAATCATGAAATTTTCTCCTCTGGTCCTTCCTACTTTCTTTCTATCATGATTTCGCGACATGTCATGATTTCGCAACATTTTATTTGGATGCCCTCTCTCTCCTATTTCGGTCGTGATTTCACATGTCATGAAATCGCGACATTTTCTACGGATGCCTTCTCTCCCTTGCTTCGATCGCGATTTCGTGACATGTCATGAAATCATGACATTTTTTGCGGATGCCTTCTTTCTCCTGCTTCGGTCGTGATTTCGTGACATGTCATGAAATCGCGACATTTTTCACTCTTGCACCTTGCTTCATCCTTTTGTCGTGATAATGCGACATGTCACGATATCGTGACACTTTTCCTCCCTTGCGCCTTCTTTCATCTTCTGGTTGCAATTTCATGACATGTCATGATATCATGACATTTTTGCTCCGCATCTTCTCTCTCCTTCCTGAGCCGCGAAAACGTGACATGTGATATCATGACACTTTTCTTTGTCACGACATCGAGGCAAACACCTAAAAATTTTGTTGATGCAATATTGCTCTGCTGCCACCGGATGCTCTTGCATCAGACAACCAGGGTGGATTGAGAAGTGACCTTCACTTCTGTACTATTCTGTCACCTTCTCACAACTTGCAAAATCTTCAACCTCTTCAACCTCCACCCTCATTGTTGTTAGCAACCTCTTTTCATCCATCCCCTTCAGCAAACAGATTCTAGCGCTGCTACATACCCTTTCGCCCATCTCCTTCAAGGGCTTCAGATTTTTGCGCACTCCATTCTTCGTCACTGTGTGTTGGTCCAACCATCTGCACTACACACTGATCAAACTACCATGGCCTTCCCAACAACAAATGGCAAGCATCCATAGGCAATAGGTCACACAGGACCTCATCATAGTAATTCCCAATATTAAATTTGACCAAGGACTATTCACTGACCAATGTCCTATGGTCCTTCCACAACCACGCAATCCGATATGGATGTGGGTGTCTCCTCCTCTCTAGCTATAACTTAGTAACCATTTCTTCAGAGACCAAGTTATCAGTACTACCATTATCTATAATCACATTACAAACCTTACCCGAACTCTTGCACCTTGTGCAAAACAGACTCCTCCTTTGGTCAGATCCTTTCCCCTCATTCAACAAGGTTCTCCTTGTGAACATCAATTCTCCTCTCTCTGCCTCCTCAGAATGTTTTGATTCAGCTCTTTCAACTGCTACAGCAGCTCTGGTAGGATCCTCAGGCCTCTTATTCGTCCTTTCTCGATGTTGTGGAGACTCGTATGACTAATGTCCTTCTTCACCACAAAGGAAATAGGTTCCATGAAATCCTCCTCTTCCATATCTACCTCTTCCTCTTTGGTAGCCATTGTTCTGATTACGGGATCTGTAATCATTATCTCCCTTCTGATCCTGGCTGCTGCTAGCTTCTTCTTTCTTCTCATCTTGTCCTCCATCTATTCTTCCACTAGTTCTTCCACCATGACCTCTTCCTCTTTGCTTGCTTTCAAACCTTCTATTCAGTTTCTCTTCAACCCTTAGGGCAAACTGGTAAGCATCCTCTATGGTGGTCATCTTGACCAGGCTTAACTCCTCTTGAATACTTGCTCGTAACCCATTAATATAATGGGCTACCTTCTCCTTGTTGGCCTCTGAATGGCCTTTTCTGATTACAATCTTGTAAAACTCTTCTGTGTATTATTTAAAAGACTTTCTTGCTTGCTTCAAACCTTGCATTTTCTTTAGCAGATCCATATCATAGTCAGCTGGGATGAACTGCCTCTTCAAATTCTCCAGCATCCTATCCCACCTGGTTATTCTCTCCTTTCCTCTTCTATTTCTTTCCAGCTATACTCCTTTCCACCATATGCTAGCATGACCCTTCAGCTTGGTCTTAGCAAATCTGACCCTATCAGGATCTTCAACCTTCTCATACTCAAAGTATTCTTCCAAACCATTGATCCAGTCAATCAACTCCTATGGATCAAGATTTCCAAAATATGTAGAAACCTCCATCTTCGGTCTCTTTCCAATCTGAGAGATGGCTCTATATAACCTAGCTTGTGCAGGATCTACAACCTCTTCTTCTTCCTCAAACTGGTCCTCTTTTTCATCAACTTCATCTTCACTTCCTTCTTCTCCTTTGGGTTCAAGTCCTCTGCGTAACTCCTCTTGTAGGTCCTGAACTTGCCTCTGCAAAGCTCTGAAATCTTCTGCTGGCACCATGTTTCTCCCACCACCACAGTTTCTTCATGGAGGCATTTTGCTTCACTCTCTTCTCACAACCCTTCCACAGATCCTAGTGTAAACTGCCTCACGTTCGACGATCTATTTACACACTCAGGAACTCCCGCTCTGATACCACTTGATGAGGGGGGCCAAATTTCAAAATTCAATCTTCTATTTTTCTTTACCAAAAATCAATTTACAACACTAGCCCGCAGGCATAGTCCCCTTTTCCTGATGCAAGCTGCATCATGTTCGGTGATCTGCCTGCGCTCCCAGGAAGAATACAATCTCCCAATCCCAAAACTCAACTCCTCCACCACCCCGTGACTATAACCTTCACCTCTTTTTATCCTAACCGGCAACTACCACTGGGTCAACCACGAAAACATGCATTCATGAGCCATCTAAACATCTCTGACCTCTAGGCATAGTAGTCGAGTGGCCGCCATGCTCAGCAAACTTATCGGGTAAGAAATCCTACATTGATGAGGCATTTGACCACCTCGAGAAACACCGTCTAGGAACGCATGCCTTTTTGGGTCGTGAACCAGTAGTATGTCGTGATATCATGACATTTTCCTCCTTGCTACCTTTTCTCTTCGCCTGGTCATGATATCGCAACATGTTGCGATATCGCGACATTTTCCTCCTCGCTGCTTTTCCTCTTCATCAGGTCACGATATCGTGACATGTCACGATATCACAACATTTTCCTCCTCGTCGCATTTCCTCTTCGTTGAGTCACGATATCGTGATATTTTTCTGCCTTGTTGCCTTCTTTTACTTTGGGTCGCGATATCACGACATGTCACGATATCACGACAGTTTTCTTTGTCACTGTCTTCTTCTTCTTCGGGTCGTGATATCGCAACATCTTCCTTTCTGGATCTTCTTTCTTTCTTTTGGTCATGAAATCGTGACATGTCATGATTTCACAACATCTTTCCTTTCTACCTTCTCCTCACCTCTTGGGTCGCAAAATCATGACATCTTTGCCTTTCGCCTTCGCTCTCTACTTCGGGTCGTGAAATCGTGACATGTCGCAATATCGCGATAGCTTTGCCTTCCGCCTTCGCTCTCTGCTTTGGGTTACGAAATCACGACATGTTGCGATATCGTGACATGTCACGATATCATGATAGTTTCCTTCTTTGGTTTCTTTCTGCTCCTTCGATCGCGATTTTGCGACATGTCGCGAAATCGTGACATTTTCTTTTCTGACCCTTCCTGTTCCCTTTCAGTCACGATTTAGCAAGATGTCACGAAATCGTGACATTTTCTCCTCTGGTCCTTCCTGCTTTCTTTCGGTCGCAATTTCGTGACATGTCATGAAATCATGACATTTTCTCCTCTGGCCCTTCTTGCTTTCTTTCGGTTGCGATTTCGCAACATGTTGCAAAATCATGACATTTTCTCCTCTGGCCTTTCCTGCTTTCTTTCGATCACCATTTCATGACATGTCACGATTTCATGACATTTTCTTTGGACGCCCTCTCTCTCTTGTTTTAGTCGTGATTTCACGACATGTCACGAAATCATGACATTTTCTGTGGATGCCTTCTCTCTCCTGCTTCGATCGTGATTTCACGACATGTCGCAAAATCGTGACATTTTCTGCGGATGCCTTATTTCTCCTATTTCGATCACGATTTCGCGACATGTCACGAAATTGCAACATTTTTCACTCTTGCGCCTTGCTTCGTCCTTTTGTCGCGATAATGCGACATGTTGCGATATCGCGACATTTTTCCTCCCTTGCACCTTCTTTCATATTTTGGTCATGATTTTGCGACATGTCACGATATCACGACATTTTTTCTCCACGTCTTCTCTCTCCTTCCTAAGCCGTGAAAACGTGACATGTCGCAATATCGCGACACTTTTCTCTGTCGCGACATCGAGGAAAACACCTAAAAATTTTATTGATGCAAGATTGCTCTACTGCCACCGGATGCTCCTGCATTAAGAATCCATAGATGCAAAGAAAATTTTATGTGTATTTCATCACATTGTTCCACCACTTGATCCATCCAACCTCATTGTAGGTATGACACTCAAGATTCTAGATATATCGGATGTGGGCCAACATGGATGTATGTGCACACAATGATATTTTCATTTCTAAAGTATATTTATTATTTATATTATTTTTATTGCATTAATTTTTAAAACACCTTGTTATATTTATTGTGTGTTATTTTAAAACATCCTTAACCTATTCATCTATTTTTATAGATGATAAATTTAATAATCTTTATAAAATAGTATGCCATTGTTTTAGAATAAATGTAAATATATATGTTTTGTTTCATGTGTTATATATGGATGATATAACAATGCATAAATATTATCCTCAACATTTGTAATATTATATTATATATGCATACAATAATAAGATTTATAAATAGGAGTTATATTTGTTTATTTTAATATAATACATAAAATTATAATTATTTTAAATATTATCAATAAAAGGGCTACTAGAAAATATGTTCACTTAAAACAAGATTTTTCATCAAAATTAACCATCCATAAGATTTCAATTAGAAATAAATTATTTTTTAATGTGTTATGATGGATTTGAATTCGTAAAAAGGAAAGGCAAACATTTGAAGGTACACAAATATAACACTCGTAAAATTTACATAGTAAAATTATATATTAAACACGGATGCAAGTCCACTACACACATATTTCCATAAACCAATAAAGTATTGTGTTAAGATTCTGGAGACACCTAAAATGCATCATGTCGATGGGGACTACTCATATGGACATGCTACAAGACCATATGGAAGATCTTGGACAGACTCCAAGATAGAGTAGTGGTTCTAACCACTCAATTTGGGCTACTTGGCCTAATCAGTCTGAACCACATCCCAGACCTACGGTCTATAGGCTAAATCATGGTTGACACCTATGGTTTATAGTCTAGACCGTAGTTGTAACCTATGGTCTTAACTAAAGTTCAGTTGGCCTTCATCCATGCCAAATCAGTTTGAATGACCATTTGTTCTAGAAGAAGGTGGTTAAAGGATGGAGGCTTCCAATCCAACTATCCTAACCACCCCTTCTTGATCTTGGCTTCTCCATGAAGCCACCCCTAGCCCTTGGGTAATCCTATAAGTACCCCTCAAAAATATGGCAAAATAAGGGAGAGATGAGATAGCACACTTGAGCAAGAAAGCCCTATCAAATTGTACACTCACTTGAGAGTAATGAGAGAGATTTTTGCCAACCCCTTTGCTAATTCATCAACCATCATGACAATTGTGCCATGGATGCCCTAAGGATCTAGAGAGCCAAGAAACACTAATTCGGGCAAACGGAGGCCCAATTCAATGATTCAACCACCAAACCTATCAGAGGACACCGAAGGTGACCCTTGAACATCAATTGGACAAGGAGGTCAAGCCCACAGCCCTTGAATTTGGAGGGCAAACCACTTGGTTTCTCATCGCAGCTTTCAACCACGGTTTACAGTGTAGACCGCACATTAGTGCTACGATTAGCAATACAGGTGATAGATCTCCTTAACGTTTTACTTCTAGTATGCTTAATTAGATCACATTTAGCATTTTAATGGTTTAGTTAGGAATTTAGAGACTTTTTACCAGCATAATTAGTGTTTTTACTAACTTGTTTTTATTATGGTAGTTTAGACATTAATGGCTTCTTTTCATGTTATAGTGCTTCATTTCAAGTAATTGATGCCATAGATTGATAGATGTATTTCTTGTTCATATATTTCCATAAATCTTGATAGGATTTATGCATGTTTAGCATAGTTTACGTATTTTATTGAATTCATGTCATTATGCTATTTTCATGCTATTTGTCTTTAAAGGGCCTCATCATGAGAGGTTTCCTATGCTTTTGACATTCTTGTGTTGTTTCTTGATCGTAGGAAACAAGTTTAAAGGGAGCTACAATCATTCAAATACCTTCCTCAATGTGAAGAAGAGGGTCTAACTCCACCCTAGAGCATTTCGTGTCATCCTAAAGGGCAATTTGAAACCACACCTACCCTCGTTGAGGGAAACAAAACACCTCCTATTGTAACAATTGTATCAAGATTTGGATTATCCCTAAGAGGGATGTACTTGTAATTCAAGCTTGGCATTTAAATATCAATGGAATAAAGTATGCATTTTATTGATCATTTCATTGTCAATTTCTTGTTCTTGTATGCATATTGTATTTTTTTTATCAATTCTTGCAATAGGATACATTAGGTGTGAGCCTTTTTGGTGGTTACAGAAGGCGATCACAATAGAACTCCACAATTCATGCGATCTAACTCCTATTTCATGATTTTTGAAATTGTAGGTATAGACCGCATCTATCAACTACGGGCCAAAAATTGAACCACATGTTCAACACATGATTTACAGTACGAATCGTAGACTAGACCTACGGTTTACACCTGACAACACAGACAATAGAAAGCAGAGTGCAGATCAACTCAAGACCTGAGGTAGGCCCTATTTTCCACTCTCTATTTCTTTTTACTTCTTTGTGTTTTTATAGAATGCTTATTTTGAAATGCAATTAGGAAAATCAAACTAAGAAAAAGGAAATCAATCATGTCCTAGTTCATTTCAATTTGCATTTGTAGAAAGGTGCTGCTAGGAACAATGGATCTCTGATTGTAATCTGCCCTAGAATCTAGCGTGCTTGATAGAACTTGTGTGTTTGGTGTGCATGTGTGAGGCCCAAGTAGTGGCCATTACCATCGTAATATGCATTGTCTAAAGGAGCATCTAGAATAGCTTGCATTTTCTGAATTTGAAATGTTCTTTCATTTGCATAGCATATAGAAAATGAGCATGAGTGCTATATGATGCATTTATTTTATGTATATTAAAACGAACCACACACACCACTTGGCACTTAAACGCTAGTGAGTTGGGCTTGACATCCAACCACTAGTAGGGTTCAACGACGGTGGGCATAATTTCCATCCGCTAGCCCAAATCCTACATACCCTTTGTTATTAGACCAATACCAGATCCAAGAACCTTTCGTACCCTAGAAAATTTGCATGTATTCTCTTTTGAGGGTATAACGTTGACTAGGGGAAAACGGGTGAGGATCTGGGAGGACCTGTGCTCCTTGTCTGGGTGTGGACCTTCATTACCACACACAGGGGATTTACACGACCTGGAAGTCACATCTAGGTTGTCAAGCTATGAGCATACAAGTGAAAGCCAATTTAAACTGAGAATATCATTCAACACTTTTTAAAACATGATAAGGAGTTTCTTTACTGATACAAAAAATTATTGAAACACATCAAATAGTTTAGGGCTCACTTTTAAAAATGTAAAGAAGATAATCACATTGTTTACTTTGTATGCTTATTTATTGTTTAAATCATCAAGATAAGGCCCTCCTTGAGGCCAAAATTATCAGTAAGAGAGGAAACCTCTCGAGTCTTGTTTAGTTGATTCATCATGACGACTAGGCATGATAGAGCTCAATCATGAGCTAATGAGTCGGAGAGCTCATGGAGAGGCTTTGAATGCTTTTTATGTTCTCTTGAGGAGCTATTTCTAACCTCGCACGCATCCTTGCTAGGCATCACACTCATCATGCATTAGAGGATCCAATCCTCCTAGCATGACACTCTAAGAGTCATCGCGAGCTCCCTTCATCACGCAGGGGGTTCACCCATACAGATCATGGGGTTTCCTCACATACAGTGAGAACCCACATCATTAGGTCTCCACATAGTGAGATAGAGAGTTGTGGATCGTACTCCATGAATCAGTCCTATAGGGAATTTGAGTCTCATGCAGCCCATGAGAGGCGACTACTCCAAGACAAATTGGAGGAGGTACACTGTGAGCATAAGTATCTAGAGCGTGAGTGTGCAGAAAGGAAGAGAGCGCATCAACAAAGGTTGGATGAGCTCCAATGATGTGAAGAGAGGATTTAACAATAGAAAGCATATGAAGAAAAATCATGTGAGGTAACTCACGAAAAGAAGCTCATACCTAGAGTGCTTAGGCAACAAGTCAACGCGATGCACCCATTGCATCGTCAAGATTTACCACTTAAGAAAGTAGATAGCCATTATTCTAGATGGATGGACATGCCTAGGTTTGTCGAGGAACAACAGAAAGAGATGTTTAAGGATCCCATGCATAAGCATGAGGTCGAGAGTAGTCAAGTCCGACAGGTGAGTAGTGTCAATGCTCAAAATTCATCACAATCCTTGGGGCATATATAGTCTATTCCACCATATAAGGAACTTGTGATTACTTTCCATAAATAGGAAGTCAAACCTATCCCTATCAAGGAGTCTGATCCTCCATTGCATATCATAGCGAGGATAAAACAGATTGCGTATAAGTGAGTGTTGGTGGATACAGGATCATCGATTAATATCATCACCACCTCAACGTTCAAACATCTCAAAATTCCACCATCCCACATCAAGGAAACAACTTTAATGGTGTCAGCATTTAACGATGTGGAATCCCCTACAGTAGGCACAATAGTCCTCCCCATCGAGGTGGGACAAAATATTATTCCTACATTGTGCTACATTTTAGAGGGATCAAGATAGTATAATCTACTACTTGGAAGACCATGGATAAGAGCCATGGAGTGTGTGCCATCAATAGTGCATCAGTGCATTAAGTACACCCATGGAGGTGAAGTCCATATAGTTGAGGTGGACCCAGATCCCTTCAAGTATTATAAGCTTGAGGATCATCCGCAGGAACCTGGTGAGGCGCCTATGCATCTGCAAGTTAAATTGGATGAGTCTATCCAAAGTGTGGATGCAACCTTATAGACGGTGGTGGAGTTACCATCCCCACCGCTATCACCTATGGAGTCACCTACGACCCCTGTAGTCTCGACATTGCTTAGTAGGGAAGGATTGATGAATGCCCTTACGAAGTTTCTCATAACTGCTTCGAAAGTGTCACTAGAGGATCTTCATACTCCTATCAAGGAGGAAGAACCTAGCATGGTCATGGATGCACCTGAGTGTATCACACCCTCTTCATCCATCATGGCATCAGATAGTCCTCATGAGGATGATGATGAATATGAAGAGCTTATAGAGGCCAACATTACGATGTTGCCCACCATAGAATCCACTGAGGATCTAGGTCAACTTTTCATTGAGTCTCTACCTGTGGATCCTATCCTGGAGACATCATATGAGTATGATGAAGGTTTAGTTATCATGACTAAAATAAGATAGCCTCAATATGTTGATGAATTACCTATGATGCATGCAGTTGTGGAGTCTTCTCACAAGTTTGTGGGAATGGTCGACATTAGGCCAGAAGATCAAGTGATTCCTAATCACATAGAGCCGAAGATGGGGTAATCCAGTGGTGTTTCTACATTTTTGGGGCCAAAACATTTGAAATTAGTCACTCCTGACTCATTTCTCATGGCACCATCTCAAGAGCACAAACAAGTAGGTTCCTCACATCATATTGGGGGTACCAAAACTGACACAATTCAACACAACAAAGTGAAACAATAACTTGAGCTGAGTCATAGGCATGAGCATGTGGATAGCACTGATGAAGTGTTTCATCAAGAAGCTTCCACATCAAATAAAATGAAGGAAATAGGTGATTTGCAATTACCTAATGGATCCATAGCATCCACTTTTCTATTTCCTTCAAATGACAAAGGTATTTTGAAATCAGTCATTGGAAATACATATGAACTCTTTATCAGTCTTACGATCCATTTTAAGCCATCTAGAATGGATGGAGAATCGAATGGATGAGCAAGATAAGGCATTGCATTTTATCAAGAACCATTTTGAAAACCTAGAATTACAAAAGCAACCCTTTCTTGAGGTCGAATTGCTTCCTGTGCAAGTACAAGAAAAGCCTCAGTGAAAGCAAAAGCCCATGTGGCAAACCCAACAATTGGATTCTCAAAGCAAGCCAATGTGGGTCAAGAGCCCAAAATAGTCATAGCATAGTGGGACTCCATTAAAAGAGTCTATGTCTAACATATTTCAGAAGCTGCAAGAGGCTAAGGTCATCACCTTGCTTGATATCATCCCTTTAAACCCCAGTAGAGTTAAACCTACGGGTTACAAGGAGCATCACTATTGTCTCTATCACCGAATAGAAGGTCATGGCATTCGATATTATCAGAATTTAAGAGTGTGGTGCAAAATCTGATAGATAAGGGGGTTTATCATGTAGATGGTTCTCTCAGAGTACCCCAACATGCCGAAGTGGAGGTCACACTTCCTCAAGAGCGACCCCGAAGTCGTCAATCACCTCGTAAGTCCAATAGGCCAGTGCAGTGAGTAGTTTCATTTCAGATGACTACTCTAACTTTGTTTCAAAAGTTACACAAGGCAAAGGCATTCATATTACCCGAAGTCAAGCATAGGGTATCCAAGACTAGGTCACCTGATGGAGGTCCCTTTTGTGTGTATCATTGAGCGCATGGACATGACATTCAGGGTTTCCAATCATTTAAGAGGGTCATCCAAGACCTAGTAGAACGATATGAGATCCACGAGGATGGTTCTCTCATTCACCCGTGTCGAAGCATAGGTACATCGGTGAGGTCCATTCTTCACCTGGGAGAGTTGATTTTTGTCACTCTTCCTAAACAAGCTGATTACTTTTTAGTGAATAGCATGCATGCTGGGGGTCTTCAAGGTAGCATACCTTTTCCACCAGCCACGCCAAATTTGATAAGGAAAAATGAGGAATCTAGAGGTATTGCACCTCCCTCACCATCATCGAATGGCACACACATTGGGGGTACATAGGGCATCATGCCCTTCCCAAAAGGCTCCGAGGGTTTGCTTAAAACCACTCGATCATCTCAAAAGTCTCCAAGGGTTCCTAAAACCGCTTGGTCATCCTAAAACCCCAAACCTTGGGGGTGGTCAATCAAAAGGCACCAAGGGTTTAAACCGTCGCTAAAATTGCTTGGTCATCCTAAAAGGCTCCAAGCATTCTCTATGAGTAGTTTGGTCAATAAAAAGCTCCAAAGGCATCTATAAGCCCTTTGGTCAAACCCAAAAGGCTCCAAGGGTTTGCATAAAACCTCTTAGTCATCCTAAAAGGCTCCAAGGATTTTGTTGAAATATCGCTTGGTCAATCTAAAGGCTCCAATGACATTTCCTCATTGTTTGGTCACTCCTAAAGGCTCCAGAGGCATGTACTTGCCGTTTGGTAAGATATGAGGCTCAAAAACTCATAAAAATTATAAAATCAATAAAATCCAAAAAAAATTGGTAAAGCATAAAATACAAAAACATTTGCATTTGCATTTGAATTTTGCATTCTCATTTTGCATTCACTCATGCATCCACTACATTACTGCATTGCATATAGGCATTCGTCATCCATTGCATTCCATAATAGAAGGCATTGTGTTTGTTAGTATTACAAACGACACCACATTTGTGTCTAAATCATGCATCTCTACATTTATCATAAATCCATCATTCATGTGAGTAATTGTGTTTTTCAACACAACCTATTTTGTTGCTATGGAGATATACTAGGGTTTTCTAGTCATTCAACCATACCTAGAGGTCTTATCAAGAGTTGGTAGAAATATTACTTTGCTTTTGTAGTTGAGGTTCAATTAGTATAGCCCTTAGCATATCAGAATCCTATCACTAATCAACAAATTAAACAATCCTAACAAGGACTAGGGGAAGATGAAAGTCGCAAAGTAGGACCAGGTATCCTAAGGCAAAAAGAGTTATTATTGCTTATCCCTCTATGCGGATGGTATGGGAAATGTTGGCAGTTGGCAAAAGGATAGGTTAGTTCCCTATTCAAAATCCCTTGCTTACGATAAAATGAGCAATATCCCAGAGTGATATCCCACATCAATCCTCAAGATTGATACCCTAGATCGATATCATAGATCAACTTCCTAGATTGATATCCCATATTGATATCATAAGATCGATATCCTCAATCGATATACCAAAAACAATTTTCCCAAGTAAATCCCCCAAAGGAAAGTTTTTGAAGAAAATTATCACATGTGAATGCCGAAAAGTGAATATCAAATGAAGATCAAAAAATAGGCTTAAATCAAGTTCAAAGTGAAGATCAAATGAAGATCATAAATCAAAAGTTCGAGTGGAGATCAAATGAAGATCAGAAATCCAGTTCGAAGAGAGATCAAATGAAGATCCAGAGACAGTTCAAAATGAATATGGAATCGACTCCCTTACTTCACCATATATGAGCAAGTATCCCAAAAATTGAAGGATAGAAAGGAATGAGCCTGAATCCCTAGAATTATTGGCACTACTATACCTTACACATGATGATATGTCTGATACACTTGCATCTCTCTTGTGGGAAGACCAATGTTTGAATGTGGAAGAGCTAGCTTCAGGTGTCCTGCATTGCCTAGTGGATTAGTCCAACTAAAATCTAAACTTGGGATTGGATAAGACATTTGTGGAACCCCTATCTTAGAAATGGGCTGAAAGAATCCCGCTTGACATTGGGGAATGCTCGTGTCTTATCTTAATATACTCATGTGCACACACGGGGATAATGAAAAGTTAGGGCCTATCCTAGCAAAAGCCTTACATTTCAGAAGCCTAGTATGGTCAGTATGCAACTCTTGATAAGTCTACTAGGGTGTTTGAGTCTCATGGAAAACCTCAAAAATTTCTCTAGGAAGCAACAAACATATACCAACTATCGCAAACCATATAAAATCATCAAACTACAAAGTATCGAGTCCATGATACATCATCATATAAAGCACAATCAAGATATAGGATAGATATCGGATGGATATTAGAAATAATATTTAGATGGCCATTGACTATATTGTGCATATTTTTCAAATTTGCAAAGGAAAATAGAATGACACATTATATCATTCGCATCATAACATCGCATACCATTGCATTTCATATATGGGTGATTAATTGATCAAATTATTATCTTCAGGATTTTCAATTACATTCATGATTTTTAGACATTTTGTGGTGTCATCCATTATATTGATAAACATAATTGCATTCATTCCTTATGTTTTAAAGTGATTAAAGCATATAGGTTCATTTACATTAGATTACCATCATGTAAATAATGCACTACATACATTGCATTAGCATATCGTGACATCGTCATAAATTAAATGCATGCAATAAAGCAAAATCAAATATGTATTTAAATAAATATTGCATTCATATGCATCTATCATCATATATCGCACATCTAAGCATCTAGATCACTACATATCATCATCATCATAAATTAAATAGCTATCTAGTGCATGTCATCCATACATCACATCATATAGCATCAAATTAACATAAGCATTGCATCCATGTGCATAACATAAACATAAAATTAAACATACACAAGTACACATAATGAGTCATAAATGATCAATATGATATATATATGTGTCCAATAGAGTACATCAAGAGTACAAAATGCCCATAAGCTACAATCATGTAGGTCCTAGACCTTACACCAAAAATGATACATATGCAAAAATGTAGCCTAGATCTGGTAGAGCCCTAGCTCTGGCCTTCTCCTCTTGAACTGGAGCTCTCATCGCCTCCCTCAGCCCTGTGCTCTGGAGCCTACTTGGTAGTCGACTCTGGTGCCTCCTTTGTACCCTACTGAGGGCCCTATGTGCCACCTAACCCAAAGAGGCCTAGCACATGGGATACTAGTATGTCTATGTGGCTAGACCTATGACTAGAGGTCACACCCATCTCCCTGGACCTAGTATGGGAGCTACCTCCATGTGTGCTAGAGGACCTATGTGTCCTCTCTATCCTATGAGTCCGCTTACTAGAGCTCACTGTGGACTGTCTTGTAGTCCTGGACCTGGTCCTTTGAGACCCCGTAGCATGTCTATCCTCTAGCACCTGCAAGCCCCACAATCTGATAAATCCCTCTAGCTAGGAGATGCAAGCTACCCTTGCATCGCAAAGGTCATTTCCCTCCTCTATGAGGGAAGTGAGCCGCCTAATCTCTGTCGTGGGATCACCACCTCCTGGTAGTATAGCTGATGGTGCTACTAGTGGTGCCATGATAGCTTGAGATGAGGAGGGGTCTCCTCTATGAGCCTGGGACTGAGCCAAGTCCCTCTCTACTACAACCGTAGCTCATCGTGCCTCTGATACCTGTAGTGAGCTAGTCAGCTCCTAAATTTGACCCTCTACTATTGTGGCATGAGTCGTGGCACCTGTGAGCTCCTCCTAGAGTGACTACCACTGTCTCTCGCTATGAGCTAGCTTTACCTCTAACATGGTGATGCTAGTGTCCCTCTGCAACATCTGAGTGTGGAACCACCCAACCTGGCTCTACAGATCTGCTACCTGGGCTAGCAGCTGGCCTACCTCACTGTCTAGAGGCACCTCACCCTCATCCAGTGCCTCCTCCTCGATATCTGTAGGGGGTGCATCTCCTACTATAGCCTCTACCCCCTAGTCACCCTTAGTCCATGGGTGCACATTGCGCCTCTGTGGATCAACCTCAACCTCATCATCAACCCAGTCGAGGGGCCTAGATCCTTGCCATTGTCGTAGCGACCACCAAGCATCATATGCAAGAGTAGTCCCAGCCATAGAAACCCTTGACTCCTAGAAATCGTCAGCCACATCCCCAAGTGTTGTCATGTAGACCTATCTCTAGAGCCATCCACCTGTAGATGATCAACAACTCTGGTACATCCTTAACTAAGCCAAACTACCACAAGATGCAAGAGTAAAAATGGTACTCCCTTATCTCGTCCTTATGGCCTAGGAGCCACCTATCTCGATGAGCCTGACGCAACCACTCATAAGCCTCTAGCCATGCAGGGAACCCCATGTATGGGTACCACTCTATATCGTCGGGTCTCAATCCCATGAATCTACTAAGGTAATGATCGATATCCCCTACATGGGACTTGCTCCGAAACCCCTCCTCCTCACGGGGCCAACAAGTTACGTAGCACTGGTGCTCGTCATCAATAGAGTTAATCTCAAGTGGTAGCTCTAAAGGATGCTCAATGTGGATATGCTACCAACCCCAAATATGTAGTAGTAGGCTACAACTGATGCCTACCCGACTCCTACAAGTCACCTGATACAACTCCTGGTAGAGCTGGCATAATAAAGTGCTCCCCCAGGCTAGGAGTAGTGGTCAATAGATGGTGCTCTAAACAACCCTCCTAACGCTGGCAAGAAGGTTCTAGGGGATCCTTGCACTTGAGGAATATGGAAGGACTATCTACACAACCAAGTGCATGAAGACTTCCTCTCTAACAAAGAAGATGCACTCCCCCTTCTAGTAGCCAATGTGTACACCTCCGTGATCCATATTCCACTGGGCCTCATCACTCTGATCATCGAAGATAGCATCACAAACAACCTTCTTCCTCCGAGAGGAAGAGGAGGTGATGGCCTCACCATCAATAGGGATCCTAAATATCTGATAGACGTCCTCCAAGGTGATGGTCATTTCACCCATTGGTAGATGAAATGTGTTGGTCCGGGCATTCTAGCTCGGGCCAACGCGGTCATATATGTTGTATCTACCCTAATCGTGGGTAGATCCAAGACATAGATAAAACCAACAGTTATGAACCACTCCCGCTCCCATGTAGTAAGATGTCTATGGAGGGTGCGAAGTATATCTAGCTCTTGGGCCCTAGAAGTCAATGATTGGAAATAAACAGTGCATAAGAGAAAAATCTAACTAAAAAAAAGCAAAAAAAGGATAAAAATGCCTCTAAAAATGTCAAAAAAATAAGAAAATTCAAAAGGCATCTCATACATGCAATAAATGGCATTAATTGCTATTAAACCTTAGAAAAAGTGAGAAAAAATTAATATATATTTTCTAAAGTCATCGAACCGCGGGTCAACCTTGTGGTCCGCATGCGGTCAAAATTTGACCGTTGGAAATTTAAATTCCAACCACAGCTGATAGCTTCAGTCCCCAATATGACAATTTTGGAGCCGCAGGTACCAGCTGCGGTCTAGGAACGAGACCCATTTTGGGTCCCTTCCTAGCCTAGCTAGCCAAAAAAATAATAATGAAAATCTAACCTAGCCTAGTCTACGGTGAGGTTCGTTGCCAAAAATTTAGTGAAGTTCATTAACCCATTACTTAATGCGGTTTATTTTTTTTAGTTGGTAATGAGTGCGAGGACTCGATTTCGAGTTACCTTGCCCACACCGTGACCTCTGCTAGTGGATGGTTATCCCGGGTCCGCCATCAGGGTACGAGTGAAATTTGAGGTCAAGTTTGGCAGCATTTCGGATCAAGGAATGTCTCTCACCTCTTAGAGCTCTCTAAAATGCAGTTATTTGAATGAGAATAATGAAATTTTCAAAGTGGGAAAACTATTTATAGTTTCCCTAATTTCGATGGACCGTAGCCCCGACTTGTGGTTCCCAAATTAGAAATTTTCAATCGTAGACCGTAGCCGCGGTTTGCAACCAGCATTAAATGCACTCAAACCCCATCATGGGAAGGTCTAAAATGAAAAATTAATGACTCCTAATAGATCAAATTTCAAAAAAGAGAAATCAATATTGCAAATTTGGTGATATTCAAAGCACCAAGATCGATCAATAAATAAAAATTAACAAAAAAATAAAAAAATTAAAATCCAAATGCGCCTCGTATTCAGTCATTTACTCTACATACTTGGTGGTTGCAGCGACTTGCGATCCATGCAATCCGACAAGATGAGTAAATAACCATAAGGAAATTTGGGGAAAAATTGTCATCATTGATTTGATATGTTTCTTCTCAATCCCTAAGAAGGCCTTTGAGGCTGGACTACCCCATGGGAACGAGGTGTTTCATGTCATTTCTCCTATGACATATTTTCAAAAAATCATCGATAACCTGATTCAACAAAAATATAATTGGCATTGTATCATTTTGATTCCCTAAGAAGGCTATTTCATCCTGACTGCTCCATGGGATAGAAATGTGCAATTACTATTAATAGTTGGAATCATAAGTTGAACTAGGCCTAGCCAAGGTAATTAAAATGCTCAAATATAAATTTGTTTAGATCATTCATTGTGGTCAAGTGACCTCGTCACTTCATACATTGTCATTACCCTCATCGACTCGTCGCTTGAGGGGGTAGTCATAATATCAAATCATAATCAAAATCAATAGAAGATCTCTGAAGATCGTAGATCCCTTGATCTTGTCAAAATTACGTTCGTCCTTGCGAATCATTGTCAACATCTATCATAAGCTTACCCCTTTGCTTGGGGTAAATAGAAAATATGATAATTAGTTTGTAACTCTCATCCTTTTGGATCTATAGGGCTAAGCTACCTATGGTAGCACCAAAGCTACTCGAATGTCAGATGAGGAGAGCACAAACTCTTTCAAGTTTAAGCCTCCAAAGAGTTGGAAGCAATGATTCTAGGATGCACGTCCTTTTGTTGGACAAGAGGCATCTAATGTTGATCTGACTAATGATCATCATAGAACCTTTGACATCATTTTAGGAGGTCTATTTTTTCTCATGCATTGTTCGATCTCACAACGCATCTCAAAAGGGGCATCTGTAGACACCTAAAATGCATCATGTCAATGGAAACTACTCATATGGACATGCTACAAGACCATATGGAAGATCTTGGATAGACTCTAAGATAGAGTAGTGGTTCTAACCACTCAATTTGGGCTCCTTTGCCTAATCATTTTGAACTGTAGCCCAGGCCTATGGTCCATAGGCTGAACCATGGTTGACACCTGCGGTTTATAGTCTGGACCATAGTTGTAACTTGTGGTCTTAACTAAAGTTTAGTTGACCTTCATCCGAGCCAAATTGGTTTGAACGACCATTTGTTCTAGAAGAAGGTGGTTAAAGGATGGAAGCTTCCAATCCAACTATCCTAACCACCCCTTCTTTATCTTGGCTTCTCCATGAAGCCACCCCTAGCCCTTGGGTAATCCTATAAGTACCCCTCAAAAATAGGGCAAAACAGAGAGAGATGAGATATCACACTTGAGTAGCAAAGCCTTGTCAAATTGTACACTCACTTGAGAGTACTGAGAGAGATTTTTTTCCAACCCCTTTGCTAATTTGTCAACCATCATGAGAATTATGCCATGGATGCCCTAAGGAGCTAGAGAGCCAAGAAATGCTAATTCGGGAAAATGGAGGCCCAATTCAATGATTCAACCACCAAACTTGTCAGAGGACACCAAAGGCAACCCTTGAACATCAATTGGACAAGGAGGTCAAGCCCACAACCCTTGAATTTGGAGGGCAAACCACTTGGTTGCTCATCGTGGCTTTCAGTTGTGGTTTATAGTGCAGACCACTCATTAGTTGTGGTTTGCAACAGGTGACAAATCTCCTTATTGTTTCACTTCTAGTATTCTTAATTAGATCACATTTAGCATTTTAATGGTTTAGTTAGGAATTTAGAGACTTTTGACTAGCATAATTAGTATTTTTACTAACTTGTTTTCATTATGGTAGTTTAGACATTAATGGCTTCTTTTCATGTTATAGTGCTTCATTTCAAGTAATTGATGCCATAGATTGATAGTTGTATTTCTTGTTCATATATTTCCATCAATCTTGATAGGATTTGTGCATGTTTAGCATAGTTTACGCATTTTCTTGAATTCATGTCATTATGCTATTTTCATGCTATTTGTCTTTAAAGGGCCTCATCATGAGAGGCTTCCTATGCTTTTGACATTCTTGTGTTGTTTCTTGATCGTAGGAAATAGGTTTAAAGGGAGCTACAATCGTTAAAATACCTTCCTCAACGCGGAGAAGAGGGTTAACTCCACCCTAGAGCATTTCATGACTATTTGGAAAAGCAATAGTAGTGTGTCTACCCTATTGAGGGCTTTGGCATTGTATTTATTGTATCAGAATTTGGGTGACCCTAAGAGGGGCAAGATTATAATCAAGATTCATTTATAATATCAATAAAAGAAATATGCATTTTATTGTAATTTGCAATCTTTTTATCTTGATGTGCTTTTATGTTTATTTCCATTAATTCTATATCTAGGTGCATGCTTTTTGGGATAGGTCAGCTTCATTGTCATCGACTTCCATATAATATTATTTATTGCATGACAAGATTTACTATTATTTATCTTGATAAGTTTTAATCTTATTTGTCTCCACTTTTATAGTTTAATCTAAGTGTGTACATATCAGATGATTTATCCATATGATGGATGTTCAAATGGATGGATGCATAAATAAAATTATGGAAGAATATATAGCTTAGAATATAAATAATAAACTTTGTTCTTTTTTGTAATATTAAGAGAAAAGAGGGTTTTCAAATGGACCCCACAACCTTTTACAAAATAGAAAACAACTGAGATATAAAGGAACATAATAGACACATCAAGCAAAAAATGAGAAGGAGCTCACAAAACCTAGAAAAACCAATGAATTAACCAGTGAGAGAATCGAGATGGTTCTACATCAGAGAAATAAATTCATGAATAATATCTCTAGACATCTGGGCAGCCTCCTCAGCATAATCCAAATCCATCTTCATCAAACTCCAAACTACACGTTGCTTGATCTCCAACAGACGTATATTGTGGAGGATATTGCTTTTCTTCATAGCAATTTTACCCGAAGAGTACATCCTAAGGCCAGTCCTCAAACCAAAGCCCATATGCTAGGTGCATAGAAAAATGGGGACCTCGGGCAAAAGGCATCTTCCAACAAAAGCTAAGGAAGCTTCTGGAAATTTGCTGATAACAAAAGAGAAGAAGCAGGTAAAATTTGGAGTTTGAAATTTAAAAATGGGTATTGTAATGGCTCCACGGGGAAGAAATTTAGTCGTCCACCCACTACCGCAATTACTTCAAATCCCCATCAATCCGAGTACAAAAGCATGAACCACCAACCACCATTTAATAAACATCATTGCAGACATGGTTGATGATCTTAGGAGGGAAATCCCTCTACCAAATCATAAATCTCTGTAGATTTACCCCCATATTTACCATTAAATTTGTAGCCGAGTTTCCTTCTTTGAAAATATGCTGAATTTGAATTTCCTCCAAAGCACGCGATAAACCTGTTTCCTCATCAATTAAATTGGCCCTTCTCCAACTAACGTGGTAGGAGGCATTAATCATTCTTACAATATTTAGCGAATTGCCTTTAATGACTGATCTCTTGTAGCCAAAATATTTTAACAAGTACAACCCCAAAAATAGCGCCCTTGCTTCTATAGCTTGAGAATAATTCATACCAATAGGCTCAGCATATAAAAGGATCAAGCTACCTTCATAATCTCGAATGACCCCCCCTGTACCAGCCAATCTAGGATTGCCTTTAGAGGCCCCATCAAAATTCAATTTAACCTAGCCCACTGGTGGAGGGGTCCAACAAACCAAGATTCAAGGATCGAGAGCAGGAGGAGGGCAGTCCACGTGTCCAAAACCTAAACATTGCTCAACCAAAATTTCACTAGGGATAGAAGCTTCAAGTAGGTCCGACTCCAAGCAGGCACTCGTCACATTCTCAACTATCTTGTCCAAAATATGAACACTCAAAATATGAGAAGAAAAATATTTATCCTAAACACATGGGCTTTCCTCATCTTCCAAACTCCCCACATGACATGTGGGAGCAGAAATATCCAAAAAAAATTCATCTTAGGCAACGAGAAAGGGTGATCCTATTGTAAAACACAATCTATAACAGAGTTAGGAAAAACCCAATTGACACCCAACCACCCGATAATTGACATTAAAATCTTCTTAAACACTTCGTAATTAAGAACAAAATGTGAAGTCAATTCCCATGCATATTTACACATGTAGCATCTATTTACCAAATTGCAGCATCTTTTGTGAAGATTTTCAATCATGAGAATCTTATAAATAATAGACTTTGTTAATACATAAGTTAAACTATTTTTTTTTTTATTTACATTCCTATTTTTCCAATTGATTTTTTATTTTTAGAATTGTTCTTCTATTTTCTAGCTTTTCTTATTTTCTATAAAAACTCTTACATATGCTTTTTACATTTTGCATTAATTTTTCCAACATTCTATCTCATAATTATTAATAATATAATTTTATATTTTTGAAATAAAATTATTTTTTCATTTTTTTGGATGTACAACTTCTTATTATTGTATTCATGTCTTCATGTATCTTCAAACAACTTGATCAATTCCTTGTCTAAATGCTACAATTACCAATGTAAATTTTAAAAAATAGCTTATGTAATGAATGACTTCGTCGATTTTCTTCTTCAACATGGGTAAGATCTTATGTCATAAGCCAACCCAAGTTTACTTATTGTAAGCTTCTCATTCTGTTGGTTTTCTTATTATTTTGTTATTGTCTTTTACTATCTAGTCCTATTGAATCATATTATTCTTTTGATAATTTCTATAAATAATTTAATGAGTCTTCCTTATTTTAGAGATTACTCAAGTTTTAACTACCTTCTTTAATTTTATCATGTTGAATATCATGGCCTCTTAAAGGTATGGACCAACTATGACTCTAATGTGGGAGATCCATATTTTGATATTGTTCTACCAATTAACTTCTACTACCTCTTTGTGTCTACCCGCTATTTAGATGTAATATTATTTCAACATTGATTTATTGTTCATTTCATGTCTTATTTTCACCTTTGGATCATTGGATACAGGGTTATGCATAGCAACTATTTATCTCTAAATTGGCTAAAATTAGGATTTTCAAAATTTGGAATTGGCTAATATTTGGGACCCTTGACCAGGGCCCATTAGCCAAAAAAAATTGGGTGTAAATTTTTTGGGTCGATTTACCCCATTTTTATAGAAATTTTAACATTTTGAGTTTCAATTTCCAACATTACTCATAATAATAGTGAACCTTATACATGTATTTTGACACTATTCGCCTAGATTTTGAAACTAAGTTGTCATATTTTTATAAATACATTTTGGGGCTGACCCCTTATGCATAACCCTAATTGGATATACCTTAGTAATTTTAATATTACATATTTTTTGGAACTTTATATGCTTTTGATATGATCTGTTAACATATATTACATTATTTGGTACCTTGGATACCATGAAGTACCATTGCAAATATTTAGGTTAAAAGTGTGATTATTACTTATATAGGTGTCAAGATGTAAAGATTATTTGTGTTATCTAATTGAGTATGAAAGGTGTCAAGTGTGCAAGTGTGAGTTGTAAGTGAAAGGTATCAAGTAAGTCAAGAGTCATGAGTGATAGGTGTCAAGTGTGTAAGTAAAGAGTCATGTGAGATGTATCAAGATTAGGGATTATGTAATCATGAGAAGCTTTGTCATAATGTAATAAAGGCATGTGAAAGGTTGCATCTCTTGTGAGTTTGAGGAGAGAAAAAGTCAGGAGTATTGAAGAGTCTTTTGTAAGGTTATATATTGGAGATAAAGCTTCATATTATGAAATAAATAAAATGAGTTTGTAATATGAGGTATTATAATTTATGAATGTAATAGAGAAGTTTTTATTATGTAATAATTTTTAATGTAATTTTATGTGATCTTGGGAATATAGACGTATAATATTTTGGATCCATTTGCTAATAGTGGTATCAAAGACACTTTAGTTAACCCTAAATATATTGGAGAGAGAAACATAGTGTGGAAAATATTAGATCTAGGCAAAGAGATTGGAGATTAGCTAAAATTAGATATTTTTAGTATGAATACTAGGAAGTGTGATTTTGAAGGAGAGATTGAATATTGAACTAGTGATCCATGTGATATTTGAAGAAGAAGAGTTTAGATAAAGTGAAGTAGATGAGGAATATTGAAATTAAATATTGGATTGATAGTCCACATGATATTTGGAGAAGAAATTACTGCAAGATTTTTTGGGTGAAACATTAATGAAACATTGAAGGAGATTATTGGTGATACTTTTTAGAGACTACTAGAATTTGCTAGGATATTTGCTAGAGTTTTCTACCAAATTTTGTCATAGATAAATTCATTGAATAATGTAGCCAAATGGATATCTTAACTCATTTTGTGTGTGTGAGAAGAACACAACCATATTGATGGGCATAGCCACTTGAAAAGATGAGCACAACCAAAGGATATTTTTTTTGAGGAGACAAGTGTAAATAGAAGAATGAATAAAGTTGCTTGGAGGAAACAAACACAACCTAAGGATAATTTCTAGAAGATATGAGCTTGAGATAGAGTGCCATTAAAATTGTGTATTAAACACCTAAAACTTAAGTGAGTAACATGTTTTGGTAGATATAATTATTTAGCTGAAGCATTTCATAATGCTTAAATTATTTCAATAATAAAAGTCTCCCTAGAGTTGACCTCAAGGTGCCACATGTGTGGATGCAAGTTAAATATAGAGTGCCATGAAGCTATAATATTGACCAACCTTTAATATTCACATATTTCTTTGTTGGGTGATTTATTTGAAGGTGGTAGTTGCTTTATTTAAACTTTGGAATTATAAGGTAATAATAATTAATTTCGGAGGTAAAATAAATATTTTAATTAATTTGGGAGGTAAAAGGAATATTTTAATGAATGGGAGATATAAGAAAATTAAATGTTTGAAATTTAAATTGAAGATTGAATTAATTGGAGGTTTGAATTAAATTGAAATTTGAAAGTGAATTTGAGAGATATAAGAAAGTTAAATAATTAAATTTTAAAATTTATGAGTAAGGAATTAAGATTTAAAAATTGATTGATGAAATTAATTTTTAAGTAGGAAGAATTTGAAATAAAAATTTTGGCAAAAGTGCAAAATGAATTGAATTTGAAATTGACATTGATTGATTGAAGTTGAATGAGAATTTGAAGGAGAAATAAGTTGATTAAAGAATTGAAATTGAAATTTATTGAAATATTAAAATTTGCAGAAAATTAATTTCATGAAGTTATATCATAGCTAGCAAGCAAGAAAAAACAAATATTCAAGAAAAAGGAAAATCTACCAAGAATTACTCACAAATTGTTTCAAAATAAATAAAACATAGAACAACAAAAATGTTTGAGCAAATACAATTCACGAAAAAAGAAGCATAAAATATAGTTATTATAATACTTCATTATTGCATGAATTTTTATTTCAAAGAGATCAATATATCAATTTACAATTTAAGAAAAATACCAAAAAAAAAATCTTTGGTAGAATTTCAATATTTAAAGACCTATAAGGGCCCATCCAAAATATAAAAAAGCAAATTAGATTTACACCTTCCAAGAATTACTCACAAATTGTTTCAAAAGAAATAAAACAAAAAACAACAAAAATGATTGGGCATATACAATTCATGAAAAAAAGAAACATAAAATATAGTTCTTATGATACCTAATCATTGCATAAATGTTTATTTCAAATAGATCAATGTATCAATTTACAATTTAGGAAAAATATGAAGGAAAAAATCTTTGATAGAAGTTCAATATTAAAAGACCTATAAGCGTCCATCCAAAATATGAAAAAGCAAATTACATTTACACATAAACATTGTAAATATGAACATAAAATTAAAGATTGTGGAATCTTATTCATTAGGAGGCGTAATCATTCCCACAGAACTTGTTAATACAAAGGAATAGTATCCATGAATGGAACACTATAAAAAAACATATTAATTATGCCATTAGATGAAATTAAAATCATGACAAATGTAGCTTTGGTACCAACAACAAAATTAGATGAGCATGAAGACTAGATAAAGATAGATTTTGCGGGGGCTATGGATGTTGCACTACTTGTTCATCTGCTTCTCAACTTCTCTCGATGCCCACCTCTTCCTAAAATAAATAAATATTGCAAAGAAGATGATCGTGGCTGTGACCAAGGAAACAGGAACTACTATCATAACCAACAGAGAAGAATGCTTCCTCTCAGCAAAACGTGCGGTGCTGAAGCTCCATGAGATCAGCTGATGACTCTCAGTTGAGCAATAGGCTGCAATTGAGAACCCAATCACCACGTTTTTTGGTAGCTATGCTTTCAATTCTATATCATATGATAAAATAGGAATTGAGCAATTCAAGAGGAATACCACCAACAGTTTTGTAGACACCAAAACAACACCAATCCTATTATGTGACAACAAGCACTGATCGCACTAACACACACAGCCCCCAAGGTAGCCCCCAGAGGTTAAACAGTGGTTCTAACCACTCACACAGCAGTTTTGCAAGTCAGGGATCCAATTGGCACCTTTTAGACACTCTACTACTTATTCGCTCCACCAAGGGACGAGTGTGTTTGGTACTCATTTCACCCTGAGATGAGTGTTGATTGGTACTCGTTTCACCCAGATACGATTATCAGTGCTCGCTCCAGGGTGGGATGAATGCCAGGTTTGATCGGTAAAAAGTCAGATCTCGACACATGACAACTCAGAACTACCACTTAGCTTTCCTTGCATGGCATAGGAGTGCGAGTGAGTTCTTTTGACAACTCATATCTGCCAATTGACTCTCCCTTCACTACATGGGAATGGGAGTGAGCTTTTTAGGACAACTCAAATTTGCCACTTAGCTATCCCTTCATTGCATGGGAGTGCGAGTGAGTTTTTCTAAACATACAAAGACATGCACAGAGGTAGTTAAGAAGCCCTTGATCAAGAAGAAGGCTAGCTTTGGGAATTACTATGATGAGGTCATGTGTGATATCCTACCTATGGATGCTTGCCATTTTTTGTTGGGAAGGCCATGGCAGTTTGATCGATGTGTACTGCATGATGGTCGCTCTAACACTTACTCAGTGATGAAGAATGGAGTGTGCCATAATCTGAATCCCTTAAAGGATGCGGGCGAAAGGGTATGTACCAGCGCTAGAATATGTTTAGTTGAAGGGGGAAAATTTTTAGATAGTTTAAAGTATGAGCATATGTGCTATGCATTAATTCCTAGAGTTAGGAGGCAAGGATACCCCTGTAGAAGTCTTAGGACTGTTAGAAGAATTTCCAGACATTATATCTGATAATGTGCCTGAGGGTTTACCACCATTGAGGAAGATCAGTCACCATATTGATTTGGTACCAGGATCTAGTTTACCCAATAAGGCAGCACATACAATGACTCCTACAGAAATTGAAGAGCTGAACAAGCAAGTCCAAGAGTTTCTAGAGAAGGTGATAGAATAGTACAGAAGTGAAGGTCACTTCTCAATCCACCCTAGTTGTCTGATGCAGGAGCATCCAATGAAAGGCAAAATACCACAAAGTAGAAAAAATGTCGCGATATCGCGACATGTCGACAAGGAAGAAAAAGTGTCATGATATCACGACATGTCGCATTTTTGTGACCAAAATATGATAGAAGGTGCAAGAGAAAAAAGTGTCGTGATATCGCGACATGTCACATTTTCACGACCAAAGGACGAGAGAAGACGCCAAGGAGAAAAAGTGTCATGATATTCGGACATGTCGCATTTTTGTGACCAGAAGACGAGAGAAGGCGCAAGAGAGAAAAGTGTCACGATATCGCGACATGTCGTATTTTCGTGATCAAAATCCAAGAGAACGCGCTAGAGAGAAAAGTGTCACGATATCGCGACATGTTGCATTTTCGCGACTCAGGAAGGAGAGAGAAGGCATGGAGCAAAAATGTCACGATTTCATGACATGTCACGAAATCATGATCGAAACAGGTGAGAGAGGGTGTCTGAAGAAAATGTCGTGAAATCGTGACATGTCGTGAAATCGTGACATGTCACAAAATCATGATTGAAAGAAGACAAGAAAGGCCAGAGAATAAAATGTCATGATTTCATGACATGTCGTGAAATCGCAACCAAAGGAGCAGAAAGAAAGCAAGGAAGGAAACTATCGTGATATCGCGACATGTCACGATTTTGCAACCCAAAGCAGAGAGAGAAAGTGGAAGGTAAAGTTGTCACGATATCATGACATGTCATGATTTTGTGACCCAAAATAGAGAGAGAAAGCAGAGAGCAAAGATGTCGCAATATCGCGACATGTCACAATTTTGTGACCCAAAGAGGCGAGAAGGAAGTAGAAAGGAAGAATGTCGTGATATCGTGACATGTCACGATTTCATGACCCGAGAGGCAAGGAGGAAGCAAAAAGGAAAAATGTCATGATATCGTGACATGTTGTGATTTCATGACCCGAGATGCGAGGAGGAAGCAGAGAGGTAAAATGTCGCGATATCGTGACATGTCACGATTTTGCAACCAAAAAGGAGAAAGAAGAGCTAGAAAGGAAAGATGTTGTGATATCGTGACATGTCACGATATCGCGACCCTAAGAAGAGAAAGGCAGTGAGGAAGAAAAATGTTGCGATATCGTGACATACTGCTAGTTCACGATTCGAAAAGGCATGCATTCCTAGACGGTGTTTCTCGAGGCGATCAAAGGCCTCATTAAAGCATGATTTCTTTCCCATTAAGCTAGCTGAGCATGACAACCAGTTGAATGCTATGTCCAGAGGTCAGAGACATTTAGACGACTCATCAATGCATGTTTCCATGGCTGACCCGGTGGCAGTTGCCAGATAGGGTAAAATATGTGAAGGTTCAGTCATGAAGGGGAGGAAGAACCGACTTTTGAGATTCAGAGGATGTATTCTTCCAGGTGGGTCATTAATGGCCTAGAGGGTCGGGACCTCAAAAAAAAAAAAACCTAGAGATTGTAATAGAAGCTGGTGGTGAGCTAGGGAGAAGGAAGGGGGGAGAACAAGAAAGAAAAAAAAAATAAAACTACGCCTACGGGCTAGTGTTGTAATTGGTTTTCTATGATCAAAGGAGAATATTGGATCTGGATTTTTGGTGGCAAGTTTTGTCCCCCATCAGTCTCTCATGACTACATAACCTCTTACTTTACATCTTGACACATCACATATGACTCTTAACTTCCACACTTGATGCTTATCACTTATGACCCTTTAATAGTTCACACATTTCACTCATGGTACATAAACATAATTTTAACACACTCCCTAATCTAAATATTTACAATGGTACTAAGCATACCAAATAAGGTAATATTTTCAAACCCCCTTATTACATTATTTGGTATGAAGATATTTTTGTGTACATATATAAATTTGAGATTTTATATTTGTTTTATCCAAGTGATTTTGTAAAAAAATTTTGCAATATTATCTTCAATAAGACTATATTTAATTTGAATATGATGGTCTAAAACATGATCTCTAATAAAGTGACATTGAGATTCAATGTGTTTTATTCTTTCATGAATCATAGGATTTTTTATTAATTTTTGAACTCTTTGATTATCATAAAGTATTGTAGGAGTCTTTCTAATTCTCATGTATGATAAAATGTATTGTATCCAAAGTGCTTCATATACTGCATATCTTGTTGCACGATATTGTGCTTCTATTTACAAGAGGGCTACTACATGTTGTTTCATACTATACCATGAAATAAGTCCTAAAACAAGATGGAATACATAGCCTAATTTTGATTTTCTATCATTTATAGATCTAGCATAGTTATAATTTGAATATTCCTATAAGTAGAAATTACCATTTATTTTGTATTCTAAGCAATATTCTATGGTTTTGTTGATATATTGTAGTATTATTTTTATATATTTTCAATGGAATTCTTTTGGATTTTGCATAAATCAAGAGATAATTCGTTGAAAAAAAAATGTAAGTTCTAGTATTTGTTAATTATATAAGGCTCTCAAGTAGACATCAATACAAAGTAGTAGAAATTGGTGGTGATTTATCATATCTTGATAATTGCAACCATTATTACATTAGATTGTCTTTAGGTTTACATTTTGTCCTTCTATACTTTGCAATTAATAATTTTGCTTACTTTTTCTAAGTTATTATGATGGTAGTATTTTTGATAAATTTCTAGACCATGGTAGTAGTGTCTATCCTAGATCTATCATTTTAAAATCCTTTTATACATAATTTTTAACCTCATCTATTAGTGTTTTGAGCTTCCTATGATTACTATATCATGGACATATACCACAAGAGTTATTTTATCTGATCTAATATTTTTTATATAAATATTTAAATCTATTTCACTCCTTTTCAAATTATGTGGTAGTAGATGATCATTAGTTTTGATGTATCATGCTC
Source organism: Wollemia nobilis (assembly GCA_028583015.1). Lineage (NCBI taxonomy): Eukaryota > Viridiplantae > Streptophyta > Pinopsida > Araucariales > Araucariaceae > Wollemia > Wollemia nobilis. The sequence goes on from JAQPPZ010017255.1 coordinate 2,237,160, forward strand.
TAGGAGCTTCTTTTAATACACATAATTTTTTTTAAAAGTTATAAACCTTTTGATCCTATCCCTTGATGATAAATCATTTTGGTTGAATCATAAATACTTTCTCTTCATGATCATTATTAAGAAATGCACTCTTAACATATATTTTATGTAGTTTCCAACATTGTTATGCTACTAATGCATAAATCTTACAAATAGTAGTCATTTTTGTTGTTGTTGTAAATTTTATTTATAGCGAATTCCTTCTATTTTAGTATAATATTTTGAAACTAGTCTTGAATTGTATTTGTTAAGAGGATAATCTACCTTGTATTTTATTTGGATTACCCATTTACATCTTATTGTTTTCTTCCCTAGTGGTAGATCAATTAAATACTTTTTTTTTTCTTTATCAATGCTATATATTTTGATTCCATAGTTGTTTTCCTGCCAGACATTATAGAAAAATTGTAGATTACCATGTTAATTTAGGTAGACCTACCACAATTTGATATCTACTCATTTCATTTAAATAGGATGCTCTTATAAGCCCTAGTATTTTAGTCCAAAGATGTCTCATTTCTAATATTCTTATTGATAGAATAATATTTGATATATTATCAATATCAAATAGACCATTTATGAAGGATCTAATGCCAATGATTTTGTCTTATTTAGTAATAATGCATTTATTTTTATTTCCAATAATTATGAATTCAACCTGTAAATTTTTATTTATCATCTGAGATACTGAGATAAGATTAAAAATTGATCCTAGTACATACAATACACTTTAAATTATACATTATTAATAAAATAATTTGATTAATATATCTCCTACTCATTTGAAATTATATGTCCTATCATCTGCTATAGTAACTAGTTTTTCACATTTTTCTTGAAATGTATTAAACCATTGTTTATTTCTAGTCATATGTTTGCTTGATCTTAAGTCAATATACCAATTATTTTTAATTGAATTTGTGCCACATCCTTCTTTAAACATTTTCATGTTCTCTAAAAGCAAAAATTATCAAATTCAATTCACTTTTTATTTGTTATAGCTCCAAAATTTTAATTTTAAATTCTTCTCTCTCTATATTTTTTTTTTTTTTTTTGTAAAAAACATCCCAAAAGGAATGCCACTTTCAGGTAAGACCCAAGGAGGAAGGGGTATAAATTCTTCTCTCTATAAAACAAATTTTCGAGTTTCAATTTTCAATTTTCAATTCATATTCCATTGAAAAATAAATTAAAGTTTATTCGTATGTCTCCCTAAGTTTAAATTTTAATTTCAAGTTGAGAACTTAATTTTACTTCATTTCATTCCATTTTAATTTCATTTCCTTTCAATTCCTTCTTTAATATTTAATTATCTCAATCAGATTTTAAATTCTGTTATACCTCTCAAAAATTGACCCTTTTAATTAAAAAAACCTTATACCTCCCCTATTATTAGAATAAACGAGTATTTTCATTAAATAATTTTCTCAAATGAATAATTAATATGGACCTTCCTTAATTATTTATAAAAATTAGAGCTTTACCTTGACAATGATTCCACATATCAAATCAACTTGATTTGGGAGAATGTCTTAGGTGTTCCATAGGATCTTTACATTCTAAGATCTATCACAATTGTTGCATTTTGGAGATTTTAATGTAAGATGATTCTTTTGTTGTTCCTTTAAAATATGTCTACACTTAGGCTCTTAGCATTTATCCAACATTAATCTAATTCAAATTTTGGCTCCAAAATTTCATTTTTCTAGGATCCTTTCAACATATCCTTCCAATATTTAGCTCCTTCAATGTCTCCTTCTAGATTTTTTCTCCATGTGTCCTTCTCCCTATTGCATTTGGCTCCTTTTACTATTGTACATATGTTGTTTCAAAAAAAATTACTCCATATTTTGCTACTCCAAACTCTCTTAATAGTTGAAGGTACTCTTGATATTGCACTCATACCATTTCTAGAAAATGATATTTCATGGTCAATATTCTTCATGTCCTTCATAAAACTCTTTGTTACTAGTAATATCACATTCTTCTCCTTCAATCTTCTTACTCTTCCTCTCTCTCTCCACCCTAGATAGGACTAGCTAAAGTGGCTTTGATACCACTATTAGCAAATGGGCCCAAAAAATGTCATAGATACCTATTTCTAGGATCGTAGAATCACTTGCAAATAATCTCACCTAATCACAACATCAAATTTATAAGAAATAAAACTTTATTGATAGTAAAAAACTCTTAATAAAAACTCCATTACAAACTTGTTACATAGCATGGATTTTTGTCTCGAATACATAATTTTACATAAAAAAATATTCAATACTCTTGAATTTTTCTCTCATCAATATTACAACAAATGTAACATTTCAAATACCTTATATTATGATAAATTCTCTCAATATTACATAACCTTGTACTTTACATATTGACACATCTCATATGAATCTTCACTTCCACACATGACACATATAACTTATGACTCTTCACTTACACACTTGACACCTTTCACTCATGATACATAAACATACTTTTGACACACTCCCTAATATAAATATTTATAATGGCACTCATGGTACCAAATAATGTAATATCAACAACAGATTTACCCAAGGGGATTCTAAGATATTTTTCCAATAGGACCTCAAAAGATATAGAAGATAAACATATTATTTTTTATGCCTTCATGTATATGCCAAAGGAGCATTATATGATTTATTTGAAAGTTGTAAAATATATTTACCTTCAAATAAACATTTAAAAGACCTTATATTTTCCAAAAGCACTTTAAATTAATGGATTCACCACTAAACAAACATCTAAAGGACTTTTTATTAGTTTGACTTACCTTTAAACAAACATGTAAAATGATTTTTATTTATCCAAAGGATTTCTTATTAGATTTAATTACATTTAAACAAATATATAATGAGATTTTTTTTTTTTTTTTCAGAGGACATCTAATTTGTATATTTACCTTTAGAAAATATCTATATAACTTCTCATTAAAATCAATAATAGAATATACACACTTCAAACGATGATAAGAGGATGTAGAGTTTTTTGACTTTGTTGAACATTTTTTTTTTAATGTTGCTAAACTTTAGAACTTTGAATAGTAGGTTAAAATATTGAATCCAAAAGGGAGTAGCTTTATATACCATACCCCATTTTGTATTAAATATCTTGATACCATAGACTCTTTTGGTCTCATGAATATAATTAAAAGCATATCATTTCATTTGTTTGGAGGACTTTTGATTAGAGATTTACCTTTAAATAAATTTCTAAAGGTATTTTACTTTGAATGGAGGACTTCTACTTGGATTGAATTGCCTCATAGGGAAATTTCATAGAGTATTTTTATTTATATGATTGTTATGATAATTGATTGTGGCCCTAGTTGGGAGGAAGAAATCATATATTAACATTTCTACCTGTGTCTTTGATACATAGGAGACAAGAGATAAAAATATTTATATTTATATTAGTATGTACAAACCTTCTAGTATTCATTAGGTGCAAATAGGTTTATGAGATAGAATATTGAAGAGGCAAAATATGGAGAGATAAAGTTTGAGATAGAAAATAAGGATAATGTATGTTATGCAAACCATGTTTAGTTTTTAATATGGGACTAAGCAGATCCTCTCACATGAGCTAACTAGTAAAAAAAATAATATGTGCTATCTAGGATCGACATGTACATGTCATCATGAATCCTTGACTCTCTATGCTTTAGGTAGTCCAACTAGAGATAAGCACAACACTGCAAGCAAATACTAGATCAAGCAAATGCAAGTAGATAGAAATAAATTTTGAAAAGTAAAAAATGATTCTAATGCGTAATTATATAATATTATTTAAGATACATCATGCCCACTAATTATTTAAGTTATTTTCTATCAAGTGTGACCTAGCCAATTTAGATCATTTTCTACTTAGAGATTAATTTTTTGTGTTGGTGTTTTTGTAATTCTCTCTAAGGACAAGATCACCAGCTTTTAATAAATAAGATCATACATTTTTCCTATAGGTATTGTTAGAATTATTACATTATTTGAGGTGTGATCAACTTCGGAATTATTACCCTTATTTTATTTGTATTATAGGCTCGTATACATATAGATATGTACCCATTTGCATGAATCTATACACAACATATTCCATTACTTGTATTTGGTATCATAGTCAAATGCTCTCCTACCCTATCTAAACCCTTGATGGGGGAATTGCCTCTATGGAAATTCTTCCCTCCTCCATTTTCCATGGTGATGGTGCTCCTCTTATTTTTCCTTCATTTCAATTGGAAGAGATTATCCTCTTTCTCCAAACTAGTTTTTGGTTTAGATAGGAAAAGAAAAATCTCCCATCGATAGGTTATGTTAAAAATATTTATATTAGCTTGTATAAGGCCATAGGAAAAAGAAGAGTACAAAGTTATTTTGTTCTAAAAAGTTATTTTATTCTATGGCTATCCTTTGGGATATTCATAACTATCCAATCCCTATAGAATTGGGTATGGTTATCATTTTTTGTTGCAATACCTATGTTAATCCCACTAGTGTTAATCATTGTAAAAATTTGGGTTCATTGGCTACATCATGCTATCATGTATTTAAAAAAACCTAGTTATGTGGTCCCTATTTTGATTAGTTTTAGAAAGTCTTTTCATATTGAGGATAAGAATTGGATCCTTCATTAGGTCCTTCACATCATAGCTCTATAGCCATCCCTACCCACCACCAATATTTTGTGATGTATCTCTCTACCATGTTACACAAAATATTTCAAGTGTCGATAGTCGAGATGTTTCTAATGGAGAATATTCCACACAAACCTACCTCTATGGCATAGTGGAGGTCTAGATCCAAACACCAAATCACAAAATTTGAGAACCACTAGGCTAGGTTTGACATTTACATATGTGTGACGAAGTTGCATGTATGTAGATATTTGCTCAATTATTTTCTTGTTATACTGTATGTTCAAGACATCAATAGAGGCCTCACATCGCCTCTCCAATGACCCTAAATGACCACACAAAGGCCCTCAACATGCCCACAAATACCCTCAAAAAGACCATAGAGACCCCCAATAGACCTACAAATGCCCTCAATGACCCCTTGTAGTCCAAATTTGAAGTATCCCACAACACTAATTATTCTCCATGTGACCTTTATATGGATACAAAAACTATAGTCACATTCCTCAATTTCTATTTGTGGTACTGTCATCCTACACTATATTATATTTTTTATAACTACCAAGGCCTACAACATTGCTTAAGGCTTATTGTCACTTACCTTTCACGTAGGGTTTTTTCATTAAAATAATAATGCCATTTTTTTGCTTGCTCTCTACCCGATCATGCAAGATGTAGTGCCCCTACTTCCTCCATGGTTATGTCATCCTATTACACCTGTACACCATCAACCCTGCATAAAATTAACCCTCACATGTAAGGCTGATAGATGGGGGCCATATACATTATAAAATGCTTTATCCCATATGGTTTGTAGGAGGGTAGAAGCATTATTTTTTTTTTAATATTATTATAATGATGATTCCTATCTAATTTTCAAATATAACAGTTTGAGAGAATATATTTATTGTAATGACATATTTTATAAAGTGGAAGGAGGACAACATTATTTATTTATATATTTTTATATGGGGATTTCCTTTCTTTCCTCTAGTCATATTTCTCATATTTTAAACCAAATAGAATATTCTATGAATTTTCCTTGATACCAAAAATATTTTTGTTTTTAAATTATATAGGTACATTATTTCCTTCCTTTTATTTTGATCTAGAGAGCCATGTTGTTTTTCACATTTTTTGAGGTCCCATTCAAATCCAACTATATATTATATATAGTTTTCAAACATATTTTTCTTGATCTGAACACATTGGTGGTGTCCATTTTTTATTTTGAGACTATTTCATATGTTTATTTTGGCCTCAAGGTTTTTTATATTATACTCCTCATCACAATATAAGTGAACCTAGTATCCAGTGATATTCTTTATCATACCTAGTGGATGCAGTAACTAGTTATCCATATATTATGGTAGGATGATAAGGTTACCATAAGGACACTTACCATAATATTCCTAGGGACTACAAAATCTTGACACTATAAAACTCCTTCGAAGACTATAGAGACATTGAAATTTTGGATTTTAACAACTTCTAAATGTTGGAAATTAAAGTAGTATAAAAAGGTAAAAAAAAATGTTTACAACGATAAGCTTTGGATCTTACCGTTTTACCTTCTTGGATGGCATCTGATTGGGCAGATTGGACGGCATGGGCAGCAAGGAATTCGACATCAATTTCCCTTCCTCCTTTCCTCCCTATTTTTCTTCATTTCCTAACATCTCCTATATTCCCTAAGGTTTTTAAATCAACCCTATTTAAGCATTGTAATTTCTAATTTTTGTAAGGTTAATGAATAATATTTTTTATTTCCATTTTGCTCCAAGACTCACATGCCACATCTAGTATCAGATTCAAGGCCGGAGAGGGCATGAATATTGAGGTGTAGGAACCAACAACATGAGCACCAAGGCAGGCAAGGTCAAGTGGGGTCCATAGCACACGATCCGAGGTGAGGTCAAAGAAGGCTCGCAAATCATGAACTAAGGAGAGGTCTGTAGAAGGCCCGCATAGTGAGCACGCGAGGAGGAGGAGCAACCTAGGAGAAACCAATAGAAGAGCACCATGTGGCGAGAGGAGAGAAAGGCTGACATAGACTAGATGAAACATAATCGATACAGATCTGACTATGTGGTAGAAGGAGGACCAATTACATGGCATAAGGAGAATTGAAAATGTGGGGGATGAAGGTTTATGTGGTAGAAGGAGGTGACAAGCAATGTGGCAACAGGCGACATGCTAAAGGAGACAAAATGCGCTCATTGATTTCCTAAAGGTAATCAAGTGATTATGCGAGCATTGAGGGTTTTAAACACCTCAAATGCTCTCGCATGGTCGATGTGGGACTAAAATTCCCAAAAAAAAATTCTTTCAGTGTGACCGCAAGAAGAACAAGGAAGGCAAGCTTCCCTTTTATTCTCGTCAAGCCACGCAGCTTGACTGGCTCGAGGATCCAGCCATAAGGCACCTGCATTCCTGTAGGTCACGGGTTTGAAATCCAGCGACGAAAAAATATTTGAATTTTTTTTTATTAAAAATTGGATCTAAAACAACATAAAATTGTATTCATTCCCTTTGGTTCTCATCGGCAGTGGTGGTCGAGTTGGTTAGTGTGATTTGTTGATGCCAAGAGGTCACGGGTTCGATTCTTGCAGACCATAAATTTTTTTCTTATATAAGTTCTTTTAATTTTTTTATATTATTAAAACTACTTATATTATATTTAATATATTAAATATAATTGCTTCTTTAAAAAAAAATTTAGGGCAATTATTTTTTAATTTATTAAATAGTAATATAGTTTTTTAATATTATAAAAGAAAGGAAAATATTGTCTAAGAGACAATTATTGTAATCAAAGGGTACATACTTATTTTTTTTACTTGATTCAAGGAATCACAAACTGTAGAACTCTTGTGTAATAAGCCTAAGAGGCTTAGTTTTTTTGTAAAAGATACCAAGGATAAAATTGTAAAATTGTAAATAGGCATTGATGATTAGACCAAATGGTTGTTATCATGCCTTATGTGCAATTTTAGCAAGATAAGGTGTAGAGATGTTAGATGAAAAAGTAAGAGGTTATGGGCTCAACATTATGTTTAGCCAACTTCAAAATGTAGTGATAGCACATCAAAGGCATCCTGACTCAGGGTACGAGGTAGAATTTGAAGACAAATCATTCAGGAGTCAATTTGAACAATCAGAATCTATACAAGATGCACCACAAGAATCAAAGTATACACACTATAGCATTTGAATGGAAATATTAGAACCAGAATCACCAAAAATAATAGTGATAAGTGGCGATGAAGAAGAAGTAGCAGATAATTTTGTGAATCAAGAGATAGCATCCCCACATCAAGAGGAATAAGTAGTGAATGATAGAGTAGAATAAGTCAGATTTGACTTAAATTTGTAATCTCTTCTTTCTTCCTTCTTCTTTCCTTCTTTCAAACAACAAAGTATCTTATTGTAACCATGAAATAAAGAGAGTTTTTTGGTAACTATGGCCTCACACAATAGCTTACCTAGACTAGAAGTTAACGGTTATGACTATGATTATTTTTCTATAAATATGAATACCTTACTCATAGGAATGGGTTTGTGGGACATAATAGAAGAAGGCTACACAGAACCCTCAGACAGGACAAAACTAAGTGTCGTAGACAAGAAAACACGAAAATAATGGCAAAAGAGCAACTCTTTTTTCTCTTTCTCATATCCAAGTTGCATTGGAGAAAAACATATTCCCTAGAATCATCGCTTGTACAACTTCACAAGCTGCATGGAAAGAATTGAATTATAGATTACAGGGTAGTAATCAAGTGAAGCAGGTAAATATTCAAACATTGAAGATAGATTTTGAAAATATCTTAATGAAATATGATGAAAAATTCGATGATTATTGTGTTAGAGTAAAATCAATTATGGATAAAATGGTTACACTAGGCGAAGAAATCAATCCTGAGACAATTGTAACAAAATTTTTGTAAACACTTACACATAAATGGAACCATATTTCCATAATTATAGAAGAATCCAAATATCTTCTCCTTTTAACATTCGATGCATTAATCGGATCGTTAATGTCACATGAAGAGAGGTTTCCTAAAACTCCTTCAACCAGCTATGGAGGTGATGATAAGGCATTCACTTCCAATGAAAACAATGGAATAGGATGGGGAAGAGGTCAAGGCAGAGGCAAGAAAAGAGGTAGAGGTAGAGACAACTATAGAGGAGGTAATAAAAATAGAGGAGGCAACCAAAATAGAGGATAAAATTCCAATAGAGGAGGAAACTCATACAGAGGAGGCAATCAAAAAAGAGGTGGAAATTAAAATTGAGGAGGAAATCAAGGATGAGGAAGTGAAAAGTCAAAATCAACTTGTTTCAACTGTGGCAAGCTAGGTCACTTCGCTCGCAACTACTAGTCAAAATCTTCACAAGGTAGCAGTAGTCAATATGGTAATTATGGAGAAGAAGATGATACCTCTAATATTTTTCTTTCATATGGACAATCAGAACATAATATAAATGACACATGGATTATGGATACTAGTTTTTCAAACCACATGAGTGGCAAAGAACATTTATTTGCTACTCTAGATTCCACTTATAAATCCCAAATCAAATTAGGGGATGATAAGACATTGCAAGTAGAGGGTATTGGAGCCATGGAGGTTCCAACCAAATAAGGACTAAAGAAAGTGCATGAAATCTATTACACTCCAAATCTCCAAAACAATCTGCTAAGCATTATAAAAATGATGGAAAACAATTACAAGCTTGTATTTGATGAAGGACAATGTATCATTTTTGATAAAAATAATTGTAATTGTGTCATCACACAGGTCCCCATGACCAAGAACATGTTATTCCCTCTCAAATTTGATGATCCAGGAGGAGCTCAAATTGCAAATGTAGCTATAACAAATCCAAGTGTGCTTTGGCACTTGCGATATGGTCACCTTAATTTTGCTGGCTTAAAACTTCTAACTTCTCAAGCTATGCTGACATGACTTCCCAAAATTAATGAACAAAAGGAGGTATGTGAAGGATGTGCTTTGGGAAAGCACTCAAGGTCAAAGTTTTGAAATGGACAAGCGTGGAGAGGCAACTATCCACTTCAATTAGTACATTTAGACATTTGTGGACCAATGCAAACATAGAGTCTCGAAAACTATTCTTATTTTCTCACTTTCATAGATGACTTCTCTAGAATGTGTTGGATTTATTTTTTGAAACAAAAAGATGAAGCTTTTGATTGCTTCATAGATTTTAGAAACAATGTAGATAATCAAAGTGGTATTAATGTAAAATGTCTTAGGACATATCAAGGAGGTGAATACTCCTCAAAAGCATTCTTGAAATATTGTAAAGCAAGAGGGATTAAAAGGTAATTCACCACTGCCTATACCCCCCAACAGAACGGTGTGGCCTAGAGAAAGAACCTTACCATAGTTGAAATGGTGAGATCGATGCTTCATACTAAGCATCTAACTCATATGTACTGGGAAAAGGCTATAATAACCAGTGTATATATTCTAAATAGAAGTCCTAATTCTATTTTAGATGGTGTCACTCCTTATGAGGGGTGGTACGAAAATAAACCTAATGTAAAGCACTTCAAAGTGTTTGGTTCTTTAGCATATGCACACATTACTAATGAGAAAAGGAAGAATCTTGATACAAAAAGTCAAACTTGTATATTTGTAGGGTATTGTGAGTCTACAAAGGCATATAGACTCTAAAATCCCAATACTCATAAAGTTATACTCTCCAAGGATGTAATTTTTGATGAAGGGGGAGAATGGGGTCATCAAAGATTTTTTTTTGATGATGAGTCCCAAGATGTAAGTTCTTCACAGGTACAACAGGTGTCTCCAAAGAAAATAAAAGGCACACCATGCCCTCCAAGCCCATACAAGAGTACTACATCAAGTACTTCAACTGCCACTTCAAGTACTTCTCCACAAATATCAGTAAATTCTTCACAGATGAACATTGACAGAGAATCTCCATCGAGAAGCAAAAGAACATTACAACATCATCCATCTTTTCAAATGTTGGATCAGAATTTCTAGAAAAGATTCACTAGAAGCCAAGCTAGTGATATGAATATAGTTTTACAACAACTTGAAAATTTACAATTGTGTGGAGATGATGACTCCCATGATCCTAGGGGAGATGTAGTCAATTATGCTTTATTGGATAGTACACAACTAGAACCAGCTAGCTATGAGAAGGCATGTACTCAAAATGTATGGCAAGAAGCCATGAAAGAGGAAATAACCTATATAAACAATAATGATACATGGGAGCTAGTATAGCTACCCAAAGGAAAATATGTGTTGGGTGTAAATCGGTCTACAAGACCAAGTACAATGTTGATGGAAGCATTGAGAGGCATAAGGCGAGACTAGTAGCAAAAGGTATTACTCAAAAATTTGGCATTGACTATGAGGAAACCTTTGCTCCCGTTGCATGACAAGAAACAATTAGATCAGTTCTTTCCTTAGTCGACCATAAAGGATGGAATGTTCAACACATGGATGTGAAAAGTGATTTTCTGAATGGATACTTGACAGAAGAGGTTTATGTTCAACAACCTCAAGATTTTCAAAAACAAGGAAAGGAGAACCTTGTTTACAAATTGAATAAAAAACTTTATGGCCTCAAGCAAGCACCAAGAGCTTGGTACTCACACATTGATGGATATTTTAGTGAGTATGGATTCACAAGAAGTAAAATTGAACCAACTATGTACTATCTAAAGCATGGAGTAGACATTCTCATAGTTTGTTTGTATGTGGATGATCTAATATTTATGGGTAGTAACAATAAAATGAATATGGATTTCAAAAACTCCATGATGAAACAGTTCAAGGTGAAATATCTTGGTTGAATGTGATACTTCCTAGGGATGGAATTGCATAAATAAAATAAAGGGATCTTCATATGTCAACACAAGTATGCTCGAGACATGATCAATAAATTTTCCATGGAGCAGTGCAAATCAATTGCAACTCCAACTAGACATGGGATCCAATTGAGCAAGGACGATGAAACATCAAAGGTTGACATGCCCACTTATAGAAGCATGGTTGGGAGTCTAATGTTTCTCAAAAACACAAGGCCCAATATTCAATATGTTGTTTCTCTATTTTCAAGGTTTATGGCTAGTCCATCTGAGCTACATCTACAAGAAACTAAAAGAATCTTAAGATATGTAAAAGGTACATTGGATTTTGGAATCCATTACCAAAAACGTAATTTTGTTAAATTAGTTGGCTTTAGTGATAGTGATTGGGGCAGCAATATAGATGACAAGAAATCTACATCAGGAAATTGTTTTAGTCTAGGATTAGGACTAATTACATGGAGTTCCAAGAAATAAATTGTTGTAGCATTGTCATTGACTGAGGCTGAGTATATAGCCATAATACATGCTAGTACTCAAGTCCTATGGTTGAGAAAATTTCTTTAAGATATTGGGTAAATTCAAAGTGGTCCAACTTGATTGTATTGTGATAACATAAGTTCCATTCAGTTGGCATACAATCCAGTCCACCATACTAGATCAAAGCATTTCAATATGAAGTATCACTTAATTCGAGATATGGTGGAACAATAGATAGTTGAGCTTCAATATTGTAACACTTTGGATAATATTGCAGACATATTTACCAAAGGTATAGATAAAACTAAATATATAAAGTTGAGAGACTGTATAGTCAGTCCTCTCAACTTTAAGAGGGAGAATGTTGGAAATTAAAGCAGTATAAAAAGGTAAAAAAATTGTTTACAATGGTAAGCTTTGGACCTTATCCTTTTACATCCTTGGATGGCAGTTGACTGGGCAGATTGGAAAGCATGGGTGGTAAGGCATTCGAAATCAATGTTCCTTCCTCATTTCCTCCCTATTTTTCTTCATTTCCTAACTTCTCCTATATTCCCTAAGGTTGTTAAATCAACCTTCTTTAAGCATTGTAATTTCTAAGTTTCATAAGGTTAATGAATAATATTTATTATTTCCATTTTTCTCCAAGACTCACGTGCCACACTAAATAGTATAGAGATAGAGATACTTCAAAATATGTTTCTTCTCCATCCTTCAATTTGGTTTGTCTACGAATCATTGTTTTTTTTTGTAATTTGGAGTGCATTTTTGGTAGTCTTTAACACTTCCAAATGACTCAAAATTATTCTATAAAGGTATATTTTTGTCAAATACCAACACCTTCTAGATGTGTTTCACCTTGAGAGGTGATCATACTTATTTTGAACCTTGTAAGTAGTGATCTAATTGGAGTACTTAAAGGGTAACCTAAAGGTAACAGACCTAGAGGAAGAGGTTTATCTTGAGGAAACAAACCTAAAGGCTGACCCTAAGGCAACAATCCTAGAGATCTAAAGGCTGATCTAGAGGTAATATATGCAATATAGAGGCTAACCCTAAGGTAACATACCTATATATTAATATAAATTTCTATTTAGAGAGAAGAAAAATTTAGAGCCAAGAGCCAATGAGCAAGAGTCTACACATTATCCCAAATAATATAATAAGGGGGGATGTTAGAATTATTACATTAATTAAGGTTTTATACACTTAAGAATTATTATATTGCATTTATTTTATTTGTATTATAGGCTTATATACCTATAAATATGTATCCATTTTCATGAATCTATACAAAACATGTTTTATTACTTGCAGGTATGTCTAAGCCTTTGTTGATAGACCCTTAGGTGCTCTAGGGAATGGATTCATTTTTTATCAATTATATTTAGTTGTCTAGGAAAGACAAGATAATATTCATCTTTTATAGAGGTATATTGTAGTAAAATTTGGAAGGTAACTCCAACTCAAAGTGGAATACTCCTTTAGTTTTATAGAGAAAATTATAAGGCATCACACCATTGAGAGTTATGACACTAGTGTGATATGCCCATATGACGAGATACAATTGGAGATGCCCATAGCTACCAGTGTTTTTGATGAGCTTATTAAAGATTTTAACAAGATTTTTTTAGAATATTCAACTTTTTTAAGCCTTTGCTAGTCTAGACTTATGTGCTCTAGGGTTTAGATCGATATTTTTGTCAAGCATTTCTAGTTGGCTAAGGTAAGAAAGATAATACTCATTTGTTATAGAGGTATATTATAGTAATATATACAAGTTTAGACACCAAAATAACACCAATCCGATTATGTGACAACAAGCGCTGATCGCATTGACACAAACAGCCCCAAGGGCAGCCCCCAGAGGTTAAACAGTGGTCCTAACCACTTCCAAAAGTAGTTTTAGAGGTCAGAGGTCAATTTGGCACCTTTTTGGCACCTTGCTCTCTGCTCGTCCCACCCGGGGATGAATACAAACTGGCATTCATCCCACCCCAGGGACGAATAGCAAAATTCGCCCCAGGGTGAGGCGAATAGCAAGTTTGATCGGCAAAAAGTCAAACCTCGGTAACTCCGCCAGTTAACTGAGGCTTTAGGCCATGCAATTGTGAGGAATAGCTTTTATTCAAGAAGAGAGACTTCAGTGATGAGTGTCTTTATTTTAGAAACCTCATGCAAAGAGATTTTTTAATCAGGGAGTTAGCTTTTATCTGAAAATAGGAAAACAACTCAAGTGGCGCCCTCGCATGCGCAATTCAAACAAGGAGACCCTAAGGTCTATAAATTGGTGAGTTTTCTCACCCAAAATATATACAGAGAAGGAGCATTTGAGCAATGAAGTGCTGCCAATTTACATACCTACTTGCGATTTGTGCTTTTACATCCTTAATCTCTCATTCGAAAGGGAGGTTATTGGGTGACTATTGGAAGCGCGAATCCGGACCCAAAACCCGATTTTTGGCCACAAATATCCACAAAATTTGTCGAAAACACCCCATAACCAGTTTTGGACCCATCCCAAGTGGATTGGTGCCAAAACAGTGCCTCAAACGGTGGGCGTCCTGCCCTCGGGCGCTCCCCAAACTATCACAGTCCTATTCGCCCCACCCCGGGATGATTAGAAATATGTGATATATTTCTCTGGTTTTTCTTTTGCATTTGATTCTAGATAGGTTAAATAGGTTACAGTTCAAATTTCATTTCATTCTGAGCAATTTTGACCAGGTTTTTGTTATTTCCCGCCTTCACTAACTTGCAGATGGCACCAGAAAAATCTGGATCCTAGAGGAAAAATTGGAGAAATATGACCATCTGGGTCTTCCCAAAACACCCCCAATTAGCTAACCCCAACTTTTTAGGTCTTTTGGAGCTTCCTAAGTAGGACATTGAACAGGGTGCTTTTTGACAAATTGTCATAGTCCTATTCGTCCCACCCTGGAGCGAATACAGATCTGTGAGGAATTTTCAGACTATTCTTTTTGCAGTGGTCTTTTGATAGTATTTTTATGCTTCTATAAAAATTTCAGGTCAATCAGAGGTTATTTGATAGTCGTTTTATTATTTTCATGCATACACTGACAGTAGGCTTTGGGAAATACATGCTTTATTCCGTCCGTAGGTGCTACTAATATTTTCTGTTTCTTTGAATGCAGGTTTCTGAAAGCAGAGGAGCAGGAAAGAGCAAAGAATCACATACAACAGTGGTGGTGACATTTTGGTCTGCCCATCTTACATGTGGGCACGCGGAAGAAGGATTGTTGGCCATGGATGTTGTGACGAGAAACATAGTTGACGCTCCTATCCCCTAAAAAGGAAGGAGACGTATTGTAACACAATTTACAAAGCGTATCAATAAAGAGATTACCATATTTCCTATTGCTTTTATCTTGTGTCAATTTGCATATGTTCTTTCTTGTTCTTTTCTTGTGGCATATTCCTTTTTGTTTCCGTATCCTCGTGCTTTCAGTGGCGATCACGGTGGGACCTCTGTCCCTTGATTTTTAAGATTAAAATTCTGATTAAAGTTGCTTGTTCTTTTGATTACAGGTACCAAGTTTCTCAACACTGGACTATTTCAGAGCAGACATTCAGAGACATCTGACTTGGGCAGAGAAGAGGTAGAGGTTTTAAACACCTTTCGTCAATTCTTTGCTTTATGTTCTCTGGTTATTTGCTTGCATAGGAGAGTTTGAATGCTTGCGTGCTTCATTTATGCAACTTAAAAGGAACCCCACACACCATGTGGTAACTGAAACAACAAGGAGTTGGTCATAAAACCCCAACCCTTGAGCAAGACCAAAGGTGGATTCCATCATCACTTTGGCTTGAGATATTGCATACATTACCCCGATCGTGACTGTTGCTAGACGTAAATCCTGACGAAAGCTGACCAAGTGTAGCGGGGGTGATTCCCAGTGCATGAGGATAAGTCTTCTATGGTAGGTGTCATAAACAGAGTGATCCCCCTTCAGTACCGCCTATGTTCCATGTACCATCTGCTCTCACGTACCAATAGTTTCCCTCACGTAAGGGCGGGTATATAGAGAGGTTGGTATATCGGTCTGGCAACGGTATATCGAAGGGGCGACCATTTTTTGGGAGTCATAAGAGCCCTCATTTTTGCATTTAAACGTTCTTTCAAAAAGCTTTCAAAACAACATCATAACACACTAAACCAGATTTTAGGGCACACTTTTAAATCTTTAAACGAGATAACCACTGCATTGATTGTGTGTTTCCTTTCTATTAAGTGTAGCATAAAAAATCCTAAAAGAGATAAAAATCTACTCGTCTTTAGGAGCACATCACCATGGTGTTCACTCGTAGCCGAGCCCAATCACGGGCAAGCACTATAGAAAGTGCACCAAGGGGGACAAGTCGCCTCCGATATAGTCTTGAGGACCTGGTCATCCCACCTTGGCGGCCTGACCCACAAGAGAGTCCACATCATGCCATAATAGAACAAGACTATAGAGGCACCTCTTTGAGAGGTACCCCCACTCAGCAGAGGCCCTTTCAAGAGGACAACCTACACGTAGCACTTAATGTAGATAGGAGACCTCCCTTAGAAGCCCGTTATGGGTGGCCTAGTGATGAAGTGCTAGAGCAACAGAGGGTCCAAATGGAGGGGCCATAGGATTTCGTCATCCCTCCTCTACCCCGCATTACTGTTAGAAACACTAGACAGTGTCCAGAGTATCAAGCTTTCCAGGCAGGGCAAGACAATTCTGCCCGCACCTTTTATGCATATGAAAGAGAGGACGAGGAAGATTACCACGTTCCTCAAGAGCAGTACACAGCATGGGAGCGATGTACCTCCACGCCTGCCATGTATCAAGATCACCCATCGAGGCTACAGCCTCAGGTTAATGCAGCTAACCTCGATAGAGGAAAGCAACCCATAGAGGTCTCGGATCACCACGACCGAGGTAGACATATAGGAGAGGCATCTAGGCTTCCTAAACAAGAGACGATAGAACAAAGTGACTTGGCGTTTGCCAAACAGGCCGCCCACCAAGCACAAATCACGTAGCTTAGGCAAGATCAAGAATAGTTAGAGCATCTTTGTCGGCTTAACAAAGAGCGCATTCAGCGTCAGACAACCGAACTATTGCATAACAATGTGCCTGCGAAGGTTCCAAACCCTCGCGCGCACAAAGTAGAAGTGTATGAGAGGCATAACCCTTTGGTACGAGAGAGGTCCACGCGACCTTATCAAGTATTGCCTCCGAGACCTCCTAGACCTGAGCGGGAGGCCACTCCCCGAAACAATGATGGGCACCCTCCGCGGGCACCTACCCATGTGCATAGGTCTCGGCCAGCCACTCCTCAGGAAGCTTATGAGGAATATGAACAAGAAGAAGAGAGGGCTGAAACGCTCTATCAAGGTAGAGGGGGTGCTACCCAGCTACCTCTCAATAGGCCTCAAGCTCCCCGCAACCCACAATGGGAGCAAACTAAGGAGGACGAAATTAAATCCTCTGATGCATATAAAGTGTTGTTAGAGCGCTTAGAGTCTATGGAGATCAAGACTTCTGGGCCCCAAAAGCCCACTTTACGCCAACTCCGTAGTCATCCTGTGCATCCGTCAGTGTCGGCACCTCCATACCCGAAACACTTTAAGCTGCCCCAGTTGGCACTCTTTAGAGGGGAGGAGGATGCCCAAGAGCATGTGACCAGGTTCCTGAGCCAGTGCTTTGGTATTCAGGACAACGATGCTTTGTTGTTGAGAACATTTATAACCACATTCATAGGCCCTGCCTCGGATTGGTTCACCCAATTACCGAAACATAGCATCAATAACTTGGATCAGCTGGTGGACGCGTTCCTCGAATGCTTCGCCTTCAACACTAGGAAAAAGGCATCATTGAGTGACCTAGCTAGCCTCAAGCAGTATGAGGAAGAGACCATGGTGGCATACGGGAACCGGTGGAGGACGTTGCTTTCAAAGCTGCCTTACCTCCCTCCCATGTCAGATCTGACCCAAATGTTCTCAAAAAGTTGTTTGAGATCAATCTTCGTGCTATTGCAGCTACAGCAATATGCCAGTTTAGAGGAAGCTCTGGCGCAAGCCAGGGTCATTGAGGAGATTAAGATACAGGATGGTGAGATTGCCAAACCTAAGAAGAAAGAATGGACAAAGAACACTAAACCAGGGACCACGCAACCAAAACCTGCTATGGTTAATCAGGTTGCCATCAATGTCCCTAAGCCTGCACAAGCAACACAACCTCAAAAGGCTAATTATCAGGCGGTGCCTCCCAACAACTATGAGAGAGAAAATCAAAGGTAGGAGCAAAATCAGTAGCGTCGCCCTAGGCGACAATTTACTCCTTACACAGAGTCCAGGGACTCTTTGTTTGATCGCTTGTCAATGATGAATTTGATCAACCTTCCAGAGATTCAAACTATAGATCCCAATGCACCGAAGCCTAAAGGGTATAGAGAAGACTTGTACTATAGGTTCCATAGGCGTAAAGGACATGATCTTAACGCATGCTGGAAGTTCAAAGGTTTGGTACAAGACCTCATTGACAACAAGACATTGGTGGTAGACAACCCCGTAGCACCAAACAACCAACATATGGGAGTATTCAGAGACCCCTTGCCTGCCCATGAGGCACTAGAAAAACCCCTTCAAGTTAATGAGGTGCAACAAAATTGCCCTATGCAGGGATATGTGGGGATGATAAGCATAGTGACTAGGAACAAGAAGTACCCAGGAGCTGCTCCTGCGGTAGCCACAAGAGAGGTTCCATCAACGTCACAAGCTCAACAACACCCTACGCAACTTCCCCCGCCTAGACCAGTGGCCACGATTCGAACTAGACTTACCCAAAGTCTAAGGACCACATCGGCTAGGCTCTCCATATACGAGCTAATTCAACAATCAGCGCCCCATCGGGAGGCTCTCATGGAGATTTTAAAAGCAATCGAGCTGTAGCCCCATGAAGCGAACTCGTTCAACAATTTTGTGGGGCATGTAAAACAATGTATAGAACCAGTCATCACCTTTAGGGAAGATGAGTTGAAAATAGTGATTGGTGATGTGGCGGATCCACCCCTACACGTTATCACATGGGTCAACGGGATTCCGTATAAGAGAGTGTTGGTGGACACTGGTTCGTCCAGTAATATCATCACTACCGCAGCTCTGAAGCATTTGAAGTTGCCAGCATCTCATATCGTGGCCTCCACTTACACACTACGAGCATTCAACGATGCAATCTGCTCGACAGTTGGCACAATTGTCTTACCTATCCAAGTGGGACAAAAGACCATTCATACATTGTGCCATATCTTGGAAGGCGAGATGGCTTATAATATCCTGCTAGGCCGGCCTTGGATTCGGGACATGAAGTGTGTCCCTTCAATCGTGCATCAGTGCCTAAAGTACACATTTGAAGGATAGGTGCATGTAGTCCCAATGGACTTGGAGCCTTTCAAATACTGCAATACAGTGCAATTCATGCCGCAATCGACCCTTCCGTCAACACATTTGGATTTTCAGTTGAATCCATCTCAACAAGGTCCGATTCCGTAGGCATCTCCAGTGATTAATCCATCGAGTCCTCGATCGGGTCCATCTTCTTTCGTCGAGTCCTTCCACAATGATGCCACCTACGGTGGCCACATCCAAGGACAAGGGAAAGAAACCCTTAGAAGAAGAACCACCTCTAGTCTCAACCATCTCGACAGAAGAGATGCCTAGCAGAATGGAAGTCGAGACGCCTAGTTCACCCCACATGGAGTGGACTCAGGAAGGACTCCCATTCGCTTCCCCTCAACCACCAACGGTCACCATTGAAATGGCCAGCACGGGCCTGGGGGAGTATCTAGTGAGGAACATTATAGCAACGCCCACACTCGAGTCCATGCAAGATATGGGGAGGCCTCGACTCCCCATCGGCTCGATGGTTCCTTTAGGCTACCCACCCAATCAGACAAACTTTGTTTATGGGGGCCTGGATCATGGCATTGAGATTTGTATGCAAGAAGATGAAGACGAAGAGCCCTTTGTTGAGGATGTCAACTATCTATCCAACCCTGATTTTGCTTTAAGATATCTAGGCCAATGCAATTGGCATGGATATGGGTTGGGTAGGTATGAGCAAGGAGTGCGTGTTCTTTGCCAACCGAGATATCAAATGCCGTATGACAAGTCAGGAGTAGGGTTCAACCACCCCTTGCCCCTAGACATCTTGGTGGAAAACATGCAAGGCCTAGGGATAGGCAACAAGGATGGGTTGGCATCGAATCCATATGCCAATCCTAACACAAACTATACATTGGGAGATTATCTCCCATTGCTAACAACCAACCTTGTTGACCATAACAACCCTTTCCCTTCGATCGAACAAGGAGAAAATTCAAGGACTCACCCACAAGGGGGATATGGACAAGACCAAGAAGGGTCTTCAGAGGATGAGTCGGAGTACGAGGTAGCCCCTTGGGATCCTTTCGCATCTGACAACAATCATTCGCAAGAATATCCCATGAATGATGATCAGGAAAGCTTTCTGACAATGTTCCCATTGGCTGCTCCATTTGAGCACATGCCACTTCAAGAGAATCAGGTCCCCCGCAGAGAGCGGAACAACCTCGATGGGACCACATCAATTTTCTCGAACAAGATGAGCCTCATATGTCGCAAGCATCTGTTGGAGCTAACGAAGGCTTTTGGATCTCCGACAGTGATTCAAAAGATGAAACTGAGATGGCCTATCTCAACCACATGCGACAAATGCAACAACGATACCCTTTGGACATAGATGACATGTTTGAACATTTGCACATAGGTCCAAGGCATAGGTGGCACCTCAACCCAGCACAGTTATAGCAATTACTGCACCCGCCACTCCAGGTACACAGAGAGCATCTTTCGCCTGGAGACCCTATCAAACCATCAGTGCCTAGGGTGGACCCTATCTTCGTCTCCACGCATAGGGCTGATCCCTTTGTGCCAGTGCCCATAGAGCCAGATCCGGAGCACACAGATTGTCTAGGATTTTCCGAGTTATAACACCCATGGTAATGGAGACCATAATCATTTCATCAACATGATCTCCATTGACCTAACCGCACCCATCCATGATCCAGCCGACCCGACATGGTCATTGTATCTAGATCTAGATGCTATCGACTGGGATCATGCTGACACACCACCATCCCCATCAGAGTACTGGCCTTGCGGAGGAATGTTCCATTTCACCCCAGGACAGACTCAGGATGTCTTCCATGTTGAAGAGGAACCTGATGTTCCAAACGATGATCTAAATTCAGCAAACGATATCCATTTGATCCCAACTCCACACCAGTTGGAGGACGGGTCCCACATGTCGATCGAGGAGACGACTGACGTAGACATCGGCTCAGATCCAATGAATTTGCAAATCATCAAGTTGGGGGTAAGTCTATCCCCCGAAGAGCAAGCCGACTACATTGCCCTTCTCAAAGAGAAGAAGGAGGTTTTTGCATGGTCATACAAAGACATGTCGGGACTAGACCCGTAGCTAGTCATGCATAATCTAACGCTTGATCCGACAGTCAAGCCAGTAAAGCAAAAACTACGTAAGATGCACCCAAAAGTGGCCTTAATGGTCAAAGACGAGCTACAAAAGTTGTTGGATGCACAGTTTGTCATCTGCATGGATTACCCGCCATGGTTGTCTAACATGGTTCCCGTCAAGAAGCCCGATGGGAGGATTCGCATATGCACCAATTTTTGAGATCTAAACAAAGCGAGTCCTAAGGATGATTTTCCCTTTTCGAGCATCGACGCATTGGTAGACGCTACAGCGGGCCACGAAATGCTTTCCCTCATGGATGGTTTCTCGGGATACAATCAAATTCGTATCAATCCCGAGGACCAACTAAAAATGGCGTTCACAACGCCTTGGGGGACATTTTGCTATAAGGTCATGCCTTTTGGCCTTAAAAATGTCGATGCCACCTACCAACGTGCCATGACGTACATCTTCCATGATTACATGCACAAAACTTTGGAGGATTACATGGATGATTTGTTGGCCAAATCTCTTTTGCGCCCAGATCATCTCGATGATTTAAGCAAGATCCTTGATCGCCTCATGGAGCATAAGGTCAGACTAAACCCCAAGAAGTGCGTCTTTGGCATCACGTCTAGAAAGCTCTTGGGTTACATAGTCTCTAAATGAGGGATCGAGGTAGACCCACACAAAGTCAAGGCAATCCTTGAAATGCTTCCCCCAACTACCATCAAGCAGCTCAAGAGTCTGCAGGGAAAGGTCGCGTCGATCAAGCGCTTCATAGCGTAGTTATCTGACAAGTGCCGACCCATGAATAAATTATTGCATAAGGGGGTCACATTTCATTGGGATGACGAGTGCCAGTCAGCCTTTGACGACATTAAATAGTACTTGGCTTCATCGCCAGTATTGGCACCACCTAGACCAGGAGTGTCATTCTATTTATACATCTCAGCTACTGAGGTGGCACTGGGCGCCATGCTGTCCCAGAAAAATGAACTACACAAAGAACAGGCTACATACTATCTTAGCCACACCCTGGTCAGTTATGAACTTAACTATGCATACGTTGAGAAGCTCTGCTTGGCAGTGGTGTTTGCTACCAAAAAGCTACGCCACTACATGCTCAACAATACGACGTATGTTGTGTCTAAGGAGAATCCATTGCGATACATGATGAGTCGTACTTATCATAGTAGCCGCACGGCAAAATGGATCATGTTGTTGATGGAGTTTGACATAGAATTCATTGGATAGAAATCCATAAAAGGTCAAGTCATCGCCGATCAACTGGCAGAGGCTCCTCTTGAAGACGATCAGCCTCTGACCGTAGAATTACCGAACGATGGGGTTTTTCATGTTTCAAAATCGCCAGATTCTGATGAGCCTGAGTCACAGGCTGACATGACCCTATTCTTCGATGGTTCTAAATGTGAGCAAGGAGGTGGCACGGGAATTGTATTCTTCACTCCACAAGGGGCTCCAATGCCTCTGTCATTTAAATTAGACTTCCCGTGCACCAACAACAATGCAGAATACGAAGCCTTGCTCATAGGTCTTCAGACAACAATCACCATGAACATTAAACGTCTAAACATCTTTGGTGATTCGTTGTTGATTGTCAATCAAGTCAAGGGGATATTCCAATGTAGATGTCCAGTTCTGCAGGCCTATAAAGCCCTTGTGGACAAATTCTTGGCACAACTTGAATGGTATGACATCGAGGCACTCCCTCGATCATCAAATCATTTTGTGGATACTATGGCCTCCTTGGGGTCACTAATCCCGCAAGACCCTTCTGGTGAAATGACAACCATTCAAGTTAAAACATTATCGCAATCTGTGATGGAGCGTGCAAGCTCTGACCTGACGCCAAGAATCCACCTGATCCAGATTGAACCATCTCAGGATAGGTTCTCTCGAATCCATGATTGTCTGACTCGAGCCAACTGGGGGTCTTTGTTCTCCCTGACCCCTCTTAATAGCAACACAATGCTATTTTTACAAGTTCTTTCCCGCTCATCTTTTGCTAGGGATGGACTTCAAGAGGGATTGGCCATTCATACTATCGAGGTTTCTGATCAGCAGGATTGGTACACACCCATTAGGGATTACCTCAAGCTAGGTAACCTCCCACTTGGATTGACACAAGCCACGAAAAGATCATTCAAACAGAAAGTGGCAAAGCATGTCTTGTTAGGAGACATTTTGTATCGTCGGAGCTATGAAGGAATCCTCCTCCGTTGCTTGGACCAGCAAGAGTCCGCTTGGGCGATCACCCAAGCACACGATGGTACATGTGGTGGCCACTTCAGCGGTATGGCCATCGCAAAGCGCATTCTTCGCATGGGCTATTATTGGCCATATTTAGAGCGAGATTGTTGCGCATATGTGAAGAAGTGCATGAAGTGTCAACACCATGCTAATTTGACACACGTACCTTCTCAAGCCTTGTAGCCGATCCAATCGGCTTGGCCTTTTTCGTAGTGGGGCTTCGATCTAATCGAAAAGATCTCCCCTGCGTCGTCGGGTCATCACACATTCATCATAACGGCCACAGAGTACTTCACCAAGTGGGTGGAAGCAATTTCGCTAACCTCTACGACTGGATCCCGCATTGCGGAGTTTATTTTGCATAACATCATATGTCATTTTGGTATTCCATCCAAGATCCTGTCAGATAATGGGACACCATTCAAGAATAAATATGTGCGTGCTTTGACCACAAAGTACAAAATTCAGCACAGTTTTTCAACACCCTATTATCCATAGGCAAATGGGCAAGCAGAGGCATCAAAC
The DNA here is from genome assembly GCA_028583015.1 of Wollemia nobilis. Classification (NCBI taxonomy): domain Eukaryota; kingdom Viridiplantae; phylum Streptophyta; class Pinopsida; order Araucariales; family Araucariaceae; genus Wollemia; species Wollemia nobilis. The sequence goes on from JAQPPZ010017255.1 coordinate 2,261,518, forward strand.
AAAATGCTAGTCGCCATTCTCAAAAAGATAGTCGTAGACAATCATAAGGATTGGCACATTCAGATCCCGCTTGCCCTATGGGCTTATCGCACTAGCATCCGGACGCCCACTGGGGCAACTCCATTTTCATTGGTGTATGGCTCCGAGGCAGTCATGCCTCTTGAGTTGGAAATCCCTTCCCTACGCATTTCAATGCAAGAGTTCATCGATGATGACACTGCACGGTAGGCCCGGTTAGACCAACTGACGTTGCTCGATGAACGACGTGTTAATGCTCTCGAGCATTTGCGTATCTATCAAGAGCGACTTAAGAAAGCATACAACATGAAGGTCCACCTAAGGGAATTTTAGGTTGGTGACTTGGTCTTAAAAGAGAACCAACAGAATTCTAATTTTTCGTCCCATCTACGGGACAAGTTCATGGCAAACTGGTTAGGTCCTTATGTCATTGACAGTAGAATAGGACCTGGAACATACCGGCTTGCCTCTCTTGAAGGAATCAAGGAAACAAAACCCTTGAACATCAGTCATTTGAGGCCATTCCACATCTAGAGAGCCATAGTCCAACCAAAAGCTCCAAGGATTCTCACAATCGCTTGGTCATCCCAAAATGCCCCAAAGGTATCTATAAACCCTTTGGTCAACCCAAAAGCTCCAAGGATTCCCACAATCGCTTGGTCAACCCAAAATGCCCCAAAGGTATCTATAAACCCTTTGGTCAACCCAAAAGCTCCAAGGATTCTCATAATCGCTTGGTCAACCCAAAAATGCTCCAAAGGTATCTATAAACCCTTTGGTCAAATCCAAAATCTCCAAGCATTACCATAACTGCTTGGTCAAAATAAATATTCAAAAACAAACAAAAACAATAAAATCATCAAAAATAACAAAAAAAAAATTGCATTTCAATTCCATGCATACTCATAAAAATCAAAAATAACAAAAAAATTGCATTTCAATTCCATGCATACTCATAAAAATCAAAATACAAAAATATAGGTTGCATTAGGCATCGCATCCATACATTGCATACTTGCTAAGTCATACAAGTCAAAAGCACCATAGACTGTCATTACTTGGCAAATTCCATCATTTTCCACATCAAATCCATTTTCTAAACGCATACATCTAGAATAACACCATCGCCATTTTTAGCATAGTCAGTTGTCTCCTAATGAATATAGGGTTTTCGTCATTCAGCTGTCTCTAAATTTCTAGCCAAAACTGTACATAGTTAAACGGATTTTACATGGGAAAGTTTTACTTGGATCACGCCTTGTTACGTAGCATCCCAACACAAATTAAAACACATAAAATAATTCCTAAGTTGTGTGAACGTAAGAGCAACCTACAAAGCAGTCTAGGGTACCATAGGTGAAAGATTAGCCTATTCATCCCCCTGTGCGAATGGTTCCAGAATGCTGAGAATTGACAAAAGGATGAGCTCTTCCCTATCCATTCCCCATAATAAATAGTGGTTTTCACCACTCCCACAAATCCCAATCATAGTTGGTCCCCAAAGTTGTAAGGATTCGTACTACACGTCCCTGCCAAGGATGGGTAGTCATCCCCAAGACCTAAAAGGATCAACGCCATTCAAAAACAAAATTCCAACAAACCATCATCACAACCATCTCCACTCACCTTTGGTCTCAAAGTTGTAAGGATTCGTACTACACGCCCCTGACCAGGATGGGTAGTCATCCCCAAGGCCTAAAAGATCAATGCCCTTACTTCATAATCTCCATCATCCCCTTGGTTCCCAAAGTCATAAGGATTCGTACTACACGTCCCTGAACAGGATGGGTAGTCATCCCCAAGGCCAACAGGATCAAGGCCATTCACAAGCTCAACCTTACAAAGCTCAAAATACAAAATCAAATAACAGTGGTTATCACCACTATTCAAAATCCTTGCTCAAAAAGAAAAACAAAGAGAAAAATAAATAATGATTTTCATCACTATAAAGACGAGCAAGTATCCCAAATCATTGAGCAAACACACAACCTGAACTTGAATCTCTGGAATTCTCAGCATTCGAAAAACCATCTAGGTGATCCTCATTACGGGTTTGGTGGATAGCCTACCTAGCAATGGTGGTATCCTAACCGCATGACGATATGTCTGTCACATTAGCTTTGCGTGTGCGTAGACCAATGTTTGCATGTGGATGAGCTAGCTTATGGTACCTTAGATTGTCCCGTGGATTCATCTTGCTAAATACAACAACGGAGTTAGTGGAGCTAATTAGGTGATCCTCGATACAGGTTTGGTTGATAGCCTATCTACCACTGGCGGTATCCTGACAAATACCACATAAACGAACTCAATTGCACACACAGGGATGTGAAATAACTTGGTTAAATTCAAGTCGGATTTATACCTTGTTCAAAAGTCTTGCGAGATAAATGTACAGTCTTGGCTAGTTAGTTAAAATATCTGAATCTCAGAAAAGCTTACACTACATTTTAAAACAACTGGTACATTTCATTCCATACATCACCATCAAAAAATATGCAAAATACAAAAACAAAGTTTTCACATACAAAGTCATTCCACAAAGTCATCCCATTAGTACAACAAGTCAATCAAATCTTGCACAGTCTATGGTGCATCGACAAGTTATCAACAACTCATTTCATTCATTCCATATGCATACATCATACAAATTAGAAACATCACATTCATAATAGCATATGCATACATCAATGTAAAAACATGTACATAAAAACAAACCATGAAAAGTGCATAAACACCAAAAAGAGTCATCTGTATATATATCATAACAAAAATGCCCGTAGGCTACAATGAACCGGTCCTCTGACCCCACAACAAAAATCCAAAAACTCAAAAACCCCCAAGCCTAGGGCGTCGGCCACCATGATCACGTAGGATCGGTGCGACGAGAACTACCCCCCATGGTGTGGGTCCTATGGGACCTCTCAGGGTGACTATTGCTCGCCCCTGCATCACGCCCACTAGCGCCTCCCTCATCTAGCCGCCTGTGATGGGACGATGCTGATTGCTCAGTACCGCTGTCTCTCGTTCGATGCGACGAGCCACCTCCAAGGGGCTCAGGTATCCACCCCCCAAGGCGGATAATCTCTCCCTCCATATCCAGCCGATGTCGACCCCACTCTGCCTCCCGTCGAACCCACTCTATCTCCCACCGATGGTAGTAAGCTACTACATCATCGCGCTATGCTAGCTGCACCCGTAGGAGATCCCTCTCCCATGCAGCATCGGTATCCCCCTCCTACCGATGAGATGCAGCCCATGCATTCTCCCGCTCTACCCAATTGAGTCCACAGATGATCTCTCTCCTACAAAGCCTCTCCTAGCTCCCCATATCGTCTCCATAGCAAGTCCTCCAATCGTGCTATCTCAGCACTGTGTCTCGCCTCCACATCCTCCGAACCTGCCTGAGGCATAGGCGAATCCGGGACAACAGCCTGCTCTGGCTCCCACTGCTCCGGGACGTCCTGCATCTCCAACTGATCCGGTACCCCAAACTCCCCTCCAACATCCTCAACCTCCACCAAGTCCGCATCATCCAATGGAACTCCCCAACCCTCTCCTGGTGCTTCTGCACCCTCATCCCCTGCTGCACCCCCTAGAGGCCCCTCGCCTCGCCATCACCGTAGAGTCCACCACTGCTCATACTCAGTAGTAGCCCCGACGTCATCCACATCTGGGACGTCAATCACCATATCTGAATCCTCGCCAAGTGGCGCAATGACTGGCCGATCTAGAGTCCTCTCATCCCCGATGTCGATAGACCACGGGCTCACCAAGCATCCCCTGGTGCACCCCGAACTATCAGGTCACCCGACCATATGGGAAGAACTCCTACTCCATCCCATGCCTCCCAATCAGCCACCGCCCCCTTTGTACCCATCGGAGCCACTCTCCAGCCTCAGGCTAGGCTGGATAGTCCCGGTAGGGGTGCCAGAACACCTCTCCAGGAGTAAGTCGAGCAAAGGCATCGACATAGTGCCCTACGACACCTGCCCATCATCGACTCTGACCCTGCTCCTCCGACCTCCGCCACAATACCCCAACCAATCTCTCGGTCTACCATCTCCACCCGCGTCATCTAGGGCAGCCCCACCAGCCTCTCCACTACTATGTGCTGCCAAGCCCAGCACTGCAACAAGTAGCTACAACTGATCCCCTTCCGCTTTCGATAGTGGACCTCGTACAACTCATCATAGAGCTATGCTAGTAGAGTCTGTCCCCATCTCATAATCATCGAAGCATCTATCGGACACTCCACCAACCTGAACACCACCTCTAGCAAGTTCCACGAGAACCTCACGCCCGAAGAGTCAGGGAGCCACATGTTGGAAATGAGGCCCATGAGTAATGCGTGCCTCATTCCCAACACACCCCTCTCTAGCCACCATCGCACCAGTATGCCACCAATATGGCAATCGCTCTTCGCCCTCTCCATGGGGCTCTCCACACCCAACTCCTCTCCATGCCCAAAATAGCATATCAGTACCGCTGTCCTCCGATCCCGTGGCGTCGTCCGGATCGGCAGTCCATCTATTGGAATCCGAAGAATCCGATAGACATCCTCCAAGGTCACCATTATCTCCCCTATTGGGAGATGGAAGGTATTAGTCCGGGGATCCCACAAGTTGATCAGGGCCATCAGATAGGCCCGATCCCCGACCATCGGCTCCAGTCGAGTCACCTGCTTGAGCCCAAGGGTGTCAAGCCAGTCCCAGTCAACCAAGGTCAGCGCCACACGTGCTTCAATAAAAATAGTAGGCACCCAGTACCGGCTCTTCACAACCTGCAAAAGAAAACAACACAAAAACATTAAAAACAATGAAAAATTGTACAATCCTAACATGTATATACAATAATGCATTAAAACTGTACAACCAAAAACAAAACAAAAATTCAAAAAAATTAATTTGTCAGTCCTAGGGTTTCTAATCCTAACTGATAAATTCAAAAACAAAAAATTAATTTGTCAGTCCTAGGGTTTCTAATCCTAACTGATAAATTCAAAAACAAAACAAAAATTCAAAAAATTAATTTGTCAGCCCTAGGGTTTTTAAACTCTAAACTGATTAATTAACAACAAAAACACAATAATTTGTCAGATCTAGGGTTTTTAACTCTAACTGATATACAAAAAAAAAAAAAACAGTCAACTAGGGTTCACGCTACGCTTTCCGCTTAGTGGTACCCTACGTTTTTTAACTTACAGTTTAGATTTTGGTTTCATTCAGGTTCAACGCAGTTTTTAAGTTAGGTTCTAAACTAAGTTTCTAAGTTCAGTTTTCAACTAAAATTTTGATCTGTGTTTAACTAGGGTTAAATTAAGTTTTCAGTTAAGTGTTCATAGACTAGGGTTTTCTTTTTTTAACCATAAACAACAACAAAAACAAACAAACATAAGAAATAAGCAAAATGCGATTTTCCAATTGCAACACAAAGTAATAAAGAGGACAAGTACTCACTGGTATCGCTTCGGCTCCATCGCTCGATCCGGTATGAGAACTCATGGTCACGAAAAATGTTTGGCAGTGCTTCGCTTCACAGAATTGACCTCCTCCTCCTCAGAGCTCCAAATTGCCAAGAAAAACAAATGCAAATGAGCCCAAAACTCAGTTTTGGCCTTTAAAAAGGATTTTGAGCCTGTACTCGTTCCACCCTAGGATGAGCACTCTGGTTAGCGCTCGTCCCACCCTGGGATGAATACTAAAAAGGAATTCGTCCCACCCAGGGACGAATACAGAGCAAACAAAAACAACAAAAATGCACAAAAATGCACCAAAACAAGCCCTAAAAGTGTCCGATAAGAGTGCTTTTGCACTTGACATTCCGGGCATGCAAAACAGATGTCGGGGTCACAAATCCTCACTATCCTACTCCCTAAGAAGGCTACCATAGCCGGACCGCTCCACGGGAAGACGAATTTTTGAGAATTTCATCCCCAAACGACGTCACCAAAACGGGTCAAAACCCATCCAAAAATAGCAATAACATTGCCGAACGAAGGCGCTTTTGTGCATGACATTCTTGGCATCCAAAATAGACATTGGGGTTACAAATTGTCACTATCCTACTCCCTAAGAAGGCTACCATAGCCGGACCGCTCCACGGGAGGATGGATTTTTGTCAATTTCAGCTCCAAAATGCGTCACAAAAAGGGTTAAAACCCACCAAAAATAGGTCAGAATGTTCAGAAACTGCTTTCGCATTCAATGGTAAACAACTGAAGGCACCCTTACCTAAGTCATCTTGGGTCAAGCGACTCATCGCTTTTCTCATGTCGGTCATTCCCTCATCGATTCGTCGCTTGAGGGGGTAGTCACACTTAGTCGCCAATCAACAACAATATACCCAATCATGGAAATGACACGCATTCAAAGGATCATTGACAAAGACAATCGTGCCCTTGCTTGGGGTAGCAAACAAGCAATTATCACAAGCTGATCAAACACTTGGCATTCATGAATCATGAACTCAAGGTTCCCACAGACAAAAGGTTGCGCCCTTTGCCTATTCATGACTGATCAATGTCCAAGCTCAAGTAACACCTCACCGAACAAGGTTAACACTTGAATTAAGTTCCTTAGCTCGTCGGAAGCAAGGATTCAAGAATGCATGCCCTTTCCATACTTGGGGCATCAAGAGTTGGTTAGGTTACTGAGAAACCCTAATCATTAGTGCTTTGGTTATCTATTTTTGCTCGAAGTTGCGCCTTGCATAGCGCTTCCCAAAAAGGGGCATCTATAGACACCAAAATAACACCAATCCGATTATGTGACAACAAGCGCTGATCGCATTGACACAAACAGCCCCTAGGGCAGCCCCCAGAGGTTAAACAGTGGTCCTAACCACTTCCAAAAGTAGTTTTAGAGGTCAAAGGTCAATTTGGCACCTTTTTGGCACCTTGCTCTCTGCTCGTCCCACCCGGGGACGAATACAAACTGGCATTCGTCCCACCCCAGGACGAATAACAGCATTCACCCCAGGGTGAGGCGAATAGCAAGTTTGACTGGAAAAAAAGTCAAACCTCGGTAACTCCGCCAGTTAATTGAGGCTTCAAGCCATGCAATTGTGAGGAATAGCTTTTATTCAAGAAGAGAGACTTCAGTGATGAGTGTCTTTATTTTAGAAACCTCATGCAAAGATATTTTTTAATCAGGGAGTTAGCTTTTCTCTGAAAATAGGAAAACAACTCAAGTGGCGCCCTCGCATGCGCAATTCAAACAAGGAGACCCTAAGGTCTATAAATTGGTGAGTTTTCTCACCCAAAATATATACGAGAGAAGGAGCATTTGAGCAACGAAGTGCTGCCAATTTACATACCTACTTGCGATTTGTGCTTTTACATCCTTAATCTCTCATTCGAAAGGGAGGTTATTGGGTGACTATTGGAAGCGCGAATCCGGACCCAAAACCTGATTTTTGGCCACAACTATCCACAAAATTTGTCGACAACACCCCATAACCAGTTTTGGACCCATCCCAAGTGGATTGGTGCCGAAACAATGCCTCAAACGATGGGCGTCCTGCCCCCGGGCGCTCCCCAAACTGTCACAGTCCTATTCGCCCCACCCTGGGATGATTAGAAATCTGTGATATATTTCTCTCGGTTTTTCTTTTGCATTTGATTCTAGATAGGTTAAATAGGTTACAGTTCAAATTTCATTTCATTCTAAGCAATTTTGACCAGGTTTTGTTATTTCTCGCCTTCACTAACTTGCAGATGGCACCAACAAAATTTGGATCCTAGAGGTAAAATTGGAGAAATCTGACCATCTGGGTCTTCCCAAAACACCCCCAATTAGCTAACCCCAACTTTGCAGGTCTTTTGGAGCTTCCTAAGCAGGACATTGAACAGGGTGCTTTCTGACAAATTGTCACAGTCCTATTCGTCCCACCCTAGAGCGAATACAAATCTGTGAGGAATTTTCAGACTATTCTTTTTGCAGTGGTCTTCTGATAGTATTTTTATGCTTCTATCAAAATTTTAGGTCAATCAGAGGTTATTTGATAGTCGTTTTATTATTTTCATGCATACACTAACAGTAGGCCTTGGGAAATACATGCTTTATTCCATCCGTAGGTGCTACTAATATTTTCTATTTCTTTGAACACAGGTTTCCGACAGTAGAGGAGCAGGAAAGAGCAAATAATCACATACAACAGCGGCGGTGACATTTTGGTCCGCCCATCTTACATGTGGGCACGCGGAAGAAGGATTGTTAGCCATGGATGTTGTGACGAGAAACATATTTGACGCTCCTATCCCCTAAAAAGGAAGGAGACGTATTGTAACACAATTTACAAAGCGTATCAATAAAGAGATTACCATATTTCATATTGCTTTTATCTTGTGTCAATTTGCATATGTTCTTTCTTGTTCTTTTCTTGTGGCATATTCCTTTTTGTTTCCGTATCCTCGTGCTTTCAACTCGCTTAAGATACCTCCAAATCAAATGGGATGATTACTTTAGTCCCACAAACCAAATCATAGAGCATTGCACCAATGGGGGATATTACACTGGTGTGATATACCCATAGGGTGGGACATAATTGGAGAGGCTAATCTCTACTAGTGTTGTTAATAAGAATATTATTATCCACTATCCATTATTATCCACTATCGTCGCATTGTGCTAGCTGCACCCACAGGATATCCCTCTCCCGTGCCGCATTGGTATCCCCCTCCTACCAGTGGGATGTAGCCCATGTGTTCTCCTTCTATGCCAGCTGAGTCTACAGGTGATCTCTCTCCTACAAGGCCTCTCCCAGCTCCCCATCTCGTCTCCGTAGCTGTTAAGAACCTGCTATAAAATATACTAAACAACACACTCTCAACTCAAATAAACACACTCTCACACATTTGCTTGGAAATAAACTCATAGAAACATTATAACAGTATTCAGAATTAATTGCATATGATAACAAAAACTACTTAAAAGGAACAATCTCACAATAGATAGAATCGCAGGCCTCTTCGAGGGGGCAACCTCCTTCAATACTTCATTAATTTGCAAAAATATGATTACATTGGTGCCTTTTCGGGTATTTAAGGAGTTTCCTTCCAAGGTTGGCTTACATGCAAAATGCCACCTGGATTACATGCATAATGCCACCCGAATTACATGCATAGTGCCACTTTGAATTACATGCACAATGCCACTCGAATTACATGCATAATGCCACACGAATTACATGCACAATGCCATCTTACCTAACCTATCTACCATGTGTTACATAGAAACGAGTGCCATTTGTCATAGGCACTACCTAAGCTAAAACTTAGAACATTACAAAATATTAATCATGGGTACTACCCACGTTCACTAGGAATTATTACATCAAGGAAGTTATTACATTAAGGGTTAGGATGAGATCCTAACATGCCCTTCTCCTTGAAGAAGCTTTGTCCTCAAAGCTGAAAATGAGGAAACTGTTGCTGGAGTTGATGGAGAGACTCCCATGTAGCATCCTCAAGTTGAAGCCCATGCCACTGAACAAGGACCTCTGTAATGGTACGGTTGCATAGAGTGTGAGTTCGACGATCCAGCAGCTGCTCAGGTGCGAGTAAGATGGAGCCTTCTTCATCCAATTTGGGAAGTGTTGATTGAACCTGTACCTTTGTGCCCACAACTTTCTTGAGAAGGGAAACATGAAAAACAGGGTGGAGCTTGGAAGTGGGGGGAAGAGCCAATTTGTAAGTCGTAGGGCCAATCCGTTGTAGAACCTGATAAGGACCATAGAATTTTGGAGCGAGCTTCTGACACCTGCGAAGTTGTAGGGATGATTGTTTGTATGGCTGTAAGCGAAGGAAGACCATATCACCCACATCAAAACTACGCTAAGAACGATGTTGATCAGCTTGTTGGCGCATCCGATTCTGGGCCATGTTCAAATTTTGCTTGAGTTGGCGGAGGACCTTGGTGTGTTGACTCAGAGCATTGTCAACAGCCTAGACCTTGGAGCTGCCCGAAATGTAGGAGGAAGGCATGAGTGGAGGGCGCCCGTAAACTGCCTCAAACGGTGTGAGTTTGGTGGCGGTATGATAGGAAGTGTTGTACCACCATTCGGCCAAGGAAAGCCATTTTGCCCAATGAGTAGGATGATCGGAGGCAAAGCAGCGAAGGTAGGTTTCCAAGCATTTATTTACAACCTCTGTTTGACCATCCGTTTGCGGATGGTAGGCTGAACTCATTTTGAGCTGAGTCCCCTGCAACTTAAACAACTCTTGCCAAAAATTGCTAGTAAAGGTGGGATCACGATCAGATACAATGGAGGTTGGCATGCCATGAAGGCGAAAGATGGAGTCAAGAAAAATTTGGGCAATAGTGGATGTTGTGTAAGGATGGGCTAGGGCACAAAAGTGAGCATACTTTGAAAGGCGGTCCACTACTACGAAAATAACTGACTTGCCTCCCGATTTAGGTAGCCCTTCTATGAAATCCATGGAGATGTCAGTCCACACCTGCTCTGGAATCGGCAATGGTTGAAGAGTGCCCGGAGAGCGCATTGTTTCCCCTTTCATCCTTTGACATGTGTCGCAGTCAGCTACAAAAGAGTGAATGTCCTATTTCATACCTTTCCAAAAGAAGGTGCGCTTGAGTCGCTCATAAGTTTTGAGGAACCCTGAATGGCCAGCAGATGGAGTAGCATGTGATTCCTTCATGAGGAGCTCTCGAAGTGGGGACTTAGGAGGAAGAACCAGGCATTGATGGTAACGCAGATCCTGGCCATCCCAACTATATCCTGGTGTAGACTCAGGGTCATCCATAAGTGAAGCAACCAAGTCTTTCAAATCTGCATCCTGAAGTATTTCCTGACGTAAGGGCTCAATCCATTGGGGTAACGGTGCAGAAATGGCACACAACATACTAAGGGTCTCAAATTGGCGGGAGAGAGCATCCGCCACAAGATTTTCCTTTCCTTTTTTGTACGTGATGTCATAATCATAGCCCATGAGTTTTGACACCCACTTTTGTTGCTCGAGGGTGGCAACCCGTTGTTCTAGAAAGTATTTCAGACTCTGGTGGTCAGTTTTGATGGAGAAATGGCGCCCAATGAGGTAAGGTCGCCAATGTAGGACTGCATGCAATATTGCCATCATTTCCTTGGCATATGTGGATTTCCCTAAATTGCGATCAGATAGGGCTTTGCTGGTAAAAGCCAAAGGGCGTCCTTCTTGCATCAATACCGCCCCAATACCACGACCAAAAGCGTCACTTTCAATGACAAATTTTTTAGAGAAGTCTGGCATGGCTAAAACTGGAGTGGTGGTCATGGCATGCTTGAGTTCTAGGAATGCTTGTTCAGCCGGCCCTGTCCAAGTAAAAGAATCCTTCTTCAACATGGAGGTGAGGGGGGCGGCTATCTTTCCATAGTTATAGACAAATTTACGGTAATAGCCTGTAAGCCCTAAAAATCCTCGAAGTCCCTTGAGAGTGCGAGGTTTCGGCCATTCTTGGACTGCTTGGATCTTCTTAGGGTCAACCTTGACACCATCCTTTGAGACAATGTGTCCCAGATACTCCACTTCAGTCAAACCAAAGGAACACTTGGATATTTTTGCGAACAGTTGATGGTCAGTCAATAGTTGTAGGGTTTGATCTACATGCTTGAGATGCTCTTCCCATGTGTGACTGTAAATCAAGATGTCATCGAAGAACACAAGGATGAACTTTCACAAAAAAGGGCGAAAGATGTTGTTCATCAAGCTTTGAAATGTGGAAGGAGCATTTGTGAGACCAAATGGCATTACCAAGAATTCATAATGACCTTCATGAGTGCGAAAAGCAGTTTTAGGAATATCTTCATCCTTGAGCCGGATCTGATGGTACCCAGAGCGAAGGTCTAGCTTGGTGAAGTACATGGTCCCATGTAATTCATCTAGTAATTCATCAACCACGGGGATAGGAAATTTATCCTTGACAGTTATCTTGTTGAGTTCTCGGTAGTCAATACACAGTCGCCAGGAGCCATCCTTCTTGAGGACCAATAAGACTGGTGTAGAGTAGGGACTAGTACTAGGCCGAATGATACCCGCCTTGAGTAATTCTTGTATCATTTTCTCAATCTCTGACTTCATGGCATGAGGGTACCTGTATGGTCTGATATTGGGAGGTGCACTATCCGACAATAATGGAATGGCATGGTCATGAGAGCGATGCGGTGGTAGTGTAGTTGGTTCTAAAAATATGGCCTCATGTTTGTGGAGAATCTGTTGTAGGTCTGATGGAGTTTCACCCATTGGAGAGGTGGATGGTTGGATGGAGAATAGTTGTGCAATGACCCCACGTGATGATTTCTTTAGCAATTTCTCCATGCCATTTGAACTAATAATTTGAGGTGTTCCTGCTGGGGAGCCCTTGATGATGTGTGTTTGTCCATTTTGGGAGAACTGCATCCAGAGTTTAGCAAAGTTCCAACTGATAGTGCCCAATGTACTCAACCATTGAGATCCCAAAACAATATCACATCCGCCCAACTGGAGGGCAAACATGTCCTGCTTGAGTTCATAGTCCCCTATCTTGATTTTAACATTGCGACATTTTCCTTTACAAGGTAAGGTTCCCCCATTGGCTACCATGACCTCAAAGGAATTACAAGTGTGGATATAGCAATTTGCCCGCTGAGCCACTCTAGGGTCTATGAAGTTGTGCGTGCTTCCCGAATCCATAAGGATGGAAAGACGTTGGCCCTTGAAAAATCCCACAACCTTCATGGTTTGTGGAGTAGTAATGCCTGCAAGAGCATGGACTGTAATTGCTGTCTCAGGTTCTTGTTTCACTTCTTCTTGTGGAGAAGGTGTTTCCGGAGGGTCCTCATCCTCATCACTCTGGTCAGAGTCATCAAGTTCTTCAACATCTATCAAGAACAATTTTTTGTGTGCACACTTATGCCCTTTAAAAAACTTTTCATCACAATTGTAGCATAATCCTTGGGCACGACGTGCATCCATCTCTTCTATGGTTAGGCGCTTGGGTGCAGCAGGTTTATTATCAACTGGGTGTTGAGATCGAGGAGGAAATGAAGGTCTATTTTGAGGAAACTTTGATGGGCGCCTTTGGGCAGAGAGTTTAGATTCGGCCAAACGGGCCAAACTAATAGCTTCCATCATAGTTTGTGGTTTCAACATTCTTACTTCGCTTGGAGTTCCACCTTCAACCCACTGATATAACAACTCTGGAAGAACCCTTCAGTCAATCCTCTTGTCTTATTGGCCAATTTTTCAAATTGAGCTTGGTATTCATGGACTGACCCTGTTTGTTGTAGTTTGGTCAAGGCCCTTGTAAAGTCCTCATACTCACTAGGACCAAATCGAGTGAGTAGTTGGGATTCAAAATTCTCCCAAGAGAGATTTGGGTTGGCAATACGTAACCATTGAAACCAATGTAGAGCCTCATTTTCCAAGTTAAAGGAAGCCATCTGGACTCGATGAAATATGGGGACATTATGAAGTCTAAAGAATTGATCAACCCTGCATAGCCACCCATCAACATCCTTCCCACTAAATTTGGGAAAGTCCAATTTGGGCATTCTGAAGGCTGGTTCATGGTCATGATTCCTTGTAGAACCCTCAGCTTGGTGTTCTATTTTGGGGGGTCCTCTTTTTAGTTTGTTGTCTACTTCTGTCAGCGCTTCTTCTAAGCGGTTACTGGTGGCCTCATGCTCTAGGCGAAGACCTTGGACTTCTTCCCTTATGGAGTGAAAAGTCGAGTGCAAGTTCTCAATGGCTTTTGTTAAGGATTCCAAGTGGTCTAGTTCCTTTTGATGTCCACGGGTACCCTGGGCCATTTTGAAACCTTTTGTGACCAGTTACTAAAAATAGAATTGAGTTTTTAGGACTTACTATTTTTAGTAAGTGCCCAAAAAAGTGCTTGGGTGCTATATATCAAAACAATCAGCTCAAAGAGGTGGTCACAATGAGCTATATCTCTCAACACTACTTTTTGGCACCCCTGACTTTTTTTTTTTTTTTTTTTCTGTTTTGCAAAGTCTAATGGTGTTTACAGTTTTTGATTCTGAGCTATAGAGCAAAAGTTGGGTACTGGAGCACTATCTATAACTGGCCTTCTGTCATGCTTTCACTGGTGGGTTCAGTCCTGACTGCACTAGCTCCAAGATTCTCTGTATTTTGTAGGTGACTATTACGACAGTTCTGTTCTGACTCTGAAAACTGTAAATTCTGACCTGACTGTGCTGACCTCTCTGACCTGACTAACCTGATTATGACTACCACTGTAAATTTGACTGTTATTCTCCAGACTGTCAGCTTAAGTGTCACCCTCATGGTCTATCCCGAATGCATGTTCTTTCTATTATTTTTTTAGTAGAGGACTCCTTTCTCATATGCTCACTTTTTGGGAATTTGAAATGCAGGTTTACGAATATGGAGGTTTGATTTTTTTATATTTTCATTTTTTACAGGTTGAAGTTTTAACAGAACAAGGGAATGCTAGGTAGAGGAGTATGTACCACCCATAGGCCCTCTAATATACAAACAATAGTGCTCGGACCAATATTTCAGGCCACTACTCAAGGAGGATTCCACACATACCCTTGAGCACACTACTTGCCTCTCTGACAATACGGGAGGGTAATCGTCCAAGATGTTGTGTCCCATAGACTATGAGTAATACAAGGCCGAAAAGCTTCCTAATGGCTAAAATTTTGTTTAAACCTAGATGGTCTCCCGATATACCCGAAGATACGTGGGAGCTCAAGTCCGTGCGTGAGTTCTGTCTGAGGCCTGGGTATTGGAGCCTGATCGCCCCTCACTTCACTAGACGCTTTATGGGCTATCTAGCTTAGCCAATAACGACAGATCCTTCACGATATTTTAAAACCCCCGGTATAGGGTTTCTACCTACTCAACTAAAAAGATTTTTTTTTTTTGGTCTGGAAAAAAAAGCACTGTATTTTTTTGGATTTTTTTTTTAATAAGGAAAAACAGGAACAAAAAAACACACAAAAATTATACCTAACAGGCAGATTGGATGGCAAGAATCATTGCAGTTGCAGCATAACTTGGCCCTGGAAAGCGCTCTGATACCACTTGTTAAGATCCTGCTATAAAATATACTAAACAACACACTCTCAACTCAAATAAACACACTCTCACACATTTGCTTGGAAATAAACTCACAAAAACATTATAAAAGTATTCATAATTAATTGCATACGATAACAAAAACTACTTAAAAGGAACAATCTCACAATAGATAGAATCGCAGGCCTCTTCGAGGGGGCAACCTCCTTCAATACTTCATTAATTTGCAAAAAGATGATTACATTGGTGCCTTTTCGGGTATTTAAGGAGTTTCCTTCCAAGGTTGGCTTACATGCAAAATGCCACCTGGATTACATGCATAATGCCACCCGAATTACATGCATAGTGCCACTTTGAATTACATGCACAATGCCACTCGAATTACATGCATAATGCCACATGAATTACATGCACAATGCCATCTTACCTAACCTATCTACCATGTGTTACATAGAAATGAGTGCCATTTGTCATAGGCACTACTTAAGCTAAAACTTAGAACATTACAAAATATTAATCATGGGTACTACCCACGTTCACTAGGAATTATTACATCAAGGAAGTTATTACATTAAGGGTTAGGATGAGATCCTAACAATAGCAAGTCCTCCAATCGCACTGTCTCAGCGCTGTGTCTCGCCTCCACATCCTCCAAACCTGCCTAAGGCATAGGAAAATCTGGGCCAGCAACCTGCTATGGCTCCCATTACTCTGGGACGTCCTGCATCTCTAGCTGATCTGGTACCCCAAACTCCCCTAAAACATCCTCAACCTTCACCAATTCTACATCATCCAGCAAAACTCCCCAACCCTCTCTTGGTGCTTCTACACCCTCATCCCCTGCTGCACTCCCTAGAGGCCCCTCACCTCACCATTATCGTAGAGTCCACCACTGCTCATACTCAGTAGTAGCCCTGATGTCATCCACATCTGGGATGTCAATCGTCGTATCTGAATCCTCTCCAAGTGGTGCAACGACTGGCCGATCCAGAGTCCTCTCATCCCTCAGCGTCGATAGACCATGGGATAACCATGCATTCCCTGGAACACCCCAAAATGTCGGGTCACCTAGCCATATGGGAAGAACTCCTACTCCATCCCATGCCTCCCAATCATCCATCACCCCCTCCGTACCCACCGGAGCCACTCTCCAGCCTTAGGTCAGGCTAGATAGTCTTGGTAGGGGTGCTAGAACACCTCTATAAGAGTAAGTCGAGCGAAGGCATCGACATAGTGCCCTATGGCACCTGCCCATCATCGACTCTGACCCTACTCCAAAATTTGCCACAATACCTCGTATCCAATCTCTCGGTCTACCATCTCCACCTACGTCATCCAATGTAGCCCCATCGGCCTCTCCACTGCTATGTGCTGCCAATCCTAGCACTGCAACAAATAGTTGCAACTGATTCCCTTCTGCTTCTAGCAGCGAACCTCGTACAACTCATCATAGAGCTATGCCAATATAGTTTGTCCCCATCTCATAATCATTGAAGCATCTGTCAGACACTCCACCAAACTGAACACCACCTCTAGCAGGTTCCACGGGAACCTCGCACTAGAATAGTCGAGGAGCAGCATGTTGGAAATGAGGCCCATGAGTAATGTGTGCCTTGTTCCCAAAACACCCCTCTCTAGCCACCATCGCACCAGTATGCCACCAATATGGCAATCGATTTCTACCTTCTCCATGGGGCTCTCCACACCCAACTCCTCTCCATGCATAAAATAGCGTATCAGTACCGTTGTCCTTCACTCCCGTGGCATCATCCAGATCAGCAGTCTGTCTATTGGAATCAGATAGACATCCTCGAAGGTCACCGTTATATCCCCTATTGGGAGATGGAAGGTATTAGTCTGGGGATCCCATAGGTTGATCAGGGCTGTCAGATAGGCCCGATCCCCGACCACCGACTCCAGTCGAGTCAACCTGCTTGAGCCCAAGAGCATCAATCCAGTCCCAGTTAGCAAAGGTCAGCATCGCATGCGCTTCAGTAAAAATAGTAGGCACCCAGTATCGGATCTTCACAACCTGCAAAATAAAACAACACAAAAACATTAAAACACTAAAATACCGTACAATCCTAACATGTATATACAATAATGCATTAAAACTGTACAACCAAAAACAACAAAAAATTCAAAAAAATTAATTTGTCAATCCTAGGGTTTCTAATCCTAACTGCTAAATTCAAAAACAAAACAAAAATTCAAAAACATTAATTTGTCAGTCCTAGGGTTTCTAATCCTAACTGCTAAATTCAAAAACAAAATAAAAATTCAAATAATTAATTTGTCAGCCCTAGGTTTTGTAAACTCTAAATTGATTAATTAACAACAAAAACACAATAATTTGTCAGATCTAGGGTTTTTTAACTCTAAATGATATACAAAAAAAAAACAATAGTCAACTAGGGTTCACGCTATGCTTTCCGCTTAGTGGTACCTTACGTTTTTTAACTTACAATTTAGATTTTGGTTTCATTTAGGTTCAACGAAGTTTTTAAGTTAGGTTCTAAATTAAGTTTCTAAGTTTTGGCCCAAATGAGCTCAAAACTTAGTTTTGGCCTTTAAAAAGGATTTTGAGTCTGTACTCGTTCCACCCAAGGATGAGCACTCTAGTTAGCAATCGTCCCACCCTGGGATGGATACTAAATAGGAATTTTTTCCACCCAGGGACGAATACAGAGCAAAAATTTCAAAAATAACAAAAAAATGGACAAAAATGCACCAAAACAAGCCCTAAAAGTGTCTGATCAGAATGCTTTTGCACTGGACATTTCGGGCATGCAAAATAGATGTCGGGGTCACAAATCCTCACTATCCTACTCCCTAAGAAGGCTATCATAGCCATATTTTTCCATAGGAAGACGGATTTTTGAGAATTTCATCCCCAAATGGTGTCACCAAAACGGGTCAAAACCCATCAAAAAATACCAACATTACCAAACGAAGGCGATTTTGTGCATGACATTCTTGGCATCCAAAATAGAAGTTGGGGTTACAAATTGACACTATATTACTCCCTAAGAAGGCTACCATAGCCGGACTGATCCAAGGGAGGACGGATTTTTGTCAATTTTAGTTCCAAAATGCATCACAAAAAGGGTTAAAACCCACCAAAAATAGGTTAGAATGTTCGAAAACTCTTTTCGCATTCAATGGTAAACAACTGAATGCACCCTTACCTATGTCATCTTGGGTCAAGTGACTCATCACTTCATGTCGGTCATTCCCTCATCAATTCATCACTTGAGGGGGTAGCCACACTTAGTCGCCAATCAACAAAAACATACCCAATCATGGAAATGACACGCATTCAAAGGATCATTGACAAAGACAATAGCGCCCCTGCATGGGGAAGCAAACAAGAAATTATCACAAGATGATCAAACACTTGGCATTCATGAATCATGAACTCAAGGTTCTCACAGACAAAAGGTTGCGCCCTTTGCCTATTCATGACTGATCAATGTCCAAGCTCAAGTAACACCTCACCGAACAAGGTTAACACTTGGATTAAGTTCCTTAGCTCGTCAGAAGCAAGGATTCAAGAATGCATGCCCTCTCCATACTTGGGGCATCAAAAGTTGGTTAGGTTACTGAGAAACCCTAGTCATTAGTGCTTTTGTTATCTATTTTTTCTCGGTGCTGTGCCTTGCACAACGCTTCCTAAAAAGAGGCATCTGTAGACACCAAAACAACACCAATGTGATTATGTGACAACAAGCAGTGATCACATTGACACAAACAGCCGTAAGGGCAGCCCCCAAAGGTTAAACAGTGGTCCTAACCACTTCCAAAAGTAGTTTTAGAGGTCAGAGGTCAATTTGGCACCTTGCTCTCTGCTCGTCCCACCCAGGGACGAATACAAACTGGCATTCGTCCCACCTAAGGACGAATAACAGCATTCACCCCAGGGTGAGGTGAATAGCAAGTTTGATTGGCAAAAAGTCAAACCTCGGTAACTCCACTAGTTAACTGAGGCTTCAGGACATGCAATTGTGAGGAATAGCTTTTATTCAAGAAGAGAGACTTTAGTGATGAGTGTCTTTATTTTAGAAACCTCATGCAAAGATATTTTTTAATCAAGGAGTTAGCTTTTATCTGAAAATAGGAAAACAACTCAAGTGGCACCCTTGCATGCGCAATTCAAACAAGGAGACCTTAAGGTCTATAAATTGGTGAGTTTTCTCACCCAAAATATATACAGAGAAGGATCATTTGAGCAATGAAGTGCTGTCAATTTACATACCTACTTGCGATTTGTGCTTTTACATCCTTAATCTCTCATTCGAAAGGGAGGTTATTGGGTGACTATTGGAAGCGCGAATCCGGACCCAAAACCCAATTTTTGGCCACAACTATCCACAAAATTTGTGACAACACCCCATAACTAGTTTTGGACCCATCCCAAGTGGATGGGTTCCGAAAAAGTGCCTCAAACGGTGGGCGTCCTGCCCCTGGGCGCTCCCCAAACTGTCACAGTCCTATTTGCCCCACCCCGGGATGATTAGAAATCTGTGATATATTTCTTTGGTTTTATATTTGTATTTGATTCTAGATAGGTTAAATAGGTTACAGTTCAAATTTCATTTCATTCTGAGTAGTTTTGACCAGGTTTTTGTTATTTCCCGCCTTCACTAACTTGCAGATGACACCAGCAAAATTTGGATCCTAGAGGCAAAATTGGAGAAATCTAACCATCTAGGTCTTCCCAAAATACCCTCAATTAGCTAACCTCAACCTTGCAGGTATTTTGGAGCTTCCTAAGTAGGACATTGAATAGGGTGCTTTCTGACAAATTGTCATAGTCCTATTCGTCCCACCCTAGAGCGAATATGGATCTGTGAGGGATTTTCAGACTATTCTTTTTGTAGTGGTCTTCTGATAGTATTTTTATGATTTTTTCAAAATTTTTGGTCAATCAGAGGTTATTTGATAGTCGTTTTATTATTTTCATGCATACACTGACAATAGGCTTTGGGAAATACATGTTTCATTATGTTTGTAGGTGCTACTAATATTTTCTATTTCTTTGAACACAGGTTTTCGATAGCAGAGGAGCAGGAAAGAGCAAATAATCACATACAATAGTGGTGGTGACCTTTTGGTCCACCCATATTACATGTGGGCACGCAAAAGAAGGATTGTTGGCCATGGATGTTGTGACGAGAAACATAGTTGACGCTCCTATCCCATAAAAAGGAAGGAGACATATTGTAACACAATTTACAAAGCATATCAATAAATATATTACCATATTTTCTATTGCTTTTATCTTGTGTCAATTTGCATATGTTATTTCTTGTTCTTTTCTTGTGGCATATTCCTTTTTGTTTCCGTATCCTTGTGCTTTCAACAAGATACCTCCAAATCAAATGGGATGATTGCTTTAGTCCCACAGACCAAATCATAGAGCATTGCACCAATGGGGGATATTACACTGGTGTGATATACCCATAAGGTGGGACACAATTGGAGAGGCTAATCTCTACTAGTGTTGTTAATAAGAATATTATTATCCACTATCCATTATTATGATAGAAGTAATGTCATAATGGTTAAGTATTTTATTGAAGATGGACATGGAGACTTGGATTTCAATGGTTGAGGTCAAAGGAATATATTTGACCCATTTAGTGAATTATTCAATAGCTATGATGATAAATATGTGTCTATCAAATGACATGGTGTTTATCATTCAAATGATATCCCATCCCCAAATAGACAATGACCATGGTGAGGTCAAATATTAAATGGATTGGAGTAGAACATGGATAAGTTTGTCATGATTTTGATACTTATCACACCTCTTGATATAGTGATAAGATTATATTTGTATGGAAGCACAGTAATAGTTCATTGGTGATGGAAACACCATTGAAATTCCCACTACATGATCCATAATGGGCCTCTTTGAGAATTGTTTGGGCTTTGACTAAGTCTAAGCACCTAAGCATAATACCATCAATAATACAATGGTATGGGATATTTCTAATGATAATATAACTATAAGATAACTACCTATGTTTTTTTTTTTCATTATGGTTTAATATACTAGGAAATGTACCATAATTAAGGTAAACAAAGATGTACTCATACCAAGGATCAATGGATGAAGTTATTTCTATGAAAAATACCTCTAGAGAAAGCTAGCTAGATTCAAGGGTTGAAGGTTTTTTAATTTACCAAATGAATACCATAACTTGTTTGTCATCTATCTCTAAGGGGATCAATAATTCAACCTAGGCATAACATCAATATTATGGTTTCTAGAACTAGACATGGTGTCAATTGTGATTTTATCAAAAATATTCATTATTTTGTCAACAATGAACTTCTATGACTTGAGATTATTGTCTTTGGTTTGAAAAATAATTGAATTGGTTGACAATAAGCTAGGAATATTCAAAGATAAAAAATTATTCTAATGAGGAGAGGTAATGCCACATGCAATCTAGCATAAGAGATTTCTATTCAAAGGTGTTGTTGGTACAAGAAAACTTAATATTAAAGGATAACATGATTAGTTGTTGTTAAGGGGTGATCAAGATGAGTTTTTTGCCTAATCCTTTGACACATCTAACACCATAAAATTACCTTGTCCAAGATTTAGGTTAATCTACTTGTAGATTGAATATTTTTTTCTTGGAAAATTATTCCACTAAGGTATGATTATCCTTTATAGGTGCAACTAGTAATTAGTTGATAATGACCTAAACATTCATAAAAAAATTATTTGTGAACTCGAGGTTGAATCTGTTAAGTGTAACAACCCACTTAGTGGTTGTAGATGCCTAAAATTGGCACAAATCTTTTACATTGATATTTAATCCAAATCCATAAAAATACCAACTTAACTATAACAATTATCCTAATCCCAAAATTTGTAGATAAAGCCCAATAGTAGTGAATTTATTGTCTCAAAGCAAATTCACCAAGAAATAAAATATGCTTTTAATTTGGCATATAAATTTTTTTAAAAATACCTATACTCCATTGGATTTGAACTCTGATTATTATATTCATGAATATACTTAGTTGTGCATACACTTATCAACAAATTCATACATGTGGTATATTTACTTCCAAAAATATAAATCCAAAGTTGCATCTATAGTGGCCTACTACGAAACACATCTCACCTTACTACCTTTTTACAAGCATAGAAAATCTACATGTAAGGAAGAAAGGTGGTGTATTTCCTTCCACCCTCCCTACTTACCCTAAATAAACTCAAATTGATGAAAAATTAATTGTAGGTTGCAATTAAAATCTAATCATCCATGTGATTAACCAAACCGACCTACATGACAACCACCTTGCACCTCCCACTTTGGAAACCCTAGGAGGGATAATTTCCATAAATTGGACCCTTGGGGTACCATTTAAGGATGGACATTTTTTATAACAAAACTATTCCAAATTTGAAACCAAGTGGAGCATAATCAAGTGCTACCAAAATTTCTTATGGATTCATCAAACAATTTGGATTCAAAAATGATAAAGAGGGAATATTGCATTAAAAATTATTGATACCCTTCCATGATATGTTATGATTTTATTTTACTTATCATTACTATTTTCATCATACAAATTCATAGCATGCATTTTTATATTCTCTATATTAATATTTAATCACCATAATTTTTTTTTTAAGTTCTCTTTTGTTGGTTCCATAGGTATCCTAGGAGGAATTTGTAAGGAACAATAGAAAGAATACCACACCAACAAAATATATTCATAGTATTTCCATCGATGGATTCATCATTCTATTGATATATTGAACAAATCCACCAGCTAGACGTAGTATAGGTAATATGTTATTGCTACATAGACACACCCTTATTTTAGAAAGATTGATATTTATTTATCCTTTTCCAATCCTAAGATTGAATACGTAAGTTGTGACAAATACAAGTTGTGTATTCATCATACATTTGAGAAACCTCAAATTCTTGGTCATCTCAACATCCATCCTTATCATATCAATCCTTGTGTCTCATATTGAGCTTACGTTTTATCCTTGTTCAATCTATCTACTATCAAGTCAATATTACAACATTAGTGAATTTTCTATCTATAGCACTTTCGACTGGTGTATTTATCATAAATCATTTAAGATCCATATCCAAGGTAAGGTTACCTTGATTTTTTATAAACAAAGGGTCTAACCATTGCAACTAAGGAGAAAGCATCTTCTTGTTATTTGGTAGGCCCCTAAATCATAAATCCCTTTTTTTAATTTATTTTGTAGGGATTAATGAATCTACCAATTGTAGGATTTCTAGGTGACATATTTGTACACGTAGTGAATTTACATCTAGATAACATATTCGCTCTGAACACTAAAATATGTAAGTATTTTTGACTCTCCAACTTTCAATTTGTATTATAGTATATATGTCCCTTATCTATTTTACTATTTACCCTTTTAACATATATATAACAAAGAAAAAATAAAAAAGAATCTTTAACTTAGCTTAACATTCTATCTCACTCTCTTAGGTATCCAAAATATACAATGCATATAACATTGCACTAGGTTATCAATATTATAGCTACACTTTTAAGAAAAGAAAATAAAAAATTCTTTTATAACTTCTATCTTAGTTAGCATTCGTTGAATCAAACTTACATTTAGGATAGTACTTTGTATTATGCACCTTTTTTTAGGTTGCATTGCATCCTCATATTGCACATTAGATTTTAGTATAGAAAAAAACCTAGCTATTTTCTAAATTGAACATATAAAACTAGATTAGGGAATCTATAAATTCCTTAGTGAATACAATCTCTCCAACCAAAGATAAAATATTCCATGCAAAGCACATATATAATAACAAATTGGTGTCAATGTTGTCCCACTTGAGTGTGGAAAACCCTAGAAGGAGCACATTAGGAGAAAGTGCCCATGTGCACCTTTTGGCATTCCACATATTTTGTGAATCCAATGTGAAACATATCACTCTCATCCCTTATCCAAAAAACTTGTTTCTTAGCACCTTTTCCTCAATTAAGATAAAATTTGTTATCTTTTATTCATGAACACTTAATATTTTTTGCTTAGATAAATTATATTAAATCAAGATAATAAGAACACAATCAATTGTTACTCCTACTAGGAGAATATTAATGACCCCTTGAGAAAACTGACATACAAACATTGGATGGAAATTCTTCATGGCTAGTATATTATGATGGACTAGCAGAAGTCACGAGGTCTATTTTTCAAGGTGACATAGGTGTATCAAACATATTCTTCTTCTTTACTATAAGTACTCTAAAAAACTAAATTGAACTCCTTATTTCCATGTGTGAACCCCCTATATCATTCAAAATATTATGTGATAAATAATACAAAATATGGGTGTTTCCTCTAAAATTTGGGAAGCAACCTTTTATTGAAAACCCCATGAAGAGGAGAAAGAAGCTCCTCCTTCCAAAAACCTGTCTCCTATTAAAAATGAACAAAGAGAAGTAGTCTTCAAATCCATAGATCTTCTTCCTACTTTCCTACAAGGAAATAAAAAAACCATAGAAGTTGCTTTTAATGAAGAAAAAAGGCTTTATTTTGTTAGGTAAGAACCCCTTTCTAAAAAATTTACACCAATCAATATCAAACCCTGTGAGTGCTCAACAACAAGACTCAATTGTCACCACATTTTAGGAGGGAGATAACCAAATATCCCATCATCTTCATTGAATTTTAGATATATACCTTCCAAAATAGAGCCATTTGCCATGACCTTCACTGGCAGGACTTATAGTATGGAAAAATAATGTTATGATTAAGAGTAATTTGATACTTTGTTTTGTTGTGAATAAATGACTATATAGTACTTATATTGATTTATCTTTGAAGAAAATGGTACTACAAATAAATTGTTAATGTGCAGGATCAGGTATGCTCGTAGGTGGAAGAAATAGAATAATCCACCAAAAATGTGATACTTGAGGTTTGGGAAGTGATGATTAAGGAAAATCGGGGGTAACATGGATGACTACCTTCATATAGACATGTATTAATGTTTAGGTATAATCATCAACTAGCTAGACACCAAGAGCCACAATTGATAGCCTAGTAGCTATCATAAATTCTTTGGCTAAGATGGTGATTGGGTTTATGGAAAGACTCCCTCTTTGCTTGTTACATGTATTGATTGTATTTTACTTCATCACTTTGTTGCATCATTTGTTTTGAAAAAATTGTGCATAAGTTAGTTACTTTTACAACCCCTTATTTTGCTTAAATATTTTAAAAGAATAACATGATGATAGTATTTGATCAAAGAACCCCTTTTATGCTTTTTGGTATATGTATTTATATATATATATATATATATATATATATATATATATATATATATATATATATATATATATATAACCCCTTTTATGTTTTTTGGTATATGTATTTATATATATATATATATATTTTGCTTAAATATTTTAAAAGAATAGCATGATGATAGTATTTGATCGAAGAACCCCTTTTATGCTTATTGGTATATGTATTTATATATATATATATATATATATATATATATATATATATATATATATATATATATATATATAACCCCTTTTATGTTTTTTGGTATATGTATTTATATATATATATATATATATATATATATATATATATATTAATGATAATAAAATCTAATTTTTTTTTTTGGTAAGTAGTGTTTGTATTTACAGGGGGTTTTAACAAGGATCCCAAAACCTGATTACATAAGCAATGGGCCTAGGGCATCAATCCCTTGAAACTGAACACCAAAACAGAAATCCCGCCCGATGGTAACGAGTAAGCATGAAACAATCCCTCTCGACGGGAAACAAACAAAAAGAAAGAAAGTAGTTTTGGAGATCCCGCCCAACGGGGAGTAGCCAAAAACCACCATCGAGAAGATCCCGCCCAGCAGGAAGCAAAGAAAAACCGTTACAATAAAATCCCGCCTCACGGGAAGCAGTCAAAACCACCACAAATAGTCCCGCCTAGCGAGAAGCAATAGGGAAATCCCGCCATCCGGGAAACCAGCAGAAAAGAAGGATCTCGCCTCGCGAGAAAACCGGCAGATTTGGTGGATCTCGCCCTATGGAGAAACCATCCCGCCCACCAGGAAAACATTCCGTTCAGCGAGAGCCATCCTGCAGGAAGCCGACAGCCAGCACAGAGAGGATCCAACCCATCAGGAAGTGACTAGAGAGTTGCACCACAAGGAACCCGCCCCGGGAAAATAGAAGAGGATCCCAGCAGCAGGGACCAAGAATCTCGTCCAAGCACAGAGCTCGTCGAGGATTCACAAGAAAAAGAGGTAAGCTATCCAAACCCTAAACCGTCACCTCCACCGCATCGAGAAACGCAGGGGACCAGATCCATGCGAATAACCTGCAAAAAACCCCAGGGGGAAGCCTGAGGGAAAAAGGGAAGGGATCCCCAACCAAACAGGGATCCCTGGGAAGCACCAGTCCAAAAAAACAACCAAGGAAACCCTAGCCGGCCGAGAGGGGCGCAGATAGTGGAGAAGGATCTCCCCCAAGGAGATCATCTGCAAACAACCACTCCCCGGGAGGGATGACCTGGGTTGAGCCAGGGATTGGGCAGGAACCGGGAGCCATGGGAGGGGGAGCAGGGGAGGGACCAGAGCCCTCCCCTCTCTACTTTCTTCCCTCTCCGGCCTATAACAAATATTCATAATAAAATCTAATTTAAATAAATAATAAAATCTTAGTTTAAATGATAATTGAATTTCATTTAAAAAGGTAATTAAATATTTATTTTAATGATGATAGAATTTCATTCAAAAAAATATAATAAAGACTTTATTTAAATGGTAATAAAATTTCATAATAGATACTTTACTTGAATAAAGAGGGAAATTTTATTTTAATAGTTGTTAGACCTGATAAAGAATATTATAATTTAGAGAAAGTTATAATTTGACTTTTCAAGAGCTCTATGAGTCATTCATTCAAGTGAATGGAAGCTTCACCACTAACCTAGTAAAAAGCTCCATTAATATTGAAGTCTTAGAATGAGGAAATAAAGGTTTTAAAAATGCAAAATGTCCACTCAACTACTTGGGAGTATGGGTGAGGAATTATGGTGGGTAGATAATATGTAAGTGAGGATGTCAGTATGGGGACTAAAATATTAAGGAGGGGGGAATTTTTCTTAAGAAGAAAGGAGGAGACGATGCAAAATCAAGGAAGGAGAAGAGGAATAAATGCAACTTTGAAAATAAGGATGATATGCATCGTGAGACAATGTGACTACAAGGAAAGACATAGTGGGATTTTGGACCTAAAGGTTGGTTGTTAATAACTATTTCTACCACTATTTAAATTGATTAATGGTGTTTGAACTAGTTGTGTTGTTCATCCTTGCTTGGGCATTCATGTTGGCCTAAATTCATTGGAATACTATGTTACCCTCTAATTTAAAATTGTAGGTTGAATCCTCTCCTCTAGCCATCCCTCGAGTGGTTAAATCATAATGGCTAGGGCTATGTATCTCTAGGAAGTGTTATCCTCTACAATTGTAGTTGTTTGTGTAGGGATTGGTGTTTCAACACAAAATTTACTTAACATTCATAGCACTCGTCATAGCTGTTAAGCACTACATTGGAAGACGTTACTAGATGAGTGTTGCCTAGAGATTTGTATCCTTGAGCTACATCATGTTGAACCCTACACATTGTCTTTCCTAACTAAAACCCTCTCTATATTGTTGACTATGTGGTTTATGTTCCCTTTTGTGGTAGATCACCCTTGACTCGCTAGACCACTATTTTGTTTTCTCATCCTTTGTGGGGATGTTTGACCCTTTAGATGTTGCTAGCAAGAAGAATCATGGCTATTTTGTGCTCTTTACGAGTTTAGAAAAACCTCCACTCAGTTGGAATAGATATATTGACCTGGTGTTGATAAGCCCGTTGATGGAGAACCACCATGTGTGCCATGCGGGTAGTAACATCACTATTGGTATTTCCTAGTCGACTAGCTTTAGCGAAATCACTTTCCTCATCTGAAGGAGATAATTTGGTTTTGAGGTGGAATTTCCCTTGGGTTTCACCTGTGTGTTGTCTTTAGGATGTGATCGAGGGTTTTTTTTGGGTGTTGGGTAACTATGTTGTTTAAATTAATAAATGATATATGTTAAACAATTGGATTCTTCTCCAAACAAAACCTTATTGAATATGCTCCAACAGATTTAGAAAAAATAAATGAATAAAATAAATGAAATATAGCTTATTTTGATAATTGAAGGAATGGGACTTTGATTATTTGAAATAAAGAAAAATTATAGTTTATTTATTTAATTAAAAGTATGGGACTTTTATTAATATAATTGAAGGAAATATAGTTATTTGGTTAATTAAATGTATGGAGTTTTGATTAAAGTGAATAAACAAATTTATATTTTATTTAGTTAATTGAAGGAAAGGGAATTTGATTAATGTAAATAAAGGAAATTTAGATTATTTTCTTAATTAAGGAATGAAACCTTAATTATTGAAAATGATGGCTTTGAAATGATTTGATTAAACTAAGACTAGTGGGCTAGGTGAATCTGTTGAAATGAATCTATGATTAAATGAGAGATAAGAATAGAAATGAGGAAATTATTATGTTATCAACTAGATAGAATATGGTTGAATGCTTCAATTAAATTTGTATAGTTGCAATTTGGAAAAATAAATAGTAAATGCACTAGTTCATGTTACTCATAGATGAATTTAGATGCATGTCTTTAATAGAACCATGGGTTGTCCTAATCCACTATTATCCTCAAATAAATTTTGGAAATAAAGGAGGACCAAAGAGCTAGTTGGAACCAATGCACCTATTTGATTTATAACTGTAGTAATTTACTTATGCTCAAATAGACTAGAATTGTAGGTGAGTTGGAGAGGAGAGGGCAATCCTCCAAGGGAGGTCCCAGGTTCAAATCTCCACCCTACCAAAAATTTGAATTGGGTATCCAAAATCCAATTGATAATGTTGATGCAGGTAGGGTCGGGTGCGACTCTCGGGTGGATTTAATGGTGTAGAACCCCCTGTTCGTGGTCTGTCAGACCAAGGCGGCCCCACAAGGGTTTTTCGCTTTTTAAAAAAAAAAAAGACTAGAATTGTAGGGAGAAATTCCCTAGATTGATATGATGTATTACTTTATTATTTTAAGAGTATGGAGGTTTTATCATGCTTGGATTTTTTTAATAATTTATTGAATGAATGGGAAATGTATATTTAATTTATTGTTATGATTTATCTATGCCTTTTTATCTAGATTTTCTTTTGTTTAATGGTTATATTCATCTAAATGTTGTTGTTTTTTTAAGTACTTATTGCTTTATAGATTTTGTTCCTTAATTGATTTTGTAAATAGAGTCATTCTTGTATTCTTTCTAAACATAAAATTAATCTAATAAAATGAGATCTTAGGGTGAACCTAGAAAGTGACCTAAGAGATTGAGACCTCTTAGGGTGAAAATTGAAGGTACCTAAGGGATTGAGACCTCCTTAGGGTGATGGAAACTAAGTAATCTAATTAATTATGTTGTAGTTAAGATAGTTCATCATGAAAATGAGATGCATAACTAAAATCATAATACACATAACATAACTACATATATAGACTTGTGTATTGTATGGTGATGGATGTATACCTTCAACTAAATTGAAGGTGATAAGTTAATCTCATCAAGAATGATGAGATTGATAAGATTATTTGTGGTAACACATAATATGTCTATATAGATGAAATTTTGTAGGGTATTGAGAGAGATGTAACTCATTGAAAAGTTGGGAAACTTAGTAAACATAAAACCATAGATAAACCAAATTTTGGTTAGGCGTTTAATAATCCCTCTCCGTGAATATAAAAAAAAACTTTTCTTTTTCTTGTTTTTTATTGTAGATAGCTTTTTGGGTCATTACATCTAGTATCAAAGCTCTAGGTATGAGTGTATAGAGCTTATTAATGTGTTTTAAATATTTAGATATTTTTCTATGTAGGCTTGCTAGTTTTAAGCTAAATTCAAGAAGACCTAGAATCCCCTTCTTGCTAGAATCTAATGGGAATTAACCCAAAGGATGATTGGAATGTTATGATACCTTACTTATAGTAAGTATGGACTTTGGAATTGAAGTTACATTATAACCTTGGAATACTACCCTAATTAGACTACTGATATTTTTATCAAGAGAAATCTATATTATGGATTATGTTAGTAGTTCAATTCAAAGTTTGAACTTTAACCTAACCTTCTCTTATTGGTTGTCATTAGGATAAATGGTACCTAAGTATATAAAAGAGAGGCCTACACATTCAACTAGGAATACTTGAAAGAGTAATATCAAAGAAGGGATTTGGGATGAGGATCTCAAAAATTTCAATAGAGAGGTAGAAAACCTCACTACCACAGTTGATACCATGCAAGATCATATGAAATAAATGTTGGAAACCATTGCAAATTGTAATTTGCAACATAGAGGTTTAGGGGTTAGCCAAGCTAATGGACTAACTATAAAATAGTTGGAAGCCAGAGCTCTTTTGGAAAAATAACTAGCTAAGGATTAGAAAAATGTTTGCATCACTAAGTTTGGTGGATAAAGGGGATGGAGATGTAGTCGAAGATTAGTTAAGGGAATTAGAAGTTTATTTAATAGTGAAAGGCTATTCCCCAAGAACTGAATAGTTTGGACCACAATATACCTATAAGGGTTGTTTTAGATTGGTGGGAAACTTATTATGAGAAGAATAAGATCAAACTTATTGATATTAAATGGAAAGATTTTTTGTAATATTCAAAAAGAGGTTCCTCACAAAACACTTTTATGCATTAAATTTTGAGTTGTTTTCCAACCTTCAACAAGGAACCAAAACTATGGATAAATATTACAAAAATTTGGTACAATTACTAAAATATGTACCCGATTATGATGAGAAGATGAGGGTTCACAATTTTATTCTTGGGTTAGAATCAATAATAAGACATGATGTAAAATTGTTTGAATCTCAATCACTATAGAAGGTGTATGAACTATTAAAAAATTTAGAGTATCACCTACAATTCAATTATTTCATCTTATATAAGCAAGATCAACAAGCACATAGGAAAAATAATAGTCAGGGATTATTGAAATGGGAAGAGGAAGAAGATAAAAAGGTCAAGAACCCCCCAAAATTTGAGAAGAGAAATTATGGGAAATAGATAAGGTTCAAGACACTCCAACACACTACCCAACACAAAAGAACTTTATGGTAATGTGATGGATACTATCCTAGGTATGTAGCAAGCTGCAAATATCTATATAAAATATTTTCTCTAGTTTTTCCCAATCAACAAGAGATACTCAATTCTATTCCATAAATTATAATAGCTGAAAAAAAATAGGCCCTCTTCAAAATTCTTGATCTAAAGGAGGTGAGAGACATAATTTTCAACATGAGAACCAAAAATGTCCCCTACCCTTGATGGTTTACCAATTGAAATTTTCTATGTGTTTTGTATAACATAGGGGAAGATGTAAGCAAGGTATTTAAGAACACAAGCTTATACTGAGAGCGAGGGGGTGAACAGTATAAAATCAACTTTTACTTTTCTTTCCCAAAAAATTTATCCAATATTATCAATGGCAATATCAATAGCAGTAATCAAAGCAATGCACAAATCATCACACACAATAGAGACACCAATTTAACATGGTTCATCCAATGTGGGTTACTCCACAGAGAAAATATTTCTACTAAATTTCCTCAACAAATATCTTGGGAATCACTTATCTATTATAATATTTATGGACCTCTATCCAAATGAGACACCAATACCCTATATGCTATGATTTATGGATCTCTCTCCACATGGAAACTCTTTCCCCTCTTCATTGGTTTGTGGAACTTGACCCACGAGAACTGTTTTTCCTCAACTGGTTCATGGATATATCTCCATAGAAGAACTCTATCTTCCAATTTGGTTCATGAATCACACTCCATAGGAGAACTCTTTCCCCTCTTCTAGTTTGTGGAATTCTATCCACAAGAGAACACTTTCTCCTCTACTTTGGCTGGTGGAACTCTATCCATAGAACTCTTTCTCCTCTGCTATAGTTGGTGATCTTCTAGATGACTACTACCCCCACTACTCTAGCTTGTGGATATCTCTCCATAGAAGACCCCTATTGTCACTCAAAATACCTCTATCCTCACTACCCTAGATAATGGATCTCTATCCATTGGATACTGGTGTCTTATGACCTATCACCTACAAATATAAATCTCAAATCCACTCAATATCTATCTCAAATATACACTAACCACTATCCTTGATCTAGTACAAATTTTCTCTAACTCTATCTCAGGTCTAGCATAAATCTTCTCTCAAACTTGCACCAAACACTATCCTCAAATCTGTCCTCAAGCCTTAACACAAAGCTTGATCTAATCACAAATAAAATTTTCTCATATTTTCTCCAAGCCTTAACACCAATATTGAACAAATCATAAATAAACTATTCTCATATTTTCCCCAAGCCTTAACACAAAGCTTGAACAAATAAATCAATCAACACTACTCTCAAATCCTCACTAATAATTGCTTCGAATCTGCTCTTTTGTCTTCACTAATACTTTCTTCAAATATTCTCTCAAGTCTCCACCAATATTTACCTCAAATATGCTCTCAAGTATTCACCAAGACTTAACTCAAATCTGATCTCAAGTCTTCACCAAGACTTACCTCAAATCAGCTCTCAAGTATTCACTAAGATTTACCTCAAATCTGCCTACAAGTCTTCACCAAGACTTACCTTAAATCTACTCTCAAGTCTTCACCAAAACTTACCTCAAATCTACTTTCAAGTCTTCACCAAGACTTGCTTCAAATCTTCTCTCAAGTCTTCACCAAGACTTATCTCAAATCTACTCTCAAGTCTTCACCAAGACTTGCTTCAAATCTACTCTCAAGTCTTCACCAATACTTATCTCAAATATACCCTCAAGTCCTCTCAAGAATTTGATCACATGTTCAAAATAGCTCACAATATATGTTCAATCACTCTCAAATCTAGCACACAATGCTATCAATTTTTTTATCTAATATTCAAAGTAATTCTTTTAACTTGAAGCAGTTTAGACATATTCTATTCACAATTTGTTTAACCTCTGGAACATATAGAGAATGATGTTCTCTATAAAAACCTCAATATGTTCTACTCAATCATTAAGTATGTGACTTTCAAAAATATTATTTCTAATGTTCGCACATTCAATTTCAATATCACTCAAAACCAATGCTCAAGAAATTTCACTCAATCGTTCAATCAATGAAACACAACTTTCTCACAAACCCTAAACAAGTGTTTTCATACTTCTTCAACTAAAGAGCACAATGTGGGTCTTAAAACCTAAATCAAATAATTTCAATATTCTATCTCAATTGTTCTCTAAACATTCACCAATAATTCATATAAAAACCACTCAAATATTTCCAACAATGCTTATTAAACAATACTTTTCACTCCACCTTATATTTCACAACTTTAAATCCAACAACACTTCAATCAAAGGATGATGTGTCCATACCTTTTTTATTTGATGGAGATATATCTTCAAAATCTATTTCATAATCAATTCTCCTTATACCACTCAAAAGGTTAGATAGTAACACTCTATTTCAAAACCTCCACAAGATATTCCTTCCAAAATGTGCTTAAATACATTCCAAATCACTCTCTATGTTTCTCAAATAATAAAACCCTTCAAAATTCTTAACAAAACATACAAATAATAAAAATATCATATATGATATGTTAAAAATATTTTTTAAATGAAAAAGATCAAATGCCATAGGCTTAATTAGTTGTTTTTTTTTTTAGGGAAAAAAGTAGAGAGGGGAGGGTCCCAATCCCTTCCCTGCTCCCCCTCCCCTAGTTCCTGCCCAGTCCCTGGCTCACCCCAGGTCATCCCTCGAGATTTTTTGTTGTAGATAATCTCCTTGAGGGAGATCCTTCTCCTCTTCTTGCACCTCTCCCAGTCGGTCAGGGTTCCCCTGTTTGAGTTTTTGTCTTGGTGCTTCCCAGGTTTTCTTGCTATTTTCGAGATCCCTTCCATTTTTTTTTCCTCAGGCCTCCCCCTAGGGTTTTCTACAGGTTTTTGGCATGGATCTGGTTCCTCGCAGTTCTTTGGGTGGTGGGGGTGATTGGTTGGGTTTTTGACAGCTTCCTAGGGTTTCCTTTGAGGTCCTTACTACTTTGGGGGTGGTCTTGGAGGGCATCTTTCCCCCTTTTTCTAGTGAATACTCTCTGGGATCATGTGGTTGTTGTTGGTCTCATCCCTATGGGGAGGGCCCTCTTCGATTTCCCATTTTGAGGCTTCTTCGTGCTGGCTTTGCTCCTTGGTGGACACCCTGGGCATTTTTTTGGCCTTGGGGGGGGATTTTTCTCTACCTGGGCTGTTACCAGCCTTAGTCCCAGTTCCCTAATGTTTCTCCTGTACAAGTATGGGATTCTTGGCCCCTTCTGTTGGGGTTATCTAGGTTCTACTACATTTTTCAAATCATGGGGGGATATGATCTATGCATGCAGACCTTGGATCCCCTAGGCTAGGCTCCCAGGGATCCCATATTTGTGGTTGTTACCTCTTCCCACCTGGGATCCCCAGTCCCTATATCCCTGGTCCCTTAACCTATTGTATTTTCCTGCTGGTTGTCCTGGGGGTGGGATTCTCTTGGTGGTGCTTTCTGGCTGCTTCCCGATGGGCGGGATCTCCTATTTTTTTGTTTTCAACTGCTTCCTACTGGGCAGAAATCCTCATTTTTTTGGGTAGGATGGTTTCCCACTGGGTGGGATTGTTTCCCGTGGGGCGGGATTCTCCAGAACCATTGGGTTTCCCGTTGGGCGATTTTTTCTCATTTCTCACTGGTTTTCTTGCGAGGCGGGATTCACTTGGTAGAGGTTTTTGCTGCTTCCCGCTGGGCGGGATCTACACTAGGATGGATTTCAGCTGCTTCCCGCTGGGCGGGATTCACTCTTTGGTGGTTTTTCGACTGCTTCCCGCTAGGCAGGATTTATATTATAATGGTTTTTTGCTGCTTCTTGTTAGGCAGGATTTACACGATGGCAATTTTCAGCTACTCCTCGCTAGGCAGGATCTTCAAACTTACCTTCCTTTAAAATTGGTGGTTTCCCACTGGGCGGGATTGTTCAAATTTACCTGTTCCCGTTGGGCGGGATTTTTGTTTGTTTTTCATTTTTAGGGTATTGGTGCCTTGGGCCCAAAATTTTGTTGTAATGGCTTATTCTCAACATGTTATTTCCAACTCTTATGTAATCAGGTTTTGGGATCCTAGTTAAAACCCGTTGTAAATACAATAGCTACTTATCAAAAAAATAAAAATATCATATACACATTTTAACTCCCTCTTAACACACTGAAAATATAATCAATAAGGACTCCAATAATTCACTTTCAAAATAATTCACTATAACTTTCTTTAGAATTTTAATTCATAGAATAATAAAAATTATTCCCTTATATCTTCCTACTTATCATAAATACATTTTCAAAATAATTATAACTACCATTCATAAATATTCCAATGCACTTGTTAAATCAAAATTCAAATTATTCAACACCCTCAATATGGCAAAAATAAAATTGTTTTTAACACCTTATACCTTTGCAACAACACATACCATATGGTTTAGAACCAAAGGTACAAATATTATTAAAGTAAAACAAATACCTTTGCATTTTGCCTTTGCAAGATTCGATCCCCCACTGAACTACCGCCAATGCCTTAGCCGCAGCCTAACCACCGTGTGAGCTAAGCACCCACTTGAGACCTCTAAAGCGCCTACTATGCTTTGTATGTTCCACTTGGTGCCAAAATTATTAAAATAAAACTTTCTCCCCTCTGCTACCATCGGGAATCGAACGCGAGACATCCAATTTTGCAAATGACTTATGCTACCAAGCTTTGCCACTAGCCCAACCACGTGGTTGGTGATGGGAATATCAAACTTTGTTGCTTTATCCTTCCATGTTCTTTCCTTTGCTTAAAAATAAAAAATCATTTGTCCTCTTGCGCTCACGGATTTGCATCAACAGATTAAACCAATATGCGCAAATGCTTTTTTTGGAGAGTTTCTTTATGTCTTCAAACCTTATGGTATAATTACCATACTCATTCCTTGCTCGAACGTCGGTGGAAATAAACATTTAAACTTAATATTTTGTATCGACCCCTTACGTAGGTTTATAAATTTATTATAATATGAATATTATATTTAATTTATAAGTAAACGTAGGATTTTATTTTAACACTTAATATTATAATAATAATAATTATAATATTATTTCCTTTGGGCTTAGGTTCTCGTTCCTTCACTTTAGGCCTTGTCTTAACAACTTTAATATTATAATAATAAATATTATAATATTATTTCCTTTAGTCCTAGGTATCTCCTTCCTTCAGGGTATTTAGATAATCTTTTGACCAATCATTTGAAGCTTAAATCAAACCTCTTGGGCTTAAAATATAAATATTTTAACCCTCCTTTTGTCGATTTCTTCCACTGGCTTTTGACATCACTGA
The DNA here is from genome assembly GCA_028583015.1 of Wollemia nobilis. Lineage (NCBI taxonomy): Eukaryota > Viridiplantae > Streptophyta > Pinopsida > Araucariales > Araucariaceae > Wollemia > Wollemia nobilis. Next base: position 2,298,184 of record JAQPPZ010017255.1, read on the forward strand.
CACTAATTATTGACATGACTGACAACATAACTAATCAAAACTTCCAAAAATATTTCCTTTGTCATTGATGGCAACCCCCTTTTTTTAACCATTCTTTTTTCTTTTTCTAATTCTGCTCCCCCTGAGAAACTGCTCCCTTGACTAAATGCTCTCCCCTAACTCAAATATCTTCCCCTTTGAAATCAATGGCAAAGGGACGCCTTTGGGTATAAATATAAGACTCTTAGCCCACCTCCTCTCCTTGAGGTGATTAATTTTGGGGTGGGAGTAAAGTTACTCCCAACATACAATGCTCTTTTCTTTGTCAACTTGCTTTCTCAACATACCCTTTTGGTTCCTTTAAATATCCATGTTCTTGCTTATCTTTGGAATTTTTTTTCTATACCACTTAGCCATATGCCCAATATTATTGCCCTTATAACACATAATGTTGTGGTTCCTTGAAGGTGTAAATATCTTGAAGTTCCTCTTGGTTAATCCATAACCATTCTTGTCATGGATCCTGCAATCAATTGCTTTATGACCAAAATGATTACAAGTGTAACAATACCCTTGGAAGATATGCCCATTTATGAAATTACTCTTAGTGAAACCATATTTCTTCTTTTCATGTGTCATGCATTGCATAGCCTTGTGACCAAACATGTTACATGAGAAGAAATATCCTTTGAAGAAATATTTCCTTTGACCCATTGGTCTCTTAGTCTTTTCTTCCCTATGATGTTTCATGTTCCTTATTTGTGCATTTTTTTCTTCCTTGGTGAACCTTCTATTTTTCAACTTATCATCATGTCTCACTATCTCCTCACTTTATTTCTCTAAAACTTCTTCTTCTTTAGAGCTTGAGCTTGACTCCTCTCCTTGTTTACTTTGTTCTTCTTAAAAACCAAGTCCTATATTGTTTGATGAAAATATTTGTGTACTGATAATCTTATCCAAAGTCTTTGAGCTTCTCCCAAACCTGTGTAGCTTTTATTTAGACTCTTTCATTTCCTTTCGTAGTGAAACTACCTCATGCTCTAATCTTTCACATTCTAAGAATTTTTTCTCTAACTCTTCTTTAAATATATTTTTCTTAGCTATTGAGTTTGTGATATCTTGTAAAAGCTTTCCTTTCTCTTCATCACATTATTGAAATTAAATATTGAGTTTTGAATTCTACTTTCTAACCTTTCTTAATTTCTTAAGAGCAAAAATGATCTCAGCTTCTAGATAAACTACTCCTTCCTATTCATTTTTTGATTCTTCATCTACTTCTTCAAGAGCATCTTCACATCTTTCTGATTTATCTTTAATTGGAGCTCTTCCTTATTTCTCTATTGCCAGGAAGAGGATTTATTCTTCTTCAATATATGAGGATCTTCCATAACTATAACTTGAACTCTTGCATGTATTATCTGCATAAAAACTCTTCTTATGCCTCTGGAAAAACTTCTTTTCATGTTTGTTTTATCCATACCTATTTTTCTTTTGATACCTAGATTTTCTTGCTTCCCTGTTCTTATGATCCTATATTTATTCACCACTGCTACTTCTAGCTTCTGGACAGTTAGATGCATAGTGGTCATATTTACCATAATTAAAACACTTAACTATTTTCATACCTTTATGCTTTATTGAGTTCTTGTTCCTTCTGCCATAGTTTACTTCTTCATCACTCGATGACTCATCACTTGAATCTAACTTCTTATATTTTGTTTTATTTTCTACTTTGAAGGCTGCCTCTTTCTTGGAGATAGGATACATTTCTTTTCTCATATCAAAAGCTATGAGAGTTCCATGTAACTCATCCCTATTCATAGTTTTAATATCTCTTGTTTCTTATATGGCTGAAACCTTTTCACTATACCTCATAGGGAGTGATCTTAAAACCTTTTGACAAACATCTAATTCTTCAAATTTAAACCCAAGTCCTTACATGGATTTAAAAACCTCATCCACACAAAGTAATTATGTATGAATATCTTCCTCATCCTTCATATACAAGTCTTCAAAAAATTTCTTATGATTTTGAAATTTTGCCATATTGACCTTTTTGTCTCCCTCATATGTTTTCTTCAACTTTTCCCAAACCTCTTTTACTGATGTGCAATGCATAAATTTTACAAACTCTACATCACGTAAAACACTCAATATTATATTCATTACCTTTGCATTATACATATGTAGGAGCTTACCATATTTATTTTTAGGAGGACTAACTGGAGGTGTGTATCCATCCTCAATTGCTTGCCATATCTCACATCCTTATGCCATCAAGTAAGTCTTCATTCTTATAATCCAAAAAGCATAATTTTTTCCATAAAATAATGGTGTGTTATTTGTTGAAGATCCTCTCTAATATGCCACCTATGTTCCTATAAGTTTTTCTTCAAGCTATTAAACTCTTTTGTAGGAACCCGCTCTGATACCAATTGAAGAACACAAGCTTATACTAAGGGGGGTTGAACAATATAAGACCAAATTTTACTTTTATTTTTCAAATAATATTATCCAATATTATTAATGGCAATATCAATAGTAATAATCAAATCAATGCATAAATAATCACACACAATAGAGACACCAATTTAATATGGTTCACCCAATGTGGGCTACTCCATGAAAAAAATATTTCTATTAAATTTTCTCAACAAATATCTTGGCAATCAATTACCTATTACAATGTTTATGGATCTCTATCCAAAGGAGATATCAATCCCCTAATGATGTAATTTGTGGATCTCTCTCCATAGGAGAACTATTTCCCCTCTTCTCTGGTTTGTGGAACTTGACCTAGGAGAAATATTTATCCTCAACTGGTTCGTGTATCTCTCTCTATAGAAGAACTCTATATTCTAAGTTGGTTCATGAATAACACTCCATAGAACAACTCTTTCCCCTCTTTTGGTTTGTGTAACTCTATTCATAGGAGAACTCTTTCTCCTCTACTCTGGTTGGTGGAACTCTATCTATAGGATAACTCTTTATCCTTTACTCTAGATGGTGTTCTTATAGAATACTACTAGCCCCATTGATCTAGCTTGTGGATCTCTCTCCATAGAAGACTTCTATCCTTACTCATAAGACTTTTATCCTTACTCAGAAGACCTCTATCCTTACTCAGAAGACCTCTATCCTCACTACCCTATCTAATGGATCTCTATCCACTAGATACTGCTATCTTGTACTTTGTCACCTACAAAGCTTACTCTCAACTCTGCTCAATCTCTCTCTCAAATTTACACTAACCACTATCCTCGATCTAGTACAAATCTAATCTAACTCTATCTTAGGTCTAGCATAGATTTGCTCTCAAATTTGCACCAAATATTGTCCTCAAATTTTTCCTCAAGCCTTAACACAAATATTGATCCAATCACAAATCAACTGTACTCAAATTTATTCCAAGCCTTAACACAAAGCTTGAAAAAATCACAAATCAACTTTGCTTAGATTTACCCCAAGCCTTAACATAAAGCTTGAACAAATAAATCAATCAACTATGCTCTCAAGTCTTCACTAATACTTGCTTCAAATATGTTCGCTAGTCTTCACTAAGACTTACTTCAAATATTCTCTCAAGTCTTCACCAAGACTTACCTCAAATCTGCTCTCAAGTCTTCACCAAGACTTACCTCAAATTTTCTCTCAAGTCTTCACCAAGACTTATCTCAAATCTACTCTCAAGTATTCACCAAGACTTACCTCAAATCTACCTATAAGCCTTCACCAAGACTTACCTCAAATCTTCTCTCAAATATTCACCAAGACTTACCTCAAATTTTCTCTCAAGTCTTCACCAATATTTGCTTCAAATATGCTCTCAAGTCTTCACCAATACTTGTCTCAAATATTATCTCAAGTATTCACCAAGACTTGCTTCAATTTTTCTCTCAAGTCTTCACCAAGACTTATCTCAAATCTATCCTCAAGTTCTCTCAAGAACTTGCTCACATGCTCAAAATAGCTCACAAGATATGCTCAATCAATCTCAAATCTAGCACACAATGCTATCAATTACTTTGTCTAATATTCAAAGTAATTCCTTTAATTTGAAGCAATTTAGACATATTCTATTCACAATTTGTTTAACCTCTAGAACATATAGAGAATTATGTACTCTATTAAAACCTCAATATGTTCTACTCAATCATTAAGTCTATCACATTCACAAATCTGATTTCTAATGTTTGCACATTCACTTTCAATATTACTAAAAATCAATGCTCAAGAAGTTTCACTCAATTATTCAATCAATGAAATACAATTTTCTCACAAACCCTAAACAAGTATTTTCATACTTCTTCAACAAAAGAGAATAATGTGGGTCTCAAACCCTAACTCAAATAATTTCAATCTTCTATCTCAAATTTTCTCTAAACATTCACCAATAATTCATATAAAAACCACTCAAATATTTCCAACAATGCTTATTAAACAATCCTTTTCACTCCACCTTATATTTCACAACATTTAATCCAAAAACACTCAAATCAAATGGTTATGTGCCCATACCTTTTTACTTTGATGGAGATATATCTTCAAAAATTGTTTCATAATCAATTATTATTATACCACTCAAAATGTTAGATAGTAACACTCTATTTCAAAACATGCATAAGGTATTTCTTCCAAAATGTGCCTAAATAAATTTCAAACGACTCTCTAGGTTTCTAAAATAATAAAACCCTTCAAAATGTTTAACAAGACATACAGACAATAAAAACACCTCATACATCTTTTAACTCCCTCTTAACACACTCAAAACATAATTAACAAGGACTCCAATAATTCACTATAACTTCTTGGAAAATTTGAATGCATAGAATAATAAAAATTATTCCCTTATATTTCCCTACTTATCATAAATGCATTTTCAAAATAACTATAACCACCATTCAAAAATATTCCAATGCACTTGTTAAATCAAAACTCAAATTATTCAACACCCTCAATATGGTAAAAATAGAATTATTTTTAACACCTTAAAACTCCACAACAATGCATACCATATGACTTAGAACCAAAGGTACAAATATTATTAAAGAAAAACAAATAACTTTTCATGTTTCCTCCGTGGGATTCGATCCCCCATTGCACTATTGCAAGTGCACACTTGAGATATCTAAAGCACCTACTACACTTTGTATCTTCAACTTGGTGCCAAAATGCTTAAAACAAAACTTTCTCCCCTCCGCTGCCATCGAGAATCGAATGTGAGACCTCCCATTTCATAAACGACTTATGTTGCCAAGCTTTGCCACTAGCCCAACCACATGGTTGGTGATGAGAATATCAACATTTTCCACTTTATCTTTCCATGTTCTTTCCTTTTCTTAAAAATTAAAATCATTTGTCCTCTTGTGCTCACGAGTTCACATCAATATATTAAACCAATATGGCATATGATTTTTTGGAGACTTGTTTTATGTATTCAAACCTTATGGTATAAATATCATACTCCTTCCTTGCTCGAACGTAGGTGGAAATAAACATTTAAACTTAATGTTTTGCATCGACCCCTTACTTAGGGTTATAAATTTATTATAATATGAATATTATAATTAATTTATAAGTAACCTTAGGCTTTTATTTTAAAACTTAATATTATAATAATAATTATTATAATATTATTTCCTTTGGGCTTAGGTATATCCTTCCTTCACTTTAGGCCTTGTCTTCACAACTTTAATATTATAATAATAAATATTATAATATTATTTCCTTTAGGCCTAGGTATCTCCTTCCTTCAAGGTATTTAGACAATGTTTTGACCAATCATTTGAATCTTAAAACCAAATCTCTTGGGCTTAAAATATAAATATGTTAACCCTCATTTTGTAAATTTATTGCACTAACTTTTGACATCACTAACACTATTTCTTGACATCAATGACAACATAACTACTCAAAATTTCCAACAGGTATTTGAAATTTCATATGCAAATTAAAGAATATTTTGGGCTATGAACCACACTTCCGTGATTTGATTCTTAAAATAGGAGAGGATTCAACCCTTGGAGACTTTATCATTATTACACTTGGTAATGTAGTCTACAAGATATTTATCAAATTGATAGATAAATGGCTAAAAACGGTAGTGGATAATATTATCTTTTTGGAGCAAGGAAGATTTGTAGAGGGCTAATAAATTTGTATGGAGTAATATTGGCTCAAGAAGAAATTCACACATTACATCATAAAGTTCAAAGAGGTATTTTTATCAAATTAGACATATCTAAATTCTATGATAGAGTCACTTGGTAGTTTTTGTATTAAATGTTAGAGAACTTTCGTTACTCTTAGGCCTAGAGAGAGTGGATCATGAGTTGTGTCTCCTTGGCCTTTTTATTTTTCCTCATCAATGGTATTTCCTCGTATCTCTTTCAAGCCTCTAGATAAATTCAACGACGATATCATATATCACTATACGTCATTATTATTCTTTTTTAAGGATTGAGAAAATTTATTCAAAGGAATGGGAAACAAGCAGTTATCTCAATAGTGCATGTGGAAGTTATGAATATGATCCATTTATAATTTGTATATGACACATGATTGCTTAGGGTGGGCAATTTCAGGGAGGCAAGAGAGATCAAACCCACTTTAGATACCTATATATAAGCCATAGTATATGAAGTGGATGTAGTCAAGTCTAAGGTAATTTTGTTTAATATTGAAGAGAGAATACGGGATTAGATGTTAAACATCTTAACTTAGTTTCATCTAATTTCATATATCCTCCATAATTCTTAAAAAACAACTTCCCTTACCCAGGTGTTGTAGGTGAGTTGGAGAGGAGAGGGCAATCCTCCAAGGGAGGTCCCAGGTTCAAATCTCCACCCTACCAAAAATCTGAATTGGGTATCCAAAATCAAATTGATAATGATGGTGCAGGAAGGGTCGGGTACGACCCTCGGGTAACTTTGACGGTGTAGAACCCCCTGTTCGTGGTCTCTCAGACCAAGGCGGCCTCGCAAGGGGTTTTTTTCTTAAAAAACAAAAAAAAAAACAACTTCCCTTTAATTATTAATTTTGTCATTGTCTCAAATAAAAATAAAAGACAAGTCCTCCTATAATAATAATAAAAATGTAGCTACATATTAAATTAGAATTGTAATCTAGATGAGGAAAAACTACTTTGCTAGGGTTTGATGAAGAAAAACTGCTCTATGGGGATGGCAATAGTTTTTGGAGGGTGTCTAAAAAATTGGAGGAATGTCGTCATGGCATCGGGTCCAGCACAAAGAGTGCATGCTCGTGATGTTTTTTCATTTGAAAATGACTAGAAGGAATAGGATTTTCCAGTGCATGTTAGGAACCGCTTGTTAAAGAACAATGAATTTTTGGAACGATGTGATGTCAGGCCAGTTTTAGTGGTTCAACCAAACTCAGTGGTGAAATATGTGGAGTATCTAACCAAACATGCCCTTATTGACAAATTTATGGGTATCCAAATTTCTCATCCCTTTGTGGAGTCTTGGGTCAGGAAGACTTGGAATCCTGAATGTGATGTGGAGGTGATGATGAGTGTGAACAACTATTTTATGGTGGTTTTCTCTTGTATTGTAGATCGTAACAAAGCATTAGAAGGGGGTCCTTATTTCTATAACCAATTGGGACTCCTTAAACCTTGGCATGTGGGTTTCAACCCATCAGAGGAGATGTCGTTGTGGGTTCCAGTATGGGTGCGACTTCCATGGCTCCCATTGGAATTCTGGAGAACTAATATCTTGCATAAGATTGCCCTTCTCCTTGGGAAGTCTGTTGGACCGTCAAAACGTACAATGGATAAAAAGGTAATCTCTGTTACTCGTATTTGTGTTGAAATTGACTAAAATAATCCTATTCCAGATTTTATTGAAATATAATTTGGATCAACTACATGGGTTCAAAAACTTGACTATGAAGCTCTTTCATTGTTAGATTTACCGTGAATATGGCCACCTACAAATAAAATTCACTAAGTTTGTCCCACTTGTGGCTTCAAATCCTGGGCCCTCTTGGTCTGGACAAAGTTTAGATAAAGGAAAATCCTCGATAAAGGAAGGGGAACGGGATAAGGAAGGTTTTGCTCTGATAAAATCCTGAAATAGATGACGAAGGGCAAACAAAGACCTTAAGGATAGCCATCCATATGCTCTCATCAATAATTTTGAAATATTAGATAATCTTTATCAGTGCATGGAGATACCTGAAACTTTGCTACCTGATGCAAATATAACAAGGCTAAATCAGATGTCTCTTCTTGAGGGGGAACTTAAGGAATCAGATCTAGTGGGTTTAAATGAAGAACAAAGGGCTTTGGATATGAGTATAGGGGACATGGTTGGGTATAGACCTATAAGGGAAACTATTTTAAAAGTGGTACAAATTTAGTTATGCCCTCTCCTACTCAGGTACTGATGTAGTCATATTTGGATTGCAAAACTCCTACGGTGTTGGGATTGCAATAGAAAATAATTAAAAAAAATTATCGGATAAGAATATGAAGGTGGGTCAGAAGAAGGACAAGGATAAAATTAAGTTAATGGGGGAGACTTTTGTGGAGTCAGGCTTGGTGAGAACATTGGACTCCCATTTTTATAACCCCCAAAAATTATTATCCTCTCATGGAATGTAAGGGGGTTGAACAACATCCCTAAACAAAAAGCTATTCGTTATTTGGTTCATGTGCATTCTTCGGATGTGGTGTTTATTCAAGAGACTAAATTGGCTATTGATAGTATGTTCAATATTACTCCCAAGTTGTGGAGAAGGGGGCAATGCTAGTGTATTGGTGCATGTGGATATGCTGGTGGCGTCGCTTATTTATGGGATTTGGTTAAGATATCCCCTCTTACTTGAATTTCTTGCAGATGGTCTATTTCGATGGTCGGGCATGATAATGAATGTGGTGAAACCATCCTACTTACAAATGTGTATGCTCCTGTTGATTACAATGGTAAAGTGAATTTATGGGAGCACATTTTCTTTGTGATAAGTTTGGTTCCCTTGTACCCATGGATTTTGGCTAGAGAATTCAACTCTATCACTTGTATAGAGGAGAAACGTGGTGGGGTGGACCATCTCGAGCATTTTTCTTCTATCTTCAGTGCTCATATCCAGGCCCTAAACTTAGTTGACATCAAGATAGATAATGGGATATTTACTTGACACAATAGAAGGTGTGGGGAATATTCCATGTCAGAGAGACTAGATAGGTTTTTGATATCCAATTATTGGATGGGTAATAACATAAGTGCTAGTTCAATGATTTTGGAGGGTAGGGGATCTGATCATTAGACTATCAAACTCTCTACTTTGGAGTTAGGGCTAAAAAATAATCACTTCTTTAAGTTTCAACTTATGTGGCTTCATGATCCTAAGCTTCATGATTTCATGCGAGGCTGGTGGACCACTGGAAAACCTCCTCATGGCACTACTATGTATTCCTTTATGAAGTGAATACAATTTGTAAAACATAAATTGAAGAGATGGAATAGACTAAATTTTAGGAACCTTTCCTTTGCTAAGCTGGCGGCTCTTAGGAGGATGGAAGAAGCTTCAAGGAAGATTAGAGATAAGGGATTCATGAAGGAGCTTCTTGTTGAGGAATATGAGGCTACAAAAGACCTTGTTGAATGGGAACTGAGGGAAGAAATTTTTTGGAAACAAAAAGCTCAAGTATATTGGCTTCAGGAAGGGGATAGGAACACAACCTTATTTTATAACTCAGTTAAGGCTCATCGTAATGGTAACATGATTACCTCTCTTGTGAATTCTTAGGGTGCCCTGCTCTCTTCTTTCAGGGATATTTTAGAAGAAACTAAGAGGTATTTTTCCTCTCTTCAAGGAGGACTCCCTATCAGATGATGGGAATTAAAAGCTTATTCTAAACTATATTCCAACAATTGTTTCTAGAAAGATGAATGAGCACTTGATGGGTCCAATTTCCCTTGAGGAGTTGGAAAATTTTGTATTCAAGATGAAAAAAGGAAAATCCCCAGGCCCAAATGGATTCCCGATTGATTTTTATCAAGAATTTTGGGATTTAATAAAATTTGATCTTTTGGAGGTAGTCCATGAGTCCCAAAAGAACAAAAAGATGCTAAGGGCCCTAAATGCTACCTTTTTGGTGCTTATATCCAAAAAAGAGGGAGAAAATTCCTTGGATATGTTCAGGCATATTGCTCTCTTCAATGTTGTGTATAATATCATCACAAAAATTATTGCTGAGAGGCTGAAGATATGGTTGAGAAAAATCATCTCTAAGGAGAAAGGAGGGTTTTTTGCTAGCCGAAAAATCTTGTATAGGGTTATTATTTCTACAGAAGCTATTCACTCAATGGAAAATTCTAAGGAGAAAACTATGTTCATTAAGTTGGACATGGCCAAAGCCTATGATCGAGTCAGATGGCCCTTTCTTCAGAAATTTCTTGCTGCTTTTGGATTTGAGGAGGAATTGATGCATCAATCCTTTCAAAGAGATTGATGCAAGGAGATCCTTTATCTCCTTATTTGTTTATCATTATGGCAGAATTGTTGGGAAGATTGCTCAAGTCTCAAGTCATGCAGGGTCTCATTCAGGGGTGGAAGTGGGATAGTAGTTTGCCACCTCTTTCCCACCTTCAATTTTTTGATGATACTGCTTTTTTGGAAGTTACCACTATCAGGGAAGATGGCAATTTTAGACAGTCTCTTGACATATATCTTGGTGCTTCTGGACAATTTATTAATGAGGACAAGTCTTCTATTTTATTCTTTAATACCCCTCCTCTTATTCAATCTAGGATTTCTCACATTCTAATATTTCAGGTTGGTATTCCCCCCCCCCCTTCATTTATCTTGGTATTACAAATTCATCTCATCCTCTACCTAGATTATCTTTACAATATATGCTTGATAAGTTTAGAAGGAAGGTGAATCACTAGACTTTCATATGGCTATCCACTGCAGGTAGAGTGTTGCTTTTAAAATATGTTGTTCAAGATTTACCCATTTATAGATGTTGTGTACAAATAGCTCCCTATCACTTCATTAAGAACATGGATGCTTTGTCAAGATGGTTTTTATGGTTTGGAAAACTTGATCAATCTAAATGGATTTTAGTTATATGGGATTCTATATGTAGGTCAGTGCAAGGGGGAGGCCTTAGGTTACGACAGAAAGATCTTTTTGGGTAGGCTTTGGCTATAAAACTTTATTGGATATGGTGTACCTCTCAAGATTATATTTGGGCTAAATTATTATCTTGTAAATACTTGAGAGGTATTTCTGAGGTTAAGATTCCTAGATCTATCTTGGTTGGGAAAGGTTCAGTTATGTGGAACACTCTGAAAAGAGGAGATAATTTAATCAAGCAAGGTTTGTTCTGGATTTGCAATCAAGGATCAAATGCTCTTTTTTGGGAGGATTCTTGGGATGGTCACCCTCCTATATTGAATAAATATCCTAGGTTATGTTATCTAAGCATTTTTTTCTTGGAAGCAAGATGGTATCGTGTGGAGGACTATAAAAAATCTAGTATTTTAGAAATATGAAGATGTACAGGTGGAAATATCCATAAGAATGGCCCCAGGGGGGACTGGACAAGGATAGAGAGGTGCTTGCTCTTATTATTATGGGGAGGCCTTGTTATTCATTGAGGGGTAAATATATTATGGCTTGGAACCTTGATCCTAAGGGAACCTACTTGGTAGCCTATGGTTATCAGGTTCTTGATAAGCAAAAGTATGGGAGTCTTCCTATCACTTGGTGGAAAAATATGTGGAACAAATTTTCCTGGCCAAAATGTAACTTCTTTCTTTGGTTGGTAGCTTGCAATAAATGCCTCACTTGGGATAATGTGAAGAAGAGGGGATTTCAGGGTGCCTCTTTTTGTGTCCTTTGCAATAAGAATAATGATGACTCTTCTCATTTATTTTTTGCTCATTTGCCAAAGACATTTGGCACCATTGGTGGAGCGCTTGGAACCATCCATGTTTTCATGTGTTTTCCCTGGTGGAGTTTTGGAGTATTCTGGGTAGACCTTCGGCCAAGGCCCCCTTCCTTTGGGTGGCTTGGAATTTGGGCCCTTCTTGCATCATCTAAAAAATTTGGCTTGAACAAAACCGCTGCATATTTCAGGGCAGTTATTTGGCTGTTCAACAGATCTATCAAAGGATCTTGTATATCGTTCATGAAACCATCCATAGCAAATGTGATGTGGACCCTCTTTTTTATTCTAGGGAGTAGAAGGTACAACAAGCCCTTGGTCTCTTTTGGGATGGTGTGAACTCTTCTAGCCCTAGTAGGGTTCCTCAGCTCAACAAGAAGGTTAAGAGAGATGGTAGGTGGAGGCCACCCCATAGAGGAGTTTTAAAAATTAATACTGATGGATTGTTTAGGGGTAATCCTGGACATGCTGGCATTGGCGGTGTTGGGAGAGATTCTACTAGTGGTGTCAATTTTTTATTTTTTATTTATAAAGGTGTTAAATCCAACAATTTTATGGAAGCTCTTGCTTGCAGAGGGGGTTTTCTCTTGGCTGGCATAGGATTATCGATGAGTCTGACTCTCAAATTGTGGTTAATATTTTAAATAGTAAAAGGGTGGAGGGATTTAATTGGCAGTTGGCCTTTGTAGCCATTCAGATTCTCAAAATGAGTGAAGATTTTGAATTTATATCCTTTGTGCACATTTCAAGGGAATAGAATGTGGTTGCTGATTACCTGGACAAAAGGGCTTTTGAGCTATTGGATCCTTGGAGTATCGATAATTGGGAGAGTCTCCCGTCTGGGGACTCTCAATGCCTATGGGAATTGATCCACAAGGATGTACATACTTAATGTGGTTTTTTCTTGTTGTCATTCTAGTCTAATGGTTTTAGTCTATTTGGCTATTTATTTGAGTCCTAGTTGGAAGCTCGGTTGTACTCTATAATCCAGACTTTTTATCAATAAATTTTTACCCCTTTATTTAAAATAATAATAATAAAGAGGCATAATTAAATAAAATTCAATTCTTTTGGCTTAGTAAAATAACATCATCCCAACATTTACTTAACAAAATCATATATACAAGACATACAAAACAAGTTTAATATTATTTATTTCACAAATGAAAAAGAAACACAAAAAAACCATCGAGCTTGTTTAACCCTAATTCAAATATATATTCATATTATTTTTTTCATTTATATATTTAGATATCCATGCTAAATGGATAATGCATAGTTCATGAAATCATGCCTTTTCACTACAAAATATTATTTATCTCAAAATAAGGATAACATGATGTATACTTCTCATAATTTATAAGATAAAGCATATAACTTCTATACAACAATTGAATAAAGTATTTGTTAGAAATAAGATTATATTCCGTCATTTGGGTCAGGTAAATATATCTTCCAAGGTACATACTTAGGACATTAGATTACTTTATATATAATTTATCTAGTTACTTAATGCAATATAAAAAATGCACAAGTGTCAATGTGCAAGTTTTATATATGCAAGATTTCCCTTGCACAACTAGGTAGAGTGTTGTCCAAGCAACCTATTTTACCTATATAAGGAAGACCTCATTGCTAGATAGATATAGATTTAGGGGACATAGTCAGATAGTGTAGCATAAAGCATAGTATTGTTCTATGTAGATGCAGCAGAAGCATCCAATAGCAGGAGGGCCAGTGCTGAAGAATCGGCTAAGGAAGAAGAACGTCACGATTTCATGACGTGTCATGAAATCACGATAGAAAAAGGAGAAGACAGTGAGGAGGAAATTCTGTCATGATATCGCGACAACAAAAGTGTCACGATATCGTGACATGACGAGGAGAGAGAAGGTGTGGGCCGAAAATGTCACGATTTCATGACATGTCACGAAATCGCGACCAGAAGCGAAGAATGGAGGCAGCAGGCGAAAGATGTCATGATTTCACGACATGTCATGAAATCATGACCCAAACAAGGAGAAGGAGGCTATAGGCAAAGATGTCACGAAATCATGACATGTCACAGTTTTGTGACCCAGAAGCAGGATGCAGAACGAAAGTAGAAGATGTTGCGAAATCGTGACATGTCATAGTTTCACGAACCACTGAAGAAGGAGAAGGTGTAGAAGGGAAGATGTCACAAAATCATGACATGTCACAGTTTCACGATGCACCAAGATGAGAAGGAGCCCGAGGAAGAAGATGTCGTGATTTCGTGACAGGTCACAGTTTCACGGCCAGAAGGCGAGGAAAGAGCCAAGGGGAAAAGCCATCGCGATTTTGCAACACTTTTGAAGAATGGGCGCCAAGGGGAAAAGTCATCGTGATATCGCGACACTTTTGGAAAATAGGCACCAAGGGGAGAAGTCATCGTGATATCGCGACACTTTTGGAGAATAGACGCCAAGGGGAAAAGTTGTCATGATATTGCGACACGTTTGGAGCATAGGCACCAAGGGGAAAAGTCGTCACGATATCGTGACATGTTGCGGTTTCGTGACCCAAAGGCAGAAGAAAATTTTGAAAGGCAAAGACATCATGATTTTGTGACATGTTACGGTTTCACGACCCAAAGGTGAAAAATGAGTGCTGAAGGCAGAGACATCGCGATTTCATGACAAGTCCCAGTTTCACGGCCAGAAGGCGAAGAAGTAGCCAAGGAGGAAAGATGTCGCGATTTTGTGACATGTCACATTTTCGTGACCAGAGGGCAAGCGAAGAAGCCAAGGGAGGAAGATGTCATGATTTCATGACATGTCGCATTTTCGCGACCAGGAAGCAAAGGAGAAGCCAAGTGGAGAAGATGTTGCGATTTCACGACATGTCGCATTTTCACGACTAGAAGGAGAGAAAGGAGGCGAGGAAGAAAAATGTCGCGATATCATGACATGTCACGATATCGCGACAGGAAGAGAAGAAGACGCAGAAGAAGGATGAGATGGCATGAACCCACGACAGGTGGTAATTTCGAGGCCTATCACAGAATGACACGTGGCCCATGATGAGAGAAGAACAGGCAGATGCAGAGGCCGTTATAGAAGGGCACGTGGCAGCAAGATGTAGGCGACGACAGAGCACGCCATCACTCCAAAAAAGGATGTTTCGATAGGTCAAGGTGTAGGCGGCTACAGAGCATTCTGCCACTTCATGAAATGATGGCCAATGACACGTGGCATCAAGACGTAAGGAAGAATATGAAGGTGGAGAGTCGTGCAGAAGGCAAAAATGACAAGAGTCGCACAGAAGGAGAAAACGACGAGTGATGGAATTGAAACGAAGAGTCATGCGAAGGAATCTGACAGTGAACAGAAGTTAGCTGGCAGTGACAGAGGCCATGCAGAGTGGAGGCATGAAGTGGTTATGTGATCTGCATTTTGTGTAATGAGTACTTAGAGGGTCAGGACCTCTATAAAAACCCAGCAATGTAATAGATTACGGGTTGGAAAATTCATAGATTGTAGTTTTTGGAGAACTGCAAAAGCAGACTCATGAAGTCGAGCTGCAAGAGCTGAGTGAGAGAGATCTGGCTGGGATTGCGTGTTTTTTCTTCCAAGGTAGGCAAAATAGGAAATTTCATGGAGTGAGAACTGATCTGTGCGCCAGTTACTGTGAACCAAGCTGAGCGCTAGTTTTGTAAAGCCTGTGGGTTGTTACGATGTACAGATTTTTCAAGCTAATGAATGAGACTTTTGAAATTTTTGGGTAGCATTTTTTTCTGTTATGTGTCAGTGGTATGCAGAACAGAAAAAAATACTACCCAAAATTTTCAAAAGTCTCATTCATTAGCTTGAAAAATTTGTACATTGTAACAGCTCGCAGGCTTTACAAAACCAGAGCTCGACTTGGTTCACAGTAATTGGTGCACGACTCAGTTCTCACTCCACATAATTTCCTATTCTGCCTACCTGGAAGAAAAAACACGCAATCCCAGCCGGCTCTCTCTCACTCGGCTCTTGCAGCTCGACTTTGCGAGTCTGCTTTTGCAGTTCTCTAGAAACTATAATCTACGAATTTTCCAACCCGTAATCTATTACATTTCTAGGTTTTTATAGAGGTCCCGACCCTCTGAGTACTCATTACACAAAATGTGGATCACATAACCACTTCATGCCTCCACTCTGCACGGCCTCTATCACTGCCAGCTAACTTCTGTTCACTATCAGATTCCTTCGCATGACTCTTCATTTCAATTCCATCACTCGTTTTCTCCTTTGGTGTGACTCTTGTCATTTTTGCCTTCTGCACGACTCTCCACCTTCATCTTCTTCCTTACATCTTGATGCCACGTGTCATTGGCCATCATTTCACGAAGTGGCAGAATGCTCTATAGCCGCCTGCACCTTGACCTGTCGAAACATCCTTTTTTAGAGTGATGGCATGCTTTGTCGCTGCCTGCATCTTGCTACCACGTGCCCTTCTGTAATGGCCTCTGCATCCGCCTGCTTTTCTCGCATTGTGGGCTACGTGTCATTCCATGATAGGCCCCAAAAATACCGCCTGTCGCAGTTTCATGCCATCTCCTCCTTCTTCTGCGTCTTCTTCTCTTCCTGTCGTGATATCGCGACATTTTTCTTCCTCACCTCCTTTCTCTCCTTCAGGTCACGAAAATGCGACATGTCACGAAATCGCGACATCTTCTCCTCTTGGCTTCTCCTTTGCTTCCTGGTTGCGAAAATGTGACATGTCACGAAATCGTGACATCTTCCTCCCTTGGCTTCTTCGCTTGCCCTCTGGTCACAAAAATGCGACATGTCACGAAATCATGACATCTTTCCTCCTTGGCTGCTTCTTCGCCTTCTGGTCGCGAAACTGGGACCTATTGTGAAATCTCAACGTCTCTGCCTTCAGCACTCGTTTTTCGCCTCCAGGTCACGAAACTGTGACATCTCACAAAATTGCGACGTCTTTGCCTTCTGAACTTGTCTTCTGCATTTGTGTCGCGAAATCGCGACATGTCGCGATATCGCGACGACTTTTCCCCTTAGCGCCTATGCTCCATACGTGTCGTGATATCGTGACGACTTTTCCCCTTGGCGCCTATTCTCCAAAAGTGTCACAATATCGTGATGACTTCTCCCCTTGGCGCCCATTCTCCAAAAGTGTCGCGATATCACGACGACTTTTCCCCTTGGTGCCCATTCTTCAAAAGTGTCACAAAATCATGATGGCTTTTCCCCTTGGCTCTTTCCTCACCTTCTGGCCGTGAAACTGTGACCTGTCATGAAATCATGACATTTTATTCCTTGGGCTCATTCTCCTCTTGGCGCATCACGAAACTGTGACATGTCACGATTTCGTGACATCTTCCCTTCTGCGCCTTCTCCTTCTTCAGTGGGTTTTGAAACTGTGACATGTCACGATTTCATGACATCTTCTACTTCCATTCTGCATCCTGCTTCTGGGTCATGAAACCGCGACATGTCATGATTTCGTGAAATCTTTTCCTACAGCCTCCTTCTCCTTGTTTGGGTCATGATTTCATGACATGTCATGAAATCATGAAATCTTTCGCTTGTTGCCTCCATTCTTTGCTTTTGGTCATGATTTCATGACATGTCATGAAATCACGACATTTTTGGCCCATGCCTTCTCTCTCCTTGTCGTGTCGCGATATCGTGACACTTTTTCTATCATGATATTGTGATATTGTGGGCCAAAAATGTCACGATTTTGTGACATGTCATGAAATCGCAACCGAAGCAGAGAATGGAGGAAGCAGGCGAAAGATGTCATGATTTCATGACATGTCATGAAATCGTGACCCAAACAAGGAGAAGGAGGCTGCAGGCAAAGATGTAATGAAATCGCGACATGTCACGGTTTCATGACCCAGAAGCAGGATGCAGAACGGAAGTAGAAGATGTTGCAAAATCGTGACATGTCATAGTTTCGTGAACCGCTGAAGAAGGAGAAGGTGCAGAAGGGAAGATGTCACGAAATCATGACATGTCACAGTTTCACGATGTCGTTATTTTGTGATAGGTCACAGTTTCATGGCCAGAAGGCGAGGAAAGAGCCAAGAGGAAAAGCCATCACGATTTCACAACACTTTTGAAGAATGGGCGCCAAGGGGAAAAGTCGTCGTGATATCGTGACACTTTTGGAAAATGGGCACCAAGGGGAGAAGTCGTCGCGATATCGTGACACTTTTGGAGAATAGACACCAAGGGTAAAAGTTGTCGTGATATCGCGACACGTTTGGAGCATAGGCGCCAAGGGGAAAAGCTGTCGCAATATCGCGACATGTTGCGGTTTCGTGACCCAAAGGCAGAAGACAAGTTTGAAATGCAAAGACATCACGATGTCGTGACATGTCACGGTTTCATGACCCAAAGGCAAAAAATGAGTGTTGAAGGCAGAGACGTCATGATTTCGTGACAAGTCCCAATTTCGTGGCTAGAAGGCGAAGAAGTAGCCAAGGAGGAAAGATGTCAGGATTTTGTGACATGTCACATTTTCGCGACCAAAGGGCAAGCGAAGAAGTGAAGGGAGGAAGATGTCACGATTTCATGACATGTCACATTTTTGTGACTAGGAAGCAAAGGAGAAGCCAAGAGGAGAAGATGTCGCGATTTCATGACATGTCGCATTTTCACGACTGGAAGGAGAGAAAGGAGGCAAGGAAGAAAAATGTCGTGATATCACGACATGTCGCGATATCGCGACAGGAAGAGAAGAAGACGCAGAAGAAGGAGGAGATGGCACGAAACCACAATAGGTGGTAATTTCAGGGCCTATCACAGAATGACATGTGGCCCATGATGCGAGAAGAACAGGTGAATGCAGAGGCCGTTACAGAAGGGCACGTGGCAGCAAGATGCAGGCGACGACAGAGCATGCCATCACTCCAAAAAAGGATGTTTCGATAGGTCAAGGTGTAGGCGGCTACAGAGCATTTTGCCACTTCGTGAAATGATGGCCAATGACACGTGGCATCAAGACGAAAGGAAGAAGATGAAGGTGGAGAGTCGTGCAGAAGGCAAAAACGACAAGAGTCACATCGAAGGAGAAAACGACGAGTGATGGAATTGAAATGAAGAGTCATGCGAAGGAATCTGACAGTGAACAGAAGTTAGCTGGCAGTGACAGAGGCCATGCAAAGTGGAGGCATGAAGCGGTTATGTGATCCGCATTTTGTGTAATGATTACTCAAAGGGTCGGGACCTCTATAAAAACCCAACAATGTAATAGATTACGGGTTGGAAAATTCATAGATTGTAGTTTTTGGAGAACTTCAAAAGCAGACTCATGAAGTCGAGCTGCAAGAGCCGAGTGAGAGAGAGTCAGCTGGGATTGCGTGTTTTTTCTTCCAGGGTAGGCAAAATAGGAAATTGCATGGAGTGAGAACTGAGCCGTCCTCTAGTTACTATGAACCAAGCCGAGCGCTGGTTTTGTAAAGCCTACGGGCTGTTACGATGTACAAATTTTCAAGCTAATGAATGAGAGTTTTGAAATTTTTGGGTAGCATTTTTTTCTGTTCAGCGTCAGTGGTACGCAAAACAGAAAAAAATGCTACCCAAAAATTTCAAAAGTCTCATTCATTAGCTTGAAAAATTTGTACATTCTAATAGCTCATAGGCTTTACAAAACCAGAGCTCGACTTGGTTCACAGTAACTGGCACACGACTCAGTTCTCACTCCACGCAATTTACTATTCTGCCTACCCTGGAAGAAAAAACATGCAATCCCAGCTGGCTCTCTCTCACTCGGCTCTTGCAGCTCGACTTCGCGAGTCTGCTTTTGTAGTTCTCTAGAAACTATAATCTACGAATTTTCCAACCCGTAATCTATTACATTGCTGGGTTTTTATAGAGGTCCCGACCCTCTGAGTACTCATTACACAAAATGCGGATCACATAACCGCTTCATGCCTCCACTCTGCATGGCCTCTGTAACTACCAGCTAACTTCTGTTCATTTTCAGATTCCTTCGCATGACTCTTTGTTTCAATTCCATCACTCGTTGTTTTCTCCTTCGATGTGACTGTTGTATTTTTTGCCTTCTACACGACTCTCCACCTTCATATTCTTCCTTACGTCTTGATGCCATGTGTCATTGGCCATCATTTCACGAAGTGGCAGAATGCTCTATAGCCGCCTGCACCTCGACCTGTCGAAACATCCTTTTTTAGAGTGATGGCATGCTTTGACGCTGCCTGCATCTTGTTGCCACGTGCCCTTCTGTAATGGCCTCTGCATCCACCTGCTCTTCTCGCATCATGGGCTACGTGTCATTCCATGATAGGCCCCAAAAATATCGCCTGTCGTAGTTTCGTGCCATCTCCTCCTTCTACGTCTTCTTCTCTTACTGTCGCGATATCGTGACATTTTTCTTCCTCGCCTCCTTTCTCTCCTTCGGGTCGCAAAAATGTGACATGTCATGAAATCGTGACATCTTCTCCTCTTGGCTTCTCCTTTGCTTCCTGGTTGCGAAAATGTGACATGTCGCAAAATCGCGACATCTTCCTCCCTTGGCTTCTTCGCTTGCCCTCTGGTCACAAAAATGCGACATGTCGTGAAATCATGACATCTTTCCTCCTTGGCTGCTTCTTCGCCTTCTGGTCACGAAACTGGGACCTATCGCGAAATCTCAACGTCTCTGCCTTTAGCACTCGTTTTTCGCCTTCAAGTCACGAAACTGTGACATGTCACAAAATTGCGACATCTTTGCCTTCCGAACTTGTCTTCTGCATTTGGGTCGCAAAACCGTGACATGTCACATTATCGCGACGGCTTTTCCCCTTAGCGCCTATGCTCCAAACGTGTCGCGATATCGTGATGACTTTTCCCCTTGGTGCCTATTCTCCAAAAGTTTCGCGATATCGTGATGACTTCTCCCCTTGGCGCCCATTCTCCAAAAGTGTCGCGATATCGCAATGACTTTTCCCCTTGGTGCCCATTCTTCAAAAGTGTTACAAAATCATGATGGCTTTTCCCCTTGGCTCTTTCCTCGCCTTCTGGCCGTGAAACTGCGACCTATCGTGAAATCATGACATCTTCTTCCTCGATCTCCTTCTCCTCTTGGCGCATCATGAAACTGCGACATGTCACGATTTCGTGACATCTTCCATTCTGCGCCTTCTCCTTCTTCAGCGGGTCATGAAACTGCGACATGTCATGATTTCACGACATCTTCTACTTCCATTCTACATCCTGCTTCTGGGTCATGAAATCGCGACATGTCCTGATTTCGTGACATCTTTTCCTGCAACCTCCTTCTTGTTTGGGTCATGATTTCGTGACATGTCATGAAATCATGACATCTTTCACTTTCTGCCTCCATTCTTTGCTTTTGTTCATGATTTCATGACATGTCACGAAATCACAAAATTTTTGGCCCATGCTTTCTCTCTCCTTGTCGTGTCGCGATATCGTGACACTTTTACTGTCATGATATTGTGATAGAATTTCCTCATTGCTGTCTTCTCCTTTTTCTATCATGATTTCGTGATGTTTACTGTCGTGATATTGTGATATAATTTCCTCCTTGCTGTATTCTCCTTTTCCTATCGTGATTTCGTGACACGTCATGAAATCACGATGTTCTTCTTCCTTAGCCGATTCTTCAACATTGGCCCTCCTGCTATTGGATGCTTCTACTATAGGTGCTGCTGGATGCTCCTGCATCAAACACCCGAGGTTGGTGGAGAAGTGATCTTCACTTCGCATGGTCTGGTTACTAACTCCTATAGCACTTCTAAACCTTTCTCTACCTCAACAGACTGCTCCAACCCCGTCTCTTGGTTCATATTACTTCTGTCTTCTTCCAGACAGATTTTCCTACTACTGCATACTTCTTCTGCAGCCTGCTTACACTCCTTCTCTTGCCTAGAAAAATCTCTGTCTTCTTCAAGGTAGATTTTGGCACTACTGCACTCCTCCACGCATACAGCCTTCAACGACTTCAACTTCTGAAGCACTCCATATTTTATTTTGCCAGTTCCTTCTCCCTGGCCTCTTCTTTTCAATTTATCCTCGCATAGCTCCTTTGCAGGGCCTTCACTTGCCTCTGTAAATCTCTTATGAGCAGCTCCTCTTGCATGGCTTGCACTTGCTTTTGCAATGCCTTGAGCCCTTTCATTGTCATCATTTTTTTTCTTACGTAGAATAAAAAAATCACGCGATCACACTCCACGGATTCCAAACTTTCCTCTCAGCACCCTACCACAGATCCTGGTGCAACTGCCTCATGTTCGGAAAATCTGTTGCACACTCATAATCACTCACTCTGATACCACTAATGTAGAACAAAAAAAAATGCTACCCAAAAATTTCAAAAGTCTCATTCATTAGCTTAAAAAATTTGTACATCGTAATAGCCCGTAGACTTTACAAAACCAGCACTCGACTTGGTTCACAGTAACTGGCACACGGCTTAGTTCTCACTCCATGTAATTTCCTATTTTGCCTACCTTGGAAGAAAAAACATGCAATCCCAGCTGGCTCTCTCACTCGGCTCTTGCAGCTCGACTTCACGAGTCTGCTTTTGCAGTTCTCTAGAAACTACAATCTATGAATTTTCCAACCCGTAATCTATTACATTGCTAGGTTTTTATAGAGGTCCCAACCCTCTGAGTAATCATTACACAAAATGCGGATCACATAACCGCTTCATGCCTCCACTCTGCACGGCCTCTGTCACTGCCAGCTAACTTCTGTTCACTATCAGATTCCTTCGCATGACTCTTCGTTTCAATTCCATCACTCGTCGTTTTTGCCTTCTGCATGACTCTTGTCATTTTTGCCTTTTGCATGACTCTCCACCTTCATATTCTTCCTTACGTCTTGATGCCACATGTCATTGGCCATCATTTCATGAAATGGCAGAATGTTCTATAGCCGCCTGCACCTCGACCTGTCAAAACATCCTTTTTCAAAGTGATGGCGTGCTTTGTCACTGCCTGCATCTTACTGCCACATGCCCTTATGTAACGGCCTCTGCATCCACCTGCTCTTCTCACATCGTGGGCCACGTGTCATTCCGTGATAGGCCCTAAAAATACTGCCTATTGTGGTTTCATGCCATCTCCTCCTTCTTCTACGTCTTCTTCTCTTCCTGTCACGATATCGCGACATGTCACGATATCGTGACATTTTTCTTCCTCGCCTCTTTTCTCTCCTTCGGGTCACAAAAATGTGACATGTCATGAAATTGCGAAATCTCCTCTCGCGATATCGCGATGACTTCTCCCCTTGGCGCCCATTCTCCAAAAGTGTCGCGATATCGCGATAACTTTTCCCCTTGGTGCCCATTCTTCAAAAGTGTCATGAAATCATGATGGCTTTTCCCCTTGGCTCTTTCCTCGCCTTCTGGCCACGAAACTATGACCTATCATAAAATCGTGACATCTTCTTCCTCGGGCTCCTTCTCCTCTTGGCACATCACAAAACTATGACATGTCACAATTTTGTGACATCTTCCCTTCTGCACCTTCTCCTTCTTCAGCGGGTCGTGAAACTGCGACATGTGACGATTTCGCGACATCTTTTGCTTTCGTTCTGCATCCTGTTTCTGGGTCACGAAATTGCGACATGTTGCGATTTCGTGACATCTTTTCCTGTACCCTCCTTCTCCTTGTTTGGGTCGTGATTTCATGACATGTCACGAAATCATGACATCTTTCACCTGTTGCCTCCATTCTCCGCTTCTGGTCACGATTTCGTGACATGTCACGAAATCATGGCATTTTTGGCCCATGCCTTCTCTCTCCTTGTCATGCCACGATATCGTGACACTTTTGTTATCGTGATATCATGACAGAATTTCCTCCTCGTTGTCTTCTCCTTTTGCTATCGCGATTTCGTGACATGTCACAAAATCGTGACGTTCTTCTTCCTTAGCTGATTCTTTAGCACTGGCCCTCCTGCTATTGGATGCTTCTGCTGCAGGTTCTACTGGATGCTCCTGCATTAGTAGATCACCATCCATTGGTGATGGTTGCAATGTAGTTTGGTAGCTTTATTAATGGAGTGTTTATTTACTCCATAGCTAAATTGTAATTTTTTATGTCATTTCTATTTACAACATATTTTAGTCATCTAGCAGATTTACTTTTTTCACATATTATTTTGCATCTTGTGATTGCTATCTCCTAGTGCTCATTACATAAAAATCCAATAGTGGTATCAAAGCCACTATATATATATCCATAGTAGGTCAATAGGAAAACCACCATTATTATTGAGCCTGAGTTTTTTTTCAACTTGCTATGTTGTTGGACTAGTCACTATCAAAAACTCTCAAAAGAGTCTAAGTGGTAGAATTAGGGAGAGCCCAAATAAGAACTGAAAAAAATCTAAGTTGCATAACTACTAAGATTATATTTTATTGGATTATTTTACATAGAGTTGCAATAAAAAATCATGAATACTAGGACATAACATTCAATCCACTAGAATGAAAAATCATCTAGTGAAGATCATACAGGATATCTGGAATTTGCTATCTAATGGCTCAAGTTTCTTTTATTGTAGAAAATTAATTCTTAGAGGATTAGGAATCCTCCTACAACAGAAATATAGGAGACTCCAACTTGGTTTCCTTAATATCAACATGTCTTCATAGTGTAGAAATTATTTCCTTGTGTGAGAGAAGAATACTACGAAAGAAGAATTCTCATGAAGATTTGTGATGAATTCAAGATATTGAAGATATCCATTGCTAGATTAAAAAACTTCATAGTTAAATAACATACTATAGAAGCCTTAATGTAAGAAAATTATATAGAAGCCTTGAAAAAAATGCCATAGGATACTTGAAGGAGACGCCACATACTTATTGATACTAGAAAGGCCACAGAAACCTTGAAACCAAAAAAATTATAGAAGCCTTGATTCTAAAATCCATAGAAGCCTTGGTACTAAAAAAGGTCACAAAAGCCTTGATACTAAAAAGGCCACAAAATCCTTGATACTGAAAAGTCCATAAAAGCATTGGTAGTAAAAAATACCATAGAAGTATTGATCCTAAATAAGAATTTGAAGAGAATATCTAATTCAAAAGTAGACTAAATATTTTAGTACTAATACTCTATTGTAGGGAAAGAAGATTTAGTGAGTTGGGAAACTTACTACAAGAAAGTTAGGAAGAGTATCTTCTTCAAAATCAACTCAAAACCTAAAGCAAAATAAAAAATATCAGGAGAATATCTCATTGAAGAACTTCCAGTCAAGGAAGAAGAAGAAAAAGGACTAGGCAAGTCTTGCTTGAATCCAGAAGTAGAATAATTAGAGATTCAAAAGAAGGTCTCACCACCAACACTTCTAGGAGTAGAAGTTTTAAGAGGTCTCAAGGAAGACCATTAGAAGTTGTAAGATCAAAGACCTTGGGAGGGTCTTGTCGAGAATCTAGAAAAAGGCTAGGAGAGCCTTAGTGAATAAATTTTCAAAGGATAAATCATTGGATAAATCCATTACCAAGGAGAAGCCCCTAATAGTGAAGGACTTGGGACAATTATCACCATCTGAAAAAAATCCCAAGAGAAGAACAATTTTGTAAGGAGTGCCAAATCCATGAAGAGGAATTTGGCAAGGAGCGCCAAATCCATGAAGAAGAATTTAGCAAGGAGTGTCAAATATTTAAAGAAGATCCTACTTGAAGTCAAAATTTGATAATAAGACTTGAAGATAGAAGAAGCTCACCAAATCTTGGAGATTTGAATATTACCTCTCACAGCAAGAAGGCATCGCTTCAGAGACAAAGACTTCTCCAAATCTACAGTAAGAAGGAGAATATCAGAGGACGAGAACAAGCCACCAAATCCTAGGCTTGTGAAAGAAATTTTAAGAGCATCATTTGGTGAAGGAGCTATTCAAGATAGTCTACAAAGAGCTACAATGTCATACTTGAAGCAACAACTTGGTGATCCTAGACACAAAGATCTACATCCCCTACAGAAGCAACAAAAGAGCTATAGAAAATTTCAAAAAGGTATGCAAATTTTGGTGCAAGTAGAATAATTAAATGGATTACTTATCAGATTTGTTAGAGCACCTTAATTTAGATTAAAGTTGCAAGTAGAAAATTGGATTACAGTCTTAAAAAGTGTAAAAAAAAAAAAATTAAGGTTCATTTGCAAATTAATTAGGAGTTGATTATATTTTAGTATTATATATATCAATTACCTATCATTTATATTGGAAAAGTAAAAATAAGAATGAGTCCTACACTACTAAATTGTAGTGAAATTACAGAATAACTCTTGAAGATTCATTTCAGATTATTCTTGATTAGTTGCAATAAATTTATTAAGTGCATTAATTTGAGAGTTGATTGGAGTGATAAGGTGTAATTATTAGTGCATTAAAAGTGAAATATTATTAGATTCATTTGCACTATTATACTACTCTCAAAAATAAATTAGTTTTGTGTTTTTGAAGGGAACAAAATTTAATTTGTATCAAGTGTCTGAAGACACTATTAAATCTCATAAATATACAACTCATTGTGGCTAAGTGAAGCCACCAAAATAAGTTAGAATACTCCAAAACTTGGAGAATAATACGACTAATAAGAAATAGAAGTAGAATATTCAAATATTGAGACTTGGTGAGTCTCAAATCCAAAGCATTACGAGGTTAATTGCAAGGATAAAAGCGCAAAACATTGCATCATATAAGGATTTTCTATATAATCTTGGATTTGTAATCATAATATCCAAGCAAAATGGAAACATGTCTAAGCAAATAATACAACCTCAAAACCCCTACACTACATTCATAAATTATACCATATAAATCATAATACTAGACTTTCTAAAAGGGAGTGCAAGAAAAGGTACAAAATACATCTTATTTATAAATATTATTACATTGATTTGCACTACTCTAACCAAATGTAGCCAAATACTATAATTATTCCAAGCATAGAAAAGAGCCTATCTTTTGGCTCATCCTCTACGTATCTTGGATGATCGAACCCATTGAAGACAAGGCATAGAGCAAGGGAGAATCAAGCAGTGTATAAACCAAAGGAGAATCTCTATCAAAGCAAGCATACATCAAAGAAAAGGAGCATTTATATCAAAGAAAGATACATCCAATCAAGGAGCATTCAATACCGAAGTGGAGCATCACAAAGTCTTCATCTAAGAAATGCCATTCAGACTCATTCGAAGGCCACCAAATCTCCTCCATATCTCCATAACATCTCCACCATAAGCATTACTTGGCTGGAGATATTTCAACATCTACGTAGAAAAACAAAGAATAAGGTGGAAAAATACATTGGAAAGCCTCAAGAAAGTGTTGATAAATACAAGGGCATGCAGATTCCACTTGTCATTCTTCAAAACTAAATCTAAGTAATGCTCACAAAGAATATGTTATAATACTATCTTGGTGCCCATACTCCATGTAGAAGAGGAGCTAATTATAGCTAGAAGCTTGATATATGTCTGTTACAACAAGTCTCATAGATGTTGAAGAAGTATTTCTTGGAAAATATTTGAAGGGGAATAAAAACCTCTCAACTAAATATGACATTTGTCACAACAAATGGATTAAGTTCAATGTCTTCACCAAACAACCGAAGCATCTATGAAGTGTTAACAATCCTATCGTGACACTTTTTAATAAAATTTGTTGACCATACCATATTAGGATGGCCATGAACTGTGCAACCATACCACCATGGGATGACCACCAAAAAACACCAAAAAAATAGAATAAAATGGAAGAAAAAGTAAATAAAAGGGCCTAAAAACCACCAAAAATATGTCAAAACTAATAAAATTCACAAAGGATCAAGATTGAACAAAATTTTTTCATTAATGAATGGAAAATTCTCTACTTCAATTCCAAATAAGGCATTGTGATCAAACCGCTCCACGGGAATGAGGTATTCATTTCCTTTCTTCTATGAAATATCCACAAAGCCATCAAAATCCTAACAAAATTGATAAATTTTACAATGGGTAAATTTGAAGGAACACTAATCAAGTCATATTGGTCAAGAAACTCACTATTTATGCCCTCATCGAATCGTCGCTTTAGGGGGTAGTCATAATTACGAATTCATAATCAAAATCAACACTCAAACACTTAAAAGTGTAACTTGCATACATTAAAAAGAATTATTGCAAAAGAAAATTTCAAGCCCATGTTGGGACATATAATTTAGCACTAATTCAATAAAACAAAGTCTTGGTATCCTTGAAGCCTTGGGATATGTATCCCAGAACAATATTATAAGCCAAATAAGGAACCAAGATCAAGTATACCCTAAGTCCCAAAATTTGCCATTGCAGTGTGGTTGAAATATGTACCAAAATCAAATCCTTCAAATATGTCAAAAGCAAGGATTCCAAGAATGTATGATCCTTCCATGATGGAGGTTTTTAAAGTTGGTTATGTTACTAAATAGCCTTAATCATTTTATAGTATATTAATCTATTTTTTCTCTACGTTCTATTTCATATAACGCATCTCAAAAAATGGCATATGTAGACACTAAAATCATATCAATATAATTAGACTGCAATGATGCACTCTTATCAAAACCATATGGCCCCCTTGGGTAACCCTAAGAGGTTAAATAGTGGTCCTAACCACTTTTAGGAAGTTTTGGGCCATGTATCCATGGTCGTCCCACCCTAGGATGACCATAGTTCATGGTCGTCCCACCTAGGGATGACCACAAGCAATCATTCCTAGGTGGGACGACCATGGCCTAGGCCCCTCAAAAAGTCAAGGATGAGATAAATGACAATAAAATTTTACCATTTATCCCACCCAATGATTTATGATAGATCGAGGACCTATCAAAGCCATGACAACCTACAAATTGGAGGCCCAAATTGGATGTATCTTCCACCCAATGCATGGGAAGAGTTTTGACAAGTGGCATCACCTACCTTGCATGCCCCACCTTGCCCATTTGACCCTATGGCCCTCTTGAGCTATAAATTGGAGTCATTCCACCCAATTCAAAGGAGAATTTTTTACAATATTTTACAATGAAGTTCTACCAGGATTCACTCTCCCTTTCACCCATGTATTTGCCCTTGAAATCTCCATCAGTCAAAGGAGATTTGCAAGTGATACCAAATATATGAATCCATTCCATAATCCATCTATTTCTATGAATTAGATCACCAAATTTGATTACAACACCCCTAGGAGTAGTTTGAACTAGATCCCAGAGGAATTGGTGGTAAAAAACACCAATTTTGGTGGCCATCCCCACTTGGGATGGTTAACAGTTCCAACTAGAACACCCAAGTATGGCCATGAATCTGCACATAATTTTGGGTCAATTTTAGTGTAGATCATTTCTAGAGTAGTTTATATGCATCATACTAGAATTTGGTGAAATTTGGAGTAGTTTTGAACCATCAATTAGATTTTTCATTCTAACAGTCCCAATTGGAACACCTAGGGATGGCCATGGATAATGCATATGATTTCATTTTAATTTTTGCATAGATCATTCCTAAAGTAGACAATATGCATTATGCTAAGTTTTGGTACAATTTGAAATAGTTTTGCATCGCCTATTTCACCTTTTATATTCAATATTGCATGCATATTTTTTATTTCATGTTAATCCACACATGTTATTAACCAATATGATTTATTTGTGTGTAGATCCAGGTATTTTAGTGCGCAAGAAAGGAGCTACAAATTTGAATATAGATATATCATCACAGCGGTAGCAAAAGCCCGCTCTTCGATTCATGAGTGCAAGAAAAACACTGAAAGTGCATCTTGAGTTTCTCAAAGGATTAGATCCTTTGAACATTGTAATGGATTGTATCAATTAAGAGCCCTCAAGGGGACGTTTTGTAATCGTGCATTTGGAAAATAGATTAATATAAAGAGAACCCCCATTTATTTCACTTATTTATCATTATGCTTACATTAATGTCGCTTTTGAATACTTAAATAAATCAGTAGATGCCTTTCATTTTCCTTTTCTAGGTGTGTTGTTTTTTCGCTCTACAAAATCTATCTTATTTTTTTAAACTTAGTAGTATGCACACAAATCTTCTTACCAAATGTTTTAATAAAGAATGGTTTTCATTTCTTAGGAACTTTCATTGCCAACAAAGGATATATTTACGCATCATATTTTGTCAAACAAGCAAACATTCAAAATATGGTACACACAATAATGCAAGTCATTTATGATGCCCTAAATTGCATACAATTACATAAGATTTCATGTACTCATAGGTCGTGGTGTTATTCACACTGTGATCATATCTTAATTTACCTTTTACAATCAACCCTTATCTTATTGTCGAAGGAGTGTACTTGGTCTTGTAAGCACAATAACCATTAGTAGTACCACATTCTAAGAATAGAAAGTGAGTATGGTTCATCAATTCATCTGTAAACAATATTTGTGCTAAGAAGTTTGTTACATTTTTCCATAAAAATAACAATTTCATACAAACATATCTCTCCCATAAAAGTCATGTACAATTTCCCTTTGAATAAAATAAAAAAAAATATGTACATATTTGTATGTTTTTGTTCTTTTATTCACTAGTGTGATAATGAACTAGGTTCAACCACAAAACCAAATAAAAAATTTCCTTCTTTTCTAATAAAAGTCGTACATTTGCGTTTTACATTAAGTATGAATAGAGCCTTTATGTCCACTACACTTGAATCTAAGTCTTTTTCATAAAAATAAATCATCATTTGAGCTTACCTCAATGGATTAATTGTGTTCTGGGCCGAAGCAATGAACCCATTTGAACTGGTTCATTCTGTACCGAAAAAACTATTTATGAACAAGGATTGATTTTAGATATATAAAAGTATGCACTAGCAAACAAAATTCACAGATCAATTTATTTAGAACTTAATAATCCAATTGTAAGTGTAAGCGTAAATCTCCAACAGTTTTAATACCCCAAAAATTCCAGCTATGCGCGCTATTCCATACGTCCCACAAAAGAAGTGCAAAACTAGCGAGCCCTTGACTCATGTTGCTTCCATGAAATTTGCTAATGGCCGTCATAATCCTTCAAATATACGACATGACTTGAAAATCAGTTGGTTAAGTCTTATGACATACGGTGGACCGCCTTTACTTTCACGTGGTCAACACACAAGTCGCCACTTACCGTCACTTTGACAGACTCCACGCAGATGCATGCACAATATGAGGTTCTGAATGGTTAAGAGTCTCCTCTGTAGAATTCAATGAATTCTGTTAGAATAACTTTCCTTTGTCCGTAGAATTCAATGAGGTATCCCTTATATGTAGTATGTAGAATAACTTGTCTCTTCTCACACGCAATGACCTGGTTTCCACTTCGCCCACAGATATTAGAGTGGAACCTACATGGAAACTTCATTCCGGCTAATATACGACTGTCCGCCTATTGACTACTTTAGCTTCGCTCGAACTTTCCCATTAGTTTGACAAATCACAACTCTGAAAAACGCGTGAAATCAAGCCTGATGTTGAAAGTTGCCTGTCAATGAACGCGTGAAATCAAGCCTGATGTTGAAAGTTGCCTGTCAATGAACGCGTGAAATCAAGCCTGATGTTGAAAGTTACCTGTCAATAAAAATTTGTTTAGGCTTAAAATTCGATATTAAAAGTCAAATGAAAGTGCGAGGAAAACGGACCTCTGATTTATTTTTTATTTTTAAAATACATACGGACCCTTTATTTTGGTTTAATCATTATTATTTTAGTTATATACAGTTAACTAACTGGTAAGTGCAGGGTTCAAATCATAGAGACCGCTGTCAATAACTTATTCGTCTAGTTGTTTATCCCGCATGAGATGGAGACTCGTTGTTGATTGGCATGAGATGGAGACAGAGTATGGAATACTACCTTTGTTAAAGGTGACAGCCTGTCCTCAAGATTTAGACCTAAATCTCTTTTTAACAAGTATTTGATCAATCAAACTTTTACAAATCCACTAACCTTTGAAAATTATATATTATTATTTAATAAATCCCAGGTGCTATGGGAACCCACTAGGAACCCACTATTATACGCTTTAAGTCCTAAGCTCATGAGAACATAAGGCAGACCCACTATTAGGCACCTCTAGGCAACACCTTGATTGGTGCAAATTACCTTTGAAAAGCACTCACCTCGTGGAGCAAGTCCAACCTTTCTAGAAACGCAAATAAAATACCAAAAGTTTTATGTGGCTATTGAATTTAGGAAATAATAGTTTTTTTTTTGTTTTTTTAAAGTAATATTGTTTATATATATTTGTCTTGGGGATTGAATTCGGGCCACATCACCGAGGATTGAACTTGGGTCACATCATCGATGATGCAGGTGGTGTCCTTGTCATTAGATCACCTAGAATTTAGGAAATAATAGTTGTAAACATAACTCCAAAGAAAGTTATTATTATTATTTTTCCTTCTTTTTTGAACTTGATTTTTTATTAAAGGCTTAACTTTAATTTTAATTGTTTTTGTCTTATTTATTATTTTAATATTTATGGTTTTTTTTTAATTGGATGAAAGAAGAGGTTTTGGAAGGGTCTTCAAACCTTTACAAAAGGGTTTTGAAAGGGATCCTAAATCATTACAAACCCAAAGAGTACTCAATGAGTCTGAAGAACATCAAATACAAATGGATTTAGAGAAAGAACATAAAATAGATTATGGATCTAGAAATCTCATCTTATCTCCTCTTTAAAATTAAAATTTAAAAAAGAGTGGCAAAGAGTAAGACATCAAGGGAAATGAGGCACTTGGAAAGATAGGGCAAAGATATTAAAGGTTTTAATTCCTTATTTTTAAGTTTTATATTTCCATGAAGAAGAGAGATTAAACCAAAAATGATATCATTTTCTTATGTTTAACTATTTTTAGAGGTATTGGAATGTTTAAGGTATAAGTATTTTTTCATCCATTATCACATGTGTGGTTAGACAAAGCTATGCTATTGTTTGCACACAATGTTATTGGCATTGCATGTAGAAGCCTCAATAAGGTGGAATAGATGTAGAATGTGGAGCTTAGTTTTTTTCTTTTTTCGTATCAATCATTATTTGAAAAACTATTACTAATTTTTAATTTTGTATCTTGTCACATAAATATCACAGATTAAAATTGCTCTCTACTTTCCCATGGCTATATGTGAGGACACTTTTGAGGCTCTCCCTATGTCCCCTTCTTCCCAACAATCACTTGAAAACACAGTGAGGTAGAGACAATAAGCTAAGGGTGAATCTTTGAGTAGCGATGCTTTAAAATCCATCTTCTCTACTACTTCTACCAAGAAGCCAATAGATAAAGGCTCCCAATCTGGAGTTAATGGTTGTCTCCCTTAGGTTGGCTACCATCCCAAGCTTGTTCTTGAACAAAGTCTACTGTTGAAAATATTTTGTACAAGAGTAACCATGATCTAATCTATAAACTTATTGAAATAAGACTATCTCTATGGTTTATTACCTCCTATATTTGAAAGAATTGGAATATTTAGGGGTATTTCAATATTCCTCATTAGTAATGGATACTATGTAGTGAGTTTCTCGTTAGAGGTATATAGTGACAAAGAATTTTAATCAAGTAAAATAAGCTATTGAGCGACAAGTCATTTTGTTCATCCTTATACGCTAATATTTGATCCATAAATAGAATCCACTGTAGTGGTTTTTTGGATTCAATTATATGCTCTACCAAAGGAATATTAGTGTGAACCAATTTTTAAGATTTTAAGCAATTTTATAGGATGCTATTAGGGCGTAGTCGGAGATACAATGATGTGAGCTTCATCCCTTTATGTTTGTATTTGTGTTGAGATGGATCTTGGGTTTAACATATAGACTATGAAGTGATCTCCATCCAATATTAGATTTGTCGTAAGTACAAATATCTTGCTTGTTTCTAATCTAAGACTATCCAAAATGAGTTCATGTCATTGGAGGCTAATGGCAATGACAATAAGAAGCCTAAAAAGAAGGTAAAAACACATCGCACAACCTCAAGCCCAAATACACCACAAGAGTATTTTGAAGCACCTATGAGTAAGAAGAAGAAAAACAAGGCAATGCAATCAAACGAGAGAGAAGAGAGAAACCTAAATAGGTATGAAATTCTTAATACCCTAATGGACATGGAGAATGAGATAGTTATAATGGGGGAACCATACGGGAAATATTTGCCCTCTAAAAATGTAGAAGTACTCTAGCAAATAATAACTCAACCAAAAATTGAGACCAATATCCAACCAATCCTAAATCATATTACCATAATAAATTCAAAGAACCTCAACCTTTCTATGGTTTTGGTTGATAAGTATGTCTCAATGAAAGAAAAATATAAATATATAAGCTTACTCTTTGAATTCAACAAGCTAAAAAATGATTAGAAGCCAAGAGTGTGGGATGAAAATCAAACTAGGAGTAGCTAGTAATGGAGGGTGACTAGCTAGTAAACTAGTTAGATATAAAGTAGATTGATACTTACTAGGTTTTGAGTTACAATGATTGTAATATCATGGATTATTAGAGGCTTAAAGAATGGGTTTCATCAAATTATCATTCATGGTTTAATTGAAAGTCATCATTCAAATTTCCTTCTCCTTCAAGAGATGAAATCTTCAATATAGGTGATAGAATAGTCAATAAAATATGGAGACATGCAGAGCATATCTCTATAGTGTCCTAAGGTACTTCACAGGGTATATTGACTATGTGGAATTATCTGGACTAGATAATAAATTTTCATGTTGCAGCAAGAGGGGTTCATGCATCTCTTTTCAATATTAAGAGTTTGAGACACCTTTCATTTATTTTAAATTTCTACAACTCACTTTTTTCAGGGAGCAACTTCTCTAATGAGTAGTTTTACAAGAAAACAGGATAAGAAAGGAAGAGGTGAATTGTATAGTGGTTTTTGACTTCAATGCTAAGCTTTTAACTAAGGATTAGGAAGTGGGCATATGATATTTGGATCACGGGGATAGATTTATGTTCTGTAAAGTAAATAAGCTCAAATTGATTGATGTCCAACATGCAGGGCATTGTCATACTTGGATAAACATACAAGAGAAGTTGGGAAACAATATGGTAAAGCTAGATAGATTATTTTTTTCCAAATAGCTTTTTAATGATGGTCACATAATATGAAAATCCTCAATCATATAGATTCATGCCATATTCCAATTCTTTTGGAATCGTATGCGAGCCATCAATATTTCTCTAAATCATTTTGATTTTAAATTTTTTGGCTGAAAAGAAGGACATTAGGGATAAAATACCATATTAATGGGATGAGGGATACCCTATCCATGAGAAAATATTGTTTGGAGTCTTTAAATAACTCGAACATGTCAAAACCCAACTCAAAATCTAGAAAATAAATATTAAATCAAACTTCTTATCTTTAAGGGATTTTGATAGTTGTAAGGATGAAGGATATGGCCACACTCTTTTAGACTAAAAAATGCATAAAATAATTGAAATAATAAGATGAATTGGTCAAAAATGAGTTAGATAGTATAGACAAACAAGAGGAGATCTATTAGAAACAAATAGTTATAACTTCTTGGCTACTATATGGGGACCAAAATACTTAGTTCTTACACCACTTGGCCTTAGTAAGAAGACACTCTAGCACACTATCCAACCTAAAAGACCTTCATGGTAATGTGATGGACACTATCATAGGTATGTAGCAATATACAAATATCTATTTTGAAAATCTTTTCTCCAATTTTTTGCATATTAAATTTGTAGTGCAACAAGAGATACTCAATTCCATCCCACTAATTATAATAACTAAAAAAACTAGACCCTGTTTAGAACTATGGATCTAAATGAGGTGAGAGACATAGTTTTCAACATGATAACCAAAAATTCCCTAGGCACTAATGGGTTCCCAATTGATTTTTTCTAAGATTTTTGGTATAACATAGGGAAGGATGTAACCAGGGTAGTTGAATATTCTTATGTAAATAAAAGCATGTTAAATACTATGAACCACACTTCCTTTCTTTAATTATTAAAATGGGAGAGACTTCAAACCTTGGAGACTTTCACATGATTGCACTTTGCAATGTAGTATCAAGTAGTCTACAAGATCATTATCAAATTTATGGCTAAAAGGATAAAAAATGTAGTAGAGAATATTATCTCTTTGAGGTAAGGAATATTTGTGGAGGGCCAATAAGTTTTGGATGGAGTAATCTTGGCTTAAGATGTAATTCACACATTGAATAAAAAATTTTGAATAGGCATGTTTATCAAATTAGACATGTATAAGGCCTATGATAATGTCCCTTGGCAATTTTTGGATTGAATGTTAGGGAACTTTGGTTTCTCTTAGGCCTAGAGAGAGTAGATCATGAGTTGTGTCTATTTGACCTTCTTCTTTGTCCTCATCAATGGTATTCTCTCATCTCCCTTTCAATTATCTATATAAATTCAAAAAAAAGATCCTATATCCTTGTACCTCACTATTATAATTATTTTTAAATTGGTTAAATGGGATTTAAATAGGCCCCACCTATATTACATCATCACAAGATAGTGGTATTACAATAAAGCTTGGATATTATCCATGTATCACTTGGAAATAATTGAACCTTTGTCCCCTTCTTAAATAATGAGGAATTTAGGTAATTGAGCTAATATCACTTTATTGTACATAATTATTATTATTGTTGAAGGATGGACACATTTCTTAAAAGGAATGGGAAACAAAGAGCTATCTTAGCAATTCAAGTGGGAGTGATGAATTTGATCCATTTATAATTTGTAGATATCACATGATTTCTTAGGGTGGGAAATGTCAAGGAGACAAGATAGCTCAAAGCTACCCTAGATACATATATAGAATCCATAGGCTACGAATTCAATGTATTCAAGTCCAAGATAGTGCTCTTTAATATTAAATAAAGAACCCAAAATTAGATGCTAAACATCTTAGGTTTCTCTCAAGACTTCCTCCTACAAGACTACTTGGGGATTCCACTCCACTATAAGAAGTTGAAGGTGGTAGAATGAAAAACTAGTGGATAATATTTGTATGAAGGTAAATAATTAAATGCATCACTGGATTTATTTTTGAGGAAGAGTGACTCTTCTTCAATTAGTTGTTCAAGTAATTCCAGTTTATAAGTTCTCTATCCTTGTAGATTTGAGTAGAATATTGAAGAAGCTAGACTTGCTCATGTAACAATTTATTTGGGATGATCCAAGGATGGGTAAGCAATAGATTCTAGTAATTTGGGATAAAATATACTAGCCTAAAGCAAATAAAGTATTAATAATTCAAAAAATAATATTGAATAACCAATATCTAGCAGACAAGCTTTATTAGATATGAATTTGTAATCAAAAAGTGTTATTTAATAAAGTCATTATTAGTAAGTATTTGGATCATATTATTCTTGAGGGAGTATGTCACATCCCTATGATTGTCCAGGGTTCTATTGTTTTGAAGGTGTTGGAATTGGAAGAGAAATTCATAATACCAAGACTATTTTGGAACGCGGGTAAATAGGATAAAGCATATTTTTGGATTAACTCTTGGGACCAATACCTCCCACTTAATTTTTTCAAAAGAGTCTTAAGGATAGAGGTTGGATCAATACAATATGCTATCTACATATAAGGTATATTGGGAAGAGTGGTCAATCTCAATCTCTTTGAATTTGGTGTTGTTATTAGAGATGATACTGAAGCATTACCACATTATAGGAAATGAGGAAGACAACAAGATAGATTGGGATCATGGGAATTTGGCATCTATACAATTTGGAATGGTTATAATGAATTATTTCCTCCCATTTGGTTCTATTGGATTTTCCTTAGGATACAGTATGGCTGGCACAATGTTGGAAAAAAATCAATTTCTTCGCTCAACAAGCTATGCATCAAGGTTCCTCACCTATGATAACTTACTGAAGAGTGGTTTCCATGTCCCTTATAAATGTATCATGTGCAATACCCAGGAGAATATAATAGATAATTTGGTCTTCTATAATGACTTTACCCTAAAGTTGTGGAGCTAATGGGTTGATATTTTCAAGGCTTATCTCAACCAGCAGTTAATTCTTACTAATATATGAAAAATAAATAAGGTTAAAAAATAAATTAGTTTAGTTAGGTTGGTCTCTAGGTCTAAGCTTGATTTGGTAGAACATATGGGTAGAAATAAATTCCATAATTTTAGAGATGAATTCACTCCAATAGAGCTAGTTTAGCATAAAATTTTATATAAGGTTACAAAAATAGTGAACACTCAAGTGGGGAAGCAGAAAAACTAGAAGGGAGAGAATGCTTCCATGAGACAAATTCATGGGAATTGGAAATAACCACCCCTACGATATAACACAAATGGAGTAGCCAAGGATAACCCAAGGGCATCAGACATTGGTTTGCTTAGAAGAGACTCTAAGGGGAAGGTTCTTCATTAGGAATTGGAAGGTCTAAGAGTAAAAAAATAATAATGAAGTAGAGGCTTTTAATGCTTCGTGGAGTTTAGAGGATCATAGTTGATTTTGACCCATAAATTTTTGTGGGATTGCTAGATGAGATTAAGAATTTTAGATTGAGGCATGGTAGATCAAGAACATAGTGAGTCAGATAAAAGTCATCTAGTAGCAGTTTGAGGATGCCATTTCAGTTTATGTAGGCAAAATGAAGAACACATTGACTAATATTTTTGGCTAAAATGGGAAGCAAGTATATTTCTATATACTTGAAATTTAATAAGAATAGGGATATTGTAGATTGGATGGAGGTGAACCAACATGTTTTGTACTAGCCAAAATTTTTTAGGCAATGAAGTTTGTTAGACCAAGGTAGATGATTATGATGATTAGTCTCTAGTTCAACATCACGTTGCTGCTTTTAGCACTCGTAGTCCCTATTTGGGATAGCTCCAAAAGTAATGGCAAGAGGTAGAAGCCAATCTATGTTATTTGGAATAGTATTATTCATAATTGTAATCAAGATAGGAATTTTTGCACTTTGGATCACACTAAGAAATTTTTGGTCCAAGGAGATGCTAGAGTTAGTTTTATTAGGAGCTTGGGGCTAGCCAAGATTGGTAAGTCAATTAATTAAACTTTAGACCTATCTTACGTAATAAGATTTCACATTTTTCAAAAAATAAATTATGAAAACAATTTTTAAGGAAGATGTGTTTTATTATTATTATGGTATCATTTTTTAATGATAAAAATTTTTAGTTTATTCACACTAATTTTATTTTTTTTAAATATGATTTATTTCCTTTTAATAATTGTTGTTGATTATTTGTTTTTTTGAGAGAATGTTAACACTTTACATTTATAAATATAAATAATAAAAAAATTCATTCAAAATACTATTAAATTTATAATTAATTATAAACTAATTTTAGGATAAGATTTTTTATAATTATTAATATATAGTATATATATGAAATAAATGTAAAAGATAAATGGGCACAACCTTGTGCTCTCTAATTAGATGGTGGCTACTTGGAATGTTGGTTGCATTAGTATTGGATCGTGGTCATTCCATGTTATGGCGGAGCTGATAAGTAGGACTACTGGCCTTATTTTAGACAGAGCTTACCATAATTGTGATAGATACTCTTTGTTGAAAGAGATGAGTCTATTTCTTGATAAAGAGGAATTTATTCCAAGAGCCCAGAATGGTTTCAGTGCAATGGCAATGTCTCCTCCTTGGGATCAAGTTGCTAGAGTTATTATGGATTATATCACATTAGATTCTACTTATGAGATTATTAGGAGTTTTCATGCTATGTTACTTAGTCATTTACGTAGACATATTTGCATGAATATTCCTCTAATTTTTTTCTAGTCTATGAAAAATCCTTTGTGAACGTGCAAGGCAGTCGTGGCCAGGCCCCCATCCACCAAGGCCTTGATCTACTCGTGTTTGAATAGGCAACTTTGGATCATGGTTTATCTACTAATGAGATCCTTAAACCATTCATGGATTTATCCTGCCCTATTTTTGGCTATTCTAAGGTGGCCTCAAAGAATTCTATTAATAATAGTGATAATATTTACTCGTTCACTTTTGGTTTAGGCCCTCAAAATGTTTTGAGGAAGCTTTAGGTTTCAACTAAAGGTGTTCATTATAAGGTGTCTGGTGATGGTAGTCATGCTCCTATGTCTAGCCCCTCCTTAAGATTGATTCATCTCCTATGGTGGTTGACTCTAGGCTTGTGGATGTGGACATTATGCCAAATAGTATGGCGAAGGGTATTGGCACCCGCAAGTCCAAACACCTATATAACAAGAAGCGATAGGATTATGGCTCCTCCCCTCTCTCTCCTCCTCCTAATTTCAATGTTCTACCAAGATATTGTCATAGGGATAAATTTGTTTATGAGGTTTATGCCCTGGAGGACATCCAAGAAAAAAAAGCTTTGTATTTCACAATTTTAAGCTTATTGACATCAATCAAAGGAATATTTGGAGCTCACTGAAGATGGCATTGGACTACTTTGAGGATATTTCCTATTTGTATGCTACTATTACACAAGAGGTGGGTATGTTGGGGAAGAACCATCTTAGTTATCCTCTCCGTACATGTTCTTTGTTCTTGGTTTTGTACAATTTCTTTCTGGTTTACCCCTCTTAGTCTAGTAGGGTGTTTAGTTCTAGTGTTGTTTGCTCATGTGGCATTTTGATTGTAAAAGTTGTGGGAGTCCTATAAAAAACCTATTTCTTATTAACAGTACCAAAAAAATATAAAAGATAAGTAAATCTATAACATAGATGTTATTTTAATATTTGATTAAAAGGTATACTCATATGATATGACATGCAAAAAAATATTTTACATGTGATTTTATTTAAAAATATGTCCAATATAGGTAAAATTCTATCAAATTTCAAGCCTCTATAAAATACTATGTACAATAACATGTTTATGATGAGTAGCATTAAACATTTTAGGTCATGAACTATGTAACTAGATACTACTAAAAATAATAGTTGTTTTTGTAAAAAATATTCAAATAGATCATGGAAACTATGGCCTTAACTTCTAATATTTTTTATGTCTATGCACTTAGTATATTGGTCTAGCTTATTAATATTAGAGATTTCAAATTTAATTTTACACACACACACACACACACACACACACACACACACACACACACACACACATATATATATATATATATATATGTGTGTGTGTGTGTGTGTGTGTGTGTGTGTGTATACATATTATATATAAAATATGTATAGATATATAGATAGATAGATAGATAGATAGATAGATATAAGTAGAAAATTACAGTTTTATTATTTCTACTACACTTTGGATTTTATCTATGTTATCTTAAAATATTTTTATATTTGGAAGCTTAAATTGCTTCTTAATCATTTGGAAGATTTGATGCTCCTCAATTATTTGAGTACTTTGATGCTTCTTTATCTTATGATGTCTTAGGTCACACTTAAAAACATTGGGATTCTCCTTTTATATAGAGAATCCATAATCAATATCAGAGTGACTATGAATATCCCCTCACATCCAACCACCTCTTGAGTTGGCTCTTTCAATCAATTCAAATTGAGTCCTAGTATTCAATGGTTTTCCTTTAACCAAGTGGAATGACCCTAGCATCCAAATCAAGGTAACTATTATTTGTCCTCTCAATATCTACTCAATAAAATCTTTAAAATAGATTCCAAGTCTTCACTACTTTCAAAGTGGACAAACTCTAATACTATGGTGGGTGTGAAATATAACTCTATCAAAAATGGATAGAGTTAAGTGGTAGCTCTAATATTACTATTGGATTTTAATCCTAACTATCTAAAAATATTGTAGGTCCCAATATAAATAAGCCACAATATTATATGTCAAAATATTAATAATCAAGAGTAGAATTATATATATATATATATATATATATATATATATATAATTAAATATATATCTAGACCAATATAATAATGAAATAATATTCACTTATAATATCAAATATGAATGTAAATGGCCAAAATAATTCATGTACATGCATTTAGAATACTTGCAATAAAATTGCTCAAAATATGTATACATGTTTTATTATCAATGCTTATTATGTGGTGATTGCTACATACTGCTTTCCCTTATACTGTATGGATATTTGTGTTTATAATATATATATAGTAATGTGACTCTTCAATACTTGTCTATTGTACTCCTTACATAACTGGGAGATGCAACCTTTCCTATTCTTGATCTTTGGCTTCTCATCTTATCACTTGTATACTAGACTCTTCACTCTCCTCTTACATGCATACTTGACACTATGAAACTTTTAAAATTCTAGATGACTCTTGTGCACTGATTTGCACTCTTACTCACATGACACTTGTGCATATCCTACATATAGAAACTTACATAAAAGAGAAATATAAATCACTCATCTAAATTAAATATTTAAATCCTAATCTATTACATATTTATGTTTGTACCATGAAGGTACCATGGGGGTACATTAGCATGTACCAACTAATATAATATAATTCAACATAAATAGAATGAAAGAGGCCAAAGAAGTAGTGTTGCTTGCAATTTATGTTTAAATAAGTAGAGATATCTATAAATATTATCTTGATAGAGCAAATGAATATTGACCCAAAGCTCAAAGCATGTAATATTGCAATGATGAAAGGGCACTCGATATGATCATAAAATATGAAAATTTTAATTTTAATAAATAGGAATTTTTGCTAAGAGGTTCAAGCTCATTCCATACCTTCTAACATCGAAATTATGTTATCTAGAATATACCTACTTTTACTTAATCATATCTATTATTAGCAAAATTTTAATTCATATATAAAGTGTTAAAGCCTTAACAGTGATTTTGTAAGAAATATTTAATAAGGTAATAACCTCCAATTATTGATTTTATTTAGATATCTAGTTTTAGGTATGAATTTAATATAACCCTTGTTCATGATATCACCTAACATATTGGTATGGAATAGATCTAAGTAAACCAAAAATAAATCTTGACCAATAATATCTCATAAGGATTTATGAGCATTTAGTCACAAAAGGTCTTCTATGAAGTGGATAGCCTATACATGACCTCATTTATACATTTCTATATAGCAAGATCCTACTTAGGCAAAGGAGGTTGGACCTTGAAAACCCATTGATATTGTCAATAAAAGGCTTGCAAGATATTAGGAATTTTTGATAAAATATTTTGACCTTCCCTTATGTGCTTGATGATTTTGGAGATCTAATAAACTTGCAAGAATTGAAATAATTCTTTGGAATCTTGATATTCAACATTAAGCTAGTGAATGTGGGCCTCGATTTGGGGTATTTGAGTCATGTGATAGCGATTTATTTCTATTGAATGAGAATGGAAACTTTTCTAGCTCAATTGTAGCTTGGCTTAGCTCTAAGGTGGTAGCCTATAAGAGGGGTGGTCGAGAAGTGCCCACTAGAAGCCATAGATGCAAAGAAAATATTATGTGTATTTTATCACATTGTTCCACCACTTGATCCATCCAATCTCATTGTACGGATGACACTCAAGATTCTAGATATGTCGGATGTGAGCCAACATGGGTGTAAGTGCCAAAAATGATATGTTCATTTCTAAAGTTTATTTATAATTTATCTTATTTTTTATTGCATTAATTTTTAAGACACCTTATTATATTTATTGTATGTTATTTTAAAACATCCTTAACCTATTCATCTCTTTTTATAGATGATAAATTTAATAATCATTATAGAATATTATGTCATTATTTTAGAATAAATTTAAATATATATGTTTTATTTCATGTGTTATATAAGGATGACATAACA
This sequence comes from Wollemia nobilis, assembly GCA_028583015.1. Taxonomy (NCBI): domain Eukaryota; kingdom Viridiplantae; phylum Streptophyta; class Pinopsida; order Araucariales; family Araucariaceae; genus Wollemia; species Wollemia nobilis. Next base: position 2,341,863 of record JAQPPZ010017255.1, read on the forward strand.
ATGCATAAATATTATCCTCAACATTTATAATATTATATTATATATATGCATACATTGTATTTAATGCTTAATAATATTTATAAGCAGGAGTTATGTTTGTTTATTTTAATATAATACATAAAATTATAATTATTTCAAATATAATAAATAAAAGGGCTACTAGAAAATATGTTCTTCACTTAAAACAAGATTTTTAATCAAAATTAACCATGCCTAAGAGTTCAGTTATAAATTAATTATTGTTTAATGTGTTATGATGGATTTGAATTCGCAGAAAGGAAAGCCAATCATTTGAAGGTACACAAATATAACACTCATATAATTTACATGGTAAAATTAGATATTAGACATGGATGCAAGTCCACTACACACATATTTCCTTAAACCAATAAAATATTGTGTTAGGCGTTATTGTCATCGACTTCCATATAATATTATTTATTGTTTGTCTTGACAAGTTTTACTCTTATTTGTATCCACTTTTATAGTTTAATCCAAGTGTGCGCATGTCGGATGTTCATCCATATGATAGATGTGCAAATGGGTGGATGCATAAATCAAATGATGGAAGAACATATAGCTTATAATATAAAAAATAGACTTTGTTAATACATTAGTTAAACTATATTTTTTTTATTTACATTCCTATTTTTCCAATTGATTTTTTATTTTTAGAATTGTTCTATTTTCTAACTTTTCTTATTTTCTATAAAAACTCTTACATATGTTTTTCTACATTTTGCATTACTTTTCAACATTATATCTCATAATGATTAATAATTTAATTTTATATTTTTCAAATAAAATTATTTTTTTATTTTGTTGGATGTACAACTTCTTATTATTGTATTCATGTCTTCTTGTATCTTCAAACAACTTGATCAATTCCTTGTCCAAATGCTACAATTACCAATGTAAAATTAAAAAAATAGCTTATCTAATGAATGACTTCTTCGATTTTTTTTCTTCAACATGGATGAGATCTTGTGTGACAACCCAACCCAAGTTTGCTTATTGTAAATTTCTCATTCGATTGGTTTTCTTATTATTTTATTATTTTCTTTTACTATCTAGTCCTATTGAATCATATTATTTTTTTGATGATTTCTATAAATAATTTAATGAGTCTTCCTTCTTTTAGGGATTACTCAAGTTTTAACTACCTTCTTTAATTTTATCACCTTGAATATCATGGCCTCCTAAAGGTATGAACCAACTATGACTCTAATGTGGGAGATCCATATTTTGAGATTGTTCTACCAATTAACTTCTACTACCTCTTTGTGCCTAACCACTATTTGGATAACATTGATTTATTGCTTATTTCATGCCTTATTTTCACCTTTGGATCCTTGGATATAGGGTTATGTATAGTAGCTATTTATTGCTAAATTGGCTAAAATTAGGATTTTTAAAATTTGGAATTGGCTAATATTTGGGAGCTTGACCAGGGCCCATTAGCCAAAAATTTCTAGGTGCAAATTTTTTTGGGTTGATTTACCCCAATTTTATAATAATTTGACCATTTTAAGTTTAAATTTCCAACATTACCCCTAATAATAGTGAACCTTCTACATGTATTTTGACACTATTCACCTAGATTTCGAAACTAACTCACCATATTTTTATAAATACATTTTGGGGTCGATCCCTTACGAATAACCCTAATTGGATATACCTTAGTAATTTTAATATTAAATATTTTTTGGAACATTATATTCTTTTGATATGAATTGTTAATAGATATTACATTATTTTATACCTTGGATACCATGAAGTACCATTGTAAATATTTAGGTTAGAAGTGTGTTTATTACTTATATAGGTATCAAGATGTAAATATTATTTATGTGTTATGTGATTAAGTATGAAAGGTGTCAAGTGTGTAAGTGTGAGTTGTAAGTGAAAGGTATCAAGTGAGTAAGTCAATATTCATGAGTGATAGGTTTCAAGTGTGTAAGTAAAGAGTCATGTGATATATATCAAGATTAGGGATCATCTAATCATGATAAGCTTTGTCATAATGTAAGAAAGGCATGTGAAAGGTTGCATCTCTCATGAGTTTGAGGACATAAAAAGTTAGGAGTATTGAGGAGTATTTTTTAAGGTTATATATTGGAGATAAATCTTCATGTTATGAAATAGAGAAAATGATTTTGTAACATGAGGTATTATAATCTATGAATTTAATAGAGAAGTTTTTATTATGTAATAATTTTTAATGTGATTTTATGTGATCTTGGGAATATAGAGCTATGATATTTTGGGCACATTTGCTAATAGTGGTATCAAATCCACTTTAGTAAACCCTATTTAGATTGGAGAGAGAAAGATATTGTGAAAAATATTAGAGTTAGTCAAAGAGATTGGAGATTAGCTAGCATTAGAAATTTTTAGTATGAATAATTGGAAGTGTGATTTTGAATGAGATATTGAATATTAAACTAGTGATCCATGTGATATTTGAAGAAGAAGAGTTTATATAAAGTGAAGTAGATGAGGAATATTAAAATTAAATATTGGTTTGATAGTCCACATGATATTTGGAGAAGAAAATATTGCAAGAGTTTTTTGGGTGAAACATTAATGAAGCATTGAAGGAGATTATTGGTGATACTTGTTAGAGACTACTAGAATTTGCTAGAGTTTTCTACCAAATTTTTTCATAGATAAATGCATTGAATAACATGGCCAAAGTGATATCTTAACAGATATGTGTGTGTGAGAAGAGCATAACTAGACTAATGGACATAGCCACTTGAAGAAGATGAGCACAACCAAAGGATAAAGTTTTTGAGGAGACAAGTGCAAATAGAAGAATGAATAAAGTTGCTTGGAGGAAACAAACACAACCTAAGGATAATTTCTAGAAGAGGTGAGTTTGAGATAGAGTGTCATTGAAATTTTGTATTAAACACATAAAACTTGAGTGAGTAACATTTTTTGGTAGATATAATTATTTAGAAAGCCGGAGCATTTCATAATGCTTAAATTATTTTGATAATCAAAGTCTCCATAGAGTTGAGCTCAATATGGCACATGTGTGGATGAAAGTTAAATATAGAGTACCATGAAGTTATAATATTGACCGACCTTTAATTATATATATATATATATATATATATATATATATATATATATATATATATATATATATTTAAGCGAAAATCCCCTTGCGGGTCCGGCTTGTTCTGAGAGACCATGAACAGGAGGTTATACACAGTCAAAGTCACCCGAGAGTCACACCCATCCCTGCCCGTACCAACATTATCAATTGGATTTTGGGTACCCAATTCAACATTTTGGTAGGGTGGAGATTCGAACCTAGGACCTCCCTTGGAGGATTGCCCTCTCCTCTTCAACTCATTTACAACAACTGGATAAAAAAAAGAAAAAAATTATAGTGGAAACCACCCCTTTCGAGGTGCCACTTTCAACAGGTTGGGCATAGGAGGAATGGAGCCTTGTCAACCTCTACCAGCACATAGGACATTCCTAACTATACCATATATCTACAGGATGGAGACAAGAGGAATGGAACCTGGATCAACCTCTACCAGCACCCAAGACATTTACCACTGCACCACAACAAGCATATCTAAAATTAATTTATAGTGGAAAACACCCCTTTCGGGGTGCCACTTTCAACAGGTTGGACATAGGAGGAATAGAGACTTGTCAGCCTCTACCAGCACATAGGTCATTCCTAACTATACCATATATCTGTAGGATGGAGACAAGGGGAATGGAACCTGGGTCGGCCTCTACCAGCACCCAGAGCATTTACCACTACACCACAACAAGCAGATGACCAACCTTTAATATTCACATATTTGCTTGTTGGGTGATTTATTTGAAGGTGGTAGTTGCTTTATTTAAACTTTGGAATTATAAGGTAGTAATAATTAATTTGGGAGGTAAAAGAAATATTTTAATGAATTAATTAATGAATGTGAGATATAAGAAAATTAAATGTTTAAAATTTAAATTGAAGATTGAATTTATTGGAGGTTTGAATTAAATTGAAATTTGAAAGTGAATTTGAGAGGTAATGAATTAAGATTTGAAAATTGATTGATGAAATTAATTTTTAAGTAGGAAGAATTTGAAATAAAAAATTGGCAGCAAAATGAATTGAATTTGAAATTGACATTGATTGATTCAACTTGAATGAAAATTTGAAGGAGAAATAAGTTGATTAAAGATGAAATTGACATTGATTGATTCAAGTTGAATGAGAATTTGAAGGAGAAATAAGTTGATTAAAGATTTGAAATTAATTTTGATTGAAATATTAGAATTTGAAGAAGAATTAATTTCATGATGTTACATCATTGATACCAAGCAAGAAAAAACAAATATTCAAGAAAAACGAAAATCTTCCGAGAATTACTCACAAATTGTTTAAAAAAAACAAAACATAAAACAACAAAAATGATTGAGAAAATACAATTCATAAAAGAAGAAGCATAAAATACAGTTCTTATGATACTTAATCATTGCATGAATATTTATTTCAGAGAGATCAATGTATAAATTTACAATTTAAAAAAAATATCATAGAAAAAATCTTTGATAGAAGTTCAATATTTAAAAACCTATAAGCGTCCATCCAAAATATGAAAAAGCAAATTACATTTACACCTTCCAAGAATTACTTACAAATTGTTTCCAAAAAAATAAAACATAGAACAACAAAAATGATTGAGCATATACAATTCATTAAAAACGAAGCATATAATACAGTTCTTATGATACTTAATCATTGCATAAACGTTTATTTCAAAGAGATCAACGTATCAATTTACAATTTAGGAAAAATACGAAGGAAAAAATCTTTGGTAGAATTTCAATATTAAAAGACCTATAAACGTCCATGAAAAAGCAAATTACATTTACACATATAAACATTGTAAATATCAACATAAAATAAAAGATTGTTGGGATCTTATTCATTAGCAGCCGTAATCATTCCCACAGAACTTGTTAATACAAAGGAAATAGTATCCATACAAAGGAAATAGTATCCATGAATGGAACACTATTAAAAAAACATGTTAATACAAAGGAAATAGTATCCATGAATGGAACACTATTAAAAAAACATATTAATGACGCCATTAGATGAAATTCTGGGGGGAATGTTGCAAATTAAAATCATGACAAATGTAGCTTTGGTACCAACAACAAAATTAGAGGAGGATGAAGACTAGACAAAGATAGCTTTTGCGGGGGCCATGGACGTTGCACTACTTGTTCATCTGCTTCTCAACTTCTCTCCACGCCCGCTTCTTCCTAAAATAAATAAATATTGCAAAGAAGATGATCGTGGCTGTGACCGAGGAAACAGGAACTACTATCATAACCAACAGAGAAGAATGCTTTCTCTCAGCAGAACGTGTGGTGCTGAAGCTCCATGAGATCAGCTGATGACTCTCGGTTGAGCAATAGGCTGCAGCCGAGAACCCAATCACCACGTTTTCTGGCAGGTGTGCTCTCAAATCTATATCATATGATAAAAGAGGAATTGAACGATTCGAGAGGAAGACCACCAACAGTTTTTCTTGGGTATTGTACTCTATCCAAGCATCCCAAATTTTTCCGTCGTTGAGATGTTGGTTTGGAGAAACCATGGCCTTAGGGACGATGGTACCGACAAGTATTCCTACCTGCTGCTGGAGTTTATCCCAATGGTTCTTAAATGTGTCGAATTCTACGGCTACAATGTGGTTAGAGGAGTCGTTACGAGGGGTGAGCTTGTCATGACTAAAGAGGCCGAGCCCTCCGCTCTTTGCTTTAATGGGAATCTGCCCACCGGATTCTGGAGGAGCAAACAGAAAGGCGAGTCCCTCGCCGTGTGGATGATCACCTGCCTTCATCAGGAATTGGAAGTGAGTGGTGAACTTGACTTCTCCTTTGGTCGACTTATCCCATAGCTTAATTGATTCTTTGTAAACAACTCTTCCTACGCTTGAAGAGACATTTTTTTTGTTTCTTTTGGTTTCATTTGTGAGTGCGATCATATTTCCAGAAATTTGAGCATCACCCACGAAAGTGAGGAGATTTGAGCAGGAATCGTTGAATATAGTGAATTTTATGGAAATATTTCTTGCGTCGATGCCGGAAACTTGTAATGTCAGATAATATATCGCATACAACCAGGAAATGGAGGCTATTTTTGTCCTAATGGGAGCCATTGGAGTAATCACGCAAGGACAACTTGGTGCAATATCGGAGGGATTTATTAGAAAAGAACATTGGTCTGATTAGCACAACTTTTCGAGAACAAGATTTATCCCCGTGATCAGGGGAGCCTGTGGCCCTGTTTCGGTCATTTCCCCGAAATCTGAACCGTCCGTTGAAAGGCATAAGTCAATTCAACAAAGACGTGTTTTTCACGAAAATGTTAAATTACGTTTCAAAGCGGTATATTCAAGGCACAAGTCAATTCAACAGTGTTTTCCACGAAAACGTTAAATTACATTTCAAAGCGGTATATTTAACTTGAAGTCAAGTCAACAGTTTTTTCACGAAAATGTTAAATTACATTTCAACGCGGTATATTAACTGCACCCAACACGTGGTTTTCATCTTGTTCTCACGAGTATTCAAATCAATCCTCATAACTTCTCCATACCTTTGATTTTTTAAGTATAAGAGAATGGTTACATTCACACTAATTTTTTATTATAAGTAGAGTTCGAATTTTGGATTGCCTCTTATAACTTTTACAGGGTCTTATTTAAGTTAACTCTGTGTGAGATGGTGACCAGCGGTCCCTTACAAGAAGTCCTCCTCTGACGAGCACTTAGAAGATTCAGATGAGACTACTTCAGAGGAGATGAGACTAAGATTCAGATGAGACTACTTCAGAGGAGATGAGACTATTTTCTTTACTAACAGACACCACCAAGGTTTAAACTTAGATCTTAATAAGTATTCAATCAAAATAATACTTTCGAATCTTAAAATAATTTTTTTTTTTTGGTAAGCGGAAGTTCACGCTATTAAAATATTTTTTTTTGGTAAGTATTAAAATAATTGAGAACGCGGAAGTTCACGCTATTAAGGACGTCGAAGACTTTATTTACTGGCAGAATTGGTTTAATGTATGTTGACATTCTCTACTACTTCACCGTGTTTGGTTGTAGCTAATGTCCCTCCCAACTTTTTAATGCCCTTCTTATTGCTATGTCCCTTCCAACTCTTTAATGCCCAGTTATTACTATTAATATTCTTATATAGCAACTTTATATGGCAACTTTTTAGAGGGCGGTTGCTAAATTAATTTTAGTATTTATTAAAAAATATTTATATTAAAATTTTAAAGATATATTTATTTGTGGTATTAATTTTAAATTTTAAGTATTCCTCTTAGCCAAATGAGGTGACATAAAGTGGTTCCCCACCACAGGTCAAGAGCAGGTGGTACGGAACGGGAAAAATCTGTAAAAAAAAACACTCCTATGGGCAACCAAGAAGCTACTTTATATCAAATTTTTATTATATCAAAAGTTATGAAAAAAAACAAATTACAAATAATGCATATTTTAATGTATAATATTTTGTATAATATTAAATCATATATAATTTAATTTAATTTAATATAATATAATATATTTATTATTCATATATTTTGATTTGAATCATTCAACTTATCTATTGATGATAGTTAAATTATATTGCATATAGTAGTATGAAATAACCACAAAACTTATGTGATATAATTAAAGAGGCATAATTAAATAAAATTCAATTTTTTGGCTTAGTAAAATAACATCATCCCAACATTTACTTAAAAAAATCATATATACAAGACATCCAAAACAATTTTAATATTCTTTCTTTTACAAATGAAAAAGAAACACAAAAAAACCATCGAGCTTGTTTAACCCTAATTCAAATATATATTCATATTCTTTTTTTCATTTATATATTTAGATATCCATGCTAAATGGATAATGCATAGTTCATGAAATCATGCCTTTTCACTACAAAATATTATTTATCTCAAAAGAAGGATAACATGTTGTATACTTCTCATAATTTATAAGATAAAGCATATAATTCTATACAACAATTGAATAAAGTATTTGTTAGAAATAAGATTATATTCCATCATTTGGGTCATGTAAATATATTTTCCAAGATACATACTTAGTACATTAGATTACTTTAGGTATAATTTATCTAGTTACTTCATGCAATATAAAAAAAGCACAAGTGTCAATGTGCAAGTTTTATATATGCAATTTTTCCCTTGCACAACTAGGTAGAGTGTTGTCCAAGTAACCTATTTTACCTATATAAGGAAGACCTCATTGATAGATAGATATAGATTCAGGGGACATAGTCAGATAGTGTAGCATATAGCATCGTATTGTTCTGTGTAGATCACCATCCATTGGTGATGGGTGCAATGTAGTTTGGTAGCTTTATTAATGGAGTGTTTATTTACTCCATAGCTAAATTGTATTATTTTATGTCATTTCTATTTACAGCATATTTTAGTCATCTAGCAGATTTACTTTTTTTCATATTATTTTGCATATTGTGATTGCTATCTCCTAGTGCTCATTACATCAAAATATAATAGTGGTATCAAAGCCACTATATATCTAGCCATAGTAGGTCAATAGAAAAACAACCATTATTATTGAGCCTAATTTTTTTTGAACTTGCTATGTTGTTGGACTAGTCACTATCAAAAACTCTCAAAAGAGTCTAGGTGGTATAATTAGGGAGAGCCCAAATAAGAACTAAAAAAAATCTAAGTTGCATAACTACTAAGATTATATTTTATTGGATTCTTTTACATAGATTTGCAATAAAAATTCATGAATACTAGGACATAGCATTCAATCCAGTAGAATTAAAAATCATCTAGTGAAGATCATACAGGATATCTAGAATTTGCTATCTAATGCCTCAAGTTTCTTTTATTGTAGAAAATTAATTCTCAAAGGATTGGGACTCCTCCTACAACATAAATATAGAAGACTCCAATTTGGTTTCCTGAAGATCAACATGTCTTCATAGTGTAGAGATTATTTCCTTGTGTGAGAGAAGAATGCTACGGAAGAAGAACTCTCGTGAAGATTTGTGGTGGAGTCAAGATATTGAAGATATCCATTGCTAGATTAAAAAACTTCATAGTTAAATAACGTACTATAGAATCCTTGATGCAAGAAAATTATATAGAAGCCTTGGAAAAAGGTCCATAGGATACTTGAAGGAGACGCCACATACTTCTTGATACTAGAAAGGCCACATAAACCTTAATACCAAAAAAACTATAGAAGCATTGATACTAAACTCCATAGAAGCCTTGGTACTAAAAAATGTCACAAAAGCCTTGATACTAAAAAGGCCACAAAATCCTTGATACTGAAAAGTCCACAAAAGCATTGATACTAAAAAGACCATAGAAGTCTTGATCCTAAATAAGAATTTGAAGCGAATATCTAATTCAAAAGTAGACTAAATATTTTAGTACTAATACTTTGTTGTAGGAAAAGAAAATTCAGTGAGTTGGGAAACTTACTACAAGAAAGTTAGGAAGAGTATCTTCTTCAGAATCAACTCAACACCTAAAGTAAAATAAAAAATATCAGGAGAATATCTCATTAAAGAACTTCCAGTCAAGGAAGAAGAATAAAAAGGACTAGGCAAGTCTTGCTTGAATCCAGAAGTAGAATAATTAGAGATTCAAAAGAAGGTCTCACCACCAACACTTCCACGAGTAGAAGGTTGAAGAGAAGGTCTCAAGGAAGACCATTAGAAGTTGTAAGATCAAAGACCTTGGGAAGGTCTTATTGAGAATCTAGAAAAAGCCTAGGAGAGCCTTACTGAATAAATTTTCAAAGGAGAAATCATTCGATAAATCCACTACCAAGGAGAAGCCCCTAATAGTTAAGGACTTGGGACAATTATCACCATCTGACAACAAGCCCAAGAGAAGAATAATTTTGTAAGGAGTGCCAAATCCATGAAGAAGAATTTGGCAAGGAGTGCCAAATCCATGAAGAAGAATTTAGCAAGGAGTGTCAAATATTTAAGGAAGATACTACTTGAAGTCAAAATTTGATAATAAGACTTGAATATAGAAGAAGCTCACCAAATATTGGAGATTTGAATATTACCTCTCATAGTAAGAAGGCATCGCTTCAGAGACAAAGACTTCTCCAAATATACAGTAAGAAGGAGGAGATAAGAGGAGGAGAACAAACCACCAAATCCTAGGCTTGTGAAAGAAATTTTAAGACCATCAATTGGTGAAGGAGCTATTCAATATAGTCTACAAAGAGCTGCAAGGTCATACTTGAAGCAACAACTTGGTGATCCTAGACACAAAGATCTACATCCTCTACAGAAGCAACAAAAGAGCTATAGAAAAATTCAAAAAGGTATGCAACTTTTGGTGCAAGTAGATTCATTAATTGGATTACTTATCAGATTTGTTAGAGCACCTTAATTTAAATTAAAGTTGCAAGTAGAAAATTGGATTACAATCTTAAAAAGTGTAAAAAAAAAAAAATTAAGGTTCATTTGCAAATTAATTAGGAGTTGAATATATTTTAGTATTATATATATCAACTACCTATCATTTAAATTGGAAAAATAAAAATAAGAATGAGTCCTACACTACTAAATTGTAGTGAAATTACATAATAACTCTTGAAGATTCATTTCAGATTATTCTTGATTAGTTGCAGTAAATTGATTAAGTGTATTAATTTGAGAGTTGATTAGAGTGATAAGGTGTAATTATTAGTGCATTAAAAGTGAAATACTATTAGATTTATTTGCCCTATTACACTACTTTCAAAAATAAATTAGTTTTATGTTTTTGAAGGGAACAAAATTTAATTTGTATCAAGTGTCTGAAAACACTATTAAAGCTCAGAAATATAAAACTCATTGTGGCTAAGTGAAGCCACCAAAATAAGTTAGAATACTCCAAAACTTGGAGAAGAATACAACTAATAATAAATAGAAGTAGAATCTTCAAATATTGAGACTTGGTGAGTCTCAAATCCAAAGCATTACAAGGTTAATTGCAAGGATAAAAGTGCAAAACATTGCATCATATAAGGATTTTCTATATAAGCTTGGATTTGTAATCATAATATCCAAGCAAAAGGGAAAGGTGTCCAAAAAAAGAATACAACCTCAAAACCCCTACACTACATTCAAAAATTCTACCATATAAATCAGAATACTAGACCTGCTAAAAGGGAGTGCAAGAAAAGGTACAAAATGCATCTTATCTACTAATATTATTACATTGATTTGCACTACTCTAACCAAATGCAGCCAAATACTATCATTATTCCAAGCATAGAAAAGAGCCTCTCTTTTGGCTCATCCTCTACGTATCTTGGATCATCGAACCCATAGAAGACAAGGCATAGAGCAAGGGAGAATCAAGTAGTGTATAAAGCAAAGGATAATCTCTATCAAAGCAAGCATACATCAAAGAAAAGGAGCATTTATATCAAAGAAAGCTACATCCAATCAAGGAGCATTCAATACCGAAGTGGAGCATCACAAAGTCTTCATATAAGAAATGCCATTCAGACTCATTCAAAGGCCACCAAAGCTCCTCCATATCTCCATAACATCCCCACCATAAGAATTACTTGGCTGGAGATATTTCAACATCTACGTAGAACAACAAAGAATAAGGTGGAAAAATACATTGGAAAGCCTCAAGAAAGTGTTGATAAAGACAAGGGCATGTAGATTCCGCTTGTCATTCTTTAAAACTAACTTTAAGTAACGCTCACAAATAATATGTTATAATACTATCTTGGTGCCCATACTCCATGTAGAAGAGGAGCTACTTATAGCTAGAAGCTTGATATATGTCTGTTACAGCAAGTCTCATACATGTTGAAGAAGAAGTATTTCTTGGACACTGTTTGAAGGGGAATAAAAACCTCTCAACTAAAGATGGCATTTGTCACAACCATTGGATTAAGTTCAACATGAAGTGTTAACAATCCTATAGTGACATTTGTTAATAAAATTTGTTGACCATCCCATCCTAGGATGGCCATGAACTATGTAGCCATCCCACCATGGTATGACCACCAAAAAACACCAAAAAAATGGAAGAAAATGGGAGAAAAAGTAAATAAAAGGGCATAAAAACCACCAAAAACATGTCAAAACTAATAAAATTCACAAAGGATCAAGATTGAACAAAAATTATTCATTAATGAATGGAAAATTCTCTACTTAAATTCCAAATAAGTCCATTGTGATCAGACCACTCCATGGGAATGAGGTATTCATTTCTTTTCTTCTATGAAATATCCACAAAGCCATAAAAATCCTAACAAAATTGATAAATTTTACAATGGGTAAATCTGAAGGAATCTTAATCAAGTCATATTGGTCAAGCAACTCACTGTTTATACCCTCATCGACTCGTCGCTTCAGGGGGTAGTCATAATTACAAATTCATAATCAAAATCAACACTCAAACACTCAAAAGTGTAACTTGCATACATTCAAAAGAATTATTGCCAAAGAAAATTTCAAGCCCATGTTGGGGCATATAATTTAGCACTAATTCAACAAAACAAAGTCTTGGTATCCTTTAACCCTTGGGATATGTATCCCAAAATAATATTATAATCCAAATAAGGAACCAAGATCAAGTATACCCTAAGTCCCAAAATTTGCCATTGTAGTGCGGTTGAAATATGTACCAAAATCAAATCCTTCAAATATGTCAAAAGTAAGGATTCCAAGAATGTATGCTCCTTCCATGATGGAGGTTTTTAAAGTTAGTTAGGTTACTAAATAGCCTTAATCATTTTATAGTTTATTCATCTATTTTTGCTCTAAGTTCTATTTCATATAACACGTCTCAAAAAATGGTATATGTAGACACTAAAATCATATCAATATGATTAGACTGCAATGATGCACTCTTATAAATACCATATGACCACCTTGGGTAACCCTAAGAGGTTAAATAGTGGTCCTAGCCACTTTTAGGAAGTTTTGGGCCATGTATCCATGGTCGTCCCACCCTAGGATGACCATAGATCATGGTCATCCTACCTAGGGATGACCACCAACAACCATTCCTAGGTGGGACGACCATGACCTAGGCCCCTCAAAAAGTCAAGGATGAGATAAATAGCAATAAAATTTTACCATTTATCCCATCCAATGATTTATGATAGATTAAGGACCTATCAAAGCCATCACAACCTACAAATTGGAGGCCCAAATTGGATGTCTCTTCCACCCAATGCATGGGAAGTGTTTTGACAAGTGGTAGCACCTACCTTGCATGCCCCACCTTGCCCATTTGACCCTATGGACCTCTCGAGCTATAAATTGGAGTCATTCCACCCAATTCAAAGGATATTTTTTTGCAATATTTTACAATGAAGTTCTACCAATATTCACTCTCCCTTTCACCTGCGTATTTACCCTTGAAATCTCCATCAGTCAAAGGAGATTTGCAAGTGATACCAAATATACGAATCCATTCCATAATCCATCTATTTCCATGAATTAGATCACCAAATTTGATTACAACACCCCTAGGAGTAGTTTGAACTAGATCCCAGAGGAATTGGTGGTAAAAAACATCAATTTTGGTGGTCATCCCCACTTGGGATGGTTAACAGTTCCAACTGGAACACCCAAGGATGGCCATGAATCTGCATATAATTCTGGGTCAATTTTAGTGTAGATCATTTCTAGAGTAGCTCATATGCATCATACTAGAATTTGGTGAAATTTGGAGTAGTTTTGGACCATCAATTAGGTTTTTCATTCTAACAGTCCCAATTGGAACACCTAGGGATGGCCATGGATAATGCATATGATTTCATTTCAATTTTTGCATAGATCATTCCTAAAGTAGACAATATGTATTATGCTAAGTTTTGATACAATTTGAAAAAGTTTTGCATCGCCTATTTCACCTTTTATAGTTAGTATTGCATGCATCTTTTTTATTTCATGTTAATCTGCACATGTTATTAACCAATATGATTTATTTGTGTGTAGATCCAGGTATTTTAGTGCGCAACAAAGGAGCTACAAATTCGAATATAGATAGATCATCACAGCGGTAGCAAAAACCCGCTCTTCGATTCATGTGTGCAAGAAAAACATTGAAAGTGCATCTTGAGTTTCTCAAAGGATTAGATCCTTTGAACATTGTAATGGATTGTATCAGTTAAGAGCCCTCAAGGGGATGTTTTGTAACTGTGCATTTGAAAAATAGGTTAATATAAAGAGAACCCCCATTTCTTTCACTTATTTATCATTATGCTTACATTAATGTCGCTTTTGAATACTTAAATAAATCAGTAGATGCATTTCATTTTCCTTTTCTAGGTGCGTTTTTTTTTCGCTCTACAAAATCTATCTTATTTTTTTAAACTTAGTAGTATGCACACAAATCTTCTTACCAAATGTTTTAATAAAAAATGGTTTTCATTTCTTAGGAACTTTCATTTCAAACAAAGGATATATTTATGCATCATCTTTTTTCAAACAAGCAAACATTCAAAATATGGTACACACAATAATGCAAGTCATTTATGATGCCCTAAATTACATACAATTACATAAGCTTTCATGTACTCATAGGTCGTGGTGTTATTCACACTGTGATCATATCTCAATTTACCTTTTACAATCAACCCTTATATTCTTGTCGAAGGAGTGTACTTGGTCTTGTAAGCACAATAACCATTAGTAGTACCACATTCTAAGAATAGAAAGTGAGTATGGTTTATCAATTCATCTGTAAACAATATTTGTGCTAAGAAGTTTGTTACATTTTTCTATAAAAATAACAATTTCATAACAAACATATCTCTCTCCCATAAAAGTCATGTACAATTTCCCTTTGAATAAAATAAAAAAAAATGTACATATTTGTATGTTCTTGTTCTTTTATTCACTAGTGTGATAATGAACTAGGTTCAACCACAAAACCAAATAAAAAATTTCCTTCTTTTCTAAGAAAAGTCTTACATTTGCATTTTACATTTAGTATGAAGAGAGCCTTTATGTCCACTACACTTGAATCTAAGTCCTTTTCATAAAAATAAATCATCATTTGAGCTTTACCTCAATGGATTAATTGTGTTCTGGGCCGAAGCAATGAACCCATTTGAACTGGTTCATTCTGTACCGAAAAAACTATTTATGAACAAGGATTGATTTTAGATATATAAAAGTATGCACTAGCAAACAAAATTCACAGATCAATTTATTTAGAACTTAATAATCCAATTGTAAGTGTAAGCGTAAATCTCCAACAGTTTTAATACCCCAAAAATTCCAGCTATGCGCGCTATTCCATACGTCCCACAAAAGAAGTGCAAAACTAGCGAGCCCTTGACTCATGTTGCTTCCATGAAATTTGCTAATGGCCGTCATAATCCTTCAAATATACGACATGACTTGAAAATCAGTTGGTTAAGTCTTATGACATACGGTGGACCGCCTTTACTTTCACGTGGTCAACACACAAGTCGCCACTTACCGTCACTTTGACAGACTCCACGCAGATGCATGCACAATATGAGGTTCTGAATGGTTAAGAGTCTCCTCTGTAGAATTCAATGAATTCTGTTAGAATAACTTTCCTTTGTCCGTAGAATTCAATGAGGTATCCCTTATATGTAGTATGTAGAATAACTTGTCTCTTCTCACACGCAATGACCTGGTTTCCACTTCGCCCACAGATATTAGAGTGGAACCTACATGGAAACTTCATTCCGGCTAATATACGACTGTCCGCCTATTGACTACTTTAGCTTCGCTCGAACTTTCCCATTAGTTTGACAAATCACAACTCTGAAAAACGCGTGAAATCAAGCCTGATGTTGAAAGTTGCCTGTCAATAAACGCGTGAAATCAAGCCTGATGTTGAAAGTTACCTGTCAATAAAAATTTGTTTAGGCTTAAAATTCGATATTAAAAGTCAAATGAAAGTGCGAGGAAAACAGACCTCTGATTTATTTTTTATTTTTAAAATACATACGGACCCTTTATTTTGGTTTAATCATTATTATTTTAGTTATATACAGTTAACTAACTGGTAAGTGCAGGGTTCAAATCATAGAGACCGCTGTCAATAACTTATTCGTCTAGTTGTTTATCCCGCATGAGATGGAGACTCGTTGTTGATTGGCATGAGATGGAGACAGAGTATGGAATACTACCTTTGTTAAAGGTGACAGCCTGTCCTCAAGATTTAGACCTAAATCTCTTTTTAACAAGTATTTGATCAATCAAACTTTTTCAAATCCACTAACCTTTGAAAATTATATATTATTATTTAATAAATCCCAGGTGCTATGGGAACCCACTAGGAACCCACTATTATACGCTTTAAGTCCTAAGCTCATGAGAACATAAGGCAGACCCACTATTAGGCACCTCCAGGCAACACCTTGATTGGTGCAAATTACCTTTGAAAAGCACTCACCTCGTGGAGCAAGTCCAACCTTTCTAGAAACGCAAATAAAATACCAAAAGTTTTATGTGGCTATTGAATTTAGGAAATAATAGTTTTTTTTTTGTTTTTTTTAAAGTAATATTGTTTATATATATTTGTCTTGGGGATTGAATTCGGGCCACATCACCGAGGATTGAACTTGGGTCACATCATCGATGATGCAGGTGGTGTCCTTGTCATTAGATCACCTAGAATTTAGGAAATAATAGTTGTAAACATAACTCCAAAGAAAGTTATTATTATTTTTTTTCCTTCTTTTTTGAACTTGATTTTTTATTAAAGGCTTAACTTTAATTTTAATTGTTTTTGTCTTATTTCTTATTTTAATATTTATGGTTTTTTTTTAATTGGATGAAAGAAGAGGTTTTGGAAGGGTCTTCAAACCTTTACAAAAGGGTTTTGAATGGGATCCTAAATCATTACAAACCCAAAGAGTACTCAATGAGTCTAAAGAACATCAAATACAAATGGATTTAGAGAAAGAACATAAAATAAATTATGGATCTAGAAATCTCATCTTATCTCCTCTTTAAAATTAAAATTTAAAAAAGAGTGGCAAAGAGTAAGACATCAAGGGAAATGAGGCACTTGGAAAGATAGGGCAAAGATATTAAAGGTTTTAATTCCTTATTTTTAAGTTTTATATTTCCATGAAGAAGAGAGATTAAACCAAAAATGATATCATTTTCTTATGTTTAACTATTGTTAGAGGTATTGGAATGTTTAAGGTATAACTATTTTTTCATCCATTATCACATGTGTGGTTAGACAAAGCTATGCTATTGTTTGCACACAATGTTATTGTCATTGCATGTAGAAGCCTCAATAAGGTGGAATAGATGTAGAATGTGGAGCTTAGTTTTTTTCTTTTTTCGTATCAAACATTATTTGAAAAACTATTACTAATTTTTAATTTTGTATCTTGTCACATAAATATCACAGATTAAAATTGCTCTCTACTTTCCCATGGCTACATGTGAGGACACTTTTGAGGCTCTCCCTATGTCCCCTTCTTCCCAACAATCACTTGAAAACATAGTGAGGTAGAGACAATAAGCTAAGGGTGAATCTTTGAGTAGCAATGCTTTAAAATCCATCTTCTCTACTACTTCTACCAAGAAGCCAATAGATAAAGGCTCCCAATCTGGAGTTAATGGTTGTCTCCCTTAGGTTGGCTACCATCCCAAGCTTGTTCTTGAACAAAGTCTACTGTTGAAAATATTTTGTACAAGAGTAACCATGATCTAATCTATAAACTTATTGAAATAAGACTATCTCTATGGTTTATTACCTCCTATATTTGAAAGAATTGGAATATTTAGGGGTATTTCAATATTCCTCATTAGTAATGGATACTATGTAGTGAGTTTCTCGTTAGAGGTAGATAGTGACAAAGAATTTTAATCAAGTAAAATAAGCTATTGAGCGACAAGTCATTTTGTTCATCCTTATACGCTAATATTTGATCCATAAATAGAATCCACTGTAGTGGTTGTTTGGATTCAATTATATGCTCTACCAAAGGAATATTAGTGTGAACCAATTTTTAAGATTTTAAGCAATTTTATAGGATGCTATTAGGGCGTAGTCGGAGATACAATGATGTGAGCTTCATCCCTTTATGTTTGTATTTGTGTTGAGATGGATCTTAATCACCTAGTTCAAACAAAAGCAAAAAAAGATATAGAGGATTTAACTTGGGTTTAACATATAGACTATGAAGTGATCCCCATCCAATATTAGATTTGTCGTAAGTACAAATATCTTGCTTGTTTCTAATCTAAGACTATCCAAAATGAGTTCATGTCATTGGAGGCTAATGACAATGACAATAAGAAGCCTAAAAAGAAGGTAAAAACACATCGCACAACCTCAAGACTAAATACACCACAAGAGTATTTTGAAGCACCTATGAGTAAGAAGAAGAAAAACAAGGCAATGCAATCAAACGAGAGAGAAGAGAGAAACCTAAATAGGTATGAAATTATTAATACCCTAATGGACATGGAGAATGAAATAGTTATAATGGGGGAACCATACAGGAAATATTTGCCCTCTAAAAATGTAGAAGTACTCTAGCAAATAATAATTCAACCAAAAATTGAGACCAATATCCAACCAATCCCAAATCATATTACCATAATAAATTCAAAGAACCTCAACCTTTCTATGGTTTTGGTTGATAAGTATGTCTCAATGAAAGAAAAATATAAATATATAAGCTTACTATTTGAATTCAACAAGCTAAAAAATGATTAGAAGCCAAAAATGTGGGACGAAAATCAAACTAGGAGTAGCTAGTAATGGAGGGTGACTAGCTAGTAAACTAGTTAGATATAAAGTAGATTGATACTTACTAGGTTTTGAGTTACAATGATTGTAATATCATGGATTATTAGAGGCTTAAAGAATGGGTTTCATCAAATTATCATTCATGGTTTAATTGAAAGTCATCATTCAAATTTCCTTCTCCTTCAAGAGATGAAATCTTCAATATAGGTGATAGAATAGTCAATAAAATATGGAGACATGCAGAGCATATCTCTATAGTGTCCTAAGGTACTTCACAGGGTATATTGACTATGTGGAATTATCTGGACTAGATAATAAATTTTCATGTTGCAGCAAGAGGGGTTCATGAATCTCTTTTCAATATTAAGAGTTTGAGACACCTTTCATTTATTTTAAATTTCTACAACTCACTTTTTTCAGGGAGCAACTTCTCTAATGAGTAGTTTTACAAGAAAACAGGATAAGAAAGGAAGAGGTGAATTGTATAGTGGTTTGTGACTTCAATGCTAAGCTTTTAACTAAGGATTAGGAAGTGGGCATCTGATATTTGGATCACGGGGATAGATTTATGTTCTGTAAAGTAAATAAGCTCAAATTGATTGATGTCCAGCATGTAGGGCATTTTCATACTTGGATAAACATACAAGAGAAGTTGGGAACAATATGGTAAAGCTAGATAGATTATTTTTTTCCAAATAGCTTTTTAATGATGGTCACATAATATGAAAATCCTCAATCATATAGATTCATGCCATATTCCAATTCTTTTGGAATCGTATGCGAGCCATCAATATTTCTCTAAATCATTTTGATTTTAAATTTTTTGGCTGAAAAGAAGGACATTAGGGATAAAATACCATATTAATGGGATGAGGGATACCCTATCCATGAGAAAATATTGTTTGGAGTCTTTAAATAACTCGAACATGTCAAAACCCAACTCAAAATCTAGAAAATAAATATTAAATCAAACTTCTTATCTTTAAAGGATTTTGATAGTTGTAAGGATGAAGGATATGGCCACACTCTTTTAGACTAAAAAATGCATAAAATAATTGAAATAATAAGATGAATTGGTCAAAAATGAGTTAGATAGTATAGACAAACAAGAGGAGATCTATTAGAAACAAATAGTTATAACTTCTTGGCTACTATATGGGGACCAAAATACTTAGTTCTTACACCACTTGGCCTCAGTAAGAAGACACTCTAGCACACTATCCAACCTAAAATACCTTCATGGTAATGTGATGGACACTATCATAGGTATGTAGCAATATACAAATATCCATTTTGAAAATCTTTTCTCCATTTTTTTGCATATTAAATTTGTAGTGCAACAAGAGATACTCAATTCCATCCCACTAATTATAATAACTAAAAAAACTAGACCCTGTTTAGAACTATGGATCTAAATGAGGTGAGAGACATAGTTTTCAACATGATAACCAAAAATTCCCTAGGCACTAATGGGTTCCCAATTGATTTTTTCTAAGATTTTTGGTATAACATAGGGAAGGATGTAACCAGGGTAGTTGAATATTCTTATGTAAATAAAAGCATGTTAAATACTATGAACCACAATTCCTTTCTTTAATTCTTAAAATGGGAGAGACTTCAAACCTTGGAGACTTTCACATGATTGCACTTTGCAATGTAGTATCAAGTAGTCTACAAGATCATTATCAAATTGATGGCTAAAAGGATAAAAAATGTAGTAGAGAATATTATCTCTTTGAGGTAAGGAATATTTGTGGAGGGCCAATAAGTTTTGGATGGAGTAATCTTGGCTTAAGAGGTAATTCACACATTGAATCAAAAATTTTGAATAGGCATGTTTATCAAATTAGACATGTATAAGGCCTATGATAATGTCCCTTGGCAATTTTTGGATTGAATGTTAGAGAACTTTGGTTTATCTTAGGCCTAGAGAGAGTAGATCATGAGTTGTGTCTATTTGACCTTCTTCTTTGTCCTCATCAATGGTATTCTCTCATCTCCCTTTCAATTATCTATATAAATTCAAAAAAAAGATCCTATATCCTTGTACCTCACTATTATAATTATTTTTAAATTGGTTATATGGGATTTAAATAGGCCCCACCTATATTACATCATCACAAGATAGTGGTATTACAATAAAGCTTGGATATTATCCATGTATCACTTGGAAATAATTGAACCTTTATCCCCTTCTTAAATAATGAGGAATTTAGGTAATTGAGCTAATATCACTTTATTGTACATAATTATTATTATTGTTGAAGGATGGACACATTTCTTAAAAGGAATGGGAAACAAAGAGCTATCTTAGCAATTCAAGTGGGAGTGATGAATTTGATCTATTTATAATTTGTAGATATCACATGATTGCTTAGGGTGGGAAATGTCAAGGAGACAAGATAGCTCAAAGCTACCCTAGATACCTATATAGAATCCATAGGCTACGAATTCAATGTATTCAAGTCCAAGATAGTGCTCTTTAATATTAAATAAAGAACCCAAAATTAGATGGTAAACATCTTAGGTTTCTCTCAAGACTTCCTCCTACAAGACTACTTGTGGATTCCACTCCACTATAAGAAGTTGAAGGTGGTAGAATGAAAAACTAGTGGATAATATTTGTATGAAGGTAAATAATTAAATGCATCACTGGATTTATTTTGGAGGAAGAGTGA
Source organism: Wollemia nobilis (assembly GCA_028583015.1). Lineage (NCBI taxonomy): Eukaryota > Viridiplantae > Streptophyta > Pinopsida > Araucariales > Araucariaceae > Wollemia > Wollemia nobilis. Next base: position 2,363,343 of record JAQPPZ010017255.1, read on the forward strand.
CTCTTCTTCAATTAGTTGTTCAAGTAATGCCAGTTTATAAGTTCTCTATCCTTGTAGATTTGAGTAGAATATTGAAGAAGCTAGACTTGCTCATGTAACAATTTATTTGGGATGATCCAAGGATGGGTAAGCAATAGATTCTAGTAATTTGGGATAAAATATACTAGCATAAAGCAAATAAAGGATTAATAATTCAAAAAATAATATTGAATAACCAATATCTAGCAGACAAGCTTTATTAGAGATGAATTTGTAATCAAAAAGTGTTATTTAATAAAGTCATTATTAGTAAGTATCTGGGTCATATTATTCTTGAGGGAGTATGTCACATCCCTATGATTGTCCAGGGTTCTATTGTTTTGAAGGTGTTGGAATTGGAAGAGAAATTCATAATACCAAGACTATTTTGGAACGCGGGTAAATAGGATAAAGCATATTTTTGGATTAACTCTTGGGACCAATACCTCCCACTTAATTTTTTCAAAAGAGTCTTAAGGATAGAGGTTGGATCAATACAATATGCTATCTACATATAAGGTATATTGGGAAGAGTGGTCAATCTCAATCTCTTTGAATTTGGTGTTGTTATTAGAGATGATACTGAAGCATTACCACATTATAGGAAATGAGGAAGACAACAAGATAGATTGGGATCATGGGAATTTGGCATCTATACAATTTGGAATGGTTATAATGAATTATTGCCTCCCATTTGGTTCTATTGGATGTTCCTTAGGATACAGTATGGCTGGCACAATGTTGGAAAAAAATCAATTTCTTCGCTCAACAAGCTATGCATCAAGGTTCCTCACCTATGATAACTTACTGAAGAGTGGTTTCCATGTCCCTTATAAATGTATCATGTGCAATACCCAGGAGAATATAATAGATAATTTGGTCTTCTATAATGAATTTACCCTAAAGTTGTGGAGCTAATGGGTTGATATTTTCAAGGCTTATCTCAACCAGCAGTTAATTCTTACTAATATATGAAAAATAAATAAGGTTAAAAAATAAATTAGTCTAGTTAGGTTGGTCTCTAGGACTAAGCTTGATTTGGTAGAACATATGGGTAGAAATAAATTCCATAATTTTAGAGATGAATTCACTCCAATAGAGCTAGTTTAGCATAAAATTTTATATAAGGTTACAAAAATAGTGAACACTCAAGTGGGGAAGAAGAAAAACTAGAAGGGAGAGAATGCTTCCATGAGACAGATTCATGGGAATTGGAAATAACCACCCCTATGATATAACACAAATGGAGTAGCCAAGGATAACCCAAGGGCATCAGACATTGGTTTGCTTAGAAGAGACTCTAAGGGGAAGGTTCTTCATTAGGAATTGGAAGGTCTAAGAGTAAAAAAATAATAATGAAGTAGAGGCTTTTAATGCTTCGTGGAGTTTAGAGGATCATAGTTGATTTTGACCCATAAATTTTTGTGGGATTGCTAGATGAGATTAAGAATTTTAGATTGAGGCATGGTAGATCAAGAACATAGTGAGTCAGATCAAAGTCATCTAGTAGCAGTTTGAGGATGCCATTTCAGTTTATGTAGGCAAAATGAAGAACACATTGACTAATATTTTTGGCTAAAATGGGAAGCAAGTATATTTCTATATACTTGAAATTTAATAAGAATAGGGATATTGTAGATTGGATGGAGGTGAACCAACATGTTTTGTACTAGCCAAAAAATTTTAGGCAATGAAGTTTGTTAGACCAAGGTAGATGATTATGATGATTAGTCTCTAGTTCAACATCACGTTGCTGCTTTTAGCACTCGTAGTCCCTATTTGGGATAGCTCCAAAAGTAATGGCAAGAGGTAGAAGCCAATCTATGTTATTTGGAATAGTATTATTCATAATTGTAATCAAGATAGGAATTTTTGCACTTTGGATCACACTAAGAAATTTTTGGTCCAAGGAGATGCTAGAGTTAGTTTTATTAGGAGCTTGGGGCTAGCCAAGAGTGGTAAGTCAATTAATTAAAATTTAGACCTATCTTACGTAATAAGATTTCACATTTTTCAAAAAATAAATTATGAAAACAATTTTTAAGGAAGATGTGTTTTATTATTATTATGGTATCATTTTTTAATGATAAAAATTTTTAGTTTATTCACACTAATTTTATTTTTTTTAAATATGATTTATTTCCTTTTAATAATTGTTGTTGATTATTTGTTTTTTTGAGAGAATGTTAACACTTTACATTTATAAATATAAATAATAAAAAAATTCATTCAAAATACTATTAAATTTATAATTAATTATAAACTAATTTTACGATAAGATTTTTTATAATTATTAATATATAGTATATATATGAAATAAATGTAAAAGATAAATGGGCACAACCTTGTGCTCTCTAATTAGATGGTGGCTACTTGGAATGTTGGTTGCATTAGTATTGGATCGTGGTCATTCCATGTTATGGCGGAGCTGATAAGTAGGACTACTGGCCTTATTTTAGACAGAGCTTACCATAATTGTGATAGATACTCTTTGTTGAAAGAGATGAGTCTATTTCTTGATAAAGAAGAATTTATTCCAAGAGCCCAGAATGGTTTCAGTGCAATGGCAATGTCTCCTCCTTGGGATTAAGTTGCTAGAGTTATTATGGATTATATCACATTAGATTCTACTTATGAGATTATTAGGAGTTTTCATGCTATGTTACTTAGTCATTTACGTAGACATATTTGCATGAATATTCCTCTAATTTTTTTCTATTCTATGAAAAATCCTTTGTGAACGTGCAAGGCAGTCGTGGCCAGGCCCCCGTCCACCAAGGCCTTGATCTACTCGTGTTTGAATAGGCAACTTTGGAGCATGGTTTATCTACTAATGAGATCCTTAAACCATTCATGGATTTATCTTGCCCTATTTTTGGCTATTCTAAGGTGGCCTCAGAGAATTCTATTAATAATAGTGATAATATTTACTCGTTCACTTTTGGTTTAGGCCCTCAAAAGGTTTTGAGGAAGCTTTAGGTTTCAACTAAAGGTGTTCATTATAAGGCTTCTGGTGATGGTAGTCATGCTCCTATGTCTAGCCCCTCCCTTAAGATTGATTCATCTCCTATGGTGGTTGACTCTAGGCTTGTGGATGTGGACATTATGCCAAATAGTATGGCGAAGGGTATTGGCACCCGCAAGTCCAAACACCTATATAACAAGAAGCGATAGGATTATGGCTCCTCCCCTCTCTCTCCTCCTCCTAATTTCAATGTTCTACCAAGATATTGTAATAGGGATAAATTTTTTTATGAGGTTTATGCCCTGGAGGACATCCAAGAAAAGAAAAGCTTTGTATTTCACAATTTTAAGCTTATTGACATCAATCAAAGGAAGATTTGGAGCTCACTGAAGATGGCATTGGACTACTTTGAGGATATTTCCTATTTGTATGCTACTATTACACAAGAGGTGGGTATGTTGGGGAAGAACCATCTTAGTTATCCTCTCCGTACATGTTCTTTGTTCTTGGTTTTGTACATTTTCTTTCTGGTTTACCCCTCTTAGTCTAGTAGGGTGTTTAGTTCTAGTGTTGTTCGCTCGGGTGGCATTTTGATTGTAAAAGTTGTGGGAGTCCTATAAAAAACCTATTTCTTATTAACAGTACCAAAAAAATATAAAAGATAAGTAAATCTATAACATAGATGTTATTTTAATATTTGATTAAAAGGTATACTCATATGATATGACATGCAAAAAAATATTTTACATGTGATTTTATTTAAAAATATGTCCAATATAGGTAAAATTCTATCAAATTTCAAGCCTCTATAAAATACTATGTACAATAACATGTTTATGATGAGTAGCATTAAAAATTTTAGGTCATGAACTATGTAACTAGATACTACTAACAATAATAGTTGTTTTTGTAAAAAATATTCAAATAGATCATGGAAACTATGGCCTTAACTTCTAATATTTTTTATGTCTATGCACTTAGTATATTGGTCTAGCTTATTAATATTAGAGATTTCAAATTTAATTTTCACACACACACACACACACACACACATATATATATATATATATATATATATATATATATATATATATATATATACACATATATGTGTATATATACATATTATATATAAAATATGTATAGATAGATAGATAGATATAAGTAGAAAATTACAGTTTTATTATTTCTACTACACTTTGGATTTTATCTATGTTATCTTAAAATATTTTTATATTTGGAAGCTTAAATTGCTTCTTAATCATTTGGAAGATTTGATGCTCCTCAATTATTTGAGTACTTTGATGCTTCTTTATCTTATGATGTCTTAGGTCACACTTTAAAACATTGGGATTCTCCTTTTATATAGAGAATCCATAATCAATATCAGAGTGACTATGAATATCCCCTCACATCCAACCACCTCTTGAGTTGGCTCTTTCAATCAATTCAAATTGAGTCCTAGTATTCAATGGTTTTCCTTTAACCAAGTGGAATGACCCTAGCATCCAAATCAAGGTAACTATTATTTGTCCTCTCAATATGTACTCAATAAAATCTTTAATATAGATTTCAAGTCTTCACTACTTTCAAAGTGGACAAACTCTAATACTATGGTGGGTGTGAAATATAACTCTATCAAAAATGGATAGAGTTAAGTGGTAGCTCTAATATTACTATTGGATTTTAATTCTAACTATCTAAAAATATTGTAGGTCCCAATATAAATAAGCCACAATATTATATGTCAAAATATTAATAATCAAGAGTAGAATTATATATATATATATATATATATATAATTAAATATATATCTAGACCAATATAATAATGAAATAATATTCACTTATAATATCAAATATGAATGTAAATGGCCAAAATAATTCATGTACATGCATGAAGAATATTTGCAATAAAATTGCTCAAAATCTGTATACATGTTTTATTATCAATGCTTTTTATGTGGTGATTGCTACATACTACTTTCCCTTATACTGTATGGATATTTGTGTTTATAATATATATATATAGTAATGTGACTCTTCAATACTTTTCTATTGTACTCCTTACATAACTGGGAGATGCAACCTTTCCTATTCTTGATTTTTGGCTTCTCATCTTATCACTTGTATACTAGACTCTTCACTCTCCTCTTACATGCATACTTGACACTATGAAACTTTTAAAATTCTAGATGACTCTTGTGCACTGATTTGCACTCTTACTCACATGACACTTGTGCATATCCTACATATAGAAACTTACATAAAAGAGAAATATAAATCACTCATCTAAATTAAATATTTAAATCCTAATCTATTACATATTTATGTTTGTACCATGAAGGTACCATGGGGGTACATTAGCATGTACCAACTAATATAATATAATTCAACATAAATAGAATGAAAGAGGCTAAAGAAGTAGTGTTGCTTGCAATTTATGTTTAAATAAGTAGAGATATCTATAAATATTATCTTGATAGAGCAAATGAATATTGACCCAAAGCTCAAAGCATGTAATATTGCAATGATGAAAGGGCACTCGATATGATCATAAAATATGAAATTTTTAATTTTAATAAATAGGAATTTTTGCTAAGAGGTTCAAGCTCATTCCATACCTTCTAACATCGAAATTATGTTATCTAGAATATACCTACTTTTACTTAATCATATCTATTATTAGCAAAATTTTAATTCATATATAAAGTGTTAAAGCCTTAACAATGATTTTGTAAGAAATATTTAATAAGGTAATAACCTCCAATTATTGATTTTATTTAGATATCTAGTTTTAGGTATGAATTTAATATAACCCTTGTTCATGATATCACCTAACATATTGGTATGGAATAGATCTAAGTAAACCAAAAATAAATCTTGACCAATAATATCTCATAAGGATTTATGAGCAGTTAGTCACAAAAGGTCTTCTATGAAGTGGATAGCCTATACATGACCTCATTTATACATTTCTATATAGCAAGATCCTACTTAGGCAAAGGAGGTTGGACCTTGAAAACCCATTGATATTGTCAATAAAAGGCTTGCAAGATATTAGGAATTTTTGATAAAATATTTTGACCTTCCCTTATGTGCTTGATTATTTTGGAGATCTAATAAACTTGCAAGGATTGAAATAATTCTTTGGAAACTTGGTCTTCAACATTAAGCTAGTGAATGTGGGCCTCGATTTGGGGTATTTGAGTCATTTGATAGCGATTTATTTCTATTGAATGAGAATGGAAACTTTTCTAGCTCAATTGTAGCTTGGCTTAGCTCTAAGGTGGTAGCCTATAAGAGGAGTGGTCGAAGTGCCCACTAGAAGCCATAGATGCAAAGAAAATATTATGTGTATTTTATCACATTGTTCCACCACTTGATCCATCCAATCTCATTGTACGGATGACGCTCAAGATTCTAGATATGTCGGATGTGAGCCAACATGGGTGTAAGTGCCAAAAATGATATGTTCATTTCTAAAGTTTATTTATAATTTACCTTATTTTTTATTGCATTAATTTTTAAGACACCTTATTATATTTATTGTATGTTATTTTAAAACATCCTTAACCTATTCATCTCTTTTTATAGATGATAAATTTAATAATCATTATAGAATATTATGTCATTATTTTAGAATAAATGTAAACATATATGTTTTATTTCATGTGTTATATAAGGATGACATAACAATGCATAAATATTATCCTCAACATTTATAATCTTATATTATATATATGCATACATTGTATTTAATGCTTACTAATATTTATAAGCAGGAGTTATGTTTGTTTATTTTAATATAATACATAAAATTATAATTATTTCAAATATAATAAATAAAAGGGCTACTAGAAAATATGTTCTTCACTTAAAACAAGATTTTTAATCAAAATTAACCATGCCTAAGAGTTCAGTTATAAATTAATTATTGTTTAATGTGTTATGATGGATTTGAATTCGCAGAAAGGAAAACCAATCATTTGAAGGTACACAAATATAACACTCATAAAATTTACATGGTAAAATTAGATATTAGACATGGATGCAAGTCCACTACACACATATTTCCTTAAACCAATAAAATATTGTGTTAGGCGTTATTGTCATCGACTTCCATATAATATTATTTATTGCATGGCAAGCTTTACTCTTATTTGTCTTGACAAGTTTTACTCTTATTTGTATCCACTTTTATAGTTTAATCAAGTGTGCGCATGTCCGATGTTCATCCATATGATGGATGTGCAAATGGGTGGATGCATAAATCAAATGATGGAAGAACATATAGCTTATAATATAAAAAATAGACTTTGTTAATACATTAGTTAAACTATATTTTTTTTATTTACATTCCTATTTTTCCAATTGATTTTTTATTTTTAGAATTGTTCTATTTTCTAACTTTTCTTATTTTCTATAAAAACTCTTACATATGTTTTTCTACATTTTGCATTACTTTTCAACATTATATCTCATAATGATTAATAATTTAATTTTATATTTTTCAAATAAAATTATATTTTTATTTTGTTGGATGTACAATTTCTTATTATTGTATTCATGTCTTCTTGTATCTTCAAACAACTTGATCAATTCCTTGTCCAAATGCTACAATTACCAATGTAAAATTTAAAAAATAGCTTATCTAATGAATGACTTCTTCGATTTTTTTTCTTCAACATGGATGAGATCTTGTGTGACAACCCAACCCAAGTTTGCTTATTGTAAATTTCTCATTCGATTGGTTTTCTTATTATTTTATTATTTTCTTTTACTATCTAGTCCTATTGAATCATATTATTTTTTTGATGATTTCTATAAATAATTTAATGAGTCTTCCTTCTTTTAGGGATTACTCAAGTTTTAACTACCTTCTTTAATTTTATCACCTTGAATATCATGGCATCTAAAGGTATGAACCAACTATGACTCTAATGTGGGAGATCCATATTTTGAGATTGTTCTACCAATTAACTTCTACTACCTCTTTGTGCCTAACCACTATTTGGATAACATTGATTTATTGCTTATTTCATGCCTTATTTTCACCTTTGGATCCTTGGATATAGGGTTATGTATAGCAGCTATTTATCGCTAAATTGGCTAAAATTAGGATTTTTAAAATTTGGAATTGGCTAATATTTGGGAGCTTGACCAGGGACCATTAGCCAAAAATTTCTAGGTGCAAATTTTTTTGGGTTGATTTACCCCAATTTTATAGAAATTTGACCATTTTGAGTTTAAATTTCCAACATTACCCCTAATAATAGTGAACCTTCTACATGTATTTTGACACTATTCACCTAGATTTCGAAACTAACTCACCATATTTTTATAAATACATTTTGGGGTCGATCCCTTACGAATAACCCTAATTGGATATACCTTAGTAATTTTAATGTTACATATTTTTTGGAACTTTATATTCTTTTGATATGAATTGTTAATAGATATTACATTATTTTATACCTTGGATACCATGAAGTACCATTGTAAATATTTAGGTTAGACGTGTGTTTATTACTTATATAGGTATCAAGATGTAAAGATTATTTATGTGTTATGTGATTAAGTATGAAAGGTGTCAAGTGTGTAAGTGTGAGTTGTAAGTGAAAGGTATCAAGTGAGTAAGTCAATATTCATGAGTGATAGGTTTCAAGTGTGTAAGTAAAGAGTCATGTGATATATATCAAGATTAGGGATCATCTAATCATGATAAGCTTTGTCATAATGTAAGAAATACATGTGAAAGGTTGCATCTTTCATGAGTTTGAGGACAGAAAAAGTTAGGAGTATTGAAGAGTATTTTTTAAGGTTATATATTGGAGATAAAACTTCATGTTATGAAATAGAGAAAATGATTTTGTAACATGAGGTATTATAATCTATGAATTTAATAGAGAAGTTTTTATTATGTAATAATTTTTAATGTGATTTTATGTGATCTTGGGAATATAGAGCTATGATATTTTGGGCACATTTGCTAATAGTGGTATCAAATCCACTTTAGTAAACCCTATTTAGATTGGAGAGAGAAAGATATTGTGCAAAATATTAGAGTTAGTCAAAGAGATTGGAGATTAGCTAGCATTAGAAATTTTTAGTATGAATAATTGGAAGTGTGATTTTGAATGAGATATTGAATATTAAACTAGTGATCCATGTGATATTTGAAGAAGAAGAGTTTATATAAAGTGAAGTAGATGAGGAATATTAAAATTAAATATTGGTTTGATAGTCCACATGATATTTGGAGAAGAAAATATTGCAAGAGTTTTTTGGGTGAAACATTAATGAAGCATTGAAGGAGATTATTGGTGATACTTGTTAGAGACTACTAGAATTTGCTAGAGTTTTCTACCAAATTTTGTCATAGATAAATGCATTGAATAACATGGCCAAAGTGATATCTTAACTGATATGTGTGTGTGAGAAGAGCATAACTAGACTAATGGACATAGCCACTTGAAGAAGATGAGCACAACCAAAGGATAAAGTTTTTGAGGAGAGAAGTGTAAATAGAAGAATGAATAAAGTTGCTTGGAGGAAACAAACACAACCTAAGGATAATTTCTAGAAGAGGTGAGTTTGAGATAGAGTGTCATTGAAATTTTGTATTAAACACATAAAACTTGAGTGAGTAACATTTTTTGGTAGATATAATTATTTAGAAAGCCGGAGCATTTCATAATGCTTAAATTATTTTGATAATCAAAGTCTCCATAGAGTTGAGCTCAATATGGCACATGTGTGGATGAAAGTTAAATATAGAGTACCATGAAGTTATAATATTGACCGACCTTTAATTAAATATAATATATATATATATATATATATATATATATATATATATATATATATATATATATATATATATATTTAAGCGAAAATCCCCTTGTGGGTCTGGCTTGTTCTGAGATACCACGAAAAGGAGGTTATACACAGTCAAAGTCACCCGAGAGTCACACCCATCCCTGCCCGTACCAACATTATCAATTGGATTTTGGGTACCCAATTCAACATTTTGGTAGGGTGGAGATTCAAACCTAGGACCTCCCTTGGAGGATTGCCCTCTCCTCTTCAACTCATTTACAACACCTGGATAAAAAAAAAAAAAAAAATTATAGTGGAAACCACCCCTTTCGAGGTGCCACTTTCAACAGGTTGGGCATAGGAGGAATGGAGCCTTGTCAACCTCTACCAGCACATAGGACATTCCTAACTATACCATATATCTACAGGATGGAGACAAGGGGAATGGAACCTGGATCAGCCTCTACCAGCACCCAAGGCATTTACCACCGCACCACAACAAGCAGATCTAAAATTAATTTATAGTTGAAAACGCCCCTTTTGGGGTGCCACTTTCAACAGGTTGGACATAGGAGGAATAGAGACTTGTCAGCCTCTACCAGCACATGGGACATTCCTAACTATACCATATATCTGTAGGATGGAGACAAGGGGAATGGAACCTGGGTCGGCCTCTACCAACACCCAAAGCATTTACCACTACACCACAACAAGCAGATGACCAACCTTTAATATTCACATATTTTCTTGTTGGGTGATTTATTTGAAGGTGGTAGTTGCTTTATTTAAACTTTGGAATTATAAGGTAGTAATAATTAATTTGGGAGGCAAAAAAAATATTTTAATGAATTAATTAATGAATGTGAGATATAAGAAAATTAAATGTTTAAAATTTAAATTGAAGATTGAATTTATTGGAGGTTTGAATTAAATTGAAATTTGAAAGTGAATTTGAGAGGTATAAGAAGGTTAAATAATTTAATTTTAAAATTGATGAGTAATGAATTAAGATTTGAAAATTGATTGATGAAATTAATTTTTAAGTAGGAAGAATTTGAAATAAAAAATTGGCAGCAAAATGAATTGAATTTGAAATTGACATTGATTGATTCAACTTGAATGAGAATTTGAAGGAGAAATAAGTTGATTAAAGATGAAATTGACATTGATTGATTCAAGTTGAATGAGAATTTGAAGGATAAATAAGTTGATTAAAGATTTGAAATTAATTTTGATTGAAATATTAGAATTTGAAGAAGAATTAATTTCATGATGTTACATCATTGATACCAAGCAAGAAAAAACAAATATTCAAGAAAAACGAAAATCTTCCAAGAATTACTCACAAATTGTTTAAAAAAAAACAAAACATAAAACAACAAAAATGATTGAGAAAATACAGTTCATAAAAGAAGAAGCATAAAATACAGTTCTTATGATACTTAATCATTGCATGAATGTTTATTTCAAAGAGATCAATGGATAAATTTACAATTTAAGAAAAATATCATAGAAAAAATCTTTGATAGAAGTTCAATATTTAAAAACCTATAAGCGTCCATCCAAAATATGAAAAAACAAATTACATTTACACCTTCCAAGAATTACTTACAAATTGTTTCCAAAAAAATAAAACATAGAACAACAAAAATGATTGAGCATATACAATTCATTAAAAACGAAGCATATAATACAGTTCTTATGATACTTAATCATTGCATAAATGTTTATTTCAAAGAGATCAATGTATCAATTTACAATTTACGAAAAATACGAAGGAAAAAATCTCTGGTAGAATTTCAATATTAAAAGACCTATAAGCGTCCATCAAAAAGCAAATTACATTTACACATATAAACATTGTAAATATCAACTTAAAATAAAAGATTGTTGGGATCTTATTCATTAGCAGCCGTAATCATTCCCACAGAACTTGTTAATACAAAGGAAATAGTATCCATACAAAGGAAATAGTATCCATGAATGGAACACTATTAAAAAAACATGTTAATACAAAGGAAATAGTATCCATGAATGGAACACTATTAAAAAAACATATTAATGACGCCATTAGATGAAATTCTGGGGGGAATGTTGCAAATTAAAATCATGACAAATGTAGCTTTGGTACCAACAACAAAATTAGAGGAGGATGAAGACTTGACAAAGATAGCTTTTGCGGGGGCCATGGACGTTGCACTACTTGTTCATCTGCTTCTCAACTTCTCTCCACGCCCGCTTCTTCCTAAAATAAATAAATATTGCAAAGAAGATGATCGTGGCTGTGACCGAGGAAACAGGAACTACTATCATAACCAACAGAGAAGAATGCTTTCTCTCAGCAGAACGTGTGGTGCTGAAGCTCCATGAGATCAGCTGATGACTCTCGGTTGAGAAATAGGCTGCAGCCGAGAACCCAATCACCACGTTTTCTGGCAGGTGTGCTCTCAAATCTATATCATATGATAAAAGAGGAATTGAGCGATTCGAGAGGAAGACCACCAACAGTTTTTCTTGGGTATTGTACTCTATCCAAGCATCCCAAATTTTTCCGTCGTTGAGATGTTGGTTTGGAGAAACCATGGCCTTAGGGACGATGGTACCGACAAGTATTCCTACCTGCTGCTGGAGTTTATCCCAGTGGTTCTTAAATGTGTCGAATTCTACGGCTACAATTTGGTTAGAGGAGTCGTTACGAGGGGTGAGCTTGTCATGACTAAAGAGGCCGAGTCCTCCGCTCTTTGCTTTAATGGGAATCTGCCCACCGGATTCTGGAGGAGCAAACAGAAAGGCGAGTCCCTCGCCGTGTGGATGATCACCAGCCTTCATCAGGAATTGGAAGTGAGTGGTGAACTTGACTTCTCCTTTGGTCGACTTATCCCATAGCTTAATTGATTCTTTGTAAACAGCTCTCCCTACGCTTGAAGAGACATTTTTTTTGTTTCTTTTGGTTTCATTTGTGAGTGCGATCATATTTCCAGAAATTTGAGCATCACCCACGAAAGTGAGGAGATTTGAGCAGGAATCGTTGAATTTAGTGAATTTGATGGAAATATTTCCTGCGTCGATGCCGGAAACTTGTAATGTCAGATAATATATCGCATACAACCAGGAAATGGAGGCTATTTTTGTCCTAATGGGAGCCATTGGAGTAATCACGCAAGGACAACTTGATGCAATATCAGAGGGATTGATTAGAAAAGAACATTGGTCTGATTAGCACAAATTTTCGAGAACAAGATTTATCCCCGTGATCAGGGGAGCCTGTGGCCCTGTTTCGGTCATTTCTCCGAAATCTGAACCGTCCGTTGAAAGGCATAAGTCAATTCAACAAAGACGTGTTTTTCACGAAAATGTTAAATGACGTTTCAAAGCGGTATATTCAAGGCACAAGTCAAGTCAACAGTGTTTTCCACGAAAACGTTAAATTACATTTCAAAGCGGTATATTCAAGTTAAAGTCAAGTCAACAGTTTTTTCACGAAAATGTCAAATTACATTTCAACGCGGTATATTGACTGTACCCAACGCCTGGTTTTCATCTTGTTCTCATGAGTATTCAAATCAATCCTCATAACTTCTTCATACCTTTGACTTTTGAAGTATATGAGAATGGGTTACATTTACACTCATTTTTTTATTATCAAGTAGATGGCGACCATTAGTTGTTCACAATAAGTCGTCCTTTGACGAGCACTTCGAAGATTCAGATGAGATTACTTCAGAGGATTCAGATGAGACTAACAAGCACCACCAAAATTTAAACCTAGGTTTCTTCTTAATAAATGTTCAACCAAACTAATACATTCCGAATCTTATAATAATTGAGAAAGCGGAAGTTCGCGCTATTAAGGACGTCGAAAACTTTATTTACTTGCAGAATTGCTTTAATGTAGGTTGACATTCTCTACTACTTCACCGTGTTTGGTTGTAGCTAATGTCCCTTCCAACTTTTTAATGCCCTTCTTATTGCTATGTCCCTTCCAACTCTTTAATGCCCTTCTTATTACTATTAATATTCTTATATAGCAACTTTTTAGAGGGTTAGGTGATAAATTAATTTTAGTACTTATTAAAAAGATATTTATATTAAAATTTTAAAAATATATTTATTTATGGTATTAATTTTAAATTTTAAGTATTCCCCTCAGGTAAATGAGGTGACATAAAGTGGTTCCAAGAACATGTGGTACGGTAGGAAAAAATCTGTAAAAAAAACACTCCTATGGGCAACCAAGAAGCTAATTTATATCAAATTTTTATAATACCAAAAGTTACGAAAACAAACAAATTACAAATAATGCATATTTTAATGTATAATATTTTGTATAACATTAAACTATATATATAATTTAATTTAATTTAATATATTTATTATTCATTTATTTTGATTTGAATCATTCAACTTATGTATTGATGATAGTTAAATTATATTGCATATAGTAGTATGAAATAACCACAAAACTTATGTGATATACTTAAAAGAATATTAAGTAGAATTGAATGATAATAAATGTATTTTTTTTTTTTGATACATAGAAGCAATGGTTACAATTACGATTTTTAGTAACTACCAGCACAGTTGGTAGGGTTTAAATGTACTTTAATTATAATATAATTAAACATCTAATATTCTATCCAAATGATTTGATATTATGATAGTTAAACATCTAAAATTTCACCCGAATTATATCTATGATTTGATGTTGTACAAATACTATGCATGCTTTATTTGAATTAGAAGAATGATGAGAGTCTATACAATTTATTTTTACAACATTTAAGATAAGGAGAATTTGATTATTAAAGTAATTTATTGGGCAAGAGTTTTACATTTTTTTTCCAATCTCTTGGGCTTGCCAACTAAATAAATTTTAAAAAATTATATGACTTGAACTACTTATAACATTTATTGTACTCAATTTAATACAAATAAATAAATTAATAGTAATTATATTTTTCAAAAATTTTATTATGACTAGTATTTTAAATACTAAGTGATACATTGTAGCTCTCTACCATATGTTTTATATGTCTATATTATAGAATCTATGGGAATATATATTATTATTTTTTTAAATAAGTAATAACTATAGCAAAATAATCAAATTGAACCTATCAATAATTCAAATTTGACTCATAAAGATTTTAAAAGTTGTAATTGTTTTTTTTCTTTAATTATCAACATTAGAAATAGAGACAAAGCATGTAGAAGTTTATTAGGTTATTGAGTATTAATGTAATTAGTAATATCAATTAGATATATTATCAAGTTAAAAAATAATAATATTTGTTTATTAATTAGATTATTTCTACACTATTTTTAAAAAGTTATTATTCTCTCTTCAAACAAACCAAAAAAGTAATTGTAAAATTTTTATAACAATATCAAAATTTTATAACAGAAAAATAAAATCTAATTCTATGTTGTCTATTGATATGTAGTATTTAAGATTAACATTTAAACCTAAATCTATTAAAATAATATAAAAATAATATTCTATTTACTGTTCACCTTATATAGCTACAATCTTACCGCAATGGTAAAGTTCTTGGATTTTCATTTTAGAAACCTAAGTTCAAACCCCATTCGGTATGAGGGAACCGAGACCCCTCATAAAAACCTGTGTAAACTTAAAATTTAGAGTCGATAGTAACTGCAATAGCGAGTACGAGCACGAGCTAGGAGTGAGTGTAGCAATGAGGGTGAGTTGGGAGTGAGTGCAGTAACAAGTTCGAACACAACTTGGGAGTGAGTGCAATTGAAGTGCGAGTGTGAGCTAGGAGTGAATGTAGCCAAAAGCGAGAACGAGTGTCATTCAGGAGTGAGAAAGAAGTGTGAGCAAGAAGTAGAAAGCAAAGTGTGATTCACTTGATGAAAATCTAGTGCGAGCTAGGAGGAAGTGCTATCTAAGGAGTGCATGCCAAGATTCAGTCATCGAAGAAGAGTAGCAAGTTCATTTAGAGTGCATCAATGTTTCAAACCTTTACCACAAATGCATGGAATATTGTTTCTAAAATATTGTTGAAACGAAGGAACATTAGGAAAAAGAATATACAAGGGATATTATGATCCAAGAGGGAATGCAATCCGGGATAAAGAGCAAGGAAAGAGAGATTGCATGTTGGGAGCGAGTGCAAGCTTAGAGGTAAGGTGAGTCAATAGCAAGCCCCATTAGGTAGTATGAAAGGAAAGTTATATTTGAAATCTCTAATGGAAATTGAGAATGCCTTAGTTGAAAGTATGGAATCCTAAGTACGAGATAAGAAAAAGAGTGAATACATGGTAAGTTCAATCTAGGTAGAAAATATTACACTAGAAGTGAGTATCAAGGATGAGATGATTGAGAATGATATAATAGTTCTTCAAAGTAGAGGGTTAATTTATAAGTTCCATAGATCATAGCCAAGGTTTTTAGAGATTTAAAATTGGATCAAATGGAAGTGGGGATTAAATTCAAATTACTATGTGATTTTTCTTCTTAAAGGTTTTTTCTCATCATCTTTTCTAATTCAGAAATTTGGGATAAAATAATGGTTGGTGGCCCATGGTTAGAAGTGTGTATTTTACATTTAGTATGAATTTTCTCCAATAGGGCCTTTATGTCTACTATAATTCAACCTAAGATTTTTTCATAAAGATAAATCATTTTCACCATTTAAGCTTATCTCAATGG
The DNA here is from genome assembly GCA_028583015.1 of Wollemia nobilis. NCBI lineage: Eukaryota > Viridiplantae > Streptophyta > Pinopsida > Araucariales > Araucariaceae > Wollemia > Wollemia nobilis. The sequence continues at coordinate 2,379,823 of JAQPPZ010017255.1, forward strand.
GTAAATTGTTAAGATTCACCCATAGGATTATAACTTTGTCTTATGGTTTTGAACTCTTTGCTCATGGTTGCTTAGATAAAATATTTTTGGTAAATGTTAAATTTCATTCATGAGATAGGAATATTGACATATGATATGAAACTCAATTCTCCCCTTGCTTTTCACAAACCCATTGGATAAAATTAAGGTTCACCTATGGGATCAAACCTTTGATTTATCTTGTGAATCTCCTTAGTCCTTAGGTTTTATCTCAATATTCTTGGATAATTTTTGTAACTTACTATTAATAATAAACTCACTCACACAAATATTGAAAATAAACGAAATACTTGAAACACAAACAATTGCAATATTGAAATTGAGTGTAGAAATGAAATGATCTCACAAAATAACATAGAATTGCAGGCCTCTTCGAGGGGGAAACGTCCTTCAATACTTTCATTAATTTGTAAAAATATGCATTCGTACATGGATCCATGTCTTTTAAATATACACTTCATGCAACCCTAACCTAATGCTCAAGAGTTGGCTTACATGTAAAATGCCACTCAAGCTAGAAACTTGTACCAAAAATTAGTTACATTCTTGATAATAATTACATGAAATGGTCCCACTTGTCTAGGTACCTTACTTGTCACATACTATTACAAAAGTATTATAGAATAACATTATAAAGAGGTCCCCATGTTAGAAATGGGTCATTACATAATCATATGATAATTATAAAAATAATGTTAGGATGGGATCCTAACATACCCTTCCTCTTCAAAAAGTATTGTCCTCAAAGTTGTAGACGTGGAAACTAGTGTTATAGTTGCTAGAGAGACTCCCATGTAGCATATTTTAATTGTTGGCCATTCCATTGAGCAAGGACCTTAGTAGTTTCTTGGTTTTGAAGAGTGCACATCCTGCATTCCAACAGTTATTATGGCTCGATCAAGATAGAGCCCTCTTCATATAGCTATAGTAATATAGAACTAACTTGTACCTGATTACCCACAACCTTCTTGAGAGAGGATACATGAAATATAGGGTTGAGCTTAGAGGTAGATGGGAGGGCCAATTTGTAGGTTGTAACACCAATCTACTGTAACACTTGGTAGGGTCCATAGTATTTGGTGGTAAGTTTTTTTCACCTACAAATATAGAGGGATGACTATTTATATAGATGCAAGTAGAGGAATACCATATCATCAACATCAAAGCTATGCTTAGAATGATTTTGATTAGTTGTTAGCGCATCCAGTTCTAGACCACTTCTAAATTCATCTTCAAATGATAGAGGAATTCAGTATATTGGATGACTGTAGTGTTAACCACATGGACCTTGGAGGTACCTAGAATGTAGGAGGATGGTATTGATGAGGGTCATCCATAATATTCTTGAAAAGGGTTCACCATGGTAGTAGTGTGATAGAAAGTGTTATACCACCACTCGTCCAAGAGAATCTATTTCATCCATTATGTAGGATGATTAGAGGTGCACCAATGAAGGTAGATCTGCAAACATTTGTTGATAATATCGTTTTGACCATCTATTTACATATGATAAGCTAAATTCATTTTACATTTATTTCCCTACAAATTAAACAATTGTTATGAAAAATTACTAGTGAAGGTAGGGTATCAAACATATATAATGGATGTGGGCATGCCATGAAGGTAGAAGATAAAATCAAGGAAAATTTGGGTGACTATGGAGGCTATGTAAGTATGGAAAAGGGAATAAAAATGAATAAAATTTGAGATATAATCCAATACCACAAAAATAATTGATTTACATTTGGACTTAAGTAACCCTTCAATAAAATCCATGGAAATATTTGTCTAGTACTATTAAAAATAAGCAACAACTAAAGAGTTCCTAAAGAATATACAATTTTTTCTTTCATCCATTGGTATATGTCACACATTACAATAAAATTTTGAATGATGCCCTCCAAAAAAAGTATGTTTAATCATTTCATAGGTCTGAAGAAACCCAAAATGGCTTGTAGTGGGTGAAGCATGCATCTTCTTCAAGATGAGTTATCAAAGTTGATAAGTGGATGGAATAACAAGGTACTAAAGATATCACAAGTATTGACCATACCACGTGTATCCTGGACACGAGGTGGGTGTTGTTTGAAGTGTGGTAATAAAAGCTTACAATTTTAAATCCTTAATCACATCATCTCGAAGAGAGTGTACCGATTGATGTATGAGTTAAGAGATGACACACAATATACTTTGAGCCTCAAATTGGTGAGAGAGTGCATCCACCATAATTTTTTCCTTACCCTTTTTATAGGTAATATCACAATCGTAGCCCATGAGTTTAGAGACCCACTTCCATTTTTTGGGGTAGAAACCTACTACTCAAGGAAGTATTTGAGACTTTGGTGATCTATTCTAATGGAAAAATGATGTCCAATGATATAGGATCATCAGTGGGTAACTACATGTATAATGGTTAGCATCTCCTTTGCATAAGTGTATTTACCCAAATTTTGGATGGAAAGCACTTTACTAGTAAATGCCAATGGGTATCCTTGCATCAACACAACTTTAATATCATTATTGAAAGCGTCACTTTCAATGACAAAAAAATTGCATAAGTTAGGCATTGCTAAGACTAGAGTAGTTGTCATAGCATACCTAAGATCAATAAAAGCTTTCTTAGTTGTGCATGCCCAAGTAAAATAATCCTTTTTTAACATGGCCATTAAAGGAGCAATGATTTTGCCATAATTATGAATAAATTTGTAGTAATAGCTTGTGAACCCCAAATATCCATGAAGACCCTTAAGAGTGTGAGGCTTCAACCAATCTTGAACTACTTGGATCTTTTTAGGGTCTAGCTTAACTACATCCTTGGTGACAATGTTCCCCAAATAATCTACTTCAAACAACCAAAAATAACACTTGGACATCTTAGCATAAAGCTAATGTTGAGTCAAAAGCTGCAAAGTTTGATCCACATGGATGAGGTGCTCTTCCCAAGAGCAACTATAGACCAAAATAACATCAAAGAAAACTAAAATAAATTTATGAAGGAATGGTCAAAAAATATTGTTCATGAGGCTTTGAAATGTGGAAGGTGCATTGGTCAACCCAAATAGAATCACCAAAAATTCATAATCATCCTCATGAGTGTAGAATGTGGTCTTGGAAATGTCTTCCTCCTTGAGACATATCTTATGGTAACCTGAATGAAGATCTAACTTGGAGAAAAATATAGCACCATTGTAGATGGGGAAAATTTCCCTACTACATATGATTCTTAGTTGGATCCACTAGGAGTTGAGGTGACCATGGGGGTGTGTTATATTCTTTGCAATTAGGGGCTTAGGGATCGAAGAGTTCACCAAGAATATGTTTAGGAATCACTCCAAGTACAGGATAGAGACGTTTGATGTATATATTAAAGTAATTACCTATGTTTGGTCTCTCTATAATATAAGCTAAGAAATGAAAGGACAATGTGAGGCAAACAACAATGCAAGTAAGCAAGGACTAACTCTAGAATGATTCTCAATTTTTAATGATCACTAAAACCCTAAATTGTAAGTTAAATCATTTTTTTAGAAAGTATTTAAAAAGAATGCACAAGCATAAATAACCCTTGGAACTATATGCTTTTATTCTTTCAAATGCCTAGAATATGATCAGAATATTTTTTGACTTTTATTTAAGATCTAGATTTTGAATAGAAATGGGTAGAAAGCAAAAAATAAATAATCTAAGATATGTAACATAGAAAACTGATTTTATCTGATGGTTTATCTTAGATTTTTATTGTGTCCAAAATATCCAAGTAGCTTCATACCTAAAAAATAGTTTCCCAAAACCCTACAAAATTTGATTAGTATTTGGGGGTTTGCTTAGGCTATTGTAAGACTGAGCTTGGAGGTGCAACAGTCAAGCCCCCTTGGTTCATTTATCTAATCGTTCAAAAGGAAAAGTGATTGTTGACATTTCTAGAAACAAACAAGACAAGATGCAATGAAATGTAACAATATAAAAAATAAAATACAAATAATAGTATTATGGTCTAAATAGAACATGTAAGCGAATATGAGGTTTTGGGAGTGAAATCTTACCCCAAACCTAAAAAAATAAAAATTGAACCCCGTAAGGGGTGACCATGATTTCATATTCTACTGAAATTATGTCATGTAAGGGGCAATTATGATTTTGATACAAAGGAGAAAAATGATGAATGGATATGAATTTCAAACACAAAATTCAAAATAAATGATTTTTAGAAGTAACACAAAGAAAGAATAAACTTGGTAGAAACAAAAAAGTAGGTAAAGGGATGAAGTCCTCCACAAAATAGTAGATTCCTCCTTAATATTCCAACACTTGTCCACCAAGAGCAATAAAAACATCAATAGAGTAATAGTAAAGCACTAGAGAACACTTGATCTTGTTAGAAGACTTGCTTGCAATAAGAAATCTGGTAGGAAAAATTGTTAGCCAAAAATCACTTAGAAAAACTCTTCTATCTATCTATGCATGTGGAAAAAGATAATCCAAACCCTTTATTTATAAGAGTTTCAAAGGGTAAAAAAGTGGGAAAACCTAAGGGAGGGTCGATATCAAGTATTGATCCATAAAATAATATTTTCTAAGATAAAACCCTAACTTACCAAAATTGTGCCCCATAAGGGCCGATCACGATTTTGGTAAAATTAGGAAAATAAGGAAGGGGTAGGGGAAGGGAGGCCTAAAATTTTACCTAGACAAGTTTTAAGGTCTCCTAAGGGTTCTAGGAATATTAATTTACTTCGATGGGTCAATTTTCCTTCTCTACAACCATGCAGCTCATCCATAGGGATAGGGAATTTATCCTTAATGGTGAGCTTATAGAGCTCACAAAAATCTATACACAACTTCAAATACCCATATTTCTTGTGAATCAATAAAATATTAGAATAATAAGATTGTTACTAGTTTGAATGACTCCTAATTTTAATAATTCTTGTATTAATTTCTTAATTTTTTGTTTGAGTGCATGGCGTAGCAGTAAGGTTTGTTGTTAGGAAACACAATATCAGGTACCAATGGAATTACATGATCATGGGAGTGATGGGGTGGTAATTCTATTGGTTTTACAAAGACTACATCATGCTTGGTCAGAATGAGTTGTAAATCTATTATAATTTTATCTTTGGTTGAAGGGGATGGTCATATGGAAAATATTTGAGTGATTACCCCTTGAAAAGATTTCTTTAAGAGCTTCTCCATACAGTTTGAACTGATAATCTAAGTATATCCTAATTCTAATCCATAAAGAGTGTAGGACCAACCATCTTGTGAAAACAACATCCATAACTTTATAAAGTTCTAAGATATGGTGCCCAAAGTACCTAACCACTAAGATTCAAGCACAATATCACACCCCCCTAGTTGAAGAACAAACATATACATTTTGATCTCATAATCCCCTAGCTTTAACTTAATATTATAGTGTTTGCTTTTACAAGATATGGTTTCACTATTTGCCACCATAATATCAAAGGAGTCACATGTATGTATGTAATAATTGGCTTGCTTGGTGACTCAGGGATCAATAAAGTTGTGTGTGTTGCTTCAATAAGGATTGTAAGACATTGGCCTTTGAAAAAACTAACTACTTTCATCATATTTGGGGTAGTAATCCCTACAAGCACATGAACAAATTTTTTGAGTTGTGGCTCTTCTTGTGTCGCACCCTCATTGGTAGGAAGTTCCTATGATGTTTTTGCTTCATCCTCAAGTTTTTCACTACTTGGTGACTCATCTACATCAATCAAGAATAACTTCTTTCTGGATGCATTTATGTCCTCATGTATATTTTTCATCACAATTATAACATAAACATTGGGTGTTTTGATCATCCATCTCTTCTATAGTCAAGCACTTATAAGGAGTAGATTTTTGTTCAACATTAGATGTGATTTTGGAAGGAAATGAGGGTTTAGCCTATGGAAATTTAGGTGTCCTCATTTAAGCTGAGGATTTTTCTTTGGATAACCATACCAAGATTATGGCCTACATCATAGTCTATGATTTGAACATATTTTTCTTAACCTTGAGATCATCCTTCAAGCCACTGATAAAACAACTTAGAAATAATCCTTTATTCAACCCCTTGGTCCTGTTAGCTATTTTTTCAAATTGAGTTTGGTAGTCAAAAACATAGAGGTTTGGCTTATTTTTGTTAATGCTCATGTGAATTCATACTCACTAGGACCAAAATGAGTGAGTAATTGGGACTCAAAAACTTCACAAGAAGGTGTAGAGAATGAAATTTTTTTTATTCTTCAATGAAAGAGACCTTGCTTAAATAGCAAAGGTGTACAATATGATCCATCGGATCATAACAAACTAAGTTTATCTCAAGCACACAAAACTATCTTAAATATCCTAGTAACAACTTAGGATATACTCTAACACCCCCCTTAAGTGGTACTAGGAGGTAGTGAAAAAAAAAAACCAAACAAGTGGCATATCCATAGATATGAGTCCTAGAAACAAGGCCTGATAAGGTACTCATGTACAATATATCCATAAAGAAAAATTTGCTGAAATATGAAGAATAAACCACATGGGAAAAAACCATCTGCAAAAATAGAAAGAAGAAGAATAAATATGTGGAAGGAGGATGGAGAGGAAGATGTCCTCTTTAACCCCCCTAGGACAACTTCCATCAAGAAGGGCCTACAAAGGATCCATGTGATGTCTCAAAATGTATAGATGCCTCATCGTTGAACTAAATGTCTTCCCACTCCAAGAAGGTATGAGGAACAACATGAAATCTAGTGCTTGTGACTATGAACAAGGTTGCAAACCATGAAAAAGTCACCAAAGGAAACCTCCTTAAACCAAAATATCTCACAAAAAAATAGCGTAATAAGATAGGATGGAAAAGAAGCACCACTATCACAAGGGTAGTCCAAAATGACTTTACAAGTATAGATATGTGGTGTCCACCTATACATACACAATGGGCTAATAACAAGGTCCAAAACTTATGGAAAACAACTAAAAAAAGGGGATCAAAATTAAAGGGCACCAATGTAGCTATCTGACAAGGTCCAAACTATTTGACAAACAACCAAACTAAGGAAAAGAGACTTTATAAATGTAGTCTGTAGTAGCCACAAAAAATATCAAAAAATATACCTTGGGACTCCATGATACAACATATTTGAGGCCAAAAAAATGCAGATAGACTATCACAAAATGGAAATTGGACACCACCAATGTGTCCTACTCAGAAATTGTTTTTCGACGACTATAAACAACCCTAGGATCGAGTATCAGTAGGAAAAACAATAATATTCTCTGTTTTCCCTCACAAGAGAATCCTCTGGAATAAAGCACATGGCTATACATAAAAAAATACCCCTTTGCTTTTGATGATATTGAATACAATAAGAATTCAAAATGCTAAAAATAGGCTTCCCACTTGGGCCCATTATGTCGGCCACTTAATAAAGTTACACCCCAAATTAAAAACCTTATTAAAGTGCCCATACAATTAAAAGGAAAGTGGTCCCATCCACTTTATTAAATATGCTCCTTTTTAAATAAAATGTCCAAAATAAGCACCCAACAGTTCTACATGGTAGGAGGATGTGACATCTTCTCCAGGTGACAGATAGAAGCTATGGACTTTTTTGTGCAGCAAAAAATCTTCTGGACAGGGCAGAGGGGTGCAGGATTGATCATCTTGGCCACACACATATTTGTGACTCCTACCTTGATTTGGGTAGATCTATTTAATCACACAAGCATGCAGATAAAAAATAGGAGGACCATTATGACAATATTTGGTAGTCAACGGTGACACACGCCCATGTGAATAATTACAACTTTTGCAATTTGGCAACACACACCCACCAAAAATTGTGCCAATGTCTCCCATTCACATGCTAGAGGAACACCAAACAATCACTCTAATAGGATACCAAAACCTTCCATGTCAAAGCATAGTAGGAGGCTGTAAAAAATAGCAAAATCTCAACAACAATCTCTAAATGCAGTACATCACCATGCTTGTTTTGAGAATTGCATAGGTTTTTTGATTGAACCAAAGCATGTAATACTTGATAGAAATCACGAGATCCACATTTTATTGAAAAACAATTTCTAAACTTTAGCTGGCCAATATGTGCACTCCAACAACCAAATTTGAGACAATTCCACACAATACTAGCTGTAAAAATGAGTCCCAAGCTTGTCCTCTTTTCTTTGCATCATGTGACATCAATTTGTGCTTGCTATGATGACCGTAGGGTATTGGTTGGACTGACACTTCACAATAGAGGTCTAGATGACATGGAAAAAATCACGTACCCTTGTAAACATCATACTCCAGTTTCCAAATGGTTGTAATACAACTCCCACTCATGCTACAACACAACTTCCACTCATGCATAATGAAAAGGAGACAAAATCGTACCCTCCCCCGCAAATATTATGCTCTGATTGAGGTTGCAGTTCATTGGTGATGATAGGAGTTAACCTAAACTGCAAGTCATGACATTATCCATTTAGAAACATCCATTATAGTTAGATATAGCTTATGATATTGAGATATTCAAATGCAAATTAGCATTGGCCTACAGTGAACTCCAAAAATAGGCAGTCACAATATCAACAAAAAAAATATGACACTATCACAAATCCATCTGCGAATTTTTCCTAGATCTGCCAGTGTCGGGGACTAGGATTAACATCATGAATCTTCTTAACAATGATTTCTACAATGAAATATGATGTAGTATCTGATCTCAAAGCAAATATTCATAAAAATAAGCCTCTATAATGCCCCTCTTTTTTTTTTAGTTACCGTTGAAAGTCATCACCCTATTCTCCATGTTGACAAAAAATAGAATATTTACAACGGATTCAAATCATGCTCTCACAAAAACACTCACCTTGCTTCGATGGACTCCACAGGTGCACTCGTTGGCGACTTCAACATAATATGGCTAGGAAATTGCTCTTTTAGATGGAGGACTAACTTGAGCAGGTGGAGGACTAGCACTGTGAAAGTTATCTGATTGCTTATCTTTGTTCAAAAACATCATGTATTGGACATTTTGAGTCAAAGTTGTCATTGATGTCAAGGAACGAAGTTGTCATTGATGTCAAGGAATAAGCTACAGTTGATGTCAAAAGGTCAAAAGGAATAATGCTAGAGGTTGATTGAAAAGATGTCATAATATTATTTTTATATTATGTGAGGCAAAAATAAAGGTTTTTGTTAAAACCATGGTGGGAAGATAAAGGGTTTTTATTAAAACCATGGTGGCAAAATGATTTTTTATTAAATCATTATGAGCAACAAAAAGTTTTTATTTAACCCCCAAGGAGGCTTTAATTTTTATAAAGCCAAAGGTTACAAAGTTAATTTATAAAATTTAAATTCTAAATAGAATTTAAATGATTTATAAATTAATTATGCATATTATAAAGGCGTCGATGTCCAAGTTTAATACACTGTCGACGTGCAAGATTTGGAAGGCAAAAGGTATTTAAACCTTTGCCTAAGTTCAAAACCAAGCATTCGAATTTCCTTCGATTATTTTTGTGCCAAAAATCATGCTAAGATTCATGGAGAAAGTTCCAAGGAGCAGCGAACAAAAAGGTTCGTGCATTCAGTAAGAAGGGAGCGCATCGAACACGCTACATGGCAAGAGGAGAAGGGAGCCAAGGGCTCTAAAGGATTCAGAAAAATATTAAAGTGCCTTCTACGCTTTTAGTGGGCACGTGAGCACTTGGCTCACATGGCTAGCAAGCCACGGCCAAGGCGCTAGCAAGGGAGAGAGTGCAAGATCGAATCTCGTGAAATGCGGAGCGGGAGATATAAAAGGTTTTTATATTTTTGATTTAATTTTTTATTAAGTTGCTAAGGTTGTGGAGAGATAAGGGTTGTTAATAGAAATAAAAATTATTCTTTGCTTTGCTAAGGCTAGGGAGAGATAAGGGGTAAATTGGTTATGATATTTACCTAAGTGGTAAATGGAAATTTACTAGGGTAATATTTTTTTTACCTTAGGGAATTAAAAATTGATTTATTGCATATATTTGGTAAAGTGACTTAATCAATTATTGCAATATTGAGAAGAGTAAGGTGTGTTTGGTCAATTATTGTTGATGGATGATTTCTTTAAGATGGAGTAATAAGGTGTATGTAAGTTTTGATATTTACATTGTATCTTTGAGAGAGTTTATCATCTTATAACTTCTTTGAGCTTGGAAAAGAAGTGTTTGTGGTTGTGGTAGATTTTTGAGGTTCCTTCATCATCAAGAAAAAGGTATGGGCACATTCTTCCATAGTTGAGTTGATTGGTTGGTTTTCTAGAAAACAAGTTTGGAGTGAAAAGGACTTAAGTAGGTCTCCTTATTGAGTGTGTTGAGTTAATGCTTCAAGGTTTTCTGGAATAAAGAGTTGTTAAAACCTTGTTTTATAAGCATTGTTGTTGAAGCCATTGGTTGAGTGAAGAACTTGAACTAGGGTTTGAAAAGAACATGAGTATCATTGTTATGTGAGATTGTTTTATAAGCATTGTTGTTGAAGCCATTGGTTGAGTGAAGAACTTGAACTAGGGTTTGAAAAGAACATGAGTATCATTGTTATGTGAGATTGGTTGATAAGCATTGTTGGAAACATTTTGAGTGAAGGTTCATATGCTTGGACTAGGGTTTGTAAGCAAGGATTGTTTCATTGAGTGATTGGTTGAGTAGAGTTGGTTGAGCCTAGTCAAGTGGATGTGTGAAGTGATTGTTCAAGTTCTATAAAATAAACTATTCTATATTCTGAATTGATTTGAGGAAGTGATTGAACATTGAGGTGATTGTGAAGCATATTGAGTCTCTAACAATTCTTTGTATGTTTCTGAAAGAGTGATTGAAAGTGATTGAGCATTGAGGTGAATGTGAAGCATATTGAGTCTCTAACAATTATCTATATGTTTCTAAAAGAGTGATTGAAAGTAATTGAGCATTGTGATGAGTATAGATCATATTGAGTCTCTAATAATTCTCTTTATGTTTCTATGAGATTGGACAAGTTCTAGTGTGGACTTGTTGAGCAGATTTGAGGTAAGTCTTTGAGAAGACTTGTGGATAGATTTGGGTAAGCTTTTGTGGAAGCTTACAATACAGATTGAGAGCATATTTGGATAAGTTCTTGTGAGAACTTATTGAGCAGATTGGACAAGTTCTAGAGAGGACTTGAGGACAGATTGGTGTGAGCTTTTGTGGAAGCTTACAAGGAATATTTGAGACAAGTCTTTGAGAAGACTTGAGAGCAGAGTTGATTGATTGATTTGTTCAAACCTTGAGTTAAGGTTTGGGGCAGATCCAACAGAGTTGATTTGAGATTGAGTCAAGCTTTGAGTTAAGGCTTGAAGATAGATATTGAGGATAGATTTGTGCTAGACCGAAGGACTATGTTTAGTACTAATTCGAGGATAGAGTTTGGTGCAGATTTGAGGATAGGTTTGTGCCAGACCAGAGATAGATATTGAGGACAGATTTGTGCTAGATCGAAGGACTGTGTTTAGTACATATTTGAGATAGATCTTTGGAGGTGATAGAGTTGAGGATAGAGATATCCAGCTAGAGAAGGGAAGAGAGGTGTCTTCTATGGATAGAGTTCCATTTGCTAAGGGCAGTGGAGGCAGAGGTCTTCTAGAGGATCACCAACTAGAGCAGAGTTAGGAGATTGGTGTCTCCTGTGGATAGATATCCACAAAATTAGGATATTGGTGTCTCCTATGGATAGAGATCCACGAACTTTGATTAGGGGATTGGTGTCTCCTTTGGATAGAGATCCATAAACATTGTAATAGGGAAAGGATTCCCAAGAGATTGATTGAGAAAATTTTAGTGAAATATTTTCTCCATGGAGTAGCCCACATTGGGTGAACCACATAAATTTTGGTGTCTCTATTGTGTGTGGTGATTTGTGCATTGCTTTGATTACTGCTATTGATATTGCTATCTATACATTGCATAATATTGATTGGGAAAGAAAAGTAAAAAGTGGTCTTATACTGTTCACCTCCCCTCTCAGTATAAGCTTGTGTTCTTCAATTGGTATCAGAGCGGGTTCCTTCGGAAGAGTTTAACAACTTGAAGGAAAAGCTAACAAGAACACAATGGATTCTAAGAATGGATCATCATATAATTCAGCACCAATATTTGATGGAAGTGACTACATATATTGGAGTATGAGAATGAAGATTTACCTGATGGCACTTGGCAATGATATTTGGGAAGCAGTTGAAAATGGATACATACCACTAGTTGATCCACCTACATATAAGGAAGGTAAGCTTCTACAACATTACAATTCAAAAGCAATGAATGCAATTTTGAGAGGTTTGCATAGAACAGAGTCCATAAAAGTTATGCATTGTCAAGATGCAAAAGGAATGTGGGATAAGTTGCAAAGTATATATGAAGGAGATAAAGGTGTCAAGAAAGCAAAGATACAAAATATCAAAGGACAATTTGAAGAATTAAGAATGAAGGATGAGGAAAACATTAGTACTTATCTACTTTGAGTCGATGAGGTTGTTAATGCTATGCAAGGGCTTGGACTTAAGGTTGAAGAATTGGATGTTTGTGATAAGGTCTTAAGATCTCTTCCAAAATGATTTAGTGAAAATATTTCTGCTATAGAAGAATCAAAGGATGGTGATTCTTTGACAAGAGATATGTTGCTTGGTATTCTTACAGCTTTTGAGTTGAGAACAAAAGAACCTAATCCCAGAAGGAAGCAACCTTCAAAGCAATCAAGAAGACAAAGGGTAAGAAGTCAGAATCAAGCAATGAGTCATCCAATGATGAAGAAGCTAATTATGGCAGAAGGAATAAGGATTCAAGAAGATCTAGAGATGCAAAATCTATTAGATGTTTCAATTGTGGAAAGTATGGTCATTATGCAACTGATTTTCAAGAAGCTAAGAATAACAATGATGAAGAAAAATAGGATCACAGAAACAGGGAATCATAAAGATACAGGCATCAAAATAAAAGCAAGGATGGACAAAGTAGACAAGGAAAGAAGTTCTTCCAAAGGCAAAAGAGGAGCTACTATGAAGACAAGGCAAGTAAGTACTCAAGTGATAGTGATAATAATTTTTCAGATAATGATAATGATGAAGTCCTATTTATGATTGAAGAAAAAGAAGTCAAGAAAAGGTCACCAATAATTCTCAAGTGTTTTAGATGTGGTAACTTTGGACATCTTGAAGATAGTTGTACAAGAAATGGTTTCAGTTTTAGTGATGATGAATATGAAGATACACTTGAAGGACCAGAAGAGAATATTCTAATGGCTCTAGAGAAAGAAGAAAGTGATCCTATAGAAGACAAGTCAAAATAAAATGAAGATGTGGACAAAGGTAAACAAATAGAGGAAGAATCAGATAAAGAAGGATATGATCTCAAGGGAGAACTTATTTATGCTCTTGACATAGTAAATAAGGTAAGAAAGCAAAACTCTAAACTTGAGTTTCAGTTTCAAGAATGTGATGAAGAGAGAAAAATGCTTATAGAGGATCTAGACAAATCAAAGGCTAAGACAAAGAAGTTCAAGGATAAGTTAGAAGCAAAGGTCTTAGAATGTGAAAGGCTAGAACAAGAGGTAGCTTCATTAAATATGGAAGTCAAAAACTCCAAATTCAAGCTACAAGGGTTCAAAAATAGCTCAAAGAACTTAGATAAGTTCATCAAGATACAAAAGCCTACATCAAGCAAGATAGGTCTTGGATTTGAACAGGAACAAAAGAAATGGGAAGAGAAGTCAACCTCAAGCTTTGAAGGAGAAGAAACTTCAGAAGAAGATAGTGTAAGAGAAAGTGAGACATCTGAGGATGAGTTGGACAACATAAAGTTCAACAAGGACAGGAATAATGCACAAAGAAGAAATAGATGGAACAACAATCAGAATAGGTCAAGAGAGACTAAGAGACCAATGAGGTCAAGACAAGGGAACTTCAATGGAAGATGTTTTTCATGTCATAAGTTTGGGCACATGGCTTCATAGTGTAGGACACATGAAAGATAGGAATATGGGAAAAAATAACTTTTCCATGGGTATTGCTACTCATGTAATCAATTTGGTCACAAGGCAATGAATTGCAGGGTTCATGATAGAAAAGGATATGGCCTCACTAGGAGAAATCCTAAGACATTTGCACCTCCAAGGAATAATAACATTAAGTGTTATAAGTGCAATAATGATGGACACACAACAAAGTGGTGTAGAGCAGACATTCCAGAATCAAGTATGAACAAGAACAAGAAAAAGAAAAAGAAAAGGGATATGGATATGAACAAGAATAGGAATAGGAACATGGATATGAACATGAACAAGAACAAGAACAGGAACAAGAAAATGGACATGGACAGGAACATGGACATGGAAAGGAACAATCAGAGGAATCAGAAGGATCAGATAAGAAGAAAATAGGATAAAGGTAAATACCAGTGCTTTCTTGGAGTAGAAATACTCCCACCCAATAATTAACCACCTCAAGAGGAGGTGGGGGAGGGGCTAAGCTAAGAGACTCATTCTTAGCCCCGAGCCCCAAAGGTGACCCTTTGCCATTGATGTCAAAGGGGGAGAGATTTGAGTAAGGGGGAGAGATTTGGTATTTGAGTAAAGAGGAGATATTTGAAGAGAGCATTGAGCCAAGGGGAGCAATGTCCCAAGGGGAGCAGAACAAAGAAAAGGTTAAGTTTTTGGTAAAAAGAATTTGGGTTGCCATCAATGACAAAGGGGGATATTGTTGGACATTTTGAGTCAAAGTTGTCATTGATGTCAAGGAACGAAGTTGTCATTGATGTCAAGGAATAAGCTATAGTTGATGTCAAAAGGTCAAAAGGAATAATGCGAGAGGTTGATTGAAAATATGTCATAATATTATTTTTATATTATGTGAGGCAAAAATAAAGGGTTTTTGTTAAAACCATGGTGGCAAGATAAAGGGTTTTTATTAAAACCATGGTGGCAAAATGATTTTTTATTAAATCATTATGAGCAACAAAAAGTTTTTATTTAACCCCCAAGGAGGCTTTAATTTTTATAAAGCCAAAGGTTACAAAGTTAATTTATAAAATTTAAATTCTAAATAGAATTTAAATGATTTATAAATTAATTATGCATATTATAAAGGCACCGACGTCCAAGTTTAATACACCACCGACGTGCAAGATTTGGAAGGAAAAAGGTATTTAAACCTTTGCCTAAGTTCAAAACCAAGCATTCAAATTTCCTCCGATTATTTCTGCATCAAAAATCGTGCTAAGATTCGTGGAGAAAGTGCCAAGGAGCAATGAACAAAAAGGTTCATGCATTCAGTAAGAAGGGAGCGCATCGAACACGCTACGTGGCAAGAGGAGAAGGGAGCCAAGGGCTCTAAAGGATTCGATGAAATATTAAAGCGCCTTCTGCACTTTTAGTGGGCACGTGAGTGCTTGGCTCACATGGCTAGCAAGCCACGACCAAGGCGCTAGCAAGGGAGAGAGTGCAAGATCGAATCCCGTGAAACACAAAGTGGGAGATATAAAAGGTTTTTATATTTTTGATTTAATTTTTTAATTAAGTTGCTAAGGTTGTGGAGAGATAAGGGTTGTTAATAGAAATAAAAATTATTCTTTGCTTTGCTAAGGCTAGGGAGAGATAAGGGGTAAATTGGTTATGATATTTACCTAAGTGGTAAATGGAAATTTACTAGGGTAATATTGTTTTTACCTTAGGGAATTAAAAATTGATTTATTGCATATATTTGGTAAAGTGACTTAATCAATTATTGCAATATTGAGAAGAGTAAGGTGTGTTTGGTCAATTATTGTTGATGGATGATTTCTTTAAGATGGAGTAATAAGGTGTATGTAAGTTTTGATATTTACATTGTATCTTTGAGAGAGTTTATCACCTTATAACTTCTTTGAGCTTGGCAAAGAAGTGTTTGTGGTTGTGGCAGATTTTTGAGGTTCCTTCATCATCAAGAAAAAGGTATGGGCACATTCTTCCATAGTTGAGTTGATTGGTTGGTTTTCTGGAAAACAAGTTTGGAGTGAAAAGGACTTAAGTAGGTCTCCTTATTGAGTGTGTTGAGTTAATGCTTCCAGGTTTTCTGGAATAAAGAGTTGTTGTTAAAACCTTGTTTTATAAGCATTGTTGTTGAAGCCATTGGTTGAGTGAAGAACTTGAACTAGGGTTTGAAAAGAACATGAGTATCATTGTTATGTGAGATTGTTTTATAAGCATTGTTGTTGAAGCCATTGGTTGAGTGAAGAACTTGAACTAGGGTTTGAAAAGAACATGAGTATCATTGTTATGTGAGATTGGTTGATAAGCATTGTTGGAAATATTTTGAGTGAAGGTTCATATGCTTGGACTAGGGTTTGTAAGCAAGGATTGTTTCATTGAGTGATTGGTTGAGTAGAGTTGGTTGAGCCTAGTCAAGTGGATGTGTGAAGTGATTGTTCAAGTTCTATAAAACAAACTATTCTATATTCTGAATTGATTTGAGGAAGTGATTGAACATTGAGGTGATTGTGAAGCATATTGAGTCTCTAAAAATTCTCTGTATGTTTCTGAAAGAGTGATTGAAAGTGATTGAGCATTGAGGTGAATGTGAAGCATATTGAGTCTCTAACAATTTTGTATGTTTCTAAAAGAGTGATTGAAAGTAATTGAGCATTGTGATGAGTATAGAGCATATTGAGTCTCTAACAATTCTCTTTATGTTTCTATGAGATTGGACAAGTTCTAGTGTGGACTTGTTGAGAATATTTGAGGTAAGTCTTTGAGAAGACTTGTGGATAGATTTGGGTAAGCTTTTGTGGAATCTTACAATATAGATTGAGAGCAGATTTGGATAAGTTCTTGTGAGAACTTATTGAGCAGATTGGACAAGTTCTAGAGAGGACTTGAGGACATATTGGTGTGAGCTTTTGTGGAAGCTTACAAGGTAGATTTGAGATAAGTCTTTGAGAAGACTTGAGAGTAGAGTTGATTGATTGATTTGTTCAAACCTTGAGTTAAGGTTTGGGGTAGATCCAACAGAGTTGATTTGAGATTGAGTCAAGCTTTGAGTTAAGGCTTGAAGATAGATATTGAGGATAGATTTGTGCTAGACCAAAGGACTGTGTTTAGTACAGATTCGAGGATAGATTTTGGTGCAGATTTGAGGATAGGTTTGTGCTAGACTAGAGACAAAGATTGAGGATAGATTTGTGCTAGACCGAAGGACTATGTTTAGTACATATTTGAGATAGAGATTTGGAGGTGACAGAGTTGAGGATAGAGATCTCCAACCAAAGTAGGGAAGACAGGTGTCTTCTATGGATAGAGTTCCATTTTCTAAGGGTAGTGGAGGTAGAGGTCTTCTAGAGGATCACCAACCAGAGAAGAGTTAGGATATTGGTGTCTCCTGTGGATAGAGATCCATGAAATTTAGTTAGGAGATTGGTGTCTCCTGTGGATAGAGATCCATGAACTTTGATTAGGGTATTGGTGTCTCCTTTGGATAGAGATCCATAAACATTGTAATAGGGAAAGGATTCCCAAGAGATTGATTGAGAAAATTTTAGTGAAATATTTTCTCCGTGGAGTAGCCCACATTGGGTGAACCATGTAAATTTTGGTGTCTCTATTGTGTGTGGTGATTTGTGCATTGCTTTGATTATTGCTATTGATATTGCTATCTATACATTGCATAATATTGATTGGGAAAGAAAAGTAAAAAGTGGTCTTATACTATTCACCCCCCTCTCAGTATAAGCTTGTGTTCTTCACACGGAGCCAAGGGATAATGCAAAAATATGCACAATGAGGCCACAATGGTCAATGAAGTGGTCTACTTGGATTTCTTGAGGAACTATGCGCTGTAACCATATTCATGATTTTTGTGAAAAATAGGTGCATAGGTGCATTGGGTCCATTGGAATCTAAAAACAAACCTGCATCACCAACTGTAGACAAAAAAATAGCACCAATCTGATCATGTGACTACAAGCACTGATCGAATTGGCATACATACCCCCTAGGACGACCTCCAGAGGTTAAATAATGGTCCTAACCACTCCCAAAGTATTTTTGTAAGGTCAGAGGTCAATTTGGCACATTTCAAGCACTTTTCTCCCTATTTGTCCCACCCTGGGATGATTAGAATCCTATTCACCCCACCCCAGGATGATTAGAAGCAATCGCTCCAAGGTGGGATGAATAGTAGGTTTGACGGGAAAAAAGTCAAACCTTGACAAATGGCAAGCCCAGATTCGCCACCCAACTCCACCTTCAAGGCATGGGAGTGTGAGGGAGCATTTCAAAGATCAAAGAGGCAGTCATGGAGGCCTCAATAAAGGAGCCCTTAATCAGGGAGGAATTTTCTCTCCCCTAATAAGGCATGATGAGCCAAGTGGCGCCCTCGCATGTGCATTCAAAGGAGACCCTTAGGTATATAAAATGGTGAGCCTCCTCACACAAAAAGGGAACAAGGCTAGATAATTTGGAGCAATGGAGTGCTGTAAAATTATACACCCATACCTGTTTGTGCTTCCTACATCCTTAATCTCTCTTTCAAAAGGGAGGTTATCGGGTGAATACTAGGAACGCAATCTAGACCCAAAACCCAATAAATCGGCCACAATCCCACACAAAATTCATTGACACAACCCCCTAGGATGTTTTTGACCCATACCACTTGGATTGGTGTCAAAACCAAGCCCCAAACAGTGGGCATCATGCTCCCAGGTGCCCCCCGCACTATCGTAGTCCTAATCGCCCCACCCCGAAGTGATTAGAAATATATGCTTTATTTCTCTACTTTTATTTTTGAATCATGTTTTATATGATTTAATTATGCTACTTTTCAAGTTTCATTGCATTATGACCTATTTTGACATTGTTTTTATCATTTTATGTGTTTATTAACCTACAGGGAGCACCTTCAGATATAGGACAATATTGAAAGAATCTATTAAATATGACATTCTGGGTCATCTCAAAATGCCCATTTTAGTCTAACCCCAAGTTTTCAATAATTTTGGAGGCCTATGGATAGGACATTTGCAAGGTCACATTTGCACGTTTTGTGACAATCCCCAGCGTCCCACCCCGGAGCGATTAGAAATCCATGCATTATTACCCAACTATTATTTTTGAAATGTGTGCTTAATGATTTCTTAATGCTTCTGTAAAAATTTTAGTTCATTCTAATATGTTTTGACCATAATTTTACTATTTTAACTATTTACTAGCCAGAGGCCTTGGGGATTGCATGTTTTTCCTATATCCACATATGCTATTAACTGTTTGTTGCTTCTCTATGCATAGGATGTCATCACCAGGAACAATAGAGGGGCATAAAGGAATGACAGACACATGAACACAAGCGGTGGCAACTTTTGGCCCACCCACCTCGAATGTGGGCATGCGGAAGACCCTGGGAACGTACCATCCATGGATGTAACGAACTGTATCAAACGTTCTAAGCCCTAGAGGGGGGACTTATTGTAACTAGATTGAAAGCAACATTAATAAAAATAGTCTTTGCATTGTTTTGCTTACATCTCATTTTATGTGTCATTTCCTTCTTGCATTGGTTCATAACATTCGTAGGGCTTAGCATCTATTATACATATATCTCTATTTTTGTTTGCATCGTATCGGTACGTTGTTCTTATGCAACTTGATTTTAGTGGAAATCATGGTGGGACACTATCCCCTACTGTTAGGATCAAGTTTCTGATCCAAATTTTATGTTTTTTCTTGCAGGTGTTATTCCTTCAGGCGCTGGAATGCTACTCGTGCCACCCTGTGACGAATACAGACCTACCATATGTGCCACCGTAGGATGAATATGCATTCATCCCACCATGTTATGAATGCAGACCTTCTATTCATCCCACCATAGGATGATTAGAGCTCTGTGCACTTTCTGATCATAAACTCAGAGGCATCTGGTCTAGACAGAGGGGAGGTAGGTTTTTTGAACATCCTCTATGTTCTTCTATTTTTTGTTTTTGCAATTTTTTATTTTCTTTGCTTGCATAGAAAATTTAAGTAGTTTTTTTTCCTTCTTGCAATAAGAAAAGAGAAAATAAAAACATAGAGTAAATCACATGGAAGGAACTTGATTAGGAATGCATGTTTCTCTGGTTTTCTTGCATGATACTTGCACAAATGGCAAGTCCTCATTCTAGGTTTTAGTTCTATTTAGGTCTTGTGATTTTTTTTTTTTGCTATTAATTGCCTCTAAAATATAAAACATACTTTGAAGCATTGCATTAGTGAAAATCATTGTTTGTTGTATGTTTTCTTTCTTTGCGCAAGTAAAAGGAACCACACACACCACCTAATAATATTAACATCAAGGAGTTGGTATTAATACCCCAACACTTGATCAAGACCAATGGTGGATTTCATCACCACCTTGGCTTGGATTTTGCATACATATACCCTAATCGCGACTATTGCTAGACGTAAATCCTGACGAAAGCTGACCAAGTGTAGCGGGGGTGATTCCCCACGCATGAAGATAAGTCTTCTATGGTAGGTGTCAAAAACAAAGTGATCCCCCTTCTGTACCGCCTATGTTCCACTTACTTTTCTGCTCTCGTGTACCAATATTTTCCCTCACGTAAGGACGGGTATATTGAGATGTTCGGTATAATGGCCTGGCAATGGTATATTGAAGGGGCGACCATTTTGGAGATACAAGAGCCCTCATATCCATGTATAAAAAAGTTTTCTTTACAAGGTTTACATAACAAAAATCAAACTCACTGAACCAGATTTAGGACACACATTTAATCTGTAAACAATATAATCACTTCTTTGTTTGTGTGGTCCCCTGTTGTTTAGTGTAGCATAAAAATTGTAAAGGAGATAAAAACATACATATATTCTTAGAAAACCACCACCATGGTGTATACCCATAGCCAAGCACAATCACGGGTAGAAACTTCAAAAAGTATGCAAGGAGGCACAAGCCGCCTTCATTATAGCCCTAAGGACTTGGTTATACCACCTTGGCGGCCTGACCCACAACATAGTCCACACCATACCACTACAGAATAAGACTATAGAGGCACCCCTTTGAGGGGCACTCCCGTTCAACACAGACCCTCTCAAGAGGAGTACATACATGGGAAGACCACCTTAGACACTCATTATGAGTGGCCACTGTGTTATGAAGTGCTAGAGCAGCATAGGATTCATAAGGAGGGCCCATATGATTATATCATCCCTCCTCCACCCCTCATTACTGTTAGAACTAATAGGCCAAATCTAGAGCACAAGGCTATTCAGATAGGGCGAGCTAACTTTGTCTGCTCATTTCATATGTACGAAAGGGAACACGAGGAAAACTAGTATATTCCTCAAGAGCAATACACTGCATGGGAGCAATGCGCCTCCACACCTGCTAATTATCAAGATCACCTATTGAGGCAAGAGCCTCCGATGAATGTTTCTAACCTCGACAGAGGAAAGCAACCCATAGAGATCTTGGATCACCATGACTGATATAGATATGTAGGGGAGGCATCTATGCCTCCTAGACCAAATACAGTGGAACAAATCAACTTGGCATTTACCAAATATGCCACCTGTAAAGCACAAATCATGCAGCTTGAGCAAGATTAGCAGCAGTTAGAGCACATGTATCATCTTAGAAAAGAGCGCATTTAGTGCCAGATAGATGAGTTGCTCTAGAACACTAGGCATGAGATTATTCCAACCCCTCGCACGCATAAGACAAAACTTTATGAGAGGAACAACCCCTTAGTACGAGACAAGTCTCCATGACCTTATCAAGCATTGCCTCTAAGACCTCCTAGACCTGAGCGGGAGGCCACTCCCTGAACCAATGATGGGTGCCTTCCTCGGGCACCCATCCATGTGTTGTACTTAGTATGGCACTGAGAGGGGGCGTGAATTAGTGTAGCATTCAAAACATGAATTAACAGCTCTAAAAACCGCAGCAAAAAAAACTTATAAATAGATATAATAAGTATCGCAAGAGAACATCACACAACACAGATTTTTAACGAGGTTCACCAAAATGGCTACTCCTCAAAAAGAATGGCTGCTTGGACTCCCATCCAAATCCAGCCTCTTGCAAAGCACCAACTTTACAATTTGTTTACCAGCACCAACTGGAAGGAGCACCCACCCCTTATTTTTTTGCATCAACAAAAAGGAGCACCAACCCCTAATTTTCCAGCACCAACTGGACTTCAATTTTGAATAAAAATGTTTGACATATACCTTTGTTATTGCAAGACTCTAATTGGTCTACATCCCCTTTGCAATCTCTATGCACTCTGCTCTGTCTTGTGCAATCACTTCACACAGTCTGCTGCACTGCTACAGCCAGACTTTGCAATCAACTTTGCCCTTCGTGCTTCTCTGCACACTTCATTCACCCATTATCTTCACATAGCATATTTTCAAACTCGAAGAAGCCCTCCTTTTATAGAAGAAATTTTAGGAACAAACCCTAAAAGAACGTCGGCTGAGAAACCCTAGAATTTTTCAACTTCCAAACCCTAAAATCCGTCGGCTGTAACCCTAAGAATGTTGGCTGCAAAACCCTAAAATCCATTGGTCCAGATTTAACTTTTTCGGCCTCAAACGCATCTACATCTGAATGACTTCTGAACTACCTGTCCATTGCATCATTATATCTAACTGACTATATTGACAACAATGACAATACTCCTGCAACACCTTGCTCAACACTGAACTCCTATCCATTGTACTTTGGTTGCACCTTGTTGTTCAATAAAATCTTGTCCATTGCATCAATAAATCTGTCTGACTCTGTTGACAACAATGACAATACTGTTTGCTACACCTTGCTCAACAATCTCTCCCTTTGGAATTGTTGGCAACACATGTGCAATTTTCCTGTAAATCTTCTCCCCCTTTGACAATAATACCAAAGGGCTGCTGCAGACTCCCTCTGAGTCTATGCACAACATTCTTAGACACAAATTATTATAATTAGCAAATATTCCAAGCATGAACAAGAAGAAAAACAAATACACAAATGCTCCCCACGATTCCAAGACCACTTCATTTCACCGATTGACAACATCATGATAAGCATAATAGGCATCAATAAAATCAACAATGTGAATAGCAGCAATAACCAGTGAATGACACCATCATCATCAACTTCACCAATATAACATGTGTAAGAACATGACTGAACCACTGTCTTCTGTGCAACTACCCTTTGTTGCCTTGCAAACTCAAACTTGTCCACTGTTAGTGAAGGCATACAATAATCTTATATAGCCAAATTTTTGTTCTGCAATGCCAGCAACATCTGCATACAACTTCACCATGCATCTTGGATATATTCTCAACAAGCTTGAACCCAATGATAGTTGTTTGTCTCTCTCTGTAGTGAGAATCCAGCAGGCTACCTCAATCCACTTTCAACTCTGTGCAAGTACCAAACACTGTACCACAGCACAACCAACATATTTTCTCAACCAATTAGGGCTTTAGCAACAATGCTTATAGACAAGGTTTAACCAACATCATTCAACTCAAGATTAACCTTGAAGCATTCAACCAATCACTACATGAAAAGGAAACTAGTAGACATCCTTTTCCTTCCAAAGGTATTTGAACAAGATAGCCACCAACATAAATCACCAAGGCAAAGAATAACTTGCTCAAATCAAACTCAATGGAGTAAGCCCAAATCATGTATCAAGAAAAGCATTAACTTGATCAAAACAACCTCTATGAAAGCAACTCAACTATTCATCACCAGGCTGGAAATCATCTGGCTGCTCATTAAAAAAACCTCTTCTTCAGTCTTCCCATTCAACATGTTGGTTTCACATCTTTCAACAAAATTGACAAGAGACTCACACTTGTACCAACTCTGCAAATTTACTGCCAAATATGTGCAAACATCAAATACTATACTGCAGCACAACCTGATCTATGTTTTCTCCAGTTACTGCAGGTCACACCTTACTTTCAATAGTGCAAATCAGGTGAAGACATTTTGTCAAACACTTTACAGCCAACCATAGAGCCCCTTACTTAACCTCAAACTTCTTAACCTCAGATTGATATTTTATCAACAGTTAAAACGAAACTGTCAGTGAATTAAATAATATTCACCAAGGCGTCATGAAAGATCTAACAATATTTACATCAAAGAGTAAAAACAAATACATGCTGCTCGAAACACAAATACGCAGCTAGGGCAAGCATTCTTTCGTTGAGCAAATTATCTAGACTATTATGATTCGTAATTTTGAATAGTGGTATTAAGAATCATCAACAGTACAACAGTGACATATCTCAAAACTACCAATGGTGACAGATCTCAAATTAAACACCACACTTCACGACATTTCCACAAACCACTATATAAACTAAAAAACACACTTTAACAACTATACAACATTAACCCGATTGCTTACCTTTCATCCTCAGATACCTAGACAAATACATAGGAGCATTAAAATAAAACTTTAATATTGCTCCTCCTGAGGATGTGCCACCTGGAGTTTCTTAGAGCAATGGCAGAGTAGCCTCCTTCAATCCAAGGAGACACAATTTCCTTTCTTCTGTCTTTCTCCAGACTTTCCTAAACTTGGGCTTGGGTTTTTCAACAACATCCCTATTTTGCTCCTGTTCGTGAACTTGAACATTTCTCTTGTGGGGTTGTCTCTTGTGCATTCTTGATGGATGATTATTTTCTTTTCTTTTATGCACATGATATGTTCCTTGTCGGTGTTGTCCTCTTTGTGTCTGATGAAATCTAGGGTTTTGCCTTAGATTAGATATAGAAGTGCTTGGATAGAACCTTGCTATGTGCCCTTGACCGTTGCATTTAAAACATTGCACATGTTTTATTCCATGTCTGTATTGCATTCTATGTGTATGATGAAATCTATGGTATTGCCTTAGATTGGATACAAAAGTGCTTGAACAAAACCTTGCTATGTTCCCATGGCCATTACATTTAAAACATTGCACAGGGTGTTCACTCAAAAAAGCAGAAGTATTTTTATCAGCATAACTCTTTGATCTATTGTTCAGTCCACAATAAATTGCCTTGTGACCAAAGTGGTTGCATTTAGAACAATAGCCATTAAAAGCATTATTATTAAAAGAGTGAGAGTGAGAGAACCTCTTTTGCTGTGGTTGCTTTTCTGTAGATCTTCTTTGATATTTTCTTCCTTTTGAGGATTCAGTTTCAAAATTTTCTTGTTTCAATCCTTCAATCGAGGACTTCTTCTTCTCTGCATATTTGGAGGATGAAGGTTTTTCAACTTCATATCCAAGACCAAACTTAGCTGTGGAGCTTCTTTGTTGATTTATCATTGTATTTAGAAACTTTGTGCTCTTCTCAAATTTGAGATTTATATTGGCCTATTTTAGTTGTTTCTTCAATGAAACAATCTCTTCTTCTTGTTGGCAGCATACATTTCTCTTTCTCATTGATTTGAGACCTAAGAATATCTTCAATCCTTTTGTACTGTTCTACTTGCAGCTTTAGATCAACAATAACTTTTTTAGATTCCTCTTCACTTGTGCTGCATACATCATTCTTATTATCCAGGTGTGTCTTCAAGGCTTCTTCTGATTTCTTGGCCTTTTGAACTTGTAGGAAGAGATCTTCAATCTCATCCCCATATTCTTCTAACTTCTTGGACATTCTTTTGTTCTTTTTCTTTTCTATACTCAACTCTTCAAGTGTAGATATCAACTCTCCTTCAAAATCTACTTTAGCCTCAAGATTTTCATCACAAACTTCAGGATTCACTTCTTCTACCTTTTTCGGTTCAAATTTCTCTTCTACAGGAACTGAAACTGACTGGGATGCCTTTTTGGATGAGGATCTATTCTTCTTAGCCATTGTGTACTAATCCAAGATCAACCCTGACTGATTTAGCCAAAATTGGGAACTTGGCTCTGATACCAATTGTTGTACTTAGTATGGCACTGAGAGGGGGGGTGAATCAGTGTGTTATTCAAAATTTCTAAAACATATGGTTTTAAATCCAATAGCAGTATAAAGCATATAAAAGAGATAATAAATGCATCAAGAGAGCATCACACAAACACAACATTTTAACGAGGTTCACCAATGTGGCTACTCCTCAAAAAAATGGCTCGCTTGGACTACCATCCAAATCCAGTCAATGCAAAGCTACAACTTTACATAATCCTTTACCAGCACCAATTGGAAGGAGCACCCACCCCTTATTTTTCTGCATCAACAAAAAGGAGCACCAACCCCTAATTTGCCAGCACCAACTGGACTTCAATTTTGAATAAAAATGTTTGACATATACCTTTGTTATTGCAAGACTCTAACTGGTCTACATACCCTTTGCAATATCTGTGCACTCTGCTCTCTCTTGCGTAATCACTTCACACAGTCTGCCACTGTGAAACCCTAAGAATGTCAGCTTTAAACCCTAAAATCCGTCAGTCTAGATTTAACTTTGTCGGCCTCAAATGCCTCTACATCTGAATGACTTATGAATTGCCTGTCCATTGCATCATTAGATCTAACTGACTGTATTGACAACAATGACAATACTCCTGCAACACCTTGCTCAACACTGAACTCCTATCCATTGTACTTTGGTTTCACCTTGCTATTCAATAAACTCTTGTCCATTACATCAATAAATCTGTCTGACTGTGTTGACAACAATGACAATACTGTTTGCTACACCTTTCTCAACACCATGTTTATAGGTCACGCCTAGAAACTCCTCAAGAAGCCTATGAGGAATTTGAGTGAGAAGAAGGGAGGGCTGAAACATCCTACCAAGATAGGGGGGCGCTATTCGGCTACTCGTCCATAGGCCTAAAGTTCCTCGCAATGCACAATGGGAACAAACCAAAGAAGAGGAAATCAAATCCTCTAATGCATACAAAGCGCTACTGGAGCGCTTAGAGTCTATGGAGACCAAGACTTTGGGACCCCAAAATCCCACCTTATGCCAGCTCTACAGTCACCTTGTGCATCCTTCAGTTCTGGCACCCTCATACCCTAACCACTTCAAAATGCCTCAATTGGAAATTTTTATAGGGGACGAGGATGCCCAAGAGCATGTAACAAGGTTCCTGAGTCAATGCTTTGGCATTCAAGACAATGATGCATTGCTTCTGAGAACGTTTATAACCACATTCATAGGCCTTGCCTTAGATTGGTTTACCCAGTTGCCAAAGAATAGCATCAATAACCTAGACTAGCTAGTGGATGCGTTCCTTGAGCGTTTCATCTTTAACACCAAGAAGAAGGCATACTTAAGAGACCTAGCTGGCCTTAGGTAGTATGATGACGAGACCATGGCAGCTTATGGGAATCAGTGGAAGACATTACTTTTAAAGCTACCTTACCTCCCTCCCATGGCCGACTTGACTCAAATGCTCTCAAAGAGTTGCTTAAGGTCGATCTTCGTGCTATTGTAGCTACAAAAATATGCCATCCTCGAAGAATCCCTGGTGCAAGCCAAGATAATTGAGGAGATCAAGATACAAGACAACGAGATTGCCAAGCCGTGAAAGAAAGAGTGGTCCAAAAATGCTAAAACTGGGCCCACGCAACCGAAACCCGCCATGGTCAATCAGGTTGCCATAACTATACCAAAGCCTACACAAATGACATAGCCCCCAAAGGCTAATTATTAGGTAGTTCCTCTTGATAACTATGAGAAATAAAATCATAAACAAGATAAAAATCAGCAGCGTCGCCCTAGGCGACAATTCACACAATTCACAGAGTCTAAAGACTCCTTGTTTGACCACTTGTTCGCGACAAACCTGATAAACTTGCCGAAAAGCCGACCCATAGACCCCAACATGCAAAAACCCAAGGGCTATAGAGAAGACTTATATTATAGATTTCATGGATAGAAAGGACACGAAATATCCACTTGTTGGAAATTCAAATACTTAGTGCGGGACTTGATAGACAACAAAACGCTTGCGGTAGATAGTCCCATATCATTGAGCAACCAACATATGGAGGTCTTCAAAGACACCCTACCTGCCCATAATGCACAGGCAAAGACTTTACAAGTAAACGAGGTGACACAGAATTGCCCCATGTAAGGGTACATAGGGATGATAAGTATCGTGACACGAAACAAAAGATACCCAAACACAGTTGCCCCCGTTGTAGCTACAAGAGATGTTTCATCAACGTCATGACCTCCACAACACCCTACACAACCTCTCCTTCCTAGACTAGTGGCCATGATTCGGACCAAGCTTACTCAAAGTTTAAGGACCATGTCGGCTAGGCTCTCCATTTATGAGCTCATCCAACAATCACCGCCCCATCGGGAGGCTCTGACGGAGATACTCAAAGACATTGAGCTACAACCCCACAAAGCCAATTCTTTCAACAATTTTGTGGGACATGTGAAACGATGCACAAAACCAATCATAACCTTTAGGGAAGATGAACTAAAACTGGTGATTGATGATATGGTGGATCCACCCCTGCATGTCATTGCACGGGTCAATGAGATTCCATTCAAGAGGGTGTAGTTGGACACTGGCTCATGCAACAATATAATCATGATAGTGGCATTAAAAAACCTTAAGCTGTCAGCATCTCACATTGTGGCATCCACTTACACTCTTCGAGCATTCAATGATGCATTATGCTTAATGGTTGGCACAATTGTCCTGCCCATCCAAGTAGGACAAAATACCATTCCTATGTTGTGTCACATCCTTGAGGGTGAGATGGCCTACAATATCTTGCTAGGCCGACCTTGGATCAGGGACATGAAGTGTGTCCCTTCGATAGCCCATCAATGCCTCAAATACACATACGAAGGGCAAGTACATGTAGTCCCAGTAAACTTAGAGCCATTTAAGTATTGCAATGTGGTGCAACTAATGCCACAATCGACCCTTCCATAGACACATTTGGACTTTCAATTGAGTCTGTCCATATAGGGTATGATTCTGCCTACATCTTCGTAGTTAAGTCCCTCAACTCACCAACCGGGTCCATCTTTATCGTTTGTTCCTTCACCAACGATGCTACCTATGGTGGCCACACCGAAGGACAACGAGAATAAGCCCCTAGAGGAAGTACCACCATTGGTCTCAACCATCTCTACCGAAGAGGTGCCTAGTCGAATGGAATTCGAGACACCTAGTTCACCCAACATGGAGTGGACTTAGGGAGAACTCCCATTCCCTCCCCCTCAACCACCGATGATTACCATTGAGGTGGCCAATACGATCCTGGGGGAGTACCTAGTGTGGAATATTGTGGCAACACCCACGCTCGCATCCATGTAAGACATGGGGAGACCTCGCCTCCCCATCAACACTATCATCCCTTTAGGCTATCCAAAAAATCACACCAATTTTGTATATGGGGGCCTCGACAACGGCATTGAACCCTACCTACAAGAGGAAGAGGACAAAGAACCATTTGCTAAGAATGTCGACTATCTGTCCAACCCAGACTTCACCTTGAAGTACCTTAGCCAATGTAATTGGCATGGATATGTATTGGGTAGATATGAACAAGGAATGCGCATTCTTTGTCAATCGAGATACCAGATGCCATATGATAAATCAAGAGTAGGGTTCAACCACCCTTTGCCCCTTGACATCCTAGTAGAAACCATGCAAGGCTTAGGTCTAGGAAACAGGGATGGGTTGGCACAAGATCCATATGCCAATCCCAACACAACATACACATTGGGGGATTGTCTCCCATTGTTAACAACAAACCTTGTTGACCTCAACAACCCCTCCCCTTTGATCGAAGAAGGGGAAAGTTCAAAAGGTAACCTCCAAGAGGGATATGGACAAGATCAAGGGGGATTTTCTGAAGATGAGTCATATTATGAGGTAGCACCTTGGGACCATTTTGAGTCCGATAGCAATCACTCGCAAGTGACACCCATTGAAGACTATCAAGAGAACTTCATGGCAAGGTTCCACTTCAATCCTCCAATCAAGCAATTGCCACCTCAAGAGAATCCAATCCTCCCACAGAGAGTGGAACAATCCATATAGGACCAAATCAACTTGCTCAAACAAACCGATCTTCACATGTCGCACATAGTTGTCAAATCCAATGAAGGCCTATGGATCTTCGATAGCGACTATGAGGATGATATTGATATGGCATATCTCAACCATATGGGGCAATAGGAATAACCCATAGACATCGATGATATGTTTGAATAGCTAAATATGGGACCAAGGCATAGGTGGCATTTAAACCAAACACAGTTAGACCAAGTGCTTCATCCACCACTTCGAGCATACAGGGAGCACCTCCCACACAGAGACCCTATAGGGCCATCAGTGCCAAGGGTAGACCCTGTCCTTCTATCTGCACATAGGGCAGATCCTTTTGTGCCAATACCCATAGAGCCAGATCCAGGGTACAAGGATCACCAAGAATGCCCGAATCAACATTCATGTGGCAATGGAGACCAAATTCATGCCATCAACATGATCTCCATTGATTTAATAGCCCCCATCCGCAATCCAGTTGATCCAGCATGACCATTGTACCTAGAACTAGATGCCATATATTGGGATCACACTGAATCGCCACCATCACCATCAAAGTATTGGCATTACGGTGAGATGTTTCATTTCACCCCAGGATCGACTCAGGATATCTTCCATGCTGAAGAGGAACCCGACATTCCCAATGCAGATCTAAATTTAGCAAATGATATCCACCTTATCCCAACTCCACACCAGTTGGAGGACGGATCTCACATGTCATTCGAAGAGACAATTGACGTAGAAATCGGTCTTGATCTAATGAATCTGCAAATCATCAAGCTGGGGGTAAGTTTATCCCCCGAAGAGCAAGTTGATTACATTGCCCTTCTCAAAGAGAAGAAGGAGGTTTTTGCATGGTCCTACAAAGACATGCCGGGGCTAGACCCATAGCTAGTCACACATAATATAACACTTGATCCGACAGTCAATCCAGTCAAGTAAAAGCTATGTAAGATGCAACCAAAAGTGGCCTTAATTGTCAAATACGAGCCACAAAAGTTGTTGGATGCACAGTTTGTCATCTGCGTAGATTACCCACAATGGCTGTCCAACATGGTACCCATCAAAAATCTTGATGGGAGGATTCGCATATGCACAAATTTTTGAGATTTAAACAAATTGAGTCCTAAGGATGATTTCCCCTTGCCTAGCATCGATGCATTGGTAGACGCTACAATAGGCCATGAAATGCTTTCCCTCATGGATGGTTTCTCGAGACACAACTAGATTTGTA
Source organism: Wollemia nobilis (assembly GCA_028583015.1). Taxonomy (NCBI): domain Eukaryota; kingdom Viridiplantae; phylum Streptophyta; class Pinopsida; order Araucariales; family Araucariaceae; genus Wollemia; species Wollemia nobilis. Next base: position 2,411,118 of record JAQPPZ010017255.1, read on the forward strand.
TCAATCCCGATGATCAACTAAAAATGGCATTCACAACGCCTTGGGGGACATTTTTTTATAAGGTCATGTCCTTTGGCCTTAAAAACGTTGGTGCCACCTACCAACGCGCTATGACATACATCTTCCACGATCACATGCATAAAACTTTGGAAGATTATATGGATGTTTTTTTGTCCAAATCCCTTTTGTGCCAAGATCATATCGATGACTTACGAAAGATCCTTGATCGCCTCATCGAACACAAAGTTAGACTAAACCCCAAGAAGTGTGTATTTGGTGTCACATTTGGAAAACTCTTGGGTTTCATAGTCTCAAAATGAGGCATCGAGGTAGATGCAAATAAAGCCAAGGAAATACTTGAAATGCTTCCCCCAACCACCATCAGGTAGCTAAGAAGCTTGTAGGATAAGGTCATGTCAATTAAGTGCTTCATAACATAGTTATCTGACAAGTGTCGACCCATGGATAAATTATTACACAAGGGGGTAGCATTTCACTGGGATGACAAGTGCCAGTCAGCCTTCAACGACATCAAACAATACTTGGATTTGCCGCCAATATTGGCACCACCTAGACCAAGAGTGTCATTCTATTTAAATATCTCAGCTACTGATGTGGCACTGGGCGCCATGCTAGCCCAAAAAAATGAACTACATAAAGAATAGGCTAATTATTATATTAGCCGCACCTTGGTCAGTTATGAACTTAACTATGCATACGTTGAAACGCTATGGTTAGTAGTGGTATTTGTCACCAAAAAGCTATGCCATTACATGTTGAGTAATATGATGTATGTTGTGTCTAAGGAGAATCCATTACGGTACATGATGAGTCATACTTATCACAGTAGTCGCACGACAAAATGGATCATGTTGTTGATGGAGTTTGACATCAAATTCATTGGAAAAAAGTCCATCAAAGGTCAAGTCATCGTATATCAACTAGCAGAGGCTCCTCTCGAAGACGATTAGCCTCTGATCGTAGAGCTTCCCGATGATGGGGTCTTCCATGTCTCAAAATTGCCAGATTCTGACGAGCCCGAGTCACAGGCTGACATAAACTTATTTTTTGATGGTTCTAAATGTGAGCAAGGGGGTGGCACGGGAATCATGTTTTTCACACCACAAGGGGCTCCAATGCCTTTATCATTTAAACTTAACTTCCCATGCACCAATAACAATGCTAAATACGAAGCCTTGCTCATAGGTCTTCAGACATCCATCACCATGAACATCAAATGCTTTAATATCTTTGGTGATTCGTTGTTAATTGTCAACCAAGTGAAAGGGGTATTCCAATGCAAATGCCTATTTCTATAGGCCTACAAAGCCCTTATGGATAATTTCTTGGCAAATCTTGAATGGTACGACATTGAGGCACTCCCTTGATCATCGAATCATTTTGCAAAAACTATGGCCTCCTTGGGGTCACTAATCCCGCAAGACATATCTGGTGAGATGACAACCATTCAAGTCAAAATAGTATCACAATCCATGATGGAGCGTGCAAGCTCTGACATAATGCCAAGAATCCACCTGATCTAGATCAAACCGTCTTAGGATAGGTTCTCTTGAATCCACGATAGTCTGAATCACACCAACTGGGGGTCTTTGTTCTCCCCAACCCCTCTTAATAGCAACACAACGCTATTCTTACAAGTTCTTTCCTGCTCATAAGAGACTATCGTGGTTTCTGATCAGCAGGATTAGTACATGCCCATAAGAGACTATCTCATGTTAGGTAGCCTCCCACTTGGATTGTCGCACGTCATGAAAATATCATTCAAACAGAAAGCGACAAAACATGTCTTGCTAGGAGATATTTTGTACTGTCAAAGCTATGAAGGAATCCTCCTTTGTTGCTTGGACTAGCAAAAGTCCACTTGGGAGATCACCCAAGCACACGATGGTACATGCGGTGGCCACTTTAGTGGTATGGCCATCGCAAAGCGTATTCTTTGCATGGGCTATTATTGGCCATCTTTAGAGTGAGATTATTGTTCATATGTGCAGAAGTGTGTAAAGTATCAACACCATGCTAACTTGACACACGTACCTTCTCAGGCCTTGCATCCAATCCAATCGGCTTGGCCATTTTCATAGTGGGGCTTAGATCTCATCAAAAATATCTCCCCTGCGTCGTCAGGTCATCACACGTTTATCATAACGGCCATAGAGTACTTCACTAAGTGGGTGGAAGCAATTTCACTTACCTCTACGACTGGGTCCCGCATTGCGGAGTTTATTTTACATAACATCATATATCGTTTTGGTATTCCATCCAAGATCATCTCGAATAATGGGTCGTTTAAGAACAAAGACGTGCGCGCTTTGACAACAAAGTACAAAATTTAGCATAGTTTTTTGACACCTTATTATTCACAGACAAATGGGAAAGCAGAGGCATCAAACAAAATGCTAGTTGCCATCTTTAAAAATATGATCACAGATAATCATAAGGATTGGCACATTCAAATACCACCTGCTCTATGGGGTTATCGCACTAGTATTCGGACGCCCACTAGGGCAACCCCAATTTTGCTAGTGTATGGCTCCGAGGCAGTCATGCCTCTCGAGTTGGAAATACCTTCCCTACGCATATCAATGCAAGAGTTCATCGATGATGATACTATGCAACAGGCCCAATTAGACCAGCTTACGTTACTCGATGAATGACACGTTAATACTCTCGAGCATTTACCTATCTACCAAGAGCGACTTAAGAAAGAATACAACATGAAAGTTCACTTGAGATACTTTCAAGTTGGTGACCTGGTCTTAAAAGAGAACCAACAAAATTCTAACTTGCCGCCCCATCTAAGGGACAAGTTCACGGCAAATTGGTTAGGTCCTTATGTAATCGACAGTAAAATAGGACCTGAAACATATCGGCTCGCCTCTCTGGAAGGAATCAAGGAACTAGAACCCTTGAAAATTAGTCATTTGAGGCCATTCAACATTTAAAAAAGCCATGGACCACCCCCAAAAGCTCCAAGGGTTCCCACAATCGCTTGGTCAGCCAAACGTCCCAAAGGCATCTATAATCCTTTTGGTCAAACCAAAATATCCAAGGGTTCTCGCCATCGCTTGGTCAACCAAAATGCCCCAAAGGTACCTATAATCCCTTTGGTCAAACCAAAAGCTCCAAGGGTTCTCGCCATCGCTTGGTCAACCAAAATGCCCCAAAGGTACCTATAATCCCTTTGGTCAAACCAAAAGCCCCAAGGGTTCTCGCCACCGCTTGGTCACCCAAAATGCCCCAAAGGTATCCATAATCCCTTTGGTCAAAACCAAAAGCTCCAAGGGTTCCCACAATCGCTTGGTCACCTAAAATTCCCCAAAGGTATCTATAATCCCTTTGGTCAAACCAAAAGCTCCAAGGGTTCTCGCCATCGCTTGGTCACCCAAAATGCCCCAAAGGTATCCATAATCCCTTTGGTCAAACCAAAATCCCTAAGGATTCCCACAATCGCTTGGTCAACCTAAAATGCCCCAAAGGTATCCATAATCCCTTTGGTCAAACCAAAAGCTCCAATGGTTCTCGCCACCGCTTAGTCACCCAAAATGCCCCAAAGGTCTCTATAATCCCTTTGGTCAAACCAAAAGCTCCAAGTGTTCCCATAATCGCTTGGTCAACCAAAAACACCCCAAAGGTATCTATAATCCCTTTAGTCAAAACCTCAAAGGATCCGTAAGAATCACTTGGTCCGCACCCATTCGGGTTAAACCACCATAACGAATATTCAAAAAAAACAAATAATCAAAAATAACAAAAAAAATTGCATCTCACTTTCATGCATACTCTTAAAAATCAAAACACAAAATGATAAGCTGCATTAGGCATCACATACATACATTTCATAGTTATCGGTCATACATGTCAAATGCACCATAGACTGTAATTACTCGGCAATTCCATTGTTTTCCACATTTGTCCACTTTGTAAATGATCCAACAAAAATAACGCCATCCAAATTTTCACCATATCATATTCAGTTGTCTTCTAATGTATTTAGGGTTTTTATCATTCAGCAATTTTTAGATTTCTAGCCCAAAATTGTACAAAGTCAGACCGATTTTTACAAGGTAGAGTTTTACTTGGATCACGCCTTGTTACATAGCATCCCAACACAAGTTTAAAACACAAAAATTCCCAAATTGTGTAAACGAAATACGAAAACTGCAAAGTGGTTCGGGATACCATACAGTGAAAATATTATCTCGCTCATCCCCCTGTGTGAATGACCCCAAGAATGCTGAGTTTTGGCAAAATTACAAGCATCTTCCCTACCCAATTCCCCAAAATAAACAATGGTTTTTACCACTGTCAAAAATCCCAAATTCTAAAAAAGTTGCAAACATCAAAAAACTACAAAATTCAAAATACAAACTCCAAAGTTTGACATCAAAACCCTCAAACTGCACACATCAAAAAGCACAAGAAATAGTGATCCTCATCACTCAAAATTCAAATCCCTTGCTCAACAGAAAAATAAAAATAAATAGTGATTTTTATCACTATATATGAGAGCAAGTATCCCAATAAAATTGAAGAAAATAAGGGAGTCAAACTTGAATCCCTAGAACTCTCAGCATTCGAAAGGTCATGAGGTGATCCTCAGTACCGGTTTGGTGGATAGCTTGCTAGTCACTCGTGGCAAACCTCCCGCATGACGATATATTTGTCACATTAAATTGTGTACAGATCAATGTTTGCATGTGGATGAGCTAGCTTATGGTATCCTAGATTGCATCGTAGATTAATCTTACTAAATACAAAAAAGGAGTTAGTGGAGCTAATTAGGTGATCCTCAGTACAGGTTTGGTTGATAGCCTATCTAGCACTGGCGGTATCTTGACGAATACCACATAAATGAATTCAATCGCACACATAGGGATGTGAAATAACTTGGTCAAACTCAAGTCTGATTCGTACCTTGTTCAAAAATCTTGTAAGATAAATGTACAGTCTTGACTAGTTAGTTAAAGCATCTGAGTCTCAGAAAAACCATAACTACATTCTAAAACAACTTTGGTACATTTCATTACTTACATCACCATCAAAAAATACAAAACAAAAAATAAAAAATAAATTAAAAAATAAAAAAAATTATTACAAATGCAAAGACATTTCATAAAGCAATCACATAGGACATAAAGCTAGTAAATCCTATACAGTCTATGGTGCCACCGCCTATATACCAACAAATCATTCCATCCATTCCATATGCATACATTTATATCATATAGTTAAAATAATCCACAATAATAATAACATATGCATACATTAACATAAATAAATGTGCATAAAGAACAATAAACCATGACAAGTATATAATCCAAAAAAGGATTCATGTATATATCAAGTCAAAAATGCCCTCAGGCTAAAATAAGATGGTCCTCTGACCTCACAAAAAAATCAAAAACTCAAAATCCCCAAAGCCTAGGGAGTCGGCCACCATGATCACATAGGATCGGTGCGACTAGAACTACCCCCAGTAGTATGGGTCCTATGGGACCTCTCAGGGCAGCTGCTGCCAGCCCTCGCACCCTGCCCACCAACTCTACCCTCATCCAGCCACCTGCGATGAGAGGATGCAGACTGCTCGGTCTCACTGCTTCTCGTACGATGCAACGAGCCACCTCCATCAAGCACAGGCAAATATCCACCAAGGCAGACAACCTTTGCCTCTAACTCTAGCTGATACCGACCCCACTCCACATATCGATGGTGATACATAGCCAAAGCGTTATCCTTTTACGCCAATTGAGTCTGTAGGAGATCCCTCTCCTACAAAATGTATTTATTCTCCTCCTCTCGTCTCTATAAGAGACCCTCAAATCGTGCTATCTCAACATGAAACCCAGCCTCCACATCCCTTGAGATAGCCTGAGGCATGGGCACCTCAGGGATGACATGTTTCTCAGGCACCCACTGCTCTAGGGCATCTTGTACATTCTGCTGCTCTAGAACCCCCACATCGTCTCCATCGCCATTGAAGTCATCAACCTCCACCATGTTTGCATCATCAAGCGGAGCCCCCCAACCCTTCACCGGTGCCTCTACACCCCCACCTCCTGCTGTTGCCACATCCGTACCTCCTAGAGGCCCCTCACCCCTCCATTGTCGCATAGTCCACCACCGATCATACTCTATAGTCACCCCAACATCGTCCACATTGGGGACATCAATAACTACATCAGACTCCTCGCACAGTGGCTCAATGATAGGCCATACTAGAGTCCTCTCGTCACCGCGATGTCGATAGATCAAGGGATCACCAAGAAATCCCTGAAGCACCCCAAACTATCACGTCACCCAAACATACGAGAAGAACTCCTACTCTATCCCGTGTCGCCCAATCAACCATCTACCCCTACGCACCCATCGAAGCCACTCGCTAGCCTCAGGACAGGTTGGACAGTCTTAGTATGACCACCTGAACACCTGCATTGGTGCTAGATGAGAGAAGGTATTAGTATAGTGACTTACGTCACCTACCCACCATGGACTCTATCCATGCTCCTTTGACCTCTATCATAAAGTGGCATAACCAATCTCTCGATCCACTATCTCACCCCAAGTGGTCCAAGGCAACCCCTGCAGCTACTCCATAGCTATGTGCTGCCACCCCCAACACTGCAAGAGATAGTTGCACCCAACCCCATTTTGCCTTTGGCAGCGGACCTCATACAGCTCGTCATATAGCTACTCCAATAGCGTCTGACCCCATCTCATAATAAGTGGAGCTGATGTAGGACACTCCACCAATGTGAACACCAACTCGATTAGGTTCCAAGGGAACCTCGCACCTGAGGAGTCAGGAAGCAACATATTTGAGATGAGAGTCATGAGAAAAGCATGCCTCACCCCTAATACGCCCTTCTTCAGCCACCATCGCACCAGAATACCGCCTATTTGGCAATCAGCCTCTGCCCGCTCCACAACCCTATCCACCCTCCTATCTGCTGTCGGACCAAAACACTATGTTAGGACCGTTGTCCACTGGTCACGGTGAGTCATCCAATTAGGCAGTCCATCTATCAAAATCCATAGAATCTGATACACGTCCTCTAGAGTAACCATCATCTCCCCTTTTGGGAGATGAAAATTGTTGGTGCGGGGAACCCACAAATTGATCAGGGTAGTCAAATATGCCCGATCCCCCATGACAGGTGCCAAATGCATCACCTTCTTGAGCCCAAGGGCATAAAGCCACTTCGAATATGCAACTGTCAGAGCATCCCGAACATCAGAGAAAACAGTCGGCTGGCGGTATCGACTCTTCCCAACCTGAAAAACAAAAACAAAACAAAAACATTAAAATACAAAGGTACAATGAAAGTACAAAAACATAAAAAAACTATAGAATCAACAAAAAAAAACAACAAAACACAAAAATCATCTTAGGTTTTCTACCTTAATATGAAAACAAAACAAAAAACATCACGCAAAACAAAACACAAAAAATTAATTAGGGTTTCAACTTTAATTAACACAAAGAAAAATGAAATAACAAGCAGAGAGAAGGAACATCATACCGGTCTCACCTCGGCTCTGCCACTCGAAGATCCGATTCTCACACTCATGATGTCCACAAAATTTTAGTAGCGCTCCGCTACGCAAACTCGCACTCCTCCTCCTCACTGCTCCAAATCGCTAGAAAAAAATATTGCAAATGAGCCCAAAACCTAGTTTTGGTCCTTATATAGGCTTTTAGGCCTATAATTGTTCCACCCTAGAATGAGCGCTCTAGTTAGCGCTCGTCCCACCCTGGGACGATTACAAAATTGGTATTCATCCCACCCTAGGACGATTATAGAGCAAAAAAATAAAGCAACAAAAACTACATCCAAAAAATGCACCAAAAACAGTAATAAATTTGCCGAACAAAGGTGCCTTTGCACCTGACATTCATGGCATGAAAAACCAACATCGGGGTCACAAATACTCACTATCCTACTCCCTAAGAAGGCTATCATAGTTGGACCACTCCACGGGAAGGAGGATTTTTGACAATTTCAACCCCAATAGGCATCACAAAAAAGGGTCAAAAAAACTGCAATAAGCGTTCAACAAAAACAACTGAAGGCACCTTTACAAACGTCACCTTGGGTCAAGCGACTCGTATTTTTTATCATTTTGGTCATTCCCTCATTGATTCGTCACTTGAGGGGGTAGTCACACTTAGCCACCAATCAAAAAATATACACCCAATAAAGGAAACGGCATGCATTCAAAGAATCATTGACAAAGACAATAACGCTCCTGCTTGGGGCAGCAAACAAGCAATAATCACAAGCTAAACAAACACTTGGCATTCTGGAAGCATGAAGAAAAGGTTCCCCAGACAAAATGTTGTGCCCTTTGCCTATTCATGACTAAAAAATGTCCAATATCAAGTACACCTCACTGAAAAAGGTTACACTTGAGTTAAGCTCCTTAGCTCATCAGAAGCAAGGATTCAAGAATGCGTGCCCATTCCATACTTGGGGCATAAAAATTTGGTTAGGTTACTGAGAAAACATAATAATTAAGTGCTTTGGTCATTTATTTTTGCCTAGCACTGTGCCATGCACAACGCATCCCAAAAATGGGCATCTGTAGACACCAAAACAACATCAATCTGATTAAGTGACTACAAGCACTAACTGAATTGGCATACATACCCCCTAGGGGGGCCTCCAGAGGTTAAAAAGTGGTCCTAACCACTCTCAAAGCAGTTTTGGAAGGTCAAAGGTCAGTTTGGCACCTTTCAAGCACTTTGCTCCCTATTCGTCCCACCTTGGGACGATTAGAATCCTATTCGCCCCACCCTAGGATGATTAGAAGCAATCGCTCTAGGGTGGGACGAATAACAGGTTTGACAGGAAAAAATTCAAACCTTGACAAATGGTAGCTCAGATTCACCATCCAACTCCACCTTCAAGGCATGAGAGTGCGAGGGAGTGTTTAAAAGATCAAATAGGCAGTCATGGAGGCCTCAATCAAGTAGCCCTTAATCAGGGAGGAATCTTCTCTCCCGTAATAAGTCATGATGAGCCAAGTGGTGCCCTCGCATGCGCATTCAAAGGAGACCCTTAGGTATATAAAATTGTGAGCCTCCTCACTCCAAAATGGAATAGGGCTGGAGCATTTGGAGCAACGGAGTGATACCAAATTATACACCCATCCCTCTTTGTGCTTCCTACATCCTTAATCTCTCTTTTAGAAGGGAGGTTATCAGGTGAATACTAGGAACACAATCTAGACCCAAAACCCGAGTAATTGGCCACAATACCACACAAAATTCGTTGACACAACCATCTAGGAGGTTTTGGACCTATCCCACTTGGATTGGTGTCAAAACCAATCCCCAAACGATGGGCGTCCTGCCCCCGGGTGCCCCCGCACTATCGTAGTCCTAATTGCCCCACCCCAGAGCAATTAGAAATCTATGCTTGATTTCTCTACTATTATTTTTGCATCATATTGTATCTGATTTACTTATGCTGTTGTTCAAGTTTCATTGCATTCTAACCTATTTTGACCTTGTTTTTATCATTTTACATGTTTACTGACCTACAAGGAGCACCTTCATATATAGGACAATATGGGTAGAACCTACAAAATATGACCTTTTGGGTCGTCTCAAAATTCCCCTTTTAGTCTAACCCCAAGTTTGTAGGAATTTTTGAGGTCTCTGGACAAGACATTTGCAAGGTCACCTTTTCACGTTTTATGACAGTCCCCAACGTCCGACCCTGGAGCGATTAGAAATCCATGCATGATTCCCTGACTATTCTTTTTGCAATGTGTCCTTTATGATGTCTTAATGCTTTTATCAAAATTTGAGTTCATTCTGACATGTTTTGACCATCGTTTTACTATTTTAACTATTTACTAGCCAGAGGCCTTGGGGATTACATGTTTTTCCTATATCTACATATGCTATTAACTATTTGCTATTTCTCTATGCATAGGATCTCACCACCAGGAACACCAGAGGGGCAGCAAGGAACTACGGACACACGAACACAAGAGGCGACAACTTTTGGCCTGCCCACCTCGAATGTGGGCACGCGAAAGACCTTGGGAGCGTACCATCCATGGATGTAACGAACTGTATCAAATGTTCTAAGCCCTATAGGGGGGACGTATTGTAACTGTATTGAAAGAAACATTAATAAAAAGAGGCTTTGCTTTATTTTTATTACATCTCATTTTATGCGTCATTTCCTTCATGCATTTGTTCATCGCATTTGTAGGGCTTAGCATCTATTATACATATATCTCTATTTTAGTTTACATCATATCGGTACATTGTTCTTCTACGACTTGCTTTCACCAAAAATGCCACTCCTTACATGTCCTTAAACCAAAAAATGTGCCAAATCAAAAATTCAACCAATCAAATGGTTTTTTTTTATTTTTGTGATGATTTCGTAACAGATATTAGTGATTGTTATTTTGAATGCTCGAAGACCCATTCATGTGGACATTGCAAGCAGTGGTTTCATTGACAGAGAGTGTCATGATGGTAGCAAGAAAAAAATGATATTTTTTAAGAGTGACATTTTCATTTTCCTCTAGCTACATATTGGCACCACAAGATGGATAGGAACTTGTTGCAACGTTCACCTACGTGTTCTACATGCAAAAAATAACTCCACGCATTTTTAAATTCATGTTGGTCCATACACAATATTGTCCACCAAACAATGAACTTGTTGCAACATTCATTTCCATGCTCTACCTGCAAAAAATAACTCCATGTATTATGGAAATACATATTGGTACATCCACAATATTGTAAGCTTTACGTAAGTAGCTCATATTCCTATGAACAACATCAAACTATGTCTACCTCATAAAATGGTAGTTTCTTGATATCCATCCAGTTATTAGTGACAATTGACTCCATTAAGAACTGTTAGTAGCAGCACCACATTCATGGCATTCATGTGTGGCTCTTTCTGCATGAATGATAGAGCAATGTTACATCGTCATTGTGTAGGTAATACATGCATTTTAGCTCCTCAAAAAACATCTTTAATGAAATATTTCTAGCATCACTTGCTTCCACATGTAGCATATACTTCAAAAACATCACAATAGATTGGCCATAGTACACAAGATCTTCGTGGTAAATAAAACTCCCTCAATAACACTCACAAGTCTAGCGTGATCCGTTCAACCCCATTGACACCACACATCAAATTGTCAATTGTGCTTGGCTAGCACCATTCTGGAAGTCCACCAAATATCAACAATATTGGCATTTAGTTCTACTAGGAGTATCAAAAATTTGGTTTTGACATCCATGCCAACAAAAATGTCAAGTTCACAAAAGAAAATACATCAATATTTGAAACAAGTTAAGCTTATTTCTTCGGCTTCTTGTCAATCGGTGCGCCCATAGCAGCAACAAAAAAATGATGTTGACACCATTGTTGACGTTGAAATATTCATTAAAAAATAATTGTTGGTGTTGAGTGCAGGTAGTTTGGCACTCTATCATGGAAATCATATCCACACATATTTAAGCATGTTTGTTGTCTGCACTTCTTCGACTTCCTTCCACTATGCGCCCTACGATCATGAGATATTCGATCACCACATATGGCTGGATATTCGATCACGATGTGCAGGGCCAAGAAAGATATAAAATCCTTACATAAAAACATACATGCAAAAAAACTGACACAAGTAATATGGACCAAATGGGTAGATGATAGAAAACATAGTAATATCCTTTTGAATTGCATTGGATATCGATGACCTCCAACGCCTAACAGGCTATCAAGGGAAAAAACAAATGAACTCAAACAACACATGCCACGTTAGACAATTTCATGATATATGGTTGGATTCAATAGTCCCGATCTCCTTCAAAAAGGTCATTGGTGGAAAATCTTGGTTTCTAGAAAAATATCATGCACTATGATATTAAGTTGGAGAACATACTACTAGATGAGGTGGACAGGGCTATAAAAAAAACTTTGAGTGCCAAATAGTTGTTGTGGTTTAACCATCTACACAGTCAATATCTCATAGCCCCGATTGCATGGTTGAACTTAGCAAAAAAACTCAACATAACCTAAATCCCCTCCCCATAATACCAAATGACCCTAAAAAAAATTGAAATTGGCAACCATGGATTTTTCTTGATAATTTCCTAGTTTCTGATCCATCAAAGGATGGAGAGCATACTCCCTCAATATTCAAAAAAAAAATTGCATGACTTCACTACAGGAATAGTGAAGGAAAAAATGAGGGGGGACTTCTATGAGGAAAACCCCCATGAGGGAAATCCATTCAAACTTACAGGTCATGAAAAGTCTGCTCTAATACCATGTAGAGAATGAAAAACTTCTTATTATTCAATGAAAAAGACCTTAATTAAATAGCAAATGTGTACAATATGATCCATTGGATCATACCAAACTAAGTTGATCTCAGCCACACAAAACTATCTTAAATATCCTAGTAACAACTTAGGATATACTCTAATATAAGGGTCAATAACTGTGTTTTGTAACCACTAATACCACTTTAAATATTCTAATACTGGGACTCAAAAACATCTATACTGATCCATAAATTTTAGAAAAAATGTGAAGTTTGAAAAACTGGTTCACATTACACAATCACCCTTCTGCATCCTTTCGGTTGAACTTAGGAACATCTAATTTAGGTATATTAAACGAAACATCTTGATAAAAAAGGGTGTGAGAGCCTTCCTTATATCATTGGAGTCCTTTGTCATGACTCTCAAGTACCTTTGGACAATCCTTAAGTAGTGCCTCAATTTCTAAGAATTGGTCTTCAAAGTTGGCTTTGGAGATAATATTTCACTTCTCAAAAGTTACACATCATCTTGCATGATTCGAATCACATTGATAAGGGTACTAAGTGTAGAACTTATTTCCTACAAGGATTGGGTTTGCTCTATCTCATTTTAGTGTCCACGAGTACGAAAAGTCATTTTGGTGTGATTAGAACAACTTCTATTGATTTACTAAAAATAGAAGTATAGTTTTAGGCATTACTATTTTTAGTAAGGAGCTAAAATTGTGCATGGGTGTTATATATATCAAAATGATTAGCTTAAAAATATTGTCACAATGAGCTATATGCCACAACACTAGTTTTTGTACACCCTAGTCTTTTTTATATGCTTTGTTGTCGATTTTGTTGGTGTTGTCAGCTTTCCACTTAGAGGTTTGGTTCAAAAGATGAGTGTTTTGTTGGCCAACCATTATGACACTATCCTTGCACTGTCTATTATTGATATTGTCTTTGCATTATTTGTTACTGACATTATTTGGTCATTAACACTATGGTTCGTTGTACTAATAACTAGTTGTTCTAACTCTATCACTGATAATTATCTGCCTATTGTAAGCCCAACTGTTACTAACACTAGTAATTGATAACTCTAACTTAAATTTTACTATTCTTAAATTAAAGTGATACCCTTTTGTTACTAAACTAGTAAAATTTGTCATGACTATTTATGATACATTCACAAATTCTTTCATCAATTTCAAACAACATTCTATGATAGGGAAGTCTCCTTTGTGTGCTCAATTTTTATAGAAAATTTATGGTTGTAGGCTTAACATAGACACATAAAAATTATTTGTATATGGAACAAAACTAGGTACTCTAAGCTATGGAGTATGTAATACCCATAGGCCCTTTGTTATACTGTAATAATGAATGATAGCGCTCAAAGCAATATTTTATGCCACTACTCAAGGAGGATTCCACACATACCCTTGAATACACTACCTACCTCTTTGACAGTATGAAAGGGTAATATTTTGAATGTTGTTTCTAGTGTAGAATGGATAATACAAGGCCAAAAAATCTTCTTAGGGCTAGGTATTGGAGCCTGATCACCCCTCACTTTACTATATGCTTTATGGGTAATCTAACTTACTCAATAATCATATATCCTCTGTGGTATTTTAAAAACCCCAACACAAGATTTCTAACCTAACTATTGCAAAAAAAAAACTATGTTTTTGCTATTTTTTTAGTTAAAGGACAAACAAGAAATGGAAAAAAAAAACAAAATTATACTTAATAGTCAGAATGAATGCACAAGAACTATCACAATTGTAGTGAAACTCAGCCTTGAAGAGCACACTAATACCACTTGTTAGGAACCTACTATTAAAAAAAACTTACACAAATATTGCAAATAAAAATTACTTGAAACACAAACCATTGCAATACCGAAATTAAGTGCAAAAATGAAACAATCTCACAATATAACATAGAATTGCAAGCATCTTCGAGGAGGCCATATCCTTCAATACTTTCATTGATTTGCAAAAATATGCATCCGTACATGGATCTATGTCTTTTAAAGATACATTTCATGGAACCCTAAGCTAATGCTCAAGAGTTGGATTACAAACAAAATGCCACTTAAATTAGAATGTTCTAGCAACCATTAGTTATATTCTTGATAACAGTGGTATGAAATGGCCCGAATTGTTTAGGTACCTTACTTGCCACATACTATTACAAAAATATTACAAAATAACATTATAAAGGAGTCCCCACATTAGAAATGGGTCATTATATAATCATATAAAAATTACACAAATAATGTTAGGATAGGGTCTTAAAACATAAATATTTAGGGACAATTATAGAATTGGAACCATGGATTAGGATGTAAAACTAATAGCTTCCCACTACTTGCTCTAAAATCATTAAGGTTTATCCATAAATTTTGAACCTTGGTTTATTGTGTGAAATTCGCTTCTTAAGCATTTTTCTCAAAACTATTAAATGAAATGTAAGTTTTCGTCCTTAAGACTTATGAAGTTTGTTTTCTATAGGTTATTATAAATCATGTGGCCAAAAATATAATATTTATAAATAAAATTAAAACTTTAATTTATTGTGTAAAACTATAAAAAAATATTTTCCTTATAAAATTAAAACTTTAATTTATTTTATACATATATTTTATTTCCATCCTTTACTTATATTTTTCAAACAAATATCAAAATTAATTCATAATTTTTTAAATTTAAACAACTTATCTCATAAAATATTTAAACATTTACAATAAATTATTATCATTCAGATAGTGATGGTAAAAAATCTAACAATTTATCTCTACACTTACAAAGATTTTGGTGAGTGCATTTATATATATTTTTTAAATTTTAAAATAAAAAACAAATGATATGTGCTTTTATACTATAAAATTGCATGCATTAATTTGATAGCTTTGGAGCTCAATGAAATGTAAGCATCTATTTCAGGTAAAAAATTCATGGCTTAAAATATATTTTAATATTTTTTTACCGTATAATAGAATGTAAGCATCTAGTTCAGCTAAGAAATTCAAACATTAATTTTATTTTATTTTATTGAGTTAGATAGTAGAATTGGTAGTTGTCGTGATGATCCATGATCCAGGTACGTTGTTCGTATTTTATGGCTGTCATAGTATTCTGCATTGTCATTTCAAAGCCATAACACAATACACAATTTGCCCTATAACCACCATGTCATAATCATTTTAAATCTTTTGCGTCGCTGAAAGCACTAGGAAAGGAGCAAGAGTTCAGTCCGATGAGGCCCAAAATTTGAACCTTAGACTT
Source organism: Wollemia nobilis (assembly GCA_028583015.1). NCBI lineage: Eukaryota > Viridiplantae > Streptophyta > Pinopsida > Araucariales > Araucariaceae > Wollemia > Wollemia nobilis. The sequence goes on from JAQPPZ010017255.1 coordinate 2,426,732, forward strand.
TTGTCCCTTATAGGGTTTGGGTAGGTGCAAGGTTCAAATCTTGGGTCTCATCGAACGGAATGCTTGTCCCTTTCTTAGTGCTTTTAATAGCATAAAAGATTTAAAATTATTGTGACATGATAGTTATAAGAACAAACTACGAAAATCTATCTAAATCTGTCTAACAGTTTCTAGGCGACACCGATTTAACACCCTCAAAACATCTATTTAGATAAATAATTTCAACTATGCGCGTCCACATGGCCAAACGCCAAACCCCTTTCAATCAAAATTTCACTAGGAGAGGAAACCTCATGAAGATCCGCAAATGCACAAGCAGTCTCCACATTCTCCATAATCTTGCTCACTATGCAATTACTCAGGATTTGGGCAAAAAAATATTTATCTCTAAAAACCTTAGCATTCCTCGCCTTCCAAACTCCCCACATGACATGAGGGAGCAGAAAGCGCCAAAAACATTTAAGTGTGTTTAGGGAAATTTTAATCTCTATTTTGGGGTGCCTACGGGTGGATTGGGTTTTCCCAGATTTGGTGCTTGATTGCATTTTTCAATGGGATCCTTCCTTTTGGTCTCCCTGACTCAAATGTTTTTGGTGCTTTCTGCTCTCTCATGCTATGTGGGAATGCGAGGAATGCTAAGGTTTTTAGAGATAAATCTTTTTCTACCTATATCCTGAGTAATCACATAGTGGGCAAGACTGTGGAGAATGTGGAGACTACCTATGCGTTTGCGGATCTTCCTGAGGTTTTCTCTCCAAGTGAAATTTTGATTGAAAGGGGTTTGGGGTTTTGCCACGTGGACCGCCTTCCTCCAGCTCCCAATATCAGAGGTTTGATTAGATGGAAAACTCTACCCATAGGTTGGGTCAAATTAAATTTTTATGGGGCGTCTAAAGGTAATCCAAGCCGTGCTGGTTTGGGAGGGGTCATTCGTGATAACGAAGGAAATTTGTTGCTTGTCTATGCGAAATCAATAGGATTATGCTCTTATCAGGTGGCGGAATCGAGGGCGGCATTTATGGGAATTTCTCTGTTAAGAGAGTTTAATTTTAAAAGAGCCATTATTGAAGGTGATTCTCAAAATGTTGTCAAAATGTTGATTGGTGCTTGTCATGTCAGTTGGAAGGTGGCCAGTGTTATAGATGAGGGAATTGCTATGTACCGCGACCTAGAGGAATTTCAAATTATGCACACTTTCAGAGAAGGAAACGACACGACAGACTTTATGGTGAACATGGGATTTTATCTTCATAGATACACTGTTTGGAAGAGGGATTTCCCTTCGGATCTTATCAAACGTGCCCAATTTGATGTTCATTAATTAGAGGTGGATAGTGGGGGCTTTTGTGGTGGTCCTGTTAGGTGTCGAGTGTTATGGTTTCAGGGTGAGGGTGGTTCCATTTTTTCCAGGTAGCATGAGCAAGCCTCCTTTTCAAATTTTACCCTTTCTTTTCATTCTGGCCTAGTCCTTGCAGTGTCGGAGAATGTCCCAAAGATCGCATGTGATCCGTTGGAGGTTGATGGTTGTCCAATATCTTGTGTTGGTTGAAGTTTTTCTGGGTGGGCTTGGGTTTTATTTTAGGCCTTGGGATGCCCTCAAAGTGCTTTTTCCAAGGCTCTTTATTATTCTTGGATTGGCGCATCCTTTTGTGTTTGCGTTTAAGTGGCCTCCTTCCAACTTTGATTTTCGAATGGGCCCAAGGTTTGGAACATTAATGTTTCTTGGAATTCATCTTCTTTCAGGTTGTCGTTGGTTCTTGCATCTTGGGAATCCTTCCTTTTATGTGTCACCATTAGTGATGTTTGTGGCGAGTTGGCTTCCTGTTATTACTCCACCTATCTTCCCCGCTTCACCAAGTGGAGGCTACCCGATTATGGTTGGTTTTCTTCTGAGGTTTAGTTATGTCCCTAATATTATTCGCTCTCCTTTGTGATGGTCAATCCTTCCATATTATGTTAGTCCGGGTGTTCACCTGCTGGCGATGGATTTCTATAACACCTTTGACTTAGGAGGCTCTTTTTGGATCGGAGCTAGTCTTGGGGGTGTTTTAAACCCTGGTTTGGTGTGGGCCTGGCTTTATCTTCTTAAGAGCGAAATTGAGTTTTCTTTTGAGTCCTCGTGGTTTGTTGTTCTTGTCCCCCCGTGGTGCTTTAGCTTTTATTTGCAGATGGGTAAATCCAAGGCGGGTAAACGTAAGTATGTTCTTCCTAAGTCTAGAATTGAACCTATGACCTTGGTGGCCGATGAAGAGGTCTTGAATGTTTTATGGGTTGGGGGTCTTCTGGATTGTATCCAGAAGTTCCATGGCCACAACCCTATTCTTTCTAAGTGGATGGTGGTTTCCTGGAGGGAGGGGTGGGTTCGCGTGGGCTCTTGGTCTTTTGAAGTTACGATGGAGCTTGTAGGTCGCACCATTGGTTTGATCGTAGATGGTGCTATGCATAATAGGGAGCGGTATTCGCTAGTGCAGGAAATAAGATACTTTCTCGACGAGGATGAATTTTTGCCTCCTATCTAGAATGGATTTAATACCGAAGCGTTGTGTGGAGTTCTATGAAAATGCCGCTAGATTATTCTGAGGAAACGGTTCAGATGTTTGATGGAATTATTATTGAGATTGACTCTGTGATATAGAACCATCTCAGTTCATTCACTAGTCATCTTGGGTTCTATAGCTCTCTTTGGTTCCTCTCTTTTTGAGTGTTCGTTCTATTTGTATTTGTGATATGTGTTTTTTTATACAAAGTTTAGGGACTCATTTCAAAAACTTTTTTTCTTAATATTACCAAAATAATAATAATAATAGCAACTATGCGCTTTATCAAATAAAAGACCACATATGTTTTACTCACTTCCATGTCAAAACGCATGGTAAATTTGTTACTATTTAGATAAATAATTCCAACTATGCGCGTTATCAAATAGAAGATCACATATGTTTTACTCAGCTCCATGTCGAAACGCATAGTGAATTTGTTATTTTTATTATTAAATTTAAAAATTAATTTTTAATAATGAAGAAATATTATATTTAAATATTTTTTATTATATTAATTAGGTGTATATTATATATACATTAACGTGGCTCAAAAACCAAAAAAACGTGGCTCATGCCAGATTATTTGTATTCTGGCCGGAGCAATAGCAAACAAATTTAAGAGATCAATTTATTGAGAACTTAATAATCCAATTTTAAGTGTAAGCGTAAATCTCCAACAGTTCTAAGACCCTCAAAGCATCTATTTAGGTAAAAAAATTCCAGCTATGCGCGCTATCCCATACGTCCCACACACGAAGTTCACAACTAGCGAGCCCTTGACTCATGTTTTTTTAATATACATACAATCGGTTAAATCTATAGTTTTTAGTAGAGTTTAAATCTAAGTATGGTTCTTTATAAATTTTATTTTATCAGGTCACTATCACAGGCAACAATAACCCAATGTGAAGTGGACCACTGTGTTAAGTAGGATTGGTATAGGGTGAAGTGGACCACTGTGTTAAGTAGGATTGGTATAGGGTTGGATTGGACCACTGTGTTAAGTAGGATTAGTATAGGGTTGGATTGGTACAGGGTTGAACCGGTGTGTACTGAGCCAATTCAGGTCAGGTCAAATTATGACTTTATAAGCAAATAAAATTTAAATTTAAATATTTTTTCGATAAACACCACCAATTCACAACCCTAAGAACATCTTTTACTCACGTTGCTTTTATGCAATTTGGTAATGGCCGTCATCATCCGTCAAATATATGACGTGACTTGAAAATCAGTTGGCTCACTAGTCTTATGACATACGATATACCGCCTTTATTTTTACGTGGTCAACACAAAATTGGCCACTCACCGTCACCTTGACAGATTCCACGCAAATGCATGCACAATATGAAGTTCTGAATGGTTAAAAGTCTCCCTTGTGTAGAATTCAATGAAGTCTCTTCTCACACGCAATGACCTGGTTTCCAATTTGCCCACAGATATTACAGTGGAACCCACGGGGAAACATCATTCCGGGTAATATACGTCTGGCCGCCTATTGACTACTTTTGCTTCGCTCCAACTTTCCCACTAGTTTGGCAAATCACAAGTCTGAAAAACGCGTGAAATCAAGCCTGATGTTGAAAGTTACTTGTCAATAAAAATTGGCTTGAAAGTTGAATTTGTATGTTTTTTTATTTATTTGAAAGTTACCTGTCAATAAAAATGTATTTCAAAATTAAATTTATATATATTTTTTATTTGATTAGTGCGATCTAAAAGATTAGACACTTATCAAGAAGAGATCTAAGTTCAAATTTTAGGAGCATATTTCTTGCAAAGGTAGTAGTTTGATCTAAATTCTTTGAGTGCCTGCCAAACCAATTACGACACTAGAATCCTTAGCAACCAGTGGTCCCTTCACAACAGGTCAACAATAAGGAGGTAATGTAACCTTGTTGGGAGCAGACCCCTTGTGTATCAAAATTAAAAAAAAAAAAAAATTCAAATATAGATTTACATGTTTTTTTATTTGGTTAGTGTGAAAAACTTTTACAAATATTAAAAATTGTTTTGAAATTTAGATTTGTATATATTTTTTCATTTTGTTAGTGTGAGAAACTTTTACAAGCATTTTCGTCTCAGCCATGACCATGGCCCTTCTTAAGGTCAGAGTTAAACTTATGAATAATATATTAACAAAAATTTAGAGTTGTATGTTTTCTTTTAGTGTGAGAAACATTTACAAGCATTTTCATCTCAACCATGACCATGGCCCTTCGTAAGGTTGAGAGCTAAACTTATGAATAAAGAATTGAAACACAACAACTTATAAATAGGGCTGGACCTCCTGAAGAATAGTCAAACCCTCACATTGTTGTTCAAACTTTAAACCTTAAACTTCTTGGAAAATATCCAAACCCTAATTCATTACAATGTCCCACCAAAGAATATCAGATTTGTAGGTTACCATGTTTAAAATTTGATATTAAATGTCAAATGAAAGTGCGAGGAAAATAGACCTCTGAAACATAAGAATTAGATTTTAAAATAAAAATAGCATGGGATTCCTTTATTTTGCTTGAACATAGAATTTTGAATTATTATAATTATTAATTTAAATTCCAAGTTGTATGGAAACCCACTAGTATGCGCTTAAGCCCTAAGCTCACGAGAATATAAGGCAGATCCAAACCTCTAGGCAACACCTTGATTGGTGCAAATTACCTTTGAAAAGCACTCACCTTGTGAAGCAAGACCAAGTTTTCTAGAAACATACATTAAATACCAAAAGTTATTTGTGCTTATGACAAATCCTACATCTAATGGACCACACTATTGGAGGTTAATGGAAATGATGACAAGAAGTCTGAGAAGAAGGTCAAAGTACATCCTACAACCTTAAGACCAAATACACCACAAGAGGGTTTTGAAGCATCTAAGAGGAAGAAGAAGCAAAAGAAGGCAATGCAATCAATATAGACATAAGAGAGAAAACTAAATAGGTATGAAATTCAAAATACCCTAATAGACATGCAAAATGAGATAGTTATAATTGGGGGAACCATAAGGGAAAAATGTGTCCTCTAAAAATGTAGTAGTCTAGCAAAGGATACCTTAACCAACATTGGATACCAATATCCAACCAATCCCAAACCATATTGCCATAATAGCTCTAGATAACCTCAACCTTGCTATGGTTGTGGTTGATAGGGATGTATGAATGAAAGAAAATTATAAAGATATAAGTAAGTCTGCTCTTTGAATTTAATAAGTAGAGAAAATATTAAAAAATACCCAATATAAGAGTGTGTGATGAAAATCAAACTAGGAGTAGTTTTTATTGGAGGGTCACTAGCTAATAAACTAGGGAGCCATAAAGTAGATTGATACTTAGGTTTTGGATCCCCAATTATTATAAAATCATGGAATATTAGAGGCTTATACAATAGGTCATCAAATTATTATTCATAGTTTTAATGAAAGTCATCATTCAGATTTCATTTTCCTTCAAGATATGAAATATTCAATGCAAGTGATAGAATAGACAAGACAAGCAAAGCATATGGCTATAGTATCCTAAGGTGCTTTAGAGGGTATAGTGACTTTATGGAATTATTTGAACCACACAATAGTTGATCATGGTGTAGGAAGAGGGTTTCACACATCTCTCTTCAACCATAAGAGTTTGAGAGACCTTTTATTGATTTCAAATTTCTATAACTCAATTTTTTTGGGGAGCAACTCCTCCAATTGGTAGTTTTACAAGCAAGTAGGATAGAAAAGGGAAGAGGTGAATTGGATAGTGGCTGGTGACTTCAATGTTAAGATTTTAACTAGGGATTAAGAAATGGGTTTCTCATATTTGGATCATGGGGATAGATATATGATCATCAACTCAATTTGATTGATGTCCAACATGTTGGGCCTTCTCATACCTGGACAAACAAATAAATGAGGTTGGGAAACAAGAAGGTAAAGCTAGATAGATTCTTGGTATCTGAAGAGGATTTTCTATGATGGTCACTTAGGATAGAAATCCTCAACTATATAGATTCATGCCACTTTTCAATTCTCCTGGAATGGAATAAGGGCCATAAATATTTCTCCAGACCATTTTGATTTGAGAATTTCTAGTTGGAAAAGAAGGATATTAGGTATAAAATCCCAATTTAGTGGGAAGAGAGGCACCTTTCCCATGGGAAAATATTGTTTGGAGTCTTTAAATAACTCAGACATGTCAAATCCCAACTCAAAATCTAGAAGCAAAACAATAAATCAAAATTTTATATTTAGGGGGGTTTGTTGGTTACAAGGATGGAGAAGCTAGCCATACTATTTTAGACTAAAAAAAACATAATAAAATTGAAATAGGAAGATGAGTTAGCCAAGAATGAGTTAGAGAGTATAGAAAAACAAGAGGAGATCTATTGGAAGCAAAGAGCTATTCCTGGCTTCTAGAGGGGGGCTAAAATACTAAGTTCATACAATGCTTGGCCTCGGTAATAAGACACTCCAACACACTGCCCAATCTAAAAGACCTTTATGGTAATGTCATGGACACTATCCTAGGTATATAGCAAGATGCAAATATCTACTTTGAAATTGTTTTCTCTACTTTTTCTCATCCTAATATTATAGTGCAACAATATATACTCAATTCTATTGCATAAATTATAACAACTAAACAAAACTATGTTCTCTTCAGAATTATTTATCTAAAGGAGGTGGGAGACATAATTTTTAACATGAGAACCAAAAATATCACCTGCCCCTGATGGGTTCCCAATTGAAATTTTCTAAGCTTTTTGGGACAGCATAGGGGAAGATGTAAGTAGGGTATTTGAAGATTCTTATTGGAAATTAAAGCATCTTATGGGCTATAAACCACACTTCCTTACTTTGATTCTTAAAATGGGAGAGGCTCCAAACCTTGGAGACTTTCACATAATTACACTTGGTAATGTTGTCTACAAGATCATTATTAAACTGATGGCTAAAAGGATCGAAAAGGTAGTGGATAGTATTATCTCTTTGGAGCAAGGGAGATTTTTAGAGGGTCAATAAAATTGGATGCATTAATATAGACTCAAGAATCAATTCACACATTACATCAGAAAGGTCAAAGAGGTATGTTTATCAAATTAGATGTATCTAAATCCTATGATATATTTGCTTCGTAATTTTTGTATTAAACGTTAGAGAAATTTTATTTCTATTGGACCCAGAGAGAGTGGATAAATTATATTAACAGTGCATGTGGTAGTGATGAATATGATCCATTTAAAATTTGTAGATGATACACTATTGCTTAGGGTGGGAATCTCAGGGAGGTAAGAGAGCTCAAATCCACCTTAGATACCTATCTAGAAGCAAAAGTACATGAAGTGAATGTAGTCAAGTCCAAGGTAGTGTTATTTAATACTGAAGAGGGAATCCAAAATTAGATGCTAAATATCTTAGTCTTCTCTTAGGACTTCCTCCTACTAGACTAATTGGGGATTCCACTCCACTATAAGAATTTGAAGGTGATAGAGTGGAAAACACTATAAGAATTTGAAGGTGATGAAGGTAAATTATTAGATGCATCATTGGCTTTCTTTTGGAGGAAGAGTGACTCTTCTTCAATTAGTGGTTTAAGCAATACAAATTTTCAAGTTCTCTATCCTTCCAGATCTAATTAGAGTCTTGAAGAAGTTAGAATTTATCATGTAATAATTCATTTGGTATGACCCAAGGATGAGTAAGCAATGGACTCTAGTAATTTGGGACAAAATATGCTGGCCTAAAGCAACTAGAGGATTAGGAATTCAAAAAGCAACATTGAATAACCAAACTCTAGCAGGCAAACTTTATTGGAGATGGATTCTCAACCAGGAACTATTATTTAAAAAAGTTATTACTAGGAAGTATTTGGGTAATATTCCTCTTGAGGAAGTAGATTTCATCTCTATAACTGGCTAAGGCTCTATTGTTTGGAAGGTGTTGATATTAGGAGAGAAAGTCGTAAAACCAAGAATATTTTGGAAAGTGGGTAGAGGGGATAAAACAAATATTTGGATTTATTCTTAGGACCAATACCACCCCCTTAATTTTAAAATTTCTAGATCTACAACCCCATGAAAATATCCTTAAGGCTAGAGGGTGGATCAAGATAATATGCTATTTACATATAAGATAGATTGGGAAGAGTGGCTAATATCAATATCTTTGAATTTGGTTTTGTTATTAAAGAGGATATTAAAGCAATGGAACAATATAGGAAAGGAGGAAGACAACAATCTATAGCTTGGATAAAGACAACATGCTATATATATATAAGGTAGAATGGAAAGAGTGGTCAATCTCAATCTCTTTGAATTTGGTGTTTCTATTAGAGATGATACTAAAGAAATATCACATTACAAGAAAGGAGAAAGACAAAAAGATTGCTCGAGTTCATGGGAGTTTAGGCATATATAGTTTGGGATGGTTATAATGAATTGTTCCCTCCAATTAGTGTTATTAGATGTTCCTTGGGATAGAGTAGGGTTGGTACAAGGCTAGAAAAAAATGAATTTATTTAGTTGGTAAGTTATGCATCAATGTTTCCTCACCTATGATAACTTACAGAGAGAGGTTTTCGTGACCCTCCAAAATGTATCATGTGCAATACCCAGGAGGGCACAATAGATCATTTTATTTTCTAGTATGACTTTGTCCTAAAGTTGTGGAGCTGATGGATTGATATTTTCAAGGCTTATCTCAACCAATAGTTAACACTTACTAATATATGGAAGGTCTATAAATGAAGAAGGTTAAAAAAAACATTTTAGTTAGGTCGATCTCTAGTTTTGAGCTTGATCTAGTGGAGAATATGTATGGAAATAAATTCCATAAATTTTAGAGAGGAATACACTCCAATAGAGCTAGTTTGGTGTAAAATATTAGACAAGGTTATAAAAATAGTGAACATTCATGTGGAGGAGTAGAAAAACTAGGAGACAGAGAATGCGACCATGAGGTAAACTCATGGGACTTGGAAATTCCCACCCCTAGGCTAGAAAAATATCAACACAAATGGAGTAGCCAAGGATAACCCAAGGGCATCATGCATTGGTTTTCTTAGAAGAGGCTACAAGGGGAAGGTTCTTTATTGGGAATTGAAAGGTCTAAGAGTAACAACATATAATGAAGTAGAGGCTTTGGAAATTAGACAGGGCTCTCTTAATGCTTGGGAGAATTGAATTTTGAGGATCATAGTGGATTTTGACCCACAAATTTTGGTGGTATTTCTAGATGATATGAGGAATTTTTTGATTGAGTGCATGGCAAATCAAGAAAATAATGAGGCAGATAATATCTATCTAGTAGTAGTTTGAGGATGCCATTTCAGTTGAAGTAGGAAGAAGGAATAATGCATGGACTATCTATTTGGCTAAAATGGAAAGCAATTACACTATTGGATACTTGAAATCTAATTAGAATAGGGATACTATAGATTGGATGGAGGCGAACCAACAAGTTTTATTACTAGCCAACAATGATTTAGGTAATTAAGTGTGCTAGATTAGGGTAGATTATTATGATGACAAGCCTCTAGTTTAACATCACATTGCTACTTGTAGCACTCTTAGTCCCAATTTGGGATAGCTCCAAAAATAATGGCGAGAGGGAAAAGCTAATCTAGGTTCTCTGGAATAGTATTAATCATAATTGTAATCAAGATAGGAATTTCTGCTCTTTGCATCACACTGAAAAAATTATGGTCAAAGGAGATGTTAGAGTTAGTTTTATTAGGATCTTGGGGCTGGACAAAAGTGGCAAGTCAATTATTGTAACTTTAGATCTGTCTCACTTAATAGGATTTTCACATTTTTCAAAAAAAAAATACGAACAAAATTTGTAAGGAAGATTTGTTTTATCATTATTATTTTGGTATCATTTTAAATGATAACATTTTTTAGTTTATTCACAGTAATTTAATTTTAAAAATGGTTTATTTCTTTTTAATTATTGTTGTTTATTATTTCATTTTCTTAGAAAGAATGTTAAAACCTTACATTTAAAGGTATAAATAATAACAAAATTCATTCAAAATACCATTCATTAATATAATTATATATTTGAGTGAAATGTAAAAGGTAAATAAATCTAAAATATAAATGCTATTTTAATATTCAATTAAAAATTATACATGTCCAATATAGGTAAATTTCTATCAAATTTCAAGCCTCTATAAAACGCAATGTACAAGAACGTGTTTATGACCAGTAGCATTGAACATATTAAATCATGGCCTATGTAACTACATACTATTGATAATTGTTTTGTAATAGAGTGGTGAATTAGAGGTAAAATATTGTAATGACCCCCTTGCGGAACCATTGATAGCAAATGAAATTAATGATATTTAATTTATCTTTTCTTCGAAATGTGGTACTGCTAATGCTCCTATGTGTGCAGGATCAAGAAAATTCTATTGGCAGATAAGTAAAGTCATCAAAAAAGGTAAATTGAGGAAGTGATAATTCATATAAGTATTGAATAATTACTATATCACTTGTGTAAGGACTAGAATCCCTCTGTTTCAAATGCTCAGTCAGATGATCCTGCATTGTAATGAGCATTGAAACCACTTCTATAAACCCTACTTCTATTTGGTGAAGGTTTTAATAGAAGATTAAAATTTATTTTGAAGGCTCGAAACTCTTTGTGATTGCCCTTATGTGGCCAAAGAACCCTAGATTTCACTCAATTGCGTAGGCAGAAGCCTATGTAAAAAGGCTACCCCAATCATTATCCCACGTGGGATGTGCTCGAGGTTTGATAGCCTTTAAATGGAGAAAAGCTTCGTAAAATATTTGATCACCAGGTGGTGGTCAAGGACCAAACCACCTAGTGGTTAGTGAAGTACCAATTGGAGGTACGTGATGTAGATAGGAATTTGTTATGACATTGTGCCACGTGTTATCTATATAATTTTCTTAGAATGCACATCGGTTACTTGGGATAGTTTTGGTTAAAACCCTTTTAAGGATTCATGTGGGTATAGTCCCACATACTCCATTTAGAAGCATATGGAGGTCTATAAAATAAGGAAACCTCCATTAAATAAAATGACCACACTGTGCTAGTCATACTAGTCATGGAGACTAGTTCGCTAGCCATTAGCTGGTAGTGGTTGAACATGCAAATCTAACCAATTGGTGGTATTCGATTATCAAGAATTGACCCTTGTGATTAATTTCATGAAAATATTACCTTTTTGTAGTAATGAATAATCGCCAATTAAGATTGAATAGCTAATAGGATTAATGACCACTAAAAACCACAACAACCACATGGATATATATATAAACTAATGGTCAAAATAAAGATGATTTTAGGAAGTTAAACAAACCTTATTTTAATTCAAGAACAAATAAAATGAATAATTTAATATATTCTTAGATCAAACTTTGGGAGGAAAGTTTAAATATTTTTGGTGAAGAAGATACATACATTTATGGATAGATGAAACTACATGAGAAAGACAAAGTTTAAATGAAAACCTATAGTACAAATTGAGAAGAAATTTGTAGAGACTAAAGTGATAGGTTATGAGATAAACTTTATGTAAGCTATGGTGTAATCTTATTTGATAGATTACAATACAAATTTCTGATAAAATTTATGGGTTGTGTCAAAATTTGTAGAGACTTTAGTATCATATTATGGATAGATGAAACTATATTATGAGACAAATTATGGCCAAATGTGAATGAAACTATAGGGTAATCTTTTTTGATAGGTTACAAGACAAAGGAGATGTAATCTTGTTTGATAGATTACAAGGCAAATTTATTGTTTAACTATTGTGTAATATTGTTTGATAGATTACAAGATAAATTTATGATTGACTATAGGTTAATCTTGTTTTATAGGTTACAAGACAAAGGAGATGTAATATTTTTTTATATTTACAAGGAAAAAATGTAAATATTGTGTTATATTGTTTGATAGATTACAAGACAAATTTATGATTAATATGTAATCTTGTTTGATATATTACAAGACAAATTTATGATTGACAATAGGGTAATATTGTTTGATAGGTTACAAGACAAAGGAGATGTAATATTTTTTGATAGATTACAAGGAAATTATTTTGATTAAGTGTAATCTTGTTCTATAGGTTACAAGACAAATGAGGTGTAATCTTGTTTGATATATTACAAGACAAATTTGTGACTAACTAGATTATGAAAATTATAATACAATCATGTTGGTAGATCAAGTGATAATATGGTAGAAGAATATATAATTTGGGAAAAATGGATGAGGAATCCATTCTTGAGGAAAATATGGTGTTTCCTTTAAAGTGTACTCATGTATATTACATTGAAAACTACATGGTACTTTAGAAATGTATTTGATGATGAATGCATGTATGCGCATAAGGATTCATTTTGTGGAAACATGAATGAATTTAGGAATATTATATGTGGAATCTAATCTTGAAGAGATTATGGGGTCTCTTCTTGTATTACTAAACCTTAGGTAACTTCCACTCCATTTTGGATTGAATGGATTAATGATATCTAGATTTGAAGAATGAATGCAAGATTCATTCTTGAGGAAATCATGAGGTTTCTTCATTCTCAATTTATATGTATCTAATGAAAATTTCATTTATGAGCTTCAATTGTAATGATGACCTGAAAATAGGAATGTATGGGATTCTCCTATAGCCATGTATTTAATGATGGTTCGAAAAAGGATCTTTAGGATTCTTTATATCATTGTAAATTGAGACAAAAAGGATTAATGAAATATGAGGATGCATATTTTGAGGTTGGGTTGTTTTCCTTTGAGGTTTATTCCATGATAAATAATGTGTTATGAATATTTGTTTATGGATTGACACTTCTTGATTGATAGCTTATAATATGGATGATGCATTTATATTTCCATGAGATGATTACTAAAGTATTATATGATGCAATGATTTTTGTTAACAAGCAATGTTCAATAAATAAGATTAGTTTATATTTGCACTTAAGGATGTTGCACTTACTTCTCCAAAGAATGAATATTGAATGGTTTATGCTTTTCATGCAATGATTCAAGAATTAGTCTTTGAATGAATGAAATAATCTTTTATGAATGTATTCCGCTGTAATAAAAATTATTAAGTGTATAGACTCAATCAAACTTCATAAGATAACGAAGAGATAAACAAACTAGTAATGGATTGATGTTGGTTTAAACATACTTTATTAAGAACTTAACATGATATACATGATACAAAAAAAAAATTCTCTCTCGAGTTGAGTTGGAAATTTGGGTTGTTACAACAGACCTAGGAACATTAAATTTAGGAAATCTCTCTGACATATTTTTGGCATAGATGACAAGACCTCATCTCTAGTAGTTCTAGCTATTAGTTCTAGCTATAAGCAACTCTAAGACTATGAACCATTAATATAGAGGTATCCTAGGTGGGAAGTTTGAAGCAGGAATTTTGAATTGTAAGGAGGTAAGAACTCCAAAAATTACCTATAAATATGTACTCTTCTTCTCATTGTATCTATAAAAATTCATTCATTTTTCTAAGGGTGCTTTCCTTCATTCTCTCTTGTGTCTAGGCCTATATTGAGACGTGTTTTGTTTATAAATTAGTTTATGAAACTCCACTCTACATGTGTGTAACTTGGAGTTCACATTAATAAGAATTTATGACTATTTATGAAATCCCTATCGTGGTTCTAGTGTGGGTGTTCTACGTTTATGCATGTTTTGGAGGGACCTATGTTGCTCATGCACTATCAACTAATGCATATGTTTTCACTTTAACCCAATGTGGCATGGAGGATCTTATTAGATCTTTTGTGCATGACCACCTATAGGTAGGCTAGATAGGCTATATAGGATTTACCTTCTTTATTTTACTATTTTTCCTTATTTTCTATTTTCCCTAGAGACAAAATCAAAGCTAGCATAGAAAATATATAATAGCACCAAAATATCACATTTGAAAAAGGATCCAAATTTGGTAAAAAATGCTAGAGGTAATTTGAAAAAGTTGCATCCCACACTCCCTAGACTTCCTAGAAATGGTTCCCCACATGAGGTGCATGGAACCAAATTCACCCATTAGGGAAGACCCACAACTATGGGGGGTCATGATGTCCAGGGCACCAAATATCTAGCCTCCAATCGTACTAATTATTAGCTTTTTCTCTTTTAAGGTCTAATAGTTAGTTGCACTAGAGGCAATAGTTCCAATAACACTAGTGACTCTAATGCTAATATCAATATTTCTAATATTGGTCAATGTGTGTGGGAAATAATTATTTTCCTAAAACTTTGAAAAACATTGTGAGAAAATAAAAGCACCACTAGCGCTATTGGTTATGGTGTAACACTTTAGCTTTTGGAGCAATAAATACTTCTAAGTTGAGTGTTAGAATTTCACAATAATAGATATGCAAAGTATTACACAAAATATGAAGAGAAGAGTGGAACTGATTGATTTATCTCTAGGATCAACTCTGTATAAATAGTAGAGTTGATCATTGAGAGCCGTTAGATTACAACAACTCATCAAACCTGATGAAGACACAACTTAGAGTTCTCCTGACACATGGAGGAGTGGAAACTCAAGTGTGTATCCTAGTGAACTTAAGAGAATATTCACTTATTCTAACACCCCCCTTAAGTGATACTAGGGGAGATTCTATAAATGAGTCCCGACAACGAGGCCTGATTAGGTACTCATGTACAACATAGATAGTTGGTGGAAAAAACCCCTGTGGGAAAAAACCAACTATCACCTCTTTGTTTTGAAATGATGGTAAAAACCCAATGGGAAAAGCCACCAATCAAAAGCAAAGAAGTATGAAAGAGGCTTGTCTTCGGATGGCGAAGATTGTCCTCTTTAACAAGTAAAATATGAGTCCCGGCAAGAAGTCCTGATTAGGTACTCATGTACAATATAAAGAGAGGTGGAAGACCTCTTTGTCAATGCAGTTTTAACACTCCAAGTTTCTCTCACAACTGAAGGTATCATGGAGAAGGAAATGACTTGGTGAAGATGTTTGCAAGCTGATTCTCTGTTGGAATATATTCCAAAAGTATATCCCCATTCTGAATATGTTGCCTGATGAAGTGCATGTGGATCTCAATGTGTTTGGTGCGCTGATGTTCAACTGGATTGCGTGCAATATGAATTGTGCTTTGATTGTCACACCATAGAGTTATAGGCACTTCTTGGAAAAAACCAAATTCTTTGAGAATTTGATGAAGCCATAGGGCTTCCTGACTGGCTGTAACTGTTGCTTTGTATTCTGCCTCTGTAGAAGATAATGCTATTGTCTATTGTTTCTTGCATAACCAGGCTACTGGTGAAGAGCCAAGGCAAAAAACATATCCAGAGGTAGAACATCTGTCATCTACTGATCCTGCCCAATATGAATCTGTATAGCCAATGATATCCATGGAGTCTCCTCTATAGGTGAGCCCAAAGTTTGTAGTACCCTACAAATAATGAAGAATTCTTTTAGCTGCTTGCCAATGACTAAAATGAGGGTTATGAGAGAACCTGGATATGAGCCCAACAACATATGAGATATCTGGGTGAGTATGAGTGAGGTATAACTAGCAATGTGATATAGAGTAGCATCACAAGGAGGGGATGAGCAGGAAGTACTGAGATGAATGCCATATTGAAAGGGGGTGGGAGAAGGTTTGCAATCTATCATTTGAAACTTCTTAAGGAGATCTTGAGTGTACTTTTGTTGACATAAGGTGATCCCTGCTTTATTTTGTTTTATTTGAATCCCAAGGAAAAAATGAGCTAGACCTAGATCAGCCATTTCAAATTTCTTAGAGAGGGAGTCTTTTATATTCTGAATGTGAGTGAGGTTACTACCAGTGAGAAGGAGGTCATCAACATAAAGAACAAGAATGGTGATATTTCCTTTACTTCTCCAAATGTAAACTGTATTATCAGACTCACAATGAGAAAATCCTACTGAAAGAAGGAAGGAGTCCATATTTTCATACCAAGCTCTAGGGGCTTGTTTGAGGCCATATAGAGATTTTTTAAGCCGAAAAACAAGAGAGGAGTCTTGAGTAAAACCAGCGGGCTATTCCATGAATATTTCTTCTTTTAAATTTCCATGTAAGAAGGCACTTTTTACATCCATTTGGTAGACTGGCCATTTATGGAAAGTGGCCAGAGCAAGAACTAATCTAACATAATCCATTTTAGCAACAGGAGCAAAGGTTTCTGTATAATCAATACCCTCTATTTGAGAAAAACCTTTGGCTACAAGACGAGCCTTGTGTTTATCTATTTCCCCATTTGGTCCATATTTTGTTTTGAAGATCCACTTACATCTAACTAATTTTCTTCCCTTAGGTAAGGGAACTAAATCCCAAGTATCATTTTTGATCAAGGAAGAAAATTCATTATCCATGGCATCTTCCCATTATTTTATACCTGAGGCTTCTTTGAAGGATTGAGGATCAGAGGAAATGGATTGACATACAAGACTAGAACCTGTGGGGTTGGCTGATCTGTTTGAGGGAAGATTTTGAATGTAGGGAGTAGCTTCTTTAACAATTGTGCGGGCCCATTTTGGCATAGAAGAGGGAGTTGAAGGAGTTGAAAGACTTTGAGAAGGAGTTACAGGATCTTCATCTTGATTATCAATAATCAAATTAACTTCAAGGGTTGGTTCTTCATAATATTGAGGTTCCACTATAGGAGAAGGCTCAATGGAGGAAGAGTCCTTTGGAGGTTCTTTTTGAGGGAATGTTTCATCAAATTGGACATTCCTATGAAATAATACCTCATGAGTTGAGGGATCAAGAAGTCTGTATGCTTTCAATTCTTCACAATAATCGACAAAGATGAGTTGTCTACTTTTCTTATCAAGAGCCTTCCTTTTCTTCTTTGGAATGTGAGCCCAAGCTATACATCCAAAAATCTTGAAATTGGAAACATCTAGTTTTAAGCCAGACCATGCTTCTTCAGGGGTTATTTGGTCAAGGGCTTTATGAGGTGTGCGATTTTGAATATAATTTGCATAGTTAATAGCCTCTGCCCAAAAATTTTTTGGAAGATCTCTTGAATGGAGCATACAATTAGCCATCTCTTTTAATGTCCGGTTTTTCCTTTCTGCAATGCCATTTTGTTGAGGATTATGGGAGATAGAATGTTGATGAATTATACCATGATTAGAAAGAAATATGGAGAACTCATTACTGCAGTATTCTCCCCCATTATCAGTTCGAATCTTCTTGATTTTGCAAGAAGCCTGATTTTCAACTAAGGCTTTAAATATTTTAAAGTGGGATAACACATCACTTTTATATTTGAGAAAGTAGACCCAGGACCTTCTAGAAAAATCATCAATAAAGGTAAGAGCATACTTTTCTCCCTTAAAAGAAGTTTTAGGAAAGGTCATTAAGTCACTATGGATTAAATCTAGAGGGGATGAGGATTTTAGAGAGCTACTTGGGTGGAAAGGATCTTGATGTTGCTTTCCAAGAGCACATCCAGAGCAAACCCCATCACTAGAAGAGACTTGGGGTAATCCTTTAACCATATTATGGGTGTGTAAATCCTTTAGGTAGTTATAATTAATATGACCAAACCTTTCGTGCCAAATTTGACTTTCAAGATTACTATGAGCCACAAAATAGGAGGCTCCTTCTAGATTTTGAAAGCTTTTGAAGTAAAAAAGATGAGATTTATGATCAATATCCCCTTTTGCTATAAGTGAATGAGGGGGTTGAAAATCTCTTATCTCAACTCCTATTGGGGAGAAGAGAACAATTTTCTCATTTCCAAAAGTACAAATTTGATAAATGGATAGGAGATTGGTGGCAATGTCTGGAACATAGAGAACATTGTTTATAGAGCCACCATCAATGGTTATATTCCCTTTCCCTTTGACAGGAATGAAGGAAGAGTCTCCTACTTCTATGCTATGAGTAGAGCTAGAGGAGATAGAAGAGAAAGACTTCTCTGAAGCAGACATGTGATGAGTTGCTCCAGAATCTAGGACCCAATAATTAGAGGAATATTTGGAGGTTTTTCCTTGAACATTAAGGGCTTTTCCTATTTGCTTATTATTTTCTATCTTTTGATCTTTTATGGTTGCCTCTAGTTGTTGTAATCTTTTCCAGCATTTGTTAGCAGAGTGACCATTCTTTTTATAGTGGGTACAGGTAATGGGAGTCTTTTCCTTCTTTTTGAATTTTTCTTTGGAGGATGTGGAGGCTACTAAGGCTTTTGAAGAAGAGTTTTCATATCTAGCAAGTTTGGTCTCTTCCCTAGTTAATCTATCACAAAATTCTTCTAAAGAGGGCATTTTAAAGGTTGCACCAAGAGCATATTTAGTAGATATGAAGGTGGTTGCAAATATTTGAAAAACACCATTTAGTTTTGAAAGGATTAGATAAATACATTCTTCTTCTGACTTAGTCTTCCCACTACCTTTATATTGAGTGAGGATTTCTTTGAACTTAGTGAGGAAATCAATAATACTACTAAAATCTTCAGGAGATAAAGAAGTTAATTCAGCTTCTAGTTGCATTGATCTCATCTGATCTACTTTTCCAAATAGGGTTTTTAATTTCTCCCAAATTTCATGAGGAGTTTTGCAATATGTAATATGAAACCACAAGATTTCATGAACATTGGTGCTAATAATACCCATAGTTTCATGCATTTTTCCTTTATGAACAAATATTTCATATTCTTTATCAAATTCTGGTTGATTTTCTTCTAATAAATGAGTAAGACCTTTTTGAGAGATGAGATTTAGAATTTTAGGTTTCCAAGTGTGAAAATTATGAGGGGTGAGAGGCTCAATTGAATTCATTTTTGAGGATTTTAAGATAATTAATATACCCCCCTTTAAAATTTCAAAAAAGGAAGATAAAGAGGAAAATGAAGCTTGTTCAAAAATAGGTAACTCAAATATACCCGCCCTTACTAGAGGGAAACTATAAGTATAAAGAGGCCTATGATTGTTTGCTTTAGATTGCCAAATCTTCAATGGATCACAGTACCCGCCCTTACTTGAGGGAAACTATAAGTATTGTGAGCATAAGAAGTTTTTTGGTTTGAAATGCATGGGGGGCAAAAAGTTTGAAAGGTGATCTCAACAACCCGCCCTTACGAGAGGGAGACTATAAGTTGAGAGATGTCCAAAGTAAAATTTTTGATAAGAAAATATCTGTCAGGCCATTATACCAAGTTTCCAAAAAACCCGCCCTTATGTGAGGGAGACTATAAGTTTTTAGGACCTTGATACATGGAACGTAGACAAAAGATATTTATGGAAAAAGAAAGGAAGTTTTGAAACTTTTTAATATATTGCTTAAACAAAACTTAAAACAATTATTTAGATATGTAATCTGAAAGCAATTAAGTTTTGAATATATCAATATTTAACATATTTGTTTATAAATAAATTTTGGAATAAATACCAAAAATGATAATTTCCTTTGAAAAAATAAAACAATTTTTATATATGTAATCTGAAAAGGAAATTAACTTTATAACCCAAATGTTGTAAATAAAATTTTATAAATTAATGAAAAGAATTATTAGTTTTCTAATCTAATATACTATTGAGTATATTCCTTTTGAAAAATCAAACAATTATTTTAATTTGAAATTGAAATTAACCTTTAGAAATGAAATGAACTTTTAGATATCTAATCTAATATACTAGTGGGAGATATTATGCAAAGAAAATATCGGAAAGTAAACACCCCCCTCTGCACATAAGAGTGCAAAAATATGCACTCTAGAGCCCCCCCAAAGGAATATTTTATATATTTAATACAAATTATGTCTACGTCGTAAATGGGTGACCCAAAAAGGAGGGCAGCCAAAAGAACGAAGACAAAGGAGCTCGCGTTAATCGATATCCACCCTAAAGAAATGCGGGAAAAAAATATACAGACTCTTTTCCAAAATAGTAAGAGGGGAAATCAGTTGAACAGGAGTCCGACAATTATCTTCCAAAGGCTTCGCAGAGATATTGGCGCTGCAGATCTCAGACCTGCAGAAAATGGGTTACAAAGAGGAAATCCCTTTACCAACGAAGCTCACCAGTGATGCTTCCCGAAACTCACCAGCGAAGCTCTCTTTCACGTACGCTGCAGAAAATATATATCTAAAGGAAAAAAAACTTTGTCAAGAGGACATTTTTTAATAATATATTTCCCTGCGAAAAACGTTAGATTGTTGCTGCCTAAAACTGACAGTGTCAAAGATCGCCTTTGATATTGAAATAACCTGCAGTATTTATAAAATGAAGGAGGCAACAATGAAAAAATGATGGTCTACAATACTTCCTTATATTTAAATAGCAATATTTAAATATTTTTGAGAAAGCATTCAAAAATAAATGAAACCTGCAGAAAGTTGTTAGATATTTGTCTGCTGAGTAAAACCGAGAGAAGCCTCAAAGAGCGCTTCGAAAGTAGAAGAACCTGTAGAACTTCGAGCTAAAAATGAGAAGTGAAATATGCATAAAAGTAATATTATCTTAGAAACTCGAAATATGTGTAAAAGTTTTGAAAGGATGAAATATATATACCCTTCAATGAAAGAGCATCGTTGAGCGAGACTGGAGTGCGCCAGATCTTATTTGAGTGCGAACGGGAGTTAAGAGGATGACGCCAAGTAGAGAGGCAGCTCCAACGACTAGAAAATCTTAGTCTAGATCGAAGGAGGCCAACAGTCTATGAGATTGAAGAGAGAATACTAGCAAAATCTATCCTGCTCTGGTACCATGTTAGAATTTCACAATAATAGATATGTAAAGTATTACATAAAATATGAAGAGAAGAGTGGAACTGATTGATTTATCTCTAGGATCAACTCTATATAAATAGTAGAGTTGATCATTGAGAGTCGTTAGATTACAATAACTCATCAAACCTGATGAAGACACAACTTAGAGTTCTCCTGACACATGGAGGAGTGGAAACTCAAGTGTGTATCCTAGTGAACTTAAGAGAATATTCACTTATTCTAACATTGAGCTTAGATACAATTGACTTGGCTTTAATGCTTGATTAATTAGATGTTGAATATATCCATAATTTTGTAGATCTTTATGATATGATTAAAACTAGGTGTCTCTATTTGTCCATTTTTCATACATTTAATGGATGATGAATATGTCAAAAAATGACATTAGTTCCTTAATTTTACAAATAAATTTATTGTTGCTTAGGATTCATGATACAATATGGCTAATTATTTTGATTTTTTTATAGGATTATGCATAAAGGATCAACCTTGAAATATATGTATAAATATGGGACAAATCAATTTGTAAATCCAAGTGAGTGGTGTCCAAACTCGTGTAAAAGACATGGCAACTTATCTTTTTTTCCATAAAAATATATAAAAATATAGCCAATTTATAATATTATTTGAAAAAACTTGTAAAATTTAAAAATGTTGTTTATTCCTACTACTAGTTGTTAGTCATCTATTCTTGCTACTACTCGTCTATCATCTATTCTTGCTATTGGTTATCTATTCCTACTATTGAGCATCTATTCCTACTATCACTCATCTCGAGAAGATCTAATGTGTTAAGAACCTTTATTATCATTACCATAAATCATTCACCAACATGCAAAAATATTCATAAATTACACAATAATAATCCACATAATAAAATAGATATTGATAATACCCTTGAGGTAGGGCAACACTATACAATTCTCATTAGTGGAAGGAAGTCACTCCACAAGATCTCGATCTCTACAAGCCGACTTATACAATAATACTTCATATATGACTTTTTACAATGGGGTTACATCTCTCTTTATACAATAAGGTGATGGTTCACCTTCAATGAATTATAAGGTTATCCATGTGGAGGTTCACCTAACATGAGTTACAAAGTATATAATATGATAGTATGACATTATATTAAATATTAGTATAATTTTATTTATGACCCATAACATAATACAATACTATATTATATCCCCACATGCATATACTTAGGTACCTAACATTCCATATCCCTTACAAAAATGTTTCATCCTCAAAATAGGGGATGAAACTAAATAATATGATCTTCAAAGTGGAGATAAGAATTGGTACCACTATTGATCATCAATTCATCCTAATGAAACTTTGATTGGTGTTATTCTTTGGTGATGCCAAGATACCCTTGTGGTATTTGAATACCCATAGTTTTTTTTGCTTTTCCTTCCAAGTATATCCCTATATCCATGATTTTTGCCTCTCATGGTGATGTGGATGATGATATGCTTCAATATTTTGTGCCTCTATTTTATGCTCTTCTCTCATACTCCTCTATTTTGGATCTCTTTTCGAATTTGTTTTAACTTTATATTTTATCCCTTACATTACTTCCTTATATTCTATTACAAGTTCCTTCATGTGTTCTTCAATTTGTTCTCTTGCAATGGTTTTTTGGTTTTCCCTTGATCCTTGCTCTCTAGGCTAAGAAATATCATGCAAAGTTATCTTATTTATTCTATACCATACTTTCATAAATTTATTTTGCACATTTATGTTAATAGTACCTAAAGAATACAACCAAGGATTACCAAGAATAATATCTATATCACCCATCTCAATAGCATACAAATCTAAGTATAGAATATATATATATATATATATATATATATATATATATATATATATATATATATATATATATATATATATATATATTATTGTATTTAAATGGTGGAATCGGTAGCCGCCATGAATCCGGGCAGGTTGTCCATATTTTATGGCCGCCATAGTATTCTGCGATGTTCGTCGAAGCCGCTACACAGATATTCACGCAGTCCGCCCCTATAACCACCATGCCACAATCATTTTAAACCTTTTATGCCACTGAAAGCACCGGGAAAGGGACAAGCGTTCAGTCCGACGAGGCCTAAGATTTGAACCTTGGACCTTCGCCCCCTTATAGGGTTTGGATGAACCAATGGGTCTACACCTCGGACCTAAGAATAGAATATATTTATCCATGATGATCTTCAAATCTTTAAAAATATGAACATCCTCACCCTGAACCTTTATGTTTCTAGTTTTTGTTGTTGGAACTTGCACACTATTAACCAAGTCACTCCTAATAAAATTATATATTCTAATAGGGTTTATGGAGACAATAATATTTTAATTTTCGATGCAACCATGAACTTGAAAAATAAAATTTTGCTATTCAAACAATTTTTTATAACATTTTTTGGTATTAAAGGTGTGATTTCCTTTGCTTGCATATTCTTATTATTTTATTTTAATCCCCATGAGCAATCATTTTTGTAGTACTAAAAATAATCTACATGTTGTTGCAAAACTATTTTTAAAATTACTGCTAAATTTGGTATGATTTTTATTTATTTATTTTGAAAATAAAATTTTGTGGCCAAAAATAACACAAATAACCCAACTTCAAATAGCCATAACTTTATAAATACTTATCAAAATTTAACAAATAAGTAGTTATTTTTGTAGTAATAAAAAATCTACACAGTGGTGCAAAAAACATTCTAAAAATAAAAATATGGCTCCCACAAAATGTGATAATTTTCTAAAAATGAGTCCTAGCTCTATCAAAACATCCCCACTTTACTAGAATTATTGCTTTGATACTAAAAGTTAAGATCCTATATTTTAATCAACAATAAATAATTCACCAATATACAAAAATATTCAACATGCACCCACAAATAAATTGCACAATAATAATCCAAACAATAAAATAGAGATTGATAAAACCCTTGAGGTAGGATAAAATTGTACAATACTCCTTATTGGAGGGAAGCCACTCCACAATATCTCTAGCTCCACGAGCCAAGAATTCTAATAATAATCCAAACATTAAGAACCTCTCTTATCATTACCATAAATCATTCACTAATATATAAAAATATTAAACATGCATCCACAAATAAATTGCATAATAATAATCCACACATTAAAATATAGATTTATAATACCCTTGAAGTAGGGAAATATTATACAATGTTTCTTATTTGAAGGAATCCACTCCACAAGATCTCCAGCTCCATGATCCAGGAATTCTACTAGAATACTTTATATATGACTTACTTTTTACAATGGGGTGCATGTCTCTTTGTAAAATAATGTGATGGTTCCCTTTCAATGAGTTACAAGGTCACCCATGTGATGGTTCACCTTAGATATGTTACAAATTTCATAATATTATAATATTATAATATGACATTATGTTAAATATTATTATAATTTTATGTGTAACCTATGCTATAATACAATATTATATTATATCCCCACATGCATGTACTTAGTTACCTTGAATAATGTTTAATATGTAGGAGTATCACTCTTGCATTAAGTATATATTCTAGGGTATGATATTGATTTTTTGGGTGTAAATAAAATTATTTATAATTTGAAGGCAAAAAGTTCCACTATTATTGGGGGTAATGTGAGCAATTTCAACAAAAAAGGTCAAATTATTATAAAATCAGGGTGAGCCAACCTAGAATAGTTTTTGCACCTAAAAAATTTGGGCTAATGAGCCCTTGTCAAGGGGACCCATACTAGCCAATTATAAATTTTAAAAATCTAAATATTTGTTAATTAACAATGATTAGGCACTATGCATAACCTTATTTTTTTATTAATGATGATGCTAAATTTTATCTTTTTTAAAGCATTAAATATTACCATTCCCTAGTATACACTCTTATGTTTTGAAAGAAAATCAAGTTGGAATAAGAAAACTTGACTTGAACATTATTCAAACTAGTCCAATGATGATAAATCAAGGGAAAATAATAGAAATTTTCGAGGTTGTATGGGAGAGAATTAGTTAAGGGTAAAACCAAATCATTTTTATTATAAACAAGGAAAATAAGGAGAACTAGGCCCCTAATTGCTATGGATATTTTAATGGCTCAAGATACAAGATCACCACATTAGGTAGATAAGGTGAGACCACTATTGGAAGGAGGAGGATGACATATTTATGTATATCCCTAAAAAACTTATCCCTTTTTAGAGTTAATCCTCAAAAAGAACATAAAAAATAAAGGGTGATTCTTTTGTGCACCAATGACACTTTTGTGCTAGTGCTAGTGCTAGTTGATGGAGCTTCTACCATCTGATAGTGCTTTCACTATCTCAATGGTGCTTTCACCACCTTGTGTCATGTTTTTTATCTGATGGACCTTTTTCAAAGGGTGGTACTAATGTTTATGTTTATCTTTCTATATATTTTACAAGTTTCAAGGATGAAAAATCGATAGGTTTGACTGGTTATAGGATACACTATAGATACTAGAATATATAGAGAGATGATCTCATGATCTTGAGACCATATAGGGACTACTAGAATTTATATATCATGTCTTATTAATAATAGTAGGGATATACCATGTAGCCTTAATACCCAAGGTAGAGTTTGAAAAGGAATTACTAAATACCTTAACAAGGCATTGGTATTCATAGATGAATACCTTCCAACTACCATGCAATGAGGTGACCACCACACTAGAGACTATGTGGAAAATCCTAAGGGTTTCAATCAAAATGGAACCTATGCACATTAGTGGGGATATGTAGAGGATCTTGAGGAGACTAAATATGGGTGTAAATATTCTAGTCATAAAGTTGAGTATTAACATCAATGCTATCTACACTAGGAATTTCCAAAATAAATAAATGAATATATTGTCCTTATTAGTGCTTAGAGACCTAATTAGTGACATGAGTAGTAGAGTAGTCCACTGGAGTGGAGTGACACGATGTCAAACATGCTCAGGGAGTAGACTATTTTTTTATGGGGCCCAATTATCCTAGCACAATTATACCATTTACTATATAGGGTATTCTACAAAGGAGGTAGAAATCTATCCTACTACATGTAACTCTAGGCAATAGACTAGAAAAATATAGAAATTACGATGTCACCAAGCCTATAAGGTAAATAGTTGATTTAAAGGCATCAATAATGTATCACTAGACCTATTAGTTTGAGGTTATATAGAAGAGACCCCACAAGGAGGTTTTGGGAGTGTTCCAATGTCTTATTGATGATTTATACCAAGAGAAAATTACATGGTGATCCTTTAGTTAACACTTAGGATGGAGAGAGGAAGCATTTTAGCTAGCTTGGGTCTAACAAATCAAATGGCTAGTTGGACCATAGGGAAAGTGTGATCTCTTCCATTTTAATCAAGTGGTTCCCTATTTTAGTATGTAACACGGGATTTTTGGGGGGCAAATTTGGTAAAATTATTCCACTTAAAAGTAGGAATTCAAACCATAATCATACCTAGAGTCTTACCTAGAGGTTTTTATCAATGACCTACTAATTTTAGATCTAGGTAGTGATGACCCTAGGGCTAGTGTGGTTAGTGATCTACCTCCTAGGGTTAGTGAGGTAACATCTAATTGATCATATCAATATATTATAGAGGTTGAGAGGGATGCATTAACATAGTATATGGTTGACCTTTATGTTGCACTAGAAATGACTCAGGCATAGGTAGTAACACAAATAGTAGAGAATGACCAACTAGTACAACAAGCCAAATGATATAATAGACAATTATGATTTTAAATATTGAGAGTGATGCAACTACATCAAAGGCCATAATAATATAAGGTGTTTGTGATAGTCAATTAGTGAAAATACTTGTGGACCACATGGCTATCATACAATAAGAACATACAATAGAAATGGTTTTCATTTATGTGGATTTGATAGTAAAGGACAAGTGGTCGATCCATTATCATCTTATATATCATATAACAATATTAGTGGGTCATTGAATTCGATTTTGTATGGGGTTTTGGATATAGAAACACACATGGTTCATGACTTGATGCTCATAGCAGTTAACAAATATGCCACCCTTATTAGGAGAAATAGAAATGATAGATAAAAGGTCCCAAAGCTATACGATATTTAAGTTTAATTATGGATGGTTATATTATTTTAGAGGATGTGGTTTTTAATTGATTAATGATGCATGATTGGTTAAGATAAAATATGATTATGATTACGTGATTGGATATGATTAGGTATGATTATGATTTGTTAATATTTTTATTATAATTGTTAGTCAATTTTAGATATATTCATTACAATATAATGAGTAGATTTGAAAAATAACTTGAGGTTTATGATGATAGGTGTATGTGATCTAGATGTATGATTAACATTGAAATATGATGTATGATTAAGCTTAGGATTTTGGATGATATTATGTAGAAATATGTGTGATTGATATTTGTAAAGTGATGTGCCCAAGGGGACTTTGGATAAAGTCATAAGGTATTCTTATGATATAAACTATAAACAACTATGTATAGATAAATATTTTTCCTAGGGCACTTTAGCTTAGATAGAATATTTGCCTAGTATGAATTTAGCTTAGATATAATATTTATCTAGGAGGAATTTAGCTATGATACAATATATAATTATGTATATGTATGTATAGATAATGAATTTCCCAAGGAGAATTTAACATAGTTAAAGATTTTTCCAAGAGGACTTTAGTTAGATAAGACATTTTCTAAAGGGAGCCTTATTTAGTTTCATGAGGTATTTCTATGATACAAAATATGTACCACTAAATACAAATATATGCAAATAAATATAAAATAAATAAATGAATATATTGTCCTTCTTAGTGATTAGAGATCTAATTAGTGACATGAGTAGGAGAGTAGTCCATTGGAGTGGAGTGACACGACATCAAACATGCTCAGGGAGTAGACTATTTTTGTATGGGGCCCAATTATCCTAGTATAATTATACCATTTACTATATAGGGTAGTCTAAAATGGAGGTAGAATCCTATCCTATTATATGTAACTCTAGGCAATGGACTAGAAGAATATAGAAATTATGAGGCCACCAAGCCTATAAGATAAATGGTTGATTTAAAGTCATCAACAATGTATCACTAGGTCTAGTAATTTGAGGTTATACAAAAGAGACCCCACAAGGAGGTTTTGGGAGTGGCCCAATGTCTTGTACATCGGTGCTATCTACACTAGGGGTTTCCAAGATAAATAAATGAATATATTGTCCTTCTTAGTTCTTAGAGATCTAATTAGTGATATGAGTAGGAGAATAGTCCATTGGAGTGGAGTGACATGGTATCAAACATGCTCAGGGAGTAGACTATTTTTGTATTGGGCCCAATTATCCTACCACAATTATACCATTTACTATATGGGGTATTCTACAAAGGAGATATAAGTCTATACTACTACATGTAACTCTAGGCAATGGACTAGAAGAATATAGAAATTATGAGGCCACAAATCCTTTAAGGTAAATGGTTGATTTAAAGGCATCAACAATGTATCACTAGGCCTAGAAATTTGAGGTTATATAGAAGAGACCCCACAAGGAGGTTTTGGGAGTGGCCCAATGTCTTATTGATGACTTATACCAAGAGTGAATTACATGGTGATCCTTTAGTTAACACTCAGGATGGATAGAGGAAGCCTTTTAGCTAGATTAGGTCTAACAAATCAAATGTCTAGTTGGACCATAGGGAAAGTGTGAGCTCTTCCATTTTAATCAAGTGGTTCCCTAGTTTAGTATGTAACATAGGATTTTTGGAGGGAAATGTGGTAAAGATATTCCACTTAAAAGTAGGAATTCAAACCATAGTCATACCTAGAGTCTTACCTAGAGGTTTTTATCAATGATCTACTAATTTTAGATCTAGGTAGTGATGACCCTAGGGCTAGTGTTGGTTAGTGATCTACCTCCTAGGGTTACTGAGGCAACATCTAATTGATCATCTCAATCTATTATATAGACTGAGAGGGATGCATTAACATAGTATATGGTTGACCTTTATGTTGCACTAGAAATGACTTAGGTAGAGGTAGTAACACAAATAGTAGAGAATGACCAATTAGTACAACAAGCCAATGATATAATAGATAATTATGATTTTTACTATTGAGAGTGATGCAACTACAACAAAGGCCATAATAATATAAGGTGTTGGTGATAGTCAATTGGTGCAAATACTTGTGGACCATATTTCTATCATACAATAAGAACATACAATAGAAATGGTTTTCATTTATGTGGAATTGATAGTAAGGGAAAAGTGGTTGATCCATTATCATCCTATATATCATATAATAATCTTATCAGGTCATTGCCTTCCTTTTTGGATGCGGTTTTGGATATAGACATACACATGGTTCATGAATTGATGCTCATAATGGTTAATGAAGATGCCACCCTTATTAGGAGTAGTAGCAATGCTATATAGAAGGTCCCAAAGCTATACGGTATTTAAGTTTAATTATGGATGGTTATATTATTTTAGAGGATGTGGTTTTTAATTGATTAATGATGCATGATTGGTTAAGATCAAATGTGATTATGATTAAGTGACTGGATATGATTAGGTGTGATGATGATTTGTCAATATTTTTATTATAATTGTTAGTCGATTTTAGATATATTGATTACAATATAATGAGTATATTAGAAAAATAACTTGAGGTTTATGATGATAGGTGTATGTGATCTAGATGTATGATTAACATTGAAATATGATGTATGATTAAGCTTAGCATTTTGGATGATATTATGTAGAAATATGTGTGATTGATATTTGTAAAGTGATGTGCCCAAGGGGACTTTGGATAAATTCATAAGGTATTCTTATGATATAAACTATATACAATTATGTATAGATAAATATTTTTCCTAGGGAACTTTAGCTTAGATAAAATATTTGCCCTGTATGAATTTAGATTAGATATAAGATTTATATATGAGGACTTTAGGTATGATACAATATATAATTATGTATAGGTATGTATAGATAATGACTTTCCTAGGGAGACTTTAACATAGTTAAATATTTTTCCAAGAGGACTTTAGTTAGATAAGACATTTTCTAAAGGGAGCCTTAGTTAGTTTCATGAGGCATTTCTATGATACAAAATATGTACCACTAAATACAAATATACACAAATAAATATAAAATATTTTTATAGAAAATGAGACTGAATATATCATAGGTGAACTATTTGACCCAAAAAATGAAAAGGAGTAAAAAGGGCAACAAGAAAAAATTACAGCAACAAAAAATAAAACAAATTTTGCAGTAGCACGTGACAATATAAATTTGAGGAACCAAAACTACTAATAATTTTATGAAATTTGAGTATTTAATTCTAAAAAAAATTACCTTTCCAACGGTGTATGACACATGCAAAAAAAAATTGTAAATAAAAATTTAGGATGTTTGAAAGTTGACTGCAGGTTTCAGAAAAACAGGGACACCGAGCACGTATTTCATAAAATGAATGGAATAGAATGTCATTTTATATTCCAAATGAACTCAAAAGTTAAAAAAAAAAAATCCATAATTTTCTACATCTATTTTACACTATTGTACATTTGCAAGAGATAAAATGATGTTACAACTCTTCATTTCAAATTTTGGAAGTCCAACAGTCATAGTGACACTTCAAGGCCTATAGAAACTTTTGGGCTTCTTAAAATTCAAAGGATTACTTTTTTTTTTGTATTTTTCTTAGTAATCATAAATATACTATAATAGGTTCCTATTTATAGGATCGTAAAATCACTTGCAAATAATATCACACAATCACAATCTATAATTGTTACATAGCATGGAAATATATCTCCAATCTATAATTTTACATTAAAAACTCTTTAATACTCATGATTTTTGCTTTCTTCAAACTCACAAGAGATGCAAAAATTCACATGCCTTACATTATGATAATCTCTCATGACTACATAACCTCTTACTTTACATCTTGACACATCACATATGACTCTTAACTTCCACACTTGAAACATATCACTTATGAATCTTGAATAGTTCACACCTTTCACTCATGACACATAAAAATACTTTTAACACAATTCCTAATCTAAATATTTACAATGGTACTAAGCGTACCAAATAAGATAATATTTCCAAACCCTCCATTACATTATTTGGTATGAAGATATTTTTCTGTACATAGATAACTTTGAGATCTTATATTTTTTTTATCTGAGTACTTTTGTAAAACATTTTGCAAGATGATATTCAATAAGAATATATTTAATTTGAATATGATGGTCCAAAACATGATCTCTGAAAGCACGAGGATATGGAAGCAAAATTGCGTATCGGGTGTGATGCAAACAAAATAAAAATGTAACGCTAAGTCGTACAAACGAAAATACATGAAAAGGGGAAAATAAGCGAAATGAAATGAGATGTAAAGAAAATGTAAAGTGCAGCCCTTTTTTATTAATTTTGCTTTGAGATCAGGTTACAGTACGTCTCCTTCCTTTTCAGGGGCTAGGAGCGTTAAACATAGTTTTGTTACACCACGGATGGTACGCTCCCCTTCGGGATATTCTGCGTGCCACATTTGAAATGGACGGGCCAAACATCGTCGCCGCTTGCATGAATGCATCTGTAGTTCCTTGCTACCCCTCCAGTGTCGATATCCTACATTCAGAGAAATAGCAAACGATTAGTAGCACTTGCTGATGGAGGGAAACATGCGATCCCCATGGCCTCCGGTCAATGCATGCATTAAATAATTAAAAAAATATTCAAAACATGTCAGAATGAGCTGATATTTGGAAAGAGGAATGTAAAAATTGCCAAGAATACATTGCAAAAGGAACAGTCGAGAAATCTACTATATATTTCTAATCGCTCCGGGGTGGGACGATTAGGACTATCATAAAATGTCAGAAGGTGACTCCTAAATGTCCCATGCAGTGGCCTCCAAAACACCTACAAAGTTGGGGTTAGGAAAAATGGGGCATTTTGAGACGACCCAGAAGGTTGAATTTTGCTGATTCTGCCTTGATCGCCTTGTATCCAAAGGTGCTACCTGTATGTTAGTGAAAGCGAAAAACCATGAAAACACTGTCACAACTCATCAGAATGACATGAAATTTGAATGGCAGCCTATATAAGTAACATAAAATCAAATGCAAAATAAAAAGTAAAGAAATTTTCTATAAATTTCTAATCACTCTAGGGTGGGGCGATTAGGACTGCAGTAGTGGGGGAGGCGTCCCGGGGCAGGATGCCCACCGTTTGGGGCTTGGCTTTGGCACCGATCCACTTGGGATGGGTCCAAAACCTCATAGGGGGTTGTGTCAAAAAAATG
The DNA here is from genome assembly GCA_028583015.1 of Wollemia nobilis. Lineage (NCBI taxonomy): Eukaryota > Viridiplantae > Streptophyta > Pinopsida > Araucariales > Araucariaceae > Wollemia > Wollemia nobilis. Next base: position 2,459,402 of record JAQPPZ010017255.1, read on the forward strand.
GGTGGGGTACTATGGCCAAATATTCAGTTTTTGGGTCCAGGTCGCGCTTCCAATGTTCACCCAATAACCTCCCTTCCAAAAGAGAGATCACGGATGTAAGAAGTACGAGTGAGGGGTAAGGATGTAATTCGACAGCACTCCGTTGTTCCAAATGCTCTTGCTCTGTCCTTTTTTTGGGTGAGAATACTCACCATTTTATAGACCTGAGGGTCTCCTATGAATGAGCATGCAGAGGCGCAACTTGGCCATCATGCCTTGCCAGGGGGGAGAAGATTCCTCCCTGATTAAGGGCTCCATGACTACTTCTATGACTGCCTCTTTGATCTCAAAAGGCTCACTCACACTCCCATGCATTGAAGGTGGATTTGAGTGGCGGATCTGAGCTGCCATTTGTCAAGGTTTGACCTTTTGCCCATCAAACCTACTATTTGCCCCACCCTAGAGTGAATGCTGCTAATCGTCCCGATGTGGGACGAATATTAGTTTGTAATCGTCCTAGGGTGGAACAAGTAAGGAGCAGGGTGCCTGAAAGGTGCCAAATGGACCTTTGACATTCCAAAACTGTTGTGAGAGTGGTTAGGACCACTGTTTAACCTATGGGGGCTGCCCTAGGGGGCTATGTATGCCAATTCAGTCAGTGTTTGTAGCCACATAATCGGAGTGGTGTTGTTTTGGTGTCTATAGATGCCCCTTTTTGGGATGTGTTGTGCGTGGCATAGTGCTAAGCAAAAATAGATAACCAAAGCACTAATGATTAGGGTTTCTCAATAACCTAACCAAATTTTGATGCCCCAAGTATGGAAAGGGCATGCATTCTTGAATCCTTGCTTCTGACGAGCTAAGGAGCTTAATTCAAGTGTTAACCTTTTTTGGTGAGGTGTTACTTGATCTTGGACATTGTTCAGTAATGAATAGGCAAAGGGCGCAACCTTTTGTCTGTGGGAACCTTGAGTTCATGATTCATGAATGCCAAGTGTTTGATCATCTTGTGATTATTGCTTGTTTGCTGCCCCAAGAAGGAGCATGATTGTCTTTGTCAATGATTCTTTGAATGCATGTCATTTCTTTGATTGGGTGTGTATTTGTTGATTGGTGACTAAGTGTGACTACCCCCTCAAGCGATGAATCAATGAGGGAATGACCGACATGAGAAAAGCGATGAGTCGCTTGACCCAAGATGACTTTTGGTAAGGGTGCCTTCATTTGTTTTTTGTTGAACGCTTATGCAGTTTCCCAACAATTGTACCTATTTTTGGTGGGTTGTAACCCGTTTTGGGACACCATTTGGGGTTGAAATTGGTGAAAATTCATCCTCCCATGGAGCTGTACGGCTATGGTAGCCTTCTTAGGGAGTAGGATAGTGATAATTTGTGACCTCGACGTCGGTTTTGCATGCCAAGAATGTTAGGCACAAAGGTGCCTTTGTTTGGCAATTTTATCACTGTTTTTTGGTGGGTTTTGACCCTTTTTGTGATGCCTGTTGAGGTTGAAATCGTCGAAAATCCTGCTTCCCGTGGAGTGGTCCGGCTATGGTAGCCTTCTTAGGGAGTAGGATAGTGATGATTTGTGACCCCGACATTGGTTTTGCATGCCAAGAATATCAGGCGCAAAGGTGCCTTTGCTCGGCAATATTATTGCTTTTTTTGGTGCATTTTGAATGCAGTTTTTGTTGTTTTTGATTTTCTTGCTTTGTAATAATCCCAGGGTGGGACGAATACCAAGTTTGTAATTTTCCCAGGGTGGGATGAGTGCTAACTAGAGCATTCATCCCAGGGTGAAATGATTACAGGCCTAAAAGCCTATATAAGGGCCAAAACTAGGTTTTGGGCTCATTTGCATTTGTTTTTTCTGGCGATTTGGAGCTGTGAGGAGGAGGAGTTCGAGTTCGCGTAGCGGAGCGCTGTTGAATTTTTGTGGACACAATGAGTGCATGGACCGGGTCTTCAAGTGGTGGAGCCGAGGCAAGGCCGGTGAGTGCTCCTTATCTTTATTTTGATTTTCTTTTGTCTAAGTACAGTTAAACCCGTAATTAGTTTGTTTAGTTCGTTTTTTCATTTTTACTAAGATCAAAACCCTAGTTTAAAGTGTTTTTGTGTTTGTATTTTTCTTTTCCATTTAAACTAAGGAAAAAACCCTAGGTTAAAAAATTGTCTTTATTTTATTTTTTTTGTATTTTCGTTAAGGTTAAGAAGAAAAACCCTAGTTTCAAATGCGTTGTTTATTTGTTTTTTTAGACTAAAAAATCCCTAGTTTAAACTAAGATAAAAAACCTAGCTTAAAAAATTGCTTTTTTTTTTGTTTAAACTAAGATTAAGAACCCTAGGTTAAAAACTGTTTTTTTTTTTTTTTTTTTGTTTATCTTTCAGCTTAAACTAAGGTTAAAAAAACCCTAGGTTAAGACTGTTTTTTGAGTTTGTTTTTTTTTTTAAACTAAGATTAAGAATCCTAGGTTAATTTTTTTTTTTTTGTTTTTTTGTTTTGTTTAGTTTAAACTAAGGTTAAAAAACCCTAGGTTAAAAACTTTTTTTTAATTTGTTTTTTTTTGTTTATTTTTTAGCTTAAACTAAGGTTAAAAAAACCCTAGCTTAAGACTATTTTTTGAGTTTGTTTTTTTTTCTTTCTTGTATTTGTGTTTTTTTGTTTAAACTAAGATAAAAAACCCTAGTTAATTTTTTGTGTTGTAATTTGTTTTTTGTATTTTGCGTTGTTTATTGATTTTTTTGAATGTTTGCACTATACATTTTGTTAATGTTGTATAGTTTATTAAACGTTTTTATTGTACAGTTTGTATACATTGCTGTATATTTGTGTTAGTGTTGTACAATTTTTTATTTGTCATATTTTAATGTTTTTGTGTTTGTTTTGTTTTGTAGGTGGTAAAGAGTCGTTATCGTTAGCCGATGGTATTTTCTGATGCATGGGAGGCACTGACTATGGCGGACTAGGATTGGCTTGATGCCCTTGGGCTCAAGCAGGTGATTCGTTTGGAGCCGGTGGGGGGGGACCAGGAATATCTGAATACCCTGATCAATTTATGGGATCCCCACACTAATACCTTTCATCTACCAACAGGGGAGATGACAGTGACTCTGGAGGACGTTTATTGGATTATGCATATTTTGATAGACGAGCTACCCATTCAGAATACTCCTCATGATCAGCGGATGACGGTGCTGACACAATGCTTTGGGCATGCGACAAAGATGGGGGTGGATGAGGCGATGGAGAGGGCAGAGGGGGACTGCCTGATTGGTAGGATTCTGGTGTGGTGGTGGTTGGAGAAGGGCATGTTGGGGGTGAGGCATGCACTGCTCATGACTCTCATCTCCAACATGCTACTTCTTGACTCCTCAGGTGTGAGGTTCCATCGAAACCTGCTTGACATGGTGTTCAGACTTGTGGAGTGTCTGACCTCAGTGCCACTGATTATGAGGTGGGGTCAAACACTAATGGCACAACTTTATGATGAGTTGTACGAGGTCCACTATCGAAGGTGGAAGAGGATTGGGTGTAGCTACTTATTATAGTGTTGGGGGTGGCAGCACATAGCTGTGGATCGGCCATAGGGTTTGTCATGGACCACTCGGGAATATATGGTGGATAGGGTATGCGGCTCTATGGAATAGGTCGGAGGAGCATGGGCAGAGTCGATGGTGGGCAGGTGACGTTGGTCACTACATTGATGCCTTATTACGTCTTGCTTCTGGGGAGGTGTGCTAGTGGCCATACCGGGACTGTCTAGCCTGTCCTAAGGCTGGAGAGTGGCTTCAGCGAGTGCACAAGAGGAGATGGCTGATTGGGTGACACGAGACTGAGCATGAGTACTTCCCATACGTTCGGGTGACTCGACAGTTTGGGGTGTGCTAGGGATTGCCTAGTGAACCCTTAATCTATCAACGTCATGGCGACGAGAGGACTCTAGCCTAGATGATTATTGAGCCACTAGGTGAGGAGTCAGATACAATGATTGATGTCCCTAACATGGACAACGTCAGGGTGACTACTGAGTACAACCAATGGTGGACGATGCGATGATGGTGGGGTGAGGTGCCTCTAGGAGGTCTGGATGTGATAGCAGTAGGCAGTGGGGATGTAGATGCATCAGGGGAGGGTTGGGGGGTTTCACTTGATGATGTAGATATGGTGGAGGTTGATGATTTTGGTGGGGATGATTAAGGAGTTTCGGGGCAACCGGATACATAAGATGTCCCAGAGTAGTGGGTGCCAAAATAGCATGCCATTTCGGAGATGCCTATACCTCAAGAAGTCCCAAAGGGTATGGAGGCGAGGCTTCGTGCTGAGATAGCACGGCTGGAGGATCTATTGCGAAGGTGAGATGAGGAGCATGAGGATGTTCTAAAGGAGAGGGATCTCCTATGGACTCAGTTGGCAGAGTGGGAGAATGCATTGGCTGTGTACCACTAGCGGGATGGGGACACAGATGCTTCACAGGAGAGGGATCTCCTACGGACTTAGTTGGCACAGCGGTATGACGCATTGTCTATGTACCATCGATGGGAGGTGGATTGGGTTCGGCATCGGTTGGAGTTGGAGGCAGAGATTATCCACCTCAGTGGGTAGTTACCTAAGCTCATTGGATGTGGATCGTCGTGCCGCATGAGAGGTAGCGAGACTGAGCAGTCAACATCCTCTCATCGTAGGCAGCTAGGTGAGGGGAGCATCAGTGGGCATGATGTGGGGGCTAGCAGTAGCCACCCTGAGAGGTCCCATAGGTCCCACACCACTGGGGGTAGTTCCAGTCGCATTGATCCTACGTGATCATGGTGGTCGATGCCCTAGGCTTGGGGGTTTTTGAGTTTTTGATTTTTTTGTGAGGTCAGAGGACCGTTTTATTGTAGCCTGAGGGCATTTTTGGTGATATATATACATGACTTTCTTTTGTTTATACATGTGTTGTGATTTATTGCTATCTTTATGCATAGTTATTGATGTTGATGTATGCATGTTTATTTATGTTGATGTATGCATATGTTATTATGAATGTGAATGTTTCTAATTATATGATGTATGCATATGGAAATGGATGAAATGATTTTGTTGATGTATTGGCGGTGGCACCATAGACTGTACAAGATTTAGTGGCTTTTTGTACTATGTGATTGCTTTGTTTAATGACTTTGCATGTATATATATATATATATATATATATATATATATATATATATATATATATATATATATATATATATATTATATATATATATATATATATATATATATATATATTTGTATTTTTCGACGGTGATACAAGAATGAAATTTACTGCAGTTGTGTTAAAATGTAGTTAAGGTTTTCTGAGACTCAGATGTTTTAGGTTAACTAGCCAAGACGGTAGATTTATCTCATGAGACTTTTGAACAAGGTATGAATCAAACATGAGTTTGACCAAGTTATTTCACATCTATGTGTGTGCAATTGAGTTCATTTATGTGGTATTTGTCAGGATACCGCTGAGTGCAGATAAGTTCGTCAACCAAACTCATACTGAGGATCACCTAATTAGCTCCACTAACTACTTTGTTGTATTTAGTAAGATTAATCTACGGTGCCATCTAGGATACCATAAGCTAGCTCATCCACATGCAAACATTGATCTGCACACAATTTAATGCGATAGATATATCATCATGCAGGAGGTTTGCCACCAGTGATAGATAGGCTATCCACCAAACCGATACTGAGGATCACCTCATGACATTTCGAATGCTGAGAGTTCCATGGATTCAAGTTTGACTCCCTTATTTTATTCAATTGTATTGGGATACTTGCTCTTATATGTAATGATAAAAATCACTATTTATTTTTGTTTTTTTTTTTTTTTTGAGCAAGGGATTTGAATATTGAGTGATGAGAATCACTATTGCTTGTGCTTTTTTATGTATGCACTTTGTGGGTTTTGATGTCAAATTTTGGAGTTTTGAATTTTGCAAATTTTTTTATGTTTGCAACTTTTTGAGAACTTGGGATTTTTGGGGAATTGGGTAGGGAAGATGCTTGTCTTTTTGCCAACTCTCAGCATTCTTGGGGTCATTCACACAGGGGGATGAGCGAGATAACATTTTCACTATATGGTATCCTGGATTGCTTTGCAGGTTTCATATTTCGTTTACACAACTTGGGAATTTTTTTATGTGTTTAAACTTGTGTTGGGATGCTACGTAAAATGTGTGATCCAAGTAAAATTCTACCTTTGTAAAATCTGTCTGACTTTGTACAGTTTTTGGCTAGAAATCTAAAGATAGCTGAATTAAAAAACCCTAAGTACATTGGAAGACAACTGACTATGATATGGTGAAAAATGTGTATGGCGTTATTTTTTTTATGGACTATTTACAGAGTGGAAAAATGTGGAAAATGATGGAATTGCCTGTAATTATAGTCTATGGTGCTTTTGACCTGTATGATCAACAAATGTGCAATGTATGTATGTGATTCCTAATGCAGCTATTTTTTTTATGTTTTTGATTTTTTAGAGTATGCATGGAAGTGAGATGCAATTTATTTTTTGTTATTTTTGAGTATTTTGTTGTTTTTGAATTTTTTTTAAGGTTGGTTTATTTCGCATGGGTGCGGACCAAGTGATTATTTCGGATCCTTGGAGGTTTTGACCAAAGGGGTTATGGGTACCTTTGGGGAATTTTGGGTGACCAAGCAATTGTGGAATCCTTGGAGCTTTTGGGGTTGACCAAGCGATTGTGGGAATCCTTGGAGCTTTTAGTTTGACCAAAGGAATTATGAGTACCTTTGGGATGTTTTGGGGCTGACCAAGCGATTGTGAGAATCCTTGGCGCTTTTGGTTTGACCAAAGGGATTATGGGCACCATTGGGGTGTTTGGGGTTGACCAAGCAATTGTGAGAATCCTTGGAGCTTTTGATTTGACCAAAGGGATTATGGGCACCTTTGGGGCATTTGGGGTTGACCAAGTGATTGTGAGAATCCTTGGAGCTTTTAGGGTGGGCCATGGTTCTCTTAAATGTGGAATTGCCTCAAATGACTAATGTTCAAGGGTTATAGTTCCTTCATTCTGTCAAGAGAAGCTAGCCGGTATGTTCCAGGTCCTATTTTACTGTCAATTACATAAGGACCTAACCAATTTTCCACAAAATTGTCCCTTAGATGGGGCGGCAAGTTAGAATTTTGATGGTTCTCTTTTAATACCAAGTCACCAACCTAAAATTCCCTCAGGTAAACTTTCATGTTGTATGCTTTCTTAAGGCGCTCTTAGTAGATATGCAAATTCTTGAGAGCATTGACGCATTGTTCATCGAGCAACGTAATTTGGTCTAATCAGGTCTGCCGCATAGTGTCATCATCGATGAACTCTTGCATTGATATGTGCAATGAAGGTATTTCCAACTCGAGAGGCATGACTGCCTCAGAGCCATACACCAAAAAAAATGGAGTTGCCCTAGTGGGTGTCTAAATGCTAGTGCGATAAGCCCACAGAGCAAGTGGGATTTGAATGTGCCAATCCTTATGACTATCTACGATTGTATTTTTGAGGATGGCAACTAGCATTTTGTTTGACACCTCTGCTTGCCCATTTGTGTGTGGATAATAAGGTGTCAAAAAAATATGCTAAATTTTGTACTTTGTTGTCAAAGCACACATGTCTTTGTTCTTAAACGATGTCCCATTGTCCGAGATGATCTTGGATGTGTTGGATGTGTCTCATTATTTGCCAAAAAAGAATTGTACGATAGGCACTACAGTGCAAAAGACGACGGGTAGGGGGGGTCTAGGGGGGCCAAAATTTTCACCTACTTTTATCGCTACTTTTCACCTACTTTTATCGCTACTTTTGGAGCGACCCTCGGGATTCCCACGATTGGTGGGTGGTTAGTGGGTGTGGGTGGTTTAGCCCATGGTGTTGTATCCATGGTACCCTAATACCACTTGGTGGTTTAGGGTTGTAAGAGTTTCCTTATATAATTATTGTAATGTCCCGTTTTAGGGACAAGAGAGAGAATAATATATCAAGGAGGATAGACTCTTGTTTGCTGGACTAGCCCAAATTGGGTGAACCAGGGTAAATCTTGTGTGTCATATGTGCATTGAATGGTGTTATTATTTCTTTAGTTACTTTTCTACTTTATTTCTAGAATATGTTTTTGTAAAATCTCTTCATTTGGTATCAGAGCCAGGTTATTAGCCATAGGGGGACGCCTTTATTGCTAGGGTTTAAATCCATTTGAAGAAGATCTAGGGTTTCTAGGAGTGAGAGGAAACCTATTCTAGAGTGGGAGTTACGTAGAAGGAGTTTGAAGGAAAAATGTCAGGAAATCATTCAAGGATAGAGATAGAGAAATTTGATGGCAAAATTTTTGAGCTATGGAAGTTAAATATGGAAGATATGATCGTGGACAGAGATCAGTGGGATGCTATTTCAAAAAAAACAAAACCTATAGGTACTTTTGATGAATATTGGTAGAAGATGAATCGAAAATAAAGGAGTCTGATTCGACTGTGTCTTGCAGATTTGGTGCTCATGAATGTTTCAGGAGAAGCTACAGCAAAGGATCTCTGGGAGAGGTTATGGGCTTTGTATCAATCGAATTCCCTAGTGAAAAAATTATTCCTCATAAAGAAACTGTATAATCTTAGGATGCATGACGGGGATTCGGTTGCAGATCATCTGAATGCATTCAATACAGTGGTAAGTCAACTAACATCTATAGAAATTAAGTTGAGTGAGGAAGATAAATGCATTACTTTGTTATGCTCTTTACCAGATTCATGGGATAACTTAGTAGTAGCAATTTGTAGTACAACTTCATCCACATTGAAGTTTGAAGATATAGTGGCATCTTTATTATCTAAGGATATGAGGAGAAAAGCCATGGAGGGCACATCTAAGGAAGCCCTAAAAGTGAGAGGGCGTGTCAAGGAGAAGGACAAATCTAGATATGGTGATAGGTCTAAGTCTAAAGGTAGATCCAAGTCTCGAGGGAAGTTTGAGAGAAAATCTTTGGAATTGTGGCAAGCCTGGTCATATGAAGAAGGATTACAGATCAAAGAAAGTTGAGTCTGGAAAAATTCTAATGAATCAACTTCCACAGAGATGAATAAATCCATTGATGAAGAAGGGGATGTATATCTGGCATCCTGCTCATCGTGCTCCACACGATCAGATAAAAATTATTGGTTGATTGATACTGGTGCCTCTTTTCATATGACTCCTCATAGAGGGTGATTCAGTGAATATGAAAGATATGATGGAGGGGAGTTACTATTGGGAGATGATTCACCACTCAAAATCATGGGTCGTGGAAGAGTGAAAATTTTTCTATAGGATGGTAGGGTTAATACCTTACCAGGTGTGATGCATATTTTAGGACTTGCTAGAAATTTGATATTGGTAAGCAAAATGGCCGATGCAGCAGTGAATGTCAGTTTTGGTAGGGATTCATGTAAAATGGTTCGTGGATCAATGGTGTTGGCAAGAGTATTTCGGATTGGAACATTGTATAAGATATTGGGAAGCACTATGACAAATGAGTGCAATAGCTCAATTGTTCCTGAGGTTGATTCTAATAAAAGCTCAACACTCTGGCATCAAAGGATGGGACATATTGGAGAAAAGGGATTGTGTACCTTGTACACAAAAGGTATGGTTCATGGTATCCCTAATTACTCAATGTCTTCCGAGTTCTGTGAACATTGTATTTATGGTAAACAAAATCGGGTTAGTTTTCCATTTGGTGCCACAAGATCTAGTGGGGTACTAGATTTGATCCACAGTGATATTTTTGGTCCTGTTCCTATGCCATCTCTTGGAAAATCACAATATTATGCTTCCTTTGTTGATGATTTTTCAAGATATGCATGGATTTACTTTCTTAAGAGCAAAGATGAAGTGTTTGAAAAAAATTAAGGAATTTAAAGCACTTGTTGAGAATCAAAATGATAAAAGGATTAAGGTGTTAAGGTCTGATAATGGAGGGGAATATTGTTCTAATATATTTGAGAAATTTTGTAAGCAATGTGGTATTACAAGACAGAAGACTACTCCATATACACCTCAACAGAATGGAGTTGTAGAGAGATTGAATAGATCACTGATGGAGAAGGCTAGAAGTATGCTCAGTGGTGCAGGTTTGGCACAAGAATTCTAGGCAGAAGCAGTGAGTGCAGCATGCTACTTGCGAAATCGGTCACCTACATCAGCATTGCCGGATCAAACTCCATTTGAAGCTCTATTTGGTAAGAAACCATCTATTTCACATCTAAGAGTTTTTGGTTGTGATGCATACATGCATATTCCAAAGGAAAAAAGAAGTAAGCTAGATAATAAGGCTGTTAAATGTATCTTTATTGGTTATAAATATGGTGTTAAAGGATATAAGCTTTGGAATACAAAAACTAAAAGTATAGTGTATAGTAGAGATGTGGTGTTTAGGGAGATGATCAGTGATTCCAGGAAGGTAGTTACAGAAGAGGAACCTGGAATGGTCCAATTTGATCTCATGGAAAACTATCAGACAATAGAGGATCTGGAAGAGGAGCATACAGATGAGGATATGAAAGAGGAGCATACAGGTGAGGATCTGGAAGAGGATGAAGAAGAGGTTCATACACCTGTGGTAAGGAGATCAACACGGGAAAGGAAGCAACCTAAAAGGTATAGTCCATCTACTTTTCCTACTTCTTTTGTACTATCTGTTACTGATGAAGATCCTAGAACAGTTAGAGAAGCTATTAATTCTGGAGAGGCAAACCGTTGGGAAGAGGCCATGGATGAGGAAATGATGTCCCTGAAAAAGAACAAAACATGGGATTTAGTGAAATTACCAAGTGGTAGGAAAGCAATAGGTTGCAAGTGGATCTTTAAGAAGAAGCAGAATGTTGAAGGTAAAGTGGAGAAATATAAAGCTCGCCTAGTTGCTAAAGGTTTTTCCTAGGTTGAAGGAATTGATTATGGTGAAGTTTTTTCTCCCGTTGCAAAGCTAACATCAATTAGATTTATGTTAGTTGTGGTTGTTGCATTTGATCTTGAAATAGAACAGATGGATGTGAAAATTGCATTCCTTCATGGAGATTTGGAGGAAAAAATCTATATGAGGCAGCCTGAAGGTTTCACTGTTGCAAGAAAGGAGGATCTGGTATGTAAGTTAAAGAAATCATTGTATGGACTGAAACAATCACCTAGAATGTGGTACCAAAAATTTGATACTTATGTTTTAGGAATTGGTTTTTTTCATAGCAATGCTGATCACTGTGTGTATTCAAAGAAAATTGGTAATGTAATTGTCATTATAGTTCTTTATGTTGATGACATGTTACTAATTGGAAATAGCAAGAAACTGGTCAGGGAAGTAAAGTCTCAGTTGGCATCGTAGTTTGACATGAAGGATATTGGCCCTGCAAATTTTATATTGGGTATGCAAATAAAAAGAGATCGCTCTAACAGAAATTTGTGGCTGGATCGGGAAAAAGTATGTTGAGACAGTTTTGAAAAGGTTCAATATGCAGGATTGCAAACCGGTGAAGGTACCTATTTCTTTAGGTGAAAAATTGTCTGCTGAACAATGTCCAAAAATATAAGAAGAGGTAGAGGAAATGTCACATATTCCTTATGCAAATGTTGTAGGTAGTTTAATGTATGCCATGGTTTGTACTAGAGTAGACATTGCCCATGCAGTGGGAGTCTTGAGTAGATACATGTCTAAACTTGGTAAAGAGCATTGGACTGTTGTGAAAAGGGTTTTTAGATATTTGCATGGCACCTCTGATTTTACAATCTGCTATGAGGGTACAGGTAAAGAAAATAGACAATTGGATATACAAGATTTTGTTGATGCAGATTGGGCTAGAGATCTGGACAGGAGAAGATCTACTAGTGCTTATGTATTCAATTTGTTTAGAGGGGCCATTAGTTGGATGAGCAAGAGGTAGACTGTTGTTGCTCTTTCAACTACTAAAGCTGAGTATATGGCAGACACTGATGCAAGTAAGGAATATGTATGGCTACAAAGACTATATGCTGAAATTGGGTTCTTTCAAGGAGCTGTGAAGATAAACTATGACAGTCAGAGTGCCATATTTTTGGCAAAGAACCCTGCTTACCATTCAAGAATGAAGCACATTGATACAAAGTTCCATTTCTATAGGGACATGCTTGAACAGAAGAAAGTGTTGCTGGAAAATGTAGACACCAAGGAAAATGTTGCAGATGCTTTAACCAAGGCTGTAAATACTAAAAATTTTAGATTCTGTACAATTGAAATGGGTCTAGCAAAGTATTCAAAAAGTGGTAGAATGTTGGATGTGTCTCATTCTTTGCTGAAAAATAATTGTACGATAGGCACTACAGTGCAAAAGATGACGGGTAGGGTGGGAAGTTACCTAACTTGAGATAGTCTCTTATGGGTGTGTACCAATCCTACTTATCAAAAACCTTGATGGTATGAATGACCAATCCCTCTTGAAGTTCATCCCTAGCAAAAGTTGAGTGGGAAAGAACCTATAAGAATAGTGTTGTGTTGCTATTAAGGGAAATAAGGGATAACAAGGACCCCCAGTTGGCGTGATTCAGACAATCATGGATTCGAGAGAACCTATCTTGAGATGGTTCAATCTAGATCAGGTGGATTCCTGACATTACATCAGAGCTTGCACGCTCCATCACGGATTGCGATAATGTTTTGACTTGAATGGTTGTCGCATCACCAAAAATATCTTGTGGGATGAGTGACCCCAAGGAGGCCATAGTGTCCATAAAACATTTCGATGACCGAGGGAGTGCCTCGATGTCGTACCATTCAAGCTTTGCCAAGAATTTATCCATAAGGGCTTTGTAGGCCTGCAAAAATGGGCATTTGCATTGGAATACCCCTTTCACTTGGTTGACAATTAATAGTGAATCACCAAAGATGTTCAAGTGTTTGATGTTCATGGTGATGGCTGTCTGAAGACCTATGAGCAAGGCTTCATATTCAGCATTGTTATTGATGCACAAGAAATCAAGTTTAAATGATAGAGGCATTGGAGCCCCTTGCGGTGTGAATAATATGATTCCTACGCCACCCCCTTGCTCACATTTAGAACCATCAAAAAATAGGGTTATGTCGGCCTGTGACTCAGGCTCATCAGAATCTTGCAATTATGAGACATGGAAGACCCCATCATCGGGTAGCTCTACGATCAGAGGCTAATCATCTTTGAGGGGAGCCTTTGCTAGTTGATCGGCAATGACTTGACCTTTGATGGACTTCTGTCTAATGAATTCAATATCAAACTCTGTCAACAACATGATCCATTTCACCGTGCGACTACTATGATAAGTACGACTCATCATGTACAGCAATGGATTCTCCTTAGACACAACATACGTCGTATTGCTCAGCATGTAATGGCATAGCTTTTTGGTAGCAAATACCACCTCCAAGCATATATTCTCAACATATGCATAGTTAAGTTCATAACTGACCAGGGTGTGGCTAAGATAGTAATTAGCCTGTTCTTTGTGTAATTCATTTTTTTGGGCTAGCATGACGCCCAGTGCCACCTCAGTAGCTGAGATGTATAAGTAGAACGACACTCCTGGTCTAGGTGGTGCCAATACTGGTGAAAAAGCCAAATATTGTTTGATTTCATCGAAGTCTGACTGGCACTCGTCATCCCAATGAAATGCTACCCCCTTGTGTAATAATTTATTCATGGGTTGACACTTGTCAGATAGCTATGCTATGAAGCACTTGATTGATGTGACCTTTCCCTGCAGGCTTCTGAGCTGCTTGATGGTACTCACCATTTTATAGACCTGAGGGTCTCCTGTGAATGAGCATACAAAGGTGCCACTTTGCCATCATGCCTTTCCAAGGGAGAGAAGATTCCTACCTGATTAAGGACTCCATGACTGCCTCTATGACTGCCTCTTTGAGCTCAAAAATGCTCACTCGCACTCCCATGCATTGAAGGTGGAGTTGAGTGGTGGATCCGAGCTGCCATTTGTCAAGGTTTGACCTTTTGCCCTTCAAACCTGCTATTCACCCCACCCTGGAGCGAATGCTACTAATCATCCCGAGGTGGGACGAATACCAGTTTGTAATCATCCCAGGGTGGAACAAGTAAGGAGCAAGGTGCCTAAAAGGTGCCAAATTGACCTCTGACCTTTTAAAAATATTGTGGGAGTGGTTAGGACCACTGTTTAACCTCTGGGGGCTGCCCTAGGGGCTATGTATGCCAATTCGATCAGTTTTTGTAGCCACATAATCAGAGTGGTGCTGTTTTGGTGTCTACAATATCTAATAAAGTGACATTGATCTTTGATGTGTTTTATTATTTCCTGAATCATAGGATTTTTTATCAATCTTTGAACTCTTTGATTATCATAAAGTATTGTAGGAGTATTTCTAATGCTCATGTCTGATAAAATGTATTGTAACCAAAGTGTTTCATATACAACATCTCTTGTTGCACGATATTTTCCTTCTATTTATAAGAGGGATACTACATGTTATTTCTAACTATTCCATGAAATAAGTCCTAAACCAAGATTGAATACATAGACTAATATTTATTTTATATCTTTTATAGATCTAGCATAGTTATAATTTGAATATTCCTATAAGTAGAAATTAAAATTTATTTTGTATTATAAGCAATATTCTATGGTTTTGTTGATATATTTTATGATTTTCAATGGAATTCTTTTGGATTTTGCATAAATCTAGAGATAATTCGTAGCAAAAAATGTAAGTTCTAGTATTTGTTTATTATAGAAGGCTCTCAAATAGCCATCAATACAAAGTAGTAGAAATTGGTGGTGACTTATCATATCTTGATAATTGCAACCATTATTACATTAGAGTGTCTTTAGGTTTACATTTTGTCCTTCTATACTTTGCAATTAATAATTTTGCCTACTTTTTCTGATTTATTATGATGGTATTATTTTCGATAAATTTCTAGACCAAGGTAGTAGTGTCTATCCTAGATCTATCATTTTAAAATCCTTTTCTAGATCATTTTTAACCTCATCTATTAGTGTTTTTGAGCTTCCTATGATTACTATATCATCGACATATACCACAAGAATTATTTTCTCTGACCTAACATTTTTTATATAAATATTTGAATCTAATGTACTCCTTTTGAAATTATATGGTAGTATATGATCATTAGTTTTGATGTATCATGCTCTAGGAGCTTCTTTGGATACATATAATGAATTTTTAAAGTTATAAACCTTTTGATCATATCCCTGGACAATAAATCTTTTTGGTTGAATCATAAATACTTTCTCTTCATGATCATTATTAAGATATTCACTCTTAACATTCGTTTTATGAAGTTTCCAACCATGTTATGCTACTAATGCATAAATATTACAAATAGTAGTCAATTTTGTTGTAGTTGTAAATTTTATTCATAGCCAATTCCTTCTATTTGAGTATAATATTTTGAAACTAGTATTGAATTGTATTTATCAAGAGGATAATCTACCTTGTATTTTATCTGGGATACCCATTTACATCCTATTGTTTTCTTCCCTTGTGGTAGATCAACTAAATCCTATGTTTTTTTTATCAATGCTACATATTTTAATTCCATAGTTGTTTTCCTACCAGACATTATAGAAAAATTGTATATTACCATTTTAATTTAGGTAGACCTACCATAATTTGATATCTACTCATTTAATTTAAAGAGGATGCACTTATATGCCCTAGTATTTTAGTCCAAATATGTCTCATTTCTAATATTCTTATTGATAGAATAATATTTGATATATTATCAAGATCAAATATACCATTTTTGAAGGATCTAATAGCAATGAGTTTTACTTATTTAGTAATGATGCATTTATTTTTATTTCCAATAATTTTGAATTCAACCAATAAATTTTGATTTATCATATGAGATACTGACAGTAGATTAACAATTTATCCTAGTACATAAAATATTATTTCAACTATACATTCTTCATCAAATAATTTTATTAATATATCTCCTACTCATTTGACCTTATATGTCCTATCATTTACTATAGTAACTAGTTTTTCACATTTTTCTTGAAATGTACTAAACCATTGTTTATTTCTATTCATATGTTTGCTTACTCTTAAGTCAATATACCAATTATTTTTAATTGAATTTGTGCCACATCCTTCTTTAAATATTTTCATGTTCTAAAAGAAAAAAATCTCAAATTCAATTCACTTTTTACTTCTTATAGCTTCCAAATTTTAATTTTAAATTCTTCTCTCTATCAAACAAATTTTCAAGTTTCAATTTCAAATTTTCAATTCATATTCCATTGAAAAAATAAATTAAAGTTTATTCTTATGTCTCCCTAATTTTAAATTTTAGTTTCACTTTAAGAAATTAATTTTACTTCATTTCATTCCATTTTAATTCCATTTCCTTCCAATTCCTTCTTTAATATTTAATTATCTCAATCAAATTTTAAATTCCCTTATACCTATCAAAAAATTGACCCTTTTAATTAATAAAACCTTTTTCCTCCCCTATTATTTTTTTTGAAAATTTTGAAAAAAACTTGTATTAAGACATAGATCAATTACAATGTGGGAAGAGCCTCTTCCCAGCCGAAGTCCGAGAGGACACAGTCATACAATAGTAAAGGAAGAACTGCACTGGAGCCAGTTTTTGTGAACCAAAAACTAGCTGTCATGGGGTCCCCCATCGTACTCTGGTTTTTCGAAGGTCATTAGCTCAAGGACCTTTCAAGACCCTATCTAATAACCTCATCCTCAATATCCATGTCACTGTGCAACTGAACTCCAACCTCCTTTTTCGCACCAATCTTAGCCAAAAATTCAGCCGCTTTGTTCAAATCTCTACTTGCATAAACTAGGATCACGTCCTCCAATTCATTCCATAATTCTTTAATTTGGGTAACAAGAGCCCTCAACCTCCAAGCTTTCAGATCAAATTTTCTCATGCAGTCTAGAGCTCCAACCATTATTTGCGAGTCTGATTCAAGAATAATCCTACGGTGGTCATGTTTCACTGCCCAAACAGAAGCAGACTTGATGGCAATGGCTTCGGCTTCATTGTTAGTGGTTCTTCCCAGGCCTTGCAATTCCCAATAGAGCATAGTCCCAGCATGGTTTTGGCACACCACTCCAATTCTGGCTCTACCCGGATTGCCTTTGCAGCTCCATCAATATTGATTTTAATCCAACCTTCAGGGGGAGGTTTCCAACAATTTTTGTCCTGTCCCTCTTGCAGTTCAACATGTTCTTCCATAGCTCCAATGTCAATTTGAGCTTCCTCCTCAGCATGAACAACCACAGTTTTGGTAACCTTGCTCCAAATGGTCTTCCAAACCTCGTCTAGAGCAGTAAAAGTTTCTCTAAAAATTTTGGCATTTCTTTCCAGCCATACTTGCCACCAGATAAAGCTTAAACCGAGCTCCCAACCAATATGAAGAGCTTTAGATTTGAATCTACCTTTCTACAATTTTGCCCAGATATTCATCCGGATTAGGTCACCACTTGAATTTTAAAGTATGCAAACCAACGTAGCCGAATCTGTTGGGTGAAAGGGAAACCAAACAGCAAATGGTTAGCAGTTTTCTCACTCTTGTAGCATAGTACACATTGAGAAGGGCCGATGATACCTTTTGATCTGAGATTATCAAAAGTGAGGATTCCATTGTGCATGCACTGCCAGGAAAAAAAGTTAACTTTTGACCAGCCTTTAGAGTGCCAGATTTTCCTCCAGTCATCAACTTGAAAAGTATGAGGGGGGGGCTCTGGGAGAATGTTTTCATATCCATCCTTTACTGTATAGATGCAAAGACTCCCAAATCCCCAAGATAATTCATCCTCCACATCTCCCCATGTAAGAAATCTTTCTGTCAGAATTTTAGTCATGATGGGAGTCAAATTTGGAGGGATTGAAATGGGCCACTCATCCAACTTCTTGAACTGCTTAAACTTACACTTCCCCAACTGAGTAGTTGTGAAATAACTTTCAATACGGATCCATCCCTTAGCCTCAATGGCTAATTTTATTGGCTGTAATTCTAGAAATTCAACAATTATGGGTGGGAACTGATCCCAAGAATCTGTCCAGAAACGAGCCTTCTCCCCTCTTCCCACTTTCCAAAATAAGCGGTCTTTAACAACCTGAGACCCTAACTTGAGAGCCTACCAAACTAGGGACCCAGTACCATCCAAGGGGATGCGAGCTACATCATTTGGGTTGGCCTGTCCTAGGTATTTGCTAGTTAGGATTCTACTGAAAAGGGAGGTGGGTTGGGAGATCCATCTCTAGTACAGCTTTCCAGCCAAAGCTTTATTATTCGACTTAGATTTTCTCAAACCCGAACTCCTTTAACCTTGGGCTGGGTAACTTTTTCCTAGCCCACTAAGGCCCACTTTCTCTCTCCCTTTGCTCCTTCCCATAAAAAATTTCTAGCCATCATGTCCAACTCTTTCCATATTGTAATCAGGGCAGCCAGGATAGAGAATTTATAAATTGGCATGGCTTGAATGACTGACTGTAAGAATGTTAATCTGCCACCATAACTTAACCACTTGTGAGACCAGTGATTAATTCTATCATTGATACACTCCAGCAGATTCCTCCATGTGTCTAATTTTAGCTTCTTAAAGTGCAAGGGGACCCCCAAGTAAACCACTAGGAGAGAAGTCCTTGTGAATCCCAGGATTTCTAAAATTCTGTTCTGAAGCCTTTGCTCCAGTTAAAAAAACCACTTTGGATTTATTGTCATTAATGACCTATTGAGTAGCCTTGAGATAGACATTAAGAGTATCCCTAATCATTCTTGCTTCCCTGAAGCTGGCCACTCCCACCAAACCAGTGTCATCCACAAACTGCAGGTGCATTAAAACTTCGTCACCCACCCTGATACCCAATAATCTACCTTGTTGTCTTCTCCTCAAGAAAATTCTGCCAAGACCTTTAGCCAAAATGAGAAAAATATAAGGAGAACATGGATCCCCCTGGCGTAGTCCCCAAGTAGCTCCAAATGGTTGCGAAGGAATGCCCTTGATAAGCACAGAGTAAGTCGGGGTAGAGACACAGCTCATGACCCACTCTATCCAGTCCTGAGAGAAACCAAAGGCTGCCATCATTTTAGCTAGGAAACTCCATTCAACCCTGTCATAAGCCTTTGACATGTCTAGTTTTATGAACATCCCTTTATTACCAAAAGTGTGCATTGAATGGATTGCTTCTTGGGCCACAACCACCCCATCCAGAATCTGTCGTCCCTCAACAAAACCCCCTTGCTTAGAGGAGACAATGTTGTGAAGAAGAGGTTTTAGGCGCTCAGCCATTACCTTTGTGATTATTTTTTACAACACATTACATAAGGCAATAGGCCTATAATCTGAAATATGAACCCCCTCCTCCCCTTTTGGAATTCAGGTAATGAAAGTGTGGTTTATAGCTTTAAGCATTCTCTTATTTTCTCTGGACTCTTCTACAACAACCATTACATATTCCTCTAAGTAGTCCCAAAAGCCTGAAAAAACTCAATTGGGAAGCTGTTTGGACTCGGAGTTTTACCGGTGCTCATTCCAAAGACCACAGTTTTCAATTCATCTCTATCAATGGGTTTGAGGAGGGCTTGATTTTCATCCTCAGAAATAACAGTAGGTATGCCAAAAATAACTTCATTTTGGGCCTCTACATCTTGAACCACACTTTCCTTAAAAAGCTTAGAAAAATAATCCATATCATGGGAATGCATACCTAGAAGTGTATCAAAGGAATGACTGTTCTCATCTTGAAGGGCCTCCATCTTGTTCATCTGTCTTTGAGCACAAGCAGTTCGATGAAAGAATTTTGTATTTCTGTCCCCTTCTAATAACCAGGTGGTCCTTGCTCTCTGCTTCCAATAGGTCTCCTCCTGGTTATCAATGTCCTCAACTGTTGTACGCAGGGCATCATCCTCAGCTTTGAGCTGGTCTATAATTACTCCTTCTCTGAACTATTTTTGGACCTCATCCCATCTGGCCATCGATGGAGCTCTTTGGGCCTGGAAGTCTGTTTTATTAGCACACCTCCAACACTTCAACTGATTTTTGACATATTGTAGTTGTTTGTGGATTCTGAACATTGCTCTCCCATAGGTTGGGCAGCCTTCTTACCACCATTGTGGAATTTTCTCCTAAAGTTCTTCTTTCTAAAGCCAAAAATTCTCAAATCTGAAAGGTTTGTGATGCTACCCCATCCTAGTCTCACCTTCCAATAGAATGGGATAGTGATATGAAACTGGGTCTTATAAAATCTAAAAATTTATATTCCATTTTAAAAACGCCTCCTCTGAAACCAGAAAACAATCTAGCTTAACCTTCCTGCTATGTGGCTCCCGCATTTTATTAGTCCAAGTGTAGTTAATGCCAAGACATTTAATGTCCACTAAGTGCAAAGCCTGGACTTGGGCAATCATGAAACGATCCCCTAGGTCCAAAAACGGTGTTCCCCCTTCCTGATATCTAGAAGATAATTTAGCATTAAAATCCCCCGCTATAATCCAGTCTAGATCTTACCTTGAGGTTTGCATGTTATGCAAAGCCTTCCACTATCGTGTCTGACCATATGGGTTTTGAGACCCATAAAAGTTTATGATTAGAACATGTTTCGCAGTGACATTATTCCTAAAAAGAGAAGTGAGAACACCTTCTCACCCCTCCAAGCAAGATGTTCTATTGCAAACCATTCAATAGAGTTCCACAGAGTAACAATCCCCCCTGAGGCACCTTGGGCAGCCACATCCATATGACCAGCACCCCTCCAAATTCTATTGATTGTTTTGGACATAAGATCTAGACATCTTAGTCTCCTGTAAAAGCAAAAAATCAGTATTACGATTCTCTAAAAGTCTTCGAACAACATATTGATGGGTTCTGCTATTTAAACCCCTCACATTCCATGATTGTATAATCATTGGTTACCCTGGGAGCAATAAGAGTCTATTGGCCTCACCGATCCTCCCGTGATCAGTTTGTCTCCTTGGACTGCTAGCAACTCCTTATTGGATCTTCTACCTACTCCCTAAGAATTGTTGTTTTTTGATCTTTTTTCTACCTGGGTAATCCCAAAAGTTGGCCTTTCCCTATTCTTCTCTGCTATTTCCATGCTAACATCCTGAGATATTGTCTGCTCCTGGTTATGCACTACTAAAGCCCTTGAACACACTGGCTGTGATACCTCACAGAGTTCAACTACCTGCTGTATGATAGGAGGAGATGAGAGGGGGGGTTGCACGGGAATATTATAAGTTTCCTTATTACCCTCCATGCGCTCCATAAATTGTTCCTCTCATCAACCAGTGACTTAAATATCTCATACCTATTGGCAGATCTGAGATGGGATTGCTCCTTTCCCTCTTTTTTCTTTGTCCATATTTTTCTTCTGGGCTGTTCAAAACCCTCTCTCTGAGCTTCCTAGCCCTAAACGGTGCTATTAGAATATTTATTAAGTGTTGCCTTATCCTCTTTAGGCAGGTTTGGCATTCCTAAATGGGGCTCCATTTTAGCATTCATATTATTAGGGCAAAAATGGGCCAAATGTCCATGTTTGTGACAAACCCTACATCTAAAGGGTAGGGCCTCATAGTCCAGTTGTTGAATCCAGGAGAGTCCTTCCAATTCAATTTCCATATCTATCGGCAAAGGTTGTCTGAGATCCATCTCCACACATATTCTTGCATACATCGCCATGCTCCCTTCAATTGTGTCTCTGGCAACACCTAGATGTCTTCCAATAGAATTGCCAATCCTTGCCAAAACCTGCTCACTCCATAATTCCATTGGAAGAGCATATAATCGAATCCATACTGGGACTGCAGTAGGTTCAACTCGGGGATCGAATCCCACTCTCCATGGTTGAAAAAATAGCCCTATCGGGCCATGATTTTTCTTCTCTGACTCAAAATCCCTATTTCTATTGGCCAAAGATGAAAAGCTAACAATAAAATATCCATTGCTAATAAACCACAATGAATACTCACCATGAGGCTCCCAGTTTTGGTGGATCCAAGAGTGCAAAAAAATCAGGGAAGGATGTATACCCATGAACTTGCAGATTAAATCATGATTAGCTCTGTAAATGACTGATTCTTCAACCATACTTGGCTCGATGACAATTTTTGGCCTGGTTTCAACCTGTGGCAAACATCCATTCACACGATGTGCTGTTGAACTATTCCTAGCAGCCGTGAAGAGCATTTTATATGTCATTTTTTGAGCTTCATCATTCTTTGGAGGAGATTTTTCTTTTAACAAATATGCGTATGAGCTGCTACTCCCTGGAAAAGGAGCCGAAGAAGTCCCCATTGGACCCTCCTGGGGAACCAATCTAGCCTTTAGATCCACCGTACCCCGAAAGCACTTCTGCAATCCAGCTGATGTCCTATATTTTTTGAAGTTCCATAAACCCTAGTTCAGAGGAAAAAATCGCCAGCCTCCACTCGCATATTACTTGATTGATTCATTAGAACTCTCTACAAATGCTCAATTGATTGAGTATTTTAAAAATACTTTCTTTTCCTCCCCTATTATTAGAATATACAAATATTTTCATTAAATAATTTTCTCAAATGAATAATTAATATGGACCTTCCTTAATTATTTAAAAAAATAAAAGCTTTACCTTGACTATGATTACACGTATCAAATCAACTTGATTTGGGATAATGTCTTAGGTGTTTCATAGGATCTTTACATTCTAAGCTCTATCACAGTTGTTGCATTTTGGAGATTTTAATGTAAGATGATTCTTTTGTTGTTCTTTTAAAATATGTCTACACTTAGATTCTTAGCATTTCTCCAACATTAATCTAATTCCACTTTTGGCTCCAAAAATTCATTTGTTTCTAGGCTCCTTCCAACATCTCCTTCTAGTCTTTACCTCCTTCAGTGTCTCCTTCTATATTTTGGCTCAATGTGTCCTTCTCCCTATTGCATTTGGCTCCTTCTACTATTGTACATATGTTGTTTAAAAAACAATTACTCCATATTTTGCTACTCCAAACTCTCTTAATAGGTGAAGGCGCTCTTGATATTGCACTAATATAATTTCTAGAAAAATGATATTTCATGGTAAATATTCTTCATGTCCTTCATCAAACTCTTTGTTACTAGTAATCTCACATTCTTATCCTTCAATATTCTTAATATTCCTCTCTCTCTCAACCCTAGATAGGACTAGCTAAAGTGGCTTTGATACCACTAATAGCAAAAGGGACCAAAAATGTCATAGGTCCTTATTTATAGGATCGTAGAATCACTTGCAAATAATCTCACATAATCACAACATAAAATTTGTATGAAATAAAACTTTATTGATAATAAAAAACTCTTAATAAAAACTTCATTACAAACAAGTTACATAGCATGGAGCTTTGTCTCGAATATATATCATTCCATAAAAAATATTCAATACTCTTGAATTTTTCTCTCCTCAATATTACAAGAGATGTCACCTTTAAAATGCCTTATATTATGATAAATTCTCTCAATATTACATAACCTTCTACTTTACATCTTGACATATCTCATATGAATCTTCACTTCCACACATGACACGTATAAATTATGACTCTTCACATTCACACTTGACACCTTTCACTCATGATACATAAACATACTAATGACACACTCCCTAATATAAATATTTATAATGGCACTCATGGTACCAAATAACATAATATGGACAACAGATTTACCCAAGGGAATTCTAAGAGATTTTTCCAATAGGACCTTAAAAGATATAGAAGATAAACATATTATTTTTTATGCCTCCATGTAAATTCCAAAGGAGTATTTTATGATTTATTTGAAAGTTGTAAAATAGATTTACCTTTAAATAAACATTTAAAAGAACTTATATTTTCCAAAAGCACTTCTAGTTAATGGATTCACCACTAAACAAACATCTAAAGGACTTTTTATTAGTTTGACTTACCTTTAAGCAAACATCTAAAATGATTTTGATTTACCCAAAGGATTTATGATTAGATTTAATTACCTTTAAACAAATATATAATGGGATTTTGCTTTTCCCAGAGGACATCTAATTAGTAGATTTAACTTTAGAAAATATCTATATAACTTCTCATTAAAATCAATAATATAATATACACACTTCAAATGATGATAAGAGGATGTAGACTTTTTTGACTTTGTTGAACAATATTTTCTTGGATGTTGCTAAAATTTAGAACTTTGAATAGTAGGTTAAAATATTGAATCCAAAAGGGAGTAGGTTTATATACCATACCCCATTTTATATTAAATATATTGATACCATAGACTCTTTTGGTCTCATGAATGTAATTACAAGTATATCATTTCATTTTCTTGGAGGACTTTTGATTAGAGATTTACCTTTAAATAAATTTCTAAAGGTATTTTACTTTGAATGGAGGACTTCTACTTGGATTGAATTGCCTCATAGGGAAATTTCATAGTGGATTTGTATTGATATGTTTGTTATGATAATTGATTGTGGCCCTAGTTGGGAGGAAGAAATCATTTATTAACATTTCTCCCTGTGTATGATGATACATAGGACACAATAGATAAAAATATTTATCTTTATATTAGTATGTACAAACCTTGTAGTATTCATCAGGAGCCAATAGTTTTATGAGATAGAAGATTGAAGAGACAAAATATGAGAGATATAGTTTGATATAGATGAAGAACACAAGCTTATACTGAGAGGGGGGGGTGAACAATATAAGACCTCTTTTTACTTTTTCCTTTATACTTCAAAACAGTAAAGCAATATACCCAAAGCAATATCAAAGCAATGCACAATATCATCCACAAAGTGACACCAATTTTAACGTGGTTCACCCAGAATGGTTGGGCTACGTCCACAAAAATTTTCTCTAAAAGTTATCTCAAAGTTCTTTGGGAAACCTTCCCAATTACAATGTTTATGAGCCTCGGCCCAAAGGAGATACCTTCCCCCAATCTGAATTTATGAGCCTCTCGCTCAAAGGAGATACCTTCCCCTCTCGCTCTGGAAATGATCCCTCGGAAGATCAATCGCCTCTACCTCTTGCCGACGACGTGGAACTCCTTTCCACCGAAGACCTCCTGTCCTCAATGCTTAGCCTAAGAGACCTCTCGCCTTCTATGATCACGTCCACAGTAGCTCAGCAACCTGTACCAAACATAGTCAGTCGGTCTAGTACAAGTCTTCCTCTGTCTGTTAGATCTGTCCAACACTTGAACAAATCAATCCTCTGCACACAAGCCTTCTCAAAGACTTGCCAAATCTATCCTCAAGTTCTTCTCAAAGAACCAATGCTCCTCTATCCTCAAGTTCTCTGATAGAACTATCAAAACTCAGCTCACAAGTCCTCTGCTAGGACCTGTCCAAATCTGCTCACAAGTCCCCACCGAAACCTGTCCAAAACTGCTCACAAGTCCCCACCGAAACCTATCCAAATCAGCTCACAAGTTCATCAAGAAAAACTTGCTTAGCATGAACCCACAAAGAGAATTGTTAGAGACCCAATGTGATTCATCAACCTCATAGAAGCATAAAGAGAATTGTTAGAGACTCAATATGTTCTATACTTAACTCCCAATCTCAATCTCAAATCTCATAGAAACATAAAGAGAATTGTTAGAGACTCAATATGTTCTATACTTAACTCCCAATATCAATCTCAACTCAATCTCAATCTCAAAAGAATAAGATAGATGTAGTATGCTTTTCTCAAGAACATGAAACACAACCCAACAATTGCCAACCATGCAATATCTCATATAACAATGATACTCATGTTCTTTCCACAACCAATATCTTTTCTCAACCAATTAGGGCTTTAACAACAATGCTTATAGACAAGGTTTAACCAACATCATTCAACTCAACATTAACCTTGAAGCATCCAACCAATCACTACATGAAAAAGGAAACTAGTAGACATCCTTTTCCCTCCAAAGTCAATTTTAGAAAATACACCATCAACAATATACATGGAAGAAGTTGCCCATACCTTTACTTTGATGAAGAAGGAGAACTCAAAACCTATCACAACACTAACTCTCAATTTGCCACCAATTAGAGTTAGCAACTATACAACAATATACAATAATGAAGATCCAAATTAACACCTTATTTCTCCAACTTAATAACAACCACCACAAGTATAATATACAAACAAAGTAAAACCTCTTTACACCTTATTACTCCACATAAGCATTAAACATCAATAAAATAATGTCAAAGCAAAATATGACAACTTAACCTTATACCTCCATCAATTATATTTGCCAAGTCAACTCAAAATACTCCAAGCAAATAATAAAAGATATACCTTGGCCAACCTTAGTTCTCCAACCTTTGGAGAAAATGAATAACACCACCACAAATGCTAAAGCGCTTTCATTGCTGCTATCCTCGTGCATCACGACCAAAATGAAATTGCCCACAACATGGGTCAAACTTGGCACCTCTACCCAATGCTTCTTCACTCAACACACCACCACCATTGGAGCACAAGTGCCCAATGAAAAATATAATGTAATCCTATGTGTTGTCTTCCTTCAATCGCCAAGGATTTGAAAACGTAAACGTTTTCCTCAAGCCACCACCATCATCATGAGCGCTGTCCAAAAACGTAACTCCCCGAAAACACAGTTCATAGTCTTATCAAATGTTAGAGAAACGCAATCGCGTGACGTCAAGCGCAAGAAAAGCTTGGGCAATTCAATATGGATGGACAACGAAATACAGCGAAAAACATCGCTTTTCCATGGAGGACACAGAGCTACGAAATTGCATCGATCGAAGGTACCCTTACTTTAGAAAATCATCCCCACTTATATAGCCATTTCTCCTTAATTGTTTGACGTCGGCGCTCCTCCAACGATGGCAACACGTCGGCGAATGAATTCTTTATGTGCGTCGCTTAAGGGTTAAAAGACCCTTTAATAATAATTAAAATAATTATTATTATTTTATTAATAATAAATTAAACTTAGACCTTTGTCAAAGGTTTGAGTTAATTTAATTATTAATAATAAACATGGACCTTCAAGGTTTTTCAAGAAGTAAAAACCTTTGCATTAAGTTAAGCTTGGTTTTAATAAAAACCCTTAATGAGTCCAAATGGTTTTAAGAAAAACCTTTAACCTTGTCACCATGGTTTTAATAAAAACCCTTTAACATTATGAAGCTTCTCAAGATATTTTTGACATCACACTCTTTTTGATATCAACACAAAAATGCCTTTTGACATCAATGACAACTTATACACTTGAGCAAAGGCAATGTACCCAAAGTACCCAAAATTGCCAACAATCTCCCCCTTTGTCATTGATGGCAAACCTTTACTGAAAACACTTCTCAAGAGCCAAAGCTGAAACCAACCGTGCTAACAATGCGAGAATCTTCCTTTGAAGTTTTGCTCCCCCGAACTTGAAGCTTTCCTCTTCACTTTGAAGCTCTCCCCCTTACTCATATCTCTCCCCCTTTGTCATCAATGGCAAAGGGCCACCTTTGGGGCTCGGGACTAAGAATGAGCCTCTTAGCTTAGTCCCTCCCCCACCTCCTGATGAGGTGATTAATTCTGGGGTGGGAGTAAAACTCCCATTAGGCACTGATCATCATCAGCGTCTATAACTTCCTTTCCGGGCCTTCTCTTGAACTCTTTGTCCATATTCCTATTCTTGTCACTTGTTCTTGTTCTTGTTCTCATCCCTGTTCTTGTCCATGCCTTGATCCTTGGACCTGATCATGCCACTGTTCCTGTTCCTGTATTCTAGAATTTCAGCTCTACACTGTCTGATTATGTGACCTTCATTGTTGCACTTGAAACACTTGACGATGTTGTTTCTCTGAGGTAAACCTGATCTTTGAATCCACCTGTTCTGACCAAACCTGTTCCTGTTATTTGCCTTGCAATAAACTGCCTTGTGCCCAAACTATTGACAAGAGTAGCAATACCCTTGAAAGAAACTAGCACTTCTGAAATTTTCATTTACCTTCTTCACTTGAGCCATGCAATGTGAAGCCATGTGACCAAACCTATGACAAGCAAAACATCTCCCTTGAAACTTTCCTTTATTTGACCTCTTGGGTCCTGAAAACTTCTTCTTCTCATTCTGAATTCTGTTTTTTGTTTACGTGCATCTATCATTCAAGGACTCATGATCTGAAATACTTTCCTCATCAGAACTCTCTTCCTTTTGGAGTCTCTTACTAGACTCTCCAACTTGTTCCTTGTGTGGTTTAACAAAACCAAGGCCTGTTTTATCTGTTGTCTTTCTTTGACCTTTGATGAGTGACTTAACCTTTTTGGAGCTATCTTGAAACCTGTAAAGCTTATCCTTGTACTCTTTAGTTTCCTCTTTCAAAGAAGCCATTTTCTGTTCTAACTCACTATACTCAAGAACCTTAGACTCTAACTCATCCTTGAGTTCTTGTGTCTTAGCTATAGAGAAATCAAGATTTTCTATAAGATCATCTCTCTCCATACAACATTCATCTAACTTATCCTTGAGTCTAGCATTCTTCTTTCTTTCCTTTTTCAAAGCACTAAGAGCACTAATAAGTTCACTTTCAAGATCCTTTATTTGATTGCTTTTTGAATCATCAAAGCCTTTTTCAGATTTCTTATCACTAGAGGTGCTACCCTTTTCAAAAACCATACATGCATCTTCCTTATAGTTTTCTGAAGCATCCTCATACATACTAGAAACCAAATCATTATTTGTGCAATCATCCTCAAGGTGACCAAAATTTCCACATCTAAGACATTTCATGATAATGAATCTATGTTTCGGTTCTTCCTCTTTTTCGATATGAACAACATCTCATTTTCATTATCACTTGAAGAACTTTCACTATCACTACTAGAACACTTACTTGCTTTGTCTAGGTAGAAACTCTTCTTGTGCTTGTGAGAATACCTCTTTCCTTGATTGTTGTGCTCATCTTTGTTCTTCCTGTGATGCTTGTGCTTTTCAGAATCCTTGCTCTTAGAATCCTGTTTATCTTCATCACTTTCATTCTTGGGAATAGTACAGTTAGTAGCATAATGACCAAACTTTCCACAATTGAAACATCTTATATTTTTCATACTTTTGTGTTTTCTAGAGAACTTGCCTTTCTTGCTGTAATATGCCTCTTCATCACTAGAAGACTCATCACTATCTTGAAGTCGTTTACCCTTGGATTCCTTGGTAGCCTTGAAAGTCGCCTCTTTCTTGACATCAACCTTCACTTGAGTTCTCAACTCAAATGCTTGCAAGTATACTATGGAGCTCATCCTTTTTCAACTTATCCAAATCTTTAGCTTCCTCAATAGCAGAAATATTTTCACTAAATCTATTAGGAAGAGATCTTAAAATCTTATCACAAACATCATTTTCAGCAAGCTCAAGACCTAAGTCTTTCATGGAGTTAACAACCTCATCCATACGAAGCATGTAGTCACTAATATTTTCATCATCATTCATCTTGAGTTGTTCAAACATACCTTTGAAGTGTCTCAACTTTGCCTTTCTGACATTTGTATCACCTGTATGAACCACCTTCAACTGTTTCCACATTTCACTAGTTGTCTTGCAGTGAATCACTTTGGTGAGATCTCGCTTCTGTAAGCCTTTCGGGATTGCATTCATTGCTTTTGAATTGTTGTGATGTAGGAGCCTTTCTTCTTTAGTATTAGGACCATGTACAGGAATAGTGTACTCATCTTCAATCACTTCCCATACCTCATTACCAAGTGCCATTAGATGAACCTTCATCCTTGCACTCCAAAGACCAAAATCTGACCCATCAAGAATAGGTGTTGCATTACTACTTGAATGATCCATTGTGTTCTTTACTAGCTTTTCCTTCAAGTTGTTAAACTTTTTGAAGGCACCCGCTCTGATACCAATTGAAGAACACAAGCTTATACTGAGAGGGAGGGGTGAACAGTATAAGACCTCTTTTTACTTTTTCCTTTATACTTCAAAATAGTAAAGCAATATACCCAAAGCAATATCAAAGCAATGCACAATATCATCCACAAAGTGACACCAATTTTAACGTGGTTCACCCAGAATGGTCGGGCTACGTCCACAAAACTTTTCTCTAAAAGTTATCTCAAAGTTCTTTGGGAAACCTTCCCAATTACAATGTTTATGAGCCTCGGCCCAAAGGAGATACCTTCCCCCAATCTGAATTTATGAGCCTCTGCTCAAAGGAGATACCTTCCCCTCTGCTCTGGAAATGATCCCTCAGAAGATCAACTGCCTCTACCTCTTGCCAGCACGTGGAACTCCTTTCCACCGAAGACCTCCTATCCTCAATGCTTAGCCTAAGAGACCTCTGCCTTCTATGATCACGTCCATAGCAGCTCAAAGCAACTCGTACCAAACACGGTCAATCGGTCTAGTACAAGTCTTCCTCTATCTATCAGATCTGTCCAACACTTGAACAAATCAATCCTCTGCACACAAGCCTTCTCAAAGACTTGCCAAATCTATCCTCAAGTTCTTCTCAAAGAACCAATGCTCCTCTGTCCTCAAGTTCTCTGATAGAACTCTCAAAACTCAGCTCACAAGTCCTCTGCTAGGACCTGTCCAAATCTGCTCACAAGTCCCCACCGAAACCTGTCCAAAACTGCTCACAAGTCCCCACCGGAACCTGTCCAAATCAGCTCACAAGTTCATCAAGAAAAACTTGCTTAGCATGAACCCACAAAGAGAATTGTTAGAGACCCAATGTGATTCATCAACCTCATAGAAGCATAAAGAGAATTGTTAGAGACTCAATATGTTCTATACTTAACTCCCAATCTCAATCTCAAATCTCATAGAAACATAAAGAGAATTGTTAGAGACTCAATATGTTCTATACTTAACTCCCAATATCAATCTCAACTCAATCTCAATCTCAAAAGAATAAGATAGATGTAGTATGCTTTTCTCAAGAACATGAAACACAACCCAACAATTGCCAACCATGCAATATCTCATATAACAATGATACTCATGTTCTTTCCACAACCAATATCTTTTCTCAACCAATTAGGGCTTTAACAACAATGCTTATAGACAAGGTTTAACCAACATCATTCAACTCAACATTAACCTTGAAGCATCCAACCAATCACTACATGAAAAAGGAAACTAGTAGACATCCTTTTCCCTCCAAAGTCAATTTTAGAAAATACACCATCAACAATATACATGGAAGAAGTTGCCCATACCTTTACTTTGATGAAGAAGGAGAACTCAAAACCTATCACAACACTAACTCTCAATTTGCCACCAATTAGAGTTAGCAACTATACAACAATATACAATAATGAAGATCCAAATTAACACCTTATTTCTCCAACTTAATAACAACCACCACAAGTATAATATACAAACAAAGTAAAACCTCTTTACACCTTATTACTCCACATAAGCATTAAACATCAATAAAATAATGTCAAAGCAAAATATGACAACTTAACCTTATACCTCCATCAATTATATTTGCCAAGTCAACTCAAAATACTCCAAGCAAATAATAAAAGATATACCTTGGCCAACCTTAGTTCTCCAACCTTTGGAGAAAATGAATAACACCACCACAAATGCTAAAGCGCTTTCATTGCTGCTATCCTCGTGCATCACGACCAAAACGAAATTGCCCACAACATGGGTCAAACTTGGCACCTCTGCCCAACGCTTCTTCACTCAACACACCACCACCATTGGAGCACAAGTGCCCAATGAAAAATATAATGTAATCCTATGTGTTGTCTTCCTTCAATCGCCAAGGATTTGAAAACGTAAACGTTTTCCTCAAGCCACCACCATCATCATGAGCGCTGTCCAAAAACGTAACTCCCAGAAAACATAGTTCGCAGTCTTATCAAAT
Organism: Wollemia nobilis; assembly: GCA_028583015.1. Taxonomy (NCBI): domain Eukaryota; kingdom Viridiplantae; phylum Streptophyta; class Pinopsida; order Araucariales; family Araucariaceae; genus Wollemia; species Wollemia nobilis. The sequence continues at coordinate 2,491,260 of JAQPPZ010017255.1, forward strand.
GTTAGAGAAACGCAATCTTCCGGACGTCAAGCGCAAGAAAAGCTTGGGCAATTCAATATGGATGGACAACGAAATACAACGAAAAACATCGCTTTTACGGAGGACACAAAGCTACGAAATTGCATCGATCGAAGGTACCCTTACTTTAGAAAATCATCCCCACTTATATAGCCATTTCTCCTTAATTGTTTGACGTCGGCGCTCCTCCAATGATGGCAACACGTCGGCGAATGAATTATTTATGTGCGTCGCTTAAGGGTTAAAAGACCCTTTAATAATAATTAAAATAATAATTATTATTATTTTATTAATAATAAATTAAACTTAGACCTTTGTCAAAGGTTTGAGTTAATTTAATTATTAATAATAAACATGGACCTTCAAGGTTTTTCAAGAAGTAAAAACCTTTGCATTAAGTTAAGCTTGGTTTTAATAAAAACCGTCACCATGGTTTTAATAAAAACCCTTTAACATTATGAAGCTTCTCAAGATATTTTTGACATCACACTCTTTTTGATATCAACACAAAAATGCCTTTTGACATCAATGACAACTTATACACTTGAGCAAAGGCAATGTACCCAAAGTACCCAAAATTGCCAACAATAGAAAATAAGGATAATGTATGTTATGCAAACCGTTATTAGTTTGTAAGATGGGACTAAGTAGATCCTCTCACATGAGTTAACTAGTAAAAAAATAATATGTGCTATCTAGGATCGACATTTACATGTCATCATGAATCCTTGACTCTCTATGCTTTAGGTAATCCAACTAGAGATAAGCACAGGCCTGCAAGCAAATATAAGATCAAGCAAATGCAAGTAGATAGCAACAAAAATTTAAAAGTAAAAAATGATTCCAATGCATAATTATATAATATTATTTAAGATGTAGCATGCCTACTAATTCTTTAAGTTATTTTCTATCAAGTGTGACCTAGCCAATTTAGATCAATTTGTACTTTGAGATTAATTTTTGGTGTTGGTGTTTTTGTAATTCTCTCTAAGGACAAGATCAACAACTTTCAATAAATAAGATCATACTTTTTTCCTATAGGTATTGTTAGGATTATTACATTATTTGAGGTGTGATCGACTTGGGAATTATTTCATTACCATTATTTTATTTATATTATAGGCTCGTATACCTATAAATATGTACCCATTTTCATGAATCTATACACAACACATTCCATTACTTGCATTTTGTATCAAAGTTGGATGCTATCTACCATATCTAAACCCTTGAGGGAGAATTACCTTTTTGGCAATTCTTCCCTCCCCCATTTTCCATGGTGGTGGTGCTCCTCTTATTTTTCCTTCATTTCAATTGGAATAGATTATCCTATTTATCCAAGCTAGTTTTTGGTTTAGATAGGAAAATAAAAATATCCCATCGATAGGTTGTGTTAAAAATATTTATATTAGCTTGTAGAAGGCCATAGGAAAAAGAAGAGTACAAAGTTATTTTGTTCTAAAAAGTTATTTTATTTTGTGGCTATCCTTTGGGATATTGATAACTATTTAGTCCCTATAGAAGTGGTTATGGTTATCATTTTTTGTTGCAATCCCTACGTTAATCCCACTACTGTTAATCATTGTAATACTTTGGGTTCATTGGATACATCATGTTCTCATATATTTAAAAGAAACCTAGTTATTTGGTCCCTATTCTGATTAGTTTTAGAAAGTCATCTTGTATTGAGGACAAGAATTGGATCCTTCATTAGTTCCTTCACATAATAGATCTATAACCATGCCTACCCACCACCAATATTTTGTGATGTATCTCTCTACTATGTTACACAAAACATTTCAAGTGTCGATAGTCGAGATGTTTCTAATGGAGAATATTCCACACAAACCCTACCTCTTTGGTATAGTGGAGGTCTAGATCCAAGCACCAACTCACAAAATTTGAGAACCACTAGGCTAGGTTTGATATTTACATATGTGTGACAAAGTTGCATGTATGTAGATATTTACTCCATTATTTTCCTGTTATACTATATGTTCAAGACACCAATAGAGGCCTCACCTCGCCTCTCCAATGGCCCCAAATAACCACACAAATGCCCTAAATAGGCCCACAATGTTAAGATCCTGCTTATAAGATAAACTCAAATAACACACTCTCACACAATTGCTTGGAAATAAACTCACATAAACATCATATTAATATTCAGAACAGAATACACATTATAACAAGAATTTGCATAAAGGAACAATCTCATAATAAGACAGAATCACAGGCCTCTTCGAGGGGGCAACCTCCTTCAACACTTCATTAATTTGCAAAAATATGGTTACATTGGTGCCTTTTCGAGTATTTAAGGAGTTTCCTTCCAACGTTGGCTTACATGCAAAATGCCACCTAGATTACATGCATAATACCACCCAAATTACATGCATAGTGCCACTTTGAATTACATGCACAATGCCACTCGAATTACATACATAATGCCACATGAATTACATGCACAATGCCACCTTACCTAACCTATCTACCATGTGTTACATAGAAAGGGTGTCATTTGTCATAGGCACTACCTAAGCTAAAACTTAGAACATTACAAAATATTAATCATGGGTACTACCCACGTTCACTAGGAATTATTACATCAGGGAAGTTATTATATTAAGGGTTAGGATGATATTCTAACATGCCCTTCTCCTTGAAGAAGCTTTGTCCTCAAATATGAAAATGAGGAAACTGTTGCTGGAGTTGATGGAGAGACTCCCATGTAGCATCCTCAGGTTGAAGTCCACGCCACTGAACCAGGACCTCTGTAATGGTATGGTTGCGTAGAGTGCGAGTTCGACGATCCAGCAGCTGCTCCGATGCAAGTAAGATGGAGCATTCTTCATCCAATTTAGGAAGTGTTTATTGAACCTGTACCTTTGTGCCCACAACTTTCTTGAGAAGGGAAACGTGAAAAACAGGGTGGATCTTGGAAGTGGAGGGAAGAGCCAATTTGTAAATTGTCAGACCAATCAGTTGTAGAACCTAATAAGGACCATAGAATTTTGGAGCGAGCTTTTGACACCTGTGAAGTTGTAGGGATGATTGTTTGTATGGTTGTAAGAGAAGGAAGACCATATCACCCACATCAAAATTGTGCTCAGAACGATGCTGATCAGCTTGTTGGCACATCCAATTCTGGGCCATGTTCAAATTTTTCTTGAGTTGGCGGAGGACCTCGGTGTGTTGACTCAGAGCATTGTCAACGGCCTGGACCTTAGAGCTGCCCAAAATGTAGGAGGAAGGCGTGAGTGGAGGGTGCTCATAAACTGCCTCAAATGGTGTGAGTTTGGTGGTGGTATGATAGGAAGTGTTGTACCACCATTCGGCCAAAGAAAGCCATTTTGCCCAATGAGTAGGATGATTGGAGGCAAAGCAGCGAAGGTAGGTTTCCAAGCATTTATTAACAACCTCTGTTTGACCATCCATTTGCGGATGGTAGGCTGAACTCATTTTGAGCTTAGTCCCTTGCAACTTGAACAACTCTTGCCAAAAATTTGCTAGTAAATGTGGGATCACGATCAAATACAATGGAGGTTGGCATGCCATGAAGGTGAAAGATGGAGTCAAGAAAAATTTGGGCAATAGTGGATGCTATGTAAGGATGGGTTAGGGCACAAAAGTGAGCATACTTTGAAATGCGGTCCACTACCATGAAAATAATAGAATTGCCTCCAGATTTAGGTAGCCCTTCTATGAAGTCCATGGAGATGTCAGTCCACACCTAATCTGGTATCGACAATGGTTGAAGAGTGCCCGGAGAATGCACTGTTTCCCCTTTCATCCTTTGACATGTGTCGTAGTCTGCTACAAAAGAGTGAATGTCTTGTTTCATACCTTTCCAAAAGAAGGTGCGCTTGAGTCGCTCATAAGTTTTTAGGAACCCTGAATGGCTAGCGGATGGAGTAGCATGTGATTCCTTCATGAGGAGCTCTCAAAGTGGGGACTTAGGAGGAAGAACCAGGCATTGATGGTAACACAGATCCTGGCCATCCCAAATATATCCTGGTGTAGACTCTGGATCATCCCTAAGTGAAGCAACCAGGTCTTTCAAATCTGCATCCTGAAGTATTTTTTGACATAAGGGCTCAATCCATTGGGGAAATGGTGCAAAAATGGCACACAACATACTAAGGGTCTCAAATTGGCGAGAGAGACCATCTGCCACAAGATTCTCCTTCCTTTTTTTGTATGTGATGTCATAATCATAGCCCATGAGTTTTGATACCCACTTTTATTGCTCGGAGGTGGCAACCCGTTGTTCTAGAAAGTATTTCAGACTCTAGTGGTCTGTTTTTATGGAGAAATGGCACCCAATGAGGTAAGGTCACCAATGCAGGACAGCATGCAATATTGCCAACATTTCCTTGGCATATGTGGATTTCCCCAAATTGTGATCAGATAGGGCTTTGCTGGTAAAATCCAAAGGGTATCCTTCTTGCATCAATACCACCCCAATATCACGACCAGAAGCATCACTTTCAATGAAATTTTTTTTAGAGAAGTCTGGCATGGCTAAAACTAGAGTGGTGGTCATGGCATGCTTGAGTTCCAGGAATGCTTGCTCAGCTGGCCCTGTCCAAGTAAAAGAATCCTTCTTCAACATGGAGGTGAGGGGGGTAGCTATATTTCCATAATTGTAGACAAATTTATGGTAATATCCTGTAAGCCCTAAAAATCCTCGAAGTCCCTTGAGAGTGCGAGGTTTCGGCCATTCTTGAACTGCTTGGATATTCTTAGGGTCGACCTTGACACCATCCTTTGAGACAATGTGTCCAGATAATCTACTTCAGTCAAACCAAAGGAACACTTGGACCTTTTTGCAAACAGTTTATGGTCGGCCAATAGTTTTAGGGTTTGATCTACATGCTTGAGATGCTCTTCCCATGTGTGACTGTAAATCAAGATGTCATCAAAGAACACAAGGATGAATTTCCGCAAAAAAGGGCAAAAAATGTTGTTCATCAGGCTTTGAAATGTGGATGGAGCATTTGTGAGACCAAATGGCATTACCAAGAATTCATAATGACCTTCATGAGTGCAAAAAGCAGTTTTAGGAATATCTTCATCCCTGAGTCGGATCTGATGGTACCCAGAGCGGAGGTCTAGCTTGGTGAAGTACATGGTCCCATGTAATTCATCTAGTAATTCATAAACCATAGGGATAGGAAATTTATCCTTGACAGTTATCTTGTTGAATTCTCGGTAGTCAATACACAGTCACCAGGAGCCATCCTTCTTGAGGACCAGTAAGACTAGTGGAGAGTAGGGACTAGTACTAGGCCGAATGAAACCCACATTGAGTAATTCCTGTATCATTTTCTCAATATCTGACTTCATGGCATGAGGGTACATGTATGGTCTAATATTGGGAGGTGTACTATTTGGCAATAATGGAATGGCATGGTCGTGAGAGCAATGCAATGGTAGTGTGGTTGGTTATGAAAATATGGCCTCATGTTTGTGGAGAATCTGTTGCAGGTCTAGTGGGATTTCACCCATTTGAGAGGTGGATGTTTGGATGGAGAATAGTTGTGCAATGACCCCACGCGATGATTTCTTTAGCAATTTCTCCATGCCATTTGAACTGATAATTTGAGGTGTTCCTACTGGGGAGCCCTTGATGATGTGTGTTTTTTCATTTTGGGAGAACTACATCCAGAGTTCAGTAAAGTTCCAATTGATAGTGCCCAATGTACTAAACCATTGAGATCCCAAAACAATATCACATCTAGGGTAAACATGTCCTGCTTGAGTTCCTAGTCCCCTATCTTGATTTTAACATTGTGATACTTTCATTTACAAGGTAAGGTTCCCCCATTGGCTACCATGACATCAAAGGAATTACAAGTGTGGATATAGCAATTTTCTTGCTGAGCAACTCTAGGGTCAATGAAGTTGTGTGTGCTTCCTAAATCCATAAGGATGGAAAGGCATTGGCCCTTGAAAAATCCTATAACCTTCATGGTTTGAGGAGTAGTAATGCCTGCAAGAGCATGGACTGTAATTGTTGTCTTAGGTTCTTGTTTCACTTCTTCTTGTGGAGAATGTGTTTCTGGAGGGTCCTCATCCTCATCACTCTCGTTAGAGTTATCAGGTTCTTCAACATCTATCAAGAACATTTTTTTGTGTGCACGCTTATGCCCCTTGAAAAACTTTTCATCACAATTGTAGCATAATCCTTGGGCACGATGTGCATCCATCTCTTCGGTGGTGAGGCACTTGGGTGCAGCATGTTTATTATCAACTGGGTGTTGGGCTCGAGGAGGAAATGAAGGTCTATTTTGAGGAAACTTTTATGGGCGCCTTTGGGCAGAGAGTTTAGATTCAGCCAAATTGGCCAAACTGATAGCTTCCATCATAGTTCGTGGTTTCAACATTCTTACCTCCGCTTGGAGTTCCACCTTCAACCCACCGATATAACAACTCTGGAAGAACCCTTCGTTCAATCCTCTTGTCTTATTGGCCAATTTTTCAAATTGAGCTTGGTATTCCCGGACTGACCCTATTTGTTGAAGTTTGGTCAAGGCTCCTATAAAGTCCTCATACTCACTAGGACCAAATTGAGTGAGTAGTTGGGATTCAAAATCCTCCCAAGAGAGATTTGGGTTGGCAACACGTAACCATTGAAACCAGTGTAGAGCCTCAGACTCCAAGTTAAAGGAAGCCATCTGGACTCGATGAAATACAGAGACATTATGAAGTCTAAAGAATTGATCAACCCGACATAACCACCCATCAACATCCTTCCCACTAAATTTGGGAAAGTCCAATTTGGGTATTCTAAAGGGTGGATCATGGTCATGACTCCTTGTAGAACTCTCAGCTTGGTATTTTGATTTGGGTGGTCCTCTTTTTAGTTTGTTGTCTACTTCTGTCAATGCTTCTTCTAAGCGGCTACTAGTGGCCTCATGCTCTAGGCGAAGACCTTGGACTTCTTCCCTTATGGAGTTAAAATCCGAGTGCAATTTCTCAATGGATTTTGTTAGGGATTCCAAGTGTTCTAGTTCTTTTTGGTGTCCACGGGTACCCTGGGCCATTTTAAAACCTTTTGTGACCAGTTACTAAAAATAGAATTGAGTTTTTAGGACTGACTATTTTTAGTAAGTGCCCCAAAAAATTCTTGGGTGCTATATATCAAAATGATCAGCTTGAAGAGGTGGTCACAATGAGCTATATCTCTCAACACTACTTTTTTGCGCCCCAGACTTTTTTTTTATATCCTGTTTTGCTGAGTCTAACGGTGTTTACAGTTTCTGATTCCGAGCTACAGATCAAAAGTTGGGTCCTGGAGCACTATCTATAACTGGCCTCGTGTCCTGCTCAATATTCTCTGTATTTTGCAGGTGACTATTATGATAGTTCTATTCTAACCCTGAAGACTATAAATTATGCCCTGACTGTGCTGACCTCTCTGACCTGACTGTGACTGCCACTATAAATTTGATTGTTATTCTCTAGACTATCAACTTAAGTGTCACCCTCATGGTCTATCCCGAATGCATGTCCTTACTATTATTTTTTTAGTAGAGGACTCCTTTCTCATATGCTCACTTTTGGGGATTTGAAATGCAGGTTTACGAACAGGGAGGTTTGGATTTTTATTTTTATTTTTATTTTTTTGCATTTTTTACAGGTTGAAGTTTTAACAAAACTAGGGAATGCTAAGTAGAGGAGTATGTACCACCCATAGTCCCTCTAATACACCGATAGTGACGAACAATAGTGCTCAGACCAATATTTCAGGCCACTACTCAAGGAGGATTCCACACATACCCTTGAGCACACTACCTGCCTCTCTGACAATATAGGAGGGTAATCGTCCAAGATGTTGTGTCCCGTAGACTATGAGTAATACAAGGTCGAAGAGCTTCCTAATGGCTAAAAGTTTTTTTAATCCTATATGGTCTCCCGATATACCCGAAGATACGTGGGAGCTCAAGTCCATGCGCAAGTTCTGTCTGAGGCCTAGGTATTGGAGCCTGATTGCCCCTCACTTCACTAGAAGCTTTATGGGCTATCTAGCTTAGCCAATAACGACAGATCCTTCGTGATATTTTAAAACCCCCGACACAGGGTTTATACCTACTCAACCAAAAAGATTTTTTTTTTTTTTTTTTGGTTTGGAAAAAAAAATGCACTGTATTTTTTGGATTTTTTTTTTAATAAGGAAAAACAGAAATGGGAAAAAACACATAGAATTTATACCTAACAGGTGTATTGGATGGCAAGAATTGTTGTAGTTGCAATAGAACTTGGCCCTGGAAAGCACTCTGATACCACTTTTTAAGATCCTGCTTATAAGATAAACTCAAATAACACACTCTCACACAATTTCTTGGAAATAAACTCACATAAACATCATATTAATATTCAGAACAAAATACACATTATAACAGGAATTTGCATAAAGGAACAATCTCACAATAAGAAAAAATCACAGGCCTCTTCGAGGGGGCAACCTCCTTCAACACTTCATTAATTTGCAAAAATATGGTTACATTGGTGCCTTTTCGAGTATTTAAGGAGTTTCCTTCCAAGGTTGGCTTACATGCAAAATGCCACCTGGATTACATGCATAATGCCACCCGAATTACATGCATAGTGCCACTTTGAATTACATGCACAATGCCACTCGAATTACATACATAATGCCACACGAATTACATGCACAATGACACCTTACCTAACCTATCTACCATGTGTTACATAGAAAGGGTGCCATTTGTCATAGGCACTACCTAAGCTAAAACTTAGAACATTACAAAATATTAATCATGGGTACTACCCACATTTACTAGGAATTATTACATTAGGAAAGTTATTACATTAAGGGTTAGGATGAGATCCTAACACACAAAGGCCCCCAACAAGCGCATAGAGACCCTTAATAGACCTACAAAGGCCCTTAGTGACCCCCTGTAGCCCAAATTTGAAGTAGCCCATAACACTAATTATTCTCCATGTGATATTTATATGGATACAAAAACTATAGTCACATTCCTCACTTTCTATTTGTGGCCCTATCATCCTACACTATATTATATTTTTTACAACTACCAAGGCCTACAACATTGCTTAAGGTTTATCGTCACTTGCCTTTCATGTAGGGTTTTCTCATTAAAATCATAATACCACTTTTTGGCTTGCTCTCTACCTGATCATGCAAGATGCAGTGCCCCTAATTACTCCATGGTGATGACATCCTATTACACCTATGCAACATCAACCCTGCATGAAATTAACCCTCACATGCAAGGCTAATAGATGCGGGCCATATGCATTATAAAATGCTTTATCCCATATGGTTTATGGGAGGGTAGAAGTATATTTTTTATTATATTATTAGAATGGTGATTACTATCTAATTTTCAAATATAACTACTTGAGAGAATATATTTATTGTAATGGCACCTTTTATAAAGTGGAAGGAGGACCACTTTATATATTTATTTTTCTATGGGGATTTCCTTTGTTTCCTCTAGTCATATTGATAATATTTTAAACCAAGTAGAATATTCTAAGAATGTTCCTTGATACTAAAAATATTCTTTTTTTCGACGAGCTCATTTTATTTGATCTAAATATAAAATTAGAATAATTAAAAACCCAAATATAGGTTTTTCGCAGGACTGCCCAAACTGCCGAACTTGTTTCGGCCATATCTCACTCATCCAGACTCGGATTGAGCTAAAGTTTTGAGGGTAGATGCCTGAAAATCCCTAAAATGTCTCCACCAATTTTCATATCATTTGGAGGAACACAGATCCTAGCACACACCTATGTGTGAATGATATATTTGGCAAGCAACTATGTGAGGGTTTCATCTGGGTTGAGTGCAACCAGCTCCAGAGGTTGGTTTTCACGGCCTTCGGGCCCTAAAAGCTAATATTTTTATGGTTTATGCTCAATATTTTAGTAGGAAATGTTGTAGTGGATACAATATGGGTTAGAAATTTGTCTTTCAATAGATCATACTGTGAACTTGAGTGACTACGACTTCCAATTTTTTGCACAAAAGAAAAGTGAAAACCATACCTTTCCACGGTGTCTAGGGCAAGGATTAAAGAGATCATGAAATGAGTTTCAAGCAGTTGATCAAAAAATGGCTCATATCTCAAGTGAATCTGGTGCTAAGGTGCACCCACAAAATAATTCTACTGTGAAAACCCCTATCAAGGGTAAGAATTTCGAAGACTCGGTCCCAAAAATAAATTTTAGGGATGCCCTTCATTGTGGATAGCCTCAACCAAATGCTAATATCAATATTAGGGCTTCCCATAAAACTCTAATAATGCCTAATATTGATCCTAGGAAAACGAAGTCAGGATGTATTAAAGCAGTTAATGGAACTCCTATTGTTAACCTTGATATGGGTAACATTCAGACTGGCATTGAAGATTTGGAAAAAAGAGGACTAATTTTTTAGTTCGTGGGTTTTCGTTCGAGTCTATCTGCTTTCAAAGTCTGGGCTGCAAAAATCTAGAAAACTAAAGGTGAGTTACAAATATCTATTTATCCAAATGGTTATTTTCTTGTTTTATTTGATAATAATGAATATAGAGAAAAAAAATTTGAAGGGGTCCTTGGTTTTTTGGAAGGGCAGGGCTTTTCATGAAGCCCTCGCATACTAAATTTAAATCTAAAGAAGATATTCCTTCTATAGATCCCGTGTGGCTTAGACTCTTTGGCCTCCCTATTGAATTTTGGAATCCTACTATTTTTTCTTCAATTGGAAACTCTTTAGGAACTTTTATGATGACTTTTGATTGTACTCAAAATTTTGAACATATTATTTATGCTCGGATTTGTGTTTTAATGGATTTTGACAAATCCCTAACTAAAAATATCACATTACAATTTGGGGAAGACACTTGGGAGCAAGTAGTGGACTATGAGAACATTCCTTTTCGTTTTAGAATTTGCAATGAATATGGTCATTTGGCCAGTGCTTGCCCAAATCAAATTCCTGATCAAAAGAAAGAAGATATAAACTCAGTAGTTTTCCAAATACCTAATAAGAATAACACTAAAAAAAAACCAGTTATGAAGGACCAATCAAAGTCATCTTCTAATATGTTTGAAATCCTTTCCACAAATGATGTCCCAAGTGAGGAAGAGGAAATAATGGAAACTGCAATATTAGAAACACAATTTAAATATGAAGGAAAGAACTTAGAGACAAACCAACAAATCAAAGGTTTTCAATAGAAAAAAAGGAGAAAATTTACACAAGAAAAACAATATTTCAAATGTCAAAACTTCAAATAATGCAGGTCCCAATATAGACTCCGTTGAACCATATAGTAAAATTTTGGTTGTGTACGAGCATTCTTAAAGGTTAGAAGCCATATCAGATTCAATTGGAATAAGTCAAGAAACAGGGGAAAAAAATTGAATATGGATTCTAATCAAAAAGTAGGTCGCAAGACCAATCAATATCATATGGTAAAAGAAGGTGAAAAGATTGTAGAGGAAGGTAAGATTAATGCCCTTCCCAAATTTTTTAGCCCTGGTATTAATGAAGATCATCACTTGGAATATTAGAGGACTCAAAGGGAGTCTTTCAAAACAAAATGAAATTAGAATAATGATTCAGATAAATCATCCACATATTGTTTTCCTTCAAGAAATAAAGATGTCAATGGAGGATATGGACTTAATTTCCAGTAAAATTTTGCCAGCTAGAAAAGTGGTTTCCCTCAGTTCCAAAGGGACTTCGGGTGGCATTGCTTGTCTTTGGGACCCAAAAGAGGTAGTTATTCACCATATGGTTGGCAGTTGGGGTTTGTTGGCTATAGCTATTCAAAGTAGACATTCCAACCAGATTATGCTCTGTATTACTATTTATGCTCTGACTTCTTTGGATTAAAAAAGAAGACAGTGGAAGGAAATTACTCATATTATCTCTCATTTTCCTAAATCTTGGATCTTGATCGGAGTCGATTTCAATACCATACTTTCTTTGGATGAGAAAATGGGGGGAAATAGTTATTTGGACAAAAGCACTGACCTCATGAACGAATATATTGCAAACCTCCATCTTGTGGATATCCAACCAGATAATGGCCTTATGACTTGGTCTAACAGAAGGCAAGGCCTAGCTTGTATAATGGAGAGATTGGATAGGTTTTTTCTCTCTAAAAATTTCTTAATCCATGGTCACATTCCTAAAGTGAAGACTCTTAATAATGCTGGTTCGGATCATTGGCCAGTCATGGTGGAAATGTGGAAATCCAATGTGAGTTTCTATCATTTTTGTTTTCAATTAATGTGGCTTAGAGACATTTCCTTTAGACCTCGTGTGCAACAATGGTGGAAGGAAGGTAAACCTAGGCATGGGACTAAGATGTTCTATTTTTCCAAAATACTGCAATACATTAAATCCAAAATCAAGACTTAGAACTGGAAAGAGTTTGGGGATGTTCATAAAAAAAAACATGAAGTTATTGCTCATATTGAAAATTTGAATAATAAAATCTATTTAGATGGCCTCACAGAGAAGAGAAGTGCAGATGAAATTAAACTCACAACTCAGTTAGAGGAATGGGAAAAAAGAGAAGAAATATTATGGAAGCAAAAATATAGAATTCAATAGCTCAAAGAAGGAGATCAAAACATAAATTTCTTCCACAAATCTCTTCTAGCTCGAAGATCTCACAACTTTATTTCTTCCTTAAAATCAAATTCTGGAGATGTTGTTTATACTTGGGATGGCATGAACTCTATTGTTGTTGATTACTTTTCCAATATTTTTGTTGCTACTCCTCTTGACTCGAGCTTCACAACAAAATTTTCTTCAAGCAATCCCTTCTCTTATCACTTTTGAGGAGAAATCTATTTTTACTGCTCCTGTTACTATCAATGAGCTTCAACAAGTAGTTTTTAAAATGCAAAAGGGAAAACCCCAGGTCTTGATGGTTTTCCCATTGAGTTCTACCAAGAGTTCTAGGATATCCTTCATGTTGATTTATTAGAGGTGGTGGAAGAAGCCGGTAAAGACAAATAAATTTTGAAGGTTATAAATAAAACTTATATTACTCTTGTTCCAAAAGCTCAAGAGGTTGATCATATCTCAACTTTTAGACCTATTGATTTATGTAATGTTCTTCTCAAAATCATTACTAAAATCATGGTAGAAAGGTTGAAGCCTCTTTTGCATAATATTATTTCCCCAGACCAAGGAGGTTATGTGGAAGGACATCAAATACTATATGAGATAGTTCTTGCTCAGGAAGCCATCCATTCCATTGATATGCAAAATTCTCCTTCCATGTTCATTCGGTTAGACTTATCCAAAGCTTATGATAGAGAGGATTGGCACTTCCTTATCAAAGTTTTGAGGCAATTTGGTTTCTCTAAGGATTGGATGGATTGGATTATGGGATGTATCTTTTCAGTTTCCTACTTAGTTCTTATCAATGGCATTCCTTCTTAGTATTTCCCAGCTTCCAGAGGTATTAGGTGATGTAGGAACATCCAGTGGTGTAAGAGTGATCTTGCATCACCCAAAAAAAAAATTGTATTTGTTTAATTTTGTAAAACTAGTAAAACTAGTTTAACTTGCAGGAGATTTTTGAAGGTCTTAGAGGTCGAATTTGAGGATTTTTGGCTAGACATGAGCCTTGTAACTTATGCCAAGGCTCACACCGCTTAGCTCATTTCATGCCATTTTCGAAAACATGCTATAATAGTCAATCGGGTCAACAAGTGCGAAGTTATGACCTCAACAAGTTGCCCCCAAAATTCAAATTTGAATTTTAATGGTTTTAGGTGGGAAAAAGGGAAAACTGGGTATTTGATGGAATTTTTGAAATTGTAAAGGGGTCTTTTCTCTTGTATCCTTATTTTTGGCATGAAAGTAATGAAAGGTTTGATTCTCTGACTTGTTCAAAGGAAAAATACCTATGTATCATTTGTTTGGTGTTGCTTGTGTAACGTGATCTTCACCAAGTGGTATCAGAGCGGGAGTTCCTGAGTGTGTAAATAGATCGCCGGACATGAGGCAGTTTACACCAGGATCTGTGGTTAAGGTTTGTGAGAGAAGTGAGCAGAATGCCTCCATGAAGAAACCGTGGTGGTGGGAGAAATATGGTGCCAAAGGAAGATTTCAGAGCTTTGTAGAGGAAAGTTCAGGCTCTGCAAGAGAAGCTGCATAGAGGGTTTGAGCCAAGGAGAGAAGAAGGTAGTGAATATGAAATTGAAGAAGAAGAGGACCAGTTTGAGGAAGAAGAAGAGGCAATAGATCCTGCACAAGCCAAGTTATACAGAGCCATATCTCATATTGGAAAGAGATCGAAGATGGAGGTTTCTACGTATTCTAGAAATCTTGATCTAGAGGAGTTGATTGACTGGATCAATGATTTGGAAGAATACTTTGAGTATGAGGAGGTTGAAGATCCTGATAGGGTCAAGTTTTATGAGACCAAGATGAAGGGACATGCCAACATATGGTGGAAGGGAGTGCAGCTAGACAAAAATAAAATAGGAAAATAAAGGATAACTAATGGGACCAGATGTTGGAGAAGTTGAAGAGGCAGTTCATTCCAGGTGACTACGAGTTGGATTTGCTAAATAAAATGCAAGGTTTGAGGCAATCAAGTAAGTCTGTCAAAGAATACACTGAGGATTTTTATAAAATTGTAATCAGAATAGGCCATTCAGAGGCCAACAAGGAGAAGGTAACCCGTTATATTAATGGGTTACGAGAAAGTATTCAAGAGAAGTTAAGTCTAGTCAGGATGACCACCATAGAGGATGCTTACCAGTTTGCCCTGAGTGTTGAAGAGAAGCTGAACAGAAGGTTTGAGAGCAAGCAAAGAGAAAGAGGTCATGGTGGAAGAACTGGTGGAAGAAAAAATGGAGGATGAAATATTATAAGAATAATGGAGAAGCTAGCAGTAGTCAAGACCAAAAGGGAGATAATGCTTACCACCCCCATGATTAGAGCAATGGTTACCAGAGAGGAAGAGGAAGGTCTGGACGAGGGTTTTGAAGAGGAGGATTTCATGGAACCTATTTCCACTGTGGTGAATAAGGACATCGAGCATATGAGTGTCCACAGCACCAAGAGAGGACAAATAAGAGGCATGAAGGTAATGCCCGAGTTGTGGTCGTTGATGAAGGTGTTGAATATGAGCACTCTAAAGAAGTAGAAAGAGGAGAAGTGCTAATCACAAGGAGATCCTTGCTGAATGAGGAGAGAGACCCAAATCAGAGGAAGAAATTATTTTGCACACTGTGTAAATGTGCAGGTAAGATTTGTAATATTATCATAGACAATGGTAGCATAGATAACCTAGTTTCAGAAGGAATGGTTGCCAAATTGTAATTAGAGAGAAAGAGACACCCGCATCCATATTGGATTGCGTGGTTACAGAAGGACCATAGGGCTTTGGTCAATGAGCAATGCTTGGTAAAATTTAATATTGGGAATTATCGTGATGAGGTCCTGTGTGACATCCTGCCTATGGATGCTTGCCATTTGTTATTGGAAATGCCATGGCAGTTTGATCGGTGTGCAGTGCATGATGGTCATGCCAACACTTACTCCTTGAAAAATAATGGATTGCACCATAAGCTGAAGCCCCTGAATAATGTGGACGAAAAGGTATGTAGCAGTGCCAGAATCTATTTAGTTGAAAGGAGAAGGTTTTTGGATGGTTTGAAGCATGAGCATATGTGCTATGCATTAATTCCTAGAGTTAGGGAAGAAGAATGTAAAGATACCCCAATAGAAGTCTGAGGTCTGTTAGAAGAATTTTTAGGTATTATATCAGATAATATGCCCGAGGGTTTACCACCAGTGAGGAAGATCAGTCACCATATAGATTTGGTACGAGGATCTAGTTTACCCAATAAGGCAGCCCATAGAATGACTCATGGAGAAAGTGAGGAGCTAAAAATGCAAGTCCAAGAGTTGCTGAAAAAGGACTAATTCGGGAGAGCTTGAGTCCATGTGTAGTACCTACAGTACTAGCACCAAAGAAATATGAAGAGTGAAGAATGTGTACAGACTCTCGAGCTATTAACAAGATCACCATAAAATATAGATTTCCATTGCCAAGGATGGATGACATTATGGACTATTTGAGTGGAGCCAAGTACTTCACAAAGATTGACCTAAAGAGTGGGTACCATCAGATTCGTGTCAGAGAAGGAGATGAGTGGAAGACAACCTTCAAGATCAGAGAGGGTTTGTATGAGTGGTTGGTCTTGCCATTTGGGCTAACCAATGCACTAAGCACATTCATGCGGCTGATGAATGAGGTATTGAAGGATTTTTTAGGAAAATTTTTCATTATCTATTTGGATGACATTTTAATATTTATCAGGACCTTGGAAGAGCACCTGATGCATATCAGAAGGGTTTTTGAGAAGCTAAGGGAGGAGCAGTTGTTGATTAATTTGAAGAAGTGTAGTTTTGTGAAGAAGGAGTTAGTGTATTTGGGATTTTTCATCTCAGTAGAAGGTCTAAAAATGGAACCAAAAAATGTGAGGGCTATCATTGAATGACCTACTCCAATAAGCATAACTGAGGTAAGATCATTTCATGGTCTAGCAATTTTTTACAGAAAATTCATTAGAAATTTTAGCAATATTTGTGTACCCCTTACAGAAATAATGAGAGGGGATAAGAAATAATTTAAGTGGACCTTAGGATCATATACGAGCTTTGATATGTTGAAGAAGAAGGTCACAGAGCAACCTGTTTTGGCACTTCTAGAATTTAATAAGGTATTTCAGGTAGATTGTGATGCTAGTGGTAGTGCCATAGGAGCTGTATTGAGTCAAGAAGGTAAACCTGTTGCTTATTTTAGTAAGAAACTCAATGATGCTAGGAAGAAGTATTCAATTTATGATCAAGAGTTTTATGCTATAGTTCAGGCTCTAAAGAAGTGGAGGCATTATTTGTTGCCAAAAGAGTTTGTTCTATATACTGATCATCAGGCCTTACAGTATATTAATAGCCAAGGGAAGCTAAATTAGAGGCACTTGAAGTGGGTTGAGTTTCTACATACTTATACCTTTGTGTTGAAGCACAGGAGCGAAAAGTCAAACAGAGTTGTAGATGCCTTAAGTAGAAGGTAGTGTTTGTTGATAGAAATGAAGGTGGAAGTTGTAGGGTTTGACGAACTTAAGGGTTTGTACCCTGAAGATCCCAATTTCGTAGAGGCTTGGAGGGCTTTCTTGGCACCTATTACTTTGGACAGGACTAAGTGGATGGATTTTTTGATCCAAGATGGAATGTTTTTTAGATGAAATCAATTATGCATTCCAAGGAGTTAAATGAGGGAGAATCTAGTCAAGGAGAAACACAGTGGAGGGTTGGCTGGACACTTTGGTCGAGATAAGACCATTGCCCTTGTTAGTGAGAACTACTATTGGCCACAGTTGCAACAATATGTGAAGAGATTTGTGCAAAGTTGCATAGTATGCTAGATGGCAAAGGGTGTGATACAGAACACTAGATTATATCAACCATTACCTATACCAGAGAGACCATGGGAGGACATCACCATGGATTTTGTTCTTGGCCTACCAAGGACACAGAGGGGAAATGACTCCATATTTGTGGTGGTTGATAGGTTTTCAAAGATGACACATTTTATTCCCTTCCAAAAAACTAATGATGCAGTTCATGTTGCAAGTTTATTTTTCAAAGAGGTAGTACAACTTCATGGTCTACCAAAGAGTATAGTTTTTGACAGAGATACCAAGTTTGTTGGGTATTTTTGGAGAACCTTATGGAATAAATTGAAGACATATTTGAAATTTAGTTCTGCATACCACCCACATACTGATGGACAAATAGAGGTGGTGAATAGAAGTTTGGGTAATCTATTGAGATGCTTGATAGGAGATAAGCCCAAGGGATGGGATTTGGTTTTTCCATAGGTGGAATTTGCATACAAAAATTTTGTCAATAGGAGTACTAACAAATATCCATTCCAGATAATATATGGAAGCAGTCCAAGAAATGCTTCTGAGTTGAGGAATATGGATACAGGGGAAAAGTGCAGTGTCTGAGGCTGAGGACTTTGCAGAGCATCCGAAGAGCTTGCATGAAGAAGTGAAGAAGCATATTACTAAGATGAATACTCAATATAAGACAAGGGCATACCAGAAGCGACGGTTTAAGGAATTTGAAGTGGGAGATGAAGTTATGGTCCATTTGAGAAAAGAAAGGTTTCTTGCTAAAACCTATAACAAGTTGAAGATGAAGAAGTTTGGACCATGCAAAATCATAGAAAAACGGGATTTAGGCAATGCATATGAAGTGGAATTGCCAAGTGGGCTTAACATATCACTTGTTTTTAACATTTTAGATTTGGTAGAATACCATGAAGGAGACAATGGTGAGGGACCAGTAGCAAAATTGTGGAATATTCCAACATCTACTCTAGATACGGAAGAGATAGAAGAGATCCTGGATACACACATCGAAAAAAGTACCAGAAACAAGCAGTATGTAGAATATTTGGTTAAGTGGAAAGGTAAACCTGTTGAAGATTCATCTTGGTTGTTGAAGGCTGAGGTTGAACGCCTTGGTTTTCTTACAACAATAGAGAAGTGAAGGTCACTTCTCAGAATTACCCTAGCTGTCTGATGCAGGAGCATCCAGTGGTGTAAGAGTGATCTTGCATCACCCAAAAAAAAAAATCATAATTGTTTAATTTTGTAAAACTAGTTTAACTTGCAGGAGATTTTTGAAGGTCTTAGAGGTCGAATTTGAGGATTTTTGGCTAGATATGATCCTTGCCACTTGCATTAAGGCTCGCCTCGCTTAGCTCATTTCATTTCATTTTTGAAAACATGCTGTAATAGTCAATCGGGTCAACGAGTGCGAAGTTATGACCTCGACAAGTTGCCCCCAAAATTCAAATTTGAATTTTAATGGTTTTAGGTGGGAAAAATGGAAAACATGGTATTTGAGGGGATTTTCAAAATTGTAAAGGGGTCTTTTCTCTTGTATCCTTATTTTTGGCATGAAAGTAATGAAAGGTTTGATTCTCTGACTTGTTCAAAGGAAAAATACCTGTGTATCATTTGTTTGGTGTTGCTTGTGTAACATGGTCTTCACCATTCGGCAAGGTGACCCGCTATCCCCTTATTTATTCATCATTCTTGCTGAATGCTTAGGTAGGACTATAATAAAAAAGAGGGAAAACAAAACTCTTGAGGGATTTACCATTGCTCATGGAGCTAGAACTATCTCTCATCTTCAATTTGTGGATGACTCTACTCTTTTAGGTAAAGCTACAGTTAAGGAAGCTTCTAATATTAAACAAATCATTAGCTATTTTTCTAAGGCTATTGGGTAGTTGATCAATGAAGACAAATCTAAAGTTATTTTCTTTCACTACTCGCTCTCTACAGGAATCCATGGTCTTGGATAAATTAAGATATAAGAAAACCTCTCTTCCAATAACTTATTTAGGTATTCCCATAAATATTCAAAGGTATAAAAATAAAGATTGGATTTGGTTGTTGGAAAAAGTCAAAGAAAATTGGAAAGTGGACCAACAAGTGGATTTCTTCTAGGGGTAGAATCACCTTGGTAAAATCAGTCCTTCAAGTTATTCCTATTTATGTTTCTTCCATTTTGAATATCCCAAAGGTTTTTCTTCAAGAATTGGATCAAATCAGTTATCGTTTCCTTTGGAGTGGTACTAAGGAGAAAAGAAAATGAGCCTTGGTGAAATGGGATACTTTATGTCTTCCTAAGAGTGAAGGGGGGTTAGGATTCCAGTCTTCAATTAATAACAACAAAGCTTGAGCTGCTAAATTATATTGGAGGATGTTGCATAACCCCAATGCTCTTTGGGCCAATAATCTCCATGCTAAATATGATGAGAACAAAAGTCCCGAAGACCTTGTTCGCTATCAACTTCCTACCAAAGGTTCTCCCATTTTAGCAGTTCTTAAGATTGGTGAGGATTTGATAAAGAAAAAATTATTTTGGATCATTCATAATGGTCAACATGCAAATTTTTGGATAGATTCTTGGGATGGTCACAAGCCTTTGATAACTCAGTTTCCCGATTGGAGGCCTTGGATGGAGGAGCTTCATCGAGCTAATTGGATAAATGTGGCTAATTACTGTCGGTACCATACTGGTAATTCAAATGTTGGTAGATATTGGATCCCTATTGAGTACTGGCCTATTCAAATACCAGAAAGGCAAAGACAAGATATCCAAGGCATCCTTCATATGAGATCCCTCTCTTGGTCCCATGAAAAAGATTGTTTTGGATGGAACAACACTACTAAGGGTGAGTATTCATTTGCTCAAGGTTATTTGACCTTATGCCATAATAATCCCAACCATTCTTCTGACATATTTTCTCGATTATGGGCTCAAAAGATATGGCCTAAGGTGAGGTTCTTTAATTGGCTTGTATTGCATTGTAGGGTGCTTACTGGTGAGCAACTTATGAAGCGTGGTTTTCATGGCCCTTTTAGATGTGAAATGTGTGAATAGAATGTAGAAAATATCAACCATATTTTTATTGAGTGTACTTTAGCCTCCGAGCTATGGAGGAGAATGGCCACTTTACTTGGCTTACAGTGGTCCAATTTTTTACTTTTGAACAGACTTTGGAGGGATTGGCCTAATCAAGAGGGTGTTGATCATTTTATTAGGCAGTTAGTTTGGATGGGTTCTACCATTCTTATTTGGAATATTTGGAAAGAAAGGAATAGCCAAATTTTTAATCAAGATAGGAAGGATATTCAGTCTATTTGGAAAAATACCATAGCCAGCTTAGTTGAATCAGTCCATCAACTCCTTAATCACCCCCAAAACTCCCACCAAAGATGGGATCAAGTTATGCAAAGATTAAATATTAAATCTTCTAAGGGCAACCAAATTAAATGGAATGTGAGTATTATTAATATGGATAGGACTAGAAATTGGAAATCTCCTCCTAAGGATTTTGGAAAAGTCAATACTGATGGATCCTCTAGAGGGAACCTTGGAAAAGCCAATGTTGGAGGAATTGGTAGACTTTCAGATGGCTCCCTGGTTTTTACTTTTGCTGAGAATTTGGGTATTCTTTCCAATAACCTTGCTGAGGGGTATGGTATCCTCAGAGGCCTTCAGGAGGCTACTAAGGTTGGATGGGAAAAGGTGTTAGTTGAGTCTGAATCTCAACTTATGATTAATATCTTGAAGGATCCTTTTAATAATCATAAGGTGGATAAGAGAATAAAAAGAATTATTGAGAAGATTCGGTTAATCCAGATGGGATTTTTGAAAGTTGATTACAATCATGTGGTCAGAGATCAAAACAAGAGTGCTGATGCTTTAGCTAATTGGGCTTTGGACAAAGGTGATCTTACTTGTTATGGCCACCCTCCTATATGGTGGGCTTCTCAAATTAGGGAAGCTCTTCTTTCTATCATTTATTTGGATGGCTCCAGTTTCGAAGGTACCTAGTTTCTTCTTGTTTTTTTTTTTTTTTCCTTCTCTTTAGTTCATTCAATTTTTTTTGGTTCCCTAGCTCATTCTATTCTTTATTTTGTTTCCTCTGTTTATTCTTGCCTTAATAGTCTTCTGGTCTAGATAGGTCATTATTTTTTTCAATTCTTTTTTTATTTTTTATTTTTTGTTTAGTTTTTTAAGGTGGGTGGGTTCTTTTGTTTTGTTTTGTTTTTGTGTTCTTTGTGTTGTTTTTTGTTGTTTTGTTTTTTTTTTTTTTTTATGTTTTTTGTTATTGTTCTTGTGTTTTTTCGTTCTTGTTCTTGGGTTTCTCTTTGTTTGTGTTATTTCATGTTTTTATGTGTGAGTGTTTTCTATGTTTTTTGTTTTTGTTTATTCTCTGTTGTTGGTTGTTTTTTATTTTTATTTTATTTTTTTTAATTTTTTAGGTTTTGGTTGTGTTTATTTTTCATGTTTTTTTTTGGGTTATGTATTTGTAGTGTTATGTTGTTTTTGTCTTGTTTGTGTTTTGTTATGTGGTTCTTGTGTTTTTATATGTGGTTTGTGTTGTGGTTTCTTTTATCTTATTATGTGTGTTTGGTTGTGCTTTTGTTTTTGACACACTCAAGGAGCATGTTTTTTATTTTATTTTATTATTTTTGTTGTTATTTACTTATTTTTAAATTGGTTTTGTGTGTTTGTTTGCTCTTTGAGTATGTCAAAGGTGGTAGGCCAGGTCCGAGTCCTGGGCATTTTTAGCGGAATGGATACCCCTATCTCCTTGGGTCTTACCCGAAAGTGGCATCCCTTTTGGGATGTTTTCCACAAAAAAAAATAATAATAATCTTGTTTTCAAATTATAAAGGGACATTATTTCCCTCCTTTTATTTTGATCTAGAGAGCCATGTTGTTTTTCTCATTTTTGGAGGTCCCATTCAGATCCAACTATATATTATATATACTTTTTAAAAATATTTTTCTTGAGATGAACACATTGGTGGTGTCCATTTTTAATTTTGATAATATTTCATATGTTTATTTTGGCCTCAATATTTTTATATTATGGAGTGCATTTTCAATTAAACTCAACACTCCTCATCATAATGTAAGTGAACCTAGTATCCAGTGATCTTATCTATCATACCTAGTGGATGCAGTGACTGGTTATCCATGTATTATGGTAGGATGATAAGGTTACCATAAGGACACTTACCATAATATTCCTAGGGACTACAAAATTGTGACACTGTAGAACTCCTTCAAAGACTATAGAGACATTGAAACTTTGGATTTTATCAACTTCTAAATACTACAGAGATAGAGATACTTCACAAGATTTTTTTTCTCCATCCTCCAATTTGGGTTGTCTATGGATCATTGATTTTTTTGTAGTTTGGAGTGCATTTTTAGTAGTCTTTAACACTCCCAAATGGCTCAAAATTATTCTATAAAGGTATATTTTTGTCAAATACCAACACCTTATAGACATGTTTCACCTTGAGAGGGGATCATACTTATTGTGAACCTTGTAAGTAGTGATCTACTTTGAGCGCTTAGAGGGTAACCTAAAGGTAACAAACTCAGAGGAAGAGGTTGATCTTGAGGTAACAAACCTAAAGGCTGACCCTAAGGCAAAAATGCTAGAGATCTAAAGGTTGATCTAGAGGTAACATATGCAAGATAGAGGTTAACCCTAAGGTAAAACACCTAGATATGGATATAAAGTTCTATTTAGAGAGCAACAAAATTGAGATCCAAGAGCCAAAGAGCAAGATTCTAGATATTATCCCAAATAATGTAATAAGGGGGGATGTTAGAATTATTATATTAATTAAGGTTTGATCCACTTAGGAATTATTATATTGCCTTTATTTTATTTGTATTATAGGCTCATATACCTATAAATATGTACCCATTTTCATGAATCTATAAAAAACACATTTCATTACTGTCCAAGCCATTGTTGATAGACCCTTAGGTGCTCTAGGGAATGAATCCATTTTTTATCAAGTTTTTTTAGTTGGCTAAGATAGGGGAGATAATATTCATATTTGATAAAGGTATCTTGTAGTAAAATATGGAAGGTACCTCCAACTCAAAGTGGAATACTCCTTTAGTTTTATAGATAAAATCATAAGGCATCACACCATTGGTAGTTGTGACACTAGTGTGATATACCCATATGTCGAGATACAATTGGAGATGCCAATAGCTACCAGTGTTTTTGATGATATTCTTAAAGAATTTAACAAGATTATTTTTATAATATTCAACTTTTTTAAGCCTTTGCTTGTAGAGACTTATGTGCTCTAGGGTCTGGATACATTTTTTTGTCAAGCATTTCTAGTTGGCTAAGGTAAGCAAGACAATACTCATTTGTGATAGAGGTATATTATAGTAATATATGCAAGTCACCTCCAAATAAAATTGTAAGATTAATTTAGTCCCATAGACCAAAGCATATATCATTGCACTAATGGGGGATCTTACACTAGTGTGATATACCCATAGGGTGGGATACAATTGGAGAGGCTAATCTCTACTAGTGTTTTTAATGATATTATAATTATCCACTATCAATTATTATTATATAAGGAATGCCATAATGGTTAAGGATTTGATTTAAGATGGACTTGGAAACTTGGATTTCAATGGTTGAGGTCAAAGGAATAGATTTGACCCATTTAGTGAATTATTCAGTAACTATGATGATAAATTTGTGTCTATAAAATGACATGGTGTTTATCATTCAAATTATATCCCATAACCAAATAGATAAGGACCATGGTGAGGTAAAATATTAAACGGATTGAGATAGAACATGGATAAGGTTGTCATGATTTTCATACTTATCACACCTCTTGATATAGTGATAAGATTATATTTCTATGGAAGGACAATAATAAACATATATAAGAGTTTATTAGTGATGGAAACACCACTTAAATTCCCACTACATGATCCATAATGGGCCTCTTTTACAATTTTTTGGGATTTGACTAAGTATAAGAACCTAAGCATAATACCATCAATAATACTATGGTATGGGATATTGTTAATGATAATATGCCTATAAGATAAATACCTAAGGTTTTTTTGCTCATTATGGTTTAATATAATAGGAAATGTACCATAATTAAGGTAAACAAAGATGTACTCATACTGAGGATCAATGGATGGAGTTGCTTCTATGAAAAAGACCTCTAGAGAAAGCTAGCTAGATTCTAGGGTTGAAGGTTTTTAAATTTACCATGAAGACCATAATTTGTTTGTCATATATATGTAAGGGGATAAATAATGCAACCTAGGTATAACATCTACATTATGGTTGGTATAATTAGACATGGTGTCAATGGTAATTTTGTCAAAATAGTCATTATTTAGTCAACAATGAACTTCAATGACTTGAGATTATTGTCTTTTATTTGAAAAATCCAATTGAATTGATTGACCATAAGCTAGGAATATTCAAATATAAAAATGATTCTAACCAGGAGAGGTAATACCACATGCAATCTAGCATAAGAGATTTATATTCAATGGTATTGTTGGTATAAGAAAACTTAATCTTAAAGGATAACATGATTAGTTGTTGTTGAGGAGTGATCAAGATGATTCTTGTGCCTAATCCTTTGACACATCTAACACCATCAAAGTACCTTGTCCAAGATTTAGGTTAATCTACTTCTATATTGAATATTGTTTTCTTGGAAAATTATTCCACTAAGGTATGACTATCCTTTATAGGTGCAACTAGTAATTAGTTAATAATTATCTAAATGTTCATAAACTTTTTATTGATGAAATCAAGGTTGAATATGTTAAGTGTAATAACCCACTTAGTGGTTGTAGATGCCTAAAATTGGCACACCTCTTTTACATTGATCTTTAATCCAAATCCATAAAAATACCAAATTAACTATAACAATTAGCCTAATACCAAAATTTGTAGATAAAACCCAATAGTAGTGAATTTGTTGTCTCAAAGCAAATTCACCAAGAAATCAAATATACTTTTAAGTTGGCATATAAAAAAATTTAAAAATACCTACACTCCATTGGATTTGAACTCTAATTATTAGATTCATGAATATTCTTAGTTTTGAATACATGTATCAACATATTCATACATGTGGCATATTTGCTTCAAAAAAGGAAGGTCAAATTTACATCTATAGTGGCCTACTACGGAACACATCTCACCTTACTACCTTTTTGTAAGCATAGAAAATTGACATGCAACGAAGAAATGTGGTGGATTTCCTTCCACCCTCCCTACTTACCCTAAATAAACTTAAGTCAATGAACAATTGATTGTAGGTTGCAATTAAAATCCAATCATCTCTGTGATTAACCAAATTGATCTACATGACAACCACCTTGTCCCTCCCACTTGGGAAACCCTAGGAGGGCTAATTTCCATAAATTGGACCCTTGGGGTAGCATTGAAGTATGCTCTTCCAAATTTAAAACCAAGTGGAGCATAATGAAGTGCTACCAAATTTACTATGGATTCATCAAACAATTTGGCTTCAAAAAATATAAAGAGGGAATATTGCATTCAAAATTATTGATACCCTTCCATGATATGTTATGATTTTATTTTACTTATAATTACTATTTTCATCATCCAAATTCATAGCATGCATTTTTATATTCTCTATCTTAATATTTAATCACCATATTTTTTTTGAAGTTCTCCTTTGTTGGTTCCATAGGTATCCTAGGAGGACTTTGTAAGGAAAAATAGAAATAATACCACACCAACAAAATATATCCATAGTATTTCCATGGATGGATTCATAATTTTGCTGATATATTGAACAAATCCACCAGCTAGACCTAGTATAGGCGACATGTTCTTTCTACATAGACACACCCTTATTTTAGCAAGATTGATATTTATTTATCCTTTTCCAATACTAAGAGTAAATACGTAAGTTGTGACAAATACAAGTTGTGTATTCATCATACATTTGAGAAACCTCAAATTCTTGGTAATCTCAGCATCCATCCTTATTATATCAATCCTTGTTTCTCATATGGAGCATATGTTTCATCCCTATTGTTCAACCTATCTACTATCAAGTCAATCCTACAACTTTAATGAATTTTCTAGCTATAGCACTTTTGACTGGTGTATTTATTATAAATCACTTAAGATCCATATCCAAGGTAAGGTGACCTTGAATTTTTATAAACAAATGGTCTAACCATTCCAACCAGGGAGAAAGAATATTCTTGCTATTTGGTAGGCCTTTAAATCATAACTCCCTTATTTTTTATTTATTTTGTAGGGATTAATGAATCTACCAGTTGTAGGATTTCTAGGTGACGTATTTGTACATGTAGTGAATTTACATCTAGATAATATATTCGCTTTGAAAACTAGGATAGGTAAGTATTTTTGATTCTCCAACTTTCAATTTGTATTATAGTCTATATGTTCCTTATCTATTTTACTACTTACCCTTTTAGCATATATAATAAAAAAAAAAAAAAAATCTTTAGCTTAGCTTAACATTCTATATTACTCTCTTAGGCATCCAAAACATACATTGCATATAACATTGCACTAGGTTATCAATATTTTACCTACGATTTTAATAAAAGAAAAGAACAAATTCTTTTATAACTTCTATCTTAGTTAGCATTCATCGAATAAAACTTGCATTTAGGATAGTGTTGGGAGTGAAACTGAAGGGATTATTTTATTGATACAAATGGTTACAATATATAGGCATAAGCCTATATGAAACGCATGACACTTGTCAAGTGAAACTGACAAGTGTCAAGGAATGCATAGTGCACATTACATTAATTCTAACATTCCCACTTAATGTGCACTATCCTAACTAAAGAAAAAAAACAAGTCAACATTAGGTAACATTCCCCCTTAATGTTGACTTCTAAAAAAAAATTCTACATCCTCCTTTATTGCTGATTTGGTCTAGGCTCATGCTCTCTGCGCTTGGCTCTCCAACTATGAATAATGCTAGATTCACTATGTATACATCTCGGTCTGTTGCCTTTGGGTTAGCCACTTCCAGAGTTCTGTTGCCACTGGGTCAGCCGTCTAAGTGCCTCAAGGTCAGCCACTTCTGGGTCTATTGCCTCTGTAGGTCATCCTCAGAGGATGTTTCCTCTTGTAGGTCACTAACTAGATCCACCATGAATATCAAATCCCTCCTCATGGTGAACTCAATCTAGAAGGTGTCGGTCTCTGTCAAAAATGCACCTTAATACAAAAAAAAAAAAACGAGCCATATAAGAGTGTCGGTCTCTGCCAAAAATGCACTCAATACATTAAAATGAGCCATATATCCAAATATGGAGGAGAATAAAAAATAAGAATAGAAGAGAATATTCTGAAGTGTCTTCATCTGTAGTCTTCAAAAGTAGATCCGAAAAAACCTCGGATAGAGTCTAGGGTGTCTATGTCTATAGTCCCTAGAATAAGTGTCCTTATGGTAGTCACCTCATCTTACCGGAATGCATGGGTAACCAGCCGCTGCATCTGCCAAGTAGAAAGAGGAGAATACTAGATACTAGGTTCACTTACAAGTGCCTTGGGAGTGTCGGGTACAACCGAGAGTGCACTCCAAGGTAGAAAAAATTGAGGCTTAAAAAACTCAATTGAAATAGCCTCATAATTACAAATGGACACCACCAATGTGTCCATCATGGAAAAAGCTTTTCGATGACTATAAATACCCCTATACTTGGGTTTGAATGGGGCCTTCAACTTGCTGAAAAAACAATAGCATGCCTCTCTAGGCAGCAAAATAAACATCATCGCTCAATGGCGGCATCGCTATCAGGTGGAATAAAGGCAAAATTACATCATTTCAAATCTTATGAAAAGTAAGATATTATGGATGGATTCTTTCACTTCCACCTTCACGTGGAAAAACACATTGACTATCCTTATGGGCATAAAATACCCCCTCACTAAAATATGATTAGATTCATACAAATGAAGGAAAGTGGATCCTACTTTTAATTTAGCCATTTTTTTAAAAATATCCCCCATACTGCATTTTAAAAGATGCCCATCCACTTGACACATTCACATCAAGCTTCATTGAATATCGTGCAATTCAAAAAATAGCAACTGCTCCCCCATTTTTTAGCGATGTGACACCTCGTTCTCGAGGCAGTATCGGATGAAGGTTTGGAATTTCGGCGATTTCATCGACATTTATTGGAACAACATCTGATAGGGGGAATCTTCTCAATGGCTCCAAAGGTTGTTATATTCCAACATGTCACCTCCTGTCTTCTCACCTCGACGACGTGGAATTTGGTGTGGGCTCCGTCATTGGGTTTATGTCTAAGAAAGAAAGAAAAAAAAATTTCGGCGACTTCAAATTTATCTCCTCAAGAATAGCAGATCTCATACTCAATCATGGTGCCATAAAAGAACTTCTGCTATTAGCAGTGAAGCCACTGCCTCCATATTAGGATCCACATAGTCGCTTCTGCCTTCATAAACAATGCCTTCAACTGTGTCGATCTTATGCACTTTGAGTAGCTTTGAAATGCGGATATGCTGACAAGGACTCCACCTCGCACTTCCTACTGGTTTCGTATCACACCTTATTTTATTATGGCATAAATTACGGCTGCTTCCACGTAGGTCCAGGGTTCGATTCCACGGTGTCGGGCTTTGCGTATACAAGGAAAACGCCTCTCACTCTATCAACAGCCACCGTCGCCATCCCCACAAACAAAACCGCAAAGGAGGCAAAAAAATTTAAAAAAGAAACTATCATATCATATACAGTCAGATAGGGTTAGATCATATCATTCGAAATTCGTCTTTGCAAAATTTGCCTTTAGATGTAAAAAATTTTGCGAGTTACAATCATGTGTTGAAGCCAATAGCATAGAATACTCAGCAACGTTCGCCTCTTCCACCCATTTCTTCTTCAACAGTTCAACACAATAACGAGGTAGCAGAAGCAAGACTGAAATTTGGAGCATTGAAAATAAATATTAGGGATCCAGAAAAGAAACATAAAAGCCAACCACCCCCAGTATCACCTTATGATCCCCGAGCTATAGAAAATTACATAAAATGGGGAATTTTCAATGTTGATCCACCAGATTTGCAATCTTTGCCTTCTATTAGCACTTTTCACATATCAAATAGTACTGGACAACAAACCTCAAAAATTCTGAATGGTCCCCCTCTAAGAGATTTTTCCATGGAACATAGGTCATCAAACAACAACACCTTGGGGTGCATTATACCATACATCACCTTGAATACTTCTTCAAGTTTGGCTCTAGAACCAGCAACTAATGTTGCGCCTTTAAAATCACCAGTTATTTTAAGCTTTGCTCAAGGGAACAAATTAGACACATAGACTATGCTACCTCAATAGTTTTATGATTAGGGCAAGTTTGAACTCTTGTTGTTTGCCAAGATCCTGAAGTATGTACCATCAACAGGAACCTAGCTAAGTTGGACTCAAAAAATAGACTCTTGAATCTGGCAAGGAGGCGACACCACATCCAATACCATTTCATCATCATCTGAAGAATCAAGCAAGGGGGCTTTCTTAGAATTTTTGGGGTCGATGGGAGAACATAGAATAACATTTTCTAGCTTCAATTCGTTGTCAATAATATTCAATTCTCGATGCAGATAATCCAAACCAGACAAAATCTGGGCCAAAATTCTCTTCACCATATCCAGCAGAATGCCCTTGTAATTCATATACTTGATCAGTGATAGTAAACTGTCGCCCAGATTCTCAAATACCATGCAAATGTGACATCCATTGGGCCCCACATGTACAAAGTGGTGAAGCAATTTGATGATGCATTTTTTATCGTCGACATCCGAGCGACCGTCATAAGTCAGCATATCGATCTCATCGAGGGCCACGTCTATGTATTCCTTGGCACTCTTCTAGATCTTGAGCACCACAAATCTCGACTAATGGGTGTCCTAGGCGAGCCACACTATCAAAAAAATTGGCCCCACCCGATCTTGCATTGCACAATATATCTGCCATTGTTGAATCGATCCCCCACACGGACCGGGTGGTAACCTCCTCTCCTGTAATTGTCTAGGCCTTCGTATTCAAAATCGCTAGTGGTTGGGCCAATTTTTCAACAACAGAACAGAACAAACTGATATTGAAAAGTATTTTCTTCATTAAATAAAAAAACTCTAAGAAAAAATATTTTGCAGCCATTATTTTTTCAAAGCTTCTGGTTTCTGATCCATCTCAGGGATGGAGAGCATACTCCCTAGCTGAAGAAAAAAAATGGAAAAATGGGGAGGGGGGATTTCCATGAGGGAAATCCCCCCTCAAGGGTTTCACAGGCAGGATAGGGAACCTGCTCTGATACCAAATGTTGGGAGTAAAACTGAAGGGATTATTTTATTGATACAAATGGTTACAATATATAGGCAAAAGCCTATATGAAATGCATGACACTTGTCAAGTGAAACTGACAAGTGTCAAGGAAGGCATAGTGCACATTACATTAATTCTAATAGATAGTACTTTGTATTATTTACCTTTTTTTATGTTGCATTGCATCCTCATATTGCACATTAGATTCTACTATAGAAAAAAACCTAGGCATTTTCTAAATTGAACATATAAAACTAGATTAGGGAATTTAGAAATCCTTTAGTGAATCCAAATCTCTCCCACAAAAGATAAAATATTCCATGTAAAACACATATATAATAATAGGTTAGCAACAATTTTGTCCCACTTGAGTGTGGACAACCCTAGAAGGAACACATTAGGAGGAAGTGCCCCTGTGCACCTTTTGGCATTCCACATCTTTGGTGAATCTAATGTGAAACACGTCATTCTCATCCCTTATCCAAAAACCTTGTTTCTTAGCACCTTTTCCTTAATTAAGATAAAATTTGCTACCTTTTATTCATGAACACTTAATCTTATTTGACTAGACAAATTATATTAAATCAATATAATAAGAATATAATCAATTATTACTCCTACTAGGAGAAGGTTAATGACCCCTTGAGAAAACTGACATACAAACCTTGGAGGGAAATCCTTCTTGGATAGTATATTATGATGGACTAACAGAAGTCATGAGGTCTATTTTTCAAGGTGACATAAGGGTATCAAACATCTTCTTATTATTTACTATAAGTACTCTAAAAAAACTAAATTGAACTCCTTCTTTCCATGTCTGAACCCCTTATATGATTCAAAATATTATGTGAAAAATGATACAAAGTATGGGCGTTTCCTCTAAAATTTGGGAAGCAACCTTTGATTGAAAACCCCATCTATGAGGAAGAAGGGAAAGAAGCTCCTCCTTCCAAAACCCTTTCTCCTATTCAAAATGAACAAGGAGAATTAGTATTCAAATCTATGTATTATCTTGCTACTTTCCTACAAGGAAATAAAAAAACCATAGAAGTTGATTTTAATGCTGAAAAAAGGCTTCATTTTGTTAGGTAAGAACCCCTTTTAAACTTTTTACACCAATCAAGATCAAACCTTGTGAGTGCTCAACAACAAGACTCAATTATCACCACAATTTTAGGAGGGAGATAACCAAATATCCCATAATATTTATTGAATTTTGGTTCTATACCTTCCAACATAGAGCGACTTGTCATGACCCTCATTGGTAGGACCTATGGCATGGAAAAACTATGTGATGATTAGTAGTAATTTGATACTTTGTTTTTTTTATGAATAAATGACTATATAATACTTAGATTGATTTATCTTTGAATAACATGATATTGCAAACAAATTTTTAATGTGTAGGATCAGGTATGCTCGTAGGTAGAAGAAATAGAACCGTCCACTAGAAACAATATACTTGAGGTTGGAAAAGTGATGATTAAAGCAACTCGGGGGTAACATGGATGACTACCTTCATATAGACATGCATTAATGTTTAGGTATAATTATCAACTAGCTAGCCACCAAGAGCCACAATTGATAGTCTAGTAGCTATCATAAATTATTCGACTGATACAGGTGACTGGGTTGATGGAAAGACTCACTCTTTACTTGTTGCATGTATTGATTATCTTTTACTTCCTCACTTTGTTGCATCATTGTTTTTTAATAAATTGTGCATAGGTTAGTTACTGTTAGAACCCCTTTTATGCTTTTTGGTATATGTATTTATATATAGGTATATATATATATATATCTATATATATATATATATATATAGTAAATATTTATTTTAATGATAATATAATTTAATTAAAATAAATAATAAAACCTTAGTTTGAATGATAATTGAATTTCATTTAAATGGTAATAAAATTCCATAATAGATACTTTACTTGAATAAATGTGGAACTTTTATTTTAATAATTGTTAGACCTTATAAAGAATATTATAATTTAGAGAAAGTTATAATTTGACTTTTCAAGAGCGCTATGATTCATGCATTCAAGTGAATGGAAGCTTCACCATTGACTTGGTAAAGAGATCCATTAATATTGAAGTCTTGGAATGAGGAAAGAAAGGTTTTAAAAATGCAAAATATCCACTCAAATGCTTGGGATTATGGGTGAGGAATTATGGTGGGTAGATAATATGTAAGTGAGGATGTCAGTATGGGGACTAAAAAATTAAGGAGGGGGGAATGTTTCTGAAGAAGAAAGGAGGAAAAAATTCAAAATCAAGGAAGGAGAGGAAGAAATGTGAAGTTGAAAATAAGGATGATATGCATCATGAGACAATGTGCCTACAAGGAAAGACATAGTGGGATTTCAGACCTAAAGGTTGGTTGTCAATAACTATTTCTCCCACTCTTTAAATCGATTAATGGTGCTTGAACTAGTTGTGTTGCTCATCCTTGCTTGGACGTTCATGTTGGCCTAAGTTAATTGAAATGCTATGTTACCCTCTACTTTAAAATCATAGGTTGAATCCTCTCCTCTAGCCATCCCTCGAGTGGTTTACTCACAATGGATAGGGTTGCATATCTCTAGGAAGTGTTCTCCTCTACCATTGTAGTTGTTTGTGTAGGGGTTGGTTTGTCAACACCGAGTTTTCTTGACATTAATAGCACTTGTCGTAGCTATTAAGAACCAAATTGGAAGATGTTACTAGGCAGGTGTTACCTATAGAGTTGTATCCTTGATTTGCATCATGTTGAACCCTATACATTGGATTTACTATCTGAAACCCTCTTTGTATTGTTGACTGTGTGGGTTATGTTCCCTTTGGTGGTAGATTGCCCTTTACTTGCTGGACCATTATTTGGTTTTCCCATCCTTTGTGGGGATGTTTGACCCTTTAGATGTTGCTAGCAAGAATAATCATGGCTATTTTGTGCCCTTTACAAGTTTAGAAAAATCTTGACTCAGTTGAAGTAGATATGTTGACCTAGTTTTGACAAGCCCATTTATGGAGAACCACCATGTGTGCCATGTGGGTAGTAGCATCATTATTGGTCTTTCCCACTCAACTAGCTTTAGGGCAATCACTTTTCTCATCTAAAGGAGATAATTTGGTTTTGAGGTGGAAGTTGCCTTGGGTTTCACCTGCATGTTGTCTTTAGGATGTGACCGAGGGTTTGTTTTGGGTGTTGGGTAACTTGGTAGTTTAAATTAATAAATGATATATGTTAAACAATTGGATTCTTCCCCCCAAAAAACCTTGTTGAATATGCTCCAATGGATTTAGATTAAAATAAATTAATAAAATAAAGAAAATATAGTTTATTTTGATAATTGAAGGAATGGCATTTTGATTATTTAAAATAAATAAAAATATAGTTTATTTTGTTAATTAAAGGTATGGGAATTTGATTAATGTAAATAAAGGAAATATAGTTTATTTAATTAATTAAAGGTATGGAATTTTGATTAATGTAAATAAAGGAAATATAGTTTATTTAGTTAATTAAAGGAATGGGACTTTGATTAATGGAAATAAAGGAAAAATAGTTTATTTTATTAATTAAAGGAATGGGACCTTAGTTATTGGAAATAATGGTTTTGAAATGATTTGATTAAAGTAAGACTGGTGGTCTAGTTGAATCTGTTGAAATGACTCTCTTGAGTAAATGAGAGGTGAGAATAAAAATGAGAAGATTCTTATGATATCAACTAGATAGTATATGGTTGAATACTTTAATTAAATTTGTATAGTTGCAATTTGGTAAAGTAAACAGTAAATGCACTAGTTTCATGTTACTAGTAGATGCATTTAGATGTATGTATTTCATAGAACCATGGGTTGCCCTGATCCCCTACTATCCTCAAATAAATGATGGAAATAAAGGAGGACCAAAGAGGCAGTTGGAACCAATGCACCTATTTGATTTACAATTGCAATAATTTACTTATGCTCAAATAGACTAGACTTGTAGGGAGAAATCCCTAAATGAATATTGATGTATTACTTTATTCTTTTAAGAGTATGGAGGTTTTACCATACTTGGATATATGTAATAATTTATTGAATGAATGGGAAATGTATCTTTAATTTACTGTTATGATTTATCTATGCTTTGTTATCTAGATTTCTCTTTTGTTTAATGGTTATCTTCATTTAAATGTTGTTTCCTTTCTAAGTACTTCTTTATGCTTTATGGATTTTGTTCCTTAATTGATTAAGTAGATAGAGTTATTCTTGTCTTCTTTCTAAACATAAAAGTAACCTAAGAAAATGAGATCTTAGGGTGAACCTAGAAAGTGACCTAAGATATTGAGACCTCTTAGGGTGAACATAGAAGGGACCTAAGGGATTGAGACCCCCTTAGGGTGATGGTAACTAAGTAAACTAATTGATTACATTGGAGTTAAGATAGCTCATCGTGAAGATGAGATGGATAGCTTAACTCATAATACGCATAGCATACCTACATAGATAGACTTGTGTATGGTATGGTGATGGGCGTATACCTTCGACTATACTGAAGGTGAT
Organism: Wollemia nobilis; assembly: GCA_028583015.1. NCBI lineage: Eukaryota > Viridiplantae > Streptophyta > Pinopsida > Araucariales > Araucariaceae > Wollemia > Wollemia nobilis. The sequence continues at coordinate 2,526,618 of JAQPPZ010017255.1, forward strand.
AAGTTTAGCTCATCAAGAATGATGAGATGGATAAGCTTATTTGTGGTAACACATAGTATGCCTACATAGACGAACTTGTGTAGGGTATTGAGTGAGATGTAACTCATTGGGAAAGTTGGGAAACTTAGTAAACTTAAAACAATAGATAAACCAAATGTCGGTTAGGGGTTTATGAATCCCTCTTCGTAGTTTAAAAAAAAAAATCTTTTATTTTCTTGTGTTTTCTTGTAGCTATTTTTTGGGTCATTACATCTGGTATTAGAGCTCTAGGTACGAGGGTATAGAGCTTCTTAATGTGTTTTAGGGATTTGGATGTCTTTCTATGTAGGCTTGCTTAAGTTTTAAGCTAAAGTCGAGAAGACCTAGAATCCCCTGCTTGCTAGAATCTAATGGGGATTAACCCCAAGGGTGATTGGAATGTTATGATACCTTACTTATAGTAAGTATGGACTTTGGCATTGAAGTTACATCATAACCTTGGAACACTACCCTAATTAGATTATTGATGTTTTTAGCAAGAGAACTCTGCATTATGGCTTGTGTTAGTAGTTCAGTTCAAAGGTGGAACTGTAACCTAACCTTCTCTTATTGGCTATCATTAGGATAAATGGCACCTAAGGCTAGAAAAGAGAGGCCTACGCCTTCAACTAGGCAGACTCGATAGAGTAATATCGAAGAAGGGATTCGGGATGAGGATCCCAAAAATTCCAATAGAGAGGTAGAAAACCTCACTACTACGGTTGCTACCATGCAGGATCAGATGAAACAAATGTTGGAAACCATTGCAAATCAGAATTTGCAAGCTAGAGGTTCAGAGGTTAGCCAAGCCAATGGACTAACTATAGAATAGTTGGAAGCCAGAGCTCTTTTGGAAAAAGAACTAGCTAAGGATCTAAAAAATATTTGCATCACTAAGTTCGGTGGAGAAGGGGATGGGGATGCAGTCGAAGCCTAGTTAAGGGAATTAGAATTTTATTTTACAGTGAAGGGCTATTCCCCAAGAACCCAAATAATTTGGGCCACAATCTACCTAGAAGGGGTTGCTTTAGATTGGTGGGAAACTTACTATGAGAAGAATAAGATCGAACCTATTGATATTAAATGGAAATATTTTGTTGTAATATTCAAAAAGAGGTTCCTCATAGAACACTTTTATGCATTAAATTTTGAGGAGTTTTCCAACCTTCGACAAGGAACCAAAACTATGGAGATATATTACAAAAAGTTGGTATGATTACTAAAGTATGTACCCACTTATGATGAGAAGATGAGGGTTCACAAGTTCATTCTCGGGTTAGAATCAAGAGTGAGACATGATGTAAACATGCATGAACCCAAGAGTCACTATAGAAGGTGTATGACCTAGCAAAGAAGGTAGAGTCTCACTTACAATTCAACTATTCCATCCTATCTAAGCAAGATCAACAAGCACTTAGGAAGAGGAATAGTCAGGGATTCTTGAAATGGGAAGAGGAACAAGATCAAAAGGCCAAGAACCCCTCAAAAATTGAGAAGAGAAATGATGGGAAACATGGAAGGTTCAAGAAGAACTTCCAAAAGAAAACCAACAACAATCCCAACAATGCAAAACCTTAGCCTCAAAAACCACAAACTTCAGCCCCAACAAGTAAGGTAGGGGAACAAAAACCTGAAAAGTGGCAGGGACCCAAGGATGGGTGTTATAATTATAGAGGCCCTCACTATGCTAGTCAATGTCTACATCAACCAGGGTCGAGTACATCTAGTGCCAAGGGAAAGGAACCCACATACCAAATTTATGTTGCAACCAAGAATCAGAAGCTGGAGGGGCAAGCCATCCCAATGCTTATAAAAGGTAAGATTTTTAATAAAGAAGTAAATATTTTAATTGATAGTGGGGCCACATATAGTTTTATTTCTTCTAGTTTAGCAAGGGATATGCCAAAAAGGCTAGGATATTTGGCCCAAGGATGGAAGGTCGAGTATGGTTCTAGGTAAACCTACTCAGTAAACCAATGTTTTCCAATGGTAGAGATTACTCTAACTAGTGGTACCACTGAAGGTTGTTTGTATGTAGCTCCACTTCATGCTTTTGATGTGATCCTAGGGATGGATTGGTTATAGGCCCATAAAGCCTTGATCAATTTCCAAGATAGATGGATCGAGTATTCAAAAAAAGGTAAGGAAAGACTAAGAATTCATAGTGAGCAAGGGTCATTCAAACCCCAAATGTTGTCAGCTATGTAGCTAAAGAAAGCCCTCAAGAAGGGAGGGATAGTCTATGTTATAAAACTCAATGAAGTTGGAGAAGATCAGAAGAGAGAAGTGTTGGAGAAACACCCAATTTTGTAGGACTTTAAGGATGTGTTCCTTGAGGATTTACCTAGACTTCCCCCTGTGTGGGAATTTGATTTTACTATTGAACTTATGCCAAGAGTGGAACCCATCCATAGATCTCCATATAGGATGAATCCTATTGAGATGCAGGAATTAAAGGTGCAACTACAAGGGCTATTAGAAAAGGGATTGATAAAACCAAGTGTGTCGCCATGGGGTGCACCAGTGTTATTTGTTAAAAAGAAAGATGGTTCATTAAGGTTATGTATTGATTATAGGATGCTTAATAAGGCTACAATCAAGAACCGATATCCTTTACCTAGAATCAAATATTTGTTCGACCAACTGAGGGATGCCATAGTATTCACAAATATTGATCTAAAATCAGGGTATCATCAATTAAGAATACATGAGGAGGACACTCACAAAATGATATTCAAAACTAGGTATGGGCATTATGAGTTTACAGTCCTACCCTTTGGACTAACTAACACCCTAGTTGCATTCATGAATCTAATGAACAATGTGTTCAGGAGGTATCTAGATCAGTTTGTCCTCATATTTTTAGATGATATCTTAATATACTCTCGAGACAAGGAGGAGCATGATAAACATCTCAAGATCATGTTAGAGTTGCTAAGGGAGAACCAACTCTATGGAAATCTAGCAAAAAGTGATTTCTATGTCTTGGAGGTATGATATCTTGGGCATATTATATCTGCAGAAGGAATTGTAGTAGACCCAGAGAAAATTGAAGCCATTCTGAATTGGCCACCCCCTACCAATGTGATAGAAGTGCGAAGCTTCATGGGGATGATGGGCTACTATAGATATTATATAAAGGATTACTCTAAGATTGTAGCAACAATAACTAACCTCCAAAAAAAGGGAAAGGAATTCAAGTGGTTAGAAAAGTGTGAAGCTACCTTTGCATTGCTAAAACATAAACTCACTACAACACCAATATTGAAAATTCTAGACCCTCAAGGGAACTTTTCAGTATGCATGCATCACTGGAAGGGTTAGGAGGAGTACTCTCTCAAGATGAGTCAGTAGTAGCATACACTTCAAGGAAGATTAAGAAGCATGAAATTAATTATGCTACACATGATTTAGAGCTAGTTGTAGTGGTGCATGCTCTAAAAGTCTAGTGTCACTACTTGGTAGGAAGGCCCTTTGAGTTAAAAACTGACCATCAAAGTCTGAGGTATATATTCACCCAGCCTATACTCAATGCGAGACAGAGAAGATGGGTTGAGTTTCTCGTTGAATATGACTTTGAGATTGAGTATATAAAGGGGAAAGAGAATAAGGTTGTTGATGCCTTAAGCAGAAGGAAGCACATAGCAACCATAACCAAAAGTCACATGGATCTAATGGATCAAGTGAGATAGGAGCAATCTCAAGATGAGTATTGCAAGGAAATTTGGGCTAAGATGAGTAGAGACCCTGAGGGTAATAAGGAATTTAGCATGAATGATGACATTTTGTGCTACAAAGGTAGAATCATCATACCAAAAATGGGTGATTTAAGGAAGTTAATAATGCAAGAAGCCCATAGATCCCCTTATTCTGCTCACCCTAGAGGGGCCAAAATGAGGGAAAACATGAAAAGAACCTTCTTCTGGATAGGAATGAAGAAGGATATCATCGATTTTATTACTCGGTGCCTCAAATTTTAGAAGGTTAAGGCTGAATGCAAGCATCCTACAGGACAATTGTATCCACATGATGTACCTATGCAAAAATGGTAGGTTATATCTATGGATTTTATAGTAGGTTTACCCAAGACCAGGTATCAACATGATGCAATCCTTGTAATAGTCAATAGATTGACTAAGGTTGCACATTTCATACCAGGGAACATCAAGGATGATGCTCAGGTAGTGGCTAATAGATTTGCCAAAGAGGTATTCCGATTGCATGGGTTTCCTAAAATAATCATTTCAGATAGGGATTCTAGATTCACTTTTAAATTTTGGAAAGCTCTACATCGTGTAGTAGGCACGAAATTGAATATGAGCTCGACATACCACCCTGAGATAGATGGTCAAACAAAATGGGTAAACCAAGTACTAGAGGACATGCTTCGCATGTACTGCATGGATCAAAAGTCTCATTGGGAAGACTATCTACACCTTGTAGAGTTTACCTACAATAATGGACATCATTCCTCTCTAGGAATGGCTCCTTTTGATGCCTTGTATGGATAGAAGTGTAGAACACCATTGTCTTGGGATAACCTAGAAGATCGAGTTGTGATTGGACTAGATATGGTTAGAGAAATGGAGGATCAATTAAAGGTAATCAGGCAAAGGCTTAAAGAAGTTATTGATCGACAGAAAAATATGTTGATCTAAAAAGGACTCCAAGAGAGTACTCTATAGGAGATAAAGTGTTCTTAAGGGTTAAACTAATGAAGAGTGCTATCAAATCCATAAATTTGGATCCTCGATTTATGGGACCCTTTGAGATCACTAAGAATATTAGCTTAGTGGCATACCGACTTGCTTTACCACCTAACTTGTCAAATATCCATGACACCTTCCACATATCCCTGCTTAGGAAATATGTTGCTGACCTTGAACATGTGTGGGATGTTTCTAAATTGCAGATGGCAAACCCAGAGGCTATTGAAGTGATATCGATGAATATTCTTGAGTTTTGTTCTAAGTCTATGTGAAATCAGACTCTTGAACAATGTAAGGTCCAATGGGACCATTTTTTTAAAGAAATGCCACTTGGGAGAAAGTGGAGGACATGCAAAAATATTTTCCCTTCTTGTTTGAAAATATAATGTAATAATTTTTATTTTTGTAAAACAGGAAACACTTGGGATAATGTTTAGTCCTAGGGGGTAGGATGTCATGACCCTCCCTAGTAGGACTTATGGCATGGAAAAACTATGTGATGATCAATAGTAATTTGATACTTAGTTTTGTTGCAAATGAATGACTATATAATGCTTAGATTGATTTATCTTTGAAGAACATGGTATTGTTGACATATTATCAATGTGTAGGATCAGGTACGCTCGTAGGTGGAAGAAATAGAATCATCCACCAAAAATGGGGTACTTGAGGTTGGGGAAGTGATGATTAAGGCAACTCAGGGGTAACATGGATGACTACCTTCATATAGGTATGCATTAATGTTTATGGGATAATCATCAAATAGCTAGCCACCTAGAGCCACAGTTGATAGCCTAGTAGCTATCATAAATTCTCTAGTTGAGACGGGTGATTGGGTTGATGGAAAGATTCCCTCTTTGCTTGTTGTATGTATTGATTGTCTTTTACTTCATCACTTTGTTGCATCATTGGTTTTGAGAAAAAGTGCATAAGTTAGTCGCTTTTAGAACCCCTTGTTTTGCTTAAATATTTTAAAAGAATAACATGATGATAGTATTTGATCAAAGAACCCTTTTATGCTTTTTGGTATATGTATTTATATATATATATATATATATATATAGTAAATCTTTATTTTAATGATAATAGAATTTCATTCAAATAAATAATAAAACCTTAGTTTAAATGATAATTGAATTTCATTTAAAAAGGTAATGAAATATTTATTTTAATGATAATAGAATTTCATTCAAACAAAGATAATAAAGACTTTATTTAAATGGTAATAAAATTCCATAATAGATACTTTACTTGAATAAAGGTGGAAATTTTATTTTAATAATTGTTAGACCTTATAAAGAATATTTAAATTTAGAGAAAATTATAATTTAACTTTTTAAGAACGTTATGAGTCATGCATTCGGGAGGATGGAAGCTTCATCATTGACCTGGTAAAGAGCTCCATTAATTTTGAAGTATTAGAATGAAGAAATAAAGGTTTTAAAAATATAATAACTGCTCAATCTCTTGGGGGATGGTTGAGGCCTTATAGTGGGTATATAATACGTAAGTGAGGATGTTAGTATGGGGAGTGTAAAATGAAGAAGGAGGGAATATTTATGAAGAAGAAAGGAGGAAAGGATGCAAAAACAAGGAAGGATAAGAGGAAGAAATGTAAATATGAAAAGTAGGATGATACACATCATGAGATAATGCACCTACAAGGTAAGACACAATGGTATTTCAAACCTAAAGGCTGGTTGTCGATAACTATAGTTTTTTGCGTAGTGGTTGGTGTTTCAATACTAAGTTTTATCAATGTCTATAACACATCCTATTTGTTGAGTATTGTATTAGAAGATGTTACTAGGCGAGTATTGCCTAGAGAGCTATGTCCTTGAGTTGCATCACACTGAACCCTACACGTTGGGTTTCCTATTTGAAACCCTCTTTGTACTGTTGACTATGTGGGTTATGTTCCTTTTGGTGGTATATTTCCATTTACTTGCTAGACCACTATCAGGTTTACCCATCCTTTGTGGGGACATTTGACCCTTTAGACATTACTATCATGAATCATCACGACTCTCCTATGCTCTCCATGAGTTTAGAAAAACCTCAACTCAGCTGAAGTAGATAGGTTGATCTAATTTTGATAAATTTCACAAATTGAGAACCACCATATGCACCATGGGGGTAGCAACATCATTGTTGGTCTTTCCTACTTGGTTGAATTTAGGGCAATCACTTTCCCCATCCAAATGATATCATTTGGTTTTGAGCTGGAAGTCACCTCGGATTTCACCTTCGTGTTGTCTATAGGATGTGACCGTGGGTTTGTTTTGGGTGTTGGGTAACATGGTTATTTAAATTAATAAATGATATTTGTTAAACAATTGGATTCCTCTCTAAATGAAACCTTATTGAATATGCTCTAGAAAAGTTATATTTAATGAATAAATAAATAAAGGAAATATAGTTTATTTTTATAATTGAAGGAATGGGACTTTGATTATTTGAAATAAAGGAAATATAGTTTATTTTTATAATTGAAGGAATGGGACTTTGATTATTTGAAATAAAGGAAATATAGTTTATTTTGATAATTGAAGGAATGAGACTTTGATTATTTGAAATAAAGTAAATATAGTTATTTTGATAATTGAAGGAATGGGACTTTGATTATTTGATAAAGAAAAATTATAGTTTATTTTGATAATTGAAGGAATCAGACTTTTATTATTTGAAATAAAGGAAAATTATAGTTTATTTTGATAATTGAAGGAATTGGACTTTCATTATTTGAAATAAAAAAAATTATAGTTTATTTTGTTAATTTAAGGTATGGAACTTTCATTAATATAAATGAAGTAAATATAGTTATTTGGTTAAATAAAGGTATGGAACTTTGATTAATATGAATAAAAAAACATATATTTTATTTAGTTAATTGAAGGAATGGGACTTTGATTAATGTAAATAAAGGAAATTTAGATTATTTTTTTAAATTAAGAAATGAAACCTTAGTTATTGGAAATGATGGTTTTGAAATGATTTGATTAAAATAAGAATAGTGGTCAATCTGAATTTATTGAAATGAATTTCTTAGTAAATGAGAGATAAAAATAGAGATTAGGAAATTCTTATGTTATCAACTAAACATAATATGGATGAATACTTTAATTAAATTTGTATAGTTGCAATTTGGAAAAGTAAATAGTAAATGCACTAGTTTCATGTTACTAGTATATGCATTTAGATGCATGTATTTCATAGAACCATGGGTTGCCCTAATCCCCTATTATCCTAAAAAAAATGATTGAAAGAAAGGAGGACCAAAGAGGCAGTTGGAACCAATACACCTATTTGATTTTTAATTGTAGTAATTTACTTATGCTCAAATAGACTAGAATTGTAGGGAGAAATTCCCTATATGAATATGATGTATTACTTTATTCTTTTAAGAGTATGGAGGTTTTACTTATATTTTTGTAATAATTTATTAAACGAATGGGAAATGTATATTTAGTTTATTGTTATGATTTATCTATGCTTTGTTATCTAGCTTTTTCCTTTGTTTAATGGTTATCTTCATCTAAATGTTGTTTCATTTTTAAGTACTTCTTATTGCTTTATGGATTTTGTTCCTTAATTGATTAAGTAAGTAGAGTCATTATTTCCTTCTTTCTAAACATAAAATTAACCTAATAAAATGAGATCTTAGGGTGAACCTAGAAAGTGACCTAAGAGATTGAGACCTCTTAGGGTGAACATAGAAAGGACCTAAGGGATTGAGACCCCCTTAGGGATATGGGAACTAAGTAATTTGATTGACTACATCAGAGTTAAGATAGCTCATATTGAAGATGAGATGGATATCTTAACTCGTAATATGTATAGTATACCTACATAGATAGACTTGTGTATGGTATGGTTATGGGCGTATACCTTCGACTGTACTGAAGATGATAAGTTTAGCTCATAAAGAATGATGATATGGATAAGCTTATTTGTGATAACGCATAATATGCCTACATAGACGGACTTGTGTAGGGTATTGAGCAAGATGTAACTCATTAGGAAATTTATGAAACTTAGTAAACTTAAAACCATAGATAAACCAAATGTCGATTAGGGGTTTATGAATCCCTCTCTACAAATTTGAAAAAAAAAAAATTTATTTTCTTGTGTTTTTCTTGTAGCTTTTGGGGTCATTACACCACTTAGATTAAACCCTCCAATCTCTCTACACATTATTCATCCACAAATACAACTTATAGATGACCTTCCTAGTATAAATCATGCTTTGAATGTGGTTACTCCTAACCCATTCTATATAATGCCTATGCCAACTAAAATTCCTTTACTAACATTCCTTCTACTAACATGCCTTTCCAAGTTCACCCTAGAATTAATAATACAATGATCTCTTTTGGATAATCCCATACAAACGCTCAATATTACTCTTTAGTTAACCCTCAGTCTCAATCTATTAAGATATCAATATCTTATCCTACATTATAGGATATAAATGCTAGGATAGAACAGTTAGCAAAATAAAACTCTGAGTTTATACAATATTTAGCCTCTTCAAGGTGGTGCAACTAAAAAGCATTCTTACAAATATTGAAATAGTGAACCTATAGATTCTAATTTAAAAAATAGACCTTATCCTTCAAGCCTTGTGTTGTCAATTTTTTGGTTATATACGAAAAAATGTGATCCTATAAAACAACTTCAAATTTTTAGAGTTGCATGCCATGACATCAAGTATGATGAAATGTTGTTATTGAAGCTTTTTTCCATAAGTCTTGGTGGTGAGGCCTTGGAATGGTTTTATAAATTACCTCATCACTTGACCAATATTTTTTTTAATCTAACTACAATATTTATCCACTTATATAATAGAAAAGTAAATAGTTTATAATTTATATCAACTTAAACAAGAGAAAAATAAATATTTCAATGATTCTTTCCTCAGTGGTTAATGTTTGTTAGAAAGTTATCTTTTGCTCCACCACCTAGGGAACTATTGCATATTTTTATATGTAATTGGCAAGAACATTTAGCATATCCTTTAGATATGACTCATGTTGTATATTTTTATGATGTAGTTGATATCACAAAACAAATGGAAGCTACCCTTCAACAAAGAGTACAATTGAAGACTAATAAAGAAGATGAGAAACCATATTGTTCCAAAACTAAAGGACAATACAAAAACAAACATGCTTTGGTTGATGGAATAACTAGATATTGCCTCAATAGTAATACTAAAATAGGTAATTTTATTATGATGGTAGCATTAAACAAAATAATATTTAGTAAATCTTAGGAAAAACCTCCTAGAAAGTTTACTAGGTTAAGTCAATCTCTATTCTCTAAGTTGAAACAACTACTAGATGCTAAGATGATAGAACTACCTCCTATAAGACACCCTTATCATTAAGTGGAGAAGCTTTCTTGGTTTAAGCATGACAACAAATGTGCTTTCCATCACACTAATGATCACAACACAAACAAGTGTATTACCCTTAAGAATGTAGTACATGACCTTATCGATAAAGATCATCTAGTGGTTGATAGTCTTGAAAAAGCAACATATTTAAATCAATATTTGGGGATATTATCGGACCCCCTACCTAAACATGGAAAAAATATTTTCAACCAAGCACAATATAAGAACATCCCTCCACTAGATAAGAATATGGTAGGGATGATTCATGGTTATACTATGACTATACAATAGGACAGAGAGAAGGATCAAGCATTAGAACCATCTTCTAAACCTCCTTTAGTTTTGTGGTTGAGACATACAAATGCTACTAAAGAACCACCATTGGTTCCAAAACCATGAGGAAAAAAAAATTAAACTTTAGAACAATTACAGGGTACACCAATTAAAATCTCCATACAATAGTTGTTGCGACCTTCTCGAAGTCCTAGAGAAAATTTATTCATTATTTTAAGTGAATAAATAGTACCTAGATATATTAATCCTAACAATTTGGTTGATCTAGTGGAATAACTTAGCATGAACCATGTGAGTATATCCTTATTTAAGGATGACATTTCACTGGCTTCTATGCTTGGGAAATTCTCCTTGTATATCAATTATAATATTGGTGATCAATCCATAAAAAATGTTCTAACCCATAAGGGTTAATTAATAAATGTTTGTAACCTTAGCTTTATTCATACGATAGGTCTCAATAAAGGACACATAGAAAATTGTGTCATAAAATCTTATGATAATGAATAATAGGAAGTTGTTGAGACTATAGTTCTTCCATTAAACATAGTGCCTCATATTTTAAACACAGTATTTTATTTGTTGCTACGTGAGCTAAACTATAACCTACTTTTGATGTAATATTGGATCCATGTATTTTAGGATGTCCCTCAACTTATAATCAATGTGTCATATTTTAATATCAGGGTAAGTTACATACCATAGTAGTTGACCATGATTCTTTTTCCTATTTCCAAAACATCTACTTAGAAAACCCTAAAGATTGAATTTGTGCTTCATTGAATACTTCTCATACATTCATTGATGAAACTTAAGGTTCAATTCACCTAAGTAAGAATTCATCACATAAAAGGAACCATTAACCAAACTATAACAAAAGGTAAAGAAAATGTTGAATATATACATAATATAAACCTTAATAAACAATACTATGGTCTATTAGCCTTAGACTTATTTAGGTTACCTCCATTACCTCATGATTTCAAGTTACCTTCTAGATGTGGAATCATTATGCAAATAGTAACTTGTACCTTTGTGTCTAGATGAATCACAAATGATGAAAGATATACCTCATGTTTTCTTTCCAACCTTTTATCATATCCTCAAACAAATCCTTTGCAACTTTGGCTACATAGGAAAATGCCTAGGACTTCAAGAACAAGATATTAAATATCATTTAGAAACCAAAACCTAGCAGAAGCATTATGGGTTGGGGTACTTTTATAACCATAAGAAAGTGATTATGATGATTCTTGGTTGATTATGTTAATGCTTGATGATGATGCTTGGTTTTCCTCATTTAAACCTCAAATAGAAATAACTTTGACAACAAGTCTAGACTAGGATGAAGATGATGACATTGAACCTCTCTGTTTTTCCTATTATAATATTTTTTCACAATACACACAAATTGACACCATAAGTATTGATGCTATTTATGATATCAAGCAAGACTCCATTTATAGCCTACACAATCTTCATTGCAAGAAGATAATAGTATCACATATCAATCAATGATTGATATTGTATCAACATTACACATAAATAATTGTGAGGTGAAAATTTTACTTCACACTCCTCTTAGGAATAATGACAATAATTTTTTTCCTTTTGGTGATATTCCTATTTAAGGAACTATTTATTTAGATGCAAATCCCTAAAAAATCATTTAATGTGGAGCAATGGTATTTAGAGGCTGATGTGCTCCAAAGTCTAGGGGTTATACCCACTCCAAATTATGAAGATGAATCCAACATATTAATAGAAGAAACCATAGAAGTAAACATAATGTCAAATGTTAATGCAAGGATGATAAAATTAGGAAAGATCCTAACATTGGAAGAAAGAGAATATTTTACAAAGATCTTAACTAAATACTATGATATATTCACATGGTCTTATGTGGATATGTCAAGATTAGATTCATGTTTAGTAGTTCACCACTTAGTAGTAAATCCTAATGCTAATTTGGTGAAACAAAAATGATGAAAGATGCACCTTAAAGTTGATTTGCTAGTTAAAGAGGATATCTAAAATCTTCTAGAAGTAAAGTTTATTAAAGCTATTGACTATTCTAATTAGATCTTAAACATAGTCCCAGTTGCCAAGAAATATAGTACTATGTGAGTATGCACATAATTTTGAGATATCAACAAAGCCTATCCTGAGGATGATTTTCCTTCATAAAACATTAACATTATTTTTTACTTCTCTGTGAGTGGTATAACATCATCCTTAATGGATGGAATTTCTAGTTACAATTAAATTCACATAGCACTAGAAGATCAAGCAAAAATAATATTCACTACTCCTTGGGGGAACTTCTACTAGGATGATATGGCTTTCAGGTTGAATAACAATGGTGTAACTTATCAACATGCCATGACATACATATTTTATGATATGATTCATAATATCATCAAATATTATGTCGATGATATCCTTGGATAATCAATGAAAATAGATCATGCCATGGACTTAAGACAAATTTTTGAATGACTTAGAGAGTACAAGGTTTGTCTAAAACCTTCCAAATATATATTTAGAGTAGTGTTTAGAAATTTATTATGATTTATGGTGTCTAGTAAAGGCATTAAGGTAGATCCCAAGAAAATATTAGCAATAACTGACATGCCATACCCTTGAAATATGAAATAACATAGAATTTTGTAAGGAGAACTCCAAGTAATTAGGAAATTTATATCCTAGTTAGTAGATAAATGCTAACCTTTTTAAGAATAGTTTAAAAATGGATTGAGTTAAATTATTTTGAGCAATGTTAAAAAGTATTTGATACTCTCAAAACATACCTAATATCTCCACTAGACATACCTAATATCTCCACTAGTCCTTTTACCAACTTATCCCCTAAAGTCACTACTATTGTACATTATGGAAATATTTCATGCTTTAGGAACCATGTTGCTGCAATACGATGACCAACATAGAGAATGAGTTATTTAATATATTTTCAAAACCCTCATCAGTTATGAGACTAGGTATACCCATTTGTAAAATATGTGTTTAGCAATGGTCTTTGTTTTTCAAAATCTGAGACATTACATGTTAAGTCACAAAACATATATTATAGTTAAGGTTGATCCACTATGATAACTTATGTCTAAACCTTGCAGTTTGGGTAGGATATCCAAATGGGTTATGGAACTTAATGAATTTGATCTTGATGTCATTAGTCAAAAAATAGCTAAGGGATAAGTGATATCTAATCAACTATCAACAACCCCTTTACCAACTAGTCATCCCCTAGAGGATGATTACATTGATTATTGGTGTGCACTCTCAAGGAATCACAATAAGATTCCTAGAGTATTTTCTTCAGTGACACGATATGCATTAAGGGAGCAAGGGAAGGAATTGTCCTTGTATGACCACGATAAAACATAATTCTCGTCTTTCAAGATTTATTTCTTGTATACTAATAACATGGATGAATATGAATATCTCATCCTTAGGCTATGAGTAGCCTTGACTCTAAAGGCCATTAACTTCTCCATATTTAGAAATTATCAATTAATAGTGAATCAAATTAATGGAGTCTATCAGACTAAAGAAGATAAATTGAGACCACACAAAGATGTAGTTAAATTAAAGGCTTCCTTTAAAAAGGTAACCATTGATATAATTCCACACTCTAGTAACCATAAAGTGGATGCAATGGCTACCATTGCATTGTTTATGCCTTTATAATTATATTATGAACAAGCAACGCTTATCACCTATCAGATTAGACAACCTACAACCTTAGAATCTAATCAATAATGACTAGCCATTTTTGCCATAGAGAAAACACCAATTATTGAATCTTGATATAAGGAAATATTTTTATTTTGATAAGTTAAAATTTCATTAAAAATGGGGTTTTGAAAGGGCCCCAAAACCTTAATAAAATAGGTTACTAGACCACAAGCAATGCCATAGGAAAGGCCATAGGAAAGACCACCAAATTGACCAAAGAAAAGGCCCGAGGAAAGGCCTAAGGATAGGCTTAAGGAAAGCCTTTAGGAAAGGCTTAAGGAAAGCCCTCAGGAAAAGCGCATAAAAAATGCACCCGAAGTGGAAAAAAATCATCTTGTCAGCCATAAAATTAAACAACCCGCACAATGGAAAAGGTAAAAAGTGGGATAAAAAAATTAAATTTTGAACACTCACGCCTAGCCACAAGCTTGAACGGCCCAAACAGTGGGAAAAAGAAGAAATCCTTCAAGAAGGGAGAAAACAAAAAATTACAAACTCGCACAGGGGTAAAACCAAAATTCAGCTAAAAGGCACCAGAAAACAAGAACTGCAATACAAGAAACAACCCTGAGAAGTAGGATGGATTAGAGAAACCAACAAAAAAACATGCAAGGATGCAAAATAACAATATCCCACATAGACCTGGAAAGAGGAACAACAATATAGGGATCTCCACAGGCCACAAAATCCCCTTGTAGTGAGTAATACTACTTAGAAACCAACAAAAGTAGAGGAAATAGCAATGTAGAACCACAAGCCATGAGAAAGAGGCAAAAAGGTCCTAGGAAAACCCAATAGAAGGAGACACGGGATACACGAGTTGTAGACGATAAGCATAGATCCACCATAGGACCAAAATAATGTAGAAAGGACCCTAAGGCAACCCCCAACACTATAAAAAAACAGCTTCAGGGAACCAAAAAAAGAAATCTAGCAGGATCAGTAGCATGCAAAATAGGGACCCTTCCACAAGCCATGAAAAAAACT
Source organism: Wollemia nobilis (assembly GCA_028583015.1). Lineage (NCBI taxonomy): Eukaryota > Viridiplantae > Streptophyta > Pinopsida > Araucariales > Araucariaceae > Wollemia > Wollemia nobilis. Next base: position 2,541,780 of record JAQPPZ010017255.1, read on the forward strand.
GAAAGCCCACTACGAAGCCCACATCAAAAATCCCAAAGAGTAGCACCATAGTAATAAACATGTGGCCCTTCCTAAACCATTAATATACCATGAAGAGCTACTAATGAAGCCATAGCAATACATTAAGAAACCCCAAGGACCAACACCACCAACAACCAGCTTTAGAGAACCATAAAAGGAAGTTCAGTGGGATCACAACATCATGTAAAATAGAGGCCCAATTTAAGCCACGAAAAATGCTGCAAGCCCACCATGAAGCCCAAATACAGAAACCCAAAGAGTAGCACCACAAAAATAAATGTGTAGCCATTCCCAAACCATTAAGATACTATGAAGAGCTTCTCATGAAGCCACACATCCAAGTCATGAAGCACCGCACCAGCAGAACCTCTGAACCACAAATCCAAATAGAACCTTGTAAAAAACTTGTGATAGGGCTGAGATATCCAAAAAAAAGGATCCCTAAAGCAACACATAAATTCCAGGTAATGTCCTAGGGACTTCCCAAACCAAGAACACACGAAAGGACCCATGAAGATATAAGGAAATATATGATTTCCTTAAGAGTGGTGCTTTACTTGAGAGACTAAATCACAATGAGAAAAATAATCTCAAGCAACATGCTTGTCAATTTGTGATAATTGGAGGCATCTAATATAGATGGATGTTTTATGGAATTATTTTACTATGCCTTAATATGAATTAAGATAAAATAGTTATTTAACATACCCATGAGGGGGCATGTGGTGGACACTTAAATGGAAGTGCCAATTATAAGAAGCTCATATGGTTGACTATTGAGAGAGATGCTTGTAATCACATATGTAAATATGATAAGTGTCAAAATAATGATAACCTAATTCATTCACCTTTTCAAGACCTTCAATTGATCATGTCTCCTTATCCCTTTTCTACTTGGGGGCTATACATTATCAAAAAAATAAATCCACTATCGTCTGATGGGCATAAGTTCATCACTATCACAACCAAATACTTTATCAAATGGATAGATGTCATTCCATTATTCTATTTTACTAGTGTTTATGTTTCCAAATTTATCTTGAACCAAATCTTATCATGATATGTCATTCCTAGTATGTTTATCTCTAACAATATCACTCCTTTTAAAAATAATAATGTAGTCAAACTCTATGATAAATAAAAAATTCAACATAAATAGTCAACACCATATTACCCACAAGGTAATGGTCATTCTGAAGCTTCTAATAAAGCATTAATATTTTTTTAAAGAAACATGTAAACAAAACTATTAGTAATTGGTTTTTACAACTATATCTTACTTTATGGGTATATCACACCAGTGTGAGAACCCTAATTGGAGCTATACCCTATGCTTTTTTCTATGGAACCAATGCCATATTCCCCTTTTAATGATAATTCCCATATCTTAGAATTCTTCTAAAGAATACAACAATTAATGATGAGTATCATCATGCCTAACTTAGCTATCTTGATTTGCTTTATGAAAAGCAAACTCTTGCCTTAGAGCACCACATGTATCATAGAAGACTTAATAAAGGCCATATGAAAAGAGTTTGAATTTATTCCTTTGAAATAGGAGATTTAGTCCTTAAGGAAAATTATAAAAACACTAATATAAAGGATTACCTTAAGGGTAAATTTGAGCCTAACTAGTTAAATGGACAATTATGGATCATGAGCATACCACCTAGCCATATTATATGGTAATGAACATAAAGAACCTATCAATATAATGCATTTAAAATGATGTTATTGTTGAATCCACATGTTTTCCTACCCATGTGCCTGATTGCATGATTTATGGTATGCATGATTTCCATTCAATACATTTGTGCTTGTCTTCATGTTCTTGAATTGCATGTTTGCTTGCATCTCCTTGTTCATCCCATAAAGTTGTAATGGGACATCTAAAAATGATGCAATAACAATCCTAGCTAGAAAATAGTGTCATTTACATTGCACTTGAAGTATTTCACTAAGCTAGTTGGTTCCCTTGATGACTGCCCTAAAATCATCTCTAGTCCTTTTGATATTTTCAACTTTGTAAAAGAAACTAAGGTCTTAACAACATATAGTCGTCACCAATTATTATGTGATTATATCTTGATGCCTTGGCTTCTATTTCTAGAAACCCAAATTTCTAAATAACTTATGTGCATTGACCTACTTTATCATGTGTTTTCTTGTCGCATAATAAAAAGATAATTTCTGTTTATTGTGTTCATGTGCTTTCTATTTGCATATGGAATTAAGACAATTCATCATGACCAGCGATGATCATAGTCAGTATAGATCATCCTATAGAATTACATCTCAGTTAGGTAATTGAGGTAGCAAATCTCTTTCATGGCTCCCTTTCTATGGATAACTCATGCTTTTCAACATATTTCTTTATCTCATCTCTTCTCATCAAATTCTCCCTCTAACTTGTCAGCACTTAATGATGATGTTGATACTACAATGTTGACTTAAGCGTGACATATAAAAGAGCTATCTAAGCCAAAAAGTTTGGCTCTAAGAAAGAAATAAATTTCTTCTTCCCTTTATTACAATATATTTTATCATAACATATTCTGATTCATATTTACACCTCAAAAAAGTAGGTCATATAATTATCTGATGACTAGCAAGTGCTTGAAAATATTAGAAAGCATCTAAAAATATGGGATAATTCCATGAAATATATTTCTTTGTGTGAGGTTTTATCATAAATCTCAATCTCATCAACATTTAAAACTCTTAAAAATATATTTTCAAGACATCATACTGATCAAGTTATGATTCACCCTTATATCCAAATGGAAAGTTTGGTAGACTCGTTCACCATTGGGTAAGCATTAACAATTCCAATATGCTCAATGAGCAAGGAATGATTTTATCAAACATTCTTCTTTTATATAGGGGTCTATCATACATCTAAATAATAAGAAACATAATAGTATCAACAAACCCACCTTTTGATCAATTTGTGATTCATATGATATACAAAAAGAAGCCGGGGTAGAATTATTCACCACTTGGAAAGTATATGCTGAACAAGTGAGGAATAAATCTATAAAATATTCTTCCTTGATATAAGGATCTATCATAAATTTAACTTTATGAATTATAAATTTTATCATTATAGCTAAAATGGATAAATGAAATAAAATTACCGAATATTGAAAAAAGTGTTTCAAACATCAAATGGTATTGGATAATTAGATTATAAATCTTATCTTGGTATAAACCTTAATAAGAATTATCATATAAGGAACTTATTTTCCTAAATCAAGGATATATGAGGAAGTGTAATTGTTGACAACCCTACATATCATCTATTTTATTGATATAAACATCACACAAATTGATTTTGGATCTTTCTAATAATCAATAATGTTATATATGTAATGCATTTCCTTCTTGACTTGACATAATTCTATGATTGAATATATAACCATGGTAGAAAACCATAATATTATTCTACATTTAGCTTCTATATTAGCATGATTGAATATCACACATCTATTTATTTCATTGGCTTTGTCCCCTACAATAAATTTAACAAAGATTAGTGCATATAGGGTGTTATTTTTTAGGTTGTTATGGGTAAACAAAATCTTGGACTAAATCACCTAATCTTCTCCATGCACTCTTTTTATAATAATAACATTTTAACCCAAGTTAGCGAAACCTTGTTATATTCACAAAAAGAGCTACCATGGTTGAACATTGGATACACAACTACCAAGATGCAATAAATAATTCAATCTATACATACCATTATAAACCTTGGATCATAAATGCTAGCAGCAAATCAACAAAATATTTTCATGTTTTCTTACATGCAATAGTCATTTCCTCCATGAATTGAAAAATATATGCATCAAACAATAAAAGAACAAAACAAGTATTTCAATTCATAAAATGATCCTTTGCTTGCCAAATGATATTAATACCTAAGTTGTAGAAATGGATAGCTATAATTTTCTATAAATATTTATCTACTCTAAAAATATTATCATTTTGATCCCTCTTATTAGTGCCTTCTAGGTGAAGAATTAAACAATATCTCATTTTCTTACATTTCCTAATAATATCACCACCTCTATCAACTACATTTAGAGGATGGTTTGACATCTTTAAATCTTCTAAAAATATGCTAAATGTCAAAAATTCTATGACATCAATCATACCAATGAAAATATCTCATATTAACATCTTATCACATCACTGATCATATTAATAAATCTTGAAACCAAGGGCATTAAACATCAGCAATAAAGACAAACTATCTAGATCCAACAAAAATGAAAGTTCCATATCACATGATCATAGACTATCCAAGAAAGAAAAAAGTACCATAACATGTATCATATAGACATTGACTGTCCCTAACATTGTATTATATATACATTGGCTATCCCTAGAATTATATCATATGGTCAATAATTATCTTTAAGCATTGTACCAAATCAGGACATTGATTGTGAAGACAAATAATACCTCGATAAATAAATTATAGAAAAATAGTAATTGCAGAATCAAAGGAAAAGTAGAGAAGAAGAACACATTACATAAGAATTTATCCTAGGAAACCCTCTTGGGAAAATACCCAAAAATAATATTTTCTTATTGTATAAACTTGATCATCTTCAATACAATAATATCCTTTCACTCGCTTTTCACTTGTGATTACATTTCTTGGAAATTAATTACCAAATCCTCATGCAAATGTTGCTTTATATACCAACAACACTAAAAGGTATTTTACAATACCATGGGCACAAAACCATGGGCCAAATTACATTAACCCAAAAACACACCTATGGATCTAAAAATAGATCAAACATCCCAAAACATTTTCCTGGGGGTTAATGCCCTTGGACCCCAAATAGGGGTTGTTGCCCTTGTACCCCCACTTAGGGCCCGACCTAGCCTCGAAGCCTAGTGAGGAAATGTTTATAGAGTATAAATTTCTTTCATAGTTAACCCCTCCTAAATAACATGGAAAATATTCAACATAATTCAAACATTTTTCCTCTTGTTGAATACTTTCCATTGGGGCTAATAAATGCCATTATCAACTATCAAGGGCATCCATGCTCAGAGATCTTCTACACCAATAATTTTTTTTAGAAGGTACAAACTTTGTTAATCAATCAACAACATTCTTCTCTATATCAACTTTCTTCAATATCACCCAGTTCTCTTCAACCATCTCTCTTACAAAATGGTACTTGATATCAATATGTTTTGATTGATCATGAAAACTAAAATTGTTTGACAAAAATATTGCACTCTGACTATCATTGTCAATTATCAAAACCTTCTTCTTAATGCCAACTATTGAACATAGCCTATTTAGACACACTACTTATTTACAAGCATGAGTTGTTGCAATGTACTTTGATTCTATAGTTGATGCAGGAGCATCCAGTAGTAGCATAAGTGTTTTGCCTTGGTGTTTTTCTTGCAAAGAAGAAAAAAATTGGTAAAGGAAGAAAAATGTCACGATATCGTGACATGTTGTGATATCGTGACCAAAAGAGGAGAGAGAAGGTGCGGAGGAGAAATGTCGTGATATCACGATCGAAATAGGAGAGAGAAGGCGTAGAAGAGAAATGTCATTATATCGCAACATGTCATGATATCGCGATCGAAACAGGAGAGAGAAGGCACAGAGAAAAAAAATGTCACTCATAGTTTCATGACTCGAAGAGGAGAGAGAACGCAAGGAGGAAGAAATGTCACGATTTCGTGACATGTCACAGTTTTGCGACCCAAAGAGGAGAGAGAACGCAAGGAGGAAGAAATGTCACGATTTCGTGACATGTCACAATTTTACAACCCAAAGAGGAGAGAGAACACAAGGAAGAAGAAATGTCGTGATTTCGCGACATGTCACAGTTTCACGATCGGAATACAAGAGGAAGCGCAAGAGAGCAGAAGTGTCGTGATTTCGCGACATGTCGCATTTTTGCGACTAGAAGGCGAGAGAGGAGCTAGAGGAGAAAAATGTCACTATTTCGTGACATGTCGCACTTTCACGACCAAAAGGTGAAGAAGGAGCCAGAGGAGAAAAATGTCACGATTTTGCGACATGTCGCATTTTTCGCGACCAGAAGGTGAGAGAGGATCCAGAGGAGAAAAATATCATGATTTCGTGACCCGAAGAAGAGAGAGAGAGAGAAAGGAAGCATAAATGTCGCAATATCGTGACAGGAAGAGAAGAAGTAGAGTAAGAGGAAGAAGATGTGATATCGCGACATGCTGCATTTTTGGGGGCTGTTACAGAATAACAGTGTGGCAGTTAACTAGAGTCAAATGGTAGTTCAGGGGCCATTATAGAATGAAGCATGCAGTTAAATTAAAGAAGGTGACAGTAAACAGAATTTGATCCGGCAGTTATAGAGCTGTTACAGAGTAAGGTGATAGAGAACGAAAGTTAGATGATAGTTATAGAGGACATTGCGGAGTGCAGTTATGGATCAGTGGCAGCACTGAACAACACGTGGCACAAGGTGCAATGAAAGCAGATGAAGATGAACAATCGTGGTGGAAGGGACCACCAAATGGAAGACGAAGAGTCACACCAAAAATTATAAAATGGGGAAGCAAAGACGTGCACAGGGGTTGGAAAATGGCCGTAGGCAGGGTTGCAGATTCGAAGGCCAAAGGGCCATTCTGGCCCTGCTTGTGCTATTTTTATTCTAGGGAAAGCTGAGGGTCCTTGATGGTGTAAGAAGATTCACCGAACGTGAGGCAGTTTGCACCAGGATCTAAATGGTTTTTAGACGTAGAGGGTCAAGGCCTCTATAAAAACCCAGGCATTGTAATAGGAGAATGATGGAGAGCTAGAGATTGTAGCAGATTAGAAGAGAAAACTAAGTGTGCGGGCTAGAGATTAGAATAGAGATCTATGCCTGTAGGCCATTGTATTAAATTGCTAAACCTATGGACCATTCTATAATTTAATTAGAAAAATTGTTGAATGAAAAATTGAGATCTGTAGTGTGCAATTTTTGGCCCCCCCATCAAGTGGTATTAGAGCGGGAGTTGCTGAGTGTGTAAACAGATTCGCCGAACGTGAGGCAGTTTGCACTAGGATCTATGGTAGGATTGTGAGAAGATAGAGTAGGAGTTCCTAAGTGTGTAAGAAGATTCACCGAACGTGAGGTAGTTTACACCAGGAGATGTGGAAGGGGTTGATTAGAGAGAGTTTGAGTCCCTATGCAGTTCCTGTAGTACTAGCACCAAAGAAGGCGACTGAACAGTACAGAAATGAAGGTCACTTCTCCACCAACCCTAGGTGTCTGATGCAAGAGCATCCAGTAGCAGTAGAAGTGTTTTGCCTTGGTGTTTTTCTTGCAAAGAAGAAAAATTGGCAAAGGAAGAAAAATGTCACGATATCGTGACATGTCATGATATCGCAACCAAAAGAGGAGAGAGAAGGTACGAAGGAGAAATGTCGCGATATCACGACATGTCGTGATATCACGATCGAAATAGGAGAGAGAAGGCATAGAAGAGAAATGTCACGATATCGCGACATGTCATGATCTCGCGACCGAAACAGGAGAAAGAAGGCACGGACGAAAAAAAATGTCGCGATTTCATGACATGTCATAGTTTCATGACTCGAAGAGAAGAGAGAACGCAAGGAGGAAGAAATGTCACGATTTTGTGACATGTCATAGTTTCGCAACCCGAAGAGGAGAGAGAACATAAGGAGAAAGAAATGTCATGATTTCGTGACATGTCACAGTTTCACGACCGAAAGACAAGAGGAAGTGCAAGAGAGCAAAAGTGTCACGATTTCGTGACATGTCACACTTTCATTACCAGAAGGTGAGAGAGGAGCCAAAGGAGAAAAAATTTGTGATTTCGCGACATGTCGTACTTTCACGACCAAAAGGCAAAGGAGCCATAGGAGAAAAATGTCATGATTTCGTGACCCAAAGAAGAGAGAGAGAGCAAGGAAGTAGAAATGTCATGATATCACGACATGTCACGATATCGCGACAGGAAGAGAAGAAGAAGAGCAAGAGGGAGAAGATGTCATGATATCATGACATGCTGCATTTTTGGGGGCCGTTATAGAATAACAATGAGGTAGTTAACTGGAGTCAAATGGCAGTTTAGGGGCCATTATAGAATGAAGCATGTAGTTAAATTAAAGAAGGTGACAGTAAACGGAAGTCGATCCAGCAATTACAGAGCTATTACAGAGTAAGGTGATAGAGAACGGAAGTCGGACGGCAGTTATAGAGGACGTTGTGGAGTGCAGTTATGGATCAATGGCAACACTGAACAACACGTGGCACAAGGTGCAATGAAAGTAGACGAAGACGAACAGTCATGGAAAAAGGGACCACCAGATGGAAGACGGAGAGTCGCACCAAAAATTATAAAATGGGGAAGCAAAGATGTGCATAGGGGTTGGAGAATGCTCATAGGCAGGGTTGTAGATTCAAAGGCCAAAGGGCCATTCTGGCCCTGCTTGCACTATTTTTCTTTCATGGAAAGCTGAGGGTCCCTGAGGGTGTAAGAAGATTCGTTGAACATGAGGCAGTTTGCACCAGGATCCAAATTGTTTTCAGACGTAGAGGGTCGGGGCCTCTATAAAAACCTAGGCATTGTAATAGGAGAAGGATGGAGAGCTAGAGATTGTAGTAGATTAGAAGAGAAAACTAAGCCTACGGGCTAGAGATTAGAATAGAGATCTACGCCTGCGGGCCATTGTATTAAATTGCTAAGCCTGTGGGCTGTTCTGTAATTTAATTAGAAAATTGTTGAATGAAAAATTGAAATCTATAGTGTGCAATTTCTGGCCCCCCCATCAATAGTGGACAAAGCAACAATTGATTGCTTTTTACTAATCCAACTTACTACCCCTCCAAATAGCCTAAATACATAAGAACTCATGGATATTCTCTTTTCAATATCTCCATCCTAGTTAGCATCCACAAAACCTTGTATATTTACAATATCATTGTATCCAAATTTTTCTTCATAGCAGATAGAATAATCTATAGTTCCATGCAAGTATCTAAAGATCCTCTTCACAGCAGTCCAATGTTCTTTTCTTGGATTGGACATATATCTAATAACTACTCCCACTACATGTGCAATATCAGGTTTAGTATAGACCATTGCATACATCAGACTACCCACAACACTAGAATAAGGAACATGATGTATTTATTCTATTTTCTCATCTATTTTAGGACATTGTTTAGTAGATAACTTTTGACCAACTAGATATGGAGTACATACTAGTTTACAATCATGCATCCTGAACCTCTATAGTATCAAATCAACATATTTCCTTTTATTTAACCATAACTTTCTATTTGTGTGATCTCTTATTATTTCCATACCCAAAATAAATTTTGTATCATCCAAATCCTTCATGTGAAATTCAGAAGACAATTGAGATTTTAGTATCTTTATCATCTTGTTATTGTTACCAATTAATAGCATGTCCTCCACATACAATACAATGATAACAAATTTTTACCTTCTTTTTTGAAATATACACATGGATCTACTTTCCTTTTTCCAAGCCCAAGTGTCAAAACAAACCTATCAAATTTTTGGTTCCACATTCTTGGAGATTGCTTCAACCCATAAAGAGACTTCTTCAACATGCATACCATGTCCTCATTACCTTTTACCCTGAAGCATTTTAGTTGTGACATATATATGTCTTTAACCAAGTTCACCATGTAGAAAATTTATCTTTACATCCATCTATTCTATTTCAAAATCAAACACAGAATAAATATCCAAAAAAACTCTAATTGATGTTAGTTTAGCCACAGGAGAAAAAATCTCACCAAATTTAATTCCCCCAACTTGATAAAATCCTTTTACTACTAGGTGAGCTTTGTACTTCTCCAAATTTCCTTATACATTGTACTTCTTGAATAACCACTTACAACCAATAAGTTTTCTGCCAAGGGGTAATTTTACCAAGTCCTGTGTCTTATTTTTATTTAGGGACTCAATTTCTTCTTCCATAACCCTTTTTCGAGAATTATTCTCACTTGACTTAAGTGCCTCCTTTACATTATTGGGTTCTTCATTAGTAATTGATAATTTAAATGTAGAATAAAAATTTTAATAGCTATACCTTTCTGGGAGTCTTCTCACTTGATATGATCTCATCAAAATTGGAGTTCTTGGTTCTGCATCTCTAGATTCCTCCTCACCTTCTTCCTTTGAATATTCCTCTTTAGACTCTCTTTATAATTCATATTCTTCTATAGCATCAGGTTCTACCACAAGTTCTTCCTCCTATTCCAATTTTACCTAAACTATTTCTAGTTCTTTTCTTGGTTGCATTTTCTATTTTGGAACCCCTTTTTTTTCTCTAAAAATCACATTACAATTGTAAGTAATATTTTGTGTTTCTATATTCCACAACTTATATATTTTCACACTAGTACTATAACCAAAAAATATACATTTTTTAGATTTATACTCTAGATTAGTCCTTTTCCTTTTTGGGACATACATATAAGATTCACAACCAAAAACCCTATATGATTATGAGAGAGTTTCTTACCAATCCACACTTCCTGTGGAGTTTTGAACACCAAAGTTGAGGTAGGAGATCTATTGATGAGGTAGAAAGTAGTTAACATGACTTTTACCTAGAATTTATTTTCTAACCCTACACGGCTTAGCATGCTTCTAGACTTATCCATCAATGTTCTAATCATATGTTCTGCAATTACTTTTTTTTGTGGAGTATATAGAGTTGTTCTATGCCTTTATATTCTACAGTCTTTATAAAACAACTCAAATTCAATAGATCAATACTCACCACCATTAACACATATATTTTTTTTGTCTAATTTTCTACAAGAGCCTTGAACTCTTTAAATTTAGTGAAAACATCATATTTGTACCATAAAAAGTATACCGAGGTCTTCCTTGAGAAATACTCTTTAAATATAACAAAATAGATGGATTTACCTCATGATGGTACTTTTGCAGGTCCAAATACATCACTGTGAACTAGATACAAAATTCCTTTAGATCTTGTGGCACTACTAGGAAACTTGATTTTGGTTTTCTTTCCAAAATACAATGCTCACAAAAATTAAAATTTAATGGGCAATTAGAAATTCCTTCAACCATACCTTTCATTTTAAATGTTCAAAGTCCTTTCTCGTCAATGTACCCCATGTGTTGATGCCACAACATTATCTTCACTACAAGAATACTTGGAGCTTCTTCTATCATATTAATTTCCTCTATAACTAAAGAATTATTGCAATCAATACTTACAATTCTAGCCTCAAGTTTGAACAAAGTTCCTGTAAAAAATCCCTTTGCCAACACTAAGAATCCACAAACCATATTGCAAGTATCCTTATTGAATTCCATAGTCACACCCGCATCATTCATCTTACTAATGGATATAAGATTCCTTGCCAAACCTAGAATATGCAACACATCGATGTTGAGTGGTAATTTCACCCAATTACAAAACCATACTCAAAGTTAGGATTTTGAGACAAAACCGTCTCTTGCAAAGAAATCAATATTTCTCCAAGGTTCATTTTACATAATGTGTGCATGTATACTTGTGAATTTCTATCAAATAATGATTAGATATAAAACAAATATTAAAATATATCTCTAAATGTGAATCTTAAATGATGAATGGATTCATTTAATGTTGCTTGGAGCATGAAATAAAACAATGAAATGACTAGCTTTAAAATGTAGAAGCCTTTGAAATGCTACATAAATTACCCCTCTTTAATGAAATTATAATTTTTATAAAGGGAAGTTAAATTATTGCCTGAAAATGAAACACAAAGCTTCAAATTTGATTTACATTCAAAATGTGCACTTATGTCAGATTTCAAAATTACAAAATTCCTTGTAAAACAAAAACTTCAAATAATTTAATTTTGAAATGGCTTTGAAATGGAATTGAACTTGCATAAGTTGAAACTTTAAAGCTTATTCTAGGGCTACATGCAATTATTTTTGAAATTTTAATTTTTTTCAATTGTTTTAATCTATTTACAACGGTTAAAAAAATAAAAATGTAGGGTTAGAAAAATAAAATAAAATAAATTTGAAATTTGGACCAAAATATGGAAAATGACCAAAGAGAAACTATAGAATCTTATTCACCTACATTGCAAAAAATGTTAGATTCCTAAATACAAAACACAATCGGGTTAAACATGCATCCACATAATCTAAGATCTGGTTATGGTGAGAGTCTAAGAAAATAAAAATATTCATTAAAGTTATCTAAATGATGCAACCAAATTAATGCATAAGACACCATTAAAAACAACTCTAAAACATAAATAAATACAGGGAATAAAATATTATTGTATTCAAAATTATATTTCCTTGCATACAACCATGAGACCATAATCTTGGCCATAGTCTAAAAAGCTTTCCAATCTTCTTCCACCTCATTTCTATTCCAAAAATTCTAGCCTATGGCTTTTAAAAAAAATCCAACCCTTCTTCTATGTTTCAATGCAGCATTTCAAAACTTCAAAAATGACCTTTCGCTTCATGTTCTTACACTACTTCTATTTCGTTTCTTTTCATTTGACCTTTTGTTTTCCTACATAAGGCATATGTTTTCCCATTGGTTTGCTTGTTCTTTATCTTACTTCCATTACCTTTCATTTTGATTCTTAACCACATAATTTAATTATTCCCATTTTAAACTGTCTCTAGAAATGTATTTGTCATTTTCTTAATTTCATCATGGATTGTCCTTTTATATTGGTGTTGATTTATTTTGTTAAATTCCACCTTGTTTTATTCATATTTTTGTGCATCATTCCTCTTTTAAATAATAACCACTTATGTGGCATCCCTAGAGGGTTGGGAACCACCATAAAATGTAGGCTATTTAAAACATTCTTGCCCATGTGTATCCTTACGGGTGAGAGCATCCTCTGCGTGGCTCCCATGTGAATGATAGTCAATGCTATCATTTTTATATACCCTTGTGAGCTTGTATTATCCTTATTATGTTCTAGAGTTATAGATTCATTTTATGTTGCCATCCACCTCATTGGAGAAACTCCACATCAACCACTTGTCCTCAGTTAGCAACTATCTTGACCCAATACCATGTTGATATCCTTGCATTTGCTTTATTATTGATGAACATAGGGCTACCTTCACCACGTAATCGCTACATTATCAACTTAACTTAGCATGCCCGATACATTTCATTAGAAACCACCCTATGCTTTGTTGATTTATTGTCCTTCTATGAGGAAATGTTAGCAAACTCCTTAACTAAGATGAATCTATTATGTGGGGACCACCATTTGTTATGGACTAACATAACCCTAGGAAATGCGTTCATCACCTATGATTCACCATTTGTAATCATAAAAAGTTCATAGTCACTATGCAGGCCCCTCCAATGTCTATGTCTGATGTCTGGTCAGTTCCATATGGTAGCAGGTAATACCCACCACAAGGACAACCTCTTCTATTCTATATTATGGGTGATTATAAATTGAAATGACAATCCCACTATCATATTTTGACTGTGAACTATGTTTGAAACTCTTAGCATCGTTATAATGAATTTCATCCCTATGATCCCCATCACACCAAATTCGATAATCTATGTATGCCTCCTATCTAGCTATCCATGTCGAATATCTCTACTTTGTCCACTGAATATACATCTAGGTGCCATGGTCCACATCATCACATTCATATGCAATAATGACCTCCCAATCGTTTCTTCCAAATCGCTCCACATCACCATCTGATCCTACTGTGTCGAAAGTTTCTCTATTGTATTTTATTTTGCATCATCTCCATACTACCTAATCACCACCTAGTAGCCTATGTAACTTTTTAGTCCATGTTGGTCTAGGTATTTTGTTCCTAGTGGTGATTTACCCACATCATATCCATTGAATCCATCTTGTTGTAAGTAATATGCATCGTGTTTTCTAAATTTTGTCTCATCTACCAAATTCAACTATGCCCATGCCTAGCCTCATCGCTATGTGATTTATTTCCATGTCACTATGTTGATAGACAGAATTGTCACCACATCATGCCTGTGGTATATATCCTATCTATGGGACTGCTTCAAATGAACTCCTTTGAATCATGCATAAACACTGCCTTCATCAATATGGACTACAAAAAAATCCACATTTCTAATCTACTTCAACCTAAAAGTGTGCTTCCACATTATTGTATTTGCATATCCTTAAAACATGTGTTGAGGTCTATGTGGCTATCCATCACTTCAAATCAACATATTGATGGGGAGCCAAATTTAACAACAAAGAGAAAACTCAATTTTATTCAAAAACTCGAAAAGATTTACAAAGTACAAAAACAAATATAGCTGCAGCCTTAGTCTTTCCAGTATCCCTTCAACTCTTCGAGCAACCTCCTTTTATAACAATATTTTTCTCATTGTAATCGCTGCTTGTAATGATCCCTAGAACTGTTGTAACGAACCCCTGTAACTGCTGCACCGACTTCTGGTAACTGTCAAACTATCATTCTGTAACGGTCTGCGAAACTGCAACATGTCGCGATATTGCGACACCTTTTCCCTCTTGCTTTCTCTCTCCATATTTGGTCGCGAAATTGTGACATGTTGCAATATCGTGATACTTTTCTCCCTTGCCTTCTCTCTTCTCATTTTGTCATGAAAATGCGACATGTCGTGATATTGCGACAATTTTTCTCCCTTGCTTTCTCTCTCTTTGTTTTGTCGTGAAAATACAACATGTCACGATATCGTGACACTTCTCTTTCTTGCTCCTTCTCTTGCCTTTTGGTCGTGAAAACATGATATGTCACGATATCGTGACACTTTTCCGTCTTTTGTTCTTCTTTGCCAATATGTCACGATATCGCGACACTTTTTTGTCTTTTGTTCTTATTTGCCAAGATGTCGTGATATCGTGACACTTTTTCGTCTTTCGTTCTTCTTTGCCAATATGTCGCGATATTGTGACACTTTTTTGTCTTTCATCCTTCTTTGTTAATATGTCACAATATCATGACACATTTTCATCTTTCGTTCTTCTTTGCTAATATGTCACGATATCGCGACACTTTTTCTCCTTGGTCTCTTCTTTTCCAAAATGTCGCGATATCGTGACACTTTGTCTTCGTTGCAAAACATGTCACGGTTTTGCGACACAAAACATGTCACGATTTCGTGACACTTTTTCACACTTAGTCTTCGTTGCAAAACATGTCGCGATTTCGTGACACTTTTTCACACTTAGAATTTTTTTTCATTGTTTTATTTTTTTTGTTGCAAGATTGCTCTGCTACCACTGGATGCTCCTGCATCAGACACCCGGGGTGGATTGAGAAGTGATCTTCACTTCTGTACTATTAGAGGAAGACCCAGGTGGTCAACCTCTATTCTGGACAACCAAGTTGCATCTTTGACAGGTGTGCCCTTCCACTTGACCAAATATTCAAAATATTGTCTGTTTTGGGTACTTCTGCCATCTTGAGTGTCTAGGATTTCCTCGATTTCATCTGTGACTGGAGTAGATGCTGGAATACTCCACAAATCCGCACTTGGTGTCGAACTGCTGCTTCCTTCATGATATTCTACCAAGTCTAAAATATTAAAAATAGGTGATATATTCAGTTCACTTGGTAGTTCCACTTCATAGGCATTGCCTGAATCTCGTTTACCGATGATTCTGCATGGTCCAAACCTCTTCATCTTCAGTTTGTTGTAGGTTTTGCTAGGAAACCTTTCCTTGCGCAAGTGAACCATGACCTCATCTCCTACTTGGAACTCCTTGAAATGCCTCTTCTGATCTATTTTGGCTTTGTACTGAGTATTCATTTTACAGATATGTTGTTGTACTTCTTCATGCAAACTCTTTATGTGTGCTACAAAATATTTAGCCTCAGCACTGCGCTTTTCTCCTTTATCCATCGTTCTCAACTCAGAAACATTCCTTGGTGTATTCCCATACACAATCTGGAATGGTGATTTACCAGAACTTCTATTGACAGAATTGTTGTAAGAAAATTTTGCTTGTGGTAAAATCAAATCCCATCCCTTGGGATTATCTCCTACCAGACATCTTATAAGATTACCCAAACTTCTGTTCACCACCTCTGTTTGTCCATTAGTCTGTGGGTGGTATGTAGAACTGAACTTCAACTTTGTTCTCAGCTTCTTCCACAAAGTCCTCCAAAAATAACCCACAAACTTGGTATCTCTATCCGAGACTATACTTTGGGATAGACCATGAAGGCGTACCACCTCCTTGAAAAACAAGCCTACAACATGAACTGCATCACTCATTTTTTGACATGGAATAAAATGAGCCATCTTCGAAAACCTGTCAACCACAACAAAAATGGCGTCATTCCCGCGTTGTGTCCTTGGTAGGCCAAGAAAAAAATCCATACTGATGTCCTCCCATGGTCTCTCTGGTACAGGTAATGGCTGATAGATTTTTGTATTTTGTCGCACTCCCTTCGCCATTTGACACACTCTACAACCCTGCACAAATTTTGTCACATCCAGCTGTAACTGTGACCAATGGTAGTTTTCACTAACCAGGGCAATGGTCTTATCTCAACCAAAATGTCCAGCTAGTCCTCCACTATGCTTTTCCTTTATCATATTCTCCATCATTGAACTTCGAGGAATGCACAATTGGTTCTTCCTAAATAACATTCCATATTGGATCATAAAATCCAACCACTTAGTTCTATCCAAAGTAGTAGGAGACAAACATGCCTTCCATGCCTCTGCAAAATCGGGATCCTCTGGATATAAACTCTTGAGTTCATCAAACCCAACAACTTCCACTCTCATCTCTATCAAAAAATTGTGCCTTCTACTCAAGGCATCTACAAATCTATTAGAATTTCCACTCCTATGCTTCAACACAAAGGTATAACTCTGTAGGAATTCAACCCACTTCAAATGTCTCTAGTTCAGTTTTCCCTGACTATTTATATACTGTAAAGCTTGATGATCAGTATATAAAACAAACTCTTTTGCTAACAAATAGTGTCTTCATTTCTTAAGAGCTTGAATTATAGCATAAAATTCCTGATCATAAACAGATTATTTCTTCCTAGAATCATTTAATTTCTCACTAAAATATGCAACAAGTTTACCTTCCTGGCTCAACACAGCTCTAATAGCATTGCCACTAGCATCACAATCAACCTGGAACACTTTGTTAAAATCTAGAAGTACAAAAATGGGTTGTTCTGTCACTTTATTTTTCAAAATATCCATACTGGCACCAGCCTTTGTGGTCCACTTAAACTCCTTATTATCCCATCTCATGGTTTCTATTAGGGGTGCACAAATACTACTAAAGTTTCTAATAAACTTTCTATAGAAACTTGCAAGACCATGGAATGATCTTACCTCCATTACATTCCTTGGAGTAGGCCACTCAATGATAGCCTTCACCTTCTCTGGGTCCATTTTTAGACCCTCATCTGAGATGACAAATCCCAGATACACCAACTCCTTTTGCACAAAACTGCACTTCTTTAAATTAATCAGCAACTGCTCCTCCCGCAGCTTTTCAAAAACTATCTTAACGTGCATCAAATGCTCGTCCAATGTCTTACTAAAAATTAGAATATCATCCAGATAAACAATAACAAACTTCCCTAGGAAGTCTCTCAATACCTCATTCATCAGCCTCATGAATGTACTAGGTGCATTAGTTAACCCAAATGGCATAACCAACCACTCATACAAACCCTCTTTGGTTTTGAAGGTTGTCTTCCACTCATCACCTTCTCTGACGTGTATCTGATGATACCCACTCTTTAAATCAATCTTTGTGAAGTATTTAGCTCCACTCAAATAGTCCATTATATCATCAATTCTAGGTAATGGAAATCAATACTTGATGGTAATCTTGTTTATGGCTCTAGAATCAGTGCACATTCACCATTCTCCACCCTTCTTTGGTGCTAGTACTGCAGGTACTACACAGGGGCTCAAACTCGCTCTAATCAATCCCTTCTTCAACAATTCATGAACCTGTATATTCAACTCTTCATTCTCTATGGGAGGCATTCTATGGGCAGCTTTATTAGATAAACTAGATCCTAGAATTAATTCAATTTGATGACTAATTTTTCTCACTTGCGGTAAACCCTTAGGCACATTATCTGATATAATATGAGTAAACTCGTCTAACAGGCATTCAATATTTGCTGGAATATCTATTTTTTCTTCCTTATTAACAGTAGGAATTAATGCATAACACATAGAATCCCTCTTCAGGCCATCCAAAAATTTTCTACCATCTACTAAATAGATTCTAGCACTACTACATACCTTTTCATCCAATTCCTTCAATGGCTTCAATTTGTGACACACTCCATATTTTGTCAGGGATTAAGTATTTGCATGCCCATCATGCGTCGCACATCTGTCAAATTGCCATGGCCTCCCCAACAACAAATGGCAAACATCCATAGGCAAAATATCACACAGGACCTCATCCTGGTATCTCCCAATTTTAAACTTGACCAAGCATTGTTCACTGACCAATGCCCTATGGTCCTTCTGCAACCACGCAATCCGGTATGGATGCGGGTGCTACCTCCTCTCCAACCGTAACTTAGTCACCATGTCTTCAGAGACCAAGTTATCAGTACTACCATTATCTATAATAACATTACAGACCTTACCTGAACATTTGCACCTTGTGCGGAATAGGCTCTTTCTCTGGTCTGGTTCTTTCTCTTCGTTCAACAAGGTTCTCCTTGTAACCATAACTTCTCCTCTCTCTACTTCTTTAGAGTGCTCAGATTCAACACCTTCATCAACGACCGCAGCTCGGGCATTACCTTTAGGCCTCCTATTCGACATCTCTTGGTGTTGGGGACACTCATATGCCCGATGTCCCTCTTCCCCACAATGGAAACAAGTTCCATGAAATCTTCCTCTTCCATATCCACGTCCACCTCTACCTCTTCCCCTTTGGTAATCATTGTTCTGATTATGAGGGCAGTAGGTATTCTCCTCTTTCTACTCCTGGTGATTACTTGTTTCACCAGTCCTCTTCTGATCGTCGTATTTTCCTCCACTGGTTCTTCCACTAGTTCTTCCACCATGAACTTTGCCTCTTTGTTTGCTTTCAAATCTTCTATTCAGCTTTTCTTCAACCTTCAGAGCAAACTGGTAAGCATCCTCAATGGTGCCCATCCTAACCAGACTCAATTCATCTTGCACGCTGGTTCTCAATCCATTGATGTATCGGGCTACCTTCTCCTTGTTCGCCTCTGAATGGCCGGTTCGGATTGAAATTTTGTAAAACTCCTCTGTATATTCTTTGAAAGATTTGCTTCACTGTCTTAAACTCTGCATTTTCTTCAACAAATCCAATTCGTAATCTATAGGAATAAACTGCCTCTTCAAATTTTCTACCATTCGATCCCATCTGGTGATCTTTTCATTTCCTCTTCTATTTTGTTCTAGCTGCACTCCTTTCAACCATATGCTAGCATGGCCTTTTAACTTTGTCTTCATAAATTTGATCCGATTTGGATCTACAACCTCCTCATATTCAAAATACTCCTCCATATCGTTGATCCAATCAATCAACTCTTCTGGATTGAGATTCCTAGAATATGTGGAGACATCAAACTTTGGCCTCTTCCCAATTTGAGATATGGCTCTAAACAATCTAGATTTGGCAGAACTCATTTCTTCCTCTTCATTCGATAGATCATCAACACCGCAAGCTTCATCTTCACTATGGTCTTTTCCCCTTGGCTCTACCCCTCTTCACAACTCCTCTTACAGGGCTTGCACTTGCCTCTGCAATGCTCTGAAGTCTCCTTCAGGTACCATATTTCTACCACCACCACGGTTTCTTTGTGGAGGCATTCTTATTCATTCTATCCTCACACCCTTCCATAGATCCTGGTGTAAACTACCTCACATCCGATGATCTGATTACATGCTCAGGAACACTCGCTCTGATACCACTTGATGGGGAGCCAAATTTAACAACAAAGAGAAAATTCAATTTTATTCAGAAACTCAAAAATATTTACAAAGTACAAAAACAAATATAGCCACAGCCTTAGTCTTTCCAGTATCCCTTCAACTCTCTGACCAACCTCCTTTTATAATGACATTTTCTCGTTGTAACCGCTACTCGTAACAATTCCTGAAACTGCTGTAACAAACCCCTATAACTGCTGCATCAACGTTTGGTAACTGTCAAACTGTCGTTCTGTAACGGTCTGTGAAATTGCAACATGTCGCGATATCATGACACATTTTCCCTCTTGCTTTCTCTCTCCTTATTTTGTCGTGAAAATGCGACATGTCACGATATCACGACACTTCTCCCTTGCATTCTCTCTCCTCATTTTGTCATGAAAATGCGACATGTCGAGATATCGTGACACTTTTTCTCCCTTGCTTTATCTCTCTTCATTTTTTTGCGAAAATGCGACATGTCGCGATATCACGACACTTCTCTTTCTTGCTCCTTCTCTTGCCTTTTGGTCGCAAAAATGCAACATGTCGTGATATCATGACACTTTTTATTCTTTGCCAACATGTCGCGATATCGCGACACTTCCGTCTTTTGTTCTTCTTTGCCACTATGTCGCGATATCGCGACACTTTTTCATCTTTCATTCTTCTTTGCCAAGATGTCACGATAGCGCGACACTTTTTCGTATTTCGTTCTTCTTTGCCAATATGTCACAATATCATGACACTTTTTCATCTTTCATCCTTCTTTGCTAAAGTGTCGCGATATCGCGACACTTTTTCGTCTTTCGTTCTTCTTTGCTAATATGTCACGATATCGTGACACTTTTTATTCTTTGCAAAACATGTTGCAATATCGTGACACTTTTTCTCCTTGGTCTCTTCTTTCCCAAAATGTCCCGATATCGCGACACTTTGTCTTCATTGCAAAACATGCCATGATTTCATGACATAAAACATGTCGCGATTTCGCGACACTTTTTCACACTTAGTCTTCGTTGCAAAACATGTTGCGATTTCGCGACACAAAACATGTCACGATTTCGCGACACTTTTTCACACTTAGAATTTTTTCATTGTTTTATTTTTTTGTTGCAAGATTGCTCTGCTACCACTAGATGCTCCTACATCACATATCCATGTTAACATCCACCACATCATCAATCCTAGATGGTTCAGACTACGCCTAATCTTATCATCTACCAATGTCCATGTGTGCATCCTAGATCTGGAGGATTATTGTCCATCATTCACTATGTCTGCGTCATGCATTGCATCATCCAATACCGAGTCTTCAACACCAGATCCGAACCTACCAACATGTTGTCATTGTAGCTACACTCCCCATGCCTGTAAAGTGAATGGTAGAAATTAGAACCTTAACTTTATAAATGAAACCAATAAAATCTAAAGGAAAAATTTACTTTGGTTCATATAATAGTATATGAAGAAAGAAAATTTTATTTATTTTTTGTCTTTTTATTTTTATATATATTATTATTATTATTATTTGTATTATTTTTTTATATTATATATATATATGTATATGTATATAAGTGTGACATATATATATTTAAATTTTATTTATTTATTTTTTAATGATTTCTAATATTTTGATTAATTTAATTTCAAACATTAACAATAATCAAAACTTCACACAAAAAATAACCAATACCCTACAAAACATCCAAAGGCAAACATTAACCTATGGTGAACCTTGGACCTACATTGCAAGGCTATGGGTATGGACTTAGTAGAATTATCACTCACAGAAACCCAAATAAAAATCCCAAAATAAAAAATTTTAAGTTGGGTTCCCAAATTTTGGGCTAGTTGTGCGATGGCCACAACAACCGAGAAGGGTTTTAAATATTCCATATTTTAACTTCAATTTGACTCTTCGTCAACCTATTTTTTCTATGTCAAATTGTATCCCAAGAAGACTTCACCTCCATTTATCTTTTAATATTCACAAAACCCCTCCCTATGAGGAGTCATAAAAAGAAGCACCTAAGTCAATCAACCATGAGTCATGGTGTTCACTTTAGCATGTTGTAGCTATGAATAGGTCCCCTTAATCTTTATTTGTGGTCTTCAATTTTGCAAAATTTCCTTCATTAACCTCATTATATTTGTAGTTTCTTTTATAATGATATAATTTAACACACTTCCATCATTTCATTTTGTTAATAACAATATATTTTCCCCTAGATGTTGATTTCCTTTCTCCTAATTTATTTTTACTTCTTTCTTTAGAATGACCTCTCATAACCAAGGCATACTTTTAATGATAATCCTCAAAATATTTTTATCTCATTTACTCAGATAGAAATGATCCTACTATATCTTCTACATTCAATGTAGAAGTAGTATTGAAGATAACCATATTAACCTCTAAAAGTTAAATTCATGAATATCCATATTTCCACCAGATTTGACCTCTAGTACTATATCCTCATTTTTAGTATATTTGACCTCTAACAGTCAAATTCATGAATATGCATCATTGTAGATATGTCTATTATATTATTTGTATAGGTAACATATTCACTTCCAAAAAAGGAAATTCAAAGTTGCAACTATAATAGCCTACTAGGGCATAAATCTTACCTTTTCTTCTACAAGCATATACGATTGGCATGTAGAGAAAGAATATGGTGGATTTCCTTACACTCTTCTCCCTTTCCCTAAATGAACTCAAATAAAAGGGTAGTTGAATATAGTTTATAATCACCAGCTAATAATCCTTTCCATTAGCCAAACTAGCTCACATGCCATCCACATTGACCCTCCCATTTACAAAATCCTAGGAGAACCAATTTCTATAAATTGCCCCCTTGTGGTAGCATTGAAGGACAAATATTTTTGATAATCAAACTCCACCAAAATTTAAACCAAGTAAAGCATAATTAAGTTCTGCCAAAATTCTCCTATGGATTCATCAAAATAATTTGGCTTAGAAGGAGAGAAAAGGGGAATCTCACATTAAAAAAAAGTGATACTCTTATCTGATATGTTATAATTTTATTTTACTTATCATTACTATTTTCATGATCCAAATTCGTAGCATGCACTTTCATATTCTCTATCTTAATATTTAACCACCATTGTTTTTATCAAAATTTCTCATTTGTTGGTTCCATATGTGTTCTATGAAGGTATATTAGGAAAAACAATAGTAGTAAGAACCCTTATTGCACCAAGAGAAGATATCCATAGTATTTCCATAGTTCAATTCATAATTCCACTAATGGATTGAATGAATATGCTAACTAGACCTAGTTTAGGTGATGTATTCATGTTAGGTAGCCACACCATTGTTTTAGTAAGATTAACATTATTTGTACTCTTCTAGTACTAAGATAAAATACATCAACTATGAAAAATATAGACAACGTATTCAGCACACATCTAAAAAATCTTAGATTGCTAGTCATGTTAGCATCTAGCCTTGTCGCAGTAATCCTTATGTCTCATATTGACCTTAGGCTTCATCTTTGTTGTTCAACCTATCTACTATTATGTCAGTCCAACAACATTAATGAATATACAAACTATAACACTTCTAGCTAGCATATTTACCATAAATTTCTCAACATCCATATCCAAGGTAAGGTGACCTCAATTTTTCTCATCAAAAGATGGCCTAACTACACCAACTAAGAAGAAATGATCTTCCTGATATTTTGTAGACCCATAAATCATAATTTCTTTATTTTTTTATCTCTTTTGTAGGGATTAAAAAATCTACTAGCTATAGGATTTTAAGGTGGTGTATTTGTCCAAGAAGTGGATTCAAGTCTACATGACATATTCACTCCAAACACTAGGATAGATAAGTACTTTTGATCCTCTAAAATTCAATTTTTATAGACTATATGCTCCTTATTTGTTTTATTTTTTCCTTTTGGCATATATATAAAAAGGAAAATTAAAAAATAATATGTAGCTTAACTTAACATTCTATCCCACTCTCTTGGGTACCCAAAACATACATAGCAATAGCATTACATTAGGTTAATTTTTATTTTTGCATCCACCTTGCCCCATTTCTTTTAATAAAAGAAAAAAATGATCTTGTAACTTGTATCTTAGTTAGCATTCATAAAACTAAACCTACATATAGGATAGTACATTGTCTTATGCAACTTTTTTCACATTGTAGTGCATCTTCATCTTGCACATTAGCTTTTAGCATAGAGAAAAACTTAGGTGTTTGCTAAATTGAACATATCAAACTAGATTAGGGAATTTGTAAAGGTTTTATGATAGAGAATATAATGTCTAAGATTTTATGAGATAAAAAAATGCCTAGATAAAGCTTTTGTAAGAGAATATATTAGACAATATAGTTGATCAAATTCATGTTGATGTTAAAAATGGTTCTTTTCTATGTTAGTCATTGTATTATTATAGCATATCTTCTAAGGCATGGTTAATGGCTACTATGTATAGCAAAAAGGGCCTATGGGGATTAGGTCGGATAATAGATAGGATTTTATAGCATCAAAGGACTCTTGACAATCAACATCCCATTTTAAGATTATATTATTTCTTAAGCACTTGGTGAAGGGTTTAAACTTATTGACTAGCCAGGAGATGAACTTTTGGGTGGATTAAATTTTTATTAGAGGCTCCTAAGTTAGTTTAGAGTTTGAGGGGATGACATATTGATAATAGTCAATATTTTGTTAGGATCAATTTTCATATTGTATTAGGATACAATGAATCCTAATAGTTTTATTGATGTAATCCTAAAACATTTTTAAGGCTTTAGGCATACCTTGTACTCCCATAGTTACTCAAATATATACCTTAGATCTCAAACATGATCTTCTTTATTTAATGACAAACCAAAAATATCATTGACATAGTCTTTGATGATGCCATACATCATGTCATGAAATATGTGAAAGATGCATGTCATGGCTATGTAAGCATCCTCCATATCCTTGAAGCTTAAGATTTCCTTCTGGCATTAATAGTAAAACAACAAAGAGATTTGCTCCTTCATTTATGTTGGTATTGCCAATTATGATAAAATATAGGTAGTGATCCTTTCCTAGTTGAATTATACTATGCATCATAGTTCTTATTAATATTATAATCGATCCCTAGATAGATGTTTCCTAACATGGGATATCAAGAAAAAATACTAGGATTCTATGAGCAAGGCATCAAGCTACAAACCAAATATTATCCTAGTCACTATGGGATATTTTAAATCCCCATCCATAGTTAGCCTTTATCCTTTTCTTCTTATTATAGTGAATATAAATTCATCCTTTCCAATAAGGCATCCCATGATGAAACCATTTTTAAAACATTTTAGATTGGGACAAGGAGGAATATAAAGGATCATCATTCATATATTCAAGCCTATATTGATTTACACAATCTATCAATATAAATTTCCTAATCCTAGATTACTCTAAGTTTATTATTGATGAAGATAATTATGAAGCAAATGAGGTCCTAAACAATCCTCCTTAATATGGTTCCTTGGACTATCTAAACCTTAATGACCTATTTTGGTGTATCTTTCCCATAAATTGTGAATGTTTCTATCTCATAGCCAATAAAAAACAATTAGCTAACCTTAGATCCTAGAGATCTAAAAATCCTAGGAGTTTTACCAACTCCACCTCATATGGAAGATGATCTCATATTCTAATAAAGTTATGGACATTGAAATTGGGACTACTAAAGATCCTAATATCCTTAAACTAAACAAAGTCTTGAAGCTAAGTGTGAGAAATACACCAACATTTTGATAAAGTTCAAAGACATATCCTATGCTAATATGTCTAGTCTTGATCCCTCCCTAGCCATCAATCACCTAGTCATCACTTCTTATGAAAAAATTATAGAAAATGTATCCAAAATTCACTTTATTAGTCAAAGAGGAGCTCTATAATTCCCTTGATGTTATATTTATTGAATCCATTTACTATTTTGACTAGTTATATAATGTTATCCCCATTTCTAAGAACACAAATAGTTTTAAAGTATACATCAACTTTCAATACATAAATAAAGCATGTCTCAAGGATGATATCCCTCTTATTAACATCAACATGATTTTTAATTTAATTGTAGGATGTGAAATACTATCTTTAATGGATATATTTTTAGACTATAACTAGATTAAAATCACTCTTAAGGACCAAGCCAAGATAAATTTCACCATCCCATGGGAAACCTTATGCTATCAAGTCATGTCCTTTAGGATGAAAAATATAGCTGCTACCTACCATAGATCCATGACATACATATTTCATGACATGATGCATGACATCATGGGAGACTTTATCAATGATTTTCTTGGTTGGGCTTTAAATGAGGAAGATCATGTCCAAGACTTAAGGCACATCTTCTAATTGATATGAGAGAACAAGATATATTTAAAGCATAAAAAATACATCTTTGGAGTTACATAATAATATTATTAGATTTATTGTATCTTTATATGGCATCAAAGTGGATCATAATAAAATACTAGCTATAGTTGATATGCACTCTCAAACTCTAACCCAACCTAGGAGTTGTCAAGAAAAAATATAATATATTAAGAGGATCATCTCCCAAATAGCTAATAATTATCATCTCTTCACTAATATTTGAATGAGTGACACAATATTCATATGGTATATATACTAACCAATAGCCTTTGATGCTCTCAAATCCGATATTTTATCTCCTCCTATCCTTGTCCCTCCTAATCCTTCTAACCCCTTATTTCCAAACATAGCATCAATAGACCATGACTTAGGATATATGTTTGCGTAGTATGATAACAAACATAAATACATGTCATCTTCTATATCATTAGGACTTTTGTCAATTATAATGTCTACTATACCCATTTAAAGAAGCTTTTCCTAGGAGTAGTGTTTTCATTCCATAATATTAGATACTACATGCTCAACCTTAAAATACATTTCATCATGAGGATAAATATATTATGCTATACCATATACAAGCCTCACATATTGGGGTAAACCAATAAATGGGTCATTATGCTTAGTGAATTCAGTCTCAAGTTTTTTATCCAAAAGTCTATGCAAGGTCATATCAGTGCTAACCAATTAGCGACCACATAATTAGAAGTAACCAATTGGTATAAATATTGGAATTTGTATTTAAATAACACTCTATGTGTTAAATTATTAGTGAGAGGAGTCATATTAGTCACTTATAAAGAGTAGCTTATCCCTATATCATTTAATCTTAAGTTGTTTTATACCAGTAATATTAATACGTATTAAGTTTCTATCATAGGGATACATGTAACATTAGCCATTTAGGTTAGAATCCTCTTTTTATTTGTATATTTATATCTTGTAGTCAACACATTCAATGGTATTTATCAAAATAAAGACAAAAATATTAATCCATATAAAGACATCATCAATAAAATTATGGATACCTTTAACAAAATCACCAATGGAACCATTCCTAGATCTAGCAACCACTCGTTTCTAAGGTCTTGGTTGCATCCCTAATCCCCTTAGAGATAGATGATGATCAAGATATGATTATTGTTCAAAAAATTAGGTATCCATTAACCTTAGATTCTAGCTATCTTCCTATAGGATTATTTTACATATATGCAACTTTCTCTCCTAATCTGTGCTACAAGGACAATTTTTCTTATCCTAACGATGACACTTTGCTTGATGGTTTGGACTACAATGAGCATAATAATATTAAGTAATGTACTTGTAAATATGTCATTTGTGATATCTTATAACAAATTACCCTTTATGGTACTTTACTTATGTGTTTAGGATCATCCAAATCCCAAGCAATCATCAAAGAGGCTAATGATGGATCACATGGTGGTCACTTTAGAAGTGTTACCATCACCAAGAAACTCCTATAAATGGGATACTATTGATAATCTATAAAAAAATACTCTTGTGATTATGTTAGGCTATATAATAAGTGCCAAAAACATGATTCTCTTATCTATGTCTCATTCCAAGATCCCTAGTCTTTAACTTCTCCATGGCCTTTTTACATTTGGGGCTTAGACATCATTGGGAAAATCAACTTAGTATTATTTTATGGACACATGTTATTATCTTAGATATTGAATAATTTATAAAATATGTCAAATCCATACCCTTAGCCTCAACCATTAGAGTTGATGTCTTCACGTTTATTCTCAATTGGATCCTCAATTATTATGGCATCCCTTTTTTGTTATCTATGGAAATGGAACACCCTTCTGGAACATGGATGTCCAAAATATTATTCTTAATATAATATCTAGCATACATTTTATTTGTCTTACTATTCCTAAGGTAATATAAAATTTGAAGCTTCTATTAAGACTCTTTTCAATATCCTTAATATGCTCATCAATAAAATTAGTAGATATTGGAATCTCTAGTTGTATCCCAACTTATTGGCCTATTAAATTAATGTTTAAACTCCCACTAGTATGACACCCTATGGTTTGGTTTATAGAAATAAATAAATATTTCCTTTTGAGCTAGAGGTATATTTCCTATATATTTTTTTGCAAGACTCCTCTATTTGAGATAAATACCTTTTTACCATATTAACCAATTGAAATTATTTGACAAAATGTGGATCCATACTTTAAATAATGTTATGAAAATATGAATATAATGATAAATTAATAAAAGTGGACTTAAATAAGCCTAAAAATACAATGGTAACCTTAGAAAGAAGCACCAGATCCAAGGATTATGCTATGAAGGCTTAATACAAAATACAAGTGATAAGGAAAGCTGATAATTATATGAAACAAAAGACACATGGACATAGACAAAAACTAACATGAGCAATAAAATCAACTCACGTGTTGAAGAATTATTTAAGCTAATACTAAGTCCTAAATCCTACAAACCTAGGCAATACCTAAGGTGTAGAAAAATAAAAATTAGACCTCATCATTCATCCCAACAAAATAAGCATTGGAATCCAATGCTTTTAACAAAGAGGGAAAATCCTAGGATATTTGTTGAGCAGAGTTATAGCAGGCCTGATGTGGAAGTTAGCCATGGTGGGCTACAAGATATGAAGTAGAAATACCCTGGTGAGTTTTTCAAGTATTCATATCAAAGAGTGTATCAGCAAAAAGAGTAAGTTGTGCATCAAGAACCACATCAATAGGATGACTAATAGCTAGAGTAGATTCCAAGGTGGAATCATAGTATGGTTTGAGAATATCAGCATTGATAATGTAATGAATGCCAAGATGAGTTGGAAGATCCAGGAGAAAGGCATTCTCAAGAATATACTGAACAATGGTATATGGTCCATAACAAAGAGGTTTGATCTTGCTATGTGCCTTATCCATAAAATATCGTTTATCTAGATAAAACTATACCTTGTCGCCAACATGCAAGTGATGAGGAATGTGATGTTTTTCCATCTATTATTTTTTCTTCTACTGAGTCTTCTGAAGAATATAAACCACTTTGGACTGAAGGCTCTGTAAATGTTGAACGAAAGAGTTGATCTTATCTTGGTCCTTATGAGTGTGCATGGTAGCTGATGAGGGTAAAGATAAAGGTAACTCATAAGGAGATAAAGGCTAGAATCCAAAACAAACTTCAAATAGAGAGTTACCGGTAGAACTGTGAATGATCCTGTTGTAGGTATGTTCTATGTGAGCGAGGCTTAAATCCCACTTGGTAGGAGTGGAATGATGATAGATAATCAAAATATGTACAAGAGTAGGATTAACCACATTTGTCTGCCCATTGGACTGAGTATGATAGGTAGTAGAGAAGTTAAAGAATACTCCTAATATCTTCCAAAGGTATCTCCAAAAATGACCCACAAAATGTGAGTCTTTATCAAAAATAATATTGGTTGGAATACCAACATAGTGCCACACTATCTCAAAGAATATTTGGGCTAAGTGTTGTGCAGAACTCATCTTACGACATGGAATGAATTTAGCCATCTTACTAAATATGTCCACAATCTTGAAGACACAATCATGATGTCTTACTATAATCAAAAAATAACTCAACAAGTCCATGGAAATGCTTTTACAAGGAAAGAGAAGGAATGGGTAAAGGCATTCTCATACCCAATCTCCTGTTAGTTGATTTGGAATTGTTACAGATTACACATTGGTGTAAGAAGTGAATAAAAAGACCAAAATAAAAACCATTGAAGGTGATGTATAGTCTTTTGCTTGCCAAAATGTCCTCCATAGAGTTTAGAATGAGCCTCTTTCAAGAGAGATAGAATGTGCTCCTGAGGGACACAAAGTTTATCCAATTTATACAACATTAAATAATTAATTTGAAAGTCTTGAAGGAGCTCTCAAATTTTAATATGAAGGATATGAAAGTTGTTGGAAAAATTTGACAAAATTAAGATCCAAATAATACTATTTTGGCCATGTTTGGAAGTCAATATGAGACATGGTAACAACAATCAAATCTAGGGTCGATGGTGGAAAACTCAAAAAATATACCACTGCATTATTTTACCCCTTATTATACTTGATCAACAAATGGAATTGTTGCAAGTATGATTCCCACTTCATTTGTCTAACCTCTTCAATTTTGGTTTGAGATTGAAGAAAACTAAGTGGCATATGATCTGTGTGAACTATTATTTATTTACCCAGAAGATAGTGCCTCCAATAGTTAATGGATTGAACCAAAGCATATAACTCCTTATAATAGGTAGAATAGTTTTTCTTGGCCTCAAAAAATATTTTAGAATGATAGGCCACTGGATGACCATTTTGCTTGAGCACGACTCCAAGTGCAAACTATGAGGCATCTATTTCTATTTCAAATGGTTGAGAAAGATCTGGAAAAACAAGAATAGGTGTAGTATACAATTTCTATTTCAATGTGTCAAAGGCCATTTTTTTATCCTTTATCTACTAAGACTAAATTTTGATCTTTTTCAAATGATGCAAATGAGTGGCAATAGTGGAATATCCTGCTATGAACTTGCAATAGAATTTGGAAATTCCAATAAAACTCTTTAACTCCATGATAGAAATATAAGTAGGCCAATTGAGGATGACTTAAATATTAGTAGGATCCACTTGAAATCCTTTCTCACTAATTACAAAACCAATATAGGCGATGGAAGTTTACCCAAAAGAATAATTGGGAAGATTGGCATACAATTGGTTCTTTTGAAGAATTTGAAGAACTAATTCCAAGTGCTATAGATGAATTTTCTAAGAGGAAGAAAATACGAGGATGTCATCCAAATATATTATCATAAATATTTCCAAAAAATATCTAAAAACTTCATTCATCAGTTGCATGAATATGGTAGGAGCATTTGTAAGACCAAAGGGCATGTCAAGCCACTCAAAGAGCCCCATTTTAGTTTTGAATGCTATTTTCAAGTATCCTTAGCATGAATTATGACCTGATGATAGCCAATTTTGAGATCTATCTTGGAGAAAAATTTAGTTCCTTTAAGTTGATCCAAGAGATCATCAATTCACGGAAGTGGATATCTGTTTTTTATTGTTATTTTGTTAAGTGCCTTGAAATCAATGCATAGCCTCCATGTACCATATTTCTTCAAAACAAGAAAGATATGTGAAGCACAAGGATAAGTGATAGGTTTTATAATACATTTAGCCAAAAAATCATGAATTCACTTTTTAATTTATTCCATTTGCACTATTGATTGTCTATACATTAAAAAATTAGGAAGATGAGTTGCAGGACAATCTCAATGCTATGATTAATCTATCGTTCAGGTGGAAGACTTGAATGTTATTTGAAAATATCATAATATGATTAAAACAATGAATTAACTGAATAATTTCTATTATGTGAATGCTTAGGTGCTTGATTCTCTTCTTTGATTGGTCTAATGAATATGAGTTCCAATTCCTTTGCTTGATTAATGACTTTACATGCTTGTCTACAACTTAACATCAAATTGTGTGGTGTTTGTTGTGTACTTACAATTATGTAAGCCTTATTATCTCTATGAAAATTTTATGTGTTGTTATACCCATCATGTATAGACCTCCTATCATATTGATAGGGTCTGCCAAGAAACAAGCCACAAAAATCCATTGGAGTTACATCACACACAACTATATCCACAAAAGTGGTACTGAAAGCAAAATTCACTATGCACGTGTGTGTGATGTTGGATGAAATCACATTGTTCTTCCATCATAAAGGATAAGTATGTCGATGGGGATCCATAGAAAACTTTAGTTTGTCAACAACGGACCTTGCAATTAGATTTTTCTATTAGCCGCTATCAATTATACAATCAACCATGAAGGTGTCACTTAGGTGAACCATGGTCACAAACAAGCTCTGATGATTACCTTGAGAATTATTTATAAGGGTAACTTTGTTCAAACATTCTAATTCCTTGTACGCCTCTCGTTCCCTAGTAGAATCAATAGGACCATCTTGTGGATCGTCATGTGAAGGCTTTACAACTAGGGACTTCTTCAAAAAATTTAATTTAAAACATTGATGTTTTTGATGACCCTTCTTCTTACAATAACTACATTCCATAGGGGATTTAGAAGAAGATTTTTGAGAAGAAGAAGAAGAAGAGGAATAGGAAGAAGAGGGAGAAGGAGAAGATGAAGAAGACTTATTTGCCTTGGATTGTTGATTAGAAGCCTTCAGATTTCCTCTATATAATGAAGAGCAAGACCTGTGTGATGACTCTCATAACTCCTCCTCCACAAGAATGGCTTTATTGAAATCCATGTCAATGCTAACAATGGTTTTATACTTAAACTTACTATAAAGGGGCTCTTGCAACCCATTTTTGAATTTAGCCACAAGTTGGATGGCAGAATCCTCCACTGAATTCAAAATTCTCAATTTATTAAATTACAACACATAATCATGAACACTCATATGAGAAGTTTATCAAATATGAAGCCATATTATCTCAAGATTTTCAACATAGTTTTAAGGATAAAAACTACTCTTCAAAACTCATTGAAACTCATCCCATGAATCAATAGGATTTTGCATCCTTTGTCAATTAGTGACAAGGATCTTAGCGAGGCCAGAGAGCTTAAGCTTGGCAAAAGCAACTTTCTGAGCCTTCTCCAATTTGGTGTATTTGAACCAACTATCCATGTCTAAAATCCAACTATTAAGAATTTTAGGATCCCGTGAGTCATCATAAATGGAAACATCACATTATGGCTGAATATATTTGGAAGTGATATTGTCGATCAAAACACTCACAAATTGTGTTAGATGCACCATTTTTTGGACAATTCGAAAACCATTTGACCTTGAGTACGTGCCAACAAGAATTTGCAAAAAGGAGTTACAAAATGCTAAAGGATTACAAAAATTTCAAAATTATGAGATAATTGCAAAAAATAATTTTACAAAATTGGAACAATAGGCAAAGAATTGCACTAAATCCCCTTTTACAAAAATGAAATTAACTTCTTGCGATAATTATGTTTTGCTAACAAATAGTGTTATAAAATTTTAATTCTTGTTGCAATGTTTTGTTGGGTCAAAAATGGTAAAATTGGTGAAAATCTTACCAAAATAAAATACACGTGAAGGTGCTGGCAGCTTTGAAATAGTAATTTTTGAAGTCAAGTTACACCAAATAATGCTCCAAGGTCACAATTTAAATGTGGTCAACTAAGACTCCCATGTCCGCAGTTAACAAAGGTGCACGTGCCATAAAGTAATAGTCATCCCATTGCCACGTCGAGTTCTAATAACCACAAGAATTTAAATGAAAAAGACCAATCGCCAAGGACTGTGTAGATTTTCCAAATATTTGGTCGATAGGTCATAGTTTTGTTGGACATTTTGAGTCCATAAATTTGTCATTGATGTCAAGGCATGAGGTTATCATTGATGCCAAAAGGTCAAAAGGAGCAATGCAAAAAGTTGATGGCAAAAGAGCTTCATAATATTCATTTTTGATATTATAGGAAGCATAAATAAAAGGTTTTATTAAAAACCATGGATTGGCAAAATAAAAGGTTTTATTAAAAACCATGGATTGATGAAATAAAAGGTTTTTCATAAAAACCCAAGGAGGCTTTTTATTCCAAATTAAAAAGTCCAAGGAAGGTTTAAATATTTAAATTCAAATTGAATTTAAATTTTATAAATAAATATTTATTTATTCAAAATAGCAAAACCCTAAAGCTATTCCGCCAACATGCAAGTTGAAGATTACCCCCACCGACATGTTGGAAGAAATAGCAAAGCAATATAAATATTGCCTTTGCTAAGGCAAAAATATTATGCATTTTGAATTCGAAAAACGTGCTAAGGGAGAAAATTCAAATTTTAGAAAGTTTAAGAAGACGTAGTGCATAGCATCTAGCACCATCCGGTGGCTAGCTTGAGTAGCATTTGGCTTGGTGCTTGTGGAAGGAAGTTCACATGTTCAAAATGTAGTGGTAGCAATTTTTCGAAGTCCTTTTAGTTTTCATTTTCGATGGCAACAAAAAGGAGAATAGAGTGCTTGGGAACTCTAGCTCACACATGAGCGCTAGCTCATATGGCAGCCAAGGTTGTGGCTAGAGTCCTTGGGAGAGGCAACATCATGGGTTCAAAAGCCACTAAGGGCAAAGGTATATTTTTTTATTTAATTTTTGTTTGCCCTAAGGTTGTTGTGAGAAAATTGGGATATATAATGTGGTAATTAAAGTGGATTATTTACCTATAATTTAAAGTGATTTTTGAGCATGATAAAAAGTTGGTTTTTATAAATTAAAACTAAGTTAATTAAATTTTACCTTAGAAGAATAAATTGCATTATTTTATAAATTATTTTATTTGATAAAGTGCAATTTAAGAAAGGAGTTATAAGTAGAAATTGTGTTATATTTTATAAGAGGGTTTTTGATGAAAATTATGATGTTGAAATTTATTATTAATATGGAGTGATAAGGTGTATTTGTTTTTGATATTATTGTGTATTGTGAGAGAGATATTATTATCTTCTAACATCCTTGAGTTTGGCAAAGAAGTGTTTATGATTGTGGCATATTTGTGTGGTCTACTCCTCATCAAGAAAAATGTATGAGCACATTCTTCTTTGTTTGAGTTGATTGGTTGGTTTTATGGAAAACAAATTTGGAGTGAAAATGACTTGATTGGTTTCCTTATTGAGTTGTTGAGCTATTATGAAGTGAATGCTATGCACATTGTTTTATAAGCATTATTGTTGAAGTGAATGGTTGAGTGAAGAACTTGAACTAGGGTTTGCAAATATCATGAGTATCATTGTTATGTGAGATTGGTTGATAGCATTGTTGGAAATATTTTGAGTGAGTGTTCATATGCTTGGACTAGGGTTTGTGAGCAAGGATTATTTCATTGAGTGATTGGTTGAGTAGAGTTGGTTGAGCCTAGTCAATTGGATGTGTGAAGTGATAGCTCAAGTTCTATGAAAAAAAATATTCTATATTCTGAATTAAATTGAGAAAGTAGTTGAGTGTTGATGAGTGTGAAACATATTGAGTCTCTAACAATTCTTTGTATGTTTCAAAAGAGTGATTGAAAGTAATTGAGCATTGAGGTGAATGTGAAGCATATTGAGTCTCTAAAAATTCTTTGTATGTTTCAAAAGAGTGATTGAAAGTAATTGAGCATTGAGGTGAATGTGAAGCATATTGAGTCTCTAACAATTCTATGTATGTTTCTGAAAGAGTGATTGAAAGTAATTGAGCATTGTGTTGAATGAAAAGCATATTGAGTCTCTAACAATTCTCTGTATGTTTCTATGATATTGGACAAGTTCTAGTGTGGAATTGTTGAGGAGATTTGAGGTGAGTTTTTGAGAAGACTTGTGGATATATTTGTGTGAGATTTTGTGGAAGATTACAATATAGATTAAGAGCAGATTTGGATAAGTTCTAGTGAGAAATTATTGAGAATTTTTGAACAAGTTCTAGTCAGGACTTGTAGAGCACATTTGGAGAAGTTCTAGAGAGGACTTGAGGACAGCTTAGTGTGAGATTTTATGGAAACTTACAAGGAAAATTTGAGATAAGTATTTGAGAAGACTTTAGAGTAGAATTGATTGATTGATTTGTTCAAACATTGAGTTAAGATTTGGGGTAGATCCAACAGAGTTGATTTGAGATTGAGTTAAGCTTTTTGTTAAGGCTTGAGGATAGATATTAAGGATAGATTTGTGCTAGACCAAAGGACTATGTTTAGTGTAGATCATAGGATAGATATTGAGGATAGATTTGTGCTAGACCAAAGTATTGTGTTTAGTACAAATTCAAGGACAGAGTTTGGTGTAAATTTGAGGATAGGTTTGTGCCAGACCAGAGAAACAAATTGAGAAGATTTGTGCTAGACTGAAGGAATGTGTTTAGTGTAGATTTGAGACAAATATTTGAAGGTGATAAAGTATAAAGGATGATAATATCCAGTGGATAGAGATCCATTATCTAGGGTAGTGAGGATAGGTGTCTTCAGTGGATAGAGATCCATTGGCCAGAGCAGTGGGGGCAATAGTTCTTCTAGAATATCACCAGTCAGAGCTAAGGAGAAAGGAGTTCTCCTTTGTATAGAGATCCATGAACTTAATTAGGGTATTGGTGTCTCCTTTGGATAGAGATCCATAAAAATTATAATAGGGAAAGGATTACCAAGATATTGATTGAGAAAATTTTAGTGAAATATTTTCTTCGTGGAGTAGCCCACATTGGGTGAACCACGTTAAATTGGTGTCTTTATTGTGTGTGGTTATCTGTGCATTATTGTGATTACTGTTTTTGATATTGCTATCTTTACACTGCATAATATTGATTGGAAAGAAAAGTAAAAAGTGGTCTTATACTATTCACCCCCCTCTCAGTATAAGCTTGTGTTCTTCAAGTTTTATGTTGATGCGTAGATCAATATGAAAGAAACATTTTCCTCTTTCCAAAATGTGCAAACATTTATGCCTCGTTGGACTTCCTATCAGATCGAGCAATGGATTACTACATTTTAGAGCGACAATATTAGGGTGACTATCACCATGATAGGTGCACAAAATCCTTCAAATGTTGCAGGTGCTATGGCAAAAATACTAATGAATATCAATCCATAAGAAGCTGTCTAGCCAATGAATCGACGATGGTAGAAAAATTTTCTAATAGGCATGGTCTTTGATGGCACAATTGAAGCATGTTATAGGCTCACCAACATCAGTTGCAAGTGTTGATATTTCAGTAGCCCGTATCAGAAGGATGTAGAGGATGGAGGAAATTCAAGCACATTAGAAGGATGTAGAGGGTAGAGAAGATACAATGAGCATTGAATAGTGATGAACCTCCCATTTGACAGCCACTGTAGATGCAACATATCAAAATAGGGGATAGTGCCCATCCAATGGCCTGCAATAATTTGAAGCATGTGCTAAAATTAATCAGTAGATAGGGCATGCTCTCCAAAATATTTAGCAACATGTTCAAAATTCATCAAGTCTAAGCACAATATTTTGGCAAAATTGTACTCGAATGTGGGTTAAAGCTGCACTAAATGCAAGACAACTTGGTGGAAAATTACCAAGAGTGGGATGTAGACACCAATAAGAAAACAAATATGTGCACAAAGGAATGTCAAATGTGGTAGCAAACTTCCACGGTGTGTGCTGCTTCAAATAGTATGATGTCAGGGACAACAAAGTTGAAGGTATTGTAGGCGGTCGATGTAGCTATTTTCACTCGGTGTAAGGGTGCAACACTCAGTGCGCATGTTGCATGCAGAGGGAATATTTCCAAATATTTGGTGTGGCAAAAATAAGCACTACAAATTGGTGGTAAAAATCATCACCACCTAAAAATTGTCAATGTTATGTCGCAACAAATATGATAAAAATGGCTAAAATTTTCATCAGTAAGAATTGCAGCAAATTCTTGTCATCAAAAAATTTTGCTGCAAGTTTGATAAAAATTGCTATCAAGGACAAAAAAAGTGCAACAAAACTAAAATAGAGCTTCAAATAGGATTATGTTGATCGAAAATAACCCAAATCAACCAGCACGACATCGGTAATAACCCAAAACCTCCACAATTTCTTGCTATGATATTAAACTATTATGTCAAATATGAAGATAATGATAAATTAATAAAAGTAGACTTAAATAAACCCAAAAATACAATGGTAACCTTGGAAAGAAGCACCAGATCCAAGGATTACGCTATGAAGGCTTAATCCAAAATACAAGTGCTAAGGAAAGTCGATAATTCTATGAAACAAAAGACACATTAACATAGAGCAAAACTAACATGAGAAAAAAAAATCAACTCACATGTCCAAGAATTATTTAAGTTAATACTAAGTACTAAATCCTAAAATGAATTACCTACCATAAAATAAATATCGTGAAGTTTTTAGGTGTCAATGGAAATATCAATCAAATCAAAATTTTTCTATATAATCAATCATGTGCTACATGACAAATATTATGAGGTTCATAGGTGTTGATAGTACGATCAATCATATCATCTCTTGTCTCCCATGTACACCATGCATGGGGAATCTAGTTAATGATGAATTATTTCCCTCCATTGTGGGCATCATTCATTGTCAAAATAAGTAATCATAAATCCTAAATGAAACTTATATATAAGGAAAATAGTCCAAGAAGAAGACCTTTACACATATGTGTAAAGGAAAATCTCTAAGCTAAATTAAAATTCTTATAGGAAAGGCTAAATAAAAATTTCTATGGGTGAAACTAAATCAAAAGTCCTTTATGCATTTATTTTTTAAAGGTAAAAAAACTATTTTCATGTTTGTACATATATTTTTATTATAACAAACTAACTAGAAGACCTTTGGGCAAAGCTAATTAAATTCCCCCTAGGAAAATATCAAAACTAAATAGAAGTCTCTGGGTAAGGCTAACTAAAGTTCCCTAGAAAAATATCTAAGGATGCTTATGAATTTAGTTGTATATATATATATATATATATCTTGTTATCTAAGCTAAAGCACCTTATAACTACATGTTTTGGATTGTCCTACTTCCAACTAAGTATATTGTGAGTGAAGCAAGGATGTACAAAAGGGTTTCCTACATTAACCATAATTAAATTACACATTTTAAAAAATATATCATCTCAAAATTAAATAATTAGTTTAAAACACAATCCCATCATAATTAAACCATACTTTATTAATTCACTAACATGCAATTATTCTAGTTAGCTTAGAGCAAT
The DNA here is from genome assembly GCA_028583015.1 of Wollemia nobilis. Taxonomy (NCBI): domain Eukaryota; kingdom Viridiplantae; phylum Streptophyta; class Pinopsida; order Araucariales; family Araucariaceae; genus Wollemia; species Wollemia nobilis. Next base: position 2,580,957 of record JAQPPZ010017255.1, read on the forward strand.
TAAGTGAATCATCATAATTCATTAACAAAATATTAAACATAAATCAATTAATATAAAAAAAAAAACATAATCACATAATAATGGACCCATAGATGTCTCCGGAGACAGTGAAGCAATCTTGCATCCTCCAAATTTCTTTTAAGTTTTCTAAGTACTTTGTATCTCGGTCTATTTTAGTTCTTCTCCCGGGTTGAAGTTTTGTAGAGGTAGAAGGGAAGTTTGAGATTTTTCTAAGTGCAGAGGAGTTGAGTTTCTTAAAGGCAGGGGAGCCACGAAATCGTGACATGTCACGATTTCGTGACATGTCACGAAATCGCGGCTCCCGAAGGCGAGTGACAAAAAGCAAGGTGGGGGAGCCGCGAAATCGTGACATGTCGCGATTTCGTGACATGTCACAAAATTGCGGCTCCCGAAGGCGAAAGTTGAAGCGAGGGCTGGGGAGCCATGAAATCGTGACATGTCACGATTTCGTGACATGTCACGAAATCGTAGCTCCTAAGGCGTAGGCTGATGGCGGGGTAGAGGGAGCCGCGATATCACGACATGTCACGAAATCATGGCTCCCAAGGGCGGACTAGTGCATAAGGCGTGATGGGGTCGTGATACAGTGACATGTCACGATATCGGGACATGTCGCGATATCACGACCAATAGCAAGTTGCCACGTGGATCCAAGAATCGATGCCAAAGGGAAGATAGGCCGAATTGGACATGGGGCTATGTGTGTAAAGGCGACGTGACCGATTGAAGACAGAGGCCAAAATTAGACATGCGGGTAGCCACGTGTTCTAAAACGAATATGAAGGCCACGTGTATTAAAAGGGAGGTGACAACTATGTGCATTAAACCAGGATAACCATATTATGGAAGTATTCTGACAAAACAGCCATTGCAGAGCATGGGCAGTATGGGTTGAGGTAGCAGTACAGAATAACAGTCAGAATTAAACGACGGGTGCAGGTTGAGGGAAACCATTAATGCAAGCTTCATGGTGGATCGGGCAGTTACCCATTTATGGCAAAATTTTAAAAAAATCGATCGGGGGGGAATCAAATTTGAATTTTTTTTAGGCGGGCATTAATTGCCTAGAGGATCGAGTCCTCGATAAAAAAATTGGGGAAAAATTGTAAGGGGATGGTGAGTTCGGGATTGAAGGGGAAAGTTGTAGGCCTGGAAGTGTTACTATAAAAATTGTATTAAGCAATTTACTAAAAATTAATGTGAAGTTTGTTGTGTGAATCTCGGGCTTGCCATCAAGTGGTATCAGAGCGGGAGCTCCTGAGCATGTAACAGATCGTCAGAGAGAGGCAGTTACACCAGGATCTATGGGAGGATTTTAAGGGGAAGAAAGAAAGATGCCTCCACGAAGAAACTATGTTGGAGTAGGAAATGCGGTGCTGGTCAAAGACTTTCGAGCCTTGTAGAGACAGGTTCAAGCCCTACAAGAAGAGTTATGCAGAAGGCACGAGCCCGAAAGGGATGAGGGAAGTGAAGACGAAGTTGAAGAAGAAGACCAGTCTGAGGAAAAAGAAGAGGCTGTGGATCTTGCACAAGCCAGGTTGTACAAGGCCATCTCTCAGATTGGGAAGCAACAAAAAATGGAGGTTTCTACATACTCAGGGAACCTAAATCCAGAAGAGTTGATTGACTGGATAAAATATTTAGAAGAGTATTTCGAATATGAGGAGGTTGAAGACCCTAATCGGGTCAGATTTGCTAAGACCAAGTTAAAGGGTCATTCCAGCATTTGGTGGAGAGGAATACAGTTGGAGAGGAATAGAAGAGGGAAGGAGAGAATAACAAGATGGGATAGAATGGTGGAAAAGCTGAAAAGATAGTTTATTTTGGCAGACTACGAGTTAGACCTGCTAAGAAAAATGCAGAGTTTGAGACAGACAAACAAAACTGTCCAAGAATACACTAAGGAGTTTTACAAGATCTCTATTAGAACTAGGCATTTAGAGGCAAACAAAGAAAAGGTAGCCCATTATATCAATGGGTTGAGGCTCGGCATCCAGGAAGAACTGAGCCTAGTTCGGGTAAGCACCATTGAGGATGCTTACCAGTTTGCCTTAAAGGTGGAAGAAAAACTGAATAGGCGGTTTGAAGGCAAGAAAAGAGGAAGGGGCTATGGTGGAAGAACTTGTGGGAGAACCAGTGGAGAAAAATATAAAGACCCAAAGAAGACTGGTGAAGCCAGTAGTAACCAGGATCAAAGGGAAGAGGATGCTTATTAGCCCCGAGATCAGAACAACTACCCAAGAGGATGGGGTGGATCTGGACGAGGGTTTGGAAGAGGAGTATTTCGTGGGACATGTTTCCACTATGGTGAAGGACATCGAGCATTCGAGTGTCCATAGCACTGGGAAAGAACAAACAAGAGGCCTGAGGGTCTAGCTAGAGCTGCTGTGGTAGAGGAAGATGCTGAATCTGAACATTCAAAAGAAGCAGAGAGAGGGGAAGCAATGATCGTAAGAAGAGTCCTGTTGAATGAGGAGAAGGACACAAATCAGAGAAGTTTATTTCACACAAGGTGTAAATGCACGGGCAAGGTTTGTAATATTATTATTGATAATGGTAGCACATATAACCTGGTTTCAAAAGAAATGGTTACAAAGCTACAGTTAGAGAGGAAGAAGCACCCGCATCCATATCGGGTTGCATGGTTACAAAAGGACCACAGAGCTTTGGTCAATGAGTAGTGCTCCATTAAATTTAATATTGGAAATTATTGTGATGAGGTCCTGTGCGACATCCTACCTATGGATGCTTGCCATATGTTGCTTGGAAGGCCCTGGCAGTTCGACCGGAGTGCAGTGCATGACGGCCGTGCCAACACCTACTCATTAAAAAATAATGGTGTACGCCATAAGCTGAAACCCATAAAGGAGGCGGATGAAAAGGTGTGTAATAGGTCCAGAATTTGTCTAGTTGAAGGGAGAAAATTTTTGGACGGTTTGAAGCATGAACATTTGTGTTATGCAATAATTCCTAGAATTAGGGAGGAGGAATGCAAAGATACCCCGACAGAAGTCCTAGATATATTGGAAGAATTTCCAGAGATTGTATCAGATAATGTACCTGAGGGTTTACCTCCAGTAAGGAAGATCAGCCACCATATAGATTTGGTACCGGGATCAAGCTTGCCAAATAAAGCTGCACACAAAATGACACCTATAGAAACTGAGGAGTTAAACAGACAGGTCCAGGAGTTTCTAGAGAAAGGATTTATTAGGGAGAGTCTTAGCCCGTGGGCAGTGCATGCAGTACTAGCACCCAAGAAGGATGGAGAGTGGAGAATGTGCATAGACTCTCGGGCAATCAATAAAATCACTATCAAATATAGATTCCCATTGCCAAGGATGGATGATATAATGGACTGTTTAAGTGGGGCTGAGTACTTCATGAAGATTGACCTGAAAAGTGGCTATCATCAGATCCGTATCCGAGAGGGAGATGAGTGGAAGACAGCCTTCAAGACAAGAGAAGGCTTGTATGAGTGGTTGGTCATGCCATTTGGGTTGTCCAATGCACCAAGTACCTTCATGCGGCTGATGAATGAAGTACTGAAAGAGTTTCTAGGAAAGTTTGTCATTGTTTATTTAGATGATATATTGATATTCAGCAGAACCCTGGAGGAACACCTGATGCATATCAGGAGGGTTTTTGAAAAGCTATGGGAAGAGCAGTTATTAATAAACCTAAAAAACTGTAATTTTGTCAAGAAAGAGTTGGTATACCTGGGGTTTGTAATCTCAGTAGAAGGTCTGAAAATGGACCCAGAGAAGGTGAGAGCCATTATCGAATGGCCTACCCCAAGAAGCACAACAGAAATCAGATCATTTCATGGTCTAGCCAGCTTTTACAGGAAGTTCATAAAGAACTTCAGCAGCATTTGTGCACCTCTCACAGAAACAATGAGGGGGAATAAAAAAGAGTTCAAGTGGACATTAGGGGCTGAAAAGAGCTTTGATGCATTAAAGAAAAAGGTCACAGAACAGCCTGTTTTAGCACTCCCAGACTTTGACCAGGTATTTCAGGTGGAATGTGATGCCAGTGGCAGTGCAATAGGGGTTGTACTGAGTCAAGGAGGCAGAAATGTTGCTTATTTTAGTGAGAAGCTAAATGATGCTCGAAAAAAGTATTCGGTTTATGACCAGGAATTTTATGATATAGTTCGGGCTCGAAAAAGTGGAGACACTATTTATTGCCAAAGGATTTTGTTCTATTTATCGACCATCAGGCTTTACAGTACATTAACAGTCAAACAAAACTGAATCAAAGGCACATGAAGTGGGTGGAGTTCCTCCAAAGTTATACCTTTGTGCTGAAGCACAGAAGAGGGAAATCAAATAGAGTTTCAGATGCCTTGAGTAGAAGGCAGACTTTACTGATTAGAATGACAGTGGAAGTAGTGGAATTTGAAGAACTGAAGGTTTTGTACCCTAAAGATCCGGATTTTGCAGAAGCCTGGACGACTTGCTTGACACCTATTACTATGGATAGGACAAAATGGTTGGATTTCTTAATCCAAGACAGAATGTTGTTCAAGGGAAGTAAATTATGCATTCTAAGGAGTTCCATGCGGGAAAACTTAATCAAAGAAAAGCACAGCGGAGGACTGGCTGGGCATTTTGGTCGGGATAAGACCATTGCCCTGGTGGAGGAAAATTACTACTGGCCGCAACTTCAACAAGATGTGCGGAAGTTTATGCAAGGTTGTAGAATATGCCAGATGGCAAAAGGTGTAAGGCAAAACATAGGATTATACCAGCCATTACCTGTACTAGAGATGCCATGGGAGGACATAAGCATGGATTTTATTCTTGGATTACCGAGGACACAACAGGGAAATGAATCTGTATTTGTGGTGGTTGACCGATTCTCCAAAATGTCACATTTTATTCCCTACCAGAAGACGAGTGATGCAGTTCACATTGCAGGGTTATTCTTCAAGGAAGTGGTACGACTTCACGGTCTACCAAGAAGCATAGTTTCGATAGAGATACAAAGTTTGTTGGGTATTTCTGGAGAACTTTGTGGAAGAAGTTGAAGACAGATCTAAAATTCAGTTCTGCATACCACCCACAGACTGACGGACAGACAGAGGTGGTGAATAGAATCCTGGGTAATTTGCTAAGATGCTTGATAGCAGATCAACCCAAGGGATGGGATTTAGTTTTATCGCAGGCAAAATTTTCATATAACAGTTTAGTCAATAAGAGCACAAATAAATCTCAATTCCAGATAATATATGGGAACAGCCCAAGAAATGTGTCTGAACTGAGAAATTTGGATAAGAGAGAAAAGTGCAGTGCCGAGGCAGAAGAATTTGCGGAGCACATGAAAAGTCTGCATGAAGAAGTAAGGAAACAAATTCTGAAAATGAATACTCAATATAAGACAAGGGCAGACCAGAAGCGGCGGTTCAAGGAGTTCGAAGTAGGATATGAGGTCATGGTACATCTCAGGAAGGAGATATTTCCTACCAAGACTTATAACAAATTGAAGATGAAGAAGTTTGGGCCATGCAAAATACTGGGAAAACGGGAGTCAGGAAATGCATATGAAGTGGAATTGCCAAGTTGGCTTGATATTTCACATATTTTTAATATTTTAGATTTAGTGGAATATCATGAGGGAGGGAGTACAGAAGTACCAAGTACAGAATTGTGGCAAGTTCCAGCACCTACTCCAACCACAGACGAGGTCAAGGAAATAGTAGACACTCGTGAATGCAGAAGCACCAGAAACAAACAGTATTCTGAATATTTAATCAAATGGAAGGGCAGACCTATTGAAGATGCAACTTGGTTGTCTAAAACGGAGGTTGACCGCCTGGGTCTCCCCCTAATCAAACAGAAGTGAGGATCATTTTTAATTTACCCCAGGTGTCTGATGCAGGAGCATCCGGAGACAGTGAAGCAATCTTGCATCCTCCAAATTTCTTTTAAGTTTTCTAAGTACTTTGTATCTCGGTCTATTTTAGTTCTTCTCCCGGGTTGAAGTTTTGTAGAGGCAGAAGGGAAGTTTGAGATTTTTCTAAGAAGTTTGAGATTTTTCTAAGTGCAGAGGAGTTGAGTTTCTTAAAGGCAGGGGAGCCGCGAAATCGTGACATGTCACGATTTCGTGACATGTCACAAAATCGTGGCTCCCGAAGGCAGTGACAAAAAGCAAGGCAGGGGAGCCACGAAATCGTGACATGTCGCTATTTTGTGACATGTCATGAAATCATGGCTCCCGAAGGTGGAAGTTGAAGTGAGGGCTGGGGAGCCGCGAAATCATGACATGTCATGATTTCGTGACATGTCACGAAATCGTGGCTCCTAAGGCATAGGCTGATGGCGGGGCAGAGGGAGCCATGATATCGCGACATGTCGCGATTTCATGACATGTCACGAAATCATGGCTCCCAAGGGCGGACTAGTGAATAAGGTGTGAGGGGGTCGTGATACTACGACATGTCACGATATCGCGACATGTCGCGATATCGCGACCAATAGCAAGTTGCCACGTGGATCCAGGAATCGGCGCCAAAGGGAAGATAGGCCGAATTGGACACGGGACTGTGTGTGTAAAGGCGACACGACCGATTGAAGACAGAGGCCAAAATTAGACATGTGGGTAGCCACGTGTTCTAAAACGAAGATGAAGGCCATGTGTATTAAAAGGGAGGTGACAGCCACGTGCATTAAACCAGGATAACCATCTTATGGAAGTATTCCGACAAAACAGCCATTGTAGAGCATGGGCAGTATGGGTTGAGGCAGCAGTACAGAATAACAGTCAGAATTAAATGGTGGGTGCAGGTTGAAGGAAACCATTAATGCGAGCTTCATGGTGGATCGGGCAGTTGCCCATTTATGGCAAAATTTCAAAAAAATCGACCGGGGGGGGAAATCAAATTTGAATTTTTTTTAGGCAGGCATTAATTGCCTAGAGGATCGAGTCCTCGATAAAAAAACTAGGGAAAATTTGTAAGGGGATGGTGAGTTCGGGATTGAAGGGGAAAGCTGTAGGCCTGGAAGAGTTACTGTAAAAACTGTATTAAGCAATTTACTGCAAATTAATGTGAAGTTTGTTGTGTGAATCTCGGGCTTGCCATAAATGTCAATCTATATTAATCTAAAATATATATTTAGATTATATATACAATATTTTGTACAATCAATAATACAATAATGATAATATAATAACATCTCAACCCCAGGTCTGAGGTGTAGACTAATTGGTTCATCCAAACCCCATAAGGGGGGCGGAGGTACAAGGTTCGAATCTCGGGCCTCGTCAGACTGAACGCTTTTCCCTTTCCTAGTGCTTTCAGCGGCGTAAAAGTTTTAAAATGATTGTGGCATGGTGGTTATAGGGGTGGACTACGCGAAGATTTGTGTGGCGGCTTCTAGGGCGGACAGTGCAAAATACTGTGGCGGACATAAAATCCGGACAGCCTACCCGGATTCGTGGCGGCTACCGATTCCACCATGTAAATTCAAAAAATATATATATATATATAATATCTCAACCCCAAACTCTTATGAAAATAACTGAAACTGCAACTAACTCTAAGAGGCCATGTCTAGTGCTCCTATAGCTCCTCCTCCCCCTTCCTATAGGTGGTGGCACCTTTCACAATTGCTATGAATGATGTTCCATAAACCTTGAGAGAATTAATTATTGTGTCATCGTAGACAATGGGAGATGCTTATCCATTAGGATAATTGTATGGTAGAAATATTTATAGTGTAACTACCCATGCACTTTTATCCTATAGGTCCATTTGGATCTATTCCATATAATCTAAAAATGCCTACACTACTTGGCCACCTGTGGTTCCTCTTACTTGTTTTGAAGCTCTCACCATCACTACATCTTACTTTGTAATTAAACCCTAGATGATTTATTGTATTTCTAGAATCCAATTTGGCAACCAATATTGCTCTACCATCTATTTTATTGCCTTTACCTACATAGATATTATAGAGAAATTTTCTCTACAACACCACTTCACTCCAAGCTATACCAATCAAAAGTGGGATAATCCAAGGCTATACTCTACTTTAGTAGTGGATAATGCAACAATTTGTTACTTCTTATTGCTCCAAGACATCAAGTTGCCACCAAATAATAATGTATAACTTGAATTACTATTTTTATCATCAAGGATTGCTACCCAATAAATATATGTATAACCCTCAAGCTTGTAAGAATTAGTAGTATAATAGCATAAACCAAAATATTTTGTACCACTCATATATCTAATAATTCTCTTGGCTATATTAGAATGAGATTCATGAGAAGAGTGCATAAATATTGCTACTAAACTAACTGAGTACATAATATTAGGCCTAGTAGCCATGAGATACATCAATCTACCAACCAAATACATGTACAGGGTTGTATTCATAAGAGGATTTCAAATATTTTTTTTCAAATCTGACCAAGAGATTTTCAGCATACCTGGACTGGGTAATGAATATACCTTGGGCTAATTACTTTATTTACATACCTAGATTTTTTTTCAAATTATCCAAGTCATTCATTTCAAATTTGTTTGCCATGGCCTTTTTAGACTCTCTCAACATGGAAGTGGATTTGCTCATAAAAATTATATCATAAAAATATAAATATGTGATAATAAAATAAGATCCATCTACCTTTTTACACATTGTTCTTTCAATTGAGCATTTTGTGTAACTATTTTCATGCAAGTATGTGTCAATGCTAGAGTACCAAGCTCTAGGTGCTTGCTTAATCCCATAAAGAGCTTTCTTCAACCTATAGGCTTTATCCTCATGGCTTGCAACTATGAATCTTTGTGGCTAATATACATTCAATTTATCTTCTAAATAACCATGTACATAGGCTCATCTCACATCCGTTTTATAAATAGTTAGACTTAAGTGGGAAGCTAAGGCAAGAAGAGATCTTATTATTTCCAATCTAGAAACTAGTGCAAAAGTATCTTCATAGTATTTTCCTTCTTGTTGAACATAGCCTTTGGCTACCAAATATTCCTTATGTTTGGCTATGCTTCCATCAACAATATATTTTATTTTATAGATCCATTTAACACCAACAATGGTCTTGAATTTTGGAGGAGAAACTAGCTCCCAAGAGTTATTTTTCTTAATCTATTATATTTCATCTTCCATAGCCTTTGCCCAATATTCATTGGCACATACTTCTTTAAAGTTTGAAGGCTTAGTAGCAGAAGATGAAATTGATGCATAATATATAAAATTTTCACCTTGTTTTTATTGTAGTCTTGTCACTCTTCTTGTGTAATCTTCATCCAACATTTGATATTGTGGATGATATTTGTTGACCCTTTTTTGACTAGTACTACCACTTGGTAGTGGAGTGTCAATAGTTGACATATGAGTGCTGGTTTTTTGGGATTGGAAGGATTAAATATGATTATTAGGAGCTAATTCTTCAATTTGAGGAGTGATTCCAACACCATCATTAGTCTCCTTACTATATGCTCCCCATTCATTGAAAATTACATCTCTAATAACATACAATTTGTTAGTAGTGGGATCAAAACACTTGCAATATTTGGATGCATTAGAGTATCCAAAAAATATATATTTAATAGATTTCTCATCAAGTTTTCTCATCTTTTCTTTGGGAATATGCACATAGCATGTAGAACAAAATATTTTCAAATTAGTAATACTTGTATTCTTACCATGCCAAGTTTCATAGGGAAAAGAATTTTGTATCAACTTTGTAGAGTTGTGATTTAGAAGGTAAATAGTTGTATGTATAGCCTCATTTCAAAACTTAATAGGTAACTCCATCTCCTTTACCAAACAATGGGCCATTTCCAAAATAGTCTTATTTATACATTCTACTACTCTATTTTTTTTAGTGTAGATAGTTGTTAGTTGTCTTTTGATTCCATGACTGTTGCAAAATATTTTAAACATATAGTCCTATTTTTTGACATTAACACTTTGGATACTATATGATTTTTAGCATCATTTAGGATTTTGTAGTCATTTTTTTCAAAAATAACTTTATATCTTTTTTACCATAACTACCCAATATGTAACAAAATTTGCATTAGCCCTAGATCATAAAAAGTATCATCCATGTAAATAATCTTACCAGTATTTGACTTAAAGGCAAGATTTTCTTTTCCATAAAGACTCGCCTTAATTTTTTCACAAAAATTTACTTGTGCACTAACATTTTCTTCAAGTTTAACAAATAGGTTCGTATTTCCAGTAATGTTATTTGAGCATCCACTATCAAGATACCAAACATCATTTTCAACAACTTTAAAACTATTGCAACATAAGAAGAGGTTTTCACTTTTTTATTCAATATAGTTGGATTTGTTCTCTATTTTCTTTTTGTAGTAGAACTATTCAATATGACAATATTGTCCATAATAGTCACAATATCTATTATTTGATTTATGACTATTATTTGATCTTCCATGTCCTCTATCACAACCTCTACCATGACCTCTGCCATGGCATCTAAAATATGATGATGTCAAAGTAGTAGATGAGGACTTATTTGAATGGAATGGTTTTTCATTTATTTTTATTTTTCCTTGAAATTCTTGATCACAGTTCTCATATATATCCTTTATCCTATGCTCATAAGTTTATTAACTACCAAGTAGTTCAATTGGAGTTAGTTGTGATAAATCTCTAGATTCTTAAATAGCTATGGTACTAGGATAAAAAATTCTAGGAAAGCTTCTTAATACCTTCTCTACAATACTTGTATCATTAATTTCCTCACCATAAGCATGGATAGAATTCACTAAATTCTAAACTCTAGTGATGAAAACTTCTATATATTCATCATCATTCATGCATAAGGTTACAAAATCTCTTCTCAAGAGTTGAAGCTTTACTAGCCTTACCTTGGAGGACCCTGTGTAGGAAATTTCCAGTGACTCTCATACTTATTTTGACTATATACATTCAAAAATTTTAGGAAAAATAGAGACATAAATCCCACTTTGTAGGGCAAACAAGGATTTTACATCCTTTTCTCCTATTCTCCAACAACTCATTTTAATCAAAATATGGAGTATTAAAGGCTACTTGATCTACTTAAATATATCCTTGTGAAAAAATACTCCATAATTCTTGTGATATTAATAATATTTTCATTTTAATACTCCAATATTTAAATTTTTCTCCACTAAACATGGGGATTTAAAGTTGGACAATATTTCCACTAATTTGTGTCATCATGGATAAAGTTTTTAACCCAATAGATGAACCTACTATGACACCAAATAAAGAAAATTAAATGAAGGATGCTCTATTATCAAATGAATAAATTAAAGAGGCTATGAGATACCAAAGAGTGCTAGAAATGGGCATTGAAGTCTAGGCAAACAAAGAGTGTCAGAAAATGGCCTTTTTATGAAACTGCCCAATTTTTTTTGATATTTTTAAGGGGTGCAAATCCATACAAAATTGGTATCCAAAACACTTTAAAAACATGAAAATACCCTATACATAAAAAATTATAATCTTCTAAATTGTTCTACAATTTAGCATGGATTTGGATTGCGTTCAACAAAAAACAATAGATCATCCACACAATGGAGTTTTGGATCCTAAAAATATTTTGAAATATGTGTGGAAAACTCTTCAAAAATAAGATACACATTTGTATTTATAAAAATATAGATACAACTTAATAAGTGTAGCAAAATTAGAGTGCTTACACAAGAAAGGCATAAATAAAACTTAAACATAACAAGATCTCAAGAAATGTAGTATTGCAAACATTACAAAAAACTATCAAAGCATTTACAACCCTCTTCAACCTCTATTTCACCTTTTCCAACCTCCTTATTGAAAACCTTATACAAAATAAAAAGGTTTTACAATAAATAGGAAATCATTCCTATGATAAAATAGAACTACAATCAAAAGCAAACCAAAACTACAGGTAATAAAGTAAGACAAATAAAGGTTGGCATCAATTTCTTTCAAGGAGGACAAGCTTAGAAGTTATGTCAACCATTAGATCTTCCATTTATGACCAACATTAATCTTCCACCCAACCTAGACACATCAAGGGCACCATATCCCATGGATAATTTATTTTTAATCCAATGACCCACCCCATATTTTTGATGAAGGAAATAACATATGATAAGGAGAAGCTTTATTCGAAGCTAAAGTAGGATATGTGGTGACTAGTTGGGAGCTTGAGAGAGGAAAGCAACAACATTTCACAAAGAAGGCCTACCATAGGTAAGAATAAAATAAGAAAATAAGGCAACTAAGAATTAAGGAGGACACCCACCAATGGCTATAAAGTTTTACATTTGTAGCCAATCTTGTTAAAAAAATTCACACACTAGTCATGACGACTACACATCATATGCTTGAGCCTTTGTTGTCCAACTACATTATTTAGGGAAGATATACCCACCGTGTTAGGAAATAAGTGCACCCTAGGGAAAAAACAATCAAGAAGTAATGATGTGGCCACTCAACATAGTGGTAGAGAGATGAATTAGCCACACTCGATCATCCAAATGTCCAAAAGTTTTCAATATTTAAGGATATAAATGTAGAGGCCTTGAAGATACTATCATGTAAGATAGAGGGGTTTATTAGGGGACTTATATACAAAGCTTAATAGGGAAGGAAACCTCTTCTTATCTTATAAATAGACATAATTTCATTATAAAAAATATTAGAAGCTATTTGCTCATGCCTTGAACCTGACCTTTTGGAATCTTCCTTTCACCTTTCTTTCCTACAATAACAAAGGGAGACTAAACCTTTTATTTTTCTTAAGGAACATTCAACCCTCTAGGCATCGTTGTATTGTAATAACTTTAAACATATTAACGGAATCCATGACTAATTTTCCTCTATCCTCCATATATTGACTTGTCTTGATTCCTAGCAGTGTGTTTTGCTTAGTTGTGTTCATTAGCCATAGGTAATATTTTTCATGTTCAATTTCCACTTGTTGTTGTAAAAAATTATGGGCCCTAATTATTTTGTGCATCACCCTATAGCTTAGGACTTTAATTTTAATGAAAAATATTTAACTTATCATTCTTTACATTCTTTGCAATTCTTTTCCTCGATCTCAACCCATAGAGGTCACCATGCTCAAGGAATTATTGGCATACAATTTTCCTAGTGTATGGAATGTGCCCTATACTTTAGACAACATTTTGGATGAATGATATTTCTATCATTTCAACTTCTAGAGAAGGTTGTCTCCTTGGTATAATTGTAAAATTAAAACATGGGTTGAAATTGAGGGTAAGAGAAGAGAGGGTTAAGATAGAGTAAGGGTTTAGAAAAATGAGTAAATGGTGGGCAGTGTATAGTGTAACAACATTGGACACACCTATAAGAGCCTACCATAATCAACTAAAAATGATACTTAACAAACCAACAATTTTCAAGTGCATAAAAAAGGTAACCACTTAATAATTATATGCTTTAACCATTCCAAATACTTTATTGAAAAGTAATCCAACAACGATATAACTAGTAGAATTTTCTTTTATAGAATAAAGTAATTAAAAAGTGTAATAAGAATGAAATAAATCATAAAATCCATTCATAAATATATTTCATAAAACTATTGATGGAGCCAAACAACTATCACTTCTCATTAATTAATAACAAAAATAATATAGCATACACCCAAGCAAATGTTATAGAGTCAACTCCTATTTAGAGTTCTATCTCCCTATTTATAAGCTACTCTTGAATTTCGTTATAGGTTTTTCATGCAAAATAGCTTGGCAAGAATGCTCTAGGGAGTTTTTTATTTTTATCATGTTGGTTTGTTGTTGACATGGCTTTATTTTATTTCATCTTGTTCTAGAAATTTGAACTAATTTGTAATTTGCTTCGTTGATATCCAACTACCCTCTGCAAATGGGTAAACCACTACAATTGATTTTTTTGATATATAATTTTTGTTCCTTGATGGTGATAGTTTGAATAGTTATAATGTATTAAGGAAGTTGATGTTCTAAAAGTGATATTTTGGGGCACCATATATCGAAGCCAGGATTTTTTTCTACTTGAAAAATCTCTTGGAATAAATCTAGGACTTGGCGATAATTTGATGACATAACTCCTAGGAGAACCCTATATTTGTTCAATTTTATCTTTATGCATTCTTTGGTTGGTTCTTTTGGCATAAATATATTTATCTTTGTTCAATTATAATCACTTTTACATTATTCTAGATTTTGTAATGAGAGTGCTAATGTCATTGCCCAAAATGTTTTCCTAAGGTTTTACCTATATTTTCAAGGGAATATATAGTATATCCAAAACATCTTATGGGGAAACAACATAGAAACCATTTGAACTTAGTAACTATAGAGTGAAAGAATCATTAGAATTAATATATACATATTTATGTAGACCAATGGGCATTACTAGTCTTGGAGGATAAATACTTTGAATTGTTTGTTGATGATTAATCCATAAAAATGTGGGTGTATTTCATGAAATTCAAATTTAAAGTATTTAGCTACTAAAAAATTCAAATAATTAATAGAAAAAAAATAGAAAAATCAATCAAGAATCTTTGTTTAGATAGAAGTGGTGAGTTTTTATAAAAATAAATTGATTTTATTTACAAAAACAAATGGTATAAAAGGCAACTTACTATAACATATTCACCTCAACATAACAGTATTGTAAAAAGAATAAATTTATCTATTATTGAAATGGTTTGTTGCATTTTAAAAGAAAATCATCTTGATCATCAATATTGTGTAGAATCTATTACAAAAGTTGTGTACATGCATAATGGACCACCCACAAAAATACTAAAAAATATTACTCTTGAAGAATTATAACCAAGACAAAAACTAGCAATAGAATATTTACAAATTCTTTGATCTAACGCATATGTGCACATTCCAAAGCAAAGAAGAACAAAATTGGATGATAAAACCATTCATGGAATATTTCTTGGTTATGATGATGATTCAATAGGATACAAAATAATTGATCCAATTACAAATAAAATTCATATAAGTAGAGATGTAATTTTTGAGAAGGGAAACAAAAATATTATTAAAGATCAAAATGTTGATACAAAACCAATTATAAATATTTTAAATGAAGAAAAATCTTCAAGTGAAGAATAAAATTTAGAAGTAAATAATGAGAAAGTTGAATATACAAAAATCACATCAACACCTCAAAATAAAGAGCTAAAATGGTACATTTGCATTAAATCATACAGGTTCATTTGCATTAAATCATCCTCAAGTAAAAGTACTAAAGGGATTGACACCGGAGGATGGCAAGAGGATGAAAGCACTATTCAGGCAGGAGTGCAAGAATTCAAATTTTAAAATGCAGGAAGGATCAAATTCAAATTTTTAGAGAGCTATAGGATGGTCACAAGGGTGGTCAGGATGGACTCCCTTTCGAGGATCTAGAGGATGGTCATATTGAACCAGATAAGGCATTCAAAAAGGTCACCCATTTATGGGGAGATAAACCTCCCGATAAAGGAACCAAACCTGGGTCCCCTCTGGTCGAGGGATCCACTACTGAAAATCCCTCCTTCACCAAAGTCCTTAGCAGAGGAATTAACAGTCCCAAGTTATCCTCATTTTCCCTAGAACCTATTGGAACAAAAATCAAGGTCCCTGCAAATATCATCTCCAACTATCATTCAATGGAAAAAAATTTATTAGTTGGAAAGCTCATCGAAGGTAGGCTTGATCTTGAAACCATCAGGAGGTGGGCTCACTCCAAATGGAAGGTCACTGGCAGAATGAAAATTTGTGCCTTTCCAAGGGTTTTTTTTGGTATTAGGCTTAGCAATCATGATGATGCTAGCAAAATTCTTACAGGGGGGCCTTGGTTTTTGGGAAGGTAGAGCTTGTTCTTAAGGTGTTGGTCTCTTGATTTTGACCCTGAAACCCAGAGTATTAATTATGCTCCTATCCAGGTTTATTTATCGAATATTCCTTGGCATTTTTGGCATGAGGATATCCTAAAAGACATTGCCAAAATCATTGGATATTTGGTGGCCATCGACCATGCCACTTTGGCTAGGATAAGGATGATAACTACTTGAATTTGTGTCAATGTAAACTTGAAGTCTGACATCCCTACTTTCATTGAACAGGAATATGATTCCTACTACTAGAAGCAAGCTATTGAATAGGAAAATAAGCCAACATTTTGCGTGGAATGCCATACTCAGGGGCACCTTAGGTCTCAATGCCCTTCCTTAAAGGTGTAGGTAGAACCTGATCTTCCAAAAAATAAAGCCCCTTTCACAAGGAATGAGAGGAGGAAGTATCCCAGGTCAAAGGGAGTGGTATTTAGACCAATAAAAAACTAGAACCAAAGCAACAATATGAATGAACAACCTTAGGAAGGAGGTTGAAAATAGCCTCAAGATTCTCCTCGAGCAGCTGATAAGGGCAAACAGATCTTTGCAGTGAGTCAAGAAATGCACAAGGAAGATGTAAGTTCTTTCTTTTCTCTCCCAAAAAAGTACCAAGTACTTTTTTATTTACTTTCTAGTGATAACAAGAATATGGAAGTTATTCACTGCCTTGAACCAACCCTTAAAACCTCTTCTATATCTAACAAGAAGAAGAGACTAAAAACTAATAAATCCGTTGATACCATTGACAATTTTGGGCTTCCTCACTATTCTCTGCAACCCAAGAGTGGGCCCCATTACTCAGTACCCTCAATCCCATGTCTTGAGTCTTTCCCAGAAATCTGAATTGATCCTTCCAAATGGACCCAAATCAAAGAAGTTGTAATACCAAAAACTATCCATCGTTATTCAATCACTATAGTTTAAAGAATAAATCCTCAAAATTTTAGTCTAAAATAAACTAGAAGCTATAATAAATCTCCTATTTATTGTGTAGAAGATAAGAAGAAGGGAAGAAATTGAAGCACTGATCATTGGAAACAGGGACTAGTAAATGAAATAGCGAGTGGAATTCAAAAAACCTTGTTTTCCATAGGGTTAATTCAGAGCAAGGATGACTCCAAATGCATCAAACCTCCCAAACCTCAAGGAAAGGGGGGAAAAAGGAATCTCAAATAATCTAAATGAAAATATTCTCCTAGAATGTGAGAGGACTTAATGACATGGAAAATCAAAGGCTAGCCAAGTAATTAAGAAAAGAAGTCAATCCCACAATTTTTTTGATGTAAGAAACTAAAACAAGAGAATCTTTAGTTGAGGCCCTAAGTAAAAAGCTATGGAAAATGGAAAAATCATTTCTTTTAGTGCAAGGGATGATTCATGAGGTCTCATGTGCATTTAGAATCCAGAGAAACTGAAAGGTAGATTAATAAATTCCAATGATGTGTCAGCTAGCATCCTATTTTTTGACAAAGACTCTAACTTCCCATGGATACTCACCAATGTATATACCCCTAATTCTATCCCTCAAAGAGCCAGTTTATGGAAAACTCTAACAAATTTTAGAAAAGCTATCCCAAAATTTCCATGGATTTTGGCTGGAGACTTTAACACCCCCATTTATCCTCCAGACAAGAGAGGTGGTTCAGGATCCATAACAAAAATCATGAAAGACTTTCAGGATTTCATCAATTCTAATAACTTGATGGATGTGAATTTTAAAGGCAATAAATTCACATGGACCAAAAAAATGAGTGGAAACCAAATAATTCAGGTCAAACTTAACAGAATTCTCTTCTCTTAGGAAGAAACTACAAAGTGGGGGGATTCCAATCTCAAATCTCTACTCAAAATTGGCTCAGATCATAGTCCACTTCTCCTAGAAACAAATAACCCTCAGAACTTTAGAAATTCTTTAATATTTGAAGCTATTTGTATGCAACATATTGATTTTAGGGATAGAATTATTTAGTGGTGGTAGATAGATATTCAAGGATCACCATCATAAAAACGGGAAAAATTTGAAAATGTTCAAAGAAAATATCAAGATCTAGAATAGAGATATCTTTGGGAACCTGTTTGAGAATAAACATGCAATTAAAAACCACCTAAAAACAATTTAAAATGATATTATGACTGGTCATAGTTATTATACCAAGCTGAGGAATGAACAAAGAATTATTTTATCAGAATATCATAACATCCTAAAATGTGAGGAAACATTATGGAGGCAGAAATATTGGGCCATCTGGCTTAAGGAAGGTTATTCCAACACATTTTTTTTCCAAATTTCTACCCTGAGGAATAGGAGCAACAATAGAATTAAGGAGATGCATAGATAGGATGGAAGTGTTACCTTTGATATCAAGGAAATTAGTTCTGAAGCCATTTCTCATTTCATGTAGTTGCTTAAAAGTCCAAATTCTCATTCTAACTCTAATGATGCTAAAAAAAAAATTCTCCAGCATATACCCCATTCCATCTTAGAGGACATAAACTTTAAGTTAACTACCAATATTTTAGATGATGAAATTAAGCATATCCTCTTTTCCATGAAACCTGACAAGACCCCTGGCCATGACAGTTTTTTGTCCTAGGTTTTTTTAGGCATTTTGGTATTTTGTAGGTCCCGATGTATGTGAAGTGATAAAATAGTTTTAGTCTTCCAAGATCATTCCTTGTAATTTTAATTCCACTTTCATTACTCTTATTCCTAAAATATCCAATTCCATATCCTTTCATGATTTGTATGTGAGTCTTTATAACATAGTTTACAAAATCCTCATAAAAGCTTTGGCCAATAGAATACGAGATGTTCTACCTTTGATTATTGATCACTTCCAGGGAAGCTCGGTTGGAGGAAGATCTATTTTGGATGGGATTATCTCTATTCATGAATAAATGCACTCTACTTTCCAAACCAGAAAGGTTGCTTTTCTATTAAAACTTGACATGAACAAAGCTTATGACAGGTTGAATTGGGACTTTTTGTTGGTTGTCCTCACCAAATTTGGATTTCACCAGAATCAGGTCAATTTGATTAAAGGATGTATCTCATATGCTTGGTTCTCTATCCTAATCAATGGCTCACCTACTAGATACTTTCCTAGTAGTAGAGGCCTAAGGCAAGGGGATCATGTATTCCCCCTTATATTCATCATTGTTGTGGAGGCATTAGGAAGATCAATCCATGCAGCTAGAAAATTAGGATTGATTCCTAGAATTAAAGTGACTTATCAATCAAATCCTATCACTCATCAAAAATTTATTTATGATACTATATTATCCACCTTTTCTTCTGTTGTTGAATCTAAATTTATCAAAGATCTTCTCCTTCTCTATGAAGAAGTGGTTGGACATGAGGTGAATTTATAGAAAAGCAAGTTATACTTCATCAACACTCCTTACATTCGACAACTCAAAATTACAAATATTTTGGGATGTGCTATCTCTACCTTACCAACCACATATCTAGGATTGCATTTGTTCTTTGGAAATGCTTCTGAATATTTGTGGAACAATGTAATTGAAATATTTCAAAAAAAACTAATAGGATGGAAGGTTAATCTCCTATCCCAGGAAGGAAAAGTTGTCCTTACCATGGCTTGTTTGTAGAGCATCCCTATTTATTTCCTTTCCATTTTTAAGGCCCCAACCAAGGTTTACCACAAGATAAAATAATTTCAAAAATATTTCCTTTAGAATGGTTCTGAGAACAAAAACAAATTTCACTTGGTCGCGTGGTACAAAGTTTGTAAACCAAAGGAGAAGGAATGAATTGGCATTAGAAGGATTAATATGTTAAAATTAGTTCTACTAGAAAAACAAGCATGGATATTAGTAGCAGGGGACCAAGTGGAATGGGTCACTCTTGTAAAAAGGAAATACTTATAGGGATTTGAATTTCTATGTGACTAGGTACCTTCCATGGGTTCAACCTTTTGGAAATCTATCAGCTCAACAAAACAACTCCTGAGAAGGGGCCTAAGATGGCAGGTTGGAGATGGAAAAACTATCAATTTTTGGTAATACAAATGGTTAGGAAACCAACCACTTTTATAAATCCCTAGTTTCAGAGATTTAAAGGAATTCACTGATCCTTTGTTCAGCTATCATGTTGCTAATTTTTTAATTGTGTCTAATGAATCCATCACATGGAAAAGTGTTCAATATCCCAATCTATCAATAGAAATAACTTCCTTGGAAGCCCTACTATCTACTTTTAGTTTAACATCAAGGATTGCAAGTGATCAACCTATCTAGGAACCTTATGACATAGGGGAATTTATTGTTAAATCAACATATCAACTTATCCTAGCTCCTAAAGAAATCCTCATTCCTTTCAAACTAGTGTGGATTAAGCACATGACTCCAAAGGTATCCATATTTTCTTGGTTGGATATTCAAGACAAAATACTCACTGTAGAAAATATTATTAAGCATGGAATTCCCCTCATTAATAGGTGTTTCTTATGTCTTTCTGATTGGGAGTCTACAAGCCATATTTTCCTGTCTTGTCCTTTTCCATCTCCATCATGAATAAGATTTTTCAAAATTTTTAAATTAGTTTGGCCAATCCTCTATCCATAGTTGACTTGTTCTCTTAATGGCCCAATCCTTTTAGCAATCCCTATATAAAAGGAATTTGGAAATTTTACCTTCACCATTATCTGTGGCAGATTTTGCTTGAGAGGAACATACGTATTTGTTCTAGAGAGGCCAAGGATCTAGATTCCATCACCAATAGAATTATATTTTTTGCCAAGGAAAATGCACTGTTGACACCTAGTGATCCTCATCCCATACCTAGGTTTGAAGCTTCCTTACTTCAATACTTACATGTTTCTCTAGAGAATCCAAACCCAGGTAATTCTCAAATATCTAGAAATAACATCAAATGGATACCTCCTTCCCAATATTGGGTCAAGTTTAATTTTTATGGGGCAGCAAAAGGAGTCCAAGCATATCGAGGGCAAGGGAAATTTTAAGGGACCAAAATGGAAATTCCATATTTGCATTTGTTGAATATTTTGGAGAACAATCCAACCATATAGCTGAAGCTAAGGCCTTATGGAGGGGTCTATAGTTAATTAAGAAATTTCTGGGGAGAGTCATCATAGAATTGGATTTTTTGAATGTTGTCAATTATTTAAGAAACTCCAAAACTCTAGCTTAGAAGGTGAAAAGTCTAATTGAAGAGGCTTGAAGCATACTCTTCTTTCAACACAAAGTCATTATCCAACATGTTTTCATGTAAGCTAATGGTGTTGTTGATAGGTTGGCTAACATTGGAGTCTCTACCTCTGGGATGATGATATTGAATGAAACCCTCCCGTGTGAAGTTGAAGAAATTGCAAGGTTGGAAAATGTTTAAAATTTTCAAAATGCATAACAATCACTATTTCAAATTCATAGGAATGAAAAGGTTGTTTTTGCTAGATATTAAAATTTTAAATGCTTCGTATTCTAAAAAAATCACCTTCAATAAACCTATCATATGCATGATGAGATTTATCTTTTCAAGGTACTCATTAATCTAGACACTTGGTGTGGGTCAGGTTTTTTAGCACATCCTCATGTTTTTCTTACACCCCATGCCAAATATCCTTGTCACTACCTTTGGTTTCAGTCCCAATATTCTGAATTATACAATTTTTCCATGATCCACTTGAAGTGTTCATTCCCAATATTTTCTCACATAATTCTCCCCGTCCATGTGTTGCTTTTCCATCCAATCCCATCACCATTCCTCTCCTCTAGTTATCATCACTTCCTTTCCATGTTCTTGTCCTCTCTCACTTATAATCATTTTCCAAAGCCCTCGATGATCATTTTCCTTTACAAGCTTAGTGAGGGGATTATGTTTTATAACCTGGTAGGCCAAGCTCTACAAGGTGTGGCACACCTTTCTATTTCTATGGAAACTAGTAACTGTTGGAAAAATAATTTGCCTAAGGAATGCTACCCTATTCTCCATGATTTGGTTGATATAATTTTCCCTAGGATTTGCTTTTTCGACAGGAGAAGGAATTGATACTTCCAAAAAACTCTAAGCCTATCAAATGTTTATAAAACTCACCTCATGGAAATATTCTACATCTTCTTTGTCTATTTATCTTGACCCAGTGATCTATTTGCCATCCTTGATTCTCTGCTTTGGATTCTTGTCACCATGAGCTTCGTGGAGCCAAAATCACTCATAATTGAACTAGTGGCAGAAGCTATCCTAACTACTAGAGAATTTATGCCATTTCTTAAGTGATTTTTAGGCTGGTACTGGGAAATCAACCTGGAATTCACATCCACTTGGGAAAATGGCATAATCATCATACATGGGGTTTAGATCCATGTGGATGTTAATATCCTTGCTGGGATTACAAGACAACCTCTAATGGGAAGAACAGTGCACAGGGACAAGCACTACTAGGACATTGAACTTAACCAATTTGAGTTGAGGTCCCCTATGAGCAGGATTGTTAAGCCAAGGATGGTACATGATGACTTACCACTCCTTGGAAAGAGGTGATGAAGCTCTTCATGGAATATATCATTGTGGATGATCCTATTTCCTAAATCAGAAATTTCCATATTACATTTGTGAACCACTTCAAGGAGGTCAAGTAGTTGAACATTCCAGAATTCCTTTACCTATCGATGGATTAGTCCATCAATGCAACTTGCTCAAAAAAGGAGAAATCCTATCCCTCTCACCAGGGGATTTTCAAACTCGTGTATGCTCTTCTTCTGGATAAATTTCCTAAGGGAAATGTGCTTCCTCAGGAGCAACAGGTTGAGAACATGGAGGAGGATACATCCTACACTTCTATATCTAAGGTTCGTGGTTCCAAAAGGAAGAATATGCATGAAGACCACCAAGATATTAAGCTGCTAACAAAAAATAAGAGCAATTCTGAGGCTACACCAACAAGAAATTAAAAATTCCTTAATAACAAAGAAGTCCAGAACCAAGGAAAGACGTAGGGTGCGGCTGAAGATGAATCTAATGTTCATGCAGAGAAGATTCTCCAATAATATGTAATCAAGACCAGAAATATTACGATTAGTCATTTGGATAACACCATGCCTACAGTTATTGGGGAAATTACCCAAATTAAAGAGCATATGAATGCCCTATACTTCTTGTTATTCTATGATAGCTTCACAGAATTTACTCTTGCTAATACTCCTACCGAAGCCAAACCGGAGGTCAAGGATGATGATGTCATGGAAATTACAAAGGATGTATTCAAGGACATCCCTAAGGATGCTACTAAGGATGTCAAGAAGGATGACATCAATGACTTTGTAATTGCCTAATTGGCTGCTCTTCTATGGTCTTACATTTCAGTCCTATCTGGTATTTTCCTGGTTTCCTTTTGGTCTATCTATGTTTTCCTTTACATTTTTAGGTCTTCAAGGATGCATTGTTTTTTGAGGATAGTCCATCGTTTTCTCCAGATGATGTACTAAGGCATTAGGGCACCTTTCAAATGCCCTCTTCAATATAAATTTTTAACTTATAAAGAAAGAGCTAAAATGGTACAAAGATACACTTAAGGACTCAAATCTAGAGAAAATGGTAGATATTACTAGTATGAGATATCAAACTCATTGCTTGATGAGAATACATATGGGATTAATAAGTTTAGTAGCAGAACTACATCAACTCAATATACTCTCAAAATTCTATAATGGAAGGTGATTATAGATTTAGAATATGCAACATTAAAAATAATACTTGAAATCTTGTTGAATTACCATAAGGATAGAACGTGGTAAGATTTAAATGGATATATAATATAAAATACAAGGTAGGTAGTTCTCTTGACAAGTACAAGGTATAATTAATTGTAAAAGGGTATACTCAAATAGGAGAAATATTTTATGAAGAAACCTTTGCACCACCAACATGAATGACTACTATTCAAACAATTTGTGCATAAGCAACACAACTTGGATGTAAAATTCATCAAATTGATGTAAAGAGTGCATTTATCAATGGTGATATTGAAGAAGAGGTATATATGTCTCAACTAGAGGGGTATGTGATCAAAATATAAGAAAAAAAGGGATTCTAAGATGAACAAATATTTATATGGTCTAAAGCAAGCATCAAGAGCATGGGACATAAATATTAATAATCATATGTTACAACATACTTTTAAATAAGTACATCAGATCTAAATATTTATAAAAATAAAGGTTAGACTAGAAAGAATAATACTTATAGTATATTTTGATGATATAGTAATCATAGGAAGTTCAAAAATTGTGATACATGAAGTTAAAAGGGACTTGGAAAAGGATTTTAAATGACATATTTTTGGACTATTTCATTAATGTCTTGGTTTGAAAAATTATCAAAATGAAAATGACATCACAATAACACAAACAAGTATGAAAAATCATTACTTGTAAAGTATAGAATAGAAAATTAGAAATCTAAAGATACACCTATTGAACAATGCTTATAATTGTCTAGACATGATTAAATGTATCAATCACTTACAATTTTCTAGACATGATGAAAAAGGATACCTTTAATTGCATAATTGTATAGATAATTGTCAAGGATGATTAATTGTATAATTTCAAAGGATGATGGAAAAAAGGATACCTTTATCTAAGACACATCCATAAAAAACCACCCCAATATTTATTGTAACACTTGATCTAACCTTAATTGGTAGGCTTTCAACTCACTCTTTGGAAAGAGTACCTTGATCTAAAAGTCCTAGGGATTATATTTAATGTAGAAGGACACATGTCAAATATAATAATGGATGACAAGGATCTTAATGGTAATATTGATCTAGTAAATATGGGATGGTCACATGAGTCAACACTACCATAAGCCAAATATATCATATCCAAGGGAGTATCACATACCATATAGAATGGTTGTAGCCACCTAAGATAACCATACCTTTTCTAAAGCAACTACTCAAAATTGTAGACTCCCACAAACATGTTTTCTATGAACCCAAAATCCCAAGGATAAGATAAGCTTATATATGGAAGACCTTCCTATTACAACATGAAATACCTGGACTAGACCTCCAAAGATAAGCTTTAACAAAAGGATTAAGGTGCATATATAAAAATTGTGCCAAAGAGCTCCATAAAATAGGGATTTCAAAAATTTTATTAGCCAACCTAAAAATCCCTATACCACAAATACATGTAGATACACTAGATAAGGACTTTCAACCTTACGAGTGGTAGCTAAGCTTAATATTGGTATGGATAAAATCCTCAAATTACCCCTTATAACACATAAATGGGCTCTATCCTTAGCAGGATCCATTCCTGTCTCATAGTTATGAACCTTCTCATCAAGGATGGATAGACTTATAAAATGGATTCCCTCTCACTAGTGACTAGTTTCTCTATCCCTTGGGGCCGTTACTAGTTAGAAGTCTAAGGGAGAAGAACACTAGTGCTTCATAAATAGGTCCCATCATTGGCCCAAGGAGGTTCCACCACATTTGATAACACAAGATAGATGCATGTACAATAATAAAAGTAGGCAAAATATAATTAAAGAGGACATTTATGACTAGCCATAAAGATTAACTTGTATTTCCAAGCCTATCAAAACCAATCACATGCTAGCTTTGAACATCACTCACCATATGCTTGAGCCTATCTTGTCCACCTACACTAGTAAGGGAGGCCATGTTCACTACATCAACAAAGTGACACACCCCAAAAGAAATACAATGAAGTAATGGTGTAGCCACCTTAACATAGTAGTAGAGAGATGAGTTAGCCACACTTGATCATTTAAAGGCCTAAAAGCTTTTATCATTTATGGCTATAAATATAGAGATATCAAAGCTATTATCATGCAACATTTAGGGATTTATTGGATATAGGAATAAAATATTTCTATATGTATTTTGAATAGAAATTTGGAGGGAAGGCACCCTCTCCTTGACTTATAAATAGTCTTTATTTCACTGTAAAAGACATTGGATGTCATTTTATGATGCCTAATACCTAGCCCTTCTTTCCTATTATAACAAGGGAAACCCAAAAATTTTCTCATTCCTAAGGAGCATCGAACCATATAGGATTCATTAACTTAAAAATCACTTTAAACATATTAATGGAAGTCATGAATAGTTTCGATCTATCCACTTCTTTTGAATTGTCTTTATTCTTGGTGGTGTATTTTGCTTGGTTGTGTTCACTAGCCACAGATGATGTTTTCATGTTCAATTGTCACTTATTGCAATAAAAAATTGGGGTCCCAAATTCTTTCGTGTATCACTCCCATATCTTAGGACTTTACTTTTACTCCAAAGCATATAATTTATTGTTCTTTATTTTTATTACATTTCTTTTCCCTAGCCTGAAATCATGGAGATTATGATGCATTAAGGACTTAAGTTTGATAAGGATCCAACCTTGATTAAAAATATTTAAGGTCATTATGTAAGTGGTTCCACCCATCCATGACATTTCTTGTTGTTTTTCTCTATGTAGGGTATAGATTCATCTATATTTTTAGTTCCCCTACCTAATTTTGGTGAGTACATTTTGATATGAAAAAAATTACCAATGTATATTTTAGGCTCTCTATATACCTAGCTATGAAATTATGCTTTGATTGAATGGTAAATTAAGGTGACTTTCTTGATCTTATCTTGCTTATTGTGCTCATAGACATATCAAGATGTGGAACTCCCACTACTATTAAATATGCTTATGCCTCCCATTGGCATTGATACTTCCTATACCTATGCACAAAAATATCAATACCTACTATTAACCTTGACATAATGGTCTAGTTCCATTTATAATAGACATCAATCATGTCAATATAATCATGCCTAGGGTTTAATAGTATGGGGTCATCAAGGTCCACCTCTACATAAGAATCCAAATATACTACTTCTCCAAATCCTCTTTCCTATATAAACTTATTATACTAGATTGACCATGTTTGTATCCCCTACCTCATGCGAAACTAGTAGAGCATGTGATATAAAAAATGGATCTCCCACTCTCATTTTTAGCATGCCCTTATTGGGCCTACTTTTCCTAGCTTAAATTGATAGTCCCACCTATATGTTGTTGGTGCCTCCCAATCACTGACCTGACTTGGTAGTTCTAGGGACCTTAAAACTATAATATGCTCTAAGGCCCACACATGGACCAATATGCATCTATTCTAGATTTTATTGATCTATTAGACTATACTATGAATAAATTGGTATAATTATTCTAATATTATAGGGACTAAATCATTCTCTATGCTCTTATCATAAATTTCTATAATATCCTTTTCATACTCCTATGCATGATCCTATAGCTCATATCTCCCAGTAGCACTCATGACACCATGATGTATAGTTGCATAAATTACCTATCTAGGTAGATCCTAATATATGCAACATTAATGTCAAAGCCTTATCACACTACTATAAATTTTACATCTCTAGTTAGTCTCTCCAAGCACCTCATCTAATCATATCCTAGATTCACATTTTCCCCATTATCAATAACCTCAAGATCCTTCATACGTCCTTGAAGGTGATAATCATCTCCTTTTATAGAAGCTAAAAGGTATTCATCTCTTAATATCATTGATTTATGAGTCTTTATAGGAGAGCTCAATCAAAATCCACCATAGGCATTAGATCTATGTGGTATAGCCCTAATGGTACTAATAATGCATCATCTACATACCCTATAATATCTTGGATGGTCTTAAGGAAATATGGGTGATGCTTTATATAGTACAATGTCTACAACCCATATTGCAACCAATCCAATTCTAGCACTTGGTTAGCCTTAGTTCACAAGATAAAAACATAAATGAAAAATCAAAGTCAATATCCTAAATGTATAAAAGTGCTACCCTAATGCAAAATCATTGAGAGGTGGTAAAAGCACCATTAGGTAGTGAAAGCATTGTCTAGGTGGAATTTGCACCAATAAAATATGAAATCACATTGAGATGTGAAATAAACACCAATTCATAAAAGCACCACATAATAGCACTCACTATGTCAAAGTGTCACCATCCCTTGTAAGCATGCATTTCAAGGCAAAAATTTGACTGATTATTTTTTTATGCATACTTGTGTTAGCACTCCTGGAATTGTAGGTGTCCTCACCCTATTTGCTCCATGTAGTGGGTGCATGTGTTTTTCTATCAAAATATTTGTCATTATCAAGGCTCCAAAGCTCTTTTTTCCACCTCTATGTAGTTAAAACAAATTTGTTATTACCCCCTAGCCCCTCCCTTTAGATTTCCTAGCTATTTTTTGAACTTTCTTATTA
This sequence comes from Wollemia nobilis, assembly GCA_028583015.1. Classification (NCBI taxonomy): domain Eukaryota; kingdom Viridiplantae; phylum Streptophyta; class Pinopsida; order Araucariales; family Araucariaceae; genus Wollemia; species Wollemia nobilis. Next base: position 2,609,142 of record JAQPPZ010017255.1, read on the forward strand.
GTTTTTTATCATTACACTAGTATGGATCATAATAAAATCATATTTCCTTAATCTAACTTTACTTTGACTCTAAACCTCAAGGGGGTAAAATGGGGTATGATAGAATTTAATACTACCCAAAATGTGAACTTTAAAATTACCTCTAAGCAAGCAATCAAATCATCATTAATTTTGAATCACTAACCTTAAGCAACAATAAAAAAATTTTGTCTCAAAACTGGACTTAATTTGGATGAAGTTAGGCTTGAAATCCTACTTGAAGAGATTTAATGATGACTCACTTGTTCACTAACTTCAACATATGGTACTAACTTCATTGTTGTTGAAAATTTTTGTTGCATTTTTTCATCTTCTTTCTAAACTCCAACTTCATAAAATTTAACATCATGATTGATTAACACTTTCTTAGTGAACAAATTATATAACTTATACCCTATATTCTCTTTATTATATCCAACAAATATACATTTATTTATTTTGTTATCAATATTATTTATCTTTTAGTTTGGGTCATGTTCATATGCAATTTACCCAAAAACATTGACATAAGCAACACTTGGGATTCTTCCATTTCAAGCTTGATATGGTGTCATATTCTTCACACTCTTTGTAGGACTTATATTTAGTAAATAAATAGTGGTAGCTATAGATTCTACCCAAAATTCATTTTGTATTTTTTGATTTCATTATGCTCCTAGCCAACTCCATTATGGTTTTGTTTTTACACTAGTACACCATTATACTAAGTCATGTAGCTTGAAGCTAGCTACAACTTAACTCCATTCTCTTTTCAAATCTTGATAAATTCATGAGAGGTAAGTTCTAACCCCTCTATCCAAGCATGTAACCTTCAGATAGTTACTCTCTTTTTCTACAAGCATTCAAATTATTGAAAATAAAAAATACTTTTGATTTTCTTTAAGAAAATACACCCAAGGATGTCTACTAAAATATTCAATAAAAGTCATGAGGTATAGACTCTTAATAGTTGATGGATTGGATATTGGTCCACATATGTTTGAGTGTATCAACTCAAGTAGTGCTCATGCCCCCTATTATGTAGCTACTAGAAATGACTCGCTATGTTGCTTACCTAGAATTCAACCTTCATATACATCATCTTTGGGATGAATCATTAGTAAGCCTTTTACCATTTTTTTTCGCAAAAATTATGAACCACAACTTAGATACCCAAATATTAGATGCCACACCCAAGATATATCATCTAGAGAAAATTTTAAAATTTTAGCATTGTTACTAGGAATATTTAATGTAAATATGTAGTTCTTGGACATCTATGTTTTACATACAACTTTCCTATTACTGCCTTTATCATAGAGAGTGCAATTTTTCTCCTTTAGAACAGTGGAATAACCCTTTCAATTAGCCTCCCTAAATTAAGTAGGTTATTTTTTAGTCTAGTGCATAACATACATCATGTATGATCTTCTTCTCTCCATGATTTGTTTGGATATCAATGCTTCCTTTCCCCATAACAAGGATCACATTATCATTGCCAAGTGTTACTTGGATCTTCATTGATTCATTTAGCTTAGTAAATATTTCTTTGTTACCTATCATATGATTGTTGCAACCACTATCTAAATACCAAATATCATTTGCACATTTTTAGCCATGTTACAAGAGAAAAAAATAGAATTGAGATCTTCATTCTTCTCTAGAAAGTTAGATCTTTGCTTATTCAAGTACAAATTTTATTTCTGATTGTGAGCTTCATCATGCTCATTTATTTTACAATAATTTCCATAATATTATTGAAATTTCTATTACCTTGAGCATATGAGTTGAATAAGCCTATGTCACACCTCTCATTGTCATTTTTCCTTGAAATTGGAATCTTTCTTGATCTCTTCTTCTACTTATTGAAGATTCACCTTGAGTGGGCTACTCTTTTCCTTTATCTTTAGCACCTCCAATACATATTTCTGTTTTTAGTGCTTTCTCAAAGGAGTTTTTTATAGTTCTATTCATCATTTTCTCATGGGTATGAAGAGATAACATGAGTTCATCCATAGAATACATGGAAAAATTCATTATTATTTCAATGGAAATGACCATTGAGTCATATTTAGTAGGAAAATGTTTTATTATCTTATTAACTATATTATGATTTGATAATTGATCTACATGAGACAGTTGATTTACAAGACTCATGGCTCTATGAATAAATCTTGTAAAGACTAATTATTTCAGGACTATATTCTTGAAATATGATCTAAGCATCTAAGCATCTAAGAATTTATTTTACTTTATTAGTGCCTTGTAAGGCTTGCTGCAAGATATCCCATGCCTCCATTGTTTTCGTTGTTGCTACAATCCTTGGGAAAATTGTTTAAGCCATTGCTTGTTGAATTTGTTTGGGTCATTCCAGATTCTCTAATCAAGATTTGGGGACAATGTTACTTTGGAAGTAGTATTTTTTGGCAAAAATTCATTCCACATATTTGTTCAGGGATTTGGTTGGAAAGAAATAGATGAGTGTTCAATAATAAAACCAGAGAAAAATTGGGGTTTATGCCAGGATAAAAATAGCCCTATTTGAGGATTGTATTAAAAATATTTTTGGTAAGGAAAATATTGAAATAATCCTCTCTAAATATAAAGACATATTAAATATAGAAAAAATCAATAAGGTGAGACTAGATACTAGATGGGAACGTCCCCACAAAGACAAGGTAAAAATTTATTTTGATGGAGCTATAAAAGGTAACCTGGGTCATGTTGGTGGTGGGGGTATTATTAGGAATAACATAGGTTAGGTAGTGGTTGCATATGTTGAGGATATAGGAATTACCACAAATCACCAAGCTAAAGCAAAGGCAATGCTTACAGGCCTCTAAATTGTAGTGAATTTGGGTTTTAGGATAATTGTTCTTGAGGGGGATTCCAAGAATATTATAACTTCCCTTCAAAAAGGGGAGTTAAATAATTCTAGAATTTTCAAATAATTACAAATGCGAGGACTATCTTGGGAAACCTAGAATAAATTCAACTTAAACATATTTATATAGAGGGAGAGAAAGCTTTCGATAAAATGGTGAATATGGTAGTTAAATCTGAGAATTTCAAGGTCTAGTCATATGCCCCCATGGAGTTGGAAGATATTATAAGAACTGATAATGAAGCTAGAATATAAAGAGAGCAAAGCACAGTGGAAGCACACTAAATTACATTATTGTCAACAATTTATTTATCAGTTATGTAAAGCATTGAGCACTACATCAGCCATGTTAAATAGAAGGATAGCGGGAGGAATATTATTTCAGCTTCTCCATCAATAGGTTTAGCCTAGGTTTGTTTGTTTTACTAAGATAGGTCTATCTTGCATTTGTATGATCTTATCTTATTTGTTTTGAGCTCTGTGTAAAGGGTTGGGGCCCTTCAACCCCTTTTTTATCAATACCAAAAAATAATAATAAACAATGCTTTGTTGTCATTTTTATTCTCTCTCAATAAATATTTATCTGGTTGTGTTAGTGTTTTAAATATAGCTCGATAATTAGGAATTGGATAATTATTATCTACTAATTTCTACAGCTCTTGTAAAAAAAGATATTCTTCATTTTTTTTGAGTAAATACTTCTTATACACATCCACCATGGGGATTGAAAGTAGGTCACATCACCGATAATGCAAGTGGCATCCTTACCGATAGACCACACTCACGGGGATATAAATTCAAAAATATATTTCTCTCCCTTATAATAATGGATATGAGGTTGTGTTGAAATAAAACCACTATTGCTACTACTAGACACTATTTTTGTACTTAATATTCTTTTTGCAAGTTGCTTACAAAATTTTCAAATAGAAATAGTTTACTCTAATACCAAAAGTAAAAGTGTTCTAGTCCCTAAAATTAATAGATAATATGAGTTGGAATACTAATATTCTAATAGGATTGTTGTCAAGTAACTATTAACTACTGCAAAAAAAGGATTAAAAATAGAAAAGACAAAGTTTTAAACTACAAAAAAATAAGATTGCTTGATTGCTTCATTACACTATAGGAAATACAACTTATTTGAATAGTCAACACCCAAACCATAATGATTTTTGAAGCAATTTAATTCTAGATATCCTTACATGCAATTATCTAATTCTAAATATCCTTGCATGCAATTCATTTATGAATATTATTGTTTTCTAATATAAGTACCCCGTTTCTTATTTTGGCATGTATAAGGTAGAATAATTTATTATATATATTTTGGAATATGCATTGTTGACCAAAATGTTTTTCATGCATAACAAATAATTATGAGATAAATATAGAATATAATAGTTGTGGACTACACCCAAAAAAGTTTGAGGTGTAGACCAATTGGTTTGAAAAAACCTTGTAAGGGGGACGAAGGTCCAAGGTTCAAATATTGGGCCTCGTCGGACTGAATGCTTGTTCCTTTCCTGGTGCTTTCAGTGGTGTAAAAAGTTTAAAATGATTGTGGCATGGTGGTTATAGGGGCATCTTATGCAAATATTTGTATGGCATATTTTGGGATGGACAACGCTGAATATTGTGGTGACCATAAAATCTGGACAGCCTACCCAGATTCATGGTAGCTACCAATTCTACCATGTAAATTAAAAAAAAATAGTTGTGGAATTAGAGATATTCTGAGGATGGTTTTTATTTTTTCTATCCTGAATTGTTCATTAGCCTTTGCTTATCAAATATTTTTAATGCATTCCCATTAAAAATATCCAATATTTTAATAATTGAAGCATTTCACTTTCTTCCTTTATGGATTTTTCTTGTCATCTCCATTGACAAACACCTTGCTTGAATTAAGTAGCCCCTTTACCTGGTTGTTGCATTTTATTTCCTCTAAACTTGAATTTTAAGATGCATGTTTGTTGCCTTATGTTGTAACATTCAAATTTTATTTAAACCCTTTCTTCCTTCTATAACATATAGCCACTTGACTCTTCAAAGGTCAAATAGTCAATCTTATCATCCTCTTCCTTTGATGCAACTAAAGAATTATATAGTGTATAAAGGCTACTAAGTGTAATCTCTACAAATTCTTGAGATGTAAACTTGTATCCTATGGCTTCAAGTTAAATCTTTATTTGATTGAACTTCATTAAATACTCAACCACTTCATGATCATTATACATCTTTAGATTATCCAACTATATCTTAAGATGCAAAACCCCAGTCCTTATAGGCTTTTCAAACATTTTTTTGAGAGCATTCCAATATTTATACACATCATTTATATCTTGAACTTGTAAAATAATATCATATTATATAAATATTCCTATTATATTGAACATCGTTTACAAATATGTACAAATATCAGTGCTCATTCGAGCAAACACAAGAGGAATCGATCTCACAACCACATGGATGATAATAACTAGGCAACTGCCATTACATTAAATATTCCTATTGTTGTAATCACAATGACATTGAGAGGGGGGGTGAATCAGTGTGATCTTTAAAAATTCTAAAACATATAGTTTTAAATCCAACAGCAGTTTAAACTGATAAAAGAAATATCAAAATGCAGCAAGAAAGCATGACACACAACACAATAATTTAACGAGGTTCACCAATGTGGCTACTCCTCAAACGACTGCTTGGACTACCATCAAAATCCAGCCAATGCAAAGCTACAACTTTACAATATCTTTTACCAGCACCAACTGGAAGGAGCACCAACCCCTTTGCTTTATCTGTTTCAGGCAGAATGGAGCACCGACTCCTAATTTACCAGCACCTACTGGAAAGAGGCACCAACCCCTTATGCCAAGCTACAACTTGGAAGACAATAATGAAAATTACAGAATAAAACTTTCACCTCATTTCTCACAGTCTGCTATTTTTCTGCATTCTGCTGCTTCTACGCAAAACGATTCGCACTATCCGACCGCTTCTCTATACTTCTTCACACTCTCTGCTGCAATCAGATGATCGATCACTTCTATAGTCTATGCACTATCACTTCGGACTTAGAACACAACCTCTGCACATCACGCTCTTAATTCACGAAGATTCGATATGCACACTTCACTTCGTCACAAAAGAAATATCACTTCAGCCTTAGCTCAAATCGAAACGACTCACTCTCTGCGCACTACAAATTTCGCATGCACACATTATCTTCGCACAAGTCCCTCTCCATCTTGAATTAGCCCTCCTTTTATAGAAGAAATCTTCAAGAACAATATTGAGACTGTAGTCGGCTTAAACCCTAAAGAGCGTCGACTGTCAAACCCTTATGAATATCGGCTTCAAACCCTAATGAATGTCGGCTTAAAACCCTAATGATTGTCGGCTTCAAACCCTAATGAATGTCGGCTTCAAACCCTAATGAATGTCGGCTTCAAACCCTAAAGAATGTCGGCTTCAAAACCCTAATCTTCATTGACCCAGATTTAACTCTGTCGGCTCCAACAGTCTATCTGGTTCTGCGGCTTTCCTCGTGAAACTCCAACATGTCACGATATCGTGACACCTTTTACATCCGTACGCCTTCTTGCCCTTGCTGTCACGAAATCGTGACTCTTTTGCCCTTTGAAAGCTTTGCCACCGTTCTTGTCGTGAAATCGTGACACTTTGATCTTTTGCTGACGTCATTCTTAATCTTGTCGCGAAATCGCGACGCTTTCGGCTTCCAGAGGCTTTTCTTGCAACATGTCACGAAATCGTGACACTTTCAGCTTTTGCTGACGTCATCCTCATCTTTGTCGCGAAATCGCGACGCTTTCGGCTTCCTGAGGCTTTTCTTGCAACTTGTCACGAAATCGTGACACTTTCAGCTTTTGCTGACGTCATCCTCATCTTTGTCGTGAAATCGCGACGCTTTCGGCTTTCGTACAATCCTAGCTTCATGCAGTAGCGAAATCGCTACAATATTGTGCCTTGTGCTTCCAACTTTGCTTCTGCCCGTGAAATTATGACTTGCAAGGAAATCACTACACTTTTGTGCCTTGTACTTTTGACTTGTAGCATAATCGCTACATCTTTGAGTTCTGCACTTTTGACTGGTAGCGAAATCGCTACACCTTCACGTTGTGCACTTTTGACTTGTAGCGAAATCGCTACACCTTCGTGTTGTGCTTTTTCAACTCGTAGCGAAATCGCTACACCTTTGTTTTGTGCAATTTTGACTTGTAGCGAAATCGCTACAGCTTTTCAACTCAACGCTTTCTCCTTGCTTCGGCCAGCAAAATTTTGACATGTAGCGAAATCGCTACAACTTTTCCACTTAACGCTTTCTCCTTGCTTCGGCCAGCGAAAAATCAACATGTAGCGAAATCGCTACAGTTTCTCGACTTAGCTTCTTGGCCTCCAACATGTCGCGAAATCGCGACAGTTTGCCTTGCGCCTTCTCTTTCCTTCGACTTGTCACGAAATCGTGACATTTTCGACTGCGCCTTCTCTCTCCTCCGACTTGTCATGAAATCATGACATTTTTGACTACGCCTTCTCTCTCCTCCGACTTGTCACGAAATCGCGACAGAAAACATGTCGCGATATCGCGACAGTTTTCTAACTTGTCTTTTTCTTTGAATTTTTGAAACTGGGTCATCTCTGTTTTCCAGGAAACTTTTGTCCTCTACATCTGAATGACTCCTACACTGTCTGTCCACTGCATCATTGGATCTAACTTCCTGTGTTGACAACAATGACAAACTTCTTGCAACACCTTGCTCAACAATCTCCCCCTTTGGAATTGTTGGCAACACCTGTGTACATTCCTGTACCTCTTCTCCCCCTTTGTCAATAATACCAAAGGGCTGCTGCAAACTCCCCCTGAGTCCATCCTCACAATTCTCAGGCACAATTTGTTGCATCTAGCACAAATCATGATCATGAGCAAAAGAATAGTCAAATATTCAAATGCTCCCCCTGAGAAGGTGATCCCTGTAGCTAGTCACTTCTTAGGAAGTGTAACTACTCCTAATTTGCTTCGAAGATATTCAAACACTTCCTTGGGCAAAGGTTTTGTAAAAATATCTGCTACTTGTTCTGTAGTGGGGACAAAATCCAATTTAACTTCTCCTTCTGCAACTTTCTCCTTCAAGAAATGATACCTTATAGCAATGTGTTTTGTCCGAGAGTGCATTACTGGATTCTTAGAGATGTTAATTGCACTGGTGTTATCACACTTAACTGATATCGGTTCACTAAAATTAATACCAAGATCTTTCAAAGTTTGTTTCATCCACAAAACTTGTGTGCAACATGTTGTTGCTGCAATATATTCTGCCTCAGCTGTAGATAAAGAAACTGACTCTTGCTTCTTACTGTGCCAAGCAACCAATCTGTCCCCCAAGTAAAATGCACCTCCACTGGTACTCTTTCTGTCATCAACACATCCAGCCCAATCTGCATCTGAATATGATATAAGAGTGAAGTCTTTGCCTTTTGGATACCACAACCCATACTCCATGGTGCCTTTGAGATACCGAAAAATCCTTTTAACTGCTGTTACATGAGTCTCTTTGGGACTGGCCTGAAATCTAGCTACCATGCAAACTGCCTGCAGAATATCAGGTCTGGTTGCTGTTAAATATAGTAAGCTTCCTATCATTGATCTATACATGGTTTGATCTACAGGTGGAGATTTGTCTTCTTTACTCAACTTGCAACCTGTTGTCATGGGAGTGTTGATTGGCTTACAGTCCTCCATAGTGAATCTCTTTAGCATTTCTTTCACATATTTGATTTGGGAAATGAATATGCCTTTCTCATTTTGATTAACTTGTAGCCCAAGAAAGTAAGACAGTTCACCAATCATTGACATTTCAAATTCATTCTGCATCTTATTTGCTAAGTCTTTACAAGATTCATCTTTGTTGCTGCCAAATATGATATCATCTACATAGACAACAAGAACAATGAGATGCCCACCTTCTGTTTTCACATACATATTACTGTCCACTAAACCTTTCTTGAATCCCTGTTGAGAGAGATAGTTGTCTAGCCTTGCATACCAAGCCCGTGGTGCTTGTTTTAATCCATATAAAGCTTTCTTTAATTTGCAGACAAGGTTAGGATCTTCACTGATTTGAAAGCCATCTGGTTGTTCAATATAGACCTCTTCTTCAAGTTTCCCATTTAAAAAGGCAGATTTTACATCCATCCGATAAAATCTGAAGTTCTTGTGGACTGCTAAGGCCAGAAACATTCTAATTGCTTCTAATCTGGCCACCTGGTGCAAAAGTCTCTTCAAAATCAATGCCTTCGACCTGTGCATATCCTTTACAAACCAGTCTTGCTTTGTTCCTAATGACCTGTCCGTCTTCATTTAATTTGTTTCGAAATATCCATTTGGTGCCGATTACATTCTTATTTGCAAGTCTAGGTACTAGTTCCCAAGTTCTGTTCTTTTCAATCTGATCTAACTCTTCATTTATTGCCTTCATCCAACTATCATCTTTGCTTGCTTCATCTATGTTTTTGGGCTCAATGCTGGATAAGAGAGAGTAATTACTTATTACTTTCCTTCTTGTCTGAATGCCAGCTGTGGGATCTCCAATTATTTGGTCTTTAGGATGATTTTTCTGCCAGCTGCCTATTTTGAATTTTTTGTTTTCTTGCTCCTCTGAGTCATCGAATAAGTTATCTGCATTATCCGTAGACTTATTTTCTGTTTCATTCACCTCATCTCCTTCAAAAACTTCTTCATAGATTGGATAGTTTTCCTCAAGATCATCTAATCGTTTCCCACCTTCATCGAATTTAACATCTGCACTTTCCACAATTTTCTTGAGTTTCTTGTTGTAGCATTTGTAAGCTTTGCTTTTTGATGAATACCCAACAAAAACACCTTCGTCTGCTCTATCTTCAAACTTCCCAAGGTTGTCATCAGTTTTTCTGATGTAGCACCTACAGCCAAATATTTTGAGATGTTTTGCTGTTGCTTTTCTACCGAACCACAACTCATAAGGTGTTTTGCATTCATGAGTTCTTAACATATATCTGTTTTGGATGTAAACTGCAGTGTGAACTGCTTCTTTCCAGAATCTATCTGCTATTTTATTTTTCGCCAGCATGGTGCGTGCCATTTCCTGTATAGTTCTGTTCTTTCTTTCTACTATGCCATTCTGTTGTGGAGTTCTAGCTGCTGAATATTGTCTCCTGATACCATGTTTTTCACAGTATTCTATAAATTCATTCGAAATGAATTCTCCTCCTCTGTCTGATCGTAAACATTTTACCCTTTTTCCTGTTTCATTCTCAACTAGCTGTTTGAAAGTCCTGAACATTTCTAAAGCTTCTGTTTTAGCTTTTAGGAAGAATATCCATGTCATTCTGGAATAATCATCGATACACAGCATAAAGTATTTGTCGTCGTTTATGCTTTGTGTTCTCATGGGTCCACATAAGTCTGTATGAATAAGTTCCAGAGGCCTGCTAGTGTGGTATTCTTTTGTTTTAAAAGAGACTCTGGTTTGCTTTCCCTTCTGACATGAAGCACAGACATTGTTTGAAGGTTTTTTAATGGTTGGAATATCTCTCACTGCTTGTTTCGAGCTGATTTTCACCAAATTATCAAAACTAATGTGTCCAAGCCTTTTGTGCCACAGCCAGTTCTCTTCTTCTTGTCCAATTAAACACGTACCTTCTGATGTTTCTGAGAGTGTGTATAAATTTCCAGACGTCCTTGAACCAGTTGCTATCAATTTCCCACTGTTTATTTTTTTGACTTCACAACCCTGCTTTTTGAAGACTACTTCATGTCCTTTATCACAGATTTGACTGACACTTAATAGGTTGTGTTTCAAACCATCCACAAATAGAACATCTTCTGACTTGATTTTCCCTTCACTAATTTTGACAGATCCTTTTCCTATTATTTTGGCTCCATCATTATTTCCAAACTTCACCGAGCCACCCTCATATTTCTGTAGTTTTTCAAATTTTTGTTTATCACCTGTCATATGACTTGAGCAACCACTATCAAGAATCCACGGTACACATTTATTTTGAGCCCTGAAAGCTGTCTGCACTATTAAAGATTCCTTTTCTTCCCTGAGCTGATCTTTCTGTTTCCATTCTGTTCTGATTATGGTATTGGGTTCTAACTTGGATTTCCCCTTTTCAGAATCTTGCACATATTTTTCAGAAGTATTTCTATTCTGTTTTGCCCTATATGGTTGAATTCTTCTTTTCTGAGATTGATTTGAAACAGAAGTGCTATGACAGTTTCTAGCAATGTGCCCGAAGTTGTGACAATTAAAGCATTCTACTGCATAACTCATTAGAGGAGCAAAAGTATTTCTACTAGTGAAACTTCTTGGACCTACATTATACCTGCAGTTAGCAATTTTATGCCCATAACCATTACATTTGAAACAGAAACCATAAAAGTAATGATTGAACCTGAAAGATGGTTTTTGCCAGGATGTTGCAGGAGCCTTAGATCTTCTTTTCTTTTGATGTGTGACCTTGGTAAAGCCCTCATTGTCAGTTCTTAGTTCAGGACTGGCATTACTACTTTCTTTTGCCTGATTTCTTTCAACAGCCTGTTTCTTGTCTTTACTCTTTTCACATCCAACATTGCTTGCCTTTGGTCCATTTGATGATTCTCCTTCAATAAAGCCCAGACCGAATTTGATACCTGCGGGTCTTTGATCGCTTAGAATTTTGTCCAGTTTCATCGAACTTTCTTCACGCTTGAAATGACAGCTAATTTTTTGATCCAGCTCTTGTATCTGTATTCGAAGACCAACATTTTCTTCTTCCAATTTGCAACAGTAATCTATCTTCATGGTTACCTGTACTTCAAGATCTTCGGACATTTTCTTGTATTCTTCTGTCTGCATTTTTAGACTGGTTATAATGTCATTTGCATCCTCGAGCTTTCTTGACAGTTTTTGGTTCTTTCTTTTCTCAGATTTCCATTCCATAAGTGCAGAGACCAGCTCACCTTCTAAATCAACTTCAGCCTCATCTTTTTCAATAGACACTTTGGAGTTCATTCCTTCTCTCTTTTCTGTGTTTTCTGCCTCTTCTGATTTTTCCACTTCAAACGCCATAAAGAGAGCCTCACCTGTTCCTTCTTTAGAGTCTTCACTAGATCTGTCCTCTGAAGAATCTGCATTTCGGGAGATAAAACTTTTCTTTTTGAAATTGCCTTTCCTGAAGTTTGATTTCTTCTTCCAGTCACCTCTTTCTTGGTGCGAATTTTCCTCACCCTGGTTCTTTTCATTGAGAGGGCATTTTGTCGCAAAGTGCCCAATGCCTCCATAGTTAAAGCATTTAAATGGTAGCTTTCCTTTGTACTTTCCTTTTCCCTTTCTCAGTTTTCTGACAAAATTTGCTTCCATTTCATCTGATACATCCTCTTCTTCAGTCTCTGGTTTTGTGGTTTTACCTTTTAGGGCTTTGAAAGCAGCTTCTCTATCTGTGGGGTTAGACTTTCCTATTCTCATTTCAAAAGCAGTCAAAGAACCATGCATCTCATCCATACTAAAATGATTTAGATCTTTGGCTTCTTCTATGGCAGAGACTTTAGAATCAAATCTAGGAGGGAGCGATCTTAATACCTTTTTCACGATAGCAGCATCGCTTATATCTTCGTCGAGACCTCTGATTGAATTGGTGATCCCATTGACTCTTTGCATGAAAGTCTCTATGTTCTCATCATTGTCCATCTTTAAAGATTCGTATTGAGCTCGATGTGCTTGAAGCTTGGCTTCCTTGATCCTATCATCTCCTTCATGAATGTTCTCTAGTTTATCCCATATATCCTTTGTTGATTCACAATTTATGACCTTGACTAGCTCACTGTCCACTAGTCCACACATGATGGCATTTTTTGCTTTTGAATCATATTCAAATGCCTTTTTACCAGTAGTGTCTATTGGAGCGGTGGCGGGAGCTTTGTAACCATTAACTACTGCACCCCAGATGTCAAAACCTAAAGCACTGAGATAAGTCTGCATTCTAATTTTCCAGAACGCATAATTAGTCCCATCAAACAATGGTGCTTTGTTCGAGGAGAAACCTTCACCACTTGCCATTGCGTAGCTTCCAAGATCACCTTAGCTGTTTAAGCCTGTTCAGGAACCTGGCTCTAATACCAATTGTTGTAATCACAATGACACTGAGAGGGGGGGTGAATTAGTGTGATCTTTAAAAATTCTAAAACATATAGTTTTAAATCCAGCAACAGTTTAAACTGATAAAAGAAATATCAAAATGCAGCAAGAAAGCATGACACACAACACAATAATTTAACGAGGTTCACCAATGTGGCTACTCCTCAAAATGACTGCTTGGACTACCATCCAAATCCAGCCAATGCAAAGCTACAACTTTACAATATCTTTTACCAGCACCAACTGGAAGGAGCACCAACCCCTTTGCTTTATCTGTTTCAGGCAGAATGGAGCACCGACTCCTAATTTACCAGCACCTACTGGAAAGAGGCACCAACCCCTTATGCCAAGCTACAACTTGGAAGACAATAATGAAAATTACAGAATAAAACTTTCACCTCATTTCTCACAGTCTGCTATTTTTTTGCATTCTGCTGCTTCTACGCAAAATGATTCGCACTATCCGACCGCTTCTCTATACTTCTTCGCACTCTCTACTGCAATCAGATGATCGATCACTTCTACAGTCTGTGCACTATCACTTCGGACTTAGAACACAACCTCTGCACATCGCGCTCTTAATTCACGAAGATTCGATATGCACACTTCACTTCGTCACAAAAGAAATATCACTTCAGCCTTAGCTCAAATCGAAATGACTCACTCTCTGCAAGCACTGCAAATTTTGCATGCACACATTATCTTCGCACAAGTCGCTCTCCATCTTGAATTAGCCCTCCTTTTATAGAAGAAATCTTCAAGAACAATATTGAGATTGTAGTCGGCTTAAACCCTAAAGAGCGTCGGCTGTCAAACCCTTATGAATATCGGCTTCAAACCCTAATGAATGTCAGCTTAAAACCCTAATGATTGTCGACTTCAAACCCTAATGAATGTCGACTTCAAACCCTAATGAATGTCGGCTTCAAACCCTAAAGAATGTCGGCTTCAAAACCCTAATCTTCGTCGACCCAGATTTAACTCTGTCGGCTCCAATAGTCTATCTGGTTCTGCGGCTTTCCTCGTGAAACTCCAACATGTCATGATATCATGACACCTTTTACATCCGTACGCCTTCTTGCCCTTGCTGTCGTGAAATCGTGACTCTTTTGCCCTTTGAAAGCTTTGCCACCGTTCTTGTCGTGAAATCGTGACACTTTGATCTTTTGCTGACGTCATTCTTAATCTTGTCGCGAAATCACGACGCTTCCGGCTTCCAGAGGCTTTTCTTGCAACATGTCACGAAATCGTGACACTTTCAACTTTTTCTGACGTCATCCTCATCTTTGTCGTGAAATCGCGACGCTTTCGGCTTCCTGAGGCTTTTCTTGCAACTTGTCACGAAATCGTGACACTTTCAGCTTTTGCTGACGTCATCCTCATCTTTGTCACGAAATCGCGACGCTTTCGGCTTCCGTACAATCCTAGCTTCATGCAGTAGCGAAATCGCTACAATATTGTGCCTTGTGCTTCCAACTTTGCTTCTACCCGTGAAATTATGACTTGCAAGGAAATCACTACACTTTTGTGCCTTGTACTTTCGACTTGTAGCATAATCGCTACATCTTTGAGTTCTGCACTTTTGACTGGTAGCGAAATCGCTACACCTTCACGTTGTGCACTTTTGACTTGTAGCGAAATCGCTACACCTTCGTGTTGTGCTTTTTCAACTCGTAGCGAAATCGCTACACCTTTGTTTTGTGCACTTTTGACTCGTAGCGAAATCGCTACAACTTTTCAACTCAACGCTTTCTCCTTGCTTCGGCCAATGAAATTTTGACATGTAGCGAAATCGCTACAACTTTTCCACTTAACGCTTTCTCCTTGCTTCGGCCAGCGAAAAATCAACATGTAGCGAAATCGCTACAGTTTCTCGACTTAGCTTCTTGGCCTCCAACATGTCGCGAAATCGTGACAGTTTGCCTTGCGCCTTCTCTTTCCTCCGACTTGTCGCGAAATCATGACATTTTCGACTGCGCCTTCTCTCTCCTTCGACTTGTCGTGAAATCGTGACATTTTCGACTGCGCCTTCTCTCTCCTCCGACTTGTCACGAAATCGCGACAGAAAACATGTCGCGATATCGCGACAGTTTTCTAACTTGTCTTTTTCTTCGAATTTTTGAAACTGGGTCATCTCTGTTTTCCAGGAAACTTCTATCCTCTGCATCTGAATGACTCCTACACTGTCTGTCCACTGCATCATTGGATCTAACTGCCTGTGTTGACAACAATGACAAACTTCTTGCAACACCTTGCTCAACACCTATTATAGCTAGGGATTAATTATTTTTATTTTTTAATTTAGCCAAATTTCTAGTGTCAGTCCGAGGATTTTGTTCATCCTCTACAATACCCTATAATTCTTTAGCATTATTCACTTTATATTTCCAAATTAAGAATTTTTTGCCTTCTAATTATAATCCCCTTTTAAAAATATTTTTTTATAAAGTTCCCTTTTTTAATAATGCTCCTTTTTTAATTTAATTTTTTTTAATGATTTTTCTAAATAATATTATTTAAATAAAATATCTCTTTTTTTATACTACAAAATATCTCCCCTCCTTTCAAAAAATTTATCAAGCTTATCCTTTGCAAGAGGGTTGTAATGGGATACTACTTGATGAAACATGGTTTTTCTAGTCCATTCCGAAGTGAACTATGCTATGTAGAGAATGAGATCTAGGACCACCATTTTTGTTTTTGTCTCTTGGCCATTCAATTATGGAAATATTTGGCAACCTTTTTAGATCTAAGACTTCTTTAATTCACCTCCCTCGAGTAGGCATGGAAGACTTGGCGCAAGGATAATGGATTGGATAGTTCAATGAAAGAGATGGCCTTGGTTAGCATCTCTTTAATTCTCTAGAATATTTGGAAAGAAATGAATAAAAAATATTTAATGTGATGCATCATAATATTCATCATATTTGAGGAAAAACTATAGCCAATATCAAGAAAACTACCCTACACACTTTGAAGACCCTCTCTATGATATCTTAATAGTGTCATAATATACTCTCCAAGCTTCAAATACATATGGATAGAGACATAGGAATCCATAGGATACTTTACCTACTTTTTAGAGGGGTGGACCATGGTAAGACCCTCTTAGATGTATGAGGAAGATTAATACTGATCATCCATTAAGAGGTAACCTAGGAAGGGAAATCATGAGAGGTATTAGAATACTCTCATATGGTACTTATGTTTTTTGTTTTTTGAAGAATATTAGCATACTCCCTAACTATCTAGCTAGAGTAAATATTATCCTTTAGTGTCTTCAAGAAGTTGCTAATGTTAGCTAGTCTATAGTATAAGTAGAATTAGACTCACAAGTAACCATTGATCAACTAAAGGTGCTCACTAGGGCTCAAAGAGTGATTGAAAAGATATATGTGCTTTACTATAGATTTAGAATAGTAGATATTTTTCATGCTCTTTGATAACTAAATAATATTGTAGATGCTATGGTGAATTAGGATTTATACTATAGGGGTTTGACTTGTTGGATATCCTCCATGATCATGGACATAAAAATAGGAAATATTTCTATTGTATACTACATATTGATGCTGACAACTTTGATTTTCCTATTAGTGACTTAGAAGAAAGTTCTATATTCCTCTTTCCTTGTATTAGAACACACTTAAGATATAGTTGTTGCTCTTCCAAAAAATTTTAGATGAAAACCCTGTTTGCCTAGAAGGACTGACAATGTAGATTTCTTACTTGACTACAAGTAATACAAAAGCCTCTTTTAACCAAAAAAAACATGGGTCATAAATATTATGAAGCATTAACATTATTTGTTAAATATAATATTTAATATGCTACATGTAAACAAACATGAAGTCAAAATAATTTTGGTGGTTTATTGCCTATTAGAACCACATGCACATGTTCCAATTAAACCACCTTTTTAAGGAAGGTAAAGTTTATTACCTTTCCAACTAGCAATCTAAATCATTTTTTTATGATAATGAGATAATCATTTTTAATGAGCTAAGCTACCTAAAGGCAACATAAATATCCTTTTAGGGATGACCTTGAAAATGACATATTCTTTAATACCATATCCAAAACCTTTTGTAGTAATATCGAGTATGTTGTACACTCATAGGGGCTCAAATTTCACTCACATAGACTCTACCTACTCACAAGGGTACTCAAAATTTAGAATGGAAAATCATGTGACTTTGGGAGGAAAGATATGAATCATCTATGTTTCATGCTAAAATTTGTCAAGGAACAACATTTCATAGCAAAAGGACCTATAATTAGCCTACATTCAAAATATGAGAACAATGGATATAGACAAAAATACATGAAAAATATGTACCCTCAGCCCAATTTCCTTTTAACCTCCTCTTAAACTATGGGAAAACATACACAATATTGAAACAACCTATCCTTATAAACTACTTGCATAGCTAAAGTTGCCTTCTCTCAAGATATAGAAACTCCCACATACTAAAATAATGAACATTTTTAAGGATTAATACAAATTAGAGTACCTCTTCACAAGTTATCAAGACCTATATATAATATATTATTATAATTTTAATACCAATAATTGATAGATCTCTAAAATTCACAATAAAAAAACAACTAAAACTAGAAAAAATCACACAAAAATAACTTCAATTACTTTATTTATAATAATTACTTATATTACTATCAATGCCAAATATTACGTTCAATTATTTTAAGACTTTTAGATAACTTAAAAATAATTTAATATTTTATTACTTATTTTTATTATCAAGTAGAAGTGACAATTACCCATATTTCTACAACAACCATTATAAAAGTATTGGCTTGTTTACCTTTTATCTTTGTCACAAATTATGCAGTGATTAAGGTCAGAATATCAATCTCTAACAACAATTAACAATAAATGATAAATTTTTATTTTCTTCAATTATGGTGGCTCCCTTTGTAACAACATGATTTCACCAGTTCATGACAACACTCAACAATGTTGGCACCAAAGTGTGATGACACTTCAACAATGTCAACATAAGTTTTTGATGGTACTAAAAAATGTTAGCATGTGTTTATGATGACACTCAACAATGTTGACACCAGTTTGTAATGGCACTTCAAAAATGTTAGCACCAGTTCATGATGGAGGTAGCTTGTTGCTAATGATTCTTTAGTCAACAAGTTGGTAGGTTTTGATGATGGCATACTTAGTAGATAGTCAAAAATGCTTCACTCCAAGTAGTTAATATTTTATGATGATAATAGATATTAATGCGATATCTATCTCCTTCTATAATGATGATGGTCTCTATTAGACGACCTCATAGTTCATCCTCCCTATCGGCACTCCTCAAGACAACATTGAATAGTTTTATGATAGTCGAGTTTAGACAACAAGTCACATATGGTGGGTGATTCACACATCAATTTTATCTTGATTCCTACATTTTATAACTTGCATATCATCTTCTGGTAACAAATAAATTAATTATCATGCAACAACAACATATGTAAATTAACAATTCAGTGGGAAACTATATTTTATTATAATTGTAAAAATAATGTTGTTACATATATTGCTTAATCACACAAGGGATTCATGACTCTTTCTCTTATTCCTTCCCTTATTTTATTTGTATCCTTCTTAACTCAGGGTATTGCCCTTTGCTTTTGCATTCCTCCACTTATTTATAGGTAAAAATTAAGTTACCCAGACAATTTATACTCTTCAATGGTTGGTATTTTAGTTTTAATATCTTAATCAACCTTCATGTGGATGTCTACATGATACTCATCAGGTAAGATGAAATGTTTCATAAGTGAAGCTCATAAACATTTTTGAAGTCCTTAACCAAGATTTCGTATTGAGAAATCTCAAAAGCATTCATCCATGTTGCCCTTCAATTAGATGTTTCTTCCACTTGACTAGGTACTCATAATAGACCCGAATTCTCATTTTCTTTGACATTCTTAAATTTATGATTGCCCCAGTTTTGTCTCATTCCTTCTATGGAAACTATTTTATCCATTGTTCTACTGAAATAAAAACTATCTGATCTTCATCCACATCCGTATGTGGATCATAGTATGAATATAAATCAACAAAATATTAAATATTGAAAAAATATAAATACCCTTTGAAAGCTCAATTTCATATGCATTTGTGATAAACTTATTCAGGACCTTACAAGTTCCAATATTATTTCAATTTAGCTTGTTGTAAGTACCTTTGGGAAACATTTCCTTTTGTACTTGTGAAAAAACCAAATATCCAACCTGGAATTCCTATATTTGATGCTTTAGGTCAACATTTTGCTTGTATTCCATGACATTCCTTTCTAAATAAACCTTCACTTGACAATATAAATCTTCCTTATATTCAACAAACTCCTCTACCATAGCACTAGGTTTCTACAATTTAGTTATGCTTCGCAACTCATTTCCTCTTTGATTATTCATTCCATACACAATATAGAATGGAATTTTAGTTGTGCTTCTACTTATTGAATTTTTAAATGTACATTTTGATCGAGCCAACATATTATCCCACAAATTTGGCTTCTTACCACTAGACATTGGGATAAATTCTCAAGGCTTTTATTAACAAATTTGATCTATACATATATTTTATGATGATAATATGAACTCAAGCTCAATTTGGTATACAACTTCTTCCACGAGGTACACCAAAAGTGACCCATAAACTTCACATCCTTATTCGACACAATGCTCTTTGGAAAACCATGTAATCATACAACTTCTTGAAAGAAAAAATTGGTAATATGGGTAGTATCATTTGTCTTCTTGCAAGTTATGAAATGTGCCATCTTAAAAAATCTATCAGCACAAAAAAAAATAGATTCATTACCATTTTGTATCCACAACAATCCTAGAACAAAATCTATGCTCACATCATCCCATGGCATCTCTAGTATTGGTAAGGGTTGATACAACCTAGTATTTTGACTCCTCTCCTTTGCATGCTAACACACTTGACAACACTACACAAACCTTTTGATATATATATTCATCCCTAGCCACTAATAACTAACACATAGTTATTCCATCATTTTATCTACTCCAAAATGTCTATCTAGTCCTCCACTATGTTTCTCTCTTTTCAGGTTCTTCTGTTAGATTTTGATGTAATGAAAACTAGAAGATAGAAATCACAAGATGCAAAATAATATGAAAGAAAGTAAATATGCTAGATTATTGAAATATGCAATGAATAGAAATGATATAAAATAATATAATGTAGCTATGGAGGAAATGAGCACTCCAATAATAAATCTACTGAACTACATTGCACCCATCACCAATGGATGGTGATACACATAGAACTGTACCAAGCACTAAGCTACACTATCTGACTATGTCCCCCAACTCTATATCTACCTAACAATGAGGCCATCCTTATATAGGTAAAATAGGATACTTGGCCAACACTCTATCTAGTTGTGCAAGGGATAACTTGCACATATACAACTTGCACAATGACACTTGTGCATTTATTACATTGCATGAAGTAACTAGATAACTTACCTCTAAAGTAATATACCATCCTAAGTATGTTTCTTGGAAGATACATTTACATGACCCAAATTATGTAATATACTCTATTTTTAATACCCCCCTGTATTACATTATTTGGGTATTGAAGACTTTAGTATTCAATATGGATCTTCTTCTTCATCATCATCCTAAAATTTGTATCCTTCCTCTGCACTCTTTATTTTTAGGTTCACTAGGTAATATGTGTCTTCATAAGATGTAGAGTAAGCTGGAGTTGAGGCTTCTTCTTTCAATTGACTTTGCATTGTATTCCTCCTTCTCATCGGATGATCTTTGGCTTGTTTAGAGTAGTCTTGATCTGGTACTTATTTTGTTGCTTTAGTATTCATGTCATGGCCTCTTGTCATTTTCCATTCTAAATTTCTTGATGTCATATGTCTTTGATGGACCATTGCTCTCATGATATTGCATGTCTTGAGTGGATCTTAATTGGTTCTTCTTCTTTCCTTTGTATCTATGTAAGACATGTTTCTCTATCCTTCATAAATATCAACCTTGAGCTCAATGTTAGTAGATCCATTTGAAATAAGTTTCTAAATATAATAGTTTATTCTTTGAAGTAACCTTCTTTCATAATCTTGATAGTACCTGTATTTTAAGTGACAAGAGAAAGATTTGTGATTTGTTCCATCACAACATCTGCATGGATGGAAACTCCAACAATTGGTCTTTTCGTGGCGATATTGATTACAATAAGTGAACATTAGATATGATTTGACAATTTTGCAATCTATTTTAGGAATATAATATTTTTCTATTTCTTTGATAATACCTTCTAACCAAATGTGCACAATTGAAGCTATCCTTTTTGAATAAAATCTTGTTGATCAATATTTTCCTATTTTATATTATTAGATTCACTAAATGAATCCTTCTTAACATAGTTTCTGATTTTAGAACTTATTTCACATTGTGTTGATTCTTCTTTGTCCTTTCCATCATTGTAGTTCATCAAGTTTTCTATCCATGTTGGTATTTTTCTTATTCCAATTCTAAGAGTGTTGCTTAGCATGCTAGTAGTCATTTGTAACACCTGCATTCTTATAGCTACCTACATATGCTCCCTTATTGAAGTATATAAGCTTGATTTGATAAGGCCTTAATTAATCCTTAGATTGTAGGCTTCCTTATGTCTCCCTAGTAATGAGAGTATGAATACCTAATTTTAGGTTTTTGAAGAAAGCTTATATCTTCCCAACTTGATAATGTCTGAAAAATATTATTATTATCAAGTTTTGTAGAATGCCTTATGACTCCGTAATATTTTTGAGTATGATTTAGTGCTTTTGTAAAGTATAATTTAACTTTGGTTAATTTTGTATATATTTTGTAAAGATCAAAAATAAACTTCTTAACACCTTATTACTCCTATTGAACTAAGCACTTTTCAATTTTGAAGAGGTTTTAATGTTGGATTTCTTTTGTCTCCTTTTGAGAATTTTTGTGAGACAAGAATATGAAATTCAAAATTTAATAAAAATATTTTAATAACCCCTTTTTGTAACCCTAAGGATTTTATTCAAGTGTTTTTAATTTCCAATAACCTAGTTTGGTGTTGTAAACCTTATCACTCCCAAAGTTTGAAAATTAGAACACATTAGTATTTGCAAACATTAAATGGATTAATTCCAATTAGTATCCATTATTTATCCAAAGTTATATTTTACAAATATTATATTAATTTCCCTATGTTTTACTTTCAAACAAAGATTTATTCAGGTCCGAGAGTAGACCAACCCAACCAAGGGGGCACCCAAAAAAGCCTTGGAAGGGCACAAAACTAGCAACTAGGGACCAACGCTGACCCCCCCCTTAAAAAAAAAAAAAAGATTCATTTCATTCAATATATCAACCTTAACATACAACCTTATAACTCCATTTTTTAAATGAAATTAAAATAGATGAGGAAATTTTTTTATTAAGGCTTTGTACCTTTATGAAGTTAGATGAAAATGGTAGTAATATGTCCTTGAGTGTGAATTCCCTAAGGTAATCTTTGGCTTTAATGTTATCCTTTAATGTTGGTTTATCAAGAGAGTTTTCCAAGACTCTTCACTTCCTATGGATGGTTGTTGAATCACTATTATACTATCACCAAGCTTCTACCAAACTATTGTTGATCTACCAAACTATCGTTGATCTACTACTACGTAGAATTCAAACTATTGTTGCTCTCTTCTTTCCAAGGTTTGAGGCACCTTTAATAGGTAGTCAATTGAGTGACAAGTATCACAATAAATTTTTAACTCCCTATGGATGCTTCACCTGTTTGGTGGAGATGCCAAACTCACTCCATTGCTTGTGACAAATGTCACCTTTAGCTAAGACATTTCTATTCTCCTTTGAGCATTGTCCAAGAAATGCTTCTTCTCCAATGTCTATAAGGTTATCTTGTTGTAACGGATGTATATCAAGCTATTAGTTGTATGTAAATCCTCTTTTACATGGAGTATGGGCACCAAGAGAGAATGATAACATCTTCTTTATGAGTGTTATTTAGATTTACTCTTTATAAATGACAAGTGGTATCTGCATGCCTTTGTCTTTATCAATGCTTTCTTGAAGGCTCTCAAATGCATTTTCCACCTTGTTCTTTTCCGTTCTACATAGATGCTAAAATATCTCCAGCCAAGCAAGTTAATGGTGGATCTATTATGGAGATATGGACGAGCTTTCGTGGCCCTTGTGAGGAGTCCAAATAATAGCACTTGTATGAAGAATCCTGAATGCTCCACTTATGGTAGAAATGCTCCTTGATTGGACATAGATTTCTTTGATATAAATGCTCCTTATCTTTGATGTAGGCTTTCTTTGATAGAAATGCTCCTTTGCTTTAACGTAGGCTTACCTTTTTTCTTTATACACGACTTGATTTTTCTCCTATGACCTGTCTTCTGCAAGTTCATGCATCCAATATATGTAGATAATGAGCCAAAAGAGAGGCTCTTTGATATGCTTGGAAGAGTGATAATATTCAACCGCCTTTGGCTGATTCAACCTGCTTATAGTGTGTCTTTGAGGCACTTTCCAATCTGTCCTTTGGCTGTAGAAAAACCGGATTAAAGTAGTGAAATAAAATATACTATAAATTGTACGTAAACCTCCTTTGATGCACCTTCTTTTGCACTCCTATTTCAGATCTGAAATTCTGGTTTTATGGCAGATTTTTCTCCTGCAATACAAGGTTTTTGAGGTTTTCCTTTATGAGTAGAAACATTTCCCTTTTTTATTGTACACTTTGATAACAAATCCAATATTAGATAAAAGTAGATAGAAAATTTTTAATTTACGCAATTTTCTTCACTTTCACTTCTTGCATTCAATCTTGTAATGCTTAGGATTTGAGACTCACCAAGTCTCAATATTTGAAGCTTCTATTTCTATTTTTGGTTAGTTGTGTTCTTATCCAAGTTTTAGAGTATTCTAAACATTTTGGTTGGCTTCTTTTGGCCACTATGAGTTGCATATTTATGTGCTTCAATAATATCTTTAGACACTTGATACAAATCAGATTTTGTGCCCTTCAAAAAACACAAAACTAATTTCTTTTTTAGAGTAGTATAATAGTGAAAGTATTTCACTTTTAATGCACTAATATTACACCTTATCACTCCAATAAACTCTCAAATTAATGCACTAAAAATTTACAACTAACCAAGAATAACCTAAAATGAATCTTTAAGAGTTATTTTACAATTTCACTACAATCAATATTGTAGGACTTAGTCTTATTTATATTTTTCCAAAGTAGATGATAGGTAGTTTATAGAAGAAATTTTAAATATAGGAAAATTCTAATTAATGTGCAAATGAACCTTAAGAAGAATTTTTTTCTTTATGCACTTTTGAATAGTGTAATCCAATTTTCTATTTGCAACTATAATCCAGATTCAGGTGCTTCTAACAAATATGATAAGTAAACCAATTAATAAACCTACTTGCACATAAAATTTGCATACCTTTTTTTTGTAGTTATTTTATTGCTTTTGTAGAGGATGTATATCTTGGTGTCTAGGATCACCAAGTTGCTTCTACTAGTATAACCTTGCAACTCTTTGTAGATTGTCCTGAACATATTCCTTCTTCACCAAATGATGGTTTCAAATTTTCTTTCATAAGCCTAGGATTTGGTGGCTTATTCTTCTCTTGTGTTCTCATTCTGCTACATATTTGGAGAAGTTTATCTCTAAATCGATTCCTTCTTACTGTGAGAGGCAATATTCAAATCTCCAATGTTTTGTGAGCTTCCTCTGTCTTCAAGTACTTTTATCAAATTTTGACTTCAAGTAAGATATTCTTCTAAGATTTGGCACTCCTTGCCAAATTATTCTTCACAAATTTGGCACTCCTTACCAAAATATTTTTCTCTTGGGCTTGTTGTTGGATGGCGACAATTTTTCCATGTCCTTCACTATCAGGGGCTTCTCCTTGGTAGTGGATTTCTCCAATGAGTTATCCTTTGAGAATTTCTTTAGTAAGGCTCTCCTAGCATTTTTTTGGATGCTTGATAAGACCTTCCCAAGGTATATGATCTTACAACTGATGTTGGTATTCCTTGAGACCTTCTCTTTAACCTTGTGCTCTTGGAAGTGTTGGTTATGAGATCTACTTATGGATCTCTAAATCTTATACTTTTGGATTCAATTAGGACTTATCTAATGCTTCTTCTATTTTTACTAGAATTTCTTCAATGAGGTTATATCCTAATCTCTTAGATTTTGATTTAGGTGCTAAATTAATTCTGAAGAAGATATCATTCCTAACCTTCTTGTAGGAAGTTTCCCAACTCACTGAATCTTATTTCCTTGCAATAAAATATTAGTACAAAAATATTTATTCTACTTCTAAGTCAAATATTCTCTTTGAATTCTTCTTCAAGATCAAATGCTTCTATGGTATTTTTTAGTATCAAGGATTCTATGGCATTTTTCAATACCAAGGCTGCTATGGCATTTTTTAGTATTAAGGCTACTATGACCTTTTTTAGTATTAAGGCTACTATGGCATTTTTAGTATAAATACTTCTATGGCTTCTCCTTCAAGGCTCCTATGGCCTTTTCTCCAAGGCTTCTATGGCCTTTTTATGTTAAGGCTTCTATAGCCTGTTATTCAACTTGTGAAGTTCTTCAATTCAATAATGGAGATCTTCAATATCCTGAATTCACCACAACTCTTCACTAGAAGTCTTATTATGTAGTATTCTTCTCTTGCACAAGAAACTAATATCTGCACTATGAGGGCACGCCGACCTTCAGACAATAAATTTGGAGTCTCCTAGATTTATATCATAGGAGGAGTCCCAATCCTCTAAGAATACATTTTATACAACAAAGAAACTTTAGGAAAAAGTTAGCAAATTCCAGATATTCTAGATGATCTTCACTAAATGATTTATCATTGTAGTGGATTGAATGTTGATTCCTAGTCTTCACAAGTTTTTCTTACAACTCTGTGGAAAAGACTCTGGTAAAATGCAATCTTAGTATTTTTGGAACTAAGATTTATTTTAGTCCTAACTTTGTGACTCTTCCAAATTATACCACCTAGATTCTTTTGAGATATTTTGATAGTGGCTAGTATAGAAGTGCGTTAGTTTGTCAAAACACTAAGGATAAATAATAATGGTGGTTTCTCTATTTAACTACACAAATTAGATCTACTTTAGCTCTTATACCACTCTTAGCTTTTGATGTAATGAAAACTAGGAGATAGAAATCACAAGATGTAGAATAATATGAAAGAAATTAAATTTGCTAGATGAATAAAATATGCAATGAATAGAAATGATATAAAATAATACAATGTAATTATTGAGGAAATGACCACTTCAATAATAAAAATACTGAACTACATTGCACCCATCACCAATGGATGGTGATACACACAAAATTGTGTCAAGCACTAAGCTACACTATATGACTATGTTATCCAACTCTATATCTACCTAAAAATGATATAGGAAAAATATGATACTTGGCCAACACTCTATCTAGTTGTGTAAGGGACAACTTGCAATGATACATGTGCATTTATTACATTTCATGAAGTAACTAGATAACTTCCTCTTAAAGTAATATATTGTCCTAAGTATGTATCTTGGAAGATACATTTACATGACCCAAATGATGTAATATACTCTATTTCTAACATCTTCCTCATTGAACCTCATGGTATGCATAATTGTTATCCCTTGAACAATAGTCATTCTTGGATGAAGTAATCCAACCATGACATCATATCCCCTATAGTAGGATTGCTACATATTTTCCAAGCTTCCTTAATGTCCACATCCTTAATATTAAGCTCCTTCATAACATCAAAACACATGACTTCAACTTGCATCATGTTCAATAATATATTTCTTCTGCTCAAGGCATAAACTAGTCAATTTGAACAACCACTTCTATGCTTCAAGAGAAATGAATATTCCTACAAAAGTTCCACCCACTTCATATATTTTTTATTCAACTTTCTCTAGTTGATAAATTGTAGATCATTATTTTCTAGTGAACAAGACAAACTCTTTTGACAACAAATAATATCTTGATTTCTTCAAGGCTTGAACAATGGCATAAAAATATTGGTCATAGGCAAATTATTTCCTATTTGCCTCATTTATCTTCTCATGCCTTCTTAGATCAAGACTCCTCCTATCACATTCCCACTTGCATCACAATCCTCCTAAAAGATATTGTTGAATATTGGTAAAACTAGAATGATTTTTTTTGTTATACTCTCCTTTAGGATTTGAAAACTTCTTTCTGCTATAATCATCCACTTAAATTCATGCTTTTCTCCTTCCATTATTTCTATGATAGGAGCACAAAATCCAATAAATTTTTTATGATATTCTTATAAAAACTTGTGATTCCATGGAAACTCTTGGTCTCAAATATACTTCTAGGTGATGACCAACTCACAATGGTCTTGACATTTTCAAGTTCCATCCCCAAACCTTCCTGGGAAAACACAAAACCAAGTACACCAATTCCTACTTCATAAAACTATATTTATTCATGTTGACTAGCAACTTCTCTTCCTTCAATATCTGTAAGACAACTCTCAAATATACCAAATGGTCTTCCTTGATATTACTGAATATCAAAATATCATCCAAATAAACAAACACAAGCTTTCCAAGAAATGGCATCAACACTTCATTCATGAACCACATAAAGGTACTAGATGCATGTGTCAATATGAATGGTATAACTAGGCACTCATACAATCCATCCATTGTCTTGAATGTGGTCTCCCAATCATTTTATTCCCTAATCTATATGTAATGATAGCCACTTTTCAAATCTATTTTTGTGAAGTACTTTCCTCCAGTCAAGAAATCCATAAAATCATCCATGTAAGGCAATGGAAATCAATACTTGATAGTTATCTTATCGATAGCCCTAGAATCCATACACATTTGTAATTATTTCCCCTTCTTTGGTGTAAGCACAAATGGTACTACACATAGGCTCAAGCTCTCCCTAATAAGTCCTTTTTTCAATATCTCCTAAAATTGTTTATTTATTTTCTCATTCTCCATTGGTTTTAATCTATATGTTGTGTTATTAGAAAAATTTTCCAGGAATGAAATTGATATGATGGCTAATAATTCTTATGGGTGGTAATCCATGTGACAATGCTTTTAAAAAAACATTGCATACTCATCTAGAAAATCCTTGACTTCACATGGAATCTCCTCCTTGTCTACAATGTCATCCTTTGTGGGTTTAACAATAAAGGTGAAACATGCCTTCTTTGTCTTATCTTTTAGAAATTATTTTTCTTAAACCAAACATATTTTAGGACCAATGTCATCTCTTTCATCCTTGTCCTTCAATAGGCTCAATATAAACTTCTTACCATATTTCATTATGGTGTAGGTGTTTTACAGAGCATCATGTACTACCATCCTATCGAATTTCCAAGGTCTTTCTAAAAACACATGGAAAACATCCATAGGTATAATATCATATGGGACCTCATCCTTGTATGATCCTATCTAGAAATTTACCTTACACTATTCACTTACTAGAAAAATGTGTTATTTTTGCAGCCAAGAGATATTTTATGGAATAGGGTATTCTAAATTATTCAACCCCAACTTCTCTACCATCTCAGTAGATACTAAATTATCCATACTTCCATTGTCTAGATGACCTACAATATTTGCCATCAAATTTACATGTAGTTTTAAAAATATTTCTCCTTTGGACAGATTCACATTCCTTCTCTGTCTTCAAAAGTACTCTCTTCATCATGAGAGATTCTCCTTGCTCAGGATCCTCCACATACCTTGTGGAAGCAACACATTATTATATAGGTTGTGCAATATGGTTCATAACCTACTTTCCTTTATTGTTGTCTTTTTGCATGGTTGGACATTCAAATTCCCGATGACCATCTTCTCTACATTTATAACATCTTCCAAAGAATTCTCTACCCCTTCCTTGGCCAAAACCACCTCTTCCTCATGATAAATCTCCACCTCCTCTAGTGTTATGGTTGGAATAACTATGAGAAGTATTAGATTATCCTTCTTATTTTTGTTGTCCTCTTATTCTACTTGTTTGTCCTCATCCATGCGATAATTTTCCTCTTCCTAAATGATTATTTTACTGCCTATGCAATAACTTCTCCTTTGTGTTTAAGGTATACTAGTAGGCTTACTCTATCATCCTTATCCTTCTCATCCTGACTTCATATTATATAGACATCCATAGTCCATTGATGTACTTAACACTTTTTCTTCATCATCTCCCACATGACCGACTTGAATAGTAAGCCTATAGTGTTCCTTCGTGTATTCCTTCACACTCATATCCTTTTATCTTAGGTTCTACAATTTTTTGAAAAGACTCAATTGATAGTTAGATGAAAGGAATTTGACCTTCAACTTGGTGACCATTTTCTCCCATGTCCTAATCCTTTCCTTTCCATTTTTTGTCTATTAGTATGAACATGGTCACTCCACAAGGACACATGCATTTTCAATTTTGTGCAAGCAAATTTTATCCTTTTAGGGTCTTCTATTGATTAAAAATAAAAGTACTCCATTTTGGTTATCTAGCTTATGAGCTCCTCTTGACTCAAGCTCCCATTGTATGACAAGGTTTCTATCTTTGGCTTTTGATCCATATTACTGGAATAAATTGCACTTCTACCTCTTTCTCTTGCTCTTCATCTCAAACTTCTTCATGGCCAACACCCTCTTCTTCACTATCACTAATTTCCTCAAGATGAACGCATCTTCATTAGGAAATTTTTATCATCTCCAATCAAATGGTAATTCCTCTTAGCATCTCAACTATAGCTACAACTCAAGGGCCTTGTGATCTTATTCTTCCCCATTTTTCCATAATTCCTTTTACACGCATCATGCCTTAGAGATATCTTATCTCTAATACCAAACCTTATGCAATGATTAATGTTAGAATATTTGTCTCTAATGATAATTAACAATAGATGATAAATTTCTATTTCCTCTGACTATGGTGTCTCCCTTTGTAATAATATGGTTTCAGTTGTTTGTGATAACACTAATCAATATCAACACCAGTGTGTGATGATACTTTAATAATATTGATATCAATTCATGATGACGCTCAATCATGTTAGCACCAATTTGTGATGGCACTCAAAAATGTTGGCACTCATTTGTGATGCAGGAGCATCCGGTCACGAAGCTGCAATCTTGCATCACCCAAAATGTATTTTTTTTTTCTAAGTACTAAAACTGTCGCGATATCGTGATGCTTTTTGAAGAAGGGCACCAGCGGGCCAAACTGTCGCGATATCGTGACGTTTTTTTGAAAAGCACGATCGGGACGCCAAACTATCGTGAAATCGTGACATTTCTAAAGCAGCACAGTCGGGACGCCAAATTGTCACGAAATTGTGACATTTCTATTTCAACGTGGTCTGGACGCACAATGGTCACGAAATCGCAACACTTCCGAAAGCTGGATTTGAAAGCATAGGGACATCTTTGGCAAGAAGGTTCTAAGGCACAAGAATGGTCGTGAAATCACGACACCTTCGAAGGCAAGCTTAAAGGACGTCATGAAATCGTGACACCTTCGAAGGCAAGCTTAAAGGACGTCGCAAAATCGCGACACCTTCAAAGATAAAGTTTAAAATACGTCACGAAATCGTGACACTTCTAGGAGGCAAGACTTGGAAGCATAAAGACATCGCAACACCTTCAAAGGCAGAGCTCAAAGATATCGTGAAATTGCGACATATTCGGAGGCAAGGTTCCGTAATGCAAAGATGTCATGAAATCGTGACACTTTCGAGCCAAGGACGTACGGAATGCAAAGATGTCACAAAATTATGACATATCCGAGGGCAAGGTTCTACAATGCAAAGATGTCGTGAAATCACGACACTTCTGAGCCAAGATGTACGAAATGCAAAGATGTTGCGAAATTGTGACATGTCACGGTTTCGCGGCCCAAGGGAGGAAAGCGAGTAAGAAAGGCCTAGACATCGCGATTTCACGACGTGTAGTAGAATCGCGGCCCCAAGGAGGAGAGAGAAGCTTAACATCAAAACATCGTGATATCGCGACCAAATAGGAGAGAGAAAGTTTTGGGGCAAAAACGTCACGATATCACGATCGGAGCTCTCATGACGTTGACCAACCGACAATTACAGAGACCAGTGCAGAGGGACACGTGGCGTGAAGTTACAGGTGGCCCGAGAGTATGAAGCGGTTATGGGAAGCATGGCAACAAGACACATGGCATCAACTGCAAACGGCCATGGCGCATTCTTATGAATGATTGACTTGGCAGTGGATCGATAGGCGGCTGCAGGGCATACCGCCACTACAGGCTATGATGTTTCGATGCTTCTGGAAGTATCATGCAGGCGGGACAGAGCATTCATGCGGGCGGTATGGGGAGTCTTGCATTCAAGGTAATGATGGTCCAAAGAGAGTCAAGCCTGGGGATAAAGAAATGCCCACACTTTGCGTAATGATGGGGAAGGAGGTGGCAGCCGAGGATAAAAGGCGTGCATGAATTGTATTGAAGGAACCTTTGGCCATTTATTTTTGGGGAATTGCTGTGTATTCGAGGGGAGACCTCTCTGTTTTTAATGAAGCTTGCTGTAATTTTGCCTGTGCATTTTTAATTTCTGCATTCTTGCTGTGTGTTGTGCGTAGCTCTATATCAAGTGGTATCAGAGTAGGTTGGTTCTGAGAGTGCAAACCGATCGCCGAACAGAGAGGCAGTTTGCACCAGGACAGTGGTTTTGGGGTTGTGAAGAAGAAGCAATATGCCTCCGCATAGAGATCATGGTGGTTTGAGGCATAGGCGAGCAAGAAGGGAGGAGGTCGATTTGAGAGCCCTGCAGAGGCAAGTTGAGGCTCTACAAGAGGAAATAAGAAGAGGAGTCAAGCCGAGAAGGGAAGAACCTAGCGAAGATGAAGCGTGGGAAGAAGAAGTTCCATTTGATGTGAAAGAGGCCTTGGATCCAGCAGAAGCTAGGCTGTATCAGGCTATCTCCTAGATTGGGAAGAAGCCAAAATTTGATGTCTCGACTTACTCTGGAAACCTCAACCCTGAGGAATTAATAGACTGGATCAACGACATGGATGAGTACTTCGAATACGAAGAGATCACAGATCCAAATCAGATCAGATTCGCAAAAACCAAGCTGAAGGGGCATGCTAGAATTTGGTGGAAAGGAGTGCAGTTAGAAAGGAACAGGAGGGGAAAGGAAAGGATCACCAGATGGGATAGGATGGTAGAGAAACTAAAGAGGCAGTTCATCCCTGCAGATTATGAGATGGATTTGTTGAAGAAAATGCAGAGTCTTCGATAGGCTAGTAAGTTTGTCAAGGAATATACAGAGGAGTTCTATCAAATTTCTATCAAAATCGGCAATTCGGAGGCGAACAAAGAGAAGGTCGCATGTTACATAAATGGATTACGAACCAGCATTCAAGAAGAGCTGGGGCTGGTTAGAATGAGCACAGTAGAGGATGCATATCAGTTTGCATTAAAAGTGGAAGAGAAACTAAATAGAAGGTTTGATGGCAAGTAGAGAGGGAAGGACAGGGGTGGAAGAGCTGGTGGAAGAGGCAGTGGTGGAAGATACAAAGATTTTGGGAAAACTGGTGAAGCTAGTAGCAGCCAGAAAAAGAAAGAGGTGAAATAGGAGGATGATCGATACCCACGCAATCAGAGCAACAACTACCCAAGAGGAATAGGTAGGTTTGGGCGAGGGTTTGGAAGAGGTGTTTTTAGAGGAACCTGCTTCAACTACGGTGAAGAAGGACATAGGGCATACAACTGCCCACAGCATCAAGAGAGGCCAAATCGAATACCAGAGGGTCAGGCCTGAGCTGCTGTAGGAGATGAAGGTGTAGAATCTGAGCATTCAAAGGAGGCAAAAAGAGGGAAAACCATGATTATCAGAAGAGTCTTGCTAAATGAAGAAGAAAATGCAGACCAAAGGAACAGCCGATTTCGAACAAGATGCAAGTGCGTAGGCAAGGTTTGTAATATCATCATTGATAATGGAAGCACTGACAATTTGGTTTCAGAGGAAATGGTTTCCAAGCTACGGTTGGAAAGGAGAAAACACCCGCACCCTTATCGGATTGCATGGCTGCAAAAGGACCATCGGGCACTAGGAAGCGAGCAATGTCTAGTGAAGTTCAATATTGGAACTTATCGAGATGAAGTGTTATGTGACATCTTGCCCATGGATGCATGTCACCTGCTGCTTGGGAGGCCATGGCAGTTTGACCGAAGTTCTATTCATGATGGTCGAGCCAACACATATTCTCTGTCAAAGAATGGTGTTCGCCATAAGTTAAAACCCTTGAAGGAGGCGGATGAGAAAGTATGCAGCAGTGCACGAGTCTGTCTAGTTGATGGCAAAAGTTTCTTGGAAGGCCTAAAGCCGGATCATGTGTGTTATGCCATAATCCCTAGGGTTAGGGAAGAATGATGCAAGGAGATTCCAGTGGAAGTCATGGGGCTGTTAGAGGAATTCCCTGATATCATTTATGACAATGTTCCTGAAGGTTTACCACCTGTTAGGAAGATCAGTCATCACATAGACTTGGTGCCTAGATCGAGCTTGCCAAACAAGGCTGCACACCGAATGACGCCTGTGGAGACTGAGGAATTAAATCGGCAATTTCAAGATCTATTGAATAAGGGGCTGATTAGGGAGAGTATTAGCCCTTGTGCTATACCAGAAGTACTAGCACCCAAGAAGGATGGAGAATGGAGGATGTGCACCGACTCTCATGCAATCAACAAGATCACCATTAAATACAGGTTTCCCCTATCAAGAATGGATGATATCATGGACTGCTTGAGTGGAGCTGAGTACTTCACAAAAATTGATTTGAAAAGTGGATACCATCAGATCCGCATTAGAGAAGGGGATGAATGGAAGACAACTTTCAAAACCAGATAGGGGCTATATGAGTGGTTGGTTATGCCATTTGGGTTAACCAATGCACCTAGTACCTTTATGAGGTTAATGAATGAAGTTCTGAAGGAATTTCTGGGCAAATTTGTTATTGTTTACTTGGATTATATACTGATTTTTAGCAGAACGTTAGAGGAGAACCTGATGCACATCAAGAAGGTTCTTGAGAAATTGCGAGAGGAGCAGTTATTGATCAATCTGAAGAAGTGCAACTTTGTGAAGAAGGAGCTAGTATACCTGGGATTTGTCATATCAGCAAATGGTCTCAATATGGACCCCGAAAAGGTAGAGGCTATCCTAGAATGGCCTATCCCAAGGAGTGTGACTGAGGTTAGATCATTTCATGGTCTGGCCAATTTCTACAGAAAATTTATTAGAAACTTCAGCAGTATTTGTGCATCTCTTACTAAGACAATGAAGGGAAACAAGAAGGAATTCCAGTGGACAGTTGGAGCAGATAAAAGCTTTGCTATGCTGAAGAAGGTCACTGAAAAACCAGTTTTAGCACTTCTAGATTTCAATAAGGTGTTTTAGGTAGACTGTGATGCAAGTGGCAGTGCGATAGGAGCCATCTTGAGCCAAGAAGGTAGGCCTGTAGCTTATTTCAGCGAGAAGCTCAATGATGCCAAGAGAAAGTATTTGGTATATGATCAAGAGTTCTACGCCATAGTTCAAGCACTTAAGAAATGGAGGCACTATCTATTGCCGAAAGAGTTTATTCTCTATACCGACCATCAAGTGCTGCAGTTTATTAACAGTCAGGGAAAATTGAATCAGAGACACCTAAAATGGGTGGAGTTCCTACAGAGCTATACCTTTGTTCTGAAGCATCGAAGTGGAAGATCCAATAGGGTGGCAGATGCATTGAGTAGGAGGCAATTTCTGATGACAGAAATGAGAGTGGAGGTTGTAGGGTTTACTGAGCTCAAGAACTTATACCCTGCAGACCCTGATTTTGTAGAAGCTTGAAAATCCTACATTGCGCCTGTTGCGTTGGACATGACTATATGGTTGGATTACCTGATTCAAGATGGAATGCTGTTTAAGGGGAATCAATTGTGCATTTTGAGGGGCTCAATGAGAGAGAACCTCATTAAAGAAAAGCATAGTGGGAGTTTAGCTGGACACTTTGGTCGTGACAAGACCATCTCATTGGTTAGTGAAAACTATTACTGGCCACAATTACAGCAGGATTTTCCAAATGGCAAAGGGCGTGAGGCAACCTACTGGTTTGTATCAATCGCTACCTATACCTGAGCAGCCGTGGGAAGATATTAGTATCGATTTTGTGCTTGGTTTGCCTCGGACGCAGAGGGGGCATGATTCCATCTTTGTGGTAGTGGATAGATTTTTGAAAATGGCACATTTTATCCCGTGCCAGAAGACTAGCGACGCGGTCCATGTAGCTGGTTTGTTCTTTAAGGAGGTGGTACGCCTTCATGGGCTGCCAAGAAGCATTGTGTCGGATAGAGATACCAAGTTTGTAGGTTATTTCTGGAAGACCCTCTGGAAGAAATTAAAGACGGAGTTAAAGTTCAGTTCTGCTTACCACCCGCAAACATATGGCCAAACAAAGGTGGTTAATCGAAGTTTGGGCAACCTACTGCGATGCTTGGTAGGCGACAAGCCCAATGGATGGGATCTAATTCTGTCGCAAGCTGAGTTTGCGTACAACAGATCGGTCAATCGGAGTACCAACAAGTCACCATTCCAGATTATCTATGGGAACAGCCCAAGGAATGCTTCAGAGTTAAGAATGCTGGAGACAAGGGAGAAATGTAGTGCTAAGGCAGAAGACTTTGCCGAACACTTAAAAGGAGTGCATGAGGAAGTGACAAGACACATTGCCAGGATGAATGCTCAGTATAAGACGAGGGCGGATCAAAAACGCAGAGCTAAGGAGTTCCAAGTAGGAGATTCTATCATGGTCCACCTACGGAAGGAACGGTTCCCTGCCAAGACATACAACAAACTCAAAATGAAGAAATTTGGGCCATGCAAAATCATTGGCAAACGGGATTCGGGTAATGCCTACGAGGTGGAGTTACAAAGTGAACTTAACATCTCCCCCATGTTTAACATCTCAGATTTGGTTGAGTATCATGAAGGAGGAAGCAGTGAGGTACCCAATCCAGACTTGTGGAGCATTCCAACGAGTCATTCCGATTCGCGGACGAGATAGAAGAAATTCCGGATACGCGTGAGGGTCGCAGTCCTCGAAACAGGAGTTATTCTGAGTATTTAATCAAATGGAAGGGCCGACCCATAGAAGATGCGACTTGGCTATCCAAGGCGGAGGTTGATCGCCTGGGTCTACCTCAGAAAGATCAGAAGTGAGGTCACTTCTCAAACTCACCCCGGGTGTCTGATGCAGGAGCATCCGATCGCGAAGCTGCAAACTTGCATCACCCAAAATGTATTTTTTTTTTTTCTAAGTACTAAAAATGTTGCGATATCGTGACCCTTTTTGAAGAAGGGTGCTAGCGGGCCAAACTGCCATGATATCGTGATGTTTTTTTGAAAAGCACAGTTGGGACGCAAAATTGTCGCGAAATCGTGACATTTCTATTGCAACGTGGTCTGGACGCACAATGGTCGTAAAATCGTGACACTTCCGAAAGCTGGATTTGAAAGCACAAGGACATATTTGGCAAGAAGGTTCTAAGGCACAAGAATGGTCATGAAATCGTGACACCTTCGAAGGCAAGCTTAAAGGACGTCATGAAATCACGACACCTTCGAAGGCAAGCTTAAAGGACGTCACAAAATCGTGACACCTTCAAAGATAAAGTTTAAAAGACGTCGCGAAATCACGACACTTCTGGGAGGCAAGACTTGGAAGCATAAAGACATTGCAACACCTTCAAAGGCAGAGCTCAAAGATATCGTAAAATCGTGACATATCCGAAGGCAAGGTTCCACAATGCAAAGATGTCGTGAAATCGCGACACTTCCGAGCCAAGGACGTACGGAATGCAAAGATGTCGCAAAATCATGACATATCCGGGGGCAAGGTTCCACAATGCAAAGATGTCACGAAATCGCGACACTTTCGAGCCAAGACGTACGGAATGCAAAGATGTCGCGAAATCATGACATGTCGCGGTTTCACGGCCCAAGGGAGGAAAGCGAGTAAGAAATGCCTAGACGTCGCGATTTCACGACGTGTAGCGAAATCGCGGCCCCAAGGAGGAGAGAGAAGCCTAACGTCAAAACGTCACGATATCGCGACCAAAGAGGAGAGAGAAAGTGTTGGGGCAAATATGTTGTGATATCGCGGCCGAAGCTCTCACGACGTTGACCAGCCAGCGATTACAGAGAACAGTGCAGAGGGACACGTGGTGTGAAGTTACAGGTGGCCCGAGAGTATGAAGTGGTTACAGGAAGCATGGCAACAGGACACATGGCATCAACTACAAACGGCCATGGCGCATTCTTATGAATGATTGACTTGGCAGTGGATCGACAGGCGGCTGCAGGGCATACCGCCACTACAGGCTATGATGTTTCGATGCTTCTGGAAGTATCATGCAGGTGGGACAGAGCATTCGTGCGGGCGGTATGGGGAGTCTCGCATTCAAGGTAATGATGGTCCAAAGAGAGTCGGGCCTAGGGATAAAGAAAGGCCCGCACTTTGCGTAATGATGGGGAAGGAGGTGGCGGCCGAGGATAAAATGCGCACATGCATTGTATTGAAGGAACCTTTGGCCATTTATTTTTGGGGAATTGTTGTGTATTCGAGGGGAGACCTCTCTATTTTTAATGAAGCTTGCTAGAATTTTGCCTATGCATTGTTAATTTCTGCATTCTTGTTGTGTTTTGTGCGTAGCTCTATATCAATTTGTGATGACACTTTAGTAATTTCGATACCAATTCATGATGGAGGTAGCTTGTTGGCAATGGTTCTTTAGTCAATAAGTCAATATGTTTTGATGATGGCATACTTAGTTGATAGTTTAACATACTTCACTTTATGTTGGTAATCTCTAATGATGACAACAAATTTTAATATAGTATCTATCTCCTTCTGCTAGTCTGATGGTCTCTTTAAGGTGGCCTCATATTTTATCCTCCTTATCGATGCTTCTCAAGATAACATTGGATAAATTTATGAAAGTCAAGTTTAGATAAAAAATATGGAATGTCAATTTCCTCTCAATTCTTGCATGTTCTAACTTGCATATCACCTTCTTGTAATAAAAAAATTAATGGATCAATGTAACAACATATGAAAATTAATAGTTCACTTCGAAATGATATTTTATTATAGTTTATTATAGTTGTGAAAATGATGATGTTGTTACATATATAACTTAATCACATAAGGGATTTACAACTCTTTCTCTTCTCACTTTATTTATTTTGTTGGTGCCCTTCTTAGATTGAGGCCCTACTCTTTGCATTTGCATCCTTCTATTTATTTACGTTAGAAATAATATATATTCCATAATTTGGGTAATGTAAATGTATCCTCCAAGATACGTATCTAGATTACTTCTTGTACAAGTTATCTAGTTACTTGAGGAACAAGCAACATATGTACAAGTGTCAACATGAATGTGTGCATGGTACAACTAGAAGGAGTGTTGAAAAATGAACCCTTATTCCTATATGAAGTGGGTCATGGTTCATCTCATTGTATCTATTCTATTTCATTCAATAAGATGCTCTATTACTTTGATATCTGTCTCTTTTTGTAATGTTGCTAAACCTATCAGTGGTATTAGACCTACGGTCGATCTCGAGGAAGAATAAAGAAATTCATTGCTATAGTATTATGCAAAACAGACTAACCTTTGGACTTGCCACTTGTAAAACTCCATTGTTTTGAGATTATACAAAGAGCTCAGGAAGAAGAAGGAGATCATAGCAGTTTTTAACAAGTGGACATTTTGGAACAATTATCGCCATCCGATAACAAGCCAAAATAGAAGAAGGTAGAAGACCATAAGGAGATCTACCAAGTTTTTGTAAGAGTAGATACAAAGGCTATAGAATAACTACAAAAAAATATATGCAACTTATGGTGCAAATATATTCATTAAATTGAACTACTTATTAGATTTATTAGAGCACCTAAAACTGGATTAAAGTTGCATAAAGGAAATTAGATTTTTAATATTCTAAATTCCAAAGGAAAAATAGATTCTTTTAAGGATTCAATTGCACATTTATTAGGATTTTATTAGATTCCATATTATCTTCTATCAACTACCTATTATCTATTATTAAAAAAAGGGAATACTAAGTCCTAAAAAATTGATTATAGTAAAATTTTAGAATAACTCCTAAATATTCTTTTTAGGTTATTCTTGATTAGTTGTAGTAGATTATTAAGTGCATTTATTTGAGAGTTGATTGGAGTGATAAGGTGTAATATTAGTGCATTAAAATTTTAGTATGATTATACTACTCCCAAAAAGAAAATTAGTTTTGTGTTTCCTGAAAGGCACAAATCTGATTTGTATCAAGTGTCTAAAGACATTATTGAAGCACAAAAATCTGCAACTTGGTGTGGCCAATAGAAGCCACTAATAAGGGTTAGAATCCTCTAGATTTGGAGAATAACATAACTAACCTAAAAAACAAATACAGAAGCTTATGAAAGTAAGAAGCATTACAAGTAAATACAAAAAGAAAAGAATGCAAAAAATTTGCATCAATTAAAAAATTCTTATCTACTGGTATTGAGACTTGGACTTGCTATCAAAATATTACAAGTAAAAATGAGGGTGAATCTATTGTCAAATACAACCTCAAACCCTTATATTACAAGAAATGTGCCATAAAACCATAATAAAAAATATGGAAAAAAGAGTGCAAAAGAAGGTTTATTAAAAGACTTATCATGAAATATATTACATCATCTTGCACTTCTCTAATCTATTTTTGACAACATAGGTGCAGATTTGATAGTGCCACATCAGGGCACATTTTCTACAAGGAAAAAAATAGTCATTAAAGGTTAGACGTCAGCACTTCTCCTCCCAAGCTAGAAGGATCCATTCGAGATCTCATCCTTGGACGGACGCACCTGCAAAAGAAAATATTATTTCAGAGCCATATTTACGTAGACAGGTGAGTGCACTACAATCTCAAAATGATATCAAAGTAGAAGTAGCAAAAGCAAAATGTTTGGAGGCATAAATAAAAAGAGAAGGGTTTTACATATGTTACCTCAATATTAGAGAATACCACTCATCAAAGGAAGCGTTGACTGCCATCCAATCTCTGTAGCATATTTCCCATTCACCTATAGAAAAATTAATTTTCTTGCTTCCCAAGCAATGTTGGAAAATAAAAGGAGAAATGGGATTATTATCTCCATTATTGAGAGCATTACAATAAATCTTGCTTTCTACCTAAGCAAAGTTGAAGATAACATAATGTTATGGATTTATAATCTCTATTCTTAAAGGCATTTTATGAAGGATCTACATGCAGAATTGAAAATTGAAATTTTAGGCCATCATTCATCTCAATGTTGTATACGCTTATACAAAGGAGTTACAAGCTAATACATACCATTTGGTTATCATAATTAACTTTGCACAAGAGCCTATATGTTTTCAATAAGCATTGGGTAATAGCTTTTGGAGTGTTACAAAAAAAATAGGAGCGCTCTCATTGAATGAACATAGCATAATCAAGATGTTCGAAGGACGAACGTAGTGCAGTCAAGGGGTGTGAGAGAAGAAGAAAAAATGTTTTGTAGTGTGGAAGATAGAGAAGGAGAATTAAAGGCTCCTCATTTTTGGAAGGTCAACATTCACAGCGCCTACGTACAATATTCACATCGAATCTACATTAATCTAAGCATTCAAGGTACACTAAAGACGTTATATTTAGTCGTGGAAAGTGTCGAACATCAAGGACATATTACGCAAAAGGTAAGGTCTAAGTCCCATTATTCATTGCTTTCATAAGTGGGAGTTATAAGGATTATAAACTAAGGTTGAAACTTAGGGTTCTTAAAGCTTAAGGGGTGACTTATCTTATTATTTTAATGTTTACAATTCTACTTAGGAGGAATAAGGAATTTAACTTGTATTAAACTATATTGCAAATATTATTATCATTTCTCTAAATTTCCAATTAGAGAATCCAAGGGATATAAAATAAAAAAGGATATTAAGGGATTCTATTTAGGTTGCATAAATTTATTTTTTACTTGTCTCAAATTTCAAGAAAGGGGAAGACAAAAGAAGAATTCCAACATAAAAAACTTCTCAAAAATAGTGCTTAGTCCAATTAGGAGTAATAAGGTGTTAAAATTTGATTTTTTAAATTCTTACAAAGCTTGTTCAAAATCAATCAGAATTATAGCACTATATCATTGAATATTGGTATATAGATTCAGGTGCAAGAAAGCATATGACAGGAAACACACTTTGGTTTAAATATTTAAGAAAAATAAATGAAAAACTAGTTGTAGTAGTAGAAAATAAAACCTATGAAGTGAAAGAAATAGGGGATATTCCAATAAATCTTAAATATGGAAAAGGAATAATAAAAAATGTATTGTATGTTATAGGATTAACCACCAATCTAATTTTTATCTCTCAACTTATGGATCAAGACTTGACTGTTGAATTTAAAGTTCTCACTGAGAAAAAACAATGTCACATCTCAAGACAAGGAATAGTGATAGCATCAGGATCATATAAAAATGGTCTACTTGTCTTGGATACAACTATTCACTTAGCTCTTTCAATCAATGCTTCAGAAATCTGGAACAAAATACTAGGACATACTAGCGAGACATCAATGAAGGAATTATTCAATTATCAAATGGTGGAAGGATTAGCTAGTCTATATCCATAAACCACTGTATGTGTAGAATGTCTAGCAAGAAAACAACATAGAATTCCCTTCGAACTATGTCAAAATAGAGCTCAACAACCTTTAGAGATAGTTTATACAGACTTATGTGGGCTCATGAAGGTTGACAATGTTGGAGGACATAAATACTTTCATTTGTTTGTTGATGATCATAGTAGGAAAATGTGGGTATACTTCATGAAATACAAGTCATATGCATTTGGCTATTTCAAACAATTAAAACTAAAAGTAGAAAAAGAGTTAGGAAAGACTATAAAAGCACTTTGTTTAGATAAAGGAGGTAATTTTTTTTCCAAATAGTTATACTCATTTCTAGAATAAAATGGAATTAAAAGACAACACACTACAACATATTCACCCCAACAGAATGTAATTGCAGAAAGAAGAAACAAATCAATAACGGAAATCGTTGGATGCATGCTAAAAGAAGCATAATTAGATCACCATTTCTAGGCAGAAGTAGTACAAATAGCAGTCTTCATACAAAATAGGCTACCTACATGGTCAAGACAAAAGCCTAACAAAGAGAAATTTAAAATCTTTAGGTGTAAAGCATATATGCATATTCTAAAGCAGAGAAGGATGAAACTAGATGACAAAACCATGGAAGGAATCTTTGTTGGTTATGACAATGAATCTATAAGATACATAATATTGGATCCGTATACAAAAAAGATCTACATTAGTAGATATGTGATGAAAAAGTCAAAGTTGACATAGCAAAATCCACTAAAAATACATAAGTCCTATTAGATCTATCTAAAGAATATACAGGAAGAGAAGAGTCTAATTCAGAATATCAAAGCAAGGAACTGAATCTCCTAGAAGAGAACCAATATAGCTTAGAGAAACACTCATAGAGGTAAATATAGAAAGAATGCCAAATATTACTACTACAAGACCTCAGAATCATATCATAACTAGAATGAACAAAGGAATGTTGAGAAAAATAGCAGAACCAACATCAACACTATAGGCACTAAATGATCCTCACTGGAAAGCAACAATAGTATCTGAATTTTTATAACTTCAGAAGAATAAATCACAGAATCTAGTAGAATTACTTCTTCGAAAAAAGGTAGTAGGATGTAAATGGGTCTACAACATCAAATATAAAGCATATGGAACACTAGACAAATACAAGGCTCAACTAGTGGTAAAAGCATATACTCAAACATAAGAAAAAGACTATGAAGAAACATTTGCACCAAAAACAAGGATGACTACTATCAAAACAATTTGTTCTCTAGCATCACACCAGGGATGGAAACTTCATCAGATGGATGTAAAAAGTGTTTTGCTCAATGGTGATCTAGAGGAAGAAGTCTACATGTCACAACTAGACTTCATCACTCAAGGACAAGAAGATAAGTTATGAAAACTAAAGAAATTCTTATACGACTTAAAGCGAGCCCATAGAGCATGGAATATAAAAATCAACAATCATCTACTACAACATAAATTCAAAATAAGCTCATATGATCCTAGTTTATATACTAAGAAAATTGGAAGGGGTATCTTGATTCTTAGAGTATATGTTGATGATATTGTGATCATTGGAAGCTTAGAAAAACTGATAAGAGACATAAAAAAGGATATAGAAAAGGGATTTGAAATGATAGATTTAGGGTTAATGAGTTATTGTCTTGGTCTAGAAATCTATCAAGGAGAGGACCAAATCATAATCACTCAATCAAAATATGCTAAATCTCTACTGGAAAAATACAAAATGATAGAGTGCAAGCGCAAAGACACACCAATGGAACAAGGGTCCAACTATCTAAAAGTGATGAAACATCACTAGTTTCAGCTACATTATATCAACAACTAATTGGAAGTCTT
Organism: Wollemia nobilis; assembly: GCA_028583015.1. Taxonomy (NCBI): domain Eukaryota; kingdom Viridiplantae; phylum Streptophyta; class Pinopsida; order Araucariales; family Araucariaceae; genus Wollemia; species Wollemia nobilis. The sequence goes on from JAQPPZ010017255.1 coordinate 2,652,927, forward strand.
CTATATCTCATAAATAGTTGGTAAAATATTTCTTTTGCAGTAAATTATCTATCATGATTCATGCAAGAACCAAGAGAAAGTCATTGGAAAGCTACAAAAAGGATACTGCAATATATAAAGAAGACTATAGATTATGGACTAACATATTTAAAATATGTCAAATATTTTTGTCTACATGGTTACTCAAACTCAGATTATGCGGGATCCATTGATGATCAAAAGTATACATCAAGATATGTCTTCTATCTCAGATCAAGACCCATATCTTGGCACAACAAGAAACAACATACGATGGCACAATCATCAACTAAAGCAGAATATCGAGCAGCAAGAGATACCACCTGTGAAGCACTTTGGCTACAATACATTCTAGCTGACATGGGAATTAAACAAACTCCCACCATGATCGTTTGTGACAATCAAGGAGTATTGAACCTGATCAAGAATTCTATCATACATGAAAGAACAAAGCATATAGAAGCACAATGTCATTTCATCAGGGAATATTTTCAAATCAAACACATCATCTTCGAGTATGTACGTACAAAAGATCAAACAACAGATATCTTTACAAAGGCACTTGGAAAAATCAAATTTCAAAAACTCAGAGATCAACTATGCAATTCAAAGAAACCTTCAATACCCAAATAATGTAATACAAGGGGGTGTTGGAAATAATGTCTATTCCATCATTTGGATTATGTAAATGTATCCTCCAAAATACATATCTAAATTACTTCTTGTGCAAGGTATCTAGTTACTTGAGAAACAAGCAACATATGTAAAAGTGTCAATATGCATGCGTGGATGGTACAACTAGATGGAGTGTTGAACAAGGAACCCTTCTTCCTATAAGAAGGAGGTCATGGTCCATCTCATTGTATCAATTCTATTTCATTCCATAAGATGCTCTATTACTTTAATCTTTGTCTCGTTTTGTAATGATGCTAAAGCTATCAATTTAAAATAAAATAAATAAATAAATAAATTACTCGGATGGTTTATCTCCTCCAATAATTAACCTTTTAGTTTTGATGTCTTCATCAACCTACACATGGGTGTCCCCATCAATAAAACAAGGCTCCATGGCAACCTGCGAACACTTACAAACCCTAAGTGATAGCACCACTCTCGCCACATCACGACCATCACTAAAAGTAGTTTCTGATGGAGCTTTCGCTTCCTTTCTATTAAAAATAAAAATTTAGAGACTTAGTTAAAATCTAAAATACTAATGAGAAAAAATATTTTAAAAATTGGACTGCTTAGCCATTTTATTGTAGGGTATAGGGAGGCAGAAGAAGACCATAGCGTGCGGTGATTGATTTCTATTTCCTTTTAAAATACAATGAAAAATAGATTGGGGTTCCACACAATATCCATATGAATACAAACAAAAGAAGCGACTAGCGACATCTGTTGACTTGACGAATGACTTGCACCGGCAAGCATACGCTACATACCCCACTGATCGCGGGCACAAAACTTGACCACTTCCAAACAAGTGCCAATAACATTGGTGTTTTTCGTACAACCATCCAGATGAGATTTTGCCCAATTCCCACCGCAATACTAAACCAATGGCTATTACTTACAGAAAAGCAGTTGCGATTTCCTGGGTGTGTGCAGTATGTGTTTTGACGCTACAAATCCCAGGCAACTGCGCAGGAAAATTGTCCATAAACTTCACCAACTTCAACGATTCTTGCAAAAATCTGCTCGATCTAGTGGAGGACGCTCGAATTTCTGGAAATGTGATCGCACTCACAAACAATTCTTCATCTAGCACAGGGAGAGTCGTTTACAGGGAAACAATTTCGCTAGGGGATAAATCTATCAAAGGGGAAGTCAACTTCTCCACTCACTTCCAGTTCCTGATGGACAGTGGAGACAGAAGGCACGGGGAGGGGCTCGCCTTTATGTTTGCGTCTCCAGAAGAAGGCAAGCAGATTTTCTTCCAAGCAGACGGTGGAGGGCTGGGCCTTTTTAGTCATAAAGAAAATATTCCTATTCCCAACTCTAATCACATTGTAGCCGTTGAATTCGACACATATAAGAACTCTTGGGATAGAGGCCATCAGCAGGTAGGAATAGACGTCGGCAGCGTTGTTTCTGTTGCCAACGTTTCTGTGAATCAACTCAACGACGGTAAAATTTGGGATGCTTGGATAGACTACAGTACCCAACAAAAAAAATTGGTTGTATTCCTCTCAAATCGCTCAGATCCTCTTCTATCATATGAGATAGATTTGAGAGCACACCTGCCAAATAATGTTCTGATTGGGTTCTCGGCTGCAGCGTATAACTCAACCGAAAGCCATCAACTAATCTCATGGAGCTTCAGCAGAATAGACAATGTTGAGAACCACCATTCGTCTGTACCGGCTGTGATATACATACTAGTACCTGTCTTTTCGGTGACGGCCATTATCATCTGCCTTGCAATATTTATTTATATGAGAAGGAGGCGGGCGTCAAAGCAGATTGAGAAGCAGATCAGCAAGGAGTGTAGCGTCCATGGCACCCGCAGCTTTATATATAGTCAGCTGAAAGCTGCAACCAACAACTTCTGCGAAAAGAATAAACTGGGGCGCGGAGGATTCGGAGAAGTGTACAAAGGAGTCCTGGTCAGGACAAATGAAATCGTAGCAGTAAAACGAGCATCACAGGGATCCATGCAAGGGGAAAAGGAGTATATTTCAGAAATAAATACAATTAGTCATCTGAGGCATCGTAATCTGGTGCAGCTCTTGGGATGGTGCCACGAGAAGGGGCAGCTTTTGCTGGTGTACGAGTACATGGCCAATGGGAGTCTGGACAATCTTCTTTTCGGCAACAGAAAAGGAGAGCTGGATTGGAGGCGTAGGTACAAAATCGCCTGCGACATTGCCTCTTCGCTGTTTTATCTCCACGAACTATGCGACCAATGTGTTGTGCACAGAGACGTTAAGTCCGCCAATGTCATGTTGGATTTCGATTTCAATGCAAAGCTTGGAGATTTTGGGCTGGCGCGCCTGATGAAGAATGACCGATGGTCCCAGACCACCACAATAGCGGGGACCTTGGGATACATGGCTCCTGAATGCGCTGTCACAGGAAAAACTAGTGCAGAGTCAGACGTGTTCAGTTTCGGTGCCGTGGCATTGGAAATAGCCTGTGGAAGGAGGGCAGTAAACTACAGTTGGGAGGAATATAACATGCGGCTTGTGGAGTGGGTATGGGATTTGTATGGTCAAGACAGATTAATGGAGGCTGCAGACAGTAGTTTAAATGAAGAATTTGACAAGGAAGAGATGAGGCAGTTGATGATGATAGGATTGTGGTGCTCGCATCCGGATCCTGAGACCAGACCCCAAATGCGGCAAGTGCTTCAAATCTTAAAGTTTGAAGCTCCCATGCCTCATCTTCCCCGCAGGATGCCTGTACCAACGTACTCTCCTCTTCAAGATGGTTTCTTCACTGAGACGGTATCTATGTCAGATTGACTTACGCGTCCCACGATTTCTCAGGAGATGACAAGATTTTCAAAGTCCGTCTCTGATCGAGATCATATGATTTGACATTGTGTGTAACATAATAAGAGGGCATGTTTTACAATGGCATAGCTCCTCGCACAGGTTTTGCAGTTGCTTAAGAAATCTGATTCGCCATGTAATATGATCTAAATTAAACTTTCATGTTTTTTTTTTCATATAACAACGATAGCTCTGAATATTTTTTTGATTAATCTTGATCACCACCTGAGGAGTAGTATAAACCATGTAACTTGGACAGGCTGCAGTTCCCTTCGACTTGTATATTCTGTGAGAAAAGTACTATTGTCTAATGTATCTACTATCTTCGCTATACTCACCAAAGAAATGTTGGGTAATGTAAAAACATGCAAAAGTTTTTTTTTAAATAATAATTTAAAAATTAGAAAAGGAATTAGGATATAAAGATGTGGTAAAACTAAATTTAATATAAAAATATATATGGAAGTGTTTTTAAAAGAAAAAGATAATTTTAAAAATAAAAAAGCAATTACTATATAGAAAGATAGACAACAAAATAAAAAGGATGAACACAAACATAAAAGATAATTCAAATGAGTTTATTTATTCATCCGTCTTAACAAGGGATCATCTAATCTATGTCTTATTTATAGATTGTATTAGATTGTATGAAGTGGAGTGTTCATAAATTGTATTAGATTGTATAAAGTGGAGTGAGATAACAAAAAACTTTATGTGATATACTAAAGAATATTATATGAAATTGGATGACAACAAATTTATAGTGAGATGACTAAAAAACTTATGTGATATATTCAAGAATATATTATAGAATTGAATGACAACAAATTTGTCTCGTTAATTATTGATATACTTGAATATCATAATTACACCTAGATAAGAATATGAATATAATTCCATAGTTGTGAGATAATTTGTATGCTTCTACATTATTTCATTTAAAATTAATTATCACATATATATTTAATGGAGATAATTGCATCTAAATAAGAATATGAATATTTTTTAAAAAAGAATTTGAAAAATATACTAAAACAAAATTATTTACAAGTTGGGATGAGACTTCTCCCATCCTTAGCCAGTAAGAACACTCTTTTCCTCTTTTAAATCTTCAACAAACTTCCATAACTCTAAAACCCAAGATCTTAAAAACTAACCACTTTTTATTACAACATTAAAAGAATATTTGCATTGGATCCAAATATCCTAAACCATATGTTTGCTATGGCTATCCAAATTAGCCAAACATTGGATTTGATCACCAACTTGGCTAATTCTCTCATCCTCAATAACCATGCCATAATGCCACTAAACCCCTACCTCCTTCTAGATACTCGTCTTAGTCAAGACATCTACCACTTTATTTAGAGCTTTATCCACATAAATCATAATCACATCATCCAATTTCCTCATGTCCTTAATTAGTATGACAAGAACCCTCAACCTCAATGTCTCCAAAGAAAATTTTCTTATGCAATCCATATCTTCTACCAATATTTGAAAATCCAATTCTATGATTGTCCTCCTATAACCTTGTTTGACTGCCTAGATAGAAGTAGATTTGATAGCTGAGACTTTTGCTTCATTGTTTGTGGTCTTACCTAGGCCCTATAGTTCCCAATATAGCATTGTCCCAACATGATTCTTGTAAAGCACTCCAATTCTTGCTCTACCCAGAAAACCTTTTGTAACTACATTAGTATTAATTTTAATCCATTCTTTTTTAGGTGTTTTTCAACTATCTTTGTCTTGCCCCTACTAGACTTTAGCTTTCTTCTCCATCATTCTTCTATTAGCCTAAATTTCATTTTTAGAATACACTACCATAGCCAAACACCATCCAAGGATGAAAAGGTTTCTCTAAAAATTTTCATTTTTCTCTAACCACACTTACCACCAAATAAAATTTAATCCAAGCTTCCACCTGATATGAAGAGTTTCAGATTTAAATCTTCCCCTCCTCCATATTTTCCAAATATTAATCTGATTCAAACCGCCATTGACTCCAATTCTATAAGCTAAAAACCATAGCTCCTAAATTTGACACACAAACAATAATCAATTCTATAAACTAAAAACCATAGCTCCTAAATTTGACACATAAACAACAATGGACCAAATGTTTCTTCACTTTTATAATATAAAGCACATTATAAAATAGACTAATAATTTATCAAAAAAATCCATAAACTATATAAATATGATTCCATAATTATAAGATAATTTCTATTCTTGTAAAAACAGTTTAATTATCATAATTATCATCAGTGCATATCATGCTCACAAATGGTATTAGAGAGTATAAGATCCTGACAATAAAACGTTCAATGGTGAATGCCTTGTCGCACACGTCGTTACAATAGATACAAACGTTAACATTCAAAGATTCAAAACGCCATTGAACTTCAGCGAGTTAGGTAGCTACTTTGCCAAGCGATTACTCTCATAAAGATGTCAAACCAATCGAGAAGGTCCAGCGAAGGAGGTCAATAACGGAACTTCACTCGAAAAAATATGCCACGATAGAGGAAACTTCCCGAGTCGGAGATGGAGAGCATACTAGGGACTGTCAGGCCGCCTGAACATGCGGATAGTCTAAGTCAATGTTTGCGGCCAAAACAGAGTCTGTCGCCTGAACACGCGGATAGTCTGAGTCAATGTTTGAGTTCAAAGCAGAATCTGCCGCCTTAACACGCGGATAGTCTGAGTCAATGATTGCGGCCAAACTAGAGTTATAAGTAATGTCATAATTCTAAGAGGATGACTGCCTCGCTAGGAAATAACTTGGAAGTCGAAAACGGTGAGTGAATAGCCGCCCACTGGTGGTGATATGGGATGCTACTTGTTTGTTATAATATTATTTTATGAAAACATTGTATATAATTTTATATGTTTTTTAATTGGATTTAAGTTATTAAAATATGGTGTATAATGTTATTGTTTTTAGATTTAAATGTTTAGATTTTTTTATACAGAACTTTAAAATCTTACTATTAACTTAATTTAATATATAAATTTTTTATATCTGTTAGAATTGTTCTACCTAATTTTACTAATGAATCTTTCCTCTTGAAGAGTGAATTTCATTTGAACCTTTTGAGCGAAGAAGACTTAAAATTATATAGAGATTAGTTATATGAAATTAACATATTTATAAATATAATAATAAATTTTACATTTATGGGTTAAGTAATAGAAAATAGATTCACAGCATAAACATAAATATATTATAAATCAATGTTTTAATTTTAAATACAGATATTATGTAAATCTATTAAAAATCTTGAGAAAAAGTTTAAACTTTTATAGTAATGTATAGATGTTAGGGTCAAGTTATCATAAAGTCAAGTATAACTTTATTACAAATTTAAGTCTACCTTTATTTTTATTTTTCTTTTTAGTTGTATCGAATGCTTAATTTAGCATTTTTGTTTATCAATTCGAATTTTAGTGCTTGAGAGGAGTGCTTCTCCACTAATAAATATCAAGTATCTATAAAGGAAAGAGGCCTAACACATATCACTAGTGGATACCTAACCCCAACTATAACCATCTTTTTAATACATTATTAGCTTTAGGAAATATGATATGCCTTGCAATAAAATCTTAAAAACAAGTGAGTTGTGGTTCTATTATAAACTAAGTTGTATGGTAACTATTAAAATAATAATAGTGATCAAATAAAACATTAATTTATTTTATTTAACTTTTAATGGAAGAGGTTTTTCATTTATATTATTATTATTTATGAATGATGAAGCAAATATAAAATCCAAAAACCACATAAAAACTTATAAATTGGAACACAATACAAAATACTTATTTATCACATATTTTTATATAAATTAGTGTTCATGTTTTATCATCACTTACACATCATTTACATAAACACATCTCACATATTTCCTAGCAAGCTTAGAACTTGACATATATTTAGATGTATTTGGTCTTTGTAAATATATTTAACATTATTTTTTAATAAGTAAACATCACTATGTATATTTTTTAAATTTTAAAATTTGAATTTTACTTATATGCTTAGTTAAATGGCCTTCCTTTTATATAACATGTTAAACACATATTTACATTTTTTAAGATTAAATGGCCTATAGATAATTGCATATTATTTTATCTTATATTTTTAATCATGTTACATATAAACAATAAGAATCCAAATTGTAGATTTTTTTATGATAGTATGGTACATAAATGATATTCCATAATCTATAAAAAAAATATAACGGACAATTTAAAACTTAGTCCATCCTTCTAATTTTATTGACATGAAGGGTTCTATGCCAAATTCTAGGTATGATTCCTAGTACATCATGTATCCCCCAAATACACACAAAACTATCTAAACTTGTCTCTCCTTACAACTACCTTGACTACTAGTCACCAACTTATACTTAATATGATGCCAATGTAATCACACATTTAATATGTAATAAATAATAAATAACCACACATATTTAGTAGATAATCATATTATGATGCTCTTGCATCAAACATCCAACTTATGAAACTTAAGTGAGTTGATCTATCATAATAACCAAATCTTATTTAGATTCATCCATGTAGCTTATTGAATAGCCTTGTCCTTCTATTTAATCAAAACATATTTATACTATTTATCTCTTGTCTACTTGATTACTCTAGAGTTAATGAATACTTGAATATTTGTTCATCACTTTTTTTGTAATTGATTCTTTCAATCCAAAATTTTATAACTTTGAAGTAACATCTTCACTTAATTATCTTTACCTATAAGCGTACAAGTCAATAATATCTATATATATATATATATATATATATATATATATATATATATATATATATATATATATAATGTCAATTTCTTATTATACCTTTATCTCATATGCACTTATTGGAAATCTTTTCAACACCTAGTATGGTTATTTTTACCTCAATTTAAGCTTGTTATAGGTCCCTTTAAGAATTTTTTTTTTCAATGAGCTAAAAATAAGTCACCTACTTAAAATTCCATTTTGTTACTCTTCAAATCTACATGTTTCTTACACTTTGTGGTTCTTTGGTTCATCTATTTATGTACTTGAACATGTGCTTCTTTGATGTAATCAACAAAATATTCTAGTTTAGCACTTCTCATGTATATGCCTATGATGTCTCTTAATTTAGTGCCACCTCTAGGATTGTGCCTATTATAAAATTTGAAATAATGTCTTGTTAGTACCCTTACTCACTAAGTTGTTCAAAGTAAACTAATATTGTTCGAAGACTAAATTCTATTATCTTGGGTTGTCTCTTGTATGAAATATCAACCCCTTACAAGATTCATATTTACTATATCTCTTTGACCTTTGAATTGTGGATGATATATTGAACTAAATTGTAACTTTCTATTATATTTATTACAAAAGGTCCTCCAAAAATGACCAAAAAATTTTATGTCTCTATTAACACTATGATTCTTGGTAATCCATAGAACCTGACTACTTTAAAAAAAAAAAGTTATTTGCTTTCATAACATTATTACTCCATTTACATGCAATAAAATGAGTAATTTATGAAAAAATTTCAATAATGACAAAATTGAATCATTTTCCCTTTATATCCTATGCAAGCCTAACATGAATTTGATGCATATATGCTCCTAAGGCATTATTGGAAAATATATTCATTCATACAACCTTGCATTTTAACTTTCACCTTTGGAAAGTCGACTCACTTTTCAAAACTAAACAATGTTTTCATATTCACTTTTATATTTAGCAAAATTACATTTCGTTCAATTGTATAAATTATTTAAAAATGATAAAATTTCTTCTTATACTTCCACTATATGTCTATCCTTCATGAAGTTCTCTCTCATTGACATTTATGGAACATATTTTCTCTAAACAATAAGAAATATTTAATAAAGCGGTATAGCCATGAAATTATTTCTATTTTGACTAGATTCATGCATAATAGTTATATGCTTCACTATTAGTTGCATAAAATTTATACAAATTCTTCATAGAATTAAGTCCAATTTCCTAAGTTATGTCTAAGTTATCAAAAGAGATCCTTCATATAACGCATCAACTACTTAGTTTAATTTTGAACTTCTATGCTTGAGTATAAATGAATAACTTTAAAGAAACTATATCCACTTAATATGACATTGATTCAAAATGCTTGACTATTGATGTTCTACAAGGCTTATTGATTTGTGTAAAACAAATTCGTTTGGTAACAAACAATATCGACATATTTTAAGAGTTTGCATGATAACATAAAATACTTGATTATACATTACTCATTTCTTCTTCTTATCATTAATCTTCTCATTGAAACACTACAAGTCTATCCCGTTAGATTAAATCCTATTGTTAGTCTCATTTGTGTCATAATCCACGGATTAGATTAGCCCATAACCAACGGGGCTAACAAGTCGCTAATAGGTAGTAGTTATAACTATACTAACAACTAACCTAATAATGTAATAACAAATAGAGATACGCTAACATCCCCCCTTATTACATTATTTGGGTAATAATATAACTACTAGCTACACTAACATCCCTTTTCACAACGATTGTCTGCCTGTCAGATAATTGACTAGTGAACATTGTATTAAGGAATGTATAAATACTACAATAGTGGCTTAGATTAGCCCGTAACTAATGGAGCTAACTAGCCAACTTAGGTACGTAGTTGCAACAACTTAACAACTAACTAATAATGTAATAACCTAAGTACATAGTACGCTAACATCCCCCCTTATTACATTATTTGTGTAATTGAATAACTACTAGCTATGCTAATATCCCCCCATACAACATATTTGGGTAAAGTATATAACTGCCCCAATACAGTGAAGAAGAAGAAGAGAAATGAAAGAATGGTGGCTCGTGCTTTGTCTTCGGCTCTGGCTCTAGCTCTGGCTTTAAGCATACGTCTGGATCTATACCACTAGTTCTATCTCGGGATCTGCCTATGAAAACTGCCTCTGGATCATTGCCTCTAGATCTGCCTGTAGATATGCCTCTAGAACTTGGTCTCTGGGTCTATTTTTAGGTTTGTCTCTGGGTCATTATCTCTAGGACTGCCACTAGGTCTGTCACTAGATTTGCCTCGGGGTCTACCATAGGTTTTACCTTTTCGATAGAAGCCATACAACATTTATTTCATCATGGTCCATTGTGTGAAATTTGTCCATCCACAATCTATATGAACCTTGTTGGCCATTTTCACTTTGTACCAACAACTAGAAGAAGAGTGATTCGTACATCCACATGAATCACAAGGATGTAATCTCCAACACTTAGTTGCAACATGTCCTATCTTTCCATAGTGACTACAACAATGCTTTTTAGGAGATGTAGGAGATTTAGGTTTTACAAACATAGAATTACTGGTACTTGCATGTCCAGTATAGCCAAGGCCTTCATGCTTTGCCCTGACACTTAGCATTATTGGAGATTTAATGCCTTGTTCCCATTTACCTAATCTCTCACCATTGAATCCCATTTTCTTCATCATTTTGGAACCAAATCCTTTGGTGTGTTTTTCAAAACACCCAATTTCATCATCTTCATCAATGCTTTTAACAATATTGCATTTGTCGCTATTGATGAGATTATGGAGTTCATTTTTAGGAGGTTCAGTTTTTAAGTCACTAGTGTCACAAGAAAAATTTGCTACTGTGATGAGATCACCTATGCTACAACTGATATCTGCCATCATAGGCATGAGGTCGCTTGTATCACAATAAGCATTGGCCATCATGGGCTCAAGGTCACATGTGTCACAACAAGCATTCGCCACCATGGGCTGAAGGTCACTTGTGTAACTACAAGTATCGACCATTAGGGTTTGACATCTATTTTCTCACTAAAGTCCCTTTTATGTTGTGCTTAGTCAAGAGCATAAAATGACATGAATATGCCCATTATAGCACAAATAGGGATTAGAACACCATTTTTCTGCATGTCTCCACAAGACACAAAATCATTGATTATAGTATTTACACCACTCCTTAGTGTACGAAATGTGCCATCTTCATAATAATCTATCCCTTCTAGGTGTGGGGAAAAATATGGGCCTTTAACTGATTTAACAACATCATCAGTTGGTTTTGGGATAGTTTTCTTCTTTGATCTACCCATTCTTAAGGTGTCGGTCTCTATCGAAAATGCACCTTTTACAATGAATTTTGCAAAAATAATCTGACTAAGGTGTCGGACTCTGCCGAAAATGCACCCTTATAAGTCTTCCTCCCTTGATTTTGCAAAAAATTATATCTCCCCTGTACGGGGTTCCAAGGGGCAACGCAAAATGGGCGCTCCAGAAGGCTCTTTTTTTTTTTTTACTAGTTTGTAAAAAAATTACAATATTTTCCTCTTAGGCAGATTAGCACAAAAATGTCATCAAAAAAATCCCCCCTGTGTGAAGTACTTCAAACAAACAAGTTGCTATTTATGAAGCCTAAAAAAACAGGATTTGAAGTTTGATGATTTTATGCCTCTGGTTGTTTGCCTTTATAAGGTGTGAGGCAAAAAAATAATTCCTCCTCTTGGAGAATTTTTTTTTTTTTTGATTTTGTGCCCTTTGCAAAATTAAAGTGTAATTAAAATATTTTAATTAATAATAAAAACTTAAATAAATGTTTTAAAAAAATAAAACATTATTTAAAATTTAAATTATTAAAAAAAATAAAAATAAAAAACAACTTTAATTAAAAAAGCAAAATATTACCTTTGTTGCGGCCTGTAAAAAAGGGCGCTTGTCCCCAACGGGAGTCGAACTCCGTCGGGCAGCGTCTTGCCGCTGGCCCACTTTTCGGTCGGCCTACAAGGCCCGATGTGAAGGGAAGGGAAGAAATTTCCTTTCCCTTCGTTCCTCGCGCGGGCGTGAAAAAAAATGTGGGATTTATCCCACATTGCCCGCGCGGAGGAGAATTTGGGCCTTAAAAGGGCTTTCAGGCCCTTTCAGCATTGACTACCCTACGGGCAACCAATCCCCCGTAGTTGTTTTGCTATGCTAGGTGGCGCGTGGCCAGTCCACCACGCGTCCCGTTCGGGTGGTGCGTGGCCATTCCACCATGTGTCACCCCGTCGTCAGTCCAGGTGGTGTGTGGCCAGTTTGCCACATGTCACCATGTCGTCGACCTCGGGTTTTGTGCCCAAGGTTCAGTCAGGTCTAGTCGTCCAGTTGAGGCAGCCTCAAGATCCATACCTTATGTTCAGTCTGATCCAGTCATCCGTGTCTCAGGATCTGTGCTCGATTCGTTCTGGTCTAGTCACCCGTGTCTCGAAATCTGTGTCTGCATTGGCTTGAGCGATTGAGTCTCGCATTTTCCATAAACTCGAGGTAACTAGGCATGTTTCGAGTATTTTGCCAGCGTGGGTTTCCATGCTGGACTGGTTTTCACGTCAGTCAACTCCTATGGGCCTCCTCAGGAATTATGCCCGAGTCAAGATGTGTCCAGAGTCTGAGTCACATTGGGAAATGTGCTGAGGTGCTCATCGCATCGTCTCCAACCTGCTCTGATACCATGTAGGATAATGGACTAGCAATCATTGTATTAAACATTGTATAAATAATACAACTGCGGCTTAGATTAGCCCATAACCAACGAAGCTAACAAGTCGCTAATAGGTAGTAGTTATAACTATACTAACAACTAACCTAATAATGTAATAACAAATAGAGATACGCTAACATTTGCATGATAACATAAAATACTTTATTATACATTACTCATTTCTTCTTCTTATCATTAATCTTCTCATTGAAACACTACAAGTCTATCCTGTTAGATTAAATCGTATTGTTAGTCTCATTTGTGTCATAATCCACCTAAGATATTTTATTAGAATTTGATAACTATAATATTAGCCTATGATTTTCTTCTTAAACAATTCTAAATATTTTTTTACTATTTTATCCATATATATTTTTTGGTTTCATCAAATGGTTTTTATGATAAATGCACAAGTACCATTAAAGCTTCTTATGGTTTCTTCTATAACTTGTCAAACAATTAAAAATTACATCAAATTGATCATTAGAGTAGACAACATAAATATTGTATTTACCTTCTTCAAATAATTCTTAATTTAATACCTAGGATATTAATAATCCCAAAAATATCAACTAATTTTGCATAAAACTATATTTTTTTAGTTTCACAAACGTCTTCTCCTTCAATTTCTCTCATACTTTCCCCAAATGCATCAAGTGCTCTTAATTTTTTCTACTAGAAAATATCATTGACGTAGACAATAAAATATTTGTGTATGGTTTCAACACTTCATTCATAAACTACATTAAGGTACGTACTACATTAGTCAGCCCAAAAGGCATCATTAATCATTCATACAACCCACCTTCATATTTAATGCTATATTCCATCATTACCATATTGTATTAATTTATTTAATGATATTTTCTCTTCAAATATATCTTTGAGAAGTATCTAGATCCACTTACATACTACATAATATCATTCATGCAAGGTAATGGAAACTAGTACTTTATATTAGTCCTATTGATGACTTAATAATTAGCCCAAACCATCTATAAATGATAATTTATAAAACTTACCTCCTAACTTATATTTGAAAATGGTTTTATTTTGTATTTGTTCTTTCTTCTTATATGATGTTACTAATGTACTATACTTTTTATTTTTTTATTGAAGAAATTTCCACCATTAGATTCTTCATTTTGTTCTTTAAAATGCTAGATTAACTTATTTTCTAAGTCTGACCACTTCAAATACTTTGTTAATTTACCTCCACTAAATCTTTGATATGTTTTCTCCATCACATATAACCTTATTATGGTATTTTTTCTTGAATATTTATGTTGGCAATTTTGGGTACTTTGGGTACATTGTCTTTGCTCAAATGTATAAGTTGTCATTGATGTCAAGAAGCTCTTGAAGGAATTTGATTTAATGTCAAATAATTTGTTTTGATGAAGGTTGCAGCATGACAGTTTCAGGTCTTTTGCAAACCCCAAGTTGGCAGGTTTAAAGATTACAGGTGGATGCATTGGTTTAATGCATTTGGGTCCAGGAGGAAGTATTTATTTAAATAATTAAAAAACCTTGTTAAGGTTCCATTTAATTATTTTTAAATAAATATTAAACTATTATTTGCATGGGTTCTCCTAATCCATGGTGCAAGTGTCTTATCAAGGTGGACGCTATGTTTTAGCTTTGTGGGCACTAGCCAAGACCTCCGTCGACGTGTTAAAGACATCCGTCGACATCAAAGAGCCTATGGTAAAATTCATATTAATATCCCTCGATGAAAAGCAAATGCATCCCATCCAAATTTTGAAAGAAAGTTGCTTGTTGTGTTTTCGACTGTGTCTTCACCATTTTTGTAATCTGTTGTTTGGGTGTGTGTCTTCACCATTTTCATAATCCGTTGATCGTTTGTGTGTCTTCACCATCTTCGTAATCCGTTGTTCGTTTGATTGTCTCACTGTTTGTCGAATATGCCATATAGCTTGTCGTCTACGAGTTGGTTTCAAAAGGAAGGGAGGACTATGTTTTACTTTCCCTGGCGCAGAAGGGACAAGCATAACAGAGTGAGGTTTAAACCTCATCGGGTGCCTTTGGCGCACCGGTAGTGGCTAGGTTGTTGGCGTGCTACCCGAACGGGAGGTTCCGCGTTCGAATCACACGAAAGGGTTTTTCGATATGAAGTGGTCACAGCAGGTGGTGTTAGATTTTAGGGGCAATTTCTCCATAGCGATTTTTGTTGTTGGCTAAGGTATTTTTCGAAATTAATCTTTTGCTAAGTGTATGTTGCGGATGGAGGATGTTTGTTAGAATAAAAATAGCTTAGCAGTCATAAGGGTTTTAAAGCTTGTTGTTATTTTGATAAAATATTATTTTGAAGGTGTTGTTGAAATATCTTATTGCATTCTTATGAGAGATAAACTTTATTTTTGATGAGACAATAAGGAAGAAATAAGGTGTATAAGGGATACATGTTTCTTGTAATGTTGAGAGTGTTTTTGGTTGATTATGGAAATGAAAGCATGGTGTTTTAAGGTTAATTGCTTCTTGTGTGAAGTTGTGAAACCTTAAGTGGGTAGCTTTGAGATTGACATTTGCTTTCATTAAGTTGGTAATAATCAAGCTATTCTTTACTTGGTTAAAGTGTTGAGCTTACTCCTTTGTTGATGAATTGAAAAGTTGTTTTTATGCTATTGTGAGTTGAGTTGGTGGATGTTTTTTGTTCAAATAATGTTGGAGAGAAAAGGAGTTCTACTTGTTTCCTTTTTTGATGTTGATTGTGAAATGCTTCAAGGTTATGTTTTGAGCTGAATGGTGTTGATTGAACCTTGTTTGATGAGCATTGTTGTTGAAGCCCTTATTGATGGTGAAAAGAACATGAGTATCATTGTTATGTGATTCTTTGCATAGTTGGAAATTTTTGGGGTTTCATGTTCTTGAAAGAAAGCATTATATCCTATCCATTTCATTTCAGATTTTGAGTTGAGTTTTCAGATTTGAGATTGAGTTTGAGCTGAGTTGATTTGAGTTGAGTTTTGAGATTGGGAGTTGAGTATAGAACATATTGAGTCTCTAACAATTCTATTTATGCTTCTATGAGTTTGACAAATCACATTGGGTCTCTAACAATTCACTTTATGATTTCCTACTAAGAAAGTTTTTCTTGGTGAGCTTGCTGAGTTTTTGGACAGATTTCAGTGGGGACTTGTGAGAAGGTTTTGGACAGGTTCCGATGGAGACTTGTGAGCATTTTTTGACAGGTTCCGATAGGGACTTGTGAGCAGGTTTTTGACAGGTTCCGATGGGGACTTGTGAGCATTTTTGGACAGGTTTCGGTGGGGACTTGTGAGCAAATTTGGACAGGTCCTAGAAGAGGACTTGTGAGCTAAGTTTTGAGAGTTCTATCAAAGAACTTGAGGACAGAGGTGCACTGGTTCTTTGAGAAGAACCTAAGGATAGATTTGGTAAGTCTTTGAGAAGGCTTGTGTGTAGAGGATTGATTTATTCAAGTGTTGGACATATATAACAAATAGAGGAAGACTTGTACTAGATCGACTGACTGTGTTTGGTATAGGTTGCTGAGCTATTGTGGATGTGATCATAGAAGGCAAAGGTCTCTTAGGCTAAGCATTGAGGATAGGAGGTCTTCGATGGAAATGTGTTCCACGTGCTAGCAAGAGGTAGAGGCAGTTGATCTTCTGAGGGATCATTTCCAGAGCAGAGGGGAAGGTATCTCCTTTGAGCAGAGGCTCATAAAATTAGATTGGGGGAAGGTATCTCCTTTGGGCTGAGGCTCATAAATATTGTAATTTGGAAGGATTCCCAAAGAAATTTGAGATAAATTTTAGAGAAAAGTTTTGTGGACGTAGCCCAACCATTTTGGGTGAACCACGTTAAAAATGGGTCTTCAATGTGTGATGCTTTCTGTCTTGATTAATGTTGTGTTGATGCCACTGCTATCAAAAGTTAAAATTATTAATTGGTTAATTCTTATACTGTTCACCCTCCCATCTCAGTATAAGTCCACGTTCTTCAATTGGTATCAGAGCAGGTCACTCCAGAAAGAGCCTAACAGCTTGGAGAAGGATCTATCAGAGGAACATACAGATTCAAAAAGAGATGAAGAGGTTGAGTTTGATCTCAAAGGTGAATTCTTCTTGGCTTTAAGAAAGCTTGAGAAATTCAAGGAAGAGAATTCTATTCTCAAGCATCAATGTTAGGAAGAAGAGATAGCAAGATCATAATTGTCTCAAAGTGTTATAGACTTCAAAATTCTAGCTGAAGAAGGGAAGAAGGTTGAACAGGTTCTGATAGAGGCTCTCAAAGGAAAGGAAGCTGATTGCGAGAAACTAGAAGAAGAGGTTATGTCTCTTAGAGTGAAGTTGGAACAGTTGGCTCTCAGATAGAATACTCCGTGTGAAAAGCAAAAGAAGGATGGTATCACCATTCATGAAAAAAGGTCTTCGAGCAAGATCAATCTTCATCTTGAAGAGCGGTGGATTCCAGTTGGTCACATAAAGAACAATCATCCAAGGCATCAAAACAAGTTACATAATACTGTCCATGGCTATTGTTTTTCCTACAAGAAATTTCATCACAAAGCTATACATTGCAATAAGTCTTTGAATAGCCATAGTAAGGAAAATGTTAACTCTTTTACACCTCTTATGAATAAAAATGTCATGTGTTACAAGTGCAAGAATTTTGGGCATATAGCAAGGATGTAAAGTTTTGATAGATCTAGCCTTGAGTTCACTAAAAAGAGAAATGAGATAAAATCTAAGTCAATGATAGTTCAAACTACTTTTCATTCTCAAGACAAAGTAGAAAAATGGTATCTTGATAGTGGTTGTTCAAAACATATGATTGGTGAAAAGGAAAATATTTTGGTCTTAAAAGAAACAAACAGAGGAACAATCGGCCTTTGGAGATAACAGGTCAGCTAAAATCTATGGTAAAGGGACTCTCAGTTTGGATGGGAAATCCAAAACAGAAAATGTGCTTTATGTAGGAGGCCTAAGACAATATTCTAAGTGTGAGTCAACTTTGTGATCAAGGGCACATAGTATCTTTCTTTTCAGATAGATGTGAGATAAGTAAAGAAAAAAATGGAAAACTCATTGCTAGTGCTACAAGGACTCCAAACAATCTTTACATGCTAAGTGAGATAAAAAAGGAAAAGTGTTTTCTAACTCAAGAAGATGAGATTTGGTTATGGCATAAAATATTGGGGCATTTGAGCTTTGATAATCTTGTCAATATTAGTAACAAGGAAGCAGTTAGAGACTTTACCAAAAAAAAAAAGGCCCCATAACATCATTTGCGATCCTTATCAACATGGAAAACAGACCAGAACCAGTTTCAAATCTAAAGGGTATACTTCTTCAAAACCATTGGATCTTATTCATACTAATTTATGTGGCCCTACCAGAACTCAGAGCATTCACGGAGAAAGCTACTTCATGTTGTTTATAGATGATTATTCTAGAGTGACTTGGGTTACTTTTCTCAAAGAAAAATCAAGCTTTTGAAAAATTTAAAGCTTTCAAAGAAATGATTGAAAATGAGACTGACAAGAGAATCAAATTCTTAAGATCAGATAGAGGAGGAGAGTTCACTTCAAATGAATTTGTGGAATACTGTGAGCAAAAAGGAATCAAAAGAGAATATTCAACAGCAAGAACTCCTCAACAAAATGGAGTAGTTGAAAGGAAAAACATAACTATTGAAAATATGGCAAGAGCTATGTTAAATGAGTCAAAAATATCAAATGGCTTTTGGAAAGAGGCAGTCAGTACAACAGTCTACATTATCACCATGGCCCAACTTAGATTCAATCATCATAAAACTCCTTATGAGTTGTGGAAAGGAAGACCAGCTACAATAAAATACTTCAAAGTGTTTGGGAGTAAGTGCTTCATCAGAAGGGAAGATCAAAATTTGGGTAAGTTTGATCCTAGGTGTGATGAGGGAATCTTTCTTGGATATTCCAAAGAGAAGCAAGGCCTACAGATGCTTCAACAAAAGAACTCATATAGTTGTAGAGAGCATAAATGTAACAGCTTGATGAAAAGATAGGGATAAGAGAACCAGTCAAGGAACTCAGTGATGAAATTTTTCAAGAAGAATTCAAAGAGGTTTCAGATGAAGAAGAGGAAAGACAACAACTGCTTCCCAAAACTCCTTCATGATATGTTCAAAAATATCATCCCAAATATTTGATCATTGGTGATCCAAATAGGAGACAAACAAGAAGAAGAGTCATTCCCTCACATGATTCTACAAATGTTGCATTATTATCTCAGATTGAGCCAAAAGATTTCAGTGAAGCTTGTGCAGATAAGTTTTGGGTAAAAGCAATGGATGAAGAGCTAAATCAAATAGAGAAAAGTGAAACTTGGGAATTGGTTCCAAGACCTAAGGACAAGAATGTCATTGGCACAAAATGGATATTCAGAAATAAACTCAATGAGGATGTAAATATTGTCAAAAAAAAAGCTAGGTTAGTCTGCAAAGGTTATGCTCAAGTAGAAGGTGTTGATTTCGAAGAGACGTTTGTTCTTGTTGCTCATCTTGAAGCTATCAGAATGTTCTTGGCCCTTTCAAGCTTCAAATCATTCAAGGTATATCAAATGGATGTAAAGTCAGCTTTTCTAAATGGGGTGTTGGTAGAATAAGTCTACATAGAACATCCATAAGGAGTGTCTCTCTCAGAACAGTCAGACAATGTGTGTAAACTGAAAAAAGCATTGTATGGGTTAAAGCAAGCACCTAGGGCTTGGTACTCAAGACTTGATAGGTATCTTCATAAGCAAGGCTTCAGGAAAGGTGTGGCAGATAGCAATTTGTATATTAAGAATGAAGGTGATGATATGCTGATTATGGTTGTCTATGTTGATGATATTATTTTTGGGGAAAATAATACTCAGATGTGCAAATATTTTGCTAACACCATGCATAAGGAATTTGAGATGTCTATGATTGGAGAGCTGTCATTCTTTTTAGGTCTTCAGATTTCTCAATCAAAATATGGTGTATTTCTCTCTCAAGGAAAGTATATCAAAGAAATGTTGAAAAAATTTGGGATGATGGACAGCAAACCAGTGTGTACTCCAATGATTATAGGGTGCAAGATGAGTAAAAGATGATGAATCTCTAGCGGCAGATCAGAGGTTATACAGATCAATGATTGGCAGTTTATTATATTTTACAGCTACCAGACCAGATATCATGCAAAAAGTTGGGTTAATAGCAAGATTTCAGGCATCTCCTAAAGATTCTCATGTTATAGCAGTTAAGAGGATATTCAGATATTTGAAGGGCACTATGGACCTTGGGCTTTGGTATCCCAAAGGTGATAAATTCATTCCTACAGCTTATACAGATGCAGACTGGGCAGGCAGTATTGATGACAGGAAAAACACTAGTGGTGGAGCATTCTTTCTAGGAAAGAGTTTGGTTTCTTGGCTAAGTAAGAAACAACCTTTAGTTTCCTTATCTACAGCAGAGGCTGAATACATAGCAGCAGTGGCTGGGTGTACACAAGTTTTATGGATGAAAACCACCTTGGAGGATTTCAAAATCAAGCATGAACAACCCATATCCATACTTTGTGATAATACAAGTGCCATAAGTATTTCCAAAAATCCGGTAATGCATTCAAGGACAAAGCATATTTCCATAAAGTATCACTTTCTAAGGGAGAAAGTGCAAGACAAGTAGGTCAAGGTAGAGTATGTGTCTACTAAAGAGCATATTGCAGATATCTTCACCAAACCTCTTCCAAGAGATACGTTTGAGTATCTAAGGGAGAAATTGGGAGTTGTACTCCCACCCTAGAATTAATCACCTCATCAGGAGGTGGGGGAGGGACTAAGCTAAGAGGCTCATTCTTAGTCTCAAGCCCCAAAGGTGGCCCTTTGCCATTGATGACAAAGGGGGAGAGATATGAGTAAGGGTGAGAGCTTCAAAGTGAAGAGGAGAGCTTCAATTCAGGGGGAGAAAAACTTCAAAGGAAGCTTCTCAGTTGTGGGCACGGTTTCTCAGTTGTTAGCATAGTTGGTTTCAGTTTTGGCTCTTGAGAAGTGTTTTCAGTAAAGGTTTGCCATCAATGACAAATGGGGAGATTGTTGGTAATTTTGGGTACTTTGGGTACATTGCATTTGCTCAAATGTATAAGTTGTCATTGATGTCAAGAAGCTCTTGAAGGAATTTTATTTAATGTCAAATAATTTGTTTTGGTGAAGGTTTCGACATGACAGTTTTAGGTCTTTTGCAAACCCCAAGTTGGAAGGTTTAAATATTACAAGTGGATGCATTGGTTTAATGCATTTGGATCCAGGAGGAAGTATTTATTTAAATAATTAATAAACCTTGTTAAGGTTCCATTTAATTATTTTTAAATAAATATTAAACTATTATTTGCATGGGTTATCCTAATCTGTGGCGCAAGTGTCTTATCAAGGTGGGCGTTATGTTTTATCTTTGTGGGCGCTATCCAAGACCTTCGTCGATGTGTTAAAGACCTCCACTGACGTCAAAGAGCCTATGGTAAAATTCATATTAATATCCCTCGATGAAGATCAAATGCATCCCATCCGAATTTTGAAAGAAAGTTGCTCTCTGTGTTTTCGACTGTGTGTCTTCGCCATTTTCGTAATCCGATGTTCGACTGTGTGTCTTTGTCGTCTTTGTAATCCAATGATCGTTTGTGTGTCTTCGCCATCTTCGTAATCTGCTATTTTTTTTATTGTCTCGCCATTTGTCGAATCCGCCATATAGCTTGTTTTCTGTGAGTTGGCGTCAGAAGGAAGGGAGGACTGTGTTTTATTTTCCCTGGCATAGAAGGGACAAGCATAACAGAGTGAGGTTTAAACCTCATCGGGTGCCTTTGGCACACCGGTAGCGGCTAGGCTTTTGGCGCACTACCCAAACGGGAGGTTCCACATTCGAATCACGCGAAAGGGTTTTTCGACATGAAGTGGTCGCAGCAGGTGGTGTTAGATTTTGGGCACAATTTCTCCATAGCGATTTTTGTTGTTGGCTAAGGTATTTTTTGAAATTAATCTTTTGCTAAGTGTATGTTGCGGATGGAGGATGTTTGTTAGAAGAAAAACAACTTAGGATTCATAAGGGTTTTAAATCTTGTTGTTATTTTGATAAAATATTATTTTGAAGGTATTGTTGAAATATCTTATTGCATTCTTATGAGAGATAAACTTTATTTTTGATGAGACAATAAGGGAGAAATAAGGTGTATAAGGGATACATGTTTCTTGTAATGTTGAGAGTGTTTTTGGTTGATTATGGAAATGAAAGCATGGTGTTTTAAGGTTAATTGCTTCTTGTGTGAAGTTGTGAAACCTTAAGTGGGCAGCTTTGAGATTGACATTTGCTTTCATTAAGTTGGTAATAATCAAGCTATTCTTTACTTGGTTAAAGTGTTGAGCTTACTCCTTTGTTTATGAATTGAAAAGTTGTTTTTATGCTATTGTGAGTTGATTTGGTGGATGCTTTTTGTTCAAATAATGTTGGAGAGAAAAGGAGTTCTACTTGTTTCCTTTTTTGATGTTGATTGTGAAATGCTTCAAGGTTATGTTTTGAGCTGAATGGTGTTGATAGAACCTTGTTTGATGAGCATTGTTGTTGAAACCCTTATTGATGGTGAAAATAACATGAGTATCATTGTTATGTGATTCTTTGCATAGTTGGCAATTGTTGGGGTTTCATGTTCTTGAAAGAAAGCATTCTATCCTATCCATTTCATTTCAGATTTTGAGTTGAGTTTTCAGATTTGATATTGAGTTTGAGTTGAGTTGATTTGAGTTGAGTTTTGATATTGGGAATTGAGTATAGAACATATTGAGTCTCTAAAAATTCTCTTTATGCTTATATGAGTTTGACAAATCACATTGGGTCTCTAACAATTCACTTTGTTATTTTCTACTAAGAAAGTTTTTCTTGGTGAGCTTGCTGAGTTTTTGGACAGGTTTCGGTGGGGACTTGTGAGAAGGTTTTGGATAGGTTTCGGTGGGGACTTGTGAGCAGTTTTGGACAGGTTCTAGTGGGGACTTGTGAGTAGGTTTTGGACAAGTTCCAGTGGGGACTTGTGAGCAGTTTTGGACAGGTTTCGGTGGGGACTTGTGAGCAGATTTGGACAGGTCCTAGCAGAGGACTTGTGAGCTGAGTTTTGAGAGTTCTATGAGAGAACTTGAGGACAGAGGTGCACTGGTTCTTTTAGAAGAACCTGAGGACAGATTTGGCAAGTCTTTGAGAAGGCTTGTATGCAGAGGATTTATTTGTTCAAGTGTTGGACAAATCTGAAAAACCGAGGAAGACTTGTACTAGACCGACTGACTGTGTTTGGTACAGGTTGTTGAGCTACTGTGGACATGATCATAGAAGGTAGAGGTCTCTTAGGCTAAGCATTAAATTATGTAGCCTCTTTAATAGAATTAATTGGCATTCCTTTGGTAGAAACTTTCCCTTCAATTTTGCAATCACTCTATCATATATTATAATATTCTCTTTCTATCTTCCACTTCTCTCAATTTGCATATCCTTCCAAAATATAGATGCATGTCCCTTCAACTTTATTTGAGATACCATTAAATTTATATTTTTTTTTGGGTAATTGTGGTATTTGTATTATATGGGTTTTGATTGGATCTCGAAACCATATACATCACTTTTAATTAGAATAAAACCAGCAAGGAACCCATGCAGGAAAAACTCTGTGTATTAGAATTCTATAGTTTCTGATATTTATCCCAATATTTACCCAAAAACTACATCTTTTAGGATGATAACAACCTCAGTCAGAGCTAGGTAAACCAAAAAATGATGTAAATACCACCTTACTCGACATCTTACTCAAACTATACATCATTAATTTCACCCAAAAATATCAAATTATGTCAAAATCCCTGCATTGGGAGTGAGAATCTTAAAAAAAACATAGAAAAAAATAGAAGATGAACACATAAACCAAAAAAACCATCTGTAGCTATCCTTCCATCAAGCGTTGGTCAGGTCCTCTTGGATGAGTTGCTCTCAACAGTGTTCTTGAGTAGTTGTTTCAAGTTCCCACTTATGGTCTCCAGGGTGCTGATAATACTACTGATGATGATGGTAGCTACTTTATGGTGAGTGTTTGAAACTTGGCTTGAATTGCCATTGTTTTCATCAGATATGCACTCCAGAGAGTTAACACTCATCCTTATTAAATTTTTTAATGTAGACCGATCTGTGGTTCTGGGTAGTACTTTCCTCTAGCTTGATTTTCCTCTTGGACAATAAGGATTTGGGGAGATGGGGAGGCCTCACTTTTGGGTGGGATTTGAAAATTAGGGTTTGCATTAGACTCTTCAATGTACTAGGGAATAGCTGTAAGGGCTAGGAGTGGCAAGGGATGGAGGTGGATTGGACTGAAGGGGATGTAAGACAATGGGTGGAGGTTGGACTAGAGCATGGTAGTAGAGGATGGAAAACAACCCTTGGTGAATGGGGGTGTGCAAGAATTTTCATTTATGGATGTTATGAATGAACAGTCGAATGGACCAAAAAAGGATGTTGATGGGTTTGAATCCCCTTAGGTGGTTTACCAAGGTGAGGTGAAAAATAAGGAGGGGTTTAGAATGATCGTCAACTATGATGTATTGAAAAATGGGAATTAATAAATATGGCTAAGGAGATGGAAGTAATTTATGATCAAGAACTATACCTTTCTACCTAAAAATTTTGGTGTGGTTGTGTCATCCATCAAGCTCTTGATCTAAGTTGTGTTTGTTCCTACGGACAATATGACCTAGCACTGGCAAACCCATAACTTTAGCTAGCATTTCCATCGTTACCTAAAATTGAAGGTTTGGAACCTTTACACTTCTATTGTTCTAAGAATTCATAAAATCATTGGTTATATCCACCTCGACCCTTTTAAATTTGGTAAAATGATATGTATCCATGGGCTTCAAAGAAATATAGGGCTAGGGGTTCGATTTGGACTTCATTAGGTTCTAATAGAGCCACAAATATGAAAATGAATAAGAGCCAAGCAAGGATAGGAGTGGGGAGGAGGGTGAAAAGGATTTCATGAATACAAGATAAGGGCTTGGATAGGGGGTGGTTATTTAAAGCCACTTGGGAGCCCATATTGCAGTACTTGATGATGTAGAAAGTTGTACATTTTTTATTGGTACGATGGGTGACTCTTCTTTGGGAAGTTTCATCATCATTGTTGATCCAATTATTGAAATCACACTTATTATGGAAATAATAACCTTCGCTGGTGTGTTATGAGCACAAAAAATGCTCATTTTATATACACTTTTAAGGGCATCATTATTGGTTTAATTAGCATTTGAAAACAATATTCTTAAGGATTCTTTCCAAATATTCAACAAGTAAGATGAAGAGAATGGGGAAGAAGGGTTATCCATACCTGTTGCCTCTACCACTCCAAAAATATCTTGTAGTAGATCCATTTGCTAAAACTAAAAACCTTTGGTTTGAGATGAATCCCCTGATCAGGTCAATCCAATCCCTATGGAAGTCAAATTTTTGAAGGACAACGAGCAAAAAAACCCTGTTGACTCTATCCAAATCTTTGTTGATGTCTAGCTTAAGAAATAGGGCAGCATTTTTGGTTTGGGATGGTGAATGAAGGACCTCATGTAGGGAAATAATACCATCATTTATATATCTTCCTTTTATTGAACTACCCTGACATGTATCTATGATGTGGGGAAGGATATATTTGATCCTATTTGTCATTTCTTTAGCTAGAATTTTGTAGATAACATTGCATAGTTTTATGGGTTTGTAATCATTCATATATTTTCACTCAAACCCTTTAGGTATTGAAGAAATTAAGGTGGAATTTGTGCCTCTAGGAATGGACTTGGATTTCTACATGAATTTTATGGCATTACATATATCTTCTCCAATGATGTCCCAAAAATTTTGGAAGAAGCAAGGGGAAATGTTGTCAGGGCTAGGGACTCTATCAGGTGCCATGGAGAATAGAGCTTGCTTTATCTCATAAGTAGTGATGTCCTTGATAAGCATGGTGTTCATTGTAGGGGTGATCATTCTGGGAATGTGCTTGAGGAGTTGATCATGGGCCTACCTAGGATAAGGTGCACTGGCTCCCAACCTATTTTCAAAAAAAATAGTTGCTTCTTCTTGAATGTTGAGGATGTTTGTCATTGTTGAACCATCACATTTAGTTAGCTCTTTAATTTTGTTTTAGCTTATATGGAAAAGAGTGGATAAATGGAAAATTTTCATTTTTGAGTCCCCCTCTTTGAGCCATAAGGCTCTGTATTTTTATCTCCAAAACATCTCTCCTTGGCAAGAATGTTGTGATAATTAGAAAGGACTTTTTTCTCTTCATTTATGATTTGGATACTTATTTGACCATTTTTAATTTACTACTCTAATATTTGGAGTTTGTCTATGATTTATTATTTTCTTTCAAAGATATTTTCGAAAACTTCCCTGTTCCAGAACTTGATGTTTTCTTTGATTATTTTGAGTTTCTAGGAAACTTGGGATATGGGAGATCCCCTTACTTACTGTTGCCACCACTCAGATATTTGATTCCATATATTAGGGTGAAGGACCCACATTACTTCGAATATGAAGGGAGTTTTGAATATGGGTGCTTTATTTACTTCGAACAAGAGGAGGTAGTGATATGATCCTATTTTTGGCAGGGAATTGAAGGAAGCATCACCGAAGAGGGAAATGGCTTCTTTGGATAGGAAAAATATATCTAGTTTAATTTGGATGTGTTGGATCCCTATTCTCTTGTTGCTCCATGTGAATTGAGTTCCTTTAATATGGATATCCATAAGTTCATTATTGTTGACAAATTCATGGAAATTTTGGATGCTTTTTATTGGAATGTCATTGCCTCTTGCTTTATCATAGGGAAAAATGGGGAATTGAAATCCCTGACCAGGATCCAGGGGAGGTTGTTGAAGGTGGTTCTCATTTGACTCAGGGATTCCCATAGAAATATCCTACTGTGAGGGTTGTTTGGGGCATAGATATTAGATATAATCCCACAAAATTTCTTGTCTTTGCAAAAAAATATTATGCTTGTTACTCTATTTGATGATGAAATGAATCTGCCTTACAATTTCTATGAATCCCATAGACACATTAGTCCCTTGGATGAGCCTTTTTTGGGGCAGGAAACATTTTCACTATTTTTCCATATATTTTGGTTAACCTTATGAGCTTTTTCCTGATCGATTTTTGTTTCTTGCATGATGAGGATTGTAGATTTTATGTCTTTCCTTATAATCCTTGTGAGTCTCTACTTGGCCGCACTATTTAGGCCTCTCATGTTCCTTGAGAGGATTCTCATTTGAAAACTTTGGTTCCTCTCTTGCCTCCCTTTGAAGTCTACAAGGGAGGCTTGGATAGTTTGGTGTCATCTTTCGGTTGGTTGAAAATGTTTGAGAAGAGGGTTTTTTGGACCCCGTTGGCTATATCTTCCATAGTTTTTTTTTCTCTTAGATATTCGATCTTCCCCTTTTATTTTCTAAACCATAATCCACCATATATTTTTTGGAGCTCCATGTATTTTTGGGACTTAAATTAGCTCTGGTTGGATGGGGGATTCTAGGTTGCTCTTGCCTAGCGAGGGGATTAGGGGGAGGTTCAAAAGGCCTTGATCAGGATGGTAAAATGGTGGAGTAGAGCTCTTCAAAGGGGGGAAAGAGGTCTTTTGAAGGGGGATGGTTCTGGAAAACCTCTTCAACTGAGGGGTTTTGAATTTTCTTTGCAGCATTCAAAATTTTATCATTTGAGATGATTTGAATATCATCATTTATCCTAGAGTCATTATTAGTATATCCAAGAGGAATATCAAAATGATTGGGGTGAGCAAAAATGGACTCCATCTTACTTTGGTCTACTCCGTATTTTGTACTCACAACTTGCTTCCCTTTGTTTGCTAGTGGATTCTATGTATTTTCTTGCTGGTAGTGATTCCCTCTGTTTACCTTCCCTTTTGAGTGTAGGTTTTGCCTAGTTATTTCCCAAGATTTTATGATCAGTATTATCTAGTTATTTCTATACCTTGAGAGAGGGGCTGGTTCTTGAGGTATCCTTGGTATTGAAATTCAATATAGAATGTAAGTTTATTCTTGTATTCTATATCCTGGAATATGTGGTATGATCCATATGTGAGATTGATACACATTTGTAGTCAAGAATCTAGATTGGCATTGACACAAATTATTGCATGGATTATGCAGGTGCGGGATTTTTTGTGGGGTGATATTATCTTTGTATCTTCCACTTCTCTTAATTTGCATATCCTTCCAAAATATATATGCATATCCCTTAAATTTTATATTAGATACCATTACATTTATATTTTTTATTATTATGGTAAAAACTAGGTTTTTGAGAGAGTTTAGATCCTTTTAAACTTTTTGACTAGAAGCAACAATACTATTGCTCAAATTC
Source organism: Wollemia nobilis (assembly GCA_028583015.1). Lineage (NCBI taxonomy): Eukaryota > Viridiplantae > Streptophyta > Pinopsida > Araucariales > Araucariaceae > Wollemia > Wollemia nobilis. The sequence continues at coordinate 2,681,430 of JAQPPZ010017255.1, forward strand.
TTTTCTTATAGCGATACTAAATTTTGGGTTACTTTTGTTAGTTCTCAAACATTTCAATTAATTCCAAACTATATTCCTAACTCCAAAACCATATCCAACACGAATCCTAGACCCACCGAAAGGTCAAAAGGGTCACAAACCTTTTTCATAGACCATTAATTTTCTCCTCAATCCAAATCACCATCAAATCATACATGTTTCCAACCCTTAATAATATCCTTGAGTTCAACCATTTATAGGGACATCCCTAAACTAGTTAATCACTAGAAACTGTATGCCCTCAAAATTTTCTCTTATCCCCATAAACAATTGATCATTGTGCTTCACAATCTACCTAGGTATTTAATGTAGCTACCACATGTCTATATGGGGTATTCCAAGGTCCTAAGGAGACTACAATTTTATTTTCCATGTTTCAAATGACAACTAATGATGGGAATTTTTGTTGGTAAATATGTCACTAGGATTTCATAGTTGTGCAGGCTACAAAACAACTAGATCAAAAATTATTTTCTAATGTATTGATCCCATACTTGTCAATGGTGGGTATTGAGAGTCTACTTCAAATTTTTAAAAATTGTAGTCCATTGTATTGATCTATGACCATATCATAAGCAACATATTTATTCCCCTTCCCTTTCTACCAACTCTTTTACATCTAGGTAAACATTATATAGGGGATCCACCTTTGGTCTTCTTCATGATGACCCCCCTAGTTAGTTGTTCAGTCCACCACCCTATTGCCTTATTTGAAAATATGTGTCATCTCCACATGCTCTAGTGATTTAAGGATTATTAAAGCTCATATTATTATACTTGAAACCTTCCAAATCTTTATAGTCTTCTTGCTATGGTAATTGATAATAATGGGATAAAATTCCTCTACTATTAGCTTGCTTACACCCAACTGCCTTGCTAGTTTTCTTACATACAAAGTTTCTCTAGATTCTACTTGATGATTCATTATAGATCCTATAAATTCACTAAAAACACCAATAATGATTCCTTATCATTGTTTCCTTGTCTTTATATGATCCCCCTTAGAATTTCCATTAGCATTGAACTTTAGCCATCCCTCCTTAGGAAGATGCCATTTTACAATTCTTCTTGGAGTTTTTTTGTGGGGATTTATCCATATCAATTAGTCTAAGGTCCTATTTTTTACTAATATATACCTCCTATATTGATTCCATAATATCCTTCATAATCGTAACTTTAACATTTTCCACTATAGCTTCTTAGATCATCTAACCAATTCTTAAGAAGGATTTCTTTTCCTCCTTAAATATTATTTTGTTACCTCTATCCAAACCCTCCAAGAATAATGGAAAGGAATTAGATCCTATATCTCATTCAACCTTGCACTCCTAAAGGGGATTTCCAACTATATTACTCAATCCACATTTCTATTTGGTAGTACCTAAATTACTTCCATATCCTTAATTATTTATAGAATTTAAAGGGAATATATGCATCCTAACATTAAGTGTTATATTAAATCTTCATATTCTTCACATAGATGAAATCTATTAGGAAATAAAAATCCTCTTTTATGTAATTTCTATGTTGTTGGGATGAACCATCCAAAGAAACATTACTATCTTCAATGTAGCCTTTTTCCTTGATCATCCTCCATTAAAACCCATCATCCAAATAATTTTATAGAATATCATAGGTCATATTTACATTAAAGGATCTATCAAGAGTAGCTCCCCATAGTAAAGAGTTTTCACCAATATTTACACCTATATGGAAGGTTGTTATTTTAATTTTTAGCTTATTTAAAGCTTCCTCACTATGGTTACTACAACATGAGTTCTTCCACCTTACCACTTCCTCTCCATTTGTTAGGTAGTCTATAACAATACACCTACACCTTTTTTATATATCTACCTGCACTTTAGCTAATATTCCAATGTCAAAGAATAACCTTCAATTCGAGTCAATCTATATCCTATTTGTGTTTAAGTCCAATGTGGTTCATGCATCCTTCAACAACCAATGTTCTTAAGGTTAGGGGTAGGTTCACTAGACATGCATCCTTCTAAAAGTGAATTGATGTACCATTTCCAATTTTCCATTAAACTTCATTTCATAGCAACTTTCTTCCCTCTGCATATGGTTCCATATAAAATGAGCATATACAAGGATTTAATATGGTTAAAAATCTTATATCTTTTTGGCTATCTTGGCACTTGTTCTTTAAATTTCTAACCCATAGAGAATTTCCATACTTCATTATCATCCATCCTAATTTAGCAACTAAGATCTTATTCACGTCTACACACTTTTAGTCCACACACTTTTAAACTTGCCACAAAAGGATTCTACTATTTTCCTCTACACTTGACCAAATTGTTTTGCATACTTTTTACATTGTTTGTTGTTTTTTATATATCTTAAACAAAAATATGATATATATTGACATGACTTGAAGGTTACTCTTTGATATTTTAATATTTTTTTCTTGACTTAGTAAATTTACTTTGCAACGTATTAGCTTACATTGAAACTTACTTATCAACAAATCCCATACCTAGTTCTTACACACACCTATAAATAGAGGCATTACTAGATAAGTGGATGGAAGGCCTAAACTATTACAACCTACTACCTCTACATTCCTTCTTTTACACTTATTTCGAGTTTTGATGAAGAACCACTCACTCTTTTATAAGTTAATCATTTGTTGAAAAGCCATGATATATAGATTAGGATTTTTTTGATCTCCTTGGCTTTGGCTACCAAAGGTTTCCCAAGAAAAATTGTGCCATCCACAAAATATTGGTGACTAATACCTCTCATAGACATAGAGGGTTTCAGTGCTCCCATAATTTGGGTTACACCTAAGCATATCCCAAGGGATTATGCCATGACGATAAAGAGGTAAGAAGAAAGTAGGTTCCCTTACCTTAATCCTCTACTACTCTCAAATAATCTTATTGAGAAATTATTTATGATAACTGAGAACCTTGGTCATCCATAGCAATTTCTTAGCCATGTTCTCCATTTCCTACTAAACCCAAAATTAGCAATAATTTTAGCCAAGAATCTCTAGGATAGTTGTAATATTTATTCATATATATCTTCAACAACATTTCTTCCCTCCTACTCTACACTACCAAGTGTAGTATTTCATGAAGAGATATAAAACCATTTAATATTTTCCTTCCCTTCACAAAACCCCTTGTTTGTTTGGTATAGCCTTCAAGAGGAAATTTTCAACCTTAAAGCTATCACTTTAGTGATGATCTTATTACATAGACTCATCGACCTAAATTCCTAATATCCCTTGTGCCCATATTTTTTAATATGAGCACTAAAAAGGTGTTATTAAATTTTTAAGAACTTTTCCTAAATATTGGGCTCTCAAACTACTTCTATTAAATCCTCTTTTATTATATTTCAAAAGACTTGGAATAAAACTACCTAGAAACTATCTAGACTTAGAGCTTTGTCCTTCTCCAGGAAAAGGACAACTTCTTTCATCTTCTCTTCACTAACATCTCTCACTAATTATTCATTCATTCCTCTATATATTATCATTGGTATATATTGAAGAATTTATTCCATAGCTTCTTGTAATTCCCTATTTCCTTTGATATGAACAAACTAAAAAATTCAACTACCTATTGCTTGATCCTTCCTTTAACTTTGACTATTTCACCATCCTCATGTAGAATTTTAGAAATCCTTTTAACACTTTTATGCTTTATCATTGAGACGTGAAAAAAATTAGTGTTTCTATATCCTTATATAAGCCATGTATTCCTTTATTTCATCCTCCAATAAGTTTCCTCTCGAGCCAAAACAATGTGAAGATATAATTAGAACTCTTTATTTCTATTATATAAGGCTTAATCCATACCAATAACCCTCACTTCCTTCTCCAACAAACTTTGCTTTTACCTAAGGCTTTCCTTTTACCCAAAAATATTTTCAAAGACTTGTTAATTCCAATTCTTCACTTCATTCTTCCATGTTTGAGTTTTCTTTCCAAAATAAGCATGTTAGAGCATTGCATTAGAATCCTACATCATGATTATAATGATAAAGCCACTTGTATTAAAATTTGAAAAGGATTTTATCTTTCCATATTTTCCTAAAATAGTTTAATAGAAATGGATTATATCTAATTCCATATTAGGTATAAAACTAATGAGTTCTCGCAATTACCCTCAAACCATAACATAGAGAACATTATACTATCTAGTCCCACTTAGATTAGGTTGTCCCTTATTCTGATATCCATCCATGTAAAATAATTACCTCTTAAATCAACATCATATTTCCAAAATCCTCCATGCTCTCTGAGAAGCCCTAGGATACACCTTTCTTCTCTATGAATCAAAGGGGTATTGAATTCCCCTATTAGTATCCATATTAGACCTCTTATCCATTGCCCCAACTACTTGAATTTATTCCACAACACCTTTGTTTCTCTATTCATATTTTAGGAAAGATATTTGTAATAAGAAAGGTCATATTTGATAATTTTGAAGTTATACAAACAACTAGAAGGTGCACATTCTTTGAGATGACATCCCTTCAAACACATCAGAATTCCATAAAAATAATATTCCTCCTAAATACTCCTTCACATCTACCTAAATAATATTACCTTTCTTCCATATCACTTTCTCAATATTCTCCCAACTTGTACCATTAAATATTGTTTATTGTAACAAAACTATATTAGGTTGTTTATACTTAATCAAGGATCTCACCACCTTATTTTTTCTAGGGGAATTCATTTCCTTAACATTCCAAGACAAGATATTTAATTCTTATTTTTTGTTGTGGGATTATATCCACTTGAGTTTATGATCATATAAATCCCCAAGTTAATTTTTTTTTTTCTATTTTAAGCACTTTATATTTGAAAAAGCTCTTCCCACCTTCTTTACCTCTTCTATTCACACATATGAGGCCTTGAAAATCCTTATTACTTTTATATTTAATATTTTTTTTTATTTTTTAGGATCCTTCCTTTACTGGTAGTTCCTCTAGTAAGCAAGGGACCACTTCTAGATATTTATCTTCCATATATATATATATATATATATATATATATATATATATATTTATCCCTTGTGTCTATATTTTCTTATCCTACTTTAGGGTTATCCATTTCAATTTCCTTCCATCAACCATCTTATTTTGTCATAGATGAGATTTCATCATGAATCCTACATAGTATATCCTAATTGTTTGACTTATTACTAGATATTTTATCCTCTTTTAATCCATCCTTGTTCAGTAGGCCCATTACTTTGTCTTCACTTTATTGTTAGTTAAATTTTATTTTTCTAACATTATATGGTTCTTCTCCCTTTGTATCTAATTCATTTTAAACTTTATCTTCATAATATTGGGACTCTTTTTTATTTCTTTTTATTGTATGATCCTTCATCCATAAATGTCTTTTATCTTTTCCTCTAGAATGTTCGATATTCTCCCCATCACTTTTTCTCCTTTTTATAGTGTAATAATTCACTGAGTGACTTATTTTTGCACATAATATATAGCTAAAAGTGTCAATTTAAAAAATGAGGACTTAAATTTAGACTCCTCAACTAGATACCAACTTGACCTCTTTTAGGATTTCATCCCACATTCAATAAGACACACAATCCTACAAATAACACCCTATTTCTTTCCTTTTTCACATAGTCTATGGATAGGAACCCACAAAAAGAGTTGGCTACACTCTCAAAAATATCTTCATTCTAAAATTATAATGGTAAAGAGAGGAGTGTTACTCATATTGGATCCTTGTTTATCTTGTTGGTAGGTGGATTAAAACCTAGAGTCTATTTCCTTAGTCATAGTCTAAATCTACCCATGAACCATGGACCTTCTTCAAAAAAAATATCTTAGTCCTTCTTATTATTGAAGGAGGCTAGGAAGAAACCTCTATGAAGGAGGTAAAAGTACAAATACGTTTTTATCTTCCATCAATTCATAACCCATTTATTTATCTAGTCCCTAGTTGGTTTAAATCCAATAAATTTTCCTAATAGACTATTATTGAGCCTTTGTTGTGCTCCTTCATAGACAATATCTAGAATTTTTAGAAGAATACATTTTTTAGATGATTCAATGGGTATTTCAAGGAATTACCTCTTATTTTAATCCAATTTCTTCTTCCCTTTACCTCACTCAACCCAAATTTTATTAACAGTATCATAACCTACTGCTCCACTCTATATTACCACCTAGTTATTTTCCTACCCATACATCTCTTGCTACCTCATTCTAGAATATTGCAACTCTTTTAATACCTCCAATGAAAATAAAATATCCATCTCTATTTTTTCCCCTTAAAAACTAAATATTATATATAATTCCTTGAAAATTCATGGATGTTGGAAAATTTAAAACCTGCATGAAGCTAGGGAAATGAATTTCCTCCTAGGATTCCACTTTTAAAACTCTAGCCACCACTTTGTAGTTTTTGATTATGATGGCTAGGGATACATTTACCTTTGTTAAATATTTGATATAATCAATTTTAAAATACTTTAATTTTTCTAATCGATTCAATCAAAACCTTTAGAATCAAAGTTCTTTAAAAACTTGATACTTCCCTTTTTGTGCCTCTTCCAATTCTCGAAATGGCCTTTACAAATAAATCCTCCTCTTTATCAAGTTGCTCATGCTTTTTTTATATTAGTCAACATTATGTTTATCTAATTTAGGCATATTTTATCTTATCTTGTATTCCTCTATTGAATTTATTATTACCTCCATGGCTCTTAGTTAACCCATTATTTTCTCCATACTTCCTACCATGTTGGTAGCATTAGCTCCAACAACTACATCCATTCTAGTAGACCTCTTTTCAACTTTCAATTACATATAAAATCCTCTATTTTATAGTCTTATAATTTGAACTTCCTTTCACTTCTTGGGTTCAAGCTACTTTAACTCATTCCTCATAAATATCGAGAAAAATATACATTCATATTCTTATCATTAATTCTTACACATCATTTAAATAGGATATATTCCATTTTAATATATCATATATCCCCCAAATATACATGAAACTATTTCAATTTGACTCTACATATAATTACCTAAAATTTCCCTTTTTAGAGGGAATCATATCTCAAAATTATTTCCATACTTGGGAAGCATTAGCAACAAAGACAAAAAGGTGTAAATATGAAGATGCTCTTTCATATATATCAAAATTTCTATTGTTTAAGATAATTGGAATAAACGAGTATTTTGCTCAACAATAATATGCTTTGTTCTATTTTTATATATTTTACCAATCCTAAGGAAAATGCTATTTAGTATGGGTTACACCATAATGTTTTAGGACTTAATCAATAAGGCATTAAAAACCCCTTTAATTAAAATCCTAGTAAGGATGATTTGGCATAGGGTTTAACTCTAAAAATGACAAATCGTGACTTGAATGAATATCTAACAACAAAAATGAGTCTAATCCAATAGATAACTATAATTAAATATCCCTAGAAAGTACTATATCTGTAAATGGCCTTGACTAGAATGATTAAGATTATAGAAGTCCAAACCTTATTATCTGATGCAGGAGCATCCGGCGGTAACAAAAAAATCTTGCGTCAGACAAAACTTTTCTAAGTATTTTGCAATTGAGGAAAGCAAGGCAAAAGGCAAGGCAGAGGTCCATCGCGATATCGCGACGTCGCGATATCGCAACACCATTTGGAGTGTAGAGTGAAGCAGCAGTTTTGTCGCGATATCGCGACACCATTTGGAGTGCAGAGTGAAGCGACAGTTTTGTCGCGATATCACGACGTCGCGATATCGTGACACCATTTGGAGGCAAAGGTTGAGGGAGGGGGTCACGAAATCATGACCCCGAAAGCGGTGGCAAGTCAAAGGCAGGTGGGGGTCGTGAAATCGTGACATGTCACGAAATCGTGACCCCGGAGAGCGGCGACAAGTCAAAGGCAGGTGGGGGTCACGAAATCGTGACCCTGGAGAGCGGCGACAAGTCAAAGGTAGGTGGGGGTCACAAAATTGCGACATGCCATGATTTCGTGACATGTCACGAAATCGCAACCCCGAAAGCGTTTCGACAGGGGAAGGCACTTTTGGTCACGATTTCATGACCTGTCGCGATATCGCGGCCAATAAGAAGACAGAGCAAAATTTAAAAGCGGACGGCCAGGCAAGGCCAAAAATTTACACGTGGACAGCCACGTGTATTAAGACAGTTGTGAGGGACACGTGTATTGAAGATTGTGCGACAAGAAGAAGGTAAAGCCGAATTTAACACGCGGTCAGCTACGTGTATCAAAACAAAGATGAAGGCCACGTATCTTAAAATGAAGATGATAGCCGCGTGTATTAAACAGGAATAACCATCGCAAGGATGTATTCTGACAAAGTGACAGTTGCAGACCATAGACAGTATGGGATGAGACAGCAGTGCAGATCGGGCAGTTGCCCATTTATGGCAGGAAAATTTGAAAACTCGACCGAGGGGGAAAAATCAAATTTGAAATTTTGTTAGGTGGGGGCATTAATTGCCTAGAGGGTCGAGGCCTCGATAAAAACTTTGATTTTTGTATTAGTCGGGGGGAACGGGAGAATAGGCGCAGAAGGGTGAGAGTGGAAGAACCGAGCCGAGCATCGGTTAATGTAAGCCTACGGGCTGTAATGTATAAGAATTTCTAAATTAATAGAAGAAAAGTTTGAAATTTGTAGGAGTGTGAAGGCGTATGTGCATATTCTCCCAGTCCCCATCAGTGGTATCAGAGCCGAAAGTTCCTGAGTGTGTGATAGATCGTCGGACGTGAGGCAGTCACACCAGGATCTATGGGAAGGCTCGTGAGAGAGTGAGAAGATGCCTCCGAGAAGAAACCCCATGGGTGGGAGAGGCATGGCAGCAGAATATTTCTGGGCTTTACAACGACAAGTTCAGGCCCTGCAAGAAGAACTGCGTAGAGGACACAAATCGAGAAGAGAAGCAGACAGTGAAGATGAAGCGAATGAAGAACAAAACCAGTTTGAAGAAGAAGAAGAAGCTGTAGATCCGACACAAGCCAGACTGTACAAAGCCATATCCCAGATCGGGAAGAGGTCGAAGATAGAAGTTTCCACGTATTCCGGGAACTTGAATCCGGAGGAATTGATTGATTGGATAAATGACCTGGAATAATACTTCGAGTATGAAGAAGTGGAAGATCCCGAGCGGGTCAGATTTTCCAAAACCAAATTAAAAGGTCATGTCAGCATATGGTGGAAGGGAGTACAGCTGGAACGGAACAGAAGAGGAAAAGAATGGATAACCAGATGGGTCAGAATGGTTGAAAAATTAAAGAGATAGTTTATTCCGACAGATTATGAGTTGGATCTGCTAAGAAAAATGTAGGGTTTAAGATAGATGAATAAAACTGTCCAAGAGTATACGGAGGAATTTTATAAAATCTCCATCAGAACCGGTCATTTAGAAGCAAGCAAAGAAAAGGTGGCCCGTTATATTAATGGGTTGAGACCCAGTGTCCAGGAAGATTTGAGCTTAGTGCGGGTGAGCACTATTGAAGATGCTTACCAGTTTGCTCTGAAGGTTGAAGAAAAACTGAATAGAAGGTTTGAGAGCAAGAAAAAAGGAAGAGGGCCTGGAGGAAATACCGATGGAAGAAAGGAGGAAGGAAAGGAAGAGAAGAAAGAAGAGGTTAGCAGCAACCAGAATCAGAAAGAAGATGAAGAACCCAAACCGCAAGTTTAGAACAATGGCTACCCAAGAGGAAGAGGTAGATCTGGATGTGGGTATGGAAGAGGAGTGTTCCGAGGAACATGTTTCCACTACGAATAATAGGGGCATCGGGCATATGAGTGTCCCCAACACCCCGAGAGAGTGAACAAGAAACAAGTGGGTCCTTCCAGAGTTGTTGTGGAAACTGAAGATGCTGACTCAGAACATTCTGAAGAAGCTGAGAAAGGAGAAGCAATTATTGTGAGGAGAACCATGCAGATTGAGGAAGACAAATCAGATCAGAGGAGAAGCCTATTTCACACACGATGCAAAAGTGCAGGCAAATTCTGTAATGTTATTATAGACAATGGGAGTACAGACAACTTATTTTTTGAGGAGATGGTTGCTAAGTTGCAGCTGGAAATGAGGAGACACCCGCATCCATACCGGATTACGTGGTTGCGAAATGACCACAGAGCATGGGTCCGTGAATAGTTTTTAGTCATGTTCAATATTGGGAAGTACCAGGATGAGGTCCTGTGTGATGTTTTCCCCATGGATGCTTGCCATTTGCTATTAGGAAGGCCATGGTAGTTTGATCGGAGTGCAGTGCATGATGGTCATGCAAATATGTACTCCTTGGTGAAATATGGAGTGCGGCACAAGCTGAAGCCCTTACAGACAGTGGATGAGAAGGTGTGCAGCAATGCCAGAATTTGTCTGGTAGAGGGCAAATTTTTTTTTTCCAGGAGACGAGATTTGAGCAGGTTGCAGAGGCAGATGAATGTCGGGAGGTGTTGTCGAATGCGGTGACCGGACAACATCAAAGTGAAGATCACTTCTCTATTTACCCCGGGTGTCTGATGCAGGAGCATCCGACGGTAACAAAAAAATCTTGCATCAGACAAAACTTTTCTAAGTATTTTGCAATTGAGGAAAGCAAGGCAAAAGGCAAGGCAGAGGTCCGTCGCGATATCGCGATGTCACGATATCACGACACCATTTGGAGTGCAGAGTGAAGCGGCAGTTTTGTCGTGATATTGCGATGTCGCGATATCATGACACCATTTGGAGTGCAGAGTGAAGCGGCAGTTTTGTCATGATATCGCGACGTCGCGATATCACGACACCATTTGGAGGCAAAGGTTGAGGGAGGGGGTCACGAAATCGCAACCCCAAAAGCGGCGGCAAGTCAAAGGCAGGTGGGGGTCACGAAATCGTGACCTTGGAGAGCGGCGGCAAGTCAAAGGCAGGTGGGGGTCATAAAATCATGACCCTGGAGAGCGGCGGCAAGTCAAAGGCAGGTGGGGGTCACGAAATCGTGACCCTGGAGAGCAGCGGAAAGTCAAAGGCAGGTGGGGGTCACAAAATCGTGACATGTCACGATTTCATGACATGTCACGAAATCGCGACCTCAAAAGCGTTTCGGCAGGGGAAGGCACTTTTGGTCGCGATATCGCGACATGTCGCGATATCATGACATGTCACGATTTCATGACCTGTCACGATATCGCGGCCAGTAAGAAGACAGAGCAAAATTTAAAAGCGGACGACAGGCAAGGCCAAAAATTGACACGTGGATAGCCACGTGTATTAAGACAGTTGTGAGGGGCACGTGTATTGAAGATTTTGCGACAAGAAGAAGGTAAAGCCAAATTTAACACGCGGTCAGCTACGTGTATCAAAACAAATATGAAGGCCACGTATCTTAAAATGAAGATGACAGCCGCATGTATTAAACGGGAATAACCATCGCAAGGATGTATTCTGACAAAGTGACAGTTGTAGACCATAAACAGTATGGGATGAGACAACAGTGCAGATTGGGCAGTTGCCTATTTATGGCAGGCAAATTTGAAAACTCGACCGAGGGGGAAAAATCAAATTTAAAATTTTGTTAGGTGGGGGCATTAATTGCCTAGAGGGTCGAGGCCTCGATAAAAACTTGGATTTTTGTATTAGTCGGGGGGGAACGGGAGAATAGGCGCAGAAGGTTGAGAGTGGAAGAACCGAGCCGAGCATCGGTTAATGTAAGCCTGCGGGCTGTAATGTATAAGAATTTCCAAATTAATAGAAGAAAATTTTGAAATTTGTAGGAGTGTGAAGGCATATGTGCATATTCTTCCGGTCCCCGTCATTATCATAGGTAATAACTATAGTGATTTCACCTATCATTTTGATGTGTTGTCTAACCCTAGTTTATCCCCAACTCATTGATAATGAATCTACTTGTGATTGAAATAAAATTAATATCACTATCATCCTATTCAACTCTTAATATATTCAAAACTATCTAACCCAAAATTAATTATATTTTGACGAATATTTTCCTAAAATAGTTAATATATTATTATCCTATAATTATACTTTATAGCCTCAAATTACAAACCTAGATGGCATATATATAGAAAGCCTATGTGTTCTACTAGCCCCTACTCAATTAGAATATGAGTCTTCTCTTTTGATAGAAGACACCCTAGAGATCAACATATAAACTCCCAAAAAGACTCAATTCCTTAAGTAAGGTAAAATTTTGACCATAAAAGAGAAAAAATAATATACCAAGTTATTAGTCACATACAAATTTATTTTTGCTTGGTCATATTCCAATATGTTTAGTCTAAATCCATTTTTAGTTGTTCATCATTGCCTTATTACTATTGAAGCTAATTTTTTTTAATAGAATCTATAAAAAATATTTTTGAAAATTGCACTTGTAGTTAAAGAGGAGCTTTAAAACCTTATTTATGTAGGTTTAATAAAATTGGCTAGTTGTTTTGACTAGATATAATATGGCTAACATTTGAGTATTAATAAGAATGGTCCAAAAGATAGCTTTTCTTTTCTCAATATAAATATGATTGTTGATTTTAGTACAAACTATGGAATGCTATCATTGATAGACAATATTATAAATATAACAAAAATAAAATAATCATAGAAGACTAGTATAACATAGCCTTCACCACACCTTTGAGAATCTTTTGCTATTAAGTAATTCCCTTCAAATAAATAATATATAAGCAAACTATCAAAGAGTCATGATGTACATCTTCCATGATATTATGAATTATACCATGAAGACTATATCAATTATCTTCTTGGTCATTCAATAAAGAGAGAAGACCAAATTTGCTTGTTATTTTGTTGATTGTAAAGATTGTTTAAGAGAAGAAATATAATTATGTTATTTGCTTCGGTTAGATCACCTAGCTTAATATAAAAGTATTATCCTTATTTTTTAGCAACGTCATGTGTCATTATCTTTCTTCCATCACTTAACTCTAATTATTTAATATCACACATCTAAAATATTTTTAAATATAACTACAATAATTGAAATGAGATGATTCTAGTTAGGATTAGTTTTTTTTTCTCTTTTCTAGAAAATTGATTCTAATAGATTATCATTGATACTTTTATTCTACTATCTACTCAAGATGTTCATACATTTTTACGACTTGGGTTTCACATTGAATGGAAATATAATTACATTATTTTAAAGGACATATCACATTATGAAAAAAATAAGTCCTAATTGGCAATCCCATGTCGCATCTCAAGATAAATTATAATAAGTAGAAAGTTTGTAGACACATTTTTTGTTTCTCATAATTTATTCCCACTTACAACATGTCCAATTATTTTATGTACCCACGGATAAAAATGTGGGAAAACAATATTGTATATGGTATTATTGCATGGGTGACATATAAGATTATATTAATATACAACATAGTGTCATATTATATGTACTTTTTAACTCATGGAAAGTAAATTACCATATGAGGTAACCTTCTAACTCATGGAAGGTGAACCATAACATTATTTTATAAAGATACATGTACCTAAAATTATAAAATAAAGTCCTATGAAGTATTTTTTGTAATATTATGAATATTTGGAGCACAAATCTTGTGGAATGATTCCTTTCTTAAGGAGTATCCTTGGTTTTGCCCTACCTCAAGGGTATTATATATCTCTATTTTATTATGTATATTGTTATTGTGGAATTTATGTGGATAAATGTTGTATATTTTTACACATTGGTAAATGATTTATTATTCATGAGAATTAAGGTTGATAACATTTGGTATAAAAACATAAATTTTGGTAAAGTGGGGTTTTTTTTGTAGAGCTAGGGCACATTTTTTTAGAAAAAACATATTATCTTGTTGGGGCTATGTATTTTTTTGGTATTCATTTTTAGAATAGTTTTGCACCATTGTGTATGTATCTTGGAGTACTAAAAAAATGACTATTTATTTGTTAAATTATGATAAGTATTGAGAAAGTTATGGTTATTTGACGTTGATGTATTTATGCTATTTTTTGGTTGTACAATTTATTTTCAAAATACAATGGATATTATAAACAAATTTAGCATATTTTTATACCAACATGTAGATATTTTTTAGTACAATAAAAATAGCTACTCATTTTTAAATTCTAGTAAGTATTGAAAATTTTATGGTTGTTTGAAGTTAGGGTATTTATGTTGTTTTTTGAGTACATAGAATTTTTTCAAAAACAAAATCACATGAATTTTTTAGTAGTAATTTTTCTAATATTTTTACATCATTATGTAGAGATTCTTGAATAGTAAAAAAGCAATTGGTCACTTGTTAAATTCTAATAAGTATTAAGGAAGTTACAACTATTTGAAGTTGGGCTTTTGAGGTTGTTTTTTGGCTATATAGAAAATTTGTGCAAAGGGAAAAAAATTACAATTTCTCAACCAAAGTAAGCAAATAAGTTGTTTATTTTTTTTTTAAGAATATTTATAGATTTTATTAATTAATGAAAACAATATTGAGGTCATGGAGTTATCAATATTTAGTGGGAGGGATGATCTGATGCTATGGAATGGTTGATGAAGTGCAGAGTTTTTTTGTAAAATATTTCTAAGGTGGAGTGGAGATATAAGAGTTGTGGTTCTTTATGGGGGTAATCTTTTTCTTAGTATATAAACTTTGCTATTGTGCATAATTTTTTATACACAAGGAAATAATTTGAAATTTACATTTTTAAGAAAATGATAGTTAGAGGAAAAAATCAAAACATAGCTAGGATCAAGAATGGGAAATCCTCTTATCCTATGCATTAGGGCCTGCATCTTATTTTGTACAAGCATGCTCTTTATTTCTACACCAATAAATTTATGGTCACTACATATATTGCCCCTTCCAATATCACCCAAATACCCAATTGCCCTAACCCATATGAACCCATCGAAAGCCATAGCCATGAAACATTTATTCATGAGGTCCCTAGTGATGATAATAACCCTGATATTTCCTCCCCATATACCCTAAATCAAACCCTCGATTATAATCTCAAATATATTTCTCCATATATCGAGTTTGAATTCAAGCGTTATCCTACCAAGTGCTCTTCATCCATGGCCAAAAATAATTCCAGCCCAACTTTTATTCATCCTTTCCCTCATCTCAAAAAAT
Organism: Wollemia nobilis; assembly: GCA_028583015.1. Taxonomy (NCBI): domain Eukaryota; kingdom Viridiplantae; phylum Streptophyta; class Pinopsida; order Araucariales; family Araucariaceae; genus Wollemia; species Wollemia nobilis. The sequence continues at coordinate 2,696,589 of JAQPPZ010017255.1, forward strand.
TGAAGATGAATATATCTTCCCCTACAAATACCAGTGAGGTGATTCTCCCTAAGGAATCGATGCTCGAGTGCACTGATCCTTCATCAACCACATCACCAACACAGTGGTCACCTTGACAAAGGTTGTTAACTCATCCAAGGTAGCATGATCACTCTGTAATCAGGTTGTGAAGGTTATGGATGAAATCCATGGATACCTCAAGGCTCTCTTAAAATAAGCTAATGATCCTTCAAATACCAATGTTGAATTTTGATGTTGTAGTCCTCTAGTGCTATTCTATTAGGGGTGTCCCTTTTGGTACCACCCCTCTGTCACTAATTTTTGTGTGATCTATATATTCTCTATGGGATCTCCTAATTTGGCCCTTCCTTTCATTGTAAGTTTGGTTTTCCCTTGTGGGTCCACCCTTTATTTTGGTGGCTTGGGTCTACTAACCTATCGGTGCTATATTTTTTGTAAAAAGGTTTTGGGTCCCCTTTAAAAACACACTTTTAATTAAATTATATTGCTTATCAATATATATGTATACCTATCTAGGATACAAGATGAATAAAAGGGATTAAAAAAGGTGTTGGAAGATTTCAAGAAATTGAAAAAATGAAAATATGACATAATAGTGTTCAAAAAGATTTATTTGAATATAGACATTTTGTTTTGCAAGTTCATAGTTGCATTTAAATGAAACTTTAGTCTCCATAAACCCTAACAGTAATCATAACTTGATCATTAGGGACTTGGCTAATATTTTGTAGGTTCTAATAATAAAAATTAAAAACATAAAGCTTGAGGGTGAAGATATTCAATTTTTAAAAAAATTGAAGATCACCATGCATAAATATGTTTTACATTTAGTTTTATGCTATTGATATGGGTAATATGGATATTGTTCTTGATTATCCTTGGTTTCATTTTTTTGGGTACTTTTAACATAAATGTTCAAAAGAAATTTATGAAATTATGGTATAAAGAAAAAATATAACTTTGAAAGATATTTTTTCTTAGATTAGACAATAAAGATCAAGGGAAAACTAGGAAATAATTTTAGAAGATCAAATTGAAGAAGTAAAAGAACATAAAATAGAGTCTAATTAGGAGGTAATAACAAAGATCAAGGAAGAAATAAAAACAAAATATAAGGATGAATCAACATATGGGAGTATTATAAAATATCACAAAATAGAGAAAGAAAATATTGACGAGTCAAAGAAAGTAGAACAATAAGTTAATATTTTAGCATATTATCATCCACACCATCATGAGAGGCTACAATCATCGATATAGGGCAAAAATCAACAAAAGAGCTATAGTGGATATACATGTATCCATAGAATCAATAACAATGGATATTCAAGTGGCATAAGGGTAACTTTGAAATGTTAGAAATTACCACCAATTAATATTTCACTTGGATGGAGGGATAATCAAGCTTGTAAAACTTATCATTATTCCTTAGAAGATCATACTATTTATTTTCTTCTTATATTTCAAGGATGAATCATTTGTAAGGTGGGTGTAATGTTATGTACCTAGGAATAAGAATGTGGGTAACTAATATTATACATGGGTGGCACATAAAATTATAATAATATATAACATAGTTTCAAGCTTGTACAACTTACCATGATTCCTTAGAAGATCATACTATTTATTTTCTTCTTATATTTCAAGGATGAATCATTTGTAAGGTGGGTGTAATGTTATGTACCTAGGAATAAGAATGTGGGTAACTAATATTATATATAATATTATACATGGGTGGCACATAAAATTATAATAATATATAACATAGTGTCATATTATAATATTATACACTTTATAACTCATGGAAGGTAAATCACCACAAGGGTAACCTTCTAACTAATGGAAGGTGATCCATCATATTCTTGTATGAAGAGATATGTACACCCAATTATAAAATGAAGTCATATCAAGTATTCTTTGTAAGATTCTTGGTTTGCGAAGCAAAGATCTTGTCAAGTGATTGATATTGACACTATTAAATTATTAAATATGCTGACAAGGGAGGGACTTAGAAGAAAAAACTAGCATGGTTGAGACTCTTTGCACCATGAAGCTTTTTTGAACCACTAGTCTAGAAAGAAAATAAATTTAATCCTTTTTTGTGGTAGCTAAGGCAAACCTCACCATAGGTAGGAAACCCATAGCTTTTCTAATGGTAACTAAAAAGGATCCAGCTTTAGCAAGATTTTAATCTAATCAAAAAACTATGAGCACATCCTTCAATCTGAGGGATGGGCTAGTAGATGAAGACACCCTCTTTTGGTAGTCGGCTTTGTGGAAAACTATAAAATTAAGTATAAGTACAAAGAAGCTCCAAAATATTCCTAGGAAAGAAAACACCAAGAACAATGGAGGGGAAAAGCATTGGAATAAATAATTCATGTAAGGATTCACTCATGTGATCTCATATTACTACTCCATCTAAGAGACATCACAATTTTTGTGGTAACTTTAAAATCATCAGAGAATAAGCAAGGAGTAAATAAACATAAACTATCATTAGTAGAAGAATAAAAGGACTTGTCTAGAGATATCTTTTGACAAGCATTTTACTCTAGGGTCCATGGCAAGAAATTTTGGGCTCAACATTATGTAGAGTTCATCTCAATATTTTAAGCTAGAAGTTATTAACTAGACAAGCTTGTTGCAAGACAGACAAAAGAAGGAATCAAAAACCTTGAAATGATATCTAGAAAAAGTGTAAAGTCAAAGGTAGGAAGTAGTCAAGAACATTTTATTTCCCTAAGCCCAAATAGTGATGAGTTGAAACATTATGATGAATGATCAAGAGTTTTAACATAATGCAAGAAACATACAAGAGAATCTAAAAAGTAAAATAGAGCAACATGATAACCCAAACCACTTAGTCTAACTTCTAAGTGGTTTGAGCTACTAGAACTAATTAGAAATAAATATTGGAGGATGAGAGATGTAGAAATAAAATCCTAGAGTCAAGAATTTCAATGCAAAGAACACTTGACACTCTAAATATGAGTTGTTAACAATGTAACATTTGTCAAAGCTAAAACTTAATTGGCACATCCATGAAGTATTACAATCATCTCACTAATAATAAATAATTGACAAGGGATGTGCAAATTAATATGGAGGGAATTAGTGGTACAAACTCAGCCGATGATCATGCTCTATAAATTTTGGCTAATAATAATATGTAATAGTTTATTCTATTTTAGGCTAGTGAAATCTGTATAAGGATCAATGCTCCTCATTTGTAAGACTTAGATACTTCAGTGTTTATCTATCATAGGCTAAATATTTATGTTGCTCAAATTAAGAACTATTTATTTTAGTTACCCTAATTGTAGTATGAAAAACTATTATTTTTTGTAATTTTTACACTTGCTATATTTTAATTTATATTGTAGTAGGAGTAAATTTTGTTAGGCTTCTTTTTTTTTGGATTATTTGAATTCTAATTGAAGTAATATTTGTTAGGTCCAAAGCTATTTGCATTAGGTTTGTTAGAGCGCATGAAATATTGGATGTCGTAATGCTTTTAATGAGCCTAGTTATGTTATGATTAGAGGAATTTTTATCAAGTTATAGGTTGTTTGGATCATTTGAGTTAATAGTTGAAGTTGAGATGAATTCTATTAGGCTTAGGAGTATTTTTCTTATTTTAATCCAAGTGTCCTAGGAATGTTGTAGCATATGTGGTTATGTTGGTATCTTCATATATGCAATTGTATAGTCTAGTATGGTGTTATTTGTATCTATTGATCTATGCTCATACATATAAAAATAATATTGTTAGCTAAAATCTGTCTCATTTATACCCCTTTATCCCCTAATCCTTCCTTTTTCTACATTTCAAGCAATTTCAAGGACCCATCCTTGTCTAGAGTTTGAATTGAAAGTAGTTTTAGATAATTCAATCTTGAATCTAGTCTAATTTTCACATCTCACACCTATGTAAATTGGATGATTAGAAATTATCTATGGAATTGAAAACTAAATATTCTATAGGTGGTGTTACCTCAAGTGGATTCAAATCAATACATGTTGACTTATCGAGTTTCCATTAGAGAGTGAAGATACAAAAACAACTAAAATTGTAACAACAAAAATATATTAGGAAGACTCTGGAACAATTTGAGAGACTATAGGATCTTCATCCAAAATATTGGAAAGAAAACATAAAGGAGTTGCTGAGAAAACCTCACAAAATTCATATCAAACCAAATAATAATCTCCCACCTCTCAAGATTATAGAAATGGTAGGTCTTGGAGGTATCAAAATATCCGTCAAATATATATGTATAACTCTTTTTTTCCTCCTCTTTTTGAATATATTTGGGTTTATAAACCCATTCTATGGATCCAAATATATAAAATTCAGATGCACAAATATTTTTGTCTATCAATCTCTCAAGATGGATCATATCCTAGATGGATGAAGTCAAAATTGGATTAATGATATATGCTATACACATGACTACTTCACCCAAAAACTTAGTATTCATATCCTTAGTATATAAAATGCATTATTCCATCTCCATAAGCATCTTATTTGTCCTCTTAGCTTCCTCATTATGCTTTGGAGCATAATGGATAGTCCTGTAAAAGCTAAAACCATGAAGAGCTAAGAAATATATAAAGATATTAATCACATATTCACTTCTTCTATATATCCTTAGGCACTTGATCTTCTATTTAAATTTATTATGCATTACTACTTTAAATTTATTGAACTTACAAAAAGGCTCATATTTAGTATGAATGGTGTACAACCAAAATTACCAAGAGAAATTATAAAAAAAAATAATGCACATATTCATGGAGAGATATAATGGACCCATGGGTCTATACAAATAATTGTGAATGATCTAAGAGAGATCAGTATCATGAAAATATTTGATGATGCATTCCAAAAATATACCCTTCAAAAACATAATTAAGGAGGAAAATAGGAGAAAGTGTAATAGCCAACTAATGTTTACTTATAAACTCTAATGATCCATAGCCAAAATACCTATGTCTATTATACTATCATTAATAACCATCATATATGTATGATACCATAGCCATAAAATATATCCTCCAAGAATGAGAATAATGAAGATCTAATCTTTCTCCCATATTATATGTTTGATTTTACTTGACGCAATTTCTAAGGCAACGATATTCGAACTCTCAGTAATATCCTTGATCATATATCATTTTCATAAACTTTATACCTTCTTATTCATATGGATGATATGATAGACACAATATTGGAATTCGTACTATGAACATAAATAAACTCATCAAAGGATGAAGAATCAATGCTAACATCATGATATTTATCCACTCATAAAGAATAATTGTTACCAATAACAACATACTCTCTAGAAATTTATGTTCTACCATAATATAAAATATGGTTATGCTTTATCATGTATCACATCACCCTTGAGTCTATAATCCACTCATTAGGAGAGATAGATTTCCAATATACTAAATGAATAACTATACAAGCCTGTAATATTTGACCATGATGATAATATTTGACCATGATGATCATTATCACCCTAAGCATAGAAGATAACAACATCAATATCCCCATGTTTGATTACTTTTTAAAATATATTTATTTATATCCAATAGAACTCTACTTTGTGTCCTTCCTTCTTAAAATAATTACAAAAAATATTCTTAAAGGGATTTCTACCTTTGTTTCCTCTTCCTTTGTCTTAATATTTGTATTTATAAAATTATATTACATGATCATTATTGGTGAGATAATTAATCTTATGTCTATGTCATCGATCTTGATAGGAAAGATAATACTTGTACACATAATCAAGAGAAGGATAAGGAGATGTTTGAAAGTATACTTTAAGCATATCAAATATGACAATAATTTTCTTATATGGCTCAATAATTTTATTGAACACAATGTTGAGAAGATCAATGTGCTTATTTTCATTATCACCTTCATTTAACTTTTATTTCTATTTATTTTCCATTCCTCTAGTAGTGATGATATCATCTTCTAGATTATTGAAATAGTTTATATAACCATATATGATCGCAAAAGCATTCATACACAATGTAGCAATATCTTTCTCTAGTCTATTGATTTGAGTAAACTCAATGCAATCATACAAATCCTAAAGCTTCTCAAGTTTTTCTTGGGATTTAAAAATGGTTGAGATGTCATAAATATTGCCAATATTAAGAGTTATTACAACAAGTACTTCATCCTTATTATCCCTAAATAATTATTTCATATCCTTACAATTTATGTTATGAGGTTGCTCATTCACATATTTCCAAAATTTCTTACTCCAAATCAAAGCCTTAATTTTTATTTTCTAGGTTACATAATTTAGCACATAAAGCAGGGGCATATGGGATCCATAAATTCCCTACCAAAAGACTATTTTCTATATGCATATCTGATAATAAATAATTCTATTAGTTTAGAGATATTAAAATTCATACAAATTAAAAAATAATGGGCTCAACATGCTTTCATATGCAAAAGTTATGACCCTAAAAGTTTGGCCCCGAAATGCCACCAAAATTCTACCAGAACCTTAAAAGAAATGTAAATTTAACTTTAATGAGTAGGGTGATGCCATGTATCATTGACTATATAGTTATGGAGGTGCCACTTGTAACTATATTATACACTAGTTTAGTGATTCTTCTAATACCATGTGTAACTAAGTTAAGGGGGTTGCCACTTTGGTGTTGGCTAAATAGACCACTAGACAGACTTTAGTGTTGTTATATGTCACTTTTACTTTAATAATGGTGCACCAAATCTATTATGGATTGAGTACATAATTGAATAGCGGATGCATTTGAGGTTTTTCTAAATATGACTATATGTACACATTTTTATAGGGGTCAGCAAGTTTCACCACACTACATCAAAAATTAGGGTAACATTGGTACTTCTTTCTTCATAAAAATGTAATAATGTGTGATTCGTCAAACACAAGTCCTCTTTCAAGGAACGCAAAAAACTTATTTCCCCTCTTCCTATCCATAATGGCATTCAAGCACTTTTGTCCTAATGAACATAAACATACTAACAATAAAGCATGCACTAGTAACCCAAGGGGACACATAAGCTAATTTGTGTGTATATCCCATTGAAGGACATGGGTTTTGAACCCATGGTCCATTGGGACCTACACCAATGCAACCACCATGTTTTTAAACCAATAAATATTTCTTTTGTACACAAGACACCTTACCCTCAATTTAGAGTTGGTGGAAAGTGAAATAATGTGTGCTCAATGTTCATCTCCCTTCCCCTTACCATCGAAGTTCCAAAGAGTAGTAACAAGGCATGTGATATCCAACTTTCTTCATTGACTATACATACCATCAAATATTCCATTATTCAAGTTATGAAGGATAAAAAATAATTTTTAGGAAAAAAACCATAGTTTTTTGAGGTAAAATGACCAAAAGTATTGATTTGTGACCCATTAAAATTTTAAAAAGAATAAAAAATATCTAAATTTATTTCCATATTCATCATGATTTAGCCTTCACAACTATATTTGGAGTACAACTAGTCAAATCATCCTCTCATATCAATATAGCAAAAAAATATTGATTCATACCAACCATTTCAACAAGTGGATTGAAGGTTTTTTCCATATAAATGAGAATTTTGTGGCACATGCGTGAAATAAAAATAATATTAACCTCTTCCAACTTTCTTCAACAATTATGTATACTATCCTCTCATTAATGGTGAATCTAAACTAAATAACCCAAATTAGAAAAAAAATGGATTTAAAAAAATTATAAAAGACAAACAAGGTTTCTAAATAACTTTAAAAGGTTCAATATAGTAGATAGGGAATCCATTTGGTGAAGAAAAATAAATAATAGATTGAAATTCAAGATAGGTAAGAAGAACCTATCAATGATATTTCTCTTAGAAAAAAATATTGTAATTGAGTGAGATTATCATAATCTAAGTTTACTTAGGATTTTAACAAGCTAACCCTATAGAAATTTGTTGGTGATCATGAAGCTTCCACCAATGACTTATAAAAAATATTGATCCTTGGAAATATCATAGGAGATAATTTTTTAAGTAATAAATCAATATAGTAATGGATATTTAAATCCAATTTGATAACATGTTAGATTTCACAACACTTTCTAGAGAAAAATGGAATTAACACATTATCCAATTAAGTAAAAATGATCATAGAAATAATATGAATGAATAAAGGGTGTTCATAGACACAAAAATATATCATTTAATGTAAATAGAATTACACTCCAACCAATGTTGAAATGGTTGGCAATAACCCAATTATAGGATACCTTTAGGTCAAGGTTAAAGAGCCGACCTTTGAGTTAAATAAGAAAATATTACAACAAGTTCACCTATACAAGGTGTATGAATGGATCAATCTGATATACAATGAATATAATACAAATGTTGGTCATGGCCTCAAGTGAACCTTAACACCATATATTTCAACATTAAAAAGTAGGGTGTCCTCAATACGATAGATTTGAATAACCTATGTAGTATTACCAAAAGAATATACAACACATATATGGATGGGAAAAATTCACATTACCAATCCATTATCCTCAAAATATAATATCTTATTTACGTCTATTAAGATTATCATTAACTTAACCAAATAACATGTCAAGATTTACTTGTATATAAATAAATATGGTTTTAGATAACTTAATCAATATTAAACATGGTGGTCATTGAAACAATATCTCTAAGGGTAAAAAATTAAAAATTTCCATAGGATTATTGCATATATAATTTCCATTAACAGTTCATCACCATTCCCCTTGGCTTAGTAAGTTGTATTACAAATATTTCAACTCCCCATAATTTAAACTTAAAGGCCAAGGAGAGAAGACATTAGTGGTACACACCTAATAACGAATCATTGAATGAGCCAATGAATCCCACTATCTTATTTTTCAAAATATACCTCTCTATAAACATAAAGGCATGAAACCACACTCTCGATCCAATATGTTAAGTTCCTATGTAAAGATTCTCAACATACAATATGGAAATAATCAAGCAATAGAAACTTGTTTGAATAATCAACTAAAATTTCTAGAAAGGGATGTATACAAATAAGACATATCTTATGATGATCATCCAAAACCTTCTTATCTTGTAGAAAACATATTACCAACCACCACACCAATGGTATGTTGTAGTTAGATAATCCAAGTAGTTATAGACATAGGAAAGAGACACACTATGATATAAGTGTGTAAAATGATAAACATAGCAATTCAAACTCTTAATATCTTAGTTATAGTAAAAATTAATAGCCACTACACCAACATGTTATGTTGAAGTTAGATGTTTGGTGCTCCTTGAAGATATCAAATGTTGAGTCTTGTAATAAAAGAAATAAAAGGAAATGAGTTTTAAACCCATGGGATTTTGTTAAAAAATAATTTTATAAGACTTACACTAGTCAAGGCAAGGGATGATGGTGATTCTTGTGATTCATAATTGATCTAAAAATATGAATGAAAAATCTAGAAAAATAAAACATTGGTCAAAATCAACTTTTCTACCTATGTGGATTTTTATCGTAGATATATTGAGTGCAAATGAGCTTACCAACTACCATGCCAATTGGACTATTGAAGTTAATGTTTTTGTAGCAGACCCAGGAACGCATGCACCAGTCCCTTTTCTAAAAACCCTACTTGCAATGCTTATTTAAAATACCAAAGATAAAATGGAAAGACAAGAGGAAAAAGAAAGCATATAACATGAAATAACAAAATATGAATCTCTTTATTGATATTGAATCTCGGTTACATGGTAGTCCCTCTTAGGGATACCCATTTTGATACTCTAAATTCGAGTGGGCAAGGAGTGCCCCTTCTACGAAGAGGTGGTGCGCTTATAAAATCTTCCAGATTCTGCACATGGAAATGTATGAGGGCTTACATATGCCTCCTTCTCTAGGTTTGTTTCCTAGAGGGATACCTTTTTGCTCTCATATGTTGTAACCTTCGTCCAATGTACATGTGGCCCTACAAGCAATGAAACAAAAACACACATTTAGGTGTCCTAGATTACCTCCTCGGATGAGGTTGTTATTAATCAAAGAATGTAACAGAAATATGATAAAACTATGTCATAAAATCATGTAAATATATGCTAATGATATAAGAAAATGAAATAAAATATGCTATGTCTATCTAAGCTAAGCCTGCGGACCACTGTCCAAGACAACAATCGCTAAAGTAAACCTTACCCTCTTTGCCCCAAAGATATGGGTCAAATACTATAATATTATGTTGAAGATAGTAGGTGTTATGCTCTTTGATTCAAAGCTCCACCGTACACGTGATCTCAAAGAGAAATTTTTGAGTCTTGAAAACTCTCCTCAAGAAGATGTCTATTTTTGTAATGATCTCCTGTATGCCTGATTCCCTATCTTATGATAAAAGATAAAATATCTTGGGATGTTTTTGTGCTCTTAGGCTTGCACCTTTTATAGTGTGAAACCCTAGGTCTATGTCTAAGCCCTAGAAATGAATTTCTCATGTGTAGTGCAAGTTAGAATGGGAATATTTTGTCCATTGTCTATGTTTGAAGGCCAGTTAACTAAATATAACTGCCCACTTGAGTCTTCTATGCGAATTGGTCATTAGCATGAGAAGCTTTTGTCCTTTGTTTATGCTTGGAGGTCAGTTAACTTAAGTCTAAATGCAAACTCAAGTCTCCTATGTGAACTGGTCATGAAAAGGAATGCAAAGTCACTCCTACTCACCTTTATTGCATGCAGACTACCACTTCCACCCAATATTGGGCCTGTTTGTCAAAAAATTGCTTCTTATGGTTTAGTCGTTGTCGTCTACAGCGGATAAGATCTGGCCACTTTCGTATGCAGTGACTAAGGTCTGGCCACTCTAGTCTTGAGCGGCTAGGATCTAGTTGCTCTAGGCTTGAGTGACTGGGATCTAGTCGCTCTTGGCTTGAGTTGCTAATCTTGGATGGCTTGAAAATGTCCCAAATGAGTGGTGAGAACCATTGTTGATGCTTGGAAAGTCCAAGATTATGTCTTATGATATTATGAGTGTATCTATGTAAGTAGCTGCCCTAAGCATGACACGATTTAGGTTTCTCCAGATACCCCTTTTTGAGATGTACTGTGTGGAAAACACAATGTTGAGAAAAAATGTAGACTGATATTTTTGTAGGGTGTATGGTGATCAATGGTCTGATCAACTTCGGATGGCCTAATCATGCAAGATGGTGTGCATCCCTTTGAATCATTTCCTCAACGTTCATAGGACTTAGCTCAATGGCTTTTGCATGTTAAATTGCACTTATTTCTCAAACTCAATCGGGTAGCTTCAGCTGCTACGACCAGTAGGAGAGCTACAATTAAAAATATCATGTCTGCTTATGTTACCAGTAAACAAGGGAAATTTATGATTGTTAAATGCAATGTTTCGAAGGATGAACATGATTTTTCTATGATCAAGTGATCTTTTGTTGATTTTGATTATGATTAAGTTGAAGTTTTGAACTACCTCTTCACACAATGGATTGGTGAAGAAATGACAATGAATGAAGTGATAAGTTGCTTGACCAATATGACTAATCTAGTTCCTTTCTAGCATTTGCTACTTTTAATGGCCAATCCCACATCCAATTGTGATTCCAATTGCTTATGATAATCATCCATATCTATCTCGAGGAACGGTCTGGCTATCAATAGCCTTCTTAGGGATTTAGGATGAGTGAGTCTATTCATGCCTAGATTGTATCACTTTGACTTAATGTTTTTGATGTCATAGGAGAATTAGAATGACCCCTTCGCACCTGTAGAGTAGTTTGACCATCTTGATCTTCTTCAGGTTTGAAGGGTAACATGTCGTAATTCCAGAATGAGTTTTTTTTGCCTCAAGTGGCCTTATGGTTGCCTACTCGTCTCACCAAAATACATGGAGTGTAGGTCGCTGCAATCGTTGAGTGGATAGAGTAGGTAATTGGATATGAGGCCTACTTGAGATTGTGATTTTATGTGATTTTTTTGTTATTTTGGTCATTCTAGTGATTTGAAACCACCAAAGTGTGTTTATTTGTTGTTTTTGTTATTCCCTCATGGAAGGAACTACTTTATTTTGATTTGTGGGCCTGGTCGCTATCAAGTCCAGTGGCCTCTGATTTCCTACATGTGGTCGTTGTCGCCTTTGAGTGGCCAAGAATCTTGGGCCGCTGATGTCAGTAATGTCAAAGGCATAATTAAGGAAATATAAAATTTGCAATTCTAGGGTTTGACCTATCATTTTCACTGTTGAAGATTCCATTTTCAGAGCTCTGGTGCAATGGTGACGATTTTCACTTCAAAACTTGATGGTGCTAAGGACATGGATGCACGGGGTGAGACATCAGTTGTTGGAGGAGCCAGAGCTTCTCGGGTATTTCTCTTCAAAACCCTAGATCTCTTTTCTTTGTCAAAGTAAAATTGAACTTCACTAATAAATGATAAAAACGAACCTCACTAAACCTGCTGGCAATGAAAAAATTCGTAATTAGTCTTAGGTTCCCTTTTGCTATGGTGGGTTAGTCCCCAATTTTTCTATTCATCAGTGGCTTCAACCTAGAGTTTTTTGTTTTTTTTGAATTTTTTCCATTATTCACCTATTGCCGCCATTTTGGGCATTTTGAATTTAGCCTAGTTTTGATGCTTGGGTAGGAACATTTGCCTTCCAATTTGTTTGCTTTCCCTCCCTTTGTTGTTTTATTGGAGCTATTTTGTCAAATTTGTAATTTTTTTTTATTTTATGGCCAAGGGTTCATGGGTTTGTCATGCCACCCTTGGCCATTGTTGCTCAGAGTGACCGGCTTCGATCCACCATCACTCAGAGCGGCCAAGCTTGAATCCCAACGGTCAAAAATTTTACCGTTGGACCTTGGTCGTTGTTGCCTCCAGCGGCCAGGTTTCGGAAGTTGTAGGCGATAGCAACTAAAGCTTAAGCCCTATTTTTTTATATTTTGTGTACTGATTTTATGATTTTTTTTACTTGTGAATTTTGCTTTACTTTATTAGGTGCAATTTATTCTTCTTTTGCTTAGATTTAGAGTAACTCATACTCTTTTGCACCATTTTCATGTTTATTATGAATTATGCCTTAGATGCACTGTAGTTATATTTTGTCTTTCTTCTGCTTTGTTTAGATCCTCACTACTCGGGCTTGGGACCTAAAACTCTTGCTTGACTTGTTTCTTAGTTTTTATGACACTGACTGGGAGTGGTTTAAGTCCCATGGGCTATAATACGTTATCATGTTGCCCCACATTAGGACAAACCAGGCTTATCTTATGGCTTTAACCCACTGTTGGGACCGATGGACCAACATCTTCCACCTTCCATCCAATGAGATGACTATCACACTAGAGGATGTGTACAGGATCTTTCAGATCCCATTCGATGGGGTGCACATTGTTTCATCGACAACTAATGATCAGGTGGTCATCTTTTCTCGGGTGTTTTGGGTACGTTCTACACAGGCCCTTCGAGAGACTGGGTTCGAGGGAGTATCTATCAAGGCTTGGTATGATGCTCATGTTTTCATAGCGAGGCATGTTGTGTTGCTGATGGTGATCAGCAACATTCTTATCTCGAACTACTCGAGTTTAAGGTTACCTTGGAACCTCCTGGTGATGGTGCAAGACCTACTAGATAGCGATGAGCCTATCATCTATGCATGGGGTAGATCGCTTTTGGCTTAGTGCTATGATGATTTGTACCACATCCATTGGTGAGGATGCATCAACATTACTTGTAGCTTACTCCTACAGGTTTGGGGATGGGAGCACATTAAGGTAGATCACCCAAAGGGGCTCCCAATCTATATTACATCTATTGAGGCTTGAACACAATACTATGTTACCAGATGGGATCGAGAGCATGAGGAGTGTAAGAGCCACACTTTTATAGTGGAGCTATCCCACTACACTAATTCTTTTACCAGATTGTTGGTTGGAGATGTTGTGTGGTGGCATTAATATGAGTTTTCGATTTTGGATGATCCAGTTAGTTTTACTACCAAAACACGGTGCAACGATGGCTCCTTGGTCGTAAGATTGTCATCAAAGAGTATTTCTTCTACTATCAGGTTCTTTGTCAGTACATATTGTAGCAGGATGTGCCCTTGATACCATTTCTATACCAGTGCCTCACAGTAGAGAGGGACCTACCTCCATGATAGGTCACATAGATTGCAGATGAGGAGGATGCCCCAACCATAGACCCCACAATGGTTGGGGGACTTACAAAGGCCTACTCTCAGTGGTGGGGTGATCAAATATGGCATGGCATCAGTAGCCTAGGGCACAAGGATGATGGTAGGGGTGATGGTGCAGATCCAACAAGATGTAGGGTTCAATCCAGGACTGAGGTTTGGGGCCAGCCGATAGAGCAGGTGGTAGTAGAGGATCCTGATGTTCCTGAGGATGAGGAGGAGTTAGAGCCTAAGGAGAGAGACTCTCCTTTGAGAGCGTAGTTGCATGAGGTCAAGGTTGAGCTCCAGGATACTAAGATCCAAGTGCAGTGGTGAGATGCTACGTTTTAGCAGCTCACAACATAGATACAGGATCTACAGGCTACTATTGGGGGCAGGGATGTCAGGATGCAGTTTTTTGTTCCTCCTTCTATATCATAGGAGGTTCCCACGGTAGGCTCAGGGGCAGATGTGGGATGACTTTAGTCTTTGTTAGATGAGCATGAGGTGCAGATCTAGGGTCTTATAGATCATGTCACCATATTTCAGATGCATCTCAGGAGGCATGGGCTTGTCCCTAAGGATCTAGCAGGTGCAAGTGGTTCGTAGGTCAATGGGTGCTCTACCTCGAGGTAGTCTTCTACCTGTCCTAGCCAGCAGACACAAACTCATATAGAGATACCTATAGGCTCACATCACTCGACTTGCGACACCACCACAAGGGGAGGTGGCACTAGAGGAGGTGATGCAAGGGGCTTAAGTCTGACATTTGACTGATGTTCTACCTAGTTCTTGATTTATTTTTGAGGTCGATTGACCACATGACTATAGCCCATGGGCATTTTTGTATATCCATGGACTTGAAACACATACTTTTATGATAGTTTTCATTATGACTTATTATGTGTATTTTTTATTGCTCATGTTTTTGTTGTTATTTCATTTTATGATATGATGCGATGATGATATTTATGATGATTTGATGAATATGCTAGATGATAGATGATATTTGAAGATGCTTAGATGGATGTGTAGATGCTTATATAATTTGACGATATCATGCGATGTATTTTGATGAGGTGTGATGAATTTATGATTGTATGCAAATGGATATTGCCTATATGTTTTATTATGTGGTTTATGGATGATTAATGACTTGTGTTTGCGGATGCAAATGTTATTGTTAAATGCATGTTTAATTTTTGTTTTAATTGTATGCATCTAACTTATGTGGTGGAATGGTATAAATGAACATGTATGCTCTAATCACTTAAAACATATGGAATGCATATGACATTGACAATATTAATGGGTGATACCACAAAAAGTAAGAAAAATAATCATGAATTTAAATAATCACTCTTATCATAAGAACTTATTAGGTATTCATATATGATATGTAATGGTGTGTAATATATTTTCTTAATAAGTTTCTGTAAATTAAAAGATATAAAGTAGTTAGTGGCCGTCTATATACTATTTCTAATATATATGTGATATCTGTCCTACTATGTTGATTACCCCTAATTTATAGAAGATTATAAATAAAGTGATGGTGTGAAGGACTTTATGACTTGTTGCTATGTAAAATATTTTGGGGTTTTTCGAAGATTCAAACACTCTCATTCCCCTATCAACAATTTTCTACTTACCACTTAGAATTTTGAAAACTAAGGCTTTTACCATGGACTTGGTTTTTCATGATCTCTGTGTGTGCATGTGATTGTATATTTTGAGGTAGAACTCAATAATTTCCTCCGATGTCAGGTGGGATTCTTTTAGCCCATTACTAAGATCAGGGATCTTCAAGTGTTCATCTCATCCTTATGTTGGACTTAGTTGGACTATACCACTAGGCAATATTTGGTTACCTAAGCTAGCTCATCCACATTCAAATATTGGTCTACACAAATGGATGAAGCAGTTGTAGTATACATATCATCATGCGTAAGGATTTCTCCTTTTAGTTTTGTACAATGCTGAGAATTCCAGGGATTCAAGCTTTATTTTGTTCTTTTGGATTCTTTTTGGCTTTGGATTTTTGCTCATATGTAGTGATGAAAATCACTGTTTATTTTTATTTGATTTTTCTTTGAGCAGGCATATTTGTAGTGATGATAATCACCATTTATTTTGCTCATATGTAGTGATGAAAATCACTATTTATTTATTTTTTTTTTTTTCTTTGAGCGAGGATTTTTATTTGTAGTGATGATAATAACTGTTTATTTTGCTCATATGTAGTGATGAAAATCATTGTTTATTTTTTATTTATTTTTTCTTTGAGCGAGGATTTTTTTGTAATTTCTGAATTTATGCTTTGTGTATCGGAGTTTTTTCTTTTGAAATCTGGACTGTATGCTTGGCCTTTTGAATGTGTACTTTTCTTTGGGATTTTTGCTTATTTTGTTTTAAGCAAGGGATTTGGATAGGGTAAATCTTGTCCTTTTGCCAATTCTTAGCACCTTTAAACCGGTTTCATAGGGGTATAAACAAGGATAATTATTTTCACTTAAGGTAACCTAGACTACTTTGGAACTTTCATCTTTTCCTTGTACCAGCAAGGATTTTAGTGTTTCAATTAGTGACAAGATCTTAAATATCCAAGGCTTTATCACAGCTGGGCCTTACCTTCTACTAATCAAAGTTGTTTTCCTCAAAAGTTGATAAGATTACTATGTGTGGTTGACTAACCGAAAAACCTTACTTTATTATGTATTGCAACAAATAATGGTTGTTTTGAAAAGCACAATTGCACACATTTGGATGGAGTTATGGATATGATTGACTTGTGTGACAAACTGTGGTATCACTTTTAAGGCTCTCAGGACATATGCAATTGTAGTGGATATGAAAATTCAATGCAATGATGTGGATGCAAAATGTGAAGTGCAATTGTTTTTGTATTTTTGATTTTATGTTGTTTTTGTATTTTTGATTAGTTTGACCAAAGGGCTTATTATGCCTTTGGTGCTTTTGTTATTGCTTTTGACCAAGCGGTTTGAATCACCCTTGGAGCCTTTTTGATTAATTTTTGACCAAGCGGTATGAATTACCCTTGGAGCCTTTGATTTGATTTTTGACCAAGCAGCTTGAATTACCCTTGGAGCCTTTTGAATTGATGTTTGACCAAGCGGTATGAATTACCCTTGGAGCCTTTGATTTGATTTTTGACCAAGCGACTTGAATTACCCTTGGAGCCTTTTGAATTGATGTTTGACCAAGTAGTATGAATTACCCTTGGAGCATTTTGAATTAATTTTGGTTTTGACCAAGCGGTATGAATTACCCTTGGAGCTTTTTGTATTGATTTTTGACCAAGCGGCATGAATTACCCTTGGAGCCTTTGATTGAATTTTTGGATTTTATGTTTTTATGATTTGTTTGTATTTTTGACATTTTTGAATGTTTCTATGTATTTATGACATATTTGAATGTTTTTGTGACATATTTGAATGTTTTTGTGTTTTTAACATATTTGAATTTTTTTATGTTTTTATGTATAAAATACCTTTAAACGAATGATATTGAGAGGTTCGATATCTTCAACACCATCTAATGATATAAGGCGATATGCTCCAGGACCAACTCTCTATGAAATCATATATGGACCTACCCAATTTATCGCAAACTTATATCGCAGATGCGATGATAGATTTGAATTCTGTTGGTTTTCTTTGAGCACTAGATCTCCAACATTGAATTACCTTAGATGGATTTTACTATTGTAAGCTCACACAAGGCGATCTTGGTAAACATAGAGATGCTCTAAAGCATTGACTTGGTATTCATTGAGAAGCATCAATTGATCAAGTCGGCCTTGTCGTGCAGCTTCATCATCTATGAAGTCCTTTAATGCTATGCGTAGAGTCGAAATTTCCAACTCTAGAGGCATGATGGCTTTCGTGCCATATACTAATGAAAACGGTGTTGCCCTAGTGGGCGTCTACATACTAGTCTTGTATGCCCATAGTGTAAGAGACAACTGCATATACCAATCATTGTGATTTTCTTGCACTGTCTTTCTCAAAATAGAGACTATTATTTTTTTTTAGGCTTTTGCTTGCCCATTTGCTTGTGGATAATAAGACATTGAAAAACTATGTTGAATATTGTATTTTTTCATTAAAGCATATACATTTTTGTTCTTGAAATATGGCCCATTATCTGATATTATCTTAGAAGGGACCCCAAAATGACTTATGATATTGTGGATTATAAACTTCACAATCCTTGGTGCAGTATTTGATGTTAAGGGGATCGCTTCTACCCATTTAGTGAAGTATTCTGTGGCCGTTATGATGAATGTATGTCGGCCTGAGGACGGGGGTGAGATTTTTCCAATAAAGTCTAGTCCCCATTGTGAGAATGGCCATGCTACTTGGATAGGCTGCAAAACTGTGATGGTAAGTGTGTTAGGTTTGCATGATGCTGGCACTTACTACATTTCTTGACATATTTGTAGTAATCATTTTCCATGGTGGGCCAATAGTAACCCATTCTCAAGATGTGCTTGATGATGGCCATGCCACTAAAATTGCCTCCACATGGTCCATCGTGAGCTTACAAAATTGCCCAAGATAGTTCCTAGGGCTCAAGACAATGGAGTAATACTCCATCATATCCTCGTCTGTAGAGTATTTATCCTATCAAAATGTATCTTGTTGCTCTATGTTTGAAAGTTCACATTTTAGTATGTGATAAAACTTGAGGTATTATTCCAAGCTTCAGGAAGTCCCGCAATTGGAAAAGCCAATCCTGATAGGCCACAACTTCTATAGAATAGACAACTTGCTCTTCCTAAATTTTTTGAGGTAGTGAACACAGATTTAGGAATAAATCTATGGTATATGGTTGCACCACTTTTACAGGTCCTTGGGAGATAAAATACCCCCAAGGTGCTATTTGCAAGAAATATCTAGCTACGAAGGACCAATCCTGATTTGGTTTGATGTTGATCATGTTGACTAATTCTTTATTATCAAAAGCCTCATGGTGTATTGTTTAGTGCGAAAGCACTTTTACATGAATGGTAGTAAAATCAAAAAATATATTTTGAGGGTTTAAGGATCCCAATGAGGCCATGGTGTCTACAAATCTATTCGACATACGAGGGATTACCTTGATGTCATACCATTCTAGTCGAGCTAAGTAATTGTTAACAAGTTCCTTTTAAGTCTTCAGGAGTGGGCACCTACATTGAAATAGTCCTTTGACCTAGTTTACTATGAGCAATGAGTCACCAAAGATATTCAATATTTTAATGCCCATTGCTATGACTATTTGAAGTCCTAGGATAAATGCTTCATATTCTATATTTTTATTTATGCATGTGAAGTCTAGTTTGAATGATAAGGGAAATGGAGCACCCTGCGGTGTGATAAAGACAATCCCTACTCTACCTCCTTGTTCACACTTTGAATCGTCAAAGAATAATGATATATATTTTTCTTTCTTAGGTTATTCGAGTTCTAGCAGATATGATAATGCAAAGACGACATCATCAAGAAATTCTATGGTGAGAGGCTTGTTATCTTGAAGATGTGTCTCTACTAATTGATTTTCTATAACTTGTCCCTTGATGGAATTTTGGCTTACAAACTCTAGATCAAATTCTATAAATAGCATGATTCATTTTATGGTATGTGTATTTTGATATGTCTTGCTCATCATATACTGCAAAGGATTTTGTTTTGATATGACGTAGGTTGTATGGCTCAACATGTAGTGTCATAAATTTTGAGTTGCAAAGACCATTGCTAAACACAACTTTTCGACATACACATATCCTAGCTCATAGCTCACCAAGGTGTCACTAATGTAATATATGGCTTGCTCTTTGTCCTGTGCATTATTTTGGGCTAACATGGTGCTCAGTGTGAAATTAGTAGCCAAAATATATAATAAAAATGGTATGTCTAGCCTTGGTGAAGCCAATACTGGTGACGCTGCCAGATAATTTTTGATCTCTGCAAAGGCTTGATGGCATTCTTCACCCCAATAAAATGGGACTTCCTTGTGTAGCAACCTGTTCATAGGTCTACATTTGTATGATAATTATGCAATGAATATTTTGATGGATGATATCTTGCCTTATAGGCTCCTCAACTCCCTAATGTTGATAGGGGTGGCCATTTCCAATATAGCCTTTACCTTTGTAGGATCTACTTCGATGCCTCTCTTGGATACAATGAATCTCAAAATTTTGCTAGAGGTTACGCCAAATACACACTTCTTAGGATTCAATTGGACTTTGTGTTCTATGAGGAAATCAAAGACTTTTCTAAGGACTTCGGCATGCTCTTGCTATAATAGGGACTTGGCTAGTACGTCATCCATGTAATATTCCAATATCTTATGCATATAGTAATGGAATATGTATGTCATGGCCTGTTGATATGTGGCACCATTATTTTTGAGACCGAATGGCATCACTTTGTAACATAATGTTCCCCATGGAGTAATGAAAGTAGTTTTATGTTGATCTTTGGGCTTAATCTGGATTTGGTTGTATCCGGAAAAACCATCCATTAGGGAGAGCATTTCATGACCTGCGGTTGCATCCACAAGAGCATCTATGTTTGGAAACGGGAATGAATCCTTTGGTGTTTCCCTATTCAAATTGATGAAATCCATGTAGATACATACTCTTTCATCATGTTTCCTTATAGATACCATGTTTAACACCCACTTAGGGTAGTCGATAGGAACTATGAATACTACATCCAATAGATTTTGCAATTCGTTCTTTGCCATCAAAGTGATGGTTGGATGCATTTTCCTCATTTTTTGCTTGACTTGCTACTTCATGGGATCCAATGAAAGGTTGTGAATGACTAACTTTGGATCTATCCCTGGCATGTATTTGTAAGTCCAATAAAAATATTTGGTCTCTCCTTGAGGAGAGGAATCTAGATGTTTTGTTCATCTGGAGATTTACTTTCTTCAAACTTGACTTTCCTTGGTTGGGTAGGATCATCACTGATGTCCACCTCAAAAGTTGCTTCTATAGCCATATGCGATCCATCCTCTGGATGATGAGGCATGGGTATCAAATGAATGTCATCGACAGGATTTATAGGACCTGGTGACTCAAGTTCCAAACCAACATGGAAGACATCATATGCACAACCTGATGCAAAATGGAATGGCTATAACATCTCTTCATTGGGTAAGAGGTCTTTTGGACCTATGGGTGAACTAGCGCAATCCCAATAAATAGCGTCTACATCAAGATGCAATGATTTGGTAGGATCTATTAGATTATGAAGTGGAGTGGTCAAATCAATGGAGATCATGTTGATGGATGGGATGAAATCTCTAGGACCACATGGTTGCAATCTTGCCTCCGGGGTTTCCCTTTCATACTCGTGATGTGGTTCTGGAGGAATGGGAATTTTTGGATCTAGCATCTGAGTAGGACTGATAATAGGATCATTGGGCTCTAAATACTCTTTTAATGTATGCATAGGGGGGTTGACCATCCGATGAATGGTAGCTAGGTCAAAAGGTCTCCCCAAAAATTAGATATGAGGGTCTATGGCATGAAGTGCCGCCTCTATCTCTACTAGCTCGTTGACTTACCACAAGTGGTGAGGTCCAAGATAATTCATCTCGATCTCATTCTCAAAGTCATCATCACTTATCCAGAAACCGTTAACATTGGTATACAACCCTAAAACAAGGGGCTCATGTCTTGGCCCCAAGCAGGCCATATCTATTTCATCTTCATATTCTTCGTCACTTATGAAGAATTAATTTGCATTTTTCTCTTGCCCCAAATTCAGGGGTTGATGACTTAGGCCTAAGTAGGATCTTTCTGTTGAGTCTTCTGGTTCATAGTCACTTTCATCTGATGTATATCAAATCTCATCATGGATGGACCATGTGAACCTTTGTAAATAGTGGTACCCTTGATAGGCTAATCCAAGTTGTGCCTCATCATCACTTACTTCATATCCATTCTCCTCATCTCATGAGTTGTACCCTATTGGGGTGGAATCAATTGAGGTGTTTGGATGATAAGTTTCTAGAGGTGGTATGTTCACCATGGCCATTTATCTATCGCTCAAATTTACTATTCTTAGGGGGTGATAAGGAATGAAATCAATTTATTCTCCTAACCCTATGCTTAATATTTCCAATGCCACTACAAGCAAGTCATCTCAACCTCTGCTATAGTATCCTAAGCCAAATATAATATAGTGGCTCGTAAGGCCTCCTGTGCCCTTGTTCATATATTCCAAGGCCATAGACATGCCAATGGCAATACTCAAAGTATCTTAGAGCAATATTAGGATTAGAGAGGCAACAAACATTGACTATGAATAATTCATCACCATTCTCTTCTATTTTTGAAGACTTATGAGCGCAGTCCAGGCCGACATAGAGAAAATTGGTTTGATTGGGTGGAATTCCAAGTGGAACCACTATTCCTACTGGTGGCCTCAAGTCTTTAGGCCTCCCTATATCTTGTGGAGACTCAATGATAGGAATAAAGGTAATGTTCTACACAATGTACTCCCCTATGCCTGTGCTTGCCATGTGTATTGATGCATACAATGTGGATGGCCCCACGGATGATACTGGTGAAGCAGGGTGATAATAACTATCTTCATCTTGATCTTGAGGATCTTCCTCTTCCATAGGACTTGGTATTTTAGTAATGGATACAGTTGGCACTTCTTTTGTTCTTTCTTCCTTAACTAAGGGTGCCTTTAACTTCTTATTATCTTTTGGTTTTGATTTTGATGGTACTTCAGAAGCATTGATTGCCTTGAGTGCATTAGGAGGTGTTGATGTGCATGGGTCTTTTCTTACCCCTTTTTCTTTGTTATTCCCTTGTGTGGTTGGGGATGAAGGTGCCATGTATAGGTGAGTAGAAGGAATCATGAATCCTCTTGGAATGTCTACCTGATTAACATATTTAAAAGTCTCTTCATTTTCCAAAACCACATAGACTTTGTTTTCGTGCACATACTTGACACACTAGTGCAATATCAAAGGCACACACTTCATGGCCCTTATCCAAGGGTGCCCTAAGAGGATGTTATATTGCATAGCTCCTTCCAATACATGACACATCATAGGGATGATCTTGTGCCCCACATTGATGGGTAGGACTATCGTTCCCATGGTATTGCATAAAACATCATTAAAAGCTCTCAACATGTAAGCTCCTAGAATGATATTGGTCTTGGGTATCTTGAGGTGCTCTATGGCAGTTGTTGTGATGATTTTTATTGATGAACCTCTATCGAACAAAACCCTCTTGAAAGGTAAGTCATTTATGGCTACTACAATATTTAGCAGAGGGTCTGGTAAGGCAATAGGAAGTGTCTTAATGTCATGATCATAGAATTGGATTACATGTTCCTGGCATTCTTGCCCTTGTCCCACAAAGTGAGTGAATGCATTCACATCTTGCGGTTGAATCTCAATTATTCTTAAAATTTCCATTAGAGTCTCCCTATGCTTTGGGGACTATTGTATGAGCTCATAGATGGATAACTTATCTGAATTCATCTGTAGTTTTTGCTCTAATGTACTCTGAATAGTTATGACAGGTTGCGTTGGTGGACCTAGAAGGTTGTCTTGTCTTTGCCTAGGAGCGGCTATGATGTTAATGGGAGTTTTAGGTGGTTGTGGTTGACCATACCACCTAGTCCTTGTTGATATGTTCACAATCTCAACCATCCCAATGCATCCATGGGTAGGTATGTCAGCTCTAACCTAATTGAATTGGGCTCCTTGATCTCGAGGGACCTCATGATTGGGCAATGGGTTTCTATATATGCCCATGTCTCTATTATCGAGAGCTAGTGGATTGTCAACTTTGAGTTCTCCCGCCTCAATCATGTTTTGCACTTGATTCTTAAACCCGATGCAAGCCTCAATGTCATGCCCCGGTATCCTATGATAAGGGTAAAATTGATCTTCCCTATATCCTTTTGGATTAGGATAGTTGGGATCTATAAGAGGTATATCAGGAAATCTGATCCTCCTAGCCTCTCTCAACTGATTAAATATTTATTGCATTGATTCTGTCAAAGGTGTGATATAATGAGGCGAATTGCATTCTCGATTTCTTCCTTGATTGTTCTTTTGGTCTTAGTTGACTGGCAAGGGATGTGCTTGATAGTTCTATGGTTTTTGTGCACCCCCATCCTTGGTTGTAGCCAATACGACTTGATTTACTGGAGTAGGATCGCCCTTAGCAACCCTAGGAATGCATGCATCTGTCCCTTTTCTAAAAACCCTACTTGCGATGCTTATTTAAAATACCAAATATAAAATAGAAATACAAGAGGAAAAATAAATCATATAACATGAAATAAAAAAATACGAATATTTTTATTGATATTGAAGATCGGTTACATGTCGGTCCCTCTTAGGGATACCCATTTTGATACTATAAATTACAAGTGGGCAAGGAGTGCCCCTTTTGCGAAGAGGTGGTGCACTTATAAAAGCTTCCTGGTTCTACACAGAAATATATGAGGGCTTATATATGTCTCCTTATCTAGGTTTGTTTCCTAGAGGGATCCCTTTTTTCTCCCGTATGTTGTAATCTTCATCCGATGTACCTATGTCCCAGCAAGAATGAAACAACACACATTTCGGTGTCCAAGATTCCCCCCCCGGATGATTTTGTTAGTAATCAAATAATGTAACGGAAATATGATAAAACTATGCCATGAAATCATGTAAATATATGCTAATGATATAAGAAAACAAAATAAAAGATGCTATGTCTATCTAAGCTAAGCCTATGGGCCATTGTCCAAGACATCAGCTGCTAAAGTAAACCTTACCCTATTTTCCCCAAAGCTATGGTTCAAAGACTGTAATCTGATGTTGAAGATAGTAGGTGTTATGCTCTTTGATTCGTCAAAGCTCTGCCATACATGTGATCTCAAAGAGAACTTTTTGAGTATTGAAAGCTCTCCTCAAGAATATGTCTCTCTCTCTATAATGATCTCATGTATGTTTGATTCTCTATCTTATGATAAAATATAAAAGATCTTTGGATGTCTTGGTGCTCTTAGGCTTACACCTTTTATAGTGTGAAACCCTAGGTCTATGCCCAAGACCTAGAAATGAATTTCTCATGTGTAGTTCAAGTTAGCATGGGAAGATTTTTTCCATTGTCTATGTTTGAAGGGCAGTTAACTAAATCTAACTTCCCACTTGAGTCTTCTATGTGAACTGGTTGTTAGCATGAGAAGCTTGTATCCTTTGTTTATGCTTGAAGGTCAGTTAACTTAATTCTAAATGCAAACTCAAGTCTCCTATGTGAACTGGTCATGAAAAGTAATGCAAATTCACTCTCGCTCACCTTTATTGCATGCAGACTGCCACTTCTACCCGATATTGGGCATGTTTGTTAACAACTTGCTTCGTATAGTTTAGTCATTGTCATATGCAACGGCTAAGATTTGGCCACTGTCATATGCAATGGCTAAGGTCTAGCCAATCTAGGCTTCAATGGCTAGAATATGGTCGCTCTTGTCTTGAGCGACCAAGCTTGGATGGTTTGAAAAGGCCCAAAATGAGTGGTGAGAACCACTGTTGATGCTTGGAAAGTCCAAGATTATGTCTTATGATCTTATGAGTGTGTCTATGTAACTAGCTCCCCCAAGAATAACACGATTTAGGTGTTTAAAGTTTAACCAAATTAAAGAAGATAATTCAAACTAGGTTCATTTTACACAAATATATCATACAAAATTCTCAAAAGTTCTTTAATTTATATCACTAGTTTATAGAGTTTGAAAAAATGGGTCAAAAATGCTTTTGTATGCAAAATCTATGGGTTTGGGCATAGTAATATTAAAAATTAGAAAACAATTAGACTTTATCCATTATGAAAATAAGGAGCAACTAAATATTTTCATATATTATAGTAGAATGCATATTATGCTACATTGATGTCATACCTCTCACTGGATTTCCAACTTGCTACATTGGTGAATACTAAGTTGGTAGATGAAGAAAATAATTATTTGATCCCTCTATAGGTAAATAAAAAATAATTTATTATGTTACTGATGTGTAGTCGTTATACACATCATTAATTATCAATGAATTTTTCAATCCATGGCAGTGTACAAGGCTATCTGCGAAAGAAGGGGTGAACAGGGTTATAACTTAGGTCAATCTGGAGCAACAAGTCTTATTGGTGAAACCGATTGTGTGGGTGATTTAGTACATTCTTATCTCTAAATTGCATAAATTAAACCTTAATATAAGTTGTAGAAATGTAAACTAATCATTAACCATAGAAATGAAACCCTAATTACAATTGCAGAATGAGACCTAATTATGTTGCAGAAATAACCGTTGCAAAATTAGAAGTCTAATTATAATTGTAGAAAGAAAGTCTATTTACTTTTGCAGCAATGGAAACCTAATTATAGCATAGAAATGAAACCCTTTCAAGGCTCTGTAATAGAATGTTGTCAATCTTCTATGCAGGGGTTGACAGCAAAACACAAAATGCAAGAAATTACAGAAAACAGTAAATTTTGGAAATGACAGTCTGTAATAAATTGAAATCTTTGCTAAAAGTGGAGATTACAACCAAACCATTAATCATAAAACATAAAATAAGCTAATATTGCAAATAATATTATTTGTTTACAAAGAAATGAAATGACAAGTTCTACAACTCATTCTGCTGTAGCAAAATCAGAATAAAAACCTGTTGTTAGTCCTCCTCCTAGGTCTGGAAGTGGCCAGCATCTTTGTACAGAAGAAGGTATGAGTCTCTCTCTCTCTAGATCTTACTCACACTCATTTACAAGAAATATGAAATATAAATAGTACACTTTATTGATTCAAGAACATGATTACAATAATTCTACTGAAAACTTGTTACAGGACTATAACAGTCACTTTTCTGATTATTGACTATTTTCTCCTATATTTCTCTACTCTCTACTTTCTCTATCTTCTACTAGCTCAACCTGAATGGGAGCCATATTTATAGATGTCCTAAGATATATTAACAACTGAGAATATCTCAAAATATCTAATCCTATTATGCTGCAACAATTCCTAGTTTTATCCGAGAATAAGATCAAACTTGATCTTTCCATAAATGGTGGCTTTGGTCGGCAAGGACGACAAAGTCAGATGGGAGATATTTTCCATTACCCTTTTCAATATTTATTTCCATTTTTATAGCATCAAAAATCGGTCAACAAGTCAAAAAGCACATTCTGTTTTCATTTTGAAGATAAGTGGCTCATTTCGAAGAGACTGTAATTCTCATTTCGAAGATCCGCTCATTCCGAAGACACTGTGTTTTCTCATTCCAAAGATATTTGTTCATTCTGAAGAGACTTCAGAATGAACAAATGTGTTCTCTTTAAATTATTTCCTCTACATTTCTCATGTGTATTATTTCTTAGGATCAGATTCCAATGATCTTCATCTTTTTCCATATGTGAATTCCATGCCTTGCCATTCATTGGCAGTTGGCTAGAATTTACATGGGAAAAGCAGTTTTTGCTGCACAGTAATAGTTTTCTTGCACTCGTTGCGGATTTAGGTAAAATAAATGCTTGAGACATATCAAAACATGATTAGTGAAATGTTGCTATCAACCTAAGCATATCTCATTTAACAAGTCATAACAAAACAACATAAAACTTATGCAAAAAGCTATAAAAATTAGAATATAGTATTTCAAATACATTTATCATGCAAATAGTTAATACACAACATATTGAATTAACTTAACTAGCATATTAGATTAAAAATAAGAGTTTGTAGGCAATTTCAGTGTTCAAAACATGTTATGATTGAGGCATTTCCAGGCCTCATCATTTTCTCCCCAACTTATATTAATTCATGTCCTCATGCATTTTGTTGGGCTATGGAATCACATATGTCAATGTTCAAATTCCATGACCTGTAGAACAACTTATTGCTTGTATAATACCCCCTGTTCTCCTGAAGGTTCCTGATCCATTCTTCAAACTGTTCATCAGGTTGGGCATCTTCTTCAAAGTAGAATGGAATTGGAGTGATGATGGTTGGAGGTCTAAATATGAGACCTATCCAATGATGTTGCATGATTTCAATCAACTGTATTACTCCTTCTACCCTTATTCTGGACCATTCTATGTTGATGGGGGAGATGGATTATCTTTTATGTAAAGACATGGAAATTTTAGCCCATCTGTTTCTACAAACTGATAATGTTGGCACAAAATTGTCATTACAGAAATTTTAGAATCTGGTGACACGGTCCCTCAATTTTTTCAAGTACATTCTCTTTACATCATCCTTTTTCATCATGGTGAAGTGTTGTCTGGTGATAATTGGGTGATTTGGTTGAATTGCTCTGACTAACAATTCAGCTCTTGTTTCAATTTCTTTATTTTGCCTTTTCTCTTAGTCCCAATAAAATTGATTCTACAAGGTGGACATGAATGCCCTCAATTGAACATCTCCAATGTAGATTTGAGGATGAAATTCTACTTCTTCTGGAATAAATAAGTTGTGTAAAAATAGTTCACATAGGAGATTTTTCTGCTCTATAGGGCTATCAAAATATGCTTCCAGGAAATCTGTAGTTGTGTCCAATTTATATGGGAGACCTGAGCCAATACTCATGTAATGCTATCTGAGGTATTTCTCCTTCAGAATAAGACTATAAAATTTGGCTGGCCATCTGAATTGGACTAAAAATTCAACAATTTGACATAAATCAGAAACTTTTTCTTTTAATGCATGAATCTCTGTTTCCTTTGCCTCTAGCTATTTTCCTTCCAATTTGAATTTTTTAGTCTTAGTGGCGAGCTTCTCATATCTAATCACCCAACTGGCTATGTCTGCATTATATTGTTCTAGGGACATAGTATTAGGTGGTCTAACTACAGGTGGAACTCTAGGTAGCAGATCTACCTGAACCCCTTTTTCTGTCACTTCTATTGGTTGATCATCTATCAATAATTCTACCTATACCCCATTATCTGCTATTTCTATTGGGTTGTCATTAGAAAGTAATTCCATTTGCACCCCCTTATCTACTATTTCTACTAAAGGTGTAATAGTTTGAAATACAGGGACATCAATAGAAGGAGTACTTACTTGAACAATTTCATGCTGCTGCTTGGATTGTTCCTATGCTGGTGACTTATCTCCAATATTTTCTACTATGATCTTTGCCAATTCTGAAGCATCTTCAGAATGAGAAGGTAATGCTTCAGAATGATAAGGCACTTCTTTAGAATGAAAGGGTGTTGCTTCAGAATGAGCACTTATGTCTACCTCAACAAAGTCATCTACCATAGATAAATTCATAAGTAATTGAGCCAAATCGTCCTCATTAATGGATATAGTTGGCTATTTTTTAGACTGTGACAATATTTCTCTCAATTTTGCCACTTCCTGCTGTAACTCTGCAATTTTTCTTTCCTACATATCAATGATTTTTTCTCTCTCTTCAATCCATCTAGTTTGTGTTTTGAGAACACTCCTTGCTACTCTCATCTACTCTGTGATGTCTTCCTCCTCTATTTCTGCTTCAGAATCAGATGTAGACAAGTCAACTATAGTTGGCTACTCAATAACTATCTCTTCCTCTGCAACATTTGTCTGCTCTTGTTCAGGAGGCTCTATGAAACTGTCTATAATTACATCTACCATTTTTGTGGCCTGTTGAACTATAGCCACCTCCAAGCTATCCTACCTAGCCTCTTCCTCAATTATCTATTTAGGAAATTCTAGAAAGTTTTCAGGGGCTGGTTGTATTTTTGTGACATTTGGACTGCTTTGTCCACCTTCTTCTTCTATGACCTGTTCTATCATTTCCCTCAAGTGGAGTCTTGTAGACCTCCTAGTTCCAGATGCAAACTTCTTATTTTTGCTTTGTTTTCTGGTGATAGCAGGGGTTGTGGGGATAGTTTCAGATGCTTCTGTTTCCTTTGTTGTTTCTTCCCCTGTTGGGCTAAGTGCTTCACTTCCTTTTTCTAACAAATCAGTAACAACTTTAGAAAAATGAACCTTCTTCTATTTTTCTATTTTGCTGCCAGTTTTAGACCTTCTTTTCTTTTGTTTCTTAGCTCATGAGGTTGAAGGTTCTGGAGCAAGGTGTTCTGTTGCTACTGCTGGGTGTGTTTCTTCCTCTACAACAACCTCTGCAACAATTTTTGTTTCTTCTTCTGCAACAGTTTTTGTTTCTTCTTTTGTAACATCCTCTGTAGCAACTATTTCTTCTTCTACAACAGCTTTTGCAGTAGCTATTTCTTCTTCTATAATAGCATCAGTAGCAGCTATTTCTTCCTCCTCATCCTCATATCCAAAAATTACATCATTTAGGGTAGAGTAAAACCTATCAAAGCTCCTAGGGTTTCCTCTAAAATGGTGTTGGCAAACTAGTTTGATGAGACCATGGTGGCGAAGGCTCCCTTTTCCTTCTTGATATATTTTTGCCATGTTTTTCAATTCCTATTGCAGGTATATGGGAATATTTACCCTAACTTATGGTTGTTGCCTACCATGTCTGGGATGGTTTAAAATTTTTATATGATGCCCTGATAATAGTACATACTGCCCTTCATAGGCTAGAAATTTGATTACCCATGTGGCCACTTCATCCCAAGGTTTCTGTAGGTTGGAACTTTTTACCCCCTTACATGTGTTATCATGTGTTAAATATTCTGGCTCCCTATAATTTTCTTCTAGAAATTTATTAACTATATTTACCAATGTATTTTTACTAGACCTAGAAATTGGAAGACCTAATGGCAGCTCAGTAATTTGACTCAAAACTTCAGGGGTTATCTTAATGGTCATGTCGTTAATGTGTGCCCGGTTGTTTCTAAATGTGTGGGCGAACATGCCGACCAAATATTTAGAGGACCCATTAAACTTATTCAAAAATGGCATAAGCCCTCCATCTTCAAAATTTTGCAGCACTTCTGGATTTTCCCGGAGGTGGGTGGTATCCACTAGTTCCATTTTCATTTTTTGCCCCATTTTCCTATCTTGGTATGTTACAAACCACTCACTTCTATTGCTATTCCTTTGATGGATCTCTAGTTTCTGGTTTTTGCAAACTTGCAGGGTTTGGTTCCAAGTCTTCAATTGCCCTATTTTTGTTCTTCAGAATAAATCGTAATCTAACCACTGTACCTCATAATCATTTTGCATTAGCAAATATGTATTCAAAAATAAGGATGGCACACATTTCTATTTTTGCTCCGAACACATGTCCATCAATGGTTGCACAGATGTCCTTGTCGTCAGATCCACCTTACTCATTTTTTAGTTTTTCTGTTTTGTCTGTGAACTTTCATGTACATGTTTATTAGTATAAAAAAAAAATGGTGGCATACTGTTGGTCACGTCCCCCGTGATTCTGGTACTTTCTAAATGGGTGCAAAAACAAACCACATCCTAACTGACACGTGTTCATTTATAGTATGCAGCCAAAAGAATTTTTACTTGATCGTATTTTTTTTCTTCCTTAGATGCCACGTAGAGATGTTATATTGAATGCTCTTTTCGAAGATTATGATATATTGAAAAAAAACAAAACCTCATTTCGAAGATTATGATTTCATTCCGAATAAAAGTCTTCATTTTGAAGATCATGCTTTTTTGCAAAGTCAAATATTCATTCCAAAGATAAATCCTCATTCTGAAGACAAATCCTCTTTCCGAAGATAAATCCTCATTTCGAAGATAAATCCTCTTTTCAAAGATAAATCCTCATTCCGAAGATAAATCCTGTTGCATTTTGAAGACAAATCCTACTTCATTCCGAAGACAAAGCTTCATTCTGAAGATGATGCTTCATTGTGAAGGCAAATCGTCATTTCGAAGACAGCTTCATTCCAAAGACAAATCGTCATTTCGAAGACAAAGCTTCAGTCCGAAGACAAAGTGCAACATTCATTCTGCTATCATTCTGAAGACAATTTTAATCCGAAGACAATACAACAATTAATCTAAAGAAGATAGCAGGCACTATTTTTGGCATTCTTGTTCTAAGATTAGGCAGAAATCAATATTCTCATGCTCAAAACATGTTTTAAGTATGCCAACTCTTATGGATACCTTTTATGCTAATGGTTAATTATTATATACTATATACCAATCATTTACAATGAATAAATGTAAGAAATATATACCTAATTAAAACAAGTTAATGCAAGTTTTGAAGAATGACTGCCTTTGTTGATGTTCTACTGATATTTTCTGCAATATTTCAAAACAAGTGCAGTTGGTGAATTTGTACAATGATGGTTCAGAAATTTTCAAGGTTATGCATGCCAGAAAACTGGTCTTCATGCATACCAACCCAGTAGTTCCTTAGAAAAGGTTTTCACTGCTGAGTTATTCATTTTTCTCTCTTTTTTTACCTCTCCTTTTCTCTCTTTTTTCTTGATTCTTTTTTTTCTTGATTATGACTATGCCCATGAAGGAATTCATGATTTCCCTGAAATCATGCCCATGAAGGAATTCATAATCAGAATTTATTCATCGTTTTGTTTTCTGCTTTTTCTGCCTTTTTTTGTATTTTTGCTTTTTTCTTGGAATCCATGATCATGCTGATTATTTTGAAGTGGAAGAGGAAATTTCTTCCACCTGTTGTGTATCCAAACTATCAAGCTACTACAAGAATTCCTCTTTAGTCAAAGGTGTATGGTACACCCTGAGGCGATGTCCATTCACTACCAACTTTCTCTGTGACCCATCAATAAGATATAAACGAGCTGCTCCATTGTCAAATACCTCTTCAATATGGTTAGGTCCAAGCCATCTAATTCTCAGATTTCTAGGGAAGTCCTCATAGCAAGAATCAAACAATAAAGCCCAATCTCCTTGTTGAAGTTTCCTCTACTGAATGTGACTGTCATGCCATAACTTCCTATGCTCCTGAATTACTTCAATTTGGTGTAGAGCATCCAACCTAAGTTCATCCAATACATTAAGCTACAAAATCCTATTTGATTGTGTCTATGACAATTCAATTCTAATTTCCAATGTTGTGCATAGTGTTAGTAGCCCAAATTCAATAGGTAAGAGGGGATTTTTACCAAAGACTAGTTCATAATGTGTGAATCCAGTAGTGGATTTCCAAGTAGTATTGTAAGCCCATACTGCTTCAGATAATTTATCTAGCCAGTTTCTCCTATGAAAAGTTACTATTTTTGTTAAGATTCATTCTAGTTCCCTATTTTTTACCTCAACCTGGACATTTGCTTATGGGTGATAAAGTGATGATTTTCTATGTTTGATTTCATACAATTTTGTAAATGCCTCAATGACTTTAGATGCAAATTGGGGTCCTTGGTCTGTGGTGATAGACCGAGGAGCTCCAAATATCTAAAAAATCTGAGTATACAAGAAATTAGTGACCTTATCTTCACGAGCATGTTTGAAAGCATGCACCTCTACCCACTTTGTCAAGTAATCAGTGCATACTAGAATATGCACCTTTCCTTGAGAAGGTGGATCAATAGGTCCTACAAAATCAAGCCCCCACCTCTCAAATGGCTCTAAACAAATTGAGGCTGCAGTGGCTTTTCATTTGTATGAGTGGGTTTCCCCATTATTTGGTATGCATCACAATGCCTGATATACTTTTTCACATCCTTGTGAAAAGATGGCCAATAATATCCTATCCCTAATATTTTCCTAATTGTGATTTTTATAGAGTAGTGTCCACCTGAGGGTTCATCATGACAAGCCCTAAGGATATCATATACCTCATCCTTTCGGATGCACCTACGTAACACATGGTCAGGACTACACTTAAAAAGTATACCCTTAATCCATTCAAAAGAAGAACTTTGTTTGATCAATTGTTTTTTTTGTTTTGAAGTGAAATGTGGAGGAACTTTCCCTATGACAAAATAACTAGATATATCTGCAAACCAAGGTGATTGGACTGATATAGCAAATAATTTTTCTTTAGGAAAGGTGTATTCAACTAATTCCCCTTCATCCGTGTTCTGTAATCTGGACAAGAAATTTGCTACAACATTAGCTTTTTCTGGTTTGTTGATTATAGTGATATCAAATTCTGCAGCAATGATAACCAATGAATAATTCTTGCACTTACCATAGGCTTATTCATCAAATACTTAATGGTTTTGTGATCTGTGTGAATAAATATTTGATAACTTGTGATGTAATGCCTGAATTTGTTGATGGTATAAATTACTGCCAAGAATTCTTTCTCAATTGTGGTATATTTTTTCTTAGCTCCTGTCAAATTCTTGCTAATGTAGTAGATGGCATAGTGTTCACCATTGTCAATTTTTCCTTATGCTGCTCCAATTGCAGTATTGGAAGCATCAACTTGTATGTAAAATGGTAATGTCCAATTATGTCCTCTTAACACAGGTGGAGTTACTAATTTCTCTTTCAGAGCATCAAATGATTCTTGACACCTTGCAGTCCTGGAAAATTTAGAATCTTTAGTCAATAGGGCAAACATGGGATTGGCTATTGTGCTAAAGCTGGGAATAAACCTAAAGTAAAAACCAATGTGTCCTAGGAAGCTTCTGACATCAGTATGAGTTTTAGGAGGAAGAAGATTCTTGATAATTTCCACCTTCTTTGAATCAACCTGGATCCCTTGAAGAGAGATGTGATGACCAAGAACTATTCCTTCCTTCATCATCATAAAACATTTTTTTGGATTCAAGGATAACTGGTATGTTTCATAGCAAGTTAAAACTTTGTCAAGGTTTTCTAATGTAAAGTCAAAATTTTTTCCACATACTGTGAAATCATCCATGTATATCTCAACACTGTTGGTAGTCAGATCAGAAAATATTGCTAAGACCACTCGCTGAAATGTTGTTGGGGCATTACACAAACCAAAAGGTAAAACCCTATAGGCAAATGTTCCCCATGGATAGGTAAAGGTTGTTTTCTCTTGATCTTCAGGTGCAATCTGAATTTGATTATATCCACTAAATCCATCAAGAAAACAAAAGTATTTCTTTCCATCAAGGGTATCTAACACCTTATCTATGAAAGGTAATGGAAAATGGTCTTTGTATGTTACTTTATTTAGCTCTATATAGTCTACACATACTCTCATTTTTTCATTTTTCTTAGGAACTATAACCAATGGAGATACCCACTGGCTATCAAAAATTGGGTAAATGAATCCTACCTCCAAAAGCTTTTCAATTCTTCCTTTACAATATCCCTTAGGGAAGGATTCAGTCTTCTTTAGGGTTGTCTTACTAGCTTGACTTCTTCAGTATAAATTTTGTGGGTGCATATATCAGGCTGAACTGAAATATCTTTATAGTCCCAAGAAAAAGCATGAACATGCTTCTACAAGACAACTATCAATTTTTCTTCCTCTTCCCTAGTAAGCTAGCTGTAAATGTTCAAAAATTTTCCTGGCTAGACTTCTATTTGTTTTGTATTTGGAAGGACTGAATTCACTTCTTCATACTTGGCGATTAGGGAGTTAAGAGGACACTGCTAAGATGGGAGGAAATAAGAAGTTTATGTTTCATTTCTTCCTAATGGAAGCATATCCTGTATGGAATAGTGAGAAGGAAAAATTAGGTGATGGTGCCACACATGTGGTAGTGAAACAAAGTTTTCTTATGATAGTATAGATGGTACACCTTCAAAATTTTGGTTCTCTTCATTCCTTAACAACTTATGGATATTTATTACTTCCTCTTCTAACCCTTGTTCATGCAGAACATTAATTAGGATATTTTCATTTTCCAAAGTTTCTGTGTCACGGAGGTCTTCTGTGTGTTCCCTTACTACCAAGCTGGCTAGTGTGGAAATAACCTCCTTTGGTTCTTCATCTGAATTAGAAAACCATAACTAACCTAAAAAATTGTTGGAGGGTCTTGTAGGAGGATACAAAGAGATCTATTTTAGATCAATACCATTTGAAATAGTCATTTTTCCAGATCTGCAGTCTATGAAGGCTGCTACAGTTGCAAGCCAAGGTCTTCCAAAAATGATGGGATATCCATGTGCTGAATTTCTTGGCTGTAAAACCAAAAAATCTACAGGGAATTCTCAAGAAGGAACTTCTATAGGAAAATCTTCAATGATACCTTTAGGTTTTGCAACTGACCAATCAGCCATTTCTAAAACTGTAAATGTGGGGCTGAGATGTTTGAGTTGTAATTATTTCATTATATCCTTGGTCATGACATTTATTGCAACTCCTAGATCTACTAAGACATTTGATATTGGTATTGAACCTATGGAAACTATGATAACTGGACTTCCTGGGTCACTATACTTTGGAGGTACTAGTTTTCCAGACAAGAGATCAGCTATATTTCCTTCAACCTGAACAGTCTTAGGAAATAATTTCTTTTTTCTTCCTACTCTTCTAATGCACAAATCTCAGATAGTACTTTTAATCACTGGTATATCCTTAATGGATTACAATAAAGGTAATTATATAGTTAACTTTTTAAGTTCCTTGACCAGGTCTGACTCAAAATTTTTTGTTGTGGTATTGAATCTTTCAGGATATGGAATTATCTTTGATGAAGGTAATTGTTCTGCCTGTGGTTCTATTTTTTCTTCTTATTTCTCTATTTTTGGTTTAACTGGTTCCAAAGGTTCTTGCTCTTCATTTTCCTTGATTTTAATTGAAGCAGGTTCAGGTATAACTTTTCCTGAACGAATTTGGATGTTACTACAATCAATAACATTTATTTCAACATTTTCCTTAGCTTCAGCCACATAGACAGGGGATGCCTGTCTCATGCTATTTGTATTAGTGACTGATTGAGCTGGAAGTTGAGGTTGTTTCACCTGTTGTGTTTGCTGTGGTTGGTTCTATTTTTCTTGAAAATTTTGATTAGGTGTAGGTAGTAAATGTTGATTTTGACCTTGATTTCTTTGCTGCCTTAGATAGGACTAATATTTTTGATTCCACTATGGTTGATTTTGCATCCAATGTGGATTAGTCTGATTCTGATTCCAGGATGGATTGTTTTGATTCCATGATGGGTTATTCTGATTCTGATTCCAAGTTGAATTACTCCAATTTTTTTGTGGCCATTCTTGGGAATTTGTCCATTGAGGATAATTCCAAGGATGTTGGGGTGGTTCTGATTGTCCCCAAGGCATATTCTAGGGATTATGCCCCCAATTTGTAGGAAAATGAGGGGGATTTTGGTATTAAGAGAAATTTCCCCCTTATTTTGGTCCAACATAGTTGAGTTCCTTAGTCTAATTTTCTAGCATAGTTTTGAGTTGTGGTAGCAGGTGGCATTTATCAGTTGAATGCTTCTTTAAAAAGATACTACAAATGGCTAAGATGGATGTTTTATTCAAAAGAAATTCCTACAAAGCATGTTATTTCTACATCCTGGGCAATAAATTGCCAAAGGTTCTATGGTTTTTTCTTTTGCAGACATTTCCCCCAAAGTTGTGTTTAATTGCACTAGAATATCAGTTTTAAAATTTGCAAGTTCCTCTATTAGGTCTTTCACATCAGTGCCATTTGTACTCTTTTTTCTTATTCCTTGCTTATTGCTAGAGTAATTCCTATAGAGATCCATAATTTCATCATTATTGAGAGTATTTACATCCCCTTTTCCCATCAAATCCAATACTTATCTGGATTCATCTTGTAATCCTCTTAAAAATATGGTTTTACATAACTCTGGTTCTACAAGTCCACATCTCCTTTGAACAAAGGAGAACCTATCAAGATAGTATTCTAATATTTCATCATCTTCCTATTTAATCTTGAATAACTCATCTTTCTTGTTCCTTACATGGCAATACTCCTGATATTTGTCTAAAAACATAGTTTCCATTTGATCCCAAGTTTGGATGGAATTTGGCTCTAAGCTCATGAACCATCGTAATGCTGAGTCCTTGAGTGTTGAGAAAAAAAACTTAAGTTTTTATTGTCATTTACATAGTCATAGGTTTGACACACTACTTTGAATTCAAACAAAAACTGATCAGGATCTTCAGATACAACACCTCAAAAGGTTGGAAGTACTGAAGGTGAAATGGTTTTCATGGGAGAGTTTTGTGTTGGATTCAAATGGATAGGATATTCAAATGTTCTAGAATTTTGGGGCATATCCTGATCATCTCCTTTATTATGGACATAGCCATGTTGGCCATCTCTATCTAGATTACCTCCCTCTATCATATTTTCTTGTTCCTTAGTTAAACCTATCCAAATTTCTCTCTCAAGAGGTCTAAGATCCTCTGTTGATAATGAGTCTGATGATTCTTCTTTCTTAGGATGTTCTAATGATAATGATACTGGTGATTTTTCTTTCTCAGAATGTTCTAATGATGGTGATTCACCCCTTAGGCATGAAGATATTCTTAATGGAACAAGCCAGGGATCCTTTTGGGTAATTCTACCTTTTTTATCCCTAGACTTACTCATTCATGTTTACTCTTAAATGACATAAATTATAGGTCAATAGTTGTTACTTTAACCAGCTGTTCTATTCAAATTTTATCTTGAATCTTCATAGCTCAGTCTAATTAACATCTATTAGACTGCTGTCACATTCTAGAAACACATCTCCCTAGAAACGATGCTAAAATGATGCGTAGTCATTATACACATCATTAATTCTCAATGAATTTGTCAATCTAGGGCAGTGTACAAGGCTATTTGCGGAAGAAGGGGTGAACAAGGTTATAACTTAGGTCAATCTAGAGAAACAAGTCTTATTGGTGAAACCAATTGTGTGGGGAGTTTAGGACGTTCCTATATCTAAATTGCATAAATTAAACCTTAATATAAGTTGCAAAAATGGAAACTAATCATTAACTATAGAAATGAAATCCTAATTACAATTGTAGAATGAGACCTAATTATGTTACAAAAATAATAGTTATAGAATTAGAAGTCCAATTATAATTGCAAAAAGGAAGTCTATTTACTTTTGTAGAAATGGAAACCTAATTATAGCATAGAAATGAAACCCTGTCAAGGCTTTGTAATAGAAGGTTGTCAATATTTTGTGCAGGGGTTGATAGCAAAACACAAAATGCAAGAAATTACAGAAAACAATAAATTCTAGAAATGATAGTCTGCAATAAATTGAAAGCTTTGCTAAAAGTGGATATTACAACCAAAACATTAATCACAAAACATAAAATAAGCTAAGATTGCAAATAATATTAGTTGTTTACAAAGAAATGAAATGACAAGTTCTACAACTCATTCTACTGCAGCAAAATCAGAATAAAAACCTGTTGTTAGTCATCCTCCTAGGTCTGGAAGTGGTCTCTCTCTAGATCTTACTCACACTCATTTACAAGCAATATGAAATAGAAATAATACACTTTATTGATTCAAGAACATGATTACAATAATTTTGCTGAAAACCTGTTATAGGACTGTAACAGTCACTTTTCTGATTATTGCCTATTTTCTCCTATATTTCTCTACTCTCTGATTTCTCTATATTCTACTAGCTGAACATGAACGGGAGCCATATTTATAGATGTCCTAAGATCTACTGACAACTAAGAATATCTCAAAAGATCTAATCCTATTATTTTGCAACAATTTGTGGTTTTATCCTAGAAGAAGATCAAAATTGATCTTTCCACAAATGGTGGCTTTTTTCGGCAAGGACGACAAATTCAGATGGGAGATATTTTCCCTTACCCTTTTCAATATTTATTTCCCTTTTTCCAACGTCATAAATTGGTCAACAAGTAAAAAAGCACATTCTATTTTCATTCCAAAGATAAGTGGCTCATTCTGAAGAGACTACAATTCTCATTCCGAAGAGACTGTAATTCTCATTCTGAAGATCCACTCATTTCAAAGACACTATGTTTTCTCATTTTGAAGATATCTGTTCATTCCTAAGAGACTTCAAAATGAAAAAATGTGTGCTATTTAAATGATTTCCTCTGCCTTTCTCATGTGGGTTATTGCTCAAGATTATATTCCAATGATCTTCATCTTTTTCCATATGTGAATTCCATGCCTTGCCATTCATTGGCAGCTGGTTGGAATTTACATGGGAAAAACCAGTTTTTGCTACATAGTAATAGTTTGATTGCAATGTTTCCATATTTAGGTAAAATAAATGCTTGAGACATATCAAAACATGATTAGTGAAATTATGTTATCAACCTAAGCATATCTCATTTAGCAAGTCATAACAAAACAACATAAAACTTATGCAAAAAGCTATAAAAATTAGAATATAGTATTTCAGATACATTTATCATGTAAATAGTTAATACACAACATATTGAATTAACTTAACTAGCATATTAGATTAAAAATAAGAGTTTGTAGGCAATTTCAGTGTTCAAAACATGTTATGATTGAGGCATTTCCAGGCCTCATCAGTTACCACTTGGAAAAAGGAATGAGACAATTTTGGATTACTTTCTTTCATAAAGAAATTCCAAAATATCATTAGTCAGTTTTAAATGCATTATATCTTACACAATTGAAGGGGTTCCTACAACACCAAAGTGCATGTTAGAAATATAATATTATATGAATGCTAAATTTAAGGTTCCCTAGAAGAAAAAAAAAAAAAAAACAATAGAGTGATATATGCACCAAAAGAGGAATCCTTTGACAAGATTTGACCCTATGACTGATATGGTGCAACTTATATAACTTTCTATAACACTATCAAAGGTGATGAAATCTAACCTATAGTTAGAAATTCAAGAATATTCCATGATACCATGGTTGTGGACACTATAATAGAATATGAACCAATGTGTTTTGAGTAATGGACCTCATGTCAATGAGGCAACTAACCAACCATTTTGATCTAGCATGTATTAAGAATAAAAATCCCACCAAGTATATCTTATTAGCAAAAGAGCATGTATCACAAAAGTACAAAGAAATAATTACACAAAACTATTTGAATCTTAGACATCATGTCATAAAATTGATTTACCAACTAATTTGTTATGCAACATGTTGAAGCTAATAATACATCATGCAAATATTATGTAAATAATGAACTCTGCAAATATGTCTTAATGTATATTGATCATACAATGTAAAAAATATTGACCATAGTCTATGCAGTTTTATTGACTAATGCACACTAAACAATTTTTCAAATAAACTTTAGTACAATATTTGAAGAACCTTAGAAGACTAAATTTGTGCATGAAAACATTTGAAATGGTGGCATCAAATGTTTAAATTATTTCATCAAAAATCAAAATCAATTTTTTTTAATGTTGCTAAATATATACAAATCCATCAATGTAACTAGATGATGACAATTCATTTTATCTTTGTTACCATGCTAGATTTCATAATACTTTCTAGAAACATTATGAAACATACATTCATCATAATCACATGCAAGAAATATAAAAAGGTGAAATAAAGAGAGCAAATCATCATAATAGAGAGAGAAAGATAAAAATAATAAGGATAAGGCATGCATATCGATAGGCATACCCATAATATCACATCATAAACTAATACAATGGATCAATCATTGGGGTATTTATGCTGAAATCTAGTTTCCAATTAAATGTTAAACTTAAGCTAACATAACTTAAAATTAAAGGTTAAATTACAATATAAAAAATTTAATAACCCCTTTAATCAAGGTTAACCATAGAGGTAGTTTAACCAATATCTCTAAGAGTGAATACATCAAAATTTATCATAATCTTATACAAAGATTCACATAGGCTAACATAAATATGCTTGTGTGCTCACATAGAAGAATTATTGTAGGCTTATATATTTATAAAAATAGCACTACTAACTAACATGTAGGTGGTGTAGAGACCCATCCTCCAAATATGGGATAGAGGTGAACTACTTTGGCTAGTCCTTGAGTAGGATGATATTGAACCATGTTGGCACATGGTTTTTGTCTCCTTATATCACAAAGGTTATCATATTTTTACCATATTCCTTATCATGTCTACTTGACAACTTTACCAAAACTCTAAAATTATGATAAAGATGAGATTAATTGATATTTTTAGACATATCCCCCAAAGTGCATGTCTTAATGATCAACATTACCACAATCATTACTTTAAGTGTCGATCATAGCCATTGATCAACATTTAATATTTTTATGTATGGTCCAAATCCTAGTGGTATTTTATACCAAGAGTTAGGATGATGCATTTTTTTGACTAGTCATTATGATTTTACAGCTTCACCAAGAGTGTAATCTAGCTATTAGTCCTAAAATGGAAAGTTATGTATTCCATTTACTATAAATACACATGTCACTCACTCATTTTCAAAATATCTTTATGAATCTTCCCTTCATTCTTCTATTGATTCTATTGCTATCATAACATATGACCCAATTTTTACTTTATTTATCTCTTACTCTTATAGGTATGACCAAATCCATTTATCCCTAGTTTTCTACCTTCTACAAAGAAGGATAGGGCACTCCATAATTCTTCACAATTAACATCAAAGTTACTACTTGAGCACTAGTTCTAAGGCAATTTGAGTTCTCTATATTGATCCTATGTGTGGTTCTTCATTATTATGTTGGTGACACTATAAGAAAGATATAATAGGTTTAAGTATTTTTCATGCTTACTAACACAATATTTTTTATAGTACATAATGCCCTAAAATATCAAGCATTTACTTTTTTTTTGCATTAGGATTTGACTTACATATACTTTATGGATGATATTACTGTAGTAAAGCTCTTTAATATTTTTCATTGTTCTTTTATTTTATTAATATATAGCTTATTTATTGCATGATTTATTCTCTTGATATTGATTTATTGTCTTGGCTAAAGTATTAAGTTATATATTTTTTAATAATTCTTGCAATTGTATGAGATATCCCTTTTTGCTACAAATATTTTGGTGAAACTAATGTAAAATGTGTTTCTAAATCTTTGATGAATTTTTTGTCTTATATTTATCTCCTTTTAACTTATGCTAGGGTAGTGTTAGCTTTTGATGCTTTAAATCATTATCTCTCATTAGCTTGAGTAGGTTTAGACAAGTATAGACATCCCATTCATGTGACATGTTAGGATACTTCTCTTATTTACCTTTGTATTCTATGGTAAATACATAAAAAGGGTTCTAATCATACTCATATACCATGATATATAGCCTTGGATGGCATTTATATAAGGCCATAGAGGAGGTTTTCCTAGAAACAAGCATTATTAGCTTTGTTAAATCATAGGTTTTAATACTAGATAATAGGTACTCTTAGTTTAGGTTGTCTACTATAGGCTTGGATTTGTGAGAATTTTGTGATGTATCATCCTTAAGACCATCCCCATAATATTTTTCCTATCCATATTTGGGTGAGGCTATAAATACCCTAATTTTTTTACTATAGTTTAGACCCTTATTATATTCACTTCTCCTCTTTGAAAACCCCAAGAGTTACCCATACCTACATATTACATAAATCAGTTATATAAGTGTACTAGGTAATTTAGCAAGCTCTAACTAACCACCCCATATTTCCTTCGATGAGCTAGTTATTCCTCCACAATCTATCGAGGGTCTATGCTAATCTCCATACCATACATGGATCCATTCATGTAGATGTTCTTAGATGCATTGAGAGCAAGTCTACCAGTTCAAGGTTATTTAATGAGCCCAAGCTAGCTACCTTATCATTCATTTGATGAGCTAACTCCTTCCCTTCATTCTATCATAGGTCCACGTAATCCCCATACCATACATGTGGCCACTCATGTAGGTATACTAAACATGTTAGGAGCAAACCTGCCAATTATTTTTTAGATAAGGTTCATTATTTCATTGTTACATACCTAAATTCCTCTAGAACCTTTAAGTCATTTCAAGGTCTATAATCTATGACAAAAGGGTCCTTAATAAAAATTTTGTACTCCTAAGGTACAATC
The DNA here is from genome assembly GCA_028583015.1 of Wollemia nobilis. Lineage (NCBI taxonomy): Eukaryota > Viridiplantae > Streptophyta > Pinopsida > Araucariales > Araucariaceae > Wollemia > Wollemia nobilis. The sequence continues at coordinate 2,740,682 of JAQPPZ010017255.1, forward strand.
TCCATCAATATACTACCCACTACATCTTACTAGTGGTGATTATAAGCTTAAGCTAGACCCATATTTAGAGCCATTACTTTAATCAACCAATAAATAATTATCTAAAATTAGGAAGAATCTAGTTTAAAAATATAGCTCATAGCAGAATTATCCATGGTTTACTTAACAGTATCTACATAAATTGGTTTTACTTAATTTATAGAATAATCTAAAGCTCACTTATAAATTCCACTTAAAAACCACGTAAGAAAATATAAAGGAATCCATGCATGTTTATTAATATTATATTCCATAATTTTGATCTTATGAACACATAAATTCATTCATAATTGATAATAAAATATATACAAAAAACATTGCACAAATATCCACAACAACATAATTATCCTGGGGAAACCCCTCAGAGGAGAAAACCCAACCAATAAAAGAGTTTCCATTTCTCATTTACTAAAAATTCATCCTTGCTACATTGGGATGAAGGCATGCCTCTACCTAAGTTCGTTCCTTAAGATTCTAATTCCAACTCTAGAAATCTTGCAATATGAACGCGTTCATTTTTTCATTAATGGATATAGTTACATGTTGTCGATTTACAAACATAAATATTGCTTTCATATTTTTGAAAGGTTTTATTTCTTCTATAATATATATGGAGAACCATCTAGTATATTTTCTTGAAACATTTTAGTTAGTTTCCTAAGAACCATAATTTTCATTAATCTTAGAGAAATCATGTTTAACACCTATGACTAATATGTTACTTCGTCTAGCAAACTGGTTGAAAAATCATAGTAGATCACATCATCCAAAATGATTTATTAATGAACTACTGCATGAACAACTTGTCAATATTTCAGTAATTTTAATGATATCCTTCAGTCAACCGATGACTCAAGAATGAATTGTCTCGATGTCAGGAAGTCTCACCTGTTACAAAAATTATCCTAGTACTATATTTTTATATCATTCTATTGAACATTACTGCATTCTCAAGGTCATTTCATGAATTGATACTCATAGCACAGGATTTGACCAGGATTACCTTTCTATAGAACCAATTATAAATGAATATAATATAATAGTGTCACTTCCAAGGTCTACTTAGCTACGTATTTCTAAAGATGAGCTCAAGAGTGGAATACTTCTATATAGACGTCAATAAAAACTCTACCCACACTCTTAAAGATATAAACTCAAAGAAAATATTCTCATAGATTAACACAGCAAAGAGCATCCAAAAATTTTACTTTTTAAAATGAGGTTCTAGATCTCAATCACTCCTATTTTACCAACTAATATAAAATTTGAATCCATTAAACCCATGAGCTAGAGTGCATAACATCACACATATACAACATGGTTTATTTACATCACAAAAATCTATCCTATCCATAGTAGCACCTTCAATTTTTGGTTGATGCATTGTGACAACGCAAATCTAGAGTCCTTAATATAGGTACTCTAATATAAGTTAATGCAATAGATAAAAATAATTTCCTTACATAAAACTTCTCTTAGTAAACATTTGAAATGAGTCCTACATTACGAACATCATCCCACATATCGAACTTCTAAATGAATTAATATGATGACATCATTACTCTAAAGTCTGTGAGAGAAAATCTTACACTTTTTACTAATTTTCTCATGTTCGAAGATGAACATCACCCCACATGCAATCTAGTTTTATTCTGGTATGATAAAAGTGATAGTCCATATATGTTTCCTACGAATTCCACTATTTCCTCTTTTTTTCCTTTCGTTCTCCAAGCCCCACCATCTTCTTCCACACTCTCTTATCTCTCATTTTTTCTCACCATTTTTCTCCAGTCTCCTCCATGGCTCCTCACTATCCTTTCACCCTTTCCCATGTCTTCCACTTCACAGTGCCATAATGAATATTAATAGTTGGCTAGTATGACATTAAGTTTTGTCGACTCTAACTCTCCCATGATCCTCCTTTTGGTATCAAAATATCAATACCATACTTAAATTGTTATGCTATTTGCTAATATATTTAGCAAAATATTTTATGACCAACTTACCACTCCCATTCGTTAATTTTCCACCTAAAATTTCCTTCATCCTTAGTTACATTTTTGTCCAAGAAAGGCACGTGGTAGGCATACACAAAGATAACCAAAGTTATGAATTCTCCTTTTATTAATAATGAAATCAAGAAATAATATAAAAATATATTCCTTATTATAATACTAGAATTATTATACAAGTCATTTAAGAAAATTATTTCTTTATATTCCCTCCAAATCATTCAAGGAAATCATTCACTCCAATGGTTAGCTATTTCTTCTTCCAATGAGGAAAAATTGTTCTTGCAAGAGTACAAAACCATTAGTAGCATTATATTTTATCAACTACAATATTTTTTGTATATGTTATACTTGAAATATTCAATCATTTTAGTGGTATAAAAATATTATATTTTCCATACAATCCATGGTCCACAAAGTTCATAATAATATAACTAATCATTTCATCACAATTTTTATCATTTGCCTTCATAAACCATCTACAACTAAACATATAGTCTAGGAATACCCAAATATTCCATCACTATAACACATAACAACATATAAATTCATTAGGATGCAAATTCTACCAAGTGAGGGTCATGACATCCTCCCCTCATTAGGCTTAATACAGTCCTTTGTGTAAAATAGTTTAGTACAAAATCAATCACATATTAGTTTCAAATAGGTATGGAAAATGATTTTGCATATCTACTACTTTCTCCCAAGTAGCATTTCTTTCAAAATAACAGTCCCACTAGACCTTGCATTATTCCAATTTTTCTTCCCTCATTGATTTGGAATGAAACTCAAGGATTTTTACTGTTCAAACCTCTATAGCCTCTGGATTCACCATCTGCAAGTTAGAAAAATCCCACACATGTCTAGGGTTAATTACATATTTCTTAAGTAAATAAATATGAAAGGTGTCATGAATATTGTATAGACTAGGTGGCAAGGTAAGTCGATATGCCATAGGAATTATCTTCTCTATAATTTCAAAGGGTTCCACAAAATGTGGATCAAGTTTTGTGGACTTAATAGTAGTCTTCTTTGGTCTCACCCTCATAAACACTCTATCACCAACTAAAAACTCTCTTGGTGATCTATTAAGATTGACATAACTCTTTTATCGATTTTTGACTTCTTTCAATCACTTCCTGATCATCCTTAACTATTGTTCCATCTCTTTGACCATGTATGGTCCAAGCAAAATCTGATCTTTTGGATTATCCCATGACAATGGTGTTCTGCACCTTCTACCATATAAAGCTTTGAATGGATCCATGCCTAGGGTCAAATGGTAACTATTATTGTAGGTAAAATCTACTAGATGTAAATAATCCTCCCAATGGGTATTCTAGTCTATATAGTACATATGAAGCATCTATTATAACACCTGGTTTACTCTTTCTGTTTTTCCATTGCTTTCTGGATGATAAGCTAAACTGGTGTTCAGTATTTTACCAATGGCATGATGCAAGGCTTACCAACACTTAGATGTAAATATGAAGTCCCTATCTAATATAATTACTTTTAGAAAACTATGAAGTCAAAATATTTCTTTGACAAGTCTATTAGCCATAATTACCATGTCATCCTTGGTATTCTTAGTTATAAAGTGTGCAACCTTGGTCAGTCTGTTGACCACTACTAAGATTGCATCATGCTAAAACCTATTTTTAGGTATCTGTACAATGAAATCCATCAAAATCACCTACCATTTTTGCATGAGCACAACATGTGGGTACAACAACCCAACATGATGCCTATGCTCTGCTTTTACTTTCTAACATTCCAGGCATTGAGTGATAATTTCAATTATGTATTTCTTCATTCTTGGAAAATAGAAATTTTTCTTCATTTTTTCTCTCATTTTTTCTCCACCAAGGTGGGAAGAATACAAAGATCTGTGAGCTTCATTAATGATCATTTTTCTCAGGTTACCTATCTTAGGAATTACTACCCTATCCTTAAATCATAAGAAACCATCCTTGATGCTAAAGTCCTTATTTTCATTGAGTTTCCTTTCCATCATTTCCTCAATTTTATTATAATAAGCATATTGATGCTGCATTTCTTGGACTTGTTCTATCAAGTCGATGTGTATTCAAGACATAATGACTACATGTATCTTCCTACTCAATGCATCCATAAATTTATTCTCCTTTCCTTTTCTATACTCAATGATAAAATCATATTTAACAAGAAATTCCATACATCTTATCTACCTAGCATTTAGTAAAGGTTGAGTAAATATATATTGTAGACTCTTATGATCTGTTCTCAATTCAAGGGGTTTCCCAATACAACTACTACCAATTCTATATTATGGGTTGTATATTTAACCTCATATCGTTTTATTTTTATTGATACATAGTCTATTACAACTCCTTCCTGTAAGAGCACTCTTCCCAAATATTCCAATGAAGCATATGTACAAACAGAAAAACTTCCCCAAGGATCGGGTATATTTAGTATAGGTGGTGTAGTATGTTTTTGCTTAAGAAAAAAAAAGTTTACCTCATAATTATCTGTCCTCCTAAATATTTCCCTTTCCTTTGAAGGTTAGTTATTGGAGAGGTTATCATGATGTAATATTTAACATATCACCTATAGTAACCAGAGAAACCTATGAAACTTCAAACTTCTGTCACATTTATTGGTGGTGGAAAATTCAATATAGCCTCTATTTTATTAGGTTATATTGTGATCCATATTTTTGATACAATATGTCCTAGGTAATATACTTTTAGTACATAAAATTCACACTTGGATATGTTTCCATAAAACTGATTTTTTCTTAGAAGTCTAGAACAATTCTAAGGTGTTTATCATGCTCTATCTTATCTCAAAAATATATCAGTATATCATCCAAGATCACCAAAAAAATATATTCAAAAGATTTCTAAATATGTTATTCATTAGGTTCATAAATGTTGTTGGAGCATTCGTTAAACCAAAATTCAAGACAATAAACTCATAATGGTCGTAATGAGTCTTAAAGGTTGTCTTATGTGTATCCTCTTTGTGGATTTGTAACTGATGATATCCAATATTCAGATCGATCTTCATAAAGATAGGAGTATCTTTAAGCTGATCAAAGAGATCTTTGATCCTGGGTAAAGGATATCTATTCTTGATTTTTGCCTTGTTTAACATTATATAATCTATACATAATCTCAAGGAACCATATTTCTTCCTTATGAATAGCACATGTGCACCCCATGGTGACACACTTGGTTTTATTAATAAATTTTCTAGAAACCCTTGCAGTTGTACTTTGAGCTCATACATTTCTATGGGATTCATTCCATAAGGTGCTCTATGTATTGGATTAGTTCTATGTTAAAGCTCAATTGTGAATTCAAATTCATATTTAGAGGGTAATCCAAGTAAATATTTTAGAAATACATCCCTAAAATCCTAAATAATTAGGTGTTTTCTGAACACCTCTTCATTTTTTCTTCTCCAATTTCATTTATCTTTACAACATAGATAATTTCTCCTTTCGATTGATTTCATGAGTTGTATTATCGAGAGGATTTGAGGTTGAAAAGCCCCTTGCATGTTGTAAATCCTTCATTTACCTCCTCCATATTCCATGTACTCAATCCTTCTATCCAACCAATTGAGTACTGCTTTATGTTCTTGCAACCAATCCATTCCTATGATTATATCAAAGGCATGTAATTGTGCTACATATAGGCATCCCATTGTCATTCCATTGTGTAAGGCAATTTCTGCCATATGGTAACATTAATTTACATAGTAGGTTTATCCTGAACCATACTCGACCTTCCACCCATGTACTAAGATTCCTAGCATTTTTGAAATCTCTTTAGCTAAACTAGTGGAAATAAAGCTATCCATAGCACCATTATAAATTAATATTTTAATATTCCTACCAAAAATATTACCTTTTATCAACAATGGCATGGCTTGAACTTCTAGGTTCTAATTCCCTATAGCTACATAAATCTTGTGCATGGTTCATTAGATGCAAATTCTTTGTACATTGGTTCCTTTTCCTTTGAAATCATTCCTACTCTTTGTGGACAATTGCTTGCACAATGCGGTCCTCTACAAATAAAACACCCTTCTTTCAATACTAGATGTTCTTTAAGCTTTTGTCCTTCTTCTACATTATTTGCATGTGGAGAATTAGCCTATCCTTGTGATAGTCTATTATTACCATTGTTATGATTATAGGGATTACGTTTCTTTTCTTTGAACTTCTTCTAAACTTTCCTTGCTTCTGGTCATTTCTTTTAACATCCTTAGAGGAAATTTTGTTTGCCTTTTCTTTTTCCCACTTAACAAATCTTGCACTATTGTTTTTCATTAGTGCTTCTCTGCCCTGCTCATCTAAACCTTCATAGTCAAAATAGGGTTTGAGATACATTTCAGCCTTTCTTTCCAAGTTATAGGCTTTTTCCAGAGTACTGGGTTCCTACATATCTACTTATTATCCTATTATAGGATATAATCCAAGTATAAACTTATGAATATTTATTTTCTTATTATAATAAGCACATATTTTAGCAACTTGACAAATATTTGATAATACTTTTCCACTATTCTAGTTCCCTATAAAAGTTTAGAAAACTCCTCAAAATTCTAGGAATAGAAGTGCTCCATGAGAGATCTTTATTTAAAAGTTACCATAAGTTCTTCCTATTTTAGGTTGATTAATATTGGTATTTTCTTATCCTCACTAAGAGTTTCCCACCAATCTAAGCCATCTCCTTGTAAATGTAGTGTGGCATAGGACACTCGAGTGCCATAGGAAAAGTTCTTCATATTACAGTAGGTTTCTATATCTTTCAACCAAACCTCAACTTTATCACCATATTCCTCTCCATTGAGCTTGTAAGACTTTAAATATTTCATCTCTTTGCCAAACTTGGCCTCACGTCAAATTCTATCCAATTGTACCTCAATAAGGGTTTCATTTACCTATCCCCTATTAGAGTTACCATTTTGTGCTTCCCTACTTAATATTATTTCCGAAAACCATTTCTACATTTCTATATACTCTCAAATGTAGGCCTACTATGGTCGTGAGATTCTCACTTTCATTACTAAGATCCTCTTTCATTTCTAGGATTCTCTGGACCTACATCTAGTATTTTATCCTCCACATTAGTTCATCGTGTCCACCTTGTCATTGGGGCAACATTCCTCTTCTTTTATTTCATGGCATGGTACTGTTAGTCAAAAAGTGCCTAACTGCAAGAAAAATAGTTGATGCACCTTTTTGCATATTTCCCAAGAAGACCAAAGTGGCCCATATGCTAAAGATCAAAGAAAAAGCAAAACACCACAAGGAGAAAAAAGTGTCATGATATCGTGACATGTTGCATTTTCGCAGTTCAAGGCAGAGAGAAAGAGCAATGGGAAAAAGTGTCGCGATATCGCGACATGTTGTATTTTCATGGCTAAGAGCAACAAAAGGGAGTAAGAGGTAAAAGTGTCGCGATATCACGACATGTATTTTCATGGCTAAGAGCAGTAAAAGGAAGCAAGAGGCAAAAGTATCGATGTTTCATTTTCGTAGCTAAGAGCAACAAAAAGGAGAAAAGAGAAAAAGTGTCGCGATATCGTGACATGTTTCATTTTCACAGCTAAGAGCAACAAAAGGGAGCAAGAGGCAAAAGTGTTGCGATATCATTACATTTTCCTTTGTCGCAGCCAAAAGGGAAAAAGAGTTGCGATATCATGACATGTTGCTTTGTTGCGGCCAAAGGAGAAAAAGTGTCACGATATCACGACATGTTTCATTTTCGTGGTTCAAAGTGAGGAGAAAGAGCAAAGGGAAAAAAGTGTCACGATATCGCGACATGTCTCAGTTTCATGGTTCATAGCAAGGAGAAAGAGCAAAGGGCAAAAAGTGTCGCGATATCGCGACATGTCTCAGTTTCGCGGTTCATAGCGAAGAGAAAGAGCAAAGGTCAAAAAGTGTCACGATATCGTGACATGTTGCATTTTCACGGCTAAAGAGCAAGAGAAAGAGCCAAGAGGGAAAAGTGTCATGATATCGCGACATGTTGCTTTTTTGCGGTCCAAAGCAAAGAGAAAGAGCCAAGAGGAAAAAGTGTCACGATATCGCGACATGTCTCATTTTCACGGTTGGAAGCGGCAGAAGAGCAAAGCAAGGAAGAATGTCATGATTTTGCGACATGTCTCATTTTCGTGACTAGAAGTAGCAGAAAAGCAAAGCAAGGAAAGAATATCATGATTTCATGACATGTCTCATTTTCATGGTGTTGAGCAAGGTGTAGCAAAAGTATTGTCATTGTTGTCAACACAGATAGATAGATCAGTTGATGCAGTTGAAGCAGGATCAGTTGATGCGATTGAAGCGATGGACGGGAGTTCAAAGATCAGTCAGATCATGTACATTGAAATTCCAATAAAACTGAAGTGACCCAGATCCAAAAAATCAAAGAAAAAGATAAGTAAGAAAACTGTTGCAATATCGCGACATGTTTTCTGTCGCGATATCGTGACAGGTTGAGAAGTTAGAAGGCAGAAAGAAAAACATCACAATTTCGTGACATATCGGAGGAGAGAGAAGGTGAAAGAAAAATTGTCATGATTTCGCGACATGGATGAGGAGAGATAAGGCGCAAGCAAAACTGTCACGATTTCATGACATGTTGCAGGCAAAGAAGCCAAGTGGAAAGACTATCGCAATTTCGTGACATGTTGGAAGCAAAGAAGGCAAGTGAGAAAGTTGTCATGATTTCACAACATATTGGCAGAAAAGAAAGCAAGTAGAAAAACGCATCACGATTTCGCGACATGTTCGGAGAAGAAGCACTTGCAAGAAAAACTGTCGTGATTTCGTGACATGTTCGGAGAAGAAGCGCAAAGGAGAAAAAGTGTCACGATTTTGCGACAAGTTGCAAGAAGAAGCGCTAAGGAGAAAAAGTGTCACGATTTCGTGACATGTCGGGTTTTCGCGACTCGATGGGAAGAAAAGTGCTAAGGAGAAAAAGTGTCACGATTTCATGACAAGTTCCAAGAGGAAGCGTCAAGGAGAGTAAGTGTCGCGATTTCGCGACAGGATCGAAGAGAAAGTGCCAAGGAGAGAAGATGTCACGATTTCACGATAGGATCGAAGAGAAAGTGCCAAGGAGAGAAGATGTCGCGATTTCACGACAGGATCGAAGAGAAAGTGCCAAGGAGAGAAGATGTCGTGATTTCACGACAGGATCGAAGAGAAAGTGCCAAGGAGAGAAGATGTCATGATTTCGTGACAGGGTCGAAGAGAATAGCAAGGAAGAGAAAGATGTCACGACTTCGCGACATGTTCCATTTTCACTAGCCAAAGACAAAAAAGGCACAAGGCAACGAAAATGTCGTGATTTCGTGACATGTTCCATTTTCGTGGACAGAAGGCAGAAAAGTCACAAGGCAGCGAAGATGTCGCGATTTCATGACATGTTTCGTTTTCTCGGGCAGAAGGCAGAAAAGGCACAAGGCAGCGAAGATGTCACGATTTTGCGACATGTTCCATTTTCATGGCGACAAAATAGAAGGAGAGCAAGGAGGCCGAGAATGTCACGATTTCGTGACATGTCTAGTTTTCGCTAGAGCAAGCCAATAAGAGTAGCGAGAGGGCGAATGCGTCGCGATTTTGTGACATGTCTGGTTTTCGTGGTTGCAAGCGAAGAAGAGAACAAGGAGGCAAAGAATGTCACGATATCGCGACATGTCTTGTTTTCATGGGTAAAAGGCGAAGAAGGGTAGAAAGAGACAGAAGTGTCACGATTTCATGACAAGTCACAACAGCATGTTAAACAGGCAGTTAACTAGAATAGAACGACAGTTAAAGGGGCAGTTGTACAAGAAAAACATGCAACCGATTTTAAAAGAGTCAATTGGAGAAAAAGCGACAGTTACAGGTGCAATTTTAGTTATAATTCATACAACTTTTTAAACAACAGTCGTAGAAGGAGAAATCGAACAGTCGTATAAATAGAGTCGTAACATGCATCGTGTTTGAAAAAAGGCATACTCTATATTAGACAAAAGCAGTTACAGTTAGAAAGCGATACAACTGACAAGTGGCGCATGAGAAATTTTAAAAGTAGTTACAGTTGACAAGTGGCGAAAGAGATCTTTTAAAAAGAAATAGCTACGGGTTGCATGCGAATTTATGAAAGCTAAAAATTGAGACTTTCATGCTATAAAAATAGGTCTGCATGAATAATATTGCTACTGTTGTAATTGTGAAAGTGTTGTCGTAAGAGGGTGAAAAAGAGTGTTGTAAGAGAGCAACAAGCTGAGTAGTGAGTAATTACTGTGTTTTAAATTGGAGACCAGTCAGGGTCTTGAAAAAGTGAAGGCATTTGTATGTCATTGATATAACTTTTCTGTGATTCAAGTTGGTGCTTGGATAGGGGTTGGTGCTCCTTTCTGTAGATGCAGATAAATCGGGGGTTGGTGCTCCTTCCAGTGGGTGCTGGTAAACAGATTGTAAAATTGGTGTTTTACAAAGGCTAGATTTGGACCGTAGTCCAAGCAGTCATTCTTGAGGAGTAGCCAAATTGGTGAACCTCGTTACATTGTGTGTTGTGGTGTGCTCTCTTGTGTTTATTGATTTATTTGTTTTCAGTTCTCTTTGCTTTAGTTTTAAGAATTGCAGATCAAAAATTTTAGCTACACTGATTCACCCCCCCTCTCAGTGTCATTGTGATAATATCAATTGGTATTAGAGCGAGGTTTATAAACAAGCTTAATCAGCTAAGGTGATCTTGGAAGGAACACAATGGCAGGTAGTGAAGGTTTCTCATCAAACAAAGCTCCTCTGTTCAATGAAACTAATTACTCATTCTGGAGACTCAGGATGCAGACATATCTAAGTGCTTTAGGATACGACATTTGGGAGTTAGTAGAAAGTGGATACACAGCACCCACTACTTGTCCAACAGATGCTACCGGTAAGAAACTGTCTGAGAATAACTCCAAAGCAAAGAATGCAATAATGTGTGGGCTAGTAGACAGTGAACTGATAAGGGTCATGAGCTGTAAATCGGCAAAAGACATATGGGACAAACTGAAAAGCATTCATGAAGGAGACAGCAAGATGAAGGAAGCCAAACTACAAACTCATCGAGATCAGTTTGAGGCATTACAAATGAATGACAAAGAGAACATTGAGACCTATATGCTGAGAGTCAATGGAGTCATTAATGCAATCAGAGGACTCGACGAAGAGATCGAAGATGTAGTTGTCATGAAAAAGGTACTTAGAACTCTTCACAAAAGATTTAATTCTAAAGTTTTTGCAATAGAAGAGGCTAAAGATCTAAACAATTTTAGCATGGATGAGATGCATGGTTCCTTGACTGCATACGAAATGAGAATAGGACAAACTAAGCCCATATACAAAGAATCTAATTTTAAAGCACACAAGAATAAAAAAGCTGAACAAGAATCTGAGGCTGAAGAGACATCGGATGAAACTGAAGCCAACGTTGTTCGAGAACTTACAAAAGGAAAAGGAAAATATAGAGGAAATTTTCCATTTAAGTGTTTCAATTATGGAGGGGTCGGTTACTTTGCAACTAAGTGTCCCATGAATGAAAAAACCAAAAGTAATGAAGGGTCACACCAAGAAAGAAGTGACTGGAAAAAGAAACCAAACTTCAAGAAAAGCAATTTTAAAAAGAAAAGTTTCATATCCAAGAATGCCAGCTCTTCTGAAGATAGCTCAGGTGAAGATTCTGAAGAAGAAACAGGTGAAGCTCTGTTTATGGCATTTGAAGAAGCAAAAACAGAAGAAAAACAGGAAGATAATACAAAAAATAAGGATGAGGCTAAAGTTTATCTGGAAGGTGAGTTGGTTGCGGCACTTAAAGAGTTGAAGTCAGAAAGGAAAAAGAATAATAAATTCTCAAGAAATCTTGAAGATGCGAATGACATAATAAGAAGTTTAAAAGTACAGACAGAAGAATTTAAGAAAATGTCTGAAGAACTTGAAGTACAGTTAACCATGAGAATAGATGAGTGCAGCAAACTAGAAGAAGAGATTGTTATTTTAAGAATGCGGCTAGAAGAAAAGAATCAAAAATTGAGCTGCTATCACAAACTTGAAGGAAGTTCTGCAAAGCTTGAAAATATTATAAATAGTCAGAGGACTATGGACATCAAGTTTGGCTTTGGGTTTGTCGAAGGAGAATCATCAAGTGGATCACAGGCCATAATTGTAGAACCAGTAAAGAAAGAGGATAAAATCAAGGTTGACCAAAGAAAAATGAATCTTGCAAAAGAAAGCAACAATGGCAGACACGAGAAGACTGTTGACAATGATGGATTCACAAAAGTCACTCATCAAAGGAGAAGAAAATTTGTGGCTCCTTCTACAAATTGGCAAAGACCAACTCCTAGGTTCAATCATTCCTTTTTTGGTTATTGTTTTAAATGCAATACTTACGATCATAATATTTCAGACTGCATTTATATTATAGGAAAAAAAAATCTTTCCAGTAGAAATGTATTTTCACCCTTGATAGATTATGCAGTAGAATGCTATAACTGTCACAACTTTGGACATATTGCAAGAAACTGTAGAAGCACATATGCAGCAAATAAATATCAGGGAAGAAGAACTCAACCAAATAGTTTAAAACAAAACAGAAAATTCCCAGATAAACATGCACAGGCCATTGACAAAGAAAAGTCTAAACAAATGACCAAAACTATAGCCAAATCAAAATGGAAAGAAAAAGAGCAACTCAATGAATAAAAGGAATCCTTGATTGTCCAGACAACATTCAAAGCACAGAAGAAATCAACACCATGGATATTGGACAGTGGATGCTCCAGTCACATGACCGGAGATAAACAAAAATTTGAAAAATTACAGAAATATGAAGGGGGCTCGGTAAAGTTTGGAAATAATGATGGAGCCAAAATAGTTGGAAAAGGATCAGTCAAGATAAGTGATGGAAAGATCAATTCCAAAGAAGTTTTGTTTGTAGTTGGTTTGAAGCACAACTTACCGAGCGTAAGTCAAATCTGTGACAGAGGTCATGAAGTCATCTTTAAAAAATAGGGCTATGAAGTAAGAAAAGCACACAGTGGGAAGCTAGTAGCTACTGGATCGAGGACTTCTGGAAATCTATACACTCTCTTAGAAACTTCAAAAGGATCATGCTTGATTGGATAGGAAGATGAAAACTGGCTGTGGCACAAGAGGCTCGGGCATATCAGCTTTGGCAATCTGGTAAAAATAAGTTCAAAAAGAGTAGCAAGAGATATACCCACCATTGACAAACTGGTAAATAGCATCTGTGCTTCATGCCAAAAAGGGAAGCAAACCAGATCCACATTTAAAGCAAAGGAACATTTCACCAGCAAACCGTTATAGCTAATTCATACTAATTTATGTGGACCCATGAGAACACAAAGCATAAATGGTGACAAATACTTTATGTTGTTCATAGATGACTACTCCATAATGGCATGGGTACTGTTTTTAAAGCTTAAATCAAATGCCTTTGAAATGTTCAAGATTTTTAAAAAGCAGGTTGAGAATTAGATTGGAAAAAAAATTAAATGCCTAAGATCGGACAGAGGAGGAGAGTTTATCTCAGAGGAGTTTGTAGAATACTGTCAAAAATATGGGATTAGAAGACAATTTTCAGTAGCAAGGACACCTTAGAAGAATGGTGTTGTTGAAAGAAAGAACAGAACTGTGCAAGAAATGGCACGGACAATGTTGGTTGAGAACAAAATAGCTGACAGATTTTGGAAAGAGGTAGTACATACTACAGTTTACATTCAAAATAGGTGCATGCTAAGAGCACATGAAAGCAAAACACCGTATGAACTATGGTTCAGCAGGAAAGCAACAACAAGATACTTCAAAGTGTTTGGCAGCAAGTGTTATGTCAAACAAACTGAAGATAATCTCGGTAAGTTCGAAGATAGAGCTGACGAAGGTATTTTTCTCGATTACTCAACTAAAAGCAAAGCCTACACATGTTACAACAAGCGGGTAAAGAAAATTATTGAGAGTGCTGATGTTAAATTTGATGAAGGTAGAGAACGAGAAGTTACGTATCAAGAAAACTACCCTATTTATGAAGACGTCATTGAAGGAGATGAAGAAATAGAAAAAGAAGAAAATCAAAAAATTGACACAGCTGATTTAAGAATCGACTCAAAAGAAGAAGAGAACAATAAATTCAAAACATGCAGCTGGCAAAAAAATCATCCCAGAGAACAGATTATTGGGGACCCAATAGTTGGTATTCAGACAAGAAGAGAAGTAATTCGAAACTACTCTTTATTATCCAGCATTGAACCCAAAAATATCGTTGAAGCAAGCACAGATGAAATTTGGATGAAGGCAATGAATGAAGAACTAGATCATATTGAGAAAAACAAAACCTGGGAATTAGTACCATGACCAGCAAATAAAAACATAATTGGCACTAAATGGATTTTTTGAAATAAATTAAATGAATACGGATAGGTTGTCAGAAATAAGGCAATATTGGTCTTTAAAGGCTATGCTCAGGTTGAAGGCATTGATTTTGAGGAAAAATTTGCACCAGTTGCCAGACTAGAAGCAATCAGAATGTTTCGGCTTTAGCAGTCCATAAAAACTTCAAAGTATATCAAATGGATGTAAACTCAGCATTTCTAAATGGAAAACTAGAAGAAGAGGTTTACATTGAACAGCCAGATGGCTTCCAACTTGGTGACAATCTTGATTTTGTGTGTAGGTTAAAGAAAGCATTGTATGGTCTGAAACAAGCACCTAGAGCATGGTATGCAAGGCTGGATAACTATCTTATTAAATAGGGGTTCAAGAAAGGTATGGTGGACAACAATTTATATATCAAAACTGAGAATGGCCATCTTATTGTACTTGTTGTTTATGTAGATGATATAATATTTGGCAACAACATGGATAAATATTGTAGAGACATAGCTAATAAAATGAAGACAGAATTTGAGATGTCAATGATTGGTGAACTTTCTTATTTCCTCAAATTGCAAGTCAATCAAAGTGAAAAGGGGATTTTTATCTCTCAAGTAAAATATGTGAAAGAAATGCTGAAAAAGTTCACAATGGAGGATAGTAAACCTGTCAGCACTCCCATGACAACAAGGTTGCAAGTTGAGCAAGGATGACAAATCTCCAAATGTAGATCAAACCATGTACAGGTCTATGATTGGAAGCTCTCTGTATTTGATGACCACTAGACCGGATATATTACAGGCAGTATGCATGGTAGAAATATTTCAGGCTAGTCCCAAAGAGACTCATGTGACAATTTGTAAAGAGGATTTTTAGGTACCTCAAGGGTACTATGGAGTATGGGTTGTGGTACCCAAAAGGTAAGGACTTCACTCTTATTGCATATTCTGATGCAGATTGGGTAGGATGTATTGATGACAGAAAGAGTACAGTGGAGGAGCATTTTATCTTGGAGACAGGCTGGTAGCATGGCACAACAAGAAACAAGAATCAGTCTCTCTATCAACAGCAGAGGCAGAATACATTGTAGCAAAAACATGCTATACTCAAATATTATGGATGAGACAAACATTGAAAGATCTTGGTATTCACTTCAAAGAGCCAATTTTAGTTAAATGTGACAACACTAGTGCTATAAACATATTAAAGAATCCAGTTATGCATTCTCGAACCAAACATATTGCAATCCGGTATCACTTCTTGAAGGATAAAGTTGCAGAAGGTGAGGTCAAATTGGATTTTGTTCCAACTACAGAGCAAGTAGCAAATATATTCACAAAACCAAGTGCCAAAGGAGAAATGTCACGATTTCGCAACAGGGTCGAAGAGAAGTGCAAGGAAGAGAAAGATGTCACGATTTTGCGACATGTTCCATTTTTGCTGGCCAAAGGCAGAAAAGGCACAAGGCAGTGAAAAATGTCACGATTTCGTGACATGTTCCATTTTCACGGGAAGAAGGCAGAAAAGGCACAAGGCAACGAAGATGTCGCGATTTCGTGACATGTTCCATTTTTGCGGGCATAAGGTAGAAAAGGCACAAGGCAGCGAAGATGTCACGATTTCGTGACATGTTCCATCTTCACAACGACAAAACAGAAGGAGAGCAAGGAGGCCAAGAATGTCGTGATTTCGTGACATGTCTGGTTTTCGCTAGAGCAAGCCAAGAAGAGTAGTGAGAGGGTGAATGCGTCGCAATTTTGTGACATGTCTGGTTTTCGCGGTTGCAAGCGAATAAGAGAACAAGGAGGCGAAGAATGTCACGATATCACGACATGTCTTATTTTCATGAGAAAAATGCAAAGAAGGGTAGAAAGAGACAAAAGTGTCGTGATTTCATGACAAGTCACAACAGCATGTTAAACAGGCAGTTAACTGGAATAGAACAACAGTTAAAGGGGCAGTTGTAGAAGAAAAACATGCAGCCGATTTTAGAAGATTCAAATGGAGAAAAAGTGACAGTTACAGGTGCAATTTCAGTTAGAATTCATATAGCTTTTTAAACAACAGTCGTAGAAGGAGAAATCGAATAGTCGCATAAATAGAGTCATAACATGCATCATGTTTGACAAAAGGCCTACTCTATATTAGACAAAAGCAGTTACAGTTAGAAAGCGATACAACTGACAAGTGGCACATGAGAAATTTTAAAAGCAGTTATAGTTGACAAGTGGCAAAAGAGATCTTTTGAAAAGAAACAGTTACGGGTTGCATGCAAATTTATGAAAGCTAAAAATAGAGACTTTCATGCTATAAAAATAGGTTTGCGTGAAGAATATTGTTGCTACTGTAATTGTGAAAGTGCTGTCGTAAGAGGGTGAAAAAGAGTGCTATAAGAGAGAAATAAGCTGAGCAGTGAGTAATTACTATGTTTTAAATTTGAGACCAGTCAAGGTCTTGAAAAGGTGAAGGCATTTGTATGTCATTGATATAACTTTTCTGTGATTCAAGTTGGTGCTTGGATAGGGGTTGGTACTCCTTTCTGTAGATGCAGATAAATCAGGGGTTGGTGCTCCTTCCAGTGGGTGCTGGTAAACAGATTGTAAAATTGATGTTTTACAAAGGCTAGATTTGGACCGTAGTCCAAGAAGTCATTCTTGAGGAGTAGCCAAATTGGTGAACCTCGTTACATTGTGTGTTGTGGTGTGCTCTCTTGTGTTTACTGCTTTATTTGTTTTCAGTTCTCTTTGCTTCAGTTTTAAGAATTGCAGATCAGAATTTTTAGCTACACTAATTCACCTCCCCCTCTCAGTGTCATTGCAAGAATATCACATGGCGGGAGGCAGCAAAGGAGTAAAGGAAGAGACAAATGTCATGATTTTGCGACATGTCTCATTTTCGCGATGGGAGGCAGCAAAAGAGCAAAGGAAGAGAAGAATGTCACGATTTCATGACATGTCTCATTTTCACAGCTGGAAGTGGCAAAAGAGCAAAGCAAGGAAAGAATGTCATGATTTCGTGACATGTCTCGATTTTCACGGTTGGAAGAGGTTGAAAATCAAAGCAAGGAAAGAATGTCACGATTTCACGACATGTCTCATTTTCACGGCGGGAGGCAGCAAAGGAGCAAAGGAAGAGACGAATGTCGTGATTTCGTGACATGTCTCATTTTCATGGTGGGAGGTAGCAAAGGAGCAAAGGAAGAGATGAATGTCGTGATTTCATGACATGTCTCATTTTCGCGGTTGGAAGCGATAAAGGAGCAAAGCAGGAGACAGATGTCGTGATTTTACGACATACCAGCTATAAAGGAATAAAGTATATTTTTGGCAACTGGGGACATGCACTGACATCAGGTGCTAATTTTTGAAGAATGGTCTATTGATTATAACCTGGCAGGTCCCCTGGATGATTGCCAATCTATCCAATCTATGAGAAATCCATTGTGTATTGTTAGAAACTGTAGATTATTGCTTGTAAAATAAGTAAGATGTACTTATGAAAAGATACTCTTTTGGGGTATATATAGGGGTGAGTGACTCAAAAAAAAAGGTCGGCTCTTGGACGTTTACAAGCTTGATGTGCATACACTGGATTACAAGCAATAAAAGATTTCTTCCTCTGGCTTTTGAAACTTCTATGTGCTTGTATGTATCTGGTGTTTTAACTTTTATGCACTCTGAGTTTTATAATGTATCTATTCTAAAATCTAGACTGTGCACGTCTGAATCTTATTCCTAGAGTTGAACATTAACAGATATTTACATGCTTTTACATGAACATCTGAGAGTCATACTCAAGAATTCATGTTTTCTATAAAGAAGAGTTCTAGCTTTGCTATTGTCTAAACTACATCATCAATGTTTGTTGTTGTCTAATCTGTATCATGTGAAAAGTTCTAGCTTAGGCTATATTTCCCTTATCTCTTGTTCCCCTTTTCTCTAAAAAACTCAAAGGAACCAGCCTTCTCTGGAGACTAGACAGATGATCTCAAGTAAGATTTGTCTATTCAATGTTGGCAAAGTTGAAGGTGCAGCACTATTAACCGAAGGCAAATTTTGTTCCAACAGTTTTTGGCATGCCCAGTGGGACCAACAATCCCACAGTATTGTATAAGTTTTGGTGTTTTACCTTCAGAGCCTTTTGTTTGCAAAATCTCAAGAAAAAAAAATCACCTGGTGACTCCGTTGCATTTAGACCATAAAAGAAAGACCTTGTCTAGAAGCCTTCCGGTTATATAGCCATATGATAACCAGATCCCGAGCTAGAAACTCTGAAGAACCTATCGAGTTTTTTGAACTACATCTCGAAATCCTGAAAGCACACCCTGTGCTATCTGCACAATCAAATCCTCCCGGAACCATTAACACCTATTTACAACCCACTGTAGGAGCATCTGCAAGCAATCCCATAGCGATTGTAACTCCTTTAGCAATCATGGCAGCCGCCCTTACCCCAACACATCTTGTATGGAATCAAACTAGCCCTTTGAACTTGGGAACACACCACCAAATTCCACAAGCTGCGCTAAAAGCCTTATCGACCTTTGACGGAACAGGCAAAATAGTAGATGAGCACTGTTTGGATGTATCAACGCTAGCATCTATTTACAACATCACTGAGGAAGATGTAATGGTCAGATTTTTGATCATATCTTTGAAAGGAAAGATGCTCTATTGGTACAGAGCATTTCTCGCTGGATCCATTACTTCTTGGGTAGCACTGGCCGGCCATCTGGTCGATGAATTCAATATACATGCGGATCCTTTCACATTGCTAAATCAATTCACTGTCATTGAGAGGCATCCACAAGAAGAAATCCAAGATTTCAACATCAGGTTTACCAGAACTCGTGATAGAGTACCGCAAGGCCTAAAGCCCACGGAAGAACAAGCTATATGCTATTATCTAAGGGCTTTTGATTTAGAACTCAGTATGATAATAAGGCAATCCCATGTAACCACTTTTCCTAGGATCTATGTAGAGGTAGCAAAGGGTGAAGCTGATCTCATCGCTACAAAAAGATATCCATAAAAGACTCTATTGCCAATTTTACCAGAGTTTTCCCAAGCATCAATCTCTAAACTGCCTACACTCCCATCAATGCAGGCCCTCCCAGCTATAGCTGCACCTCTTGCATTTCATGCATTACCAGCCACACCCCTTGCATCATCTCCCCCCAATGATCAATACACAACCATAATTGATACCATGAAGATGTTGTCAAATGAAATGGCGTCCATGAAAAAGAGAGAGGCAAAAAGGAATATTCAAGTAAGAAGATTTCCACAGATACAAAAGGAAGCTACTTCAACAAGTGGAAGGGTACAAGAAAGAAAAAATGTAGTGTATGCAAATGAGATAGGAGATAATGGAGAACCCGCTAATTCTGATTACTGGTGTACCACTTGCAATGATCCTTATGGAGAAGATTTATGCATGATTCATCAACACCATGTGCAAGCAGTTATTAATGAAAGATCCAAAGAGACCAACAAGGGACAAGTGAATATAATCATAGAATTCCACCATAATTTGGTAATGCCATCTGTGGAACAAGTCTCAGTCCTGAAAAGGTCGAGAAAAAAGTCGTTACAAACTTACCCTAAAGAATTCCAACCACAAGGTTTTCCTCCTGCCCTCAGGGCAACTCCCTAGAAAAACCAGTCTGATGAGAAAGGACGTTCTGATCCTCCTCAGACTTCTGCGACTACACCAAGAAAATAATTTCCTCCTAGAAAAGGGAGCGAAGCTCAAGAGCAAGCAAAGGAAAGACTCAGATTTCCTTCATTGACAAAAATGCAAAGAACAAAAGCTACGCAGGTCTACAGAGACAGATATGATGCATCAACTAGTAGAAGGGAGAAAAGTGTTGAAGTATCCCTAGATGCAACTCTTTCGTTTAACATTACAAAAGAAAATAAGAGGACCCCCTCTAAAATAAGCATGTATGATGCATTGCAAATTCCTGGTCAGATTGACCTCCTCCAAGAATATTTAACTTTAAAGAATAATACCTCTTCCTCAAATGTTATACAAGCAAATGTTGTGTCAACCTCTAGAAAAAATAGACCGCCCCCATTCTATTTATCTTTGCAAATGGAGGGGTGGATAGTTCACAATTGCATGATTGATTCAGGGGCCGCAACTACGGTAATGCCGAAAGTCGTATGTGATATAATTGGGATGGAATATACACGAAGTCATCCTGGTGTATTGCAATTGGATGGTAGTCTAGTAAAAACTATCAGGGTGATCAAAGATATACCTATTCAACTCCACAAAATGCCAGAAGTAGTCGTAATACAAGAAGTCGTTGTAGACTTGGAACCATATTTCGGTATGTGTTTATCCAGAGAATTCATAGCCAAACTGGAAAGGTTATATGTCACTATATTATTCGCATTTGGAGGTACCTTTCAAAGGTAAAAGAGTCAAGATCTACAATGAGAAACCATCTACTTTTCATGTGGAAAGACTAGAAGAAACAACTACTGTCAACATGATGTCCGAGGAATTTGAGAATATTGATTTAATGGAAGAAACCCTAGAGGAACTCCAATATGAAGATCAATTTTCAATGAAAGACTTCAATGCTATGATAGAGACAGAAATGGGAAGCTATTCCATTGAGAAACCAAAAAAGCTCCCTATTGTTGTCCCTAAAACAGATGATTCGACCAACCAATTATGGAAATTGTACTTTGATGGGTCAAGGTGTAAAAATGGAGCAGGAGCTAGGATCGTCCTGATTTCACCCACTAGAACAAAACAAGTCTTTTCATATAGGTTGACATGGAGTTGCACCAATAACGCAACTGAGTACGAAGCCTTGTGTTTGGGACTCAAGAAAGCTAAGAAACTGGGTGTAAAACAACTGCTGATCTATGGAGATTCAGAGCTGATCATTAAACAAGTTACTGGCAAGTGCATTTGTAAGCAACATTACCTAAGAGCTTACAAAAACAAAGTGTTAGATCTTTTGGAAAATTTCAAAGCACTAAACATGAAATCCATTTCTAGAGAGAAGAACACACATGCAGACCTGTTAGCATCAGTAAGATCAAATTTTTGCCCAGTCAGCAATGTTATTCAGAAGTCTAAAATAGTTAGATTTATATACAGGCCTTCAGTGCCTGACAAAGAAATTTTTTGGCAAGTATTCAAAAATGATGAGCAGATCCTAGATTTTCTAATTCACGAGATGAATTGCTCTAAAGATAGATCGTTACAAGAAGAGGATGAAGAGAGCCTTATTCAACTAAAAAACAACCATATCCCCAGGGGACTGATCACCTTTGAGAGCCTTTTCGAAAATAGTGATAGATCTGTAGGCCGAAGGATCAAGGTAGATGAACGTCAGTATAAAGAAGTAGAAATAGAATCGGGAAAAATGATCAAAGTATAGACCGATTGTACAGTGGTAGAACTAGAGGAAATAAAATAGTTATGTAAAGAGTATCCAGATATAATAGCCTAGAATTATAGTGATCTGAAAGTGTACAGGAAAGAGGTCATTCAGCATACCATTGAACTGGAGGAAGAAGCTAAACATTTCAGGCAGAAGCAAAGGCCTGTGAATCCCAATATTGAAGCGTTAATGAAACAAGAGTTGTTAAAACTCTTGCAGGCTAAGATAATATATCCAACCAAGCACTCTAACTGGGTGGCAAATTTAGTTCCAGTCTGCAAGAAAAATGAAGAAATATGACTATGCATCAATTTTAGAAATTTGAACAGAGCCTCTTTAAAGGATCACTATCCTTTACCCCAGATTGACCCAATCCTTCATACTGTGGTGGAAGCAGAAAGGTTTTCTCTGTTAGATGGATTTTCTGGTTACAATCAGGTTTGGGTGAGAAATGAAGATCAATAAAAGACTGCGTTCACCACTAAGTGGGGAACATTTGCATACCAAAGGATGCCCTTTGGATTATCTAACACAGGAGCAAATTTCCATAGAGCCATGGATGTAGCTTTTTGGGAGCTTGCAAATAAAATTATTGTCATCTATTTAGATGACATGACAATTTTTTCTCACAACAAAAAGGACCATGCCACTCATCTGCAGCAAGTGTTTGAGAAATGTAGGGAATTTGGGATATCACTAAACCCTACAAAATCTATTTTTGCTATAGAAGAAGGAATACTCCTTGGGCATGTTATTTCTAAAGTTGGGCTGTCAATTGATCCTGATAGAGTAAAGGCGCTTCTTGAGTTGTCTCTCCCAGTTAACAAGAAAGGTTTGTAGTCTTTCTTTACGTAAGTAAATTTCGTCAAAAAATTCATTGCGGATTTTTCCCAAACAGTTAAACCAATGACTGAATTATTGAAAAAGGACGCTCCTTTTAAATGGATAGAGCCAAGGAAATAAGCTTTCCAAAAAATTCTAGAAGCCATCGCTCAAGCTCCTATGCTAGTCAACCCTAACTATTCTCGGGATTTCATACTATATGCTATCAGAGAGCAAAATAGTTATGTTGTAGTTCTCACTCAAAAAGGAGCAGATGACGAAGAAAGACCCATAAAATTTCTGAGTTCCACCATGCACAAACATGAGGAAAGGTACAGCTTCATAGAAAAACAAGTATACACAATTATGAAGTCCTTGAATAAGCTAAAACACTTCTTATCCCAGAGTCGTACGATGGTGTATGTTATTCATCCCGATGTAAGGAACTTCATAATTCAAGGAGAATTGGGTGAAAAAAGAGCTGGATGGGTGACTCGCATCCAAGAGTATGATGTAGAAATACATCCTACTAAAATAGTCATAGGGAGATCTTTGTGCCAAGAATTGGCCAAGCAAGCTGCAAGTGGATATGGGGAGAGCCACCCCGTCATGGCAAACACAGAGCAACACCAAGACAGAGCAATTTCAGGTTGGATTGACAACTTTGTGAGGTATTTTTAGACTGGGTCATGTCCTGAGGAAATGAGCACTTCCCAAAGAAGGAGATTCAGAACCCAAGCATTGAAATATACCCTTTTGAACAGAGGGGTTGTACAAGATTAACATCGATGGTGTATTGTTAAAATGCGTTCCCGATAATGAAAAGCAGAAAGTGTTAGATGAATTTCACGGGGGTTTTTTAGGGGGACATTATGCAGGCCGAACTACAACTTTGAAGATCCTTAGAGCTGGATGTTATTGGCCTTCCATCTTCCTAGATGTGTACAAAGTAATCCAGAGGTGTGAACAGTGTCAGAGGTATGTGGGAAGAAATAGGAATGCACCTATGCCATTAAAAGCTATTCAAGTTGAAGAACCATTCCAGCAGTGAGGGTTGGATTTCATAGGGATAATAGAACCAAACTCATCATCAGGCCACAAATACATTCTCACTGCCACGGACTACTTCACCAAGTGGGCAGAAGTAGTGCCTACAAAGAAAGTTGATTTAGAAGTGGTGATAGAATTCATCGAAAGTCTAATCACAAGGTTTGGCATACTAGATTCTTTGGTTACATACAATGGATCCCCTTTCACTAGTGCAAAGATGATCAAATTCGTCAGTAGATATGGAATTTACCTGAAGACTTCCTCTAATTATTACCCACAAGGTAATGGATTAGCTGAGTCTACTAATAATAATCTTATGAGAATTATAAAAAGAACATTAGAGGACAATAAGAAGAACTGGCACTCACTCCTGAATCAAGCCCTGTGGGCCGACAAAATCTCAATCAAAAAATCAATCAATACTTTGCCATATGCTTTGGTTTATGGCAAAGAAGTTGTTCTGCCGATTCATATGGAGATACCCACATTGAGGATGCTAAACCAAGCTAACAAAGATGAAGGTCACCCAATGGATGGCCGACTGATGCAACTTTTGCATCTTGAAGAATCTAGGGAACAGGCCTACGATCATCATCAAAAGAATATGGTAAAAATAGTTGGGTGGTTCGATAAGAAAACAACTTTCAAGAAATTTAAAATAGGTGACCTGGTATTGAAATGGAATGTCAAGAAAGCAAAGCTAGGAAACCATGACAATTTTGATTCTTTCTTGGAGGGACCATTCATAATTTTTGTAAAGAAGCAATTCAATGCCTTTCAGTTAAAAAATCAAGATGGATGGGTTCTACCCATCACAGTGAATGCTTTTCACCTAAAATTTTATTTCCATTAAAAGCTACAGATCACCATTATATGTACAGTATATTATAAGTTTGAAGTTTTGTAAATATTTCCCTTTTTATGGCCTAATAAGAATCAAGTGTGCAAGCTTATCAAGAGATAATTGCATCCATGGATAGAATCAGAGGATCTAAACATCAGGGGCAGCAGCCAGCGGCCAAAGCTGGGACCAGTTCCTAGAATTGAATTTTTGTGTTCTTCAGAAAAATTTTAAATACCTAAGTGATAAAATAAGGGTTCTAATAAGGTGAAGATCACTCGTTTTCCAAAGTGCATTATTTTTCTTGTGTTTTTCTGCTTGAAAATTTACTTTTCGCAACTGTGCTGGTGACTCTGTTTCCCAATGGATAAAGGCTTGGTATCTATTTTTGCAATCAAAAATTCCCCTGGAAGGTACTAATAATGTTAGTCAAAAAGTGCCTAACTACAAGAAAAATAGTTGATGCACCTTTTTGCATATTTCCCAAGAAGACCAAAGTGGCCCATATGCTAAAGATCAAAGAAAAAGCAAAACACCGCAAGGAGGAAAAAGTGTCGCGATATCGCAACATGTTGCATTTTCGCGGTTCAAGGCGGAGAGAAAGAGCAATGGGAAAAAGTGTCACGATATCGCGACATGTTGTATTTTCATGGCTAAGAGTAGCAAAAGGGAGCAAGAGGCAAAAGTGTCGCGATATCGTGACATGTTGCATTTTCATGGCTAAGAGTAGCAAAAGGGAGCAAGAAGCAAAAGTGTCACGATATTGCGACATGTTTCATTTTCGTGGCTAAGAGCAACAAAAAGGAGCAAGGAGAAAAAGTGTCATGATATCATGACATGTTTCATTTTCGTGGCTAAGAGCAGCAAAAGGGAGCAAGAGGCAAAAGTGTCGCGATATCGCGACATGTTGCTTTGTCACAGCCAAAAGGGAAAAAGAGTCGCGATATCGTGACATGTTGCTTTGTCACGGCCAAAGGAGAAAAAGTGTCGTGATATCGCGACATGTTTCATTTTCACGGTTCAAAGTGAAGAGAAAGAGCAAAGGGAAAAAAGTGTTGCGATATCGCGACATGTCTCAGTTTCACGGTTCATAGTGAGGAGAAAGAGCAAAGGGCAAAAAGTGTCGCGATATCGCGACATGTCTCAGTTTCGCAGTTCATAGCGAAGAGAAAGAGCAAAGGGAAAAAAGTGTCATGATATCGTGACATGTTGCATTTTCATGGCTAAAGAGCAAGAGAAATATCCAAGAGGGAAAAGTGTCGCGATATCGCGACATGTTGCTTTTTTGTGGTCCAAAGCAAAGAGAAAGAGCCAAGAGGAAAAAGTGTCGCGATATCGCGACATGTCTCATTTTCACGGCTGGAAGTGACAGAAGAGCAAAGCAAGGAAGAATGTCACGATTTCACGACATGTCTCATTTTTGTGGCTGGAAGCGATAGAAAAGCAAAGCAAGGAAAGAATGTCACGATTTCGCGACATGTCTCATTTTCACGGCGGGAGGCAGCAAAGGAGAAAAGGAAGAGATGAATGTCACAATTTCGTGACATGTCTCATTTTTGTGGTGGGAGGTAGCAAAGGAGCAAAGGAAGAGATGAATGCCACGATTTCGTGACATGTCTCATTTTCACGGCTGGAGGTAGCAAAGGAGCAAAGGAAGAGACAAATGTCATGATTTCATGACATGTCTCATGTTTGTAGCTGGAAGCGGTAGAGGAGCAAAGCAAGAGATAGATGTCATGATTTCGTGACATGCCAGCTATAAAGAAATAAAGTATATTTTTTGCAACTTGGGACATGCACTGACATCATGTGCTAATTTCTGAAGAATGGTATGTTGATTATAACCTAGTAGGTCCACTGGATGATTGCCAATCTATCCAATCTATGGGAAATCCGTTGTGTATTGTTAGAAACTGCAAATTATTGCTTGTAAAATAAGTAAGATGTACTTAGGAAAATATACTCTTTTAGGGTATATATAGGGGTGAGCAACACCAAAAAAAATGTCGGCTCTTGGACATTTACAAGCTTGATGTGCATGTACTGGATTACAAGCAATAAAATATTTCTTCCTCTGGCTTTCGAAACTTCTGTGTGCTTGTATGTATCTGGTGTTTTAAATTTTATTCACTCTGAGTTTTATAATGTATCTATTCTGAAATTTGGACTATGCACGTATGAATCTTGTTTCTAGAGTTGAAAATTTTCACTCTAGAAACAATTTACTCCTAAAATTATATCCAGTTAAAGATATAATTTTAGGAGTAAATATATCTTTAATTAAAGAACATACGAACATAGTCCAGAGTAAATTACCTCTGGACCATGCTTTTATACGAACTTCTGAGAGTCACACTCAAGAATTCATGTTTTCTATAAAGAAGAGTTCTAGCTTTGTTGTTGTCTAAACTGCATCATCAATGTTTGTTGTTGTCTAATCTATACCGTGAGAAAAGTTCTAGCTTAGGCTATATTTCCCTTATCTCTTGTTCCCCTTTTCTCTAAAAAACTCAAAGGAACCGACCTTCTCTGGAGACTAGACAGATGATCTCAAGCAAGATCTGTCTATTCAATGTTGGCAAAGTCTAAGGCGCAACACTATTAACCGAAGGCAGATTTTGTTCCAATAGGTACCTAACCACACATAGAAGATATAGTAGGAGTCAATTCACCCTCACTTATTTTGTTGGTTTCTCCTAACATCAACTATGTTTCTAGGTTTATAATTATTCAAATAATTTAACTTTAACAATTTTTTTTAGCAAGATGTAAACTTTACATGGGTATGTTTTTGATTACACACCAAAGTAAGTTTTATGTAATGAACCTATTCCACTATAAACCATGCTATGATATGAAATGTCAACTCCTCATTTTTTTCCTATAGTTTAGACCCTTCTTAGATTCACTTTTCCTATTTGGAAACCCCAAGAGTGACCCATCCCTACATCTTACATAAATCAGTTATGTAAGTGTACTAGGTAATATAGCAAGCTCTAACTAACCATCCCATATTTTCTTTGATGAGCTAGTTATTTCCCTATAACCTATCAAGGCTCTATGCTAATATCCATATCATACATATGTCCATTCATGTAGATGTGCTTAGATGCATTGAGAGCAAGTCTATTGGTTCAAGGTTATTTAATGAGCTCAAGCTAGTTGCATCATCATTCGTTTGATGAGCTAACTCCTTCCCTTCATTATATTATAGGTCCATGCAATTACCATACCATACATGTGGCCACTCATGTAGGTATGCTAAACATGTTAGGATAAAACCTACCGATTCTCTCTTAGACAAGGTTTATTCTTTCATTGTTACATACCTAGATTCCTCAAAAACCTTTAAGTCATTTCAGGGTATATAATATATGACAAAAGGATCCTTAATATTTTTTTTTTACTCCTAAAGTACAATATCGATAAATATACTACCCACATATTACTAATGGTGATTATAAGCTTAAGCTAGACCCATATTTAGAGCCATTACTTTAATCAACTAGTATATAATTATCTAAAACTAGAAAGAACCTACTTTAAATAAATAGTTCATAGCAGAATTACCCATGATTTCCTTAATCATATCCACATAAACTGGTTTTACTTAATTTATAGAAGAATCTAAAGCTCACTTATAAATTCCACTTAAATACCACATAAGCAAATAGAAATGAAGCCATGCACATTCATTAATATTATATCCCATAATTTTGATCTCTCAAACATATAACTTCATTAATAATTGACAATGAAACATATAGAAAAATCATTTCACAAATATCCACAACATATTTATCTAGGGGAAAACCCTCAGAGGGGAAAACCCAGCCAGTAAAAGAGTTTCCATTTCTCATTTACTAAAAAATTATCCTTACTACATTGGGATGAAGGCATTGTTCTTCCTAATTCCATTCCTTAAGAGACTAATTCCAATTCTTTAAATCTCGCATTATGAATGTATCCCTTCGTTCATTAATGGATATAATTACATGTTGTCAATTTACAAACATCAATAATGCTTTCATATTTTTGAAAGGATCTATTTCTCTTATAATATATAGAGAACTATCCAGTATCTTTTCTTAAAAATTTTTAGTAAGTTTTCTAAGAACCATAATTATCATTAAGCTTACAAAAATTATGCTAAACACTTGTTACTAACATGTTACTTCTTCTAGCATACTGGTTGAAAAATCATAGTAGATCACATCATCTAGAACCATTTTGCAATGAACTACTACATGAACATTTTGACAATTTTTTATAGTTTTAATGATATTCTTCAATCAACTGGTGACTCAAGAATGAATCATCTTGATGTCAATAAGTCTCACATATTACAAAAATTATCCTAGTACTAAAGTTTCATATCATTCTATTGAACATTTTTGCATTCTCATAGTTTTTTATTGAATCGATACTCACAACACAGGCTTTGATCGAGATTACCTTTCTATAGAACCAATGATAAATGAATATAATCCAATAATGTCATTTCCAATGTCTACTTAGCTACGCATTTCTCTAGATGAGCTCAAGAGTGGAATACTTCCATATGGACCTCAATAAAAACTCTACCCACACTCTTAAAGATATAAAATCAAAGAAAATATTCTCATAGATTAACACAACAAAGAGCCTCTCAAAATTTAACTTTTAAAAAAGAGGTTTTGGGTCTCAATCACTCCCATTTTACCAAACAATACAAAAAATTGAACTCATTAAACCTATGAGCTAGAGTGCAGAACATCACATAGATATAACATAGTTATTGACATCACAAAAATATATTATGTATATACTATTACCATCGACTTCCAGTTGATGTGTTGTAACAACACAAACCTAGAGTTCTTAATCTAGGTACTCTACTATAATTTATCGTAATAACTCAAAATAGTTTCCTTATATAAATATTCTCTTATCAAACATTTGAAATTAGTCCTACATTATGGACATCATCATACATCTCAGACTTCTAAAGGAATTATGACGATGACATATTTACTCTAAAGTTTGTGAGGAGAACTTATACAAGTTTTACTAATTTTCTCACGTTCGATGATGAAAATCACCCCACATGCAATATAGCTTTTCTATGGTATGATCAATGTGATATTACAAATATGTTGCTTTCCAATTCAACTATTTAATATTTTTTTCTTTCATTCTCCAATCCCCACTGTCTTCTTCCACACCCTCTTATCTCTTTTTTTTTTTATCACTAGTTCCCTCTAGTCTCCCCCATGGTTGCTCATTATTATTTCACCCTTTCCCATGTCTCCCTCTTCATAGTGCCATAATGAATATTAATGGTTATCTAGTATGAAATTAAGTTCTATCGACTCTCACTATTCCATGATCCTCCTTTTGATATCCAAACATTAATACCATACTTAACCTATGATGTTATTTGTCAATATTTTCAACAAAATATGTGGTGGCAAACTTACCACTCTCATTCGCTAAGTTGCCACCTAAAAATTACTTCATCCTTAGTTACATTTTTATCTAAGAAAGGCACGTGGCAGATGGACACAGAGATAACCTAAGTTATGAATTCTCCTTATATTAATAACAAAATCAAGCAATGATATAAAAATATATTACTTATTCTAATACTAGAATTATTATTCAAGTCATTAAGAAAATGATTTCTTTATATTCCCTCTAAATAATTCAAGGAAATTATTCACTCCAATGGTTATCTCTTTCTTCGTCTAATGAAAAAAAAAAATTATTGCAAGAGTATAAAACCATCAATAGCCTTATATTTTATCAACTACAATATTTTTATGTAGATGTTATACTTGAAATATTCAATCATTTTAGTGGTATAAAAATATTAGAATTTTCATACAATCCCTGTTCAACAGATTTCATAATAATATAATTAATCAAATCACCATAATATTCTTCATTTACCTTCATAAACCATTTACAACTAAACATATAGTCCTGGAATATCCAAATATTCCATTACTAAAACACATAACAACATATAAATTTATCAAGATGCAAATTCTACCAAGGGAGTGTAATGATAGAGGCAATGAACACACATACTAGGAGCATGATCACAACAGATCTCACATTTGACATGTATTCCACTCAATCATATCATATAGACACCATATTACCACCCACAACAAATTAATTATTATTATATATAGTAGGTCATAGCTATGATTGATGATCATCAAGTATAGTTCATAGAGACTAATACAATGGAGTAGGTGTTTGGGTAGTCTAGATGCCCATAACTAAATGAGATAATATGACTATGCCCACCATGGTACAAATATCAAAGGAAGAAAATAATAGATAGGACAAGCTAGCCATAACGAGGATGGGATTTCCACTAACAAAATACTTATGATCTAGGTGGTCCATCATTAATAGCCCACTATGATGAGTCCTAACAAATGAGACACTAATGGAGATAGAATTTTCACCCTTAGAACTTATATGGAAGATTTGAAAGTCATTTTAAGAAATAGTGATAAGTCTCTAATGGAGTAGGAGGTTGTAGAGGAGGTAAAAATAAAAAAGGGCACGCCCATAGAGGTAAATATTACACTAGAGGAAGACACAAAGGGATTTGAGGAGGAGATATAGCTAGAGGATATCTATTTCTATAAGGTTAGAGTAGATATTTTCAACCTAGAGGTATCCTTATCATAGGAGGAAGACTATTCACAATGCCCCATTGACCTAGGTAAATCCTAAAATCCAAACTCATATTCAACATAGCTTTCCATTTTTGTTTCATTCATAGAGTTAGATTAAGAATAGTCTTATACATAAACTATGATACATGGTGAGGGTGTTTTGATTTTAAATTTTTATATGATTGTAGATATGAGCTAAGAATGATAGGATATCATTGATAGATTGCATGAAGTCACCCTAGGAAACATCCTAGTTTTTGAAATCTATTCTTTTAGTGTCATCATCACTAGATTACCCTTAACAGTAGCCAATAGATCTCTATAGGTAGTCTCATGACATTGACACCATTTTGATTTTAGGTACCAATAGGAGATCACATAGCATTCCAACTCTATTAGAGATCAATAGTTATGTCTAAGATGAGAGACAGGGATAGTAGAGGACTAGAATCATGATAGGGAGTGAATCTTACATCATCAACCAACATACATGCAACTAGATTTTACATGATATATGAAGATTTAGTAGGATTAATGATGTCTATATCCCATACATCCTACTTAGGAACCTCTTGGAACAATGCAAAAGTTCCAACACTCAATCAAAAGTTTATAAGGGCTAATTTCATATCTATAGCCCCTACATTTTATATGTATTAAAGTGATTTTTTATAATCACTATAACACCTCTAGATGAGATTTATAGAATTTTATGATGGACAAGATGATGTACTTAGGACATAAGGTAGCCTAGAATGATGGCACTCATTACCTATTTTCTTATAAGTACATACATACATACAAATCTCTCTCTCTCTCTCTCTCTCTCTCTCTCTATATATATATATATATATATATATATATATATATAGATATAGATATATGTGTATGTATGTATATATGTAGATATATAGATATATTTATATAACAATATTTTGAGCATGTGTCCACTTTTCTTTTGATGTGATGTTACTAACTATAGTGATTTTTCACTACATGTACAAGGCCTTAGCAAGGTAGTCTTGTATGAGAAAGAAAAAAGTAATAAGCTAAATTAAAAAAATTAGATAAAGCACGAACAAAAGTTCCAACCAAAAAATTGAGTACCAAAAATTGAAATGAAAAGAAATCCAAAAAGGCACAAATCTGAAAATAAAATATTTGTAAAGAAATTCAACCAAAGATAGAAAGAAAAAGTTTTGAGGTTGGAATATGATAAAATCCTTGACGTTAGATGGTCATAAATATTTTGAAGTTTAGAAATATCTATTCTTGAAAAATTAAGAGAATTGATTATCCTAAGGTGTACAATATTCTAGGGAGTACAATCCATTCTTGTAAAATATCATTATATATCTCTTAGCAAGGATGGATTGAATTCATAAATGAAGTAAAATTTTACCAACAATGAGAACAACCTCAAATTTAGAAAATTAAATGAAAAAATATTCTACACCTAGATTATAGGAATCCCTAGAAAGAGTGGATGTCAATAATGGTAATGGCTACTCATTGAAGATCCTAGAAACAATTGATGTTTATAATTACAAATCGAGCGATACTTAAGGGACCAACAACTTGAATATAGATATGGATTAAAACATAGAACAATGTCCATATTGAAATATTTGCATACATTTTAGAGGTAAATCCTCCTCCTTGTAATCTATAAATTATAGTAGCAATTTTAAGTTGTATAACTTTCCTTTCATTTGTCTCTATATAGCAGTACATGCATCTTTGGGAAGTATTACAAGCAACCTAAACCCCTATATCTAGCATAATATTTGTAATATTTTTACTTGCATATATTGTAGAGTGTTGGAAATTTGAGGTATTTTATGTTGTCATTGATGTCACATGGATCACATTGAGTTTTGGTGGCCAAAGTATTTCATAAATAAGCATTTATGATATTTTGGAAAGCATGGATATATACAGGGTTTTTGTGAAAACCAACGTAGGAAAAATAAAAGGTTTTATTTAAAAATATGGATGACAGATTTGAAATGGGTTTTTCTTAAAACCCATGTTGGATTTTCGTTTCATCGAAAAAGGTGCCCCCATGAAGGAGATATTTAATTTTAAATATTAAGTTTAAATTTTAAATTATTTAAAATTTAAATTTAAAATTAAAATTAAACTTAATATTTTATTATCTTCGACGTCCAAAAGAATGAAGGTTTTATTATAATCCATCGATGTCTTTCGAAGCATTATAATGTGTATATATAATGGTTAAAAAATTTGCCTATTATGGGATGCCAAGGTTGAGAAAATTGAAGAGTAATTCGTGCATGGAGGAAGCGAAAGGTAAAAAAATAAAGAATTCATTTTTGAGGGTTAAAGAGAATCGAGGATGTCTAGACCTGACATCACGTTGGACAACACAGTGCAGTTGGCAAGAGATAACTTTGGCACAAGGGAGGTCTGTCTTTTGAATCCTGTAGGGGAAGAAGTTTTGGTGGAAAACATTTTTTTCATTTTAAGAATAATCAAGCATAGTTTATACAGTAAGGTTGGGATTTATTTCCAATGTGGGCTTGCACCCATGTGGTTAGCATCTCACAACACTAGCAAGGAGGAACAAGTTTGACTCCCGCAGGTGTGAAGGCGCTCACCAATTTTTATGAAACATTTTCAAAGGTTAAGGCCACGATTTCAAAATTAAAGGTATTTATGAGAAGTGCCTTGCATAGTTGATATTATGAATGCTTTGGGTGTATGAAAAATATTTTTTTAGAGATAAGGAGTTATAATGTTTTATAAGCTTGTTATTTCTAGGAGTAATAAGGGTTGTGATTCTTTTTTGGAAAAAGATAAATTTCTAGTGTTTTTATTTTTAGAAATATATCATATTATATATCATTGGAAAGCTTATTCGAGGGCTATTTGATTAAATTATTTAGAGGGAGGAATAAGGTGTATATAAAAAAATATTTTATTTTTCCAAAAGAGGTTTCTTCATCTTCATAAAAGGTATGGGCACATTCTTCTATTGATTGATTATGGTGGTTTATTTTTGAAATATCATTGGAGTGAAAAGGATTGATTGTGGTTTCCTTTTCGAAAGTGGTTGGTTGAATGCTTCAAGTTTTTCTAGTTTGAGAGTTGTGGTTAAACCTCATTTTATAAGCATAGTTGATGAAGCCCATTGGTTATGCAAATAACTTGAAAAGAACATGAGTATCATTGTTATGTGAGATTTGTGGTTGAGCATTATTGGAAACATTTGAGTTGGTTGATACATGTTTGGACTAGGGTTTTTGAGATAGAGTTATTCCTTGTGGTAGTTTTTGAGAAGATTTGTTTGAGCCTATTCAAGTGATTGTATGAAGTGGTTGTTCAAGTTACATTAAACAAACTATTATATATTTTGGATTTGAGTTGGGATTGAGATTTGAGGATAGAACATATTGTCTCTAAAAATTCTCTTTATGCTTCTATAATATTGATTTGATTTTAGATTAGATTTGAGTATAAGAACATATTGCGTCTCTAACAATTCTTTTTATGCTCCTATGATATTGAATTATTGGACAAGTTTTATGTGAGCTTGTTGAACATATTTGGACAAGTTCTATGTGAGCTTGTTGAGCAGATTTGGACAAGTTATGTGTGAGCTTGTTGAGTAGATTTGGACAAGTTTTGTGTGAACTTGTTGAAAATGTTTGGACAAGTTCTGTGTGAGCTTGTTGAGCAGATTTGGACAATTTTTTTGTGAGCTTGTTGAGAATATTTGGACAAGTTCTGTGTGATCTTGTTGAGCATATTTGGACAAGTTTTGTGTGAGCTTATTGAGCATATTTGGACAAGTTCTATGTGAGCTTGTTGAGTAGATTTGGATAAGTTCTATGTGAGCTTGTTGAGCATATTTGGACAAGTTCTATGTGAACTTTTTGAGTATATTTGGACATGTTCTATGTGATATTGTTGAGAATAACAGTGGATTGCCTACCTGAGTAGATCAGTGTGTTGCCTAGCTGAGTTTATCAGTGGAGTGCCTATGTGAGAAGATCAGTGTGTTTCCTAGCTGAGTAGATTAGTGGATTACCTACCTAAGTAGATAAGTGTATTGCCTAGCTTTGAGAAGATCAAAGTAATCACTGTATTGGATAAGAATCCTTATTTCTATGTGAAATATTATAAGGATATTACCTTGTGGAGTACCCCACATTGGGCGAACCACATTAAATCTTGTGTCTCAAATGTGTGTGGTGACTTGTGCTCTTTATTACTATTTATATTTGAGTTATTAATGCACACTGCTATATTTTGTTATTGCAATTAAGGACATTAATTTATATTGGTTTGGAAAGAAAGTAAAAAGTGGGCGCTATACTGTTCACCCTCCATCTAAGTATAATTTTGTGTTCTTCAATTGATATCAGAGTGGTTTCATTCGAAAAGACTTACAACTTGAGGGTAGATTCTATAAGAACATATATGGCTTCAAAAAATGGATCATCTATAAATAAGGCACCCCTATTTGACGGTAATAATTATGCTTTTTGTATCATGAGAATGAAGAAATACTTGATATCATAGGGATATGAGGTATGGTAGATGGTTGAAAAAGAGTATAATGTTGAAGGTGATACCGAGGAAGATAAGACTATCAAGAAATTGGTTGAGATCAATGCAAGGGTAATAAATTGTATTTTGAGTGGGCTATGTGAGACAAATTTTTCAAAGGTCAGGGTATGTAATTCAACTAATGAAATGTGGACCAAGTTGCAGAATATTTATGAAGGAGATTCCAAGGTAAAGTTACCAAAACTACAAACTCATAGAAAAATATTTGAGGAATTGAAAATGGAAGATTATGAAGATATTGCAAAGTTTATACTTCGAGTTGATGAGATTAATAACACCATGAGAGGCCTCAGATTTGATATGAAAGAATCATAAGTTACTAAAAAAAATTTGAGATCACTTCCCATGAAGTATGATGCAAAGGTTTCAATAATAGAAGAAACAATGGATATCAACAAGCTAACAATGTAATAACTACAAGGAACTCTCCCAGCTTATCAGATGAGGGTGAGTAAGCATCAGGTTCCAGTAAAAGAGATTGCATTAAAGGCTTCAGAGAAATATAAAGGGAAGGTTCCAAAGATAGATAAAGATCCAATTAATGATGAGGAAGCTAACTTCATAAAAAGGAATAAGGACTCAAGGAATTTCAGGGATATGAGGAAATTCAGATGCTACAAGTGTGGTGATCTTGGTCACTATGCACACAAGTGTCTACATGAATAAAAAAGTGATTATGAAAAATAGGGTCACAAAAGAAAAGAATATGGAAAGCATAAGAATGACAAAGATGACAGATACAAGCAAAACATGTATGAGAAGAAGAATGTTTTTTTAAGGTAAAGAAATATTACTACATTGTAGAAGCAAGTGATAGATCAGATCACAGTGATAGAGACAAGTCAGATGATGAAAAGGAAGAATATCTATTCCTAGGAATAGAAGGTAAAAGAGAATAATGCTTTGTGTGTGATCAAAGAGATCATAGATCAGGATATTGCAATGGATTCAGTGATAGTGAATATGAGATGACACATCAAGGAAATAGGCATGGTCAAAGAAAACTTGAGATTTTGTTTACTATAGAATATTATAATGATCTTAGTGACAGTGAAGATGAAGAAGGGTTTTTCTATGGGATAAAAGAAGTATAATAAGAATGTTCACTCCAAGCAGAAGAAGTTATACAAGAGAATATTGTAAGAAATATAGATGTCTCAGCTGATCTAAAGGAAGACTTCATTAATATTAATGAGCAACTATAAGAGGTTAAGGAGAATCTAAAAGAATTGAGATGTTCCATACGTGAGAAGTTTGATCCATCACATGACTCAAAAGGTCAAGATATTTTCACTAAGAAGGAAACATGTATTTCAGAGACAATAGAGATGTGTGCCAATTTACTACTTGACACAAATAAAGAGAAATAAGAGGAATATTCCAAAGCACCAAAAGTCTTATATTTCAAGTTTGGTGAATCAATTTCAAAAGGAAAAGAAATACTTGAAGAGGAAAGCAAGGAAGAAATTGAGGAAAATAATTAAGATACTACAAAGAAGGTTCAAGGATGCAATGCACAAATTGAAAATGATCATAGGGATAATGGTCAAGAAAGGTATGAGGAACCAAGGCATGAACAAAGGGATTTTAAAGGACATTTTTTCTCTTGTAATGGATTTGGACACAGGGCTATACACTGTAGGGTCCATGTATCAAAGAAGTTTGATTTTTATAGAAGAAAATTCAAAGGAAGAAGGTAAGGTTTTCAGGGACATTGCTTCTTATGCAACAAGATTGGTCATAGAGCTTCTCAGTGCAAATAAAATGAGCAAAATGGTTTTGGTTTTAGAGCTACACAATTCAGAACTCATGGTCATATTGGTCATGAAAACAAAGCTTCACAATACAGGGTTCAAGAAAGGAATGGATATGGAAATTATTTCAAGAAAGAATTCATGATTTGGGCACCATCCAAAGGCTACAATATCAAGTGTTTTAATTGCAATAACTTTGGACATATTACAAAATGGTGTAGGAATCAATTCCAAACAGGTTATAAACAACAAGATCAAGTAATTCATCAAGAGAAGGATATCAAGAAAACATGGAATGAAGTTGATAAAGGAAATAAATAATGTAATATGGGAGTAAAAGTACTCCCACCCCAAAATTAATCACCTCAAGAGAGAATGTGGTGAGGGGGCTAAGCTTAAGAGTCATGTATTTTAGCCCCATAGGTGTACCTTTTTCCATTGATGTCAGAGGAGGAGATATTTGAGTTAAGGTGAACAACCTCCAAAGAGAGCATTGAGTTAGGGGGAGCAGCCTCCAAAGAGAGTATTGAGTCAGGGGGAGCAGCTTTGATTCTCATAAATAGATTTTGCAATGGCTGTGGTGATTTACATTAGAGATATTGCCATCAATGACAAATGAGGAGGTTTTTAGAAATTTGGGCTATTTTATG
This sequence comes from Wollemia nobilis, assembly GCA_028583015.1. Classification (NCBI taxonomy): domain Eukaryota; kingdom Viridiplantae; phylum Streptophyta; class Pinopsida; order Araucariales; family Araucariaceae; genus Wollemia; species Wollemia nobilis. The sequence goes on from JAQPPZ010017255.1 coordinate 2,778,955, forward strand.
TTGTCATTGATGTCACATGGATCATTGATGTCACATGGATCACATTGAGTTTTTGTGGCCAAAGTATTTCATAAATAAGAATTTATGATATTTTGGAAAGCATGGATATATACAAGGTTTTTGTGAAAACCAAGGTAGGCAAAATAAAAGTTTTTATTTAAAACCATGGATGGCAAATTTGAAATGGATTTTTCTTAAAACCCAGGTTGGCTTTTCGTTTTGTCAGAAAAGGTGCCCCGGTGAAGGAGATATTTAATTTTAAATTTTTATGTTTAAATTTTAAATTATTTAAAATTTAAATTTAAAATTAAAATTAAATTTAATATTTTATTATCGGTGACGTCCAAAATAATGAAGGTTTTATTATAATCCACCAACGTCTTTCGAAGCATTATAATGTGTATATATAATAGTTTAAAAAAATTCCTATTATGGGATGCCAAGGTTGAGAAAATCGAAGAGTAATTCGTGCGTGGAGGAAGTGGAAGGCAAAAAAATAAAGAAGTCATTTTTGAGGGTTAAAGAAAATTGAGGACATCTAGACCTGACGTCACGTTGGACAACATAGCGCAGTTGGCAAGAGATAACTTTGGCACAAGGGAGGTCTGTGTTTCGCATCCCGCAAGGGAAGAAGTTTTTGTGGAAAATGTTTTTTTTGTTTTAAGAATAATCAAGCACAACTTATACAACAAGGTTGGGATTTATTTCCAACATGGGCTTGCACCCATGTGGTTAGCATCTCACAATGCTAGCAAGGAGGAATGGAGTTCGACTCCCATAGGTGTGAAGGCCCTCATCAATTTTGCGAAATGTTTTCAAAGGTTAAGGCCATGATTTCGAAATTAAAGGTATTTACGAGAAGCACCTTGTATAGTTGATATTGTGAATGCTTTGGGTGAATGAAAAATATTTATTTAGAGATAGGGAGTTATAAGGTTTTTTAAGCTTTTTGGTATTTCTAGGAGGAATAAGGGTTGTGATCCACTTTTGGAAAAATATAAATTTTTGGTATTTTTCTTCTTAGAAATATATCATATTATATATCGTTGGAAAGCTAATTTCGAGGGCTATTTGATTAACTTATTTAGAGGGAGAAATAATGTTAATATAAAAATATATTTCTATTTTTTTAAAGGGTTTCAAAAGTGAATATTGTTTTGTTCTTTTTCAAAAGTGATTAATTCTTTCATAAGGGGACATGATGCATTTTGTTGAGTAGGAGTGACAAGGTGTTATTTGGATATTGTTGTGATATTAATAATGATCTCTAAACCTTATTGAAAGTTGAAAAATAATTTTGTTGAGTGTGGTATATCTCCAAAAGATGTTTCTTCATCTTCATAAAATGTATGGACACATTCTCCTATTGATTGATTATGGTGGTTGATTTCTGAAATATCATTGGAGTGAAAAGGATTGATTGTGGTTTCCTTTTCGAAAGTGTTTGGTTGAATGATTCAAGGTTTTATATTTTGAGAGTTGTGGTTAAACCTTGCTTTATAAGCATGGTTGTTGAAGCCCATTGGTAATGCAATGAAATTGAAAAGAACATGAGTATCATTGTTATGTGAGATTTGTGGTTGAGAATTGTTGGAAACATTTGAGTTGGTTGATACATGCTTGGACTAGGGTTTGTGATAAAGAGTTGTTCCTTGTGGTATTTGGTTGAGAAGAGTTGTTTGATACTAGTCAAGTGATTGTGTGAAGTGGTTGTTCAAGTTCCATGAAACAAACTATTCTATATTCTAGATTTGAGTTGAGATTGAGATTTTAGGGTAGAACATATTGAGTCTCTAATAATTCTTTTTATGTTCTATAAGATTGATTTGAGTTGATATTGGTTTTGAGTATAAGAACATATTGAGTCTCTAAAAATTCTCTTTATTCTCCTATAAGATTGAATTATTGGAAAACTTTTGTGTGAGCTTGTTGAACAGATTTGGACAAGTTTTGTGTGAGCTTGTTGAACAGATTTGGACAAGTTTTGTGTGAGCTTGATGAGTAGATTTGGACAAGTTCTGTGTGAGCTTGCTAAATAGGTTTGGACAAGTTCTGTGTGAGATTTTTGAGAAGATTTGGACAAGTTTTGTGTGAGATTTTTGAGGATATTTGGACAAGTATTGTATGAGCTTTTTGAGAAAATTTGGATAAGTTATGTGTGAAATTGTTGAGAAAATTTGGACAAGTTCTGTTTGAACTTGTTGAGAAGATTTGGAAAAGTTCTATGTGATATTTTTGAGTAGATCAGTGGATTGCCTACCTAAGCATATCAATGTGTTGCCTACCTGAGCAGATCAGTGGAGTACCTACATGAGCATATCAGTGTGTTTCCTAGCTAAGCATATCATTGTATTGCCTACCTAAGCAGATCAGTGTATTGCCTAGCTTTGAGCAGATCAAAGTAATCATTATATTGGATAAGGATCCTTATTTTTGTGTAAAATATTATAAGGATATTATCTTGTGGAGTACCCCTCATTGGGGGAACCACATTAAATCTTGTGTCTCAATTATGTGTGGTGAATTGTGCTCTTGCTTACTATTGCTATCTGAGTTATTAATGCACACTGCTATATTTGGTTATTGTAATTAATGATATTATTTGATATTGGTTTGGAAAGAAAGTAAAAAGTGTGAGCTATACTTTTCACCCCCATCTTAGTATAAGCTTGTGTTATTCAATTGGTATCAGAGTAGGTTCCTTCGAAAAGGCTAACAGCTTGAGGGCAGATTCTACATGAACATATATGGCTTCACAAAATGGATCTTCTACAAAAAAGGCACCACTATTTAATGGTAACAATTATGCTTTATGGAGAATGAGAATGAATAACTACTTTATATCACAGGGATATGAGGTATGGCATATGGTTGAAAAATAGTATAAGGTTGAAGGTGATCCCGAGGTATATAAGACTATCAGGAAATTGGTTGAGATCAATGCAAGGGAAATAAATTATATTTTGAGTGGGCTACGTGAGACAAATTTTGCAAAGATCATGGTATGTAATTAAGCTAATGAAATTTGGACCAAGGTGTGAAATACTTATGAAGGAGATTCCAAGGAAAATTTGTCAAAACTACAAACTCATAGAAAAAGATTTAAGGAATTAAAAATGGAAGATTTTGAAGATATTGCAAAGTTTTTATTTTGAGTTGATGAGATTACTAACACCATGAGAGGACTAGGATTTGATATGAAAGAATAAAAAGTGTAGACACCAAAACAACACCAATCCGATTATGTGACTGCAAACACTGATCGCTTTGACAAACACAGCCCCCAGGGGCAGCCCTCAGAGGTTAAACAAGTGGTCTTAACCACTTTCATAGCAATTTTGTAAGGTCAAGAAGCAATTTGGCACACTTGGACACTTTGCCCAGTATTCGTCTCACCCAGGGATGAATTCAAAATAGAATCCGTCCCACCCCAGGACGAATTCTGAATCCGTCCCTGGGTGGGACGAATTCTAAGCTTAACGGGCAAAAAGGCAAATGGTGCCAAGTGGCAGCCCAGAACAGTCAGTTAAGGACTCCTGCCTTGCACGCATGTGTAGGTGGACAGAGGGGCCGTTAGAAGACTGTTACAAAAAGCATTTATCAAAGCTCAAGTCAATGGAGGACTCCCCTCCCTCATGGGAAGACAAGACTGCCACATGGCGCCTATGGCCAACACATGGCATTTGTGCTTCCCTCCCAAAAGAGACCCCATGGGTCTATAAAAGGTGGGACTTTTCTCACCCAAAACATAGAGGTTGAAGGAGTTTTCAAGCAACGAAGTGCTGCCGAGTTGAAGACCCACTTGCATCCCTTTTGGTTCACCTTCCCACATCCACCAATCTCTTTTGCAAGGGAGGTTGTTGGGTGGCCTTTGGAAGCTCGAACCTTACCCAAATCCAACGCATGGACACCTGAACCAACCAATTCGCCGACCCCCCAATCCTAAAAGGTTTTGGGCCCATCCCTGGTGGATTGGCTCCAAAATCGAGGGCCAACGGTGGGAGGCCCACTTGGGCACCCCCGCACCTCCCAAGTCCTATTTTTAGTTTTTGAGCATTTTAGATTATTTTTTAGATTGCATTTTGTGTTATTAGGTTTGATTAATCCATAGCTGCAATTTTGTAACTTTTGGTCAGATTCTAGGATGTTTTGTATTGCTTTGTCGTTTCGCTAACTTGCAGGTGTCGAGGTCAAATTCCCGAGGGTGGAGGCCAAATTGGGAAAATCCGACCATCTGGGTCGTCCCAAAATGGCCCCAATTACATAACCCCCCTATTTGCAGGCATTTTGCAGGTCTCGGGATCCGACATTGGAGCAGCAGCAGGTCGGTTTCCTCAACACAGAAGAATTCGTCCCACCCAGGGACGAATTGCAGTCAGAATTCGTCCTGCCCAGGGACGAATTCCAGTTTAAGGTGGATTGGCCAGCTGCCTCAGTGGCAGTGGCCTTCTGGTAACTTTTCTTACCTTCTATCAAGTTTTGAAGCAATTTGGATTCATTGTAATTCATCTGTTTCGGGCAAATATTTACATGCATATTTCGTTAGTTTTAGAGAGCAAACGCTTTTCATTTGCAGCAGGTGCTACTGACGTCTTGGTCATTTCTTTGTTCACAGGAGAAGCAGCAGAGGTGAAGAACTCATCGACATCAGCGACGGCATCATCTTGGCCCGCCCATTGCAATCGTGGGCACGCGGAAAGAGGAATCATTCAGTGATTGTAATCAAACTCTATTTGCGCTCCTAGCCCCTGAAAAGGGAGGAGACGTCATTGTAACAGAGATCAAGGGATATTAATGAAAGGGCTGTGTTTTCTCTATTTGATTGTGTCTCTTCCAATGTGTTTCTTTTCCATTTCATGCAATTTACATTTCTAGGACTTAAGCGTACTTAATTTTGAATGCAATCGCACTTGGTGTTTCCTTTGCCCGAAATCTCGTGCTTTCAGTGGCGATCACGGTGGGACCCTGTTCCCTGTTTTTGAAATCACAGAAACTGATCAAAGTTTTGTGTTTGTGCTTGATAGGTACATTTTTTTTGTTCGTAGACCGCTATTCGTCTCTGACAGGGACGAATTCTTTTCGTAATTCGTTCGACCTCGGGACGAATTCAAATTCGTCTCTGGGAGGGACGAATTCTGATTCGCAATTCGTCTCCCAGAGGGACGAATTCCTGTCTACGGATTTTCAGAGCAGAAATTCAGAGACAATAGGAGCAGGCAGAGAAGAGGTAGGGATTTTCATGATCTCTGTTATATTTTTTTGTTTATGTTTCTGTTCCTTTAATTGTTTTCATTTAATCCTGCATTGCATTAAGAAAAGTCATGTATGCTTGTTTCATTTTTGTTGAATAAAACGAATCCCACACACATCACGAAACAATTTTAAACCAAGGAGCTGGTCGTAAGACCCCAGCCCTTGATCAAGACCATTGGTGGATTTCATCACCACCTTGGCTTGATTTGCATCCATTTCCCGATTGTCAACTGTTGTTAGGCGTAAATCCTGACGAAGACAGACCGAGCGTAGCTGGGGTGATTCCCATGCGCGCGAGGATAAGTTTTCTATGGTAGGTGCCATTAACAGGACAATCCCCCTTTCGTACCGCCTACGTACCACGTACCTTCTGCTCTCACGTACCTATAGTCTCCCTCTCGTAAGGGCGGGTATATAGAGAGGTTGGTATATCGGCCTGGTTGGTATATTGAAGGGGCGACCTTTTTGGAGTTATAAGAGCCTACATGATGCATTTAAACGTTCTACAAAACCTACAAAAACAAAAACAAAACACCAAAATGCACTAAACCAGTCTAGGGCACACCAAGAATCCTTAAAAGAGATAATCACGGTTTTGTGAATGTGTGTGTTTAATTCTGTTTAGTGTAGACAAAAAAAATCATTAAAAACAAAGATAAAAAAATCTACGCATTTTGTCATTTTCTCCAAAAAGCTCCAAGGATTTCCGTAATCGCTTGGTCACTCCAAAATGCCCCAAAGGTGTCCATGAACCCTTTGGTCAACCCAAAAGCACCCCAAATGTGCCCATAAGTGATGCAGGACCATCCAACAAAATATGGGAAATCTTACATTTTTCCCTAAATTTTAGTGCATCTTGCCGGGGCCATAACTTCTCAACCGTAGCTCCGATTGACTTGAAATTTTACAGGGAGTTAGTTGGGATAATTTTAAACAAATACAACTCCCTAGAATCCTATTTCCCCAAAAAGTCCAGTTTTCGGGGCCAAATTCCATCATCTAGTGCCCCGAAATTAGGTTTTAAAATTGCGTGCCCAATTTTTTGCACTTTTTGAGCTGTTCGGATGTCAATATCTCCTAATGTATTTAGAGCTAGGACTTGAAACTTCATTTTTGTCTTATCTACTATAAGAGGGATGCGCACACCAATTTTGGGCCCCATCTGACTCATTTTCAATTTTTAAGGCTTTTTAGAGAGACATCGTCATGGTGCTAACCCGTAGCCAAGCCCAATCACGGGCGAAGGCTATGGGGGGTGTCCCAGGAGGCACGAGTCACCTCCGTTACAATCCCAAGGATTTGGTCATACCACCTTGGTGACCTAACACACAATGCAGTCCCCTCCACACCTTAAAGGAAAGGGACTACAGGGACACCTCTTCGAGGAGCACTCCTATTCAACATAGCACTCATCACACACCCTTCCATGAGGGGTACAGTCATAGGAGAGCTCCCTTAGATGCTCGCTATGAGCGGTCACCGCGCGATGAAGTGCTAGGTCAACATAGGGTTCGACGGGAGGAACCACATGATTACATTACCCCTCCACCCCCACTAGTTGTCAGGACTACAAAGACAAATCCAGAGCACAAGGCTCTTCGGGCAGGGCGAGATAGCTCCGTCCACCCCTTTTTCACTTATGAAAGAGAGCATGAGGAAGACATCTACCTTCCTCGAGAGCAATATACCATGCGGGAGCAATACGCCTTCGCACCTGCTATCTATCAGGACCACTCACTGAGGCCAAAGCCCCGAGAGAATGTTGCTACCCCTAACAGAGGGATGTGTCCTATAGAGATCTTGGATCACTACGACCGAGATTTTTATCTAAGAGAGGCGTCTAGGCCTTCTAGACATGAGGCGGTGGGACCAACTATCGTAGAATCTTTCGAATATATCACACATCTCAAGCAACTCACGCAACTTGAGCTCGAACGACTACCGTTAGAGGAACCGTACCATATTAACGAAGAGCACCTTCAGCGCCAGAAGGATGAGCTATTCCAACACACTATGCAAGAGAAGACTCCAACCCCTCACATGCATAAGACAAAATATTTTGAGTGGCACAACCCATGGGGGAAGATAGGTCATCGCGACCTCATCAAAAGCTACCCCCAACACCTCCTAGACAGGAGCGGGAAGCTACTCTCCCGATTCCTGAAGCACCAACCCCGACGCCTCCTAGACATGAATGGGAGGCCGCTCCTATAACCAATGATGGGTGCCTTCCTCAGACATCCACCCAGGCTTATGAGCCACCCTTAGAAATTCATCAAGAAGCCTCTAAGGAATCAGAGCGCGAAGAAGAGCGGGATGAACCGCCCTACCAAGGCATGGGGGTGCCATCTGGCCACCCCTCCATAAGCCCCAAGTTCCTCAACAAGAACCAACCAAAGAGGAGGAGTTCAAATCTCCCGATACATGCAAAGCACTAGAGCACTTAGAGTTGGTAGAGGCCAAGATTTTGGAGCTCCCAAGGCCCAACTTACATAAGGCTCCTTTCGAAGAGGATCAACCTTTAACCATAGGGCTACCCGATGATGAGGTCCTCCATGTCTCAGAATCTCCAGATTCTGATGAGCTATACACATTGTCCGAAGGTGAGGATGAAACAGACATAGCCCACAGCAATCACATGCGACAACATCGGCATCCCATAAAAATTGAAGAAGCATGTCAACAGATAAACATAATACTAGGGCATGAGTGGCGCGTTAACCCACCACAGTGGGACCAAGCATTACATCCGCCACGTTGGGCACACAAAGAGCAACTTCCACCAAGAGACATCATAGCAACATCAGTGCCGCGGGCGGACCCTGTCCTCATCTCTGTGCATAGGGCTGATCCATTCATGCCCATACCTCTAGAGCCAGATCCGAAGTGCAAAGACCATCAAGTCAGGGTACCTCTATCCCCTAAAGAACCATAATCCAAACCAAAAAGCTCCAAGGATTATCGCAATCACTTGGTCACATCAAAAGCTTCAAGGATTATCGCAATCTCTTGGTCACACAAAAAGCTCCAAGGATTACCACCGGCCCAAACCAAGGAACTCGGCCCAAACCCAGCTCGCACCAAAACTCCAAGGATTATCCCCTGGTCCCCAAAACCCAAGTCCAAAAACAATCTCTTGTCACCAAACTCCAATATCAAAACTCACCTCCAAAAACTCCAAGATCACTCAACCAAAAAGCTCCAAGGATTATCGCAATCTCTTGGTCACACCAAAAGCTCCAAGGATTATCGCAATCTCTTGGTCAACCCAAAAAGCTCCAAGGATTATCGCAATCTCTTGGTCACACCAAAAAGCTCCAAGGATTATCGCAATCTCTTGGTCAACCCAAAAAGCTCCAAGGATTATCGCAATCTCTTGGTCAACCAAAAAGCTCCAAGGATTATCGCAATCTCTTGGTCAATCCAAAAGCTCCAAGGATTATCGACAACTCCAAAAACTCCAAGGATTATCGCAATCTCTTGGTCACCCAAAAAGCTCCAAGGATTATCGCAATCTCTTGGTCAATCCAAAAAGCTCCAAGGATTATCGCAATCTCTTGGTCAACCCAAAAAGCTCCAAGGATTATCGCAATCTCTTGGTCAACCCAAAAAGCTCCAAGGATTATCGCAATCTCTTGGTCAACCCAAAAAGCTCCAAGGATTATCGCAATCTCTTGGTCACCCAAAAAGCTCCAAGGATTATCGCAATCTCTTGGTCAATACAAAAAGCTCCAAGGATTATCGCAATCTCTTGGTCAACCCAAAAAGCTCCAACGATTATCGCAATCGCTTGGTCAAAAAAAAATCAAGAAATTCAAAAAAACAAAACAACAAAAATCATCAAAAACAACAAAGATTTGCATCTCAATTCTAGGCATACTCAAATTCATCAAAAAAAATTCATATTCTCGCACCTCATCTTCACCTTCACCAAAAACAATCCATCAAAATTACAAAAATACATAGCTGCATTAAGCATTGCATCCATACATTGCATATTTGTAGTCATACAGGTCAAAGGCACCATAAGCTGCAATAGCTCTGATAGTCCATCTTGTTCCGCATTGTCTCATGTTACAAAAACAACAAAAACACCATGCATAACTTTTACCACACTACAGTCAGTGGTCCGGGAATGTACCAAGAGTTTCAGTGATTCAGTCATCATTTTCCTCTTTAGCCATGTAGTGTATCAAGTCGAACAGATTTTACGAAGGTAGAGTCATACTTGAAATACACCTTGTTACGTAACATCCCAACACAAATCAAAACACTAAAATTCCCAAATTGTGTGAACGAAAGACGAAACCTGCAAAATAATCTAGGTCACCACAAGCGAAACGGTTATCTTGCTCATCCCCCTGTGCGAATGACCCCTAGAATGCTGAGAGTTGGCAAAAGGACAAGCATCCTCCCTACCCAATTCCCTAAGAATCCCTAAAGTTCTCAACAGTTGCAAAACACAAAAAGTTGCAAAATGTCAAAACTCCAAATTTGACAAACTACAGTGCACACATCAAAAGGCACAAACAACAGTGATTTTCATCACTCCATATCCCCAATCCCTTGCTCAAAAGAAAAACAAATCAAAATAAACAGTGATCTTATCACTACAAAAGAGCAAGTATCCCAATACAATTGAAAAAAAGAAGGGAGTTGACCTTGAATCCCTGGAACTCTCAGCATTCTATAGGTCATAAGGCAAGCTTCTGTACCAATTTGGTTGATAGCCTATCGGTAACAGAAGTAAACCTCCCGCATGACGATATATCTGTCACATTAACTTGCGTACAGATCAATGTTTGCATGTGGATGAGCTAGCTTATGGCATCCTGGATTACAACGCAGATTAATCTTAGTACATACAACAAAGGAATTCGTGGAGCTAATTAGGTGATCCTCGAGTACGAGTTCGGTTGAAAGCCCATCCGGCACTCGGCGGTATCCTAACAAATACCACTAAATGAACTCAATTGCACACACAGGGATGTTAAATAACTCGGTCAAAAATAGGTCCGATTCATACCTTGTTCAAAAGTCTTGTAAGATAAAGTACAGACATGAATAATGAGTTTAAAACTGTCTGAATCTCAGAAAATCTGACATTCATTCCAAAACCATCTGCGCTACTTATCATCCTTATGATACCATCAGAAAATACAAAAATAGAAAAACAAGGTAAATAAAAAGCTTCTTAAAAAGCCTACAGTGCAATCACCACAAATATCATTCATCCATTTCAATTTGCATATCACATAGACATCTAAAACATTTGCATTCATCATAACATCTGCATTCATCAAAATGAATAAACATGCATAACAAAAATCAATCACATCATCACATGTACAAATCCAAAAATAAAACAGGTATATATATATATCATCAAAAAGATGCCCGCAGGCTACAAAACCGGTCCTCAGACCCCGCAAGCATATCCAAAACCCAACCTAAGGCGTCGACCACCATGATCACGCAGGATCGGTGCGACGGGAACTACCCCCCGTGGTGTGGGTCCTACGGGACCCTGCAGGGCGGCTACTGCTAGCCCCCGCATCATGCCTACTACCACCCCCCTCATCTAACCGCCTACGATGAGATGATGCTGACTGCTCAGTCAGACTATCCCTCGTCCGTCGAGAAGATCTGCTGATCGAAGGCTCAGGGAGCCGCCCGCCAAGGCGGATGACCTCCCTCTCCAAGTCTATCCGGTATAGACACCACTCTGCCTCTCGTCGATGATAGATAGACAATGCATCATCGCGCTGCACCAAAACTCTATCCCGCTCTGCCAACTGAGCCCGCAGAAGATCCCTCTCCAGATCCCGCATCCGCAGCAGCTCTGTAAGTCACGCAACCTCATCGCCTACATCCGACCCCACCTCCTCTGTATCTGTCGGACGCATAGGACTCGCGGGGACAATAGCCTGCTCGAGCTCCAAATGCTCCTCCACATCCCGCATGTCCGACTGCTCCGAAACACCCAAGTCCACATCCTCATCTCCCACATCCACCATGTCTCGCATCATCCAACGCCCCCCCCAATCACCCCCTACCGCCTCAGCATCCTCCACTGCCGCCTCCGTGCCTCCCAGTGGACCCTCTCCTCTCCAGCGCCGCAATACCCACCACGAGTCATACTCAGTGGTAGTACCGACGTCATCCACATCCAACACCTCAATCACCGCATCCGACTCCTCGCCCAATGGCACGAGGACCGGTGGCTCCGGATCCCTCTCATCTCCCCGACGCCGATAGCCTACGGGCTCACCGAGCAACCCCCGGCGCACCCCAAACTATCGTGTAACCCGGCGGTACGGAAAGAACTCATGCTCCGTCCCGTGCCGCCCGATCAACCATCGCTCCCTACATACCCGTCGGAGCCACTCTCCAACCTCGAGCCAGCCGGGACAGTCCCGATAGGGACGCCAAAACACCTCCCCTGGAGTGAGCCACGAAAAGGCATCAATGTAGTGCTCAACGACACCTGCCCATCGCCGACTCTGCCCCTGCTCCGTAGACCGTCGCCACAAAGCTGCATAACCAATCTCATCATCCTCCATCGCCACCCGAGTCGTCCACGGTAACCCGGTAGGCCTCTCAACAGCTATGTGCTGCCAACCCCAGCACTGCAACAAAAATTTGCAACTGACACCCTTTCGCTATCGACAACGGACCCCGTACAGCTCCCCGTAAAGCTGCGCCAACAAAGTCTGTCCCCATCTCAGAATCAACGGTGCCTCTATCGGGCACTCTGCCAACTGCCACACCAAATCCAGCAGGTTCCACGGGAACCTCGCGCCTGACGAATCAGGGAGAAGAATGTTAGAAATGAGGCCCATCAAGAATGCGTGCCTCACTCCTAACACCCCCCTCTCCTTCCACCAGCTAACCAAAATCCCGCCAGCCTGGAAATCCGCCTCGGCTGTCTCCACTGGGTCTGCTACACCCAGCTCCCCCCCATGCCCAAAACATCTCGTAAGTATAGCAGTTCGCTGATCAAACGGAGATGTCCTAATAGGCAGACCATCTATCGAAATTCGAAGCAACCGATAGACGTCCTCAAGAGTCACAGTCATCTCCCCTATCGGGAGATGGAAAGTATTGGTCCACGGATCCCAAAGCTTGATCAGGGCCGTCAGATAGGCCTGATCCGAAACCACAGGCTCCAGTCGAGCCACCTGCTTGAGCCCAAGGGCATCAAGCCATTCCCAGTCATCATCGGTCAATGCCAACCGCGCCTCAGTAAAGGCAGCGGGTACACGGTACCGGCTCCTAACAACCTGCAAGCAAACAAAAAAATAAAAATAAATAAATAAATAAAACAGATCAAATTTTCAGTTCTAGGGTTTCTAACCTTAACTGTTAAACAAAAACATCACAAAAAATCTTAAAGTTTTGAAAAGCGTCAACACAAAAACAATGCATTAAGTTAAAGCAAAATAAACCCTAGGGTCACTTACAGGTCTCGCCTCGGCTCCGCCGCTCGAACCAGTTTGTGCACTCATGATGGCAGAGAGAATTCCAGCAGCGCTTCGCTTCGCAGAATTACCTCCTCCTCCCGAAGCTCCAAAATCGCAAGAAAAAAAATGACACAAATGAGCCCAAAATCAATTTTTGGCCCTTAAATAGGCCCTTTGCACTGGAATTCATCCTTGACTGGGACGAGCGCTCTGATCAGCGCTCGTCCCACCCAGGGACGAATTCTCCAGCTGGAATTCGTCCCACCCAGGGACGAATTCAGGCCAGCACAAAAAAAAATCAACAAAAATGACTAAAAATGCACTAAAACAAACAATAAAATTGCCTGACAGGATTGCAAATGCACCTGACAACATGGGCATACAAAATCGACATCGGGGTCACAAATTATCACTATCCTACTCCCTAAGAAGGCTACCATAGCCGGACCGCTCCACGGGAAGACAGATTTTTGACAATTTAATCCCAAAATGGTGTCACAAAAAAACAACAAAACAACAAAAAATGCAACACAAAACAAACAATAAACATTGCCAGACACAAGTGCTCTTGCACTTAACCTCTTGGCATAGCAAAATTGATGTCGGGGTTTGCATTGTCACTATCCTACTCCCGAAGAAGGCTACCATAGCCGGACCGCTCCACGGGAGGACGGATTGCCGACAATTCAATCACCAAATGGTGTCACAAAAACAACAAAAACAAGTACAAAATTCAACAAAAACACAACAAAAACAATGCCGGACACAAGTGCTCTCGCACTTAGCCTCTAGGCAAAGAAAATCGATGTCGAGGTCCAAATTATCGCTCTCCTAATTCCCCAAGAAGGCTATCATAGCCGGACCGCTCCACGGGAAATAGGTTTTCGATGATTTCACCTCATTATGACATCACCAAAAGGGTTAACACCCACCAAAAATAGGTCCATATGTTGGAAAAATTGCACACGCTTAACGGTAAACCCTCTAAAGGCACACCCGCACAAGTCATCTTGGGTCAAGCGACTCGTCGCTTCTCTCACGAAGGTCATTCCCTCATCGATTCGTCGCTTGAGGGGGTAGTCACACTTAGTCACCAACCAACAATCACACACCCAATTAAGGAAAACGACATGCATTCAAAGAATCATTGACAAAGACAATCACGCTCCCGCTTGGGGCAGTAAACAAGCAACAATCAAATCAATCAAACACTTGGCATTTCGTGAATCATGAACACAAGGTTCCCCCGAGGATAAAAATGCCCTTCACTTGTTCATGACTCATCAATGTCTAAGTTCAAGTCACACCTCACCAAAATAGGTTAATACTTGAAATCAAATTCCTTAGCTCGTCGAAGCAAGGATTCAAGAATGCATGCCCTTTCCATACTTGGGGCATCAAAAGTTGGTTAGGTTACCAAGAAACCCTAATCATTAGTGCTTTGGTTATCTATTTTTGCTCAAGACCTGCGTCACCCGTAGCGCTTCCCAAAAAGGGGCATCTCGTAGACACCAAAACAGCACCAATCCGATTATGTGACTGCAAACACCGATCGCTTTGACAAACACAGCCCCCGGGGCAGCCCTCGAGAGGTTAAACAAGTGGTCTTAACCACTTTCATAGCAATTTTGTAAGGTCAAGAAGCAATTTGGCACACTTGGACACTTTGCCCAGTATTCGTCTCACCCGGGGACGAATTCAAAATAGAATCCGTCCCACCCCAGGACGAATTCTGAATCCGTCCCCGGGTGGGACGAATTCTAAGCTTAACGGGCAAAAAGGCAAATGGTGCCAAGTGGCAGCCCGGAACAGTCGATTAAGGACTCCTGCCTTGCACGCGTGTGTAGGTGGACAGAGGGGCCGTTAGAAGACTGTTACAAAAAGCATTTATCAAAGCTCAAGTCAATGGAGGACTCCCCTCCCTCATGGGAAGACAAGACTACCACATGGCGCCTATGGCCAACACATGGCATTTGTGCTTCCCTCCCAAAAGAGACCCCATGGGTCTATAAAAGGTGGGACTTTTCTCACCCAAAATAGAGGTTGAAGGAGTTTTCAAGAAAGGAAGTCGCTGCAGTTGAAGACTCACTTGCATCCCTTTTGGTTCACCTTCCCACATCCACCAATCTCTTTTGCAAGGGAGGTTGTTGGGTGGCCTTTGGAAGCTCGAACCTTACCCAAATCCAACGCATGGACACCTGAACCAACCAATTCGCCGACCCCCCAATCCTAAAAGGTTTTGGGCCCATCCCTGGTGGATTGGCTCCAAAATCGAGGGCCAACGGTGGGAGGCCCACTTGGGCACCCCCGCACCTCCCAAGTCCTATTTTTAGTTTTTGAGCATTTTAGATTATTTTTTAGATTGCATTTTGTGTTATTAGGTTTGATTAATCCATAGCTGCAATTTTGTAACTTTTGGTCAGATTTTAGGATGTTTTGTATTGCTTTGTCGTTTCGCTAACTTGCAGGTGTCAAGGTCAAATTCCCGAGGGTGGAGGCCAAATTGGGAAAATCCGACCATCTGGGTCGTCCCAAAATGGCCCCAATTACATAACCCCCCTATTTGCAGGCGTTTTGCGAGTCTCGGGATCCGACATTGGAGCAAGCAAGCAGGTCGATTTCCTCAACACAGAAGAATTCGTCCCACCCAGGGACGAATTGCAGTCAAAATTCGTCCTGCCCAGGGACGAATTCCAGTTGAAGGTGGATTGGCCAGCTGCCTCAATGGCAGTGGCCTTCGGTAACTTTTCTTATCTTCTGTCAAGTTTTGAAGCAATTTGGACTCACTGTATTCATCTGTTTCGAGCAAATATTTACATGCATATTTCGTTAGTTTTAGAGAGCAAACGCTTTTCATTTGCAGCAGGTGCTACTGACGTCTTGGTCATTTCTTTGTTCGCAGGAGAAGCAAGCAGAGGCGAAGAACTCATCGACATCAGCGGCGGCATCATCTTGGCCCGCCCATTGCAATCGTGGGCACGCGGAAAGAGGAATCATTCAGTGATTGTAATCAAACTCTATTTGCGCTCCTAGCCCCTGAAAAGGGAGGAGACGTCATTGTAACAGAGATCAAGGGAAATTAATGAAAGGGCTGTGTTTTCTCTATTTGATTGTGTCTCTTCCAATGTGTTTCTTTTCCATTTCATGCAATTTACATTTCTAGGACTTAAGCGTACTTAATTTTGAATGCAATCGCACTTGGTGTTTCCTTTGCCCGAAATCTCGTGCTTTCAAAAAGTTACTCAAAAGGTTTTGGGATCACTTCCCATGATGTATGATGCAAATGTTTCAGCAATAGAAGAACCAATGGATATCAATAAGCTAACAATGGAAGAACTACAAGGAACTCTCACAGCTTATGAGATGAGGGTGAGTAAGCATCAAGTTACAATAAAAGAGATTGCATTCAAGGCTTCAGAGAAAGAGAAAGGGAAGGTTCCATAGATAGATAGATATCCAGTTAATGATGAGGAAGCTAACTTCATCAAAAGGAATAAGGACTAAAGGAATTTTAGGGATACGAAAGTTATATGCTACATGTGTGGTGGTCTTGGTCACTATGAACACAAGTGTCTACATGAAGAAAATAATGATGATTAAAAACATGGTCAAAAAATAAGATAATATGGAAAGCATAAGCATGACATAGATGATAGATACAAGAAAAACATGTATGAGAAGAAGAAAAAATTTTGTAAGGTAAAGAAATCTTACTACATTGTAGAAGCAAGTGACAGCTCAGATCACAATTATAGAGACAAGTCAGATGATGAAAAGGAAGAACATCTATTCCTAGGAAGAGAAGGTGAAAGAGAATAATGCTTTATGTGTGGTCAAAAAGATCATAGATCAGGATATTTCAATGGATTCAGTAATAGTGAAGATGAGATGACACATCAAGGAAACAAACATGGTCAAATAAAACTTGAGATTTTGTTTACTATAGAAGATTATAATGATCTTTGTGATAGTGAAGATGAAGAAGGATTTTTCTATGGGATAAAAGAAGTAGAAGAACATTCAATCCAAGAAGAATAAATTATACAAGAGAATATTGTAAGAAAGACATATTTCTCAGCTGATTTAAAGGAATACTTCAATAATATCCATGAGCAACTGCAAGAGGTTAAGGAGAATATAAAAGAATTGAGATGTTCCATACATGAGAAATTTGATCCATCAAATGACTCAAAAGTTCAAGATATTTTCACTAAGAAGGAAACATGTATTTCAAAGACTATAGAGATGTGTGCCAATTTACTACTTGAAACAAATGAAGAGAAAGAAGAGGAAGATTCCAAAGCACCAAAAGTCTCATTTTTTAGGTTTGGTGAATCAAGTTCAAAAGGAAAATAAATACTTGAAGAGGAAAGCAAGGAAGAAATTAAGTAAAATGATTTAGATACTACAATAAGGTTCAAGGATGCAATGCACAAATTGAAAATCATCATAGGGATAATGGTAAAGAAAGGTATGAGGAACCAAGGCATGAAAAAAGGGCTTTTCAAGGACATTGCTTCTCTTGTAATGCATTTGGACACAGGGCTATACACTGCAGGGTCCATGGATCAAAGAAGTCTGATTTTGCTAGAATAAACTTCAAATTAAGAAGGTATGGTTTTCAGGGACATTGCTTCTTATGCAACAGGATTGGTAATAGAGCTTATCAGTGCAAATAAAATGAGAAAAATGGTTTTGGTTTTAGAGCTACACAATTCAAAAGTCACGGTCATAATGGTCATGAAAACAGAGCTTCACAATACAGGGTTCAATAAAGGAATGGATATGGAAATTATTTCAAGAAATAATTCAGGATTTGGGCACCATCCAAAGGCTACAATATCAAGTGTTTTAATTGCAATAACTTTGGACATATTTCAAAATGGTGTAGGAATCAATTCCAAAGAGTTTCTAAACAAGAATATCAAGTAATTCATCAGGAGAATGATATTAAGAAAACATGGAAGGAAGTTGATAAAGGAAAGAAACAATGTAAGATGGGAATAAAAGTACTCCCACCCCAAAATTAATCACCTCAAGAGAGAAGGTGGTGATGGGGCTAAGCTTAAGAGTCATATATTTTAGCCCCATAGGTGTCCCTTTTGCAATTGATTTCAAAGGGGGAGAGATTTGAGTTAGGGGGAGCAGCCTCCAAAGAGAGCATTGAGTTAGGGGGAGCAGCCTCCAAAGAGAGTATTGATTCAGGGGGAGCATATTTGATTCTCAAAAATGGTTTTTGTAGTGACTATGGTGATTTGCATTAGAGGTGTTGCCATCAATGACAAAGGGGGATATTGTTGGAAATTTGAGGTATTTTATGTTTTCATTGATATCACATGGATCATTTATGTCACATGGATCACATTGAGTTTTGATGGCCAAAGCATTTCATAAATAAGCATTTATGATATTTTGGAAAGCATGGATATATACAAGGTTTTTGTGAAAACCAAGGCAGGCAAAATAAAATGTTTTATTTAAAACCATGGATGGCATATTTGAAATGGGTTTTTCTTAAAACCTAGGTTGGATTTTCGTTTCATCAAAAAAGGTGCCCCGGTGAAGGAGATATATAATTTTAAATATTTAAGTTTAAATTTTAAATTATTTAAAATTTAAATATAAATTTAAAATTAAATTTAATATTTTATTATCACCGAAATCCAAAATAATGAAGGTTTTATTATAATCCATCAACGTATTTCAAAGCATTATGATGTGTATATATAATGGTTAAAAACTTTACCTATTATGGGATGCCAAGGTTGAGAAAATCGAAGATTAATTCATGCATGGAGGAATCGGAAGGCAAAAAAATAAAGTAGACATTTTTGAGGGTTAAATAAAATCAAGGACGTGTAGACCTGATGTCAAGTTGGGTAGTGCAGAGCAGTTGGCAAGTTGGCACAAGGGAGGTTTGCATTTCGAATCCCGCATGGGAAAAAGTTTTGGTGGAAAACATTTTTCGTTTTAAGGACAATCGAGCACAATTTATACAACAAGGTTGGGATTTATTTACAACATGGGCTTGAACCCATGTTGTTACTGTATCACAATGCTAGAAAGAAGGAATAGAGTTTGACTCCCATAGGTGTGAAGGTGCTCATAAATTTTTATGAAACGTTTTCAAAGGTTAAGGCAACAATTTCAAAATTAAAGGTATTTACGAGAAGCGCCTTGCATAGTTGATATTGTGAATGGGTGTATGAAAAATATTTTTTTAGAGATAGGGATTTATAAGGTTTTTTAAGCTTGTTGTTATTCATAGGAGGAATAAGGGTTGTGATCCACTTTTGGAAAAAGAGAAATTTCTGGTGTTTTTCTTTTTAGAAATATATCATATTATATATCGTTGGAAATATTATTTCAAGGGCTATTTTATTAACTTATTTAGAGGGATAAATAAGGTGTATATAAAAAGATATTTCTATTTTTGTAAAGGGTTTCAAAAGTGAAGGTTGTTTTGTTCTTTTTTAAAAGTGATTAATTCTTTCATAAGGGGACATGATGCATTTTGTTGAGTAGGAGTGATAAGGTGTTATTTGGATATTGTTGTTGTGATATTAATCATGATCTATAACCCTTGTTGAAAGTTGAAAAATAAGTTTGTTGAGTGTGGCAGATTTCCAAAAGAGGTTTACTCATCTTCATAAAAGGTATGGGCACATTCTCCTATTGATTGATTATGGTGGTTGATTTTTGAAATATCATTGGAGTGAAAAGGATTTATTATGGTTTCATTTTTGAAAGTGGTTGGTTGAATGCTTCAAGGTTTTCTAGTTTGAGAGTTGTGGTTAAACCTTGTTTTATAAGCATAGTTGTTGAATCCCATTGGTTATGCAAAGAACTTGAAAAGAACATGAGTATCATTGTTACGTGAGATTTGTGGTTGAGCATTGTTGGAAATATTTGAGTTGGTTGAGACATGCTTGGACTAGGGTTTGTGAGAAAGAGTTGTTCCTTGTGGTAGTTGGTTGAGAAGAGTTGTTTGAGCCTAGTCAAGTTATTGTGTGAAGTGGTTGTTCAAGTTCCATGAAACAAACTATATTATATTATGGATTTTAATTGATATTGAGATTTTAGGATAGAACATATTGAGTCTCTAACAATTCTCTTTATTCTTATATAATATTTATTTGAGTATAAGAATATATTGAGTCTCTAACAATTATCTTTATGCTCCTATGAGATAGAATTATTGGACAAGTTCTGTGTGAGTTTGTTAAACAGATTTGGACAAGTTATGTGTGAGCTTATTGAGTAGATTTGGACAATTTCTATGTGAGCTTGTTGAGCAGATTTTAACAAGTTCTGTGTGATCTTGTTGAACATGTTTGGACACGTTCTATGTGAGCTTTTTGAGCAGATTTGTACAAGTTTTGTGTGAGCTTGTTGAGAATATTTGGACAATTTTTGTGTGATCTTGCTGAGAAAATTTGGACAAGTTCTATGTGAGCTTGTTGAGCAAATTTGGACAAGTTATCTGTGAACTTGTTGAGCATATTTGGACAATTTTTATGTGAACTTGTTGAGTAGATTTGGACAAGTTCTATGTGAACTTGTTGAGCATATTTGGATAAGTTATGTGTGAGCTTCTTGAGTAGATCAGTGGATTGCCTACTTGAGTAGATCAGTGTGTTACCTAGATGAGCAGATCAATGGAGTGCCTACTTGAGTAGTTCAATGTTTTGCCTAGCTGAGCAACTTAGTGGATTGCCTACCTGAGCAGATCAGTGTATTACCTAGCTTTGAGTAGATAAAAGGAATCATTGTATTGGATAAGTATCCTTATTTTTGTGTGAAATATTATAAGGATATTATCTTGTGGAGTACCCCAAATTAGGAGAACCATGTTAAATCTTGTGTCTCAATTGTGTGTGGTGACTTGTGCTCTTTTTTACTATTGCTATCTAAGTTATTAATACACACTGCTATATTTGGTTATTGCAATTAAGGACATTAATTGATATTGGTTTGGAAAGAAATTAAAAAGTGGGTGCTATACTATTCACCCACCCCCCTCTAAGTAGAAGTTTGTGTTCTTAATAGAGGCCTATGTAACTATTTTATTCCAATTTACTTATTTCCCATCCTTGTCCCATAAATTTTGTGTGTGTATACCTATATTTTCCTATGCTTATATATATCAAGGAGAGGAAATGTTTGTATTGATGTATCATGGTCATGGTTGTAGTCATGAGGGATCTTTGGTGTATCACATTTTGTTAGAGTATGTTTTTTTATTTATGTTATCATTTTTCTTCTATAATTTCTCTAACCATTTCCTCACCCAATCTATTAGGAGCTATTAGGTTAGTATTGTATGCCCAAGATTAAATTTCATAAAGGATCTATCCTTTGTAAAAATCTTAGAGGTCCCCAACAGATCCAATCATTATGCTCTCAATACTAGACGTTCTATGCCACTCTATGCATGGCATGATAGTTCTAAACATCTAGTTCAAATCATGTCCAACAACCTAGGATAATCAAATATGACAAAAATTTAATGGTATATTCGGTGTAACCTCATTGATTCATCTTTGGTCATGCAATAAAAAAACAAGTTAGGATTAGACTCTAGCAAATGTCTTTACCTATTTTACTTGTAGAATCATTTTAAATTCACTTGGTGACTCTAATAAAGAAAAATATCCATAAAAATTCACATGAAGGACACCATATTAAGGTTCTAGTGAAAGCCTCAATCTATATGCTTTTAGAGCACAAGTTGCATTCACCTAGAAACTCTGCTCAAATTAAAGGACCCAATAGACAATGAGAAGCCTACCACTGTATATGAATACCAAGGTATGGATGCTTCCTTATATATTTGTTATCATGGAGTAAAATAAGCACCTTAAGACTTGTAGTGCCACTAGATGTATGGCATGGTATTTCTATATCATCAACTAAAATTTTACCATATTATATAGGTAAAGAGCTATCAACCCTACAATAACATATACAAGATATGGTCTACTTATATCAACTGCATAATTTCAAAAATTAAAACATGGCTTTGAGGATGCTCATAATATCATTCAAAGGTAAATCTCATGAAGGGTATGACTTTCTCTGTATTCAATTGTTGAATAGGATTACTTTTTTACATTTTTCATAGATGTATTTAGAAAAATAGAGAATCTAGCTCTAGCTATCCAACTTGTTACTCTCTACCCTTCTCCAATGTGATAACCCACTACTTTTGAACAAATTACGATAATTTATGATGAGGAAGAAGAATATATGGAGGTAGAGGAAGAAACACACACTAGGCCACACAACCAAATTGATAATCTAAGGGGTCATTGGATATTAGAGGTAATGGAATATTATCCCTATAAAGTGCTCAATAAAATAAGTGCATGCACTTCTTTGAGCCAAGAGGAAGGACATTTCACTCCATGGATATGAAGGAGGTAAAGAATATAAAGTGGAGGTGGAAGATGAATTCCAACAGGGTCAAATGCACTATTATTGATCTACCTACATCCAAGAAATTATTTAGCCTTGGTACCAATCTACCTGAGCGAAATAAGTTAATAAAAAATCCTAGTTCTATGGAGGTGAGGGTAATCCACCCAAGGAACTAGAAAAAGAGGAAGACATAAGAAATCACTCAAGTAACAAGTAGGGGATCTTATTTGACCATTGAATAAGGCCACCTACTCATCTCTTGTATATATATGAATTATATGAAATATAGGGCAGTAATATTGGTATTGTGTAATTACAAAAGCCTAAAAGGTTGTAGAGATCTAAAGGTGTAGGCTAGCTACTAAAATTATTCCATCCACTTCATTTTTAAATACAAGTTCTCTTGAATTTGTTCCTGATGGACAAGGCACCAATATATTTAGGTTCCTCATATTCAATAGGCTAAATATCTCCTATGAGTGACTAGAACTATAGTGGATTCTCACTACATGCATAATAATACATTAGAAAGATAGCCCTAGATGAGAAAAGAATAGGTGGGAAGCTAAAAAGTAAGAATTAGATAAATCACAAATAAATGTTCCAACCAAAATTGTTGAGTACCAAAAAACCAAAAGGTAAGAAATCTAGATAGGTACAAATCTAAATATCAAAATTTTGTAAAAAATCTAACCAAAGGAGAAAAGAAAAAATTCCTATGCATGAAATGGTAATGTTATATGGTAAAATTTTAGAGGTCCACAGATGATAAATGCATGAATGTTAGATGGTCATAATAGTTTTGAAGTCTAGAAACAACCATGTTCCAAAAATAAAGATGATAAATTATGCTAAGGTGTAGAATATTCTAAGGGGTATAGTCTTAGAAAGGATATATTGTATTAATAGAGGCAACAACATATAATATGTAATGAGAACAAATCCAAATAAGGAACATTAAATGCAAAAACATCCTACACCTAGATTATAGGAAACCATATAAATAGTAGATGGTAATAATGGTGGTAGTTGCTCATCCAAGGCTATAAAACCATTTGCTATTTATGATTCTATATCTAGAGACCTTTAAGGGACCAACAACATGAATATAGTTGTGATACAACATCCAAAATAATATTCATATTGAGATCTTTGAATGCGTTTTACAGGAAAATTATCCTCATAGTCTATAAATAGCAGTAGTATAGGCTTTGTAAAGCATCATTGAGCTATATAACTTTCCCTTTATTTATCTTTTTATAACAATATGTGCATCTCTGGATAGTATTGTGGGTAACCCAAACCCTATTTTATGGATTAATTATTATGTAGATACCTAAAATTGGATCACTTGGGCCAATTTTATTACAAAAAGCACATGTTCAACTTAGTTATGATGATTTCCTCAAACCCAAATTTTATGATCAAAATCCATCATAAGCAAATTCACCACCTTGATGCTAATTTTTTAGCAAGTGAATATGTTTTCCAACCAATGTATTTGTTCTTAATACACTTATTTAAACTCCCCTACCAAATTCAACATATATCTGTCAAAAATTATTGAATTCACTATCTATGCAAATTTGTTGGTGGTGTATTCATGTTTGACACATAATTGACATTTTGACCTTACCTCCAATAGCTAATTAATGTGAGATTAACTCTTCCCATCATCCCTATCATTTTAGACAACCAAAAAACAAAGAGAAATGCATCTAGCTTCCTTCCACCTTCTCCACCCACCTAAATCAACACTAATTAGGAGGAAACTAATTTTTCTCAACCTGTCATCCTAGTTAGTAGTCAAATAACCTCTCAATTAGCCCTTATAACCAATGAACCTCATCTATCTCCTTTGGTAAACTCCCAAGAGGACCAATTCTATAAATTGTCCCCTTAGGAGGGAATTAGTAGAGATTTTTTGGGATAAAATAAATTGGTATCCAAAATTCTAAGAAACTTCCTATCTATGCATCAAAGTCATTTTAAAATTCCTTCTTTAATTCATCTTTAAGAAAATTATCTATATTCAAAGGGATAAATTAGGCACCTTTTGATTTCATGGAATTTTATGATAACATTCTTACCACATTGGATTTCAACCTTTTATTATTATTTTCATTTTGTGATTTCACTCTTTGCATGCATCTAGCTATCTTTTATTTATCATATATAATAATCCATTGTTAGGCAATTTTATTAATTTTTTTGGCATATTAGGAGGTCTACAAGATATGAAATTGCTCCTATAGTTTCTAGAGAATCTATTGTGGAGATTTATAACCTATATACACCACCTATATCCAACCTAGGCACTGCATTCAATATAGGTAGTCAAAATCACTAATTCATGATCTTAAATCTTTGATATATTTATTCTATCATAGAACTTAATGCGCTTACTATGAGTATTTTAAGCATGTATTCATTACCCATCTATACGACCCCGGGTCACCTTAAAAACACAACATATAGCATGTTCAATATTTCCCTGTGAATATTTTTATCATATTTAACAACCCCTTTGTTCCTATCATGTAATAATTGGGCTCTATCCTTTTAAAAAAATTCTAGTTATAGATTTTTTGGGTGATGAATTCACCATAAATATCTTGGCATCCATTTTCAAGGGTAACAATTTTTATTATGTATATAAATAGGTGGACTAACTTTGCATGGGGAAGTGAATTAGATTAATGTCAATGTGGAAGGTGTAACATCTAGATTCGAATATTAAATCATCCTGAAAGAAATTAAATTTGAGATGTGCACTTCCTAAGGTACATATTTTTGGCTCATAATATTTTTCATATAGTAGTAAGTATTTAATTAAGGAGATGCATTTATAAGGTGAAGGAAGGGATACTTTTAAAAAGGAGAATAATTTGAAAGTAAGACATTTGAAGAAAATAATTGAAATATTTAAAAATTTGATGAAGTCATTATCTAAAAGGAAGATCTAAATATTATATTTGAGAAGAATTATTAAAGTGAAAGAATAATTAAATTGGAAGGAGGTCTATTCGAAATAAATTAACTATATTGAATATAAGAGTTGAAGAAATAATTTGTTAATTGAAATAAAATATTATTTATTGAGAAAGCAAATTGCTGAGAGAAATTAATATGAAGAAGAAGAGTATAAAATTGAATATTGAAGAAAAGAGAAAAAATATATATCTGAATAAAATAGAAGAATTTTTAAAGAAAGAAGAAATTTCAAATAATGAATCTGGGAGAAAAAAGAATATCTACTAAAAATAGAATTGAAGAATTGATGGAAGTGCTGAATTATTAAATTAAGAAGCTTGTTAATTATTAAAGTAGAACTCTAGAATTATATTGAAAGAGTAAATTATTGTTCAAAGGTGTATTGAAAAGAAATTTTGATTAACCATGTTGTTGAAACAATAGGTTTAAAGCAAAGGCACAAACATGGATATTGAATATTGATCAAAGGCTATTATTTGAAGGATATTTTTGTAAGTTGCAAAATTTATTCTATATAAAGTGAATTTGGAAAGATCATAAATGAAGAAATGGAGATTATTAAAAAAAAATTAAATTAAAATTAAGGAGACAAAATATTTTCTACTTGTTTGTAAGAACTTAGAAAGGTTGATCATATATTTTTCTAGTGATAAATTTGATAGAAACACAACATGGCAATTAAAATAAAGAAGCAAATAAAAAGAGAGACACATATTCAATATGCATCACTATAAGGTAGTAAGAAAACAATGAAATGTTTAAACTCTAGCACACAACGCATGTTAGAGAATACTAGAAAACCAAAAAAATAAAATGAAAAAATTAAAGAACTTCCAATAAATTTTTAGAGAAGCTAAAGATGAAAAACTTCAACATTTGATAACTAAGTTTGAAAATTACTGAAGCATATGAAGACTCTAATGATGCTATTACATCACCTATTCACATAGGAATGATAATGTATATATCATTACTAATTTGTAAAGTCCTATAAGACAAGAATAAAAAACAAGAAGAAATAATTAAAAATTTGAAGTACAAAACCATGAACAAAAATACAAGACCCATAATGATAGATGCATGTTGTGACACTAGTGATCTTCATCAAAAGAACAATTGTAATACATGTAATTTTAGGAATATAAAGGTATATAGTTTTTATAATACAAATTATTTGAGACCCATGATAGCAAATGTATATTATGATACAAGAAACCTTGATCAAGAAATAAAAATAAAATGTGATATAAGGGACTTGGGAATTCTTCATGAAAACAAAATGTGCACAAAATTTAAGTAATGATTATGGCCATTGTAATAATTTTTTTTTTTGGTAAGTAAGAGAATATTATAATTAACACCGGGTTTTAACTGGTTGACCCAAAACCATTTTACAAAATAGGGTCCACTGACCAACTGGACAAAGGCCAAGCCCTAAAAGTTTAAACTGACAACAAAAATGGCCAAGACCTACTCTTCCATTAGAATACAACCAAACTAAACTATGGAAGCCTAATATTATGGCCATCAGAAAAGAAAGACGCAAAAAAGAACTAACAAAGACAAAAACTAATCATGCAAGCACCATGCAGAGTAGCTTGTGCCCATATAAAAATAATAGAATATGGTCAAAAAAAAAAAAAAAAAACATCCCATAGAATGGACAGCCAAGAGGCCAAGCAGTCTTCCTTGTAGTCCTCATCTAACTTCTTATCATCGTTCTTGCCATCATATTTAGATTTTGCCTTTGACTCCTTGTGCCCCGGAACTCGCTGGCTATAAAACAGAAGATTTAAGGAATCACACAAATCAACAGCTGCACTGATGAGGCCGGACGGACTCTTCAATCTGGTTGATACTCGTTGGAGGCCGATGAAATTTTCATCTTCTCCAAGACTATTATGGTGGGGTCGCGGTGCCTCATTGTCAGGGATCTCCAACACTTTGTTATTTCTTGCTAGGGCCTTTTTGCGACATCGAATCCAAACACACCTTGGGAAATACTTGAGGCCAAAGCAGATTTTTCCCATGCATGAATTTGTAGATAAAAAACCTATATCGGTGCCCCACCAGCTACAAAAAACACTAGTCACATGAACAAAAAAAACAAATATGACAAAATCCATTATAAGGTTCAAATTTTTTTTTTTTTAAAAATGCCCCCATTTTCTTTCATTGATCCACTTTGAGCCTTCCAATCTAAAGTTTTTCATTATCTATCACCATTGAGACTGCATGAGGAAGATTTTCAGTCCACGTGATCAAATTTGTCGCTACAATGCCTTCATTTGCCGACCTATCACCGCCATGTTTGCTTCCGGAAGGTATGCAAAATTATGGCCTCAGGTCGGTCATGAATTAGAGCCCTTGCTTCATGGATGTAGTCATCAAATCTCCAAGGAGCTCTCTTAGTGTTCTTTAGAAGATTTATAATAATAAGAGAATCACCTTCCACCAACAGTTTCCCTGGATAATTCTCTCCCACCTTGAGGCTCCTCCAAACCGCCCTTGCTTCACCCACATTGTTAGTTTGAGCTCCAAGATGTTCTGCAAAAGCTACAAGCACCTCACCCTTGTGGTCTCTAAGTAAGCCACCAGCCCTGACTTCAATTGGGTTGCCCCTAGAAGCCCCATCAAAATTTAACTTAATCCACCCTAGGGGGGTGGGGTCCATGTGATCATGGTTCTAGGACAGACTTGAGGATGATTGAGGCCATCAGTGAGAGGTAAGTTTAATGACTGGCCTAATGAAGCTTCAAAAGGATTTGGAGGTCTAGATGCTGCAGCACTAAACAAGTATTCTCATTAGCATATGCTAAAATTTTTGACAGGACAGAGGATGACTGAGAAACCTTATCCAAGAAGGCCCGACGATTCCTTTCCAACCATATCTGCCACAAGTAGTGATGAAGGCAGATCTTCCACATATACCTAAGACGCCTATTCAAAAAAGGGGAAGGCCACTGGACAAATAAGTCAAAAATGGACTGAGGATGGACCCAATAAATATGAAACACTTGTAACAGACCTAACAAGATTGAGACAGAAAAATTACAATACAGAAACAAATGATCAATAGACTCCCACTCAGACATACAAAGATAACACCTATTAACAACAATCACACCTCTTTTTATTAAGTTATCCATGGTGAGGATCTTATTTTGGATGGCCACCATGCAAAAAACCCAACCTTCGGAACAATGCTTTTGGGCCAAACTTCCAAGTGAGGGAAAGTAGGTTCATCGTTATCAATAAGCATCAGATAAGCAGTCTTGACAGAAAATTCCCCATTGTCTGAAGCTTCCCAGATAAGCTGGTCCTCAAGAATGCCAGAAGGGAGTAAAGACTGTTTTAATTCATTCTCCAGTATTATTGATGCCCCTGGTAGATCATTATTCATTATTGGCTTCCATACCCTTCTATTGTTTGACAAAGTAATAAAATCTGCAACTTTGGTACCAAAAACTTCAATTGTCCAAGCTCTAAGGGTTGAAATGATGGGGTCTCCAGAGAGGGGATAGTCCTTTAACCATTTGTGGTCCCAAAAATCAATGTTTCTTCCATTTCCCAGTTTCCAACGTAGCCCTTTGCTTAGCAAGTTTTTAGTTTGAAGGATTGATTTCCAAAAAAGCCATTGTAATAATTTTAATAATAGTGATAGGAACATTTTTATAGAATTTTTAATAGGATATAGTCACACAGATTTAGAATTTTTTGGCAAGAGAACACTATACTAAGAATAAGGCCTTAAATAAACATGTAATGATGAATCAAATATTTATAAAAGCAATTGTGAGCAAAAATATTATGAAAGGACAACTAAACTAGTATTGATATATTAAAGTTTATGACAAGTAACAATAGATTCAAATATAAACATTATGGTAAACATGAAAATGAGATAGAAATATGTTGCAAAATATATTATTGTGAAATTTGTGAAGGTAAAAATCACTCTCAAATATATTGTTTTTACAAAAGGAATAATAAATATATGATCTGTGAATGGAGAAGCATGCATGAATGGAACATGATGAGATAAATATCAATGTTAACATTGATAAAGCTAAATGGACTCCTATAGAAAACTATGATTTGAAGCATCCAAAATAGATGTAGGAAAAAAAGTCTTGAATATTTATAATAATTGATTCAAGACCAAAACCAAAATAGGATTTAATGAAAGAGCAAAAATCACTATCAAAGTTAGAGAAAAAATACTAGGACCATAATCAAATATTGAGAGCATATCAAATAATGTAATAGAAATGGGTGGTAGAGTGTATTACACCATTTGGTTGTTAGAGAATATTACATTATTTGGTACATTCCAATGTACCACCTGGGTACATTATTGTAAATATTATATTAGGTTTGTGTCCTAGATTAATGAGTAAGTTAATATTTTATGTAATGTAATATTATGTGGTAAATGCACAAGCGTCATGTAAATATGTGTGCAAGTGTTATGAGTGTAGATGTGCACAAATTTCTAATATGTAAGTGTGCACATGTGTTCTTATATTAGGAAGAGTTATATGAAGAGTCATGTCCAAGTGTGCATACAAGATAGTGTCATGTGTATGCAAGTGTCAAGTATAGAATCCAAGAGTCATAAGGCTTGGCATATGGAAAGGAAGAGTCATGGTAACCAAAGAGTCATCATAGAAAGGCTATATATTACTCCATGGGGTGAATAAAAGATATAGTGATCTACATCATCAATATAGTGATCTACATTATTCATAGAGTCATCTCTATGAGATATTTGTAAGAGAAAGTGAAGTAGTACATTTTTGCATATATTTGAGCAACTAGTATTGTAAGTATTATTATTATGTATGATTCAAGCATTTGCATTCATATTTTGGCAAAATATTGAATGTTTTTTGGTATTTTATTAAGCCTTGATATTACACATTAGCTGGCTCATTTATCTCTATTATAATATTACTATTGGGTCCATTATATTGCAAATTAATTATATTATATCCGATGATTATATTCCTATGATGATTTATAGTAAGTATTAGAGTGTCAAAAGATAACATTGGTATTAGAGCTAAAATAAGGTTTCTTGCACAAGATTTGAAATTTATAAAAGCTGGAGTATTTCCACAAGGTTGAAGAATAACCTATGAAGACTAGGACTCAACAAGGATATTACCACTAGGTAAGAAAAAACAATGAAGATAAGCCATTCCACTAGGTTGAAGGAAAACCAATGAAGATTAATATTATTTCCACTAAGTTGAAGGATAACCAGTGAAGAATAAGTTTCATATTTTGAGAAGAACCAAATCAAGAAAAAGTTCGTCACTTAGTGAATAGATAACATTGTTATTAATGTTAGAGTATATTACATTATTTGGTACATGCCAATGTACCACCTTGGATACATTAGTAGATTAGGAGTTTATTTTGGGTTAAGTAGTTACTTGAGGAAGAAGTAATAAATGCACGAGTGTTATAATGTTCAATGATGTAAATGTGCATGTAGTCCACATGTACATGAGTCATAGGATAGATAGCTAGAGATTCATGGGTAGAGTAAAGGCCAAGGAACTTATCTTCCTATATATATGTGCCTTTACATAGATATGTAAGAGAGAAGAGTGAAGGTGAGATTACTATAGAGTAGTGAGTAGGTACAATGTAGTTTCCATTAAAATTATGGAGTGTTCATATCCTCCATTATATTGCATTGTACTATTTTTGTGAATTTCCATTAATATCATATTTTAAACTTATTGTAGTACATTATCTTATTTTATTACATATTATACATCTTATGATTGTTTTTTTCATATCATACATTATAAAAAGCTAACAGTGGTATTAGAGCACATAGTGTATTTATGGGACTAGGGAGATCCACAAGGGAGATTGAGAGGAGAGTAGCAATGTCATTTATAGCATTTCTAAATATTGCATTAGCTAGAGTCTTTCCACATAGTTGTAAATAAGCTTGTGAAGACTAGGAATCAATGTTGATTCCACTAGATTGATAAATCAACTAGTGAAGATTCATCATCTCTAGATTTAGAATATCTTCCATGATAGTCCTAATACTTTTTTGTAGGAAAATGAGACTCAAATAAATCTTAGAATTTTCCTATAGAGATCTAGGAAGAATATATTCTTTAGAATCAATCCAAAACTAGAAGCAGTAAATAAAAGACCAATTTTTTAGAGGCCTGTATAAAATGTCCCATTGCTAAATATTGTAGACCTACATATTATAGAATAATAAAATGCCATAGAAGCCTTGTTGCATATGTGAGGGAAAATAGACTCCAAACAATATTCTAGGAGAAGATTGAAGGTAGGTGATCTCCATTGTAGACTGCAGATAGTAGATTTAATACTTCACTCTGAAGAAGTTGAAGAAACCCATAGAAGGTCCCATTTAAGAACTTCAAATATTGGAAGAGATATATAAATACTATAAAAATTCCCATTCCTTAAGTAGTAGATTTCAGAGATCCTAGAGAGAGATCTCATTGCCAAAATTCCATAGTAGAATATTGAAGGAAAGTTCTCATTGGAAAGATCAGAGAAGCTATGAGAGTAAAGACCCTAGAGAATAAGTCTTAAGGATAAGGTTTGGTGAGACTCATTGAAGGATATTTGAATAAGGTCATTTAAGGAGTTAATAGAATAACTCATTGGATACATTTACTACCAAGGATAAGCTCCTAGTAGTGAAGGAGTTGGGACAATTATCACAATATTGAAGGAGATTGGTAAGTTTATCAAATTTTGAAGGATATTGGTGAAGATATCAAGACTTTTAGATTCTTAATAAGAATGCCTACATTGAAGTTAATTTTTTCAAGGATTTTGAAGGAGAATGGAGATAGAAGGAACCTACCAAATCCTAGAGATTTGAATATTTCCTTTGATATCTAGAAGGCACATTTTAGAGATAGAATTTTGCTGAATATATAGAAGAATACTAAAGGGTTATTGAGATGAAATATTAGCTATTATTTGGAGGATTTCCATTTCAATTTTTTTAGAATCAAGGACAACATTTCAATGAAGATATTGACTATTAAATGACAACAATTAGGCCAACATTACTAGCTGCAAAAATTTAGATTTATAGAGTGTATTCTTAAGGAGAGCTAGCAAACTATAGTTTCAAGGCAACAAGTTAGAGGGTTTCAAAGCTACAGTTTGGTTAAGGTAGAGAGTTTTTTTAGGCAGCTAAGAATAGCTATGAATTCATCTAGTAAAGGGTAGCAAATTGGTGAATCTAATCATAAAGAACATTCATCATCTATAGAGGATAATAAGGTAAGCAACTTGGGTGTGTAAATCTCATAAATTGATATTTAGATATTTGGTTCTTTATTAAGTTTCATTAAGCGCAATATTAGAGTTTAAAATTTGCAAGGAGAAGATTGCATTTTAGAGTCTTCAAAGGAAGCGCATAAAGTTTTCTCTTAAATTTTACACCTACACATTAAAATAGGAGTTAGATATATTTTGACAAAAATAAAATATCATCTTCCTATTATCTAGTTACAAAAAACAAGACTACCTTATGTTGCAAATATTATAGTGCATTTGAGAGTTCTTTAAGAGTTTTAATTAGTGCATATTACAAGTTACTTTTAAGGATTAATAAGGAGAGATTGCAATTCCACTATATTAGTTTCTCTTAAAGCTTATTAAAGGTGCACTAAGGATTTTAGTGAAGGTGAAAATTAGTGTAAACATTGAACTCTTAAAATCATATTGGTTGCATGATTAATATCTTGGATTCACTATTACTAATTTATCCAATAAAAGGGGTTAGAGGTCAGTGTTTTCTAGTAAAGAGGGAAAAATACATTACTATTTTCTCTCATGGGTTAGAGCAGAGAGCTGCCATATCTAAGAAGTAAGAAAATATTCAATAGGAGATGTATAAATTCGATGCAAAATATAGTATTTCATCCTAATATATTGCAAAGTTTCTTTGCATTAAATTGGTACCAATTTTCTCCTTTCAGATACAATAAAAGAGAACAAAGAAAGAGTGCCATAAAGACACTATTACAAGTAGAAAGGTATGATCTCCAAGTGGCCACATCACTAAAGTTTGAGTAACAAACGTAAAGCAGTATAGAGATCCAAAAAATGGATCATAATGCTAAGTTTTGGGGTGTCTAAATACACCATTTTTAGCACTACATATAGTACCTGCAATAGCATCAACCTGCAACACAAGGTTCTATGTAAAGGAGATATAATTCATTGCATAAGGTTCCATATAAACAAGTTATTATATCAAATGGTATCCACATAGAAGATAGCATAAAATATCTATGTGAAGAGGCTAGCAATATTTACTTAAAATATAAAGCCAAGGACAACATTTAGCAAGCATAAAATGATAAGATACAAGGAATAAAATGAAGGTGCAATACCCAAACATGCTATTTGATCTGAAGCACTAACATATACCATTGGATCTCCATATAATATCCATTCTAATGTCCTTGTATCATAATAGCTAGATACAACCTTGAAAGACATAATTATCATCGATAGAATAAATTGTAAGAAGGAGAAATCGTTCATTGTCAAAGGAGCTAAACAAGCTTGCATATAGTTGGCATGAATAGGCATTGAGAAAATTTTAAGGTTATTTTTTGGTATGTTGGAGAGAGCGTACATGAAAGGGACACATATAAATTTATCCTAAATGTGAAAGGAATATTATGCAACTTGGTACAAAGGGAATCTTCACCCTCTTATCTACAACACTCAAAATAAAGGTGCTCATCTAAGTAATTCCTTCCATCATATCCTTAACATCCAAGAATATTAAATGCTCAAAAATTAGGTATTCAACATGTTTCATGTGGTCTAACGCTCTTCAAAGACCAGCGTAACTCAAGCAGAAGATAATAGGATCTTGGTAACACATCGTACCACTTGGTACACACACCAAGAATGTTGAAGCATGTTTGTAGCCACCATAAAAAGGACTAATCATGGAGGGAAGCATATATTTAGCTAGCATTAAGTGAGAGTGCATTGAGAATCAAGGTGCATTAAAGACACTCATAAGAGGATATTCACAAAGCCTATCATAAACCGGAAAGGAGATATAGTCCATTTCAAGGAGTTTGAAGTCAAGCATAGTGCCCATCAACCTTACTAAGGTATTATTTCATATAGGTTTATTATTTGCTTTCATAAGGAGTAATAAGGGATAGTATAAGTTTGGAATTATTATTATCATTTTCATTTAAAGTTATATGCAAAATCGACCTTAATAAATTTGAAATTAAAATCAAGGATTATATATTCGTATCCTTAAATACTATTTCATTTCAAATCACTCTAGTTGAAATACAATATTTACAATTAATATCATAGGAGGTATAAGGTTTTCTACTTGGAAACATTATTATTATATTGCAAATATTACTCAATTTCTAAAATTCCAAAATTAGGGAGTTATAAGGAATACTACATCAAACCTTAGCTTATTGGAATTTATAAAATTGAACTATTGAAGGTAGAAGAAGGAAGTTCATTAAGTATCTAAAAGAGTTGGAATTAATTGGTTACACTTGTCTCATACTCTCATTAAAGGGACAAAAGAAATCCAACCATAGAGAAATTCATCAAATTAAAAAGTGTATACTTCAATAGGGATAAATAAGGTAAATCAAGAGTTGAACATTATATCAAAATTTTCATTAGGGAGACATAAGGAATCCTACAAAACCTAATTCTTGAATAGTTTTATCAAACTATTTCATATTTTCTAAACTAGGGAGTTATAAGGTAGCCTACAAAGATCATCATGACATCAAATAAATTCTTCCTTACATAATCTCAACTACTTAATGGTAAAAATTAATCCTCATACATAAATAAAGTGAGGGCAATTTTGATAGTTGAAAAGCTTTGGGAAAATGTTAAAGGAACAACAACTAAATTTTCAGGAGATGTAGATATTCAAAATTTTAAAGAAAGTGATGCAAAAGCATTAATGATAATAACTTTTGCCATTACAGATGAAATACAACCATATATTAGTACTACATCAACATATACAGAAGCTTGAAAAACCCTAAGCAAGATATTTGAAGGGAAGAATAAAGCCACTATATTAAATCTTCAAACCCAATTACATTCATTGAAAATGAATAGTGGTGAAAGTATAGACCGATTCCTAAGGAAGTTAATAGACATAAATGAAAAATTATTAACCTTGGGAGAAAAGGTTGAAGATAAGTTTCTTGTTCAAGTAACCATGAAAGCACTTTTTGATAGCTACAAACATCTAGTTACATCTTTACAAATCCTAAGCAAAGATACATATTTTGATGAGTTAGTCAATATTATTTAGGAATATGAGGTGGAAAATATAGTTAAATATGAAATGGCTAACAATTCATTGGTCTCAAAAGATAATCCATAGGGAAACGTTGCTTCATATTGAAAAGGACAAAGACCATGGAGTAATAGATATTGTTAGATATGTAGGAGAAAAGGGCATAGCACTATCTACTGCAGATTCAATCCTAGGAATCAAAATTAAGAAAATTAGATAAACTATGGAAGCCAACCAAATAGGGCATTCCAACCAAGTTAATATCAAAATAATCCTTGTTAGCAATAGTTTTAGTGTCCAAAAAATTATCCCCAATTGGAATATCGAGAAGGAAATCAAAAAGGACACCTAGCTTAGACGATTGAAGAAATTGAAGAACTGGAAGAACCTACATATGATCATGAAGTCAAAGCTCTCTCAGAAAATATAGCATATTAGGAAGTCACTAACTACTTGCTTGAATAGGACACAAAAAATAGAGGAGATTACAAAATACAAGATAAAGAGGAAGATCCATATTGAAGACTAAATTCTTTAATACCCAAATAATGTAATACAAGGGGGTGTTAGAGTATATTATATTTTTTGGTACATGCCAATGTACCACCTTGGGTAAATTAGTAGATTAATATGTTATCTTAGTTTAATTAGTTAATTTAGGAAGAAGTAATAAATGCACAAGTGTTAGAATGTGCAATGATGTAAATGTACATGTAGTCTAGTTCTACATGAGTCATATGATAGGTAGCTGGAGAGTCATGGGAAGAGTAAAAGCCAAGGAAATTATCTTCCTATATATATAATTTTAAATATATATGTAAGAGAGAAGAGTGAAGATGAGATTACTATAGAGTATTGAGTGGGTATAATGTATTTTCTATTAAAATTATAAAGAGTTCATTTACTTCATTAAATTCCATTGTACTATTTTCATGAGTTTCCATTAATAGCATATTTAGGAGTTTGTAGAAGTCCATTATCTTATTTTCCTACATATTATACATCTTGTGATTGCTTTTTCCATATCATACATTATCAAAAGCTAACAATTAATTAAGAGAGAACCAACTCAGAAGAAAAGTTGGTTATTGTCATTATGCTTTAGATATTGGAAGAAGTTTCATATTAGATTCTTAAGTAATGCTAAATAAATCTATCTAGGATATTTTTGTAATGAAAAATTGATCTTTAAAAGTTGAGAATATTTCTACAATAGATAGAGAATACTTTCATCTTTGATTGCTAGAAGATCATGATCTTTCCTCATGTAGAGATTTGTTTGAGCTGTAGAAAAGTATATTTTAGATCATTAGAAATAAATATTGATAAGATAGATTGAGTTTACCTATTCCAAGAAACCTATTTGAAATACAATGCAATCTACAATATCGATTCAAGTATTGAAGATAGACCTTGATATTGATAATATTACAAAAATAGGAGACCCAAGGAAAGAGGTCCCATATAAGAAAAAAGTAGACAAGGAGACTCATTAGAAGAAATTCCTTTAAGGTAGATTAAAGAGACCCATTGAAAAAGGTCCTTGATAAAGAATTATTGGTCCTTAGCAAGAAAAGAGACCATTAATATAACTTTAAGTTAGCAAGAAGACTTCAAGCAAGAAATACTTGAAGATATTATTTTTGCAAGGCAAGTATCTTACCAAAATTTAGAAGTTATAATAGAATTCAAGGCACCAAGAAGTCTTGAGGGTAGTTCGAGTTAAAGGACAACAATTTTTTGGAGACAACGACAAAGTATTAAGAATGCATAAATAAGGTATTAAGTTTGCAGGTTTTGAGGATAGAGTTAAAGGTAGCACGTTAAGAGAGAAGAAGATAGGGATTTAAAGGAAGAAATAATTGACAAAATTAGATATTTGAAACCATTGTAGATAAAGGCAAAAATATTCAAGTGAAAAGGTAGTAAAATAGGAGCATTAGAAAGCCTACATAATAACATTTTTTTTAGTGAAATTTAAAGGTAGTGTAAATGATGTTATCAAGTTTATGATCTAGCATATGAATATTTTATTACTTGGACTTGCAAAAAAATGATAAAACAAAGAATATATAGTAAAAGGCCAAAAAAATGAGGAAAATATATTATTCAAGAAAAGGATTAAGTCAATTACAAAGGCGATCATAGAAGTCGAACACTAAATATAGTTGTAGAATAGAATCAAATTGAAAGAGTTAGATGTAGAATAGAGAGAATATTTTTTGTGAGTTGAGCACCAAATAACTAGAGAGCTGAGGATTGAGTAGTTAAGGATAAGATCCAAACATTGAAGTGGTTTACCTCAAGTAAAACATCTCTAGAATATAGAAACATGTATGAACCAACACATAGCTATAATATCCAAAAAGGAATGCAATAAAATAAGCTCCTTGTAGATCGTAACATCACAGGCATTGGGAATATGAAGTGTCATTTTATATAGAAAGCCTAAGTGGATATGAAGCATAAATATCATGTCAAACTATAGGAGAAATTAAGTGCTACCTACATCAAGTTGAAGGCATAGTAAAGCACAATAGGAAATTCAAACACCCATTGAAATCAAGGGCCATATACAAGGAGACATAGGAGAGTTTACATGGTTTACACAAGGAAATATAAGCATCATATAGAGTTCCATTCTCAATGAAACAAGTTCCTAAAACCTAGTTTTGCAAGGATGAAGGGTAGTGAAGCACAAGTGTTAGAATAAGCTGAAATAATAGCAAAGCATCTGAATAAGTGAAACACCATTCAATCAAGTGTCTGGATAGGTGAAATAATTCTAAGTGTTTTAAGTGCCTCGAATGGATAAGTGCCAATGTTTTTTAAGCCTTTTATAGGAAAAAGTAACAAACAGCCATCAACGAATCCCATGTTATTGGCAAGTAAAATGGAGATAGGTGAACATTTGTCAAAACACCCTAAGTTGGAGAACCTTCAGATGTCAAAGTGCCATGTTGAGAAGTCAAGCAAATAATTTCAAAATGGAATTTTATAAGGAGGTCATAGAATCACTTGCATGTTTAACATCATATTTCTAGCATAGTGTAACATTCTTTGTTAGGTGGAAGGAGCACCAAGTGCAAGGTTGGTCAAGAATAAATTGCACAAGTAGCAAGGTATTTAAAAAAATGAGGAGAGTCAAGTGAAAGTTTGATCAAGAAGTAAGTGCATGAGAGGAAGGTATAATATTATTTGAGAGTTTATTTTATACCTAAATTTAATTGGAGATTATAGACACCAAATTCTAACCACTCACAAACCCCATTCATGTTGCATTCCCTAAGTTTCACATAATAAAAATATGCCTAAGTTCCCACTTAGGCCATTTTTTTGGGTATATTATTTTATTTTCTAGATTTAAAAAATATGAAAAATATATCCTAGGATACCTTGTCTCTCCCTTTACCAAATGTCCTAACTACCACTAACCCACCTCTTCATTACCACCTCTTCCCCTAAGTGAGACACCGCAATTGTCCTACTCTAATTACACCTACCATTTGGTTGCCCTAGTTTGCCACCCATATTCACACCCATCACCTCCCATGATCCTACAACTACCCCCACCATTTCAACCACAAAATATAGGATAATATATACTGTCACACTATAATATTTGTGCCAAAAAACTCACATCTTGATTGATGTCCAAGTTGCACAACCCAAGGAGCGATCTCATGAAGCCCAACTAAGGCTTCCTATTAATGAACCCCAAATGTAGTCCCATGCATTTGTTCAGTCCCAAAATAGCTCCTTGCATTTACTCAATACCCAAATGCAGCCCTCTACGTTTTCTCATTTTCAAATGTAGCCTACATTTTCCAAACACCGTACGCATTTCTCAAACATTGACCACATTTCCCTAACACAACCTGTTGTGTTTGCACAGTCCTTGGTGACCAACTCGAAATCCAAATCAGCATAGGTAACACGATAAGGCATATTTTTATGTTTATAAGTTTTGCATCCTCTATTATTTTAGTAGTTTCATTTCAAGGATTTTATCACTTTACCTTTGTTTGATATGGTATTTACACACTAAAGGCCCTACATATGCTACTAATACTTTTTGTGTGTCAAACTTGTGTGTAGGTATAGATTGCAGCCACTAAGGTTGAAGGTGGCCTAAAAGGATACACAAGCCTACCTAAACTCTTTTTATTGCAACATGAAGACATTGGTACCCAAATGCTATTATTTTGTAAAAGGATTTTTCGCACTCTTCCTCATATTGTTTCAAAGCAAGTTTCATTATCATCTAACCCCTACACATCAGGGTAGTTTATTGTAAAATAGAACACAACTCACATCACAATACAATAAATATTTTTTTCATTGCACATTGCTTATTTTATATATGCCATTGGAAGGGTGTTGTTTTCATTGCTACATAGGTATAAGTGATAAATTATTAATTGGTTTAATTTTGATTAATCATTTTATTATTGAGATTAATGAGGAGTGATAAGGTTTAGTATTTTTTTTTGGTAAATAAAAGTCTTCATTAATTATCGGGTTTTGTAGGTTAACCCAAAACCTATTACAATATCCAACCTTCTGCTAAGAATTTAGATCCTAGTCATACTTGAAAATTTCTTACCATAACTTGTGTTGAATCCCCTACAACACCTTACTAACAAGGCACACCCATACCTAAACATAACTGTAAACATTACTTACATGGATAGGAAATTGAAGTTTGGAACTTTACACTTGTGAAACTTGTTGCTTGCCCATTTCCTATTCTCTGTCGAAATCCTCCAAGGCTTACACCTTGTTACCTTCATTTCTAATTTGGTATGATTTAGAGGGAAACCCCATAGTTATTACTAGCTCCATGGGGAAAGAACACCCATTCATATTTCTCCTTAACGGGTAGGTTTCTTTTCATGACTAATAATGTTTTCCACTTCATGTGGCACACCTTGTGTCCATGTCACCAAACTACCAACATCAACACCTATGTTGGATAATTTGTCATCTGACCTGTTGGCCTCATAGTACATGTGACGAGCCATCTTGTTCTGTCTTGCCACAAAAAGGATCCTCACTTCATGGATGACTCCCTTGATTCTCCATGGAGGTTTTTTGCCATTGGTTAACATGTTGATGATGTTCATCGAATCACCTTCAATCATAAAGTTACCTTGAGTTGCTTGGGCTACTTGCAACCCTCTCCAAAGGGCTGTAGCTTCTATTTCATTATTAGTTTTGATTCTCAATGGTTCAGTAAAGGCCTTCACCAGATTTCCTTGATGATCCCTGATTATTCCTCCAACTCCAGCTCTTACCGTGTTCCCCTTGGCTGCACCATCAAAATTTAGTTTAAACCAACCCTAGGGGGTGGCTCCCAAGAAATCCCATTTCTAGGATTGGGAAAAGGAATGGAAGGTTTGTCCTCAATACCTAAGGCCCGAGCTA
Source organism: Wollemia nobilis (assembly GCA_028583015.1). Classification (NCBI taxonomy): domain Eukaryota; kingdom Viridiplantae; phylum Streptophyta; class Pinopsida; order Araucariales; family Araucariaceae; genus Wollemia; species Wollemia nobilis. The sequence goes on from JAQPPZ010017255.1 coordinate 2,819,860, forward strand.
ATTGTTTTTCTTGGGGAGGAATTGAGTGGTTCTCATCCACTAAGGTGCTAAGGTTTTCTTTCACAAAGACAATAATCTTGTTGAGGATGGTTTTTGGGTTGTGAATGGTATCCTTAAAGGCTCTATGGTTCCTTTCTAGCCAAATCTGCCAGAGAAAATGATGCCAACATATTTTCCATAGGTACTTAAGTTTTAAGCTAACAAAGGGTTGAGGCCATTGATGGAACACTTCGGATATAAGAGCAGGCTTAACCCACGAGATCCTAAAGGCTTGGAAAAGTTCATCTAGGATGGACTCCACTATCGGACACTCCAGAAACAAGTGTTGGGTTGTCTCCCATCCTTCCCTACACATGTAGCAACGATTAGCAATAACCATACCTTTGGATAACATATTTTCCATAGTGAGGATTTTTCCTTGAATCACCAGCCATGAAAAAAAGGATATTTTAGGAATTAAGCCTTTGATCCAAATCAAACTCGGTTGAAATTGTTGACCTTCCACATTGAGAAGAAAATTATAGGCAGACTTAACAATGAAGTCACCACTTTCAGTCTTAGCCCAAATAATGTGATCTTCCTCCTCTCCAGAGGGAATAATTTGTTGAGTTAAAATGTTATAAAGCTCTTCGAACTCTGCTTCAAAACCCTGTAATCTGATGTGTTTCCACCTGTTGATATTTATATCCTACCACGGAGTGATAAGTAGTCATAAGGTTTTATTAAATTTTGTGAGAAATTTTATTAAAGTATTTGAAGGTATCATTTTAATATTTTTTAAAATATAAAAAGACAGAATTTTTTTTTAATTATTTAATTTTTGGAGATATAAGGAATTCTACATCAAATTTAGCAATATTTTATTTACAATTTTTTTTTCTAGTTTCTTATTAATTAGGGAGATATAAGGAAATCAACATCATAGTTTTTTTGAAAAAAAAATTAAACTTAGAAATTCATCATTCAAACATAGGGAGATAAGGTAGACTACATCAAAGGATATTCATGGATGAAATTGTTAAGAATGCATCTAATAAGGATAGTGAAGACATGTTGCATGCACTTAAGTCTTATTCTCAAAAACTAAATGAAGAGAAGAAAACACCAAAATGGCTTAGAAATACAATTGAGGATGCAATAATATTTTATAATAATCAAGTAGACATACCATTGAATCTTGTTACTATAGAGACAACTTCAAAAATAAATTTCTCTAGAAATGTTGAAAACCTTCATCATCTACAACATATATACAAAGAAAATAAAGATAGAATAGTTTCAGTTGTACACAAGTGGTTATACTATTTTATCAAGAAAATAGAACTTGAAATTGTAAAAGATATTAACAAGGAAGTGAACATAATTTCAAGATGTGCTTATTGCAATAGGACTAGTCATGAAAAAACAAATTGTTGGAATCTTCATCCTTGTAAATATGGTGGAGGTAATTGTCCCTCATCCATTTTCCGCTACCATAAAGACAATAACCGCAAAATATTTGAAAAGTCATTAATATTAAGATTATATTATCTTTTTCAAGTTCTCATTTTTGAAGCATTTACTAACAATGAATTTAAGGATGGAATTTATAAAAAAAAATGAAGGAATGTCATACAAAGAAATAGAGAAAATAAAATGATTAATATGATACAATTTTGACTTGTAAGATAATGAGATCTCTTGTTCAACAAGGCTACTTAGAGAAGGCTCAAGGACTAAGATCATATCAAATATATTGGGTAAAACCAAAATTCAAGATGATGAAAATGAGAGGATAACAACAGGTTGCACTACAAAGCCATCTACAAATTAAAGAATAAAAGGATGAAGACAATCAAGAGGAAGAAAAACCAGGCCAAGATCAAATACATTGAAAAGTCTTATGGATATGAATATCATATTGAGGTCTAAAGTCTTTAATAACCAAATAATGTAATACAGGGGGTGTTAGAGAATATTACATTATTTATACATTCCATTGTACCACCTTGGTATATTATTGTAAATATTAGATTAGAGTTGTGTCCTAGATTAGTGAGTGAGTTAATATTATATGTAATGTAATATTGTGCAGAAAATACACAAGTATCATGTAAATATGTGTGCAAGTGTTATGAGTGTAGATGTGTACAAGTGTCTAATATATAAGTGTGCACTTGTGTTCTTATATTAGGAATAGTTATATAAAGAGTCATGACCCAAGCGTGCATACAATATAGTGTCATGTGTATGCAAGTCTGAAGTATAGAAACCAAGAGTCATAAGGCTTGACATATGGAATGGGAGATTCATGGTAACCAAAGAGTCATAATAGAAAAGCTATACATTACTCCATATGATGAAGAAAAGATATAGCGATCTACATCATCAATATAGTGATCTACATTGTTCATAGAGTCATCTCTATGAGATATTTGTAACATAAAGTGGAGTAATACAAGTTTACATACATTTGAGCAACTAGTATTGTAAGTCTTATTATTGTGTATGATTTAGGCTTTTACATTCATATTTCAGCATATTATTGAATGTTATTTGGTATATTATTAAGCCTTGATATTACATATTAGTTGGCTCATTTATCTCTATTACAATCAGTTGTTGGGTCTATTATAATGCAACTTCACTATAGTAGATTCTATGATTATTTTCCTATGATGAATTATATTAAGTACTAGAGTATCAAAAGCTAACATTGATACTTGTAAATATTTTGTAAAAATCTTGTAGATATGTGGTGTGAAAAGTCTCATGTAAATATGAATTACTTAGATTTTGATATTTAGTTATCATTAGAGGTTTGCCGTTATTAGAAGTGAATAAAATATAATTCTCTTATGAGAAATATGAAAAGTCATTTCTCCTAGATGTTTGAGGAGGTTAATAGTTTGTTAAAGATAAATTTTAAGTCTTTGCAAAGGTTATATGTAGAGGAATCATATGAGACTTATGTAATCAAAATTTCAGCACTTCATCAGTACTATAATACTAAGTATGTAGTTCTTGAAATATAGCAAAATGTTCATTTGTGTGAATACTTGTGTATATCCATTTATATGAGATTTTAACATTTTTATATTATGAGAAGTGATTATATTCTAGGAATGTAATACAAGTATTCAAATATTAATATTAAAATAGGTAATGTCCACAGCTATTACCTATTTTAATTATATCAATCTTTCATAATATTATAATAGGAGTGATTATATTTACCTATTTTAATTATATCAATCTATCAAAACATATCAATATCTCAACAAAATGTAATGTCCACAAGATATTTAAATATTTTAAAAAATGTGAATGATGATCCGTAGTATCCAAATATCACACCTACAATTTTGGGGTGCTCATCGATAAGGACATGAGAGTACTTAATTTTAGAAAATATAGATCTCCAGATTTACAAAATTAACATGCACCAAATCAAAGCATAAAATGATGATATAATTTATTACTAACCAAGTTTATAAATAATAGAGTCACTATAATGATTTTGAAGTTCTCAAATGAGATAAAATTGTATTATTTTGTAACATCATGCATGAATATATGTATATGTGTATGTTTGTATATATAGTTACACATATTTAATTTTTATATTTACATCAATGTTTATGTTGGTATGATCATTGACATAACTTCAGCTTCCTCATATGAGTTAGATCTTATGAAATTCCTATAAAATTTGTGGATAGGTAGGTATTAGAATATGTATTTTAAATTTATAAGTTTTGTTTAGTATAATATTTACATGATTTTCATTTATTTTTACTAAAATTATTTCTAATGTTTAATTTAAAAAATAAGACTTATTTAAAGGTGAGCAGAAAAAAAAAGAACATGGAAATAATAAAACATAACCTTACTCTAGATATATTTACCTATTTTAATTCTTTGTAGATATTATGAAAGTGTATTAATATTTGGTTTCCTAACATATCAAATCATGAGAATTTATTTTAGTTATTGATTAGAAATTTAATAATAATTAAAATATGAACCACATAATTATAAGAATTATAACTTTCCTTATATTCACTTGTGAAAAACACATATTCATACCATAATTAGTCAAAATAATCACATGATATCAAATTATGTATGGACAATATTGAGTAAATCCTTATAAAACATTTTAGGAAAACAAATAAAAACTGTACTAATATTAATTATTTAATATAGATACCTACTTTTTGGGAAATAAAATTATATTCTACACTTCATTCCCAATATTGTGAATTTACAAATTCCTCTAATTATCAATAAAACTTATACTTACTCCTTGATGTAATTGAGCACACTATATTTTAAATGGTGGAATAAATACGGTTAAAATTTTACAATACTATGCTTATATAATGGTCCTATAACTATGACTACTAGATCCAAATAGATCAATGCTACTTTCCTTCTATGTTACTAGAATAAATATCATCACCTTTTTTAATGAAAAATATCCTCTCACAATATCATGCCTACTAATAACAAGTACATAACTAAAGCTTAAATATCTTTATCACTAGTACTAGAGAGTGATAGTATCATTAGTTTTTCTCAATTCTTTGTTGTCATGATGAAAAATGATAAGCTCAAAAATTTTAGTAATGCTAAAAGCATATGTAATAATCTCTAAATACCTATACTTATATTAAATGAGATAATGATTTTGATAAATGGTCCTATCAAAATCAACCTTCACATTATGGTCAATCAAGCACTACACAAAAAAAGGGCTTTAACAGTGGCCAAAGTAAGGTGGTTTTTTATAGCGGTAAAAAAAACATTAATAGATCCTAAGAGGGCATTTAAAAACCATCCTCTTAGATCTAATAGGGTGGCTTAGGCAAACCCAAGAGGTTGTTTTAGGGTCTCAATTAAAAATATATATAAAGACCACGTGAAAAGCCTAGATCACATTTTGGTTGAGCATATTGTAGCGCATGTCAATGGAGGTAGAGCTAGCTAGGGATTTGAGTAGTATTTTGGTTGAGCATTTTGTAGCACACGATGGAGGTAGAGATAGCTAGGACTTTGAGAAGAATTTTGGTTGAGAATTTTGTAGTGCATGATAAAGGTAGATCTAGGGATTTGAGCAGCATTTTGGTTGAGAATTTTGCAACATGCAATGGAGGTAGAGCTAGGGATTTGAGCAGCATTTTGATTGAGCATTTCATAATGCATGATGGAGGTAAAACTAGGTCTTTGACAAATATTTCACAGTGCACAATGGAGGCAAATATAGGGCTTTGAATAACATTTTCATAGTGTTATTTGCTATTTCCTATTTTAAAATAAATCAATCACTAGCTTAGGTTTAAGGATTTATTCTTCTTAGGGTTTTTCATATTCATATTATTATATTAAAACCCACAATGTTTTATTTTAAAATAAATCATCCAGTGATTTAGGTTTGAGGATTTCTTCTTCTTAGGGTTTTTCATATTCATATTTTATATTAAAACCCACAATGGCTTCATGTTTCCTGTTATTATTGAAAAGGATAATTATTGTCTATTTGGCACCTTGAATGAATATGATTATGATATTTTCTGTGTATGTTACTAAAAATTATGAACATGCATGTTTTTTTGTGCTTTGGTGCTCTCCATTTCCTCATAATTTCATACACATTTAATATGTGTAACGTTTATGATGAGGCACACATGCTTTACACTCTAGGACTATAATATTGACTCAATTTATAGCTACATGCAAGGTCACATAACTGACCATGTTAGACAATAATAAAAATAAATTATTATGCAATAGGATACAAGCTCAAGATCTTTTAGAGGTGGTAGAATCGTCCTACCACGTACAGTTACCAAACAATTGTGGATCCTCATAGGTAGAAACCCTTATGGGGTAAACCATGGGGGCTACATTGTTCTCTAAACTTAGCGCTAGGGGAGGAAGGGTTCACCGGGAATGGTTTAAGGACTCACTCCTCATGATATTCAAAAATGTTTTATGTATTTAGTTTGAAGCAATCACCTAAGTTTGGCCTTTCTAGATCTATGCTATGAAATATGAAGGGCAATGTAGAAATACAAAATGCAAGAAATACAAGAGCTAACCCTCGAATGATTATTTATTTGAATGCTTTCTAACCTAGGGTTTTAGATAAAAAATCGTTAAGCAAGGGCTTAATAAAGAATTCACAAAAAGAATTAACTCTAGATGCACACTTTATGTTTTTGTATTTTAATACTTAGAACTTGAGATATATTTCTATAAAATTAGATCTAGGATTTACAAAAGAAATATAAAGCACTCAACAAATAGCCTAAAGAATAATCAGAAAACTTAGCTTATTTTGAGGTTGATACTTACTTTTACTACCTCTTATTCAATGATATCAATAATACATGATCCTGCAAGATAATGGAATTAGCATTAGGAGGCCTACGTAGGCCATTGTATAATAATGCTTGGAGGAGCAACAGTCAAGCCCCCTAGGTCCTTTAGATGAACTTTGAAAATATAAGAAAAAATAGACCTTTTTATATTTAATCATAAAATAGTAATGCAGTAGAGTAGAAACAAAAAATAGAATATGCCAATATGACCTAGATGTAGTTTAATACCTAATCATGCAATTATCTTCAACAGGTTGCCCATAGTTTATCTTTGGATGAAATTGCACCTTGTAGAGAGCAGGCACGATGATGCAATAAGTAAAGTTGCACCCCATCAATACTGAAAATGATTTCGCTCCTATGTGTAGAAGACCCTAACTTCAGATCTGCGAAGTCGCGCCTCGATGATACTAGGCATGATTTTTCCTATGATGCAAGAAAAATAAAATAAATGTGCAATAAAATATAGAAACGTAAAACTTAAACTAATAAAACTTGATGGATGACACAGAGGCATACAAAAAGGGTGAGATATCCATGTAGTTAATCTCTCCACTCATACTACGACATAGATCCACTAGATCAATGCAATAGAAGACCAAATTTAAAATTTGTACTTTGAGCTTAGCTTACAGAAGAGAAAAGGATGCAAACATAAAATAACTTGTGTGCATGTTAGAATAAGCAAGTGTGTCTTAGAAATTATAATATCATAATATCAATTGTGTGTGTGAAATGTGAGATCATACCTCATTTTATACGTAATATTAAAGGTGAAAAGAGTAGGAAAATCTTGGAAAAGCTGACACCAAACATGCTAAAGACAAAATTTAGGTTTTCTAAGGAAGAAACCTTAAAAAAATGAAATCGTGCCCCATCCCTATGGATCAGTACTTCACTTTCATGAAATTGCACTCCATCTTGACCAGGTGTGATCTTGCATAGAAGGGAAGAAAGGGTAGGGCAAGGGGAAAGAGGCCCATCCCTTGCTTTAGGCAGGAGTTAGGGACCTCGTGGAGGGCTCTAAGAATATTTCCCACTAAAAGTGGATTGATTTTCTATATCTACTTTTTTCTCCCTCTTTGATGCATTTATGGCCTAATAAATGCGCCAAAGAAAATATGTAGACTTCTATGGGCAAGAAGGAAACATAAATAGAGGAGTTTCTAAGAGGGGTGTTATGAAAGACACTCTAAATTCCTACATACCAGGTGAGACATTACTACTACTAATACCTCTATGGATGGGTTTTCCTCTTGATTTTTGAAAGGAAATGAAATTTCTTTAGAAACTTGAAAAAGGCAAACAAAGAAAAATGTAGAAACACAGAGAACAAAACACACAAGCAAATAATAAAGCATAAATTATGGGGTACATCATGAGCCTAATGTAGCTATCATGAAATGCATAGATGAATAGAATAAAAGGAAATAAATAAGAAGGGAAGAGGATAGGATAAGAGGAACAAGAAGAACAAGAACAAGAATCCAAAGGTCAATCCTAGAGTGCGAGAAAAACTGATCAAGGGCCCTGAATGAAGGGTGTTATGCCCAAAGAGAGGATCCAAATATGAAATGAAAACCCACTATGGGTGTCATACTTGCTAAGATGAACAAATGGGTTATAAGAACAAAAAATGCTCATTTTATATACACTTTAAAGGTATATTTATTGGTTTAAATTAGCATTTGAAATGTATTTTTATATAGCTTTTGCATATAATTGATAGAAAATGAAGTATTATGCTTGACTAGTATTTTTAGTGGAAAGTGTGTGTAAATACAATTTTTTGCTACTAATATGGTGTTTTGATTATACACCCCATATGGGCATGGCAATGCACGAAGACATATTGAAAATAACATTGGTAAAAGGTGAAGGCAAGCGCTGGATTCCTGACTGTTGGTGGCACTTGATTCCTGACTGTTGGTGGTGCTTGCTTTCCATCTATTTTGGTACCTTCTTCCCGTCTATTTTTGGTGCCTACTTTCTAACTATTTTCTAGAACCTGCTTCCCATCTATTTCTGGTGCCTACTTCCCAAGAAGCAGGTGCCTGCTTCCCAACTATTTTTGGTACCTACTTCCCAACCTATTTTCTGGTGCCTGACTCCTATTAATGATTGGCTGGTTGACCAAGTCAATGTTGATCGGTTGACCAAGTCAATGTTGATTGGTTGACCAATTGACCATGCAATTTTGAAGGAGGTTGTTGCACAAAATATGGAGGAGAAATAATTCATATTCTTATGCATATTAGATTTTTGTGATTAAAATAGAATAAAGAACTTTTATTCTATTTTGACTATGTAATCTTTTTAAAGGCATTATTTTAGGATGTATTATTCTAGGATGCATTATTCTAGGATTAGTTGTTACGTACACCTAAGGATTAATATTGATTCCTTTGGTAAATGAACATGCTTGTAAATAGGAAAATAATATATATTATTCTAGGATTAGTATTTATGTACACCTAAGGATTATTATATTTATTCCTTTGGTGAACGAACATGCTTGTAAATAGGGAGAATAATATATGTGTACAAACGTATTGTAAAAAATCATGTTACGTGATTAAAGGAGACCATTTTATTATTGTAACAAGATCTATCTACTTTCTATATAAGAGCACAAATCAGACAAATACAGAGGTTGGATCGGAGGATCAGAGGAATAAAATACATAGAGAATTACTTTATTTATTTTTCTATATAGTTTATTAAGAGTTGCAAATACTCTTATTTTCTTGGAGAAATATTTACGCAATTAGCTATGCGGACTATCTGTGGGGGTTTGGGCACCCACTCCATGCAGTAGTCCTCCCCTTTTTATTTTTTCTATTATTTATTTTCAATAGACTAGTTTAGTGCTTTTTTTCCTGCTTTATTTTAATTTATTCGTGTGTTTATTTTCTTGTACTTTTATTTCAACATTTTAATTTTAGTTTTAGTTTATAGTTTATTTTTTTGCACTTACTTTATTTGGTTTGGCTAAAATGAAAATACATGAACAAAACCCCCCACAAAACCAATAGGTACAAAGTATTAATTATCCACACTACAGGCATATACTATGCATGACACTCACAAGTTTATGAGCTGTCCCAGATTGACAAATTAAATGGAAGTAAAAAATTGAACCATAGATTAACCAATGTTTTACCCAAAATTTTGGCACTATTTTTGAGGAGTGTCTAAACTATAGTGTTTGGAAATGAACCTGATGTACCATATTAAGTGTAGAAGTAGAAAATATTGTGTTGTTGAAAAGTTAGAAAATTAGGCAATGAAGGATTTCCATTGTATTCTCAATGGTTTCATGAAATTAGAGAGAGATAACACAACCTTCGTTTGATATTATAGAACAATTGAAAATTTTTATTATCAAAATATTAAGATGTGTTTATTTACATAGAAATCATTAGAGAATTATGCCTCAAGAAGCCCAGTTTTAACAATGAAAAAAATTACAGGCTTAACATTTCTCAACATATTAGCAAATTTTAACGATGACATTAGTAGCAATAAAATGACATTAGCAAAATAAAAAATAAAAAATGAAAGAGAGCAAAACTATAAAAAATAAAATTCCAAGAGTATGATCTTCACTTGTGCTTAAGGTGATTGTGCTTAAGGCGATCTGGTGAATCAAAAACTAGCATGTGTTTTTTAGAATACTACTATTTTAAAAAAAAATAGTAGTCATTTATTTGCCTACACAATTTGCCAATGAGTTGAAAGGATTTGGTTTTGAGGTCATAAAGGAAATTTTTTTTCTCATGCTATAAAATATCATGCTAGTTGATGAAGTAGAGGATAAAAACAAATGAAAATTCAGTCGTATCAAATTTTTGACCAAACTAAAAAAACTTATCATAATCCTCAATTTTCAGATACTAGTTCAATAGTAGGATGGGGGAGACTCCACCTTCATTATTGCCACCAAAAACACAATGAATGTTATTCACAATTTTCAATTAAAAAAAAACAATGGTATAGAAAACTACGAAAGGTATCTGGCAAATAAGGTGAAATTACTGTGTAAACAATGATTTTTGAGCTATTCAGATTGCAGGTGGGATATGTTTGATCACAAATATTGTGAAAATATGGCTCCACTTTGCAATGATTCATTCAAGAAATTTTGTAATACCAAAAAATATTATGGTAACAATGTGGCTACAAAAATTGGAGAAGGCTAGGAGATCAACTTCCTCGAGGATGTAGCCATTCTTTCCAAAAATCAACATCTGCTGAAAAAATAGTTAAAATTTATTTTAATGTTATTAGTTTAGAATTTTACATTAATTTAGATTTTTTATGTTTTTTAGGACAACATGAAGTGCGATGCAGATGAATAAGGAGATGTCTATGAATATTTCATAAAGTGAGATTCATACATGGAGTTGTAATAGCACTATAAAAACCATTTTTTGTACATTTATTGTGTAGCATCCAGTCCAAAAAAGTGAAGTGAGTAGAGTTTGCCTTGACAACACAAGCACCTAAAGGCAGGCTAAGTAACCCTAATCAAGTGAAAGGCTTCCAGCCTAAGGTGTTTGTGGAACTTGAGAAAATTTTTACTGTAAATTGTGTGACTGTTATAGCCTGAGAAAATAGTGGATAAAAATTTAGAGATGCTACACTAAGAGTGGAGTAGAGTGCCAAGATGATGTTCAAGTAACAGTCAATGGACTTAATTTACAACCAGCTCACATTTACAAGATTGGATCATACGTCAGCATGCAGGAGACCCCATACCATACCAATAGTTTTGACAAATTTTCATACATTCATCAAAAACAAATATGTGTGGGAAGGCGCTTTACTGCCATATATAGACAATTGCTTCCCATATACAAGTGATTTCTTCCCATGTATAGGCCATATACAAGCACATGATTCCCATATACAAGCCATATATAGGCACCTACTTCCCATGTACAAGTGCTTTCTTCCCATATACAGGACATATACAGGCGTCTTATTCCCATATACAGGCCTAAATCCCATGTAAAGGTGCCTATCTCCCAAAAAAAATCCAAAAATTGAAAAATTCTGGAAAATTTTAGAATTATGAAAAAATCTGGAAAAAAGTTCCAGAATTTGAAAAATTTCTAGAAAATTCCAGAAAATGAAAAATTCTGAAAAATTCTAGAATTTGGAAAAATCATTCAAAATTCTAGAAAAAAATTCCAAAAACTGAAAAATTATGGAAAATTCTAAAAAATTCTAAAAAAAATCTGGGAAATTCTAGAGACTGGAACAAAAAAAGAGAAAAAAAAAGAAAAAAATAAAAAATAAAAACAACATGGAAATTGTTATGCTTAACATAATTTTTCTTTTTGCTTTGCAGGAAGCCCTGAGTGCAATCTGTAGGTATCCTGGGAAACCTAGGCATATCAGGCACAGTTTCCACAATTCATGTTTTCCTACTTTCATGTGTTTAGTTTTCATACTTTCCTATGTTTAGTTTGCAAAACACGGACTTGAACAATTTGTAGGTAATCGGTCGGCTTAAACTAGGCCTAATAGATACAAGCATCCCATGCCCTGCTAGGAGAGAAGTAATGCAGAAAAAGGTATTTATTTTCCACCAAGGAGATAGTGCCTACAATCAGACCAATGCAGAAGTGCCTTCTTCCCACCAAGAGGAAGGCACCAATAAAGGGTGTCAATATTCCACCAGGAAGAAGAGATGCCTAAAGAACAAGTTATATATGTATATATTATGTCCAAGATACATCAATGTCACAACAACAATATTGTTTGGGTCATCACAATTTCAGGCCGCATGTAGATGTTTCATACCATTCGACATTGTATATATCATGATCTACAAAATTCACCCAGGTATGTACTAAGTTTTTTATTAATTATTTGCATAAGTTATTTTAAAGATTATTTCTATGTTACAATAGATGCCCCATATTTCTCTTTATTAATTATCCCGTTAGAATTCAGCCGCATAGCATACCTCAGACAGGAGAAGAATTTCATTACCCCAAGAATATTAAAAAAAAAAAAATGTATGGGGAGGCACCTGCTTCCCATATAAAAGTCTGCTTCCCATATACATGCTTAACTCCCATATGCAGGCACCTGCTTCCCATATACAGGTTCCTGAATCCCATATATGCAGGTGCCTACTTCTGATATATAGGTGCTTGCTTACCATATATAGGTCTGATTCCTAGATACAGGCACCTGCTTCCCATATACAGGCGCATGTTTCCCATATACAAGTCTAATTCCCATATACAAGCACCTGCTTCCCATATATAGGCCATATAAAGGCACCTACTTCCCATATACAGGCACTTGACACCCATACATACAGGTGCCTAAATACCATACATAAAAGTGTCTACTTCCCATATACAGGTGCTTGCTTCCCATGTGAAAAAAAAATCTATATCGGGGGGTTGTGACATGAGGACATGTCAATTATTTTGGTATGGGGGGAATGATGAGCACCAAAGATGCTCATTTTATATACACTTTTAAAGGCATCAGTATTGGTTTAAATTAGCATTTGAAATGTATTTTTATATAGCTTTTGCATCTAATTGATAGAAAATTATGTATTATGTTGACAAGTGTTTTAAGTGGAAAGTGTGTGTAAATACAAGTTTTGCTAATAATATGGAGTTTTGAGTCGACATCCCATTTGGGTGTGGCAATGCATGAAGATATCTTTAAAAGAACAGCGATAAAAGGTGAAGGCAAGCACTAGATTCCTAACTATTGGTGGTTCCTGATTCCTGAATATTGGTGGTGTCTGCTTCCTATCTATTTTTGGTATCTACTTCTCATCTATTTTTGTTGCCTGATTCCCATTTATTTTTGGTGCCTACTTCCTAACTATTTTCTGGTGCCTACTTCCTAGCTATTTTTGGCATCTGCTTCCTGACTATTTTTGGTGTCATCTTTCCAACCTATTTTTTGGTGCTAGACTCCTATTAATAACTGGTTAGTTGACCAAGTTAATATTGACTGGTTTACCAGGTCAACATTGATCGGTTGACGAATTGACCATGCACTTTTGAAGGAGGTTGTTGCACAAAATATGGAGGAAAAATAATTTGTATTCTTATGCATATTAGATTTTTGTGTTTAAAATAGAATAAAGCACTTTTATTCTATTTTGACTATGTAAGCTTCTTAAAGGCATTATTTTAGGATGCATTATTCTAGGATTAGTTGTTACGTATACCTAAAGATTAATATTGATTCCTTTGGTGAACAAACATGATTGTAAATAGGAAAATAATATCTACTATTCTAGGATTAGTATTTACATACACCTAAGGATTATTATATTTATTCCTTTGGTGAACGAACATGCTTGTAAATAGGGAGAATAATATTTGTGTACAAACGTATTGTAACAAATCACATTACGTGATTAAAGGAGACCATTTTATTATTGTAACAAGATATGTCTGCGTTCTATATAAGAACACAGGTCAGACAAATACAGAGGTTGGATCGGAGGATCAGAGGAATAAAATACATAGAGAATTACTTTATTTATATTTTTGTATAATTTATTAAGAGTTGCAAATACTCTTATTTGCTTGGAGAAATATTTACGCAATTAGTTGGGCAGACTATCTGTGGGAGTCTAGGCACCCACTCCCTACAATAGTTCTCCCATTTTTATTTTTTTATTATTTATTTTCAATAGATTAGTTTCTTGCTTTCTTTCTTACTTTATTTTAATTTAGTTGTGTGTTTATTTTCTTATACTTTTATTTCAACATTTTAATTTTAGTTTTAGTTTATAGTTTATTTTTCTGCACTTACTTTATTTGGTTTGGCTGAAAATAAAATACACGAACAACACCCCCCACCAAACCAATAGGTACATAGGATTAATTCTCCACACTACAAAAATATATTGTGCATGACACTCACAAGTTTACGAGTAGTCCTAGATTGACAAATTAAATGGAGGCAAGAAGTTGAATTGTAGATTAACCATTATTTTTCCCAACAATGGGAAAAATATGGAGCGTAACCCATTATGGGTGATTGCTCGCTAGTGACTATTTTGGGGTGATTACTTGCTAGGATGTATGCTGAGGCCTACTAAAATGGCCAAGGAGCTTATCCTGTAATGGGGTTTTGAGCCCGTTGAGTTAGAAGAAGCGTAACTCGATAGGGGTGATATATTATTACTAGTGTAAATGATGTAGTAGCAAGTACTATATGATAGGGGTGTGTAAGAATATGTATACCAAGTCAATTGAGCATAAAACAATGTGAATGTGTGCATGTACTAGAAGAAAAGAGAAGAAGAAAATTAGAAGCAATGAATTATGCTTGTCCCCAACTTGAAATTCTAGATAGTGAAAATTCAAGAGGAGGAAAGTGTGCAAACACTAAAGAGAAGAATGTATATCCTTTTCTAATCAAATAATACACAAAAAAGAAATTAATCATGCAAATACAAGCATATACCAAAAGAAGATTGCATTCCTTGACTTTGGAGAGAAATGATAGTTGTTGTAAAACTTTTAAAGTCAATGAATACAAGAAGAAGAGAGGAGATAAAAAAATATCCTAGGGAGACAAGAAGAGAAGAAGGAATGAAAATACATGGGCCATAGGTTGGTGCTTCACTACTCATGAGAGTCCTAGTGAAAGTGCAATGCATGTGAACTATGACCTAACTAGGTATCATCACATGCCATTGTTGTGAATCCCTAAAAACTATATGCTCAAGCAGTCATGAGCAGGTAGCAATGCAATTATGACAAGCAACATGTAAAATAAAATATCAAGCAATTGTGTGAAGTATGATAGGAAAATGTATATAATATTTCAAGAAAACATGCAGTATGACCTAACTAAATACAAATGTAACATGGAATACAAATCAAGCATAATATATTTTAAATGCATTATATTCATTGGTTCTTTAATCTCTTTACCATCCAAAGAATCCAAACGATAGGCACATGAACCAAACTTGGTCATTATGACAAGGGGCCCTAACCAATTGGACTGGAATTTACCTCTAATATCAACACAAGCATTAGTGTTTTTCTATTTTTCCTGTAGGAAAATATCTCCAACCTCAAAAGAACAATTGTAAACTTTCATAGAATAATATCACTGGAGCCTATCGTAATAGGCTTGAAAATTATCTAAGGCATGAATTCGACCTCAACATCTTGCAACAAGATGTGCAAAGAAGTAACCTCAAGCTCAAAAGGAAACATTACCTCAAACCCATATACCAAGACATATGGTGAGGTTCCTATGGGAGTACACACATTGGTATGATAGGCCCACAAGGTAGGATAAATTTGGGTATGCCAATCACAATCGATCTTACTAAACAACTTCAAAATCTTAGTCAAGGATTTATTGGATGCTTTGGCTTATCCATTATTCTGTGGGTAATAAGGAGTTGACCATCTCTGCTGAATCTTGTACTTAGTAAAGAGATTACATATATACCTGTACTTGAAAGGAGTGTCATTATTAGAAATAATAACTGAAGGTATCCCAAACCTAAAAAGAATTTGGTTGAATATGAACTTAGAAACTTGAGTTCTAGTCACCATAGCTAGGGGCATGGATTCAACCCATTGAGTGAAATACTGAGTTGTAGAAATGATAAACTTATGACCTGTTGTAGCTTCTCCACAATGTACCCCAAAATTGGGGACCCACATTTTTGCATATTTTCCAAGAAGACCAAAGTGGCCCATATGCTAAAGATCAAAGAAAAAGTAAAACACCGCAAAGAAAGAAAAAGTGTCGCGATATCGTGACATGTTGCATTTTCATGGCCAAAAGAGAAGAGAAAGAACAAGAAAGAAAAAGTGTCACGATATCGTGACATGTATTTTCATGACCAAAAGAGAAGAGAAAGAACAAGAAATAAAAAGGGTCACAATATCGCGACATGTTGCATTTTCGCGGTCCAAAGCAAAGAAAAAAGTGTCGCGATATCGCGACATGTTGCATTTTTGCGACTCAAAAATGGCAGGCAGACAGAGAAACAAAAGTGTCACGATATTGTGACATGTTGCATTTTCGCGACTCAAAAAGGGCAGGTAGGAAGAGAAACAAAAGTGTCATGATATCGCGACATGTTGCATTTTTGTGAAGCGAACATAGTAGTGGACAGTTCATCTGATATTAGTGATGAACACCAGGATAGTGAAACTGAAGACTGCATAATGACGTGGATAAGGAATAAATCGAAGATTGAATAAGGTAATTTGTCACATAAGGAAAAAATCCAATGAATAAGACAAAACGTTACACAAGGAATCTTTAATTATTTGAAATAATTTAAGATGGTTGTTACACATGGAAGGAAGCGGACGCATGCCCATGTGGAGAAAAGGAAACATTTTTTTTAAATCAAACGAAAAGTGAAGAAAACCAAATAGAGGAAGCCAAACCATGGGAATGAAATGAAGGGCCACAAAATAGAAACGAAAAGCTTTTTTGGAAACCAAAACGCATGCATGCACAAGGGAAGGTGAAACGAACAACCATTGGAAAATGAAACGAAAAGCTTCCTAAAAATTTTAAATACGTCAGGCAAGGATGTTTTGAGGGGTTGGAAACTACTACGAGCAGAGTTGCAGATTTGAAGGCAAGAGGGCCATTCTGGACCTGTTTGAGTCGTTTTCTTCCATGGACTGGTTTGGGAAAACCAGAAGTTTTTGTTATTGTAAAATAATAAATTTTTAATACAGAAAATTTTAGAAAGGTGCATCTTATGGAAAAGAAAGGAGGAGCCATTTTCTGCATGCAATATTAAATGTTTATCTTTTCCCCTTTTCAAATTTTAGGCTTGTAAATGGAGTTTATGCAAATTTTTTGGTTGCTTCATGCGAATGTTTAAATCTTAAAACCTCATTTAAAACCCTAGGAGCCAACACTTAGCTTATCCGGATTGTGCTTGTTTTGCAAGTCCAATAGGTTAGGTTGCATGCATGGAAACGTCACATCTTTGGTTTTGTCAAAATAGGATAGCATCATACTGAATGCATTTTATTTTCAGTTTTCTGCATTTCATTTTCATTTTCTGCATTTTATTTTTCCAGAAATTTTAACCTTTTTTAGTTTTCAGGCATTAAAATAAACATTTAAAATTTTTCAAAATCCAAAAATAATTTCACCATTGCGTAGGTTATACTTCAGAATTCCAATACGCATTTTAAAATTTCATTTTCAGATTTGTTTAGTATTTTTAAAAATTCATCGAAGTTGTTTTATTACAGATTTTAAAAAATCCGAAAATAGAAAATTTCCATTTTGGACCGAATTTCATTTTTTCAGTTTTGTTTTGCACTCATGAGCCTATGATGACATTCCCTTCATGAAAATTCCAATTTCATTGAAGGTTTTATGTTTTATGGCATTTTACAAATTTCCATTTTTGGAGCCTAAAATTGCCCTCTCTTCATAAAAATTCTGATTTTACGAAAGAAGGGTAATTTGAGCATTATATTGAAGGTCTTTTCTTCAAAGAACTTAATTGTTCGTATTTATGAAAATTTGATTTCATTTAAGAGGGATAAGTTGAGGTGACATTTAAAGCCCTTACTTTAAGGCCATAAATTATTGCTTCTTTGTGAAAATCAATTTCACCAAAGAGGGATAGTTTATCTATCACATTGAAGGCTATCTTCATCCTCATGATAAGAAGCCATATTTGGATTTAATAAAGAATATAAAATCTACCTTAAAACTCTCAAGATAAAAGGAATTAAGGCACTACATCGTGGTCATATGAGGGCCAACTCACATTTGCTTTATTTTGGTTCAATGAACAATCACTAAAGTTTCATGGTAAAATAAACCAACATTGCCCCTTGTTTACAATTACTTGCAATCACTAAGGTGTTCCAAGCATTTAAATTGAATATCTTTATTTGAGATTACTAATACACATATGCAAATGCTAATATAGCGAAGACCTTGGAGAAATTGTTTTTTTAACTTCTTTGCAAGAGGGGATTTGGAGCTCAAATCCTAAGGAAGAGTGTACTTTCACACTTGGGTGAAAATACCACTCAACATGACCATCACACAACAATGTTTTAACTTTCCCAATAATTTCCAATCCCCACATAGAGAATAACCATGGGGAAGATATAACCTAAAGGTCCTGTGAAGGAGTATGAATAATATGATCGAGGCATTGACACTTGTCATAGCACTGAACATAATCACATGCATATTTCTCCATGGAGATTTGCAATGGTATTGCAACTGAAATGGCCTCCACATGAACCCTTGTGATCATCACTAAGAGCAATTCAAATTTTATTAGAGTTGAGACATCGCAAGAGGATGCCTTCAAAATAAAATCAATACAAAGTATTACCAATTATAACAAATCAATATGCTCTTGTGTGCAATATCTTACGATGATTACAATCTAAGCCATCAGACATCGATTCATCCTCAAGAAAATTAAATATGTTATTATACCATGGCTCATATGGGGAATATTTGATGGTCAAAAAATCTAGGGGAACCAAACAAGAACTCAAATATGTAGGCTCCCATAGTTGTCGAATGATAATTGATGCTTGATCATATTCCAACTCTAAAGGAAACAAGGATGCAGTAGTGTCCATAGCATCTGCATGGTGGTTTGAGTATCTAGGGATAGACTCTATGGTTACCTACTTGAAATAAGACAACTTGGTAAAAATATCATTTTTTATTTAAAATTTATCATCCCGAGTCTAATAAACATTGTTGATCTAATTAACCACAAGTTGAGAGTCACCAAATATTGAAATAACTCTAACCTACAAAGCTAATGTTGCTCTAGGACCAAGGATTAAATCTTCATATTCTGCAATGTTATTTGTGCAAGAAAAACAAATTTTGAAGTACAAGAGGATGAGTTGTTTTTATGGTATAACTAGAATTACTCTAGCTCCAATGCCCTTCATGCAGTGGGCTCCATCAAAAAAAAAAAAATCCAATACTCAGACTCTTCAACTTCAACATTGAAGCACCCATCAAGAAACTCAATAATTATAGGGTGGGTGGCTTCTAGGGGAGTGAAGACTAACTTATCGGTAATTATATGACCCTTGATAGCCTTTTGACCTATGAAAGTCACATCAAACTCACTAAGGGCAAAAACCCATTTAGTAACTCAACCTGAAAGGTGGGGTTTAGAAATCAAGTAGTGCAAAGGATAAAACTTTACAACTACCAATGTCTTATGGCTGATCATGTAGTGTCTTAAATTTTGAGAAGAAAACACTATGACAAGGCAAATTTTATCTAAAGGAGTGTACCTAGTTTCATAGTTGACAAAAGTTATACTTATATAGTAGATGGCTCTTTCTTTATTTTCATTATCATGTTGAGCCAATATGGCTCCCAAAGCATAAGTGGTGGCCACTATGTAAAGCATAAAATGCCTACCAGACACAATAGGAACTAAAATAGGTAGGGAAGTGATATATCTCTTGAGGTCATAAAAATATTTTTGACATTCATAATCCCACCATAAAACATCCTTTTTAAGGAGCCTAAGGAAAGGATGACACTTATCGCCTAACTGGGTAATAAATTGACAAATAGACTGCAACTTACCTTGGAGACTATGCATTTCAGTTAGGGTGTCAAGAGGAGGCATATTGATGATAGTTGCTATCTTAGCGGGGTCCACTTCAATTCCTTAGCTAGAAATAATGAATCCTATCAACTTTCCAGATGTGACTCCAAACACACACTTAGCGGGTTTAAGATGAACTTTATATTGCCAAAGCCTTTCAAAAATTTGCTTTAAATCATGGACACGATCCTTTCATTCTAGTGAACAAGCCAAATGGTCATCCACATAATCTTAGATAATATCATGCATCATGTCATGGAAAATATAAGTCATGGCTCACTGATAAGTATCTCATGCATTCTTCAACCCAAAAGGCATGACTTTCTAGCAAAAGGTACCCCATGGAGTAGTGAATGCCATATTGGCTTGGTCCTTAAGGGTAATCATGATTTGATTGTAACCTAAAAAACCATCCATGAGTGAAAGTATACCACCTTTGGAAATGAAATATACAATCTAGTCTATGTTGGGCAAGGTAAAAGTGCCCTTGGGACATGCTAAATTAATGTCCTAAAATTTGGTACATACTCTAATTGTTCCCTCTTTCTTAGCTATAGGAACAATATTAGAGATCCAATCAGCATAGTTGATAGCTTTTATAAATATAATGTGAAGGTGTTTTTGGAGCTCCTCCTTGACTCAGAGTTCTAAAGTTTCTACTTAATAGGCTTAGCACTAGGATTAAATACCAAATGATGCATGACAAGGAAGGGATAAAGCCCTGGCATGTCGGTATATGACCAAGCAAAAATATCCTGATATTCTTTTAATAAATTGATCAATTGCTTCCACTCATCCATGGTCAGGGCTTTGCCTAGCTTAAGGATTCTAAGGGCTTCCTTAGAATCTATGTTCACATATATGGTCTCCTAAATAAAGATAGCAAAATCATAATCAAGGGGATGTGAGGCAATAATAACTCCTAATTTATCAAGGTCCTTGGGAGACATAGAACCAAATTCCATTTGATAATTAGAAGACTCAACCTATGATGTGCGAGGGATAGACCCATCAAAGAAAATGTTATTTTGAGATAAATCCTCATCTATAACATGTGACTATGGGATTAAGACCACAGGAGAGGGTTGACCCTCATCCTCAACACTCTACTCTAAACCTTGATGAGATTCATAAAAGAGAAGCTCTATACAAGAAGAGTCATCTTGATATTGATATGAGATAATAGTAGAAGGTTCCTTAAAGGAAGGTTGTGATGAATGGATTTGGTCCAAATCATCTGGTGAGAAAAATTCCATTGGACAAGGATCAGCCATGATAGAAATGATTTGATTTTCAAATTCAAATTTTACACATTGATGAAAAGTGGAAGGGATGAACCCCATTACATGAATCCAAGGTCACCCAAGAAGCAGATTAAAATATGTGGTACAAGACACCACATAAAACATTGTACTTAGAATTTTGGGTTCAACTCTAAGGGGAAGTGATATTATACCACAAGCTTCTTGGTACTCATTATTGAAAGTTTTAACGATATCGTAAGATGCAATTAAATATTTCTTTTCCAATCTAAAATTTTGAAAGAAATTATATATGTATATATTAAGAGAATAATCATTGTCAATCATGACCCTTTTAATGAGAGTATTTCCAATGAAGGCAGTGATATAGAGAGATGAATCTTCTTGAAGGTCTAGAAAATAAATATCAGCATCTAAGAAGGTAAGATGGGGAGTCCTAAGAGAACTTACAATATCTACCATATCACTAGAGGAAATATCTAGAGTAACTGGTTGTTGTTTTAGGATATTTATCATAGCTTCCTCATGGGAATGAGAATTCTGTAAAATATCTAAGAGAGAAACATTTGTTGAAACACTCATATTCTATTAATATCATTGAATCTACTAATTCTGAATTGACTTTTATGAAGTAGTTGTTATAATACCAACAATGTCATTATCGTATTGATGTGGCACATTCTTATGGGACACTTGGTTAGTTATTTTTTGACCCTATTATGGTTTTGCTAATTGTTGGAAGACTAAAAATTGCTAGTATCAATATGCCCTGCATCAATTAAATCCTAAACTACATGCTTTAACATTTTACAAGAATTTATCCAATGTCCTTATACTCTATGATACTTCTTTATCAATGAATTGTAGTATTAGGTTATCTCACTGGAGGTAATTCAATTACCTTAGCTTCTAGAAGTTGCTTCAAAACTACTTCCATAGATATGTTAAGCCTTGTAAAATTCCTTTGAGGAGGTTTTTGAAGTACTATATTTTGTAGGTTGTTAGTAAAATTATTAACAAGCCTACTATTGTCCATCCTCGTATGCTTATTATTATGTTAGGATTCAGTGGGCCTTTATTTTCTAACCTTTAGTTGATCTCTTTAAATAAGGGCTTGTTCCACTTTCCTTGCCAACTCAATTACTTGATCAAGATATGTGACAGTAGTAGTATCTAAGGCATAATATATCTATCATTGTAGATTTTCAATAAATGTATCAAGCATATATTATTGAGATATATGATTTCTTAACCAACCCACTAAACTTCTCCAACAAGCTATAAATTTTGTGGTGTAAACTCAGCTACAAGAGACCAACAAAATGGACTCCAATCACATAACACAAATGCAATAATGGAAGAAAACTACCAATTGATATTCTTCTCATTCCTTAATTCACACCCCTTCTACAAAATATTACAATCCATCATATAGCAACCAAAAAACAAAGAAACCCTAAAAATGTTTTTTTTCTAAAATTGCTAAAAATAGATCTTTTTCCTAAAAACTACTAAAAATAGAAATGAGTCGGATTGCACCCAATTTCGGTGTACACATCCTTATTACAATAATGAACCTTAATTTAAAATATTAGGTCTCAAATTAATATATAACAAAAGATAATAAACTTCTAATAGCCAAAAAAAACCCAAAAAACCTAGGAACCTATTCTAAAAGCTAATTTTGGGGCACTAGATGTCGGAGTTAGGTCCAAATAACATAATTTTTGGAGGGTCGGGAGGATCATAGATTTTCCTAATGCATAACATGCATGTGGAACCACCTGTTGAATTTCAAGGCAAACATGCGTACGGTTCACAAGTTATGGCTCTGACAAGGTGCATCATTTTGAAAAAATTTATTCTTTGTTTTGTTTCAAATTATAAAGATATTTCATCGATACTTATTTATAAATGTATGCACTAAAATGATGAACAAATAATTCTATTGTCTCTCAAAAAATATTTAGATAATAATTGGGAAACCGATAATACCATTCTAATGCCATGTCAACAAGACTTTTTGGAAAAATTTTCAATAATAACATGTAATCATAAATACGATCATGGCAAGTTGTTATGAACCTTCTTAAATGCTCTATTAGATATTTTGTTCCCTTATAAATTGGTAAAACTAACATAGGAAAATTCTTTGGATAAGGCCTAGAAGCAAAAATAAGATCCAATGGTTGATTACACATCTCCTTATAACTGTAAGTGAAACCTGAAGGCTGAATCATATCCATTTTTTAAGCCAACTGTTTTACTACATTCACTATATTTTGTACTTCTAGATCACCATTGTGTATATTCCCCAAATTACTTTGATTCAAGTTGGACATATGAAGGTTATTTTTATATGTGGTTCCTTGTGAGAATGGAAAACTAACTTGTGGTGAAACAAAAGCAATAGAATTGATATTAGAATATTGAGGAGGAAATTGAAAATCATTTTGTGTGCCACTACTAATTGGAGGGACCAGTGAATTCCATCCAATACTAGTGGTTACAGTAGTGGCATAGGTTGGTTGATGATTTTGATTACTATTATTCAAAGATTCATTTAAGATATTGTATTGAAATGAGGTTTCCTTTTCAAGTAATGCTTCTTCCTCTAAGGCTATATCCAAGGCATGTTTATGATATTTGTAAAAGGTCCATACATGGTCTAAAAATTTAAATATGAGGTTCCCATTGGATCCTTTAATAGGATCAAGATGATTATAAGCCTCTTATTCTTCTAGGTTATGGTTTTATCTATCAATTTAATCATTCTCATGGAGAATCTTATAAAACCTAAGAAGCATTTATCCATCCCCAAGGACAAAATCCATTAGGAAAAGGAAAAAAACAAGGAGAAGAACTAAGAACAAATAGAAACCCTACTACCATAAGGAAATTATCTCTTTAAATATATGGCACACAAATTAATGATATTGATTAACATTTTATAAGGAAGGAGGTATTCACATCGAGTTCACCAAATATGTAGGGGGGATAAAACCACCCTACCACGTACAGTTCCCAAACAAGGCTGGATACGTAAAGGTAGAAATCCTTATGGGGTGAACTATGGGGGCTACATTATTCTTTAAAATTGGTTCTAGGGGAGGAAGGGTTCACCAAGAATGGTTTAAGGACTCACTCCAAGTCCTTAGGATATTCAGAAATGTTTGATGTATTCAGTTTCAAGCAATCACCTAAGTTTGGCCTTTCTAGATCTATGTTATGAAAGATGAATGGCAATGCAAAAATACAAAATGCAAGAAATACAAGAGCTAACCATAGAATGATTATTTCTTTGGATGCTTTCTAACCCAGGGTTTTAGATAAGCAATATTTAAGCAAGGGCTCATGAAATAATGCATAAACAAAATTAACCCTAGATGCACACCATATGTTGTTGTCTTTTAATGCCTAGAACTTAAGATATATTTCTATAAAATAAAATCTAGGGTCTTTAATATAAATATAAAGCACTCAAAAAATAGCTTAAAGAATAATCATAACACTTAGCTTATCCAAAGGTTGATCCTTGTTTTTACTACCTCTTGTTCAATGATATCAATAATACATGATCCTGCAAGATAACTTAGAAATAATTGAAAATGGAATTAGCATTAGGGAGCCTACTTAGACCAATGTATAATAATGCTTGGAGCTGCAATAGTCAAGCCCCCTAGGTCTAGATGACCTTTGAAAATATAAGCAAAATTAACCTTTGGATACATAATCATAAAATAATAATGCAATAGAGTAGAAATAGAAAACAAAATATGCCAATATGACCTAGATGCAGTTTAAGATATAATCATGCAATTATCTTCAACAGGTTATCCCAGTTTGTCTCTAGGTGAAATCATACCTTGTAAAAAGTAGGTGTGATGATTTAGTAAGCAAATTCATGTCCCATTAGGACCGAGCACAATTTTTCTCCTACGTGCAGAAGACACTAACTTTGGATCTACGATGTTACACCTCAATGATACCAGGATTGATTTCACCTATGATGCGATAAAAATAAAATACATGTGCAATAAAGTGTAAAAACATAAAACTTAAAATAATAAAACCTAAAAGGGCAAGATCTCCAGGAGTTAATATATCCTCTTGTACTACAATACGGATCCACCATATCAAATAGTAATCATACCAATGCAGCAGAAGACCACATCTAAAATTCATACTTCAGGGTTAACTTGCAGAAGAGAAAAGGAAGCAAACATAAAATAACTTGCAAGCATGTTAGAATAACCAAGCATGTCTTATAAATCATAAGAGCATAATATCGATTGTGTGTGTATGAAATTTTAGATCATCCCTCTTTTTATAGGTAATATTAAAGGTGAAAATATTAGGAAAACCTCAGGAATGCTGATACAAAACACACTAAAGAGAAAAATTAGGGTTTCTAAAGAAGAAACCTTAAAAACATGAAATCACTCCCCATTTCACTTTTGCAAACTTGTGTCTCATATTGACTGGGTATGATCTCTCTTAGAAGGGCAACAAATGTAGGGAAAGGGTAAATAAGCTCATCCCTTGCCTTAGGAAGGGGTTAGGGACCTCTTGGAGGGCTCTAGGAATATTTCCCACTAAAAGTGGATCAATTTTCCATATCTATAGCTCCAAATATTTTTTTCCTTCCCTTTCAAATAATGTTTTATTGATATCCTTTATTCTAGTTCTTCCTAAAATGACTATTCTACTTCTTCTTAAAATGGTTGTGGGATAAGTAGTTCATTTGCATCAACATGGAAACTCTTTTCAACTTTATCCTGGTATATACGAGTTTAGGATTTTGAATATATGCCCTTAGCATTTTGTTTTAAAATAAATCATTCACTAGTTAGGTTTGAGGATTTCTTCTTCTTAGGGTTTTTCATATTCATATTTTTATATTAAAAATGATTCTAAATCTAAAATGAAGATCTTATTAATATAAATTAGTAGTTCATTTGCATTGACGAGGAAACCCTTTTCAACTTTATCCTAGTATGTATGAATTTAGGGTTTTGAATATGTTCCCTCGGCATTCTATTTTAAAAGAAATCATTCGCTAGTTTAGGTTTGAGGATTTCTTCTTCTTAGGGTTTTTCATATTCATAATTGTATATTAAAAAATATTCTAAATCTAAAATGTAAATCTTATTAGCATCAAATAGGCAGTTCATTTGCATCGATGAGGAAACCCTTTTCAACTTTATCCTAGTATGTATGAGTTCAAGGTTTTGAATATGTCCTCTCAACATTCTACTTTAAAATAAATCATTCACTAGTATAGGTTAGAGGATTTCTTCTTCTTAGGGTTTTTCATATTCATACTTTTATATTAAAAAAGATTCTAAATTTGAAATGAAAAGTTTATTAACATCAAATCAAAACATGTATAAACTATATGTGAAGTGGCTTCTTAAATTTATTAATGTAGCCACACAATGAAAAAATTAGATGGTCTTAATGTTTAAAACTATCTTAAGATAGTTTCAGTTTATAAATAAATTAAGTCATATATATATATATATAGATATATATAGATATATATAAATTTTTAAATGCATTAAAATATATTAAGTATAATAATTTGATTTATTATATTTAAAATTTATAAATTACAGTATACTCCATGCTTAGAAAATACTGAGGGATTGGAATGAAAAGCATACTTGCATGGCAATCAATAGTTATATTTTTATATAAAATTTCATGTTATGTTTCCAATGATACTTGTAGGGCATTGAGGTAGTTATTAGTGATATATTTTTATAATTATTAGTATATGAACTTTTTTTATATATGTTTTGATGTTTTGCATTGTATAAACTTAATTAAAAGTGAAACATTATCATGTATCTTGATATCTGTAATTAATATTTATAATTCTTTTGTTTTGATAATAATTATAGAATAAGTATTAAAGTAGATTAAAATATAGTCATTTAGACTATTTTGTAAAAACATGTTTAACAAGCAATAAATGCAACAAAGGTGCAAGAAATGAGTTGTCCAAAGGGGAATGTGTTTCCAACATAAAATGATAATGTGGGATCAAGATTACATTTTCTTGTAATTTAACCTTGAGATAGAAGGCCAAACATAAAGAAGGATAAATAGGATAACCAAAATAGGGAAGATATAGAAAATATGGACTTATGATAGATAGGCAATCATTGATTATATTTATTTTTGTTCAAGGTTTCATACAATAGTCTATAAATGCAAATATCTATTTTTCACATTGGAGAATGAAATCTTGAATCTGGAGTGGCCCAACTGGGAGCTCAAGCTAATTTATTTTTTAAATGTAAGTACAATACATTTCTTTATTTTTCTATTAGCAACTATTTTTTTTAGATCTTTTCCATTCTATGTTTGGGCTCAAAATCTATAAGAAAAAAAATTGTCATAAGTTTCTAAAATCCAATCCAAAATTCAAAGTTTAGTTTCTAATGTTTTTTATAATCAGTCTAAGTGAGTTTTAGTTTCAGATATTAATAGGTTCATAAAATAATAATATTTTCATTTAACAAGAATTTAATTCACATAAATTCAAATAGTGATTGAATTCTTGCTAAAACATGTACTACCTATTGAAAATTATTTTAGATTTACCAATTACAAGATAAAGTGCAAATGTTGTGCTTTGGTGCTCTCCATTTCCTCAAAAAAAAATTAATTTGTTATATGGGGTTGAAAAGGGTCACACACGTATCACTTCTAATTTAATGAACCACATCATTGTGGCTGTACAACAAACCTTATTATCATAGGCCTCTTTATTACAATAGTATCCATCACAATGGGAGGATTTCTACTCAAGTTATGTTCAGACAATTGCATCCCATTTACCATTGCTCCATAATGCCTTGGACCTTTATTTCTTCACACATTAAAATTTACAATATCCTTTATGTTTCAATTATCATATGGATTTTTGGGAGTTGGCCAAGTATTACAATGAATACATGGAAGATCTAAAGTCACACACATTCTCGAGAAGTTTAGAATACAAATATGATTGAAAATATTTTGGCCTATCCATGACTCAAGAATTGAGATTCTTGTAGGCATCTTGAGGAGTTGTACTATTATGCACAAAAAAAAAATGGTTTGGAAATGGCCCAAAATATAGTCATTTAGACTGGTCTATAAAACATGTTTAAAAACCAACAAATGCAACAAAGGTGCAAGAAATAAGTTTTCCAAATAGGAATGTTGGTAACAAAGGTGCAAGAAATGAGTTGTCCAAATAAGAATGTATCTAACATAAATGGAAATGTGGGATCAAAATAACTTTTTCTTGTAAATTACCCATGATATAGAGGGCCAAACATAAATAAGGATAGACAAGTTAACCAAAAAAGGGAAGAGGTATAAAATATGGAATTATTGTAGATAGGCAAGCATTGTATAGTAGGTGTAGATGTTTGCATCATGGAATGTCATGGATGATCACATAACTTGCAAGTGGAAATGAAGTTTGTTTCATTCTCTACTTAATACTTTTACAAATTCTATTTCCTAAGGTTTTTGTGGGTATATTTTTCTGGGAGTTTCACCATGTAGTTCATGTGAGTTAGTACTTGTTTTTGCAAATATGGTTTTCTTTTTTAGGGGTTTTACCTTACGAAGGCAAGAAAAATACTCTAGTTTAGGTTTTTTGATATTTTTATAATACCAAATATTTGGCTTTTATTATTATTGTCCTTTCTATGACTACTATTGATTTTACTTTTGCTTTTATGATTCTTATAACACCAGATATTTTACTTGCATCTCTATTATTGTTTTAAAGGCTATATTGGTTACTTTTAATGGTTTTATTTCATGTCTATAAAATTATTTTAGTGTTATATCTCTAGATAAGATACAATACTTGTGTTCTCCTCTACTTGTTTAGATGATCTCTCATATCATTCCAGTTCTAAAATAAAATTTCTAAGCTTTGTTTGATTGTGTTGATTTTTTATTCAAGGTTTCATACAATAGTTTGTAATTGCAAATATCTATTTTTCACATTGGAGAATAAAATCCCAAATATGGAGCGGCCCACATACGATCTTAGGCTAATCTATTTATTAATTGTAAGCAGAAAAAATTTCTTTTTTATTTTTCTAATAGCAACTAATTTTTTCATATCTTTGCCATTCTATCTTTGAGCTCAACATCTATAAGAAAAATATTTGCTATAATTTTATAAATTTTAGTATATAATTCATATTTTACTTTTTCAAGTTTTCTCGTTATTAGTCTAAGCGATTTTCAATTTTAAATTTGAATAGGTTCATAAAATAATAATATTTTCATTTTAAACGAATTTAATTCACAAAAATTCAAATATGATTGAATTCTTGCTAAAACATATACTACATACTGAAAATTATTTTAGATTTCCTAATGATAGGATAAAGTGCAAATTTTGAACTTTGGTGCTCTCCATTTCCTCACAATTTTTTAGTTGGTTATAAGGGGTTGAAAAGAGTGACATGCATGTCACTTCTAATTTAATGAACCACATCATTTTGGTGTTAGAACAAACCTTATTATCATAGGCCTCCTTACTATAGGAGTATCCATCATGATGGGGGGATTTGTACTCAAGTTGTGTTCAGACAATTGCATCCCATTTACCATTGCTCTATAATGCCTTGGACCTTTATTTCTTCACACATTAAAATTTGCAATATACTTTATATTTAAATTATCATGTGGGATTTTGAAAGTTGACCAAGTGTTACAACCAAGACATGGGATATCTAAGTGATATTCTTGAGAAATTTAGAATACAAATATGATTGAAAATATTTTGGCCTACCCATGACTCAAGAATTGAGTCTTGTAGGCATCTTGAGGAATTGTACTATATGCACACAAAAAAAAAAAAATTGGAAATGGCCCAAAATACAGTCATTTAGACTAATTTGTAAAACATATTTAACAACCAATAAATGCAACAAAGGTGCAAGAAATGTGTTGTCTAAATGGAAATGTGTTTTTGACATAAAATGGAAATATGGGATCAAGATTACTTTTTCTTATAATTTAGCCCTGATATAGAGGGCTAAACATAAAGAAGGATAGATAGGACAACCAAAACAGGGAAGAGGTAGAAAATATGGACTTATGATAGATAGGCAGAAAGCATTGTATAATAGATGTAGATGTTTGCAACCCAATCATTTTAACTATTATCTTTAATTTTTTATCATAATTTTTTGATAAACATATGTTCGTATTATATTTTCTCCATATCTTGTATTGATGTAACAACAATTAATGCTAATGGAGATAGATTTAACCATGTCTCTTTCTTTTATTCTAAAACTAGTTATTTTATTTCAACTAAATCTTCTAGATTTTGTTTAGCTAAGGGTTCCTCCTTTTGTTTTACAAAATCTTCTTTTTATTTTTTTCTTAGAATATTCAAATAAAAGAACTAGTTTCAGAACAAACATAGTCAATATGAAAAAAAAAGACCAAGAAAGACACCACGAGTACTTGAGGCTATCACAATAAATTAGGAGTCAAAGAAACATACCTCACACACTAGTAAGTAATTAAAAGTTGATAGTGTTGTTCAATATTGGTTAACCTAGGCATATTAGAATTGATCGTGGTTTTGTCATTGACTATGGTGTATTATAGCAACTGGTGGAAGGTACCAGCTATGAAGTTCCATTAACAAGGAAGATAAGAAGGTGATATAACAAAAATGAATTCGATGGTAAGAATACTCAAAATTAGGCTAACAATACTTTGGCTAATAAATAAGGTACATAGATTGCACAAGAAATTTACTCGTGATGTTGGGTTACTCATTTTTGTTATACTATATGGAATAATAATGCTTGGATGATCTCAGTATTATAGGTCTCGGTATTATAGGTGTTGATGCTAGGTTATCACACAGTTCAAACACTAAATATTATAGAAATAAAGGTCCATAAATATGTGCAAAAAAGTCAAGCAACATAGATAAGGTGGAGATAATTTGCAATCTAAAAAAACATCTCGTAGATCCAAATTATATTAAGTTTACATCTTACTTGGGGGTGATTGTGAGGGAGATTATCCCTATCACCTTTACAGACTAGAGAGCAATCATGGTGGAAATTAAAAACTAGTTGTGGACACTAATTATGGTAACTTTCTATCCAATGCATTTCATTGTATCCATTTTTGAATCCTTATATAAATGTTACATCTAATAAGATACCAGTTTGATGCAACAAAAATATATTATTTCAAACACAATGAAGAAATGGGTCTTGGCGACCACAGACAAGCAATGGCATAAATATAAGCATTGACTTGTAAAAAACCATTATGATAAGTATGATAATTATGAAGATAGAATTGCTAATCCCCCACCTCGTGTATCACAAAAATATTGTAAAAACTTTGTGAATGGTATGAGTAGTGCTAACTTTAAGGCAAGTACCAACTAATATGCTATGGTAGTTCATGTTATTGTTATGTTCATTTGAATTTTTCTAACATTGCTCTCCCTAATGAATTTATATATTGGTTTCTTCATTGCATTGTAGGTGGTGAGTCAAAGGAACAAATGAAACTAATCTCACCAATCCACAAATAGATTTTAATGGGGGTTGCACAAATAGAGGTGAGTCAGTTTTTTCATGATTTCATATTTGAAATGTTTACATGTTGCACCCCTAAATTTGTAATTATCCCTTGCATATATTTATATATTTAGCATCACTACATGTTATGCCTACAAGTGGATACAACATTTGCAGTGGTGACCAAGGCATATGTAGCTGCTCAATACCTTCTAGGCTAGAGTTATCAATGGTACGACTATTAATTCAAATATAAAATGGTTGACTTAGTTTGTATTATACACTATGGAGTGAATCTATCTTGGTTGTTGATTTTACATGTAGGAATTTAAAATGACACCAATCACTCAAACTAAGAGAAGGAAATGTTACTTGACTCACATCCATAATAATAACATAGAGGTCGAAGACACAGTGATCAATACTTACCTTGAAAACGTTATACATGGTCAACATGTGGGTGAAGGTTATTGGAAAGTCAATGTGCACATCATCCATAAAGAGAAAATAATATTGTATAGAAGGTATAGTGATATGGATATAATGAAGTATGTTGTGGTCTCCTTCATTGTCTGGCCTAAATTAGACATTGTTTACAAATAATGTTTAGCCAATATAGGAGTGAGACAAGTAGATATCCTCAATATGAGTTTGGCTAGTCAGGATAAACTCTCACGTCATCTCTGATGGTTGGTTTGGGTAGGGATTTTTAGACATCTTTCCATTATATGGAGGGCTTAGGTTTTCCATTCACCTATATTTGTAAATAAGAATTTTCATTTATATATATATTCATACTATTTTATCTCTTAGTCACTTCTTGAGATCCTTGGGTTCTTTTTACCCTAGTATTTAAATATTCTAACCAGATGTGGTCTTTGAATTTCATTTACCTCTTTTGGTCACCCTTGAACATAATATAAGTTATGTATTTCTTGTTTTTGTACATGTAAGAGGTGCAATAGATCATTGTTGTTTGTAAATAGTAACTTGGTTTTCATCCATAAATATAAAAGAAAATATTCCATATGTTATTCAAAATAAACTGTGTTTAATGTTAAGCTTCAAGATCCAATTTATCAATATTTTGATGGTAGCCTTGGTAGATGTAGATTGCATGCATTTAAACCAAAATTTTCTTACTATACAAGTTCAAGTTCTTTACTTGTCCACTTTCTACTTCTAAAAGGAATATATGAAGAACATGTGCTTATATTGAGAGGGGGGGGGATGAATAGTATACAATAAAACTCTTTGATTTTTAATCCAAATAGTAGCATCAACATTAATAAAACAGTAAACATCACACAAAACATCACACACATGAGAGACATCATTTTTATGTGGTTCACCTAAATATGGCTACCTCCACGGAGAAAATATTTCTCAAATAATATTTTGGTAATACTTCCCAATTACAATGTTTATGGATCTCTGTCCAAAGGAGACGTTGATCCCCTAAATTTGGTTTGTGGATATCTATCCATAGGAGAACTCCCTCTCCTCTGCTTTGGCTGAAGAATCTCTAGAAGACTATTGCCTCCACTGCTATAGCTTGTGGATATCTCTCCACTGAATACTCTTGTCCCCACTCATAAGACCTATCCTCATTTCCCTAGTTGATGGATCTCTATCCATCAAATACTACTGTCCTATCTGCTCTATCACATTCAAAGCTCTATCTCAATTATGCACTAAACATCATCTAGTCGGTCTAGCACAACTCTGCTCAATAGGTCCACTCTGAACTTACTCAAATCTATTCAATAGGTCCACATACAACTATCCAAATCTAATCACTAGGTCCACATAGAACCTACTCAAATCTGCTCAACTGGTCCACACAGAACTTGCACAACTCTGGTTGACAAGTCCACACAGAACCTATCCAAATCTACTCAATAGGTCCACACATAACTTGCTCAAATATGCTCAACAAGTCCTCTCTAGGCTTGCTCAAATTTTTATTGTAAGCTTCCACAAAATCTCACACAAAATTAGTCCACAAGTCTTCTCAAATACTTGCCTCAAATATACTTAACAAGTCCACATAGAACTTGTCCAATATCATAGAAATATAAAGAGAATTGTTAGAGACTCAATATGTTCTATTCTCAAAACTCAATCTCAAATCAAATCAGAATATAGAATATTTTATTTTATGGAACTTGATCAATCACTTAATACATCGACTTGACTAGGCCCAATCAACTCTACTCAACCAATCACTTCAAGAAACAAATATTGCTCACAAACCTTAGACCAAGCATGTATCATCCAACTCAAAATGTTTACAACAATTCTCAACAACAAATCTCACATAACAATGATACTCATGATATTTTCAAACCCTAGTCCAAGTTCTTTGCATAACAACTCACCTCAAAAACCATCCTTATCAAACAAGGTTTTAAACACAATTCTCAATTTCAGATTACCTTGAAGCATTAACTCAAACACATCACTCAACCAATGATCTCAATAACAATGCTTATCAAACAAGGTTTAATCACAAGTCTCAATTCAAAAAACCTTGAAGCATCAACTCAAACACTTTTGAAAAGGAAACCCTAATCAAATCCTTTTCACTCCAAACTTAATTTTAAAGTAAGCCAATCAACCAAATAAACCAAGGAAGAATTTTCCCATACCTTTTTTTTGAAAAGGAGTTGATCTCACAAATCTGCCACACTCACAAATTTTTCTTTTTCAATCTCAATAAGGGTTAGAAGACTTCAATCAAATCACAATAAAAAATAATGACCCAAAGTACACCTTATTAATCCAAATAAAAAATAACATTTACCATAGTCTTCTTTAAATGAAAAAACCCTTATACAAAAATAATTCTCAAAAGTCTTAATAAAAAATTAATAAGACTTTACTAAAACTCCTTATTACTCCTAAAATAATAAATCTCAAATATCAATACCTCCACAATAATCCTCAACAAACATTCACCATAAATCTCAAATATCAAATCTTCCACAATAATCCTCAACAAATATTCACCATAAATTTCATGCCTTAATGTATAAAAATAATAATCACTTATGCACCATTATTCTTCCAACATTAGGAAACTAACAAAATTTAAATCAAAATTAAATACCTTGTCCTTGGAGGGAATCGAACCCTCAACCTTGTCTCACCACAAGTGCCTTAACCGTGGCCAAAGTCGCCACACGAGCCAAGAACTTTCTTGAGATGAAAGAACCACCATGTGCTTCTTAATATCACACCACATTCCGCCAAGCAAAAGGTCGTGTGCCTTGGGTTCCTTAAACAACACATCATATAATGCATGCGGGGATTTGAAATGTCAACCACCTTGCTTCCAACACCTTTGCACTTTCCCAAATACCACTAGGCCATGCTTGCCCAATGGAATTTGAGGATGGAGCCTTCCTCCTCTATGCCTTTTGCTACCACATTTTTGTAAATGACAAGCTCTCTTTTTCACATGCCACCGATTTATTAATTCGAGCAAGGGTAACTTTCCAATGGTTTTGGCAAAGTATTTATATGCATTATATTTGCTTTGGACACGTCGACGCTAGCTCCTCCATGATGACGTCGGTGAAAATATAGAGGCTTTGAAAATATTTTTCTTTAAACCCCAAATTTAGGTTTAATTTACTTTAAACTTTGTTCTTTGAAATATTTTTCCCTCCAAAATCCAACCTTAGGGTTTTATAAAAAATAATTAATTGTCCTTTGTAAACCAAATAATATTATAATTAAATTATAATAATTTATTTGGGTTTTCACCACCTTGGATAAATATTATAATATTATATCCTTCCATTGCTTTGGATATATTTGCTTCCAAAGGAGAACTGAAACCATTTTCTGAACCATTCTTTTGGGTGTAAAATAAAAATATTTTAACCCATTACAACTTCCATTGAACATTGCACTTGAACTGGAGAAGAACTATCACTGGCATCTTGACATCAGTGACAAATTTGACTTAGGGACTCAAAATTTCCAATAATATATTTCTCTTTTTGCATAATAAATGCCCTTATGCTTATCTTCTTGTTGTGGTGCAGTGGTAAATGCCTTGGGTGCTGGTAGAGGCCGACCCAGGTTCCATTCCCCTTGTATTCATATTGTAGATATATGGTATAGTTAGGAATGTCCTATGTGTTGGTAGAGGCCGACAAGGCTCCATTCCTCCTATGCCCAACCTGTTGAAAGTGGCACCTTGAAAGGGGTGTTTTCCACTATAAATTAGTTTACCCAGGTGTTGTAGGTGAGTTGGAGAGGAGAGAGAAATCCTCCAAAAGAGGTCCCAGGTTCAAATCTCCACCCTACCAAAAAAGTTGAATTGGGTATCCAAAATCCAATTGATAATTTTGGTGCGGATAGGGTCGAGTGCGACTCTCGAGTGATTTTGATGGTGTAGAACCCCCTGTTCATGGTCTCTCAGACCAAGGCGGCCCCACAAGGGGTTTTTCGCTTTAAAAAAAAATTGCCCTTATACTTGTACTTGAAGGATTGTATTGAACCACAAAGAAGAGGTAAAAAGAATCTACAAGTGTTAAAACTAAGTTAGATATTATTATTTTTTTATGAGTTCAATGTAACCTCTATTGCCTCTATCTAATGAATTTTTTCTTTTTTTAAAGATCAATAAGAGGGGTTGCAAGCCATCCAAATCCTCTTACAAAATTTCTATTGAAACTACATGGACACATGGATACCCTCAACTGGTATAATCGTATCCAAGTGCAAGTTTCTTGTAAATTGTAGTTAATTGTTTGTTTTATTATTAGTGTATGGAATGCATTTGTGAAGATAGGGCTGCTCTTGTATAACCACTAACAAGTGGAACTCAAATGGACACAAAAGTAAAAAAATTATAAAGTACCTCCAAGAAGATCTTAATTCAAGCCATCAACAACCAAATTTGTACTACCTTCTTATATTTGATGCTTTGGTGGAAATGTTACAGGTATATTGACCTCTTTGATGAAATTTATTTTAGACTTTGCTTTCTATCTATACGAATTGCAAGGGTCTACAATCAGTATGTATGATTCGTTCATTCCTTAAAATATAATGTTTTCACTAACAATATGCTTAGGACATGGTATGGAGTTCTTTATCCTATGTAGGATACCTTCAGAATATATCATTAAATATATCACTTGTTAGGCAACAATATGCTTAAGTTGAGCAAGGAATGTACCTCCAATAATATCTTCATTCAAGCCATCAACAACCAAATTTTTACTATGTAACTTCTTATATTTGATGCTTAAGTGGAACTATTGCATGTATATTTATCTCATTTGATGACATTCATTTTAGACTTTTCTTTCTATATACAAGAATTGCAAGCATCTATAATCAATATGTATGATTCTCTCATTGCTCAAAATATAATGTTTTCACTAACAACATGCTTGGGACATGGCATGGAGTTCTTCGTCCTATGCAGGATACCTTCAAAATATATCATTGAATATCTCACTTGGTAGGGAACAATATTCTTAAGTTGATCAAGGAATGTCCCTCTAAGAAGATATTAGTTCAAGCTATTAGCAATCATATTTGTACTACTTTGTTATATTGGATACTTAGGTGGAACTATTACAGGTATATTGACCTCTTTTTATGATGATGGTGGACCACTTTTAATTCATAATAGGATATGCAACTATGTCAATGATTGATAGTGTAATTCCTTAAACTTTGCTAATTGTGGGGATTTGATCATTCCTCATGCTGAAAATAACAAGTTTCACTACCAATGCACTTATGCCCCTTTGGTATGGTAGGTTAAGTTGAATTTTTAAAATAGATCTTGATGCATATACAATGGTGGGTTTGGTCCATAATATAGGGTGGAATACAAGTTGTACTACCAATGCATCTATGCCCTTTGGGCTATAGGAGGTTCAGTTAAACCTTTAGGGTAGAGCTTGAAGCATACATGGTGGTGTACTTGGGTTGTAATACAGTTTGGACCATAATTGTAAGTTTAATATATACCTCTAATTACCATGGCTACACGTAGGCACCAATGTGGATCTTCAATATTTCATGGTATATAGTAGTAAGTTCAACCCGTATTATCTACAATTCCATGGCCACTTTGAGGTGCTCTAAACCCATGGGAATAGCCTTGGTTTACTTTATCCACTACTTACTCCCAACCTATTGCATACCTTGCAATAACCCTTGAAACAAACATTCAATTTCTATTTATGATGAGAGGGATGATGATAGGGATCAATATTTTCATTTGCTGATCTTGGTTGGATATAATTGAAATGCTCAATATTTAATTTAGGAGGTCACACTATTGGAAGTTCCTTAACGAGATATTGTTTTTTAATAGTCATGTATATTTCCTCTGAGTGTGTTGAATTTATTTTTTAACAAAAAAATATTATTGTTAAAGTGCTCTTCTAAATCATCTTCTCCATTCTATATGATATATATAAGAAATTTAAGAATTGGGTGCTTAATTATTTTGTATCTTAACCATCATGGTTCAAGGTTGAGTTAATCAATCCATGTTGCTAGGCATGCATTTGGAACTATATCCAAAAATATTGGATAGAAGCCTTCAAGCATTCATTAAAAAAATGAAATATGTGCCATTAGTTTTAGTGATATGTGATCGGCTACCAAGGTAGACAAAATTTTGATAGTGACCTTAGGTGATCCTATGATGATATAGCTCAACTTCCTCCTTCCTTGTGCCAAATATATTTTTAATCTCATTATATTTCTAATTTCCTATTAGTTACTTAGGAATGCTCTCATTTTATTTGCCACCATTACCTTGTCAATATTGATTGGCAATGGTACTCTTCTCATCATGTTGTGATGGGAATGCTTGTAAAATGTTTGGATTTTAGATGACATGGGATGCTCTCTTATTTGTTATTTTATGTTGATGGTTTCTTCCAGACCTTGTAGTTGCCTATCAATCCTAGTTACTCTTCTTTCATATTTGTATGGATTAGGCTTCTCCTCCTAGAAAAATGTTGTTGCTTATTACATAAGGCAAAAGGTTAAATTTTCCCTTCATATTTTTAATGAGGATATGAGACACAAAGGAAGTAGTAAATTAAGTTATATTGCTAGATTGGTTGCTATTTGATTTAAGTTGTTGATGTCATTTATATGATTGTAAATACTTTACCATGCTTCATTCTACTATTTTTTGACACTTATACAAACTATCTTTCTCTTTAACTATACAATGTGTTACTCCTTGTTAATACCATAGTAGTATGCTAGTTTTAAATAATATCCTCTTTTAAATTTATTTCTACTTTGAAAATATAGAATTTATTTATCCTCAAGTTGAGACCTCAATTGGCCATGTAATCTTGTGTGAGTCTACCTTTTAATTACCTGCACATGGTCATGTATGGTAAACTACTACAATATGTGTATGTGGTTATCTTATTTTCTCCTATAATCCAGATCTTTTATAGGTGAAGAAATCTAGATTTGAAAATCTTGACATGTTATTTTTTATTTTAGACTTTGCTTTCTATCTACAAGAATTGCAAGGATGCCTCAGCAGAAATAGAAAACCACTACTGAGTGCTATGCTATTTTAGCTGAGGCATCATTTATATATATTTTTAGGTTGATACCCTCAAAGGGTGGTTTTAAACCACCCTCTTAGACCTAAGATGATGGTTTTAAATTTATGTCTTAGGGTGACCAAAGAGGGCAATTTAAAACCACCCTCTTAGGTCTAAGAGGGCAATTTATAACCACCCTCTTAGGGTGTAAGAGGGCAGTTATAAACATACCTCTTAGGCCTAAGGTCTTATACCTAATAGGATAAGTTTTATATACCCTCTTAGACCTAAGAGGGAAGTTTTAACCTCCCTTGTATCCATAAGAGGGTGGTTATAAACAGCCCTCTTACACCCTAAGAGGGTAACAATTTTAGGTATTTTTAGCCATCCTTGTATATCGTAGACTTTTTACGATGCCCTCATAGATGGTGATTGAATAACCATATTTAAAATCCTTTAAGGGTGGTTAATAACCATAATTAAAGCCCTTTTTTGGTGTAGTGAAATAACTTACAAATAATAAGCTCTTTATTACAAGAAATACATATATAACTTGTATGCCTATAAAAATATTTGAAAAGTTACAAAGACACATCATCTATATCTTAAACATTGTGAGTGGAGTTGGCTCCATGTGTCTTGTATGTAGTAAGATAAATCATTCAAATTAATAAAATCATATCTAATACATTAATGCATTTGGTAGTATCTAAATTGTCCATGTATGTTAGTTTTTGAAGCTTATTACTTGAGATAAACAAACCAAAAGATATCAAATAAAGTAGCAACCCAATGTATATAATAATGGCAATATTTTGCAAGTATAAAATATGGAAATAAATCTGATATCTACTCATAAATATGCCATAACCAAATGCTCACAAAAATGGTGCCATAGATCTTAAAGTACCAAGTAATTACATTACAAATTATGACATCTTACATCCTCATATTATTATGCACATATAATGTAATTTGACTCTTCATATGGAGCACTCTTGGCATTCAAACTTATAGACTCTTTATCTCCTTACTCTATGGACTCATGTGCACATGGAAAACTATGCACATTTACAATACCAAAAACACTTTGCACACTTGTGCATTTATTACATTAAATAATAACTCCTAATCTAGGATACACTTTCCTAATCTAAGCATGAACTAAATTATGTAATATACTCCAACACCTCCTCGTATTAAATTATTTGGTTATTAAAGACTTTATTCTTCAATATTGGTCTTCAAATTGAATCTAAATCACTTTGCACTCTATCCCTTCTTGGTTGTGCTCTTTATCCTCTTGCTTATCTTCATAATTAGTTTCACTTTGTATGTATTTAGCTGATGTCATACTGTCAGGTGATTCCTACAAAAAATCTTTATCGTTACGTCTATCCTTGTAATATTTCAAGTATATTTGATGAACTATAGAACTCATAATCTTGTAAGTCATGAGTAGATCAAGATTCATCCATTCTATTTCCTTTGATTCTTTGAAAAATCTATCTCCATTACCTTAAAAAATATCCAACTTGAATTCATCATTAGTAGATGCTTTAAAAATGAGAACTTGAAATAAAAAATCTTGTATGAATACCAATTTTTATTCAAATATTTCATATAGCCTGTATTTATAATAACAAGCGAAATTCGGATGAGTTTTTACTCCACAATATTTGCATGGATGGAAATTCCAACAATTTTTTTTTATGACCATATTTATTGTAGTAGGTACACTGTAATAATATCCCAAATTCTTTATCAATTAACTTCAACGAATCAAGCTTGTCTAATTCCTTGATGAAATAATCAAACCAACTTCGTACAACTGAAGTAATTTTATCTTTGCTTATTTTTCAGATCTGTAAAACATCTTCATTAATATATATTATCAACAATTTTTATTATCTCATTAGAAACTAACTCTTTAGTAGCTATTTTATCCAAACTATTAGGCTATCCGTTTTTAGAAATCTTTCCAAGCCATATTGATTCTCCTTTTGCATTTTCCTTCTTCTCACTTGTATAATCAAGTGTCTTTTAACCATCTCGAATACTTGAATCCAATATACTTAATAAATATTTCCATATTTTCCTTTTAAAGTAATATTTCTCATAACCCTTGATTAACAATACACCTTTAGTCCCTTGAGATTGACTACCCTTCTAATTTCTTAGTCACAAGAGCATAATGTCTTTCTAAATTTCTTAATTCCTATATTGATGTTGAACATCTAATAACTCCAAAATTAGAAATTTAGATAAATTATATTTGTAATTATATAAGTCTAATTTTATGTAGAAACCCTTACTACTCCATCTTAATTAATTGAAAATATTCCAAAAGTGTTTTGTAATTTTAAATAATTTAAATTACAAAACATTGAAATTATCTCTTCAATATCTTCTACCCAAAATTCAATCTTCGATAATATGTCTAAGGTTAAAAATAAAATCTCACTTTTCTAAAATGATTCACTTTCAACATTACGTATATCCTTATTTATCCTAACTCAATCTTATAAGAAACTTTAATAAAGTGGATTATCTTCTCCTTGGAATGTATAATCCGTTGGTCAACAAGGCTTTATTTAGAGTTTTTATTTCCTCTGCTCTAGATTCAAAATATTTGCACCTTAATCCTTGTTATTATAAATGACTTAAACCTCCACGCTTGTGCTTCGGGCTTCTATATCAACCTACCAAGTGTTGCCTTCCCTTCTATGCATTCAATCAAAAAATCTATGTGCTCGTTTATCACCTACACTTTACTGCCCTTCATTACTCATATTTATCTATATTTAATGTCTTAAGGAATGCCTTGCTTTGAATTGGTGCTAAAATATTTGACCTTCCTCCTTACATGTGCCACTTAGCCCTCAACTTCTCTCTCTAACCCTAAAATATTTCTTCTTCCTGGATGAATTTTAGTATGGCATTGAATGTTACTCTGTAGACATTTTCAATTAGATTTGCACTCTCTAACATTCAAATATTAATCTTAGTCTCTTCCTCCACCTGGCGTATACATGTAGCATATCATGTGACACTTGTAACCTTTACTTGAACTCTAAATACTCATTTTTCCTACGTATTCATGTGTCCTTTCATGCAAAATTTATTTTTCCTTCATGAACGAATGCTATATCTTCATTTAATCAACTAGGAGCATCTTCAATTTGACTTTCTTGGTGAGAACCTGATGGCTTTGGTGTGGTGGCAATCTCCTTCAACTTGGTGGTAGTTCTCTTATATTGTGGTAATGCTTTGCTATATGGTGATGGATTTCTCTTATGTCGCAGTGATGTTTTATAATGTGAAAGCACTTCTATGCTATTACGAAACTTTGTTTAATGGGATAAAATATTCTATGAATAATTATTGCTCTTCTTTGAGAAAAAATGGTGTTCGGGTCTCCTTCCTTTATCCTTTAACTTGTAGCTATGTAGTGTCTTCGGATACTGAAAAACCTACTGTATTTTTTACCTTTTTCTTAGTCTTTAACTTGTTTACACTATTGATCTTGGTTTCTTATTTTCACGTAAATAAATATACATTACTTAAGCACTCTAAAATAGACTTAAAAAACAATATTAAGCTATTCTTATTTCTCCTTTTTTTATTATCTTAAACTCTTGCTATTTTATCTTTGCATATTTAAAGGTGTACGCACTAATATCACCTTTATTTAAAGAAATCCTTTGAGCTCTTATTTTTTTATTCCAAATAATATAATGCAGATCAAAAATAATAATATGGTGCTCTAAAATCCTTGATGTAAATCTTATTTCAATGTTCAAATAATAATCTTATATTTCCCCAATTTTGCATACCTTTCTAATATCTATTTTGATAATTTTATTGGTGATTTGATTCACCCAACATGTTGTCTCAAACTTGTAAATCTTAAACCTCTATTATCCTTCATTCTTCTACTCTAAAACTTGAAAAATATGCAGCCCCACTTGCTGCTCAATTTTCTCCAAGTTCATTGTCTAACAACTCTTCCAAACTCTGCTCTAGACTTCTCCAAACTTGCAACTCTCTATATTTCTCCAATGTCATCCAAAATCTGCAATTTTGTAGTCAAATTATTCCTTATTTAATTTTCCAAAACCTACAATACAATTCCTTCTATCACTATCACAAAAACTTCTTCAATATCTTATTAATGGGCATTCCTAAATCTGCCCAACTCTTCTCCAAATCATAGCTCTAGTAATCCTTCAATCCATTATCTTGCAATCCTTAAATATCTACTGAAAACATATAGCCTTCTCCTATCAAATCAGTCTTCAAAATTTTTTGGGTTGTCCTTAGATTTCCTAACACTATAGGCTCTTCAATATTTTTTCTCCTACAATCTCCTAGTCAAATTCTAACTTCAAAATTGATCTCCTACATCATCTATTTTCTCAAGAATCTGAATGTCTTGAGATATTCAATCCCTTATTCAAAATTTGGTAAACTTCTTGCCAAAAAATTCTTACTTTTTGGGCTTTTTTTGAATGGTGACAATTTTCCCAAATCTTCCTTATCAGAAACTTTTTACTATTTGCAATATCCTATCAAGAACATTTTTCAAATATTCTCCAATGGTCATTTCTCCAAATCTACAATAAGGCTTTCTCTAGCCTTCTTCTTATTCTATAAAATATCCTTAAGACCACTTATATCAGGTCTTCTAATTTTGCATCTTTTCAAATTGTCTTCTTAAATATTTAATCAAACCTATTCTTAGTTTTCTCAATCTCCTAACTATGTGAATTCTGCAATGAGATCTCTTTGTTGGATATCCAAAATTTTCTACTCTCAATCTCCTGAATTTATGGAATTTAATACTCTTAAAATATGCAATAGGACCTATTATTAGGTATTCTATATCTCCAATATCCAATCCGTAATGAGAACCTCCTACACGAATCTCTTCAATATACAATGTGTAATATTCAATCTACAACCTTTTGTCTCTAAATTTCAATCTTCCAATATTGAAAACTCTTCAATCTAACCTCTTTTAGGCCTCTTCAACTTCTCCAATATACAATTTTCTATGGGGACTTCTTTTTCTAGTCTCCTCAATCTTCAATATCCATTTGGGTATTTTCTTATACGTCTTCAATCTCTAATTTTCTACAACAAAAATTAATCCTTGC
The DNA here is from genome assembly GCA_028583015.1 of Wollemia nobilis. Lineage (NCBI taxonomy): Eukaryota > Viridiplantae > Streptophyta > Pinopsida > Araucariales > Araucariaceae > Wollemia > Wollemia nobilis. Next base: position 2,864,409 of record JAQPPZ010017255.1, read on the forward strand.
ATACATAAAGTGCATATAATTAATGTAATGAAGGTGAAATTCTTCTCCATATATTGTATTAAGCTTCTCAAATTTTAGGTGTTAATTTTTTGCATCCAAAAATTTAGATAGTAGTACTAAATATATTAGAATTTCTAGAATTGTAAAATAAATCAACTTCACTAGTTATTCTCAAAACTAGTGGAATGAATTCTATGTTAAGTCCTAGTATTCAAGATCCTATGAAAAGACTATCCATTTTACAATTTGTATTCTTCTTCAATCTATTGACTTCTCCAATAGGACCTCTTTCTTGGGTCTCTTAATCTCCTCAATCTCCATAATATCAAGGATTGACTTCAACACCTAAAATCTCCTTCTAATCTAAATTTCTTCTTGGAATAGAAATTCTTCAATATTCTCTGGTTTCACCTTCCAAATATAATCTCCTCATATTCACTAGTTTCTCGTTCACTAATTCAAAATATGTGCAAGTCCAATCCTTGCAGTATCTCCCCCTATATCCTATCAATATTTTTTGTGGATCTGATACCACTATTATCTTTTGAAACTTATTACTTGAGATAAACAAACCAAATGATATCAAATAAAGTAGCAACACAATTGTATATGATAATAGTAATATTCTACAATTATAAAATAAAGAAATAAATCTGATATCTACTTCTAAAAATACCATAAAAAAATGCTCATAAAAATGATTCCATATCTCTAAAAGTATCAAGTAATGACATTACAAGTCACGTCATAGTACATCCTCATATTCCTATGCATATATAATGTAATGTGACTCTTTATATAGAGCACTCTTGACCTTCACACTTCTAGAATCTTCATCTCCCTATTATATGGACTCATGTGCATATGGAAAACTATGCACATTTATAATACCAAAAATACTTTTTATACTTGTGAATTTATTACATTAAATAATAACTCCTAATATAGGACACACCTTCCTAATCTAAGTATGAACCAAATAATGTAATATATTTAAATGATGTACATTAAAAACCTTGGATAAATGTTCTCATTGTGAGTCTATATAGTGTAGACATGCTCTTCATCCTAAATTTTTTTTCTTCCATAATATTTTTTTGATAGGTAAGAGGGTTTTGAAAGGCCCTAACTCTTTTACAAATTAGATGTCAAAAAGGGTGGAAACCCCATCGAAAAAATAATGAACCCATACTTGCAATAGATACCAAGAAAAATTTCAACAGACCACAGGATAGAACCAAAAGGAAGGCATCCCTGACCACAAACATGCCAAGGATGACTCCAGTAGACCAGAAGATAAAATTGGGTGGAGAACCTAGAATTACAAAGGAAAAAAGCTAAAAAGTGAAGATGAAACTATAAAGGAAAACAACCCTCAAAAATAGCTCTAAGCAGACAATTCAACAAAAACCAGGCATATACCAGACAACCCTCGCATGCCATCGCTTCATTATTTAGGATTCTCCTATTTGAAAGCTTCAGTGTTAGTATCACTCTCAGTTCCTTGGATGTTACCATCATTCATGGGATATTATTCTTATACTAAAATAGCCCATTCTTATTTAATCCTTAAGATTATGTGTACTATTATTGTTTTTAATTATTGAGCAACCCATTACTGAAGTAGTTGTACACATATGGTTTTGTATATATCCAACATTTCCCACATCTAAAACACTTTTCTTAAAAATATGTTTTGTTCCTATGATATTAATGTTGCTTGGGTGCTTCTCAACTATGTTTCATAGGGTTCTTTCCTTCTTGATTTATTACTAGGGCATAATCCTCATTATGTGCTTTGGGATTTTTTAAAATTGATTATATGAAATTGAAATAGGACCCACCCCTATTATATCATGACCACATAGTGGTATTAGAATTTGTATATTATGCATCTATAATGGTGCAATTAAAACGTGAGTCTCCTTGAAATTCAAATAATGTAGTTAGTTAAGCTAATGTCATTTGATGTGTATTTTATGATTTGTTTACTCTTGCTAAAGCAAATTTACATTTGTCTCAAATGTATGACTTTGATGTGTGCTTTATGATTTGTTTTCTCTTTCTAAATAAAATTCGCATCTATCTCAAGTGTAGGGCTTTGATTTATTATATTCAAGGTCATCATTAAAATATTATATATAGATGGTAACAATCATTAATATGGGCTTAAGAACATCACTTATTACTAATTTTTATAATTTTTGAACGAAGGCCATGTAAACCTCCAATATATTTCGATAAGGATTCTAGCTTCAAATTTCTCTCCATATTCATGCAGTGAAATTAAATTGACAATTGTAAAATATGGTTCTTATTTTTAACCTTAAACATAGTGTATAACTTATCTCGTGTATCCACAATTATCATGAAATAATAATTATATGGTATTATTTTATTAAACATACCAAATATAATGATCATCAATATGGAAGTTTTTGATCTTATAAATATTTGGTTATTTATTGAGTCTAGTTGGGTATCATATCCTTTCTCTTATAATGACATCCTATTCATATTCAAACTCAAGATGCATTTTGAATTTGGCCTTATGTAGAGAGTATTTATTCCTTGGCAAACTATGGAATCCATACAATAATGATTTTGGTCTATTACATTTTATTTTTGCTAGTATGAAATAAAAAGGAATAAATGAGGTCAAATTTGTAAATCAACAAAGAAGTACATAAAATTTATATTATTTTCAAATCAATAAAAAATTATAACCCTCAATTTTTTTAAAAGACAACCTAAACTAGATAACTTCTAATACTTGTGTAAGTACAATTGAGTCTCTATTAATATCTTTAATATATGTAACTGCATGTGCAACTATGGAGATATATTTCATAGATCAATTTCATATCCTTCTTATATATTTCTCTTTGTGGCACATAATTGGTAACATGCATAAAAATTAACATAATCCAAGAAACCATGTACGATGACATAGTCAAAATTTGATGGATCCTTATTTTGTAAGATCTACAATAGAGCAATGTATAAAATAGAATTTTTATATTTTTAAATATAGAAATATACTACATCATACTTTATCTCTTGAAATTTTTTATTTTTTTATTTAGATAAAGTACTACAAATGTATTACCTCTTATGGGTATATTGTGGACTCTACTCTATATAAGGTAAAAATCAATAATGAGAACAAGAAATACTATCACCTCTTTGGTAGTTAGTTGAGCACAATATAATTCGATATCCCACATGGTCCTTGAATAAATATATACATCAAAGTTTATGGGAAGAGAAATCAATTATATAAAAAAAATTACCTTTAAAGGCTTCACATGATGTTGAAACATCACACACACACACACATATATATATAAACATTACAACTATGATACATGAATATTTTGAATGTGGTCATGAAATGCCAAGTACATTTTTGTACCATCTAGTGCAATATTCATAAAATAACATATTATTTTATCATTATTTAAATTTATGCACAACCCTCCATCACAATATTCTCATTCTTCATGTTTATGTATGTTATTATTTTCTTGTAATTCTCTTTTGAACATTAAAGCTTTAGTGCTCAAAAAATAACAAATGAATTTGGAAGGCACATTCATCAAATCTATTCCACAAACCTCCATCACAATATTATCATTCTTCATGTCTATGCATGTTATTATTTTTTTGTACTCCACACTTCTCTTTTGAACATAAAATATTTAGTGCTCAAAAATAAAAAATGACTATGGAAGGAACATTCATCATAAGTATCTCCATTATAAGAGAAGTCTTCTACATAGTGATCAATAGGTTTTCTTCATATACAGAGAAAATTATAAATTGTAATTTTCATTGCAAACCAAATTTTCTTGAAAGTTACATGTTGAACAAACAAAATAAAAAGATTGCAAATAAATATTTTGGAAGCCATATGATAGGAAAAAAAAATTTGATACATAGTCTAATGTATGGAACAAGAAAATACATGTTTTATAAGATCAAGGATGATATGCAAACTTACATTGGAAATTTTAGAATATCAATACCACTCAACTTTGATTATAAGCTACCTTGAAATCCTTTGAAATACCCTTTTCACATCCAAATAGATGTTAATTCAACATGGTGTTGATGCTATTTATTTTATTTAGCTAATTAATCCACATTTTTTCTCTATATTATGCAATATATTCAATTATGTTTTCATGATAAATTGTATTTCAATATTATGGTCTATTCATGGATTTTTTAAAGTTATTACAATTCTTTTGATTTGTATGTCTCACATTAAATAGAAAAAACCTTCACTCTGAAGTAGTATCCCACTATTAACAATATTATCCTCAATTATAATACAATAGATTTATTATAAAATATTGATGTATCATATGAATAAAATGTGGTGTTGGATACGAATGTAATGCTAGAAGTATTTTTGAAAAAGTATTCGATCTTGTAGACATGGAAAATTGACCCACCAAATGAGTCATTTTTTCCTAGAACCCCTAAGAAGTCCCTCAAACTTATCAAGTGCAATTTTGGGCTTCTATTCCCCCTTATTATTTGTTTTTTTCTTTAGTTTTTTCCAAATTTTTGGTCACCCAATATGGGACTCTAATTTTTTAATCACAAAATTATCCAAAATTGCTCTAAAAATGCTCCAAAACAAATGCAAAATTTTATAAACTCATGCAATTCATTTATCAATGAATTTTTCATCATCACATATTCATTTCAACAACATCAATCCACCAAAAATTGCATTTGCATCAAATATTTTCTAATTTCACACACAATTTCAAGTGAACCTCATATCTAGTGGTTTATTCTATCTCCTTGGTGATTGAAGAGATCAGTTGTCCATGCAATTTGGTAAGATGGATAAATCACCATAAGGATGCTTAGCCATTTTCTCCTCCAATATCTTCTTGTTCAAAAATAAAATCACTTTCTAGGGTTTTCTTGTAGAAAACCCAATTTTTGGGTTGACCTCTAGGTCATCGACCCTCCCCTAGGTTTTTATTTTTGTTTTATCACCCTTTTGATTTGTAAAATCTTCTATAAATATTGGATTTTGGATCCCTTTTCTCCTAGCAAGTTTTAACCAAGTTTTAGAGCAAATGTTCAATCAAATTCAAGAGAGAGTGAGACAGGTCTTGTATGCCATCAAGTGTCTTCAAGTGCTCTTTAGGTAGTACGTTTGCTTTATGGTTTACTGTTATTGATGGACAAGTGTAGGAGCCTTGAGGAAGAGTCTACCACTTTGGTTGTTGATCCATCCTTTTTTGTTCTTTCACTTCTACTAGGTTCTTTCTATATTATTAGTCTTCTTAAGTCATTAACATTTTATTTTGCATTGCATATTTTTAGTTATTAGGGCAATTAATACCTTCATCATAAATTTGTACCTTCCCCCTATAGGGCATGAATTCAGCAAGACAAAATTAATGGTCACCCCTTATGGGATGCAGATTTAAATCCTTTGGGTTTGGAGATAAGTTTTTCTCCCAAAATCCTACTCTATTTTTGCATGTTTCATTTAGGTCATAATATCATTGTTTGCACTCTATTTTTTGTATTGTTTTATTCAATTGTACTTATTCTTGTTCACTTCCAAAGGTCAACAATTATTTTTATTCTAAAACAATTAGCTAAAATGACCAAGGAGGATTGACTATAGTGACTCCAAGCTCAGTCACATAGTGGCCTAAGTAGGTCCCTAAACATAGATTAAATTTTCAAGGGTTTTCAAGCTATTTTTTAGGATTTGAAGTTGTTGGATATATCGGGACAAGAGTTAAAATCTATGATCAACCACCAAATAAATTAAGTGCTATAAATAAACTTATTAGGTTATTTTCCATTTGTTTTCTATTTATTTATGTTTGAGATTTAAATTATATATATATATATACCCTTATTTTTTAGGCATTTGAAAGAGAAAAAGCAAATATTTTACATATTAGGTTAGATTTGTTTGTGCATTTCCTTGAAACCTTGCTAAAAGAAAAATATTTATTTATTTGTAAAACTAGGGTTTTAATTCTCAATGAAAAGGCAAAGTCATTCTAGGGTTAGCTCCTAGTTTGATTGCATCATTGTTTATCTTGCATTGTTCTTTTATCCTTCATAACTTAAAATATTAGTAATTCCAAACATAGGTGCATGTAAAATTCGATTCCTGGACTTGGAGTGAGTCCTAAAATCATTCCTAGTGAACCCTTTTTATCCCTAGCCCCTGAGTGTAAAGGAATATAACATACCCCTACGGTCACCTCGACTCCCAACAGATCCAACCAAGAGTTGTATGCGATAGGTTAGTTTTTCTTCCTCTTCATAATTGGTGAATTCAATGTGAAACACATCCTTAGTGATCATCTAGGAAGCCTTTTACTTATACTCTTCTTTTTTTTATTTTAAACCATAAATAAGACCATTAAAATTTATTTTTTTAGATTATAAAAATATAAAAAAACTTAATAAAAAATTTTGTGTACCTTTTTCTAGTTTTAGATATCCCTTTGTCTCTCCTATTCTTCCCTTAATCCTAATGGCTCCCACCCTTAGCATTCAAAAAAACCATTAGAATTTTATTAGAATCATTAAGAATATGATAAGATTGATAGTAAGAATCCCAATATATATGTGGAAGAGGACATAGATACTGGTAATGACCTTGATCCTATTGAGAGATCTATTGGGCACCTCACATTTAAATCATATGATCATATCTAGGGTTTCATGAAACATCATAAGGATGCTTTGATTAAGGCTATGGATGAAGAAGCCCAAATCAAAGGGGTTGGTACAACTCATCATTAGACCATTCCTCCTTAAAATATTTTAATCTTATCATGGTATTAATCCATTTCATAAACCAACATATGCCCCTACTATAAGCACAAATTTTGGAGGACTTTTACAAATTCTTCCAACTAGTAGTGCACCTCAAAATCATGTGTAATTCCCTCCTAATTCTATTCCTCATTATAACATTTTGTTTGTTCCACAAAATTTCAGTTATCCTCCACAAAAATATATCACATAAACCATCCCATATCATACCAGTGTTAATGTTTCTGACATTAACCAAACCCTTTTTCATAAGCTATAATATTGAAGACCTTGGAGAGGTCTCAAGGAGAAACAAGGAGAAGGCTTGGAGATACTTATTGTAGAGTTCAAAGAAGCCATTAAAGGATTTCATAGAATAACTCATTGGATAAATTCACTACCAAGGACAAGCTCTTGATAGTGAATGAATTGGGACAATTACCACCATCTGGTAAAATGCCCAAAGGAGAAGGATTTGCTAAGAAGTTTACCAAATTTTTGAGGAGACTAGTGAAGACCTCAAGACTTTTAGATTCTTCGAAAGAAGACCCTATTTGATATTAGAACTCAACAAGGAGGTTGAAGGAGAACATAGATAGAAGAAGCCTACCAAATAAAAAATGTTTGGAGATTTCCTTTCATAGCTAATAAGGCACACTTATATGATAGGAGTTTGATGAATCTAAAATAAAATATTGAAGGGGTTATTGAAAAAAACATTTAGTTGTAAATTGGAGGAATTTCTTACAAAAATTTTGAGATACAAGAACAACATTTCAGTGGATAGATTGATGGCTAGAGGGCTGTAATCAACACAACATTACTAGCTATAAAAATTTATATTTCTAGGATACATCCTGAAGGAGAAGTTGAAGTCATCTACTATAGTTTCAAGGTAGCAAGCTATAAGGGTCCATAGCTATGATTTACTACTATTCCAAACAACAACTTGGTGAATCAAATATTTAATACATTCATCATCTTAAGATATAATTAAATATAGGCAACTTAGGTGCAAAGGGTTCATTACTTGAAAACTTATATTTAGTGTGCTATAGCTTCATTAAGAACCTTATTAGAATCTAGAATTTTCAAGGAGAATATTGCATTTTAAAGTCTTCAAAGGAAGTGCAAAAGATAGTTTCTATTAATGGTTATTACCTGCACATTAAAATAGCAGTTAGATATTTTTTGAACAAAAGAAAAATATCATCTTCGTATTATCTAGTTACAGAAGAGGACTACATTAAATTGTAGATATTATAGAGCATTTGAGAATTCTTTAAGATTTATCATTAGTGTATATTACAAATTACTTTTATGGAGTAATAAGGAGATTTTAGTTACACTATATTAGTTTCTCAGTTGCTTATTAGATGTGTACTAATTATTTTAGAGAAGGTGAAAGTTAGTACAAATATTAATCTCTCAAGAGAATTTTCTTTATATGATTATTATATTGGATTTATTGTTACTAAATTATCCAAGTGGAGTTAGATAGCAGTGTTGTATAAGAAAGGAAACAATACATTTCTCTCATGTAATAGAGCAAGTATCAACCATATGTAAGAATCAAAGAATAAACTTGAGATGAATCTACATTAGTCCTTAAGCTATACAACAAGAAGCTGACATATCAAAGGATGAAATAAAATCAAATGTTGAGAAGAAAATTATTAAAATTTGAAGCAAAATAAACTATCTTATTTATATTACATTGGTGCACCATATCCTTACAAAAACATATATAATATAGAGTTTCACAAGAAACTAAGATAGTAGGTATTCTACATCCACTATTGGAGAATCATTGAAGGCAAAAGGTGGGCCAACCTAGTTCTCATAAGAACTAGTTTTGGATGTCTAGAAATGCAATCTTAGTCACCAAATAAAGTGACCACAAATTATGTCAACCTATGGAAACATAAGGAGCTTTGCACTAATCACATACCTATTGCAAAGCAAGGATAATAATAGCAAGGAAAGCTACATAAAATCAAGTTGAATGCTACATAGTATTACCTCAATGAAGCATCAAAATTTCAGCTAGGAAGTGAGCCATCTAAGAAACCATGAGCATCAATAGAGTGAAGCCATATCATTTTCCAAAAGGGTAATATTGGATTCACAATTGGATCCAACATAGAAATTGCAAGCTAGCACTCACTAGAAAGGAGGAAAATATTGGAGAAAATATTGAACAACTTACATCTACTGGAAGAGTTATAAGGATAAGAAGAACATTGAGGATAGCCTCACATGCATGTACCACTTAGCACAACATAACCAATAATTACACATTTCAATAATGCTCATGCAAAATCCTAGCAAAGGAATAATGCTCACCTTGGAGCATTGAATAGAGAAGCAATTATTTTGATGCCCAACGAAGGAGTAATGCCCATCATGGTGTGTTGAAAGAATGTGCCCAATGAAGGAATAACACCCAGAAACCAAAATAACTAAACACTAACAAATTACATAAAATACAAGAAAGAGAAAATTGCCAAAAGTATTCTTTTGATATTGATACAAGGGAGCCTGAATCTCTTGATTTTACAAATATTTTTGAACTACCCCAAATGTGTTGGGGGTAATGTTAAAATGTATTTTTCTATCTTTTGATTATAATACTCTAATAACAGAAAAGGGGGATCTTCCAAATCTTCAACAATCTTGCGTGTCCTTTGCTCCTCAACTACAACTTCAAAAAGGTGAGTGGGCTTATTCAATGAAGGTACCACTCCAGCTTCAACAACTTCCAAATGCATGTTTCCTACACACATGAAAAATCATAAGAGGATTTTAGTAGCACCTACATATAAGACTAAAAACAATGCTATAAAAACCCTCTAACTAATGTTGTAGAAAACATAGAAAAAAACTAAATACCTTGCTAAAATAAAACCTACTAATCATGTTTTTTGTGCTTTTCGAGCTTTGAGAAATCACAAGTGCATGATGTGTACTGGTAAGCCACATACGAGCAATGGGAAAATCGTGCAAGGGTGGTTATGACTATGTAATAATATATGGAAATTTTTGGTTGAATGGCAGAAGAATCCAAAATGGGGCTCTAGGACTTTAGATCTCTATCCTCGTTAGGATGCATGTGAGATCTTGGTGTTATTTTAATAGCCTAATGATATGTGTGTTCAAGCTCTTTTTTTTGGTGGGATAAAGGTGCCTTTATAGGCTCCTTAGGGTTTTGGAGGGAAATAGGAGGTGACAAGCTAGGAATACTATGTGGTAATCCAGGGCTACAAAATGGAGGGGGTAGTTATACTGAGTCACCCAAGATGTCTTACTTAACTGGGGTGATGTCACTACAAGTGAGTGAGGTTTAAAGGTTTTCCCATGTGAAGGGACAAAGGGGACATGGGTGTGTGAGATGTGATAAAAAAATTGGTGAGGTGGCTAGGACACATGTCTAGTGTGTAGATAGGGTATCCTAGGCTGATTTTCCAAATTGAATAAATTTGAAAAATAGATTAATATGCAGGATTTTATATGCCTAATTTAAGAATAAGCATATAAAATTATTATGCAAGATTTGTGATATGGGATGCAAATGAGGTTTGTGGATGCATAGGTTTTGGTGTCTACATATGTCCCTTTTTGTACCATGTTGTGTAAACACATAGTACGATGTAAAAACCAATGACACTTGTATTTATAGGATGAATGGACTCAAATCTTCTCAACACACAAGAATGAATGCTTTTTGAAATTTTTTGAAAATTTTAATTTTTTTTTGTTGTACCCCTCAATTTGTGAATGAGTAAAGGATGAAACCCACAAGCCAATTGACCAAACATGGATGATGAAAATAGGTGTATGATTGTATGATGTGAATTGTGTATTCAAATGTATTACATTTTGATCAACTTGATACCCCAAGTTTAGGATTGTTTGTGTTGTGAATTTGCCTTTGGTTTCAATGATGCACAAAATGTTGTGGTAAAACCACTAACCATGTTTGTGAGTTCATGGGTCTTGCTGATATTAGTTGCTCATCTGTGTCATAACCAGTAAACTAAATTTTTATACTTGAGTGGTTGTGTTTGTACCAAATTGTGATTGATTGGTTTCCATTGTTGTACCAAATGAAAAGGGCTTAAGGATAACCTTGTGCAAATCATGTTGAGCACAACAATGCTCAAACATAAGAGGAACTTGTCTAATTTAATGCCACATTTGATGATGTTGAATGTTTGAATGAGTTTCCTTATGGTGAGCTACCCATATAACCATATTACATGGATTGCTAGTTGCTGCAACCACCAAGTTTGTAGGACATATCACTAAATACGAGGTGCATTGAATGATGATGATGATGATGTGCATGTACATGTGCATGTTTGATGATTGATGTGCATGTTTGATTGATTTGATGTTTGTGAGAGGGTGTTTTTTTATAACTACATGAGCACAGTTTTGTCTCCCCTTAACTGTGCATCCACAGTTGGTGCCACCAACCATAGGTGCATATTTTGTGTGCTCCGTCGTAAACCGTGGGTATGCTATTTCCACCACAATAAGCAGCTATATAGAGAGGACTTTCCATTTGATTTTTAAATTTTGCATTTTGAGAGTGAGATGGAGGTGGTTGCTGAGACTAGTGGAGTGGGTACAGGCGTGGAGGCTGGAGGCTCACTTGGAGCAAAAGCTAGAGTCCACTACGCTAAGGTAGGTGGCCTATACTTTTAGTTTAGGTTAATTTTGTATTTTTTTGTTGTGTTTTTTTTTTTGTTTGTTTTGTTTGTTTAATTTTTTTTAACACAATAAGTGGGGATGGTAAGAATTTTTTTTTTTTTTTGATAAATGCATCAAGGGGAAGGTGAAATTTTTTTTTTTTTTTAATGCATGAAGGGGGAAGGTGAATTTTTTTTTTGTATTTGAAAATGATATGAATGCATGAAATTTTTTTGTGTTTTTATTTTTTTTGAAAATTGATAAGAATTGCATGAAATGTGTTTGAGTTTTTTTAAAATTGATAAGAATTGCATGAAATGTTTTTTTTTAAATGCATTGATGTGAACTTTGTTTGTGTTTTTAGGTGAAATTTATTACCGTTCAAAACCAATGGCCCTAAACTATATATAAGGGTGTGGAAATACCTCACATATGATGACTGGAAACTATTGGATACTATAGGGTTGGCTTCCTACAAATGGATGGAGATGATCAGGCAGATGAGAAGTATTTGTCTACTTTAGTTGAGAGATAGAACCCTAATAGGTTTTTTTTTTAGATTTCGATAGAGGAGCTGACTGTCACCCTAGAGGATGTATACCACATCTTCAATATTCCTATCAAGGGTTCACCAATTAGGGTGGGCCATGACAAGGAGGAGGTACTAAGGACTATCTATGGAGATGACTAGGATGCAAATTGTAGTAAGGGTGGGATCCCTTATCTTTAGCTGTATAAATAGAGGAAGTTGGGTGCACTATAGACATTCATGATGTACATAGTAGGCAACATGTTGTTGCCTAACATTATGGGCTTCAGGATCCCTTGGAATCAAATAGCTCTTGTTTTGCACTTGGTAGCTGAGCCTCAGGTTCCTGCTTGGGCTCCCACTCTTCTTTATTAGTTTTACATGGAGATTTATGAGGTGAAGTGGCAAGAGAAAAATATTTTTGGATGTAGTTTTGTGCTTTAGTTGTGGGTATGGGAGCATATTAGAGTTTCTCAATTATAGGGTCTATATTGTGAGTGGTATCACTCACTTACTTGTGCACTCTGCTCATGAACTAGTGAGGAGACTTTCTCAAGTCATCATGTTTGTAGTGTAGAGGAGTATCATAATAGACTTGGTGCCCTGACTAGCATTGATATCTACTGGTGACCTTGGCAAGGTTTGGCTTGGGATGATGATGCAACACAACTTTTACAGATGAGGCAAGGTAGGTGCATAGTTGGGAATCATGGGTGATTGATGGATTTTATCCAATTATTATAGGTTTTGAGGCATTTTGGGATGGTGCAGGTAGTTCCATATGATCCCAATATGTATAGGTAATAGGATGATGAGATTAGTCTTCTAGTCACTCCATAATTTTGCATAGTGGATGAGGCTATAGATGATGAAGAAGTTGATTTCCCCAATTCAAATGATGCAAGGATGACTATGGACTATGATACTTGGTTTATGTTGTAGCCTCAATGGAGGTTGAGCTAGGTGGTGGATGATGTGGCTAGTGGGGATAATCATTATGCTAGTGAGTAGGTTCCTCGATGGTAGAAGCACCATCAAGGTAGCAGGGGTAGGGGCGAGCTGAGGTGGATGCTCAGTCGATAGTTGTTGGTTCTAGGGCTAGAGTAGGTGGATATGGAGATGGATGTAGAAATATCATAGGCAAAGGTGATGGAGATGATGGAGGGCAAGATCCTCCTACATGTCATAGCTTGGATGAAACTATAAAGTCTCACATTGCTAATATTGCTAGTACAAAGTGAGGTTGCTCGATTTTAGTAGGAGAATGATGGTTTACAGAGGGAGAATGATGGGCTACAGAGTGGAACTAGAATAGGTGGGGATGCTACTATGGTTGTTGTTCTATGGGTTGAGATAGACCAATAAGAGGTACACGAGGGTCAAAATTTAGCTATTGCTTGGGGATACGCTAGGTATGTAGTGATGCTTGAGGATATTTTACATAAGCATCACATTCTACTACCTTTATGGCCCTCATCGTTAGTATCAACCTCTAGAAGACGAAGTGATTCTAGGATTGGAAGTTCATGGTCTCGAGTTCCTATATTCCATGCTCCATTTGGCTCACAAGGATCAGCATAGGGGCATCATAGAAGTTATGGTGTTGCTATCTAGTAATGTTTTATTACATATTTTGTACTTTTCTATTTTTTCTTATGAGCCTCAGTGGTCTAATGTATACAACCTTCAAGTATTTTGTACTATGTGATTCATATATATATACATGGCTTTTATTATGTTTATTTGTGTGTTTATGCTTTTTTAATGTATGGATGCATATGAGATGGAGTAGTGATAGATGGGATGAACGAATGATGAATGTTAATGTTCTAATAATTTTTTGTGCTATTTAGATTTATGCTTTATCAACCTTATTCTCATCACTTAAATAGGGTCATTAACATGCGGTATTAATAAATGGAATGTATAATGAGATGTAATGATGTAAATGATTGTGTATGGTTTGGATAGATGATTGTGATTATTTTCAAAGACAAAAAAAATCTTAGTGACCTTGATCAAACTTGTTTATGATCTCACAAATCTTATGATGCTAAGGTTGTCCTAGTGTTTTCAAATTTGTTAAGGACCAATTGTGTGTGCAATTATTGTTTATTTCTCATAATTATGTGGACTAGTAAATAACAGATGAGCGGTGGGGAAATCATGCAAGGGTGGTTTTAACTATGTAATCATAGATGGATAGTTTTGGTTGAATGGTAGAAGACTCCAAAATGGGGATCTAGGGCTTTAAATATTTATCCTCCTCAATATGTGTATGAGCTCTTGGTGCTATTTTGATAGCTTGAAGGTATGTGTGTTTAGTATCTTTTGGTTGGTGGGATAAAGGTGCCTTTATAGGCTCCTTAGGTTTTTGGAGGAAAATGGGAGGTGGTAAGCTAGGATTACCACATGGCAATCTAGGGCTAACAAATAGAGGGGGTAGTTAGAGTGAGTCACCTAGGATGTCTTATTTAATTGGGGTGATGTCACTGCAAGTGGAGTGAGATGTAAAGGTTATCCCATGTGAAGGGACAAAGGGGACATGGGTGTGTGAGATGTGGTAAGAAATGTTGTTGAGGTGTCTAGGACACATGTCTAGTGGGTAGACAGGGTATCTTAGACTGATTTTCCATATTGAATAAATTTGAAAAATAGATTAATGTGTAGGATTTTATATGCCTAATTTTACACTTAGGCATATAAATTTATTATGTAAAATTTGTGATGTGGGATGCAAATGAGGTTTGTGGATGCGTAGGTTTTGGTGTCTACAGATGTCCCTTTTTGTACCATGTTGTGTAAAAAATAATATGGTGTAAAAACCAATGAAAATTGTATTTATATGATGAATGGACTCAAATATTCTCAACACACAAGAATGAATGATTTTTGAAAAAATTTAAAAATTTTAATTTTTTTTTTCTTAGCCGCTCAATTGGTGAATGAGTTAAGGATGAAACCCATGAGCCAATTGATAAAATATGGATTATGAAAAGAGGTGTATGATTGTATGATGTGAATTATGTATGCAAATGTATGACATTTTGATCAACTTGATGCCCCAAGTTTGGGATTGTTTATGTTGTTGTGAATTTGCCTTTGGTTTCAATGATGCACAAAATGTTGTGGTAAAACCACTAACCATGTTTGTGAGTTCGTGGGTCCTGCTACTATTAGTTGCTCATGTGTGTCAAAACTAGCACACTATAATTTTGATACTTGAGTTATTGTGGTTGTACCAAATTGTGATTGATTGGTTTCCATTTTTGTACCAAATGAAAAGAGATTAAGAATAACCTTGTGCAAATCATGTTGAGCACAACCATGCTCAAAGATCGAGGAACATGGCTAATTTAATGCCACATTTGATGATGTTGAATTTTTGAATGAGTGTCCTTATGGTGAGATACCCATACAACCAGATTGCATGGATTGGTAGTTGCTACAACTGCTAGGTTTGTAGGGCAAGTCACTAAATATGAGGTGCATTGAATGATGGTGATGATGATGTGCATGTGCATGTTTGATGATTGATGTGCATGTTTGATTGATTTGATCTTTGTGAGAGGGTGTTTTTTTTATAACTATGTGAGCAAAATTTCATCTCCCCTTAACCATGCATCCGTGGTTGGTGCCACCAACCATGGGTGTGCATTTTGTGTGCTCCACCGCAAACCATGTGCACGCAGTTTCCACCATAATTAGCAACTATATATAGGGGACTTGCCATTTGATTTTTAATTTGTGTGGTTTGAGAGATATGGAGATGGTTGTTGAGACTAGTGGAATGGGTGTAGGCATAGAGGCTAGAGGCTCGGTTGGAGCAAAAGTTGGAGTCCACTACACTAAGGTAGGTGGCCTATACTTTTAGTTTAGGTTAATTTTGTATTTTTTCTTGTGTTTTTTTTTGTTTGTTTTGTTTGTTTTTTTTTTTTTTAACACACTAAGTGGGGGTGGTAAAAAGTTTTTTTTTTTTTTAAATGCATGAAAGGGGAAGGTGAAAGTTTTTTTTTTTTTGAAATGCATGAAGGGGGAAGGTGATTTTTTTTTTGTATTTGAAAATGATATGAATGCATGAAATGTTTTTGTGTTTTTGTTGTTTTTGAACATTTATAAGAATTGCATGAAATGTTTTTGTGTTTTTTTTTTAATTTATAAGAATTGCATGAAATATTTTTTTTAAATGCATTGATGTAAACTTTGTTTGTTATTTCAGGTGAAATTTATTACCACTCGACACCAATGGCCCTGCATTATATCTAAGGTGTGGAAAGCCCTCACACATGATAATTGGAAACTATTGGAGACTATAGGGTTGGCTACCTAAAAATGGGTGGATATGATGAGGGTAGATGATGAGTATTTTTCTACTTTAGTTAAGAGATGAAACCCTGATAAGGGTTCTTTTCAGCTTTAGATAGGGGAGTTGACTGTCACCCTGGAGGATGTATACCGCATCTTTCTTATTCCTATCGATGTTACACTAATCAAGGTGGGCCATGACAAGGAGGAGGTACTAATGACTATCTATGTAGATGACTAGGATGCTGATTGTAGAAAGGGTGATATACCTTATCTTTATTTATATAAATATAGGAAGTTGTATGCACAAAAGACATTCATAATGTACATAGTAGGCAACATGTTGTTGCATAACAATTTGAGCTGGAGGATCCCTTGGAACAAAATAGCTCTTGTTTTGCACCTGGTAGGTAAGCCTTAGGTTTTTGCATGGGCTCCTGCTCTTATTTGTTAGTTGTAAGGTGAAGAGGAGAGAGCAGAATAGGTTCATATGTAGTTTGGTTCTTCAGTTGTGGGTATGGGAGCACATAATAGTTTCTTGATTAGAGGGTCTCCATTGTGAGTGGTATCACTCACTTTCTTTTTCACTCCACTTGCAGACCAGTGAGGAGACTTTCTCAAGTCACCCTATTTGTAGTGTAGAGGAGTATTAGGACATACTTGGTGCCCTAATTAGATCTATTTATGACCTTGGTAAGGTTTGGCTTGGGATGATAATATAGTACAACTTTTACAGGTGATGCAAGGTAGGTGGGTAGTTGGGCATCATGGGTGAGATATGGATTTTATCCAATTCTTATAGGTTTTGAGGCAGTTTAGGATGGTACAGGTAGTTCCAAATGCTCCCAATATGTATAGGTAGCAGGGTGATGAGCTTAGTCTTCTGGTCACTCCATAATTTTTCATAGTGGATGAGTCCATAGATGATGAAGCAATTGATGTCCCCAATGTAAATGATGTATGGATGACTATGGACTATGATGCTTGGTTTACGTTGTAGCCTCAATGTAGTTCAATCCAAGTGGTGGATAATGTGGCTAGTGGGGATGATCATGATGTTAGTGAGCAGGTTCCTTGATGGTAGAAGAACCATCGAGGTAGTGGGGGTAGGGGTAAGCTGAGGTGGATACTCAACCAATAGATGTTGGTTCTAGGGTTGGAGTAGGTGGATATGGATATGGATGTGGCAACAACATCAATAGAGGTGATGGAGGGCAGGATCCTCCTCCATGTCATACCTTGTATGAAACTATAATGTCTTATATTGATAATATTTATAGACTATAGAGTGAGGTTTTTTGGTTTTAGTAGGATAATTATGGGCTACGGAGTGGACCTAGCAGAGGTGGGGATGCTACTATGGTTACAACTCTATGGGTTGAGATAGCTAAGTGAGAGGCATGCAAGGGTCAAAATTTGGCTATTGCTCAGGGATAGGCTAGGTATGTAGTGATGCTTGAGGATAGTTTACATCAACATCACATTCTACTACCTTTATAGCCTTCATCATTAGTATCAATCTCCAGCAGGCAAAGTGATTCCAGGATTGGAAGTTTGTGGTCTCGAGTTCCTAGATTCCATGCTCCATTTGGCTCACAAGGATCAGAACATGGGCCTGATAGAAGTCATGATATTTCTATCTAGTAATGTTTTATTACCTATTTTGTACTTTTCTATTTTTTCTTATGAGCCTCAATGCTCTAATGTATACAACCTTCAAGCATTCTTTACTTTGCGATTCATGTATATATACATGGTTTTTATTGTGTTTATTTGTGTGTTTATGCTTTTCTTTTAATGTATGGGTGCATATGAGATGACATAGTGATATATGGGATGAATGAATGATGAATGTTATGTTCTAATGATCATTTGTGCTATTTAGATTTATGCTTGATCAAATGTATTCTCATCACTTAATCAGGGGCATTAACATGTGGTATTTATGAATGGAATGTATAATGAGATGTAATAATGTAAATGGTAGTAGATGGTTTGGATAGATGATATATGGTTGTTTTGCAAAGACTCAAACATCCTAGTGACCTTGATCAAACTCATTTATGATCTCACAAATCTTCATGATGCTAAGGTTGTCCTAGTGGTTTCAAATTTCTCAAGGACCAACTGTGTGTGCAATGATTGTTCATTTCTCATCATGAGCTAGGTCAAACTAATCAATTGTAACTTATGCCAATAAGCTAGCTCATCCATGAGCATCCATAGGTCTGTACAAAAGAAGGTCACTAATGTGACAGACGTGGCACCACACGTAAGGATACCCCATTGCTAGGCGGGTTTCATTCAATCCATTGTTGTAATGAGGATCACCCCATGGTTTTTGAGATACTAAGAGTTCCAAGGATTCAAGCTCCTTTTCCTTATTTTATTGCATTGGATTTTGGGAATTTTATTTCTGAGTTTGCTCATTTTTGTAATGGAGCAACATGCATTTTTATTGCTTTTTGGATACTTGCTCATTTTGAGGAGGAGCAAGGGGAATTTTATTGCTTTGGGGTACTTTTTGGGATACTTGCTCATTTTGAGGAAGAGCAAGGGATTTTTATTGTTTGATTTGCTCTTTTTTTGAGGGGATACTTGCTCGATTTGAGGAAGAGCAAGGGATTTATTTTTTTTGGGGGATGAAGGTGGAGCTTGTCCTTTTGTCAACTCTTAGCATTCTAGACCATGTGCATAATTGGATGAACAGGGGAAACCTTTCACTTTATGGCAATAGCAACTTTTGACTTTATTATTCCCAAGGTTCACAATGTTTTAATGTGTTTTTGATGTGCGTGGTCCAAGAGGAAACTTGATTGACCAAGAACAACTTATTGCTTCTAAAGATTGTTTGATTTTGAATTGAGGTTGTTCAAAACACTAGGAGTGGCTGAGTGATTGAAAACATTTGGAATTTGCTTATGGATTGATGTGGTGTGTAAGGTTTTGTGATACTTTCATTGCAAGATTTTGAAAATTAAAAGGTGCACACAAAATAGTCAGTGGCCGCATAATCATTATTGCTAATAATTATACGATATCTATCCTACTTTATGTGAACCCCTTAATGATCAAAATATTATAAGGAAAGTTACAATTTATTGCCATTGATGGATTGATGAGTGATGTTTGATGTAAGGTGCCCTTGATTAAGGCAACAAGACATGAGTGGACTAGCGATCATCCAAATTAACCAAATGATCCCTAACATGATGAATGGTATGAACAAATGCCTAAAATGCATCTATGTAATGTAGGTGGGATGCATGGATGGATGTATGAAAATGCAATGTGTATGAAAATGTTTTTTTATCTTTTGTTATTTTTGTTTTTTTTGCCATGTATATGTACATATAATGCTTTTAAGTTGGCTCAAGTTGTTCTCGTGGAAGGAGCAACCAAAATATGGGTTGATGGATATGAAACATTCTGATGTAGTACTCATATTTCTCATCAATGGGCACTATGGGGGCCGCATCTTCTTTGAAATCATCGAAGGTGATAGATAGGACATCAAATTCCTCTCCAAGTCTTCCTCATAGTCATCATCGGAGATGTAATCATCAAAAATGTAATTGATCATGGTTGTATGCAATGTAATCTCTAAAAAAGCCTCATTTAAATAAGGTGCAAAGTCAAGGTCCAAATACTCGTCATCACTATCATCACAATCATCACTCTCCTCATCCTCCTCTTCGTACTCAAGAGTGAGTCATTGGAATGTATGCTCGAAAGAGGAGTTTGAGGTAGATGGCCTATATCCTAAGCCAGAGCGATCATGGACTTCTCGATATTTAGGCTCAATGATGTGATGCAGACCCTATTCATGTCATTCGAGGCCGAATCCCTACTAGTTAACCCTATGAAAATATCACAAAGGAAAATCTAGGTTGGACAGATATTCTAGATTGGCACAAAACTCTTGTATGGGTTCCTCATTAGGAGGAGGTGGATTGGATGAGGAATCCACTCTCCCATATACAAAGTTGATCCTATTTGGCTAGGAACCCATTGTGTACACTGCACCTATAGCTAAAGGTGGGTCACGTGGGCGACCATAATCTCTGACTGATTGGATAGGTGGTGTAACTATGATACTCTCAATTATGTACTCACCAATACCTGGATTGGTGAGATGAACTACAACTTGGGCCGGTTGGGATGTAGATGGTTCAGGTGTTGATGTGGGTGCTTCAATGGTGGCTTTTACGGCTCAGATGGAGGTGATGGTTCTTCTTGAATAGGTGACCCTATCTACGAGACAATGGATGGTGAGGTTTGAGGTGGATTTGGTTTGATGGGATTGTTAGTGGTTGGTGGAGTTGGTTGGGCTAAAAAGGTAAATGGTGTTTGTGAAGTGGAAGGTGTGGCTAATGAAGTGGATGATTGGTTAGTAGGATGATCAGGTGTGGTTGAAAAATGAAATGAGGTGGATGAGGGTTGACTTGGCTTGGTGCTTTGGGATGCAAAAGTAGGATCCACTATTGGCAAGGCCTCTAGGATGGGTGCTTTTGATGAAGTGTTGTTAGTTGGGGCGGTTCGGATGATGAGGGGCTGAATTGAAAGGTGGGTGGATGGAAGAAATGGCTCATAGGGATTTGATATCAAGTTGCAATACTTAAAAGGCTCAGTGTCGACTTGGATGCAATGGAATTTACCCTCGTGTACATATTTTAGACATTGGTGTAATGTCGAGGGCACACACTTCATTTCCCTAATCTAGGGATGTCCAAGAAGTATGTTATATTGCATAGCCCCTTCCAATATGTGGAAGAGTACATGGATGGTCTTCACCCCCACTGTTACAGGTAGAACTACGTTTCCCATAGTGGAACACAAAGCATCATTAAAGGCCCACAAGGTGAAGGTGGATGTGGTGATATGGGATGATGGTAGGTTAAGATGTTTGATGGTTGGTGTGGTGATGAGGTTAATGGAGGAGCCAGTATCAATGAGCACTCTCTTAAATGGTTTTCTATCAATATGGGCGACAATATGCAATGGAGGATCTGGTAATTTTGATGATACACTCTTTTTCTCAAAGTCATAGAATGCTATTGAGGGCTCCATGCAATTTTGGACACTCCCCACAAAGGTGTTGAAGGTATTAGGATCCTCCATTTGTAGTTTGATGGAATTTAGAATTTCCATCAATGCCTCATGATGTGGGGGAGATTTTTGTATTAGCTCATATATTGATAGTTTGGCCGACGCCATTCTTAGGCTCTATGTCAACCGACTTCTCAAGGTAATGATTGGTCGAGGTGAAAAATTTGGATTATGGATGGGTGGAGGTGGAATGGTTGGGCCTAGTTGTATGGGCACACTAGGTTGTGCTACAGGAGTTGGTGTTGCTTGGGTTGTGTAATTCATTTTTCTTTGCCTATGGGTGACTACACTGATAGCCCCCATAAAACCTTGGTATAGTTGTGACACATGATTAACTTGATTGGGAGGAACTATAGAAGTTGATGCTCCTACTGCTTGTTGATTCACCTCATGATGAGGCAAAGGTGTCTGATATATCCCAAGGTTTTGATTAGGTTGGGCTAAGGGATTGTCAACTTTGATCTTCCCCACTTCTAATAAATCTTGCATAATATTTTTAAACCCATTGTAAGCCTCGATGTCATGCCCTTTCTACCGATGAAAGATGTAGTATAGATGCTCTCTGTAGCTTTTTTATTTTGGCTTATTCGGATCTTCAGGCTTCATTTTCGACAATGTGAAAGATTGTGCAGCATACAAATTTTGGAAAATGGATGAATATGGTTCAAGTAATGGGGTGTAATTGCATTTGGGCCTGAAATGACATTGTTGCCTCTCCATAGGTTGAGCTTGGTTCTATGGATTATTGTGGGGGTGGAACCACTTGATAGTTCTATTTTTGTGGTTGTTGTTGTTGTTGTTGGGGTTGTTGTACTTGGACTTGGGCTTGTTGGATTTGCTATGAAGGTTGGCCCAAGACTACTTGATTAACCTGAGTGGCCTTGGACTAGTCATGGTTATTCCCCTTTTGATTCTTATTTTGCCATTATTTCTTTTTGGGTTTGATCTCGCCCTCTTGAATTTTGATCTCTTCGATTACCCGGGCTTGGGCAAGTGCTTCTTCGAATGTTTTGTATTATTGTAGCTATAATAGCAAGGAGATAGGCTTGGCACAAATCCTTGTGAAAATTCAGGTTAAATCCATCATAGGGAGGGAGAATGGTAATTTGGTCATGACTGCCCTCCAATGGTTACCAAAATCATAGACCGATTCATCATCATATTATCGCAAATTAAGCAAATCGATCAATGTGGTCTTCTTTCTAATATTTAGGGAGAACCACTCTAGGAATTGGTTCACTAGTTGCTCGAAAGTGTAAATACTTTGATGTGGTAAGTGGTTGTACCAATCCAGGGCATCTCCCCCAAATATCTGAGGAAATGTATGGAGCATGAGTGCATCGTTGTTCTTGATCCTAAAGCACGCATTAATAAATCCAGTCACATGCTCTCGGGGGTCCTCATCCCCCTTAAATTTGTCAAACTTTGGTATCTAAAAGTCTATCGGATATGGTGATGATGGTACCAAAGCATGAATTGGGTGATTGAGTAGCTACCTCAAGGTAGGTTTTTGGTATTGCATACCAAGTGTCTGCATGGCTAGGCTATCAATATGACTCTGCAAGAATTGGAACTTAGGATCCTCTAGAGGGTTAAAACCTTGGTTGGTTTGCTACTACTGGTAGTAATGTGCACCATTGGTGGGGTTTGGATGATGTGGGATGTTAGCATGGAATGAATTATGATATGGTTTTTGATGAGGGATTTGATGGTGATGAGGTGATGGGGGTATGATAGCATGCTAACCTGAAGAGTTAGCATACATTTGATGAAGTGGATTAGTTGCTATGGTTGTGGTTGGGGGTGCAACACCCAAGATGGATCTTGAGTGAAGAAGGTGTTTTGATGGGATGTTGATGGTTGGTTTTGATCTATCCTCTGTGACTATTGCTATGGATCAATATTAATGCTTCGATTAGCATTATCTAGGATCATTTATTGTAATTGCAAGAAGGCTTGTTGCATGGTAATCATAGATGAGGATGGTATGGCCATGTATGAGGTGGATGGTTGGGCTGGTTGCATGGCAACCATGTTAGTGGATGTAGGTGGAGGGTACATGGAAAAATGTATTATCGTTGAATGGGGGATGTTATGAGACATGGGATCTATGGATGTAGTGGATGGGATGGATGTAGGGACCTGCAAAGCCGCATTGACATGGGATTCATAGAGGGGATTGGTGCAAGTGATATTTTGGTTTGGAAAAATGAAGGGTTGTTGGTTAGATGATGATGGTTGATTATGAGCTAGGGTGGTAACAATCAATTCAAAAAGTGGATTCATGAAAATTCTGGTTGAATACTATGGTTGTGAGAAGATGGATTCCTATTGAGGTGGAGGAAAGGTGTGGGATGGAATGGTAAGCGGTGGTAGTTATGGAAATACCATACTAGCTGCATTCAAGTATAGCCTAACATGGTGTCAACAACATGACATGACTATCCATCAATGTAGGTGGCTCACTCCTAGGAGTCTCAGGGATGGTGGTATGGGTAGCCCTTTGCATAACATCTATGTCCAAAATAGGGGCACTACTAGAGGGCCTTGCATTCAGGTTCTAGGACATATTAGGGACTACACTAACTTGCCCTACCACCGAAGTGAGGGTAGGAGTGAGATGGATCCATGGGGGAGACAACTGAATTTGAACTAGGGCTAACCTTTTGGCTTGACCATGGGTTGTTACCATACGCTAAGGATGGGATGAAATGTAAAATGTAGATGTATGTGTGTGAATGTGTGATGGAAGCACAAAGAAAAAAAACACTCAAAGCAAACAAACAAACAAGTTTTTGCTCCTAAGTTTTCGCAAAGTTTGATTTTTTTTTTTTTAAAGGTTTAGATTTTTTTTTTTTTTTTTGGTAAAAATAAAAAATGATGTGCAATTTTTTCCCTAAAATGAGTCTACGAATTTCACCTAGATGCTCTCACACACTAACCCGGTGATGAAGTCCGAGTTGTGAAACCCACCAGGACTTGGAGATGAAACCCAAATCCGATGAGGGAGCCTAGGTCCTACCAGTCCTCACCTAGTCCACCATGGGTAGTGATACACCCTCTAAAGAGGAATACATGCTATTTTCCATGGCTTAGATGGTTCTTGGAGCTGGCCTTGGCCAAGTAATGGGGTAAATATGTTGGGGTTTGGTGGTGAAGTCCAACCTTGTCCAACATTCATGTGTGTGATGGCTTTGTTTATTATTGTGTAATGCAAAACTAATATGTGATTCTATTTATTACCTAATGTAGAAAGTACGAAAATACATAATAGCAGACAAAAATAGATCAGGGGCCAAAATTGCTAATTTCAGATGAGATCTGCTAGAATTTTGAAATACAGAGTTAATTATTGGTGGACGGTTAGGACTGGTTAACCATGATTGTGTGGTTAGCCAACCACGTGCTTATGTTTGGAATTCCCTAACTATGGACCCATAATTTTAGTTGTATGCCAAAAAAAAAATAGAATAGATCTGAAACCCTAAATGAGCCTGTTCCTAATCAGGCTATGCATATGCTTTACTAATTTATCTAAAATACAAATTTTTTGACTTCTTTTTTTTTTAAAAGTTTTTTATGAAATTAAGTATGCCTATCCTAAGACCTAAATGCAAGCAATATAAAATAGGGACAGAGACTCCTATTTAACCTAAATGCAATGCTAAAGCTAAAAATAGAGGAAAGAGGGTTCTAGGTGTATAGACCTGTTATCCTTTCGTTGCTCCTTCCAATGCATTCAACCATCGATCCGTGGTTCCATAGTGCTCCAACCATCGATGTACAGTTCCTCAAACATCCAACCACTGGTGCATGGTTCCTTTGATTTTTAACTACACGTTAATAGTTTCTCAAGCACAAGGCCAAACCAAAATAGGAGACATAATGTTGTCAACCTTGGTAAACTCAAATATCAATTTGTAAATATCATTATAATTACTTTCTAGCATTCCAAGAGTAGGGAGTTATAAGGCATACTACACCAAACTATAGATTATTAGTTAGAAAATTAAAAAAATGAATAGATAAGCAAATCTATTGCTTACATATAGAGTTTGAACTATTTTTGTAACACTTGTCTCATACTCATACTACGGAGACAAACAAAATCCAACTATAAGAACTCCATTAAAGCATACTTCGTTAGGAGAGATAAGGTAAAAATGAAAGTTGATTATTATTAACAAAAAACTATAAAATCAACTCAAAAGGTAACTAATTATTTCTATGCTTTTTAACAAATCCTATAAGATATTCTAAATTACTTGGGAGATATAAGGAAGCCTACAAAACCTAAATCTAAGAAAGGTTTTATCAAATTAGTTCATATACTCTTATCTAGGGAGCTATAAGGATGTCTACTAACACATTAAATAATGCAATTAGGAAAGGAGTAAGAAAAGTACCAATATAGATTAAAAGCGTGATTGATAATAATGAGGAAGATGCAGATGGGAGAGAAGAATCAATAGTATTTAAAAGGATTTTTGAAACTAGTAGTAATGGAAAAATAGATTCTTCTAAAATATATTCTAATGAGATAGCAAAAGGAATTGGTTACGACTATACTAATGAAGATATAGAAGATCATATTCAAAAATAAGAAAATAATATTGATCAAAAAGATATCATACAGATGTATGAAAAAAGTAAATATGGAATAGCCTCAATTGTTCACATATGGTTTAAGTATCTCATCAAGGAGATAGATAAACATGATATTCCAAAAATAGATAATAAAGCAGTTTTAATACCTTTACTATGCACTTATTGCAACCAATTTGTTCATGAGAAGGTCAACTACTACAGTTTCCATCCATGCAAATATTGTAGAGGAAATATTATTTATCTTTCTTCTACTACTATAAATATAAATACTATAAAATTTATGAAGAAATATTACTACACATAATAGATTTTTTCTTTCAAGATATTATTTTAGAAACATCCACTAACAATAAGTTCAATCTTGACATTCATGAAGATCAAATAAATAGGTCATACAAAGAATCAAAGGAGATAAAATGGATCAATTCTGATCCACTTGTGACATGCAAAATTATGAGATCACTAGTTCATCAAATATGCTTGGCAACAAAGAATAATGGATTGGAAAAGACAAGAAGATATAACATGAATACTAAAGTATAAGAAGAATAAAAACTTGATCAAGCAGAAGACTATTCAAAAGAAGATGATCCATATTGAAGACTAAAGTCTTCAATACCAAAATAATGTAATATAGGAGGGTTTTAGAGTAAATTGCATTATTTAGGTACATGTCAATGTACCATATTATGTGGTACATTGACATGTACCTAAATAATGTAATTTACTCTAACACCCTCATGTACTAAATTATTTGGGTATTGAAGACTCAATATGGATCATCTTATTTTGAATAGTCTTCAGCTTGATCAAGTTTTTATTCTTCTTCTACTTCAATCTTCGTGTTATATCTTCTTGTATTTTCCAATCCACTATTCTTTGTTGCCAAGAATATTTTATGAACAAGTGATCTCATAGTTTTGGTGTAATGTTGAGGGCACACACTTCATTTTCCTAATTTAGGGTTGTCGAAGAAGTATGTTATATTGCAAATCCCCTTCCAATATGTGGAAGATTACATGCATGGTCTTTACCCCCAAAGTTACACGTAGAACTACGTTCCCCATAGTGGAACACAAAGTGTCATTAAATTCCCACATGGTGGAATTGGATGTGGTGATATGGGATGATGATAGGTTAATATGTTTGATGGCTGGTGTGGTGATGAGGTTAATGGAGGAGTCGATATCGATGAGCACTCTCTTAAATTATTTTCTGTCAATATGGACAATGATGTGCAATGTAAGATCTAGTAATTTTGATGATACATTATTTTTCTCAAAGCCATAGAATGCTATTGAGGGCTCCATGCAATTATGGATGCTCCCCATAAATGTGTTTAAGGCATTATGATCATACATTTGTAGTTCAATGGAATTAAGAATTTCCATCAATACCTCATGTTGTGGGGGATATTTTTGTATTAGAACATATATTGACAGTTTGACCAACACCATTCTTAGGCTCTATTTCAACCAACTTCTCAGAGTGACGATTGATCAATATGAAATATTTGGATTATGGATGGATGGACGTGGAATGGTTGGGCCTAGTTGTATGGGCACACTAGGTGGTGCTATAGGATATGGTGTTTCTTGGGTTGTGTGACTCATTTGTATTTGCCTATGGGTGACTACACTGATAGCCCCCACAAAACCTTGGTATAGTTGTGAGAAATGATTAATTGATTTGGAGGAACTATAGAAGTTGATGCTCCTATTGCTTGTTAATTCACCTTGTGATGAGGCAAAGGTTTTTGATATATCCCAATATTTTGATTTGGTTGGGCTAATGTACTATCAACTTTGATTTTCCATACTTCTAATAAATCTTGCATAATATTTTTAAATTTGTTGTAATTTTTGATGCGATGCCCTTTCTACCAATGAAATATGCAGTATAAATGCTCTCTGTAGATTTTTTATTTTGGATTATTCAGATCTTCAGGATTAATTTTTGATAATGTGAAAGCTTGTGCCACATACAAAGTTTAGAAAATGGATGAATAGGGTTCAGGTAATGGAGGGCAATTCCATTTGGGCTTGAAATGACACTTTTGTCTCTCTGTAGGTTGATCTTGGTTCTATGGCTTTTTTGGGAGTGGAACCGCTTGATAGTTCTATTTTTGTGGTTGTTGTTGTTGTTGGTGGGGTTGATGTACTTGGACCTGGGCTTGCTAGATTTGCTATGAAGGTTGACCCAAGACTACTTGATTAACTTGAGAGGCCTTGGACTAGCCATGGTTATTCCTTTTTTTATTCTTATTTTATCATTCTTTATTTTTGGGTTTGATTTTGCCCTCTTGAATTTTAATCTCTTCGATTACCCAAGATTGGGTGATTTCTTCTTCAAATGTTTTGTATTATTGTAGATATAATAGAAAGGAGATAGGCTTGGCACAACTCTTTATGAAAATTCAAGTTAACTCTTCCATAGAGAGGGATAATGGTAATTTGGTCATGACTACCCTCCATTGGTTTCCAAAATCATAAACCGATTCATCATCATATTATCGTAAATTAAGCAGATCATTCAATGTACTCTTCTTCCTAATATTCATGCAAAACCGCTCTAGGAATTAGTTCACTAAATGCTCGAAAGTGTAAATACTTTGATGTGATAAGTGGTTATAACAATCCAAGGCATATCCCCCAAAAATCTGAGGACAATTATGGATCATGAGTACATCATTATTCCTAATCCTAAAGCATGCATTAATAAAACCAGTCACATGGTCTCGGAGGTCCTCATCCCTCTTAAATTTATCAAAATTTGGTATCTAAAATCTATCGGATATGGTGGTGATGGTTTCTAAGCATTAATTGGGTGATTCACTAGATACCTCAAGGTTGGTTTCTGGTATTGCATACCAAGTGTTTTCATGGCTAGGCTATCAATTTGAATTTGCAATAATTGGAACTTAGGATCCTCTAAAGGGTTAAAACCCTGGTTAATTTCCTACTACTCATAGTAATGTGCACCATCGATGGGATTTTGGTGATGTGGGATGTTATCATAGAATGGATTGTGATATAGTTGTTGATGAGGTATATTAGGGTGATAAGATGATGTGGGTATATTGGCATGCTAACCTAAAGAGTTAGCATACATTTTATGAGGTGGATTAGTTGCAAT
The DNA here is from genome assembly GCA_028583015.1 of Wollemia nobilis. Lineage (NCBI taxonomy): Eukaryota > Viridiplantae > Streptophyta > Pinopsida > Araucariales > Araucariaceae > Wollemia > Wollemia nobilis. The sequence goes on from JAQPPZ010017255.1 coordinate 2,893,606, forward strand.
GGTTGTGGTTGTGGGCACAACACCCAAGATGGATCTTGTTTGAAGAAGGTGTTTTGATGGGATATTTATGGTTGGTTCTAATCTATCCTCTATAATTTTTGCTATGGGTCAAGATTAATGCTTCAATTAGAATTATCTAGAATCATTTTCTGAAGCTACAAGAAAGCTTATTGCGTGATAATCATAGATGAGGATGGTATGGTCATGTATGAGGTGGATTTTTGGGCTAGTTGCATGGCAACCATGTTAGTGTATGTAGGTGGAGGGTACATGGCAAAAGGTATTGTCATTGAATGGAGGATTCTAAGAGAAATGGTATCTATAGATGTAGTGGATGGGATAGATGTAGGGACTTGTGAAGCCGTATTGACATGGGATTTTTAGAGGGGATTGGTGCAGGTTATATTTTGGTTTATAAAAATGAAGGGTGGTTGTTTATATGATTATGGTTGATTATGAGCCAAGGTGACAACAGTCTGTTCAAAAAATAGATTTATGAAAATTCGGGTTGACTATTGTGGCTATGATAATATGGCTTCCTATTGATATGGAGGAAATGTATGGGGTGTAATGGTAAGTAGTAGTAGTGATGGAAATACCATACTAGCTACATTCAAGTATAGCATAATGATGTCCATGTCCATGTATGTGGCTCACTCCTAGGAGTCCTAGGGATGGTGGTATGGGTAGCCCTTTTCATAACATCTATGTCCAAAATAGGGGCACTACTAGAGGGCCCTACATTAAGGTTCTGGGACATAATAGGGACTATACTAAATTCCCTACCACTGAAGTGTTAGGGGCCTAACAGAACTGATATGGATCCATGGAAGGAAATAATTGACTTTGAACTAGGGCTAACCTTTTGGCTTGACCGCAAGTTGTTACCATATGCTATGGATGGTATGAAATGTAAAATGTGGATGTAGGTGTGTGAATGCATGATGGAATCACAAAGCAAAAAAACACTCAAAGTAAACAAACAAACAAGTTTTTGTTCCTAAATTTTTGCAAAGTTTGATTTTTTTTTAAAAAGATTTATATTTTTTTTTTTGTTTTTGGTAAAAATAAAAAATTATGTGCAATTTTTTTACTTAAAATGAGTCTAAGGATTTCACCTAAATGCTCTCACACACTAACTCGATGATGAAGTCCTAGTTGTGAAACCCACAAGGACTTGGAGATGAAAACCAAATTCGATGAGGGAGCCTAGGTCCTGCCAGTCCTCACCTAGTCTATTGTGGATAGTGATAAACCCTGTAAATAGGAATAAGTGATATTATCCATGTCTTAGATGGTTCTTGGAGTTGGACTTGGCCAAGTAACAAGGTAAATATGTTGGGATTTGGTGATGAAGTCCAACCATATCCAACCTTCACGTGTGAGATGGCTTCATTTATTATTGTGTAATGCAAACTTGACATGCGGTTATGTTTATTACCTAATGCAAATATAGAAAAACACATAATAGCAAAAAAAATAGATCAGGGGTCGAATGGCTAATTTCAGATGAGATCTGCTAGAATTTTGAAATATAGAGTTAATTATTGGTGGATGGTTAGGACTGGTTAACCATGATTGTGTGGTTAGCCAACCATGTGCTTGTGTTTGGAAGTCCCTAACTATGGACCCATAATTTTAGTTGTATGCCAAAAAATAAAATTAGAACAGATCTGAATCCATAAATGAGCTTGTTCATAATTAAACTATGCATATGCTTTAAGAATTGATCTAAGATACAAATTTTTTTATTTATTTTTTATGAAATTAATGTATGCCTATCCTAAAACCTAAATGCAAATAGTATAAAATAGGATAGATACCCCTATTTAACCTAAATGTAATTCTAATGCTAAAATTAGAGGAAAGAGGGTTCTAGGCATATAGACCTGTTATCGTTTCGTTTCTTGTTCCAGTGCATTCAACTATGGATATGTGGTTCCATAGTGCTCCAACCAGCAATGCATAGTTTCTCAAACATCCAACCACTGGTGCATGGTTCCTTTTATTTGTAACTGCATGTTCATAGTTTCTCAAGCGCAAGGCCAAACCAAAATAGGTTCTAGATCCGTTGAATCCTGATTTTCAATCTTCATGCACTCAAACTCTAGACACCTATAATAATAGAAAAATATGGATTAGTAATCAGATAATAGCAAGGCAAAAATAAATAGAACCCTTAGGGGTTCCCATAGTGATCACATTTTTGTAGATAAAATAACTAAACACAAAAATTTCATGAAATGGAAGAAAGAGAAGATTGCCAAAAGTATTTTTTATATTGATATTGATATAGAGGAGCCTCAATCTCCCGATTTTACAATGATTTTTGAAATACCCAAATGTGTTGGGGGAAATATTACAATATATTTTTCTCTCTTCTTATTACAATGTTATGATAATGGTAAAGGGGAGGTCTTCCAAATCTTCAACAAGCTCATGTGTCCTTCGCTCCTCAGCTACAACTTCAAAACAGTGAGTGGGTTTCCAAATATCCAATGAAGGGACCACTCCAGCTTTAACAACTTCTAAATAACTATTTCCTACACACATAAAAATGCACAAGGGGAGTTTAGTAACACCTGCATATAATACTAAAAATAATTCTATAAAAACCCTCTAACTATTGTTGTATAAAACATAGAAAATTAAACCAAATGCCTTGCTAAAATAAAACCTAATAATCATGTTTATCATGTTTTTTTGGCTTTGAGAAACCATGGATGTGTAGTGTGAACTGGTAAACCATGGATGAGAAGTGGGGAAATCTCACAAGGGTGATTTCGACTATGTAATCATGGATAGGTGGTTTCAGATGAATGGTAGAATACACCAAAATGGGGCTCTAGGGCTTGAAATATCTACCCTCCTCGAGATGCATGCAAGCTCCTAGTGCTATTTTGGTAGCTTGACAATATGTGTGTTTATCCTCTTTTGGTTGGTGGGGTATAGGCTCCTTAGGTTTTTTAAGATAAATAGGAGGTGGCAAGACAAGATTTTCAAGTGGTAATCTAGGGGTGCTAAATGGAGAAGGGTAGTTAGAGTGAGTCACCCAAGGTGTCTCACTTAACTTGGGTGATGTGGTTGCAAATGGAGTGAGGTGTAAGGTTTGTCCTATGTGAAGGGAAAAATGAGACATGGGTGTGTGAGATGTGGCAAGGGATGTTGGCGAGGTGGCTAGGACACATGTCTAGTGGCTAGACAGGGTATCCTAGGCTAATTTTCCAAATTTAATAAATCTAGAAAATAGATTAATATCTAGGATTTTATATGCCTAAGTTCAGACTTAGGCATATAAATTTATTATGCAGGACTTGTGATGTGGGGTGCAAATGAGGTTTGTGGATGCGTAGGTTTTGGTTTCTACACACCCATATTGTATTTTTGAAAGAAGGAGCCCAGCAAAAAATTAACACCCACCTCAGAGCATTTAAGGTAGAGATAATTATTACATGTACATATTTGAAGCATCAAGAAGATAGAGATAATTAGTAAATGTACATGTAGAGCATTTGAATATAGATTATAACTTCTACAAAATAACCGCTACATGTTTGAAGCATCAAGAAGGAAATATGATACCTCAAGCAATCCATGTAGGGAAGATAACACTATTAATAACTCATATTGAAAGATGCTCTCACATCAAAGCATAAATATTGAGGCATAACATGCAGTTTCAATAGAGATATTAATTTGTACAGAGAGGTCAAAGTAGAGATGATCATGGTAATTTTTTCATGAAATAAAGAGCATTGAATGCTCATCTTCATACAATGAACATAGCACCTAGAGATCTATTGAGGAGAGTCAAGTCTTACGCAAATCAATGTACAAAATTACTAAGGTAATTTCAATATTAAAATTTCTTGTTTTAATTAAAGTGACATTGGAGTTATAATGTGATATATGGTCAAATTTACTATTGTTTTGGAACAACAAGCATTAACCAAGCATTAGTAAGTTATAAAGCAAGTTCATTTACAATGCATTATAATTGAATTACATTATCATATTATAATATTTGTAAATAACCAATTAGGAGACATAATATTGTCAACCTTGGTAAACTCAAATATCAATTTGCAAATACCATTATAATTACTTTCTAACATTACAAGAGTAGGGAGTTATAAGGCATACTACACCAAACTATAAATTCTTAGTTAGAAAATTAAAAAAATGATTAGAGAAGCAACTATATTGCTTGCATATAGAGTTTGAACTAATTGGTAACACTTGTATCATACTCATACTAAGGAGACAAACGAAATCCAACTATAATAACTCCATTAAAGCATACTTTGTTAGGAGAGATAAGGTAAAAATAAAATTTGATTATTAGTAACCAAACACTATAAAATAAACTCAAAAGGTAACTAATTATTTCTATATTTTTTAACAAATCCTATAAAATATTCTAAATTACTTGGGAGATATAAGGAAGCCTACAAAACCTAAATCTAAGAAAGGTTTTATCAAATTAGTTCATATACTCTTATCTAGGGAGCTATAAGGATGTCTACTAATACATTAAATAATGTAATTAGGAAAGGAGTAATAAAAGTGCCAATATGGATTAAAATCATGATTGATAATAATGAGGAAGATGCAAATGGGAAAGAAGAATCGATAGGATTTAAAAGGATTTTTGAAACTAGTAGTAATGGAAAAATAGATTCTTCTAAAACATATTCTAATGAGATAGCAAAAGGAATTGGTTACGACTATACTAATGAATATATAGATGATCATATTCAAAAAGAATAAAAGAATATTGATCAAAAAGATATCATAGAGATGTATGAAATAAGTAAATGTGGAATAGCCTCAATTGTTCACATATGGTTTAAGCATCTCATCAAGGAGATAGATAAACATGATATTCCAAAAATAGACAATAAATCAGTTGTAATACCTTTAATATGTACTTATTGCAACCAATTTGGTCATGATAAGGTCAACTACTAGAGTTTCCATCCATGCAAATATTGTAGAGGAAATATTATTTAACTTTCTTCTGCTACTATAAATATAAATACTATAAAATTTATGAAGAAATATTACTACACAAAATATATTTTTTCTTTCAAGATATTATTTTAGAAGTATCCACTAACAATAATTTCAATCTTAACATTCATGAAGATCAAATAAATAGGTCATACAACGAATCAAAGGAGAGAAAATAGATCAATTATAATCCACTCGTGACATGCAAAACTATGAGATCACTAGTTCATCAAATATTCTTGGCAACAAAGAATAGTGGATTGGAAAAGACAAGAATATATAATAGGAAGACTAAAGTAGAAGAAGAATAAAAACTTGATCAAGCTGAATACTATTCAAAAGAAGATAATCCATATTGAAGACTAAAGTCTTCAATACCCAAATAATGTAATATAGGAGGGTGTTAGAGTAAATTACATTATTTAGGTATATGCCAATGTACCGTCTTGGGTACATTGTTAGATTAGGATATTATCTTAGGTTACTTGAGGAAGAAGTAATAAATGCACAAGTGTCAATGTGCAATGATGTAAATGTACAAGGAGTCCACTTGTACATGAGTAATAGGAAAGGTAGTTAGATAGAGTAAGGGTCAAATAACTTATCTTCTTATATAAAAGGCCCATAGTGTGTGTGCAATAGTATGTAGCATAGGTGAAATTATTATAGTGTAGTGAGGAGGTACAAAGTTTTGGAGTGTTCATTTCCTCCATTACATTACATTGTACTATTTTTACAACTTTTCATTAATAACATATTTTTGTGTTATTGCAAAATTCCATTATCTTACTTTTATACACATTTTACATCTTGTGATTGATTTCCCCAATTATAAAATGCTAAAATAATAATGTAGATGGTGATGGTGTAATGGATAACAGATAAACCAATAATGTTAATGTTGCTAGTACCTTGCAAAATATGGTACTTAGTAGACCTGAAAAACCCCTAACAAGGAATTTAAATAGACTCAACATGCCTATGACAACGGTACTCAAGAAAATCTTGGAAGCTAACAAGATTGAGTTGCCTCCCACAAGGTAACCCAATACCACAAAAATTTGGTATAAGCATGATCATGATTGTGATTATCATAGAGTGGATGGGTACATGATGCATTCATGTAAGAGGTTGAAACATGTGGTTCATGACTTAATCGATGAGGGTAATCTTGTTATAGAGGACTCCCAACTTGATTCTAACCACAAACCTCTAACTAATAAACATCCTACTCAATAAAAACCTACGACTAATCAAGATACATGGATCTTCTAAAATTCCCTTCCCAATCATCAACAATGAACAACCAACTAGGTATCTTATCATAATGTGCTACCATCCTACAATAACATGGTTGGTATGATAGTTGCTACTACAAGACAAGCTCAAGCTCAATCAACTCAATAATATGAGCAGGAGATAAATTCTACATCCATCTGACCTTCTAGACCACCTTTAGTTTTGAATAGTACCCAAAAAAGGAGTAAAATTGTAGAAAAACCAACCTTAGTGTTGAAGCCACAACCAAAAGTACCCTTTAAAATTCAACAAAAATTAAGTAACACACTAGCCAAGATTTTCTTCTTAGAGTTTTTGTAAAATTCTCCTATTCATAGGGAAGCCTTGTTGAATCTTCTAAGTCAAAAATCTGTCCCAAAAGGTCTTCCTCTTATCAACATAGCTAATATTATAGTTTCCCTTGGGATTAATAATATATCTTTTTATGATGATGATCTTCCTTCCTCAAATTTGCAAGGGAATTCTTCCCTGTACATCATTTTATATCAGTAGAATGTTGGTCGATAATGGTTCCTCCCTCAATATATGCACTTATATTTTTTGCCAAAATCTTGGATTAAAGGAGGAAGATCTAACCAAGTTATACGTCATCATTAAATATTTCAACAATGAGTTCTAAGAGACCTATGATATTTTATCCCTTCCCCTTAATGTAGGACCCAAGATCTTATATACCTTGTTTAATGTGGTATCTTACCCAACATATTTCAATCTTATTATTGAACGCCCTTGGATTCGTGCAATGAGCTTTGTCCATTATACTCTTCATCAATGTTTATAATATGAATTCAAATATTAAATTATCACCATTTATGGTGACCCTCATCCATCAAGAGGGTTTTGTTCCTATATCTCCTAAACATCTTGTGCAAATAGGTGTCATCCATGTCCCTCCTCATTATGATGATGAATCCCACATCCTCATAGAGGATACCACTGAGGTAGATATAGGTTCTAATAAAATCCCTAGAATCCTTAAGTTAGGCAAAGCCTTGTCCATGAATGAGTAGGAGCAGTTGTCCAATTTGTTAAAAAAACTTCAAGATATTTTTGCTTGGTCATATGCCAACATGCTAGGGTTTCATCTCTTCCTTGTTATGCATCATTTGGTGGTCATACCCAACACCAAGCATATTAAGTAGAATGTTAGAATGATGCATCCTATGTTTACACTTTTAGTCAAGGAGGATCTCCAAAAATTCCTTACCATCAAATTTATCAAAGCTATCGACTATTCTGATTAGATATCCAACATCGTTCCTATAGCTAAGGAAGGAACAATCAAAGTATGTAATGATTTTTGGGACATTAACTTTGCATACCCCAAGGATAATTTTCTCCTCCCAAAAATAGATATGATCGTAGATTTTTTTCTAGATGTGGAATTTAATCAAATCATGATTACCCCTAAGGACTAGGCCAAGACTACTTTCATCACTCCAAAGGATACATTTTGTTAAAAAGTCATACGTTTTGTCTTGAAGAACGCTAGTGCCACATATCAAAGGGCCATGACTTATATCTTTCATGACATAATACATGATATTATTAAATACTATGTAGACAATATTCTTGGTTTCTCCATACATAGAGAAACTCATGTTCATGATTTAAGATGAATTTTTGAATGACTTTACTGTTACAATTTTAAATATGTTGAATATTTTTTATGTTATTCTAGCAGGGTTAACTCTAAAAGGTACTAGACACTCTCCATGTATTATCATTGGGGTTCAAAAATTTTAGGGTTTTAAAGTTATTTTTAGACCCATATGGGTTGTTTTGGGTTAATATATTTGAACCCATAGTTTTATGCCCACAATATTGTAAAATGCGTTCTTGTGTTGTTATTTAATTACACTTGCATTAGGGTTTAAAGGGAGATGAACATTATTGTATTGGAGATAGTTAATTTTATACACTAAGTATATATTATTGTGTTGGTTTTTTATCATAAATGTTCTCCCAAGTGAAATACTATGTTATGTGTGTATCTATTATCTTCTTCTTTTTTCTTTGATTCTACATTTACTACTTTTATAGATTTAGTTTATTGAGGATTTTTGTTCTTCAATTGGTATTAGAGCTAGGTTTTTTTAGCTTTGTTCGAGGAGTAAGGTTTTAAACCCAATGATAAATTAATTCTTGAGTGGGATCCATACACAAAAGAATTTTGGTAAAGAAAAATTATGGGAAGCACATGGGTAGAGATTGAAAAATTTAATGGATAAAATTTTGAGTTATGGAAACTCAAGATGGAGGATTTGTTGGTTGATAGAGATCAATGGATTGTAATCTTGAGAATAAAACCAACATCAATGGTAGATGAGGGTTGGATAAATATTGATAGGAAGGCAAGGATTCTACCAGATTATACTTATATGATTTGATAATATTGAATGTATCGATAGAGACCATGATAAAGTCATTATGGGCTAAACTAAGAACTTTATATCAAAAAAATTCATTGGTTTTTTCTTCAAAAGAAGTTGTATTTACTTTGAATGAATTATGGTGACTATGGGGTTGAAAATCTAAATGTTTTAACATTGTGGTAAGTCATTTAAACTTTGTTGAAGTAAAAATGGATGAATAGGAAAAGTATATTACTTTTCTTTGTTCATTACCTAATTCATGGGTTAACCTAGTTATGGATATCACCAATACTACTTCTATATTTAAAGTAGAGGATATAGTAGAAACATTGATATCTAAGGAAATGAAACAAAAATCTTCCAGGGATTATCATCAATAGGATGTCTTGGTTATGAGAGTTCATTCTCAAGAAAGAAGCAAAAATAAACCAAGATAAAAGAAATTGAGATCTAGGGGTAAATTTGTTTCTCCAAAAAAAGAGGAAATGCCAAAGGTGTGATAAAATAAAGAATTATAAAAGAGACTGTAGATCTAAAAAGGTTACTAATAGTCAATCATATGATGAAGGAACATCTATAGAAATGAATACCACAAATGAATATTTAGGGAACTTATTCTTAGCTACAACATTCTCAAGCAAATGCCATGACTCATGGTTGATTAACTCATGTGCCTCCTTTCATACTATTCCTCATAGGGAGGGGTTTTTTGAATATGAAAGAATAAATAAAGGTTAAGTCTTCCTGTGAGACAATTTTACATATAAAAAAATAGGTCGAGGAAGAGTCAAGTTGAGGTTAAAATATGGAAGAATTAAAAACCTTCCTCGTGTGTTACATATTTTAAGTTTGAAAAGTAATCAGACATCCATGAGTAATATGAATTACGTATGTGTGAATGAGGTATTCAATAAGGATAGATGTAATATGGTTTATGGAGTGTTGGTGTTGGCAAGGGGAGTTCATATAGGAACTATGTTCAAGGCTAGCACTATAAGTATTGATTGCAATAACTATATAGTTGTAGAGGAGAATAGTATGGTTTCACAAATTTTGATTGCAATAATATTGTGGTATCAATGCATGGGGTATATTTATGAGAAAGGACTTCAAACATTAAAATAAAAGGTATGGCTAAAGGAATTTTTTATTGCCCATTAAATTTTAATTTTTTTGGGTACTATGTTTTTGGAAAGCAAACCCAAGTCAAGTTTCATAGTAGTGCTACAAGATATAAAGAAATTCTGAAACTAGCTCACAATAATATGTTTGGACCTGCAAAAGTACCATCATTAGGTAAATATATAGTTTTTTTTACATTTATATGACTTTTCAAGAAAGACCTGGTATATTTTTTACAAAATCGATATGATATTTTTAATAAATTTAAAGGGTTTAAGGTTCTTGTAGAATATTAGATAGAGAATAGATAAAGGTTTTGATAAGTTACAATGGTGGTAAGTATTGCTCTAATTATTTTGAGTAATTTTACAAGGACTGTGAAATTGAAAGGTGGAAAACAACTTCGTTTACTCCATAATAGAATGGAGCTGTAAAATCTATGAATTGAACATTGATAGATAAAGCTATAAGTATGCTAAGTGATGTATGTTACAAAGGAAATTATGGGTAAAATTCATGTTAACTTCTTGTTACCTCATCAATAGATCTCCTACCTTAGCTTTAATGGATAAGACTCCACAAGAAGTGTGGACTAGTAAGAAACCATATCTTAGTCATATAAGGGTTTTTAGTTGTGATGATTATATGTATATCCCAAAAGAGAAAAGGACTAAGTTAGACTATAAATCTAAAAGATGCATATTTGTAGGTTATAGTATTGGTGTTAAAGGATATAAGTTGTAGAATCTAGAAATACAAAATATTGTTTACAGTAATCAAGTGGGTCTTACCACCTATTGGGTGGCACAAGCTCAATTTCGATGGTGCGGCCAAAGGCAACCCAGGAGCGGCTGGTGAAGGAGGAATCCTCAAAAATCACAAAGGAGAAATATTTTTGGCCTTTGCCCAGAACTTGGGAATTCAATCTAACAATATGGTAGAGGCTCGGGCTCTGCTCCAAAGCTTGATCCTCTTGGAAGGTTTGATCATCAATAAACTTATCATAGAAGGAGACTCGCTGCACTATATCAACTCAATGGGACTTTTGTGCCTCGCTGAGCCCTTGTTTCGATTTTCCAAGAATGCAAGGCACTAATTGGCAATTACCCAGAATTAGTCATTAAGCATCAGTACCGGGAAGGAAACAAAGCTGCGGACTGGCTTGCTAACAAGGGAGTAGGCGAATCTGAAATTCATGTTTGGAGAGACTCCTTCCTCATTGGCCTAAGGAACGATTCTATAAGTGTCAATGTCTGCATAATGTGAGTGGTTGGCAGGGGACCGGTTTGGTTTGCTCTTGGAACTGGTCGAGTTTTCACATCATTTCTTCCTTCTTCTCCTCCTTTGGTCGTTTTTTGGTAGCTTGTCATGATATCGCGACACCTTTCACCTTTGGCCATGAAATTGCAGCATGTCACGATATCGCGACATCCCTTTCCCCTCTGGCCACGAGGTTGCAACTTGTCGCGTTATCACAACACTTCTCTCTCCTTTGGACGCGGTCTTGCAACATGTCGCGATATCGCGACACTTTTTCTCTTCGACCGCGTTTTTACAACATGTCACGATATCGCGACACTTTTTCTCTTCGACCGCGATTTTGCAACATGTCACGATATCGCGACACTTTTCCTCTTTGGCCGCATTTTTGCAACATGTCGCGATATCGTGACACTTTTTCTCTCTGGCCGTGTTCTTGCAACATGTCATGATATCGCAACACTTTTCTTCTTCGGCCGCGATTTTGCAACATGTCACGATTTCGTGACACTTTTTCTCTTTGATCACGATGATGCAGCCTATCGCGATATCGCGACACTTTTTCTCTTCGGCCGCGGTCTTGCATCATGTCGTGATATCGCGACACTTTTTCTCTTCAGCTGCGGTCTTCCATCATGTCGCGATATCGTGACACTTTTTCTCTTCGATTGTGGTCTTCCATCATGTCGCGATATCAAGACACTTTTTCTCTTCGGCTGTGGTCTTCCATCATGTCACGATATCGTGAAACTTTTTCTCTTCGATGGCGAGGATGCATCTTGTCATGATTTTGTGAAACCTTTTCTCTTCGATCGTGATGTCTCTTCTTGTCGTGATATCGCGACACATTTTATCTCTGGTCACGGTTTTGCATCATGTCGCGATATCGTGACACCTTTTCTCTTCGGCCACGATTTTGCAACATGTCGTGATATCGTGACACTTTTTCTCTTCGGCCTCGATGTTGCAGCATGTCGCGATATCACGACACTTTTTCTCTTCGGCCACGATTTTGCATCATGTCGCGAGATTGCGACACTTTTTCTCTTCGGGTGCATTTTTGCAACATGTCACGATTTTGCGACATCTTTTCCCTTCGGCCATGATTTTGCAACATGTCGTGATATCGCGACACTTCTTCTCTTCGGGTGTGAATTTGCAACTTGTCATGATATCGTGACACTTCTTCTCTTCGGGCGCGAATTTGCAACATGTCGCGATATCGCGACACCTTTCCCCTTCGGCCGCATTTTTGCAACCTATCACGATTTCACGACACTTTTTCTTCTTGGGTCACGATAACGATGCTTGTCATGATTTCGCGACACTTCTTCTCTTTTGGCACCAACCTTGCAACATGTCGCGATATCGTGACACTTCTTCTCTTCTGGCAGCAACCTTGCAACATGTCACGATTTCATGAAACTTTCTCTCCTTCGGCTTTGTTGCCGCTTCTTGTCGCAATTTTGCGACATCTCTTCCTCTATTGGGTGCAACAATGCAACATGTGGCAATTTCATGACATCATTTCCAAACTGGTCATGATTTTGTGACACCTTTCCTCATGTGGTTCTTTGCTCGTTCTTTGATCTTTAGCTCTTGGACCACCTCGGTCGATTTGAAAATCATGTAATACCTCTTGTACAAGGTTCAGGGATCTTTCAAAACCCTTTCAACCAATCAAAAAAATAATAATGTGATATTTAGGGAAACAAAAGGGATTTCAAAATATAAAATGAAACCAAGCAAAGAACCTAAAATAGTTCAAGTAAAATTAGAACAAGAATAAGAACGTGTGGTAGAACCTGGTGCTATAGAAGTATATGAATTACAAAGAGAGTCTAAAGAGAAAAGTTCAAAGGAAGAAGGTGAGGAGGAAGTTAAAGATGCAAAACCTAGAATTATAAGTTTGAGGTAATAAAATTGAGTGAGAAGACTCTCAGAAGGGTATAGCCCTTCAAATTTTTGTTTTGCATTTAATATATTAGTTACTAATGAAGAACCTGAGACTATAAAGGAGGTACTTCAATCAAGTAATAATAATTCATGGAAAAGGGTTATGGAGGAAGAAATGGAGTCCCTAGATAAAAATAAGACATGGAACATGGTGAAATTACCCCTTGGAAGAAAACTAGTTGGTTGTAAGTGGATATTCAAGAAAAATTACAATGTAGAAGGAAATTTGGAGAAGTACAAGGCTCTCCTAGTAGTAAAAGGCTTTTTTCAGGTTGAGGGAATTGACTTTGGTGAGACTTTTTCTCTTGTGGATAAACCAACTTAAAATAGATTTGTGTTGGTTATTTTTTCTGCTTTTGATTTTGAAATATAACATATGGATGTAAAGACAACATTTCTATATGGTGAACTTGATGAAGACATATATATGTGACAACCAGGATGCTTTCGGGTAAAAGGTAAAGAGGACTTGGTATGCATGTTGAAAAAGTCTCTTTATAACTTGAAGCAATCTCCAAGAATGTGGAACCAAAAATTTGATAGGTTTAATTTGAAACTTGGGCTTGGAAAAAGTAAAGCACATCCGTGTGTATTTTAAACAAGAAGGTGATAAAGTTATCTGCTGAAAATATCTTAAACTATATGAAAAATTTTAAAAATGCATCATGTTCCTTATGCTAGTGTTTTTGGTAGTCTGATGTATGCAATGATCTGTACTAGACCTGATATTGTGCATGCAGTGGGAGTACTTAGTAGATATAATTCTAATATAGGAAAGGAACATTGAAACTATTATGAAAAGGATTTTTAGATACTTGTGTGGAACTTTAGATTATGTTATTTGTTACCAAGTACAACCTAGAGATAGTAATATTATAAATCTAAAAGGTTTTGTGGATTTTGACTGAGCTAGAGATCTTGACAAGAGATGATCCACAAGTGCTTATGTGTTCAAACTATTTTAAGGGGTAGTAAGTTGGATGAGTAAAAAGCAATTGGTAGTTGCTTTGTTGATAATAGAGGCATAGTACATTGCAACAAATCATACCTATAAATAAGCAATGTGGCTACAGATGTTGTGTTCAATATTTTGTCTTAATAAAAAGGTTGTGAGAATTGATAAAGATAGTAAAAGTGCAATATTTTTTGGCAAACAATTTTGGTTTTCATGATCGATCAAAACATATTGATATCAAGTACCATTTTGTGAGAGATATGGTTGAAGGGAATTAAGTGATGCTATAGAAATTTGATACAAATAATAATATTGTTGATTCATTAACAAAGGCTATACCTACTCAAAAATAAAATTGGTGTAGAAGATCTATGGGCATGATTGCCCTTGATAATTGATAATGGTAGTTTTCAGCCCCTATGGAAAGTATTCAACAAGTGGGCAAATATTGATAATATGTTGAATATTTTCCATGTTATTATGATAGCGTTAACTCTAAAAGGTACTAGACACTCTCCATGTATTCTCGTTGAGGTTCATAAGTTTTAGGATTTTTTAAGCTATTTTTAGACCCATATGGGTTGTTTTGGATTAATATATTTGAACCCATGGTTTTATGCCCATGGTATTGTAAAATATATTCTTGTGCTATTGTTATTTAATTGCACTTGCATTAGGGTTTGAAGAGAGATAAAAATTATTGTATTGGAGAGGATTATGTTTATACAATAAAGAGGTATTATTGTGTTGGGTTTATTATATAACGGTTTTCCAAGGTGAAATATTGTGTTATGTGTGTATTTGTTATCTTCTTATTTTTTATTTGATTTTGCATTTACTCATTTTTCAATCTAGTTTATTGGGGCATTTTACTCTTCAAATACAAGGTTCATCTTAAGCCCTCTAAGTGTGTGTTTAGAATAGCATCTGACAAGCTTCTAGGTTTCATAGTGTTTAGGCAAGGCATTGAAGTGGACCCTGCTAAGATAGTGGCTATTACTGAAATGCATCCTCCCCATAACCTAACTGAGTTGCATAGTTTGCATGGTAAACTTCAAACCATTTATATTTTTATAGCTCAGCTAGTAAATAAGTGTTATCCCTTTCTTAAGATTATTAAGAAAGATGTAGTGTTCAAGTGATATTATAAGTTCAACAAGCCTTTTATGAACTCAATAAGTATATCACTTACCTACCTATCTTAGTTCACCTAGACTAAATAAGTATATCATGCTTTACATAGTAGCCACAACTCACGCTTTAGGAGCCATGATGTCTCAACATGATGGTCAAAACAAAGAGCAAGCTATCTACTATATCAGTATAACTTTGGTTAGCTATGAAACCTCATAAACTTCCTTAGAAAAGATTTGCATCATCATTGTGTTTGCTTCTCAAAATATGATATACTACATGCTTAGCCACACAACATTGGTAGTGGTGAAGTTTAATCCTACCTATTATTTAAGGTCAAAGCCCCACCTTTTAGGTCAAGCCACTAAATAGGTTCTAGCCCTTAGTGAGTTTGAAATCAACTTCATAAGTCAAAATGATATCAAAGGTTAGGTGATTGTTGACAAGATTATCATTGCTCTCCTAGAAGATGCCCATCCCTTAGTCATCGAGTTTCTCGATGAGTTTTTTAGCTTAGATGTTGAAAATTCTAAGTCTTGGACTTTATTTTTTGATGAAGCTTTTCTCTTGAAGGGTGTTGTTGATAGAATAATTTTACCCAACAAAATAGCTCATCCTCCCTTTCCTTCAAGCTACATTTATCTTGCGCTAATAATATTGCAGAGTGTGAAGCTTTGATCCTAGGCCTTAGATCCACCTTAGCCTTGAAGGTTAGAGTCTTGTTTGTCTTTGGTGACTCTCAACTTATGGTTAATCAAATCAACAACAATTATCAAACTAAATACGATAACCTAAAAATTTATAAGAAGATTATCACCAAGATTTTATTCACCTTCAATAGGGTAACCATAGAATATATACCTAGGACTTCCAACCACCATGTGGATACCATGGTTACTACTACATCCCTGATCCCCTTGGATTCAGAATATGATCAAGAAATGACTAGCATTTGTCAATTCTGAGAGCCCACGTCACTTAGTTCTAGTCTCATTATGTTAGATGTTCTAAACATTATATTTTCTTAATCTGAGCCATGGTACATTGACATCTTTAATCTGAGCTATGGTACATTGGAAACCAATAAAATATTTTACATAAAATAGCATACCAATTATCATAATTAGCAATACTTTATATTGATGTTCTTTTGAAGGTATCCTCTTGTGATGCCTTCACTCTGATGAAGCTCATCTACTCCTTAGTGAATCTCATGAAGAACCATGTGGAGGCCATTTTAGTGGTAACACTATTTCCAAGAAGTTCCTTTAGATCATCTACTATTAGCCTTCTATGGAAAAATATGCATGTGACTATGTTCGATGCTACATAAAGAGTCAATTCCATGATAATTCTTTCTCCTTCTCAAAACCTTTAGTTTATTTATTCTTCTTGGTCAATTTCCATGTGGGGATTGGACATTATCAGGAAGATTAACTCAACGTTATCAATTCATCATATTTTATCATTACAACAATAAAGTACTTCACTAAGTAGGTTGAATACATACCCTTGGCTATGGTGACTGGAGCTCAAATCTCTAAGTTCATCTTCAACTAGATTATTAATAGGTATATTATTCCTTCGATGATTGTTTCTAAAAATGGTACTCCTTTCAAGAACAAGGATTCTGTAAGCTTTATGGAAAGTATAAGATTCAACACAAGTGGTCAACTCCATATTACCCTTAGGGTAATGGTCAAGCTGAAGCATCCAATAAGTCTTTAGTCAAGATCTCAAGAAGTTGGTAAGTAATACTGATAATTATAGGCATATCCAATTGTATATTGCTTTGTGGGTCTATCATACTAGTGTGTGTACTACAAGTGAATCTTTGTATGTCTTGGTCTATGATATTGAGATAGTTTTTTCATTTGAGTTAGAGGTTCTTTTGTTGTACATATTTTTGCAAGATACGTTGATCAATGATTAGTATTGTTTAGAGTGTTTAAATCAATTGAATTTGTTGGATGAGAAGCACATTCATGCCTTAGAGCATCTTTGAGCCTATAAAAATAGGCTCAAGTGATCTTACTCTAAGAAATTTTACAATAATTCTTTGGTGGTTGGGCACCTTGTCCTCAAGGAAAAACAAAAGAACACTAATGATCGATCAGATATGAAAGGTATTTTTTGGCCTAGATGGGTAAGATCCTTTGTTATATGGCTAAGTTTGGCTTAGGATCCTATCGCTTAGCTTTGTTAGATGGTAAAGAACTTAAAGAACCAATGAACATAATGCACTTAAAATTATATTATGCATGATTCTACACCTCCATTATTCATCTTGCATTTGTTTTGCTTTCTCATATTGTATGACTTCTTGTCATATTTTGCATGAGTTGTTTGAAATTCTATTTCATTGCATTTTTGCCTATCATATAATTGCATTGATGCTTGATCATACTTGCATGATTGCTTGATCATATAGATCCTTGGGGACTTCGTGAGTATGGAAAGAGATGAAACCTAGTTAGGTTCTAGCTCACATGCATTGCACTCATACTATGGTACTAATACTTAGCGAACCACCAACCTAGGGCATATCTCCATGCACTTCTCATCATTGCATTTGCTCACTCCTTCTCTACTTTGTTCTTCTCGTATATTCCTTGATCTTGAAAGTTTAAATAATTTTAAAATCTTCCCAAGTCAAGGGATATGGTTTTTCATATATTGTATGTCCTTTGTACTTTAAAATTTAAAATCACTTCTTCTTTTCCCTAAGATAAAGGATGTATTTTTCTTCTTTCAATCTATGCACCTTGTTTTTTTCTCACACTTTCTCCTTCTTCATCTTTCGATTGTTAAGGAATCCTCATGGGATATATTTCATGAGTATCATTTATGATGTTCATATGGCCACTGACTATCTTACACACATATCTTAGCTATTGAAATTTTAAAAAGGGGACACACACACTTGTTTGCTTCTTCCTTCTCTCATTTTTATAGCTTCCTTCTAACACATGCACACACACATTCTTCTATTGGGTTTTGTTTTACTTATTCATATATTGCACACAACACACCCCTATTGGATAACACTCTTTTTGAAAACTCAATTAAATATTTCACCCCATACGAGATAGCTTCATGGCCACTAGTGAGGAACAACCTCCATTCAAACATTTGTGAGCATACATCTAGTAGGTATCTATTTAATCACAACCATCAGGGAGCATCACACCCATAGTGGGTATCACTCCACACTTGTTATTTAGTGAGAATTACACCCTTACGGGATAGCTTAATGGTCACTAGTGAGGAAAAACCTCCATTTGGCCATTTATGAGCATACATCCATATAGGATCTTGCTCCACACTTTTATTTTTTCTTTTTTTTTAGTTTGCGTTTGTTTGGTCACAATGGCCCTTTTTTGTCTACGTTAACTCAAATATCATATTATTAGCACCTTTTTTTATTCTTTTTTTCCTTTGTTGGTCTTCTTTCTTCTTCTTCTTCTTATTATCTCATTTTATTTTTTCCTTTGTTGAATTCATACCTTTTTTTTATGGGGTGTGAATTCACTCTATGATGAATTTTCCATCTATTTTTATGGGGCACAAATTTTGCGAGAGCCTTGTTTTTATTTCTTTATCCTTTTCTTCTTTTTTCCATCACCTTTATATTTATATCTCAACATTTACACATGCACTTTATTCATTAGTTAGCTTCATCATATCATGCATTACATTAGCTTTTAGTTCATCCATGCATTCAACAGATACGTCCATTTCATTGATCCATGCATAATCAAACATAAAAGAACTAAATAACATAATATATCATAAACATAAGAAAACACATATATATCAAATTACGATATGGTATTACTCAACTATTTAAAATTTCACATTAACTTAGTTTGGGTGCCACGATCTAAACTTGACACACTTGACCCTCCCTAAGGATACATTTCACAATCAAAATCGGCATGTCACCTCAATCCTAGCCCTAGATTTGTGAGACCATATCCTCTACTTTACATTTTTTAGGTGGTCCTAATGGGGATATGTTCATGGATAATGAAACAATTTATGACCTAGATTATGATCGACCTTATGTCTAAAGGGAAGACAATGGAGGCATCCTCTACTCTGTTGGAACTACCTAAAAGTATATGATTTTTTATAAGATCTCCATCTGTATAACTACCTCCAACCTATCCCCATACCTCTAAAACTCTACCTATAGTAGGTGGATCCCCTCATCCTGTTGGCTACTAGTTATGACATCCATATCCTCATCTTGAGCCTATTGTTGTTCCTACTCTAGTCGACTTATATCCCCCTAAGGTAGTCTACCTTATATCTTATTATTTCTCACTTTATCAGTGCCACACTCAAGGTACTTCATAGCCCCTCTATACTCTAGGCCCTATCCTATCGAAGTAGATTCATCTTCCTTTACACGGATACTATCTAAGCCTACAAGGTCTCCCTCCATACAACTACCTCCAGCCTTGAGGGAATAACACCCATGTACCATCTCCTATAGCCCAATGCTACCTTGACATTATCCACACCTAGATCAATATATAGTGGGTGATATAGGTCCTCCTTCATCCATATGCCCACATAAGGATCCCCTTTGACACTTTATGGATTATTTTGCACCCATCAAAACTAGCAGTCTCCTAAGTTTAGTATCTCATATAGGATGCCAAACTATCATTAGAATCAATCAAAATGATAAAGCTCCAACTCCCCCTTCTCTATAGAGACCCACTTTGATCCTCCTTACCCTAGCTAACTTTACCCCATCCTCAGTACAATCAAGGTGTAGATTCCAAGATTATAATATGATCATTTGGCCTTATAGCTCATTTATCACCCACTTTCCTCGTGGTAGAATCTTTGTGTATGTCTTATAGACCAAATCAAAGTGATGGGTCCACATGTATGATATTGGATGCTCTAGGTTGGTTAATGGCCCTAGAAGCACATAAGGTCTTCAAATAGCTATGTTCTCCAAGCACCACACCTAGAGCAATGTTATACACACTAGCCTTATATGCTATTTATACACAACATTGTAAAATATCATGTATAGATGGGACAACACATACAAAACCCATGTGAATGGCATTTGAAAGTCCCACATATATATTACTACTCCCGCTAGTATCCATGGTAGGTATCATCTACTAGTATGGTAGACCAAGAACCCAACCACGATCCTATAGAGTGCAATTGTCAATGCATCTACTCCATATCACTCTAATAGCTTGTCTACATAGGTACCACTATATTGGATCTCATGGATCTAATTATTTGATAATATCTATAGTGTGGCCTACCACACCTATTCTATATAAACTACTCTCCCATTTATGGGGATGTGTAGGATGCACCATACATCCTCCAATGTGATGATCACCTCTGATGCAGGAGCCTATATTCTAGAGGGCATAAATTTTGATCCGACCATTGGATCAGCTTGAAATTTTATGGGAAGTTATATAAAGAGGTAGAAATACCATGTTATAGAAATATCTAGTTGTCTATTTAATTTTTTAGGCTTTTTCAAGTTCTAATTCTTTCATCTAGTGCCCCAAAAATGGGATTTAGTATTTTTTTATAAATTTGGAAGAAAACATATTTGGAATAACTTCTTATTTATGCATGGATAGGTGTTGATATTTTCTAGGAGGCTTTATATAGATGATATGAAGGTGCATATCAATTTTGAGGGCTATCAGAGTTTATTGGGTGATTTAGGTTTTGGCACTAAAGACGAAATAACCTAAGAAAATAAATAAAAAATGATAAAAAAAATTTAAAAATAATAATTTCTTATTTGTAGGGCTTAATATTTAGGGTTTCTTTTGGGATTTATATTCCCTTGGTATCGTATTGTAAAAGTGGTGAAATATAGGAATGAGAAAGAAAGAATTTATCAGATTATTTCCATATATTGTAACTTTTGTGTGATTGGAAATTTTATCTTTTGCTTCATTTATTTTTATCACAATATTATGTGATTGGAGGTTCTTGTTCTAACTTATTGCAGCTAGATTTACACCATTTGGTATCAGAGCAAGTTGGATTTTGTTGGAGGAGAGAAGGTAATCTTATGAATTACAATTATTCTACTCTTATTTTTCTGTTTGTAATAACACATATCATATTAGCATGAGGAGAGGAAGAGGATGTTATGCCTAACTCAATAGGAATATGTAGGAGTTGTAGGTACAAGTTGCGTAGTTGATTAGAATGACGTTTTGTATGAGGGAAATATATCCCTCTAAATTTACGAATCTAGATTCTAATAATGATATTGTGGAAGGATACAACAAGCCAGAGGTTCATGATGAGGAAGAACCAGATAAAAATCTAGAGGAGCATCAATTTAAGAATAGGCTAGTTAGGTCCTTAGAAGAAAATAAATATGGGATTAATATTGATGTCCATGAGTATGTAGGAGGGTTGAAACCAGAGGAGTTGATATATTGGTTGAATAGTATGGAGAAGTTATTTGAGTGGAAAAGCCTTTCAGAGGAAAAGAAAGTGAATCTTGCATGCACAAAGTTGAAAGGGCATGCATTGATTTGGTGAGATCATCTACAAAAGGAGAGGCAAAGAAGGGAAAAGGAAAATATTAGGGTCTGGTGTAAAATGGAAAAAAATTTGAAGGATTAATCTTGTCCAAATATTATGCCCAAACATTATTTCGTAGACTTCAGAACCTTAGATAAAAGGATAAAAGCATCAAGGACTACACTAATGAATTCTTCAAGTTATCAATTTGGGTGGGTCTTGAAGAGTCAGAAGAACAAAAGGCTACAAAATATGTGAATGGATTAAGTTATGCCATACAATATGAATTAATTATGCTTCAAAACCATAGTGTAGAGGATCCATATCAGTTAGCATTAAAAGTAGAAGAGAAACATAAGAGGAGTAATTTTAGAAAAGGAGCGAAGAAAGTACCATAATCACCTATAGTCAGAGGGTATCCCTCAAAGGCATAATATTCTAGTACAAAGAAACAAGAAGAGTTTGGGTATAATCAAGTTAACCACTAGAGAGGTGTAGGATATCAAAGAGGCAGAGGTTATGGTAAAGGACAAAATTGGGATGGCCCATGAAGACCATATACAAGTTATAGATAGAGTGAGGAAGGGCACAAAGCTTATGAGTGTCCACACTATCCTACATAAGAAATAATATGGGGAGAAGAAGCTAGAGTTAATTTGGTTGAGATAGAAGAGCAATCTAAGATAGAATTTCCAGCAAAAATGGGAGAAAATCTCATGATAAGGAGGACGATGATCATACCAAGGAAGAAGAAGGTGAAAAACAATGATGGAGGTGACTCTTGGCTGTGTACGAATATATTTTGAACTAGGTACACATCTGGAGGAAAGGTATATAAGATGATTATTGATAGTGGTAGTTGTGAAAATATGGTTTCAAATGAAGTGGTAAAGAAACTCAAATTGAAGTGTGAGAAGAATTTGTATCCCTATCGCATATCATGGTTCAAAAAAGGGAACGAGGTAATTGTAGATAAGATGTGTCTAGTTAAGTTTTCAATTGAGACTACCTACAAATATGAAGTATGGTGTGATGTAATTTCAATGGATGCATGTCACTTGTTATTGGTGAGGCCTCGATAATATGATAGGAAGGTGACCCATGATGCAGGCATGAATACTTACATATTCTAAAAGGATGGAGTAAAAGTGGTCCTATTACCACATAAGGAAGAAGGGCAAAGCAAAAGCTTGTTAACGACTAAGGAATTTGTCATAGGGATGAAAGAAGTTGGGGTTTGTTAGGTGATGACAATAAAAAATGTGGATACTGAGGATGTTGCTATACCACCCACAGTAGCAAAGTTGTTGAAAGAGTATGCAAATGTCATGCCAAAAGAGTTACCAAGTGGATTACCCAAAAAAATGGATATTCAATATCATATTGATCTAATTCCAAAAGCAGTTCTTCCAAATCAGGTAGCCTATAAGATGAGTCCCATGCAGACTAAGGAGTTGAACAAAGAAGTGACATAATTGATAAAGAAGGGAGTTGTTAGAGAAAGTATGAGTTCCTGTGTGACTCCTGCATTGTTGATGCCAAAGTAAGATAATACATGGTAGATGTGTGTGGATAGTGGGGAAATTAATAAAATTACAATCGAGTATCTATTTCCCATTCCAAGACTCGATGATATGATGGATGTGCTAGTCGGAGCATGATGCTATAGCAAAATTGACCTACATAGTGGATACTATTAGATTCGAATATGGGAAGGAGATGAATGGAAGAATGCATTCAAGATAAAATATGGGTTGTATGAATGGATGGTGATATCGTTTGGATTATCCAATATACCCAATACATTTATGAGGATGATGAACAAAGTATTGCAGAAATATATTGGTAAGTTTATAGTTGTGTATTTTGATGACATTCTAATATTTCGTAGGAATGAAGAACACTTATTGCATTTGAAATTAGTGCTAGAGTTGTTAAGAAAAGAGAAGTATGTCAATATGAATAAGTGTAGCTTCCTTCAGAAGAGTCTACTGCTCTTGGTATTTATAATCTCAGAGGATGGAGTGAGGATTGGCAAAGATAAGGTGAAGGTAATTTTGGAATGGCCCATTTCAATAATTGTGACAGATATGAGGAGTTCCCATGTCTTTGAAACTTTTTACAATAATTTTATTCAGAATTTTAGTAGCATTGTTACACCTATAATGGAGTGTATGAAGGGAAGATAATTTGTATGGACAAAGGCAACAACAAAGGGTTTTGAACTATTGAATAAGAAGGTGTTAGAAGCATTTATTTTAATATTTCCATATTTTACCAAGTTATTTGAGATTGATTTTGATGCCTCCCATGTGGGAATTGGAGCTATATTGAGTCAAAAAGGACGACCTATAGCATTCTTTAGTGAGAAGTTGAATGAGGTAAGGAAGATGTATTCTACTTATGATGTGAAATTCTATGCTATTGTGCAGGTATTGAGACACTAGAGGCATTATTTAGTGTCTAAAGAGTTTATTTTATTTATTTATCATGAAGCATTGAGGTATGTAAATACCCAAAAGAAATTAAATAATAGGCATGCAAAGTGGGTATCATTCTTGCAAGAGTATACATTTTTTTTTAAGCATAAGTCAGATAAGCAAAATCAAGTTGTTGATGCTTTGAGTAGATGTGTAGTGTTATTGACTACTATGGAGCATGAAGTAGTCATATTTGAGGTAATTAAGAAAATGTATGAAAATGACCCAAATTTTGGTGATATTGTGAAGCAATGTAAGAATCTAGTGTTGGGAGAAGTTGGTAGTGGTGTTTGTGATTATCTAATGTAAAATGGTTATTTGTCTAAAGGGAAGCAGTTGTGTATTCCTATTGATTTAATGAGGGAGAACATTATTAAAGAACTACACAACGGAGGTTTGGTTGGGCACTTTGGAGTGAGCAAGATGATTGCTCTTGTAGAGAAGTATAATTGGCCAAAGGTAAATATGGATATAACCAAGTTTGTGTTCAGATGCATAGTGTGCCAAATGGCTAAAGTCTATGTACATAATACAGGAATTTATATTCCTTTGACCATCCCTACAGGACCATGGATAGATTTGAGCATGGATTTTGTGTTGGGGTTGCCTAACACACAACGGAGTAAGGATTCAATTTTTTTTGTGGTAGATAGGTTTTATAATATGACACATTTCATTTCTTGCTAGTTAACCAATTATGCTACTAGGGTTACATATTTATTATTTAGAGAAGTTGTTAGATTACATGGTGTCGTAAAAACAATCACCTCAGATCAGGATACAAGAATTCTAAGTTAGTTTTGAATGACTCTATGGGAGAATATGGGAACAAAGATACAATTTAGTAGTGCATATCACCCCTAGACTGATGGGTAAACATAAGTAGTAAATCACAGTTTTTGAAATCTTCTAAGGTATATTATTGGAGAAAAATCAAAATAGTAGGACATAGCCTTACCATAAGCCGAGTTTGTATATAATAGTTCAGTCAACAAATCAATGGTAAAATCTTCTTTTTAGATTGTTTATGGTAATAATACTAATGGTGTTTTAGATATGATTGATCTACTAATTAAGGGTAAAATTAGTGATGATGTAGAGGCATTTGCAAAGCACATACAAGAATTGCAAGAAAGTGTCATAAAGAAGTTACAAGATAGTAATAAAAAGTATAAGGAAACAACAAATGCAAGTAGGAGAATGAAATTCTTTAATGTGGGAGACATGATGATGGTTCACCTCAGGAAGGAGAGATTTCCAAAGGGTACATATAACAAATTGAAGTATAAGAAGATTGAAGCATGTAGAATTCTGAAGAAGATGAATGATAATGCCTACAAAGTGGAGTTGCATGATGATTTTGATATTGCACCAGTTTTTAATGTTACAAATTTGTATGAATTTTATGGGAATGAAGATGGATTTGAAGAAGAAGATATAAACTGGGAGCAACAAATAACTAAGAAGAAGAAATAAAAAGTTATGCAAGTAATTGATAAGAAGATAATTAGTACCAGGAAGGAAAACTACAACAAATACTTGGTACAATGGGAAGTTTTACAATAGGAAGATAATACTTGGATTTTAGAGGGAGAACTAAAAAATATTAACAAAAAAAAGTTGCAGGAATTTGATCAAAGGAACTCGTAGGAGAAAAGTTCTTTTCAACCAGAGGAGAATGATGTAGGAGCCTATATTTTGGAGGGCATATCTTTTGATCCGACCGTTGGATTGGCTTGAAATTTTACGGGGAGTTATAAAGAGGTGG
This sequence comes from Wollemia nobilis, assembly GCA_028583015.1. NCBI lineage: Eukaryota > Viridiplantae > Streptophyta > Pinopsida > Araucariales > Araucariaceae > Wollemia > Wollemia nobilis. The sequence goes on from JAQPPZ010017255.1 coordinate 2,919,511, forward strand.
ACATGCCATGTGATAGACTACTCTATTTGTCTATTTGTTTTTTTAGGCTTTTTTCAAGTTCTAATTCCTTCATCTAGTGCCCCAAAAATGGGATTTAGTGTTTTTTTATAAATTTGGAAGAAATCATATCTGGAATAACTTCTTATTTATGTATGAGTAGGTGTTGATATTTTCTAGGAGGCTTAATATAGATGATATGAAGATGCATATCAATTTTGAGGGCTATCCAAGTTTTTTGGGTGATTTCAATTTTGCAAATAAAGACAAAATAACTTATGAAAAAAATAAAATTACAAAAAAAATAAATTAAAAATAATATTTTCTTATTTTTAGGGCTTAAGATTTAGGGTTTTGTTTTTAGGGTTTATTTTGGGATATATATTATTTTGGTATTACATTGTAAAAGAGCTTAAATCTAGGAATGACAAAGAAAACATTTATCATATTATTTCCATCTATTGTAACTTTTGTGTGATTGAGAATTTTATCTTTTACTTTGTTTATTTTTGTCACAATTTTATGTGATTGGAGGTTCTTGTTCTAACCTCTTGCGGGTGGATTTACACCAACCTCCCTTGTAGGTAGTTGGAAGGTAGATGACTTTGAATACCACCTCTTCATCAATATCATTAATAGCACTTTACCTACCTTAACCTGGGGCATCTTTGCTAGATGTAGTAGCCCCATCACCCATAGAGTACCTCACTCTACTATTGTGAGCTCTAGTAGTACCTCCTCCAAGGAGCTCGACTACCACTCTCTAATCTCAAGTACCTCATGCTGTAACCAAAAACATTAAACAAAATTTTATCAATTTAGTTAATATATATGTGTGTGTGTGCGCATGCATGAGACTACTCCCTCTCTCTCTCCTTTCTTTCTTCTCTTTTTCTCCCCTTTCCTCTCTCCTTTTCTTCCTCTTTCCCAAATTCGCATCCCTTCTTTCTAGGTTGTGAATTCACGAATTCATGCCCTCTACGGATGGGGTACAAATTCGGTCACCAGTAGGTTTGCGCCAAATTTGTGGGTGGCCCTCAAATTCACGTTGGGGTCCTACATGGCAATTCTTGCCTAAAAACCAAAATTAAAAATTTTGAATTCTTAGGGTTTGGATTTCGTGCTTACCTATGCTTAGTCCATTGTTTTGCTGACCTTGCACCTATGTCACATCCTTTAAATAGAAGTTCTGAAAGCTATTTTCAATTAAGACCTTGTTATTTTAGGAAAAACATAAATGCAATTACAACTAAAAGGCACCAAAGTAATATAAATAACAATCGTGGGACCAAGTTAATTCACATATAAAGAATTAGGTTTCATATTAAGATCATATTATTATAAAATATGTATATATTGCATATCACGAGATTTTAATTTAATCACATAGGATTGAAACATACCTTGTTCATATTACTTCATGACTATGTATACATCATCTCAAAGGATTTCAATCTAGATCTTTGTCTTGAATGTCTATGATTTTAACTATTTAATCTCATGTCATTTGCTATAATGTCAAGGTTCATCTATGAAATTGAGACCTTATTTTATGGTATAAAACTCATACTTTTTCACCTTCAAATCATATAAAGATAATAAATATTTTATATTAATATTAAATAATTTTATATTTAAAAAATACAAACAATTATATATTTATACAAGATTATTTTAATATCATCTAATTAATTTTACAAAATATTCAAACACCTCTATTTTATAAAAATTATGATTTATATATTTAAATTTTATTTTTATAATATATATAAAAAAAAATTAAAATTTAAAATAATAAAAAAGATATACATTTATATGAATAGATTTGAAAGCAGGCAACCGAGAAAGTTCATAAAAATACCCGTAGAATTCCATGGAAGAAAATCGTTTTAATTTAGTTAGTTACGATGAATCTTATCAGCAGGACCACTGTCCTGGTTTTGGATGGTGCCTATCACAATCGTGAAAGGCATTCTTTGTTGCAAGAAATCACTCTTTTTTTGGACAAGGAGGAATATTTGCCACGAATTCATAATGGCTTTAGCGCTACGGCTTTGCCTCCTCCCTGGAATAGAGTTTCCAAGGTCATTATGGATTACTTTACCCTTGACCCTTCCTATGAAATCATAAGGAGTTTTCATGCCATGTTTTTAAACCATCTTAGACGTAATGCTTGTATGAACATTCTTTTATTTCTCTTTCATTCAATGCAAAAGTCCTTCTTTAATGTTCAATATGGTCGTGGTCAAGCCCCTATCCACCAAGGCCTGACTTTGTTGGTTTTCGAACAGGCTGCTTTGGAGAGTGGCCTTGATGCTAATGATTTTTTGAAGCCTTTTGTAGATCCTTCCATTCCTCTGGCGTATGGTTCCAAGTTGAAAGTGGAATCCTCCTCTTTTGGTGGTGGCTCTCGTTTAGCTTCTGGTACAGACTCTAAGGAAAGTGTGGACACTCTCTCCTTCACCTTTGGTGTTGGCCCTGAGCATATTTTCAAAAAGATACATGTCTCCTCCAAAGGGGTTTGGGGTCGGGACCCGAAGGCGAGTGCTATGGCCCATTCGACAGGCCACACTGTTAAATTTGAAATGGCCCCTAAAGTGTGTTTGGATGATCTTGGTGATTCTGAGATGAATCTGGTTGGCATTGTTGTTGCTGATCGTCGTAAGTCAAAACAACTACGTAGTAAAAAGGAGGAAGGTGATTCCCCATTCCTACAACCCTCTCGGATCTTGATATTCTACTAAGGGATCTTTCCCGGGAGAAGTTTGTGGAAGAAATTTATGCTTCGGGTGTAGCTGAGAATTTTAAAGATGTTGTCTTCCGTGATTTAAAACTTATTGACATCAACCAATGCAAAATTTGGAGTTCGCTGAAATTCACCCTTGATTTATCTGAAAATATTTCTCGTTTGGCGGCTGATGTAGCTCAGGGCGTTCACAAGCTGGTGTAAAAATATCTCAGTTCTCCCTCCTTTTGTGCCTTGAGGTTTGGTTTCCGTCTTTCCTTTTTGTTTGTCTCTGGCTTTTTTTCCAAGGTTTGTTTAGCTCTTGTCGCCCTTGCGGCTTTCTCTGTAGTAGTTATGGGTTCCCGTTAAAACCCTCTTCTTTTAATAGTGAAATAAAAAATAAAAAATTATGTATGGTATGTATTATAACCTTTCTCACTTTTAAACATTAATATATTTTTAAAATAAATAATTTTTTATTACCTAACTAACTACTTATTTGACTCTTTTTCGGGAGGTCCAAGGTTCAAACTATGGCGTGGGTGAATGTGTAAGGGGGTGGGTGTGTATCTCTTATGGAATTGTTGTAACAGTTTGAGGAATTCCTGATCAAACCCTCTTCTTAATATTATAAAAAAAAAACTAATTAAACTAATTATCTGAGTTGGAGGAAGCTAATTAAAGTCGAACACTTAAACTTATTTAATTCTAAGATATGATCGACACTAGAAGAACATGGTATGAATAAGGTGTGAAACAAAATTTCATCGTTAAAGCCGGGCAAGCTGCAGGTCTTAAAGTAAGGCCGGAATTCCACCATAAGAATACCATTCAATTACGCAAGCCATGTACTCGACGACGATGTTGCATTATTGAATGCTTGACGTTAACCCTTCCCAAACAATGCAGACGATGTCTTTTGTTTCATTTTTATCCACATGGTCAAACGACGAAAGAAGTCGGGCTAGTGGAGGTAAGTTTTTTATCCACATGGTCAAACGACGAAAGAGGTCGGGTTAGTGGAGGTAAGAAGAAATTTAGGTTTAAATTTTGAAAGTTAGTTTTATTTTAAGATAGAGAAAGTAGACAGTCGTGACTCTAATGAGTGATAGTCTTTTATGGTAGGAGTAGTAGATGGTTTTAATTCTACTAGTTAATCTAATGTAGTAGATTATCTTAACTCAGTAGAGTGACCGTCAACCCAATAATAACAATTCTAATCTAAATTATTAAAATTCTCTTAACTATGGATTATATCACTCTAGAATAAGTTAATCCAGGTAAAACATAACTTTCTGAAAATAAGATTGATAAGATAAGATTCCTATTCCCCTTCCCTGTATTGCAAAATAAAAAAATTAAATATCGATTAAAGCAGAGGAAGAAGAAGTTCAAATCAGAAGCTACATATCATTTGTGTCGTGTGATTATTGTATCATCCTTGCATAGGAGATGGCCAAAACTCTTTCTTCTGAATTTAGTTTTCATTTAATTGTGATATCTTTGGCGGTTCCCATCTTGATGACCCAATCTAGATGACCCAATCTAGAGGTATGGATTTTAACTTCTCCAATTTTCGAGCTTGCAATACAGATGAAATTCTGTGTGTCAGTGATGCCAAAGTTTCTGGTCATGTCATTGAACTTACAGATAATGAGACTGATAGGTATTCAACAGGAAGAGTGTTTTACAATGAAACCACTCAACTCTTTTCTATTGTTAGTTTTAGCACACACTTTCAGTTTACCATGCAATCTGATAATCTCAGCTCTACTGTTGCGGGAGGAATAGCTTTCTTCATGTCGTCGAAAGAAAATGCTTACATGCTGGGACGGGTCAAAGGGTTGTATGGGCTTCCTGCAAATAATAGTTATGCAGTACCAGGCCTATTTGCTATCGCGTTTAAGAGTTTAACAAACTCTGTGAGTATTATCGGCACTAATCCTGTGTATACTGTCGGCAACAACTCCCATCCTGGTTATCATTCAAGTTATGCTCTGAACCAAATACTGAGGGATGGGAAACCAAAGAATGCATGGATAGATTACGACAGCAAAACACAACACCTTAAGGTTTTCCTGTCAAATGATACCAATTCATACAAATCTCAAAGAAATCAGATTTTTTCACATCCTATAGATTTGTCTCAATTTCTTCCCGAATATATTGTAGTAGGGTTTTCCGGTTCCTCCCATAACTCTGGTCAGACCAGTATTATCTTTTCATGGAGCTTCAGTACTAAAAACAGAAAGATGAAAAAAGATAGGAGTTCGACAAAGCTAGTTGTAGCTCTCGGATCTGTTGCAGTACTTTGTACTGTAGGTGCTCTGCTGTTGTGTGGCTACTTTGCCTTCGTTAGAAAAAGGAAATCACAGTTGCCTATCAGCGGACAAACATGCCAGGAGACTGATATAAATCTTGACAATGTCTTAGAGCATGGCCCCTACAGATTTAACCTTGAAGACCTTAAAGCTGCTACAAACGACTTCAGCGAAACTCAAAAGCTTGGGCAGGGAGGATTTGGAGGGGTATATAAAGGCACTATGGTAAAAACAAATCAGGTAGTAGCAGTGAAACGCATCTCAGAGGGATCGAGACAAGGAATAAGGGAATTTATTTCAGAAATATCAATAGTCAGTCGTGTAAGACATCGCAATCTTGTTCAACTTTTGGGATGGTGTTATGACAGAGATCAATTGTTTTTGGTATATGAATACATGTCAAACGGAAGCCTAGATAGACACCTTTTCACAAAAGAAAATCATCTAGTGCTGGCCTGGAATCGCAGGTATGAAATTGCTTGTGACGTAGCCTCTGGACTGCTCTATCTTCATGAAGAATGGAATCAATGCGTTGTGCATCGAGATGTTAAATCGAGCAATGTTATGCTTGATTCCAATTTCAGTGCAAAGCTTGGGGATTTTGGATTGGCCCGGATATTGGAGCATGATCATCTATCTCAGACTACAGTAGCCGCAGGAACATGGGGTTACTTAGCACCCGAGTCTGTGATTACAGGAAAAACAAGTCCAGAATCAGATGTTTACAGCTTTGGGGCCGTGGCTCTTGAAATAGCGTCGGGGAGAGCAGCTGTAGATTTGAGCTTGGTAGGGCATGGTGCGAGGCTTCTAAGGTGGGTATGGGATCTCTACGGTCAAGGCAGAGTTGTAGATGCTGCAGACGTGAGGTTAAATGGAGAGTTTGAGACATCACAAATGAAGCGGTTATTGGAGGTAGGGTTGTGGTGCTCTCACCCAGATGCAGGGGCAAGGCCCAAAATGAGGCATGTTCTAAAGATGTTGAATTTCGAATCTGCAGTACCTCATCTTCCCACTGCCCTACCAATACCATCATATGCCCCTATTCAAACAGCCACGCTCTTTTCCTCTTCTTCAATAGCATCTTCCACGCCTTGCGGATTAGATGAGAAAAGTTTCGACTGGTCGAAATCAAGCAGTATATGAAAAGTGTTGTAGATAATCCACATTTGCTCCCCTGACATATCTGCTCACCTACAACAAGCTTCTCCATACAGGCATTAATACTTGTGTTTGTACTTTCTTTAATGTTTTCTTTAATACTTCTATGACAAATGGGTATTTGTGGCCATCCCCCTGTCTGGCTTGGCTTTGAAAAGGAACCAGCTTTTGTAATGAAAAACAATCCGCAGGAAACAGAACCCAAAAAAAAAAACAGGGGAGGGGGCTGTAATAGTAATGCTGCTTTCAGCAGCAGTATTTTGAAACTTAAATAGATATGTTTTGCTTACTCTCTCGATAGAAAAATCTCTGCTTTTCAATTGTGTGGACGTTTTGTGTTTTTTGTTTCCTCCGATGTGTATGTATTTGGAGCAGCAGAACAGGGGATTTTAACATACAAGGGGACCAAACACTGCAACAGGACCAGAAAACAGAACAGCGGATTTTATATTCCTCTCAAAGGGGTATTATTCAATAGAAACTGGAAGGTTGCTAGATATCTCTCTTGCTCATCCATTTTTTCCCCATAAAGACTTTATGGTTTGAAGATTGTGTTAACTTTGCAATGTAGTTTTCTCTGCTGACATGCAAGGGAACATGCTTTCAAAATCTTAGGGTTTATTGTATAATGGATTGGTTTTCTTTATTTTCAATCTTTGTGAGTCAGGTTAGATATGATGTTCCTCCATGTTTGCGGCGGACAGAAGTGGCTTAGCATTTTGATATTTTTTCATCAATGTTGTATCTTGCATCTGCAATATGAAAGCACGCTATTATTGTGTTCAATAGTGTTTATGTCAGAAAACTTACATTATGTCCAGTAACAACTGCAATATCCTTAGGATGAATAGCTTTTTCGCACCTATCTTTAAAGTTTCTCCAAAAAATTCCTCGTTTTATTTACAATTTAAGCATTTTGAAATATTTCAATTAATGTTAGAATACAGAAACATTGCCATCCGTGGTCTCTGAAAAGTAACACCTGGGAAAACAGACACATTTTCATTTCAACAATTTTCCGTTTAATTCCACACATCATTAATACTAAAACAGAGAAAACTACCTGACTTCCACTGCTGCTGTGAGGAAACTATTTTGCAGTTTCTTACAAATAACAAGCATCTGTAAAATAATCTTCACGGAGACTGATCACATTTAGCATGGCATCGAGGTGACTGAATTTTTGGGAATAACCTTATTGGTCTTTTAAAAAAGGTCGTAAGAAAATAAGCAACTATAATTTGCTCTATTGGTATCAAATCCAACGAATACAGCCTGTCATAATGGAGAGTCAACTACCGTAGTATATGATATTATTATTATTATTATTATAAGTTTAAATTAGATCCATACTTCGGACCCTGCACTCATGATGGTGTCCTTAGCAGTAGACAGATATGATATTATTTTTAAATTATACAATTTTGAGGAGTGATATATTGGATTATATTTTATTATTATTGTTAAGATTTAAAAATACACATATTTTAATAATAAATATTTTTATTTATCAATAATTATTTTGTTTAAAAATAATAGTTTAATCTTTTTTCCCTTTCTTGGATTCAATAAAAATATAAGCGAAAGATCATAGTTTGGGTGTAAGGTCACCCAAACAATCAAAACCGTAACTGGCTCTTAAAAGGACGAATACACAACATAACTAAAAGCATAGAAAAATAAACTAAAGTTTAAAAAATATATATAAACTATAGAAGTATAACTCTACACCAAGTAGACTTATTGCTTCATCATCCCGTGTCTATTCAAAGCTAATGCAGCGCAAAGATGATGGAACTTTTTGGGTTAAATGGGTGAAATCATTTTTCGGGTAGATTATCTCCATCTTCTTTCTCTTATTAAGGACTATGAGAACATGGAAATCTTACAAAAAGGAGGGAATTTTAGATTTTGCTTGCTCAGTAGGAAGCTTTGCATCCTACGATCGATCGTCCCTAAGTACCAATTGAATATTAGTTATATTAAATGGTTTCTTTGGAGCCACATCTTCTTCTACAAATCTCCTTCTCGGGACCGAGGGGAATGTACTTGAGGATTGGTTGATTGGATAGATTATGAAGCAACCAATATTGCATCCCTTAAGATATGAATCTCTTGAGACTGAGGAGCCTTATTGTTGGCAGTTTGAACTAGGGGACTAAGGTTTTCATTTTCATACTTTTTTTTATCGGTTGTGAGATATGTGCCAACTTGACCTGTGCATGTTTAGAAGCAACCAAAGGTACATTTTTACATTTTCATACTTTTTTTTATCGGTTGTGAGATATGTGCCAACTTGACCTGTGTATCTTTAGAAGCAACCTAAGGTACATTTTTACGCCCTCCCACAATCATCCAACCACTGAGGTTGAGGAGTGGGCGCACAGGGTGTGGTGGGAACCTGCTTGTCCTTGTTATGCGACATCAAGGAACAATCTTTGATGTCGTGTATCTAGGATCGTCATTGAAAACATATGTTAAATAAATTAATATAAAAGACCCATTAAAATAGCATAATATCACCAACTTGTAAACTTCTTAGAATCTTAAAAAATATTAATCTTTATTTTTACCAAAAAAAAAATATATTTTTATTTTATAGCTTTAAAGTGTAATAAACTGCTTTCCTCAATATCTAGAATTCTAACAAAGTTCATATTTACAGGGAACTAAAATAAAAATAGATGAAAGTCCAACGTAAGATTACTAATTATCAGATCTGTACAGTGACCAAAACCGAGGAGACATAGCTCATTTAAAACGTACGGCCAACATAATATTAAGTCTTCCTACAACATGAAAACAGACCTTCCATTTGAACAGAAATATTTAAGCATGGTCAGAAATTTAAAAATTTGAATATGATTGTTGAAAACATCACCTAAAGAAATGCATTGCTTGTTAAAGGGTGAAGACACATTAATATTCTTATGCTTCAGCAGTTTTAGCAGACGTAAAATTATATCATCCGCGGCAATTCCCATCTACGGTGTAGGACGGGGAACGGAGAGAGCTTGTATGGGAATAGCCTTTAATCTTGTAAATGTGCCCAACATCTTTTTACCTTTTATTTATCTATATAGATAGGACACATTTACCTTATATCTTAAAAAGGTTTTGGAAAGTTTGTTTAATTAAATATTTATCAAAAAGATTTGATTAAATATTTATAAAAAAATATTCATTAGATAAAAAGAAATAAAAAAAAAAGATTTATGTAATATATCATTTATCTGGTTATAATTAACTTAATAATAATCAGTGTACAGCCACATAACTCTAATATTCTTTAGAATTTAATTTAAAATTTTGTTTTAGACTTTATAACCAAGTTTAAATTGTTACAAATGGAAAAAAATAAATTTAATGGAAGTAACTACAAATGAAAAAAAATAAATTTAATGGAAGTAACATTGCCTAAGGTGTGGAGAAACTTGGAAGGTGGGTCCAGGCCGATAGTCCTACGACTTATCCGTTGGACACGGCGGGCCTAAGTTCATACCGTGAGTTGATTATGATTCCGAAGTTAAACACATTTTCAATCATCCTTCCAACGCATTGCTTTTTTAGTTTGACTGTTACGTTCTACACGGCTTGTGTTGATATGTGGAATTTCATTCGCGGCGTCAATGTCCGTCTCATATTTTTCCATCCTTGATAGAAAGTATTTAACATTTGTTATTCGATTAAAAGATTGGTTGATATGTGAATCATATTCCAATTGCTGCTGCTGCATCACAATCGCGCTACTAGATCTATCCGGTTATATTCCGACGCGAGTTCATTTCGTAAAGTTTTGGAATGCGGAATGTAACCCCTATGTAAATCTCATTATGTAACTGACTTGGAAATGTTAGACGAGTCTGTTAAGCATACGCACCTTATTCGGATGATAATAATACTATATATATATATATATATATATATATATATATATATATATATATAAAAGCTATGAAGTGGAATGTTACCTTTGGACTCTAGCTGTAAAATGTTAAGCATATTCTTTTTTTTCCTTCGTCCACACTAAGGACTCTTACACTGGCTTTATTGAAAGTGAATGAGGTCTTCGCTATAGAAAATAAGACACTCTTTGGCCCGTTCCATTCGATAAGCCTCTAATCGTATGCAGCACGAAAAAGCGCGTAATAATTTGACTATGCTGTTGCAGTTACGCATCATTTTCCTAAGGTCTATATCGACATGTTGGAGGAGATAATCGTATGCAGCACGAAAAAGCGCGTAATAATTTGACTATGCTGTTGCAGTTACGCATCATTTTCCGAAGGTCTATATCGACATGTTGGAGGAGATATTTTAGCGTCTATGAATAAGTTTGCCTTGCGTTTGATTGGTGGAGATATTTTAGCGTCTATGAATATTACTAAAAGACAAGTTTGCCTTGCGTTTGATTTAAAATTGACAAGCTCAACAATAGGTGTGGAGAACGCCCCGAATCTTGCTTTTGAAGGTGAAAGGTGAAAGTTAAAGGTAAAGGTTAAGGGTGATTTTATTTAAGAAAGAATGTTATTCCCAAGTCTCTTTCACCGTAAGGTAGGCATATTCCACTTTCTTTTTTTAAAGTAAAAAGAGTTCAATCCCGTCTATCCAAAAGTTGATTACATCTTTTTAAGCCTTTCATATTTTTTAATTAGGATGCAGTTTTCGGGGTGACCAACAATATTTAAACAAGATGGTAAATTTAAATTGAAGTTCTCCGATAGGTATGCATCTTTTTAAGCCTTTCATATTTTTTAATTAGGATGCAGTTTTCGGGGTGACCAACAATATTTAAACAAGATGGTAAATTTAAATTGAAGTCCTCTAATAGGAATGCAGTGCAGCAAATGCAAAGTCTTCTTCCCATGGAGGAACTATACAAGCTTTTCAATGGTCTTGTAGGTCCTATCTGGAAGGATTGGAGGTGGAAATATGGAAAACCAATTTGGTGTTTTAAAGCCTCTAAGATTTATCAGTTGATGGTTCCTGGAATCCCGTTTGGTGACATTCTGAACATCAGATGGGGTTTGAGTTGTTCTTGCAAAAAATGGAAGAAGCATCTCGCGGGGGTGTGGATGTTCTAGGTTTCTATGCAGTTGAAGGTGTTTGCCTGGTTAGTTATTATGCAGGGTCTTCATAGTAAGGCTCGTCTAGCCAAATGGATGCTTACATCGGATGCTTGTTCCAGCTGTGGAAAAAGTAAAACAATTAAGCATATTTTTTGGGAATGTTCGAGAATGAGAAAGGTATGACGAAATGCAGTCTGGTTGTATGACAATGTTGTTCAGGGGTAGTTAAGGTGGAAGGCAATGTTTTTTGGAGGCTCCATTGACTATGCGAGCCACAGAAGGATATTTTGGCACATTATCAGACTCTATCTTGTTTAGTATTTGGAAAGACATGTAATCTGATTTTTAAAATAAGGTTTCGGTTGCTGTTACTATGAGCAAAGCTGTTGAGCTTGTTTCTAGTCAACTTAAGGTGTTTAGGTCTGAGATTATTTAGGACTGTATTAGAATTGACAAAAGTGTTTGATCTAATTGTTTGCTCATTAGCAAACTATTGTAGTGTTGTTATGATGATGTATTCTCTAATTATTCATTAATATGAAGTATTTTTTCAATTAAAAAAAAAGAAAAAAAGTTATTTGTTTTTGTTTATTTTATATAAATTATTTAATCATATTTTACATTATATATATATATATATATATATATATATATATATATATATATATATATATATATATATATAAGTTTATGTAAATTATCTGCAAGGGTTAGGTGGATTGGTAAGAAGTTGGGCACCTAGGAGAAGGAGACCTAGGTTCAAACCTCGTGGGCATGCTTAATCTAGGACAAAGGTAGTAGTCTAACTTGAGTCTATTGAGTGTGCGCCAACTTGACGAAGTTGTACAAACTTGAACAAAGGTAGTAGTTTAACTTGAGACCACTGAGTGTGCGTTAGCTTGATGAAGGCGGTACAAACCTCGAGCCACTGGAAATCTCCCTCACTTCGGGTTATGTTTACCGATACGAGATAGGGTTATAGTAGTAGCACTATAATTTGACACTATGGTCGGAGGCAATGTGACTTGACCTTGTGATCAATTGTTCAAAAAAAAAGTAGTTGCCAATTCCTCTATATATTAAAAAAATCTATATAATTTTTTAAAATTTTCATCTTTAAACTCTTTTATTTAAAATAAATAAATAAACATAAAATTATATAATTAAAAAAAAATAAAAAATAAAAAATACATTAAATCCAAGCTCCACATAAATACCTAAATGCACACAAACTTTGATTCTAAATCCATATCGTATACCAATGTCCACGACGATGATGGTAGAGAATAAGGGGAAAAGTTTGAATTTATTTTTAAAAACAATTAATATATATTTTAAATTTATATGATAAAATTATTTATAAATTTGGGTAGACGATCACTCTAAATTTTTTATTTAAAATAAATAAATAAATATAAAATTATATAATTTACCAAACAAAAGTTTAATAAAATACCTAAATGCTTTTCACACAAACTTTGATTCTATCTTACAATTTGAATCCATATCGTACACCAATGTCCACGACGATGATATAGAATAAGGGGAGAAGGTTAAATTTATTTAAAAAAAAAATTATTTAAAATATATATATATATATATATATATTGAATTTACATGGTGGAATCGTAGTGGTCATAAAGTTAGATAAGTTGTCTGGTTTTTATGATGGTCATAGTAATATTCATGGTCTCTGAATCCATCACACAGATTTTCGTGTGGTCCAACCCTATAATCACTATGGCACAATTGTGTAGGAAGTGATCAATCCGTCAAAACCTGAGATTTGAACCTTGGACCTATGTTCCTTACGGGGTTTGGTTGAATCAATTGGTCTACACTTCCTCGGACCTTAAAAAATTAATATTAAAAACAAAATTTTATTTTAAATAATTTAGGTTTTGGACATAATAAATTATATTATAAATAAATATTTAATTTAGTTAAATAAAATTTAATATAGTTTATTGATTTTATTTTAATTTAAATGTAAATAAATAATATATAGGGATAAATTTTTATTAAAAATATGTTTATATTTGTAAAAGTGTTCTTTTAAATATTTGAAATTATTAAGGTTTTTACATAGAGAGTTATATTTTCACATTATCTATAAAATAGTTTACTATACAACATATTTTTTTTATGGTAATGTATTATTAATATAAATCTATATATTTAAGTCTTTTTATAGATAATTTATGCATAAGGTTTCCATTATATTTGTTATCATACAAATTTGTATGCTTGTTTAGTGTATTTTTATTCTATTAAGATATATTCATATTATGTTATTAGGGTTCTTCTTATATGTTGATAAATTGGTATTAGATTCTTATGACTAAGAAGGAGATTGTTGAAAAATTATAGAGGATTTGTGGAGCATTTATGTGTTTTTCAAGTTATCTTTTCTTGTGTGTAAATTTTCTATATAAGTAATAATGAATATAAATCTATATTATTGTGTATAGTGTACTTATATAATGACTATGAATGGATTTAATTGAAAGTATATTAGTTAAAACTATGTGTTGATAAAAGAATACAATTTCTTTGTGCCACCAATAAGCATAAAAGTTACAAGATAAAATGACATGTTAAGATGTTAATGAGTCAAAAGTCATTGAGATTCATTACGGGTCAAAAGTCATTGAGATACATTATGGGATCAAATTTCAAAATCTATCATTTTAAAAAGTTATGGATGTTTAGAATATTGTTGTTATTAATGTGAGTAAGTAGTTAATCAATTGAAGACACGAAAGGATGACGTATGACTAAAACATATTATAATAGCTTTTTTTTTAGGTTAATATGCTATAGAAGCTAGTATGCTTGCACCTCACAAATATCTAATTATGGTTTAAATCGTGGTCTCTCCTATTGATAAATGTGGTAATATAACCCATAATAGGTTTATGTCCATGGAAGGTAAATCCTAAGAAATTAGTGTTAAATAAAAATATTAACCAAATCCCATACTTAAAGTAACATTTGGGAAAGAGTGATAAAATATTACGAAAGGGAACACTATATAGGTTATAGAATGATGAGAGACCTCATGAAGAAAGAAAAATATAGAAAAAAGGACATCAATTCAAATTTTACACTAGGAGAAGATTGACAAAAGTTAACACTAACAACACAATCATGTTCAAGATAATAGTCTTTGATTGAAAGTGTAGTTAATCCTAAATGGAAAAAAAAAAGATAATAAGTAAAATATTTACCATTATGTTTGTATCTGTTATTGAAAATGTCCATTATAGTGTGGATGACCAATTATATATATAAAGTAAATACAACTATGCATATGTTTCTTAGAATATGTTGGACTTACAATTTTTAATACAAGGAGACTTATTATGCATGTGAAGCCTCCATATAGAGACCATTTGAATTAAGATACTTTAACCCTATTTGAGTTTTAAATCCACAATGTGATATGAGATATCAAGTGTCTTTTAGCAATAAGAAGGCTCATATTATGATTCATGGGAGCTTTGTTATTAAGCTTGTATTAGGAATTATTCAAATGATGTATTTTACATTATAAATATGCCTCTAAAATAAGCATGAAAAAACATGGCATGGTCATCTAATAGTTCTATGGATTAAAGTATGGTGTTTTTCTCAACATAAAAAATTTAAGAAGATGTCTATATTATATTGAAGAATTTTTTTTATAAAGATATGACATTTCAACTTAAGAAAGAGGTTACATTTTGAAAGTGAGAGAGGGTTTCTTTTGGTATGAGTGTATATGTGATATGTGAGATAGACATTAGGATTGATTTTATCTCAATGAAATTGGTGTCACTTTGTCAAAATATCTTAGAAAATGAATGTGGCATTGATGTATTGTTTGCATCTTTTTACTTAAACAATGATACGTACAAATTTTCACATATGTATACCTCTCCATGTAACTTCTTTAACGTTAGAAAATAAATGAAAATAAATAAACATAAAAAAATTATTTAAAATTAATATATTTTAATAAATCTCAATGTATGTTTTTAATATTGATTTCTTAATATATTGAAAGATAAATCATGGTAAAAAATATGTTGGATTATTTTTAATATGATCTAAAATTTAGATCTCTTTTCAAACACCCTATTAATATTCATAACCTAGGACATTTTACAAATGAATCTTACAAAAAAAAAAAAAAAAAAAAATAAATAAATAAATAAATATATATATATATATATATATAAAATTAACTTCAATTTTATTTTATTAATTTCAAAATATTGCATGTTGATCCTTGTCAACAACTTTCTTTCTAATAAATATCTTGTTGATCATTTGTTTCTTGCCTCAGGTTACCATGAAACTATTTTCACTGTGAAATTCACTTTCTCTTTGCTCATGACCGATTTAAATTAATTTAGTTACGAAAGTTTCGAAATTTTAAAATAATATTTTATTTTAAATTTTAAAGGATATTAGAGTTATATGGAAATACTGTTTTTTTATTAAGTGAATTATATTCAAATAAATAATATATTAAATAAAAAAAATAAAAAAAAATTAAAATCTTTTTTTTTTTTGAAAAAAATTGAAAAAACTTGTATTAAAACAAAGATCAGTTACAATTGGGAGTAGACACATCCCAGTTGAGCACAAGATTATAAGGCGCAAAAATGCGACACTATTCACCTCAGACCGCAAAAAGTCAACAAGTCGCGAAATCGCGACATGTTGCGAAATCGCGACATGTCGCGATATCGCTACAACACTCCTTCCTTGGCTGCTCGGAACAACATGTCGCGAAATCGTGACATGTCGTGAAATCGCGACAACTAACCTTCCTTGGCCGCGACGGAGCGACATGTCGTGAAATTGCGACAACAAATCTTCTTTGGTCGTGACAGAGCAACATGTCGCGATATCGTGACATGTCGCGATATCGCGACAACAATCCTTCCTTGGTCGCGACGAAGCAACATGTCACGAAATCACGATAGCACTCCCTCCTTGGCCGCAACGGAGCAACATGCCACGAAATCGTGACAACTTTCCTCCCTTGGCCGCGACGGCGCAACATGTCGCGATATCGCGACAACTTTCCTCCAGTGGCCGCAACGGCGCATCAAGTCACGAAATCGCGACAACTTTCCTCCCGAGGCCGCGACGGCACAACATGTCACGATATCGCGACAACTTTCCCCCTACGGCCATGACGGCGCAACAAGTCACGAAATCGCGACAACTTTCCAACGGTGGCCGCGACGGCGCAACATGTCGCAAAATCATGACAAATTTCCACCAGGGGCCGCGACGGCGCAACATGTCACGAAATAGAGACAACTTTCCAACGGCGGCCGCGACGGCACAACATGTTGAAAGCACGAGATTTCGGGCAAAGGAAACACTAATTGCGATGCAACCAAAATCAAATGCGCTTAAGTCCTAGAAATATAAAATGCATGAAACGAAAGAGACACATGTAAATGAGATACAAGCAAATGGAGAAAACATAGCCCTTTCATTAAAATCTCTTGATCTCGGTTATAATGATGCCTCCTCCCTTTTCAGGGGCTAGGAGCGTTAAAAGAATTTGATTACAATCACTTAATGTTCCTCTTTCCGCGTGCCCATAATTGAAATGGGCGGGCCAAAACGCTGCCGTCGCTGATGTTGATGAGTCTTTGACCTCTGTTGCTCTCCTACGAACAAAGAAACAACGAATATGTCAGTAGCATCTACCGCAAATAAAAGGTGTTTGTTCTCTAAAATCATCAAAGATGCATGTAAACACTTGCTTGAAACAGTAAGTACAGTGAATCCAAATATCCTGAAAAACTGACAGAAAATAGAAGATCTTACCAGAAAGCCATTACCACTAAAACAGTCGGCTAATCTGCCTTCACCTGGAATTCGTCCTTGGGCAGGACGAATTCTGACTGCAATTCGTCCCTGGGTGGGACGAATTCTTCTGTGTTGGAAAAGCCGAAGTGATCTGTTCCAATGTCGGCTCTCGAGACCTCCAAAACACCTGCAGACAGAGGGGTTATGTAATTGGGGCCATTTTGGGACGACCCAGATGGTCGGATTCTCCCAATTTGGCCTCTATCCTCGGGAATTTGATATCGCCACCTGCAAGTTAGTGAAATAACAAAGCGACACAAAACATACTAGAATCTGATCAAAAGTTATGAAATTGTAGCTATGAGTTCACCAAACAAAATGACACAATATGCAATGCGAACAAATAATATAGAATGCTAAAAAGAATGGAACTTAGGAAGTGCGGGGGTGCTAAGGTGGGCCTCCCACCGTTAGCACTTGACTTCGGAGCCAATCCACTAGGGATAGGCCCAAAACCTCTTAGGATTGGGGGGTCGACAAATTGGTTGGTTTAGGTGTCCATGTGTTGGATTTGGGTCAGGCTCAAGCTTCCAAAAGCCACCCAAAGACCTCCCTTGCAAAAGAGATTGGTGGATGCGAGAAGGTGAACCAAAAGGGATGCAAGTGGGTCTTCAACTCGGCAGCACTTCGTTGCTTGAAATCTCCTTCAACCTATCTATTTTGGGTGAGAAAAGTCCCACCTTTTATAGACCCATGGGGTCTCTTTTGAGAGGGAAGCATAGGCATCACGTGTTGGTCATAGGTGCCATGTGGCAGTCTTGTCTTCCCATGAGGGAGGGGGAGTCCTCCATGACTTGGGATTTCATAATTGCCCCTTGTGACAGTCTTCTAACGGCCCCTCTGTCCACCTACACACGCGTGCGGGGTAGGAGTCATCAACTGGCTATCCTGGGCTGCCACTTGGCACCATTCTTCCTTTTGCCCGTTAAACTCAGAATTCGTCCCTACCAGTTATGAATTCAGAATCCGTCTCTGGGTGAGACAGATTCTAATTTTGAATTTGTCTCTGGGTGAGACAGATTTGAATCCGTCTCTGGGTGAGACAGATTCTCGAGCAAAGTGCCTAAATGTGCCAAATTGCCCTTTTGACCTTACAAAATTGCTATAAAAGTGGTTAGGACCACTGTTTAACCTCTGAGGGCTGCCCTGGGGGCTGTGTTTGTCAAAGCGATCAGTGTTTGCAGTCACGTAATCGGATTGGTGCTGTTTTGGTGTCTACAGATGCCCCTTTTTGGGAGGCGTTGTGCATGGCACAGCGCCGAGAAAAAATAGATAACCAAAGCACTAATGATTAGGGTTTCTTGGTAACCTAACCAACTTGTGATGCCCCAAGCATGGAAAGGGCATGCATTCTTGAATCTTTGCTTCTGACGAGCTAAGGAGTTTGATTTCAAGTGTTAACCTGTTTTGGTGAGGTGTGACTTGAACTTAGACAATTGATCAGTCATGAATAGGCGAAGGGCGTTTTATCCACGGGGGAACCTTGTGTTCATGATTCACGAAATGCCAAGTGTTTGATTGATTTGATTGTTGCTTGTTTACTGTCCCAAGTAGGGGTGTGATTGTCTTTGTCAATGATTCTTTGAATGCATGCCGTTTTCCTTAATTAGGTGTGTGGTTGTTGATTGGTGACTAAGTGTGACTACCCCCTCAAGCGACGAATCGATGAGGGAATGACCTTCGTGAGAGAAGCGACGAGTCGCTTGACCCAAGATGACTTTTGCAAGGTTGCCTTTAGAGGGTTTACCGTTAAGCCTTTGCAATTTTTCCAACATTTGGACCTGTTTTTGGTGGGTGTTAACCCTTTTGGTGATGTCGTAATGAGGTGAAATCATCGAAAATCTAACTTCCCATGGAGCGGTCCGACTATTATAGCCTTCTTGGGGAAGTAGGAGAGCAATAATTTGAACCCCGACATCGATTTTCTTTGCCCAGAGGTTAAGTGCAAGAGCACTTGTGTCCGACAATGTTTATTGCTGTTTGTTTTTGTTGAATTTTGTACTGTTTTTGTTGTTTTTTGTGACGTGTTTGGAGATGCAATTGTCGAAAATCCGTCTTCCGTGGAGCGGTCCGGCTATGGTAGCCTTCTTAGGGAGTATGATAGTGACAATTTGTGACTCCAATGTCTATTTTTTATGCCCTTGTTGTTAGGTGCAGTAGCACTCCTATCGAGCAATTTTATCGTCTATTTTTAGTGCATTTTTAGTCATTTTTTGATGTTTTTGAAGTGCTGGCCTGAATTCGTCCCTGGGTGGGATGAATTCCAGCTGGATAATTTGTCCCTGGGTGGGGCGAGCGCTAATTAGAGCGCTCGTCCCAGTAAAGGATGAATTCCAGTGCAAAAAGCCTATTTAATGGCCAAAACTTGATTTTGGGCTCATTTGTGTCATTTTTTTCTTGTGATTTTGGAGCTCTGGGAGGAGGAGGTAATTCTGCGAAGCGAAGCGCTGCTAGAATTATCTCTGCCATCATGAGTGCACAAACTAGTTCGAGCGGCGGAGCCGAAGTGAAACCTGTAAGTGTCCCTAGAGTTTATTTTTGCTTTTATTTGATGAATTGTTTTTGTGTTGACGCTTTTCAAAACTTTAAGATTTGAACTTTTAAACTTAGATTAGAACAACTGATATTTAGTGTACACTAAACGTAGTTCAAAACGTAAGTAAAAGATTTTATTTGTTTAACTGAACCTTAGGATAAACTGAATGTAAACCCCAAGAGTCCATGTTTTTTTTTTTTTTTTGAATTTTTGTGATGTTTTTGTTTAACAGTTAAGGTTAGAAACCCTAGAACTGTAAATTTGATTTGTTTGTTTTTGTTGATTTATCAGTTAAGGTTAGAAACCCTAGAACTGTAAATTTGATTTTTGATTTTTTTTGTGTTTGTTTTTGAATTAATCAGTTTAAGAATATAATCCTTAGGACTGAAAATTTGATTTTTGATTTTTTTGTGTTTGTGTTGTTTTTTGTTTTGCAGGTTGTTAGGAGCCGGTACCGTGTACCCGCTGCTTTTACTGAGGCACGGTTGGCATTGACCGATGATGACTGGGAATGGCTTGATGCCCTTGGGCTCAAGAAGGTGGCTCGACTGGAGCCTGTGGTCCCGGATCAGGCCTATCTGACGGCCTTGATCAAGCTTTGGGATCCGCGGACCAATACTTTCCATCTCCCGATAGGGGAGATGACTATGACTCTTGAGGACGTCTATCGGTTGCTTCAAATTTCGATAGATGGTTTGCCTATTAGGACATCGTCGTTTGATCAGCGAACTGCTATACTTACGAGATGTTTTGGGCATGGGGGGCAGCTGGGTGTAGCAAACCCAGTGGAGACAGCCGAGGTGGATTGCCAGGCTGGTGGGATTTTGGTTAGCTGGTGGCAGGAGAGGGGGGTGTTAGGAGTGAGGCACGCATTCTTTATGGGCCTCATTTCTAACATTATTCTCCCTGATTCGTCAGGCGCGAGGTTCCCATGGAACTTGCTAGATTTGGTGTGGCAGTTGGCAGAGTGCCCGATAGAGGCACCGTTGATTCTAAGATGGGGACAGACTTTGTTGGCACAGCTCTACGAGGAGCTGTATGGGGTCCGCTGTCGACAGTGGAAGGGTGTCAGTTGTAGTTTTTTGTTGCAGTGCTGGGGTTGGCAAGCACATAGCTGTTGAGAGGCCTACCGGGTTACCGTGGATGACTCGGGCGACGATGGAGGATGAGGAGATTGGTTATGCAGTTTTGTGGTGGCGGTCTGCAGAGTAGGGGCAGAGTCGGCGATGGGCAGGTGCCGTTGAGCACTACACTGAGGCCTTTTCTTGGCTCACTCCAGGGGAGGTGTTTTGGCATCCCTATCGGGACTGTCTAGCCTGGCCTGAGGCTGGAGAGTGGCTCCGACGGGTATGCAGGGAGCAGTGGTTGACTAGGCGACATAGGACGGAGCATGAGTTCTTTTCGTACGACCGGGTTACACGATAGTTTGGGGTTCGCCAGGGGTTGCCTAGTGATCCCGTGGTCTATTAGAGGTGGGGAGATGAGAGGGGGTTAGAGCCATAGGTCACTACGCCATTGGGCGAGGAGTCCGATGCAGTGATTGGTGTCCCGAACGTGGATGACGTCGAGACTACCACCGAGTATGACTTGTGGTGGGTTTTACGACGATGGAGAGGAGAGGGGCCACTGGGAGGCACGGAGGCGGCAGTGGAGGATGCTGAGGTAGCAGGGGGTGATTGGGGGGCTCCATTGGATGACGCGGACATGGTTGATGTGGGTGATGAGGCTGTAGACTTGGGCGTTCCGGATCAGTCGGACATGTAGGACATGGAGGAGTAGTGGGAGCCCGAGCAGGGTGCTGCTCCGGTGAGTCCTGTGCATCCGGTAGATACAGAGGAGATGGAGTCTGAGATACGTGCTAAAAATGCGTGACTGAAAGATCTGGGGGATGCGAGGCGGGAGCTGGGGGATGCGCGACGGGAGCTGGGGGATGCGCTGCGGGAGAGGGATCTCCTATGGGCCCAACTTGTAGAGCGGGATAGAGTTTTGGCACAGCGCGATGATGCATTGTATTACTATCATCGATGAAAGGCAGAGTGGTGTCTGCACCAGATAGACTTGGAGAGGGAGGTCATCCGCCTTGGTGGGCGGCTACCTGAGCCTTCGGTCAGTGGATCTTCACGATGGACGAGGGATAGTCTGACTGATCAGTCAGCATCATCTCGTCACAAGCGATTAGATGAGGGAGGTGGTAGTAGGCATGATGTAGGGGTTGGCAGTAGCCGCCCTGCAAGGTCCCATAGGACCCACACCATGGGGGGTAGTTCCCGTCGCATCGATCCTGCGTGATCATGTTGGTGGACGCCTTAGGTTGGGTTTTTGGGTATGATTGTGGGGTCTGAGGACCATTTTTGTAGCCTATGGGCATATTTTTGGTGATATATATATATATATATATATATATATATATATATATATATATATATATATATATATATATATATACCGGTTTTATTTGGTTTTTTACATGTGATGTTTGATTTTTGTTATGCCTGATGGCTAATGACTATGGATGTATGTATGTTTATCTATTTTGATGGATTTAGATGTTATGATGAATGCAAGTGTTTTTGATTTTTTATGTGCTATGCAAAGTGAATGAATGGAATTTTTTGATGATTGGTTATGGCACCATAGGCTGTTTAATATGCTCTTTATTGTTATGGTGTATGACTCTTGTATGGATACATGTGGTTTTCTATTTTTTTTATTTTCTGATGGTATTATAAGGATGATAAGTAGCGCAGATGGTTTAGGAATGTATGTAAGGTTTTCTGAGATTCAGACAGTTTTAACTCATTATCCATGACTGTACTTTATCTTACAAGACTTTTGGTCAAGGTATGAATCGAACTTGTTTTTGACCAAGTTATTTCACATCCCTGTGTGTGCAATTGAGTTCATTTAGTGGTATTTGTTAGGATACCGCCAAGTGCAGATGGGCTTTCAACCGAACCTGTACTGAGGATCACCTAATTAGCTCCATGAATTCCTTTGTTGTATGTACTAAGATTAATCTGCGGTGTAATCCAGGATGCCATAAGCTAGCTCATCCACATGCAAACATTGATCTATACGCAAGTTAATGTGATAGATATATCATCATGTGGGAGGTTTACTTATTACCGATAGGCTATCAACCAAATTGGTACTGAAGCTTGCCTTATGACCTATAGAATGCTGAGAGTTCCAGGGATTCAAGGTCAACTCCCTTCTTTTCTTCAATTGTGTTGGGATACTTGCTCATTTGTAGTGATGAGATCACTGTTTATTTTGATTTGTTTTTCCTTCGAGCAAGGGATTGGGGATATGGAGTGACGAAAATCACTGTTGTTTGTGCCTTTTGATGTGTGCACTGTAGGTTGTCAAATTTTGGAGTTTTGACATTTTGCAAATTTTTGGTGTTTCGCAACTATTGAGAACTTTAGGGATTCTTAGGGAATTGGGTAGGGAGGATGCTTGTCCTTTTGCCAACTCTCAGCATTCTAGGGGTCATTCGCACAGGGGGATAAGCAAGATAACCGTTTCACTTGTGGTGACCTAGATTACTTTGTAGGTTTCGTCTTTCGTTCACACAACTTGGGAATTTTTAGTGTTTTAATTTGTGTTGGGATGTTATGTAACAAGGTGTATTTCAAGTATGACTCTACCTTTGTGAAATCTGTTCGATTTGATACATTACATGGCTAAAGAGGAAAATGATGACTGAATCACTGAAACTCTTGGTACATTTACAGACCACTGACTGTAGTGCGGTAAAAGTTATGCATGGTATTTTTGTTGTTTTTGTAAAATGGAACAATGCGGAACAAGATGGACTAGCAGAGCAATTGCAGCCTATGGTGCCTTTGACCTATACAACCACGAATATGCAATGTATGGATGCAATGCTTAATGTAGCTACATATTTATTTTTGATGGATTGATTTTGTGAATGTGAATATGCGGTGCTAGAAGAACTCTCTATTGATGAATTTGACCAAGCGATTGCGATAATCGTTGGAGCTTTTTAGGTTTGACCAAGTGATTGCGATAATCCTTGGAGCTTTTTGGTGTGACCAAGTGATTGCGATAATCCTTGGAGCTTTTTGGGTGACCAAGTGATTGCGATAATCCTTGGAGCTTTTTGTTTTGACCAAGTGATTGTGATAATCCCTGGATCTTTTTGTGGTGACCAAGTGATTGCGATAATCCTTGGAGCTTTTTGTTTTGACCAAGTGATTGCGATAATCCCTGGATCTTTTTGTGGTGACCAAGTGATTGCGATAATCCTTGGAGCTTTTTGTTTTGACCAAGTGATTGCGATAATCCTTGGAGCTTTTTGTGGTGACCAAGTGATTGCGATAATCCTTGGAGCTTTTTGGATTGACCAAGTGATTGTGATAATCCCTGGAGCTTTTTGGGTGACCAAGTGATTGTGATAATCCTTGGAGCTTTTTGTTTTGACCAAGTGATTGTGATAATCCCTGGATCTTTTTTTGGTGACCAAGTTATTGCGATAATCCTTGGAGCTTTTTGTGGTGACCAAGTGATTGCGATAATCCTTGGAGATTTTTGTGGTGACCAAGTGATTGCGATAATCCTTGGAACTTTTTGAGGATATGGCTTTCTTAGATGTGGAATGTTCATAAATGACTGATATTCAAGGGTTCTATTTCCTTGATACCATCAAGAGAAGCTAGCCGGTATGTCTCGGGTCCTATTATGCTATCAATGACATATGGACCTAACCAATTTGCCGTGAATTTGTCCCTCATGTGGGACGACAAATTTGAGTTCTGTTGGTTTTCCTTCAAAACCAAATCACCAACCCGAAAGTCCCTTAGGTGAACTTTCATGTTGTAAGCCCTTTTAAGTCACTCTTGATAGATATGTAAATTCTCGAGAGCATTAACGCGTCGTTCGTCCAACAATGTAAGTTGGTCTAATCGGGCTTGTCGCGCAGTGTCATCATCGATAAACTCTTGCATTGATATGCAGAGGGAAGGAATTTCCAACTCGAGAGGCATTACTGCCTCTAAGCCATACACGAGTGAAAACGGAGTTGCCCCAGTGGGCGTCCGAATGCTAGTGCGATAAGCCCAAAGGGCAAGTGGGATTTGTATGTGCCAATCCTTATGACTGTCTGTGACTATATTTTTAAGGATGGCGACTAGTGTTTTTTTTTATGCCTCTGCTTGCCCGTTTGCTTATGGATAATAGGGTGTTGAAAAGTTGTGCTGAATTTTGTACTTTGTGGTCAAAGCACGCACGTCTTTGTTCTTGAATGATGGCCCATTATCTAAGATTATTTTGGATGGAATACCAAAACGACATATGATGTTATGCAATATGAACTCCACAATGCGGGGTCCTTTCGTTGAGGTTAACGGAATTGCTTCCACCCATTTGGTAAAGTATTCTGTGGCCGTTATGATAAACGTGTGACGACATGATGATGCAGGGGAGATATTTCCGATTAGATCGAGGCCCCACTGTGAAAATGGCCAAGCAGACTGGACTGTATGTAGGGCCTGGGAAGGTACGTGCATCAAATTGGCATGATGTTGACATTTCACGCACTTCGTGACATATTCGCAATAATCTTGCTCTAAAGATGGCCAACAATAGCCCATGCGGAGAATGCGCTTTGCAATGGCCATACCATTGAAGTGGCCGCCGCATGTACCATTATGCGCTTTGGCGACTGCCCAAGTGGACTCTTGCTGGTCCAAAACGTCTCCTATCAAGACATACTGTTGAGTGGTGTTTTAACCCGATTGTGAAAACACACTCTCCTGTAGGATCCGAGTCCTAAATCCTCTGCTTGCAAAGAAAAATGATTTCTCCAAGGTTCTTATTATGCTAATTATTGATTATCAAGGATGTTGTTTAAAATGAAATGCTAAGAACACCTTAGGGTTTGCAAGTGGATGTTAACAAGGGGCACTGTGGTTTATTTAATTCTGAAAGTGCAATGGACTCTAAAATGAATAAAATCTGTTTTAATCTTTAATTTTGATGGATTTTTAGTGATTTATTCAAACACAGTAATTAAACTGCTGAAAATAAAATATGGGTTTGAAAAGCAAAGACAAAAGTAAACAAAAGTAACAATAAGAATAGATTACAGTCAGAAAGTTGTCATTAATCTGATGAAACCGAAGATACTGAGGCTTTCTACATACAACCTAACCTAATGAACCTACACTTTCACACAATCCAAATAGGCTAGGTGCGGGTCTCGAGGGTTTCTACTATAATTCCAGATTCAGGCATTCGCATGAAGCAACCAAGAGATCTTGCATTAAACTTCACCTAGAAACCTAAGAAATCTGGAAAGGAAAGATAGACATTAAATCATGCATGCAGAAGTAACTCCTTCTTTCTCATCCAAAAGATGCCAACTCTCTCGTATTTTGTATTAAAGAATATTTCGATTACATTCAAAAATGTTCCGGTATAAAATTCCAGAACAAAAAGAAGGAAATTGCCCAAGTACGAGCCCAGAATAGCACGAAGCTCTTGTCTCTGCAACTCTGTATTCGGCAATTTCCAACCCCTTCTTCGATTTGCAATTCTGGTCTTATAATGTTTGACGCGGCTCTTCGATCTTCTCTGTCGCTTCATTTCACCTTCCTGCACATGACCCCTCAAATTCTTGCTTTTTCTCGCTTTGATTCACGCTCAAATTTGAAAACGCTTCGAAATTCATCTCTACATGTAACGCCTCTGCAAGTTTGACACCTGTGCGCCACGTGTCCCGCTTTTCTCGCGTTCGTGTAACGCTTACTGCGAAAAAAAAATGACAAAACTGCAAGTCTGCCTGTTCATCTTCTTAGCCGCGATATGGCGACATGTCGCGAAATCGTGACATGTCGCGATATCGCTACATGCTTCCCGGCCGTACGCCTTTAGCAGCTCCCTGTAGCGATGTCGCGACCATTTTTCATTTGTATACCTCCGCTGCTTCTCGTAGCGATATCGCTACTCTTTTAAAGCTTTGGGCCTTCTTCTTCGAAGGGTAGCGATATCGCTACCACTTTGAACCTTGAGTCTTCTTCCCCAAAAATTGTAGCGATATCGCTACCTTCTGACTTCGTCGGGCTCTTTTGAGAATTTTGCAGCGATTCGCTACCTTTTGGCTTTGAGCCTTTGTCTTCAAGAAATGGCAGCGATTCGCTACCATTTGGCTTCGAGTCTTTGTCTTCAAGAAATGGCAGCGATTCGCTACCATTTGGCTTTGAGCCTTTGTCTTCAAGAAATGGCAGCGATTCGCTACCATTTGGCTTTGAGCCTTTGTCTTCAAGAAATGTAGCGAAATCGCTACATTTTGAAACTCTGTGGTATCATCTCTGAAAATTGTAGTGATATCGCTACCCTCTGACCTCGTCGGGCTCTTTTGAGAATTTTGTAGCGAAATCGCTACCTATTGACTCTGTTGCCACCGACACGTCGCGATTTCGCTGCAAAATTTTGTTCATGCCACCGACCCGTCGCGATTTCGCTGCATCTTTTTATGACTTGCTAGCAATCCGTCGCGATTTCGTGACACCTTTTTCTGCTTTGCTGCATGCCCGTCGCGATTTCGTGACATCTTTTCCTTTCTGTTGCCAACTCGTCGCGATTTCGCGACATCTTTTCTATTTTGTTGCCGTTGACCGCGTTGACCGTGATTTTTCGACACGTCGCGATTTCGCTACCGTTTCTCCGTCGGGCCTCCTTGGAAACTTTACGTCGTGACATCGCGACCATTATCATTCTCTTGCCCTCTTTCGACAAACCGTCGCGATATCGCTACCGCTTTTATTTTCGAACCTGCTTGCCAAAACACGTCGTGAAATCGCGACCATTCTCATCCTTTTCCAACGGCGTGTCGCGATTTCGCGACATCATTTATTTTCTTCTCAACAGCATGTCGCGATTTCGCGACACCTTTTCTTTTCTCCTCAGCGACATGTCACGATTTCGCGACAACTTTCAATTTTATTTTCTCTCCTCTTTGGCAGCGATGGAGCTACATGTCGCGATTTCGCAACAACTTTCCTGTTTTCGGCAGCGATGGCGCAACCAGTCGCGATTTCGCGACATGTCACGATTTCGCGACATCTTTCAACACTTAGGCATTTTTTCCTCTTTTCTTCAATTTTAGCATCTGGGTCACCGAGATTCTTCTCTGCAAGCCTGCAAAAAGGTGGGTCCCCAATTTTGGGGTGTGTTGTGGATCAACCACAACAAATGGCGACTCTACTTGTCAAATGCTCTTGAGAATTTTAGTAAGAACCCAACCTGAAACATATCACAAACTCGCAAATACATGTTAGCACATAAGCAAAATAACAAATGCCCAAAGATCAGAAGTACATGAATCATCAGAATCATCAAGTATTAGCTCAGTGTGTGCAATGTGTTTTCATTCCCTATCGTTTGAAATTGATCAACATTCCATTATCAGTTTTGCATGAATGCATATATGGGATGGTGAATGATTTGTGTACCCTAATGAATGTGCAAGGAGATTTGCTTCCATAAAGGGCATGGTACTTCTTCTAATACTATGTACAAGCATTCAAGATTGCCAAACCCTCTTAGGATCCACTAGTTCATTATCTTATTGTATCCCAAAGTTGGTTATGAGTCCCTACTATCTAGAACCCATGTGCAAGTGAATGTGAAATCAGAACTTTGGGGAATCAGACTCCCAACCAACCGAGATGAGAGTTTAACCTTATCCTTACTATTCTGATTTAGAGTTCATTACCTCACTTTAAGCAAAATAATTAAACCAGTTATGGAAGAAATGGTCATGCTAGTCTAACCCTCTAGACAATCAGTGGTCTTGTTTTTTTAGGCAAGACATGATGCCATGCATGGGCATATCTAACCCCACAATCCAAAACTTATCTCCATTTCTTTGGACCTTGGGGATGACTACCCATCCCTTGCAGAGGACAAGTAGTACGATCCTTACAATCCAAAATAAAGATGAGATGGGAAAAATTTATTTATTTATTTTTTTACTTCTTGGACCTTGGGGATGACTACCCATCCCGGTTAGGGACAAGTAGTACGATCCTTACAATCCAAGACTGATGAGAATGGAAAATATTAATTTTATTACTTAGACCTTGGGGATGACTACCCATCCTTTGCAGAGGACAAATAGTACGATCCTTACAATCCAAGACTAATTATGAAATGAAAACATAAGAGCTTTGGGGAATCATATTCTCAACCAACCAAGATGAGAATTTATGCCCTATCCTTACTACTCCATGTGAGGTGAAACATAGGAGCTTTGGGGAATGGATTCTCAACCAACGATGAGAATTTACACCCTATCCTTACTACTCCATGTGGGCTTTAAGTTCTATGGAAGTGGTCAAAACCACTATTTTTAGGATCATGTTGCATAATAGGATAGACATGAAAACCACTTTCGCTCAACCTTTTCCTCCAAGCTAGGTTTTGATCATTTTGCTCAAGATCCTTTTTAATTTATGAGACGTGCTTGGTTCTAGATATCTCAAGACTCAGTTTCCAACCTTAGGATTCACTTACATTTATGTTATAACATAACCCTAAGAGAATTTGACATACTTTCATGGCTTGTACATAAGATGCATATGTAACTAAAATGAAATGTATGTGAGGTGAGATGGAATATGAATGCCTTATCTTTGCAAATGAAATGATATGTCATGCAAAACTGATTCTTTCATGTATCACAAAATCAAACAATATAACTTAAAATGTTTTATGTTATTGGTGGAGCCTTTACAAGATAATTCCAATATTTCATATTCTCCTAACCTTAAGCATAAGTTGGCATCTCAATTTATTTCTTTTTTTTTTTTTTTATTTTTTTCTCAAAATTAACAACATGTCAATTGAAATCAAATCCACAACCAAAATCCTAGCTAAGCTAACAATCCTAAATCAAACAAAATCTGAAAATCCTAAACAATGAAACAAGATCTGAAAATCCTTCACCAAAACCAAAAGAATAATATCAAAGTCTCACAACCTAAGGGCTAAAATAATGTTTTAAAATCTGCCCATTAACCGGTAGCATGAAATCTTTCCCTTCTAAGGTTTTTAGCCTGAAGGTATTCTTCCCAAGAATCTCTGAAATCTGATATGGGCCTAACCAAAGACAATCAAACTTTTGATGGTTTCCTTTTTCCTCATGTCTTTTGTCCCATAGTAATACTAAATCTGAAATTCTGAATGATTTAACTTTGGCCCTTCTGTCAAACCACCTTTTGACAACTGCCTGGTGTTTATTCATGTGATTCATGGCCTCTTCTCTCTTTTCATCAAGGTGCAACAACTGGCTCAACCTCGGCTTCAACTTGATCATCTGTCCCCAAGTACTCTTGTATGAAATGTAAGGTCTGCAACTTCAAATTTGCTGGAAATATCGGGTCTTGCCCATAGACCAAATGATAGGGAGTATTCCCTATGGATTCTTTCACTCTGGTCCTATCTCCCCAAAGGGCAAACTTTAGTTGACTGTGCCAGTCCCGAGGGTTCTTTTCCAGCAACTTCTTAATAGTATTCAACAAATTCTTATTTGAAGACTCGGCCAACCCATTTCCTTGAGGATAGTAATTGGATGCAAACTTTAAGCTCACTTTGTTATCATATGCCCAATCTGCAAATTGTGTAGAAATAAAAGCTTTACCATTGTCACTGACAATAGAGTCGGGCATCCCAAATCTTGTTATAATTTGATCCTCAAGAAATTTAATCACAACATCTAGTGGTGGCATGTTTAGTAGGAATCGCCTCTCGTCCACCTTGTACAATAGTCTGTAGTCGTCAAAATGAATTTGTGAGAATCAGAAGAATTTGGGTTAATAACCCCAATAAAATCTAGTCCCCACCGCGCAAACGGTCTCATTTCGACTACAGGCTGCAACGGCATGGCTGCATTTCTTTCTCTATTTGCAGCCACTTGACAGATGTGACAAGATCGTACATGGGTATGCGCATCCTTGAAAATATGTGGCCAGTAGTATCCTGCTCTCAGGATTTGATGTGCTGTAGCGTTGGCTGCACCATGACCAGTTCCATGTTTCCCGTGAAATTCCTGCAACACCCCGACAGCTTCTTCTTTGTTCAAGCACCTCAGGTAGATGCCTTCATGATTCTTCCTGTAAAGCACACCAGATTTTATTAGATAGTTAACAGACTTAAGCCTTAAAGCTCTTCTCTGTGTTGAATTCAGATTAGAAGGATACTTACCAGTCAATAAAAAATGCACAATATCAACATACCAGTCGTCCTTAGCCATGTATTCTGTATTTGAGCATTGACCTGTTATTTGCGGATCATTTTCTGCGATCGCCTTTGCCAGTCCTTGTCCTCGAACTAGTTTCATTGGTTGGATTTCGAGATCAAATTCTTGGATGGTCGAAATCCATTTTCCTCTCTTCTCACCTAGTTCATTCTGTAAAAACATGGTCTTGACAGTAGAATCGGGCACGATGGCGATAATTCTGTTGTGCACGATGTAGTGCCTAAATTTTTTCACAGTTTTAAAAAGTGCGTACATTTGCTTATCAAGGATTGAATACCTTAATTGAGCGTCTTTCAGAGGGGCACTTAAAAATGCAATGGGCTTTTCGGCACTATCCTCACCTTTTTGGGTTAAGACACTCGCAAAGGAGTGTTCTGATGCAAAAGCGTAAATATAAAAAGGCTTGGAGTAATCTGGGCTTATAAGGACAGGGGCTCTGGAAATGGCATCTTTGATATTCTGGAAAGCCACTCTACTTTCCTCGTTCCATTTTACATCCACATCTTTCTTGAGCATCTGGTTCAGAGGTTTGGCTATCTCAGCAAAGCTAGAGATAAACTTCCTCACAAAATTGACTTGCCCAAAGAAAGATCTCGGCTTCTTTTTTACTGCTCGGGAGAGGTAGGTTTTGGATAGCTTGTATCCTTTCTGGGTCGATGGATATGCCCTCTTTTGAAATGATGTGACCCAACAATTTCCCTTCCGTTACTCCGAAAATGCACTTTTTGGGATTTAAGGAAATTCCATGTTCTCTCCATCTTTGAAGCACTTTCTTCAAATCTTTAACATGATCCTCTCTCTTCTTCGAGAAAATTGGGATATCATCCACATACACGATGATGCATTTGCCTATTAGTCCTTTGAATGCGTAATCCATGGCGCGTTGAAAAGTTGCACCAGCGTTTAACGATCCGAACGACATTCTCTTATATGCAAATGTCCCCCACTTGGTAGTGAAGGCTGTTTTCATCCTGTCATCCTGGATGTATAAGAACTTGGTTGTACCCGAATATCCATCGAGAAAGGACATCATTTCAGATCCATTTACCATTTGCAGAATTTCATCGATTGATGGTAATGGATAATTATCTTTTTGAGAGGCTTTATTAAGATTTCGAAAATCTATGCACAGCCTAATCTCTCCACTCTTTTTTCTTACTGGAACGAGGTTGGCCACCCAGGTTGAGTGCCTA
This sequence comes from Wollemia nobilis, assembly GCA_028583015.1. Classification (NCBI taxonomy): domain Eukaryota; kingdom Viridiplantae; phylum Streptophyta; class Pinopsida; order Araucariales; family Araucariaceae; genus Wollemia; species Wollemia nobilis. Next base: position 2,951,674 of record JAQPPZ010017255.1, read on the forward strand.
ACAGGAAAAATGATTTTCGCTTCCAATAATCTTTTAACCTCCTTTTCGATCAAAGGCTCCAATAGCGGGTTAACAACTCGCTGTCTTTGCCTAAAAGGCTTGGAGTCTGGCTTCAAAGGGATGGTATGCGTGATAATGTTCTGGTTGTAAGTCTTCAGCTCATTGTAGTTCCAAGCAATACAATCTATGTAATGCTTCAAAGCCTGTATTATATTGCTCCTTTCTTCCTCTCTACATGCCTTTGCTATGTACACCTCCTTTGGATTGTCTCGCACTCCCAGATTAATTGAATCGCATGCATCTTTGGGGAGCGGGACTCTTTTTCTTTTCTTGTTCTTGCATTCCATGTCGAACATCTTTTCTAATGAAACCACGTCTTTAGGAATTTTGTTGGATTGATACGCAGTTTCACTTTCTTCTCGTTTCATCCTCGCCACCTTTGTTCCTCATCGATCACCTGATTTTCAAAAATACCCGAGTTTGTGACAAACTTGAAGATGTGCCTGTCACACTCAAAAACCTGGAAATTCTTCACATTATCAGGTATTGATGGACAAGGAACCAGCTCAATGGAAAACTTTTTACATCTTTTTATATCCACCGGGTTTAACATGCCCGCGACGACTGCAAGAGAGTCTGCTATTCGATTTCCTCTCCTAGAAATAAGGGCTATGTTGAATGCATCAAACTCCTCCATGAGGTCCATAACCCTAGTCCTATAAAGGCTCAGTCTTTTGTCGCGGCATGTATACTGTCCTTTGATTTGCTTGACAACCAACTCAGAATCTCCCAAAACCTTCAAGCATTTAACATGTTTGCTCAATGCTAGACGTAAACCGTAGATCAATGCTTCGTATTCTGCCACATTGTTTGTGCAAGGAAATTGCGATCCGTAGGCAGCCAATAATGGTTTACCTCCTGGACCAGAGAGCTCGACTCCAGCTCCTGCTCCCTGTCTAGATTTTGATCCATCAAACTTGAGCAACCACGTGTAATCCTTTTCCTCAGAAGAACCACCATGACACACTTCTTCTTTAAGTTCATCAACAGCTTTCTCAACATCAAGAGCATAGACCCCTAGGTCTGGCTCGTAAAACCGAACCTCATTCGGCTTGTTAAAATCCGTTATAATCTCCTTAAGCCTCGGTTCGTTTTCCACTCTGATTTGGTTAGCAATGCCCTTCCATGGCAGCCACATATGCGAGCAGTCTGTTGCAAAATAGCCATTCAGCATTTTCATCCAATCTCTCGCAAGTAACATTCCATACCTACTTGGGATGTTAACCACCAAAATGTCTACAACCTGTTGGACCCTGGGTTCAGAATTTAATTGAATCTTGACATCATATAAGGTCCCTACTACATTTACCTCTGAACGGTCCAATTGCAAGACCGTGCATTTGGATGAAACCGGTTGTAGACCCAAGCATTTGACATATCTCCGTAGGCATGAGGTTGCTCGTGGCTCCTGTGTCTACCAAACAGCTATGCAAGTTCTTACCCGCAATTCTCAGAGTTAATAAGAATGGCGGGACATCCCTTCTCTCCTTTCGCAAAATCAGATGGGATTCAGCTCTTTTTTCCTTCCACATCGGATCAGGTGAGTTCAAAGCTCTTATCAACGCCTCCTTTTGACCGGGCAATTTAGCCGCGTCCAGGAATGAAAGGCTAGATTTGGACTTCTTCATATCCTCCACTACGTCATAGTTTGGTTTTTCGAATTTGACTGTCTTCCGGACGTCATTAGACATTTCTCTTCCGAGTGGAGGGGGAGGGTTGTTACTTGCCTTTGTATCCGGAGGAAGAATAGAACCGTTTGGAGGTGTTGATGAGGTTTTAGGGGCTTTAGACTTACTCCTCAAATGGTACCCATGAGTCCCCTTTCTGAAATCTCGAAAAGCTTGCACCTCCTGTTCCAAAACTTCGTCTTCTTCCTCCTCGCTCTCACCCTCTTGGTGATATACTGTTTCCATCACCATAATATTTTCATCTTGTTGATACGATGGATCCTCATTTGATACCAGTTCCAAATCATCAACTTGTGCCTGAAGACAATGAGTGTATCTAGCAATCTCAGGACAATTCCTCTCATTGTGTTCTTTTGTGTTATGTAACCTGCACCCTCTTTCCCATGCCAAATCTGAAAGATTCAAAAGAGAATTGGATTGGCTAGGGCTCTGGAAGCATCTAATTGATTAGCAATGGGAGCAGGAACTCCCCCATTATTTGGCTTAGTGTTCCAGATGCCTCCCTCTATTGTTAAAATTCCGACTTGGGTGAGGGGCACGGGACTCATGCTTCTGTTGTTGAACCCTGTCATTACTTAGTTTATGCACTAGTTTCTTGAGCTCTTCGACTTCCGAAAAGACATCCTTCGGTGGAACCACATTGTTGTTAACCCCCATTGGATTTGCATAATTGATGGGGTCTTGATTCCACATTTGGGTGGGGTTCTGAGGAATTGGATTCCCATATGGATTGATACCTTGAATTGGGATTGGATTCGGAACAGGAACTATGGCTTGAGGATTGACTTGACTAGTTTCCTGCGTAGTTGATTGACTGTTCTGCAAAAATGCAGGAACAGGTGGAATGGTTGTGATTGGTTGGATTGGAATGGGTGCATATGCGGGTGCTGGTGGATACGATTTCTGATATGGGAAGGCGTTCATACTTGGCATTTGTGGTGCCATGAGTTGATTTGCCTGGGGAACTTGACCATATGGAGCACATTGTCCCAACATAGGCATCTGGGTAAACCCGTAGCCTTGCGGTGTCAATTGCTGCTCAATAGTCATGGCTTCATTATAGGCCAAAGCCAGCGTGGTGACTCGAGGATTACGCCTTGCAAACATGGCTGTCATGGGGTCCAATGCCCCAAAATATATCTCGCAAAGCTACCGCAGGATCGATGGCAAAATGTCTAATTGCTCTGTTATAGTTCTTTTGGAATCTCTAATTAAACATTCGGATTGGTTCCCCTTGGCCCCGTTTGCATGTAATAAATTGATTGTAAATAGTTACGGGATATAAGGGCGACCTAAATTGATTGACAAATGCATTTTCCATTTGTGTCCAAGAGGTGATTGAACCAGTTGGCAAGCATATATACCATTCATATGCTATTGGATCCAAGCTCATGGGGAAAAGTCTACAAGCTACATCTTCATGCTGAACTTGCAGCCTAATTAAAACATCTCTATAGGCTTGGATATGTTCTTCTGTTGTTCTTAGGCCATCTGGCTTGTATTTAGGCAAAAATATTTCAATGTTCTTGGGGATTTCATGGATATCCCCAACGAATATTCAAAGGAGTATTGTTAGCTCCATACCAAGGAGTCGCTGGAGCTTGAGCCATTTGACTCGGAATTGATGTAGACAGACCTACAATAGTAGAAGAAATATTACAAACTATAGGCACACTAGGGGCAACAGATATTACTGGTGTAGGTCCACTCGACGTCCCTGGAGAAAACAGGCCTTTTGCTACTGGAGTGCTTACGACTTGCTTGACTTTACCCTTGGGAGTACCAGTAAGGTCGTGAAAAATGGTTTCTCTGGTTGTTTGAGACCCGGTCGCAATACGGCGTGGTGGGTCCAAACTTCGCTCGAGGAAACCCTCGGCTAGTTCGAAGAAAACCTGCAACAAACACAAAAACAATGTTGCAGTTTAGCCGTAAATAATTTTAGAATTAAATCAAAAACAAAATATTCAGATATAAAAATTGAAATAGATAAACCGATTCGGGCCCTCCTTCTAGCGCCAATCTGTTGAGTGGTGTTTTAACCCGATTGTGAAAACACACTCTCCCGTAGGATCCGAGTCCTAAATCCTCTGCTTGCAAAGAAAAATGATTTCTCCAAGGTTCTTATTATGCTAATTATTGATTATCAAGGATGTTGTTTAAAATGAAATGCTAAGAACACCTTAGGGTTTGCAAGTGGATGTTAACAAGGGGCACTGTGGTTTATTTAATTTTGAAAGTGCAATGGACTCTAAAATGAATAAAATCTGTTTTAATCTTTAATTCTGATGGATTTTTAGTGATTTATTCAAACACAGTAATTAAACTGCTGAAAATAAAATATGGGTTTGAAAAGCAAAGACAAAAGTAAACAAAAGTAACAATAAGAATAGATTACAGTCAGAAAGCTGTCATTAATCTGATGAAACCGAAGATACTGAGGCTTTCTACATACAACCTAACCTAATGAACCTGCACTTTCACACAATCCAAATAGGCTAGGTGCGGGTCTCGAGGGTTTCTACTATAATTCTAGATTCAGGCATTCGCATGAAGCAACCAAGAGATCTTGCATTAAACTTCACCTAGAAACCTAAGAAATCTGGAAAGGAAAGATAGACATTAAATCATGCATCTCCTTCTTTCTCATCCAAAATATGCCAACTCTCTGTATTTTGTATTAAAGAATATTTCGATTACATTCAAAAATGTTCCAGTATAAAATTCCGAACAAAAAGAAGGAAATTGCCCAAGTACGAGCCCAGAATAGCACGAAGCTCTTGTCTCTGCAACTCGTATTCGGCAATTTCCAACCCCCTCTTCGATTTGCAATTCTGGTCTTATAATGTTTGACGCGGCTCTTCGATCTTCTCTGTCGCTTCATTTCACCTTCCTGCACATGACCCCTCAAATTCTTGCTTTTTCTCGCTTTGATTCACGCTCAAATTTGAAAACGCTTCGAAATTCATCTCTCGCATGTAACGCCTCCGCAAGTTTGACACCCGTGCGCCACGTGTCCCGCTTTTCTCGCGTTCCGTGTAACGCTTACTACGAAAAAAAAATGACAAAACTGCAAGTCTGCCTGTTCATCTTCTTAGCCGCGATATGGCGACATGTCGCGAAATCGCGACATGTCGCGATATCGCTACATGCTTCCCGGCCGTACGCCTTTAGCAGCTCCCTGTAGCGATGTCGCGACCATTTTTCATTTGTATACCTCCGGCCGCTTCTCGTAGCGATATCGCTACTCTTTTAAAGCTTTGGGCCTTCTTCTTCGAAGGGTAGCGATATCGCTACCACTTTGAACCTTGAGTCTTCTTCCCCGAAAATTGTAGCGATATCGCTACCTTCTGACTTCGTCGGGCTCTTTTGAGAATTTTGCAGCGATTCGCTACCTTTTGGCTTTGAGCCTTTGTCTTCAAGAAATGGCAGCGATTCGCTACCTTTTGGCTTCGAGTCTTTGTCTTCAAGAAATGGCAGCGATTCGCTACCATTTGGCTTTGAGCCTTTGTCTTCAAGAAATGGCAGCGATTCGCTACCATTTGGCTTTGAGCCTTTGTCTTCAAGAAATGGCAGCGATTCGCTACCATTTGGCTTTGAGCCTTTGTCTTCAAGAAATGTAGCGAAATCGCTACATTTTGAAACTCTGTGGTATCATCTCTGAAAATTGTAGTGATATCGCTACCCTCTGACCTCGTCGGGCTCTTTTGAGAATTTTGTAGCGAAATCGCTACCTATTGACTCTGTTGCCACCGACACGTCACGATTTCGCTGCAAAATTTTGTTCATGCCACCGACCCGTCGCGATTTCGCTGCATCTTTTTATGACTTGCTAGCAATCCGTCGCGATTTCGCGACACCTTTTTCTGCTTTGCTGCATGCCCGTCGCGATTTCGTGACATCTTTTCCTTTTGTTGCCAACTCGTCGTGATTTCGTGACATCTTTTCTGTTTTGTTGTCGTTGACCGCGTTGACCGCGATTTTTCGACACGTCGCGATTTCGCTACCGTTTCTCCGTCGGGCCTCCTTGGCAACTTTACGTCGCGACATCGCGACCATTATCATTCTCTTGCCCTCTTTCAACAAACCGTCGTGATATCACTACCGCTTTTATTTTCGAACCTGCTTGCCAAAACACGTCGCGAAATCGCGACCATTTTCATCCTTTTCCAACGGCATGTCGCGATTTCGCGACATCATTTATTTTCTTCTCAATAGCATGTCGCGATTTCGCGACACCTTTTCTTTTCTCCTCAGCGACATGTCGCGATTTCGTGACAACTTTCGATTTTCTTTTCTCTCCTCTTTGGCAGTGATGGAGCTACATGTCGCGATTTCATGACAACTTTCCTATTTTCGGCAGCGATGGCGCAACCAGTCGTGATTTCGTGACATGTCGCGATTTCGTGACATCTTTCAACACTTAGGCATTTTTTCCTCTTTTCTTCAATTTTAGCTTCTGGGTCACCGAGATTCTTCTCTGCAAGCCTGCAAAAAGGTGGGTCCCCAATTTTGGGGTGTGTTGTGGATCAACCACAACACATACTTTGCTACTTTTTGCTTGAATGTTCGTTTTGCGGTGTGTGTCAATCCAAAGGTAAGATTACCTAACTTGAGGTAATCTCTTATGGGTAAATACCAGTCCTGTTGATTAGAAACCTTGACAGTATGAACAACCAATCCCTTTTGAAGTTCTTCCCTAAAAAATGCTGATTGGGATAAAACTTGTAAAAATAGCGGTGTTGCTATTAATGGGAGTAGGGGAAAACAAGGACCCCCTGTTGGCACGTTTCAGACGATCTCGAATTCGAAAGAACTTATCCGAGGATGGTTCAATCTGGATCATGTGGATTCCTGGCACCAAATTTGAGCTTGCACGCTCCATCGCGGATTGCGATAATGTTTTGACTTGAATGGTTGTCATATCATCGAAAAGGTCTTACGAAATTAGTGACCCTAGGGAGGCCATTGTGTCCGCAAAATGATTCGATGATCGAGGGAGTGCCTCGATGTCATACCATTCAAGTTTTGCCAGGAATTTGTCCACGAGGGCTTTATAGGCCTTCAGAACTGGGCATTTGCATTGATATACCCCTTTGACTTGATTGACGATTAACAGCGAATCACCAAAGATGTTCAGTATTTTGATGTTCATGGCGATTGTTGTTTGAAGACCTAGGAGCAGGGCTTCATATTCTGCATTATTGTTGGTGCACTGGAAGTTTAATTTAAATGATAGGGGCATTGGAGCGCCCTGCGGTGTGAAGAATACAATTCCTGTGCCACCCCCTTGCTCACACTTGGAACCATCGAAGAATAGGGTTATGTCAGCCTGTGACTCAGGCTCATCAGAATATGGCGATTCTGAGACATGGAAGACCCCATCATCGGGTAGTTCTATTGTCAGAGGCTGATCGTCTTCAAGAGGAGCCTCTGCTAGTTGATCGGCTATGACTTGTCCTTTGATAGATTTTTGTCCGATGAACTCAATGTCAAATTTCATCAACAACATGATCCATTTCGCCGTGTGACTACTATGATAAGTATGATTCATCATGTATTGTAATGGATTCTCCTTAGACACAACATACGTAGTGTTGCTCAGCATGTAGTGGCGTAGCTTTTTGGTAGCAAACACCATCGCCAAGCAGGGGTTTCTCAACGTATGCATAATTAAGTTCGTAACTGACCAGGGTGCGGCTAAGATAGTAAGTAGCCTGTTGTTTGTGAAGTTCATTCTTTTGGGCTAGCATGGCTCCCAGTGCCAACTCAGTAGCTGAGATGTATAAGTAGAACGACACTCCTGGTCTAGGTGGTGCCAATACCGGCGGCGAAGCCAAGTATTGTTTGATTTCGTCAAAGGATGATCGGCACTCATCATCCCAATGAAATGTGACCCCCTTGTGCAATAATTTGTTCATTGGTCGGCATTTGTCAGATAATTGCGCTATGAAGCGTTTAATCGACGCGACCTTTCCTTGTAGACTTCTGAGCTGCTTGATAGTGGTTGGGGGAGCCATTTCAAGGATTGCCTTGACTTTGTTTGGGTCCACTTCGATGCCTCACTTTGAGACTATAAAACCCAAGAGTTTTCCAGATGTGATGCCAAATATGCACTTCTTGGGATTCAGTCTGACCTTATGCTCTATGAGGCGATCGATAATATTTCTTAAGTCACAAAGATGATCTGAGCGTAAAAGAGATTTGGCTAACAAATCATCCATGTAATCCTCCAAAGTTGTGTGCATGTAATCGTGGAAGATATATGTCATGGCACGTTGGTATGTAGCGCCAGTGTTTTTAAGGCCAAAAGGCATGACCTTATAACAAAATGTCCCCCAAGGCATTGTGAACGCCGTTTTGAGTTGATCCTCAGGATTGATACGAATTTGATTGTATCTTGAGAAATCACGACATGTTGCGATTTCGCGACATATTTCAACACTTAGGCATTTTTTCCTCTTTTCTTCAATTTTAGCTTCTGGGTCACCGAGATTCTTCTCTGCAAGCCTGCAAAAAGGTGGGTCCCCAATTTTGGGGTGTGTTGTGGATCAACCACAACAAATGGCGACTCTGTTGTCAAATGCTCTTGAGCATTTTAGTAAGAACCCAACCTGAAACATATCACAAACTCACAAATACATGTTAGCACATAAGCAAAATAACAAATGCCCAAAGATCGAAGTACATGAATCATCGAATCATCAAGTATTAGCTCAGTGTGTACAATGTGTTTTCATTCCCTATCGTTTGAAATTGATCAACATTTCATTATCAGTTTTGCATGAATGCATATATGGGATGGTGAATGATTTGTGTACCCTAATGAATGTGCAAGGAGATTTGCTTCCATAAAGGGCATGGTACTTCTTCTAATACTATGTACAAGCATTCAAGATTGCCAAACCCTCTTAGGATCCACTAGTTCATTATCTTACTGTATCCCAAAGTTGGTTATGAGTCCCTACTATCTAGAACCCATGTGCAAGTGAATGTGAAATCAAAACTTTGGGGAATCAGACTACCAACCAACCGAGATGAGAGTTTAACCTTATCCTTACTATTCTTATTTAGAGTTCATTACCTCACTTTAAGCAAAATAATTAAACCAGCTATGGAAGAAATGGTCATGCTAGTCTAACCCTCTAGACAATCAGTGGTCTTGTTTTTTAGGCAAGACATGATGCCATGCATGGGCATATCTAACCCCACAATCCAAAACTTATCTCCATTTCTTTGGACCTTGGGGATGACTACCCATCCCTTGCAGAGGACAAGTAGTACGATCCTTACAATCCAAAATAAAGATGAGATGGGAAAAATTTATTTATTTATTTTTTTATTCTTAGACCTTGGGGATGACTACCCATCCTGGTTAGGGACATGTAGTACGATCCTTACAATCCAAACTTTAGATGTGAATGGAAAATATTAATTTTGTTACTTAGACCTTGGGGATGACTACCCATCCCTTGCAAGAGGACAAATAGTACGATCCTTACAATCCAAGACTCATTATGAAATGAGACATAAGAGCTTTGGGGAATTAGATTCTCAACCAACCGAGATGAGAATTTATACCCTATCCTTACTACTCCATGTGGGTCAAATCAAAGCTTTGGGGAATTGGATACTCAACCTAAGTTCGATGAGGATTTAACCCTATCATTACTACTCTAATTTTAGGCTTTAAGCTTAATGGAAGTGGTCAAAACCACTGTTTTAAGGATCATGTTGCATAATAGGATAGACAGGAAATACTTCTTTCGCCCAACCTTTCCTTCCAAGTTAGGTTTTGATCATTTTGCTCAAGATCTTTTTTAATGCATGAGACGTGCTTGGTTCTAGATATCTCAAGACTCAGTTTCCAACCTTAGGAGCTACTTACATACATGTTATAACACAACCCTAAGAGGATTTGACATACTTTAATGGCTTGTACCTAAGATGCATATGTAACTAAGGTGAAATGTATGTAGGGTGAGATGGAACATGAATGCATTATTATTATTATTATTATTTTTTAATTGCAAATGAAATGATTTGTCATGCAAAACTGACTCTTTCATGTATCACAAAGTTAAACAATATAACTTAAAAATGTTTTATGCTATTTGTGGAGCTTTTACAAGACATTTCCAATATTTCATTCATATTCTCCTAATCCTTAAGCATAAGTTGACATCTCAATTTTCTATTTTTTTTTTTTTTTAAATTAACACACATGTCAATTGAAATCAAATCCATAATCAAAATCCTAACTAAACTAACAATCCTAAACAATAAAAACAAAATCTGAAAATCCTTCACCAAAACCAAAAGAATAATATCAAAGTCTCACAACCTAAGGGCTAAAATAATGCTTTAAAATTTGCCCATTAACCGGTAGCATGAAATCTTCCCCTTCTAATGTTTTTAGCCTGAAGGTACTCTTCCCAAGAATCTTTGAAATCTGATATGGGCCCAACCAAAGACAATCAAACTTTTGATGATTCCCTTTTTACTCATGTCTTTTGTCCCATAGTAATACCAAATATGAAATTCTGAATGATTTAACTTTGGCCCTTCTATCAAACCACCTTTTGACAACTGCCTGGTGTTTATTCATGTGATTCATGGCCTCTTCTCTCTTTTCATCAAGGTGCAACAACTGGATCAACCTGGCTTCAACTTGATCATCTGTCCCCAAGTACTCTTGTATGAAATGTAAGGTCTCCAACTTCAAATTTGCTGGAAATATCGGGTCTTGCCCATAGACCAAATGATAGGGAGTATTCCCTATGGATTCTTTCACTCTGGTCCTATCTGCCCAAAGGGCAAACTTTAGTTGACTATGCCAGTCCCGAGGGTTATTTTCCAGCAACTTGTTAATAGTATTCAACAAATTCTTATTTGAAGACTCGGCCAACCCATTTCCTTGAGGATAGTAATTGGATGCAAACTTTAAGCTCACTTTGTTATCATATGCCCAATCTGCAAATTGTGTAGAAATAAAAGCTTTACCATTGTCACTGAAAAATAGAGTCGGGCATCCCAAATCTTGTTATAATTTGATCCTCAAGAAATTTAATCACAACATCCGTGGTGGCATGTTTAGTAGGAATCGCCTCCGTCCACCTTGTACAATAGTCTGTAGCTGTCAAAATGAATTTGTGAGAATCAGAAGAATTTGGGTTAATAACCCCAATAAAATCTAGTCCCCACTGCGCAAACGGTCTCATTTCGACTACAAGCTACAACAGCATGGCTGCATTTCTTTCTCTATTTGCAGCCACTTGACAGATGTGACAAGATCGTACATGGGTATGCGTATCCTTGAAAATATGTGGCCAGTAGTATCCTGCTCTTAGGATTTTATGTGCTGTAGCATTGGCTGCACCATGACCAGTTCCATGTTTCCCGTGAAATTCCTACAACACCCCGTCAGCTTCTTCTTTGTTCAAGCACCTCAGGTAGATGCCTTAATGATTCTTCCTGTAAAGCACACCAGATTTTATTAGATAGTTAACAGAATTAAGCCTTAAAGCTCTTCTCTATGTTGAATTCAGATTAGAAGGATACTTACCAGTCAATAAAAAATGCACAATATCAACATACCAATCGTCCTTAGCCATGTATTCTGTATTTGAGCATTGACCTGTTATTTGCGGATCATTTTCTACGATCGCCTTTGCCAGTCCTTGTCCTCGAACTAGTTTCATTGGTTGGATTTCGAGATCAAATTCTTGGATGGTCTAAATCCATTTTCCTCTCTTCTCACCTAGTTCATTCCGTAAAAACATGGTCTTGACAGCAGAATCGGGCACGATGGCGATAATTCTGCTGTGCACGATGTAGTGCCTAAATTTTTTCACAGTTTTAAAAAGTGTGTACATTTGCTTATCAAGGATTGAATACCTTAATTGAGCATATTTCAGAGGGGAACTTAAAAATTCAATGGGCTTTTCGGCACTATCCTCACCTTTTTGGGTTAAGACACTCGCAAAGGAGTGTTCTGATGCAAAAGCATAAATATAAAAAGGCTTGGAGTAATCTGGGCTTATAAGGACAGGGGCTCTGGAAATGGCATCTTTGATATTATGGAAAGCCACTCTACTTTCCTCGTTCCATTTTACATCCACATATTTCTTGAGCATCTGGTTCAGAGGTTTGGCTATCTCAGCAAAGCTAGAGATAAACTTCCTCACAAAATTGACTTGCCCAAAGAAAGATCTCAGTTCTTTTTTACTGCTCGAGAGAGGTAGGTTTTGGATAGCTTGTATCCTTTCTGGGTCGATGGATATGCCCTCTTTTGAAATGATGTGACCCAAAAATTTCCCTTCCGTTACTTCGAATGCACTTTTTGGGATTTAAGGAAATTCCATGTTCTCTGCATCTTTGAAGCACTTTCTTCATATATTTGACATGATCCTCTCTCTTCTTCAATAAAACTGGGATATCATCCACATACACGATGATGCATTTGCCTATTAGTCCTTTGAATGCGTAATCCATGGCGCGTTGAAAAGTTGCACCAGCGTTTAACAGTCCGAACAACATTCTCTTATATGCAAATGTCCCCCACTTGGTAGTGAAGGCTGTTTTCATCCTGTCATCTGGTTGTATAAGAACTTGGTTGTACCCTGAATATCCATCGAGAAAGGACATCATTTCAGATCCATTTATGATTTGCAGAATTTCATCGATTGATGGTAATGGATAATTATCTTTTTGGGAGGCTTTATTAAGATTTCGAAAATCTATGCACAGCCTAATCTCTCCACTCTTTTTTCTTACTGGAACGAGGTTGGCCACCCAGGTTGAGTGCCTAACAGGAAAAATGATTTTCGCTTCCAATAATCTTTTAACCTCCTTTTCGATCAAAGGCTCCAATAGCGGGTTAACAACTCGTTGTCTTTGCCTAAAAGGCTTGGAGTCTGGCTTCAAAGGGATGGTATGCGTGATAATGTTCTGGTTGTAATTCTTCAGCTCATTGTAGTTCCAAGCAATACAATCTATGTAATGCTTCAAATCTTGTATTATATTGCTCCTTTCTTCCTCTGTACATGCCTTTGCTATGTACACCTCCTTTGGATTATCTGCACTCCCGTAATAATTGAATCGCATGCATCTTTGGGGAGCGGGACTCTTTTTCTTTTCTTGTTCTTGCATTCCATGTCGAACATCTTTTCTAATGAAACCACGTCTTTAGGAATTTTGTTGGATTGATACGCAGTTTCACTTTCTTCTGTTTCATCCTACCACCTTTGTTCCTCATCGATCACCTGATTTTCAAAAATACCCGAGTTTGTGACAAACTTGAAGATGTGCCTGTCACACTCAAAAACCTGGAAATTCTTCACATTATCGGTATTGATGGACAAGGAACCAGATCTCAATGGAAAACTTTTTACATCTTTTTATATCCACCGGGTTTAACATGCCCGCGGCGACTGCAAGAGAGTCTGCTATTCGATTTCCTCTCCTAGAAATAAGGGCTATGTTGAATGCATCAAACTCCTCCATGAGGTCCATAACCCTAGTCCTATAAAGGCTTAGTATTTTGTCATGGCATGTATACTGTCCTTTGATTTGCTTGACAACCAACTCAGAATCTCCCAAAACCTTCAAGCATTTAACATGTTTGCTCAATGCTAGACGTAAACCGTAGATCAATGCTTCGTATTCTGCCACATTATTTGTGCAAGGAAATTGCAGTCTCGTAGGCAGCCAATAATGGTTTACCTCCTGGACCAGTGAGCTCGACTCCATCTCCTGCTCCCTGTCTAGATTTTGATCCATCAAACTTGAGCAACCACGTGTAATCCTTTTCCTCAGAAGAACCACCATGACACACTTCTTCTTTAAGTTCATCAGCAGCATTATCAACATCAAGAGCATAGACCCCTAGGTCTGGCTCAAAAAACTGAACCTCATTCGGCTTGTTAAAATCTGTTATAATCTCCTTAAGCCTCAGTTCGTTTTCCACTCTGATTTGGTTAGCAATGCCCTTCCATGGAAGCCACATATGCGAGTAGTCTGTTGCAAAATAACCATTCAATGTTTTCATCCAATCTCTCGCAAGTAACATTCCATACCTACTTGGGATGTTAACCACCAAAATTTCTACAACCTGCTGGACCCTGGGTTCAGAATTTAATTGAATCTTGACATCATATAAGGTCCCTACTACATTTACCTCTAAACGGTCCAATTGCAAGACCGTGCATTTGGTTGAAACCGGTTGTAGATCCAGAATTTGACATATCTCCGTAGGCATGAGGTTGCTCATGGCTCCTGTGTCTACCAAACAAGTTATGCAAGTTCTTACCCGCAATTCTCAGAGTTAATAAGAATGGTGGGACATCCCTTCTCTCCTTTCGCAAAATCAGGTGGGATTCAGCTCTTTTTTCCTTCCACATCGGATCAGGTGAGTTCAAAGCTCTTATCAACGCCTCCTTTTGACCAGGCAATTTAGCTGCATCCAGGAATGAAAGGCTAGATTTGGACTTCTTCATATCCTCCACTACGTCATAATTTGGTTTTTCGAATTTGACTATCTTCTGGACGTCATTAGACATTTCTCTTCTGAGTGGAGGGGGAGGGTTGTTACTTGCATTTGTATCTGGAGGAAGAATAGAACTGTTTGGAGGTGTTGATGAGGTTTTAGGGGCTTTAGACTTACTCCTCAAATGGTACCCATGAGTCCCCTTTCTGAAATCTCAAAAATCTTGCACCTCCTGTTCCAAAACTTTGTCTTCTTCCTCCTCGCTCTCACCCTCTTGGTGATATACTGTTTCCATAACCATAATATTTTCATCTTGCTGATACGATGTATCCTCATTTGATACCAGTTCCAAATCATCAACTTGTGCCTGAAGACAATGAGTGTATCTAGCAATCTCAGGACAATTCCTCTCATTGTGTTCTTTTGTGTTATGTAACCTACACCCTCTTTCCCATGCCAAATATGAAAGATTCAAAAGAGAATTGGATTGGCTAGGGCCTGCAGAAGCATCTAATTGATTAGCAATGGGAGCAGGAACTCCCCCATTGTTTGGCTTAGTGTTCCAGTGCCTCCCTCTATTGTTAAAATTCCAACTTGGGTGAGAGGCACAGGACTCATGCTTCTGCTATTGAACCCTGTCATTACTTAGTTTATGCACTAGTTTCTTGAGCTCTTTGACTTCCGAAAAGACATCCTTTGGTGGAACCACATTGTTGTTAACCCCCATTGGATTTGCATAATTGATGGGGTCTTGATTCCACATTTGGGTGGGGTTCTAAGGAATTGGATTCCCATATGGATTGATACCTTGAATTGGGATTGGATTCGGAACCGGAACTATGGCTTGAGGATTGAATTGACTAGTTTCCTACGTAGTTGATTGACTATTCTACAAAAATGCAGGAACAGGTGGAATGGCTGTGATTGGTTGGATTGGAATGGGTGCATATGCGGGTGCTGATGGATACGGTCACTGATATGGGAAGGCGTTCATACTTGGCATTTGTGGTGCCATGAGTTGATTTTCTTGGGGAACTTGACCATATGGAGCACACTGTCCCAACATAGGCATCTGGGTAAACCCGTAGCCTTGCGGTGTCAATTGCTGCTCAATAGTCATGGCTTCATTATAGGCCAAATCCAGCGTGGTGACCTGAGGATTACGCCTTGCAAACATGGCTGTCATGGGGTCCAATGCCCCAAAATATATCTGCAAAGCTACTGCAGGATCGATGACAAAATTCCTAATTGCTCTGTTATAGTTCTTTTGGAATCTCTGATTAAACATTCGGATTGGTTCCCCTTGGCCCCGTTTGCATGTAATAAACTGATTGTAAATAGTTACGGGATCTAAGGGCGACCTAAATTGATTGACAAATGCATTTTCCATTTGTGTCCAAGAGGTGATTGAACCAGTTGGCAAGCATATATACCATTCATATGCTATTGGATCCAAGCTCATGGGGAAAAGTCTGCAGGCTACATCTTCATGCTGAACTTGCAACCTAATTAAAACATCTCTATAGGCTTGGATATGTTCTTATGCTGTTCTTAGGCCATCTGGCTTGTATTTAGGCAGAAATATTTCAATGTTCTTGGGGATTTCATGGATATCCCCAACAATATTCAAAGGAGTATTGTTAGCTCCATACCAAGGAGCTGCTGGAGCTTGAGCCATTTGACTCAGAATTGATGTAGACAGACCTACAATAGTAGAAAAAATATTACAAACTATAGGCACACTAGGGGCAACGGATATTACTTGTGTAGGTCCACTCGACGTCCCTGGAGAAAACAGGCCTTTTTCTACTGGAGTGCTTACGACTTGCTTGACTTTACCCTTGGGAGTACCAGTAAGGTCATGAAAAATGGTTTCTCCGGTTGTTTGAGACCTGGTCGCAATATGGCGTGGTGGGTCCAAACTCGCTCGAGGAAACCCTCGGATAGTTCGAAGAAAACCCGCAACAAACATAAAAACAAGTGTTGCGCTTTAGCCGTAAATAATTTCAGAATTAAATCAAAAACAAAATATTCGGATATAAAAATTGAAATAGATAAACCGATTCGGGCCCTCCTTCTAGCGCCAATCTGTTGAGTGGTGTTTTAACCCCATTGTGAAAACACACTCTCCTGTAGGATCCGAGTCCTAAATCGTCTGCTTGCAAAGAAAAACGATTTCTCCAAGGTTCTTATTATGCTAATTATTGATTATCAAGGATGTTGTTTAAAATGAAATGCTAAGAACACCTTAGGGTTTGCAAGTGGATGTTAACAAGGGGAACTGTGGTTTATTTAATTCTGAAAGTGTAATGGACTCTAAAATGAATAAAATTTGTTTTAACCTTTAATTCTGATGGATTTTCAGTGATTTATTCAAACACAATAATTAAACTGCTGAAAATAAAATATGGGTTTGAAAAGCGAAGACAAAAGTAAACAAAAGTAACAATAAGAATATATTACAGTCAGAAAGCTATCATTAATCTGATGAAACCGAAGATACTGAGGCTTTCTACATACAACCTAACCTAATGAACCTGCACTTTCACACAATCCAAATAGGCTAGGTGCGGATCTCGAGGGTTTCTACTATAATTCCAGATTCAGGCATTCGCATGAAGCAACCAAGAGATATTGCATTAAACTTCACCTAGAAACCTAAGAAATCTGGAAAGGAAATATAGACATTAAATCATGCATGCAGAAGTAACTCCTTTCTCATCCAAAAGATGCCAACTCTCTGTATTTTGTATTAAAGAATATTTCGATTACATTCAAAAATGTTCTAGGTATAAAATTCCAGAACAAAAAGAAGGAAATCGCCCAAGTACAGGCCCAGAATAGCACGAAGCTCTTGTCTCTGCAACTCTGTATTCGGCAATTTCCAACCCCTTCTTCAATTTACAATTCTGGTCTTATAATGTTTGACGCGGCTCTTCGATCTTCTCTCGTCGCTTCATTTCACCTTCCCGCACATGACCCCTCAAATTCTTGCTTTTTCCCGCTTTGATTCACGCTCAAATTTGAAAACGCTTCGAAATTCATCTCTGCATGTAACGCCTCTGCAAGTTTGACACCTGTGCGCCACATGTCCTTCTTTTCCTGCGTTCTGTGTAACGCTTACTGCAAAAAAAATGACAAAACTGCAAGTCTGCCCGTTCATCTTCTTAGCCGCGATATGGCGACATGTCGCGAAATCGTGACATGTCACGATATCGCTACATGCTTCCCGGCCGTACGCCTTTAGCAGCTCCCTGTAGCGATGTCGCGACCATTTTTCATTTGTATACCTCCGACCGCTTCTCGTAGCGATATCACTACTCTTTTAAAGCTTTGGGCCTTCTTCTTCGAAGGGTAGCGATATCGCTACCACTTTGAACCTTGAGTCTTCTTCCCCGAAAATTGTAGCGATATCGCTACCTTCTGACTTCATTGGGCTCTTTTGAGAATTTTGTAGCAATTCGCTACCTTTTGGCTTTGAGCCTTTGTCTTCAAGAAATGGCAGCGATTCGCTACCTTTTGGCTTCGAGTCTTTGTCTTCAAGAAATGGCAGCGATTCGCTACCATTTGGCTTTGAGCTTGTCTTCAATAAATGGCAGCGATTCGCTACCATTTGGCTTCGAGTCTTTGTCTTCAAGAAATGGCAGCAATTCGCTACCATTTGGCTTTGAGCCTTTGTCTTCAAGAAATGTAGCAAAATCGCTACATTTTGAAACTCTGTGGTATCATCTCTGAAAATTGTAGTGATATCGCTACCCTCTGACCTCGTCGGGCTCTTTTGAGAATTTTTTAGCGAAATCGCTACCTATTGACTCTGTTGCCACCGACACGTCACGATTTCGCTGCAAAATTTTGTTCATGCCACCGACCCGTCACGATTTTGCTGCATCTTTTTATGACTTGCTAGCAATCCGTTGCAATTTCGCGACACCTTTTTCTGCTTTGCTGCATGCCCGTCGCGATTTCGTGACATATTTTCTGTTCTGTTGCCAACTCGTCGCGATTTCGTGACATCTTTTCTGTTTTGTTATCGTTGACCGCGTTGATCGCGATTTTCCGACACGTCGCGATTTCGCTACTGTTTCTCCGTCGGGCCTCCTTGGCAACTTTACGTCGCGACATCGCGACCATTATCATTCTCTTGCCCTCTTTCGACAAACCGTCGTGATATCGCTACCGCTTTTATTTCTGAACTTGCTTGCCAAAACACGTCGCGAAATCGTGACCATTTTCATCCTTTTCCAACGGCGTGTCGCGATTTCGCGACATCATTTATTTTCTTCTCAACAGCATGTCACGATTTCGCGACACCTTTTCTTTTCTCCTCAGCGACATGTCACGATTTCACGACAACTTTCAATTTTCTTTTCTCTCCTCTTTGGCAGCGATGGAGCTACATGTCACGATTTCGCGACAACTTTCCTATTTTCGACAGCGATGGCGCAACCAGTCGCGATTTCGCGACATGTCGCGATTTCGCGACATCTTTCAACACTTAGGCATTTTTTCCTCTTTTCTTCAATTTTAGCTTATGGGTCACCGAGATTCTTCTCTACAAGCCTGCAAAAATGTGGGTCCCCAATTTTGGGGTGTGTTGTGGATCAACCACAACACATACTTTGCCGCTTTCTGCTTGAATGTTCGTTTTGCGGCGTGTGTCAATCCAAAGGGAAGATTACCTAACTTGAGGTAATCTCTTATGGGTAAATACCAGTCCTGTTGATTAGAAACCTCGACAGTATGAACAACCAATCCCTTTTGAAGTTCTTCCCTAACAAATGCTGATTGGGATAAAACTTGTAAAAATAGCGTTGTGTTGCTATTAATGGGAGTAGGGGAAAACAAGGACCCCCAGTTGGCACGTTTCAGACGATCTCGAATTCGAAAGAACTTATCCGAGGATGGTTCAATCTGGATCATGTGGATTCCTGGTGCCAAATATGAGCTTGCACGCTCCATCACGGATTGCGATAATGTTTTGACTTGAATGGTTGTCATATCACCGGAAAGGTCTTGCGAAATTAGTGACCCTAGGGAGGCCATTGTGTCCGCAAAATGATTCGATGATCGAGGGAGTGCCTCGATGTCATACCATTCAAGTTTTTCCAAGAATTTGTCCACGAGGGATTTATAGGCCTTCAGAACTGGGCATTTGCATTGATATACCCCTTTGACTTGATTGACGATTAACAGCGAATCACCAAAGATGTTCAGTCTTTTGATGTTCATGGCGATTGTTGTTTGAAGACCTAGGAGCAAGGCTTCATATTCTGCGTTATTGTTGGTGCACTGGAAGTTTAATTTAAATGACAGGGGCATTGGAGCGCCCTGCGGTGTGAAGAATACAATTCCTATGCCACCCCCTTGCTCACACTTGGAACCATCGAAGAATAGGGTTATGTCGGCCTGTGACTCAGGCTCATCAGAATCTGGCGATTCTGAGACATGGAAGACCCCATCATCGGGTAGTTCTATTGTCAGAGGCTGATCGTCTTCAAGAGGAGCCTCTGCTAGTTGATCGGCTATGACTTGTCCTTTGATAGATTTTTGTCCGATGAACTCAATGTCAAATTCTGTCAACAACATGATCCATTTCACCGTGCGACTACTATGATAAGTATGACTCATCATGTATCGCAATGGATTCTCCTTAGACACAACATACGTAGTGTTGCTCAACATGTAGTGGCATAGCTTTTTGGTAGCAAACACCACTACCAAGCAGAGTTTCTCAACGTATGCATAGTTAAGTTCGTAACTGACCAGGGTGCGGCTAAGATAGTAAGTAGTCTGTTCTTTGTGAAGTTCATTCTTTTGGGCTAGCATGGCTCCCAGTGCAACCTCAGTAGCTGAGATGTATAAGTAGAACGGCACTCCTGGTCTAGGTGGTGCCAATACCGGCGGCGAAGCCAAGTATTGTTTGATTTTGTCAAAGGCCGACTGGCACTCATCATCCCAATGAAATGTGACCCCCTTGTGCAATAATTTGTTCATTGGTCGGCATTTGTCAGATAATTGCGCTATGAAGCGTTTAATCGACGCGACCTTTCCTTGCAGACTTCTGAGTTGCTTGATAGTGGTTGGGGGAGCCATTTCAAGGATTGCCTTGACTTTGTTTGGGTCCACTTCGATGCCTCGCTTTGAGACTATAAAACCCAAGAGTTTTCCAGATGTGACGCCGAATACGCACTTCTTGGGATTCAGTCTTACCTTATGCTCTATGAGGCGATCGAGAATCTTGCTTAAGTCACCGAGATGATCTGAGCGTAAAAGAGATTTGGCTAACAAATCATCCATGTAATCCTCCAAAGTTGTGTGCATGTAATCGTGGAAGATATATGTCATGGCACGTTGGTATGTAGCGCCAGTGTTTTTAAGGCCAAAAGGCATGACCTTATAACAAAATGTCCCCCAAGGCGTTGTGAACGCCATTTTGAGTTGATCCTCAGGATTGATACGAATTTGATTGTATCCTGAGAAACCATCCATTAAGGAGAGCATTTCGTGGCCTGCTATAGCGTCTACCAATGTGTCGATGCTCGGCAAGGGGAAATCATCCTTAGGACTCGCTTTGTTTAGGTCTCAAAAATCGGTGCATATGCGAATCCTCCCGTCGGGCTTCTTGACGGGAACCATGTTGGACAACCATGGCGGATAATCCACGCAGATGACAAATTGTGCATCCAATAGTTTTTGCAATTCGTCTTTGACCATCAAGGCCACTGTTGGGTGCATCTTTCGTAGTTTTTGCTTTACAGGCTTGATTGTCGGATCAAGCGTTAAATTGTGCATGACTAGCTGCGGGTCTAGTCCTGGCATATCTTTATACGACCATGCAAAAACCTCCTTCTTCTCTTTGAGAAGGGCAATGTAATCGGCTTGCTCTTCGGGGGAAAGACTTACCCCCAGCCTAATAATTTGTGGATTCTTTGTATCTGTGCCGATATCTACGTCAGTCGTCTCCTCGACTGACATGTGGGATCCGTCCTCCAACTGATGTGGAGTTGGGATCAAATGGATATCATTAGCTGAGTTTAGGTCTGCGTTTGGAACCTCGGGTCCCTCTTCAGCTTGAAAGACATCCTGAGTCATCCTTGGGGTGAAATGAAGCATTTCACCGAAAGGCCAGTACTCTGATGGTGATAAAGGTGAATTGACACGATCCCAGTCGATGGCATCTATGTCTAGATGCAATGGCCATGATGGATCGGTCGGATTGTGGATGGGTGCGGTCAAATCAATGGAGACCATGTGGATGGAATGAATTTGGTCTCCAGAACCGTGGGTGTGACGACTTGATTCTTGTAGATGCTCCTTATACTCCGGATCTGGCTCTACGGGAACAGGCACGAATGGATCTTCCCTAGGTGCGAATTCATGCCTATGTGCGAAAAGGAGGGCAGGGTCTTTTCTCGGCACTGATGTCATGATGGGATCTCGAGGTGGACGATGCTCATCTTGAATTTGGAGCCATGGGTCCAACACTTGGTCCCACCTCGCTGGGTCTACCCACCATTCATGTCCTAACAGAATGCCCATCTGTCCCATTAGATCTTCATGAGTTAACGGGCGGTGATGCCGTCGCGCATGTCTGAGATAGTCCATCTCGGTTTCATCTTCTGAATCATTTTCGAAGATCCAAAATTGTTCATCCTCTTCAGCAACTGTTACTTGCGACGTTGAGGACTCTCCTTGTTCCAGTAAGTTAATCTGGTCCCCTTGCGGTTGTTCCACTCTTGGTGGAGGGACCTGATTCTCTTGACACCGTATTGTTTCATCTGGAACCTCTAAGGGGAACAGCTTCAGAAAGATGTCCGGAAGTCGTTGATGTTCTCTTTGAGGATTACTATCCGAACTTTCACCTCTCTCTAGCAAAGGAGAGGGATTACTGTTGTTTCCAGGGGTGTTTGTTGACCATGGGAGGTAGTCTCCCAATGTGTATTCTGTATTTGGATTGGCATACGGATCTTGTGCCAATCCCCCCTTGTTGCCTATTTCTAGGCCTTGCATATTCTCAACCAAGATGTCTAAGGGTAGGGGGTGGTTGAACCCTACTCCTGACTTGTCATATGGCATCTGATATCTTGGTTGGCAAAGGACCCGCATCCCTTGCTCATATCTGCCTAGCCCGTATCCATGCCAATTGCATTGGCCGAGATATTTTAGGGCAAAATCCGGGTTTGACAGATAGTTTATGTTTTCAACAAAAGGCTCTTCGTCTGCTTCCTTTTGTTGGCATGGTTCAAGACCATGATCAAGGCCCCCATACACGAAATTCATCTGGTTTGGAGGGTAGCCTAGAGGAACAACTGTCCCTATGGGAAGGCGAGGTCTTCCCATGTCTTGTACTGACTCCAATGCTGGCGTTGCCATGACATTCTGCACTAAGTACTCCCCCAGGCCCGTACTGGCCATTTCAACAGTGATTGTTGATGATTGGGTCGGAGGAAACGGTAGTCCTTCCTGACTCCATTCCATGTTTGGGGGTTCAGGTGTCTTAGTTTCTGTTTTGCTGGGTGTTTCCTCCGTTGATACCGTTGAGATTGTGGGCAGCTTTTCTTCTAAGGGTTTAACCTCTTCCATGATCTATTTTCCCTTGTCCTTCTGTTGGGCCATGATAGGTGGCGTTGATGATGAAGGAGCAGGTGATGAAGTTTCACCTGGCTGGGATTTTGCCTTGTTGGCCACCAGTGGTGCCTGCGGTATCGAACCCTGTTTAGATGGATTTAACTGGAAATCCAAATGCGTTGAAGGGAGGGTCGATTGAGGTATGAATTGTACCGCATTGCAATACTTGAAGGGCTCTAAGTCCATTGGGACTACATGTATTTCTCCTTCAAAAGCATACTTTAAGCATTGGTGGGCGATCGAAGGGACACACTTCATGTCCCTGATCCAAGGCCGCCCTAGCAGTATATTATAAGCCATCTCGCCTTCTAGCACATGGCACAGTGTAGGTATTGATTTTTGTCCTACCTGGACAGGCAGAACAACTGTGCCGACTGTCGAGCATATTGCATCGTTAAAAGCTCGCAGTGTATACGTGGAGGCTGTGATGTGAGAGGCTGGCAACTTCAAATGTTTTAAGGCTACAGTGGTAATGATGTTACTGGATGAGCCAGTATCTATCAACACCCTCTTGTACGGAATCCCGTTGACCCGCGTGATAACGTGCAGGGGTGGATCTGCCATGTCATTTGATATCGTTTTGACTTCATCTTCTCTGAATGTGATGACCGGCTCCGTACATTGTTTCACATGTCCCACGAAGTTGTTGAAAGAATTAGCTTCGTGAGGCTGTAATTCGATGGCTTTTAAAATGTCCATAAGAGCTTCCCTATGGGGTGTTGACTGTTGAATAAGCTCGTAAATGGACAGCCTAGCCGATGTGGTCCGCAAACTCTGCGTGAGTTTGGTCCGTATCGTGACCTCGGGTCTAGGCGGAGGCAACTGTGTTGGGCGTTGTTGAGGCTGCGATGTTGTCGAAACTTCCCTCGTAGCTACCTCGGGGGTAACTGCTGGGTACCTTCTATTCCTTGTTACTATGCTAATCATTCCCACAAATCCCTGCATGGGAAGATTCTGTCGCACCTCGTTAATCTGGAGTGGTTTTGCCTGTTCTTCATGTGCAGGCAAAGGGTCTTTGAATACCCCCATTTGTTGATTGTTTGGCGCTATGGGGTTGTCCACGGCCAATGTTCTATTGTCGATCAAATCCTGGACTAATTCTTTGAATTTCCAGCACCCATTCAAGTCGTGTCCTCTGCGCCTATGGAATCTACAATACAATTCCTCTCTGTATCCCCTAGGCTTAGGAGCGTTAGGGTCTATAGTCTGGATTTCTGGCAGAGTGACTAAATTTTCTGCTAACAAGCGGTCAAATAAGGAGTCCCTAGACTCCGCATATGGGGTGAAATGTCGCCTAGGGCGACGCGGGTAATTCTGCTCTTGTCTTCTATTATCTCTTTCATAAGCAGGAGGCACTGCCTGGTAATTAGCCTTTTGGGGCTGCATTTCTTGCACAGGCGCGGGGACATTTATCGCAACTTGGTTAACCGCAACATGTTGTTGTTGCGTTGTCCCGATTTTAGTGGTTTTATTCCACTCTTTCTTTTTAGGCTTGGTGATTGCGCCTTCGCCTATCTTAATCTCTTCTATAACTCTGGCTTGCGCCAGAGCTTCTTCTAAGTTGTCGTATTGCCGCAGCAACAATAGACCAGAGATTGATTTTAAGCAACTTTTTGTGAACATCTGCGTGAGATCAGACATAGGAGGACGGTATGGTAACTTAGAAAGCAAAGCTCTCCATCGATTCCCATACGCTGCCATTGTTTCCTCCTCAAATTGTTTGAGGCTCGCCAGATCACTCAGTGATGCCTTCTTCCTTGTGTTGAAGGCAAAGCATTCAAGAAAAGCATCTACTAATTGATCTAAGTTGCTTATGCTTTGTTTGGGTAGTTGTGTGAACCAATCCGAGGAAGGGCCTGCGAATGTGGTTATGAATGTTCTAAGCAACAATGCGTCATTATCTTGGATGCCGAAGCATTGGCTTAGAAATCTTGTAACGTGTTCTTGTGCGTCCTCTTCACCTTTAAAAACTGCCAATTGAGGCAACTTGAAGTGCTCGGGGTAAAGAGGCGTAGGCACTGAGGGATGCACCGGATTACTGCGAAGTTGACGTAATGTGGGTTTTTGATGCCCAGCAGCTTTTGTTTCCACAGACTCCAAACGCTCTAATAGCGCCTTGTATGCATCGGAAGATTTTATTTCTTCCTCTCTTGTTCGCTCTCGTTGTAAGTTATGATAAATTGGAGGCCTATGGAGGGGTGGCCGAATGGCATCCCTCCTGCCTTGATGGGGAGTTTCAACATATTCCTCTTCTAGTTCATACTCCTCATAAAATTCTTGAGGAGTCTCTGGGCAAAACCTATGACCCTGATCAAGCCCTCGCTGAAGGTACCCATCATTGTTTCGGGGAGTTGCCTCCCTCTCGGATCTATGAGGTCTTGGAGGCAAAGCTTGACGAGGTCGTGGAGACCTATCCTGCATTAACGGATTATGTCTCACATATTGTTCGGCTCTTTGAATGCGAGGGGTTGGCTCCCTCTCAGGTAATTTATAGCGTAGCTCATCCGCTTCGCGTTGCATGCGCTCTCTATCCAAGCGGTGTTGATACTCTATCTCCTGATGACTTTGTTTAAGCCGCATGATTTGGGCTTGACGGGTGGCATGTTGGGCGACTATCGGGTCAATTTGGTCCACCCTATTTTTCTCAGAAGGTTCGAATGTTCCTCCTATGTGTTTGCCTTGATTTTGATGATCTACAACTTCAAGGGGTCGCTTCCCTCTGTCGAGGTAGGCGGTCTGTACTCGAGGTTCTGGCCCCAAGGGGTGATCATGATGTCCAGCTGGTGCGGAAGCGCAAGGTTCCCGCGTTGTATGTTGTTGTCTTTGAGGAATGCGATGATCTTCCTCGCGCTCCCTCTCATAGGTGTGAAGGGGGCGGGCGGAGTTAGGTCGCCTTATGTAAAGAGCCCTACGCTCTAGATTTTGTCTCTCTATTCTAATGGGAGGTAAGGAGGGGATACCATATCCACGTTGTCCTTCCAAATGGATGGTGTGCCTGTCTAGCGCTTCATCGCACCGTGGCCACTCATGTCTAACCTCAGAAGGCGATTCTCTATTTATATCAAGGTCTACGTGTAATGCGCCTTCTCGAAAGGGGCTGCTTTGAACGGGCATACCCCACCGAGGATTCTGAATTGGATTCTTTTGAAGGTTAGACCGATAAGGTGGTATGACCAAATCCTCAGGACTGAAGCGAAGGCGACTCGTGCCTGCTTCTTGTGTACCTTCCGGAGCTTCTGCCCTTGATTGGGCTTGGCTACGGGTGTACACCATTGCGGTGCTTCTCTACTATCTAAACAGATTTTTATCTCTTTTATGATGATTTTTTTTTTGTCTACACTAAACAGAAATGAACACACGCATACGCAAAC
Source organism: Wollemia nobilis (assembly GCA_028583015.1). Taxonomy (NCBI): domain Eukaryota; kingdom Viridiplantae; phylum Streptophyta; class Pinopsida; order Araucariales; family Araucariaceae; genus Wollemia; species Wollemia nobilis. The sequence continues at coordinate 2,977,905 of JAQPPZ010017255.1, forward strand.
CGTGATTATCTCTTTTAAGGATTAAATGGTGTGTCCTAAATTGGTTTAGTGCATTTTGATGTTTTGTTTTGTTTTTGTAGGTTTTGAAGATCGTTTAAATGCATTATGACGGCTCATATAACTCCCAAAACGGTCGCCCCTTCAATATACCAACCAGGCCGATATACCAACCTCTCTATATACCCGCCCTTACGAGAGGGAGACTATAGGTACGTGAGAGCAGAAGGTACGTGGTACGTAGGTGGTACGAAAGGGGGATTGTCCTGTTAATGGCACCTACCATAGAAAACTTATCCTCGCGCGCATGGGAATCACCCCAGTGACACTCGGTCTGCTTTCGTCAGGATTTACGCCTAACAACAGTTGACAATCGGGAAATGGATGCAAAGCTAAGCCAAGGTGGTGATGAACCCACCGTTGGTCTTGCTCAAGGGCTTGGGTCTTACGACCAGCTCCTTGGTTTAAAATTGTTTCGTGATGTGTGTGGGATTCATTTTATTTAGCGAAAATGAAACAAGCATAAATGAATTTCCCTAAGTAATGCAGGATAAAATGAAAACAGTCAAAGAAACAGAAACAGAAACAGAAATTTTAATAGAGATTATAAAAATCCCTACCTCTTCTCTCGCCTGCTCCAGTTGCTTCTGAATTTCTGCTCTGAAAATCGAAGGCAAGAATTCGTCCCTCCGGGAGACGAATTGCGGAACAGAATTCGTCCCTCCCAGAGACGAATTTGAATTCGTCTCGAGGTCAGACGAATTGCAGTTAAGAATTCGTAACAGTCAGAGACGAATAGCAGTCTGCAACAAAAAAATGTACCTGTCAAGCACAAACACAAAACTTTGATCAGTTTCTATGATTTTAAAAATATGGGACAGGTCCCACCGTGATCGCCACTGAAAGCACGAGATTCCGGGCAAAGGAAACACTAATTGCGATGCAACCAAAATCAAATGCGCTTAAGTCCTAGAAATGTAAAATGCATGAAACGAAAGAGACACATGTAAATGAGATACAAGCAAATGGAGAAAACACAGCCCTTTCATTAAAATCTCTTGATCTCTGTTACAATGACGCCTCCTCCCTTTTCAGGGGCTAGGAGCGTTAAAAGAATTTGATTACAATCACTTAATGTTCCTCTTTTCGCGTGCCCACGATTGAAATGGGCGGGCCAAAACGCTGTCGTCGCTGATGTTGATGAGTCTTTGACCTCTGCTGCTCTTCCTGCGAACAAAGAAACAACGAATATGTCAGTAGCATCTGCTGCAAATAAAAGGTGTTTGTTCTCTAAAATCATCAAAGATGCATGTAAACACTTGCCTGAAATAGTAAGTACAGTGAATCCAAATAGCCTGAAAAACTGACAGAAAATAGAAGATCTTACCAGAAAGCCATTACCACTGAAACAGTCGGCTAATCTGCCTTCACCTCGAATTCGTCCCTGGGCAACGAATAATTCGTCCCTGGGTGGGACGAATTCTTCTGTGTTGGAAAAGCCGAAGTGATCTGTTCCAATGTCGGCTCTCGAGACCTCCAAAACACCTGCAGACAGAGGGGTTATGTAATTGGGGCCATTTTGGGACGACCCAGATGGTCGGATTCTCCCAATTTGGCCTCTATCCTCGGGAATTTGATATCGCCACCTGCAAGTTAGTGAAACAACAAAGCGACACAAAACATACTAGAATCTGATCAAAAGTTATGAAATTGCAGCTATGAGTTCACCAAACAAAATGACACAATATGCAATGCGAACAAATAATCTAGAATGCTAAAAAGAATGGAACTTAGGAAGTGCGGGGGTGCCCGGGTGGGCCTCCCACCGTTGGCACTTGACTTCGGAGCCAATCCACTAGGGATAGGCCCAAAACCTCTTAGGATTGGGGGGTCGGCAAATTGGTTGGTTCAGGTGTCCATGTGTTGGATTTGGGTCAGGTTCAAGCTTTCAAAAGCCACCCAACAACCTCCCTTGCAAAAGAGATTGGTAGATGCGAGAAGGTGAACCAAAAGGGATGCAAGTGGGTCTTCAACTCGGCGACACTTCGTTGCTTGAAATCTCCTTCAACCTCTCTATTTTGGGTGAGAAAAGTCCCACCTTTTATAGACCCATGGGGTCTCTTTTGAGAGGGAAGCATAGGCGCCACGTGTTGGTCATAGGTGCCATGTGGCAGTCTTGTCTTCCCATGAGGGAGGGGGAGTCCTCCATGACTTGGGCTTTCATAATTGCCCCTTGTGACAGTCTTCTAACGGCCCCTCTGTCCACCTACACACGCGTGTGGGGCAGGAGTCATCAACTGGCTGTCCTGGGCTGCCACTTGGCACCATTCTTCCTTTTGCCCATTAAACTCGGAATTCGTCCCTACCAGTTATGAATTCAGAATCCGTCTCTGGGTGAGACAGATTCTAATTTTGAATTCGTCTCTGGGTGAGACAGATTTGAATCCGTCTCTGGGTGAGACAGATTCTGAGCAAAGTGCCTAAATGTGCCAAATTGCCCTTTTGACCTTACAAAATTGCTATAAAAGTGGTTAGGACCACTGTTTAACCTCTGAGGGCTGCCCTGGGGGCTGTGTTTGTCAAAGCGATCAGTGTTTGCAGTCACGTAATCGGATTGGTGCTGTTTTGGTGTCTACACATGTCGCGAAATCGTGACAACTTTCCTCCAGGGGCCGCGATGGCGCAACATGTCGCAAAATCGTGACAACTTTCCAACGGCGATCGCGACGGTGCAACATGTCGCGATATCGCGACAACTTTCCTCCAGCGGCCGCGATAACGCAATATGTCGCTAAATCGCAACAACTTTCTTGCAGGGGCCGCGACGTCGCAACATGTCATGAAATCGCGACAATTTTCCTCCAGCGGTCGCGATGGCGCAACAAGTCGCGATATCGCGACAGCTATCCTCCAGCACCCACAACGTCGCAACATATCGCGATATCGCGACAATAAAATCTTTTTTAAAAGCTTGTATTTTAAAAGTTTGTATCATACTTTTATTATATATTTTAATTTAATATTTTTAAAAAGAACCACAACCACAACTGTAACAACGAATCTAAAGGTTTAGCTTTCACCTTTATATTTTAAGATAAAAACAAGGTAAACAAATCTACATTGGTAAACACGGCTTAACAGCAAGAAAACACCGGAGGATGGTAAATGTGGAGAATCTTCGAATGTGGGTCAAGTCTGATAGTCCTACGTCTTATCCATTGGACCCGGTGCGGCTAAGTTCATACCATGAGTTGATTATGATTCGGAAGTTTCAATCATCCTTCCAACACACAGGATTTATTTTCGAAGTTGTACATTTTCAATCATCCTTCCAACGCACAGCATTTATTTACAGCATTTATTTTCGAAGTTGTACATTTTCAATCATCCTTCCAACGCACGGCTTTTAGTTTGACTTTTACGTTCTATACGACTTGAGTTGATATGTGGAATTTAATTCCTTCCAACGCACGGCTTTTAGTTTGACTGTTAGGTTCTATACGGGTTGAGTTGATATGTGGAATTTTATTCGCGGTAATGTCCGTTTTATTCGCGTCAATGTCCGTCTCATATTTTTCCATTCTTGATAGAAAGTATATGACATTAGTTGTTCAATTAACAGAGTAGTTGATATGTGAATCAATTTTCCATTTGTTGCTGCTGCATCACAATCGCGCTAATGTATTTTTCCTGTTGTATTCCGACGCGAGTTCATTTCGTAAAGTTTTAGAATGTGGAATGTAACCCCCAGGTACAGCTGATTATGTAACTTACTTGGAAATGTTAGACGAGTCTGCTAAGAATACGCGCCTTATTCGAATGATACTAATACTGTATTATATACATATTAGCTATGAAGTTAATGTTACCTTTGGACTCTAGCTGTAAAATGTCAAGTATTCCCTTTTTTTTCTCTGTCCGCACTAAGGACCTTACAGTGGCTTTCTCGATGTTTAACTAAAGAAAGTGAATGAGGTCTTCACTTTAGAAAATAAGACACTCTTTGTGGCCCGTTCCATTCGATTAGCGTCTAATCACATGCAGCACGAAAAAGCGCGTACTAATTTGACCATGCAGTTGCAGTTGCCCACCACTTTCCTACTGTCTATATCGACATGTTGTAGGAGATATTTTAGCGTCTATGAAAATTACTAAAAGATGAGTTTGCATTGCGTTGATTTAAAATTGACAAGCTGAACAATAGGTGTGAAAAGCTCTGAAACTTGCTTTTGAAGGAAAAAAACATAAAGGTAAAAGCATTTTTATACTCATAGGTGTTAAGTAATGATTTTTACACAGAATGTTATTTGTTTATGTTTATTTTATGTATAATTATTTAATTATATTTTGGACCATTTCTCCATTTGTACGTGTCATCTTTATAGGGGCCATGCTAATCTTTTCTGTATCCTTCCAATTTTTTCTGATGTTTCTTAAAAAAAATTAATTATATTTTATTAACAAAATACAATATTATATAAATTTGTAAATATTTTTTCTTAAATCCACTCATTCGTGTTATATATATATATATATATATATATATATATATATATATATATATAACTAACTAACTTATGAAAGAAAAATTTCAATGAATTCAAATTCCTCACTAAAAACCTGCACGCTTTGCACAGAAACTTTGAGTCTATGTTACGATTTGAATCGATATCCTATAGCAATGTGCATATAAAATTAAAAATAATTTTTTTTTTAAGTTTTATTTTAAATATTTTAGATTTTGAATAGAAGTAATTATATTATAAATACATGTTAATGTAGTTAATTAAAATTTTATAATTTAAACAAATTTATTGGTTTTATTTTAATTTAAATGTTAATTAGTAAAATATTTGGATAGATTTTTATCAAAAATAAATTTATTTTTGTAAAAGTGTTCTTTTCAATAAAAATATTTAAAATTATTGGTTTTCTTTACAACAAGAGTTATATTTTCAAATAATTTATCAAATAGTTTATTATAGTTACAACAAGAGTTACATTTTCACATTATCTATCAAATATTTTACTATAGTTACAATAAAAGTTACATTTTCACATTACCTATCAAATAGTTTACTATACTTATTTTTAATAAAGATGTTACATCAATATAAATTTATAGATTTAAATCTCTTTATATTTAAGTAATGTGTAAGGTTCTACAAAATACTTGTCATCATTTGTACACTTGTTTAGTTTGTTATTATTCTATTAAGATATATTTATGTCAAGTTATTAGGGTTCATGAATGTTTCTTTTTAGTATGTTGATAATGTGGTATTAGATCCTTATGACTAAGAATTATATTGGTGAAAAATTATAGATAACTGGTGGAAAAATTATGTGTTTGTCAAGTGATCTTTTGTTGTGTTTAAATTTTCTATATAAGTAATAATGAATATAGATTAATATTTTTATTAGATGAATGAAGGAGTTTTGAATATAGATCTATGTTATTGGGTCTAGAATAATTATATAATGATTATGAATGGATTTAATTGAAAGTGTATTAGTTAAAAAGATGTGCTATAAAAGGATAAAATTTCTTTGTTCCACTTATAAACCTAAAAACTAAAAGGCAAAAAAATATGTTCATATGTTAGTGAGTGAGAAGTCATTGAGATACATTATGGGATCAAAATAGGGCAATAATGGTCCATATTAAAATAGAAATATATGATTTCTAAAATTTATATATGTTTATAATATTGTTGTCATTTATGTAAGATGAGTAAGTAGTTAATCAATTGATGACACAAAAATGTTGTGTATGACCAAACCATATCATAATAACTTTGTTTTTGGAAGCTAATATGTTATATAACCTGCTATGCATGCACTAGCAAATACCTACTTTTGGTTTAAAGCTTAGTCTCTCCTATATGGTAAGATGACCCATAATAGGTTATGTCCATGAGATATAAAGCCTAATAAATTAATGCTAATTAAAATATTAACCAAAACCCATACTTAAAGTAACATTAAGGAAAAACACATAATGATTGGACATAGAAAGAATGATATAAAATATTATAAAAGGGAACACTTTATAGGCTATAGTATGATGACATACATCATAAAGAAAGAAAAAATATAAAAAGCATATCAATTCAAATTTCACATTACTAGAAGATGATTGACTAAATCTAATAGTCAAACAACAAAATCATGTTCAAGACAATAATATTTAATTGAAAATGTAATTAATAATATAAGAAAAATTAAAAAAAAGAGAGGCAATAAATAAAATATTTCATTATGTTTGTATCTATTATTGAGAATGTTCATTATAGTGTGGAGGACACAAGATATATATGAAGTATGGAAAAATATGCATATGCTTCTTAGAATATATGTTGAACTTACAATTGTTAATGTAAGGAGACTTATTATGCATGTGAAGCCTCCATGTAGAGACCATTTGGATTAATATAATTTAAGAATATTTAGTGTTAAAACCACAATGGGGTATACAATATAAGTGTCTCTTATAAATAATAAGACTCATAGTATGATTCATGAGGGCTTTGCCATTATGCCCATATTATAAATTATTCAAATGATCTACTCTATATTATAAAATATGCCTCTAAAAAAAAAAAAAAAAAATGGTATGGTCAAATAATAGTTCTATGGGTCAATGTAAGGTATTTTTATCAACATAAAATTTAAGAGGATCTCTATATTATATTGAAAAAAAAAGTTTACAAAGATATGATATTTAAGACTTGAGAAAGAGGTCACTTTTTGAAAGTGATAGTGTTTCTTTTGGTATGAATGTATATGTTATATGTTAAATAATAGATAGATACTAGGATTCATTTTATATCAATGAATTTGATATCATTTAGTCAAGGTATCTTAGAAAATTAATATGGTATTGATGTATTATTTATACTTTTTACTTAAGCAATGCTGTGTAAAACTTTTGAAATATGTATACCTCTCCAAATATGCTTCTAGTACTGAATTTCTAAAGGACGAAAATAAATGAAAATAAATAAATATAAATAAACTATTTGAAATTAATATATTTTAATACATCTCAATGCATGTTCTTGGTATTGATTTCTTAACATATTGAAAGATAAATCATTGTAGGTCATATGATGGAGTTTTTTAATATGATCTAAAGTTTATATCTCTATCCAAGCATGCTCTTGGTATTCATAGCCTAATACATTTCATAAATGAATCTTGGAAAAGAAATAATAAGAAAAGTACGTTGAAAATTTTATCATTGAATTCAAAATATTACATGTTGGTCCTTGTCCACAATTTTCTTTCTAATAAATCTCATATTGATCATTTATTTCTTTTCGTAGGTTACCATGAAACTGTTTTCATTTGGAAATCCACTTTGTATTTGCTCATGACCACTTAATATTAAGGAAAGTATATATTTTCTATGTTTATTTTGTATTTAGACATCAACATTAGTTTCTCTCTTACAAATTTAGTTAGGTTACCCTTAATATAACACCTTTACCTTTGCTAATGATTTTAAAATTGAATTCCCATATTAATACACCTGGAATTATGCTTTCTAATTATATAATGATGATATTTAAAAATGCATGATATTTGATTTATGCTTATTAATCTTGGTCTAAAAATATATTTATTATGAAATGACAAAAAATAGTTAATTAAAAAAATACTTTCTTTCAACAATATTTAAAATAAATGTATGGCTTATGTCTTAAGAGGAACACAATTTTTACATCTTATCCATGCAATAATGCATTATTTCATAGGGTAAGAGTTGAATCTAAAATCAAAACAAATTACAAAATTAATGGTTTCTATATTTATTTTATTATTACATGATTCAAATTGATATTAAAAATTCCATTCACTCATATTAAAAAAAATGTGCCCTCATGTTATTTAAAAGGCATGTTTTTCAAATTCATAGATTTGTTAGCTTTGTCTCCTTAACACCTTTCCTTCCACTATGGTTTATATGATTTTTTTTAAATTTATTAATGTTTTTAATTAATGTAATGAGATTGTTGTGTATTGATTGATAAAATGAGTACATATTTATAGGCTTGAGAGCCTATAATAAAGATAAAATAAGGGCAATAAAATAATGCCCAAGTGGATCACACCTCAAATAATGTAATAATCCTAACATTTCCCCTTATTACATTATTTGGGATAATGTCTAGGCTCTTGCTCTTTGGTTATTTGCTCTTGATTCTACTGCTTCAAAAAAAATTCTATATCCATCTCTAGGTCTATTGCGTTAGGATCAACATATGTCTTTGGGTTTATTTCCTCTGGGTCAAAATTTAGATCTCTAGGTCTATTGGGTCAGTATATGGATCTATTACCTCAGGTTTAGCCTTTCGATCTATTACCTTAGGGTTAGCCTCTAGTTTTGTTACCTCTAGGTCAACTTATGATTACTCAAAGTAGGTAACTACTTACGATGTTCAACATGAGTATGATCTTACTCAAGGTGAACATCATATAGAAGATGTTCGTTTCTACTAAAAATTCACCTTTATACAATAATTTTATCCATTTGGGAGTGTTATATACTACTAAAAATACACTCTAATTTATAATAATGATGAGAAGTGATAAACCATAGACAATCCAAATTGGAGGATGGAAAAAGAAGAATATTTGGAAGTTTCTCTATCTATAGTCTTCAAAAGTTGATAAAATATTAAGTGGTGATGTCTCTATAGTGTTCGAAGGAGTTCTAGGGTGTCAATATTTTATAGTCCCTAGTAACCTTATGGTAAGTGTCCTTATGGTAATATTTTCATCCTATCAAAATACATGGATAACTAGTCACTACATCTACTAGGTACTATAGAGAAGATCACTAGGTAGTGGGTTCAATTACATTATGATGATCAGTGTTGAATTCAACCAAAAATGCACTCCATAATACAAAAAATATTCAAGCCAAAACAAGCATATGAAACTAAAAATGGACACCACCAATGTGTCTAGCTCAAAAAATATTTTTTACAACTATATATAAGGCTAGAGCTAGATATGAATGGGACCTCAAAAAATGGAAAAAAGTAAAAGGGATATTTAGTGGTAAAATAAGAGGGAGGTTATTTTTCCTCCAAATGGAATTAAGGTGAAAATGCATCATTACAATTTTTCCTCACAGGAGAATATTTCAAGAATTTATCTTCAAAATAGTTACAATTTTTTGAAAAATATACTATACCCCTTTTACATTATCAAAATCATGTTCCCTTTATCAAAGTAAATTTAAATAAAAATGGTGTGCATATTGAGTGTGCACCTAATGGATCTCATAGGGAGCATGTGAGCATGTTGTCTAGTGTGGGTGGTGTCAAAGAGGGTTTGAGTGCTATGGTTCATAGGTCTATCGAAACCCTAGCAGATATCATAGATAAAGAAATCAAACTTAATAGCCACTCTCAATGACTATTTAGATCATAACTATGATCTTAGGGTTTTGTGGGTCCAACGATAGTTAATATGAAAAATTTCTACCATAATATCTCCCTCACTTGTGAAGGGTAGATCTAGAGAAGGGTGGATCGGTCCTTGTAGGACTTTCACTCACTAGCAATTTAAACCATAATTGTCTAAATGTAGTAGAAGAGAGAAGGTAGAGGAGGACATTTTTGCTCCATGTGCATCCTACTTAAACATCAACTAGGGTGGTTTGATGGACAACAATGAAGAGTCGATACAGACAAAAAACCATAATACTTAGCTAGAGTTAGCTCAAATTTTATTATGTATCTATCACTTGGCATGATTTAAACCTAGATATCCTTGAATTTCAAGGAAGATAACTAGTTAAAATAATACCATTTAATGTGTGATTTATGATTTTTTTTACTCTTGACAAATAAAATTCATATTTTTCTCAAATGTAGGACTTTGGTGTGTACTTTTTGATTTGCTTTCTCTTGCTAAAACAAATTCACATATATATTGAATGTAGGTCTTTGATCTATGATACTCAAGATCATCGTAAAAATATTATATATAGATGGTAACAATATCATTAATATGGTCTTAATAATATCACCTATTACTATTTTTCATAATTGTTGAATTAAGGCCTTATAAACCTCCAATTAATTTTGGAAAGGATTCTAGCTTCTCATTGCTATCCATCTTCAAGCAATGTAGTTGAATTTGCAAATGAAAATTTTGGTTCTTATTTTTTACCTTAACATAGTGCATAACATATCCCATGTATCCTCGATTATCATGAAATAATAATTATATGGTATTATTTTATTAAAAATACCAAACATAATGGCAATCAATATGGAATTTTTGTTCATCTTATCAAAATTTGGTTATTTATTAAGACTAGTTAAGTGTCATATACTCTTTTTTATAATGGCATCCCATACATATTCAAACTCAATATGAGTTTTGAAATTGGTCTTATAGGGAGAGTACTTATTCCTTGATAAGATATGAAAATCATACAATAATGATTTTGGTATATTACATTTAATTTTTGGTGGTATAAAATAAAAATTAATAAATGAGGCTATATTTACAAATCAAAACATAATTACAAGAAGAATTATATTATTTTAAAATCAATGAAAATTTACAATCATCAATAATTTCTAAAAGACAACCTAAACTAGAAAACTTCTAATACTTGTGTAAGTACACTTGTGTCTCTATTAATATATTTAGTATATGTAATTGCATGTGCATCTATGGAGACATATTTCATATATCAATTTTATATCCTTCTTAAATATTTCTCTTTGTGGCCCATAATTAGTAACATGCATAAAAATTGATGTATTTCAGGCAACCATATAATATGACATAGTCAAAATTTGATGGATCCTTCTTTTGAATGGTCTACAATAAAGTAATGTATAAACTATATGTATTTGTGAATATTGAAATAGTATAAATTAGACTTTGTCTTAAAAAATGTCATATTTAAATTTTTGAAGAAAATAACTATGAATGACTTACCTCCTATTGGTATATTGTTGTATCTATTCTATATAAGGTAAAAAACATTGATGATATCAAGGAAAATTACAGCCTCTTTGGTAAGTAGATTACCATAGTATAACTAGATGTTGCACATGGTCCATGAATAAACATATACATAAAAGTTGATGGGGAAATAAATTAATTATATAAACAAATTACCTTCAAAAGGATTCTTATGATGTTGAAATAACTCTCACATTACAAAAAAACACAACTATGATATTTGAATCTTTTGAATGTCAACATGAAATGAAAAGTGAATTTTTATAACATCTAGCACTTATTGTCCTTCATCAAATCTGATCCACAAATATTTATCACAATATTCTCATTTTTCATGTTTATGCATGTTATTATTTCCTTGTACTTGACACTTCTCTTTTGAACATTAAATCCTTAGAACTAAAATAATAATAATGATTGTGAAAGATATATTTATCATAAGTATCTTTGTTATAAGAGAGGTATTTTACACAATGCTTAAAAAGATTTTGTCATGCATAAGACATTCAATTATATGACTATAGAAAATGATAAACTATAATTTCCATTCTCATATACATAAAATTATGTCATAGAACATGAAATGCAAGTCAAATTGTCTTAAAATTTACATTTAAAAAAAAAAGGTTGCAAATAAACTTTTTTGTAAGCCATATGATAGGAAAAATGAATTTTGATACATAGGCTAATATATGGAACAAGGAACAACATGTTGTATAAGACCATGTATGATATACATGCTTACATTGGGAAGCATGGAATATTATTACCACCCATCATTAATTATCTACTACCTTGAAATCCTTTGAAACATCATTTTCATATCCAAATAGATGTTAATTCCACAAGGTATTTATGTCCTTCATTTTATTTAACAAATGCATCCACTTCTTATCTCTAGATCATACAAGATATTCAATTATTATTTAATGATAAATTGCATTTCAATGTTATGGTCTATTCATGGAGTTTTTAAAGTTGTTATAATTATTTTGGTTTGGATGTCTTACATACAATAGAAAAAACATTCACTTTGATGTAGTATTCCACTCTTGATAATGTTATTCTCAACTATACTCCATTAGCATTATTATAAAATATTGATGTATCATATGAATGAAATGTGGTGTTGGATAGGAATGTAATGTTGGAATCATTTTTATATTAGATCTAATGTCCACAATTTTTTTTATATTCATCTTATTCTTTTCCACTAGGATATGAATTTGGATCTAACACCAAATATTGAAAGTTGAATTGCTTTGAATGATTTGTCATTGATATTAAAGGTTATTTTGTACATAGAATAGTTGTTTTTTTTATTAGGATAAAAATAGGATTTTGAAAGGGCATGAACCCTTTTACAACATAAAGTTAGCCCATCAACTATAAAAATACCAATGGTAAGTAGCCAAAAATCCCTTGAATGCAAGATAAACAGTATCCATCATTGACCCCAAATAGTCACAGTCCTCCCTCATGAAATTTTATAAGTCCTCATGGACCACCCCTGGGGGGATTCATATCCTATCATATTCTTTAATGCCACCAAAGTTCACCAACCAATCAGCTAGTTTGTTACCATATCTAAAGACATGAACAAAGTTAATTTATTAAAAATGCTTTACAGTCTCTCTAATATCTTGCACAATGTAATCAATTTTCCAATTAGCTTCTTCCTTATTTTTAAAAAGATTGATAATATTCATGGAGTCTCCTTTAAAGATAAATTTTTAGCACCTGGATCATTAGCTAGCTCTAAACCTAGATGTAAAGTATTAAATTCAACTTTATGACTAGTAATAGTTGCTAATAACTTATAGACTACCCCCACCAATATTCCATGATTATCCCTCAAAATTGCTCCTACTCTGGCCTTAACTAGGTTACCTTTGGATGCCCCATCAAAATTTAACTTCAACCATTCATCTTGGGGTGGGTTTCAAATTCCATGCCTTAGCTAACATAGTCTCTTTAGTATTCTATGGCTTGATAGGTTACTTGATAGATTTATCATTCTCCTCTAAAAAATAGGTGATAATTCCAAAGCTTCTCACTATTGACATTTTTTTCCCTATAAAACTTCTCCTATTCCTCTCTAACCATACTCCCCACAAATAAAACATAATCAAGTTCCAAATTACATTAATACTAGGACTGAAATAGGGGTTATCCTATTGTTTTAACCACAAAACCATATTAGAAGGCATCACCGAAGAGATTCCAATCCTACTAATGAGAAGCTAGAAAATATTTAGAGCATATCCAAGAAGATGTGTCTCATTAATTCTTCTATATTTTCACATAAGATGCATCTATTGGGTAATTGAAAACCTCTCTTCTTAAGATTATACATTGTTAGGGTATTATTATAGATTGCTTCCCAAAGAAAAATCTTCAGTTTAGAAATATCTCTCTTACCATAAATTCTATTTCAAGGAAAATAATTATCTATAGCAAGATCCAAAAGATCATAGGCTATATTCACACTAAATTCACCATTCTAAGTTCTGCTTCAAACCACAAAGTCTATTTTTCTGACAAAACCTAAATAATAAGACCGTAGTTTAGCTATAAGGAGGTTTAAAACTTTAAAATTCTCAGGGCCTACCTCTAAATATTTCTAGCTCAAATGGTCATGTAGTCACAAGACTTTTTACCATACATATCTTATAGATTCGCTTTTAGATTAGAGAAAATATCATTGTTGACTAAAGGGTTATCATCTAACCAAGCATCTTTCCAATAACTTATAGAGGTCCTATCTCCAACACACCATTTCACACCCTTCCACAAGGTCTCCCTAGCCTCCACAAAGTGGTTCCATAAAGAAGAGCCATGATAGGGGTCCCGAATTCTGAGAAATTTGGTATCCTCTTGTATATTAGGATATTTTTATTTAAAAATAATTGCCCAAAGAGTTTGACCATACATTAAAACTCTCCATACCACCTTGGCTGCCATAACACTATTAACTAGGTTGAGTCTCCACAAATCAAGACCACCATGCTTCTTTTGATGGCATATTTTTTCCCAAGCTACAAGATGAATCCTCCATCTCTCTTCAGATCCTGACCATAAGAATTATTTTTGAATTTATTCTATTATTTTGAAAACTTTAGCAGAGATCTTGAAAAGGGAGAGAAGATAAATGGTGATAGTTTGTAAAACACTCTTAACCAACAACACTTCGCTTGCTTGAGACAAGAGATTACCTTTCCATCCTGTAATTTTGGATTGAAACCTATAAACCAAACCATTCCAAAAAGGTGCCTTGCAAGTTCCCATGAACATAGGCATTCCGATGTAAGAAGAAGGTAGGGTTGACATATTCTATCATTCTAGCCACCCTTCTCTAGAGAGAAAATTTAGTGTTAATAAATATCTTGCTCTTATCCAAATTGATATTTTGGTGAGAGGCATGCTTATAGAGGTCTAATATTCTTTTAAAAATCAATTATCTCTACCACAGTAGGATTACCAAGTAAAATGCTATCATACACAAACTGTAAATGAGTAATACCCTCAATATTATGAGTTGGTTTAAGGTCCCCTATCTGATCAAAAACCTTGGTAACATTGAGGTATCTTCCAAGCATTTCAGCCATAATAATGAAAAGATAAGGAGAGAGGGGGTCACCTTGTATAAGAACTCTACTACTACTAAAAATACCTATTGGTTTATTATGGATCATAATATAGTACCTTGTAATATTATAGCAGCTTCCAACCCATCTTCTCCACTATCTACAAAAACTAAAGGTGACCAAAAATTTATCCAAAAAACTCCATGAAACTATATCATAACCCTTGCTCATGTCTAACTTCAGGAACATACATTTTTTTCACCAATGTTGATATAATGTATGGATTCATGAAGGGATATAATCCCATACAAAATATGTTTACCATTAACAAAGCCTTCTTGCTCATCAAAGGTAATGGATGGGAGGAAGATCTTCAATATGAGGGCTATAATTATAGACCCAAAATTTTTGCACCACTTTCCTTCAGGCTAATGGATACACACGTAAAAGGGGGAGTGAAAATGATGTATATACATCTTGGATGAGAAGCACTTGAGTTGTGCTCTCCTTGATGTCTATCTATGAATTGGGTAGGGTTCACTAGGAAATACTTTCTATGGTGGTTTCTATGCCTAATAAATGGTTGGTGTTTTATGGATTATTTGAAGCATAAACCTAATGTTTGACTAGATGAAACTATTGCCTAGCTATATGCATTTCAAATTTTGATGAAAACAAAATATACATATTCTAACTAGAAATCTTTGTAAATATAACTATGATGCAATGATTTTGTAGATGTTTGAAAGCAAAGGATGAGATTTATGCTGGCATGTTGTTTTTTTCCTTTGAATTTTGTGCTTTGTGTTTTATGTTTTTCAACTTAATGTACTAGATGTAGAATGATGTAACTAAATTCCTGTTTTTATATTTTGTTCTTTGGATCCTTTTTAACAAATGTAATTGACATGAAAATTGATGTAGTTAAGTTTGTGTTTCTTGTCCTTTTGTTTTTTTATTTTTTATTTTTTATTTTTTAAACTAGTATGATTGATGTTAAGATAATGCAACTAAATCTATGTTTGTGATATTCTCTTTTAAGTTTTTAAACTAATGCAATTGATGTAAAACAATGCAACTATGTTTATATTTTGATATTTTCTTTTGAGTTTTCAACTAGTGTAATAGATGCAAAATGTACTACAACTAAGACTATGTTCTTTTTGCGTTTTCTTTTTTTTTTCTATTGTTTTACACAAATGCTTCCTAAAATAGAGGAATATAAAATTAAAGTATAGAAAAACTGAGAAATATAGATTTAGATCCTTACCTAGTCTAGATGTTTGCTATTAGATCCATTTTGAATCTTTCTGAGTGAATTCATATTGATCCGAATCTGTCAAAAGGAATTTAGATCTATTTGAATCTATACAAAACCTATAATTTCATATCAAGACACTAAAATTTATGATTTGGGTGGGGGATCTATAAAGGTCACAACAAACTATGATCTATGACAATAAAATCCCCTCGATTCTTTCAGTAAACTATAAACAAAGTAATGGATCTATGGATGTAATGCAAGACATAAATTTTATGAAAGAAAAGCAGTAACAATAGTGGATATATCAAAGTAATAAAGTTTTGAAAAGACTAAAATGTAAGTATGAATCAATATTGATAAACCTGAGGTCATGATTTTACCCCCAATATGAGTTTATGTAGTTTCAGATGTCTTCAACAAATCAAAAGGCTCCAAATCCATTCAAACCTGCAACAACAAGATCTAGAAATCTGTAACGATCAAATATAGGAATATGCAAAATAATTTTGGGTTTCATCAACAAATTTGAATGGCTTCAAATTCATAAAAAGCCTAAAAAATTATGAATTTATGCTAAGAATAAATTAAATATTAAACAACAATACTCATTGTCATCTGTGGTTATTGTTGAAATGATGATCAGTTGTTAAGATTTCTTCTGAAACCTGCAACAAAAGCATAAATAATTCTCCTTTCAATTATTTTTTTATAGTTTTCTAACTTGATATTTTTTGTTTTTGTTTGTAGTGAGGTGCTCTTAAGATCCACGAGTGGCACTACAAGGACTTAGATGATCATGTTAGAAGCCTGAGTGCCAATGACAAGATGGTGCTAGAGGTGGTGGAGCTATGACATGTGGTTGAGATGCCAGACATAGAGGCAAATTACTGTCTCTTGACTGCATTGGTGGAAAGGTGGTATTCGATATCTTCTACCTTTCAAATTTTGAAAAGGAAGATGACCCTATCTTTGGAGGATGTTTGGAGGATACTACGAGTTCCTATTAGAGATCAGTTTATTTATTAGTTCATGGACCAACCTTAGGCAATGCAACAAATGATAGGAGATCCATATTTTCCTATTGAGTTGAGCAGAGTCAGTATCGAGGGATTGATTGCTGTAGATGGAGTGTCTCAACTAGTAGAGGTATTATCAAGGATAGTCGCATGATTATTTTTGTACCATCAGAGTGGATGACATTTTTCATGGGCACTGGCTAAGGTGGTAGTCGATATGAGAGATTCCAACCAACGGTTTGCATGGATCCCATTTATACTTTATCACTTATATAAGACATTCTCTAATGTTTTGTATAAGAATATTTATAGCCTAGTCCATATGACACTTCTACAAATATGGTATTGGAAGAACATTATAGTGAGGAGGCAAGAGGGGTTTCCTCATCAGTATATAGAGGATGGATGACCTACTATATTCCACTAGGGTTCTTAAAGATGTTGATGGAGGAGGATGCATAGCCTAAAGGAGGCTAGGTGGGTGATTGATGAGTTGACCATACCTGGAATTTACTGGAGATCCTAGAAAGAGAATCCTAATTAGGAGGATGATAGGGTTGAACTGGCTCATGTACTATGAGTGTGATGGCTCCAGATGAAGAGAGGAGATATATAGTTACATCAATAATATTGTGTAACATAAATTTGGTCTGGTATAGGGGATTCTTATGGTATGAAATTTTACATACCAATGAGGGGCTCAAGATCCTATGACCACTAGTGGGGTACCGGATCTTAACAGGTTTGTTGAGATGTACAAGGATGACCTAGTAGTCGCACTTGCTAAGGCAAATAATGTAAGAGTGGAGGATGGGTACCTTGAGTGATATGCCACCATCCTCCCTACAAGGATCACATGAGAGAGAGTTATGGTCGATCGAGTACACCAATCCTATTAGGAGGCCACTAGAAAAATATCAACCAAACATTAGTAGGGATAGAGACAATGGAGAAAGACACAAAGGAGAGAGCACCCTTGTATGAGAGGAGGGATGGAGATATAGATGTCCACTTAATAAGAGAGGGTCCCATAGATTTAGCGGGGGAGTTCCTTGCAACAATAGGTTAGATCCCACAATAGTAGGTACCCCACCATAGTATGCTGTATTGTCTCCTTAGTATGAGGCCCCTTTAGCTTCTTAATAGAAATCACCTAGGAAGGACATTTATATGGAGATTAGGGATTCAAGCAGTGTAGGAGAGGTTGCTACTCTACAGATAAAGAATATTAGTTTGAGGAGTTAGATTGATTTTTAGATGAGCCAAATTTAGGACTTAGAGGCACAACTCACATAATCATAAACTCTACTAGGGTAGGCTCAGGCTCAGTTGTCCCAGATGTAGAGAGATGAGGTATCTCATCAAACATAGTCATAGTCATGTCAGATAAGGAGTGGGGTTTTAGGCCAGTCCTCGGGAAGTAGTACATTACATAATGCATTGATGTTTTTGCAAGCAAAGGCTATCTTAGCATATCAATGAATGACATTCTATCATACACTCTACTTTTATGTAGTGCTTGAGGGTCAGGGGGATTCATTGCCCCTTGAGTTACCATTTCAATCCACCCTATATCAGTTTTTAGATCAATATTTGGGACCACATAGTTTTAGGTATCCATGTGACCTCCAGATGATGATACCCAGAGTTCTAGGGGTTCTAGGGGTTGGTATACCAAGGCTTAGTTTTGTGGTATACCCCCTACTGATTGAGCATACCATTTTATGATTGTGGCATTACAGCTAACATTTTGTACCTTATGTACATTTTTGAGAAATATATATATATATATATATATATATATATATATATATATATATATATATATATATATATATATATATATATATATATATATATATATATATATATATATATTATTGTTCTTTTGATTTTATCATTTTTTATTGTTATGGTTGTGTGTGATGCAAAATATTATGATTTTTTTATAATGATCACCATAATCACGTTGATGGTCATGTTTAAGTTGCTAATATTTTTTATCATGCTTAATCAGAATATTATTGTAGAAATATGATATGTTATTTGATGTAGTTGATAT
The DNA here is from genome assembly GCA_028583015.1 of Wollemia nobilis. NCBI lineage: Eukaryota > Viridiplantae > Streptophyta > Pinopsida > Araucariales > Araucariaceae > Wollemia > Wollemia nobilis. The sequence continues at coordinate 2,996,829 of JAQPPZ010017255.1, forward strand.
TTTGTAATGTAGTATGATTGAATTATTTGTAGAGGACAAATTGTTTGGAAAATATATCCTTATAAAATTTATCAGTTAGCAATAGACCTCAAGGATGTGTGCTTGTATATGATCGTTTATGGAGGATACCCCTCACGTTGGTCATGAAGTGGATCCTATGTGAGGTTTTGTTATATTACTAACATCAAATGGATGTGATCAACAAAAGTAATTTAAAATTTTATTTATTAAAAGTGATAAGATGATGATAAGTAGTTTGTGATTTTTAAGATTAATTTTGACTTAATATTAAGAGAAGTATGATGTAATGAGGGCGATTAGACATAAACAATTGGATAGAGGACTTGTGCTAGGCATAAGACTCCTAGTGTGAGGTAAATAGAAATATTTTATTATGGTTATCTCATGCCATCATCATGAAGTCGAAATGCACCTATATGACCAAGAAATTATGTATGATCAATGCAAATTTTTGTATATGATAAACAATCATGCAATATAAGGAATAATTGTACTAAGTGGTGGATATAAGATGTAATATTAATCAGTTTTATGGGCCAATTGCTTAGGCTAATCAGTCATACAAATCCATGAGGATATGGTGAATTCAACTAATCAAAACTCAAGGAAAATATTGGTGATTTTTAATATGGAATGGAGTTTATCAAGAACCAGTGTGTGATTTGTGTACTCATTTTCTATCTTGACCTTAATTATGATACAAAATATCTCAATGATAAAATGTGTGTATGAGGCTCATTTACCAATTTTGAGTAAGGAAGTGATGTAAATCGACTTTAATAACCATGTGTGTGCAATTGATAAATTCATTTACCATGATTTTATGCTTGCGATTGGATTTAACTACTTTATAATACAAGCCATCAAAAGCTAGCTTATCCACAAGATGACATTGATATGTAAAAACTAAGATTGCTAATGTGATAGACATGTCACCATGCGTAATACTACCGCATTGCCAAGCAGGTTTTATTCAACCTATTTTTGTAATGGGGATCACCCCATGATTTTTGAATAACTGAGGAATTCCAAGGATTCAAGTTCATTACCCCCTTCTTTTCCTCTAATTTTAGGTAGGCATTCTTGTTCATTTGTGAACAAGGGGATTTATTTGATTTGTAGTAAAATAATTTTCTTCTTTTTATATTTTTTTTAAAGGGATACTTGCTCAGATTAGGCAAAGAGCAAGGAATTTTATTCATGTATGGAGAAGCTTGTCCTTTTACCAATTCTCAGAATTCTAGACCATGCACATAATAGGATAGCAAGGGAAAAATTTCACTTTAAAATCTAGGACTACTATGTAGCATCATATTTCTTTGTGCAAAAATCATTTTAAGGTGTGTAAGTGTATTATGGTTTGAAAAAGTAGTAGAATCAGTTCCCAAAACTCAAAAATTCTTAGTGTAGCAGTAGTGATTTTGGTTCAAGAGAGTTTTATAATCAAACATTAAAAATCAATTTTCTATTTATATGTAAATTTTGTGAGTGGTTCAACATAAATTATAAATTTCATCAAAGAAAACCAAGATTAACTATGAATTTGAATAGTAGCCGTCGAATATTTAAGTAATATAATAACTATATGTGACCATATGCCATATGCAATTGGACCAAAACTTATTAAGGATGTAATATTGAATGCAACTAGATGAAAGATGATGAGTATGAAATGGTTGTGAGTATGAAATAAACTATATGCAAGAAATATTGTATGTAAAATATATGACAATTATGTATAGTGGTAGGCCATGGCATTATGCATAATATCATTTTAGGTGCATTATATTAATTGGTTCCTTATGATATTTTCCATCTAGGGTAGCTAAACGATATGCACCTGATCCAAATTTAGTAGTAATAATAAATGGTCCTAACTAGTTCGGTTGAAATTTTCCTTTAATATCAGTTTGAGCATTTGTATTTTTTTTATTTTATTTAAGAACTAAATATCCAACTTTAAAATATCGAGTATGCATTTTTTTGGAGTATGATATTTTGAGTTTGTCTTGATAGGAATGAATATGCTCCAAAGCATTTATGCACTTTTCATCTAGTAAATTCAATTGGCTTAGTCATCCAACACAAAATTCATCTCCTACTTTAGCATCTTGAAGTAAAAGACCTAACGAAGGGACTTCTAGCTTAGAATAAAAGACAACTTTGGCACCATATGCTAAGAAAAAAAAAGAAGCGCTTGTAGGAGTTTGAATACTAGTCTAATAAGCCCATAAGGTTGGATATAACTGAGTGTGCTAATATCAACATGATTTAGGATTTTTTTTAAGTTTTTTTAGATGATTCAACTTGGTAATTTCCTTATGGATAGTAAGGAGTGGACCATCTATGCTAAAATTTTTATTTTGCACAAATATTTTGTATGGCTTTATTTTTGCTATTATCAGATTCAAGTGTAGATGGAATACTAAATCTACAAATGATTTGATTAAAAAAAAATTAGATACTTGGATTCCCAAGTAGGAAGCCAATGACATGGCTTCTACCCATTTTGTAAAATACTTAGTTGTTTTTATGATGAATTTATGACCATCTGACAAAACTAGATTAATCTTCCCTATAATGTCTAGGATCCATTTTGAAAAGGGCCAAGGGAAAGAAATAGCTTGAAGCTCTTGGGTAGGAGGATGGATAATATTTTTATGTCACTGACATTTGTCACATTTATGCACATAGTCATTGGTATATTTTTCCATGGTGGGCAAAAAATAGCCCATTCGTAGGAAATTTTTGGCTATGGCACCACCACTAAGATGACCTCCACAAGATCCATTGTGCACTTCACTTTGTGCTTTTTTAGAGTCATCTAGGTCGAGGTATCTTAGAAGGATACCTTCAAAAGACCTTTTATACAAGGTACTTCTAATGATTATAAAATTAACAACTCATTTATGCAATAGTCTAGGTTGATTCTTATCTAGGCCATATAGAAATGATCCATTTTGGAGAAACTTAAATATATCTCCATACCATAATTCTGAGGATGTTTCTTCGATTACAAATATGTATAAGGGTTCTATGAAAGACTCTAATGAAGTGGGTTCTCTAATTTGGTGAATGATGATAACAACATGATCATCATACAAATCTAAAGGAATAATAGAAGCAACTGTTGCCATAGTGAAGAGATTTACATAAACTTATTCCAGAATACTAAAGCATAATTAAATGACTTAGAAGAAAAAAATGAGAACTCATAATAAACATGCACATATGACACACGAGATTTACCATGGTTCACCTGATGTGGGCTACTCTAGAAAAACAAGAGCCACTCCTCCTTGATATTATTATTCTCTTTCTTGCTCAAAAATGGGACATTACAATAAAATATAAAGGAAAATATTACAACCCTAAACCACTATGTGGTATTAAAATACAATGGGCACAACACCGTGGGCTAAACCACCCACACCCACCAACCACCCACCAACCATGGAAATCCCAGAAATCACTCCGAAAAAAGGAAAAAAATCATCGGCACTTCACGCCTGATGAATGCCTTCAGCGTAGCTGGGGGGCTACTGCCCCCTAGACCACCATAACACCCCTGTTAGAGGATCTCTGCTCCTCTTACCCTTTCATACCTGCCATACAATACTTCATCGATAAAGGATGAGACACATCAAACATTATCTCACTTGTTGAATACTTTGCCAGACCCATTTAAATTCTACATAATTTGAACTAATATGTGCTAACTACCTTAGTTAAAGCATCTGCAACATTTTCCTTCATATCCACTTTCTAGTAACACTTTCTTCTGTTTAATCATATCCCTGCTAAAATGGAACTTTATATCAATGTGCTTCATTATGGAATGGTAAGCATGGTTCTTTGCTAGAAATATAGCACTTTGAGTGTCACAATTTATCTTCATAGCTCCTTGAAAGAACCCAGTTTCACCACATAGTATTTGCAGCCATACTGCTTCCTTACTGGCATCGGTGAATACCATGTACTTAGCTTTAGTGGTTGAAAGAGCAACAACAGTTTACCCTTTGCTCATCCAACTGACAACTCCAAAAAAAATGAATATATATGCACTAGTAGATCTTCTATTGTCTAGATCTCCAGCCCAATCTACATCAACAAAACCTTCTATATCCAAGGATTTGTCTTCTTTACCTGTACCTTCATAACATATAGAAAAATTAGATGTACCACGCAAATATCTGAAAACATTTTTTACATCAATCCAATGCTCTTTACTATGTTTAGACATATTTCTACTCAAAACTCCCACTGCATGGGTAATATCAGGTCTAGTACATACCATAGCATACATTAAACTCCTTACAACATTTGCATAAGGAACATGGGACATTTATTCTACTTCTTCTATTTTTAGATATTGTTTAGCAGACAATATTTCACCCAATGGAATAGGTACCTTCACTGGTTTGCAATCCTGCATATTGAATCTCTTCAACACTGTCTCAACATATTTTTTTTGATCCAACCACAGCTTTATGTTAGAACAATCTATGTTTATTTTCATACCCAAAATAAAATTTGCAGGGCCAAGATCATTCATGTCAAACTCAGATGCTAACTGAGACTTTACTTCCCTGATCATTTTCCTACTATTTCCAATTAGGAATATGTCATCAACATACAAAACTATAATGAAAATTACATTACCAATTTTCTTTGAATATACACAGTGATCAATATTTCTACGAACAAAAACAATTCCTAAGACATAAGTATCAAATTTTTGATACCATATTCTAGGTGATTATTTCAGTCCGTACAAATATTTCTTTAACTTACATACAAGATCCTCCTTTATTGCAACAATGAAAACTTTAGGGTGCCTCATATAGGTTTCTTCCTCCAAATATCCATGAAGGAATACAATTTTTACATCTATTTGTTCTATTTCAAGATCAAAAGCAACAACCATAGATAACAAAAATCTAATTGAGGTTAGCTTTGCAAAAGGAGAAAATACTTCACCATAATAAATTCCCTCTACCTAAGAATAACCTTTAGCAACCATGCGGGCTTTGTATTTCTCCACTTTACCTTTAGCATTCTACTTCTTCTTGAAAATCCATTTGCAACCTATTGCTTTTCTTCCACTAGGTAATTTCACTAAATACCATATCTTGTTATTTTTCAGGACCATCATTTCCTCATCCATGGCCTCTTATTAAAGGTTTACCTCATTAGAATTTACAACTTCTCTAACTATTCTAGGATCTTCATTAGTAACAGACAATACGAAAGAAGTAGGTAAAGAAGATGGACTATACCTTTTAGGTTGCCTTCTTTCTTGGGTTGATCTCCTTACCATAGGTGTATAAACCTCTAGTTCATCCTCTTCCAAATAATCTTCTTTCTGATCCTCTTCTAGATCATCTTCAGTCTAATATTATTCCAGATTGTCTTCTGTCTGATCTTCTTCCATGAGATCAAATTGCACCTTCTCAAGTTCTTCTGTTACTAGCTTCTTGTGATCATTTTTAATTTCTCTAAACACCACATCTCTACTATAAACTGTATGTTTAGTTTCTATATTCCAAAGTTTATATCCTTTAATACCATATTTATACCCAATAAATATATATTTAGTAGCCTTATTATCAATCTTATTTCTTTTATCCTTTGAAATATGCATGTATGCATCACAACCAAAAACTCTAAGATGTCATAGAGAGGGATTCATACCAAACCATTCTTCAAATGGAGTTTAATATGGCAATGCTAATGTAGGATCGATTTTGTAAGTAACATGTTGCACTCACTGCCTCTACCCAGAATTCTTGTGCTATACCTACACCATTGAGCATACTTCTAGCATTTTCCATGAGTGATTTGTTCAATCTCTCAACAACTCCATTTTTTTGGGGTGTATATGGAGTAGTCTTCTGTCTTGCAATACCACATTGCTTACAAAAATCCTCAAATTTGTTTGAACAATATTCTCCTCCATTATCAGACCTCAAAACTTTAATATTTTTATCACTTTGATTTTCAACAAGTGCTTTAAATTCTCTAAACTTATAAAACACTTCATATTTACTCTTAATAAAATAAATCCATGCATATCTTGAAAAAATCATCGATAAAAGAAGAATAATATCATGATTTTACAATGGATGGTATAGGAATAGGACCAAATATATCACTATGAACTAGATCTAATACCCCTCTTTATCTAGCAACACCATATGGGAAACTCACATGATTCTGCTTTCCATAAATACAATGTTCACAAAAATAAAAAACCATTGAGCAATTAGGGATACCATGAGCCATACCTTTGTGTGAAGGGTACACATTACCTTTTATCCAATATGTCCCATTCTTTGATGCCAAAGTGTTGACCTTTTATCTGATTCAACTCCAGGAACAGTTAAGCTATTGCACTCATTTGTCACAGTGCTTCCCAATAGCTTATAGAAAATTCTAATCTGAACTTCTATTACTAAAATTATTGATCCACAAACCATTTTGCATGAATACCTACTAAAACTAACATTTACTGCTGCATCAACCATTTTTCTTACATAAGTTAAATTTCTAACAAGGCCCATAATATGCATCACACCTGGGAGGGTTTTAACCCTACCATCTTGTAACAAAATTTTCACCCTTCCAAGACCAATGATTCTAAGTGGTGAATCATCTTCCAAAAGTACCTCCCCTCCATCATATATTTTGTATTCACTAAACCACACCCTGTGAGGAGTCAGATGAAAAAAGATACCAATATCGATCAACTAATCATTTTTATCTGAACGTGTTGAGAAGGATGCCAAATATACATCCCCTCCTTCATCATTATATTTATGTACCTTTGTGGAAGTAGATTCATTAGACCTCTTTCCAAAATCAAAATTCTTTGATATGTAATCCTTCTTCATGTGACTAGCTTTACCACATTTTCAACATTTTCTTTCAAACTTTCCTCGAGAATTATATCTACCTATAGACTTAGATCTATCACTGAATCTCATTTTATCCTTTTCCTTGGCACACCCTCTCAATGTTAGGGCATCCTTTGAAGTGTCTTCCATGGCTTTCCTCCTCATATCCTCTAATATTAGAGATGCCACAATATCCCCAAACTTCAATCTGGATGAAGTTGTACTACCAATTGCTACAACTAAGTTATACCACAAATCTGGTAAAGAGCATAGCAAAGTAATACATTTATATTCATCACTTAACTCAATATCAATAGATGTAAGTTGAATTACCACTGTATTGAATGAATTTAGATGATCTACAACTCAATCTCCTTCATGCATCCTAAGATTGTATAGTTTTTTCTGAAAGAACAATTTGTTGACCAGGGACTTAGATTGGTACAAATACCCTAATATCTCCCTGATATCCTTTGCAGTAACTTATCCAAAAACATTGATTAGGACTAAATCTGCAAGACACATTCGAATCAGACTTCTTGCTTTCTGATTCATATTTTGTCAATATTCATTGGATGTACCCGTAGGTTTTGTTTTTTTTGAAATAGTAGCCCACTGATATCTATCCACGAGCATATATTCCATATTTAGATTCCATAGCTCAAAAATTTTACTGTCAAATTTCTTGATCTCTATCCTTGATTGAATTCTCATCATTTTCCTTCAATCTCCTTCTGCAAAAAACCTCACACTCCAAAATAGGTTTTCTCTAACTCCTAGAAACCCTAGAAACTCTTCAAATGAATTGAAACCCTAGAAATAAAGGGATCCTTATGTGGCTAACTTGGATTCGATAACAAATGAAGAGATTTATAGAAACTTATTCCAGAATACTATAACAGAATTAAATGAATTAGAAGAATAAAAATGAGAACTCACATTAAACATGCACATATGACACACAAGATTTACCCTGGTTCACCCAATGTGGGCTAACCCAACAAAAAAAGAGTCACTCCTTGATATTATTATCCTCTTTCTTGCCTGAAAATGGGACATTATAATAAAATATAAAGAAAACTCTTACAACCCAAAACCACTATGTGGTATTATAATACAATGGGCACAACACTGTGTGCTATTCCACCCACACCCACCAACCACACACCAACCACCCATTCGAAGAGCTCCTCTCCTCTTACCCTTTTGTACCTGTCGTACAGTACTTCCTCGGTAAAGGATGAGACACATCCAACACATAGCATCCACAAAATTGTTACTAGTACAAGGGATAACTTTGATTGTAACTTTCCTGAATAAAGACATAAGTTTTAAAATATATTCTTTATAGGGACAGAGTTTCTCATATCGGGTTTGATAAATATTATTAATTTTATTTACCAAAATTTGCAAGTCTCCAAAAAAATAATAATATTTTAATATTCAAGGCTAAAGATGCTTGTAATCCAAGAATCAAGGATTCATATTTTACTGTGTTATTCGTATAGGAAAATTGGATTTTAAAAGATAATGGTATAAGTTGATTTTTTTTAGACACCAATATAATTCTTGCACCTGTGCCACTCATGCAATGGGCTCCGTCAAAAAACAAATTCAAAGAGTCTAAAGTTTTACCTTCTAGATTGAGGCATTCATCTAGAAATTCTATTGTCAAAGGGTGAGTGGATTCAAGAGGAGTAGCGACGAGTTGATCGGGTATGAATTATCCTTTAATGGATTTTTGACCAATAAAGGTTATATAAAACTCACTTAGAGCAAGGACCCATTTTTCTGCTCAACTTAATAAATAAGGTCTACTCATCAAATATCGCAATGGATAAAATTTTGCTATGATAAATGTTTTTTGACTAAGCATATAATGGTGCAGTTTCTATGTAGAAAATACAATAGCTAAGCAAATATTTTCTAAAGGAGTATAGCGAATTTCATAACTTACCAAGGTTTTGCTTATGTAATAAATATATCTCTTTCTTATCCTTATCATGTTGCGCTAGCATTGATCCTAGCACAAGTTCTGAGGCAAAAATATATAAAATAAAAGGATGCTTGGACCTAGGTGGAACGAGCACTGGTGGTGTAAGTACATATGTCTTAAAAGTTTCAAAGGCTTCTTGAAATTCCTCATACCATTTGAAAAGGGTATCTTTCTTAAGTAACTTAAGAAAGGATTGACATTTATCTACTAATTTTTCAATGAAATGATAAATGGATTGGATCTTACCTTGTAAACTTCTAAGCTCTATCAAAGTTTTTGGTTGTGGCATATCGATAATTGACTTTATTTTAATGGGATCTGTTAGAATTTCCTAAATTAGACATGCAAAGCATTACACAAAATATGAAGAAAGAGTAGAACTAATTGATTATTCCATGGATCAACTTTGTATAAATAACAAAGTTGATTATTGAGAGCTGTTGGATTACAATAACTCATCAAATATGATGTAGACTATAACTGAGATTTCACCTGACTCATGAAGGAATGGAAACTCAAGTAAGTCTATCCTAGTAGAACTTAAGAGAATAATTACTTATTCTGACACCCCCCTTAAGTGATACTAGGGGTATATTATGCAAATGAGTCCCAAAAATAGAGCCCAATGAGGTACTCATGTACAATGGTTTCTTTTCTGAAGAGATGGTAAAAACCCCACGGGAAAAACCATCTATCAAAAAAGAAAAAGGAAGATGCATGTCTTCGGTTTGTGAAGATTTTCCTCTTAATATAAAAAAGGTAAGTCCTAAAAACATTGGCCTAATGAGTTATAAATTTACAATATATATGAGATATTGTGAAAATACCACATGGGAAAAACCATTTGCAATGAAATAAAGAGGTATGTCTTCAGATGGCAAAGATTGTCCTTAATAACAAAAAAATGAGTCCCGACAACATGGCCTGATGAGGTACTCATGTATAATATATAAGGGAGAGATGATAAAAAAACCACATGGGAAAGACCATCCTCCAAAGAATACAATAATAAAAGGAGACGTGAAAAGACCTATGTTTCAATGTAGTTGTAATACTCCAAGTTTCTCTCGTAACTATATGTAACTCAGATAAGGAAATGACTTGGTGAAGATGTCTCTAGCTTGATTTTTAGTTGGAATATAGTCCAAGATTATGTCCCCATTCTGAATATATTGTCGAATGAAGTGCATGTGTATCTCAATGTGCTTGGTGCGTTGATGCTCAACTGGATTGTATGCAATATGAATTGTGTTGTGTTTGTCATACCAAAAAGTAATAGGTTTGTCATGGGAAAAACCAAATTCTCTTAGAATCTAAAGAAGCCAAAGAGCTTCCTAAATTTCTAGAACTACTACCCTATATTCTGCCTCTTTATATGATAAGGCCACCGCTTGTTATTTTTTGCATAACCAAGAAATTTGTTAAGAACCAAGACAAAAGACATAGCCAAAAGCTGAAAATTTGTATTCTAATGAACCTGCACAATCTGAATCCGTGTAGCCAATGATATCCATGGATTTTCCATTATATAAGAGCCTAAAGTGAGTAGTTCCTTGCAAGTAGCAAAGGATTATTTTTGCTAGTGACTAAAATGAGGTTGATGTGAGAATATGTATATTAAGCCAACAACATATGAGATATGTGGATGAGTATGAGTAAGGTATAATAGACTCCCTAAAAGCTAACAATATAGAGTTGAATCACATAGAGGGTATGTGCAAGAAGTACTTAGATTGACTCTAGACTGAAAAGGTATAGCAGAAGGTTTACAATCTATCATTTTAAACATTTGAAGAATATCTATAGTGTATTTTTCTAACACAATAAAATTATTGCATATGTTTGATTATTTGGATCGCAAGGAAGTAATGAGCTAGACCCATATCAGCCCTATCAAAATTTCCAAAGAGAGAGTCTTTTATAGTCTAAATGTGAGTGAAGTCACTACCAGTGAGTAGTAGATCATCAACATATAGAACATGTATGGTGATTTTTTCTTCATCTCTCCAAATGTAGACAAGAATCACAATGAGAAAAACCTGAGGAAAGAAGGAAAGAGTCCATTTTTTCATACCAAGCACTAGGAGCTTGTTTGAGGCCATAGAGATATTTCTTTAGCCTACAAACAAGAGATAAGTCTTGAGTGAAACCAACAGGTTGTTCCATGAATATCTCTTCATTTAAGTCCGCATGTAAGAAAGCATTTTTTACATCCATTTGAAAGACATACCACTTTTTTAAATCATCCAGATCAATAACCAATCTAACATAATCCATTTTGGAAACTAGTGCAAAGGTTTCATCATAATCAATTCCTTCAATTTGAGAGAAACCTTTGGATACTAGGCGAGCTTTGTGTTTTTCAATTTCTCTCATAGGCCCATATTTTGTTCTATAAATCCATTTACAATGAACTAATTTCCTTCCTTTATGTAGGGGAACTAAATCCCAAGTTTCATTTTTTATTAAGGAAGTGAATTTGTTTTTCATGACATCATCCCATTCTTTAATATCAGTTGCTGCTTTTAAGGATTAAGGATCAGAGGAAAAATACTGACAAACAAGACCAGTGCCTATGGAGTTGGTTAATCTGGATGATGGAATATTTTGGATGTAAGGAGTAGCTTCTTAAAAAATGGTGCGAGCCCATTTTGGCATAGTGGAAGGAATAGAAGGAGTGGAAAGACTTTGAGTTGGAGTTATAGGTTCCTCATCTTGATCATAAATATCTAAATTAATCTCTAAATTTAGTTCTTCATTATATTGAGGTTTTACTATAAGAGAAGGCTCAATAGAGGAAGATGATGATTGAGGATATTTCTGAGGGAATGTTTCATTAAAATGGAAATTCCTATGAAAAAATACCTCATGATTTGTCGGATCAAGGATGCTGTATGCTTTCATTTCCTCACAATAACCAACAAAGATGATATTTTTTCTTTTTTTATCTAGATCCTTCCTTTTCTTCTTTGTGATGTGCACCCAAGAAGTTCACCTAAAAATATTGAATAAGGAGACATCCAATTTTGAGCCAGTCCATGCTCCTTCAGGAGTTAAATGGTCATGAGCTTTATGAGGTGTACGATTTTGAATATAGTTTGCACAACTATTAGCTTCTACCAAAAAATGTTTTGGAAGATCTCTTGAATGGAGCATACAGTTTTCCATTTCCTTTAATGTTCAATTTTTCCTCTTTGCAATACCATTTTGCTACAGATTATGGGAGACAGAATGTTGATGAATGATGTCATGACTTGATAGAAATATTGAGAACTCATTACTCCAATATTCCCCCCATTATCTGTGCTAATATGCTTGATGTTGCAAGAGGTCTGATTTTCAACTAAGGCTTTGAAGATATTGAAGTGGGATAGAACACAACTTTTGTATTTTAGGAAGTAGACCCAAGTTCTTCTAGAAAATTCATCAATGAAGGTTAGAGTATATTTTGATCGTTTGAAAGAAGGCTCTGGGAAAACATCAAGACACTATGGATTAACTCTAGAGAGGATGAGGTTTTTAGAGAACCACTTGGGAGGAAAGGATATTGATGTTGATTTCAAATAGCACATCCAGAACATACTCCATAAATAGAAGTGACTTGAGGTAAAACTATTACCATTTCATGGGTGTTCAATTCCTTTAGGTAGTTATAAATGAGATGCCCAAACATTTCATGCCAAATTTTGCTTTCAACATCTCCATGAGCCACAAAATAGGAGGCCCTTTCAGGATTTTTGAATCCTTTGAAGTGAAATAGGTGAGTTTTGTGATCAATATCTCCTTTGGCTATAATAGAGTGGGGGTCTTGAAAGTCTCTTATCTCAACTCCTGTTGGAGAGAAGAGAACAATTTTCTCCTTTTCAAAATTACAAATCTGATAGACGGAGAGGAGATTTGTTGCAATGTTTGGAACATAAAGAAAATTATTGATAGAGCCACCATAAATGGATATGTCACCCTTTCCTTTGACTGGGATAAAGGAATAGTCACCAACTTCTATGCTACATGTTGAACATGAGGAGATTGAAGAGAATGACTCATTTGAAGTAGTCATGTGATGAGTTGCTCAAAAATCTAGGACCTAGTAATTAGCTGAAGTATTAGTGGTCTTCCCTTGAACATTTAGGGATTTTCCTATATGCTTTTTATTTTCTATCTTTTGACCCTTCATATTTGCCTCTAGTTGTTGTAATCTTTTCCAGCATTTGTTTGCAAAATGATCATTCTTTTTGTAGTGAGTACAAGTTATGGGAATTATTCTTTCTTTTTAATTTTTTATTTAGTGGAGGTGGATTCTACTAAGGATTTAGAGGAAGAGGAAAAGATCTCATACTTTGCAAGTTTTATTTCTTCTCTAGTTAGTCTCTCACAACATTATTCCAAGGAGAGCATTTTGAAAATTGCACCAAGAGCATATTTTATAGATAGAAAGGTGGTTTCAAATATTTGAAATACACCATTTAATTTAGAAATAATTAGATATATGCATTCTTCATATTTTTTATCCTTGCAAATACCTTTAAATTGAGTAAGCACTTCTTTAAATTTGGTGAGAAAGTCAACAATATTGCTAAAGTCTTTAGGAGATAATGCTATTAATTTTGCCTCTAATTGCATTGACCTTATTTGATCTACTTTTCCAAATAAGTTCTTTAGTTTCTCCCAACTTTCATAAGGGGTTTTAAAATCCGTAATGTGAAACCATAAGCTTTCATTTATATTAGTGCTTATAACATCCATTGTTTCATATATTTTCCCTTTATGAACAAAGATTTCATATTCTTTTTCAAATTCAGGTTGTTCTCTTCTAGCAGGTGTGTCAGCCCTTTTTGAGAAATGAGATTGAATATTTTATATTTCCAGGTATGATAGTTATGAGGGGTGAGTGGATCAATTGTATTCATTTTTCTAATGAGGGAAACTATAAGTAAGTGAGGAGAATTTATAAATCTATTAGGGTAACAAAAAATGAATTAATGGATCTTATAATTGTTAATGTAACAATAGCCTTTTGGAAATACCAATCTCTTCAAAATACCCACCCTAACGAGAGGGAAACTATAAGTAAATGAGGAGGTCTGATAAATTAATAAGGCCAATGAAACAATTGTTAAGCCAGGCCTATATATTTTTTCCTCAATATATTGCCCTTATGAGAGGGAAACTATAAGTAAAGAGGATAATTGATACTTGGAACATATGATTTTTTTATATCATCCAAAAATTAATATCAGATTCTTAATAACCCGCACTTATGAAACTGAAATTGTAAGTTATTGAGAATTCCAACACTAGGAACATAGGTGATAAATTTTAAATGATTTAGGTAAAAAAATATTCCTATAAATCAAAAAAACAAAAAATTGAAGTTTATGAGAGATTGTATTGATATAGACTTCTTATATTTAGGTCTTGCTTTAATATATGGAAACATTTCTTAAATGAAAAAAAGGTGAAATAAGAAGGAGATAGTAACAAGCAATAAGTAACAGAAAAATTGATGAAGATATATTTTATACACCAATAGATGCCACTTAAAAATTTATAAGATGTTATATAAAAAAAATATTGTTTTTGATATTTATGAGGGTTTGTATAAAATATTGAGTACCTTATTTAAACATATATTGGTTTAATGAGGTCAGGTCTGTTGGAGAGGGGAGGGCTTTGGTCCCTCCCCTGCTCCCCCTCCCATGGTTCCTGGTTTCTGCCCAGTCCCTGGCTCAACCCAGGTCATCCCTCCCGGGGAGTGGTTGTTTGCAGATGATATCATAGGGGGAGATCCTTCTCCACTATCTATGCCCCTCCCACTCGGCTAGGGTTTCCTTGGTTGTTTTTTCAGACTGGTGCTTCCCAGGGATCCCTGTTTGGTTGGGGATCCCTTCCCTTTTTCCCTCAGGCTTCCCCCTGGGGTTTTTTGTAGGTTATTCATGTGGATATGGTCCCCTACATTTCTCAATGCGATGGAGGTTACGGTTTAGGGTTTGGACAACTTCCCCCTTTTTCTTGTGAATCCTCGACAGGCTCTGTGCTTGGATGGGATTCTTGGTCCCTGCTGCTGGGATCCTCTTCTATTTTCCTGGGGTGGGTTCCTTGTGGTGCAACTCTCTCGGTCACTTCCTGATGGACTGGATCCTCTCTGTGCTGGCTGTCGGCTTCCTGCAGGATGGCTCTCACTGAACTGAATGTTTTCCCGATGGGCGGGATGGTTTCTCCATAGGGTGGGATCCGCCAAATCCGTCGGTTTTCCCACGAGGCGGGATCCTTTCTTTTCTGCTGGTTTCTTGGATGGCAGGATTTCCTCGTTGCTTCCCGCTAGGCGGGACTGTTTGTGGTGATTTTGACTGCTTCCCGTGAGGCAGGATTTTATTGTAACGGTTTTTCTTTGCTTCCTGCTGGGCGGGATCTTCTCGATGGTGGTTTTTGGCTACTCCCCACTGAGCGAGATCTCTAAAACTAATTTTTTTCTTATTTGTTTGTTTCCCGTCGAGAGGGATTGTTTCATGCTTACTGTTACCGTTGGGCGGGATTTCTGTTTTGGTGTTCAGTTTCAAGGGATTGATGCCCTAGGCCCATTGCTTATGTAATCAGGTTTTGGGATCCTTGTTAAAACCCGCTATAAATACAAACACATAATTATCAAAAAAAAAAATATATTGGTTTAATGAGATAAAATAAATATACACCTTTTAGATATAAAAGCCACTATAAAAGGAAATAGAAGAGATATTAAAGAAGATAGACACCCAAAAAAAAGAAAAAACCCCCTCAAAAGATAAAACAAAAAAAAGGTGCAATATTGTGCACCCTTAACCCCCCTTGAAAAATACCTTTGTATTATTAGGTTACAAATGACTCCTTCACTTTTTAATAGGATAGCCTTTTGAAAAAGTAAAAGGCTTTAGTGAAAAAATGAGTCAGAATGGATAACGAAAACTATAAAGGTAAGGAGATATTTTGTAAGTTTTTACCTTGGAAAATTAAGGAACAAAAGTAAAAACCAATACAAATTAACCAATACAAGGTGCATGCATCTGGTGCAAAAGTGAGAAGGTTGTTGTTTGAAGATCCTACACATCCCATAAAAATAGAAGAGCCAACACCTCGAAGTCCTAGATTCACACTCCAATGAAGTCTTTCGTTCTTCAAATTTTTTTGCAGACCCTAACACCTCACTTTGAAATTTGTTAAGGTTCACAGAGAAGACAAAAGACCCAACGCCTTGGCTATGAAATCCATTTGAAACTTGCAGATCAAACATAAAATAGGAGAGGCATAAAATAGAAAAAGGGCTTAATATTGCAATAATTTGATCAAAAGTTAATCAAAATGAAATATATAAAAAATCGTAGATGCCTCTATCTAGAACCATGACACTTCGCTTGAGGAGCAAACCGGAAATAGCTTTTTTTCACAAAGAACTTGTCAGAGAGAAAAAAATAAGCTTATGAACATAAAATAAATGGAATGGAATGCCAAAGGAAGAGAGGCATAACAAAATTTATAGGAGCTAAGTGAGAGCTATTAGAATATACCAACAGAGAAGATAAGAGATCGACGGTATTGAAGATACTCTGGCTTAATTGAGCTCCTATGTATTTCATCGATGCATTAAAGTGACGCCAAAAAATGAGTGCATGAGATGAAATGTTAGAAAATTATTATCATGCAACCGAAGTTGACGAAGCTTTAGAGAAAACAAAATTAAAAAAAATGGTTATCTTAACAATAGTTGACTTAAATATTAGCTACGCAAAATGAGAATGCAACAAAGAGAATATTTAGATCTCCAGTGAAGGATATATTGAAATCAATTGAGAGGCATTATGAACAGTGTCGTTGGCGCCCAATATTGGGTGCCCGATGCACGTTTTGAGAGCCTCAATCGGGATTCTCCAAGAGCAATGAAAAAGGTAGCACAATAAGATTTTTTTCTACAAAAAAGAATACACTAAAGATAGGAAATAAAATTCCTATCAATCAAGCTTTTAGGATAATAATATTTATATTAATAATAAAAATAAATAAATTATTTTCTTGAAAAAAGGTGTTCCTTTTTTTAAGGAAAAAAAATTAATATATATGAACTAGTCAAAGAGCCCTTTTTTTTTTAAATAACAGATATGAAAAAAACTATGGGCAATTTTTCTGAATAAAAATCATTTACACTAAAAGGCAATGAATCTTCCTTTTCCCTTTTAACGTGAGAAGGAGACAAATATTATTCAGAATAACCCACATACATATATCTAAAAAATATAGCAAAAAAAACTATATATAAAATCTTATTGAAGACTTAAATCCAAAAAAAAAGGAGAAGCCAACAAAAGATACAAAGAACCAACTCCTAGAACCTTCAAGAGAGAATGCTAGCAAAATCTATCCAGATCTGGTACCATGTTAGAATTTCCTAAAATAGAAATGAAAATAATTACACAAAATATGAAGAAAGAGTAGAATTGATTGATTATTCCATGGATCAACTTTGTATAAATAACAAAGTTGATCATTGAGAGCCGTTGGATTACAACAACTCATCAAATATGATGTAGACTATAACTGAGAGTTCACCTGACTCATGAAGGAGTGGAAACTCAAGTAAGTCTATCCTAGTAGAAATTAAGAGAATAATTACTTATTCTAAAAGGATCTATATCAATTCCTCATATAGATACAGTAAATTCTAATAATTTACCTGATTTTAATCCAAACACACATTTGTTTGAGTTTAAATGAACTT
Organism: Wollemia nobilis; assembly: GCA_028583015.1. Classification (NCBI taxonomy): domain Eukaryota; kingdom Viridiplantae; phylum Streptophyta; class Pinopsida; order Araucariales; family Araucariaceae; genus Wollemia; species Wollemia nobilis. The sequence continues at coordinate 3,014,485 of JAQPPZ010017255.1, forward strand.
TGTACTCACGGAGTCTATTAAAGAATCATAGAATATCAGGAATGTGATTTTCCTCCTTAATAGATCAAGCTATGATATCATCCACATAATAATGTATAATGTCATACATCATATCATGGAATACATATGTCATAGCTCATTCATAGATTACCCCTGCATTATTTAAACCAAAGGGCATTACCTTCCAACAAAAATTCCCCCATGGTGTAATGAAGGTAGTTTTAGGTTGATCCTCTGATGCTATATGAATTTGGTTATATTCTTAAAATCTATCTGTAAGGGATAACATCCCACTTCCTATCATGAAATCAATAATTTGATCCATATTTGGAAGAGGAAAGTCATATTTGGGACATGCAACATTGATGTCCCTAAAATTAGTACATACTCTAATTTTAGTAGCCTTTTCTTTTTTTATTGGGATGAAATTAGATATTCAATTATAATATTCTATATCTTGAATGAAATCGATATCTAAAAGTTTTTGTAATTCATCTTTAACCAATCAGGTTACTTTAGGATGCATTTTCCAAAAATTTTGTTTCATAGGTTTAGCATCAAGATGAACCACTAGGTGGTGCATGACTACATAGGGATCTAAGCTAGGCATATACACATATGTCCATGTAATTATATCAGGGTATTATTCAAGAAGTTTTGTGTATTTACTTTGTTATTCTTTACTTAAGGCAACTTCGATTTTAACCATGTGAGGGTTAATTTCTATTCCAATATTAATTTTTAAGATATCTTCTACTAAAATATTCAAGTCCCTTTCAAATTTAGGAGGGGTGGATGAGTCATCCATTTTTTGAAGTTATTATAGGGATAGTTTGGCTAAATATTCTTGTGTGGTTGTTGTGTGAACATGGGCTATACATGGGATAGACCCATCGAAAAAGAAATTATTCCTCATGACTTCTTTGAGGGGGATTTCAAAAAAGACATCTCCTTCTACACACTTATCTGGAGTGGCAATCATTTCCAGATGGAATACTGAAATCATATTATAAGAAAATAAATGAGTTTTATTTCTCTTCTTAATATTCATTAAATGCTTTTGATTTTCTAAATATTCACCATATGTGATTAGGTTATCATCATCATCGAAGGGAAAAGGATGAGAATTCATAGGAATATAACCTATACCACATCGAACAGGCCATTCCTGAAACTCAAAGGGTTTGCGTATGCCATTTTTGAAATGACTCAAACCTTTACCCTTATAATCCATATCACACATAATTTGCTTTGATTTTATATATCTGTTGGAGAAGTAACATTGAGCAAAATTATTCTCATCCAATGTAAAGGTCATTTATTTAATATTGATGTTATATGGGGAACATATATGGTTAAAGTATAACTCCCAACATGATATATGATTCCCTGTTTGCAAGGTAAACCTATCATTCATAGGGATGGCTATAATTGAGATAAGATAATGGAGTCTTGTATAGCAAAATTATCATATTCTATGGGTGCTAATATGGTGGATAAATCTGGTAAAACCTCATCTGTGAGAGGGTATGATATAGAAATATTATTAGTTTTAGAATTTATAGGTGTGTAAGAATAAGGTAAAGGTTCAATATTTGGGGAAGAAGACTTAGGAGGAACAAGAGCCAATGATGATAGAGTTCTACAAAATGGAACATTAATGGGTTCTACCATTGCACACATTTCAAATGGTCTAGGATATCCATGAATGGTGACCAATTGATTTTAAAAATAAAATTTTACACACTAATGTAAAGTAGAGGGAACCACCCTCATTGCATTGATCCAAGGGTGTCCTGGAAGGATGTTGTATGATGTTGGACAAGATACAACAAAAATGGATGTATCCAAAACTCTAGGACAAACTTGTAATGGGATAGATATATAAGCTTATTGTGTTTCATCATTGAAAGCTTTTATAATCATTTTAGTTCTTCTTAAATATTTGTTTTTGAACCCAAACATTTTTAAAAAGTTATAGGTGCAAATATTTAGAGATGAATCATTGTCTATTAATACCCTCTTAACACACACATATCCAATTAATATTGTTATTTATAAAGGATTATCCTATACATACTTTGAGGAGGTCTATATTTGTCATGAAAATAAATGTAGTCAAATCCTTGAGAGGCTACAACATCATCTATAGTCGTTGGCTCTATGTCCTAAGGCACCGTAATTTGACTAAGGGTATTCGTTCATTATTCCCTATGAATTGATGGAGTCCTAATAAGGTCAAGAAGAAAAATTCTAGTTTTTATATTAGCTAGTTGTTCATTGATATCAAAAGGAGCTTTTCATTGAGGTCGAATTAAGTTATTTCCTTTATGGGGTGTTTTTAGAACAAAATGTGGTTGATCCATATCATTTGGTTGAGTTGTAGATATTTTAGGTTGATAATTTTGAGCTTGAGCTTGTTGTATAGTAATGGCTTCAAATTTAGCCATAATATTGCATGATTGATGTGGAATAGAGAAATCATCTTGAATAAGTGACAATATAGCAGTTGTTGTTTATTCTATGGGAAGAAGTTGTTGTGAGGAAGGGTAGGTTGTTATCATTCTTGGAAACGGTTCCTCCGAAACTGACAAATATGTAATGGGTAGAATTGGTCCTGATTTATATTTTGAACTATTAGAATGAAAGGAACTAATGTCTACCTCATATTTTGTTTCACTTTCTATATGTTAAAAATATGGGGATTATGATTTTCTTCCTTGAAATTGGTCAATTGTGACAATGGATTGAGTAGGCACAAATGAAGTTTGTGGGAGTTGTGATGGTGAGTTATTACTAACCATTCCAATATAACATGTTGGAGGTGGCACACTCTTATAATCTATCTAATTCATATCTTCCTTACCATGATTTGATAATGGATTTTGAAAGATGTCTACATTTTGATTAGCATTTTGTGTTTTTTTTTCTTTTTTGGATCTATTGGTGGATTATGATTAGGTGGAGGATTTTCCACTCCAAATTGTTTGTTATCAATCAATTCTTGCACCAAGTGTTTTAATCTTCTACGAGTGTTGGTTGGATGTCCGTCAACTTGATGGAAATCACAATGTTGGTTTTGTCTATACCAAGGTTAAGAGGTGTCAGGTTGTTGTATCTCTGGTAACTTTATCAAACTCCTTTCTACCAATTGTCATAAGACCATTGCCAAGGGTTGATTTAAGATTGTAAAATTCCATTGTGGAGGTTTTGAGGTGCTTTTAACACAAAAATTCTTTGTGGTTTTTGCGGTATTAACATTTGGAGAAGGTCTAATATCTGTGATCCCATCTCCTACCACATGATTGTTCTTGTATTGATTTTTAGGTGATTTATCCTCATATTTTTTTTTGAACTGTCCTTATACCCTTCTTGCCAAATCTATAGCTTTATAAAAATAGGTTATGGTGGTAGTAGACAAATCATAGGATAATTGTTCTTATAAGTTTCCAATAAAAATTTCTAGCATTTCTCCATCAAGCTAGAAATTTTGTGAAACTTTCTTCTTTCCCTTGTTTTAGGTTGTACAAATACTTAATTGTGACATGTATTTCTACATAGGTACCAAATTTATGTACAAACAACTCTGTAGTTTCTTCAAATTTTCTTGAGTGTGTTTGCAGTTGATAATACCATTCTAAGACCATTCCTCCTAAGTTTTTTGGGAATATTTTTAATAGCAACATGTCATCATATGCAATATCATGGAAAGAAATCCTAAATATGTTAAGATGCTCAATTGGATATTTTATCCCATTATAAATTGATAAAACCGACAAGGGAAAGCGTTTATGATATGGTCTAGCGACAACAAAAATATCTAGTGGTTGATTACACATTTTATTATAACTGTATGTGGGGCGATAAGGGTTTATTTGATCCAATCGTAAAGCTAATTATTAGAATATAGATTCAAGATTATGTGGTTACCCATTATGCTTATTTGGTGTTGCTATGTTTGCATAAGAAGGATAATATGTATGTTGTGTTGTAGTATAAGCTGTTGAAATAGTAATACTGTTATGCATAGTATTTGAAGTTGAATGGTTGATGAGATTATAAGGAGGCATATTTTATTGCAAATTTGGTTGATAGAAAATCGATATTTTCACATTATAATTTTTGGAGATGTTGAGGCTTGAATAAATTGAGTGTTAAAATATTGAGAAAGAAAGTTATTGTTGGTAGAAGAAGAAGGCTGTTTTCGGGTAGTATTAGTGGTTGCAAAAATAGGTTTATATTGCGATGTCATAGTTGTTTGAATTTGAGTGGTACCTAAGGAATGATCGTTATGAGTGGCATGTTGCAATGGAGGAATATTAGCACTCACATATATCTCTAGGTGTGGGCAAAGTTGGAAAGCTTCTTCTAAAGTTGCTTTCATTGAAAAATCACCCCTTTTAAGTTGGTATTCTACTTCAAAGGCATCAGTGATAGCAGACCGGTTATGATTTAAAAATTCATAGAAGCATAGCACATATTCAAAATGAAATTCTCCTTGAGGTCCCATTTTAGGGTCAAAAGGATCAACTGTTTCATCTTCCTCATTTTGTTCTATTTGTGCAACTTGTTCTTCCTGAACTTCTTCTATTTTTGTTTTGGTATTAGGTTTTTCATTATCTGACTCCACTTCAGATCCAGTTGCCACTTCTTTACCATTTATTAAGGTTTTAAGCATCTTGTTGTGTTGTTTTATTTTGTTTTTTTTCTTTCGATACTAGTCCTAATTTTTTTTTGTGTTAAATTAAAGTAAAAATGTTTTTTCAATAAGTTTTTACAAAGATTTTAATTAAAAAATATACGATGATTCTACTCTTCTTGAAAGAGCTTATAAATATCATTTATGGGCTCTAGGTCTTCAGGGTTAATTAAAATGTTCCTCTTTGAAGATAAATTTCTATTTTAAAAGAAGGAGGAAGTGAACGTGAGTGATATTCTTAGTTTCAAAAGTAGGAGGTTGAAATTGGAGCTCGTGGAAAACATATTAAAGAGAAATGCTCTAGGTGCTTTGTGATAGGATTTTTTTTGTTTAAAGGCTATCTCTTTTTTCTCTAAGTTTTCTAGGAATTTGCGAATGATTACAAATTCTTCAAAGTAACTTTCCCATGTGTAAATTATGGAGTGGATGCTAGCCCTTTTGTTCTCTAGCCAATGTTAGCAACTCCTTTTAATTTTAAAATAGGGAGAATAATAATATACACCTAGGGCCTTCATTATGTCTATCATTTAAATTTGTTTCAACTACTCATCCCTTCTCTTAATGAGACCAAATTTTTACCACAAATCTCCCTAATTTTCCCTATTACTCCTAAAGAGGATATCAACTTCTTTTTCTATAAGTTCCTTCATAAGGTCGATGAGGACTGATTCTTTAACACTATTGTTCACCATATAAATTCTTTTCTAGAGATTTTGTCTTTATCTTCTTTTTTTAAGTTTTGTTTTAGAAAAAAAAGTAAAAATAAGAATACAACAATAAAACAAGAGTTTTTTTTCTACCTAAAATTTTTTCTTTGAACCATTTTGGAAGTTGTAGGCTGAGTTAACTTGTTTTTATTAGGATTTTCACCATTGGATTCCCACATGTAGATGCTTGGTGATGAAGTCCAAGCCATGAAGAAGCCCACATTCTACCAGTACTCACCCAGTTCACCATGGCCAATGATACAACTCAAAAGATATGCATGCTATTTTTCATGGCTATGACGGTTTTTGGACCAACATCATTTTAAAAGTTGATTATTTTTTCAAGTTTTTTGGGTATAGGTGAAAGGATAATCCCTTTCTAAATTCTGTAAACCTTCACTGTATATCTTGTTTTGTCTGGACAAGTCGAGGCTACAGAAGAGTTTGTTGGATGTGGTTCATTTTAGGTCAAATGATGTAAAAATGAAAAATAAGTGATTCAAATCTCTAAAAAATATCTTATTTGTATGGCTTAATCTAAGACACACAAGACTAAATGACTTTTTTTAGTTTTTTTTTTTAAATAAAGAAAAAGTAAAATTTCAAAATGAGGGTGTTTCCACATTGGGGTCATCAAAGAATATAGACCCAAAATATCCGTACCCCTTTCCTTAAGGCTAATGGATTTGTACCTAAAATGAGGAAGGAAAATTATGTATCTATACCACGTACGAGAAACAATTTAGTTGTTGGTGTTTGTCTATGAATTGGGTGGGATTCACCAAAAAATACTTTCTATGGTAGTTTCTATGCCTAGGTAATTGTGGGTGTTTTACGGATTCTTTGAAGCATATACCCAAATTTTGTCTAGATTAAACTATTGCCTAACTATATGCATTTAAAAAATTAATGAAAATAAAGTATACAAATTATAGCTAGAAATATTTGTAATTCTAACTATGATACAATGATTTTGTAGATGTTTGAAAGCAAAGGATGATATTTATGCTAGCATGTTATTTTTATTTTCTTTGCATTTTGTGTTTTGTGTTTTATGTTTTTCAACTTAATGTACTAGATGTAGAATGATGTAACTAAATTCTTATTTTTATCTTTTGTTCTTTGGAGCCTTTTTAACAAATGCAATTGATGTAAAAATTGATATAGCTAAGTTTGTGTTTCTTGTATTTTTATTTTTATTTTTTGTATTTTTTAAACTAGTATGATTGATGTAAAGATAATGCAACTAAATCTATGTTTTTGATCTTTTATTTTGTTTTCAACTAATGCAATTGATGTAAAACAATGCAACTAAGTTTATATTTTGATCTTTTCTTTTGATTTTTTAACTAGTGTAATAGATGCAAAATATACTGCAACTAAGTCTATGTTATTTTTGTGTTTTCTTTTTCTTTCTTTTGTTTTATGTAAATGCTTCCTAAACTAGAAGAATATGAAATTAAACTACAAGAAACTTGAGAAAAATAGATTTATATCCTTACCTAGTCTGGATATTTTTTGTGAAATGTATTTCGGATCTGTCAGAGCGAATTTGGATTGGTCTGAATCTGTCAAGACGAATTCAGATTTAACTGAATCTGTATAATACTTGTAATTTAATAACAAGATACTAAAATATATGATTAGGGGTGGGGGATATTCATAGGTCACAACAAACTGTGATCTATGAAAATCAAGTCCCCTCGGTTATTTTAGAAAACTGTAAACAAAGTAGTGGATCTATAAATATAATGCAAGATATATGAATTTTATGAAAGAAAAGTAGTAACACTAGTGGACATATCGAAGTAATAAAGTTCTAAAAATACTAAAATGTAAGTATGAATCAGTATCGATAAACCTAAAGTTGTGATTCTACCCCCATCATGCGTCTGTGCAATTTTGGGTATCTTCAGTAAATTTGAATGGCTTTCAAACATACAATGGCTAGATCTAGAAATTTGTAGCTATCAAATTTGGGAATATGCAAAACAATTTTGGATTTCATAAATAAATTTGTATGGCTCTGAATTCATCAAAAAACTATAAAATCATGAATATATGCCAAGAATAAATAGAATCTTAAACAACAATACTCATTGTCATATGTGGTAATCAGTGGAATGTTGATCAGATGTTGGGATGTATTCTAAAAATTACAATAAAAGCATAATAAATTCTCTTTTACTCTTGAGTTTTCTTACAAAATCATATTTAGGTCTATCTAGGGAGAGTCTATGGGATTTAACATCCAAGGTAGATCAAGAAAATAGGGGATAAGACAAATATAGATTGGGTTGTTAGGGAAAATCTAGAAATTTCCCAATCTAGGTGAATTCAAATGGATCCAAATTCGTCAAAAATCTAGGTTTTTCTAGATTGGAGGTAAAATTCAAATAGTACATCTAATTTAGGTGCACGTTTGATTTGGATGAATTTGGACTAGTTTGAATTTTTCAGAACCACCCAAATTTCACAAAAAAGGGGAATAGATAATATTTAGTTTTATCTAGAATGAAAATCGAGGTAGGGGGTTAGAGGGTGGAAGGTATGTTGTTAGGGATTAACAACAAGTTTACAATGGAGTGGGAATTTTGAAATGTGTCAAAATTCCCTAGCTACAATAAATTTAGAGATAATATTGTAAATAACATTTCAAGAACTTATAAGTCTAAAATATTTAAAGGTTTTTAACCCTTTATTATTAGGAACTAGAACAAGGAAGGTGTTTTTAAACTCCTTTAGGATATGACCTACCTTTAAATATTCCTTCACTGCTTCAATAACATCAAATTTAAAAATATCCCAAAAATTTTGGAAAAACATGCATGCAATTTATCTGATCCTAGAGCTTTATCTTTGCCAAGGTTGAAAGTGGCTATATTTACCTCTTATTCCTCAATTTCCTTTAAAATATGAGCATTTATCTCCTTGGATATCAACATAGGAATGTGACTAGTCGTCTCGTTAACCATGGTTTCATCCTATTCCATATCTTTAGCTAGAATATTTTGATGGAAGTCCACAAACTCAGACTCAAGTTCTTCATTCTATCTAATAACTTGGCCATCATACTTTAGAATTTCATCAATGCAAACAAAATATTTGTTTTTGATAGTGGAAACATGGAAAATCTTAGAATTCCTATAACCTTCCTACAACCATTGGATCCTAGAATTTTACCTCCAATAGGTTTCTTCCTTGGCTATTATGGTGTGTAGTTCAAAATTAAGCTCATTTTATCTTTGGAATTGGGTTTGGTTCATACCCAACCTGTTAATATCTTCTTCTAACATATACAACTCTAACCGAATAGATTTCTTCTTTTGAAAAATAGTTCCAAAGATCTCCCTATTCCAATTGAATTATTTCTTCAAATTTTTAAGCTTGTTTGTGAGAATTTACATGTTAGTACCCTAGGAAGGAATACCCCACCATTTTTCCGTTTATTTATAAACAATTGTGTGGCACAACCACATAAATTCAAACTTGAAAGGGCTTTTATGCTTCTAATATTCCACACTACACCAAAAGAGCAAAGGATTATGATCAAATCTATATTTGGGAAGATATTTCATATTAAACATGAAGTTGTTTTGGAACCAATCATTTGAAAGAAGAACTTTATCCAATTGGATCTTAATCAAGTTTCTACAAGAGCGTATATTCATCCAAGTAAACATATTGCCATCTAAATCCATATTCAATAGACCACCATCAATTAACTGCTCCTCTAGTTCATACATGCTTTATGATAACTTACCTACATCCCCTACTTCTAATTTTGAGATAAGGGGGTGCTAAAATCACATACCACAATCTAATTTAAACCTCTAAACTACTTAGATATTTTCCCTAAATATATCCATAATTATCTATGGGCTTTACTTGAGTTGGGGACATAGATATTGGTAATCAAAAAGGTAACTTTAGAATATTTAAATGTGAGAAGTACTATGATGTGATATTCACTTTTAGATAGCAAGTATCTCATAAATATTGGAATTCCAAAGAGATATAATCATTTTTAAGGCCCATTTAGCTTCCTCTTGAAACCTGATAGCATTTTACCATATACCTTTCTAAAATTTTAGCCAATTTGTAAGATTCAATTTAGTTTGTTGGAGAAGGAAGAAATTTTGTTGGTAAGAGAAAACAAGGTCCTTAACTAGCCTATGCTTTCTAGGGGTATTCATTCCGCTAACATTGTAGGTTAGGACTTTCTTTTTTTCTAGTGTGCAAGCTTTTTCATACCTACAAGAATTTCCTTAATAATAGGCTAAGACCCCATAGATTTCTCTTCTTCTCCTTTCTTGCACATTTTCTCCTTAAGATAGTTTCTACCCATTTTTATAAACTCTTCATGACATATATCAGGGGCTTTACGAGAAATATTGGTAATTATTAAATTTGAATTAACATAGGATGGACATTTCTTAACAATTTGTTCCTCTATAGTCTTGTGAGTATCAATCTCTAATTGGTCTTTTCCATGGGAATAATTTGAACCTTCTTACCCAGTATTTTCCATGGGATATTCTTCATATCCACATGGGAAAAAATTGGTCCTTCCTAGGAATATTTTGTTCCTTCCTACTCTACCTTCACCATTTTTACATCTTATTTTACTTGAAGGTTTATTGACCCTTCCTACCCTACCTTCACCATATTCACATTATATTTCTCCAAGAGCCATGTCAATATAGAAGGGATAATCTCTAGGTCCTGAGTAACTTTGTTACATTCTAGAAGGCTTACACCCAAATACTCCATTACCCTTTGGTTTGCTTCTCCTTCCTCATAAAATACTAAAATAGAAGGTACATATATATTTTCTTGCACACTCAAGGTATTGTTATGTTAGAAATAGAGTTTGTTTCATCATTTGGGTTATGAAAATTTATCTTCCAAGGTACATACTTAGGACATTAGATTAATTTAGGGGGAAGTTATCTAGTTACTTCACTGAATGTAATAAATGCACAAGTATCAATGTGTAAGTTGTATATGTACAAGTTATCCCTTGCACAACTAGGTAGAGTGTTGGCCAAGATATCTATTTTCCTATATAATAAAGACCTCATTGTTAGATAGATATAGAGTCAAGGGACATAGTCATATAGTGTAGCTTAGGATATAGTATAGTTATGTGTACATCACCATATAGTGGTGATGGGTGCAATGCACTTTAGTAGCTTTATTAATTGAGTGTTCATTTCCTCCATAACTACATTGTATACTTTTGTATGATTTCCATTTACAACATATTTCAGACATCTAGCATATTTAATTTCTTTCATATTATTCTACATCTTGTGGTTGCTATCTCCCAGTGCTCATTACATTAAAAACTAAAAATGGTATCAAAGTTATGGTATATATAGCTATAGTAGGTCAATATGAAAACCACCATTATTATTGAGATTGAGTTTTTGTTTTTTTAATTTGATGTGCCATGGGACCAGTCACTATCAAAAACTCTTAGAAGAGTCTAGATGATAGAATTAGGGAGAGTACCAAAGTTAGAAATTAAATAAATTTTAGTTCTAGAAATACAGATATTATATTCCATAGAGTTGCAAGAAAAACTCATGAAGAAGAGATCTCAACATCAATCCACTAGATTAAAAAATCATCTACTGAAGATCATTCAGGAGATCTAGAATTTTATAACTATTGCATGAAGTTTTTTTGTTTTAGAAAATTAATTCTTAAAGGATTAAGACTCATCCTACAATAGAAAGCTAGGAGACTCCAACTTATTTGCCTAAAGGTCAACATGCCTTCATAGTCTAGATATTAGTTCCTTGTGCAAGAGAAGAAAACTACGAAAGAAGACTTCTAGTGAAGAATCATGGTGAAGTCAGGAGAATGAAGATCTCCATTGCTTGATTGAAGAACTTCATACTTGAAGAATAGTCTATAGAATCCTTGATACAAAAGGTCATAGTAGCCATGAAGAACATGCCATAGAAGCCTTGAATAAGTAGCCACAAAAGTCTTGATATTGAGAAGGCCATAGAAGCTTTGACACTGAAAAGGCCATAGAAGCCTGGATACTAGAAAAGGTCATAGAAGTCTTGATACTGAAAAGGCCATAAAATCCTTGATACTTAAAAATTCCATAGTATCATTGGTACTATAAAAAATGCCATAGAAGCATTGATACTAAAAAAGGCCATAGAAGCCTTGATCTTGAAGAAGAATTTGAAGAGAATATATGATTCGAAAGTAGGCTAAATATTTCAATACTAATATTTTTGTTGCAAGGAAGGAAGATTTAGTGAGTTGGTAGACTTCCAACAAGAAAGGAAGAGTATCTTCTTCAGAATCAACTCAGCACCTGAAGCAAAAATGAAGACATCAGGAGAATATCTCATTGAAGAACTTCTAGTCTTGGAAGAAGAACCAGAAGGACTAGATAAGTCCTACTCGAATCCAGAAGCAACCGAATCAGAGATTCAAAAGAAGGTCTCACCACCAACACTTAGAAGAGCAGAAGGTTGAAAATGAAGGTCTCAAAAAAGACCATCAAAAGCTGTAAGATAGAAGACCTTAGAGAGGTCTTAAGAAGAATCTAGAAAAAGTCCTATAGATCCTTACTGAAGATCGTCAAAAGAGTTATTAGGATAACTCATTGGAGAAATCCACTAAAAAGGAGAAGCTATTGATAGTGAAGGACTTGGGATAATTTTTTCCATTCAACAACAAGACCAAGAGAAGAATCTGGCAAGAAGTGCCAAATTCGTGAAGAAGAATTTGACAAGGAGCACCAAATCCATGAAGAATAACTTTTCAAGGAGTTCCAAATTCCAAAATAATATATTTCTTGAAGTCATAATTTGATAAGAAGATTTGAAGATAGAAGAAGCTCACAAAATCTTGGAGATTTGAATATTACCTCTTACAGTAAGAAGACACTGCTTCAGATATAAATACTTCTCCAAATATATAGAATGAGGAGGAGAACACAAGAGGAGAACTAGCCATCAAATCCTAGGCTCATGAAATAAAATTTGAGACCATCATTTGGTGAAGGAGTTTTTTAGGATAGTCTACAAAAATTTGTAAGATTATACTCGAAGTAGCAACTTGGTGATCCTAGACACCAAGATCTATATCCTGTACAAAAGTGATAAAAGAGCTAAAAATACTTTCAAAAGGTAAGCAAATTTTGGTGCAAGTAGGTTCATTAATTGGATAATTTGTTAGAGCACATAAATTTGGATTAAAGTTGCAAGAAAAAAATTAAATTATAGTCTTCAAAAGTGCAAAGAAATAAGGGTTCTTTTTAAGGTTCATTTTCACATTAATTAGAAGTTGACTAGATTTCAGAATTGTTTCTATCAACTACCTATCATGTACTTTGGAAAAAGAAAAATAAGACTAAGTACTACAATACTAAATTGTAGTGAAATTGTAGAATAATTATTGAAGGTTTATTTCATATTATTCTTGATTAGTACTAGTAAATTTGATTAAGTGCATTATCTTGAGATTTGATTGGAGTGATAAGGTGAAATTATTAGTGCATTAAAAAGAAATTCTATTAGATTTATTTGCACTATTATACTACTCTCAAAACAAATTCATTTTGTATTATTAAAGGGCATAAAATTTGATCTATATCAAGTGTCTAAAGACACTATTAAAGTAGAAAAATATGCAACTCATAGTGGCCAAGTAAAGCCACTAAAATAGGTTATAATCCTCCAAAATCTAGAGAAGAATACAACTAAACAAAAAGAGAAATAGAATCTTCAAAGATTGAGACTTGGTGAGTCTTAAATCCAAAGCATTATAAAGTTAGATGCAAGGAAATAAGGTGCAAAAAATTACATCATTTAAAGAGCTTCTATCTACTATTATCTAAGATTAGATTTGTTATCAAAGTGTTCAATAAAAAATGGGGAATGTGTCTAATCATAATAGACAACCTAAAAACCCTTATATTGCAGGAAAAATATGCCATAAAACCAAAGTTTCAAATCTGGAAAAAGAGTGGAAAATAAGGTACATTAAAGAAGCATTATATACAATTTCTAGTACATATTATTGCACTACTCTAATCTAGTTTTTACAACAAAATAGTAGATTTAAAAGTGCCTCAAAAGACATAATATTTATAGGGTAAATTAGATAAGGAAGACCGAATGTTAGCACTCTTCCTCCCAAGCAAAAGGAGCCATTGAAAGGGCTCATCTTGGACGGATGCACCTATAGAATCAAAGCCCACATAAGGCCATCATAAAGCTACATTTGCATAGATAAAAAGAGTGCACATCTACTATGAAAATGCATCAGAAATGTACATAGGAATCAATACATTGGATGCATAGAAGAAATTCATTGGATGGATGTAGACCGTTTATTATTTAAAAATTCATAGAAGCATTGCACATATTTAAAATGAAATTCCTTTTGAGGTCCCATTTTAGGGTCGAAAGGATCAATTGTTTTGTCTTCCTCATTTTGTTCTATTTGTGCAATTTGTTCTTCCTGAACTTATTCTATTTCTATTTTGGTATTAGGTTTTTCATTATCCGACTCCCATTCAGAGCCAGTTGCCACTTATTTGCCATTCCTTAAGGTTTTAGGCATCTTGTTGTGTGTTGTGTTGTTTTTTTTTTATACTACTATTTTTTTTTTAAATTAAAGTAAAAAGGTTTTTTCACTAAGTTTTTACAAATATTTTAAATAACAAAGCTAAGGTGATTCTAATCTTATTGAAAGAGCTTATAAATATCATTGATGGGCTCTAGGTCTTTAGGGTTCATGAAATGTTCCTCTTCGAAGATAAAGTTCTATTTTAAAAGAAGGACAAAGTGAACAAGAGTGATATTCTTAGTTTCAAAAGTTGGAGGTTGAAATTGGAGCTCGTGGTAAACATATTAAAGAGAAATGCTCCAGGTAATTTGTGATAGCATCTTTTTTGTTCAAAGGCTATCTCTTTGTTCTGTAAGTCTTCTAGGAATTTGTGGATGATTACAAATTCTTCAAAGTAACTTTCTCATGGGTAAATTATGGAGTGGATGCTAGCCCTTTTGTTCACTAGACAACGTTAGCAAATCCTTTTAATTTTAAAATAGGGAGAATAGTAATATACACCTAGGGCCTTTGTTATATCTATTCTTTTAATTTGTTTCAACTCCTCAACCCTTCTCTTAATGAGATCAATGTTTTGCCACAAATCTTCCTAATTTTCCCTATTACTCCTAAAGAGGATATTGACTTCTTTTTCTATAAGTTCCTTCATAAGGTTGATGAGGACTGATTATTTAACACTATTGTTCGCCATTTAAAATTTTTGCTGGAGATTTTGTTTTTCTCTTTTTTTTTTTTAGTTTTGTTTTAGAAAAAAAAAGTAGAAATAAGAATACAAATTTTTTTTATTTGAACCATTTTGCAATTTTTAGGCCAAGTTAACTTGTTTTTATTAGGATTTTCACCTGGATGCCCACATGTAGATGCTTGGTGATGAATTCCAAGCTGTTATGAAGCCCAAGTTTTACCAGTCCTCACCCAGTTCACCATAGGCAACGATACAACTCAAAAGAGATGCATGCTATTTTTCATGGTTATGACGGTTGTTGGACCAACCTCATTTTAAATCTTGATTAAGTTTTCAAGTTTTGTGGGTATAGGTGAAAGAATAATCCCTTTCTAAAGTTCATAAACCTTCACTGTAGATCCCGTTTTGTTTGAACCAATCGAGGCTATAGAAGAGTTTTTTGGATGTGGTTCTTTTTAGGTCAAATTATTTAAAAATGAAAAATAAGTGATTTGGATTTGTAAAATTTATCTTATTTGTATGGCTTAATCTAAGACACACAAGATTAAATGATATTTTTTAGGTTTTTAAAATTTCAAAATGAGGGTGTTTTCACGTTGGGGTCACCAAAGAATATAGACCCAAAATTTTTGTACCCCTTTCCTTAAGGCTAATGTATATGTACTTGAAATGAGGAAGGAAATTTGTTGTATATATACCTCGTACGCGAAGCAATTTAGTTGTGTTTTCCTTGGTGTTTGTCTATGAATTGGGTGGGGTTCACTAGAAAACACTTTCTATGGTAGTTTCCATGCCTAGGTAATGGTGGGTGTTTTATGGATTCTTTGAAGCATACACCTAAATTTTGGCTAGATGCAACTATTGCCTAGCTATATGCATTTAAAATTTTAATTAAAATAAATTATACAGATTATAGCTAGAAATCTTTGTAATTCTAACTATGATACAATGATTTTGTAGATGTTTGAAAGCAAAGGATGAGATTTATGCTAGCATGTTGTTTTTATTTTCTTTGTGTTTTGTGTTTTGTGTTTAATGTTTTCAACTTAATGTACTAGATGTAGAATGGTGTAACTAAATTATTGTTTTTATATTTTTTTCTTTGGAGCCTTTTTAACAAATGCAATTGATGTAAACATTGATGTAGCTAAGTTTGTGTTTCATGTATTTTTGCTTTTTTTATATTTTTTAAACTAGTATGATTTATGTAAAGATAATGCAACTAAATCTATGTTTTTGATATTTTATTATGAGTTTTCAACTAATACAATTGATGTAAAACAATGCAACTGCATTTATATTTTGATATTTTATTTTGATTTTTTAACTAGTGTAATAGATGCCAAATGTACTCCAACTAAGTCTATGTTATTTTTGTGTTTTATTTTTATTTATTTTATTTTATGCAAATGCTTCATAAAATAGAAGAATATGAAATTAAAGTAAAAAAAAATGAGAAAAAATAGGTTTAGATCTTTACCTGGTCTAGATATTTTTTGTCAAACGTATTTTCGATCTGTCAAAGCGAATTTGGATCGGTCTGAATTTGTCAAGATGAATTCAGATTTATCTGAATCTGTATAAAACTTGTAATTTAATAATAGGATACTAAAGTATATGATTAGGGGTGGGGGATCTTCATAGGTCACAGTAAACTATGATCTATGACAGTCAAATCCCCGCAGTTATTTTAGAAAACCATAAACAAAGTAGTGGATCTATAAATCTAATGTAAGATATATGAATTTTATGAAATAAAAATAGTAACAATAGTGGATATATCGAATTAATAAAGTTCTAAAAGACTAAAATGCAAGTATGAATCAGTATCGATAAACCTGAAGTTGTGATTCTACCTCCATCATGCGTTTGTGCAATTTTGGGTATCTTTAGTAAATTTGAATGGCTTTCAAACATACAATGGCTAGATCTATAAATTTGTAGCTATCAAATTTAGGAATATGCAAAACAATTTTGGGTTTCATAAATAAATTTGTATGGCTCTAAATTCATCAAAAAACTACAAAATTATGAATATATGCCAAGAATAAATCAAATATTAAACAACAATACTCATTGTCATATGTGGTAATCAGTGGAATGATGATCATATGTTGGGATCTCTTCTAAAAATTTCAATAAAATCATAAGAAATTCTCTTTTCCTCTTGAATTTTCTTACAAAATCATATTTAGGTCTATCTAGGGAGAGTCCGTAGGATTTAACATCCAAGGTAGATCAAGAAAATAAGGGATAAGAAAAATATAGATTGGGTTGTTAGGGGAAATCTAGAAATTTCCCAATCTAGGTGAATTCAAATAGATCCAAATTCATCAAAAATCTAGGTTTTTCTAGATTGGAGGTAAAATCCAAATAGTACATCTAATTTAGGTGCATGTTTAATTTGGATGAATTTGGACTGGTCTAAATTTGTCAGAACCACCCAAATTTCATAAAAAAAGGGAATAGATAAGATTTAGTTTTATCCAGGATGAAAATCGAGGTAGGGGGTTGGAGGGTGGAAGGTACGTTGTTAGGGAGTAACAACATGTTTACTAGGGAGTGGGAATTTTGAAATGTGTCAAAATTCTCTAGCTATAGTAAATTTAGAGATAATCTTGTAAATAACATTGCAAGTAATTATAAGTTTAAAATATTTAAATGCTTTTAACCGTTTCTTATTAGGAACTAGAACAAGAAATGTATTTTTAAACTCCTTTAGGATATGACCTACCTTTAAATATTCCTTCACTGCTTCAATAACATCAAATTTAACAATATCCCAAAAAGTTTGGAAAAAAATGCTTGGAACTTGTCTGATCCTAGAACTTTATCTTTGCCAAGGTAGAAAGGGGCTATCCTTACCTCTTATTCCTCAATTTCATTTAAAATATAAGTATTTATCTCCTTGGATATCAACATAGGAATGTGATTAGTCATCTCCTTAACCATGGTTTCATCCTCTTCTATATCTTTAGCTAGAATATTTTGATAGAAGTCCACAACCTCACACTCAATTTCTTCACTCTATCTAATAACTTGGCCATCATCATTTAGAATTTCATCAATGCAAACAAAACATTTGTTTTTGATAGTGGACACATGGAAAATCTTAGAATTCCTATAACCTTCGTACAACCATTGGATCCTAGACTTTTACCTCCAATAGGTTTATTCCTTGGCTATTATGGTGTGTAGTTCAACATTAAGCTCATTTTATCTTTGGAATTGGGTTTGGTTCATACCCAACCTATTAATATCTTCTTCTAACATATCCAAATCTAACCAAATATCTTTCTTCTTCTGAAAAATAGTTCCAAAGACCTCCCTATTCCACTTTTGAATTCTTTCTTCACAATTTTAATATTGTTTATGAGAATTTACATCTTAGTAACCTAGGAAGGAATACCCCACCATTTTTCCATTTCTTTATAAAAAATTCGGTGGTACAACCACATAAATTCAAACTTGAAAGAGCTTTTATGCTTCTTATATTCCACACTACACCAAAAGAGCAGAGGATTATGATTAAATCTAGATTTAGGAAGATATTTCATATTAAAAATGAAGTTGTTTTGGAACCAATCCTTTGAAAGAAAAACTTTATCCAATTGATCTGAATCAAGTTTCTACAAGCGTATATATTCATCCAAGCAAACCTGCTACCATCTAAATCCACATCAAATATACCACCATCAACTAAATTCATCTCTAGATCCTACATGCTTTCTGAGAACTTACCTACACCCCCTACTTCTAATTTTGATATAAGGGGGTGTTAAAATCACATAACACAATCCATTTTAAACCTCTAAACTACTTATCTATTTTCCTTAAAGATATCCATAATTCTCTATGGTCTTTACTTGAGTTGGGGGTATAGATATTGGTAATCACAAAGGAAGCTTTAGAATATTTAGATGTGAGAAGTACTATGATGTGATATTCACTTTTATCTAGCTATCAAGTATCTCATAAATATTTGAACCAAATAGACATAATCCTTTTGAATGCCCCTTTAGCTTCCTCTTGAAACATGTTAGCATTTTACCATACACCTTTTTAAAATTTTAGCCAATTTGTAAGATTCAATTTAGTTTTTTGGAGAAGGAAAATTTTGGTTGGTAAGAGATAATAAAGTCCTTAACCAACCTATGTTTTCTAGGGGTATTCATACCCCTAACATTGCAGCTTAGGTCTTTTATTTTTTCCAGTGTGCAGGCTTTTTCATACCTACAAGAATTTCCTTAGTAATAGGCTAAGAACCCATAGATTTATCTTCTTCTCCTTCCTTGCACCTTTTCTCCTTAAGATACTTTCTACCCATTTTTTTGGACTATTCATGACATATATCAGGGGCTTTACGAGAAATCTTGGTAATTATTACATTTGAATTAACATAGGATGGACCTTTCTCAACAATTTGTTCCTCTACAGTCTCATGAGTATCAATATTTAATTGGTCTTTTCCATGGGAATAATTTGGACCTTCTTGCCCAGTATTCACCATAATAACCAATGCTAAGGTAGAAGGGATATTCTTCATATCCACATGGGAAAACATTGGTCCTTCCTAGGAATATTTTGGTCCTTCCTACTCTACCTTCACCATTTTTACATCTTCTTTTACTTGAAGGCATATTGACCCTTCCTACCCTACCTTCACCATATTCACATTATATTTCTCCAATAGCCATGTCAATATAGATGGGATAATCTCTAGGTCCTAAGTAACTTCGTTACATTCTAGGGGGCTTATACCTAACTACTCCATGACCCTTTGGTTTGCTTCTCCTTCCTCATAAAATACTAAAATAGAATATGCATCTATATTTTATTGCACACTCAAGGGATTGTTATGTTAGAAATAGAGTTTGTTTAATCACTTGGGTTATGAAAATTAATCTTCCAAGGTACATACGTAGGATATTAGATTACTTTAGGGGGAAGTTATCTAATTACTTCATGAAGTGTAATAAATGCACAAGTATCAATGTGTAAGTTGTATATGTACAAGTTATCCCTTGCATATCTAGGTAGAGTGTTGGCCAAGGTATCTATTTTCCTATTTAATAAAGCCCTCATTGTTATATAGATATAGATTCAAGTATAGCACTAAAGAAATTAGGAGCACTTAGGAAATTAGGAGCATAATATTATTAACCAGATATTGCATTAACATTAAGTTCGAAGGATTACAATGCTTAAATACAAATATTATTAACTAGAACCTAGAAAACTTAGGAGAAAGAATAGGGAAGAAGAAAAATAGGGAGGAAAGGAAAAATGAGATTAGGAGTCAAACTCTTTTCCGTCTATGTCATCCAATCCTGCTGACTCAGTTTTCGTCCAAGGAGGTAAAAGGGTAAGGTCTAAAGCTTACAGTGGTAAAACAAATTTTTTACTTTTTTTACCCTTTTAACCTCCAACATTCTCCCCCTTAAAGTTGAGAGGACTGACTATACAGTCTCTCAACTTTATATATTGATATTTAGCCATGCCTTTGGTGAAGATATTTGTAATGTTATCCAAAGTGCTACAACATTTAAGCTCAACTATCTACTGCTCCACCATGTCTCGGATGAAGTGATACTTCATATAAAAATATTTTGATCTGCTATGGTGGATTGGATTGTATGCCAATTTAATGGCACTTATGTTATCAAAATACAATCAATTTGGACCACTTTGACTTCCTTTATTTTCTTCAAGGACTTTTCTTAACCATAGGGATTGAGTACTAGTATGTGTGATGGCTATATACTCAACCTCAATAGATGACAATGCTACAACAATCTGCTTCTTGGAACTCCATGTGATTAGTCCTGACCCTAGACTAAAACAGTTCACTGATGTAGATTTCCTATCATCTATATTGCTGCCCAAATCACTGTCACTGAAGCCAACTAATTTAACAGAATTACATTTATGGTAATGGATTCCAAAATCCAATGTACCCTTTACATATCTTAATATTATTTTAGTTTCTTGTAGATGCAGCTCAAATGGACTTGCCATAAACCTTGAAACTAGAGAAACAACATATTTAATATCAAGCCTTGTGTTGGTGAGAAATATCAGACTCCCAACCATGCTTCTGTAAGTGGTCATATCAACCTTTGTTGCTCCGTCATCCATGCTCAATTGGATCCCATGTCCAGTTGGAGTTGCAACTATTTGCATTGCTCCATGGCAAATTTATTGATCATGTCTCGAGCATACTTGTGTTGACATATTAAGATCCCCCTATTTCATTGATGCACTTCCATTCCTAGGAAGTATCACATTAAATCGAGATCTTTCATCTCAAACTACTTCATCATGGATTTTTTGAATTCCATATTCATTTTAGTGTTACTACCCATAAATATTAGATCATCCACATACAAAAAAACTAAGAATATCTACTCCATGCTTTAGGTAGTACATAGTTGGTTCACTTTTGCTTCTAGTGAATCCATACTCGCTAAAATAGCCATGAATGTGTGAGTACCAAGCTCTTGGTTCTTGCTTGAGGCCATAAAGTGCCTTTTTAAATTTATAAATAAGGTTCTCGTTTCCTTGTTCTTGAAAGCCTTGAGGTTGTTGAACATAAACCTCCTCAGTCAAGTATCCATTCAAAAAATAACTTTTCACATCCATGTGTTGAATGTTCCATCCTTTATGGGCAGCTAAGGAAAGAACTGATCTAATTGTCTCTTGTCGTGCAACAGGAGCGAAGGTTTCCTCATAGTCAATGCCAAATTTATGAGTAAAATATTTTGCTACTAATATCACCTTGTGCCTCTCAATGCTTCCATCAGCATTGTATTTGGTCTTGTAGACCCATTTACATCCAACACATTTTTTTTCCTTTTGGAAGCTTTACAAGCTCCCAAGTATCATTATTTTTTATAGAGGTTATTTCCTCTTTCATGGCTTCTTGCCATACATTATGAGTACAAGCCTTTTCATAGCTATATGGTTCTAGCTGGGCACTATTTAATAAAGCATAATTAACTACATCTTCCTTAGGATCTTGAGAGTCATCATCCCCATACATATGCAAATTTTGAAGTTTCTGTAAAACTGAATTCATTTTATAGCTTGGCTTCTAGTGTATCTTTTCTGGTAATTTTGATCCAACATTTGAAAATATGGATGATGTTGTAATGTTATTTTGCCTCTTGATGGAGAGTCAATGTCCATAAGTGAATAACTTGCTTATCTCTATGGAGAAGGACTTGGAGTGGCGGTTGAAGTACTTGATGTAGTACTCCTGCTTGGGCTTGGAGGGGTTGGTGTGCCTTTGCTTTTCTTGGGAGACACATGTTGTACCTGTTGTACCTATGAATAACTTACATCTTGGGACTCATCATCAAAAAAAAATATTTGATGACCCCATTCTCCCCCTTCATAAAAAATTACATCTCTGGAAAGTACAATTTTATGAGTCTTGGGATTGTAGAGTCTATATGCTTTGGTAGACTCACAATACCCTACATATATATAAGCTTGAATTTTGTGATCAAGATTCTTCCTATTATCATCAGGAATGTGTGCGTATGCTAAAGGACCAAAAAATTTGAAGTGCTTTACATTGGGTTTCTTTTCGTACCACCCTTCATAAGGAGTGATGCCATCTAAAATAGAACTTGGAGTTCTATTTAGAATGTATACACTGGTTCTTATAGCATATCCCAGTACATATTAGTTAGATGCTTAGTCTAAAGCATCATTCTCACCATCTCAACTATGGTGTGGTTCTTTCTCTCGACCACACCATTCTGTTGTGGGGTATAGGCAGTAGTGAATTACCTTTTGATCCACTTACTTTACAATTTTTCAAGAATTATTTTGAGGAGTACTCACCTCCTCGATCTATTCTAAAACATTTTACAAAATACTCACTTTGTTTCTCTACATTGTTTCTAAAATCTATGAAGCAATCAAAAGCTTCATCTTTATATTTCAAAAAATAAATCCAACACATTCTAGAGAAATCATCTATGAAAGTGAGAAAATAGGAATTGTTTTCGATACTCTTTGTCTCCATTGGACCATATATGTTTGAATGCATTAATTGAAGTGGATATTTGGCTCTACATGCTTGTCCTTTTAGAAACTTTGACCTTGAGTGCTTTCGCAAAGCACATCCTTCACATAACTCCTTTTGTTCATTGATTTTGGGAAGTCCTCTCGCCATAGCTTGAGAAGTTAACAATTTCAAGCTAGTGTAATTAAGGTGACCATATTGCAAGTGGAAAAGCACACTTGGATTTGTTATAGCTACATTTGAAAGTTGAGATCCCCTTGGATCAACAAATTTGAGAGGGGATAACCGATTCTTGGTCATTGGGACCTATGTGATGACACGATTACAATATTTTTTATCAAGAATGAGACATTTTCCTTTATCAAAAACAAGTTTGTAATTATTCTCCATCATTTACCCAACGCTTAGCAGATTGTGTTGGAGATTTGGAGTGTAGTAGATGTCATTCACTTTCTTTAGTTCTTATTTCATTAGAACTTCCATGGTTTCAATACCTTCGACTTGCAAATATTTATCATCCCCTAACTTGATGTGAGATTTATAAGTGGAATCTAGAGTAGAAAATAGATTTTCTTTGCCACTCATATGGTTTGAACAACCAATATCCAGAATCCATGTGTCATTTAGATTCTATTCTAATTGTCCATATGATAGAAAAATATTAGAGGTATCATCTTCTTCTCCATAATTTCCATATTGACTGCTATTGCCTTGAGAAGATTTTGACCAGTAGTCATGAGCAAAGTGGCCTGGCTTGCCATAATTAAAATAAGCTATTTTGGACTTATCACTTCCTCGCACTTGATTTCCACTTCATCCTGGATTTCCACCACTATTTTGGTTTCCACCTCTATTATGATTGCCTCCTCTATTTTGGTTTCCACCTCTGTTCTGATTGCCTCCTCTATTGGAGTTGTCTCCTCTATTTTGATTGCCTCCTCTGTATTTGCCTCTACCTCTTCCTCTTCGCTAGCCTCTACCTTGACATCTTCCATGTCCTCTTCTAGTATTTTCATTGGATGTGAAGGCTTTATCATCGCCTCCATAGTTGGTTGAATGAGATTCTTGTAATCTCTCTTCATGAGACATTAAAAATCCGATTAATGCATAGAATGTTAAAGTGGAAATATTTTTTGACTCTTCTATGATTATGTCATTTTGATTCCATATTTGTGGAAGTTTTCACAACACTTTTGTTACAATTGTCTCAAGATTTATTTCCTCGCCAAATGTAACCATTTTATCAACAACTACTTCCATCTGACACAATAATCACCTACTTTTTCATCTTCTTTCATTTTGAGATTTTCAAAATCTCGTTTTAGTATTTGAAGGCTCACTTGCTTCACTTGATCACTTCCCTGGAATTCATCTTTCAAAGCTTTCCACACATCTTGTGCAGTTATACAAGCGGATATTCTAGGGAATATTCTTTTCTCCAATGATGCTTGGAGATGATAAAGGGCAAAAGAGTTGCTCTTTTGTGCTTCTTTCTTTATTTTCTTATATGTGGCACTCAATGTAGCCCAATCTATGGGTTCTATGAAACCCTCTTCTATTATATCCCAAAAACCTTTTCCTATGAGTAAGGTCTTCATTTTGATAGACCAATACTCGTAGTCATACCCGTTGAACTCTAGAATTGGTAGATTGTTATGTGAGGCCATAGTTACTAAAACATTCTTTTATTTCTTGGTTACAATAAAACACTCTACTATTAGGATCATATCCTAACATTAATTAATAATCTTAATAATAATAATATATTCTATCCTATGGTCATAATAATAAAATAATATAATAATAAATAATATAATAATTAATTATATTATTTATTATATTATTATAATATTAGGGTTAGGAAGCATTGCAACCTTTCACCTATAACCCTAGAGGGGTATAAAACATTGTAATAACTTATCATTCAAACATCTATGAAATATGAAATATAATTTATCAAAATATTGAAGGGACTTCTCGACAATACAAAAGGCGATTCTTTTAGTTTTAGGTCTATTTATTATTTATTTATCATTTTATGTGCTAGGAACCCTAGGTTCCTACCATATGGTATCAGAGCCTTATGGATCCAACCATATTGGTCAAGGAAATGAAAAATGACATTGCAGAAATTAGAAGAATGATTGAACAAAAACAAAAAAAACAAATGGAATGTTCTGATCGTATTATACAATATTTAATGGAAATGCAAGAGGAGACCCTAGCCATGGAATCCCAGGAAGAAGAGGAGCCCATATCCATGGAATATGAGGAGGAGGAAGAGCCCATAACCAGAGAACTTCTAGAAATACCTATTGCACTTCCGAAAGAAATTAATCAAAACCCTAATAATGCAAAATTTTTTATAAAAAAAGTGAATGATGAAGAAGATTTTTTGAACAACAATGCACAGATTGTATGGTTTCCAAAGGTGCAACCAATTAAAATTACAAACGGGTATTATGAAGATCAAAATAAATACTATATAAATGGAAGAAAGTATCCCTTCTGTAAAATTCAGGAAATAGCAAACAAGTTAATTGCTCAAAAATTATCTACTTTTGTAAACTTGCCTACCAAATTTTTGAAACTGAAATTTTGGCATGAGATAACTTCACAAAAAACTAAGTTTTTTGGTGATGTTGAAGGGAGTGTATTTTCAAAATTTGTGTTACCCTCTCGTCCTCCACCTTGGCCTCCTCCCAAATCAAAAATGGCACATGTGATTTGGCTTAAAAATAATGAAATCCGATGTCAAAGCTACTGCCATTTCTCCAACCTAGATTCTCATTCCTCATCTGAAGGCCAAGTACTTGCTAGTTGATTTGGACAATCTAAACATAATTAAACAAACAAATAATATAAAATATTGAGTTATATTAAAATATTGCTTTTATATAAACATACAACGTATGAATGAGTGTGTTTTAGGATATAAACTTTAAACAATGTTGTTTCTATGGACGTATGTTCCCTACTATCATTATTTCTTGTTGAAAGTATTTATCTACAAGACATACATTACAAAAGTTATTTTAGGGGAATGAGTACAACAGTTGAATATGAATACAAGTTGCCTCTTATATTAGACTTCTACATTGTGATGAAGGAATACGCTTCCGGGATTTATATTTCATTCCAAAAACATTACAACAAGTTCATATAAAAAGAGAATGAATGACAAATTGATGCTTCATGGAAGTGCAACCATCAGTTTTAATTAAAACTTTAAAAAACAACAATTTACAAGAAAATACACTGCCTCCATAGTAACTTCTATACACACAAATTATCGGGTGGCTAAATGATTTTGTACAACTTATACAACAATTATAGTCTCCTCTCACTACTTTTGTACAACTTATACAACAATTACAGTCTACTCTCACTGCCTTTTTACAACTTACACAACAATTACAATTTACTCTCATAGCTATAATATGAAAAAAGTCATGATTAGAATATGGTCAGTGTGCCCCGCATCTCCAGTTTCATTGTTCACTTGTACATTTCTGATTGAGAACTGCTCTCGCCAACTAAGTTGCTATAGAAAATAGAGCTTTTCATTGAGATGCATAAGTGATGACTTCCACCTGCATCATTGCTAGAACCAGGTGAAATATCATTCATAAAGGGAGTAGGGGTGTTCATATCTATAGAAAGGCTGCCATCAATCAGATATTCATCTATGCCATCAATCAGATATCTTCATATCAGATATCTTCATAGATGAAACCACTGATTCGAGAGCTGACATCATAATCAGCTTGTGAAGTCTGAGTAGAGGTAGTGTTGTGGGCAAGAGAACAATTAACAAAATCTATAAAAGAAGACTAGACCATGATGGTTGTTGTTGATGTATTGGATATCTCCCAATAGGCTAATGCTAATGAAAGACTCTCTGCTATTGATTTGGAGTTCTTTAAAACACCACTAACAAATACCATGCAATCGCCAATTTAGACAATTCCAACATGAATAAGCCGAAGGTGATGGTGACAAGATTTTCTAAGCAGATGACTGTGTTGGAGACCGTGAAAAACACTGGTGAACCGATAGAACGAAGACAACATCTACACAGTATTTGTAATTGGATATCTTACATACAGAAAAATTCCATGCTTGAAATTCTCCTATCCAAAGATCTTTTGGTAATATATGTCAAACATACATTACTAGGTCATGTGCACCTCTTGTTGACATTGTTTTCACAGCCTCATGCCAAAAATAGATGAAGTTTGAAATTAGTGCATTGGTTTCGAAGAAATAAGCCTGCGAAAGTGTAGCTTGTCACTTGGACGATGTTAGAAGTCTTGATTGCTTTTAATTGATATTATAGGTAAGCTTGAATGGTCCTCCAACTGATAAAAACCAATGTTATCTACATGCAGAGAGTTTTGAACTCCCTCGTCGTACGTGTTATTTGCCAATAGCTTGCTCATGCCATATGGTTCTCAATGCTACATCGAATCTCCTCTCAATTGTATTGAAATTTTTTGAATTGATAATTGGTGCCTTCACTGTTAAATAAAAAATGACAACAGTGGATATGTTGTGCTTAATAAATCTACTCACCCAATTTTTCTTTTTAAAGATAGAAACAAAATGTAATTGGGCTTCATCCTTTGACATTGAGGAGAATTAAACTTAAAAAAAATTAAATTGGCCCACAAATTATAAAATCAACTCCAACATCTTAGAATCCTAGATGAGGTGAATTATAGCTAATGTTTCAGGCTTATTTGCTAAAGCATCGTTGGAAAAGAAGTGAGCCGAAGTACCCAGATATTTGTCACCCATATGATTTGTTCCAGTTCCATTCTAGTTTTTCGAGACTGCATTAGCTAACTTTGATTGGAAGTTGGACTCTTGTCTAAAGTGTTGTTATCTTCTAGAGGAAAATATTTTTACCATCGCTTGCATCACAGGGCTGACGTTCACATCTATCAGGAAAAAATACAAAATAAAACATGGAAGATTTCTAATGATTAAGACTTTTGGAATTCTATTAAAGTTTAAAAACAATAAGGTAATAAGAATTTGAAGTTAAATCTGGTTGACAGGATGGTATACCAAATCTGAACACATAAATTCAAATGATTTTATGAATAAAATAGTATGCCAAAAAAAAAAAAACTCTGGTTGATATCACCTTGGATGATAAGATGATATACCATACTCTATGTTTTTATAACATAACTAAGTGGTAAGATGGTACACATGTTCCATATTCTGAAAGGCCAAACTAAAGTGTGGTTGAACTATGCTCCATGTTCTAATAATGACTATTTTATTGGAAGAAGGATATGTATCCTCACTTTTGTTGATATTTTTGATAAATCCAATGCAGTTGTATCATTGATCGCTGAAGACATCTAAAATGAAGACGTACAACTAGTATGAGGAAAAAAATATGTGGATGCATAATGAAGATGCATAATGAGTGAGCATGTAAGAGTGCAAGCACAATGAGGTCTAAAGTATTTATAATGGTTATGTGTGAAAAGTATTTCTAATGTGAAGATAGATTCAACTAAGAGAGGACATATTGCTGATGAAGACCTTCACAAATCCAATACTATATTGAAGCTGCAACATATTTTTCAATTTTTTTCAGCTTTGAGGACAAAGCTATTTTCAAGAGGGGTGGAATGTTAGGATCATATCCTAACATTAATTAATAATCTTAATAATAATAATATATTCTATCCTATGGTCATAATAATAAAATAATATAATAATAAATAATATAATAATTAATTATATTATTTATTATATTATTATAAGATTAGGGTTAGGAAGCATTACAACCTTTCACCTATAACCCTAGAGGGGTATAAAACATTGTAAGAACTTATCATTCAAATATCCATGAATATGAAACATAATACAATTTATTGAAGGGACTCCCCGACAATATAAAAGGCAATTCTTTTAGTTTTAGGTCTATTTATTATTTATTTATCATTTTATGTGCTAGGAACCTTTTCAAAGAAATAAGAAGGAATAAAGCAGAAGAAATAAGAGATTACAAATTTGAGTTAGATTTGACTTGATTCACTCTATCACTGATGGCTTGTTCCTCTTGGTGTGGTGTTGCTATTTCTTGAGTCATGAAATTGTTTGCTACTTCTTCTTTGTCGTCATTGATCAATATTATCTCTGGTGATTTTGGTTCTAGGATTTCCACAGAATTACTGTAGTGAGAATATTTTGATTCTTTTGGTGCAGCTTCTATGGATTCAGATTGCTCAAATTGACTCCCAAAGGGTTTATCTTCAGAGTCTACCTCGTACCTTGAGTCTGGATGCCTCTAGTGTGCAATTACTACATTTTACAACTAACTAAATACAATATATAGCCCATAAGCTCTAACTTTTTCATTAAAATGTTCAACATTTTCTCTTACCAAAAGTGCACATAGGGCATGATAACAACCACTTGGTCTTATCGTCAATGCCTCTTTACAAATTTCAGTTTGATCTTTTGTCTCTCTTACAAGGAAAAATACTAAGCCTCTTAGTTTTTGTCACAATTTTCCACCTTTGAGTCTTCTTACTTAAATTGCCTCTTAGGAAATGTTATTTTTCTCCTATTTTATTATATAAAAAAAAAGATCTATATTTGTAGTTAATAAAAGAAATATAATTGCTTTATAAAATATATATTTTTTAAAAATAATTATTATTTAATTTTATTAAATATAATATAAAGTTATATATATTTTTAATATATAAAATAATAAAATTTTAAGAAAAAGAAAAACCTTTAATTTTTTTTTTTTCTAACTCTGTAAGAGTCAAACCCACGACTCCTTTCTTTCAAGCAGAGTTTCCTTTCCAAATCGGCTTCCACCACCGATGAAACCTAGGTAGAATACACTATTATTTCAAGACATTCAGGGCATATACCATACACAATTTTTTTTTTTGCAACTTTCATAGCCATCGGGTTTCGAACCTGTGACCTCCTAGGGGTGAGCAGCTTAAGGTTGGATCCTCAAGCTAGTCAAGCTATGTGGCTCGATGAGGAAGCGAGGGAGGATTACCTCCTTTATCCCATCATGGCTGTGCAATAATTTAAAAAAAATTACAATATTTATCCCACATCCACTGTGCGGAGGGAATATTGTGCTTTATTAGCACAAAGAAGCACTAAGCTTCTCGATTGTCTTCGAGAAATCAGTGACCGCCATTTTGTATTCTAGCTAAGACAATCACCTCACACCATATTTTTAGTTGCCTCTTTGTTCACCTTGTTGTTTGCTCACCACGTGTCCGCCTTGCTGTCTACTCACCATGTGTCTGCCTCTAGTTAGCTCCTTGATCCACATGCTCTTTGTGGTCCTCTCTCGACCTCACCTCAGTTCATGTGTTGTGGGCCCTCTCGACCTCCTTGATATCCATGCCTCACCTATGAGCTCGCTCATGTGGGCCTCCTCAAACATATTGAGATTCATGCCTCACCTATTGCTCTCCTTTGGCTCCACGCTTCACCTGTATCGCCTCTGCTTTGATACTAGATATAGCAATAATGAAATTAGGAGCACTCAGGAAATTAGGAGCATAAATATTATTAACCAGATATTGCATTAACATTAATTTCAAAGGATTACAATACATAAATACAAATATTATTAACCAGAACCTATAAAGCTCAGGAGAAAGAATAAGGAAGAAGAAAAATAATGAGGAAAGAAAAAATGAGATTAGGATTCAAATTCCTTGCCGTCCATGCCATCCAATCCTACTGACTCAGTTATCGTCCAAGGAGGTAAAAGGGTAAGGTCCAAAGCTTACAGTGGTAAAATAATTTTTTTATTTTTTTACCCTTTTAACTTCCAACATCAGGGGACATAGTCATATATTGTAGCTTAGGACATAGTACAGTTATGTATACATCACCATCTAGTGGTGATGGGTGTAATACACTTTAGTAGATTTATTAATGGACTATCATTTCCTCCATAGCTACATTGTATACTTTTGTATGATTTTCATTTACAACATATTTCAGTCATCTAGCATATTTACTTTCTTTCATATTATTCTACATATTGTGATTGCTATCTCCCAGTACTCATTACATTAAAAACTAACAATGGTATTAGAGCTATGGTATATATAGCTATAGTAGGTCAATATGAAAACCATCATTATTATTGAGCTTGAGTTTTTTTTTTTAAATTTGATGTGCCATTGGACCAGTCACTATCAAAAACTCTTAGAAGAGTCTAGATGATAGAATTAGGGAGAGTCACAAATTTAGGAATTAAATAAATTTTAGTTCTAGAAATAATGATATTATATTCCATAGAGTTGTAAGAAAAACTCGTGAATACTAGAACTCAACGTCAGTCCACTAGATTAAAAAATCATCTAGTGAAGATCATTAAGGAGATCTAGAATTTTCTAACTATTACATGAAGTTTTTTTGTTGTAGAAAATTAATTCTCAAAGGATTGAGACTCCTACAATAGAAATATAGGAGACTCTAACTTCTTTGCCTAAAGCTCAACATGCCTTCATAGTGCAGATATTAGTTCCTTGTGCAAGAGAAGAAAACTATGAAAGAAGACTTCTAGTGAAGAATCATGGTGAAGTCAGGAGAGTGAAGATCTCCATTGCTTGATTGAAGAAATTCATACTTGAATAATATTCCATAGAATCCTCCATACAAAAGGCCATAGTAGCCTTGAAGAACATACCATAGAAGCCTTGAATAAGTATCCACACAAGTATTGATATTGAGAAAGCCATAGAAGCCTTGACACTAAAAAGGCCATAGAAGCCTGGATACTAGAAAAGGCCATAGAAGTCTTGATACTGAAAAATACATAGAAGCCTTGATACTTAAAAATTCCATAGTAGCCTTGGTACTAAAAAAAAGGCCATAGAAGCATTGATACTAAAAAAGGTCATAGAATCCTTGATACTGAAAAAGACCACAAAAGCCTTGATCCTGAAGAAGAATTTGAAGAGAATATATGATTCAAAAGTAGACTAAATATTTCAATACTAATATTTTTGTTGTAGGGAAGGAATATTTAGTGAGTTGGGAGACTTCCAACAAGAAAGGAAGAGTATCTTCTTCATAATCAACTTAGCACCTGAAGCAAAAATGAAGACATCAGGAAAAGATCTCATTGAAGAACTTCTAGTCTTGGAAGAAGAACCAGAAGGACTAGATAAGTCCTACTTGAATCTAGAAGCAACCGAGTCAGAGATCCAAAATAATATCTCACCACCAACACTTCCAAAAGCAGAAGGTTGAAGATAAGGTCTCAAAAAACACCATCAAAAATTGTAAGATAGAATACCTAAGAGATGTCTCAAGAAGAATCTATAAAAAATCTTGTAGAACCTTACTGAAGATCATCATAATAGTTCTTAGGAGAACTCATTGGATAAATACACTACAAAGGATAAGCTCCTAATAGTGAATGACTTGGGAGAATTGTTGCCATATGACAACAAGCCCAAGAGAATAATTTGGCAAGAAGTGCCAAATTCGTGAAGAAGAATTTGACAAGAAACACCAAATCCATGAAGAATAATTTGTCAAGGAGTTCCAAATCCTAAAATAAGATCTTTCTTGAAGTCATAATTTGATAAGAATATTTGAAGATAGAATAAGCTCACCAAATCTTCGATATTTGATGATTACCTCTTATAGTAAGAGGACACTACTTCAGAGATAAATACTTCTCCAAACCTATAGAAGAAGGAAAAGAACACAAGAGGAGAACAAACCATCAAATCCTAGGCTCATGAAAGAAAGTTTGAGACCATCATTTGGTGGAATTTTTTAGGATAGTCTACAAAAAGATGTAAGATTATACTCGAAGCAACAACTTGGTGATCCTAGTTACCAAGATCTACATCCTCTACAAAAGTGTCAAAAGAGCTAAAATAACTTTCAAAAGGTAAGCAAATTTTGGTGCAAGTAGGTTCATTAATTGGATAATTTTTTAGAGCACCTAAATTTGGATTAAAGTTGCAAGAAGAAAATTTGATTACAGTATTCAAAAGTGCAAAGAAATAATGGTTCTTTTTAAGGTTCATTTTCACATTAATTAGGATTTTACTAGATTTTAGAATTGTTTCTATCAACTACCTATCATGTACTTTGGAAAAGTAAAAAGAAGACTAAGTCCTACAATACTAAATTGTAGTGAAATTGTAGAATAATTATTGAAGGTTTATTTCAGATTATTATTGATTAGTTGTAGTAAATTTGATTAAGTGCATTATCTTGAGAGTTGATTGGAGTGATAAGGTTAAATTATTAGTGCATTAAAAATAAATTCTATTAGATTTATTTTCACTATTATACTACTCTCAAAATAATTTAGTTTTGTATTTTTTGAAAGGCACAAAATTTGATCTGTATCAAGTGTCTAAAGAAACTATTAAAGAAAACAAATATGCAACTCATAGTGGCCAAGTAAAGCCACCAAAATAGGTTATAATCCTCCAATATCTGGAGAAGAATAGAACTAACCAAAAATAGAAATAAAAGCTTCAAATATTGAGACTTGGTGAGTCTTAAATCCAAAGCAATACAAAGTTATATGCAAGGAAAGAAAGTGCAAAACATTGCATCATTTAAAGAGCTTCTATCTACTATTATCTAAGATTGGATTTGTTATCAAAGTTTTCATGAAAAAATGGGGAATGTGTCTAATAATAAAAGGCAACCTCAAAACCCTTATATTGCAGGAAAAATCTGCCATAAAACCAAAATTTCAAATCTAGAAAAATAGTGAAAAATAAGGTACATTAAAGAAACATTATATACAATTTATGGTACATATTATTGCACTACTCTAATATGGTTTTTATAGAAAAAGAGTAGATTTGAAAATACCTCAAAATACATAATATTTATAGGGTAAATCAGCTAAGGAATACCAAACGTTAGCACTCTTCTTCCCAAGAAAAAAGAGCCATTGAAAGGGCTCATATTGGACAGATGCACCTGTAGAATCAAAGCCCACATAAGGACATCACAAAGCTACATTTACATAGATAAAAAGAGTGCACATATACTATGAAAATGCATCAAAAATCTACATAGGAATAAATACATTACATGCATATAATAAAAGGAGCAAATATGCCACATTCATACTCTTTAACTTGGTGATGATCGTCCACCAAAGGAAGCACCAAAATCGGTATTCAAAGTTCCATAGCACATCGTCAATCCACATGCAAAAGAAAAATTTTATTGTTACCCAAGAAACATAGCAAAGTGAAGGAATGACATTCAAAAGGATTTGAGGAGTTATAATCTCTTTAGAATATGGTACAGTGAAGGACTTCATGTAGATAGTTTGAATACAACTTATAAACTCTCTAAGGTACTATTTTATCTATCAATGCTCAAGAAACCTCATGTAGGAGTTACAAGGAATATCAAGGAAGTGGTGACACTTGTTATCCTCTACAAGCTTCACCCAAGTTCCCATATGCTAAATAATGATCAAGAAAGCATTCAATAAATTATTTATATTTTAAAGGATAGGAATGCTCATTTGTAATAGATGTGACATGTGTCACAAATCCCATGATTGTTAATCCATAAAAGGCGCTAGAAGTTAAAATTCTAATAAACAATAGAGCATAGATGGAAGAACAACTCACCTTCCTCTGAATTAGGGTTTCTAGAACTTCAAAAAATCTAGGGCATCATCTGGATTACAGAAGTGCCTTCAGGGCACGGTGGATCTGAAGGCTAGATTGGTGCCCTAGGAGGGTCCAAAGGGGACTTCTTCGGCTCCTTTTCTAGGGAGTAGTAGCTCATGCAAATTTGTTTAAAGAAAAATCTCCTCCAAAGAACGATGAAGCTCAAAAAATGGCATATAAAATGCTCTTCATGACTGCTGGGAATAGGTCGATAGCACATCGTGTGAATGGATGTTTGCCACAGGCCAAAACTAGGCCAAAAATTGTCATCGAGCCAAGTATGGTTGAAGAATCAGTCATTTATAGAGCCAATCATGATTTAATCTACAAGTTCATGGGTATACGTCCTTCCCTAAATTTTATGCACTCTTGGATCCACCAAAACTGGGAGCCTCATGATGAGTATTCATTGTGGTTTATTAGCAATGAATATTTTATTGTTAGCTTTTCGTATTTGGTTGATAGAAATAGGGCTTTCGAGTCAGAGAAGAAAAATCATGGCCCAACAGGGCTATTTGTTCAACCATGGAGAGTGGGATTCGATCCCCGAGTTGAACCTACTATAGTCCCAGTATGGATCCGACTATATGCTCTTCCAATGGAATTCTGGAGTGAGTAGGTGTTGGCAAGGATTGGCAATTCTATTGGAATACATCTGGGTGTTGCCAAAGACACAATTGAATGGAGCATGGTGGTGTATGCAAGAATATGTGTGGAGATGGATCTCAACCAACCTTTGCCAATAGAGATGGAAATTGAATTGGTATGACTCTCCTAGATTCAACTAGACTATGAGGCCCTACCCTTTAGATGTAGGGTTTGTCACAAACATGGACATTTGGCCCATTTCTGCCCTAATAATATGAATGCTAAAATGGAGGCCCCTTTAGGAATGCCAAAATTGCCTAAAGAGGATAAGGCACCACTTAATAAATATTCTAATAGCACCGTTCAGGGCCAGGAAGCTCAGAGAGAGGGTTTTGAACAGCCTAGAAGAAAAAGACAGACAAAGAAAAAAGAGGGAAAGGAGTAATCCCATCTCAGACCTGCCAATAGGTATGAGATATTTAAGTCATTGGTTGACTAAGAGAAACAATTTATGGAGGGCATGGAGGCTAATAAGGAAAATTCTAATATTCCTGTGCAACTCCCCCTCTTATCTCCTCCCATCATACAGTAGGTAGTTGAACTCTGTGAGGTATCACAGCTAGTGTGTTCAGGGGCTTTAGTAGTGCATAACCAGGAGCAGACAATATATCAGGATATCAGCATGGGAATAGCAAAGAAGAATAGGGAAAGGCCAACTTTGGGGATTACCTAGGTAGAAAAAATATCAAAAAACAAAAATTCTCACGGAGTAGGTAGAAGATCCAATAAGGATTTGCTAGCAGTCCAAGGAGACAAAATGATCACGATAGGATCGATGAGGCCAATAGACTCTTATTGCTCTCAGGGTAACCAATGATTATAAAATCATATAATGTGAGGGGTTTAAACAACAGAACACATCAATCTGTTGTTCGAAAACTTTTAGAGAATCGTAATACTAATTATATGCTTTTACAGGAGACTAAGATGTCATTAGATCTTATGTCCAAAATAGTCAACAGAATTTGGAGGGGTGCTGGTCATATGGATGTGGCTGCCCAAGGTGCCTCAAGGGTGATTGTTACTCTATGGAACTCTCTTGAATGGTATGCAATAGAAAATCTTGCCTGGAGGGGTGTTCTCACTTCTCTTTTTAGGAATAATGTCACTGTGGAACACGTTCTAATCACAAACTTTTATGGGTCTCAAAACCTAGATGGTCAGAGGCGGTAGTGGAAGGTTGTGCATAACATGCGAACCTCAAGGGAAGATCTAGACTGGATTATAGCGGGGGATTTTAACGCTAAATTATCTTCTAGAGATCAGGAAGGGGGAACACCATTTTTGGACCCAAGGGACCGTTTCATGATTGCCCAAGTCCAGGCTTTGCACTTAGTGGACATTAAATGTCCTGGCATTAACTACACTTGGACTAATAAAATGTGGGAGCCACATAGTAGGAAGGTTAAGCTAGATCATTTTCTAGTTTTAGAGGAGGCGTTTGTAAAATGGAATATAAATTTTTAGATTTTAGAAGGCCCAATTTCAGATCACTGTCCCATTCTGTTGGAAGGCGGGACTAGGATGGGGCAACATCACAAACCTTTCAGATTTGAGAATGTTTGGCTTTAGAAAGAAGAACTTCGGGAGAAAATTCCACAGTGGTGGGAAGAAGGCTGCCCAGCTTATGGGAGAGCAATGTTTAGAATCCATAAACAACTACAATATGTCAAAAATCAGTTGAAGTATTGGAGGCGTGCTAATAAAACAAACTTCCAGGCCCAAAGAGCTCCATTGGTGGCCAGATGGGATGAGGTCCAAAAATAGTTCAAAGAAGGAGTAATTACAAACCAGCTCAAAGCTGAGGATGATGCCCTGCGTATAGTGGTTGAGGACATTGACAACCAGGAAGAGACCTATTGGAAGCAGAGAGCAAGGACCACCTGGTTATTAGAAGGGGAAAAAAATACAAAATTCTTTCATCGGACTGCTTGTGCTCGAAGACAGATGAACAAGATGGAGGCCCTTCAAGATGAGAACGACCATTCCTTTGATACACTTCCAGGTATGCATTCCCATGCTATGGATTATTTTTCTAAGATTTTTAAGGAAAGTGTGGTTCAATATGTAGAGGCCCAAAATGAAGTTATTTTTGTCATACCTACTGTTATTTCTAAGGATGAAAATTAGGCCCTCCTCAAACCCATTGATAGAGATGAATTGAAAACTGTGGTCTTTGGAATGAGCACTAGTAAAACTCCAGGTCCAGACGGCTTTCCAATTGAGTTTTTTTAGGCTTTCTAGAACTACTTAGAGGAATATGTAATGGTTGTTGTAGAAGAGTCCAGAGAAAATAAGAGAATGCTTAAAGCTATAAACCAAACTTTCATTACCTTAATTCCAAAAGGGGAGGAGGGGGTTCATATTTTAGATTATAGGCCTATTGCCTTATGTAATGTGCTGTAAAAAATAATCACAAAGGTAATGGCTGAGCACCTAAAAACTCTTCTTCACAACATTTTCTCCTTTGAGCAAGGGGGTTTTGTTGAGGGATGATAGATTTTGGATGGGGTGGTTGTGGCCCAGGAAGCAATCCATTCAATGCACACTTATGGTAATAAAGAGATGTTCATAAAACTAGACATGTCAAAGGCTTATGATAGGGTTGAATGGATTTTCCTGGCTAAAATGATGGCAGCCTTTGGCTTCTCTCAGGACTGGATAGAGTGGGTCATGAGCTGTGTCTCTACCCTGACTTACTCTTTGCTTATCAAGGGCCTTCCTTCACAACCATTTGGAGCTACTCGAGGACTGCGCCAAGGAGATCCATGTTATCCTTATCTTTTTCTCATTTTTTCTAAAGGTCTTGGCAGACTTTTCTTGAGGAGAAGACAACAAGGTAGATTATTGGGTATTAGGGTGGGTGAAGAAGTTTTAACGCACCTACAGTTTGTGGATGAAACTGGTTTGGTGGGAGTGGCCAGCTTCAGGGAAGCAAGAATGATTAGGGATACTCTTAATGTCTATCTCAAGGCTACTCAATAGGTCATTAATGACAAGAAATCCAAAGTGTTTTTTTAATCTGGAGCAAAGGCTTCAGAACAGAATTTTAGAAATCCTGGGATTCACAAGGACTTCTCTCCCAGTGGTTTACTTGGGGGTCCCCTTGTAGTTTAAGAAGCTGAAATTAGACACATGGAGGAATCTTTTGGAGTGTATCAAGGACAAAATTAATCACTGGTCTCACAAATGGTTAAATTATGGTGGTAGATTAACGTTCTTACAGTCAGTCATTCAAGCCATGCCAATTTACAAATTCTCTATCCTGGCTGCCTCGATTACAATATGGAAAGAGTTGGACAAGATGGCTAGAAAGTTTTTATGGGAAGGAGCAAAAGGAGAGAGAAAGTGGGCCTTAGTGGGCTGGGACAAAGTTACCCAGCCCAAGGCTAAAGGAGGTCTGGGTTTGAGAAATTCTAAGCTGAATAATAAAGCTTTGGCTGGAAAGCCATGCATCGGAGATGGATCTCCCAACCCACCTCCATTTTCAGTAGAATCCTAACTAGAAAATACCTGGGATAGGCCAACCCAAACGATGTAGCTCGCATCCCCTTGGATGGTACTGGGTCCCTATTTTGGTAGGATCTCAAGTTAGGGTCTCAGGTTGTTAAAGACCACTTATTTTGGAAAGTGGGAAGAGGGGAGAAGGATCATTTTTGGATAGATTTTTGGGATCAGTTCCCACCCATCATTGCTAAATTTCTATAATTATAGCCAATAAAAGTAGCCATTGAAGCCAATGGATGGATCCGTATTGAAAGTTATTTCACAACTACTCAGATGGGGGAGTGTAAGTTTAAGCAGTTCAAGAAGTTGGATGAGTGGCCCATTTCAATCCCTCAGGATTTGACTCCCATCATGACTAAAATTCTAACAAAAATATTTCTTACAAGGGGAGACGTGGAGGATGAATTAGCTTGGGGCTTTGGGAGTCTTTGCGTCTATACAGTAAAGGACGGATATGACAACATTCTCCTAGAGCCCCCCCTCATACTTTTCAAGTTGAGGACTGGAGGAAAATATAGCACTCTAAAGGCTAGCCGAAAGTTAACTTTTTTTCCTGGCAGTGCATGCACAATGGTATACTCACTTTTGATAATATTAGATCAAAAGGTATCATCGGCCCTTCTCAATGTGTACTATGCTACAAGAGTGAGGAAACTACTGACCATTTGTTGTTTGGTTGCCCTTTCACCCGATAGATTTGGCTGTATTGGTTTGCATACTTTAAAATTCAAGTGGTGACCTGAACCGGATGAATATCTGGGCAAAATGGTAGAAAGGTAGATTCAAATCTAAAGATATTCGTATTGTCTAGGATCTCAGTTTAAGATTTATCTGGTGGCAAGTATGGCTAGAAAGAAATGCCAAAATTTTTAGAGAAACTTTTACTACTCTAGACAGGGTTTGGCAGACCATTTGGAGCAAGGTTACCGAAATTGTGGTTGTTCATGCTGAGGAGGAAGCTCAAATTGACATTGGAGCTATGGAAGAACGCGTTGAACTACAAGAGGGATAGGACATAAATTGTTGGAAACCTCCCCCTGAAGGTTGGATTAAAATCAATACTGATGGAGCTGCAAAAGGCAATCCGGGTAGAGCCAAAATTGGAGTGGTGTGTCGAAACCATGCTGGGACTGTGCTCTATTGGGAATTGCAAGGCCTGGGAAGAACCACTAACAATGAAGCTGAAGCCATTGCCATCAAGTCTACTTCTATTTGGGCAATGAAACAT
Organism: Wollemia nobilis; assembly: GCA_028583015.1. Lineage (NCBI taxonomy): Eukaryota > Viridiplantae > Streptophyta > Pinopsida > Araucariales > Araucariaceae > Wollemia > Wollemia nobilis. The sequence goes on from JAQPPZ010017255.1 coordinate 3,054,291, forward strand.
GGCCACCGCAGGGTTATTCTTGAATCAGACTTATAAATAATGATTGGAGCTCTATACTGCATGAGGAACTTTGATCTGAAAGCTTGGAGGTTGAGGGATCTTGTTACCCAAATTAAATAATTATGGAAGGAATTGGAGGACGTGATCCTAGTTTATGCGAGTAGAGATTTGAACAAAGCGGCTGAATTTCTGGCTAAGATGGGTGCAGAAAAGGAGGTTGGAGTTTAGTTGCACAGTGACATGGATATTGAGGATGAGGTGATTAGATAGGGTCTTGAAAGGTCCTTGAGCTAATGACCTTCAAAAAAATAGAGTACGATGGGGGACCCCATGGCAGCTAGTTTTTGGTTCATGAAAATTGGCTCCGGTGCAGTTCTTCCTTTACTATTGTATGACTGTGTCCTCTCGGACTCCGGCTGGGAAGAGGCTCTTCCCACATTGTAATTGATCTATGTATTAATACAAGTTTTTTCAAAATTGTTAAAAAAAATAAACAATAGAACACGGTCAAAGCCATCCAACTAACATCATGAAAGGAAGTAATAAGGAGCATTAAATGCTCCTGGTCTTGAAGGTCAAAACTTCCTTTTTTTATAGCATCTACATTCGAGCAACGAAGGCAAAAAATTCAAAGGAATATCCATTGATTCTAATACCTAAGATGATCGTTATATTGTTGTTATATCCATCCAAAGAAAGCATATAATAGTGAGGATATTTAGCATCCAAAAGGTAAGGTTTAATCCTATTTTATTATTGCTTTCATATTTGTAGATATAAGGGTTATAAGCTAAGGTTAAATATTAGGTTTTGAAAGCAGAAGCTATAAGGGATAACTTATCAAAATGAATTAATATTTGCAATTTAACCTAGGAGAAATAAGGAATTATACTTGGATTAAAATTCTTTAACATTTTGTAAATATTATTAGTTTCCTAATTTTCCAAATTTGGGAGCCACAAGGGTTACTATATCAAATTTATTTTTTGGAAATTAGAAAGAATACAAGGGATATAAAAAGAGGTTATTATATTTTTTACTAAGGTTGGAAAATTATAATTTTCTTGTCTCAAAAACTTCCAAAAGGACAAATGAAATCCAACATTAAAACCTCTTCAAAAATTGAACAATGCTTAATTCAATATGAGTGATAAGATGTTCAAAAGTTGATTTTTGATCTTTACAAAATTTGTAAAAATCAACCAAAATTGAACTATTTTTTTTTACAAAAGTACTATATCATACTCAAAATATTTTGGGAGACATAAGGAAGTCCACAAAATCTAAGAATTGATATTAGGAAAATTCAAATGGTATAAAACAAATTCTTCTTGGCAGAATCTCAACCACTCAAGGGTTCAAATTATTTATCTTGGAAAAATAAAGTGAAATCAATCTTAGTATATAAAAAACTTTGGGATATTATCAAATGGAAAACATAGAGACCTACCACAGGTGAAACTGAAATCCTAAAGTTTGAAGAAAATGATTCAAAGGATTTAATAATAATAACTTTTGCTATCACTGATGAGATTACATCATATATCAGTTCAACAAAAACATCTTCAGATGCATGGACAAGCAGACTATAAATTTTTTTGAAGGAAAGAATAAGGTGACTATCCTTCATCTCCAAACTCAACTTCACTCATTAAAGATGAATAATGAAGAAAGCATAGAACTATTCCTAAATAAGGTAGCAGGTATTAAAGGGAAATTATTGACCTTAGGAGAATCAATTAAGGATGAAATTATCACTCAAGTAACCATGAGAGCACTTCTAGACAACTATAAATATTTGGTCACATCTTTACAGGTTTTAAGAAAATATACTTCTTTTGATGATCTAGTCATTATACTTCAAGTATATGAAGTAGAAAATATTGTGAAAGATGATATGATTAACACTGCATTTGCATTAAAATATAATCCAAAGGAAAATATTTCTTCTTTAAATAAAGGACGAAAAACATGGTATTGTCAAATATGCATAAATAAAGGCCATAGTACCAAGTATAGCAGATACAATCTCAAAAATTGAAAGCAAGAAAATTATATGAATATTGGAAATCAATTTCAAACTTGAAAATATCAAAGGAAACCTCATTAGCATCCATTTCAATCATTAGCATCCATTTCAATAACCAAACAATTATCCTCAACTAGAATATCAGAAGAGAAATTATAAGGGACACCTGGTTCAGAGGATAGAAGAAATTAAAGAACTAGAAGAATCGACAGATGTCTATGAGGTGAAAGCTCTATCAATAAATGCTACATATTACAAAGACACTAATTATTTTCTTGAACATGTTACAAAGAATGAAGAGTATGAAGATCAAGAAGAAGAAGAAGAAGATCCATATTGAAGACTAAAATTCTTCAATACCTAAATAATGTAATACATGGGGGTGTTAGAAATAGAGTTTATTCTATCATTTGGGTTATGTAAATGTATCTTCCAAGGTACATACTTAGGATATTAGATTAATTTAGGGGGAAGTTATCTAATTACTTCATGCAATGTAATAAATGCACAAGTGTCAATGTGCAAGTTGTATATGTGCAATTTATCCCTTGCACATCTAGGTAGAGTGTTGGCCAAGGTATCTATTTTCCTATATAAAAAAATCATCTTTTTTAGATAAATATAGAATTGGGGGACATAGTCAGGTAATGTAGATTAGAGTATAGTACAATTCTACGTACATCACCATATAGTGGTGATAGGTGCAATGTAGTTTAGTAGCTTTTTAATGGAGTGTTCATTTCCTACATATCTACATTGTATACTTTCGTATGATTTTTATTTACAACATATTTCAGTCATCTAGTAGATTTACTTTATTTCATATTATTCTGCATCTTGTGATTGCTATTTCCCAATGATCATTACATCAAAAGCTAACATGTTATGGCTTAACCTAGGGATTTTTTTGTGTCCAAATTTTTGTTAGTCTCTTTCATTTTCCAAATGGCCTTACCCTTCCTTCATTGTTCCTTTGGAATAATTATAGAATCTTTGTTAAGGCGATAGTTTTTGGCTAGATGACCTGTTTTGCCACATCTCCAACATTTAAAAGGATTATTTTCATAAAAAATATCATGTGTTCAAGTACCTTTATTTGAAGTTAGTTTAATGGAGCTTGGCAGAGTTATCCACTCCAACTAGCACACAAAGTCTATAAAATACCATCTTCCTCCTCTCCTTAGTAGAAAATTCTATAAGTAAAAAGCGACCAATGCAATTTCCAATAGCTTCTAATATTTTATTTTTTCAAAACTCAAGGGGTAACACTTGAAGTTTAATCTAAATGGGAGTAATTTTAGTGTTTTCAAATGCTGGATTGAACCCATCAATCCATTTCCTTAGGAAAAGTCTAGATTATCCTATAAACCATGGGCCACCTTAAAACTTTGAATCTCTATCTTTCATAGTAGAAAATGAGACTAAAAAGAAACCTCTTGGAAGAGCTAAGAAGTCTACATTACCTTTAAATTTTAACCTGAGGTTAACCCATTTATTAATATGATTTAGCGATGGTCTATAACCAATAGATTTACCAATTAGACTATTATTCAATATATTTTGGGCTCTATGTAAAATCTTATCTAGAATTTTTAGGGCTAGCCCATTCTCATCACTTACTGAAGGAATGCAAAATTTCTTCTCCTTTCTAGAAAATTTGGAAATTTTATTATCTTTGACTCGATCTACCAAGCTCTTACTTATTATCTCTCTCAAAATAGGGATGTTAGGTGTTGAATTGCCTTGCTCGTTAGCTGAATACTTCTACACACTTCCTAAGAGGAAGTTCATTAAATCCAAAGGAGACTTGGAATAATCCATTGCAACACTACTAGCATTGTGACTAGACATTATCAAAGAGTCACCTTGAGGTTTACTAGCCCTAGAGGTCTCCATTTAATTCTGCTCAACTTGAGGGTTACTGGACCCATATATATCCATCTTATCCTACTTTTTTTGAAGGTTACTAGCCCTAGTGATATCCATATAAAATAACAACTACTGATTGTGGTTCCTATACTATAGTATCCACAAAAAGTATATTATTAATATCCACTACCTATGGTTCCTTTAGTGTAGTATCCACCACAAGGATATTGCCAATAACCACTATGGTTTCATCGTAGCTTGTAGTTCCTCCACCATCATGGTTCTACTATCATTCTAAAATTTTATCAAAATACTTACCAATAATCATTATGGTTTCATTGGTACCTATGGTTCCTTCACCTCTATGGTTCTATCATTTTATGTGATTCCTCTATCAATGCTATTCCTTTGCAACTGAAGTTCCATTATCGCCTATAAAATTTTAATCAAAACCCTTACCAACAACCACCATGGTTATGCCACCTATTATGGTTACTTCCTCACCATAGTTTATTTGTCATTGTGGTTTTGTCACTATCTATAACAAATTAATTAAAACCCTTACCAACAACCATCATGGTTCTACTACCACATGTTTCACCACCATGGTTTCATTACTGCTTATAACATTTTAATCAAAACCCTTACCAACAGTCATTGTGGTTCCACCACCACCTAAGGTTCCTCTATCGGTTGTGAAATTCTAATCCAACCGTCATGGTTCTACCATTGCTTGTTCTGTTTCCATGGTTTCGTCATCGCCATAAGGATATTACTAATATCCATTGCTTATGGTTCCTCCACTATAGTGTCCAGCACAAGAATATTTTCTACGAAGAATAATTACTATTTATTGATCATAATATAGAATAGTTGTTAAAAGACCCCAATATAAGTATAGAAAAAATAATAATAATCCTTAGATTTAGAGAAGAATTTTCTCCTTACTATCTCTTATAATGAGTGGATCTAATGGTAAGGTTTTGAAACTTTGAATAACAAATCTAAGGTTTGAATTAAATGTAGGGTAGAGTTTTAAACCATATCTAAATAATCAAAGTTTGGTTGGATAAACTTATATTGGGTGAATAACATCCTCTATTATGATTACCTCATATGGCCTATTGTCTTGTGCACTTTGAAAAGTATTTTACCTTTAACTTTACTATTTTTTGTAATGAAAAATAAGTCTAACTGCTCTTGTGAGGCACATATATCTTTTTCTTCTAATTCTAATTTTTAAAATTCTCCTTCTCCCTTTGGAACTTTTATTTAAGGAAGAAAGAATAGATACCTAACATTTTGGACGAATTTAATTCTTAATATGAGGAATGGTTTTTTCAGAAAATCTTTTACATAAAAACAATGTATATAATAATATACATTCAAGAATCCTATCACTATTTATCGTAAAAGTAAAGAAGAGTGGCCACTTTGACATGTAGAATTATCAAAATTATTTATAATGAATATTTTGGATGGAAACTTCATCTTATCAAGATTTCCTTTCTAATATAATATAAAATAAATTGAGGCCTTGGAAAATATAAGGCTAATCATATTCAATAAGAAAGGGAAATGCTTGGATCTCATGTTTTCTTGAACGAGTGGATACCATTAATTTTAAAAGGAATGTAATTAAAACCTTTGTTTAATTACTTAAATCACGAATGAATTTTAGAGACAACATATATCTCATTTGATATAATATCAAGGATTCACAACATTATACAATAAGTCATATCATTTAAATAGAAGTTATAAAAGTTATTTTCAATAATGACCTTATTATTATTAGAGAAAACATAGATGTAATTGTGATTAAAAGACAATGAAGTAATATCAATAAATATCATGGACTAAGTTAAATAACATATAATATTTTTTTTTTCTCAGACGCCATTTTCATGAATTACATCAATTCAAATATTTAAATTTAGGTTTTTGTTTTGAATGTTTATGGTTTTGACTATTTTTTTATTTAACATCATTTATAAATATCAGCGCTCTTCTCAGCAAACATAGGAGGAATGGACCTCACAACCACATAAATGATAATGTCAAGAATCAACCATAAAATTAAAACCTTAATTTATAATATAAAATTTATCTTTATCCACAACTTATCGAAAGCCATAAGAAGATAATAAATATTATATATTAATGTTAATTAATTTTCTTTTTAATTTAAAATATTATAGATTCATACAAAATTATATTAAAATCTTCAACAAATTAACTTTAATAAATTTTTAAAAACTTTTTATCAAAAATTATTATTTATATATTTAAATTTTATTTTTATAAAGTATAAAATAAAAATAATTATATTTAAAATAACGAAAAAGGACAACTTAATTGTTTTGCTAGATTTTATATATAACCACATTCAAAAGAGGATGGAGGCAACCGTGAAAGTTCATAGAAATACCCGTAAAATTCCGTTTTCCTTTTCAATTAATGTTTGGTCTATATTTTAATATTTCCCATTTCTAAATATTTTTTTTGAAAAAATTGAAAAAAACTTGTATTAAAACATTAATCAGTTACAATTGGGATAAGACACATCCCAGTTGAAAACAATGAAAGCACATGATTACAAGAAAAGAGGAAGAATTGCACTGGATCCAAATCTCTTGAACCAATACCAAGCTAGCTAGAGAGCTAATAGATCTGTTACAACAACTTATCGCGAAAACACGCAGCAAACACCAACTTCACCTCTGTCCGCGAAAAAGCTACAAGTCGCGAAATCGCGACACAGGACTCCTTTGACTGCATATTAATATATATTAATATATATATTATTAATATATATATTAATATATATTATTTAAATAAATATTTTTTAATTATTCAAAAACCCGTGGTCAGATTGGTGTTGGCATGGGGAGCTTCCTGTTTTGCAATATAAAGCTCATCTTGGTTACAAATGGCTCACCCCACAAGCTCCAATGGTTGATAAGCTCACTCTGAGATGGAATTTAGTCTATCTTCCCTCCCAATGGAATAAGAGGTTTCAGATTGCTTGCGCTACTTATATTGAACCTAAACAGAGTTTTTTTGCTTGGAGTCTCTTACATCAAGGGTTACCTGCTGGCAGTAGGCTCAAGCATCTGGGTGTTCATAATCTCATTTGCCCGGTTTGTGGACAAGAAGAAGATTTACTGCATGTTTTTTGGTTTTGTGATGGGGCTCAGTCAGCTTGGGAGTGGCTTCTTGAATTTTTCAGACCTTTTATGCAGGAGGATTTTATTTGGGTGCATGCTATTTTGGGTGACCCTATTGCTTTTTCCTTCAACTTGGATGTTTTTTGGAATATTTTTAGAATTGGTACCTTTTTTTATTTATGGAAGTCCTAGAATAGAGCTATTTTTTCTCAACAAGATGTCGGACATGTCTTCTCTGTTGCTGATAAATATGATATATTCTTTTATTGCTGGTTACAGATTCAAGTATAGGTTAAAAAAGTACAGTTGGAGCTACAGTACTTGCTTACCCTCATGGATCATTGGGGGAATGCACCCTGCATTATGAGTCATGTGCATCTTCCTTCCCCTTCTAGGTGGCAGTAATTTTTCGGCTTTTTTCTTTCCGAATGCATATTTAATACTGCTTTGGCAGTTGTTATTGGCAGTTTGTGAATGCATATTTAATACTGTTTTCGCAGTTGTTACTGGCACTTTGTGGGCTGTTTCTGACACTTCTATATACTCTTAACCACAATGGTTAATGTATTGGTTTACGGGGTGTGCTAATCCCACCCACTTTTTTTGTATGATTAAACATTATTTTATTAATATAATGGCTTTTTCATAAAAAATAAATAAATAAATACTTTTTAATTATTTAATTAATTAAATATATTTGTTAGACGAAGATGACTACAGCCGCACACACTAAAACTTATATAATCGTAATGTATCTCAGATACTACAAGAAATACGTATTTCACGTATAAGTAGGGGACGCCACAAAAGAAATCCACCATAGGAATACCATTCAAGTAGGGCAACAACTTGCAGACGACCACGTTGCATTATTTAATGCTTAACGTTAACCCTTCCCACACGGTGCAGACGATAGGACTTTTGTTTCATTTTTCTCGACAAGGTCAAACGACGAAAAAAGTGATGCTTGTAATAAGCTGTTGTTTGATTGAATATCGATCAAACCAGAGGAAGAAAAAGTTCATATCAGAAGCTACATATCATTTGTGTTGTGTGTTTCTTGCATCATCCTTTGCTTAGGAGATGGCTAAAACTGTGCTATCTCAATTTAGTTTTCTTTTCATTGTGCTATCTCTGACGGTTCCCATCTTGATGACCCAATCTAGAGGTATGGATTTTAACTTTTCTAATTTTCAATCTTACAATACAGATGGAATTCTGTGTGTCAGTGATGCCAAAATTTCCGGTCATGCCATTGAACTTACAGATAATGAGATTGATAGGTATTCAACAGGAGGGGTGGTTTACAATGAAACCACTGAACTCTTTTCTATTGTTAGTTTCAGCACACACTTTCAGTTTACCATGCTATCTCATAATATCAGCTCTAATGGTTCGGGAGGATTAGCTTTCTTCATCTCGTCGAAAGAAAATGCTATCATGCTAGCACGGGGCGAAGGGTGGTATGGCCTACCTGAATACAATAATTATCCAGTACCAGGTCTATTTGCTGTCGCGTTTAGGAGTTTAACAAACTCTGTGCATATTATCGGCACTAATCCTGTGCATACCGTAGGCAATAATTCTGTTTTATATTTAAAATTTACTGCTGTGAATCAAAGTCTGGGAGATGGGACATTAAAAAATGCATGGATAGATTACGACAGCCAAACACAACACCTTAAAGTATTCCTGTCAAATGATACCAATTCATACAAATCTCAAAGAAATCAAATTTTTTCACATCCTATAGATTTGTCTCAATTTCTTCCTGAAAATATTGCAGTAGGGCTTTCTGGTTCCTCCCATCGCTCTCGTCAGACCCGTACTATCCTTTCATGGAGCTTCAGTACTAAGAACAGGATAATGAAAAAAGATAGGACTTCCACAAAGCTAGGTGTAGCTCTCGGATCTGTTGCAGTGCTTTGTACGGTAGGTGGGCTGCTGTTATGGGGCTACTTTGCCTTCATTAGAAAAAGGAAATTGCAGTTCCCTGTCAGTGGACAAACATGCAAGGAAACTGATATAGATCTTGACAAAGTTTTAGAGCATGGCCCCCAGAGATTTAAGCTTGAAGAACTTAAAGTTGCTACAAACGACTTCAGCGAAACTCATAAGCTCGGGCAGGGAGGATTTGGAGGGGTATACAAAGGCACTCTGGCAGAAACAAATCAGGTGGTAGCAGTGAAACGCATCTCAGAGGGATCCAAACAAGAAATAAAGGAGTTTATTTCAGAAATATCAACAGTCAGTCGTGTAAGACATCGCAATCTTGTTCAAATTTTGGGATGGTGTCACGAGAGAGATCAATTGCTTTTGGTATATGAATACATGTCAAACGGAAGCCTAGATAAACACCTTTTCACAAAAGGAGATCATGTCGTGCTGGCCTGGAATCGCAGATATGAAATTGCTTGTGAGATAGCCTCTGGATTGCTCTATCTTCATGAAGAATGGAATCAATGCGTTGTGCATCGAGATGTAAAATCTAGCAATGTTATGCTTGATTCCAATTTCAGTGCAAAGCTTGGGGATTTTGGATTGGCCCGGATATTGGAGCATGATCATCTATCTCAGACTACAGTAACCGCAGGAACATTGGGTTACTTAGCACCAGAGTGTGTGATGACAGGAAAAACAAGTCCAGAATCAGATGTTTACAGCTTTGGGGCCGTGGCTCTTGAAATAGCGTCGGGGAGACGAGCTGTGGATTTGAGCTTGACAGAGCATGATATGAGGCTTCTAAAGTGGGTATGGGATTTGTACGGTCAAGGAAGAGTTGTGGATGCTGCAGACGTGAGGTTAAATGGAGAGTTTGAGACATTACAAATGAAGCAGTTATTTGAGGTAGGGTTGTGGTGCTCTCACCCAGATGCAACGGCAAGGCCCAAAATGAGGCAAGTTCTAAAGATGTTGAATTTCGAGGCTGTGGTACCTCATCTTCCGAGTGCTCTACCAATACCATCATATGCCCCTACTCAAGCAACCACTTTCTCTGCATCTTCTTCAATAGTATCTTCCACGCCTATGTCTTCTGATGTTCCAATCAGTTCATTTGAGCAAAGTTTCGCTTCGTCGAAATCAAGCAGTATATCAAAAGGGTTACTTATTCAAGAGAAATTGGAAGGTTGCTAGATATCTCTCTTGCTTAACCGTTTTTCCACTGGAGGACTTTATTGTTTGAAAATTTTTGTTAACTTTGCAATGTAGTTTTTTCTGCTGATAAGCAAGGGGACAGGCTTTCAAAAGCTTAAGGTTTCTTGTATATTGGATTGGTTTTCTTGATTTTCTTAATCAATCTGTGTGAGATAGGTTAGATACAATGTTCTTCCTTGTTTGCAGCGGACAGAAGTGGCTTAGCATTTTCATATTTTTTCATCAGTGTTGTATCTCTCATCTGCAATATGAAAGCACGCTATTATTGTGTTCAATAGTGTTTTTGCCAGAAAAGTTACATTATGTCCAGTAACAACTGCAAATTCCATATAATCAATAGCTTTCAAGCAGCTACCTCTAAAGTTTTTGCAAAAAAATTCTATTTTGATTTTGAATTTTCATTTAAAGGTAGAATACAGAAACTTTGCCATCGTTTAAAACGGAACTATTTTCATTTCAACAATTTTCCTTTTAATTCCACATATCATTAATACTAAAACAGACAAGGCTACATGTCTTCCACTGCTGCTACGAGGCCAGTATTTTGCAGTTTTCTTACAAATATTCAAATAATCTACATGGCTACAGATCACATTTATGACATCATGGTAGAGGGGTAAGATAAATTGTTTTTGTTGTAATGTTTAAGGATAGATAGTTTGATTTGATAAGTTAAAGGACGGGTTAGTTAGATGTTAGTTATAGAGACTGTTTCTATGAAAATGATCCTTTTTTAGTTTTGTTAATACTGTGTAATTGGGATATTTTTTTAATGTAAATTGTTGTTGTTTTTTTTTATGCTTTCTGTTTTTATAATAATATCATAAAAATGTTTTTTTGAGTTTGGTTAACATTATTTATAAAATTAGAGTATTTTGTTTATGGAATTTGTTTTTGTTCTTTCCTTGTTTTTTAGGTTGTTTTGTGTTATAGGTCTTGTTTTTAAGAATTGGTATAAGAGTTAATATTAAAGTTTATGTTGAAGTGAGTCGCAAGCCCTTATTAAGAGGAATGTTATAGTAACGAGTAAGATTATTTCATTCGAACCATAGGCTGATTCAAGAATGAATCAGAAGTTATAAAAAAATAATCTTAAGAAGGTTTTAGATTCAAGTCCTAATTGATTCATACCTTATACCTTTACTAGTACAAAATAATCAAATTTAAAAAAAACACAAAAAAGCAAAATTATATTAAAAGAGAAAGAACATTGGAAAGAGTACCAAAAAGAAGTGATGAAAAATATTTAAAAAATAATAATTTTTTTTTGAATGCATGCTTCTGGTTTTTCTTTTCTTTTAGCTGAAACTGGTTAATTGGTTAATGTTCTCTTTTGTAGTGACATTTTTTTTATAGTGAGATTTTAGTTAGATGTATTCATTCTCAATCTTCTTCAAAATGACATGTTTATGACGATTTTGATTTATTGAATAATAATTCATTTGGGGTTTAGCCCGAGACATCATTTTCTTATGTAATGTCCGGAGGCGAATGCCTGGAGACTCCATCGTTCAGTGCATGACCGTGTAGGAGACCGTGACGGGGGTGCGAGGAACGGGTCATTCTAATTTCTGCTCAGGACAACAAAGAAAGGGACAAAGATTATTATTTTCTTGGGAAGTTTGGCAATGCTAGCCCATTGGAGAACCTCTCATCCCTCTCAGGAGGCCCTGTTTAGGGTTCATGGCAGGATTTATAAATCTATCGATAAAAGGGATTCCAGTATGATTTTATTCAATAGCCAGGTGGGTGTTTGATGGGAAAGATGGGAAAAATTATTCAGCAAATGAGGATGAGGGGAAGGCGCATATTAAGGTTCTCATCAAAGAGGTTACACATGAGATTTTGCAGTTAAATGTTGAAATTCAAAAGAGAAAGTTTCGTGTAAAAAATTAAAAATTGAAATCTTAATAATAATAAGAGATTGTTATTTTTTATTATTATTATCTATAATGTTTAAGAACAGATAATTAATTTGAATAAGTTAAAAGATTGATAATTATATGTTCATTATAGAAACTACTGAAAATGATATTTTCTCTTCAACTTTGTTATACCGTACAATTAAAATATCATGTAAATTGTTTGTTGTTCTTTTGTGCTCTTTTTTTTCGGTTGCTTTGTAGTCCCTTTTTCAACAGAGTACGTTCTCAATTTGGGGAATAACATGACTGGTGATTTAAACAAGGTTAAAAAAAATAAAGCAATTATATTATGTATAATTGCAAATAATTTAATGTTTGTACCTTAGATCCGGCTTTGTATCAAATCAAACGAATACAGACAGCATAATGGCCAACCCTTAAGCATGTGACGTGCGCGTTGTAGTGTTGAATCCTGAAAAAGGAGAGACAACTACGGTATTATGTGGATATTGATTTTAAACTATACAGTATATAGTTTTGGGAAGTCAGCTATTAGTTGCACAACACAGACAGTAGTATTTTCAATTATTTTCTTATTATTTTTTAAAATCAGAATGAATTAAATTGAAGTAGGGATTGAATTTAAAAGATTTTACGATTTTTCTTTTATATTTTTTAAAATCAAAAGATAAAATAATAATTGATGATCTATATTGAAAACCATGGAATGAGTAGTTTTAAGTGGACACAAAAACCATTATAAGGTTTTCAATGTGGGTTAGGGTTTTTGGAATTTCATACCATCTCATCAATCAAGAGGTTTTTGAAGAATATTGATAATACTATAAGGAAGTTCATCTAGGAGAGACTAACTACTAATGAGTGAAAGTATATTAAATATACTTGAATATGCATTGCTATAAATATTTAAAAGCATTGGACACAATCCATTAAGATTAAGGCCTTTATTTATAAAAATATTACCTATTATTGCTCATACACATGGAAAACAATTGCAATTTGAAAACAATTGACAAATATATGGAAAAACTTTTTCATAAAACAAATTTTAAGATGAAGCATTGAAATTACACTATAGCATAAAATAGATTAGATCAAAGATTTTTCACTCCTAAAAAATGGTAATTTTTTTTATGAGTAGATGGCAAAGACTATCAAATTCACTCCAACCAATCATTAGATCAAAGAAATATGGATACAAGGGACAAGTAAGTATAATGTGCAAGTTTGCATTTACAAGGAATTATAGATACAAATGAAGATGTGGAGGATAATATTAAAGAAACGAAGGAATAAAAGGTCATGAATAATTCAACAAAATTACTTTTAATTTCCTCAAGTAGTATATAATTCTCTCGTTGTAAAAAAAGAAAGTAGTATAGAGTTTATTCCTTGCACTGCACTCTAGAGTGTCAAGAGTAGCATAATTACAAAAGAAATGTATAACATATTTATGACAATCCAGTACTTTTAATGAAAAATAAGAATATAAGTACTATTAAGATAATCCTTATATTTTAGGTTTTTGAAGACAACCTAAATAAAAATATTTATAACATTATTCTTTGCATTTCTAGTTCTTTAAGGTAACAAAAACTTATAAATGATAAATCTTCATATAATCAATTTAAAAAAATTAAAAAATTAAATAAAAAATAAATTTATTAATATTAAAATTATAAATATATATGCACCCACCATAGTAAATAGATTGATGTTAAAAGGATATTAATCTTTAAAACAATTGCTGAATTGCTAGTCCAAAAAAAAAAAAATATTCAGGTTGAGAATATAAATATATATATATATATATATATGCTCTAATCATAATTACTATACGTGATTGATGGAATGGCCTTTGTTTATAAATATATATGCTACTACTCGTGTGAGCATACATAAGTGTGGAAAGTGTGGGGAATCTTGGAAAGTGAAGGTGGGTCAAGGCCGATAGTTCTACGTCTTATCCCTTGGACCCGGCAGTCCAATTTCACACCATGAGTTGAGCAAACTTTGCATGTACGTGTAATGCGGTGAGAAAGAGGTAGATGAAGCACCGGTAAAGATTCGGAAATTTTACATTTTCAATCATCTTCCAACACATGTGACATAGCTTTTAGGTTGGTTGAATTTGTTTGGCTGTTACGTTCTATACGGCTTGTGTTCGATTAAAAGATGATTTGATATGCGAAACAACTTTTCAATTGGTGCTGCTGCATCACCATCGCGCTAGTACATGTTTCCGGTTATATCGCGATGCGAATTCATTTCGTAAATTTTTAAAACGTGGAATGTTAAGCTAATTGACATTGGAAGAACCTTAAGCTTAGACAATTACTAGAAGTACAAATTAATTGCATTAGAAAGAGAAATTTATCACCGTTTGGTTTATAAATATATAGAAGATGGATAAGTGTGTAGAATCATGGTAGGTGGGTCAAGGTCGATGGTCCTACATCTTATCCCTTGGACCCGGAGGGCTCATTTCATACCATGAGTTGAGCAAACTTTGCACGTACGTGGAATGCCGTGAGAAAGAGGTAGATGAAGCAACCGAAAGTTTTACATTTTCAATCTTCGTTCCAACACATAGCTTTTAGATTGGCTGAATTTGTTTTCCCATTTTCCCATTCAACATAGAAAGTACTTGACATTTTATGTTCGATTAAAAGATGATTTGACATGTGAAACAATTTTCCAATTCTGTTGCTGCATCACCATTGCGCATGTTTCCGATTATTTCGCGATACGAGTTCATTTCGTAAAGTCTTGAAACGTGGAAGGTAATCCCCCTATGTAAAGCTCGTTATGCAAGAATACGCACCTTATCCCCCTATGTAAAGCTCGTTATGTAAGAATACGCACCTTATTCGTGTGTGTGTATATATATATATATATATATATATATAAATTGAAAATTTTGCTAAGCAAATTTTATGGGAGAACCATCACTTACAAAGCTAAGGACTAACAGCAATAGTCACTACATATCCTAATAACACTGTTGACCATATAAAGCATTCAAAGCATAACTATAAGACTAAAAAAAACTGAAATAAACATCACTACAAGTGATACTAGAAAGCACTCAAAGCATAACTATAAGACTAAAAAAACTGAAATAAACATCACTACAAGTGGTACTAAAGGCACAATGCCACGAACACCATGAACCTGTTCCTGGAAGGTATCAAATAGCTGAGAGAACCTATTTTTATAACATATCATCGGACCACCTGTAAGGAAATTTTAAAAATTGTGAGTCTCCCAGGAGACCAGTAAGAGAGTCCTCTCACAATCCTGAAAAATGTATTAATTTCTAACCAACTAAATATACCAAAATATCTCAATTAATAACAATAACTAGAAATAATTATTTATTTATTTTGCCACTATGCAGTGAAATGATACTTTTTGGAGTCTAGCTGTAAAATGTCAAGCATCTTCCTTTTTTAATCTGTCCACACTGCTTTCTCCATGTTTAACTAAAGACAGTGAATGAGGTCTTCGCTATCGAAAATAAGTCTTTGTCGGCCATTCCATTCCATTACCGTCAAATCATATGCATCACGAAGAAGCGCGTGATAGTTTGATTATGCAGTTGCCCAGCACTTTCCTAGTGTGTATGTCGACATGTTGTAGGAGATATTATCGCATCTATGAAAATTAGTAAGATATGAGTTTGCCTTGCGTTGATTTAAAATTGACAATCTGAAAAACAGGTGTGGAGAAAGCTCTGAAACTTGCTTTTGAAGAACCAAGCGGAAGGTAAAGGTAAAGAGTTTTAAAATTTCATATATAATTATTTAATTATATCTTAGTTTGAGAATAAGTATGGTACAGAACCTTACGTTTAACATTAGAATTTTTACGTTCAGATTAAAACTTTGTAGTTGCAGATAAAACATTAAGTTTTCTGTATAGAATTTTAAAATCTGTATCTTTATGTTTTTTTATTTTTTAAGCGAAAAATTTCTTGCTAGAGTGGGGTCCTGTTCACACCAATATTATCAATTGAATTTTGGGTGGTCTTGGAGTCTCAGTGGCCTTGCTCACACTAACATTATCAATTGATTTTTAGGTACCCAATTCAACTTTTTGATAAGGTAAAGATTCTAACCTAGATCTCCCTTAGAGGATTGCCCTCTCCTCCTCAACTTAAGATTCCTATTTAAAATCTTAAAATTTTTAAAAAAATAAAAAAATAAAAAACAACGTACAAAATTAAATAACTCATCAAACCTGAAGTTTAAATAAATTCAATGACGTTTCCTTCGATATAACACCTTTACCTTTGTTATTGATTTTCAAATTGGATTCCCTTATCCTTCGATATGACACCTTTACTTCGTTATTGATTTTCAAATTGGATTCCCTTATCCTTCGATATGACACCTTTACTTCGTTATTGATTTTCAAATTGGATTCCCTTATTAAGACACATAAACTTATATTTTCTAATGGTTTTTTAAAATCCACAATGTTGGATTTATGTTTATTGGTCTCGTTCCAAAAATATATTGCTTTAAAAAGATAAAATAAATAATTAATTAAAAAAACATTTCTTCTAAAATACTATTTAAAATAAAAATATGCCAAGTGGATATAATTTTTATATCATCCATGAGTCCATAATCTAACCAGTTTTGAGACGGCACCATGTATCATCTTACATTAGAATAACTTAGCTATACGATTGAAAAAAAAAATATATTTTTTCATATTTATATATTTTTTTACATATTAATTCTAAAATATTACCTATATTTTTACCACTTTCTCATACTTTCTTTTAGTAAAAAATAATAAATTATTTGGTTGCATTATCAAGATAATGCATTTAATAAATAGTAATTACAAAAAATAGACCTATCTCGAAGGGTTTTACTAGAATATTTGGTGATGCACATAAAATCTTATTTGAATCAATACTAATTGGTTGGGAATAATTATGGTGATGATATGCAACATCCTTACAAGTGACATCAACAACAATAAATAGGAAATTATTTTTTCTATGTCTCACTCCATTTTTTAAAATTAAAATTCACTATTTTTTTTTACCTTTCACTAGGAAAATAGTTTACCTATGTTACCTTCCTTTTG
This sequence comes from Wollemia nobilis, assembly GCA_028583015.1. NCBI lineage: Eukaryota > Viridiplantae > Streptophyta > Pinopsida > Araucariales > Araucariaceae > Wollemia > Wollemia nobilis. Next base: position 3,071,507 of record JAQPPZ010017255.1, read on the forward strand.
ATATGAGAAATTCTTGTATTAATATAATGAGCGTACTACAAAATATTGGACATTGATTTTCCCATAGTATACATGTTTTAGAATATAATTTACTTATTTACTAGATCTATAAAATATCAATTGATAAACAAAAATAATAAAGAAAGATTATTATTATTATTATTATTATAACTTCAAGTATTAAGCAAGTTGATTTTTCTTTGCAAGTGGTATATGTTAATCTTCATCCTGCACATTGTTTGAATCCATAGTAATATAACTTAATTTCTTAAATGAAAAATAAAAATATTAGTTGAAGCAACTAAAAAATTGAATGATATAAAAATTGATATGAAATGATTATAACTATGTCCATAAGTCCAAAATAGTCTACAAAATTAAGTTCTCTTATATAATATAGGGTATGACTACAATCCTACTCCGTTTTGAATTCAAATCTTGGATCTCTTATTCAAAGTTCCAAAGTTTAATAATATCCAAGAAAAAAAATGTTCAACAAAGTCAAAAAGTTCAACTTCCTCTCATCATATTTTGGATTGTGTTTCTTATATTCCTGATTTTGTTAAGAAGTTTTCTTATTTTTCCTATTCTTAATTCTTCAAAAAACTTCATTGGTGAGTTTACTTTTAGAGTGTCCTTATATGCAATTCAAATGTTCTTGTAGGCTTCATATTCTATCACAAAATATTTTTTTGGTTTCCATTACTCTGATTGTGTAAAAGACACATATTTGTTCTAACCATACCTCTTGAGGAATTGTTCATCTCCCAAATTTAATTTTGAGTTAGTGTGAACTATATATTAGTTGGGCTATAAGTAATTTTTCCTTCTATATCATCTTCTCATCTATGTAGCTCTTTTGGCTATGTTCATTGTTTTAGTTGGAATCTTTGATGTATAAATTTTTTTTTCTTTCTATATTTGTAGTCCACATGATGAGTCTAAATTTTTTTATCATATGCTTTTTAATTTCTTTGTTGGATTTTGGGACCTTATGAAATTTAATGCTCCACTTGTCCAATTTACTTATTTGCTAGATCTATAAAATATTAATTGATAAACAAAAATAAGAAAGAAAGATTATTGTTTTCTTATTATTATTATTATTATTATTATTATTTCATGGGAAGTTTCTATATAACCTCAAGTATTAAGCAAGTGGATTTTTATTTGCAAGTGGTATATGTTAATCATCATCCTGCACATTGTTTGAATCCATAGTAATACAACTTAATTCCTTAAATGAAAAATAAAAATATTAGTTGAAGCAACTAAAAAATTGAATGATATAAAAATTGATATGAAATGATTATAACTATGTCCATAAGTCCAAAATAGTCTACACAATTAAGTTCTCTTATTCAAAGTTCCAAATTTTAATAACATCCAAGAAAGAAAAATATTCAATAAAGTCAAAAAGTTCAACTTCCTCTCATCATATTTTGGATTGTGTTTCTTATTTTCTTGATTTTGCTAAGAAGTTTTCTTATTTTTCCTTTTCTTCATTCTTCAAAAAACTTCATTAGTGAGTTTACTTTTAGAGTTTCCTTATATGCAATTCAGATGTTCTTTTAGGCTTCATATTCTATTACAAAATAATTTTTTGGTTTCCATTGCTCTTATCGTGCAAAAGACATATATGTGTTCTAACCATACCTCTTGAGGAATTGTTCATCTTCCAAATTTGATTTTGAGTTAGTGTGAACTATATATTAGTTGGGCTATAAGTATTTTTTCCTTCTATATCATATTTTCATCTATGTAGTTCTTTTGGCTATGTTCATAGTTTTAGTTGAAGTCTTTGATGTATAACTTTTTTTTCTTTCTATATTTGTAGTCCACATGATGAGTCTAAATTTTTTTATCATATGCTTTTTAATTTCTTTGTTGGATTTTGGGACCTTATGAAATATAATCCTCCACTTGTCCAATTTACTTATTTGCTAGATCTATAAAATATCAATTGATAAACAAAAATAATAAAGAAATATTATTGTTTATTATTATTATTATTATTATTATTATTATTATTATTATTTCATGCGAAGTTTCTTTATAACCTCAAGTATCAAACAAGTGGATTTTTCTTTGCAAGTGATATATGTTAATCATCATCCTGCACATTGTTTGAACCCATAGTAATACAACTTAATTCCTTAAATGAAAAATAAAAATATTAGTTGAAGCAACTAAAAAATTGAATGACATAAAAATTGATATGAAATGATTATAACTATGTCCATAAGTCCAAAATAGTCTAAAAAATTAAGTTCTCTTATATAATATGGGGTATGATGTACAATCCTACTCCGTTTTGAATTCAAACCCTGGATCTCTTATTCAAAGTTCCAAATTTTAATAACATCCAAGAAAGAAAAATCTTAAACAAAGTAAAAAATTTCAACTTCCTCTCATCATATTTTGGATTGTGTTTCTTATGTTCCTGATTTTACTAAGAAGTTTTCTTATTTTTCTTATTCTTAATTCTTTAAAAAACTTTATTTGTGAGTTTACTTTTAGAGTGTCCTTATATGCAATTTAGATGTTCTTTTAGGCTTCATATTCTATGACAAAATATTTTTTTGGTTTCCATTCCTCTTATAGTGCAAAAGACACATATTTGTTCTAACCATACCTCTTGAGGAATTGTTCATCTCCCAAATTTGATTTTGAGTTAGTGTAAACTATATATTAGTTGGGATATAAGTACATTTTACTTCTATATCATCTTTTCATCTATGTAGTTCTTTTGGCTATGTTCATATTTTTAATTGAAATCTTTGATGTATATTTTTTTTTCTTTCTATATTTGTAGTCCACATGACGAGTCTAAATTTTTTTATCATATGCTTTTTAATTTCTTTGTTGGATTTTGGGACCTTATGAAATATAATGCTCCACTTGTCCAAACATTTGTTATTTTGTTTCATTCATGTGTCTTCTCTTCTATTGAATGTTTCTTTGATTACCTATGTTGTGAACTTGTCATTTTTTATTCTTTAAATTATTTTAAGTTCCCCAAGAACCTTATGATACCTTTTTCTTCTAGTAGAAAAGCCCCTATTTTATCAACTAGAATCTCATACATGACTAATGCTTTATTTCTAAAATCATTTTTAACTAGTCAACTTTAAATTATATCTATTTTTTTTCTATTTAAAATTTAATGTATTGCTAACCCACACCTCACACCCATATAACACCTTGGGATAACTAATAATCCAAAAAAATCCTAATAAATTTTCAATCCTACAACTCTATTTTTCTACTCCTATTTAGCAATGAGTAGAGTGCCTTCCATCTTGCTTGTATTTATTTCATCCCACATATTTTCCAATTGAGTTTACTTTGAAAATATAGCCCAAGATATTTGTATTATAATATCTCTAAAGGATTCACTTCAATGCATATATGACTATATTTGTTTCCTTTGTAACAACCCTCCTTGCATGATCATTGATTATAGACTAATTAATGAATTGCACTTGCCTTTTCCTATAAAGTGTGGTATTGTTGATGTCCATTGTGTATGTAGGGCTAGGTATATGCTTTCCATATTCAGGGTTGGTCAAAGAAAAAGGTAAGAGGGAAGTGATGATTCGGCAATGAGTACATGGAAACTCACATGTTTGCATATCATATTGGTTCCAAGAATAATTGCATACTATGTGTGTTTTGCTCTAAAAATTTGTTTCTTGATTGATGGTGGATGATACATATGTATGTTCCTTGGGGGAAATGAAGATGCCAAGAACATGGGAGTCTCCTTTATTTAAAGCTTTTGGTGAAATGAAGTTTGCTGAGTGCTCATTAATAGGTTAGAAAAATAAAAGTAAAATGCATAGATAAGTATATTTATGTGTAATAAAAATAAAATTTTATTAAAAGTAATAACCACACCTTAAAATTAGAATAAATAAATAAAATATGAAACTAAATAAAAGTACGGGGAATAAATTATAAATGAATCTTGACGAGCATGTAAGTTAATAGCACATCGAGAGGAAAATTATACCAACAAACTCTCATGATTGCAAAACCAACCTTCGCAAGTGGAATGGATGAAAAGGTAGGAACTGGTGAGGAGCGAAAATGTATTTTTGAGAAAAGAGATCTAAAATCAGTTGTGGATGTGGTATTCCATCTAAAGTTTGTTGGTTGTTGTGCAGAAAAAGTTCTTTCAGAAAAGAGAATTTTGGGTTCTTGCTGGAATTGAAAAGACCTTTATTTTTGCATCGAAGTTGTTATTTTGCTAAAGCACTTACTGTATTTTTTGGATGTGTTGGATGTTTTCCATTAATTGTTTAACAATTTCATTTTTTTTAAGAAATGGTTTGTACCAGGTTGAACTTAGATGATTGTTAGAAGGAATGGACGTAATGCGATTGTTTTAGACTGTTCCTTAATATTAGAAAGCAAACGAGAAATTATTTGAACTTAATTTCGGTTGTACTAGAGCAGATGGTTGTTCTTAGTTAAGAAATAAAAACTTGGAAATGATATTTCCAATCCTTTTTTCGCCATTATTATGTCTTAAAAGTTGTTTGGAAAAGAACATATCTTTTATTTTTTGGTAAATATTGATGAAACTCTTAGCTAGTTTGAACATTATAATTCTCATATGTGTTGAGTAAAAAGGAAAACCACATGCTAATGTTTGATATCATTATTTCTGGAAAATTATGGTTGTAGTGGTCACAACGTGCTATTTTCTAAACAAAGAAATTACTCTGCATTCTTTATTTTGTGATAAAAGAAAATAAGTATGAAAGATTGTGAAAAGATTACATATAATGCATTTGGATAGATGCATACATTTTGCATGTTATTTGAGGCTACATCTGATCCCATTGTGTTCCATTAAGTACTTGATGTGAACCAAGATAGATTGGTTGACGTAGTCAGATACTACAAGACTTACTTCCTAAGACTCATCAACCGGTTGCATATGGACATGGAAAGAAGTAACCTTTATAAGACAAATTGAGACTGATAATTCTATCTTGGAGATATATTTCATTCGTATTCTGTAAATCGAAGCATCTTAACAATAGTAAAGTAAGGCCGAGGATGTAAATGACACTCTGTAGTTATAGTATGTTTTCTTTTGTGAATAAACTGTAAATCATTGTTCGAGTACAACAATGTAATTTTATAGGGAATATGAAGTCTTTCTCATGTAATGTTTATTTTAATTTAGAATTCGAATAGAGTTTACGGATATTAGTTTGCAAAATTTTTGTTAAAAGATGAAAACTATGTTAAAATTAAAATGCTTTGATATTTCAAATACTCTATTATTTGTACCTTTGGTTTTGAAAATGATTTGTATTATTTTTGTTATATGTGGATTAGGAAGGACGATGGATGGATAAATTGAAAAGAACCTATATGGATAAATTGAAAAGAACCTATTTGAACTAATGAATAGACGTAAATACATCTAAAACTATAAATATCATAGTTAAATATAGAAGGTCTAAATTGGAATAATAAAATAAGACCTAGAACTGCTATGCCCAAGATAACTTTTATAGGAAAATTCTATGATCAAACTGTGATGGTGGATTCCCTGGGTCCAATCCAAACAATGTGATAATCTTTGTCAACAATTAAATTGATTGGTGTAATCCTTATTTTCGTCAATGCTTTTACCAATAATAACAAAAGAAACTTGTTGGTTAAGATAATCATTGAACTCAAGCGATATTAGAGAACTATAGAATACATAGTCAAGGAGACATAATCCAATTAGGCTATGCGTTGGAATTTTACAATCAATAGGACTTTTATAGTTCAGAAAAAGAAAATACCTAGGGTGGTAACATTACCGAATAGAAACCTTATATCTAACAATAGTGATGTGGTTCAAGTTTTGATCAGATAACGTCTTTATCGTGGTTACTGGTTTTGTTCTTTTAAGATGCATTTTTTGGTAAATGTTGCCTGGACTATTAAAGCACTCTATGATTTCCTTTAATTTAAAATATGCATAGTAAAATATAAAACTATTCAAGCTTTGCATGATTTTGAGAACTTGCAGACTATGATTTCCTAGCAGTGTTATCATATAAGCTTAATTACTGGATAATACATTTCAATATTGGTAATATGCTATTGAATAAAAGAGGATTGTAAATACATTTTTGAGAGGATATGGTTGCTTAAATCTAGCAATTATTCTACATTTTCTAAAATATGATGAATAAATAGTGCAAAGACCTTTGATGGTGGAAACCAATCTAATAAATATTTTTTCTTGGTCCCATAGTAGTTCATTATGAAATTAATAGAATATGAACTATGAGAAATTATATATCCCATTAGTGAACCAAAACCCTCTATAGTAGTTTATCGAGAAAGATAAACATAAATTATTGTTAGGAAAAATGAATGATTAAAACACCCAATATTGTTGAGATGCGGGTATGCACACAATAAGTCTTGAGAGCAACCATAGTTTGGTAGAATCAGTAGAAACATGAGACTTGGTCAAGACTGGTAAGGAGAGGTGGTATGGGATGCCACCTCTAGGTTGTTTCTTGGGTAGTACTATGATAAATCCTATGTTAATTTGACTTAGCTAGTTCAGCCATGACATTTTGTATGGGATAAAAGATCGTGAGTCACAATGGGCATGTGTGATAAAGTCCAAGATTAAGGTATTGACATGGCTCTAGCTAATTATGAGAAGTGGACAATTAGCTAGATATTAGGCATATGTATTGTAACCTCTTACATATACATATTAAAACAAGTCAACTTGTTAGTCGAGGGATCAATATGATAAGGGATGGGGAAGTATATGTCTGCCCTTTAGGTGTTATGGTCCCTAGAGGATAACCTCAGCCATGGTTTGATCCTTATTCTATAACATGAGGATGATTAATGAGGCTAATCAATTCCAAAAAAGGCATATTTTATGGAATTTAGCCAATGTTGTCCTCTTGGGAGACTGTCAAAAGTAGACCTGAACCTAAAAGTGATTGATATGTCAGTACTGATTAAAAATTATATGTTAAAGATTTATTTGATGAAACAAAATGCTATGAAACTAAAAGCATTTGCTAGGACTACGAATTCATTTATAGGGTTTGAAACCTTAAATTTCGAAAAAAATTACCCTAAGAATTTACTTGATTTTTTTTGTGGTGCAACCAGGTGAGTAGACTTCAGTTGTAACATATGGTATTAGATCATAAAATATCTTATGTTGTATACTTTGAATAAATATTTTTTCCTAGATCATTATAAATCTATAAATTTACTTCTTTCACCTATAGGTCAAATGGCATGAATGTTGCGGGGTGGGTCTTTGGGAAATCCTACGAGAGATAGGGAGGAAAAAGCCACTAAAAGACCTATAAGAGGATCAAAATAAAGAATAATATGAGAGGGTCCTCAACATGATAGAAGGATGAAATGATTGAATGAGCCTCCTCCAAATGAACCTAGAAGGGAGGAAGGAAACCTTGCAAAGGTTGTGCAATTATTACAAACACACATGGAATAACAAAGGGAAGAGATGGCCCAACAGAAAACTCATATGGCCCAAAAATATGAGTTTATTTTTCAACAATATAAAGTCATAGAAGACTTGACCAGGGAAAGAGGAATTAGAATAGGTAAGGTAGAGGAAGTACCTAGTGAACCTGGAGGATCCAATACTAGTAGCGCTAGAATCAGTAAAGAGTTGGATAGAAACCTTATGAAGGTCGTAATATCCAAGTTTAATGGAAAAGGTGATGGTGATGTAGTAAAAAAATGGCTAAGTGAACTTGAGTCATAGTTTTCCTTGGTAGTTATGAATATGACTAAAGTAGCCCTAGATTGGTGGAAGTCCTATAAGAAAGGGTACAATACTGAAGCTGCAGACCTCAAGTGGGAGGATTTTGTTAAGGAATTTAAGGATATATTTTTGACTAAGCAATATTATGTGGAGAAATTTGGTGAGTTTTCTAATTTGTGATAAGAAAGTATGTCAATACGATATCACCACCAAAAGTATATTCAACTGCTAAAACATGCATTCCAATATGAATGTAACGAAGAGATGAAAGTTTAGAAATTTATTCTGGGATTATATCCTAGAATCATGACAGTGGTGAAGATTCACAACCCTGTGGATTTTACTATAGATTTTGATTTGGCACGAAAAGAAGAAGCAAATCAAGAGACAAGAAAGACACACTTTAATTATCAAAATCTATCTAAAAATGAAAAATATGAGCTCAATAAATGAAAGAGTCCTAGGTTCATGAAGTGGAAAAAACAAAAAAACAAGAAACCTAAAGGATGAGATAAGAATAGGTAGGGAGGCAAAAATAGATCTAACATTTAGGGTAATAAGTTTAGGAGGCATGGTCAAGATTTTTCCAAAAGACAAGATTAGAGATCAGCTAATCAAGAGAAGAATAGGGAAATTGTGCCTCAAGGTAGAAACAAGAATAATAATAGAGGAAATAGAGCTCCTCAAAGCAGATGTTCTATATGCCAAGGAGCTCATTATACCAAAAAGTGCCCCCATAGAGCTGATATTTGCTAGAAAGCCCTAGAAGAAGCCACCCACAAGATATTTGTGGTGATAGGTAGTCCCATACTTGATGGCCAAGTTACTCCATTTTTGCTTAATGGTAAATTTTTTGATAAATATGTGCATATTTTGATAGATAGTGGATCAAATGATAGTTTTATTTCCACTATATTAGTGAGGGACATACCTAAAAGACATAGGATTTTGGCTAATGGTTGAAAGGTAGAGTATGGGTCAGGAAAAATATACCAAGTCAACCAATGTATGGTTATCACTTTGCCATAAGGAAAAACTAATTGTCATTTGTATGTGACACCTTTGCATACCTTTGACATAATTCTTGGTGTTGATTGGTTAAAAATACATAAATCTCTTTTAAACTTTTGAGGAAATATGTGTGGAGTTTATGGATGAGTCTAATCAAAGGATTAGGATTCATTGTGGTCATGGAGAAATTAAGTCACATCTATTATTTGCAATAAATATACAAAAAGTTATTAGGAATAAGGGAATTATTTATGTGATAAAAATTAATAATAAAGAGGATATTGAAGTAGAGTCAGATCTTTTCTAAAAATATCCTATTTTGGAGGAAGTCAAGGATGTGTTTTCGGAGAACCTTCCAGGATTACCTCCTCAAAGAGAGTTTGATTTTATTTTATTTTATTGATAACGTTTATGTTTTAATAAGTGGCATGGTTTTTGAGGTGGACTAGTGGACTCAGTGCAATCACGGTCAATGGTTTCCTAGCACGGGTCGTGAAGTGTATCACGGTCAAGAGGCATGCATATTTGGGTGAGCAAATCATCATATTTACATGGTTATAAATCCTTCATAGCATTTTCCCATATATGTGTGGGACAAAATTTTTGGAGCATTGCAAAATGCAAAGGACCATAATATGCACAGTGACCTAGAGTGGAGTTTCATCGAGTTGGAGAACATTGACATTTGATGGCTATGTTGAATTAATTGGGTATTCTTATCTCTCCACGTAGTGAACTAGAGCGGAGTCTCATTGGTTTAAATAATATTAACATTTTATAGTTATGTTGAATTAATTGGGTATATGTATTTTGTTGAGAGAGAACGATAAAATTCTCATCTCTTTAATGAGAGTATGTGTCACAATTATTGACCTAATTCAGCGATTCCAAAGGCTTAGCATTACCAAGCAGAAGATAATTTTTATATTTTACATAGGTGGAGATGCATGTTGTGACACAATCAGAGAGGAATTTGTTTCAACATCATTTTCGAGAACGATATAACATAATTGACAAGTGCTACTGATGGTTATTTGATGTTGTGAACAGATTCTGATTGTTGCATCGCAAGAAAGTTTTATGTTAAAGCTAAATGCTCCACTATTTATTCCCATTTGTTTACCAATAGGTGGAAGAATTTTTTTTATGTAATGATGGAAGCTTATGCAGTCTTTGCCATGGTTCTAGGATTATTATCTTTGACAGCATTAAGAGATGATTTGATGAAGCCAATTTTTTTGTGGATCTATTTTTTAAGTCTTTGGAGGACGTAGAGGCAAAAAATGATAAGTTCTATAAGATAGAGGAAGCATTTTGTAGTGCACCACGGTAGATGACAGAGGATTTCCCAATGGAACAAAGGATTCGGTACAAAATATTATAGATGAAAATATTTAGATGCACAACAGCATGCACCACCTTCACCTGTATTCAATGATTCATAAATAAAATGATTTGCATATATGTTAGTATTGCTTTGTGACAAAAACAAATGGGAGTTAATTAGAGAATATTATAAGGCAAGAAAATCCTGGTGACACACCTTTGAGATTTTTTTTTAATGTCCATTTTCTCGATTGTAGGTATTTTGAGTATTGTGTTACTAAAATAGAGTAGCTACTAGGATGACGAAAAATGAAAAAGAGTGTTCACTTATTTTATCATGTTGGATTTTTGTTGTACATATGTAGCTTATTTAATAAAATTACGTCAGGCTGGTCAAGCTCGTGTTATGTGTAGGTGATTTCATTATTATTGTGGTGCTTTTGGAGAATCTACTAGTCATACTGATAGAGTTGAAGTTATCAGTATTGCTCTTGTGAAGAATGGATGGTACAGTTCATCTCTTCAGTGATTCTCGCATTTGGTTCATCATAAAGCTAGTGGGGAATTATAAATTTGATGGAGAGGTAGTGAGGTGAAGATTAATAAAAGATAAATGGAGAGGTGGCATGAATAAACTTAAAAAATTTAAGTATTTTTCCATTTACACGGTAGACCTCATATTGAATAATGAAGCAGGGATAGAATATAGTCAATATTTATCATATCAATAAAAATTTCTTTAATAATAGGTTGATACCCCATAAATACTTCTTCCTTGTACCTTTTCTCCTTAAGAGAATTTTATCCTCTTTTTTAGACTCTTCATGACCTAGATCAGGGGCTTTACATGACCTTTATCAGGGACTTTATGAGAACTCTCGGTAATTATTACATTTGAATTAACATAGGATGGACCTTTCCCAATAGTTTTTTCCTTTATAGTTTCATGAGTATCAATATCTAATTGGTCTTTCTCATGGGTATAATTTGGACCTTCTTGCCTAGCCTTCACCATAATAACCAATGGTAAGGTATAAGGGACATTCTCCATGTCCACATGAGGAAAAATTGGTCCTTCCTAGGAATAGTTTGGTCCTTCCTACTCTAACTTCACCATATTCACATATTATTTTACTTAAGGGTAGATTGACCCTTCCTTCCCTACCTTCACCATATTCACATTATCTTTCTCCATTAGCCATGGCAATGTAGAATGGATAATATCTAGGTCCTCTGCAACTTTATTACATTCTAGTGGGCTTATACCCAACTACTCCATGACCCTTTGGTTTTTTTCTCCCTCCTCATAAAATACTAAAATATAAGATACATCTATATTTTCCTGCACACTCAAGGGATTGTTATGTTAGAAATAAATTTTATTCCATTATTTGGGTTATGTAAGTGTATCTTCCAAGCTACATACTTAGGAAATTAAGCTTACTTTAGGGGAAAGTTATCTAGTTACTTCATGCAATTTAATAAATACACAAGTATCAATATGCAATTTGTATATGTACAAGTTATACCTTGCACAACTAGGTAGAGTGTTGGCCAAGGTATCTATTTTCTTGTATAATAAAAGAATCATTGTTATATAGATATAGAGTCAAGGTGGTTTAAATCTAGCTACAAGAGGTTAGAATAAGAACCTCCAATCACATGAACTTGTGACCAAAAAAAAAAGCAAAAGACAAAATTCCCAATTACACAAAAATTACAATAGATGGAATAATCTAATAAATGCTTTCTTTATTATTCTTGGATTTAACCCCTTTACAATGTGATACCAAGGTAATATATATATCATAAGAAAACCTAAAACAAAACCTTAAATATTAAGCCCTAAAAATAAAAAAAATACTTTTTTTTCTAGGCTATTTCATCTTTAGTGTCAAAACCTAAATCACCCAAAAAACTCATATAGCCCTAAAAATTGATATGGACCTTCATATCATATATATTAAGTATCCTAGAAAGCATAACCCATGGTATTTCCACCTCTTTATATAACTCCCCATAAATTTTCAAGTCGATCCAACGGTCAGATCAAAAGTTATGCCATTCAAAAAATAGGCTCTTGCATCATAGGGGACAGTCAAAAAATGTAGCTTAGGGTATAATACAATTTTTTTTACATCACCATCTAGTGGTGATGAGTGCAATGTAGTTCAGTAGCTTTATTAATGGAGTGTTCATTTCCTCCATAGCTACATTGTATATTTTTGTATGATTTCTATTTACAACATATTTCAGTCATATAGTAGATTTGGTTTCTTTTGTATTATTCTACATCTTGTGATTGCTATCTTCCAATGCTCATTATATCAAAATCTAAAAATGGTATCAGAGATATGGTAGATATAACTATAGCAGTTCAATAGGAAAACCACCATTATTATTGAGCCTGAGATTTTTGTCAACTTGACGCGCCATTAGACCAGTCACTATCAAAAAATCTTAGAAGAGTCTAGGTGGTAGAATTAGGGAGAGTCACAAATTTAGAAATGAAATAAATATAAGCTCTAGAAATACTGAGATTATATTTTATTGGAGTCTGTTCCAAAAAGTTACAAAAAAAACTTGTGAAGACTAGGAATCAACATTCAATCCACTAGATTGATAAATCATATAGTGAATATCATTTAGGAGGTCTAGAATTTGCTAACTATTAACTAAAGTTTTTTATTATAAAAAAATAATTCTTAAAGTATTGGGACTCCTCCTACAATAGAAATCTAGAAGACTCCATGTTCGTTGCCTGAAGGTTGGCATACCTTCATAGTGGAGATATTAGTTCCTTGTGCAAGAGAAAAATACTATAAAATAGAACTTCTAGTTAAGAATCATGATGAAGTCATGAGATTGAAGATCTTCATTGCTAGATTAAAAAATTACAGTTTAAGAATAGTCCATAGAAGCCTTAATATAAAAATGCCATAGTAGCCTTGAATAATAGGCCATAGAAGCCTTGAAGAAGCAACAAAAAAGTCTTGATACTGAGAAGGCCATAAAAGCCTTGATACTTAAAAGTCCACATAAGCCTTGATACTAGAAAAGGCTATAGAAGCCTTGATATCAAAAATGCCATAGAAGCCTTGATACTAGAAAATGCCATAGTAGCCTTGGTACTAAAAAAAAGGCCATAGAATCCTTAATACTAAAAAGGCCCATAGAAGCCTTGATATTGAAAAATGCCACAAAAGCCTTGATTCTGAAAAGAATTCGAAGAGAATATCTAATTCATAAGTAGACTAAATATTTTAGTACTAATATTTTTGTTGTAGGGAAATAAAATTTAGTGAGTTGGGAAACTACCTACAAGAATTTTAGGAAGAGTATCTTATTCAAAATCAACTTAGCACCTAAAGCAAAAATAAAGAGATCAGGATAAGATCTCGTTGAAGAACTTCTAGTCTTGGAAGAAGAAGTAGAAGGACTATATGAGTCTCGCTCAAAGCTAGAAACAATAGAATCAGAGATCTAGAAGAATATCTCACCACCAACACTTCCAAGAGTAGAAGTTTGAAGAGAAGGTCTCAAGGAAGACCATCAAAAGCTGCAAGATTGAAGACCTAGGAGAGGTCTCAAGAAGAATCCAAAAAAATTCCTGTAGAGCCTTGCTAAAGATCATCAAAATATTTTTTAGGATAACTCATTGGATAACTATACTACTAAGGAAAAAATCCTGATAGTTAAGGACCTAGGACAATTATCACCATCTAACAACAATCCCAAGAGAAAAATTTGGTAAGGAGTGTCAAATATATGAAGGAGAATTTGATAAGGAGCACCAAATATATGAAGAAGAGTTTGGTAAGGAGTACCAAATATAAAAATAAAATCTTTATTGAAGTGAAAATTTGATAAGAAGACTTGAAGATAGAATAAGCTCACCAAATATTGGATATTTGAAGATTACCTCTCATAGTAAGAAGGCGCCGCTTTAGAGAGAAAGACTTATCCAAATCTACAACAGAATGAGGAGAAAAAAAGAGGAGAATAAGCCACCAAATCCTAGGCTCATGAAATAAATTTTGAGATCATAATTTGGTGAAGAAGGAATTGTTAAGAATAGTCTACCAAAAGCTCCAAGATCCTATTTGAAGCAACAACTTGGTGATCCTAGAAACCAAGATCTACATCCTCTAAAAAAGTGGCAAAAGAGCTACAAAAACATTCAAAGGTAAGCAAATTTTTGTGCAAGTAGATTCATTAATTGGATTAATTTGTTAGAGCACCTAAATTTGAATTGAAGTTACAAGAAAAATATTAGATTATAGTATTCAAAAGTGCAAAGAAATAAGGGTTCTTTTTAAGGTTCATTTGCACACTAATTAGGAGTTTATTAGATTTCAAAATTGCTTTTATAAACTACCTATCATCTACTTTAGAAAAAGATAAAAAATACTAAGTCCTACAATACTAAATTATAGTGAAATTGTAGAATAATTATTGAAGGTTTATTTTATATTATTCTTGATTAGTTGCAATAAATTTGATTAAGTGCATTATACTGAGAGTTGATTGGAGTGATAAGATGAAATTTTTAGTGCATTAAAAATAAAGTATATTATATTTATTTTCATTATTATACTACTATCAAAAGAAAATAGTTTTACGTTTTTGGAAGGGCATAACATCTGATCTGTATCAAGTGTCTAAAGACACTATTAAAGCACAAACATCTACAAATAATAGTGGCAAATTAAAGCCACCAAAAAATGTTAGAATCCTCCAAAATATGGAGAAGAATACAACTAACCAAAAATATAAAATAGAATATTTAATTATTGATACTTGGTGAATCTCAAATCCAAAGCATTACAAAGTTAGATGCCAAGAAAGAAAGTGCAGAAAATTGCATAAATTAAAGCACTTCTATCTACTTTTATATAATCTTGGATTTGTTATCAAAGTTTCCAAAAAAAAAGGGGATAGTTTCTACTCATAAAATACAACCTCAAAACCCTTATATTGCAGGAAAAATCTACCATAAAACCAGAATTTCAGATCTGGAAAAAAGAATACAAAAGAAGGTACATTAAATAAGAATTATATACAATTTATGGTACATATTATTGCACTACTCTAATTTGGTTTTTATAGAAAAATATCAGATTTTAAAGAGCCTCAAAATACACAATATTTATAGGGTAAATCATCCAAGGAAGGCCTAGCATCAACACTCTTATTCCTAAGAAAAAGGAGTTATTGAAAGAGCTTATCTTGGATGGATGCACCTATAGAATCAAAGCCCATAGAAGTTCATCACCGAGATACATTTATGTAGATAAATTGAGTGAACATCTAATATGAAAAAGGCATAAAAAATCTACACAAGAATCAATACATTGGAGGCATATAATAAAAGGAGCAAATGTGCTACATTCAAGCTCTTTAACTTGGTGAATATTGTCCACCAAAGGGAGCATACAAATAGTTTGCTTGCTGCCCAAGAAACATAGCAAAGTGAAGGAATGACATTCAAAAGGATTTGAGGAATTATAATTTTCTCTTTGGAAGACATTATAGGGAAGGACTTCATGCAGAGAGTTTGAATACCACTTGGCATAAAATTTCGAAGGCACTATTTCATCTCTAAATACTCAAGAAACCTCATGTAAGAGTTAAAGAAAATATCAAGGAAGTGGTGACACTTTTTATCCTCCACAATATTCATGCAAGTGCCCATACACGTGCCCATATGCTATAGAATGATCAAGAAATAATTGAACAATAAATTGGTATGTTAAAGAAGGAGAGGAATGCTCAATTGTAATGGGTATGACATGTGTCACAAAATCTATGATTTTTCATCCATAAAAGGTGCAAAATTCAAAATTCTAATATACAACAAAACACGATAAAATTCATTCAAAGCATAACATGGAAGTAAGGAAGAAGAAGCATTAAAGGATCTTGGTATTGAAGATCAAAGCTTCCTATTTTTATAGCATCTATGTTCCAACATTGAATATAAGCAATTCAAATGCATCTCCATTGATTCTAGAACCTAAGGTGATCATTATATTGCTACTATATCCAAATGAAGAAAGCACTGAATAGTGATGAGATTTAGCATCCAAAAGGTAAGGTTTAATCCCATTTTATAATCACTTTCATGTTTGGAGATATAAGGGTTATAAGATAAGGTTAAATATTAGGTCTTGAAAGCAAAAGCTATAAGGGATAACCTATCAAATTAAATTAATATTTTTAGTTTAACCTAGGATAAATAAGGAATTCTACTTGGAGTGAAATTCTTTAACATTTTAAAAATATTATTAATTTTCTAATTTTTCAAATTTGTGGTTCTATCATTGTCTGTGATTCCTCTATCACTACTATTCCTTTGTCATTGAGGTTCCATTATTGTCTATAAAATTTTAATCAAAATACTTACCAACAACCACCGTGGTTATACCACCTATTGTGGTTCCTCCTCTACCATGGTTCATATGTCGTTGTGGTTCTCTCAGTGTCTGTAAAATTCTAATAAAAACCCTTATCAACAACCATCATGGTTCTAATACCATGTGTTTCACCACTATGGTTTCATTGCTACCTATAAAATTTTAATTAAAATCTTTACCAATAATCATCATGGTTCTTCCACCATCTATGGTTCCTCTATAATATATGAAACTTTAATCCAATCATCATGGTTCTACCGTCGTTTGTTTCGTCACCATGGTTCCATAATTACCACAAGGATATTACTAATAGCCACTTCTTGTGATTCATCCACTATAGGGTCCACCATAAGGATATTTCCTACCAAAAAAATTACTATTTATTGATCATAACATAGAATAGTTGTTAAAATATACCAATATAACTATAGAAAATATAATAAGAACCCTTTAATTTAGATAAGGATTTTCTCCGTACTATCTCTTGTAATGAGTATGTCTAATGGTAAGGCTTTGAAACTCTAAATAGCAAGTCTAAGGTTTGAATTCAATACGGGATAGAGTTTTAAACCATATTTAAACAATCAAAGTCTAGTTGGATAAACATATATTGGGTGAATATCATCTTCTATTATGATTGTCTCATACCACCTATTGTCTTGTGCACTTTGAAAAGTAGTTTACCTTTACCTTTACCTATTTTTTGTAATGAAAAATAAGTCTAACTCCTCTTGTGAGGCACATATATATTTTTCTTCTAATCCTACTTTTTTTAATTCTACTTTTCCCTTTGGGACTTTTGTTTAAGGAAGAAATAATGGATACCTAACATTTTGGAAAAAAAATATTCTTAATATGAGGAATGTTTTTTTCAGCAAGATGTTTGGCATACAAACAATGTATATAATAATATACATTCAAGAAAATCCTATCACCATTTATTGTAAAAGTAAATAAGAGTGGCCACTTTGACATGTAGAATTGTAAAAATTATTTATAATGAATATTTTGGATGATAACTTCATCCTATCAAGATTACCTTTCTATTGATAAAGTATATAATATAAAATAAATTGAAGCCTTGAAAAATATAAGAGTAATCATGTTTAATAAGAAAGATAAGTGTTTGGATTTCAAGTTTTCTTTGTTCTAAATGAGACGATACCAATAATTTTAAAAGGAATATAATTAAAATCTTCTTGTAATTACTTGAATCATGGATGAATTCTAGAGATAACATATATCTCATTTCATGTTATAGGATCAAGGATTCATAATATTATACAAAAACCCAAGTCTACTCACATGGTTGAACCCAAAAGTGGTTGATATGCTAGTATTGATTAAAAATTATATGTTTAATATTTATTGGGTGAAACAAAATGCTGCAAACCTGAAAGTATTTGCTAGGAGTACAAATTCACTTATAGGGTTTGAAAAATTAAACTTAGAAAAAAAATACCCTAAGAATTTGCTTGACTTTTTTTTGTGGTGCAACCAAGTTAGTAGACTTGGGTTGTTACATATGTTATTAGAGCATAAAAGATATTAAGTTGTAGAATCTAAATAAATATTTTTTTCTAAATCAATATAAACCTATTAACTTAATTCTTTCACCTATAGGTCAAATGACACGAATGTTATGGGGTGGATCTTTAGAAAATATTGTAGGAGGTAAGGAGGAAGAAGCCACTGAAAGACCTATAAGGGAACCAAGGCCAAGAATAAGATCAAAATGTCCTTAGTGAGAAAGAAGGATGAAATGATTAAATGATCCTCCTCCAAATGAACCTATAAGGGAGGAAGAAAACTTTGCAAATATTGTGCAATTATTACAAACACACATGGAACAACAAGGGGAAGAGATGGCCCAATAGCAAGATTTGATTTTTCAACAATAGAAAGTCATAGAAGACTTGAATAGGGATAGAGGACCTAGATTAGGCAAGGTAGAGGAAGTACCTAGTGAACATGTAGGATCTAGTATTGGTAGGTCCAGAGTGAGTAAAGAGTTGGATAGGACCTTTAAGAAGTTTGTAAAATCCAATTTTAATGGGAAAGGTGATAGTGATGTAGCTAAAAATTGGCTAAGTGAACTAGAGTCATACTTTTCCTTGGTAGTTTTATCATCTAAATCTAAAATTGTGTTGGTAGTTATGAACATGACTGAAGTAGCCCTAGATTGGTGGAAGTCCTATAAGAAAGAGCATAATTTTGAAGTTGTAGACCTCAAGTGGGAGGATTTCATTAAGGAATTCAGGGATAGATTTTTGACCAAGCAATATTATGTGGAGAAATTTGGTGAGTTTTCTAATCTACGATATAAAACTATGTCAATACAAGATTACCACCAAAAGTATATTCAAAAGCTAAAGGATGCATCCCAATATGAAAGTAATGAAGAGATGAAAGCTCATAATTTTTTTCTAGGATTACATCATAGAATCATGACAGTGGTGAATATGCACAATCCTATGGATCTTGCTATATTTTTTTATTTGAGATGAAAATAAGAAGCAAATTAGGAGACTAGAAAAACATACTTTAATTATCAAAAGCTACATAAAAAGGAAAAATATAAGCTTAGGAAGCAAAAGAGTGTTGGGTTCATGAAGTGGGAAAAAGAGCAAAACAAGAAACCTAAATGAGGAGATCAGAACATACAAGAAGGCAAGAATAAAGCTAAGTCTTAGAGCAATAAGTTTAGGAGGGATGGTAAAAAGTTTTCCAAAATATAGGATCAAATACCAGCTAATAAGAAGAAGACTAGGGAAACTATGCCTCAAGGTAGAAATGAGAATAATAATAGAATAAATAGAGCCCCTCCAGGGGAATGTTATATATGCCAAGGAGTTCATTATGCCAAAAAGTACCCCCATAGAGATGATATTCATTAGAAAGCCCTAGAAGAAGCCACCCATAGGATATTTGCGATGATAGGTAGTCCTATACTTGATGGTCAAGTTACTCCATTTTTACTTAATGGTAAATTTTTTGATAAATATGTGCATATTTTGATAGATAGTGGATCAAATAATAGCTTTACTTCCACTAGATTAGTGAGTGATATACCAGAAAGACCTGGGGTTTTAGCTAATGGTAGTAAGGTAGAGTATGGATCAGGGTAAACCAACCAAGTCAACCAATGTCTGTTTGATCCTCACATAATTTTTCCATAACGAAAAACTAATTGGCATTTGTATGTGGTACCTTTTCATACCTTCGACATCATTCTTGGTGTTGATTGGTTAAAAGACCATAAGGCTCTTTTAAATTTTGAGGAAATATGGGTGGATTTTATGGATGATTCTAATCAAAAGATTATGATTCATTATGGTCATGGAGAAATTAAGCCACATCTATTGTCTGCAATGTAGATAAAAAAATTATTAGGAAGAATGGAATGATTTTTTTGGTAAAAAATTTAGCTACACCCATTGCAAGGGCACCGTATAGAATAACTCCTATTGAGCTAAAATATCTCAAAACACAACTTCAAGATTTGTTGGAAAAAGGGTGAATCAAACCCAATGTGTCACCATGAGGAGGTCCTATCTTTTTCTGTAAAAAATAAAGATGGTACCTTGAGTATGTTCATATATTACCAAATTTTGAATAAGGAAACTATGAAAAATAGGTACTAATTACCTATAATTAAAGATCTCTTTGATAAATTGAAGGGAGCAACCATATTCATGGAGATTGACCTAATGTTTGGTTATAATTAGTTAAGAATTTGAGAAGAAGTCACTTCCAAAACATATTTTAGAACAAGGTATGGATATTTTGAGTTTACAGTAGTACCTTTTGGGCTAACTAATACCCCAACCACATCCATTAATCTCATGAATAACATATTTAGAGAGCAATTGGATAGATTTGTGCTCATGTTTTTGGGTGGCATATTGATCTTTCCAAGAATGAGGAACATGATCAACATATGCAGAATGTACTTGAGATTCTTAGAAAGAATCAATTATATGGAAATATATCGAAATGTAAATTCTACACTCCACAAGTGTAGTATTTAGGACATATTATCTCTACTAAGGGGATTGTAGTCGATCTGAAGAAAATAGAAGCAATTATTGACTAGACAACACCTACTAATGTGATTGAGGTGCAAAGTTTTATGGGTACCACGAGCTATTTTAGGCAATTTATTAAAGGAATTTTCAAGAATTGCCAAACCCATTACAAAACTTCAAAGGAAAGGTAAGGCTTTCAAATGGATAGATCAGTATGAAGAAGATTTTCAAAATTTGAAATAAAAGTTAACAAAAACACCAATTTTGCAATTACCTGATCCTAATAAGTAGTTTACAGTATGTATTGATGCATCAATTGAAGTATTAGGAGGGGTTTTGACCCAATATGATGTGGTTATTGCCTTTGAATCAAGGAAAATTAAGAGGCATGAGGTGAATTATGCCACTCATGACTTGGAATTGGTAGCTATTGTACATGCCCTTATGATTTGGAGGTACTATTTGTTGGGAAAATCATTTGAACTGAAGACAAATAACAAGAGTTTAAAATACATATTTACTTAACACTTATTGAATGCTAGGCAACAAAGCTAGATGGAGTTTCTAACTGAGTATGATTTTGGTATCAAGTATATTAAGGGTAAGGATAACAAGGGCACTGATGCTTTGAGTAGGATAGGGTGCATTATGGTAGTAAAAAATGTCATTATGACTTGTTAGATCAGATTAAAAATTTACAACAGGAAGATAAATTTATCTAGTCTTGTTCTACTGAAATGAGGTGAGAACTTGGAAAGGATATTGGCTTTATATATAAGTGTTATTTTTTTTCTATAAGAACAGGTAGGTAGTTACAAGTTCAATTGAATTGAGAGAAACAATCCTTAAGGAGGCATACAATACTCCTTATACTGTGCACTCGAGAGGGGTAAATATGCGTGAGAGTTTGAGGAAAAACTATTATTGATTAGGTATGAAAAAGGACATCATAGACTATGTGGATAAGTGTTTGGAATGCTAGAAAGTGAAAGCAGAATATCTACATCCAATGGATAAGTTGTATCCACATGAGATACCTATGTAAAAATTGCAGGTGGTATCAATGGACTTTATAGTGGGATTTCCTAAAATAAGGTTCAAGTATGACATAATATTGGTAGTTGTGGATAAGTTAACCAATGTTGCACATTTTATACCTAGTAATGTGCAAGATGATGCACCTGCTATAGCGAGCAAGTTTGCTAGGGAAGTGGTAAGACTATATGGATTTCTAAAAATCATAATCTCTAATAGAGATTCTTGCTTTACTTATAAATTTTGGTAGGCTTTGCATGAAGCATTGGGAACTAAATTGAATATTAGTACCACCTATCACCTTGAGATAGATGGGTAGACTAAGAGGGTGAATCATGTACTAGAATATGTGTTAATAATATTTTGCATGGATCAACATACAAAGTGGGAAGACTATTTATACCTAGTGGAGTTTACACACAATAATAGTTATCATGCATCACTAGGTATGGCATATATTGAATTCCTATCTGAAAGAAGATGTAAAACTCCTTTATATTTGGATAATATGGAATATTGGGTAGTGATCAGATAAAAAATTGTAAAATAAATAGAGGAACAATTGAAAATAATTCAACATAAGTTGAAGGAGGCTGCAAACCACCAGAAGAGCTATGCAAACCTTAAAAGAACACTGAGGGAATATTCTATGGGAGAAAAGGTATCCTTAAGGGTGAAGCCAACTAAAATTTCCATAAAATACTCTAAACTTGACTCAAGATATGTGGTTCCATTTGAAATTATGGGCAAGATAAGCCTTGTTGCATACAGACTTGCTCTACCACCAAGCTTATCCAAAATCCATAATGTCTTCCATGTTTCCCTCTTTAGGAAATATATTTCTCATCCAAATCATGGTTTGGATGTTTTTAATTTGCAAATGATCGATCCATTAAAAATTGAAGTTCAACCTGCTCGTATACTTGGTTTTAGGAACAAGAACCTAAGGAAGAGGAGCATAGAACAATGTTGGGTCCAGTGGGACTAGTACTTGGATAGAAATGCCACGTGGGAGAACACGGTAGACATGCAACAACAATTTCCATATTTTTTTGGTAGACATATACATTTTAAAATATATTATATGATTTGATGATATATGTATATATGCATATGGATACGATACTGGGCATTGAGTAGAGTAACTTGTGTATGTTTGATTTAATGGGTAGATTATATTTGCTTATGTGATGATGTATGTTTTGGTTTATTCATGAACATATGGTTGAATACAATGTGACATATTAAATGATTTAATTGCATGTCCAAATTTGAATGATTGGTGATTCAATGTTGATTTTTGATATAGATGATGAAATGTGAATTATAAAGTCATATGGTTATTTTGGTATATGTGAAAAGTTATATTGAGAAATATTTAATGTGTTTGACTGTACCATCAAACACATGGACTGTGTTTGTTTTTAGTGGGGGAGGATGTAATAACCCTCCTCTCACGATCATTGATTATAGAATAATTAATGAATTGCACTTGTCTTTTCTTATAAAGCATGGTGTTGCTGATGTCCATTGTGTATGTAGAGCCAGGTATACACTTCCGACGGTCAGGGTTAGTCAGAGAAAAAGGTAAGAGAGAAGTGATGATTTGATCGTGAGTACATGGAAACTCACATATTTACATAATATGTAAGTTTTGAGAATAATTGCATATTGTGTGTTTCACTTTAAAAATATGTTTATTGATTGATGGTGGATGATACATATGTATGTTATTTGGGGTCAATGAAGATGCCAAGGGTATGGGAGTCTCCTTTATTTAAATATTTTGGTGGAATGAAGTTTGCTGAGTGCTCGTTAATAATTTATAAAAATAAATGTAAAATGCAGAGATAAGTATGTTTGTGTAATAAAAGGAAACAAATATTAAAAATAATAAGCACACCTTAAAATTTGAATAAATAAATGAATTATGAAACTAAAGAAAAGTAAGGCGAATAAATTTTAAATGAATCTTGATGAGTGTCTAAATTAATATTACCTTGAGAGGAAAATTATACCAACAAACTCTCATGATTGCAAAACCAACCTCCGCAAGTGGAATGGACAAAGAGGTAGGAACTGGTGGGGAGTGGAAATGTATTTTTGAGAAAAGGGATCTAAAATCAGTTTTGGGTGCGGTATTCCGTATGAAGCTGGTTGGTTTGTGTGTGGAAAAAGTGCTTTTAGAATAGAGAATTTTGGGTGCTTGCTTGAACTGTAACAGGTCGATCTCTTTATTTTAAAAAGACCTTTCTTTTTGCATCAAAGTTGTTATTTTGCTGAAGCGCATACTATAATTTTGGATGTGTGGGATGTTTTCCATTAATTATTTCACAATTTCATTATTTTAGAAACAATCTATGCTAGGTTGAAATTAGATGATTATTAAAAGGAATGGACATAATGTGATTGTTTTAGACTGTTTGTTAATATTAGAAAGAAAATGAGAAATTATTAGAACCTAATTTTGGCTGTACTAGAATAGAAAGTTGTTCTTAGTTAAGAAATAAAAATTTGGAAATTATATTGCTAATCACTTTTCATCCATTAATATGTTTTAATTTTTTTTTGGAAAATAACATATTTTTTTTTGTAAATATTGACGAAACTCTCATCTAGTTTGAACATTATAATTCTCATATGTGTTGAGTAAAAAGGAAAACCAAATGCTAATGCTTTATATCATTATTTTTGGAAAAATTTAGATGTAGTGGTGACAACATGCTAGTTTCCAAACAAATAAATTACTCCTCATTCTTTCTTTTGTGATAAAAGAAAATAGTTATGAAAGATTGTGAAAATATTTCATATAATACATTTAGATAAATGTATACATTTTGCATGTTATTTGAAAATATTTCATATAATACATTTAGATAAATGTATACATTGTGAAAATAGTTATGAAAGATTGTGAAAATATTTCATATAATACATTTAGATAAATGTAAACCAGGATAGCTTGGTTGAGGTAGTCAAAGACTAGAAGACTTACGTCCTGAGAGTCATGAGTCGGTTGCAAATGGACGTGGAAAGAAGTAACCTTTCTAAGACAAATTGAGACTGATAGTTCTATCTTAGAGCTTTGTTTCACTTTTATTATGTAAACTAAAGCATCTTAACAATAGTAAAGCAAGGTTGAGAATGTAAATGACACTGAGTAGTTATAGTATATTTTATTTTGTGAATAAACTGCAAATTGTTATCCGAGTGCAATAATCTAATTTGATAGAGAATTTGAAGACTTTCCATGGTAGTTTTTATTTTAATTTAGAAGTCAAATAGAATTTATGGATATTAGTTTGTCGAAATTTTGTTAAAATATGAAAACTATGTTAAAGTAAAATATTTTGATATATCAAATACTCTATTATCTGTACCTTCGGATCCAAAAATGATTTGTATTACTTTTGTTATATGTGTAATAGGAAGGAAGATGGATGGATAAACTAAAACGAACCTATTTGAACTAATGAATAGACAGAAATACGTTTGAAACTATAAATATGACAATTGAATATGAAAGGTCTAGATTGGAATAATAAAATAAAAATTAGAATTGTTATGCCCAAGAATTTTTTATTGTAAAATTCTATGATCAAACTGTGATGCTAGATTTCTTAAGTGCAACCCAGAAAATATGATAATATTTGTCAATGATTAAATTGATTGGTGGATCGCTTAATTGTTATTTCATCAATGCTTCTACCAATAATAGTGAAAGAAACTTGTTGGTTAAGATAGTCTCTGAACTCAAGTGACTCTAGAGAATAGTAGAATGAATATTCAAGTAGACGCAAGCTAGTTAGACTATGCATTGGAATTCTACAAATAATAGTACATTTATAGTTCTGAAAAAGAAAATACCTCGGCTGCTAACATTACCAAATAGAAACCTTATATCTAAGTATAGTGATGTGGTTCAAGTTTTGAATTGGATAGTGCCTTTAACTTGGTTACTAGGCTTGTTCTTTTTAGATGCATTATTTGGTGAATGTTGCTTAGACTATTAAAGAAATCTATGATTTCCTTTAATCTAAAATAGGTATAGTAAAATATAAAAGTATTCAAGCTTTGCATGATTTTGATAACTTGCAGACTATAAGTTCCCAGCAATGTTATCATATAAGCTTAATTACGGGATAATACATTCGAATATTGGTAATATGCTATTGAATAAATGCAGATTGTAAATACTTTTTTAAGAGAATATGATTTATTAACTCTAGCAAGTAGTCTACATTTCCTAAAATATGATGAAAAAATAGTGCAAACACATTTGATGGTAGAAACTAATCTAATAAATGTTGTTGCTTGGTCCCATAGCAGTTCATTATGAAACTAGTAGAATATGAACTATGGGGAATTATATGTCCCATTAGTGAACCTAAAACCCCCTATAATAGTTTATCGATAAGGATAAACATAAATTATCATTAGCAAAAATGAATGATTAAAACACTCAATATCATTGAGGTGCGGGTATGCACACAATGAGTCTCTAGAGCAACCGTAGTCTGACAAAATTGGTTAGAACATGAGACTTGGTCAAGAATGGTAATGAGGGTTGGTATTGAATGCCACCCCTAGGTTGTTGCTTGAGTAGTACTATTATAAATCCCATGTTCATTTGACTTAACTAGTTCAACCACGATGTTTGGTATGGGATGAACGATCATGAGTCATAATGGGCATGTGTGATCAAGTACAAAGTTAGGTATATACATGGCTCTAGCTAACTTCGAGAAGTGCGTAATCAGCTAGACACTAGGAATATATATGCTAACCCCTTACATATACATATTGGAACAAGTTGACTGGTTAGTTGAGGGTTTAGTATGATAAGGGATGGGGAAGTATGCATCTATCATTTAGGTGTTATTGGCCTTAGAGGATAACCCTAGCCATGGTTTTATCCTCATGCCATAACACGAGGATGATAAATGAGGTGAATCAATTCCACAAAAAGATACATTTTACAAGATTTGGCCAATATCGTCCACTTGGGAGGCTATCTATAGCAGACCTGAATCCAAAAGTGGTTGATATGCTAGTACTGATTAAAAATTATATGTTATATTGGGTGAAACAAAATGCTATGAACCTAAAAGCATTTTTCTAGGAATACAAATTCACTAATAGGATTTTAAACCTTAATATTAGAAAAAAAAGTACCCTAAGAATTTGCTTAACTTATTTTCTGTGGTGCAACTAGGTGAGTAGACTCAGGTTTGTACATCCTTCAAGTAGAGAAGATCATAAATTTAGGCTTGTTAGTGTTTACCTGCATCCCAATATCTTTATAAAAATTCTCTAAACTTTTTATATGTTCTTTTATGAGTTCAAGTGTTTTTCTGATCAATATGATATCATCAAATTAGAAAATAAATTTCACTATATAATTAGCTAATTGTGTTCCCTCTCCTCCCATACTTTATACCCATTTTCTCAATTTCTCAATGTAAGGGTCAAATAAAGTAGATGGTAATGGAAAATCCTATATCACCCTAATATCACTCCTAAAAAAATCTAATTGTCATTCTAGAGTTCTAATTTTTTCCACAACCTACTCCCAAAGTCTATGTAAAACTATTATATAATTATTTGGCATGTCATTTTCTTTCATTTTTTCCCTTTATTTACCTCTAGGTTCCACAAAACAACAACAAAATTCTCCTTTTTCATTCCACATCCTATATATTAGGTTCCTTAAAGTCATGCAATGATCTATTGTTAAGTACATTGGTCTAAACCTTGATCTAGTAGAAGACAATTAAATATAAATGAACAATGAAAAATAACATACAATAAAAACTTTGAATACATATCCTTTGTATAAATTAATTTTTTGTAACCATATGAGAATATTTTTTTTAAGACTTAAGTAAACGTTATTTTTATGTTCCTTTCTAAACAATACTGTGAATTCTAAAGTGGTGTTATAGTAGATGTGGAGCAATATTGCTTGTTAATATAGGAAGTACTTTTAGAGCCTATAGTCCTTATTTTGATCTATAGGAAAAATTATTTTCTTCCACTTTCTTTAGTAATTCTAATTATTTTATAATATGTTCCTCTTACTCTATTGTAATTCGAATTTTTATGGCTCTTCGTCTAGTTTTTTATCTAGATTCAAGACTAATGTTTATACTATTATGTCAATCCAAAGGCAAAATCTAAGAAAATAATTTTTTGAATTTGAATATAAAAACTTGGCACCAATCAAATTTTGCATGCATGCTTATGTGCATGTGCCTCCCAACTAGCATTACCTGTTAGCGTACTATATTTCTAATTAGACATTGGCTGGTATGGCTGGTATATTGTTATACCTGCATAGCTAGAAGTTAATTTGTTATTTAACTTTAGCAACTTGTTGCAGCGACATCCTGTTGAGATGCGCCCTCTTCGGGCTAATCCAGGAATGCAGATTGTTATTTAAACAAAGATTTAATAATAATCAGTTGGTTCACATTTTTACATGGTATCAGAGCAAACAACCTCAACAGAAGAAGAGGTGGTGCAAGATCTGTGAGAAAGACAACCATGACACCAACAGGTGTTGGCATAAGAACAAGCAGAAAGGCCAAAACAAACCACAAAATAAAAAGAAGCAACCCAAGGTGAATGTTGCTATTGAAGAATCTGACTCAGATTTTGAATGGGCACACAAGGTGCTCATGACTACCACAGATTCCACATAGAGGGATCTTGTTTGGTATGTCGATTTTGGAGCTAGCAAACATATTACTGGCGACAGATCGTGGTTTGAATCATTTGTGGCCAAAGAGGGCAAACCTGTCACCATTGCTGATGATAAAACATATAGGGTTCAGGGAGAGGGTACAATTTCAGTCACTCTTCCTGATGGCAAGTGTCAGATTGAAAAAGTCCTCTATGTTCCAGGATTGGCTAACAATTTGTTGTCAGTCACACAAATCCTGGATAGAAATATGGTTGTCAACTTTCTTGTTGAGAATGGCAAGAAGTGTTGTACTATTACCAGGAAGGGTAAGCAGATTGCAATGACCTTCATATAAGCACGACTTATTTGCCCTAGATGCTATCTCTACTCCACATGTTGCCATGACTGTCTCTACCAAGGAGGCAACTTCCCTATGGCACAAGATCTATGGGCATCTTAGTTCTGGCTACTTACTTGAGCTCAGTAAGTATGAGATGGTAAAGGGTCTTCCTTCCCTTCTCGCCACATTGCCGAGTGTGCTCGACCGCTGGCGAGAAAGCAAGCATAGAGTACCATTTGAGAAGATCTCAACAAGAGCACGAAAACCTCTGGAGTTAATTCACACCGATCTGTGCGGTCCTTTCACACCCAACAGTTGTGGAGGGAAGAGGTACTTTCAGTTATTCGTAGATGACTACTCACGAAAGATGTGGGTTTTCTTTCTCCAATTGAAATCTGAAGCTTTCGCATTCTTCCAACAGTTCAAGAAATTCGTTGAGGAGTCAGGAGCTTCTATTAAAACCCTTCGCTCAGATCGAGGGGGGGAGTTTACCTCTAATGAATTTTTTGCATTCTTAGATAAGCATGGAATCAAGAGAAAGTTAACAACTGCCTATACTCCTCAGCAAAATGGAGTTGCTGAGAGAAGGAACCGTTCTATAATGGAAATGGTTCATTGTATGCTCACAGGAGCTACTCTTGGGCAACAATATTGGGCAAAATATGTCACCACTGTAGTATATCTATTGAATAGCGCACCCACAAAGGCCCTAAAATGAATGACTCCATAGGAAGCATGGAGTGGTCGAAAACCCTCCATATCTCATCTACGTATTTTCGGATGTCACGCTTTCATGCACATACCGAAAGAGAAAAGGAAGAAGCTAGATGAGAAAACACTGAGATGTATTTTTCTTGGTTATGATGAGCACTCTAAAGGATATCGTTTGATAGATCCTTTGACCAAGAAAATTCATGTCAGCAGAGATGTTGTCTTTGATGAAGCTTTCACATCACAAAGCACATCTAAAGTACACCTAGATATTGTGGAATCTAAGGAAGAGAAGATTCCTTCGTCAACACAGATAGGAGGTCCTTCTACATCTTCTTCACCACCACCGAAGAAGAACCCAAAATGGTGTACAAATACAATCAGAGACACAAATTTATCCACTCCTCCCAATTTGAACTTGGATAGAACTCATACACGCAGTATGGTTCAAAAGGAAAAAGAAGTCAAAGAAACTGGTGAGGTTGATGATCTTTGTCAATCTTTTGAGGAACTTTTTGTAACTCCACGTACAGAAGCAGAGGATATGGATATTGATGATGACAGGGCGTTCATGTATACCATAGATGATCTTGAACCTGCATCAGTGCAAGATGCTCTCAATGAGACTCAGTGGAAGGCCGCTATGGATATAGAGTATGAGTCTTTGATGAAAAATAAAACTTGGAAGCTTGTTGATCTGCCACATGGAAAGAAACCCATTGGCTGCAAATGGGTATATAAAGTCAAGTAAAAGGCAGATGGAACAATTGATAAGCATAAGGCCCGTCTTGTTGCAAAGGGCTATGCTCAAAAGGAAGGCATTGACTACGAGGAAACTTTTGCACCTACTGCTCGGATGACCACAATTCGGGTTATGTGTGCTATGGCAGCACAATATGGGTGGAAAGTTCACCAGATGGATGTCAAAAGTGCCTTTCTAAATGGTGATCTCCAAGAAGAAGTCTACATGACTCAGCCAGAAGGATTTGAAGTGGAAGGCCAAGAGTAGAAGGTTTGCAAATTGGTCAAATCCTTATATGGTCTGAAACAAGCTCCTCGAGCTTGGTATATAAAAATGGATAATCACCTTATGCAGCATGGATTTAAGTGATGTCCGTCAGATGCAAACCTCTATTTCAAGAAACAGGGTTTCGAGATAGTGTTGCTTGTACTCTATGTGGATGATCTGCTCATTACAGGGAGTTCAAAAACTATGATCTCGACTGTCAAAAGAAACTTGTGTAAATATTTTGAGATGACAGATCTCGGACTTCTCCATTACTGTCTTGGTCTGGAATTCAGCTAGAAGGAGCACTCCATCAAAGTGTCTCAGAAAACATATGCCAAGACATTGCTGGAAAAATATCGCATGACTGATTGCAAGCCAATGGCAACTTCGATGGAGAATGGACTTCAGTTATCGTGATATGATGATTCACCTCAGGTAGATGGTACTCTCTATCGACAGTTGATTGGGAGTCTCATATATCTGACCAATACTAGGCCAGATCTTGTATTTGTTTTCAACTATCTTTCGAGGTTCATGCAGGAGCCTAAGACCACTCATTGGAAAGCAGCAAAATGTGTTCTTCACTATGTATGTGGTACTATGGAATATGACCTAGAATACAAGAGGAACAACAAATTCTTCTTGCAAGGATACACGGACTCCGACTATGCCGGATCATTTGATGATCGCAAGTCAACTTCTGGATACATTTTTCATCTGGGATCCGGTCCTGTCTCTTGGCACAACAAGAAGCAATAGGTGGTTGCTATTTCATCAACAGAGGCAGAGTATCGCGCCGCACGTGAAGCTATGTGCGAAGTGATATGGTTACGTCGCATTCTGACAAGTATGGGCCATCCATAAAAATCTCCAATACACTTGTTTTACGACAATCAGGGTGTTTTGAACCTCGTCAAGAATCTAGTCCATCATGAAAGAACAAAGCACATTGACACACAATGTCATTTCATTCGAGATGAAGTTCCAAAGCATCGAATTCAGCTTCAGCAAATTCCCACCGATGCTCAAGTTGCAGACATTTTCACTAAGGCACTTGGACGTGTCAAATTTGAATTGTTTCACAGCTTTCTTTGTATTGCAAAATTATGTAAGGGGATGTTAGTATAGCTATTAGTTATTACATTACCCAAATAATGTAATAAAGGGGGATGTTAGCGTACTATATTCCTAATTAGACATTGGCTGGTATGGCTGGTATATTGTTATACCTGCATAGCTAGAAGTTAATTTGTTATTTAACTTTAGCAACTTGTTGCAGCGGCATCCTGTTGAGATGCGCCCTCTTCGGGCTAATCCAGGAATGCAGATTGTTATTTAAACAGAGATTTAATAATAATCAGTTGGTTCGCATTCTTACATTACCTTCTTTGGATATTTTCAATAGGCCCTACATGGGTGGTCATATTGGTTGTGTCAACAATATAGTGAAAGCACGAGATTCCGGAAGTAAAAGGAAAACTATAACTATGCAATATAAGACGAAATGTAACGCTTTAATCCTATGCACAAAAACAAGGAAAAGAGATAAATTGGAAATGAAAGCACAGATGTAAGGAAATCACAGCCCCTTTTTATTGATATTCTTTTCAATTCGTGTTACAATACGTCTCCTTCCTTTTTAGGGGATAGGAGCGTTAGATATTGATCTCTACAATTTGCTTCAAAATTCCTCTTCCGCATGCCCACGTTTGGAATGGGCGGGCCAAATGTTGCCGCCGCTTGCGTTGGTAAGGTAGACTCCTCGCCGCTCCTCTAATGCTGCAACTCACACTCAAAGAAACAAACAAGAAAGTCAGTAGCACCTGTGTATGAAACATAAAAGATGAATCTAACGATGGTTGAAATGAATCTGAAATGAAAGACTTGACAAAAGCATAAACATGAAACTAAAAGAAATACCACGATTATGAAAGCACAAATCGCCAGTGAGTGAACTAGCAGCACTTCGTCGCTCAAAATGCTCCTTCTCTGTATATCCTTTTTGGGTGAGAAAACTCACCGTTTTTATAGACCCAAGGGGTCTTTTTGAATTAACATGCAAAAGTGTTTCTTTGCATGAATGCTTTTGTTTGTGAAGAGAAGACTTCTTCTTGATCAAGGGCTTCTTAACTGCCTCTGTGCATGTCTTTGCATGTTTTAGCAAAAGCTCACTTGCACTCCCATGCAATGAAGGGATAGCTAAGTGGCAAATCTGAGTTGTCTTAAAAAGCTTACTCTCCTTCCCATGCAGTGAAGGGAAAGTCAATTGGCAGATGTGTGTTGTTAAAAGAACTCACTCGCACTCTTATGTCATGCATGAAAAGCTGAGTGGCAGATGTGTGTTGTTAAAAGAACTCACTCGCACTCCTATGTCATGCAGGGAAAGCTAAGTGACAGTTCTGAGTTGTTATATGCCGAGATTTGACTTTTTGCAAGTCAAACTCTACAATCGTCCCACCCCGAAGCGAGCGCCGGTAATCGTCCCTGGGTGACACGAGTATCAGTAAGCACTCGTCCCTAAGAAGGACGAGTATCCATCGACACTCGTCCCTAAGAGTGACGAGTGCCAGTAATCACTCGTTCCTAAGAAAGACGAGTAAAATTATTACTCGTCCCTGGGTGGGACGAATAAGAAATAATGTGTCCAAAAGGTGCCAAATTGGTTTTTGACTTACAAAAATTGCTGTGTGAGTGGTTAGAACCACTGTTTAACCTCCGAGGGCTGCCCTGGGGGCTGTGTGTGTTGGTGCGATCAGTGCTTGTCGTCACATAATCGGATTGGTGCTGTTTTGGTGTCTACAGATGCCCCTTTTTGGGAAGCGTTATGCAAGGCGCAGCGCTGAGCAAAAATATAACCAAAGCACTAATGATTAGGGTTTCTCAGTAACCTAACCAACTCTTGATGCCCCAAGTATGGAAAGGGCACGCATTCTTGAATCCTTGCTTCTGACGAGCTAAGGAACTTAAGTCAAGCATTAACCTGGTTCGGTGAGGTATTACTTGAACTTAGACATTGATCAGTCATGAATAGGCAAAGGGCGCAACCTTTTGTTGTGGGAACCTTGAGTTCATGATTCACGAATGCCAAGTATATGATTAGTTTGTGATGATTGCTTGTTTGCTGCCCCAAGCGGGGCGCGATTGTCTTTTGCAATGATCCTTTGAATGCGTGTCTTTTCCAAGACTAGGTATAATGTTGTTGATTGGCAACTAAGTGTGACTACCCCCTCAAGCGACGAATCGATGAGGGAATGACCGACATGAGAAAAGCGACGAGTCGCTTGACCCAAGATGACGTGTGCAAGGGTGCCTTTAGATGGTTTACCGCTAAGCATGCTCGAGCAGTTCCCCGACTGTTTTGACCTATTTTTGATTTTGTTGGCATTTGTCATGTTTATGTTTGGTTTTGTTGTGTTTGTTTTTTTTTTTTTTTTTTTTTAATCGTCCCGGGGTGAGACGAGTGACAGGATTGTACTCGTCCCGGGGTAAGACGAGTGACAGGATTTTACTCGTCCCGGGGTAGGACGAGTGCATCTCCGAAGGTACTCGTCCCGGGGTGGGACGAGCGCGCCGAAAAGCGCTCGTCCCGGTAAAGGACGAGTACCAGCTGACAAAAACTATAAATATGCGAAAATGACGGATTTGGCTCATTTGCACTGTTCAGCGATTGCGATTTGGAGCTCTGGGAGGAGGAGGTAGATTTCTGACGCGAAGCGCTGCCGGATCATCCAACCACCATGAGTGCACAAACCGGGTCGTCGAGCGGCGGAGCCGAGGCGAGACCAGTAAGTGCACTATCTCTTCGATTGTCAATTTGAAAAATGCAAAGTTGTTTTTATGGTGTTTTTCTTGTGTTTAAACATGAAACCCTAATTTATTAAAGTAAAAGGTAAATGAATGACACCGAATGAAACATGGATGCAAACCTGATGAAAACTTAGATGGAAAACCATAGGATAAACCCAAAATGAAACTTAGAGTAACACTTTAGGGTAACCATGGTTAGAAAGATGTTTTTCTATGTGAATGGTAAAACTTAGGTCGAAACCATAGGTAAACCATGCCCATATTTTTGTGTTATGTTTATGAAATTAAAAAATGGAAAATGAATGAATTTGTTTTTTTATTGAAATGGTAAACTTAGGTCGAAACCGTAGGTAAACCATGTCGATTTTTTTTTTTTTTTATGAAATTAAAGATGAGTTTTTTTTTGGTTGAAATGGTAAACTTAGATAAAACCGTAGGTAAACCATGTCAAATTTTTGTCATTTTTGATGAAATGAAAGGTGAAATTTTTTTTTTTTTTTTTTGTTGAAATGGTGAACTTAGGTAAACCGTAGGTAAACCATGTCAAATTTGTTGTCGTTTTTAAATGAAAAATTGATGAATTGTTTTTGTTTTGAAATGGTAAACTTAGGTAAACCGTAGGTAAACCATGTCAAATTTTTATTGATTTTGAGGAAATTAAAGATGCAAAATGGATAATTTTTTTTTTTGAAAGGGTAAATTTGGGGAAACGGGGGGAAAACATTTTAAAATTTTTTTTTTTTTTGTGAGATAAAATTAAAGATGCAAAATGGATGAATTTTTTGTTTTGAAATGGTAAACTTAGGAAAAACCGTAGGTAAACCATGGCAAATTTTTGGTGTTTTTGATGATGAAATGAAAAATTGATGATTTTTTTTTTTTTTTATGTACATGTGAATGAAAAATAGTACAGTATAGTTATGCATTTTTGTACATGTAATGGTGATATGATGCATGTTTTTGATGTTTGTTGTTTTTGTTTTTTTTTTTTTTTGTGATGTGCAGGTGGTGAAGAGTCGACATCGAGTACCGACCATTTTTTCTAATGCCCGCGAGGCGTTGATTGATGATGATTGGGAGTGGCTTGATGCCCTAGGGCTCAAGCATGTGGCTCGGTTGGATGCAGTTGTGGCAGATCGGGCTTATATTACCGCATTGATTGGCCTGTGGGATGCTCGTACGAACACCTTCCATCTTCCTACAGGGGAGATGACAGTCACCCTAGAGGACGTGTATCGGATTCTTCGGATTCCAATAGACGGGGTTCCCATTCGGACGACACCACGGAGCCAGAGGACGGCGGTACGACGCGATACTTTGGACATGGAGGGGATGGGGATGGGATGACCTCGTTGGAGAGGGCGAAGCTGGATTGTCAGATTGGGGGGATACTGGTACGATGGTGGTACGCGAGGGGAGTGTTGGGAGTGAGGCATGCGGTACTCATGAGCCTCATTTCCAACATGCTCTTGCCAGTTCGTCGGGAGCGAGGTTCCCATGGAACCTAGTGGAGGTAGTATGGCGGTTAGTGGATTGCCCGGTGACAGAGCCGGTTATCATGAGGTGGGGCCAGACGCTTTTGGCGCAGTTATATGATGAGTTGTACGAGGTCCGCTGTCGGAGGCGGAAGGGGTTGGGGTGCAGTTTCTTGTTGCGAGTCTTGGGCATGGCAGCACATAGCCATAGAGCGACCACGAGGGTTGCCCTGGACTACCCGAGCGGAGATGGTGGACAGGGATATTGGGTATGGTGCTTTATGGTACCGATCAGAGGAGCGGGGGCATAGTCGGCGGTTCGCGGGAGACGTGGACCATTACAGAGATGCACTGGCACGACTGACTCCCGGAGATGTGATATGGAGGCCATATCGGGATTGTCCCGCATGGCCAGAGGCAGATGAGTGGCTTCGACGGGTCCGGAGGGGGAGATGGGTGATTGGGCGGCATGGGACAGAGCAGGAGTACTTCCACTACCTCCGAGTGACGCGGCAGTTTGGGGTACGCCAGGGATTGCCTGGGGAGCCCGTAACCTACCGGCGTCGGGGTGATGAGAGGACCCTAGCTGCGCCGATCCTCGAGCCACTAGGGGAGGAGTCAGATGTTGTGTTGGACATCCCGGATGTTGATGACGTCGGCGTGACAGCCGAATATCAGGAGTGGTGGACGCTACGGCAGTGGCGAGGGGAGGGGCCCTTGGGAGGAGAGGAGGCAGCGGGAGGCGGAGAGGGTGCAGAGGCACCAGGAGAGGGTTGGGGAGCACCTGCAGGTGTAGAGATGGTAGAGGTGGCAGAGGTGGGAGATGACTTTGGGGAGGAGGAGCAGCCCGAGATGCAGGAGGCGTCAGAGCCGGCTGGCTCGGGGGAGACAGAGGCAGGGTTGCGCGCTGAGGTAGCGCGTTTGACGGGATTGTTGCAGAAGATGACACAGGAGAGGGATCGCCTGCGGTCACAGTTGGCAGAGCGGGAGAGCGCAGGGGCTGCGTCTCGTCAGCAGGGTGGTGATACGGATGCTGTACGGGAGAGGGATCTCCTACGGGTGCAGCTAGCACAGCGTGATGACGCCATTGCGTATTACCGTAGGCGGGAGGCCGAGTGGAGGCTACGGGAGGCAGACTTGAGACGACGAGAGGAAGCGTGGGGGCGGCATCGGTCAGAGATGGAGGCTGAGATTCTCCGCCTGGGTGGGCGAATACCAGAGCCTCCGACCAGTGGCTCGTCGCACAGGACGAGAGACAGCGGGACGGAGCAGTCGGCATCATCCCGGCGCCGACGGCGAGAGGAGGGCAGTGCGAGTGGTCGGGATGCAGGGGCGAGCAGTCGCCCTGAGAGATCTCAGAGAACAGATACCGCGGGGGGTAGCTCTCGTCGCACCGATCCTGCGTGATCATGGTGGCCGACGCCCTAGGCTGGGGGTTTTGGGAGTTTGGATGATGGGAGGGAGGTCTGAGGACCAGTTTTGTAGCCTGCGGGCAATTTTGTTGTGATATATATACAGATGATTCTGTTTGGTGTGTATCTTTTTTTTTTTTTGCATGATTTATGTTTATGTACATGTTTTTACATTGATGTATGCATATGCTAATATGAATGTGATGATGCTAATTGATATGATGTATGCATATGGAATGGATGATATGTCGATGCACCATAGACTGTACAAAATTGGAGTGGCTTGTTATAGTAATAAGATAACTTTGTGGAATGCTTGTACATATGAAAACTTTGTTTTTGTATTTTGTCTATTGTTTGATGGTGATGTATGGAATGAAATGTATCAGTTGTTTGAAAATGTAGTTAAGCTTTTCGAAAATGCAGATATTTTTAACTAACTAACCAAGACTGTTCGTTTATCTCACAAGACTTCGAACAAGGTCTAAATTTGACTTGAATTTAACCAAGTTATTTCACATCCCTGTGTGTGCAATTGAGTTCATTTATGTGTTATTCATCAGGATACCGCCAGTGCAGATGGGCTTTCAACCGAACCTGTATCGAGGATCACCTAATTAGCTCCACGAACTCCTTTATTGTATTTAGTCAGATTTGTCTGCGATGTTATCTAGGATACCGTAAGCTAGCTCATCCACATGCAAACATTGATCTGTACACAAGTTAATGTGATAGATATATCGTCATGCGAGAGGTTTACCACCAGTAACCAATAGGCTATCAACCAAATCGGTACTGAAGCTTGCCTCATGACCTGTCGAAATGCTGAGAATTCCAGGGATTCAAGGTCGACTCCCTTCTTTTCTTCAAGGGTATTGGGATACTTGCTCTTTGATAGTGATAAAATGATAGTACTCGTCTTGTTTTTTTTTTTTTTTTTTTTGAGCAAGGGATTTGAATATAGAGTGATGATAATCACTATTATTTGTGTCTTTTGATGTGTGCACTGTAGGATGTCAAATTTTAGTGCTTTGACGTTTTGCAAATATTTGATGGTTTTGCAACTTTTGAGAACTTGGGATTCATGGGGAATTGGGTAGGGAGGAAGCTTGTCCTTTTGCCAATTCTCAGCATTTCTAGGGTCATTCGCACAGGGGGATAAGCAAGATAGCCGTTTCACTTATGGTAACCAGGATTACGGTGCAGGTTTCATCTTTCGTCTACACAACTTAGGAATTATTTTATGTGTGTTAATATGTGTTGGGATGCTACGTAACAAGGTGTGATCCAAGTAAAACTTTCCCATGTAAAATCTGCTTAATTGTGTACAGTTCTTGGCTAGAAATTTAAAGACATCTGAATGACGAAAACCCTATATACATTAGGCGACACTGATGATGCTAAAAATAAAAGGGTGATATGCTGGATGTAGGTGTTTATGAAAATAGATCTAAGGTGGAAATGAGGGAATTGCCAAATAATGACAGCCTATGGTGCTTTTGACTTATATGACCTAGCGGAGTATGCA
Source organism: Wollemia nobilis (assembly GCA_028583015.1). Taxonomy (NCBI): domain Eukaryota; kingdom Viridiplantae; phylum Streptophyta; class Pinopsida; order Araucariales; family Araucariaceae; genus Wollemia; species Wollemia nobilis. The sequence continues at coordinate 3,110,079 of JAQPPZ010017255.1, forward strand.
ATGTATGTATGCAATGCGGAATGCAAACTATACTTTTGTATTTTGATTGTTATGAGAATGCATGGAATGGAAATGCAAATGTTTTTTTTTTTTTTTTTGAGAATGCATGGAATTGAAATGCGATTGTTTTTGTGATTTTGATTTTTATGTTGTTTTTGTTGATTTTTGAATATTTATGTTGACCAAGCAATTATGGTAACGCTTGGAGCTTTTAGGTTGACCAAGTGATTGTGGGAATCCTTGGAGCTTTTGGGTTGACCAAGCGATTGTGGTAATCCTTGGAGCTTTTTGTTGGACTATGGCTCTCTAGCTGTGGAATGACCTCAAATGAATGATATTCAAGGGTTCTGTTTCCTTGATTCCTTCAAGAGAGGCAAGCCGGTATGTTCCAGGTCCTATTCTACTATCAATGATGTAAGGACCTAACCAGTTTGCTGCAAACTTATCCCGAAGATGGGAGGGCAAATTAGAATTCTGCTGGTTCTCTTTTAAGACCAAATCACCAACCTGAAATTCCCTGAAGTGGACTTTCATGTTGTATGCTTTCTTAAGTCGCTCTTGATAGATACGCAAATGCTCGAGAGCATTAACGCGTCGTTCGTCAAGCAACGTCAGTTGATCTAACCGGGCCTGCCGTGCAGTGTCATCATCGATGAACTCTTGCATTGAAATGCGCAGGGAAGGAATTTCCAACTCAAAAGGCATGAGCGCCTCGGAGCCATACACCAGCGAAAATGGAGTTGCCCCGGTGGGCGTCCGAATCGCTGGTGCGATAAGCCCATAGGGCAAGCGGGATCTGAATGTGCCAATCTTTATGATTATCTGCAACTGTCTTTTTAAGAATGGCGACTAGCGTTTTGTTTGACGCCTCTGCTTGCCCATTTGCCTGCGGATAATAGGGTGTTGAAAAGCTATGCTGAATCTTGTACTTTGTGGTCAAAGCACGCACATCTTTATTCTTGAATGGTGTCCCATTATCCGAGACTATTTTGGATGGAATACCAAAACGACATATGATGTTATGCAAAATAAACTCCGCAATGCGAGCTCCAGTCGTAGTGGTCAGCGGAATTGCTTCCACCCATTTGGTAAAGTACTCAGTGGCCGTTAAAATGAACGTGTGACGACCCGACGACGCAGGGGAGATCTTTCCAATTAGATCAAAGCCCCACTGCGAAAAAGGCCAAACCGATTGAATCGGCTGTAAGGCCTGAGAAGGTACGTGTGTCAAATTAGCATGATGTTGACACTTCACACACTTCTTCACATATGCGCAACAATCTCGCTCTAAGGATGGCCAATAATAACCCATGCGAAGAATGCGCTTTGCGATGGCCATACCGCTGAAGTGGCCACCACATGTACCATCGTGAGCTTGGGTGATCGCCCAAGCGGACTCTTGTCGGTCCAAACAACGAAGGAGGATTCCTTCATAATTTTGACGATACAAAATGTCTCCTACCAAGACATGCTTTGCCGCTTTTTGTTTGAATGATCTTTTCGCGGCTTGGGTCAATCCAAGTGGGAGATTACCTAGCTTGAGGTAATCTCGAATGGGTGTATACCAGTCTTGCTGATCAGAAACCTCGATAGTATGAACGGCCAATCCCTTTTGAAGTTTATCCCGAACAAAAGCTGAACAGGAAAGAACTTGTAAAAACAACGTGGTGTTGCTAGCAAGAGGGGCCGGGGAGAACAAGGACCCCCAGTTGGCTTTAATCAAACAATCTCGAATTCGAGAGAACTTATCCGGAGATGGTTCAATCTGGATCATGTGGATTTATGGCGTCGAATCAGAGCTTGCACGCTCCATCGCAGATTGCGATAATGTTTTAACTCTGAATGGTTGTCATTTCACCAGAAGGGTCTTGCGGAATAAGTGACCCCAAGGAGGCCATAGTATCCGCAAAATGATTTGATGATCGAGGGAGTGCCTCGATGTCATACCATTCAAATTGTGCCAAGAATTTATCCACAAGGGTTTTATAAGACTTCAAAACTGGACATTTACATTGGTATATCCCTTTTACTTGGTTGACAATTAACAGCGAATCACCAAAGATGTTCAATCGTTTAATGTTCATGGTGATTGCTGTCTGAAGACCTATGAGCAAGGCTTCGTATTCCTGCATTGTTATTGGTTAGCGGGAAGTCTAATTTAAATGACAAGGGCATTGGAGCACCTTGTGGAGTGAAGAATACAATTCCCGCACCACCCCCTTGCTCACATTTAGAACCATCGAAGAAAAGGGTTATGTCAGCCTGGGACTCAGGCTCATCAGAATCTGGCGACTCTAAAACATGGAAGACCCCATCATCAGGTAGTTCAAAAGTCAGAGGCTGATCGTCTTCAAGAGGAGCCTCGGCTAGTTGATCGGCAATGACTTGACCTTTTATAGATTTCTGTCCAATGAACTCTATGTCAAACTCCGTCAACAACATGATCCATTTCGCCGTGCGGCTACTATGATAAGTACGACTCATCATGTATCGCAATGGATTCTCCTTAGACACAACATACGTCTTATTACTAAGCATGTAGTGGCGTAGCTTTTTGGTAGCAAACACCACCGCCAAGCAGAGTTTTTCAACATATGCATAGTTAAGTTCATAACTGACCAGGGTGCGGCTAAGATAGTATGTAGCTCTGTTCTCTCGTGAAGTTCATTTTTCCGGGACGAGCATGGCGCCCAGTGCCACCTCGATGGCTAAGATGTATAGATAGAACGGCACTCCTGGTCTTGGTGGTGCCGATGCGGTGGCGAAGCCAAGTACTATTTAATGTCGTCAAAGGCTGATCGGCACTCGTCATCCCAATGAAATGTGACCCCTTTATGCAATAATTTATTCATGGGTCGGCATTTGTCGGATAAGCTGCGCTATGAAGCGCTTGATCGACGCAACCTTTCCCTCTGAGACTCCTGAGCTGCTTGATGGTGGTTGGGGGACGCATTTCAAGGATTGCCTTGACTTTGTTTGGATCAACCTCAATTCCTCGTTTGGAGACTATGAAACCCAAGAGCTTTCCAGAGGTGACACCAAAGACGCACTTCTTGGGGTTTAGTTTGACTTTATGCTCAATGAGGCGATCAAGGACCTTACTCAAGTCACCGATGTGATCTGGGCGCAAAAGAGATTTGGCCAACAAATCATCCATGTAATCTTCCAAAATTTTGTGCATGTAATCGTGAAAGATGTATGTCATGGCACGTTGGTAGGTAGCTCCGGCATTTTTAAGGCCAAAAGGCATGACCTTATAACAAAATGTCCCCCAAGGCGTTGTGAATGCCGTTTTTAGTCGGTCCTCAGGATTAATACGAATCTGATTGTATCCTGAGAAACCATCCATAAGGGAAAGCATTTCGTGGCCTGCTGTAGCGTCTACCAACGCGTCGATGCTCGGCAAAGGAAAATCATCCTTAGGACTCGCTTTGTTAAGATCTCGAAAATCAGTGCATATGCGAATCCTCCCGTCGGGTTTCTTGACAGGAACCATGTTAGACAACCATGGTGGATAATCCACACAGATGACAAACTGGGCATCCAACAACTTTTGTAACTCATCTTTTACCATTAAGGCTACTGTTGGATGCATCTTGCGTAGTTTTTGCTTTACTGGCTTGATTGTCGGATCAAGCGTTAAATTGTGCGTGACTAGTTGTGGGTCTAGTCCCGGCATATCTTTGTATGACCATGCAAAAACCTCCTTCTTTTCCTTAAGAAGGGCAACATAATCGGCTCGCTCTTCGGGGGAAAGACTTACCCCGACTTGAGAATCCGTGGATTCATTGGATCTGTGCCGATGTCTACATCGAGTCGTTGCTTCAAGCTGACATATGGGATCCGTCTTCCAAGCTGGTGTGGAATGGGGATCGGATGGATATCATTTGCTGAATTAAGATCATCATTTGGAACATCAAGTTCCTCCTCAGCATGAAAGACATCCCGAGTCTGTCTTGGAGTGAAATGAAACATCCCACCGCAAGGCCAATACTCTGATGGAGATGGTGGTGTGTCAGTGCGATCCCAATCAATAGCTTCTATGTCTAGATGCAATAATCGTGTTGGATTGGCTGGATCATGGATGGGGGCGGTCAAGTCAATGGAGACCATGTTAATGAAATGATTGTAATCTCCATTACCGCAAATGTGACAACTCTGATATTCTGGATGTTCGTGGTGCTTTGGATCTGGCTCTGTGGGCACTGGCACAAAGGGATCAGCCCTATACGCAGTCCTGCAAATAGGGTCTGCCCTAGGCACTGATGAGTTGATAGGGTCTCTAGGCGGAAGATGTTCGTTGTATGCCTGGAGTGGGGGGTGCGATAATTGCTATAAGCTGCGCCAGGGTGAAATGCCTCCTAGGTCTTGGATCTATGTGTAAGTGTTCCAACCTGTCATCTATGTCTAAAGGATCTTGCAACCTATGCTCACTAGGATCATTCAATGGGAACATCCTCAGGAAGCTTTCCTGATCATCATTCATTTGATATTCATGCGAATGATCGTCCTCCGACTCATTTTTAGAAGACCCTTCGTGGTCTTGTCCATCTTCCCCTTGTGGGTGAGTCCGTGAGGTTTCTCCTTGTTCAGCCGTAGGGAAAGGGTTGTTGAGGTCAACAAGGTTATTTGTGTGCAATGGGAAATAGTCCCCCAGTGTATAAGTCGTATTTGGATTGGCATATGGATCCGATGCCAACCCATCCTTGTTGCCTATCCCTAGGCCTTGCATGTTTTCGACCAAGATGTCGAGGGGCAAAGGGTGGTTAAACCCTACTCCTGACTTGTCATAAGGCATTTGGTATCTTGGTTGACACAAAACACGCATTCCTTGTTCATACCGGCCTAACCCGTATCCATGCCAATTGCATTGGCTAAGATAACGTAATGCGAAGTCTGGGTTAGCCAGATAGTTGACATCTTCCATAAAGGGATCTTCATCTTCTTCTTCTTTTCGGGAAGGTTCAATGCCATGATCCAGGCCCCCAAAAATAAAATTTGTCTGATTAGGTGGGTAGCCTAAAGGAACCACGGAGCCTATGGGGAGTCGAGGTCTTCCCATGTCTTGCATAGACTGAAGTGTGGGCGTTGCAACAACATTTCGCACTATGTACTCCCCCATGCCTGTGTTAGACATCTCAACGATAATCGTTGGCGATTGAGGGGAAGTGAATGGGAGTTCTCCTTGAGTCCACTCCATGTGGGGTGCACTAGGCGTCTCAACTTCCATTCGATTAGGCGTCTCTCCTGTAGAGATGTTGGAGACTAGAGGTGGTTCCGCTTCCAGGGGCTTCTTTCCTTTGTCCGTTGGTGTGGCCATCGTAGGTGGCGTCGTTGTGGGAGGACTGGATGAAGAAGATGATCCCGCCTGAGAACTTGATTGAGTTGGCAAGGGAGATTCTTGCTTAGTCGAACCCCGTTTAGATGGATTTAACTGGAAATCCACGTGCGTTGAAGGAAGGGTCGACTGCGGCATGATTTGCACTGAATTGCAGTACTTAAAAGGTTCCAAATCTACAGGGACCACGTGCACTTGTCCTTCAAATGTATATTTCAAACATTGATGAGCAATTGAAGGGACACACTTCATATCCCGGATCCAAGGCCGTCCAAGCAAGATATTGTAAGCCATTTCCCCTTCTAAAATGTGGCACAACGTAGGAATGATCTTTTGTCCCACTTGTATGGGCAGGACAATTGTGCCAACTGTCGAGCATATCGTATCATTAAATGCTCGAAGGGTATAAGTGGAAGGTGCAATGTGAGAGGCTGGTAGTTTCAGATGTTTCAGTGCAGCGGTTGTAATAAGGTTACTGGAAGAACCAGTATCTATCAACACCCGTTTGTACGGAGTCCCGTTGACCCGCGCAATAACGTGCAGGGGCGGATCCGGTACATCTCCAGTCACCATTTTTAGCTCATCTTCCCTAAAGGTAATAACTGGTTCAGTACACTGTTTAACATGCCCCACAAAATTGTTGAACGAATCCGCTTCGTGGGGTTGCAACTCAATTGCCTTTAATATCTCCATAAGAGCTTCCCGATGGGGCGCTGATTGTTGAATAAGCTCATAAATGGAGAGCCTAGCCGATGTGGTCCGTAGACTTTGAGTAAGTCTAGATCGAATCGTGACCACTGGTCTAGGTGGGGGCAACTGTGTAGGATTCGGTTGATGTTGTGACGTGGATGAAGCTTCCCTAGTGGCTGTCGCGGGGACAACTCCTGGGTGTCTCTTGTTTCTTGTCACAATACTTATCATTCCAACATACCCGTCCATGGGGTAACTCTGTTGCACTTCATTGACATGCAAAGGTTTTGTTTGTGCATCATGTGTGGGTAAAGGATCTTTGAAAACACCCATTTGTTGGTTGTTGGGTGCGATGGGGTTATCCACTACCAATGTGTGATTATCAATAAGATCTTGCACTAAACCTTTAAACGTCCAACAGACATTAAGGTCATGCCCTCTCCTTCGATGGAATCTACAGAAAAGATCCTCTCTGTAGCCCTTAGACTTCGGCGCATTAGGATCGATTGTTGGAATATCTGGCAGATTAATCAAGTTTGCCGTTGACAAACGGTCAAACAAGGAATCCCTAGACTCAGTGTATGGAGTAAATTGTCGCTTAGGGCGACGCTGCTGATTTTGATCCTATTTTTTGTTATCTTTCTCATAATTAGTATGAGGCACCGCCTGATAATTAGCCTTTGAAGGTTGTGTTGCTTGGGCAGGCGTAGGGGCATTAATAGCAACTTGATTGACCGCGGCGGGTTTTTGTTGCGTATTCCCTATTTTGGTGCTCTTGTTCCACTCTTTTTTCTTAGGCTTGGCAATTTCGCCATCCTGTATCTTGATCTCTTCGATACGTCTAGCTTGCGCTGAGCTTCTTCTAAAGTGGCGTATTGCTGCAGCTGCAATAGCACAGAGATCGATCGCAAACGACTCTTTGCGAACATTTGAGTTAGGTCGGACATAGGAGGGAGATAGGACAACTTTGAAAGCACCGTCCTCCACCGATTCCCATATGCGACCATGGACTCTTCCTCATCTTGTTTGAGGCTAGCTAGATCACCGAGTGACGCCTTTTTCTTTGTATTGAAAGCAAAACGTTCTAGGAACGCGTCCACTAGTTGATCCAAATTGTAGATGCTATGCTTTGGTAGATGGGTAAACCAATCCGAGGCAGATCCTGCAAAGGTGGTTATGAATGTTCTCAATAGCAATGCATCATTGTCTTGTATACCAAAGCACTGACTCAAAAATCGAGTCACATGTTCTTGAGCATCCTCATCCCCTTTAAAGAGTGCCAACTGGGGCAGCTTGAAATGTTCAGGGTATGGAGGTGTTGGCACTGACGGATGTATTGGATGACTACGGAGTTGGCGCAAGGTAGGCTTTTGAGGCCCACCAGTCTTAAGTTCCATATTCTCCAAGCGTTCTAACAACACTTTGTAGGCATCGGAGGATATAATTTCCTCCTCAGCTTGTTCCCGTTGTGGGTTGCGGGGAACTTGAGGCCTTTGAATGACTAAATGGTTAGCATTCCTTCCGCCTTGATAGGGTGTTTCAACCCGCTCTTCTTCTTGGTAATAATCCTCATAATCTTCGTGAGGAGTGTTTGGCCTAGGCCTATAAATATGGATGGGCGCCCGTGGAGGATACCCATCATGGTCACGGGGAATGGCCTCCCGCTCAGGTCTAAAAGGTCTTGGAGGCAATGCTTGCTGAAGTCGTGGAGACCTATCTCGCCCTAGAGGGTTGTGCCTCACATACATCTCAGAGTGTTGTGCACGAGGGATCGGGGCCCTCTCACGTGCATGGTTGTGAAACCTTTCAGCAGTCTGACGCTGAATACGCTCTTGATCAAGGTGACACAAATGTTCTAATTCTTGTTGTTCTTGCTTAAGCCGCATGATTTGCGCTTGGCGGGCGGCTAGTTGTGTAAATGCCAAGTTACTTTGTGTTGTTGTCTCTTGTTTGATAGGCCGAGATGTCTCTCCTACATATCTATTTCGATCATAGTACTCTGAGACCCCTACATGTTGCTTCCCTCTGTCGAGGTTGGCCGCATTAACTTGAAACTCTGGTCTCAATAAGCGATCTGGATATAATGCAGGTGCAGACGTGCATCTTTTTGGTACTGGACACTGGACTGGAGGGATGTAGTGATCCTCCTCTCTTTGTCTGTGATATGCATAAAAGGTGCGGGCAGAATTGCCTTGCTCTGTCGGGCGGACTTGTTGTTCTGGATGTGGTCTACTATTTTTGACATTAATTGGGGGTAAATTAGGAACCACAATATTATGTAATTCTTCATTTTGGACCCGTTGTTGTTCCATAGCATTACACAATGTTTCATCACTAGGCCATCCATAATGAACTTCAAAGGGAGGCTTCGTGCTTAGACCAGGTGGTATATATACGTTATTTTCCTGAAAAGATTCTTGTTGCTCATGAGTTTCCTTTAGAGAAGGGGTTCTAAAGTCTCGTCTATTGAAGGCCTGATTTGGAGAGCCACTCCTTGAGACACCTCTAGAACCTTGTTCTATGACTGTATGGGTTGGAGTGCCCCGCCATGATGGGGCTCTAGAACCATGTTCTGCATGATGTGAACTAATTGTTGTATCCCGCCGGTGAGGCGGAATGACTAAGTCTTCAAGGCTATATCGGAGACGATTTGTCTCTCTTGGTGCATGTTCCACAACTTCTGCCCGTGATTGGGCTTGGCTACGAGTATTCACCATGGTAATGCTATCCTAAAAATGCAAAAATTCTTTTTATGATTTTTTTTTATGATTTTTTTTTTTTGTCTAAAACAGAAAATAGCATACACACTCACAAGCAATGCTTATCTCTTTTAAAGATTAATAGTGTGCCCTAGATCTGGTTTAGTGTGTTTTTGTTGTTTGTTTTGTTTTTGAAAATTTTTGTGAAACGTTTAAATGCAAGTATGAAGGCTCTTATAACTCCCAAAAAATGGTCGCCCCTTCAATATACCAGCCAGGCCGATATACCAACCTCTCTATATACCCGCCCTTACGAGAGGGAGACTATAAGTACGTGAGAGCAGATGGTACGTGGTACGTAGGCAGTACGGAAGGGGGATTGTCCTGTTAATGGCACCTACCATAGAAGACTTATCCTCGCGCGCATGGGAATCACCCCAGGAGCACTCGGTCAGCTTTCGTCAGGATTTACGCCTAACAACGGTTGACAATCGGGGAATGGATGCAAAGCTAAGCCAAGGTGGTGATGAACCCACCGTTGGTCTTGCTCAAGGGTTGGGGTCTTACGACCAACGCCTTGGTTTAAAATGTAACGTGATGTGTGGGGTTCGTTTTAATTTTGCGAAATTGAAACAAGCAAACGAAAAGAAATCTTTCCCTAAGCCATTCAGACTGAAAACCAGAAAACAAAAAAACAGAAATTTGACAGAAGCTGTAAAAACCCCTACCTCTTCTCTGCCTAATCGGAAATTTCTGATTTGCTCTGAAAATTTGCACAGATCTATAATCGTCCCTGGGTGGAGCGAATAACAGATCGTAATCGTCCCAGGGTGGAACGAATAATTTATTCGTCCTGGGGTGAGACGAGTAACAATTCTGTAATCGTCACTTGCAGAGACGAATAACAGTCCGATTGTTGAAAAATAGGTACCTGTAAAAAAACAAGCAATTTTTAGATCAGTAATTTAACCTAAACAAAAACAGAGGACAGAAGTCCCACCGTGATCGCCATTGAAAGCACGAGATTCCGGAAACAAAAAGGAAAAACTAAACAAAATTGCATTAAAAGGAAAGAACACAAATGAATGAACATAAGATATAAAAGCAATATAAACTATAGCCCTTTTTATTGATATTCTTTTCAATTCGTGTTACAATACGTCTCCTTCCTTTTTAGGGGATAGGAGCGTTAGATATTGATCTCTACAATTTGCTTCAAAATTCCTCTTCCGCATGCCCACGTTTGGAATGGGCGGGCCAAATGTTGCCGCCGCTTGCGTTGGTAAGGTAGACTCCTCGCCGCTCCTCTAATGCTGCAACTCTGCACTCAAAGAAACAAACAAGAAAGTCAGTAGCACTGTGTATGAAACATAAAATATGAATCTAACGATGGTTGAAATGAATCATGAAATGAAAGACTTGACAAAAGCATAAAAATGAAACTAAAAGAAATACCACGATTATGAAAGCACAAATCGCCGAGTGAGTGAACTAGCAGACACTTCGTCGCTCAAAATGCTCCTTCTCTCGTATATCCTTTTTGGGTGAGAAAACTCACCGTTTTTATAGACCCAAGGGGTCTTTTTGAATTAACATGCAAAAGTGTTTCTTTGCATGAATGCTTTTGTTTGTGAAGAGAAGACTTCTTCTTGATCAAGGGCTTCTTAACTGCCTCTGTGCATGTCTTTGCATGTTTTAGCAAAGCTCACTTGCACTCCCATGCAATGAAGGGATAGCTAAGTGGCAAATCCGAGTTGTCTTAAAAGCTTACTCTCCTTCCCATGCAATGAAGGGAAAGTCAATTGGCAGATGTGTGTTGTTAAAAGAACTCACTCGCACTCTTATGTCATGCATGAAAAGCTGAGTGGCAGATGTGTGTTGTTAAAAGAACTCACTCGCACTCCTATGTCATGCAGGGAAAGCTAAGTGACAGTTCTGAGTTGTTATATGCCGAGATTTGACTTTTTGCAAGTCAAACTCTACAATCGTCCCACCCCGAAGCGAGCGCCGGTAATCGTCCCTGGGTGACACGAGTATCAGTCAGCACTCGTCCCTAAGAAGGACGAGTATCCATCAGTCAGCACTCGTCCCTAAGAAAAGACGAGTAAAATTATTACTCGTCCCTGGGTGGGACGAATAAGAAATAATGTGTCCAAAAGGTGCCAAATTGGTTTCTGACTTACAAAAACTGTTGTGTGAGTGGTTAGAACCACTGTTTAACCTCCGAGGGCTGCCCTGGGGGCTGTGTGTGTTGGTGCGATCAGTGCTTGTCGTCACATAATCGGATTGGTGTTGTTTTGGTGTCTACATATAGCAATGAAATAATGGTTTGTTGATGGATTGCATGTATTTTGATAATAGAGGGTTAGGGGATCTATTTCCAACATGCCCCAACATCTTGAGCATAGTAGAATAGAAAAGAGCAAGTGGCTATATAGATCCCTAGTTTTCCAACTAACAACATGGCATAGTAACTAGTAGGATGATTTTAGTAGATTTGAAGGTGAAATATCCAATTTTGATCCTTCACTATGATATTTCTACTATCAAATGTAGATTACATAGTGTTTTCTAACAAATCACTAATCGGTGCTTCATAATGGAGTCTATGGTTTACGAGTAAACTATACCCATAAATTACATTTGGTACCTCAATGTTGCAGATTGAATATATATGTGAAGGTGTTCTATTAGGCATGATCCAAAGGATAGAGAAAAATATCATGATTTGAGTTCCACTAGTTAATGTGAGGCTTTCCACCTTAGTTGTACCAAGGCACTTAGCAACAAGAGGGCTTGAGTTTGAATTGTATAGAGCAAAGTTTTGGCTTATTTAGAGAAAAGTAGACCTTGATTGTCAGATTGATGTGATGGACCTCTAAAGCATCATGTCAATAACTTTTTTTCCATATATATCCACTCATCCAATCAAAATGTTGCAAGTGTCAATGACTAGATTAACTTGATGAGCTAAAGTGGAAAAACATGATTGGATCACATTGGCTAATCAATTTTTTCCAAGTGGAAAGTTAATATTGGTCCTTGCAAATCTAAGGCTTGAGATTTTAATTTTTATTTTTGGTATCGACGAGGAAAAAAATTTTATAGGCTATAACTTTTGCATGCAAAAGCATTTTAAGAATTTTTTCAAAGTGCATATTTTTGATGTGGATCTTATTCTTTATTATCTTTGGTTGGATTCTTTTTGTAATGCTAATATTAATGTGCAAAAGTATTTTATGAACTTATGTATAGGAAAAAAAACATAACATTGTAGGATATTTTTCAACCTAAGGGCCAAAGACCCAAGGAGAAGCAATAAGTAGTTATGTTAACAATTTAAAAAACCAATAAAAAACTCAAAGGTCAAATCTATAGAAGCAATAGAAGTAGATTCCATGGAAGAAGCAATAGTAATAAAATCTAAGGAATATCTATTAGAAGCACACAATGACACACTAAAAGAAGGTAACAAAAGACAAAATCATGAGGGAAAATTTAAAATAAAAGGATAAAATGCTAGTGAATAAATTATAACCAAATATCATGTTAAGGTTGTCGCATATCACCAGCCACACCACCAAAAGTGGTACTAATATTGAAGGCATGACTTAGGTTATCAATACTATGGATCTACATGGAGTAAAAAGGCATCAAGTATGGTAGTATTTGTAACAAAAAACATAGTTATTCAATATTTTAGAGTGGTGCAACAATATCAAGGAATAATAGGACCACTCATTCAAAAAATTAAAGTAGCAAAAACATGGAGCTAAAAAAGTGGTTATGGATATTGAAGTGGCACAAGGACAACTTGGAATCATTGTAGACCACCAAAAATCAAGAATTCACTTCAATGGAGGGATGATCAATATTGGTAATAATTGCTAACATTGCCTAGCAAATCATATTTTTTAGTTTCTACTTATATTTTGATGATAAAATATTGTAAGGGGGTGGAATGTTAGGTACCTAGGGATAGAATATTATATTGTGTGTGGGTATTATGGATATTTTATATGGGACATACATAACCCAAGGTTGGTTATATTATAGTATTATTATAACAATGAGTGGCATATGGGTTTAGGAAGATGGGTATATAAAGAAGGGATATTGTTATTGTAATAAAGGAAATCATATAAATTATTCTTTGGTAACAATATTGACTCATGATTGTTCTAGGACTTATTAAATCATAGATGGTATGAGCAATCAAGTGGTATAACCACTCCTCACAAGGTACATGCATGTCATATAGGACAAGGCTATTGGCAGTTTTTGTTTAGGGTTTTTTATGCCTAGATTAGGTGTCCTATGTACTTAAATGACCTTCACTAATATAATAGAATTATTTAAAGAATTAATATCTAACATGTGGTATTAGAGTAGGTATAAGAAAGAAATAATTCTTCTTTTTATTTTCCTTTAGCTTAAACATAGATAAATCCAAGGTGCACTCTACTTGTAGACACCAAAACAACACCAATCCGATTATGTGACTGCAAACACTGATCGCATTGACACACATAGCCCCAAGGGCAGCCCCTAGAGGTTAAACAGTGGTCCTAACCACTCTCACAGTAGTTTTGGGAGGTCAGAGATCAATTTGGCACCTTCTAGGCACTTTGCTCAGAATCCGTCCCTCCCTGGGACGAATTCAAAATGGGATCCGTCCTCCCTGGGACGAATACAGAATCCGCTCCAGGGTGGGACGAATTCCAGGTTTGACGGGAAAAAAGTCAAATCTTGACAAATGGCAGCTCAGATCCGCCACTTAACGCTTCCTTCATAGCATGGGAGTGTGGGTGAGCATTTTCGAGCGTTAGAGGCTGTTACAAGGGCAGTCATGAAGTCCCTATTCAGGGAGGAATCTCCCTCCCCCTGGGAAGGCATGATTGCCAAGTGGCGCCTCTGCATGCCCAATTCAAGAGACCTCCAGGTCTATAAATTGGTGAGTTTCCTCACCCTAAAATATACAGAGAAGGAGCATTTTGGAGCAACGAAGTGCTGTCATTTTGCTTTCACACCTATTCCCCTTTTGAATTGTGCCTTTCACATCCTTGATCTCTTTTGGAGAAGAGGTCATTGGGTGGTCATTGGAAGCACAAATCCGGAACCAAACCCGACATTTGGCCACAGTATCCCACCCAATTTTCTGACAACACATTACAAGAGATTTTGGACCCATCCCAAGTGGATTGGTGCCGAAATCAGGTTCCAACGGTGGGCGGCCCGCCCGGGCACCCTCGCACTGCTGCGAGCCTAATATTCCTTTTTAGGAACGATTGGGGATTCATGGCAGATTGTTCTTTTTGTCATTTGTTTATTTTGCATTCCATCTTATGCTGCTTAGATAGCTTGTAATTCCGATTTCGTAATGCTTTGATCAAATCTTATCATGTTTTATCGCTTTTGTTGTCCTCACTAACTTGCAGGTAGCAGCATCAAATTCCCATTGATGGAGGCCAAATTGGGGAAATCTGACCATCTGGGTCTTCCCAAAATGCCTCCAATTAGCTAACCCCAAGTTTGTAGGTCTTTTGGAGCTCCCTAGATGCGACATTTGGGGTAGTATCACTTCGGCGCTTTGTTGCAGGTGAATTCGTTCTACCCCAGAGCGAATTACAGTCGAATCCGTCCCTCCCCAGAGCGAATTCAAATCGGTGAGGAATTTCCTGACTGTTCCTTTTGCAATGCCTTCTTGGTGATGTTTCTATGTCCTTGCCAAGTTTTCATGTCATTTGGATAAGTTTTAGTTATAGTTTAATTCATTTTCTCATCCGCTTATTGTAGGTTTGAGGATCGCATGCTTTGTCTTATTCGCAGGTGCTACTAACGGTTTCTTGTTCCTTTGAACGTAGGGTCTAGACATCGGAGGAGCAACAAGGAATCAACACTCGTATACACAAGCGGCGGTGACGTTTGGTCCGCCCATCTTACATGTGGGCACGCGGAAGAGGGATGGCTTTCCATTGATGTGACCAAGAGACAAGTTTGATGCTCCTCGCCCCTAAAAAGGGAGGAAGCGAATTGTAACCGAATTTGAAATACATCAATAAAAGAAGAGGGTTGTTTCGTTCCATTTGGGTTCCAATTTGTCTATGCTTTCTCCATTTTACGCATTTTTAATTCGTAGCATCAAGTTTAGTTTCGTTCTTGCATCGTACTTGGAGTTTTTCCCTTTTTGTTTCCGTATCCTCGTGCTTTCAGTGGCGATCACGGTGGGACCTAGTCCTCTATTTTTAAGATCTGAGATCTGATCAAAATTTGGTGGTTTTTCTTGTAGGTACCGAGTTTTTGGATGCGGGACTGTTGTTCGTTCCAGCCTGAGGCGGATACAGGTCTGTAATTCGTCCTTCCCAGGGACGAATTGGAATCCGCCTGACCCTGTGACGAATTCAGTACTGTAATTCGTTCCTCCCCGGGATGAATTTCTGTCTATGTGGTTTCAGGACAGAAACTCAGAATCAAGCAGATTTGGGCAGGGGCGAGGTAAGAACTCTAAACTTTTCCTATCTTTTTCTGTTTTTAGTTTTCTATTTTTCGTAGATTACTTGTTTGCTTAGGGAAAGTAGTTCTCCTTTGTTGTTTGCTTGTTTCATTTTGCAAAAATAAAAAGAACCCCACACATCACGTGGCATCATAAAAACCAAGGAGCTGGTCATAAAACCCCAGCCCTTGATCAAGACCAACGGTGGATTTCATCACCACCTTGGCTTGAATTTTTGCATCCATTACCCCGATTGTCACTATTGCTAGACGTAAATCCTGACGAAAGCTGACCGAGTGTAGCTGGGGTGATTCCCAGTGCACGAGGATAAGTCTTCTATGGTAGGTGTCATAAACAGGGCAATCCCCCTTCCGTACCGCCTACGTTCCATGTACCGTCTGCTCTCACGTACCTACAGTTTCCCTCACGTAAGGGCGGGTATATAGAGAGGTTGGTATATCGGCCTGGCAATGGTATATCGAAGGGGCGACCATTTATGGGAGTCATAAGAGCCATCATTTGCATTTAAACGTTCTTTACAAAAACCTTCAAAAACAAAAACAAAAATAAAAAACACACTAAACCAGGTTTAGGACACACTCTCAATATTTAAACGAGATAATCACCGTTTGTGTATGTGTGTGCTCATTTCTGTTTAGTGTAGCATAAAAAAAAATCATAAAAGAGATAAAAATCTACATAGCTTGTAGGAAAGCACCACCATGGTGTACACACGTAGCCAAGCCCAATCAAGGGCGAAAGCTACAGAAAGTGTACAAGGGGGCACAAGTCACCTCCGCTATAGCCCTAAGGACTTAGTCATACCGCCTTGGCGGCCTAACCCGCAAGAGAGTCCGCGTCAGTCCATGTCAAGATGGAATTATAGGGACACCCCTTTGGGGGACACGCCCGTCCGTCATAGCCCCTTTCGGGAAGAGTCCTTACACGTGGCACTCAACATAGATAAAAGGGCTCCCTTAGAAGCTCGATATGAGTGGCCACCACGCGATGAAGTGCTGGAACGACAGAGGGTCCATGAGGAGAGGCCTCAAGATTATATCATCCCTCCATTGCCTCCTCTCACTGTCAGAAACAATAGGACAAATCTGGAGCACAAGGCTCCTCTGGCAGGGCGAGCCAACTCCGCCCGCCCCTTTCACACTTATGAAAGGGAGAACGAGGAAGACCCCTATCTTCCTCAAGAGCAATATACCATGTGGGAGCAATGCGCCTCCGCACCTGCTATTTACCAAAACCATCCTTCGAGGCCAGAGCCTCGAGTAAATGCCGCCAACCTCGATAGGGGGAAGCGACCTATAGAGATCTCGGATCACCGTGACCGAGATAAGTGCATGGGAGAGGCATCTAGGCCTTCGAGACTCAAGATGGTGGAATAGATTGACCTGGCAGTCGCCAGACATGCCACCCGCCAAGCGTAGATTACGTAGCTTGAGCAAGATCAACAACAACTAGAGCATTTATATCACCTCAGTAAAGAGCGCATTAGGCGCCAAACAGATGAGCTATTGCATAACACCATGCCGAAGAGGGTTTCGAACCCTCACACCCAAAGGGCAGAACCATATGAGAGGCGTAACCCCTTGGTACGAGACAGGTCCCCATGACCTAACCAAGCGCTGCCTCCAAGACCTCCTAGACCTGAACGGGAGGCCACTCCCCGGAACAATGATGGGCTCCCTCCATGGGGACCCACTCATGGTCATAGGTCTCACCCAGAGACTCCTCAAGAAGCCTATGAGGAGTATGAACAAGAAGAAGAGCGGGCCAAAATGCCCTATCAAGGCGGAGGGGTTGCTATCCGGCCACCTCTCCACAGGCCTCAAGTCTCCCACAACCCACAATGGGAGCAAGTTAGAGAGGAAGAGATTAAGTCTTCTGATGCATATAAAGCGCTGCTAGAGCATTTGGAGTCTATGGAAACCAAAGCTGCTGGGCCCCAAAAGCCCACGTTACGTCAACTCCGTAGTCATCCGATGCATCCGTCCGTGCCTGCACCCCCTTATCCCGAGCACTTTAAGTTGCCTCAGCTGGCAATATTTAAAGGTGAGGAGGATGCCCAAGAGCATGTGACGAGGTTCCTGAGCCAATGCTTTGGCATTCAGGACAATGATGCTTTGTTGTTGAGAACCTTTATAACCACATTCGTAGGCCCTGCCTCGGATTGGTTCACCCAATTGCCGAAGCACAACATCAGCAACTTGGATCAGTTAGTGGATGCGTTCCTCGAACGCTTCGCCTTCAACACCAAGAAGAAGGCATCACTAAGTGATTTGGCCAGCCTCAGGAAGTATGAGGAAGAGACTATGGCGGCCTATGGGAATCGATGGAGGACTCTGCTTTCCAAGCTACCCTACCTTCCCCCTATGTCCGACCTTACACAGATGTTTTCAAGAAGTTGTTTGAGATCGATCTCTGTGCTATTGCAGCTGCAACAATATGCCACCTTAGAAGAGGCTCTGGCGCAAGCCAGAATCATCGAAGAGATCAAGATACAGGATGGCGAGATCGCCAAACCTAAGAAAAAATAATGGAACAAAAACACCAAAATAGGGACTACGCAACAGAAACCCGCCATGGTCAACCAAGTTGCTATAAATGTTCCTAAGCCTGCACAAGAAATACAGCCTCAAAAGGCTAACTATCAGGCAGTGCCCCCTAACAATTATGAAAGAGAAAACCAGAAATAGGGGCAAAATCAGCAGCGTCGCCCTAGGCGACAGTTTACACCCTACACGGAGTCTAGGGACTCCCTATTTGACCGCTTGTCAATGGCAAATTTGATCAACCTCCCGGAGATTCAAACCATAGATCCCAATGCACCGAAGCCTAAGGGGTACCGGGAGGACTTGTATTGTAAATTCCATCGACGAAAGGGACATGACCTTAATGCATGTTGGAAATTCAAAGGCTTGATACAAGACCTGATTGACAACAAGACATTGGTTGTAGACAACCCCGTAGCACCAAAAAACCAGCAAATGGGAGTTTTTAGAGACCCCTTGCCTGCCCATGAGGCACAGGCAAAACCCCTTCAAATCAATGAGGTGCAACAGAATTGCCCCATGCAGGGGTATGTAGGGATGATAAGTATAGTGACTAGGAACAAGAAATACCCAGGAGCTGCTCCCGTGGCAGCCACAAGAGAAGTTCCATCAACTTCACAGTCTCAACAGAACTCTACGCAGCTGCTTCCGCCTAGACCCGCGGCCACGATTCGGACTAGACTTACCCAAAGTCTATGGACCACGTCGGCTAGGCTCTCCATATATGAGCTTATTCAACAATCAACGCCCCATCGGGAGGCTCTTATGGAGATATTGAAGGCTATCGAGCTGCAGCCCCAGGAATCGAATTCCTTCAACAACTTTGTGGGGCATGTCAAAAGATGCACCGAGCCAGTCATCACTTTTTGGGAAGATGAAGTGAAGTTAGTGGCTGATGACATAGCGGATCCACCCCTGCACGTTATCGCGCGGGTCAACGGGATCCCCTATAAGAGGGTGTTGGTAGACACTGGCTCATCTAGTAACATCATTACTACAACGGCATTGAAACATCTGAAGCTGTCAGCATCTCACATCATGGCCTCCACATATACACTACGAGCATTTAACGATGCAATATGCTCGACAGTCGGCACAATCGTCCTACCCATTCAAGTGGGACAAAAGATGATACCTACATTGTGCCATATTTTGGAAGGTGAGATGGCTTACAACATCTTGTTGGGCCGGCCATGGATCAGGGACATGAAGTGTGTCCCATCAATAGCTCATCAATGTCTAAAGTATACATTTGAAGGGGAGGTACATGTGGTCCCGAAAGACTTAGAACCCTTCAAGTACTGCAATGCGGTGTAGCTGATGCCGCAATCGACCCTTCCATCAATGCATTTGGATTTCCAGTTGAATCCATCTCGACAGGGTCCGATTTCGCAAGCATCCCCAAAGGCAGATCCACCAAAACCCCAGCTAGGCCCATCTTCATCAGTTGGTCCTTCATCAACGATGCCACCTATCATGGCCAAATAGAAGGACAAAGGGAAGAAACCCCTGGAGGAGGCACGACCTCTGGAAGAGGTGCCACAATCAGTCTCAAACATCTCTACCGAAGAGATGCCTAGTAAAATGGAAGTGGAGGCTCCTAGCCCACCCGACATGGAGTGGAGTCCGGAAGAGCTTCCGTTCCCTCCCCCTCAGTCGCCAACAATCACTATTGAAATGGCCAATACGGGCCTAGGGGAGTATCTGGTGTGGAATGTTGTAGCAACGCCCGCACTAGAGTCCATGCAAGACATGGGGAGACCTCGCCTCCCCATTGGTACAATTGTTCCTCTAGGCTACCCGCCAAACCAGACAAACTTTGTGTATGGGGGCCTTGATCATGGCACTGAGCCATGCATGCAAGAGGACGAAGATGAAGAGCCTTTCGTAGAGGATGTAAACTATCTATCCAACCCGGACTTCACTCTGAGATATCTTGGCCAATGCAATTGGCATGGATACGGGTTAGGCCGGTATGAGCAAGGAGTGCGTGTCCTTTGCCAACCAAGATACCAAATGCCTTATGACAAGTCGGGCGTAGGGTTCAACCACCCCCTGCCCTTAGACATCTTGGTCGAAGACATGCAAGGCCTGAGGATAGGCCACAAGGGTGGATTGGCATCAGATCCATATGCCAACCCTAACACAACATACACATTGGGGGATTATCTCCCATGGTCAACAACCACCCTTGGTAACCTCAATCGCCCTTCCCCTTTGCTAGAGAGAGGCGAAAGTTTGGGGACCCACTTTCAGGGTGGATATAAACAGTGTCAAGAAGGATCTTCGGAGGATGAGTCAGACTATGAGCCAACATCATATGACCCCTTCGAATCAGATAGCAATCACTCGCAAGTGATTCCTATGGACGACTATCACGAGAATATTTTGACAATGTTTCCTCTAGAGGCTCCAATCGAGCCAGCGATACGTCAAGAGAATCAGGTCCCCCCATAGAGAGTGGAACAACCATAGTGGGGCTAGATAAATTTGCTTGAGCAAGGCGAGCCTTTAATGCCGCAAGCAGTCGGAGCCAACGAAGGCCTTTGGATCTTCGATAGTGATTATGAAGACGAAACAGAAATGGCATATCTTAATCACATGCGATAGATGCAACATCGGTGCCCCTTGGAGATTAATGACATATTTGAACAAATGAACATAGTACCAGGGCATGAGTGGTACGTAGACCCAACACGGTGGGACCAAGTGTTGGATCCGCTACTCTGGGCATACGAAGAACACCTTCCACCCAGAGACCCTATAGTGACATCAGTGTCGAGGGTAGACCCTGTCTTCCTATCCACACATAGGGCCGATCCATTCGTGCCCATCCCTCTAGAGCCAGATCCAGAGCATAAAGAGCATCCAAGATGTCCGAGTAACCACACCTACGGTAATGGAGACCAAAATCATTCCATCAACATGATCTCCATTGATTTAACCACCCCCATCCACAATCCGGCCGATCCGACACAGTCATTGTATCTAGACATAGATGCCATAGACTGGGATCATGCCGATTCCCCTCCATCCCCATATGAGTACTGGCCATTTGGTGAAATGCTTCATTTTACCCCTAGGCCAACTCAGGATATCTTCCATGCTGAAGAGGGACCCGAGGTTCCTAACGATGATCTAAACTCAGCAAATGATATCCATTTGATCCCGACTCCACACCAGTTGGAGGACGGATCCCACATGTCGGTCGAGGAGACGACTGACGTAGACATCGGCTCAGATCCAATGAATCCACAGATTCTCAAGCTAGGGGTAAGCTTATCCCTCGAAGAGCAAGCCGACTACATTGCCCTTCTCAAAGAGAAGAAGGAGGTTTTTGCATGGTCATACAGAGATATGTCGGGGCTAGATCCATAGCTAGTCACGCATAATTTAATGCTTGATCCGACAGTCAAGCCTGTTAAGCAAAAACTATGCAAGATGCACCCAACAGTGGCCTTGATGGTCAAAGATGAATTGCAAAAACTGTTGGATGCACAGTTTGTCATCTGCGTGGATTATCCGCCATGGCTGTCCAACATGGTGCCCGTCAAGAAGCCCGATGGGAGGATTCGCATATGCACTAATTTTCGTGATCTAAACAAAGCGAGTCCTAAGGATGATTTTCCCTTGCCTAGCATCGACGCATTGGTAGACGCTACAGCGGGCCACGAAATGCTATCCCTCATGGATGGTTTCTCGGGATACAATCAGATTCGTATCAATCCCGAGGACCAACTAAAAATGGCGTTCACAATGCCCTGGGGGACATTTTGTTACAAGGTCATGCCTTTTGGCCTTAAAAATGTCTGGCGCCACCTACCAACGTGCCATGACGTACATCTTCCATGATTACATGCATAAAACTTTGGAAGATTACATGGATGATTTGTTGGCCAAGTCTCTCTTACGCCCAAATCATCTCGGTGACTTAAGCAAGATCCTCGATCGCCTCATGGAGCATAAAGTCGATTGAATCCCAAGAAGTGCATTTTTGGCGTCACATCCGGAAAACTCTTGGGTTTCATAGTCTCAAAGCGAGGCATCGAGGTGGACCCAAACAAAGTCAAGGCAATCCTTGAAATGCTTCCCCCAACTACCATCAAGCAACTCAGAAGTCTGTAGGGTAAGGTCACGTCGATCAAGCGCTTCATAGCGCAGCTATCTGACAAGTGCCGACCCATGAACAAATTATTGCATAAAGGGGTAGCATTTCACTGGGATGACGAGTGCCAGTTAGCCTTTGATGACATTAAACAATACTTGGCTTCGCCACCAGTATTGGCACCACCTAGACCAGGAGTGTCATTCTACTTATACATCTCAGCTACTGAGGTGGCACTGGGCGCCATGCTCGCCCAGAAGAATGAACTTCACAAAGAGCGGGCTACTTACTATCTTAGCCGCACCCTGGTCAGCTATGAACTTAACTATGCATACGTTGAGAAACTCTACTTGGCAGTGGTGTTTGCTACCAAAAAGCTATGCCACTACATGCTGAGCAACACTACGTATGTTGTGTCTAAGGAGAATCCATTGCGATACATGATGAGTCGTACTTATCATAGTAGTCGCACGGAAAAATGGATCATGTTGTTGACGGAATTTGACATAGAGTTTATTGGACAGAAATCCATCAAAGGACAGGTCATAGCCGATCAACTAGCAGAGGCTCCTATCGAAGACGATCAGCCTCTGGTCATAGAACTACCCGATGACGGGGTCTTCCATGTCTCGAAATCGCCTGATTCTGATGAGCCTGAGTCATAGGCCGACATAACCCTATTTTTTGATGGTTCTAAATGTGAGCAAGGGGGTGGCACAGGAATTGTATTCTTCACACCGCAAGGGGCTCCAATACCCTTGTCATTTAAATTAGACTTCCCGTGCACCAACAATAATGCAGAGTATGAAGCCTTGCTCATAGGTCTTCAGACAACAATCACCATGAACATTAAATGATTGAACATCTTTGGTGATTCGTTGTTAATCGTCAATCAAGTCAAAGGGGTATTCCAATGTAAATGCCCAGTTCTACAAGCCTACAAAGCCCTTGTGGACAAATTCTTGGCAAAGCTTGAATGGTACGACATCGAGGCACTCCCTCGATCATCGAATCATTTTGCGGACACTATGGCCTCTTTGGGGTCACTAATCCTGCAAGACCTTTCTGGTGATATGACAACCATTCAAGTCAAAACATTATCGCAATCCATGATGGAGCGTGCAAGCTCTGATTTAATGCCAAGAATCCACATGATCCAGATTGAACCACCTCAGGATCGGTTCTCTCGAATCCATGACTGTTTGAAGCACGCCAACTGGGGGGCCTTGTTCTCCCCTACTCCCCTTAATAGCAACACCACGCTATTCTTACAAGTTCTTTCCCGCTCAACTTTTGCTAGGGATGAACTTCAAGAGGGATTGGTTGTTCATACCATCGAGGCTTCTGATCAGCAGGATTGGTATTCACCCCTAAGGGACTACCTCAAGCTAGGTAACCTCCCACTTGGATTGACGCATGCCACCAAATGAGCATTCAAGTAGAAAGTGGCAAAGCATGTCTTGTTAGGAGACATTTTGTACCATCGTAGCTATGAAGGAATCCTCCTTCGATGCTTGGACCAACAAGAGTCCACTTGGGCGATCGCCCAAGCGCACGATGGTACGTGTGGTGGCCACTTCAGTGGTATGGCCATCGCCAAGCGCATTCTTCGCATGGGCTACTATTGGCCATATTTAGAGCGAGATTGTTGCGCATATGTGAGGAAGTGCATGAAGTGTCAACATCATGCCAATTTGACACATGTACCTTCCTAGGCCTTGCAGCCGATCCAGTCGGCTTGGCCATTTTTGTAGTGGGGCTTAGATCTAATCAAAAATATCTCCCCTACGTCGTCAGGTCATCATACGTTTATCATAATGGCCACAGAGTACTTCACCAAGTGGGTGGAAGTGGTTTCGCTAACCTCTACGACTGGACCCCGCATTGTGGAGTTCATTTTGCATAACATCATATGTCATTTTGGTATTCCATCCAAGATAATCTCGGATAATGGGACGTCATTCAAGAACAAAGACGTGTGTGCTTTGACCACAAAGTACAAAATTCAGCACAATTTTTTGACACCCTATTATCCGTAGGCAAATGGGCAAGCAGAGGCGTCAAACAAAATGCTAGTTGCCATCCTCAAAAATACAGTCGTCGACAGTCATAAGGATTGGCACATTCAGATCCCACTTGCCCTATGGGCTTACCACACTAGCATTCGGACACCCATTGGGGCAACTCCGTTTTCGCTTGTGTATGGCTCCGAGGCTGTCATGCCTCTTGAGTTGGAAATTCCCTCCCTGCGCATATCAATGCAAGAGTTCATCGATGATGACACTACGTGGCAGGCCCGGTTAGACCAGCTTACGTTGCTCGATGAATGACACGTTAATGCTCTTGAGCATTTACGTATCTATCAAGAGCGGCTGAAGAAAGCATACAACATGAGAGTTCACCTGAGGGACTTTCAGGTTGGTGACTTGGTCTTGAAGGAAAACCAGCAGAACTCTAGTTTGTCGTCCCATCTCAGGGACAAGTTCATGGCAAATTGGTTAGGTCCATATGTAATTGATAGCAAGATAGGACCCGGGACGTACCGGCTAGCTTCCCTTGATGGAGTCAAAGAACTCGAACCCTTGAACATCAGTCATTTGTGACCATTCCATATCTAAAGCAGCCAATCCCAAAAAGCTCCAAGGATTCCCGCAATCGCTTGGTCAATCCCAAAAAGCTCCAAGGATTCCCGTAATCACTTGGTCAATCCCAAAAAGCTCCAAGGATTCCCGCAATCACTTGGTCAATCCCAAAATGCTCCAAGGATTCCCAAATCGCTTGGTCAATCCCAAAAGCTCCAAGGATTCCCAATCGTGGTCAACCCAAAAGCTAAGTTAAAAAAAGCTCAAGGATTCCCGAATCGCTTGGTCAATCCCAAAAGCTCCAAGGATTCCCGTAATCACTTGGTCAATCCCAAAATGCTCCAAGGATTCCTGCAATCGCTTGGTCAATCCCAAAATGCTCCAAGGATTCCCGCAATCGCTTGGTCAATCCCAAAATGCTCCAAGGATTCCTGCAATCGCTTGGTCAATCCCAAAAAGCTCCAAGGATTCCTACAATCGCTTGGTCAATCCCAAAAAGCTCCAAGGATTCCCACAATCACTTGGTCAATCCCAAAATGCTCCAAGGATTCCCGTAATCGCTTGGTCAATCCCAAAATGCTCCAAGGATTCCCGCAATCGCTTGGTCAATCCCAAAATGCTCCAAGGATTCCCGCAATCGCTTGGTCAATCCCAAAATGCTCCAAGGATTCCCGCAATCACTTGGTCAATCCCAAAAAGCTCCAAGGGTTCCCCCAATCGCTTGGTCAAAAGAAAAATAAGAAATATCAAAAACAATAAAATCATCAAAAATAACAAAAACTTGCATCTCATCTCCATGCATGCTCAAAATCATCACAAAATTAAAAATCTCTTTTTACATCCCATTTTCATACTCACCAAGATCAATCCATCAAAAACACAAAAATAATAGCTGCATTAAGCATCGCATCCATACATTTGCATATTTGTGGTCATACAGGTCAAGGCACCATAGACTGTAATTACTTGGCAAAGTCCATCTTCATTCCATATCTCTCCGCTGTATAAACAATCCATCAAAAATAAAATGCTATCCATATTTCTGCCATACTATAGTCAGTTGTCTTCTAATGTATCAAGAGTTTTTGTCATTCAGCTGCCAATAGCTTTCTAACCGAAACTGTACAAAGTCAGATAGCTTTTACGAAGGTAGAATTTTACTTGGATCACACCTTGTTACATAGCATCCCAGCACAAATTAAAACACATAAACATTCCCAAGTTGTGTGAACGAAAGATGAACCCTGCAAAGCAATCCAGGTCGCCATAAGCGAAATGGTTATCTTGCTCATCCCCCTGTGTGAATGACCCCAAAGAATGCTGAGAGTTGGCAAAAGGACAAGCATCCTCCCTACCCAATTCCCCATGAATCCCAAGTTCTCAAAAGTTGCAAAACATCAAAATTTGCACATGTCAAAACTCCAAAAAATTTGACATCACCCTCAAAGTGCATACATCAAAAGGCACATACAATAGTGATTCTCATCACTCAAAATCCAAATCCCTTGCTCAAAAGAAAAACAAAAAAATATATATAACAAAAATAAACAGTGATTATTATCACTATAAAGAGCAAGTATCCCAATACAATTGAAGAAAATAAGGGAGTTGAACTTGAATCCCTGGAACTCTCAGCATTCAGAAGGTCATGAGATAAACCTCAGTACCGGTTTGGTTGATAGCCTATCGGTCACTCGTGGCAAAACCTCTCGCATGATGATATATCTGCCGCATTAACTTGTGTGCAGATCAATGTTTGCATGTGGATGAGCTAGCTTATGGTATCCTAGATTGCACCGTAGATTAATCCGACTAAATACAACAAAGGAGTTAGTGGAGCTAATTAGGTGATCCTCAGTACAGGTTTGGTTGACAGCCTATCTGGCACTGGCGGTATCCTGACAAATGCCACATCAACGAACTCAATTGCACACATAGGGATGTGAAATAACTTGGTCAAAGACAAGTCCGATTCATACCTTGTTCAAAGTCTTGTCAGATAAAAGTACAGCCTTGGCTAGTTAGTTAAAACATCTGAATCTCAAAAAACCTAACTACATTCTAAACCAACTGTAATATCTTTTCAGCTTTACTTCACCATCAAAAAATACAAAAATAACATACAAGAAAAGACATGTATGCCTACAAAGCTATTCACCACAGCAATCGCCTACGACAAACAACTATAAGTTATAGACAGTCTATGGTGCCACCGCCAACAAAAAAAAAAAGATCACAAAGTCAAATCACAATCATCATTTCCACTCGCATCTCATATAAGTTAGAAACATTTGCATTCATTAGAACACATGCATCCATTCATGTAAATTAACATACATACATACACATTCATCAATCATTATGCATAACATCAAATCATGACACATGTATAACACAAATAAAATCATCTGTATATATATCATCAAAATGGCCTGTAGGCTACAATAACCGGTCATCTGACCTCGCAAAAATAAAGCAAAAACTCAAAAACCCCCAAAGCCTAGGGCATCGGCCACCATGATCATGTAGGATCGGTGTGACGGGAACTACCCCCCATGGTGTGGGTCTTGTGGGACCTCTCAGGGTGACTACTGCTCGCCCCCGCACCATGCCCACTAGCCCCCCTCATCCAATCGCCTGCGATGAGATGATGTTGACTGCTCAGTATCACTACCCCTCATTCAGCGTGATGAGCCACCTCTAGAGGGCTCAGGTACTTGCCACCCCCAAGGCGGATGATCTCCCCCTCCAAATCCATCTAATTTTGGCACCACTCTGCCTCCTGTCGACGATACATCATGACTACATCATCGCATTGCGCCAGCTATGTCCGTAGGAGATCTCTCTCTCGGGCAGTGTCGGTCTCCCCCTCCTATCGATGGTGTGCAACCCATGCGCTCTCTCGCTCTACTAGCTAATATTGTAGGAGATCTATCTCCTGCAACGCATCCCCTAGCTCCTCATCGCACCTCCGTAGTAACTCCTCCAACCGTGCATTCTCAGCACGTAACCCTGCATCCATGTCCTCTACATCTGCCCGAGGCATGGGTATATTTGGAATAGCAGCCTGCTCTGGATCCCACTGCTCTACGATGTCCTGCATATCCGATTGATTTGGAGCCCAAAGATCCACATCCATACCATTCACCTCCAGCAGGTTCCACAGGAACCTCGCGCCTGACGAGTCAGGCAGCAGCATGTTGGAAATGAGGCCCATAAGTACTGCGTGCCTCACTCCCAAAACCCCCCTCTCTAGTCACCATCAAACTAGAATGCCGCCAATATGGCAGTCAAACAATGTCCTCTCCACTAGGCTCTCTACGCCCAGCTCTTCCCCATGCCCAAAGCATTGTATCAGTACAACTGTCTGCTGGTCATGCGACGACGTCCTGATTGACAGTCCATCTATCGAAATCCATAGAATATGATAGACGTCATCCAGTGTCACCGTCATCTCCCCTATTGGGACATGGAAGGTGTTCATTTGAGGATTCCACAGGTTGATCAAGGCCGTCAGATAGGCCTGATCCCTGACCACAGGTTCCAGTCGAGTCACCTGCTTGAGCCCAAGAGCATCAAGCCATTCCCAATCAGCCACAGTAGGTGCCCCACGCACTTCAAAAAAAGTAGTAGGCACATGATAACGGCTCTTCACAACCTGCACAAGAAACAATGCAAAACATTAAAAATCATTAAAAAATTGTACAACAAAAACATGAATATACAACACTACATGAAAGTGTACAGCTCAAAAGCAACAGAAATTCACAAAAAAGAAAAATAGTTGTTAGTCTTAGGGTTTTTGTACTCTAAGTTTAAAATTGACAAAGTCTGCAAAAAAAAGCAAAACAAAATTTTAATAACAATTTTTTAGCCTAGGGTTTTCACCTACGTTTTAAAACTAACAAATCTAAACCTAAAAAACTAGGGTTTTGTGTTCCTAGGGTTTTTGTGTAACAAAAGCATCACATAATACAAAATTTTTCTCTTACCTAGGGTTTACCTTAGTGTAAAACGGAATGCAAATTTTAGACGTTAATTATATCTTGTCAAAATAAAGTTCCACTCGGATTTCATTTTCAAGCATAACAAAGCAAAATAAACAAATAACTTGAAAATATAAAGCAAATAAATGAGGAGGACCACTTACTAGTCTCGCTTCGGCTTCGCCGCTTGATCTAGTTTGTGCACTCATGGTGTCGGGAGAAATTCGGTAGCACTTCGCTTTGCAGAATTCACCTCCTCCTCCTTAGAGCTCCAAATCGCTAGAAAAAGCAAGTGCAAATGAGCCCAAAACCTAGTTTTGGCCTTTAAATAGGATTTTTGAGCCTGTAATCGTTCCTCCCTAGAACGAGCGCTTTGGTTAGCACTTGTCCCACCCTAGAATGAATACTACATAGGAATTCGTCCCACCCTGGAACGAATTCAACACACAAATTTCAAAAATAACACAAAATGACCCAAAACAAGCAATAAAGCTTGCCCGATGAAGGTGCTTTTGCATTTGACATCCCGGGTATGCAAAATCAATGTCGGGGTTACAAATCCTCACTATCCTACTCCCTAAGAAGGCTACCATAGTTGGACCACTCCACGGGAAGATAGATCTTCGAGAATTTCATCCCTAAACAGCGTCGCCAAAAGGGTTAACACCCACCAAAAATAGGTCTAAATGTCAAAAAACTGCACACACATTCAATGCTAAACATATGAAAGCACCCTTACCTAAGTCATCTTGGGTCAAGCGAATCATCGCTTTTCTCATGAAGGTCATTCCCTCATCGATTCGTCGCTTGAGGGGGTAGTCACACTTAGTCATTAATCAACACACACACACCCAATCATGGAAAATGGCATGCATTCAAAGGATCATTGACAAAGACAATCACGCCCCTGCTTGGGGTAGTAAACAAGCAATAGTCACAAGCTGATCAAATCACTTGGCATTCATAAATCATGAATTCTAGGTTACCACAGACAAAAGGTTGCGCCCTTTGCCTATTCATGACTGATCAATGTCCAAGCTCAAGTAACACCTCACCAAAAAATGTTAACACTTGAATTAAGTTCCTTCACTCGTTAGAAGCAAGGATTCAAGAATGCATGCCCTTTCCATGCTTGGGGCATCAATAGTTGGTTAGGTTACCAAGAAACCCTAATCATTAGTGCTTTGGTTATCTACTTTTGCTCGATGCTGCGCCATGCACAGTGCATCCCAAAAAGGGGCATCTATAGACACCAAAATAGCACCAATCCGATTATGTGACTGCAAACACTAATCACATTGACACACACAGCCCCAAGGGCAGCCCCCAAAGGTTAAACAGTGGTCCTAACCACTCTCACAGTAGTTTTGGGAGGTCAGAGATCAATTTGGCACCTTCTAGGCACTTTGCTCTAAATTCGTCCCTCCCTGGGACGAATTCAAAATGGGATCCGTCCTCCCTTGGGAGGAATACAGAATCCGCTCCAGGGTGGGACAAATTCCAGGTTTGATGGGCAAAAAGTCAAATATTGACAAATGGCAGCTCAGATCCGCCACTTAATGCTTCCTTCATAGCATGGGAGTGTGGGTGAGCATTTTTGAGCATTAGAGGTTGTTACAAGGGCAGTCATGAAGTCCCTCTTCAGGTAGGAATCTCCCTCCCCCTGGGAATGAATGATTTCCAAGTGGCACCTCTGCATGCCCAATTCAAGAGACCTCCAGGTCTATAAATTGGTGAGTTTCCTCACCCTAAAATATATAGAGAAGGAGCATTTTGGAGCAACGAAGTGCTGTCATTTTGCTTTCACACCTATTCCCCTTTTGAATTGTGCCTTTCACATCCTTGATCTCTTTTGGAGAAGAGGTCATTGGGTGGTCATTGGAAGCACAAATCCGGAACCAAACCCGACATTTGGCCACATTATCCCACCCAATTTGTCGACAACACATTACAAGAGATTTTGGGCCCATCCCAAGTGGATTGGTGCCAAAATTAGGTTCCAACGGTGGGCGGCCCGCCCGGGTGCCCCCGCACTGTTGCGAGCCTAATCTTATTTTTTAGGAACAATTGGGGATTCATGGCAGATTGTTCTTTTTGTCATTTGTTTATTTTGCATTCCATATTATGCTTCTTAGATAACTTGCAATTCCAATTTCGTAATGCTTTGATCAAATCTTATCATGTTTTATCTCTTTTGTTGTCCTCACTAACTTGCAGGTAGCAGCATCAAATTCCCATTGATGGAGGCCAAATTGGGGAAATCTGACCATCTAGGTCTTCCCAAAATGCCTCCAATTAGCTAACCCCAAGTTTGCAGGTCTTTTGGAGCTCCCTAGACGCGACATTTGGGGCAGTATCACTTCGGTGCTTTGTTGCAGGTGAATTCGTTCTACCCCGGAGCGAATTACAGTCAAATCCGTCCCGCCCCGGAGTGAATTCAAATCGATGAGGAATTTATTGACTGTTCCTTTTACAATGCCTTCTTGGTGATGTTTCTATGTCCTTGCCAAGTTTTCATGTCATTTGGATAAGTTTTAGTTATAGTTTAATTCATTTTCTCATTAGCTTATTGTAGGTTTGAGTATCGCATGCTTTGTCTTATTCGTAGGTGCTACTAACGGTTTCTTGTTCCTTTGAACGTAGGGGCTAGCCATTTAAGGAGCAGCAAGGAATCAACACTCGTATAAACAAGCGGTGGTGACGTTTGGTCCGCCCATATTACATGTGGGCACGCGAAAGAGGGATGGCTTTCCATTGATGTGACCAAGAGACAAGTTTGATGCTCCTCGCCCCTAAAAAAGGAGGAAGCGAATTGTAACCAAATATGAAATACATCAATAAAAGAAGAGGGTTGTTTTGTTCCATTTGGGTTCCAATTTGTCTATGCTTTCTCCATTTTACGCATTTTTAATTCATAGCATCAAGTTTAGTTTCGTTCTTGCATCGTACTTGGAGTTTTTCCCTTTTTGTTTCCATATCCTCGTGCTTCCACTATTATGGAAATTTCAAATTGATAAAATAAGTTCTTAAGGGTGAAATTACGAAGTATAATATTATGGTTGTAACAACACCAATTGTGACTAACTCATCCACTTAATTTTTTTTGTTCATATGTTTATCTTCCAAAGAGTTGAGGACATAATCATGATCTAATATGAAGTTATTCCAAATGGATTTTAAGTTAGTATGACATCAATTATCAAGATATATTAAGACTTGGTCAAAGTCACTCTTTATTAGAAGTGACCAACTTCTACAAGACCTTCATGTCGCATCGACGGTACGAATACATGCCTTCAAGATTGAGTAACCACACCAATTGTTAATCATCAATCTCTATTACTTAGTTACTACCCTCATATCCATGATGGGGCAACTAAGATAATTATCACTCCATGTGATCAACTTACATAGGCCTTGGAATAATCATCTTAAGCATGATTATCTTCCCTTCTCATTCATAAAAATTATTTGATCTTAATAATTATTGAATATATTTCTCATCATTAATATGGGAGCACCTACTCCACATACACATTTGAGCTACTACTCAAAATGTAATTCTTTGTTTGAGTTACAACTCAAGCATTAATTATAATCTATGGGATTCAACCCCTTCAAGCTCCAACTCGGATTATATCAAAATAGTTATCATTTTACATTTCATTAATATAGTGTTACTGGTTAAAGCATTCATAAGTCTTTATAAAGTTGTTATCACAACATTATTCCATTTACATTATCATATTAATAAGTTACCATGTACAACCATTAAAGAAAAACATACAATCTATTGCATCATACTAATTGAAACTACACATCAATTATATAGTAAAATAAATTTGAAACGGAAATTAAATGATAATTATTAATAATTCATACTAATTGGTTTCCAAAATTAATAATATATCTAATTAATAGCACATTAGAAAATAATTGCAACATCCATCATCATATGCAAACCCTAAAATAAAGTGACACATTATTTATCCTAGGAACCCTCACACGGAATAAATCCATCCTCCAAAATATATATTTCCTCCCATTTCATAAACTTAAAATTTCATAAATACAATATAGAAAGTCATCCCACGAATCTCTTTTCAATTTATACAATTTAAAAGAATAAAATTGTTCCTATTTCAATCATGATGTAATATAGTAATTTGCACATTATTTTCTCTATAAAGGAGAAGCTCATCAATTATCATAAAGATAACCCCATAATTTTCTCGAGAATTAATTCTAAAATCCATCCTTCATTCAACAAATTAAAATGACATACCTTTAACTCATGAAACAACCATCCTTTCTTTTATTTAATAATATAAAGCTAATTTCCTCCATGTTATCTTATTATAATATAATTATGTCTTATTTGAAAAAACCATGTCTATATAGTTAATTAATTTTATTATTTTCCCCATATCTATTAAAATCTACCCAAAATATAATACATAGAACACCCGAATAATTTATGAATTTATTATAATTCTACCCTATGATAGTAACAAACCATCTCCATAATTTACAATGAATCTCTATTCATTTATGTAATTATAATACAATGCTCAAAAGGCTCAAATTATATAATTCTAAAACAGTTCTAATAGCTCTAGTTCTTCAAAAGGATTTCATGTTATAATTTTAACCCCACAGGTTTTTTCCCCATTTGTGTACCCAATAGCTAGTTCATATGATAACCCAATTGTTATTATAGGGCATATTATACTTCAATTCAACCCAATGAATATTTCTCAATCCCAATGGTTATTTCAGAAAATTAATCTAACTATTATCATAGGGTGAAAATCCATTATTTTACATGTCAGCCATAAAAAAGTGGTTTTTGTTCTAGCCAATCGACCACTATTTACAATAGGGACACCGAGCCTAGAAATTCATCGACTAACCAATCATAGATGGTAGGGTGCATTAAAAAACTTCACACAAATCAAAATTTTAGTCCATTACACATGTTGAGGATTGAAATGATAGTATCGATAGCTTAGCCAAGCACGTGTCAGAGCATAAGATCGCCAATCACTAGCACAAGTTTAACATGTCAACCAAGTTGTGCACACCTTATTAAGGAAGGCAATTATCCTTTGAGCTCCTCACTCAGTTCCCACCTAGCCCATGTGGGATAATGGGACAAGGGTTTGGGAAGATCCTGCCTCTCTACCCACACCTTCTAAATGTGGATGCACCACTTGAGGTGGAGACAAGGAGGTAGACATCAATTTATTTATTAAACCTTAAGTGAAGTCTTAGTCAAATGAAAATATCTAGAGGATCAATCCCAAAGAATTTTGAAGAGTTAGGTAGTCCATAATCCAATATGTTATCTACCACCCCATATCTCAAATGTCAATTAATGGTCTGAGGGTTTTATGAGATGGAGGGTAAACTCAGTGCATAACAGATCCATAGTAGTAGTCTTCTAGGAAGTGATGAGTGAGTCTAAAAATAGAGAGAGAAATCACACATGTCAAGAGGATATTTCTCATCATGAATTGGTTGACATCTTTAGGAGTAACAGTTATAATAATTAAAGACAAAATAGAGGTAGGCGATAGCGAAGGACACTTCGAGCAGAGATAACACTGGTGTATAGAGATATCTTCCTTTGTATAGTTTCCATACATTGTCATCCCCTTCTCAAATTGGGTTGAATAATAGTAAATGGAGGTGTTATGAAGCTAGACAACATCAGGGAATGTAATACAATTAAAATCCTAATTGTAGGTTGAATAGATAAAGAGGTCTACACACATATATTCTAAATATACTCATACCCATACTAGATCCAGCGAGAGGATGTTCAATTTGAAACATAAACCAAAATAATCATACATTCTAATGTTGAATCCTAGTTAGGCAAAGCCACAATATGAAATAACAAGTTGCAAATGTTCAACCCAATAGTGTCAGGTCAGTTGGATGGACAATATATATGTTATTCCAAATTAATTGTTTTGTAGATAAAAATACATGATAAAATTGATTACACAATAGAGTATAAGTAACCAACCAGTAGTGGTCGCTGGGTCACCGCCGGTGGTGGTGGTGGTATCGAGGTCCTAGCTCATTAAAAGGACAATGGTCTTCTAGTTGCCTATACTTTTGAGGTTGTCATATAGTTAATACATTTTTATAGAGGATCATACATAGACCAGAATGTATAATTTAAGATAGTATAATTGGTTTATTAATAATATGAATCCAAAATTCAAATGAGGCTAATTAAAATCGATTGAAACATAGGTACCTAAAGAAAACTAAATTTAATCAAAACCCATAAATTTAATTATTGGGTAGTTAATCCAAATTGAAATCAATACACTCCATTAAACATAAGAAAATGTAAAGTAAAAGGGACCAGATGCAACTTAAACTGCTTCTAGGTGTCTCCCATTTCCAAGTTATCTCCTCACCTCCAAAACTCCCATTTTTTAGTTCTCCTCCAAAACATCTACAATTCCCATGCTTATCTCCAAAGCTTTGTGATATCCCATTTTAGAAGTCCTTATGGCTATTTAATGATGTTTCCTTTCAAAAAAGGACCCCACTTCCTCATGTGAAGGGAATATTTAAATTATTATTAACATGAGAAAGGAGTCCATTAGGTTAAGGTAGGTGGACTTTGTTTTGTTTTGTGTCCCCCTTTTTAAGGGCAACTACAAAACTAGGACTATTAGTGATAAGGTAAGGAATCTCCATTAATTTCCACCAATATATAGAAGCCATGTAGAATATATGGATAGTTTTTGAAATGATAGGATAATTCTTATATTATTTAATAATTATGGAGTCCTTTTTAGTCCAATCAAAATTGGAAAATTCTTGTGAGTACCTAATTGTATTAAAGTTAGGTTATTTACACCTAATTTATTATATTGTAATACATTTTGCAAAATATAAATCCTCCAATTCATATTTCACAAAATCTCTAATTAGCTTCTAATTAAACTAAATTAAATTATATTTTTTCGAAATTTAATCGAATCATCACCAACTCCTTTGATTACAATTTTATGAAAATATTTAGGACCAACGAAATCTTTTAGTTAGGCATTAATTGAACCCTCAAATCAATTAATATCATTTTGAAAAGGATCAACGGGGACATGTTGTGACATACACCCCCTGGACTAAACACAATCCTCTATGTTTTTCATAGTTCCTAACCTAGTGAGTGCATAAAATTAAGCAAATTAATATTTATCCTCTACAATATAGTTTGAGTCATCAATTTTTTTCCTTATCTCCAGTGTCTCTTTCCTGATGGTAAGCAACATCTTCCATCCATGAGAGTACTAGTTCCTACAAAATGTAAAATATCAGTAGTACCATGTTCCTAAAATAATAAAACATCCATAATGCATAATAATAATTATTGAAAACATCATCAATTTAATTATTTGCACCAAAGGTTTGCATGAATGAAAACTACATTGTATTACCATAAGATACCTATAAATAGGCATTACAAAGCATAGGTTACAGATAAGGTTGTATTAATGATGGTACAACCTTAACCATTACAAAAACTAACAACTTATTAAAAATAAATGATGGTAATACATGATTCCCTATCAAGTACTCTCATTTACATACAAGTGTACATCACTGTAGAAGACTAGACCAATGTATTATAAATAATACTAAGCACTTGAGGATTGACTCAACAAATGCCCATTTTGACCAAATATTCGTAGAAATTAGAAACAAGAAGAAAGGAAGAAACTCCTAATTATTAAAATAATTAGGCTTGATTTTCATAGCAATTCAACGCAACAAAGATAGTGAACATAGAACATGGAGAAAAAAAGGAAATTCTAATTGTATTTAAAAGAATTTCAAGTCCCACATATAAGAGTGGGAAATGTATTGAAACAAATATATTATTTTTTCTATTACAAATATTTTTAGGTCAAAAGAAAAATAAGATATAATATTTTTGAATAAAATAAAGTTCTAATGGATGTTTTACAGAGGAAGAAGTATTTCATCTACCTATATTTTTTGCCTAGCAAGATAATCCTTTCTTGTAAATTTTGGAGCATCAATCAAAATCTTAGTATAGGAATGTATATATACTCACTAGAAATAAATTTTGAAGCAGAATCAAAAAAATAAGAATGGTTAAATTTTGTGAAAGTTTAACATAGGTAGTGGAGCACCAAAGTTTTTATTCCCAAATTTTCAATTATTGAGGATAAAATTTTATGCTACCTAGAAGACCAAATTTATGACACACATTGATTTTGATTATTTTTTGCAAGTAGTAGATGGAATAATTAATTGTCCTATTATAGAAGGAGAAAAAGAAATAATGTTTGACAAGGCAAAAAAAAATCAAGACTAATCATCATATTTAGAGTAACAAATGAGGTCCAAGCATACATTAGGCATACAACCACAACCAAAGATGAATGAAAAATATTTAAATAGTATTTGAATCCAAGAATTAAATTTTTATTCTACTCTTCTAAATCCATTAGCATTATATAAAGCTAGAAATATAGAAAAGTTTCAATCATTTGTGAGAAGAGTAGCAAAATTATGAGCATCATTGCAAGCGCTAGGAACTCAGGTATCTAATGAAATTCTAGTTCTTATAATGTTGAGATCAATCAGATCAAAGTAAATTATTTTTTTACTATAATAAACATTACTAAGAAAACACCAAGCTTTGAGAAGCTGGTGAACCTACTTCAAAAGGTAGAGGCCTCACATACTATAGAATAATAATAACAATTACTGGTTATAATTCGAAGAAGGAAGAATCCATTTAGAAGAGGCATTATACCACCATAGTAGTTTAAAAAAAAAATCAAATATATTATAATCCAATAATTATTTTCAAAGAATAAATTTCCACATGCAAAATATGTGTGAACATTGTGGTAAAAATGAAGACACCGAAAATGATTGTTGACACATTTCACTAAAAAATTGATCACCTTCATGAGAGATGAACCAATATTAAAATAGATCATATTTAGAATCAAAATAAAATTTGGATAAAGGTATATCAAATTAATACAACTAAAGAGAGTTAAGTTTAAGAATAATTTATTGAATAATAAGAAGAAAATGTGTATGTTGCACAAGCAAAATACAACACAACAATCTTTGGTATGAATCCAAATAGATGATAGGTAAAGAAAATTGGATGCATTAAAATCATACAAATTAAAATTAGCATAATGTAACCAAAAATATCAAGAATAAAACACCTTAGAATGAAGATATATACTTTGAATGTGACTCTTCACAATCAATAGAAGTTTTTGAAGATAGCAAAGTGAATGAGGAATTAATGAAATAGGTGATGCATAGTCGTTATACCATAATTAATTCTCAATGAATCTGTCAATCCAGGGCAATGTACAAGGCTATCTGTGGAAGAAGAAGTGAAACAACTATAACTTAGGTCAATCTAGAGCAACAGGTCTTATTAGTGGAACTGGTTGTGTGGGGGTTTTGGAACTTTCCTATCTCTAAATTACATGAATTAAATCTTAATCTAAGTTGCAAAATTGGAAAATAATAATTAACTGTGGAAATGAAGTCCTAATTACAATTGCAGAAAAAGACCTAATTATATTACAGAAATAACAGTTGCAGAATTGAAAGTCTAATACTAATTGCAGAAAGGAAACCTAATTACTTTTGCAGTAATGAAAGTCTACATCTAATGTGGAAATAAAAACTATCAAATTTTTGTAACAGAAGGTTGTCAATATTTTGTTCAGGTTTTAACAGCAAAACATAAAATGCAAAAAATTGTTGAAAAACAGTAAATTCTAAAAATAACAGTCTGAAATAAAGTGGAAGCTTTGCTGAAAGTAAGATTGCAACTAAAAAATTAAGCACAAGGTTAATCTAAGCATAAATAAATTAAGACTACAAATATTGTCAACTGTTTACAAGCAATTGAAATAACAAGTTCTACAACTCATTTTCCTGCAATAAAATCAGAATAAAAACCTGCTTGTTAGTCCTCCTCCTAGGTTTGGAAGTGGCCAGCCTCTTTGTCCAGAAGAAGGTGTAAGTATTTCTCTCTTTCTAAATCTTAATCACACTCATTTACAAGCAATATGAAATAGAATTGGTGCACTTTATTGATTAGGAGACATGATTACAAGAATTCTACTGAAAAACTATTACAGGACTATAACAGTCAATTTCTAGCTATACTCTGTATTTTTTGCTAGCTTCCTTACTCTATTTTCTACCTCCTTTTCTACCTACTCGGCTCAACCTGAACAAGAGAAATATTTATAGCTATCCTATGATCTGATTACAAACAAATAATATCTCAAAAGATCTAATCCTACAATGCTGCAACAAATTCTGGTTTTATCTTATAAGAGGACTAAAACTTGATCTTTCCATTAATGATGGATTTGGTCGGCAATGATGGCAAATACAGATGGAATATCTTTCCTTTTACCTTTTCCAACCTTTATTTCCCTTTTTTCGACTTCAAAAATTGGTCAATAGGTCAAAGAAACCATTATGTTCTTCATTCCGAAGACAATGTAGTTCTCATTCTGAAGATCGCTCATTTCGAAGATACTGCATTATCATTCCAAATATCGCTCATTCCGAAGATACTGCATGCTTCATTCTGAAGATATACACATTTTGAAGATGCTACATTCTTGATTTCGAAGATCCGCTCATTCTAAAGACGCTGCATTCTTCATTCCGAAGATATCTGTTCATTCAGAAGATACTTCGAAATGAACAAATGTATGCTTTTCCCATGATTTCTTCTACATCTCTCAGGTGGGTTATCTCCTAAGATCAAATTCCAATGGTCTTCATCCCTTTTCTCATGTGAATTCCATGCCTTGCTATTTATGGACAGCTGGTTGGAATTTACATGGAAAAGACTAGTTTTTGTTGCACAACAACAGTTTGCTTGCACTGTTGCCAGATTCCATGACCTATAGAATAATTTCTTGCCTATGTAATACCCCCTATTTTCTTGAATGTTTTTGAGCCAATCTTCAAATTTTTCATCAGGCTGGGCATCTTCCTCAAAGTAGAATGGAACTGGAGTAATGATGGTTGGAGGCCTGAACCTGAGACCTATCCAGTTATGTTGCATGATCTAAATTAGCTGGACTACACCTTATGCTCTTCTTCTGGACCATTATAAGTTGATGGGGGAGATAGGTTCTCTTTTCCTTAAAGACATGGAAAGTTCATTCCATCTGTCTCTACACACTAACAATGCTGGGAAGAAATTGTGATCACAGAAATTGTCAAATCTGGCCACATAGTCCCTCAAATTGTTCAAGTACATTCTATTTATATCATCCCTGTTCATCATTGAGAAGTGCTGCCTGGTGATAACTAGGTGATTTGGTTGGATTGCTCTGACTAAAAACTCAACCCTTGTTTCAATTACTTTATTCTGCATTTTCTCTTGATCCCATGAAAGCTGATTTTGCAAAGTAGACATAAATGCTCTCAACTGAACAACTCCAATGTAGATTTGAGTATGAGAGTCAACTTCCTCTAGAATGAAGAAACTGTGTAAAAACAGTTCACACAGGAGATTTTTCTGCTCAAAAGGACTGTCAAAATATGCCTCCAGAAAATCTTCAATAGTGTCCAATTTATATGGAAGGTTTGAAGTAATCCTCATGACCTGCCATCTAAGGTATTTTTTCTTCAAAATAAGGCTGTAAAATCTGTCTGGTCGTCTAAATTGGACTAAAAACTCAGCAATTTGGCATAATTCAGACACCTTTTCTTTCAATGCCTGAATTTCTGTGTCCTTGGCTTCTAGTTTTTTTGCTTCCAATTTGAACTTTTCAATTTTAGTGGCAAGCTGCTCATATCTAATCATCCATCTAGATATGTCTGCATTGAACTATTCTAGAGACACAGTATTAGGTGGTCTTACTACAGGTGGGATCCTAAGCAGCAGATCAACTTGAACTTCTTTTTTTGCCGCTTCTACTGGCTGTTCATCTGTCAATAACTCTACTTGCACCCCATTATTTGCAATTTCTATGGGGTTTTCATCAGATGGTATTTCTACTTGTACCCCCTTATCTGCTATTTCTACTGGAAGTGTAACAAGTTGAAATGCAGGGACCTCAATAGGAATACTTACTTGAACATTTTCTTGCTACTGGGACTATTCCTGTTTTAGTGGCTCATCTTCAACAACCTCTGCTATGCTCTTCACCATTTTTGAAGCATCTTCAGAATAAGAAGGTAATGCTTCAGAATAATATGGTGCTACTTCAGAATGAACAGGCACTTCTTAAAAATGAAGGAGTGTTGTTTCAAGATAAACTCCCATGTTTGCCTCAACAGAGTCATCTGCTCTTGATAGACCCAGAAGCAATTGAGCCAAATTGTCTTCATCATTAGATATAGCTGGCTATTTTTTAGATTGTGACAGTAGTTTTCTCAATTCTGCCACTTCCTGCTGAAGCTCTATAATTTTTCTTTCTTGCATCTCAATGATGCTTTCTTTCTCTGAAATCCACCGGTCTCGTGTTTTGACAACACTCCTTGCTGCCCTCGCCTACTCTATGATGTCTTCCACTTCGTTTCGCCTTGAAGCTGATGCAAACAAATCAATTGCAGTTGGCTGCTCAACCAAATTTTCCTCTTCTTCTGCAACAGTTTGTTCTTGTTCAGGAGGATTTGTGAGATTGTCTATAATGGTATCTACCATATATGTAGCTTGTTGAACTGTAGCCTCCTCCAAACCATCCTGCTTAGTTTTTGCCTCAACTATCTATTCAAAGAATTCTGGAAAGTTTTCAGATGCTGGTTGTATCTCTATGACATCTGGGTTGCTTGGTCTATCTTCTTCCTCCATGACCTGTTCTGTAGTTTCTTTCAAATGGATTCTTGTAGACCTCCTAGTTCTAGATGCAAATCTCTTATTTTTGCTCTATTTTCTAGTGACAGTAGGGGTCATGGGGTCAGTTTTAGATGCCTCTGTTTCCCTTGTTTCACTTCTCTATTCTTCCAAATTAGTTGTAGCTTCAGCAAAATGAACCTTCTTTTGTTTTTCTGCTATGTTTCCAGTTCCAGATCCTCTTCTCTTTTGTTTCTTAGCTCGTGAAGTTGAAGGTGCAAGAGCAAGGTTTTCTACTGCTGATGTGGGGTGTAGTTCTATAACAGCTTCAGGGGCACCTTTACAGTTTCTTCTGCAGCATCCTCTACAACATTTTTTGTAGTAGCTGTTTCCTCTTCTGCAGCAACATCAGTAGCATTTGGTTCTTCTTCTTCCTCACTTTCATCCCCAAAAATGACATCATTTAGGGTAGAGTAAAACTTGTCAAAACTCCTAGGGTTTCCTCTAAAATGGTGTTGGAAAACTAATTTGATGAGGCCATGATGGCGTAGGCTTCCTTTACCCTCCTGATATCTCTTTGCCATGTTATTTAACTCTTGATACAGATACAGGGGAATATTTACCCTAACTTTTGGTTGTTGCCCACCATGTCTGAGATGGTTCAAAATTCGCAAGTGATGCCCCCGACAACGAAGCACATACGCCCTTCACGAGTTAGAAATTTAATTACCCGTGTGGCTACTTCATCCCAGGGTTCCTACAGGTTGGCCCTTTTTAACCCTTTGCATGTGTTGTTATGGGTTAAGTACTCTGGTTCTCTATAATTTTCTTCTACAAATTGATTAACTACATTTGCCAATGTGTTCTTGCCAGATCTAGAAATTGAAATCCCTTCTAATGGCAACTTTGTAATCTGACTTAAAATTTTAGGGCTTACCTCAATAGTCATGTCGTAAACATGTGCTCGGTTGTTTCTGAATGTATAGGTGAACATGCCAGCCAAATCTTCAGAAGACCCATTGAATTTATCCAGAAATGGCATAAACCCTCCTTTAAAAATCTACACAACTGCTGAATTTTCTCGAAGGTAAGTGGTATCTGCAGGCTTTGTTCTGATATTTCGCCCCATTTTTTTTGTTTTAAAAAATGTACATTGTGGCTGTTGTTCTTCTGCTAGATTTATGGCTATTTTTTGTTGCAAATTTGCAGAGTTTTTGTTTGAAACCTTTGTTGCCCTATTTCTCGTCTGCTTCTTCGGAATGAACCATAACCTGTGCACTGTACTTCACAACACATCTTTGGAAAGAAAGGTGGCACACATTTTTACTTTTGCACTGTACACCTATTCGTTGATAATTGAATGGATGTCCTTACCGTCAGATCCACCTCATTAGTTTTGCAGATTCTCACGTGCATGTTAATTGGCATTAAAAACTGGTGGCATATGGTTGGTCACGTTCTTTGTATTTCTAATGAGTGCAAAAAAAGACCATGTGCTGACTGACACGTGTTCCTTCCTCGCATGCAATTAAAAAAAAATTGATTTTGTCATACCTTGCCACGTGGAAATGCTCTTTCCGAAGATTATAACTTATTGCGCAGACAAAATTTCATTTCGAAGATTATGACCTCATTCCGAAGACAAGTCTTCATTCCAAAGACAAATCCTCATTCCGAAGATTATGAATTCATTATGAAGGTAGGTATTCATTTCGAAGACAAATCTTCTTTGCAAAATTTTCATTTCGAAGATCAAACTGTATTACGAAGGTAAATCATCATTCCGAAGATAGATTTTCATTCTAAAGACAGATCCTCATTTCAAAGACAGATCTTCATTTCGAAGACAGATCTTCATTTTGAAGACAGATCCTCATTCCGAAGACAGATCTTCATTCCGAAGACAGATCTTCATTTCAAAGATAGATCTTCATTCTGAAGATAATGCAACAAGTCGTCATTTCGAAGACCAAGTTTCATTATGAGGACAATTTGTCATTCTAAAGACAAAGTTTCTTTCTGAAGACAAAGTACAACATTCATTTTGCTATCATTCTAAAGACAATTTCAATTCGAAGATAATACAGTAGGCACTGTTTTTAGCATTCTTGTTCCGAAGATTAGGCAGAAATCAATATTTTCATTTTCAAAACATGTCTTAAGTATGCCAACTCTTATGAATACCTTTTATGCTAATGGTTAATTGTCACATACTATATATCAATCATTTTACAATGAAGAAATGTAAGAAATATATACCTGATAAAAACAGTTAATGCCAGTTTTGAAGAATGACTACCTTTGTTGATATTCTGCTGAGATTTTCTACAACATTTCAAAACAAGTGCACTTGGTGAATTTGTACAATGATGGTTTATAAATTTCTCAAGGTTATGCATGCCATAAAACTGGTTTTCATGCACACCAACTCAGTAGTGCCTTAAGAAAAGGTTTTCACTGTCGAGTTATTCATTTTTCTCTCTTTTTTTTTCTTGATTTTCTCCTTTTTTTTTATTTTTATTTTTTTTTACCTCTCCTTTTATCTTTTTTTTCTTTTTATTTTTTTCTTGATCCTGACTATGCCCATGAAGGAATTTCATGATTTCCCCTGAAACCATGCCCGTGAAGGAATTCATACTCAGAATTTATTCATCTTTTTGTTTTCTATTTTTTTTTTTTGTATTTTCCACTTTTTCTTGAAATCCA
Organism: Wollemia nobilis; assembly: GCA_028583015.1. Classification (NCBI taxonomy): domain Eukaryota; kingdom Viridiplantae; phylum Streptophyta; class Pinopsida; order Araucariales; family Araucariaceae; genus Wollemia; species Wollemia nobilis. Next base: position 3,154,089 of record JAQPPZ010017255.1, read on the forward strand.
CTGATCATGTTGATTGTTTTGAAGTGGAAGATGGAATCTCTTCCACCTGTTGTGTATCAAAACTATCAAGTTGCTGCAAGAATTCTTCTTTAGTCAGAGGTGTATGGTATACCTTGAGGCGATGTCCATTCACTACCAAATTTCTTCGTGATACATCAATAGGGGATAAATGAGCTGCTCCATTGTTAAATAACTCCTCAATCCAGTAAGGTCCCAACCATCTAGTTATTAGTTTTCTATAGAAGTCTTCATATTGAGAATCAAACAGTAAAGCCCAATCTCCTTGTTGAAGTTTCCTCTGCTGAATGTGACTATCATGCCACAGCTTCCTTTGCTCCTGAAGTACCTCAGTCTGGTGCAGAGCATCCAATCTAAGTTCATCCAATGCATTCAGCTACATAATTATGTCTGTCTGTGCCTATGACAATTAAATTCCAATTTCCAGTGCTGTGTGCAATGTTAGTAGCTCAAATTCAATAGGTAAGAGAGGCTTTTTACCAAAGACTAGTTCATAAGGTGTGAATCTAGTAGTGGACTTCCAAGTAGTATTGTAGGCCCAAATTGCTTCAGGTAATTTATCTAGCCAATTTTTCCTATGAAAAGCTATTGTTTTTTTCAAGATGCGTTCTATTTCCCTATTTGTTACTTCAACCTGGCCATTTGCTTGTGGGTGGTGATTTCCTATGTTTGATTTCATACAATTCTGTAAATGCTTTTATGACTTTGGATGCAAATTGGGGTCCTTGGTCTATGGTGATAGACCGTGGAGCTCCAAATATCTAAAAAATATGAGTATACAAGAAATCAACGACCTTCTCTTCACAAGCATGTTTAAAAGCACGCACCTCTACCCACTTTGTCAGGTAATCAGTGCATACTAGAATATGCACCTTTCCTTGAGAAGGTGGATCAATAGGTCCTACAAAATCAAGCCCCCACCTCTCAAATGGTTCTAAAACCATTTGAGGCTGTAGTGGCATCTCATTTGTATGAGTGGGTTTCCCCATTCTTTGGCATGCATCACAATGCCTGATGTACTTTTTCACATCCTTGTGAAGAGATGGCCAATAATATCCTGTCCCTAATATTTTCCTAATTGTGCTTTTTAAAAAATAGTGTCCACCTGAGGGTTCATCATGACAATATCTAAGGATATCATACACTTCATCCTTTCGTATGCACCTACGTAACACATGGTCAGGACTGCACTTAAAAGCATACCCTTAATTCATTCAAAAGAAGAACTCTGTTTGATCAATTGTTTTTTCTGTTTTGAAGTGAAATGTGGAAGAACTTTCCCTGTGACCAAATAATTGGCTATATCTACAAACCAAGGTGATTGAACTGATATAGCAAATAGTTTTTCATCAGGAAAAGTGTCATCAACTAATTCCCCTTCATCTGTGTTTTGCAACCTGGACAAGAAATCTGCTACAACATTAGCTTTTCCTAGTTTGTTGATTATAATGATATCAAATTCTTCCAGCAACAACAACCAATGAATAATTCTTGCACTTACCATAGGTTTATTCATAAAATACTTAATGGCTGTATGATCTGTGTGAATAAATATTTGATAACCTGTGATATAATGCCTGAATTTTTTGATGGCATAAATTACTGCTAGGAATTCCTTATCAGTTGTTGTATATTTTTTCTCGGATCCTGTCAAGTTCTTGCTAATGTTGTATATGGTATAATGTTCACCATTATCAATTTGTCCTAATGCTGCTCCAATTGCTGTATTGGAGGCATCAGTTTGTATGTGAAATGGTAATGTCCAATTAGGTCCTCTGAGCATAGGTGGAGTTATCAATTTCTCTTTCGAGCTTCAAATGCTTCCTGACACTTTACAGTCCAGGAGAATTCAGAATCTTTAGTCAATAGGGAAAACATAGGACTAGCTATTGTACTAAAGTTGGGAATAAACCTGCGTAAAAACCAATGTGTCCTAGGAAGCTTCTGACATTAGTCTGAGTTTTAGGAGGAAGGAGATTCTTGATAATTTCAACCTTCTTTGGATCAACTTGGATCCCTTCAGGAGATATGTGATGACCAAGAACTATCCCTTCCTTCATCATCATGAAGCATTTATCTGGATTTAAGGATAAGTGGTATGTTTCACAACGATTTAAGACTTTATCAAGATTTTCCAATGTAAAATCAAAAGTTTGTCCACATACTGTGAAATCATCCATGTAAATTTCAACGCTTTTGGTGGTCAGATCAGCAAAAATTGCTAGGACTACTCACTAAAAATTTGTTGGGGCATTACACAAACCAAAAGGTAAAACCCTATAGGCAAATGTTCCCCATGGACATGTAAAAGTTGTTTTTTCTTGATCTTCAGGTGCAATCTAAATTTGATTATATCCACTAAATCCATCAAGAAAACAAAAGTATCTTTTTCCAGCAAGAGTATCTAACACTTGATCTATGAAAGGTAATGGAAAATGGTCTTTGTATGTCACCTTATTCAATTCTCTATAGTCTACACATACTCTCATTTTTCCATTTTTCTTAGGAACTATTACCAATGGAGACACCCATTGGCTATCAGAAATTGGGTAAATGAATCCTACTTCCAAGAGTTTTTCAATTTCTTCTTTCACAATATCTCTTAAGGCAGGATTCAATCTTCTTTGAGGTTTTTTGATTGGCTTGACTTCTTTAGTATAGATTCTATGGGTACATATATCGGGATGAACTCCTGACATATCTTTGTAGTTCCAAGCAAAAGCATGAACATGCTTCTGCAAGACAACTATCAGTTTTTTCTTCCTCTTCCCTAGTAAGTCTGGTTGTAGATGTTCAAAAATTTGCACTGGTCGGACTTCTATTTGTTTTGTATTTAGAAGGACTGAATTCACTCCTTCATACCTGGTAATTAAGGGATTAATAGGACATTGCTGAGATGGGAGAAAAGAAGCAGTTTCTGTTTTATTGCTGCTTGAGGGAAGTATATCTTGTATGGAATAGTGAGAAGGAAAAATCATATGATGGTGCCATCCATGTGGTAGTGAAATAGAGTTTCCTTGTGATAGCACAGATGGTTCATCTTTAGATTTTTGATTCTCCTCATTACTTATCAACTATTGGATATTTGTTGCTTCCCCTTCTAAACCTTGTTCATGCAGAAAATTCATTAGGATTGTTTCATTTTCTAATTTTTCTTTGTCACTGAGGTCTTCTGTGTGTTCTCTTACTACTAAGGTAGCTAGTGTAGAAATGACCTCTTTTGGTTCTTCATCTGAATCAGAAAACCATAACTGACCTAAAAATTTGCTAGATGGTTTTGCAGGAGGATATAAAGAAATATGTTTCAGATCAATACCATTTGAAATAGTCATATTTCCAAATCTGTAGTCTATGAAGGCTGCTGTAGTTGCAAGCCAAGGTCTTCCCAAAATAATGGGATATCCATGTGCTGAATTTCTTAGCTGTAAAACTAGAAAATCTGTAGAGAATTCCCAAGAGGAAACTTCTATAGGGACATCTTCAATGATTCCTTTAGGTTTTGCAACTGACCTATCAACCATTTCTAAAACTGTAAATGTGGGGCTGAGATGTTTGAGCTGTAATTGTTCCATTGTATCCTTGGTCATGACATTTATTACAGCTCCTAGATCCACTAAAACATTTGATATTTGTACTGAACCTATGGTGATTGTTATAACTGGGCTTCTTAGGTCACTATACTTTGGAGGTAGTAGTTTTCCAGATAAGAGATCAGCTATCTTTCCTTCAACCTACATAATTTTGGGAAATGCTTTCTTCTTTTTTCCTACTCTTTTAATGCATAAATTTTGGATAGTACTGTTAATCTCTGGTATTTCCTTAATAGCTTGCAATAAGGGCAATGATATAGTCAAATTTTTGAGTTCATTGACCAATTATGACTCAGAATTTTCTGGTATTGCATTAAGTCTTTCAGGATATGGAATTATCCTTGGTAATTGTTCTGCCTGTGTCTCTTTCTCTATTGTTGGTTCCAATTTTTCTGTTTCTATTGTTGGTTAGACTTTCTCTGGTTCTGATGATTCTTGCTCTTCATTTTTTTTTATTTCAATTGAAACTGGTTCAGGTACAACTTTTCCTAAATGAAGTTGGATGTCACTATAATCAAGAACATTAATTTCAACATTTTCTTTAGCTTCAGCCACATAGATAGGAGGTGTCTGTCTCACACTATTTGGATTAGTGACTGGCTGAGATGGCAATTGAGGTTGTTTCACTTGCTGTGTTTGATGTTGTTTTTCTTGAAAATTTTGATTAGGTGTAGGCAACAAATGCTGAGATTGACCTTGATTCCTTTACTACATTGGATAGGACTGGTATTGCTAATTCCATTGTGGTTGGTTTTGCATCCAATGTTGATTAGTATGATTTTGATTCCAATATGGATTGTTTTGATTCCAAGATGGGTTGTTTTATTCCATAAGGGGTTGTTTTGATTCTGATTCCAGGCTGGGTTACTCCAATTTGATTGTGGCCATTCTTTGGAATTTGTCCATTGAGGATAATTCCAAGGACGTTGGGGTGGTTCTGATTATCCCCAAGGCATAGTACCAAGATTATGCCCCCAATTTGTAAGAAAACAAGGGGGATTTTGATATTGAGAAAAATTTCCCCCTTATTTTGGTCCAATATAGTTGAGTTCCTCAGTCTGGTTTTCTAACACAGTTTTGAGTTGTGGTAGCAGGTGGCATTGATCAGTTGAATGGCTTTTTGAAAAGATACTACAAATGGCTGAGATAGATGTTTTATTCAAAGGACATTCCTACAAAGCATGTTTATTTCTACATCTTGGGCAATAAATTGCCAAAGGTTCTGTGTTTTTTGCTTTTGCAAACATTTCCCCCAAAGTAGTGTTTAGATGCACTAGGATATCAGTTTTGAAATTTGCAAGTTCCTCTATCAGGTCCTTTACATCAGTGCCATTTGTGCGGCTTTTTCTTCTTCTCTACTTAGTGCGAGAGTAATTCCTATAGAGATCCATAATTTCCTCATTACTGAGAGTTGTTACATCCCCGTTTCCCATAAAATCCAGAACTTCTCTAGATTCATCTTGTAATCCTCTCAAAAATATGGTTTTACATAATTATGGTTCTACAAGTCCACATCTCCTTTGAACAAAGGAGAACCTATCAAGATAATCTTATAATGTTTCATCATATTCTTGCTTAATTCTGAATAACTCATCTTTTCTATTCCTTACATGGCAATATTCCTGATATTTATCTAAAAATACAGTCTCCATTTTATCCCAGGTTCTTATGGAATTTGGCTTTAAGATCATGAACCAGCACAATGCTGAATCCTTGAGAGTTGATGGAAAAACCTTAAGTTTCTAATTGTCATTTATATAATCATAGGTCTGACACATTACCTTGAATTCAAACAAAAACTGGTCAGAATCTTCAGATACAACACCTCGGAAGGTTGGAAGTATTGAAGGTGAAATGGTCTTCATGGGAGAGTTTTGTGTTGGATTCAGACGAATAAGATATTCAAATGTTCTAGACGGTTGGATTATATCCTGATCATCTCCTTCATTATGAACATAGCCATGTTGGCCATCTATATTGCCTCCTTCTGCCATAGTTTCCTATTTGTTGGGAGAAGTTAAAGCTTCCCAAATTGTTCTCTCAAGAGGTCCAAGCCTCTCTGTTGATGATGAGTCTGATGAATTGTATTTCTTAGGATATTCTAATGATGATAAAATTGGTGATTTTCCTATCTCAAAATGTTTTAGTGATGGTGAGACTGGTGATTTTTCTATCAATCTTTCAAGTAATTCAAACACAGGTGATTCACCCCTTAGGTGTGAAGATCTCCTTAATGGGACAAGCCAAGGATCCTTTGGGGTAGTTCTACCTTTTTCATCCCTAGACTTACTCATTCATGTTTACTCTTAAATGACATAAATTAAGTCAATAGTTGTTATCTTCCTTAACTATTGTATTCAGATTTTAACCTAAATTTTCATAGTTTAGTCTGATTATAGCTATTGGACTGTTTGTTTTCTTCTGACAACACTATTACCTAACAACGGTGCTAAAATTATGTGTAGTCGTTATACCATCATTAATTCTCAATGAATTTGTCAATCCAGGGCAGTGTACAAGGCTATCTGTAGAAGAAGAAGTGAAAAAGCTATAACTTAGGTCAATCTAGAGCAACAGGTCTTATTAGTGGAACCAGTTGTGTGGGGGTTTTGGAACATTCCTATCTCTAAATTGCATGAATTAAATCTTAATCTAAGTTGCAGAATTGGAAACTAATCATTAACTGTAGAATAAGACCTAATTATATTACAGAAATAACAGTTGTAGAATTGAAAGTCTGATCCTAATTACAGAAAGGAAACCTAATTACTTTTGCAGTAATGAAAGTCTACATCTAATGTGGAAATAAAAACTATCAAATTTCGCATAACAGAAGGTTGTCAATCTTTTGTTCAGGTTTTAACAAAGAAACATAAAATGCAAAAAATTGTTGAAAAACAAGTAAATTCTAAAAATAACAATCTGAAATAAAGTGGAAGCTTTGCTGAAAGTAAGATTGCAACTAAAAAATTAAGCACAAGGTTAATCTAAGCATAAATAAATTAAGACTACAAATATTGTCAACTGTTTACAAGCAATTGAAATAACAAGTTCTACAACTCATTTTGCTGCAACAAAATCAGAATAAAAACCTGCTTGTTAGTCCTCCTCCTAGGTCTGGAAGTGGCCAACCTCTTTGTCCAGAAGAATATGTAAGTCTTTCTCTCTTTCTAAATCTTAATCACACTCATTTACAAGCAATATGAAATAGAATTGGTGCACTTTATTGATTAGAAGACATGATTACAAGAATTCTACTGAAAAACTATTACAGGACTGTAACAGTCAATTTCTAGCTATACTCTGTATTTTTTGCTAGCTTCCTTACTCTATTTTCTACCTACTCGGCTCAACCTGAATGAGAGCAATATTTATAGCTATCCTATGATCTGATTATAAACAAAGAATATCTCAAAAGATCTAATCCTACAATGCTGCATCAAATTCTTGTTTTATCCTAGAAGAGGACTAAAACTTGATCTTTCCCTTAATGATGGCTTTGGTCGGCAATGATGGCAAAGACAGATGGAATATCTTTCCTTTTATCTTTTCCAACCTTTATTTCCCTTTTTTTGGATTCAAAAATTGGTCAACAGGTCAAAGAAACCATTATGTTATTCATTTCAAAGATAAGTGGCTTCATTCCAAAGACAATGCAGTTCTCATTCCAAAGATCGCTCATTTCGAAGATACTACATTCTCATTCCGAAGATCGCTCATTTTGAAGATACTGCATGCTTCATTCTGAAGATCTGCTCATTCCAAAGACACTGCATTCTTCATTCCAAAGATCCGCTCATTTTGAAGACACTGCATTCTTCATTCCGAAGATATCTATTCATTTCGAAGATACTTCAAAATGAACAAATGTATGCTTTTCCCGTGATTTCCTCTACATCTCTCAGGTGGGTTATCTCCTAAGATCAAATTCCAATGGTCTTCATCTCTTTTCTCATGTGAATTCCATGCCTTGCTATTTATGGACAGCTGGCTAGAATTTACATGGAAAAGACCCGATTTTCTTACGACAACGAGTTGCTTACTGCATCGTTGCGCGATTTAGGTGAAATAAATGCTTGAGATAAATCAAAAAATGATTAGTGAAATGTTGCTATTATTCTAAGCATATCCCATTGTAGCAAATCATAGCAAAAATAACACAAAACTATGCAAAAAGCTGTAAAATCAGCATATAATATTTCAAATACATTGATCATGCAAAATGGTTAATATACAGCATATTGAATCAACTTAACTAACATATCAGATAAAACATAATAGTTTATATGCATTTTTAGTGTTCAAAACATGTTATGATTGAGGCATTTCTAGGCCTCATCAATAGGTATTGAATATTCAACCATGAATAACATACCAAAGAGAGAATAAATAAATTGTATACCACAAACCAGAGTTATTCATAAGGTATCGAAATCAAAATCTAATTATAAAAAGTGGCAAATATGTTTCAAAAACCTAACAAATCCTAGCCAATTTCTTGTAGGAGGACATGGCAAATTACCTTATTTTTTCACAAAAGAATGTAAAACATTGAATTACCTTTATTTTTCACAAAAAATTATAAAACTAGTTAATATGCTAACTATTGATAGTTAAGCTTGATGATAGGTTATATGAATGGTGATAGGTTGTAGGATTGATGATAGGTTCCAAGAATGATGATAGGGTGCAGGATTGATGATAGGTTACATGAATGATGATAGGTTGGAGGCCTAATGATAGATAGCATGAATGATAATAGGTTGCAGGAATGACGATAGGTTGCAAAATATATGATAGGTTTTTGGAATGCTGATAGGTTTTAGGAAAGATGATAGGTTTTAGGAATGACGATAGGTTGCAGGAAAAATGATAGGTTCTAGGAATGATGATATATTATAGGAATATGTTTAGGTTGTAAAATTGATAATAGAGATCAATAAGAACTTTAGGTTGTAAAAATGCTGATAGGTTGTAGGGATTATGATAGGTTAGAGAAAATATGATAGGTTGTAGTAGTATTTATAGGTTGCAAAACTACCGATAAGTTGCAGCAATATTGATAGTTTGCTAAAATATCGATAGTTTACAACAATGTATATAGGTTGCAAAAAAATTGATAGGCTTTGGAAATGTTGATAGTTTATATTTATGTAGATAGGTTGTAGAATTGTAGATAGGTTTCATCTATATTGATAACTTGTAGTAATACCAATAGGTTTTGTCAATGTCGATAGGTTGCAATAATATTGATAGTTTGCAACAATGTCGATAGGTTGTAGTAAAGTTGATAGTTTGTAATAATACCTATTGGTTGCATGAACGACGATTGGTTGTAGGAATGCCAATTTTTTTCATAAACATCGATAGATTTGATGAATAATTATTGGTCTTAAGAGTATTGATTGGTTTCTAGAATGCTAATAGGCTGCAAGAATATTGATAGGTTGCATCATTCCTTTTGGTTGCAGGAATACCAATAGGTTGCAAAAATGATTATTGCTTGTAGAACATTGTTCCATTGTCTATGTTTTGTAGCTATACCATGTTTCAAATGCTTAGATGCAATGTTTCCACCATGCATTAAATGTCTACCATGTGTTGAACGCTTAGATGCAATATGTCCACCATGCATTAAATGTTTGCATGTAAAAAGTCTATATAAAGGCATAGACAATAATTTTTTACACTTTTTATAACACAAAGCACATCCTTTTCACCTTTCTCTTACCCAAAGTCATTTTTAAAGCTTTTCTTACCATACATATCAAAATTTTCTTATTTTTTATCGTGCAATCATTTTTTAACCTTTTCTCACTAAACCTTTTAACATTTTTATCTCAATTTTTTTAACCTTTTACCTTCCACCATATGCTCTCCTCCTAAGTCCCTCTTAATTTACCTTATAAAATAAACTAATGGCATTCCCTTCCACCCCTATTTCATCCTAAATTACTTTCAAAAACCTTGTTTGCCCCCCATTTTTGAGATTTTAACAACATGTAGTTATGACATGTCATGGATCATCGGCTATAGTCTTTGTGGGTTAGTGTCTATGCCATAGTATGACATAGATATCAAGCTACTAGAAAATATTATTGTAGCCTATGACAATGTTTTGCCAATGTTGATATGAATATTGACAATAAGAGGATAATATTTTCTAATCACACCCTTAGATATCTCCAGATTGATAGCATTGCTTATTAATGGTTGTGATTATATCACATCGAAGTTCCTATTATATAATAAATACAAAAAGTGCCTAGAGACCAACTTTGTTGTTCCTTCCGAGTATTTGATAGGTATAAATCTGCATATTTTTATATTTTTTAAATTTAGAATTTAGGGTTTTAAAAATACTGTTTTTTTTTATAGTTTTCACTACTAAGTCTAGAAGGGGTTTGGTTTTACCAATTATTCCTAACAAGTTCCTTTGAGGATGTGCCTAATTCTTCCAATCTAGAATAGTTCTACAAGTAATACCAATAGATATTCTTTTCGGGGCATTGGCATATTTGATTCATTATCATGAACACCAAAAAATTGATGCACCTATGTTTCACATCAGATCAGATTGAAACTCTACTATGTTAAAACCAACACTGCTTTCACTCTCAACACATGTAATTACCTTCTTTAATTTTTATGATTTTATCATAATGTGTAGAATTCTGAAGTACCCACCTCACTGCACCCACACCTAGCCTCTAATGCCATGATAGTACAACAAGTGCAGGTAAATTTTACTATATATGAAACTTATAATTTTTTATATTCAATTATAGTTTTATTTTTATTATTTTTACAATTTATACATAAATGCAAAAAAGGACATCCTATTTCTCCTCAAAATAAATTTTTAATATCATAGGTCATAATATAAAAGAATTAGGAGATTTTAAAACACCTTCAAAATCAACAACACTACATAGAAGATCTTCAAAACTCTTAAGGTCTTTTTATTCTCCTAATCCTTTCCAACCTCCACCTACTTGTCAAATTCCAATTGGTTTTGTTGATATCAGTGAGCCCACACCCACTAAATGTAAGCTTTCTCTTTCAATATAGGGTTCATGTACTCATTTACTTCAAATTATAATCTATCATTTTAATGAAAAATTTAATATATTTTTAGATGTATAGTACAAAAACATTCCATTACAAGGTTTTTCTGTGCAAGAGATCTCATCTTTGGGTAGTAAGTGTAATACATTTACATTAAATTTTATAGTCCGCATTTAAATTTTTATACATTATAAATTTATTGTGAGTTTTTAATATGCTTCACAATAAAAATATACTCAATGAAGATAACAAGTGATTCCACCCCCTTATCCACCACATCAACAATAAATGAGAGGTTAACTAGGCATGGATGGAAAAAAATTTCTTCCATCCAAGGGAGGAGCAACCAAGGAATTTTTAGGATTTGAAAATATATCTTTTGGTAATTTTACAAATGTACAGGAAGTTTTAGTTGTGGGGTTACCTAATCCTCCACTTGATGAGGATTACTTTTTATAGGGAAACATGCCCTATTTGTTTCAAGCAATAGATTTGCTTTGAGAAGCAGAAGCAAAATATTCAAGTGAATCTCCTCATATCTCATCTCCTCCTAGGAAAACTGGCACCCATCATCCTCTAACTGAGGATGAAAAAGTAAATTTTTTGAAATTCTTTTAGTATATGACACTTGTCAAGCAACCATCACAGATTGTTTGCTTAGAGATGTAAAATAAATGAAGCAATGGGATTATCAGGCCAAATTTTTAATAAAGGAAATAAATACTTGATTAAAAAAATAAAAAAGGGAAAATTTATTTTCTTTTGTTGAAAACAAACCATACAAGCTTGATGCTCTATTACATCAAGCTAAATCTGGCATAATGAAGGTTACAACTTCTTATCATGATAAAATTTTAAGTATTATATTGAATAGATTGGAGAACATAAATTCTTAAGCCCAGGCTTATTTTAATCAATGGATATTTGACAATAAAAATGTTGTTGCTGTTTTTGCAAAGAATGTTTTGGAGGTTAGACTAATGTCTTCAAATTTTGTTTGTTATTTTTTTAAATGTAACTATCTACTAACTTCTTTCTTATTTTTTCTTTTGCAATCCAACTTTAAAAATATGAAGAAGCATGTTCAAAACTTGCAATATTATCTACATATGGCAAAGGATTACTTGCAGGCTTCTAAGGCAATGAAAAAAGGTTTAAAGAAATAGTTTGAGAGAACAATGCTTTTAAGAGGATCATAATCCTACATGATTTTGATCATGATATTTTTCTTAAATAGAAAGGAAAAGAATTTCTTGCACTAGTAATCGAAGGTGCCACAAAAGAAGAAAATGAGTTTCTCAAAGGGTTAGAAAAAGTATAGAACATCTTGGTTAGATCTAGAGCAATGGATGAGAATACTAATAAGCAACATGATGAGGAAGGACTTAAAGTACAAGTAGTGGAGAGATTATATTCAACAATAATTGCACCCCCTACACAATAGACTATAGAGGTAGTAGAAAATGAAAAAGAACACGAAACTACCTCTAGCCCCAAATATAATGAATGAGAAGGTCAAAATATTTTAGACATTTTAAAAAAAATTATAAATTCAGTATTAACAATTAAGACATTTGCATAAATTTAGTATTATGCTACTTCTATTTATTTTTATATGCATAAATTGAGTATTATGCTATTTCTATTTATATTCGTGTGTTATTTCTATAGCTTCAACATTATGCTATTTCAATTGTGCTTGATTTTACGAAGGATACATCTATGCATGGGTTTAAATTTTCAGTTTATTCATGAGTTTATAGGCTTTCTTTAGGTAGTTGAATTTTGAATCTTAACACTTGGTTGATGCAACTATGTGTTATATAAACTTATAGAATATAATGTTTGGCTGATGCAACTATATGTTATATAGAGAATATGAATGTATAGAATAAGCGTGTGAATGTATAAAATTTCTTAAACAACCTATTGGGAGTTTGAATGTATACAATAAGAGTATGAATGTATAGACATTATGGTATTGGATTTAAATATTAGAGTAATTTCTCATGGTAAGGTATTTCCATTTATATTGTTTTGGATGATGGAACTATGTGTTATATAAAATCATAGAGTATAATATTTCGTTGTAGTAATTATATAAACTGATAGAATAAGTGTGTGAATGTATAAAATTTCTTAAACAACCTATTGGGAGTATGAATGTATAGAATAAGAGTATGAATGCATAGAATGTTATATAGAGAGTATGAATGTATAGAGAGTATGGTATTGGATTTAAATACTAGAATGATTTCTCATGGTAGGGTATTTCCATTTATATTGTTTTGGCTAATTTAAGTATGTGTTATATAAACTTATAGAGTATAAACTTTAGGTGTTGCAATTATATAAAATTATAGAATAAGCACATGAATGTATAAAATTTCTTAAACAAACTATTGGGGGTATGAATGTATAGAATAAGAGTATGAGTGCATAGAATGTTATATGGTGAGCATGAATGTATAGAAAGTATGGTATTGGATTTAAATACTAGAATCAGGGTTATGCATAGTGGCTATTTTCGCAAAATTGGCTAAAATTAGGATTTTCAAAATTTGGAATTGGCTAATATTTGGGACCCTTGACCAGGGTCCATTAGCCAAAAAATTCTGGGTGCAAATTGATTTTGGGATTGATTCACCCCAATTTTATAATAATTTGACCATTTCAAGTTTAAATTTCTAACATTACCCCTAATAATAGTGAACCTTCTACATGTGTTTCGACACTATTCACTTGGATTTTGAAACCTATTCGCCAATTTTTTATAAATACATTTTGGGGCTGATCCCTTACGCATAACCCTGACTAGAATGGTTTCTCATGATATGATTTTTACATTTATATTATTTTATTATTTTCGTAACTTGAGTATTATGCTATTTGCATTGTACTTTCTAAACTACATGCAACACTTTCTATAAAATATTTACTATTGATACATGCATGCATGGTTTGAAAATTTTCATTTACATTTTTACATTTTTCATTGTGCTTTCTAAACTATATACAACACATTCTATAAAAAATATTTAATAATGATACATGCATGAATGGTTTCAGAATTTTCATTTATTCAAAGCTAAAACATAAAATAAAAAAATTCATTTACATTTTTACATTTTTCATTGTGCTTTCTAAACTACATACAACACATTCTATAAAAAATATTTAATAATGATACATGCATGCATGGTTTCAAAATTTTTATTTTATTCAAAGCCAAAGCATAAAATATAAAATTTTCAATTACTAATTATACATGGTTTTAAAATTTTCATTTACTAATGACACGTGCATTCATTTGATAATTATACATGCGTGCATGGTTTTAAAATTTTCATTAAATCAAATTCCAAAGCATAATTTTTTTTTTTTTTTGCCATAGACATAAAGCTATGGTATGAAAAAAGTCTTATCAATGAAGACAAATGATATCAAATCTTGAATACCATTAATTATATGAATTTTTTTAAATCATTGAAATTTTATAATGAAGCTGAAACAAACACTTCTTGCCTTCTTCAAAAGAACCAGTAAGCATATTTGAATTCTATCTCACCATAATCTGATCATTGAAAGTGTTTTTATAATCATTATCAATAATATTAGTGATACCTCTTCAGTACGCTAGGGACTTCCAATATGTATAATTAGTTTCGTCAAACAATGGTGCTTTGTTTGATGAGAAGCCTTCACCACCTGCCATTGTGTCACTTCCAAGATCACCCTAGCCGATTAAGCCTGTTCAAGAACCTCACTCTAATACCAATTGTTAGTCTCACAATGACACTAAGAGGGGGGTGAATTAGTGTAGCTCTTTAAAACTTAAATCTTCAACACTCAAAGCCAAAAAAATGAAAACATAAAACCAAATAAATCAAGTATAACAAGAGAACATCACACAAAACAAGATGTACCGAGGTTAACCGATTTGGCTAAATCCTTGAAAATGACTGTTTGGACTCCCATCCAAATATAGCATTTGCAAAGCACCAACTTTACAATCAATTTATCATCATCCACTAGAAGGAGCACCAACCCCTGATTTATCTGCACCAATAGAAAGGAGCACCAACCCCTGATTTATCTGCACCAACAGAAAGGAGCACCAACCCCTCTACCAAGCACCCACTTTATTTTGATATTGATAATAAAATGACATATATGAATGTGTTCACTGAAACCAGAACCCTCTATGGTCTGTAAGCTCAAAATATAAAACTTTATATTTCACCCAATATAACATCCCTCTGTTTGCATTACTCAGAATTTGAATCTTCTCTTCTCATAAAAAAAAAATTGATTGTTCTCTTAGCTCGTTATACCAATTGCTAAATTATTTCTAGTTATTTTGCAACACTTTGTATGTGAACTCCTCTAAAAATTTTAGCCAAAATAGATATCATATGAGAAATTTATGCCCAAAATACTGAAGTGACATTTTTCACCACTCCAAAAATCACGGATTTTCACTCTTTATTTTTCTCCACACACACTTCTCTCTTCACAAAATAAAGTCCTCTCTTTTCAATAAAATACTTTGTCACTTAAAAAGCACACACTTCTATTATTTTTACCTTTTCAATTTTAAAAATATTTTCTTTAATGAATCTTCTTAAAACAATATAACTTATTTTTTTTATTTTGAGAAGACATTTCGTCAAACACGTCACATGCAAAGAATTGACACCATACTCGTTCTCTTACTTCGAAGCCACGTGACACCTCAAACAAAAAATTAAAGATGCTCTATTTGATGCCTTAAAGGTGTAACAATACTGAAAGTGAAACTCTGGTGACTCTGCAAGGTCGAAACGGCCAACTGAAGGATTTTGCACAAGTGGAACAAATTGACATAAAAGTGACCTGTACCATTTTTACAACAATCATAATTCGCACCTCGTAAGTCTATTTTATCTAAAATATGAAATGTAGAATCTCTATAATGTTGACTACATCTAGTATGAATCTCACTAGATAAATACTTATGGTTCACCTGTAACACCTCCATGAAAACTGCTGCTGACACACTTTTTCCAAAAAGAGCATTTTTGTGACAGTATTGAAATGCTTGTAATATTCGCCTCGTTTCTCCGTTTTAGTGGAAATTTGGAAAACATGTTCTTTAAGATAACTTCCACCTCCAGTTAAAATTTTGCTATAAAATTATTCTCGGTTTTCTCGCGGTGCTTCTGACAAAACTTCCCTTTTTTGGCCTATACAACCACTTGCCAAATCATCCGCCAAGATACCAAAAATGTCACCGATCAATACAAACACTATGATGAAACCTACAACATTGTTATGGACTATTTATTGACATGCTGGTATGTTCCAAACTAATCCATCATGTCCAACCGTGCCCGTGACGACTTTTGCAATTTTTTGACAACTTATTGATGATTTTTTCAATTTTTGCAAATTTGCATGAACAACCTGTAACAACTTCACCCAAATATCAAAAACATCCTCATAAGCATTGAAAATCACTATACATACTCCAAATAACCTTTGAGAAACTGTCCACTATATAAACTTGTCCATCTAAGTGTGTTGACAACAATGACAATAATATCGTTGCACCTTGCTCAACAATCTCCCCCTTTGGAATTGTTGGCAACACATGCACAATTTCCTATAGTTATTCTTCCTCTTTGACAAAAAGACCAAAGGGATGCTACAAAATCCCCCTGATTCCATGCACAAAATTCTCAAGTAAAAATTATTACACTTAGCAAAAATCACAAACATGAGCAAAAGGATAAACAAATACACAAATGCTCCCCTTGAGAATGTGGCCCCAATAGCTAGTCAATTCTTGGGAAGTGTGACCACTCCCAATTTCTTGTGAAGGTACTCAAAGACTTCCTTGGGAAATAGTTTGGTGAAGATATTTGCTACTTGATCTATTTTTGGAACAAAATCTAACTTAACCTCACCTTCTACAACTTTCTCCTTCAAAAAATGATATCGGATAACAATATGTTTTGTGTGAGAATGCATAACTGGATTCTTTGAGATGTTAATGGCACTGGTGTTATCACACTTAACTAAAATTGCCTTACTAAAATTAATGCCAAGATCCTCAGATTTTATTTCAACCATAACACCGGCGTACAACACGTTGTCGTTGCAATGTATTCTACCTTTGCTATGGATAAGGAGACTGAATCTTGTTTCTTACTGTGCCATGCGACCAACATATATCCAAGATAGAATGCACCTCCAATGGTACTCTTCCTTTCATCTAAACATCCTACCCAATCTACATCCGAATACATAATAAGGGTGAAGTCCTTACATTTCAGATACCATAACCCATAGTCCATAGTACCCTTGAGGTACCGAAGAATCCTCTTCACTGCTGTCACATGAGTCTCCTTGGGACTAGCCTGAAATCATGCTACCATGCATATTGCCTACAAAATATCTGGTCTGGTAGGTTTCAAGTATAGTAAGCTCCCAATCATAGATCTATACATAGTTTGATCAACATGTGGAGATTTGTCATCCTTGCTCAAATTGAAACCTGTTGTCATGGGAGTGCTAACTGGCTTACAACCCTCCATTATGAACTTTTTTAGCATCTCTTTCACATATTTAATTTGAGAAATAAATATGCCCTTCTCCTTTTGATTAACTTGCAATCCGAGGAAATACAAAAGTTCACCAATCATTGACATTTCAAATTCTTTCTGCATATTATTTTCTAAATCTTTACACAACTCGTCTTTGCTGCTGCCAAATATGATATCATCTACGTATACAAAAAGAACAATATGATGACCATTTTCTATTTTGAAATACAAATTACTATCCACCATACCTTTCTTGAACCCTTACTAAGTAAGATAATTGTCTAGCCTTGCATACCATGCTCGGGGTGCCTATTTTAAGCCATATAATGCTTTATTCAACTTGCAAACCAAGTTGGGACATCACCAAGCTAGAAACCATATGACTTCTCAATATAAACCTCTTCTTCAAGTTTTCCATTCAAAAATGTTGATTTCACATCCATTTGATAAAAATTGAAATTCTTGTAAACTGCTAAAGCTAGAAACATTCTAATTACCTCTAATATGGCCACAGGTGGAAAGGTTTTCTCAATGTCAATACCTTCAAATTGTGCATAGCCTTTGCATACCAATATTTTTTTTTTCTTGACTACCTTTCCGTCTTCATTCAATTTATTCTGAAAGACCCATTTAGTATCAATTACATTTTTATTGGTGAGTCTTGGTACTAACTCCCAAGTCTTCTTTTTCTTGATATGATCTAATCCTTCATTTATTGCCTTTACCCAACTTTCATCTTTGCTTGCGTCAGCAACATTTTTGGTCTCAATGCTGGATAATAAAGAGTAGTTACTAATCTTCTTCTTGTATGAACACCAATTATGGGGTCTCCAATTATTTTCTCTCTAGGATGATCTTTCTACCTGCTGTCTATTTTGAATTTCTTATTTTATTCCACTTTTGAATCACTTTTTGAATCCTCTGAGTCAATTTTTGGTTTATTTTCCAGTTCTTTTTCCTCATCTCTTTCAATGAACTTTTCATAAATTGGGTAGTTCTCTTCATAGCTAATTACTCATTCCCTTCCTTCATCAACTTTAACATCAGCACTATCCACAATTTTCCTTAGCCTCTTGTTGTAGCATTTGTAAGCTTTGCTTTTTGATAAATAGCCAAGAAAAATACCTTCATCCGCTCTATCTTCAAACTTACCAAGGTTTTATTCAGTTCTTTTGATGTAACACTTGCTGCCAAAAACTTTAAAGTATATTGTTGTTGCCTTTTTACCGAACCATAACTCATAAGGAATTTTGCTTTCATGCATCCTCAAAATGCACCTATTTTGGATGTATACCATAGTATGGACTGCCTCTTTCCAAAATCTATCTACTACTTTACTCTTAGTCAACATAGTTTGTACCATTTCCTACACTATCCTATTCTTTCTTTCTACCACAACATTCTGTTGAGGTGTCCTAGCTGCTGCAAATTATCTCCTAATGCCATATTTTTCACAATACTCTGTGAAATCCTCTAAAATGAACTCTCCTCATCTATTTGACCTTAAACATTTAATTTTTTTTCTTGTTTGATTCTCAACTTGGTTTTTGAAAACATTGAACATATCAAAATATTTTGATTTATGCTTCAAAAATAGTACCCATGTCATCTTGGAATAGTCATCTATACACAACATGAAATATTTGTCACTGTTTATGCTTTGCATTCTCATGGGTCCACATAAATCAATATGTACTAGTTCTAAATAATTTCTTATGAAGTACTCTTTTGTTTTAAATGAAACTCTAGTTTGCTTCTCATTTTGACATGAAGCACAAATGCTATTTGATGGTTTGCCAATGGTGAGAACATCTCTCACTGTTTTCTTTGAACTGATTTTTACTAGATTGTCAAAGATGATATGACCGAGCCTATTGTGCCACAACCAATTCTCTTCTTCCTATCCAATCAAGAAAGATCCTTATGAAATATCTGAGAGAGTGTGAAGGTTGCTAGATGTCCTTGATCTAGTTGCTATCAACTTCTCATTATTTGCCTTTTTGAATTCATAACTTCTTAAATATCACTTCATGACCTTTATCACAAATCTGACTTATGCTCAACAAGTTATGCTTCATACCAACCATAAACAAGACTTCTTTTGACCTGATTTTTCCATCACTAATCTTAACTCAACCTCTGCCAACTATCTTAGCTCCATCATTGTTTCAAAACTTTACTGAACCACCTTCATATTGTTGTAACTTCTCAAATTTTTGTTTGTCACCTGTCATATGACTGGAGCATCCACTATCAAGTATCCATGGTATGGATTTATTATGTGCTTTAAATACCGTCTGTACGATCAAGGATTTTTTTTCTTCCTTAGGTCACTCTTTTTCTTTCTGCTCAGGTTTGATTACAAATTTGGGCTCTTGTTTTGGCTTTTCTTTTTCAGTAGCTTGTGCATGTTTTTTGACAAATTTTCTATTTTGTCTTATTCCATTTGGCTGAAATTTTCTTCCCTAAAATCGATTTGATGCAAATGTACTTCGACAATTTCTTGCAATATGTCCAAATTATGACAATTATAACATTCTACTGCATAATCCATCAAAGGTGAAAAAGCATTTCTATTGGTAAAATTCCTTGGTCCTACATTATACTTGCAATCTGAGATCTTATGTCCATAACCATTGCATTTAATATAGTAACGATAAAATAGATGATTGAACCTAGATGGTGGTATTTGCCATGTTGTCGTAGGAACCATAAACCTTCTTTTTCTTTGATGTGTGACATTGGTGAAGCCATAATTGTCAATTCTCCTTTTGTGCCTTGCATTATTGCTTTCCTTTGCATGATTTTTTTTTGCTTGATCAACCTATTTCTTCTCTTCATTCTTTGTGGATTCTTCATTTGTGGTCATTGATCCATTTGACAATTCTCCTTCATAAAAACCCAAACCAAATTTTATTCCTGTAGTCTTTTGGTTATTTATGATCTTATCCAGCTTCATAGAACTTTCTTCACATTTGTGATAACAACTAATTTTCTGATTCATCTCTTCTAGTTGCATTCTTAAACCAACAATCTCTTCTTCTAGCTTGTTGCAATAATCTATTTTCATTGTTATTTGCACTTCGAGATATTCAAAGATTTTATTGGATTCTTCTATATGCTCTTTCAAATTTGTTATGATTTCATTCGCATCCTCAAGATTTCTTGAAATTTTCTTAATCTTTTTTCTTTCTATCTTCAATTCATCTAGAGCTGCAATTAGTTCCTCTTTCGAAATCACTTCTGCGTTAATTTCTTCTTCATCACATTCTTTTTCTTTTTCTAGTTTTTCTTCTTTGAGTGCCATGAAAAGAGCTTCACCTGTTTCCTTTTTAGAATCCTCATTGGATCTATATTCTGATAAATTGACATTCTTGGAGATGAAAATTTTCTTCTTGAAGTTGCCTTTTCTGAAATTTGTTTTTTTCTTCCAGTCACTTCTTTCTCCGTGCAATCCTTAATCACTTCTGTTCTTTTCATTAAGTGGACATTTAGCTGCAAAATGGTCAATGCCTCCACAGTTGAAAAATTTAAACAGTAACTTTTCTTTGTATTTTCTTTTTCTCATTTTTAGTTTTTGAACAAAGTTTGCTTCCATTTTATCTGATTTCTCTTCTTCCTAAGATTCTTGTTTTACTTTCATATTTTTATGGGATTTAAAAGTAGCTTCTCTATCTGTGGGTTTAGATTTTCCTATTCTCATCTCAGATGTAGTCAAAGAACCATGCATCTCATACATACTAAAAGAATTTAGATCTTTAGCTTCTATAGCTGAAACTTTAGAATCAAATCTTTGGCGAAGGGATCTTAATACTTTTTTCACGATGATAGAATCTTTGATTTCCTCGCCGAGTCCTCTAATCACATTAATGAGTTCATTAACTCTCAGCATATATGCCTCTATATTCTCATCGTCATTCATATTTAATACTTCGAACTGAGCTCGATGTGTTTGTAACTTGGCCTCCTTGATCTTAACATCTTCTTCATGAATGCTCTTTAGTTTATCCCATATTTCTTGTTCTGTTTTACAACCCATAATATTTACTAGTTCGTTGTCCACTAATCCACATATGATAGCATTCTTTGCTTTTGAGTCATTCTCAAATAGTTTTTTACTGGTAGCATCGGTTGGAGAAGTGGTGGATATTGTGTATCCACTATCTATTGAATCCCAAATGTCATATCCCAAAGCATAAAGATATGTCTGCATCTTGAGTCTCCAAAATGTGTAATTAGTTTTGTAAAACAATGGTGCTTTGTTTGATGACACCTCCAATGCTATTCTATACTCTTTTCTAACATGCTGGAATGTTACAAACTAATCCATCCTATCCAACTATGTTCGTGATGACTTTTGTAATTTTTTGACAACTTGACGATTTTTTCAACTTTTGCAAATTTGCATGATCAACATATAACAACTTCACTCGAACATCAAAATCATCCTCATAAGCATTGAACATCACTGTAAATACTTTGAGAAACCTCCAAAAAAAATTCCACTACATCAACCTATCCATCTAAGTGTGTTGATAATAATGACAATACTGTCAATGTACCTTGCTCAACAATACCTCTTTCCAAATTTCCATTGTGTGTTTGATTTGAAATAGGCTATCCAAAGGATAATCGAGGGAGCATTGTTGTTCTTTTATAAGTGCATGGAGTTTCAAATCTAGATTATCAAATCTGTGTAGTGATCTGTTATTGGATCAATGTCAACAAACTATGAAAGAGCTACGTAAACACTACAAATTCGTTGATGCATCCAAATATTATGATATGCATTCGGAGTTGTACTGAAGATAAAAAATACAAATATGAATATGGCAGACTATTTGTACCATGTGCTGAAGATGACTATCAAATCTGGTGGAAGTATTTTTGAGGAACTGTAGCAGATAACAGCCCCGTTACCGCTCACACATATGGCATACTATGTTAAGGATTTGTTGGCTAAAACCAGTCGCCAATCACAATGAAAACAATCGGTGAAGCTTTGTTTTTTTATGCTTGATGAGCCATGGAGGAGAGAAAATTATCTCTTAGCTTCAATTGATTCACTCGAATCTATTCCAAGATGCGAGAAGAACATTGCACAAAAACTCGACATTCGTTGCTTGCAATACTGTATTTCACAGTTGTGATGATCGTGGCAGAAAAGTTGGTGTTGGTAGGAGTGGCTATATTTAGCCATTTTGAAGTGGGAAATCACAACGGCTAAAAAATTAGATTTACGAGAGTTTATGGTTCTCATTCAATGCTCATGGAGGCCGCCAATATCGCTGTCACAGTGCTTCCATGAGAAGATGTCGTCTTTTTGTACACAGATGATATTTCTTCTTCTATTTTTTTATTTGGTTTACGACGTCTTGTTTTTGCATCCATTTCAAACCGTTGGTGTTGTTGGCACCCATACGACTCCATGATCGATGTGCACTGGCATAAGTTACTATTTTATTTTTCAATCGTTCGAGTGGCCATTATTACAGTTTTTATGTTGGCATATACCACGATAAAAATGATGCCAATATATTAAAGTGGAATAGCGAATGGAGGCAGTTCTAAATAAAGTGGTATTCTGTTATCCTGCTTATGCTACGTTGAGGCCCTACAAGCAGTGAAGCAAACATGGCCCAATGGCATTGAGGATAATTTAATACAAACTGAGCTTCTTTCCTGATGTTTCTATTTATTTTTTGAGGCCATTGGAGATAGCTTGAAATTTGTTTAGGCATTCCAAAAATTGGCTTCAGTCAAGAAGCATTGGTTCACGCATTAATTCTGAGAGGTGTGGGTACATTTGGCCAGATTCAGACTTGTCGTGATTGAGTCTCTCTCAAATTATTGCTAGCATTTGCTCTTCTTGTGACATACCCAATTTTTTTTGGTGACCCAAAAACTATAGTGAATCAGTGCAACGAAGGTTGAGGACTTGAGTTTAACATGAGTAGAATCATGGTGATGAGCATTATTTTAACAGATATGAAATCCGTTGGATTTTAGTTTAACATGGGATATATTTTTTTCTATTTTATGCTTGATTTAGCAGTCAAAATCATCGCTAGCACCGAGGTTTCTAGGCAGACAAATGTGGATGAAATCTTTGTTTATAGCCTGGAAAATTGTCAGTTTGGGGTTGTAGCACACTGATTCTTGTTGTTATCGCAAGCACTATGGTACCTGACACACGATTAACTGTGCATCAGGACCACCAAATATGGCTAGTTTTTGGTCAACAACTCCTTCCATTGTAGTGTGAGATCAGTAATAGTAATTCACGAATGTGAACTACTCAAAAAATGGGTACAACAAAACTCATGCTTAGAATATTCAAAAGCTATAAACGTTGTGCCATATCCGGATTGTAAGCTTCTCGAGGTTGCTAATCTCCTATGAAATCTTCCCATCGTAATTTCACCGTCAATATTTTTCAAAGATGCAACATAAGTTTTTTCTTGAATTTTTTTTTTGGTTGAACTCCTACCCCTACTGAAGGTATCCATATGCCAATACTGAAGTGACATTTTTCACAACTCTCCAAAAATCACGGATTTTCACTCTTTATTTTTCTCCACACACACTTTTCTCTTCACAAAATAAAGTCCCATCTTTTCAATAAAATACCTTGTCACTTAAAAAGCACACACTTCTATTATTTTTCCCTTTTCAATTTTAAAAATATTTTCTTTAATGAAGCTTCTTAAAATAATATAACTTCCTTTTTTATTTTGAGAAGGCATTTCATCAAACACGTCACATGCAAAGAATTGACACCTTACTCGTTCTCTTACTTCGGAGCCATGTGACACCTCAAACCAAAAATGAAATATGCTCTATTTGATGCCTTGAAGGTGTAAAAACATTGAAACCAAAACTCTGGCGACTCTGCAAGGTCAAAATGGCCAACTGAAGGATTTTGCACAAGCGGAACAAATTGACATAAAAGTGACCTGTACCATTTTTGCAACAATCATAATTATCACGTTGTAACTCTATTTTATCTAAAATTTGAAACATACAATATCTACAATTCTGACTACATCCAGTCTGAATCACGTTGCATAAATCCTTATGGTTCGCCTGTACCACCTCCATGAAAACTATTGCCGACACACTTTTTCCAAAAAGATCATTTTTATGACAGTCTTGAAACGCTTGTAACATTCACCTTGTTTCTCTATTTTTGTGGAAATTTTTAAAACATTTTTTTGAATATAGTTACCACCTCTAGTTCAAATTTCACTATCAAATTATTCTCGGTTTACTCATAGTGCTTCTAAGAAAACTACCATTTTTTGGCCTATACAACCACTTGCCAAATCATCCGCCAAGATACCAAAAACATCACCGATCAATCCAAACACTGTGCTGACACCTCCAATGCTATTCTGGACTATTTTTTAACATGCTGACATGTTCCAAACTGATCCATCCTATCCAACTGTGCCCGTGATGACTTTTGCAATTTTTTGACAACTTCTTGACGATTTTTTCAACTTTGCAAATTTGCACGAACAACCTGTAACAACTTCACTCGAACATCAAAAAAATCCTCATAAGCATTGAACATCACTATACATACTTTGAAAAACCTCTAAAAAATTGTCCACTACATCAACCTATCCATCTGAGTGTGTTGATAATAATGACAATATTGTCGCTGCACCTTGCTCAACAATACCTCTTTCCAGATTTCCATTGTGTTTTGATTTGAAACAGGCTATCCAAAGGATAATCGAAGGATCATTATTGTTCTTTTATAAGTGCACAGAGTTTCAGAGCTAGATTATCAAATCTATGTAGTGATCTATTATTGGATCAATGTGAACAAACTATGAAAGAGCTGCGTAAACACTGCAAATTCGTTGACATGGTCAAATATTATGATATGCATTCAGAGTTGTACTAAAGATAAAAAATACAAATATAAATATGGCAAACTATTTGTACCATGTGCTAAAGATGACTATCAAATCTGGTGGAAGCATTTTTGAGGAACCGTAGCAGATCACAGCCCCGTTACCGCTCACACATATGGCGTACTATGTTTAGGATTTGTTGGCTAAAACCAGTCGCCAATCACAATGAATACAATCAATGAAGCTTTTTTTTTTTGATGCCTGATGAGCCGTGGAGGAGATAAAATTATCTCTTAGCTTTAATTGATTCACTTGAATCCATTCCAAAAGGCGAGAAGAACATTGTATAAAAACTCGACATTCGTTGCTTGCAAGACTGCGTTTCACAGTTGTGATGATTGTGGCAGAAAAGTTGGTGTTGGAAGGAGTGGCTATATTTAGCCATTTTTAAGCAGACAATCACAACGGCTAAATAATTATCTTTACTAGAGTTTATGGTTCTCGTTCAATGCTCATGGAGGCCACCAATGTCGCTGTAACAGTTTTTCCATGAGAAGATGTCTTTTTATGCATAGGCGGTATTTCTTCTTTTATTTTTTTTATTTGGTTTACGACATCTTGTTTTTGCATCCATTTCAAACCGTTGGTGTTGTTGGCACCCATACAGCTCCATGACGGATGTGCACTGGCATAAGTTACTATTTTATTTTTCAATCGTTCGAGTGGCCATTATTGCAGTTTTTATGTTGGCGTATACCACGTTAAAAATGATGCCAATATATTACAGTAGAATAGCGAATGGAGGCAACTCTAGTTAAAGTGGTATTCTTTTATCCTGCTTATGCTACATTGAGGCCCTATGAACAGTGAAGCAAACATGGCCCAGTGGCATTGAGGATGATTTAATACAAACTGAGCTTCTTTCCTAATGTTTTTGTTTATTTTTTGAGGCCATTGGAGATAGCTTGAAATTTGTTCAGGCATTCCAAAAATTGGCTTCAGTCAAGAAGCATTGGTTCACGCAATAATTCTGAGAGGTGTGGGTACAGTTGGCCAGATTCAAACTTGTCGTGATTGAGTCTCTCTCAATTTATTGCTAGCATTTACTCTTCTTGCGACATGCCCAATTTTTATCAGTGCAACGAAGGTTGAGGACTTGAGTTTAACATGAATAGAATCATGGTGATGAGCATTATTTTAATAGATATGAAATCCGTTGGACTTTAGTTTAACATGTGATATATTTTTTTCTATTTTATGCCTGATTTAGCAGTCAAAATCATCGCCAGCACCCAGGTTTCTATGTGGACAAATGTGGATGAACTCTTTGTTTACAGCCTGGAACACTGTCAGTTTGAGGTTGTAGCACACTGATTCTTGTTGTTATCGCAAGCACTACGGTACCCGACACATGATTAACTATGCATCGGGACCACCAAATCTGGCTAGTTTTCCCCCAACAACTCCCATTGTAGTGTGAGATCAGTAATAGTAATTCACGAATGTGAACTACTCGAACAACGGGTACAACAAAACTCATGCTCAGAATATTCAAAAGCAGTAAATGTTGTGCCATATACAGATTGTAAGCTCCACGAGGTTTCTAATGTCCTATGAAATCTTCCCATCGTAATTTCACCATCAATATTTGTCGAAGACGCAACATAAGTTTTTTCTTGGAAGTTTTTTTCTGGTTGAACTCCCACCCCACTGAAGGTATCCATATGTCGTTGCTTGCTGAGACCAGAGCTACGGACGCCCACCATACAAATTATCTGACTATGATTGAGACTATGAAGACTAAGGCGGTGGCATTGGAGGAGCCGATGACGTTGCTGGTGTTGAAGACATACAAACAAGTTTAAAGAAAAGGATATAGACTACACTGGATCTGCTAATTTGACTTATGAAACATTCATGTTTATGGTCTTACATTCATGTTTTTGGTAAAACCGATTGAAAAACATGTGTTAATGGGTAATATTTTTTTTGGCAGGAGCTCCCACTGTCCCATCCGATCAAACCAGCAATTATTTCACCCAGTATAACATCCCTCTCTTTGCATTACTCAGAATTTGAATCTTTTCTTATCACAGAAAACAAACAGAATGTTCTCTTGGCTTGTTCTAGCAATTGCTAAACTCTTTCTGGGTATTGTGCAGCACTTTATCTACAAACTCCTTTCAAAGTTTCAACCAAAATGAATATCATATGACAAAGTTATGTCCAAAATACTGAAGTGACGTTTTTCACCATGCTCCAAAAATCACGGATTTTCACTCTTTATTTTTCTCCACACACACTTTTCTCTTCACAAAATAAAGTCCCCTCTTTTCAATAAAATACCTTGTCACTTAAAAAGCACACACTTCTATTATTTTTCCATTTTCAATTTTAAAAATATTTTCTTTAATGAAGCTTCTTAAAACAATATAACTTTTTTTTTTTTATTTTGAGAAGACATTTCGTCAAACACGTCACATGCAAATAATTGACACCTTACTTGTTCTTTTACTTCGGAGCCACATGACACCTCAAACCAAAAATGAAAGATGCTCTATTTGATGCCTTGAAGGTGTAACAATACTAAAACTGAAACTCTGGCCACTCTGCAAGGTCAAAACGGCCAATTGAGGGATTTTGCACAAGTGGAACAAATTGACATAAAAGTGACCTATACCATTTGTGTAACAATCATAATTATCATTTTGTAACTCTATTTTCTCTAAAATCTAAAATGTTGAATCTATGCAATGTTTACTATATCTAGTATGAATCTCGCTGTATAACTCCTTACGATTCGCCTGTACCATCTCCATGAAAACTGTTGCTGACACACTTTTTCTAAAAAAAACATTTTTGTGACAGTCTTGAAACACTTGTAACATTCACCTCGTTTATCTATTTTGGTGGAAATTTGGAACATTTTTTCTTGAAGATAATTACCACCTCTAGTTCAAATTTCACTATAAAATTCTTTTCGGTTTACTCATAGTGCTTCTGACAAAACTACCAGTTTTTGGCCTATACAACCACTTGCCAAATCATCTGCCAAGATACCGAAAACATCACCGATCAATCCAAACACTCTTCTGAAACCTACAATGCTATTATGGACTATTTTTTGACATGCTGACATGTTCCAAACTGATTCATCCTGTCCAACTATACTTGTGATGACTTTTGCAAATTTTTGACAACTTCTTGACGATTTTTTCAACTTTGCAAATTTGCATGAACAACCTGTAACAACTTCACTCGAACATCAAAAACATCATCATAAGCATTGAACATCACTATACATACTCCGAAAAACCTCCAAAAAATTGTCCACTGCATCAACCTATGCATCTGAGTATGTTGACAATAATGACAATACTGTCGTTGCACCTTGCTCAACAGTACCTCTTTCCAAATTTCCATTGTGTGTTTTGATTTGAAATAAGCTATCCAAAGGATAATCGAAGGAGCATTGTTTTTATTTTATAAGTGCATGGAGTTTTAGATCTAGATTATCAAATATATGTAGTGATCTGTTATTGGATCAATGTGAACAAACTATGAAAGAGCTACGTAAACACTACAAATTCGTTGACGCGGCCAAATATTATGATATGCATTCAGAGTTGTACTGAAGATAAAAAATACAAATATGAATATGGAAAAATATTTTTGCCATGCACTGAAGATGACTATCGAATCTGGTGGAAGCAGTTTTGAGGAACCGTAGCAGATCACTGCTCTGTTATCGCTCACACATATGGCATACTATGTTTAGTATTTGTTGGCTAAAACCAGTCGCCAATCGCAATGAATACAATCAGTGAAGCTTTTTTTTTTATGCCTAATGATCCGTGGAAGAGAGAACATTATCTCTTAGCTTTAATTGATTCACTTGAATCCATTCCAAGAGGCGAGAAGAACATTGTATAAAAACTCGACGTCCGTTGCTTGCAAGACTGCATTTCACAGTTGTGATGATCATGGCAGAAAAGTTGGTGTTGGCAGGAGTGGCTATATTTAGCCATTTTGAAGTGGGAAATCACAACGGCTGAATAATTAGCTTTACTAGAGTTTATGGTTCTCGTTAAATGCTCATTGAGGTCACCAATGTCGCTGTCATAGTGCTTCCATGAGAAGACGATGTATTTTTGTACGGAGACGATATTTCTTCTTCTATTTTTTTTATTTGGTTTATGACATCTTGTTTTTACATCCATTTAAAACCGTTGGTGTTGTTAGCACCCATACTGCTCCGTGACCGATGTGCACTGGAACAAGTTACTATTTTTTTTTCAATTGTTCGAGTGGCCATTATTGCAGTTTTTATGTTGGCGTATACCACTTTAAAAATGATGCCAATATATTATAGTGGAATAGCAAATGGAGGCAGCTCTAGTTAAAGTGGTATTCTGTTATCCCGCTTATGCTGTGTTGAGGCCCTTTGAATAGTGAAGCAACCATGGCCCAGTGGTATTGACGATGATTTAATACAAATGGAGCTTCTTTCCTGATGTTTCTGTTTATTTTTTGAGGCCATTGGAGATAGCTTGAAATTTGTTCAGGCATTCCACAAATTGGCTTCAATCAAGAAGCATTGGTTCACGCATTAATTTTGAGAGGTATGGGTACAGATGGCCAGATTCAAACTTGTCGTGATTGAGTCTCTCTCAAGTTATTTCTAGCATTTGCTCTTCTTGCGACACGCCCAATTTTTTTGGGTGACCCAAAAACTATAGTGAATCAGTGCAACGAAGGTTGAGGACTTGAGTTTAACATGAGTAGAACCATGGTGATGAGAATTATTTTTACAGAAATGAAATCCGTTAGACTTTAGTTTAACATGGGATATATATTTTTTCTATTTTATTCCTGATTTAGCAGTCAAAATCATCGCCAGCACCCAGGTTTCTAGGCGGATAAATGTGGATGAACCCTTTGTTTACAGCCTGGAACACTGCCAGTTTAGGGTTGTAGCACCCTGATTCTTGTTGTTATCGCAAGCACTACGATACCCAACACCTGATTAACTATGCATCAGGACCACCAAATCTGGCTAGTTTTCGCCCAACAACTCCTTCCATTGTAGTGTGAGATCAATAATAGTAATTCGTGAATGTGAACTACTCGAACAACGGTACAACAAAACTCATGCTCAGAATATTCAAAAGCAGTAAATGTTGTGCCATATACGGATTGTAAGCTCCATGAGGTTGCTAATCTCCTATGAAATATTCCCATTGTAATTTCACCGTCAATATTTTTCAAAGACGCAACATAATTTTTTTTCTTGGAAGTTTTTTTCTGGTTGAACTCCCACCGCCACTGAAGGTATCCATATGTCGCTGCTTGCTGAGACCAGAGTTACGGATGTCCACCATACAAATTATCTGACTGTGATTGAGACCATGAATACTAAGGTGGTGGCATTGGAGGATTCGGTGATGTTGTTGGTGTCAAAGACTTACAAGTTTAAAGAAAAGGATACACACTACATTGGATATGCTAATTTGACTTATGAAACATTCATGTTTATGGTCTTACGTTCATGTTTTTGGTAAAATCGATAGAAAACCATGCTATTAATGAGTGATATTTTTTTTGGCATGATCTCCCACTGTGCTATCCGATCAAACCAGCAATTATTTCACCCAGTATAACATCCCTCTCTCTGCATTACTCAGAATTTGAATCTTCTCTTCTCACAAAAAGCAAATTGAATATTCTCTTAGCTCATTCTACCAATTGCTAAATTCTTTCTGGGTATTGTGTATAACTTTATCTATGAACTCCTCTCAAAGTTTTAGCCAAAAAGGATATCATATGAGAAAGTTATGTCCAAAATACTGAAGTGACATTTTTCACCACGCTCCAAAAATCACGGATTTTCACTCTTTATTTTTCTCCACACACACTTTTCTCTTCACAAAATAATGTCCCCTCTTTTCAATAAAATACCTTGTCACTTAAAAAGCACACACTTCTATTATTTTTCCCTTTTCAATTTTAAAAATATTTTCTTTAATGAAACTTCTTAAAACAATATAACTTCCTTTTTTTATTTTGAGAAGTCATTTCGTCAAACACGTCACATACAAAGAATTGACACCTTACTTGTTCTCTTACTTGGAAGGCACGTGAAACCTCAAACCAAAAATGAAAGATGCTCTATTTGATGCCTTGAAGGTGTAAAAATACTGAAACCGAAACTCTGGCGACTCTGCAAGGTCAAAACGGCCAACTAAAGAATTTTGCACAAGTGGAACAAATTGACATAAAAGTGACATGTACCACTTTTGCAACAATCATAATTATCACATTCTAAATCTATTTTCTCTAAAATCTAAAATGTAAAATATCTACAATTCTGACTATATCCAATCTGAATCTTGCTACATAACTTCTTACGGTTCGCCTGTACCACCTCCATGAAAACTGTTGCTGATACACTTTTTCTAAAAAGAGCATTTTTGTGACAGTCTTGAAACACTTGTAACATTCACCTCGTTTCTTTTTTTTGGTGGAAATTTGGAAAACATGTTCTTGAAGATAATTACCACCTCTAGTTAAAATTTCACTATCAAATTCTTCTCGGTTTACTCATAGTGCTTCTGACAAAGCTACCATTTTTTGGCCTATACAACCTGTTGTGGCTGATCCACAACACACCCCAAAATTGGGGACCCACCTTTTTTGCAGGCTTTCAGAGAAAAATCTCAGTGACCCGGATGCTAAAAATGAAGAAAAGGGGCAAAAAAATGCACAAGTGTAGAAAGTGTCACGAAATCGCGACATGTGTGCGCGAAATGCCGTGCTCCTCGTCTGCAAAACATGAAAGTGTCACGAAATCACGACATGTCGCTCCATCGCAGCTCAAAATGAAAAGTGTCACGAAATCGCGACATGTTGAGCCGTCGTAGTCAAAAATGAAAAGGTGTCACGAAATCGCGACATGTTGCTCCGTCGCGGCCGAAAGAGGAGAGAGAAAGGCAAATGGAAAGGCGTAGCGAAATCGTGACATGTCACAAAATCATGGGTCAAACCGGTCAAACAGAACGAAGCAGAAAGGCATAGCGATATCACGACAAAAATCAACAAAGGTGCATGAAGCGCAAAATGGTCGCGAAATCATGACAGAATCAACCGGAAGGCATGAAGAGCAAAAATGGTCATGAAATCATGATAGAAAGCAGCAAAGGGGGATGAAGAGAAAAGGCGTCGCGAAATCACGACAGGCGCGTTGCGGTCAAGCAAAGTAGTACGGATGGAGATAGCGTAGCGAAATCGCGATCAAAAGTTGGCAAATGCACAAGGAAAATGATCATAAATTGTGACAAAATGAGAAAGTGGCGAGACAAAAGCGTCGTGAAATCATGACAGGTTGAAGCCCAAGCAGTACGGATGAAAAAACGTCGTGAAATCATGACAGAATCGAGCGAAAGGGTCCGAGGCATAAAAACGTCGCGAAATCGTGACAACATGCAGCAAAGGTGCCCGAAGTAGAAAAGCGTCATGAAATCGTGACAAGTTGCAGCGAAGGAGCAAGAAGCGAGAAGCGTAGCGATTTCGCGACAGGTTGCGGCCGAAAGTGTACGGAACAGAAAAGCGTCGCGATTTCGTGACATGTCACGATTTTGGCAAGAAGGCTATTGGCCGAAAAACGTCGTGATATCGTGACATGTTTCATTTTCATTGTGTTAACAGAGGAACAAGCTGCATGCATGAAAACGTCATGATTTCCATGGGACCATTATAGAAGGTGCAGAAAGCGTGAGACACGTGGCATACAGGTGTCAGAGTTGTAGAAGCGTTACATGCAACGAAAGATTTCAAACGTTTCGGCATCAAGCATGGAGTAAAAGCATCAAAAAGGCAAGAATTTGAAAAGAAGCATTCTAGGAGGTGAAACGAAGCGACACAGGTGAACCGAAGAGCCGTGCCAAACAGTATAAAATTGGAAGCACAGATTGAACAGAGGGTTGGAAATTGCTGCTAGCAGAGTTGCAGAGACAAGGGCTGCATGCCATTCTGGGCCTGCACTTGGAGCAATTTCCTTCATTTGTTCTGGATTTGTAATACCTGGAACATTCTGTAATTGCAATTGATATACCATTTTAATACAGAAATACAGAGAGTTGGCATCTCATTGATGAGAAAGAAGGAGTCATTTTTGCATGTATAATTTAATGTTTATCTTTCCCTTTCAGATTTTAGGTTTATAGATGGAGTTTAATGTGAGTCCTCTCGGTTGCTTCATGCGAAGGCCTAAAATTTGAAATTACAGTAAAAACCCTAGAAACCCGCACCTAGCTTATCAGGATTGTGCGAAAGTGCAGATTCAATAGGTTAGGTTGCATGCAGAAACCTCATTATCTTCGGTTTTATCAATCAAGATGGTAGCATTCTGGACATAGTTTAGTTGCATCTTCATTTGCATGTATTTTATTTTCAAACCCTTATTTTATTTTCTGCATTTTAATTACAGTCATTTAAATAAATAACTGAAAATCCATTAAAGCTCAGAGTCCATTGCAAATCCAAATTAAAGTAAACTACAGTGCCCCTTGTTAACATCCACTTGCAACCCTAAGGTATTCCCTGCATTTACATTGAACAACATCATTGGTGTTTTAGAACCAACATAATAGGAACCTTGGAGAAATTACTTTGTTATAATTTCTTTGCAAGCAGAGGATTTTGGGACTCAGATCCTATCGGAGAGTGTGCTTTCACAATTGGGTGAAAACACCACTCAACAGATTGGCGCTAGAAGGAGGGCCCAAATCGGTTTACTTTATTTTGATTTTCATGCATAAGTAATATCTTTTTGATTTAATTTTGAAATCATTTCTTAAATCTCACAAACAGCTAAACTGCAGCTTTTGTTTTCTTTTGTTGCAGGTTTTCTTTGAAATAATCGAGGGTTTCATCGAGCAGGCTGGACCCACCGCGTCGTATTGCGACAAGGTCCCAAACAACCGGAGAAACCATTTTTCATGACCTTACTGGTACTCCCAAGAATAAAACCAAGCAAGTCGTAAGCTCACCAATCACAAAAGACCTATTTTCTCTAGGAACATCGAGTGGACCTACGCCCGTAATATCAGTTGCCACTAGTGTTCCTATTGTCAGTAATATTTCTACTGCTATTGTAGGGTTGTCTTCATCAATTTTGAGTCAAATGGCTCAAGCTCCAGCAGCTCCTTGGTATGGAGCTAACAATACTCCTTTGAATATTGCTGGGGATATCCATGAAATCCCCAAGAACATTGAAATATTTTTGCCTAAATATAAACCAGATGGCCCAAGAACAGCAGAAGAACATATCCAAGCCTATAGGGATGTTTTAATTAGGCTGCAAGTTCAATATGAAGATGTGGCTTGCAGACTTTTCCCCATGAGCTTAGATCCAATAGCATATGAATGGTATATATGCTTACCAACTGGTTCAATCACTTCTTGGACACAAATGGAAAATGCCTTTGTTAATCAATTTAGGTCACCCTTGGATCCCGCAACCATTTACAATCAGTTTATTACATGCAAAAGGGGCCAGGGGGAACCGATCAGAATGTTTAATCAGAGATTCCAAAAGTGCTATAATAGAGCAATTAGGCATTTTGCCATCGATCCCGCAGATGGCTTTGCAGATATATTTTGGGGCATTGGACCCCATGACAGCCATGTTTGCGAGACGCAATCCTCAAGTCACCACGCTCGCTCTAGCCTATAATGAAGCCATGACTATCGAGCAGCAAATGACACCACAAGGCTACGGGTTTACCCAGATGCCTATGATGGGACAGTATGCTCCATATGGTCAAGCTCCCTTGGCAAATCAAATCATGGCACCTCAAGTGCCAAGCATGAATGCCTTCCCATATCAGCAGCCGTATCCACCAGCACCTGCATATGCACCCATTCCAATCCAACCAATCACATCCATTCCACCTGATCCCTGCATTTTTGTAGAATAGTCAATCGACTATGCAAGGAACCAGCCAAGTTAATCCTCAGGCTATAGTTCCTTTTCCAAATCCAACCCCGATTCAGAGTGTCAATCCATACGGGAATCAAATTCCTCAGAACCCGACCCAAATGTTGAATCAAGACCCCATCAATTATGCGAATCCAACGGGGGTTAACAACAATGTGATTCCATCGAAGGAGATTTATTCGGAAGTCGAAGAGCTCAAGAAATTAGTTCATAAACTGAGCAATGACAGGGTTCAACAAGTAGAAGTATGAGTCCCATGCCCCTCACCCAAATCAAAATTTTAACAATAGAGGGAGGCACTGGAACACCAAGCCAAACAATGGGGGAGTTCCCGCTCCCATTGCTAATCAACTAGATACTTTTGTAGGACCTAGCCAATCCAATTCTCTTTTGAATATTTCAGATTTGGCATGGGAAAGGGGGTGCAGGTTGCACAACACAAAAGAACACAATGAGAGGAATTGTCCTGAAATTGCTAGATACACTCATTGTCTTCGAGCACAAGTTGATGATTTGGAACCGGTATCAAATGAGGGTCCATCGCAACATCAAGATGATAATATTATGGTGATGGAAACCGTATATCATCAAGAAGGTGAGAGTGAGGAAGAAGAAGACGAAATTTTGGAACAGGAGGTGCAAGCTTTTCGAGATTTCAGAAAGGGGAATCATGGATACCATTTGAGAAGTAAATCTAAAGCCCCTAAAACCTCATCAACACCTCCAAACAATTCTATTCTTCCTCCAGATACTAAGGCAAATAATAATCCTCCCCCTCCACTCAGAAGAGAAATGTCTAATGACGTACAGAAGACAGTCAAATTTGAAAAACCAAACTATGACATAGTGGAGGATCTAAAGAAGTCCAAATCTAGCCTTTCGTTCTTGGACGCGGCTAGATTGCCTGGCCAAAAGGAGGCGTTGATAAAAGCTTTGAACTCACCTGATCCAATGTGGAAGGAAAAAAGAGTTGAGTCCCATCTGATTTTGCGAAAGGAGAGAAGGGATGTCCCGCCATTCTTATTGACTCTGAGAATTGCGGGTAAGAATTTGCATAACTATTTGGTGGACACGGGTGCCACGAGCAACCTCATGCCTTCGGAGATATGTCAAATGCTGGGTCTGCAACCTGTTTCATCCAAATGCAAGGTCTTGCAATTGGACCGATCAGAGGTAAATGTGGTAGGGACCCTATATGATGTCAAGATTCAATTAAATTCTGAACCCAGGGTCCAACAGGTTGTAGACATTCTGGTTGTTAATATCCCAAGTAGATATGGAATGCTACTTGCGAGAGATTGGATGAAAACTCGAATGGCTATTTTTCAACAGACTGCTCACATATGTGGCTACCATGGAAAGGAATTGCAAACCAAATTAGAGTGGAAAATGAACCGAGGCTTAAGGAGATCATAACAAAATTTAACAAGCCGAATGAAGTTCAATTTTCTGAGCCAGAACTGGGGGTTTATGCACTTGATGTTGAGGAAGCTACTGAAGAGCCTAAAGAGGAAACATGTCATGGTGGCTCTTCTGAGGAAAATGATTGCACATGGTTGCTCGGGTTTGATGGATCAAAATCTAGACAGGGAGCAGGAGCCGGAGTCGAGCTCACTGGCCCGGGAGGTAAACCATTATTGGCTGCGTACAGATTGCAATTTCCTTGCACGAACAATGTGGCAGAATACGAAGCATTGATCTTTGGTTTACGTCTAGCATTGAGCAAGCATGTTAAATGCTTGAAGGTTTTGGGAGATTCTGAGTTGGTAGTCAAGCAAATCAAAGGACAATATACATGCCGTGACAGGATACTAAGCCTTTATAGAACTAGGGTTATGGACCTCATTGAGGAGTTCGATGCGTTCAATATAGCCCTTATTTCTAGGAAAGGAAATCGAATAGCAGACTCTCTTGCAGTCGTCACGGGCATGTTAAACCCGGTTGATATAAAAAGGTGTAAAAATTTCTCCATTGAATTGGTTCCTTGTCCATCAATACCCGATAATGTCAAGAATTTCTAGGTTTTTGAAAATGACAGACACATCTTCAAGTTTGTCACGAACTCGGGTATTTTTGAAAATCAGGTGATTGATGAGGAGCAAAGGTGGCAAGATGAAATAGAAAGCGAGAGTGAAACCGCCTGTCAATCTAACAAGATACCTAAAGACGTGGTTTCATTGGAGAAAATGTTCGACGTGGGATACAAGACCAAAAGAGGAAAAAGAGTCCCACTCCCCAAAGATGCATGTGATTCAATTAATCTAGGGAGTGCAGACAATCCAAAGGAGGTGTACATTGCAAAGGCATGTACAGATGAAGAAAGGAGCAACATAATGCAGGCATTGAAGCATTACATAGATTGCATTGCTTGGAATTACAATGAGCTGAAGACATACAACCAAGACATTATCACACATACCATCCCTTTGAAGCCAGACTCCAAGCCTTTTAGGCAAAGACAACGAGTTGTTAACCCGCTATTGGAGCCTTTAATCGAAAGGGAGGTCAAAATATTATTGGAAGCGAAAATCATTTTTCCTGTTAGGCACTCAACCTGGGTTGCTAACCTCGTTCCAGTGAGGAAAAAGAGTGGAGAGATTAGGTTGTGCATAGATTTTTGAAATCTTAATAAAGCCTCTCAAAAAGATAATTATCCATTGCCATCAATCGATGAAATTCTACAAATGGTAAATGGATCTGAAATGATGTCCTTTCTTGATGGGTATTCTGGATACAACCAAATTCTTATACATCCAAATGACAGGATGAAAACAGCCTTCACCACCAAGTGGGGGACATTTGCATATAAGAGAATGTCGTTCGGACTGTTAAATGTTGGTGCAACTTTTCAACGTGCCATGGATTATGCATTCAAAGGGCTCATAGGCAAATGTATCATCGTGTATGTGGATGATATCCCAGTTTTCTCGAAAAAGAGAGAGGACCATGTCAAAGATTTAAAGAAAGTGCTTCAAAGATGCAGAGAACATGGAATTTCCTTAAATCCCAAAAAGTGCATTTTCGGAGTTACAGAAGGAAAATTGCTTGGTCACATCATTTCAAAAGAGGGCATATCCATCGACCCAGAAAGGATACAAGCTATCCAAAACTTACCTCTCCCGAGTAGTAAAAAAGAATTGAGATCTTTCTTTGGGTAGGTTAATTTTGTGAGGAAGTTTATCTCTAGCTTTGCTGAGATAGCCAAACCTCTGAACAAGATGCTCAAGAAATATGTGGATGTAAAATGGAACGAGGAAAGTAGAGTGGCCTTTCAGAACATCAAAGATGCCATTTCCAGGGCCCCGGTCCTTATAAGTCCAGACTACTCCAAGCCTTTCTATATTTATGCTTTTGCATCAGAACACTCTTTTGCGAGTGTCTTAACCCAAAAAGGCGAGGATAGTGCAGAAAAACCCATAGCATTTTTAAGTGCCCCCCTGAAAGATGCTCAATTAAGGTATTCAATCCTTGATAAGCAAATGTACGCACTTTTTAAAACGGTGAAAAAATTTAGGCATTACATTGTGCACAGCAGAGTTATTGCCATCGTGCCTGACTCTACTGTTAAGACCATGTTTTTACAAAATGAACTAGGTGAGAAAAGAGGGAAATGGATTTCCACCATCCAAGAATTTGATCTCGAAATCCAACCTATGAAACTAGTTCGAGGACAAGGACTGGCGAAGGCGATCGCAGAAAATAATCCGCAGATAACATGCCAATACTCGAACACAGAATACATTGCTAAGGATGACTGGTATGTTGATATTGTGCAATTTTTATTGATTGGTAAGTGTCCTTCTAATCTGAATTCAACCCAGAGAAGAGCTTTAAGGCTTAAGTCTATCAATTATCTGATGAAATCTGGTGTTCTTTACAGGAAGAATCATGAAGGGATCTACCTGAGGTGCTTGAACAAAGAAGAAGCTGCCAGGGTGTTGCAAGAATTTCACGGGAAACATGGAACTGGTCATGGTGCGGCAAATGCTACAACGCATCAAATCCTGAGAGCAGGATACTACTGGCCACATATTTTCAAAGATGCACATGCCCATGTACGATCTTGTCATATCTGTCAAGTGGCTGCCAATAGAGAAAGAAATGCAGCCATGCCGTTACAACCTGTAGTTGAAATGAGACCATTTGCACAGTGGGGACTAGATTTCATTGGGGTTATTAACCCAAATTCTTTTGATTCTCATAAATTCATATTGACAGCTACAGACTACTGTACAAGGTGGACAGAAGCGATTCCTACTAAACATGCCACCACAGACGTTGTAATTAGATTCCTTGAGGACCATATTATAACAAGATTTGGAATGCCCAATTCTATTGTCAGCGACAATGGTAAAGCTTTTATTTCTACACAATTTGCAGATTGGGCATATGATAACAAAGTGAGCTTAAAATTTGCATCCAATTATTATCCTCAAGGAAATGGGTTGGCCGAATCTTCAAATAAAAATTTGTTGAATACCATTAAGAAGTTGCTGGAAAAGAACCCTCGGGATTGGCACAGCCAATTGAAGTTTGCCCTTTGGGCAGATAGGACCAGAGTGAAAGAATCCATAGGGAATACTCCCTATCATTTGGTCTATGGGCAAGACCCGATATTTCCTGCAAATTTGAAGTTGCAGACCTTGCATTTCATACAAGAGTACTTGGGGACAGATGATCAAGTTGAAGCCAAGTTAAGTCATTTGTTGCACCTTGATGAAAAGAGAGAAGAAGCCATGAATCACATGAATAAACACCAGGAAGTTATCAAAAGATGGTTTGATAGAAGGGCCAAAGTTAAGTCATTCAGAATTTCAGATTTGGTATTACTATGGGACAAAAGACATGAGGAAAAAGGGAATCATCAAAAGTTTGATTGTCTTTGGTTAGGCCCATATCAGATTTCAGAGATTCTTGGGAAGAATACCTTCAGGCTAAAAACTTTAGAAGGGAGAGATTTTATGCTACCGGTTAATGGGCAGATTTTAAAGCATTATTTTAGCCCTTAGGTTGTGAGATTTTGATATTATTCTTTCGGTTTTGGTGGGGATTTTCAGTTTTTGTTTTTATTGTTTAGGATTGTTAGTCTAGCTAGGATTTTGGTTGTGGATTTGATTTCAATTGACATGTTTTGTTTATTTTGATAAAAATAAAAATAAATAAAAATAATATATATATATATATATATATATATATATATATATAAAAAAAAATTGAGATGTCAACTTATGCTTAAGGTTAGGAGAATATGAAATATTGGAATTGTCCTGTAAAAGCTCCACAAGTAACACAAACATCTTAAGTTATATTGTTTGATTTTGTGATGCATGAAAGAGTCAGTTTTGCATGACAAATCATTTCATTTGCAATTCAAGAGATAATGCATTCATGTTCCATCTCACTTTACATATACATTCCATCTTAGTTGCATATGCATCTTAGGTACAAATCATTAAAGTATGTCAAATCCTCTTAGGGTTGTGTTATAACATAAATGTAAGAAAAATCCTAAGGTTGGAAACTGAGTCTTGAGATATCTAGAACCAAGCACGTCTCATACATTAAAAAGGATCTTGAGCAAAATGATCAAAACCTAACTTGGAAGAAAAGGTTGGGCGAAAGAAGTTTTTCATGTCTATCCTATTATGCAACATGATCCTTAAAACAGTGGTTTTGACCACTTCCATAGAGCTTAAAGCCTAAAATCAGAGTAGTAAGGATAGGGTTAAATCCTCATCGAACTTAGGTTGAGGATCCAATTCCCCAAAGCTTTGATTTGACCTACATGGAGTAGTAAGGATAGGGCATAAATTCTCATCTCGCTTAGGTTGAGAATCTGATTCCCCAAAGCTCTTATGTCTCATTTCATAATAAATCTTGGATTGGAAGGATCGTACTACTTGTCCTCTGCAAAGGATGGGTAGTCATCCCCAAGGTCTAAGCAATAAAATTAATATTTTCCATTTACATCTAAAGTTTGGATTGGAAGGATCGTACTACATGTCCCTAGCAAGGATGGGTAGTCATCCCCAAGGTCCAAGAAGTAAAAAAATAAAATTTTCCCATCTCATATTTATATTGGATTGGAA
This sequence comes from Wollemia nobilis, assembly GCA_028583015.1. Classification (NCBI taxonomy): domain Eukaryota; kingdom Viridiplantae; phylum Streptophyta; class Pinopsida; order Araucariales; family Araucariaceae; genus Wollemia; species Wollemia nobilis. The sequence goes on from JAQPPZ010017255.1 coordinate 3,195,303, forward strand.
GGATCGTACTACTTGTCCTCTGCAAAGGATGGGTAGTCATCCCCAAGGTCCAAAGAAATGAAGATAAGTTTTGGATTGTGGGGTTAGATATGCCCATGCATGGCAACATGTCTTGTCTAAAAAACAAGACCACCGATTGTCCAAAGGGTTAGACTAGCATGACCATTTCTTCCATAATTGGTTAAATTATTTTGCTCAAAGTGAGGTAATGAATTCTAAATCAGAATAGTAAGGATAGGGTTAAACTCTCATCTCGGTTGGTTGGGAGTCTGATTCCCCAAAGTTCTGATTTCACATTCACTTGCACATGGGTTCAAGATAGTAGGGACTCATAACCAACTTTGGGATATAATAAAGCAATTCATTAGTGGATCCTAAGAGGGTTTGGCAATCTTGAATGTTTGTACATAATACTAGAAGAATGACTATGCCTTTTATAAAAGCAAAATCTCCTAGCATATTCATTAGGTTACACAAATCATTCACAATCTCGCATATGCATTCATGCAAAACTGACAATGGAATGTTGATCAATTTCAAATGATGGGGAAAGAAATTCATTGCACACACTGAGCTAATACTTGATGATTCTAATGATTCATGTACTTCTGATCTTTGGGCATTTGTTTATATTGCTTATGTGCTAACACATGTTTTTGAGTTTGTGATATGTTTCAGATTGGGTTCTCACTAAAATGCTCAAGAGCATTTGACAGCAGAGTCGCCATTTGTTGTGGCTGATCCACAACACACCCCAAAATTGGGGACCCACCTTTTTTGCAGGCTTTCAGAGAAAATCTCAGTGACCCAGATGCTAAAAATGAAGAAAAGGGGCAAAAAATGCACAAGTGTAGAAAGTGTCACGAAATCGTGACATGTCTCACCAATCGCGAAATCACGACATGTCGCTCCGTCACGGCCAAAAGAAAGTGTCACGAAATCGTGACATGTCGCTCCATCGCCTAAAAAATGAAAAGTGTCACGAAATCGTGACATGTTGAGCCGTCGTAGTCAAAAATGAAAAGGTGTCACGAAATCGTGACATGTTGCTCCGTCGCGGCCAAAAGAGGAGAGAGAAAGGCAAATGGAAAGGCGTAGCGAAATCGTGACATGTCACAAAATCGTGGGTCAAACCAGTCAAACAGGGAAAGAACGTCGTAATATCACGACAGAACGAAGCGAAAAGGCGTAGCGATATCGCGACAAAAATCAGCAAAGGTGCATGAAGCGCAAAATGGTCATCGAAATCTGACAATCGAAAGGCATGAAGAGAAAAATGGTCACGAAATCATGACGAAAGCAAGAAGGGGATGAATGAAAAAGCATGCGAAATCGAGACAGAAGAGTGAAGTAGTACAGATGGAAAGCGTAGCGATTCACGACAAGTTGGCAAATGAAAGGAAAATTGGTCACGAAATCGTGCAACATTGAGCGAAAGGAGTCAAGACAAAAGCGTCACGAAATCACGACAGGTTGAAGCCCAAGCAGTACGGATGAAAAAGACGTCGCGAAATCACGACAGAATCGAGCAAAAGGGTCCGAGGCATAAAAATGTCATGAAATCACGACAACATGCAGCAAAGGTGCCCGAAGTAGAAAAGCGTCGCAAAATCGTGACAATTTGCAGCGAAGGAGCAAGAAGTGAGAAGTGTAGCGATTTCGTGACAGGTTGCGGCCGAAAGTGTATGAAACAGAAAAGCATCACAATTTCACGACATGTCGTGTTTCTGCTGGGCAAGAAGGCAAGAAGGTTGTTGGTCGAAAACGTCGCGATATCGCGACCTGTCTCATTTTTGCTATGCTGGAAGAGGAACAAGCTGCATGCTATTGAAAGGTCACGATTTTCATGGGACCATTATAGAACGTGCAGAAAGCGTCGAGACACGTGGCATACAGGTGTCAGAGTTGCAGAAGCGTTACATGCAACGAAAGATTTCAAACATTTCGACATCGAGCATGAAGTGAAAGCATCAAAAAGGTGAGAATTTGAAAAGATGCATTCTGGGAGGTGAAACGAAGCGACGCAGGTGAACCGAAGAGCCGTGCCAGATAGTATAAAATTGGAAGCACAGATTGAACAGAGGGTTGGAAATTGTTGCTAGCAGAGTTGTAGAGACAAGGGCTGCATGCCATTCTGGGCCTGCACTTGGAGCAATTTCCTTCATTTGTTCTGGATTTGTAATACCTGGAACATTCTGTAATTGCAATTGATATACCATTTTAATACGGAAATACAGAGAGTTGGCATCTCATTGATGAGAAAGAAGGAGTCATTTTTGCATGTATAATTTAATGTTTATCTTTCCCTTTCAGATTTTAGGTTTATAGATGGAGTTTAATGCGAGTCCTCTCGGTTGCTTCATGCGAAGGCCTAAAATTTGAAATTACAGTAAAAACCCTAGAAACCCGCACCTAGCTTATCAGGATTGTGCGAAAGTGCAGATTCAATAGGTTAGGTTGCATGCAAAAACCTCATTATCTTCGGTTTTATCAATCAAGATGGTAGCATTCTGGACATAGTTTAGTTGCATCTTCATTTGCATGTATTTTATTTTCAAACCCTTATTTTATTTTCTGCATTTTAATTACAATCATTTAAATAAATAACTAAAAATCCATTAAAGCTCAGAGTCCATTGCAAATCCAAATTAAAGTAAACTACAGTGCCCCTTGTTAACATCCACTTGCAACCCTAAGGTATTCCCTGCATTTACATTGAACAACATCATTGGTGTTTTAGAACCAACATAATAGGAACCTTGGAGAAATTATTTTGTTATAATTTCTTTGCAAGCAGAGGATTTTGGGACTCAGATCCTACCGGAGAGTGTGCTTTCACAACTGGGTGAAAACACCACTCAACACAACCACTTGCCAAATCATCCGCCAAGATACCGAAAACATCACCAATCAATCCAAACATTGTTATGACACCTCCAATGCTATTATGGACTATTTTTTGACATGGTAGCATGTTCTAAATTGATCCATCCTATCCAACTATGCCTATGATGACTTTTGTAAATTTTTGAGAACTTCTTGACAATTTTCTCAACTTTTGCAAATTTGCACGAACAACCTGTAACTTCACTCGAACATCAAAAACATCCTCATAATCATTGAACATCATTATAAATACTTTGATAAACCTCTGAAAAACTATACACTGCATCAACCTATCCATCTGAGTGTGTTGACAATAATGACTACTGTCGCTGCACCTTGCTTAACAATACCTCTTTCCATATTTCCATTGTGTGTTTTGATTTGAAACAGGGTATCCAATGGATAATCGAAGCAGCATTGTTGTTCTTTTATAAGTGGACGGAGTTTCAAATCTAGATTATCAAATCTATGTAGTGATATGTTATTGGATCAATGTGAACAAACTATGAAACAACTGCGTAAACACTACAAATTCGTTGACGCAGCCAAATATTATGATATGCATTCAGAATTGTACTGAAGATAAAAAATACAAATATGAATATGGCAGACTATTTGTGCCATGTGCTGAAGATGACTAGCGGATATGATGGAAGCAGTTTTGAGGAACCATAGCAGATCACTGCCCCATTATCGCTCACACATATGGCGTACTATGTTTAGGATTTGTTGGCTAAAACCAGTTGCCAATCGCAATGAATACAATCAGTGAAGCTTTGTTCTTTGATGTCTAATGAGTCGTGGAGGAGAGAACATTATCTCTTAGCTTTAATTGATTCACTTGAATCTATTCCAAGAGGCAAGAATAACATTGTACAAAAACTCAACGCCCATTGCTTGTAAGACTGCATTTCACAGTTGTGATGATCGTGGCAGAAAATTTGGTGTTGGCAGGATTGGCTATATTTAACCTTTTTGAACTGGGCAATCACAATGGCTGAATAATTAGCTTTACTAGAGTTTATGGTTCTCGTTCAATGCTCATGGAGACCGCAAATGTCACTGTCATAGTGCTTCCATGAGAAGATGGCGTCTTTTTGTGCACAGACGATATTTCTTCTTCTATTTTTTTTTATTTGGTTTACGACGTCTTGTTTTTGCATCCATTTCAAACCGTTGGTGTTGTTGGCACCCATACTGATCCATGACCGATGTGCACTAGCACAAGTTACTATTTTTTTTTTTCAATCGTTCGAGTGCCCATTTTTGCAATTTTTATGTTGGCGTATATCACGTTAAAAATGATGCCAATATAATATAGTGGAATAGCGAATGGAGGTAGCTCTAGTTAAAGTGGTATTCTGTTATCCCGCTTATGTTGTGTTGAGGCCCTATGAATAGTGAAGTAACCATGGCCCAGTGGCATTGAGGATGATTTAATACATACTAAGCTTCTTTCCTAATATTTTTGTTTCTTTTTTGAGGCCATTGGAGATAGCTTGAAATTTGTTCAGGCATTCCAAAATTTGGCTTCAATCAAGAAGCATTGGTTCATGCATTGATTATGAGAGGTGTGGGTATAGTTGGCCAGATTCAAACTTGTTGTGATTGAGTCTCTCTTGAGTTATTGCTAGCATTTGTTGTTCATGCCCAATGTTTTATGGTGACCCAAAAACTATAGTGAATCAGTGCAACAAAGGTTGAGGACTTGAGTTTAACATTAGTAGAATAATAGTGATGAGCATTATTTTAACAGATATAAAATCTGTTGGACTTTAGTTTAACATGGGATATATATTTTTTTCTATTTTATACCTTATTTAGCAGTCAAAATCATCGCCAGCACCCAGGTTTCTAGGCGAACGAATATGGGTGAACCCTTTGTTTACAGCCTGGAAATCTGTCAGTTTGGGGTTGTACCACACTGATTCTTGTTATTATCGCAAGCACTGCGATACCCAACACTCCATTAATTATGCATCGGGACAACCAAATATGGCTATTTTTCATCCAACAACTCATTCCATTGTAGTGTGAGATCAGTAGTAGTAATTCACGAATGTGAACTACTCGAACAACGGGTACAACAAAACTCATGCTCAGAATATTCAAAACTAGTAAATGTTGTGCCATATCCGGATTGTAACCTCCGCGAGGTTGCTAATATCCTATGAAATCTTCCCATCGGAATTTCACCATCAATATTTGTTGAAGACGCAACATAAGTTTTTTCTTGGAAGTTTTTTTCTAGTTGAACTCCCGCCCCCATTAAGTTATCCATATGTCGCTGCTTTCTGAGACCAGAGCTACGGATACCCACCATACAAATTATCTGACTGTGATTGAGACCATGAAGACTAAGGCGGTGGCATTGGAGGAGTCGATGACGTTGTTGGTGTTGAAGACTTACAAACAAGTTTAAAGAAAAGGATACACACTACATTGGATCTGCTAATTTGACTTATGACACATTCATGTTTATGGTCTTACATTCATGTTTTTGGCAAAACCGATTGAAAACCATGCTATTAATGGGCGATATTATTTTTGGCAGGGGCTCCCACTGTGCCATCCGATAAAACCAGCAACTATTGTGGATTTACTATAATACTTACAATATATGCATATCCAAGAGAACCACTAAAATTGATCTTTGCAAAGCTGCCAGAGGCCCAATTTGTCAATGTTGGAAGGACAAGAGACAACGTACCAGGAGAAAAAGATGAACCTGATTGTATTTGTTATTGTTGCTCTTATTGCTAACACAAATAAAAATAGTAATTGGAACCATGCACTTGCTATTTGTTATGAAATCCTACAATTTGTTGAGCAGCCTAAGCTAAAAATTGAGGTTGTTGTAGATTTGATGTATCCATTTATGAGGTGCAGTGCTTGATGAAGCTCGTTGAAATATGTCGAAAGAGTTGCAGTCGATGATTGGTCTTTTGAAAGAATCCATCGATGGGAGACATGATTGCCTCAAGGTCCAAATGTGATCAATTGTTGCTTTCGATGATTCCCTTGAGTGACCGTCGATGATTCCCTATTGTCAAACAAGCTCTAAAAACTAAAGGAATGCTCATCTATTCAAGTGGACGGTCCTTTTATGTTTTCCATAAGGGGCTCTCGACTTCAATTTTTTGTGTGCTAGGGTGATATGTTTTCGAGAGAAGATGACACAACATGATGTGATGTTTTTTTAAAGGTTGTTGTTTTTTTTCCGTCAACATTATGTTTGCCTTGAATGAGTTGACCAGTTCAGTGGAGCTATTACTATTTTTATTTGAAGATGTACCCCGAGTTTTATGTGTGATGATGTAGCACCTATTTCAATGACGTTAGTTCCAGATCCATTTTATCTCAAGCGGGGATTTGAATAATGCATATAATGGACTTATCAATGGATGGAGCTCGTGGGGCACATTTTTTTTTGGGATAGTACACGTGTTCATGGAGAAGCATGATAAACAGTGGCTGAGTCAGAATTTCTCAATATGAAGTAGTTTTTGATGTGCTCTTGCACCGCTTATGGAGGAGGTGATGCACGAGACAGTTGAAATTCCAAGAATTTTTTTTTCATTAAATTTATTTTTTGTGGAGGAGCGTGATAACCACGGTGGATTCTGGGATTAGCGAGAGCTTCTTACTGACTATTCATTTAATGTACAACTAGAGATCGACAGCGGCGATGGAGACTCAATAATGGAGAGTCGCTCTAAAAAGTGGCAAAATTTTTAGCTGTTAGTAGGATTTGTGAGATCTGTGCATGATCGCTATGCATAAGTGTGTTTCTCTTCTCCTATTGTACGACAATAGCTGGACAGTTTCATGGTGGAGAATATCAAACTATATAGCCCGTAGTTGGTTCTAAAGTTGAAAGCATCTAATTTTTTTTGGAATATGCACACCGAAGGCCCATTTGGTTAATATCAGAATGAAATTAAAGCCTTTTAATTCATGGTGTGGCTTAGTTCATGGTGACAGTGGGTCTAAACTACAATCGAAGGACCACTTGATCTATAACTAATATCCTGGTACGACTAGCAGTTGAACGTATAAACATCCAAAACTCATTTACCTCTATTTCAGCAATTGTTCTCTCACACTTCGGTTGTTGAATGACCTAGATCTGCAATGAAGAATGTTGAAGTTTAGCTGTTATTCTCTACCGTTACTGTCTTGAGGTACACCATGTTGTTTTTTGGAGAACATGCTGAAGACTCGACCTCCTGTGGATATTGTCATCGCTCACTACCAACGAATTCAGTGGAAGAGGTCTTCGAGTGCACAGTCCCTGAAGCATAAGAAAAAAGGAAAAGCTTTTTTTTTTTAAATTCCTTTTTCTTTAAATTCCTTCATTATGGGTCCACAATATATATTATTTGTATGGGCTTTAAATAGTTATTTTAGAGAATAACTTTACTATGTGGTGGAAAATAGGGCCATCATGGCTATTTTATTTAGCTGCTTTCATTTTTTTATTGTATTAAAAAAATGATCCAAGTTTTTCTCCTACGAGGAAAAATTTAAAAAACCTATTTTTTTTCGAATGATAGTTTGGAATATTCCCTTAGTGAGGGAAGAAGAAGAATGTTGTTTTTTCCTGCAAATTAAGGCCATTATGTAACCCATATATATGGGTATTTATAGTTGTCAGAAAGGTTTTTTCGAGCTGGACAAGATGGTGCGGTCCAATTTACATTTTAGGGCACTTTAAACTATTTTTTTAGCCTTAAAGAAATTGTATCATGGAGTGCATTCTCGGTTGAACCCGAAACTCCCAACATTGGTGCCCTTGTTTTGTTGTTTGTCCATTTTTTTGGACCTTGTTAATCAGCCCATTGTGTTCATATAGGTGGAAACCACATACTCATGCTTGTGGAGTCATTTTGGACTACCCTTGTGATTTTTGTGGTTCTTTCTCCATCCTATATTCACACTCATTTTTGTGAGACACTTTGGTTTTTAAGGGAGTTCTCTTTGGTGATATTTATTCTTTTTGATCACATATTGTACATGAGTACCTTATCAGGCCTTGTTGTTGGGACTCATACTTGTGGATATGCCACTTGTTTTGTTGTTTTTCCATTATTTTTGGACATAGTTATCAGCCCATTGTGTTCATATAGGTGGAAACCACATACTCATGCTTGTGGAGTCATTTTGGACTACCCTTGTGATTTTTTGTGGTTCTTTATCCATCCTATCTTCACACTCTTTTTATAGATATTTATGTTTTTCATCATATTTCAACAGATACCTTTTGATCACATATTGTACATGAGTACCTTATCAAGCCTTGCTACCATGACTCATTTCTGTGGCTATACCATATATATTGTACATGAGTACCTTATCAGGCCTTGTTTCCAGGACTCATTTTTTGTGGGTATGCCACATCTTGTTTATTCCTTTTTTCACTTACCCCTAGTATCACTTAGGGGGGGTGTTACAGTATCTTGGTGCATAGAGGTTTTTCACCTCTTTCTTCTTCTTATTGTTATTTTTCTTCTTGAAATATGGTTTTATCCATGTGGTTTTTTCATCATATCTCCTATATATAATTTTATTGTACATGAGTACCTCATCAGGCCCAGTTGTTGGAACTCATTTTTTGTTCAATGAGGACAATATTCACCATCCAAAGACATGCCTCTTCATTTTTTTGAAAGATGGATTTTCCCATGTGGTTTTTTCACCATCTCTCATATTTGTAATAACATAAATAACATAGCACATGAGTACCTCATCAGGTTCTATTTTCAGGACTCGTTTATATCATTCACCCCTAGTATCACATAAGGAGGGGTGTTAGAATAATTAATTATTCTCTTAAGTTCTACTAGGACAAACATACTTGAGTTTCCACTCCTCCATGAGTCAGGTGAACTCTTAGTATATGTTAGATGAAATTTGAAGAGTTTTTGTAATCCAACGACTCTTAATGATAAACTTTGCTATTTATACAAAGTCGATCAATGAAATAAATCAATCAAGTATTTCATTTTCTAACAAGTATATCTTATCAATAAGCATATATATGTGTTTTCTCATCCTAATGAATTGACTATATAAATTGTTCTTTCTTGTGCAAGTTTAATCAAATTATTCATTTCTTTCAACATTGGAAAAATAACATACATAGGTCCAAGGTTCAAGTCTTGAGTCTCGTCGTACTGAACGCTTGTCCCTTTGTTGGTGCTTTCAACTGCGTAAAAGGTTTAAAATGATTGTGGCATGATGGTTATAGGGGTGGATTACACAAATATCTATGTGGCATATTTTGGGCTAGACAATGCAGAATATTGTGGTGGTCATAAAAGCCAGACAACCTACCTAGATTCATGGCGGCTACCGATTTTGCCATGTAAATAAAAAAAATAACATTGGAAAATTAACACATAATGTGAGAACTATTTCCAAGTCAATCATATGGTAAAGAAAATATTTTGCTTTGTCAACATACTTATGATGTACATACGAAAACCCCACTAAGGATTGATATTCTAAAAAATCCTTTCTGTAGGAGGAATCTGTGAAATCCACCTAGTGTCTACATCGTTTAACAATTTTTTGCCTTCAATAACACTTAGAGAAAACTATTGAAACTCTGTAAACCTTTTTTGGATTGCACAAAAAGTAAGTGTGTATTTCATGAATGAGTTCTTCTACTCTGGAAACATTTTCAAATGTGCTCACAATTTTATATGCAAGATTCATTCTATGCACCATACAATGAATAGGAATCATATATGGGGTAATTTTTGTTTGAATTATAACACAAAGTTCATTCAGTTGTCCTTGCATTGTAGCCGTACCATCAACACCAACACAAATTAACTTTATGCTATTTATTTTTCATCCATTTCGGCAATATCCTTTAAACTAGTTAAAACAACATTTTAATTTTTTTTGCATTACAATTTTCCATCATCTTATGTAGTGCTAGTAAATGAGGTTTTCTTAAATGATTTTAGAATGTGTAAACATGTATGTAAATCCAAGATGTGTTGTCAATAGTTGTTACCTCATAAATTGAAAGTGAAATGAATTTGGCATGTTTTACATTCTCTCTTAGGTCCTCCTCAACCAGTGATAGATATTTTTCCATTTCCCAACCACTTTGATATGACCAATGAGAACTAGGGAGATTCTATACATTATCTAGTTGAAATAGTTGCTTATAATTAGTAAAATCAAACATGGGTCTACCTTTTTTTAGAATAGTGTATACTATAGCAAACTGCAAATATTTTGAGGCTAAAACGATCTTATGATTTTTTTTAATTAGGTTTGGATTGTTCCACCCTGCTCAACAAGAGTTTGCTTGTGTTTCATTTATTTATCATATTCTAGTGCATATTTTACATGCACACATTTTGATGCATCCTTCCACATAAATTCTTTCATAACTATTCCATCACTTTATTTTACTATCAAATAAACATTTCCACAATGTTTTTCTATTGTATCTAACTTAAGTTGCATCCTATGATCATTTCCTAGTTTCCAACTACAAATAACACATCTACACTATGTTGGTATGTCATTGTTGTTATCTAGTTGAAATAGCTCAATAAAGGGATATTTTGATGACCATTCAACCTTAAATATCCTTCCAATAGTCCAATTGGTTAATTTTCTACATTTAATTTTTTGACTAGAAGATTCACTAGAAGTTTGCATTTTAATTGTACTCTCATTTTCTTTTTCTGTTGATGTGTCTCTATGAGGAATCTTAAGTGGTTGTTGAATGTTATTAGTATGAAAATTATCATGTGGTCCCATCTTATCCCTTGGAATAACTTCAAGTGGAGGCATATCCAGGTCAACCGTGTTCACTGCATTCAATGTTTGGTGTTCTATATCATTTTTAGATTTTAAAAGGTACTATATTTAAGAAAAAACTGAATACATTTTACAAAGCATTAAAAAATAGGTAGATAAAAAAACAAACCATTTATTTATTAATGAAGAAAGGTTTTATATTTAATAATAACATAATAGATGTGGATTCTTCATTGTATTTTGATAAATGTTCAAAATATTTTAAAAGGTGTTTGTACCTTCAACTTGCATAGATGTGGATTCTTCATTGTATTTTGATAAATGTGCAAAATATTTTAAAAGGTGTTTGTACCTTCAACTTGCATAGATGTGGATTCTTCATTGTATTTTGATAAATGTGCAAAATATTTTAGGATTGGTTTTTTAGCTGAAGATTGGCCTCCCTTATTTCTATCACCAGTAGGTGACATTGTACCTGTAAAGAAAAAATCTTTTGATGCTAGAAAATGAATATGAATTTGAAAGAAAATATAACACTTTCCTCAATAATAATTTCAATAATAATTTCTATAATTTCTAGTATGTGGTATTCTATATTCTTCCCTCAATAATAATGTGCATTTCTAAGAGACCAAAGTTAAACTATAATTCCATAAAGAATATGTGATTTTTAATATAAACCTATGCTGCCCTCTACAATGACCTATGCATGCATGCCCATAGAACAAAAACAAAACAATGCAATGCTAAGAAATCATACTCTAATAGATAGGTAGGATGATTTCACAACAAGAAATGATCTTGACACACTACAAGATGACATAGATACTCTAATATCATAGTTTTTGATAGTGCATCTACATTGCCTATGAAACTAAGAAAAAAAAATTGGACAAAAAAATAGTGGAAGGAGAATAAAATCCAAGATAATTTTCTAAATCAAACACTAAAGGAATACCTTTCACTCTAGTAGGGTTAACATTCCTTGAATTCTAAGGAGATATTAATGTCTTATGTCATTACGACTACCATAGTTTGAAAACTAAAAGAATAGTTCTATAACAATTCTAAAGAAACTCTATAGTACTACACCAATAAACAAAACAAAACAACCAACAACAAGTAGGCATTAAGTAAAATTTATTTCTAGAGAATATCCAAAACAAAACAACCACACTGATATTTTTGGAAGTTTTCACTTTACCTATTATCATATTCACAACAACTTTGTGTCAATGTTCATTAGAAATCTATAATCAATAGGTAGAACTCTGAAATAAGCTTGTGCAACTGATATTCAAATCTATAACCGACCAGCAAGTATGTAACCTATCGGTAAGTTTACAACTGATCAGTAAGTCTGTAATAGATTGGTAAGCTTATAATCGATTGGTAATCCTGTAATTGATTGACAAGTTTGTAATTTATAGTCAAGCTTGTAACAAATCGTAAAATCTATTACCAATCAATAAACTTGTAACTGATCAACAAAATTGTAACCAATCATTAAATTTATAATCAATCTTCAAATTTGTAATTGATCATTAAATTTGTAACCAATCAAAAAATATATAATCCATAAAAAAAATTGTAATAGATAAGCAAATCTATAACCGACCGAAAAATATGTAATCGATCAACTAACCAGTAACCGATTATCAAAGTTATAATTGATTGTCAAATCTCTAACTGATCGTCAAATCTATAACCTATCATCAAATCTATAACTGATTAGTAATTCTATAACCTATCTTATTTTTTGATAGATAGTCCTCTATAACTAATCTTCACTATGTCATGCTTCTCTCGAATCGATGGGTATTATATCACACTTATGTTCAACCGATCAAAAATTATTTTGATTGATAACCCTCTGTGATCGATCAGATTTCTATCGATAGAAAATAATAGTATTTTGTTTTTTGGTCAGTCGTAGGATTTTTGTTGCCCTAGATCTATTTTTGAGGAGTTTGAGTATTTTATATGTATGTTTATTAGTACTGTATTTGGTATTTATACAGGTAGTATAAGTGGTAAATTTGGCAAGAAAAATAAAATTATTTATAATTTAAATGTGAAAGTTCCGTGGATTTGGGAGAAAGTGGTTAGCGAACTAAAATTTAAAAAAAAAAAATTATTATCACCATCGAGCAGACCGACCCCTAAAAATTTTGAAATCCAAAAATTTTGGGCGAATGGGCCGAGGTCAAAGGTCCTGAGATTAGCCAATTTCAATATTTAAAATCCTAATATTTTTGAATTAATGATGATTCACCACTATGCATAATGATGCCACAATCAACATCTTCTATAGATGAAAAATACCATTAATAAGTAGAATATGATTAATCTCACTCCATCAGGAGACAATCACAGATTGAAATAAAAACTACTTTAAACAAAATATATGTCAATACACACGAAATATTAGAAATCATTCAATTCAATTATTGATGTAGGTCGTATGATAATACATATTACTAAAGATAAAAGGTGGAAAAAATACATGACATATCACAAAAAAATGCTTAATCAAATAAGTGAAGTCATAAAAAAGAATAAAGAAGTAGTTGACCTTAGCTTTGTAGAAGGTATTGATCAAGACAATATTTGGGAACAATTCTACATGGTAGGAGAATAGTTGATCTCATAAACATATTTAATGAAGACCATCCACATTGAGGAAAAATATTATACACTTGAATACATTTAAGAAATACACTTCAAGCATTAAATTATACAAGCATTTGAATAAGTATTATTGAAATAAATGTATTTAGAGTGCATGATTGGTAGAATCTAATACACTCTCTCAATTCTAATATCACACTAGACATTATTCTATTTTCATAAGAAAAATAAAGCATTTAATTGTGATGTAATAAGGGGACATATGTTAGGAGTTATTATATCAAAGACCATGTGATAAGTCAATTGGTATAACCACGCCTCATAAGGTACATGCATATATTATAGTACAAGGTAGTTGCAAGTTTGTTTGAGAGTCCGTTAAGCCTAAATTAGGCATATTATGTACTTAAATACCCTTCATTACCATAATACAATCATTCAAAATATTAATATCTAACAAAGTGGATGTGGATTAATTCCTTTATTAAGGAATATTATTGGTATTGCCCTATCTTAAGGGTATTATCTATATCTATATCATTATATGGATAATTATTTATGGATGGATGTTTTATTATTTATATGGTGAATTATTTTTTAAAAGACATGGAGCCATGGATAATTGTATATTTTTCCAATTAATAAAATATTGAATGAGGTTGCCCCCTCAAAGAGGCCTATGATCATGTACTTATTGTGAGAGTGTTTAATTCTACATTTACTTTTAACATCATGATATTGTGTTATTGCATGAATATTTATTTAATTTCAACATGTTGTGTGAGTGAGTTTATTTTTAATATTAGGTTTTTTGTTTTGGTAGATAAGATACTATAGCATTAATACCGGGTTTTACAGGTTGACCCAAAACCTTTTACAAAAATTAGCCTAGGGCTGTTGATGAACATGTCCTTACTAAGGATCCTATATATGTAAAATCTGCATGCTGCCAAAGCCATTACATCAGGTAAGGCACATAGCCTGTTATCAAAAAGAAACTTCCCATACAACATTTTGGGTATACCCCGATAAAATACACATGCATCATAATTACAAAAAAAAAAAACAGATACAGATCTCTTCCTTGAAATAGTGGAGAAACAAAAAGTTGCAGACACACATAGTAGAGTACTGAAAAAACTCCCACAAGCTCTGTATTGATAGTTACTCTTAATAATTCTTTGGTAATTGCTTTCTTTCGTATATGAAATGCTTTGGGACCATATCCCGTCTTGGCCAATCAGCCTTGGAGAAGTGAACCTGCTAGCTAGATATATGGCGGTGGCTATCTGGTGGTCCACATGGCTTTGGTTCAAAGTATTACATTATCGTTTCTTTCCCACCCTGTTATTATCAACCAACCTCAAATTACTAATATGACTAGGAGCCATGTTATCTGACATGTGATTATCCCCATTAGTCTTTGTGGTATTTCCAAGCAGCATCCACAAAGACTGACAGCTCGAATAATTTTTATTGTAAGTCCATTTCAAAAAAGAGATGGGAATACTCCTAGCCTTCAAACTTATAGTGCCTTCCCTGTTGGTAAATTTTACTCTCATTCTTGGAATTCTTGTTGAATAAGCTCCTCTATTTCGCTCGAGAAACCCTATTCCCATTTCAAAATTATATCACCATCGACACCCAAATTGGTGAGCTTATCAGCAATTGTTTTAGCTTCTCGAAATACATGTTGGGCTTTTATGTCCTATCTTCCTTGGAAAAGGCTCATAGCCTCTTCAAAAATTGTTTTAATCCTCCAATGAGGTATTTTCAAATTATTGAGGAGATTTATAACATGCATAGAGTATCCTTCTATGATCAAATTGCCTTCTAAGTCTTGAGTCATTTGAAGGCCTCTCCACATAGCTCTAGCTTCAGCTTCGTTGTTCATCCTTGTTCCCAAATATTTAGAAAATGTAAGCATCATATTCTCATTATGATCTCGCACAATGATGCCAGTGCCTACTCTACCCGAATTGTCCTTAGCTACTCCATCAAACTTAAGCTTAAACCAACCCGTAGGAGGTGGGGACCACTTTATATTGGCTTTGGGGTTGACTACCCTAGGCACAGACTCATCTAACAAGGTTAAGCTTAAATATTGAGCAATCATGATCTCTTGCAGATGAGGTTTACGGCTATCAAAAGGGATAAGGTTCACATTCTCATTGGCAAAGGATAGGATCCTGGCAATGATAGTTTGATGATCATGGATAGACTCATTAAAGACTCTATGGTTCCTTTCTAACCACACTTGCCAAAGATAGTGATTGAGACAAATTTTCCACATGTATCTAAGTCTTTGGCTTGAAAATGGGTAAGGCCACTGGATGAACAAATAAAGTACGGTGGTTGGTTTAACCCAGGAAATATCGAATGCCTGAAAAACCCCACTTAGGATAGTCAAGGAAAAATGGCACTCAAGGAAAATGTTATAAATTATCTCCCAATTAGCTCTACATAGATAACAACGATTAGTGATACAAAAACCTTTACGCATCATATTATCAATGGTTAGAATTCTTCCTTTGATAACTTGCCATGAAAATATTGTAATTTTTGGAATTCAATTTTTTATCCAAACTAAGTCCTTTTGGAGGACAAAATCCTCATCATCAAGCAGAAGCTTGTAAGATGATTTAACAGTCAACTGCTCATTTTCCATAGGATCCTAGGTCACTTGATCTTCCTTGGGTCTTATGGGGATAAACTGTTGCCGAAGAATGTTACAAAGATCATTTGATTCTACTTGAAATCCCTGAATCCTTATTTGTTTCCACTTAATTTTACCTCTATCGTCAACCATATATTCGAAGACTTTTCTGCCAATGAGTTCTTCCGTGATATCTCTGATTCGAGCTAAGTTAGGATATTGTGTTAGTGGTTCATCCTTAGCCCACCTATCATTCCAACAATTTATCCTCTCACCATTGCCTAAAACCCATATTAAACCTTTTTTTATGATTTCCTTACAATTGAGAATTGCTTTCTAAAAATCAGAACATCTGATTGGAACTGAGTCACTTAGAAATTTCATATTTTGAAGATACTTTCATTTGATGATAGTTGTTCATTCATTTTCTTCATCAAAAATGAGGTGCCACGCTTGCTTAGCTAGTAAATCTAAATTCATATGAGCAATTCTCCTTAGACCTAAATCCCCATTTTCCTTGGATCTGCACACTTTGGTTCATCCTACAAGGTGTATCCTTTTTTTCTCCTTTGATCTAGTCTATAAAAATTCTTTTTGGAGTTTCTCAATTTTTTGGAAAACCCTTATAGGGGATTTGAAAATGAAGAGGAAATAGACTGAAATGCTCTAAAGAGAGGCCTTAGTAAGGGTCAGCTTTCCTTATTGAGATAGAAGATGACATTTCCATCCAACAAGCTTTTTTTGAATTATTTCAATAACCCTGTCCCACATTGACTCTCTCGGAGAACCAATGAAAAGAGGGAGACCAAGATATGAAGTGGGGAGGTTTGCTATATCACACCCTAAAAATTTTGCAATCCTTCCTTACCTCCGAATGGGGGAGTTCAAGAAATATAACTTACTTTTACTGAAATTAACTTTCTAACCAGCAGTGTCCTCATAGTGTTGTAGGATGTATTTAATTCTTTTGGCCTCAACCACTGACACCTTAGCCAATTGAAGGGTATAATAAATGAATTGTTGGTGATAAACAACCCTAGTGAGTGATGTTTCCTTGATTACCGATATTAGCCTTGAAATACAAGCATTTTTTATGGTTTTACCTAAAGCTTATGCCACAATGATGAATAACATGAGGTTGATAGGGTCCCCCTACCGAATTCCTCTACGACTTTGACAGTAACTAGTAGTTGTTCCATTAACTAGAATCGAGAACCATGCTTTATAAATGCATTATTTTATCAAATTAACCCATTGGTTGTGAAAACCAAACTTAAGGAGGACATCAATCATAAATTCCAATTTAGCCAAAAAAATGCTTTGTTCATATCAAGCTTGAGGGCAAAAACAAACCTTTTAGTCTTATGAGCAGAGTGTAGAGCTTCATGAACTGTGATAAATCCATCCAATATTGACCTGCCCTGGACAAAGCTTCCCTGGCATGGATCTATGATGCGGGGTAGAACATCTCTCATTCTATTTACAATGGCTTTAGTTAGGATATTGTAAGAAACATTGCATAGATTGATTGGCCTGAAGCAAGCCATAGATTTAGGGGTTTGCTTCTTAGGAATTAGAGAAATAAAAGTAGAGTTGAGACCTTTTGGGATATGATTGCTTGCTTGGAATTATCTAACAATAAAAATTACATCCTCGCTTACGATGTCCCAAAAATATTGATAGAAATAAGTGGGAAAGTCGTCGAGTCCCGGGGCTTTGTCTGGCTCCATGCTAAACAAGGCTTCCTTAATTTCCTCATCAAAAAATGGAGCTAGAAGCATAAGGTTTATATCCTCATTTATTATGCTAGGAATGGATTGCAATAGAATATCTTTGGCTTCCTCATTGCACTTCGATTCCTGACCAAGGATAGAATTGAAATAATTTATTGCCTCCTTTCTGATTTCTATTAAGTCCTGAGTAATAGAACCATTTACTTTTTAAAAAAAAATTATCTTGTTATTGCTTCTGTTTCTAAGTGTGGTGATGTGAAAAAACTTAGAATTTGAATCTCCATATTTCAACCAAAGAGCCCTTGATTTTTGCCTCCAATAGATTTCCTCATAGGCCAAAATGTTATGAAACTCTACTAGTTTTATCCGTTCCTCCTGCCTAGTAGTTTCATCAACATCACCATGTTGAATCCTCTGATCAATTATATTCAAAATTTCAACAACCTATTTTTTATTTTCAAAGAGGTTCCCAAAGACCTCTTTGTTCCAAGTTCTAAGCTTTTCCTTAAAAAAATTTAATTTTCCAACAAGTTTAAAAGTTGCACTATCCCTGACAGGCTGCTGCCACCACTGAATTAAGTTATCTCTGAAAGTAAAATGTTTGATCCATATAGATTGAAATCTGAAAGGTTTCTTGAAGGATAGAGAGTTAGGGATCTCCAAAAAAATGGGATTATGATTAGAGGCAATTTTAGGAAGGGCTTGCAGGGTAGAATCATCGAACAAAGTTGTAGCCTCCTTTGATAGAAAAAAATTGTCAAGCCTTTCTTGAATGAGATGACACCCTATCCACCGATTGCTCCAGGTATAATTAGTTCCTCTAAGTTTTACATCCATCAACATGTTGGAGTTCACAAAGTCATTGAACTCATCCATGCTCCTAATAGGTGGTCCATTTCCACCCATTTTTTTTGAAGGGTAAAGAGGAGTGTTAAAATCCCCAGCCAGAATCCAGGGGACATTATGGAAGATTTCACTCAGATTTCCTAAGTACTCCCATAGTAGAGCTCTCCATTGAATTGAAGTCTGGGTATAAATATTTGAAAGTATCCATGACCTATTGCTATTTATTTCCTTAAATAAAACACTAAGAACCTTGTCATCTTTCTGAATAATGGTGCCTTCTACTATCTGGGGATCCCACAAAGTCATAAGTCCTCCAGACGCTCCTCTGTATGATTTGCAAACCATCTCCCATTGATTCCAAATTTTTTTGCTACTTTTTTTGACTGAATCTCATCAGTTTTTTTTTCTTGCAACATGATAATAGTTGGATTCACTTGATTTCTTATTGCATTGACTTCCCTATGTTTGGGTAGGCCATTGAGGCCTCTAACGTTCCATGAGAGAAACTTCATTTAGATTGTTTGGTATTTATTCATCTCCCCCTCCCTTGAGGGGCTTTTCCTAATTTGTTGTCTTCAAAATCAAGGATAACCTGTTGAAACAAGGTTCTCTATTTTCCATTCGCAATGTCATTATCAATTTTAATTTTTTTATGATCAGCATTTAATATTCTCCCTCTTCTTTTTTCACTACCAAAATCTATAGGAGACTTCACAGTGCTCCTGGTTTGTTTAGGACTAAACTAGGGGGAGGTAATTTTTTGTAGAATCGGACTACCATATTCCTCAATCTGAAGAGTTTCACATATCTCCACCCCTACATCCAAATATTCTCCTTTTTTCCTGTATTCCCCTAGTCTGTGGGATGACCCCTTAGTAGGAGGATTCACCTGGATCCTAGTGATGATGTTAAGGAGATGAGATTTTTTATTTTCCAATGCCTCAAATTTCTTCCTAAGTTCTTCAGCATTAGGGTTTGGCTTTGTGATGCCCATTGGGCTTGAAGTATTTTTAGCATTGGGGTTTAAGGATCCCGACTTGGATGGGGATTCTAGAGATCAAGTATTAGGGTTTGGCTTTGTGATGCCCACGGGGCTTACAGTAATTTCAGCATTAGGGTTTAAGGATCCTAACTTGGATGGGGATTCTAAAGAGTCAGAAAGGTTAACCTAAAAGTTTTGGGCTTCCATGTCTTTCGATAATCCTCCTACTCTCATATTGGATAGAATTGAAAATTCATTTGAAACTAGAGGATTGGAACTTACTTGAGTATTTTGGTTGCCAACAACCTATTATTTTCCTTTGTCTTACTAGGACCCTACACCCTCTCTTTTATTTTTTTGGTAGACATAGTTTTCCTGATTGACATCACCTCTCCTAGGGAAACTCCTCAAATTTCCTTTGTCTAGAATTCTCTGCTTCTGCTTTTCTCTATTCATTTCTAGGTTAGGGCATTGATTGCATAGGTGTCCTTGATTTTTTCATTCTACATAGAATGTTGGTATGTTTTTGTATTCTACCAGTTGTTTTTCGATAGTATTCTCCATACTCTAGCTCCACAAACCTTGGCAATTCATTATCCAAATTAGCATTTACGCAGATTCGTGCATGATTCATCCTTGTCCTAGCCAAGGTCACATGGTCAATGGATATCAGGTCCCCTATAGTTTTTTCTATGCCCTGTAGCCAATATTCATTGAAGAACTAGGCAGGTAGACTCGAGAGACGAACCCAAATAGGGACAATGTTAATATTTTTCTTTTGAGTCAAAATATTCACCCCATCATCTGAGAAAAAGGCTTCTTTTGCCCAAAAACCAAGGAACTCCTGTTAAAATATGGTTAGCATCCTCTATATTGTTAAAACGGATAATGAAGAACCCTTGAGTTAGAGCTACCAACTCCAATTTGCCTACCGATCGCCATTTACCCATCGCCCAAGCCCTGATAGTCTCCATGTCTGGACTACCTCCCAAAAACATGCCTACCAGGGAGAATTCTTCCATTAAAATAAAAAGGCTCATGGAACTTATCGGGGCTAAAATTTTATTATTTACTGGAACTAGGGGCGAAAGAGAGAGAACCTCATTTCTTTTTCCTCTAAGAGTCTTAGTAAAATACAACCACTTCTTGGGCCCCGCATTGTCCTTCATATATTTTTTATCGGGATATTTTTGAGGAGTTTCGGGCCCCCTCATGATGCCCACATCCAAATCTACTGTAGCTTGACTACCTTCCTCTGGATCATCTCTTGATCCATGCTCGAGGTTCCTACCCACTCCTTTCGTACCTGCTCTACCTCTACCACCTTGGCTGAGATTCCTGCCAAAAATATTCAAACCCTAACTCTCGCCATACCCGCTAAACCTCAACTCACTCATTCCTATTGGTAATAATAAATATGATACCACCCTAAAATATTTTGATATAATCAAATATCTTACAATAGAATTCATTTCTCTATAATTTCCAACTCTTTGTAGCTCCTTTTTCCTTTCTTTTGCTTCTTCAACTTTTCTTCTCTCCTTCCTTTTTAATATTAGGTTCTTAACAAGTGGTATCAAAAAAAAATTAGGGCTGAGTTCTGCTATGAATGTGATAATTTTGGCCTATCCATTAGGACTATTAGGTATATTTTTCCTATATTTTCCATTTTCTATTTGTCCTTTATTTAAAAAAATACCAATAAAAAATGTAGTTATTTTTTATGTAGTAGTTGTGTAGGTTAGAAACCCTATGTCAGGTGTTTTAAAATATTGTAAAGGAGCTATCATTATTGGTTAAAATAGATAGATCATAAACTATATAGTGAAGTTATGGGTGATCAGGATTCAATACTCAGGCCTCAAACAATACCCATGCATGGAATCTAGATCCCATGTATCTTCAAGTATTTAGGGATACCATCTAGGATTAAACAAACCTTTAGCTCTAGGAAGATTTTTTGGCCTTGTATTATCCATAGTACACCAAACACAACATATAGGAATATTATCCTCTTGTACTATTAGATAGGTAGGTAGTGTGCTCAAGGGTATGTGTGGGATCCTCCTTGACTAGTCGTCTAAAATATTGTCCTGAGAACTATCATTTGTCGTTGTGGTATAACATTGGTCCTATTTCTACTAAATACACCTTTGCCTAGCATACCTTGGTTCTATCAAATTTTTAACCTATAAAGTAAAAACCAAAACCTTCTTTTTCAGTCGATTGTGTAACCTAAAACCAAAAAAATTTGTACCACAAAAAGTGATCATACAGAGAAGACTTCCCTATAATGAAAAACATTGCATTAAAAAATGGGATAGATAATATCAGTAACTACATAGCACAAGAAATTACAAATAGAAAATTAACAATTTTAGTGTTGCAATATAGGTATCAGTACAATATTTGAAGTGGTCGATAGTCAGAAACAGACACAAGCAGAGTTGGATGATGTAGTACCCAATTTTTGAACCCAATCTCCAAAGCAAAACCAACCACACTAGTATACTCGTCAAAATAGCAATATAAAAATAAATATGGGGTGTCCAAAATAAATGTTGAGTTATATAGCTCATTGTGACCATATTTTTAATCTGATGATTTTGAAATATAACACCCAAGCACTTTTTTCAACTCCTTACTAAAAAATAGTAACTCTTGCAATCATAGTGATATTTTTAGTAATGCAATGAAAGAGGTTCAAAGCTTTTCAAAATGGTTGGTGGTACTTGTGGACATCAAAAAGAGGTAGATCAAGCCACTTCAATGTTTGAAAAAATACAAATCTCCCTTGATAGCCTTCTCCATGATAATAACACCATAAAGGAAGATATTCAATGCTTTAGAGGTGAATACCTTAACTCCAAAACCCACCTAGAAGAATAACTTGTTGAGGTTGAGTCTAAAATTCAATGTGCTCCAAAAGGGTTTGATTACCATACTGAATAGTTAGGTTGGAGAAAAGGAAAGGAAGTGTAAGACTCACACTATTTCTTTGATCGTGATACTACCTTTAACATGCCTAAATTAGACTTTCCTAAGTTCAATGGGAAGGATGCAGATGGGTGGTTATGTCATGTTGATTATTTTTTTAAACTTCATAATGTCCCTAGATATTTTTAGGTCCAAATGGATTTCTTTAATTTGAAATATGAAGCTTTATAGTGGTACCAGTGGTTTTAACACATCATTATCAATCCTTATTGGAAATATTTTAAGTCCCAATTACTCTCTCAATTTTGCCTTAGTGAATATAATAAATTTTTAGGAGCATTTGCAGAGTTAAGAAATACGTCTATAGTTTAGGATTACCAAACCCAATTTGAGAAATTGGCTAACAAAACTAAGGGATTTAATAAAGTTATTTTTATGAGTTGTTTCATTAGTGGCTTGAAGGATGATCTCTAAGACGAGGTTAAGATGTTCAAACCACAAACAATGATGTAGGATATAAGTTTGGCATAGTTGGCTAAATCCAAATCCTTAGCTCAAATGAGGACATCTAAATTTCCACAAACTAAACCCTCATTTACTCCCAAGTTACCAACTTATAATAAAAATAAAACTATTCTCCATAAATGCTTGAATACAGAAGAAATGGATGCTCAACACACTTATGGTTTATGCTACAATTATGATAAAAAATATGTTTGAGGGTATAGGTGCACCCAAAAGAAGTTGTTTCTCATAGATTTTGAAGATCCAAGCAACAATAACCAAAGTGATCATGAAACAAAACCAGTAGAGGAACCACCCCAAAATAAGGAAGAACTACTTGAATAACCATAGGCAAAATGTCTACCCGTGCTCTTTCTAGGATCACTACTCTACAAACCATGAAAGTTATGGGTTTTTTAAATGCCAACATTCTTCAATATATTAGACAAATCCCTTTTCCTTAATCACAATGTTTTTCTAATTTTTTTCATTTATTTTTATTTTTCTATAGGTTGACATAAAATATTTTTACCACTATGAAATCACTACATGAATTTTTTTACGGATCTTTTATACGATGCTCTTACATAGCACTTCCATTGAATGCTTCTATATAGTGGTGCTTCTATCGACCTATAGCACTTATGTCACCTATGGTGCTTATGTGATCCTATGATGCTTCCATCCTCTCATAGTGACTTTTACTCAATTATAAAATTAGGTATTGACTTCTCATATTCTACTATATTGCCATATCAAATTAGCATATTTAGGTTCTCTATGCTATTATATATTTGTGAAAATATTTTAAAAAGGGAAAATATTGTACTTTTGAATTATAAAATTATTGTGAAAAGTGGGCATATGTCATTGCATAAAATCTGAAATAAGAGGTGTGATCATTAATTATATGGGGTGTTTTCATAGATTTAGCCATTCTTGTAACTTGTTATCTTGTTTTGTGATAGGATTTGTTAAGGAAAAAATAAAATTGAATGCTTTTGTAGATCATCAGAAGTGAACAAAAATTATATTTTTCTTTTTTACATTTAGCTATAAAAAGGTTACATACATGTGGCTGTATTATAAATTAGTTTACTTGTTTAAATGTTTGATTGATCCCTTCAAAAAAGAGGAAACATATTTTTGTTTTGTAATCATTGAAAGCAAAAGTCACATAGATCTAGTACTTGCCTTCTTACATTGAACCTTGCATTCATCCTATTTCATTTATGATAGGACTTAGGACATGTAAATACTATGTGTGTGTTCAAATAAACCTATCAAATATAGATTGGTAGGATTAAAAAATGGCCCCTATATTCATAAGTATGGTGTATTTTGCATGCCCACATATTTGGTGAACTCAATGTGAAGACCACATGGGTCCAAAAATATTCCTATTCTATCCAAAACACCACATAATTCTACTTGTATAGTTTATAAACATTAACCAATATTAATAAGAAGCTAACCAAAGGTTAGTCCTACTTAGGGTCATACATGACCCCTTGAGTAGCAACCCTATGAACCTTGAGCCTATATTATGTATATAGCAAGCCTAAGACACCAACATTCCATATAGGATCTTCCATATACTTTAAGACACATGGAGATTATATTATGGAATATTATTAGGAGATATAATAAGGGATATTGATTACCTCTCATGTACCTATTTTTGGGTCACGTACCGAGGAAGGTTATTCCTATTTAGTGATCTATTTCATGTACCTCAAGGTCTCTCTCACATATAACTATGCATATCAATATGACTAGATTTATCCACATATTCATAGGTATATTGGAAGGAAAGATATATAGAAAGGTTTAGGTATATAGAAAATCCTTGTAAGGTATATCCATACAATCAACATATAGAGAGAAGGAGATATAAAGGTACCAAAACATATTTTTCTTATTCTTCTTCTTAATAATCTCTCAAAATAAAACTTAATTAATTGAATCTCTTTATTCTTTACCCAAATGGCCAAAAAATATCCTTCCCTTTAATATCTAATCAACTTTCTAAACATTATAAACTGAATGAAATAAATCATTTTCCCCTTTCAAGCCTTCTTGGTGGTTGAATGATATTACATGAATCATGAAAGATATTTTCAATTGGCTACTCATAAAAAAAATTAATGAAATATTCTAATTATCCTTCCACCCTTGAGGATCTTAATTTTGAGGAAGTAGATGAATATGCTACACCATTGGGTTCTCTAATCCCTTTGCATGAGGATCAATAAAGGATGGTTCTTGAGTCTCTTGTGTTAGAAATTAGGCTATATTATCATGGGATTACAAAATCAAATTCTCACATACATTTAACAATAATAACTCACTAAAAATATTATTGAGAAATATATCAATTTAAGCAATGTAAATACAATCTATAATTTAATCACATATTACAATGCCTTGTCTTAAATATATACACTTTGGATATGATATTCTTCTTATTCATAATGCTCTTCTTATTCTTCTTATATATATATCTGTGTGTGTGTGTGTATACATGCACATTTATGTGTATGTACACATAAATGTGCATGTATACACACATGTGTGTGTGTATACATACACATATATGTGTATGTACACATACATGTGCATGCACACACACACACATTTTTGTATGTATACATGCACATGTATGTGTACATACACATATATATGTATGTATACACACACATATGTATATATGTGTGTATATACACATATGTACATATATGTGTATGTATACACACATATGTGTATATATACATATGTGTGTGTATATATACACATATGTGTGTATGTATACACACATATATATGTATATATACACATATGTGTATGTACACATACTTATGCATGCACACACACACACATATATATATGTTTGTATGTATACATGCACATGTATGTGTACATACACATATATGTGTGTGTATACATACACATATATGTGTATGTACACATACATGTGCATGTATACATAGAAACATATATATATGTGTGTGTGTGCATGCATAAGTATGTGTACATACACATATATGTGTATATATACATATATATGTGTGTATACATACACACATATGTGTATGTATACACACACATATGTATGTATACACATATGTGTGTATACATACACATATATGTGTATACACATATAATACACATATATGTACATATATGTGTATTATATGTGTATACACATATATGTGTATGTATACACACATATGTGTATACATACATATGTGTGTGTATACATACACATATGTGTGTATGTATACACACATATATATGTATATATACACATATATGTGTATGTACACATACTT
This sequence comes from Wollemia nobilis, assembly GCA_028583015.1. NCBI lineage: Eukaryota > Viridiplantae > Streptophyta > Pinopsida > Araucariales > Araucariaceae > Wollemia > Wollemia nobilis. The sequence goes on from JAQPPZ010017255.1 coordinate 3,221,598, forward strand.
ATGCATGCACACACACACACATATATATATGTTTCTATGTATACATGCACATGTATGTGTACATACACATATATGTGTATGTTTACACACACATATATGTGTATGTACACATACATGTGCATGTATAGATACAAACATATATATATATATATATATATATATATATATATATGTGTGTGTGTGTGCATGCATAAGTATGTGTACATACACATATATGTGTATATATACATATATATGTGTGTGTACACACACACATATGTGTATACACATATATGTACATATGTGTATATACACATGTGTATGTACACATACATGTGCATGTATACATATAGATATATATATATATATATGTGTGTGTGTGTGTGCATGCTCATGTATGTGTACATGCACATATATTTGTATGTATACACACACATATGTGTGTGTTTACATACACATATATGTGCATGCACTCACACATATATATGTATGTTTGTATGTATACATGCACATGTATGTGTACATACACATATATGTGTATGTATAAACACACATATGTGTATATATGTATGTATATAGCCCAGATATCGCAATAAAAAAACCTTCATCGAATCTAAAATGATCATCATTTCTAAATAAAATCCCCCTCCACAAAATCTGGTCATCCCAATTCTATCCTAGGTCCATTGTTCTCAGTACCTTACTTCAGGTATGGAGTTGGGAGCATATAGCAGTGAGGAGACTCGATGTATTACCACACTAAGACACAAATGCAGAGCATATAGCAGCATTTTGGTGGGGATCCTCGAGGGGAGGGAGAGGGCTAAGCGATATGCTTGGAAAATATTAAAAAATTCAAAGTGAAAGTTACCCCTAAGGAGGGGTGAAAATATCTTTCACCCATATTTGGGGTGAAATCCCAGATGAAGATACTTTTCAGAGTGCAAATAAGAATATGAAATTATCGAGGCGAAGATTAAAAATTCAAATTCAAAGGAGCTCCTCAAGATGGGTGAAAATCATTTTTGCGCTCTTTCGAGGTGAATTTTTATGTACACATACATGTGCATGTATATATACAAACATATATATACATATGTGTGTATACATACACATATATATACATGCACGTGTGTGTGTACATACACATATGTGTATGTATACACACATATGTGTATATATAATCTTTCATTCTAGTCCTGGACTTCCTACTCTAGTGCTTTCTTTCTAGTTTAGATTTTGGTATTGATTTGGATTTGTGTAGGGATAGTTACAAAAAAGTTCAAATTTGTTATATCCAAGTATCTTTGTAAACATTTCTACATGTTGATCTTTAGCAGGAACATATAAAATGACATTGTGCTTCTATATGTTTATTTTTTTCATGAAACACTAGATTTTGATTAGCTTTAAAAATCCTAGATTATCACAATTTAATATCATAGAATTTATTTTTGTCCCTATATATGATAGAATGTATTGTAACCATAGTTACTCACATATATCATATCTTGTAGCATGATATTCTACTTCTATTGAGGAATGTGCCACTGCATGTTGTTTTTTACTGTGCCATGAAATAAGTCCTGATCCAAGATAAAATATATAGTCTAATGTTGGCTTGTTTTCATATATTAAACTAGCATAATTTGAGTCTAAATACCCTTGAGAGTAGAAATTATCTTTTTTTTTACTCTAGACCATATTTTGTAGAATTCTTGATATAATTTAGTATTCTTTTGTAGCTTTCCAATGAATTTCTTTAGGATCTTGCTTAAATTTAGAGATATAATTTACAACAAAGACAATATCTAGTCTAGTATATGTTTTTTTTTTTTTTTTTAATTTACATGGTGGAATCGGTAGCCGCCACGATTCGAGCAGGCTGTCCATATTTTATGGCCACCATAGTATTTTGTGTTTTCACCCTAGAATCTGCTACATAGATATTCATGCAGTCCACCCCTATAACCACCATGCCATAATCATTTTAAACCTTTTATGCCACTGAAAGCACCAAGAAAGGGACAAGCGTTCAATCCGACGAGGCCCGATATTTGAACCTTGGACCTCCACCCCCTTATGGGGTTAGTCTAATATATATTAAGTATATAATACTTCCAATTAGGTTATGATACAAAGTAGTAGATACTTAATGTGATTAATCATATCTCAATAATTACAATCCTTGTTCCATGGGTGATTCGTTAAGTTTGAAATCCATCATTTTTTATATTTTGAGTAATGCTTTTGCATATTTATTTTGAATAAGTGTGATATGATTATTATTTTTCAAAATTTCTATACCAAGATAATAGTATAGGAGTCCTAAGTCAATCATTTCAAATTTATTTTTCAAATCATTTTTCACACTATCTATCAAGTTTTTGAATTTTCTCTAATTACTAGATCATCAACATATACTACAAGAAAAACTACTTCAAATATAACTTTTTTAATAGAGAGATATGAATGAAATGCACTTATTTGAAAACCATGCTATAGAATATGATCATTGATTTGGATATACCATTCTCTAGGAGCTTGTTTTAGACCATATAGTAACTTTTTTAATTTACAATATTTTTGTTCCTATCCTTTAGCAACGAATCCTTCTAGTTGAATCATGTATACTGCATCTTCAATATAACCATTAAGAATTGTACTTTTGACACTCATATAATGTATTTTCCATCCAAATTGAGTTTTTTGTGCACAATTGTACAAATGCTAGTTATTATTGATCTAGATGAAGATGTTTCTTCATAATATATCCTTTTTTTTTTAGCAAAACATTTTACAACCAATCATACCTTATATTTTTCAATGGAGCTATTTTATTTATACTTTATATTATAAATTGATTTGCATCCCATAGTTTTATTTCCTTTGAATATATTAACTAAATCTCATGTTTTGTTCTTTATTAATGCTATGTATTATGATTCCATTGATGCTTTCCATTCAAGTTGCTTCATTGCATCTTGTATCGAGGTTGGTTCTTTATTTTCTAATAGTAAACTCATTAGTCCAATATTAGATTCTCCTCTTGTCATAATTTGAGTCTGTGGTCATGTAATGGCAAGATCAAGTAGTCTTTTTAAGGTTGAGTCTTTGAAAGTGTTTGTATACCATTTTGGCTCCTTCTTCTATAAAGGTGATGTTGTAATTCTTATGTTTTAAATAAGTTCATTTGGTATTTCTAATTCTTCTTTCGATGATTCTTCATTTACTTCTTTATCTCATATAATATCTAGAATAGGATTTGTAGTATCCCTAGAATGCTAAATATATAATTTGTATCCTTCATCAAATACTACATATTTTCTTAAATATTTTTTGTGACTGGATCAATTATTATATAACATTTGAAGTATCATTATATCCAAGGAATATATCATGTAAAGTTTTTTAATCTAATTTTGTTCTTTTCTGTTTTGGAATATGCATGTATGCTTTACATACAAATATCCTTAGGTGTGTTATTGATGTCTTCCATCCTCGCAAAGCTTCCTCAAGAATAATATCTTTAAGAATTCTTGGGAGAGATATATTTTGGATATATACTATCATACTGATGGTCTTTGCCCAATATTGATGTTCAATATTTGCTTCCTTAAGAATACAATAAGCCATTTCTATAATATAAATATTTTTTCAATTAGTAAAGTTATTTTGTTATGGTGTAAGCTATAGTAAGATGAATTTTTATACCATTTTTTATTATAAATTATTCAAATTTAGTAGAAAAATATTCCCCTCTGTTTGAGTGAAGAATTCAAATCGATCATCTAGTTTATATTTCAGGTTGATTGGATTGTTTGAATATTGTAAAGGCCTTTGATTTGAATTTCAAGAAATGTATCCACATTTTACATGTATAATCATAACAAAATAGCTAAAAAAAATTATGTTCATAAAGACTAATTGGATAGCTAAAACATTTTATGTTCATCAAGACTAATTGGCATTTTTCCATATAAATATGTGAAGCCAAATAAATCAACGCATGCAATATATTTTATGAATTAGAAACACGAGCAGATTCAATAAAATATCTTTCACTACTTGAGGAGGGCTAAGTCTTTGAGAATATACAAAATAAATTTAGATGATAATATGATTAAAATTAAATAACTCTACTCCTACTTATATCAATAAATCAATGATTAGCTTAAACTTGGAAATATAGCCGAATTGGATATATTGGTTTTGTAACATGGTTCCCCTCCTTGGAAATATTTGTCATTAAAGTTGGAAATGACTCAAAAAATTTTGGTTTCCCATGTAGCATATTCTACTGGTATGTCCTACCATTTGATTAGAAATTTTGTGATGTGATAGGATTAATGAATACATGATCTGCTTTGTAATATTGCTTTTGGTTGGAGATAAATACGTCCTTCTTTATCAAGTATTGGAAGTTTTGACTAAGAGTGTACTCTTTATCCTATCATTGTATTGATGCATGAAACATGAAATACTAGATGTATACGGAATGAGGAAGAAATATCTATTTTATATACCACTTCGCCTATGCGGTGCACTATCTTGTAAGGACCATAAAATATTGGATCCAATTTTTGACTAGTCTTGATCTTCAATGACAGTTATTTGTAGGGTTGTAAACACAAGAAAACAATTGTATTAAATTGTCTTTTGAAATTGTGTGAGTCTTGTTGCTGCTTCATGCAATTTTGTGCTTGGATCAAATTGCCTTTGATAATGTTGAGCATTGTCTATTGGTGTTGGAACTAATCATCTACTTGAGCCACTTTGGAAGATCCTGGAAAAATTGGGATATCTTGATGGAATAATGGTATGATGTGTTGTACCACCATTCTTCTAATGAAATCCAACGACTCCATTGACACTATTTATCTTGAGAAAAACATCTTAGATATGTACCCAGATATTTGTTAACTGTTTCAGTTTGGCCATCTATTTGAGTATGGTATGCAGAAGATATATTTAACTTTGTACCACTAAGATGATTCTCACCAAAAATTGATAGTAAAAATGGGATCACGATCGCTTACAATATTTTTGGGTATTCAATGCAACTTGAAAATTGAGTCCATAAATAGCTTATCCACTTTGCTTGTTGAGAATGGATGTTGTAGAGCATTGAAGTGAGCATATTTGGAGAGGTGATCTACTAAAACAAAAATTACTATTTTACATTCCAATTTAGGAATACCTTCAATAAAATCCATTGAAATATGTTTCCATCGACGATCTAGAATTGGTAATGGTTGAAGTAGTCTTGGAGATTTGATTGTTTCATCCTTATTGAACTAACATAATTCACATTCAGCCACCAATATTTTGACCTTATATTTTAATCCTTTCCAATAAAAGGATTTTTTTACCCGCATACATGTTTTTAGAAAATCGGAATGTCCTACTGATGGAGAAGCATATGATTCCTCAAGAATCCTAGATTTGATGTTAGAATTGTGTAGTATGTAAACATAATTCTTTCTTCTTAATACCTTGTCATCATATGAAAATTTAGGATGCTTGGATGATCCAAGCATCAAATATTGAATTATTTGAGCTATTTCTATGTTCGCTAACCATTCTTCTTGGAGCTGAGAAACCCATTGGGAACAATGACCCAAAACAGTATTTATAACCACTTCATCTTAATATTTATGAGACAATGCATGTGTTTCCATATTTTCTTTTCCTTTATTATACTCAATAACATAAATTATATCCCAGTAATTTGGTTAACCACTTGTTTTGCTCTAGATAAGAAAATTATTTTTATCAAAAATTCTTGAGACTACTATGATATGTTTTTATGATGAAAGGACTATTGATTAATTAGTGTCTCCATTTCTCAACTACATGTAGAATATACAATATCTCTTTCTCATATGTGGACCTACCCAAATTATTACTTGAAAGTTACTTGCTTTCAAATGCCAAGGGATGCCCTTATTTCATTAATAGTACCCCAATACTTGTTCCTGAGGCATCACATTCAATCATAAATGGTTTGTAAAAATATGGGGTTGCCAAACTAGGGTAGTACACATTGCTTCCTTGAGTACCATGAATTCTTTAGTAGCTACTTCAAACCAATGAAAAGCATCCTTTTTTTTTAGAGTTGTGAGGGGGCTGCAATTTTATTGTAATTGTGAACAAACTTGTGATAGTAACTAGTAATACCCAAAAAACCATGAAGTTTCTTGATGGTTCTAGGTAAAGGCCAATCTTGAATGGCCTTAATTTTACTAGGATCCACTTTAACACCTTTAGGAGAAACGATGTGACCCTAATATTCAACTTATTGAACACCAAAGGAACATTTGGAGTGTTTGACAAAAATATTTTCCTTATGTAATAAATGAATAACCTTTCCCACATGCATCAAATGATCCTTCCATGTTTTAATGTATCCTAGAATGTCATCAAAGAATACTAAGATAAATTTGTGAAGAAATGGATGTAATACTTGGTTCATGAGGCTTTGAAATGTTTTGGGGTTATTAGTGAGAACAAAAGGCATGGATAAGAATTCATAATGACCTTCATAAGTACAAAATGTTTTTTTGGAAATTTCCTCATCCCTTACTTTGATTTGATCAAAACCAAAATGTAGATCCAATTTTGTGAAAAATTTTGCACCATGCAATTCATTTAATAAATCATCTATGATAGGAATAGGGAATTTATCCTTGATGGTTATTTTATTGAGGGGAAAAAATCAGGACATATACACCAAGAGTTATCCTTACGATGGGTCAAAACCATTGGTGGGGAATAAGGACTAGTGCTATAATGAATGACTCCATGCTCTAAGAGTTCTTGGACAATATTTTTAATTTTTTCTTTTGATATTGAGAGTAGCGATAAGGATGGACATTAGGAGGAAGGCTTCCTAGAAAAAGATTTATTGCATGGTCATGAGACTATTTGGGAGGTAGTCCTTTTGGTTCTTTGAAAAATTTATCATAGTTAACCACAATATCTTGAAGATCCTTTGAGTGAATTTCAGGAATATCATGTGCCTGCATTTCCAAACAATTGATTTGAGCTATGAATCCATAACCCCCTTTCCTTAATATTTTTTCCATGTTGTGAGAACTCATAACATTTGGTGGTGGAGTTGGAATTCCTTGGAGGCAAATGATTTTTCCATTTTCTTTCCATTCCATAAATAGTTTTCATTGTCTAATTATTTGATTGTCTAATTTTATTTATTATTATAATTAACATGATTAAATAGAATTACTACAAAATAATTCTACAAGCGGGCAATTCACTCTCCATGATGTGTAAGAGAGTAAATATAATTTGAAAGAAGGTTGCAGATCCATAAAAAGAAAGTATACAAGAGGACCTACACACACTTTCACTTATTGAATCGTTTTAATGAATATTGATTATTTCTTGATTGATTCATGTGATTGAATATTTAAATGACTATTTGATGCTTTGTAGAGTTATAATTTCATGAAATCTTGCTTAAAAAGTGATATGCAAATTTTTTTATGAGAAAAAAACATTTGAGTTTAACCTTGACCTTAGGTATGTTAAAATTGAATGTTTTTGTTTGAAAAGGGTATGTTTTATTTTTGAAATTACATGGGGGGTTAAGGAGGAAAGTTTCCATAAGGTTGATATTCCATTTATAATTGAGCACCAAATTTTGTCACATACTCTTCTTCTTATATGTTCTTATTTGGAGTTCAATTGCATGTTTGGTCTATGGGTGTCTTAGAGGTATGCAAGAACAGGTGGGAAGGCAAAGTGCTTTCTTTAAACCATCTCAATAGGGAAAATCAAAATTAAAAGCCTAATTTTGTTTAAGATTCAAAATGGAGAATCAAAAACTCATTGCATTCTATAAAAAACCCTACTTAGGACAAATAAGGCATTTGATAAAAATAGTAGTAATAGGGAAGAAACATCCCAAAGATTTAGAATAATAAGATAGTAAGGAACATTTTAGATCTTGAGTTATTTTTCCTATGCAAACTTTGATTAGTTATCTATTGTCAAATTCATTTCACTAGGAAGACCTTTTTGCTTGAAAAGGTAATTTGGTCCATAACAGAAATAGGGAATCATGTTTTAGCTTTAGATTACTCATTTATAAGGAATGGAGTTTCTTATTGATCTCATGTAATGTAAAAATCATAGTTAATTTTTTCTTGCGCTACTGTACACATTAGAACATATTTGTTGCATGTCATTTACCTAGTGGTTGGTATTGGTAAGACCTTTATATGGATCTCTCTTTTATCCATAAGCTAGTTTATGTTCAATTTTAACTTGGGTTATAGGTTTTATGAGGAGGATAAGTGTTTTATGAAATATTAAAAGTATATACCATTTAAAACCAATGACCTCTATATAGTAGGAAATTATGTTGGGCTAAAAAATTATTAATTTTTCTTATACCAGTTTAAATCTACATAATAGGAAATATCACATCAGGTATTCCTAACTCAATGTAGAATTATTAAATGTTAGGAATAAAGTATATTAAAAAGTATTTTCTTTTATTTCATGGAATTTGTCTACAAAAAGGTGGTATCAGGATTTGTTCTTGTAGGATTTTGATATGGTCTTTGATATTTAGAACATAACCCACTATATTTCATAGAATATCTCTCTAAAAATTGCTTAAGAACTATAGTATTACACTCCATTAAAAACATCCAACTACATGTAATAGGATGAGTTTATATAAGCAATTACAAAATTTACCCTATGGTATTATACCAAGACTAGATTACTACCATAAGTATTTTTCACTATTGTTTGGGATTTAATTCCTCCTTGGCCAAATCTTGTACATAAATACATTATTGTATGATATAAATGGTTTAACCTTGCATTTAAATGGATAACTACATGAATTAATGTGTTGAAAATGTGGCTAAATATTTCATTTACATGAACTGTTGTATGAAAATATGGTTGAGTCATGCATTATATAAATTTTTGTATGATTAAATGAGGTTTGCATTTTCTTGGATGGATGCAATATGCTAAGATAAGGATAGAGAAATTATTATTACATTACATTTCATTTAAAATTACTAATATGATAGTAAAAAAAGGAAAACAAATCATAAATAATTTGCACTTGATTGAATGGTGATAAAATAAAAGGGGTTGACAATTCATAAATATGAGTAAAATTAAATATTATTGGGTTGTTCTTGCTTGTTTTTCTTTTCTACCTTAATAATAGATGTTGTTTGGTAGTAGGTACCCTTTGTTGGAATGTAGTACTATAAATATGTATAAGGAATGCTACTATAACCACACCACTCCCCATGTATGGGGGTTTTTTTGGTTGGTAAAGTGTCTCATTTTGCATGTGTAACCCTAGTTCAAACCTTAGGGCCTCGTAGAACTAGAGGGCATGTTGCACCAACGTCAGTGACTATGTTAAAAAGTTTACTTAGTACAACTAGAGGTTACAATGATAGGAAGGAGCAAGATTTAAACCCATGAAGATGTGATAAAAAATTTAATGAGCTACTGATTCCTATAGTATATGCAAAATAAAGAGAACCATATCACTCCTTATATTATATGGAATGCATGAATTTATGCTTATTAAAAATTCCACTATGTTGATTTTTTGTGTACCATGGAATCATGCTTTTATATTTTGACTACATAAAAGACAAAATGCATTGAACATGTGGTTGATTCAACCAATATAGATGGATAAATAGAGGTCAAATTTACTTGCTAAGGTACCATGGTCTTGGTGTCATACTCTAGGTCGAGTGTACAACCATGGATGGAGTATTAATGATATACATAGTAAATTTACAATAAAAAATGTAACTAATTCACCTAATCTTAAGATAAATATAGCTAAAAGTGCATCCTCATAAATATATGAAATAAAATGGATGTACATGTAGAATTTCATTGCATAAATTCAATCTATCTAGCTAGATTTGGTTATATTTATCTACTCTTTTATGAAGGTTTAGATATTTCTTGTGAAGTTGATATGGGGATGTTTGTTTAAGTACCTATTTATTTGGATAATAAGGTGTGTAGATGATGCTTTCCCTTTGTTATGTTATAGTAGAAAAATATTGCTCTCATTGAACATAACAGTATACCTGGTGTGAAAATGTAATGTAATCATTGTATAGGAATTGAACATTTAGTTTGGAAAGATGACATTGACTATGTTTATAAATTACATTGTTTAACATATTTAGGCATATTAACATTGTATGAGTGTTGTATTATCTAGTGCATAGTTTAAAAAAATGAATAACAATTTTAAAAATTGGTCAATTTTATAGTGTACAAGTGATGTATGTATTATAAAGAAACATGGATTATGATGAACTTGTTTGGTATGATGAATGTTGTACCATGTAATGAATAGTAAAAAACTTGAGAGTAATGATATCATGGCTACAAGTATTTGAATCTAGGTAAATATCATTATCAAAAATTAAATTCTATAGTTTCTTTTAACTATAATTATTTGCAAAGGAATTGAATTTTGAACATTTTTAATATAAATAATGAATAAATTTTTATTTTATATAATGCTAGGTGTTGTACGGATATAAAATTTTCATATTAGAAATTGAGTGAGGTACCATTCTAAAATATAGTTTTCATTTTGACATAGTTTGAGCTAGGTGAATATACATTGATAATAATGATGTAGGATGCTTGTGCAATAACAATAAAATGTTAAATTATAACCATCATTATTGATGTGGATCACACCAAAAGTTGGAATTTGCATTCAAATTGGTGACTATATAGCACAAATTATTTAACAAAATATCTTCTAGAGTGTAATGACAAATAATTTTAGAAAATAAGAAACAAAAAAGTCTAAAACGAACACATAACTCTAAGCTTCTAACTTCTAAAAAATATCTACAAAATCTAGAGGATATGATATTCAACATAAACATTTTTAAGTTTCATGTTTTATATTAGAAATGAAAAAAGGACTAGGATAAAGAATACATTCTTGAATCCTAATCCTAACTATTACATCATATTGTGTTCCTCATCATGCCTCCCCATAATGTAAGCATTGGATTTCTATACTTTCAATATGGACGAAAAATCACAAGACATCTAATGGTGCAATATCCAACAAGACCGGTATGGAAGCAAACCTTTACAAAAAAATAAGATAATAAGTGGAAAAAACTTATCAATTTTGATGAGTATTCATTCCGAACACTTCATTATAATCAAGTGGAAGTTGAAATAAAGTGTCACATCTACAAGATGGTTGATGACAGGACCAATCTCCAAGGTAGAATCATGATATGACTATAGAAGATCCACATTAGCAATACCATTAATGTTGATATGAGGTAAAATTTTAAGGTGAAATTCATTCTTGGATACCTACTAGAGGATAGTATAAGGCCCATAGCAAATGTGTTGGATATTACTATGTTCCTTATTTTAAAAATATTATTGCCCAAATCGATCCAAACTCTATCTCCAACCTAAAAATGATAAGAAATACAATGCTAATCCATTTCTTACTTTTACTATTGCTACGTATTTTGCAATATCCAAACCATATTTGACTGAGGACTCTACAATTTTTTATGAATGAATTTGTCTTATATTCATATTTTTGAACATGCATGGTAGTTGGAGAGCGAAAATATATATGGAGACAAAGGATGAAAACCAAGACAATCCTTAAAAGGAGAGTGTCCTATAGAGGTTTGGATTCATTTATTGTAGGCACATACTATGTGAGTGAGGTGTGAATCCCACTTATCTAGATAGGTGCACTGAAAAATACTCAAACTCTACACAAGAGTGGTCTACCCATCAAAATAAGGGTGAGAAGTAGTGGATAAGTTAAAATAAAATCCTAATATCTTCCATAAAGAGCACAAAAAATAACCCATAAAATATGAATCACAATTGAAAACTATGCTAGTATGAAGACCAAATGAGATCCATACCATGTCAAAGAAGAGTTTTACTAAGTTAAGTATAAAACTGGTCTTACAACAAGGAATGAACTTACCTATTTTACTAAATCAATCCACAACTAAAAAAAAACTATCATATTGCTAAAATATCATTGGAAAACCACTTATGAAGTCCATGGAAATGATTTTCCAACGATGATATGAAAATGAAATAAGGAACACTATGATGTAGTTTTCCATGGCTTGAACCTTGACCTAGTGATACCCACTCTTGATATCAATATTAAAAAATAAATTAGCCCCTCGATGTTGGTCCAAAATATGATCAAATTTGGGAAGTGGATATCTATTCCTGATTGTTATTTTATTCAAAACCTTAAAAGCAACACATAGCCTCCGATTCTCATCCTTATTGAGATTAATAAAAATTAACAAGATGTAAGGAGAGGTACTTGGTTTAATAAATACTTTTTACAACAAGTTCTATATTTTCCTTTTAACTTATTTAATTTAAATAAATAATTATTTGTACATTGGTGTATTAGGAAGATAAGCACCAAGAATAATATATGTATTGTGATTGATATCTCAAACAAGAGAAAATATGGTGGGTTCCTTAAACACATGAGAATATGATGGAAATATTCTATCTAGTGAAGCATACTTAGAAGATTTATGAAGTGGTGTTTGGATTATTTCATTTTGTGATCTTATCAATATTATGCATAGTGGTGAATATTTACAAATTGGGTGAATATTAAGATTTCCAAAACTGGAAATTAGCAAATATGAGGACCCTCAATGTCGCCCCATTCAAAAATAAAATTTAGGACCATTTTTTCTTAGGGTCAATTCACCATAATATATATCCAAACATAGGCATATATGTACTTGTTGGAAAGATCCTTTCAATCCTAATCTAATGGTGGTGATTTTATGAAGTTATTAGGTGATTCAATAGGTCAAAATTTCCCTAAATATGACCTCATTTTATAGGGTTTCAAATGCCCCAAATTTTGGTGTGAAGATGATTGATTTGATTTTCTTAGGATTCACCTTGATTTCGATTAGGATTCACTATTTTTTTACAAGTACATTTTGAGTCCAACACCTTATGCATAACCCTAAATATTATAAATATGATTCTTAATTATTGTGATTGATTTACAACTTTTCATGCTTGTTTGTAGCTTAGTACACAATTTATGGTTTATTGAGTGTATATAATTATATATGTCTTGTTATCTAATTATAAAATGTAAGTGTTTTCAAATACATCATAAGTAGTCTTCCTATAATATTGATAGGTTTTTCCAAGAAACAATCCATAACAATCCATGGTGATGACATCACATATTACCTTGTCTATAAACTTATGAAAAAACAAAGGAGATGGTGCAAGTGTGTGTGATGCTAAATGTTGTTCCATTATCATTTCATCCAAGTGAATGAGGATGAGGATGTGGATTCATAAGTAAATTTAACTAATCTATAATGAACCTTATAATCAAATTCTTTTGCAAGCCATTATTGATTGTACAATAAACTAAAAAGGCAAGAGTGATGTGAGTTCTCATGATGGATGAATTGTCACTGTCATGTATTTATCAATTGTGATTCATTAAGATGGCATAGTTTAGTTGATATTTTAACTTATTATATGTTCTATTTTCCCTATAGTCTCAATGGAACAATTTTTTGGGCATTCACTTGGATACTGTACAATCAAAACTTTATTTTTCATGTTTTTGAACTTGTAATATTGGTACTAAATATGTCCTCTCTTTATATAAAATTTATAAATCATTTTATATTGAGAAAAAGAGGAAGGTTTAGAATAATAAGGGGAAGGAGAATAAGATAGATAAAAATAAAAAAAGGATGAATGATGTATTTTCACCTTCTATTATTGTTGCTAATAATTTGGATACTTGGAAGTGTATATATAAAAGGAATATTGAGAACCTCTTTATTGAGTAGCATGTTTCTCTTCTACAAGATATGCATGGTTGAAGGTAGAATGTAGTGTGGTAAGGGGAGTGTACCTTAAATACCTATATATATGCTCTTATAAGCCACTCTTCAACTTGATGATGAGCACAATAGTTGCATCTAGCATGCCAAGTAGAATTCACAACCTATTGAATTGGAAAATATAATATTACATAGACATTATTACTTTGTTGCAATCGAGACCATTTGATAATCAACTCTTGATCATAATTGGAAGGATAAATATTTTCCTTCAATGCCTTAATAAGGTATTCCCAAGTGTTAAGTGGATTTTAGCTTTCTTGATGTTCCATTATCGAGATTTTTGCTAGCCCAAAAAGTTTGAGTTTTGCAAAAGAAAATTTCTCCTCATTGGGAGTTCGAGTATAGGAGAACCATACCTCCATATCAAGTATCCAACTACTAAATATGTTTGGATATCTAAATCCATAATACAATTTGACCTAATACTTAGACTTGGAGAAAAGGTCGTTATTATAAATTTTTAAATCACTTTGGATAGTTATGTCATTAACCTTATCTACTAAGTTACTAACTACATTAGCTAACTTGACCACAATTTTAGCTAAATTTGTGGATATGGTAGAACAAGTGAAATACAAGTGTAGATAAAAAATACCTTGTTTTACCAAAGATATTATGAATTATTTACAACAATATGACCTATTCCAAGTAATTACAAGGACTTCAGCTTCTTTAAGCTTGTACAAACAATGGTGGGATACAACTTAGGAATGCATACAATTATCAATTAATTAATTAAATTAATTGAATTAATATTTTTAAAAATATTAAAATAATTAATTTAATACCTTATATCCACTATACAAACTTAGAAACAACCAATATTCACCTTATGCATGTCAACAATTATAACACCATGTTTGCGAGCAAGTGGGTTCTAAGGTCAAGCTTACCTCATCCAATGGTCATGAAATGAGCTTTGATATATGGTCACCTAAATATATATATTTGAATCCTCTTTATTGACTGTTGAGATCCATGAAGTCATCATTGAACAGTTATCTCATAAGTTCATTGGTCAATGTCAAGCAATTTTATCAAATCATAAGTGTCCAATTTGCCATGATGCATGTATATGGAACAACCATATGTGCAATCTATTTTCACCAAACAAGGGGTAAAATGGTTTTGAAAACTCACCTAGGGAAATTTCATTTAATTTAAATATGTTTGTTACATGTTCAACCTTCATAAATTCAAACAAGTACTACAAGTCCACATTCATGTAGTTTGATCTGTTTCATTGACAACCAGGTCTATTAGTCAAAACAAGCAAACCAATAGATGCTATGTAAAATAAAATTTATCTATATTATTTTTGGATATTATAGCTAGTGGACTAAAACATTCAATATCTCTTTTCAATATCAAATTGGATGTGGTTAAGCCAAACAAGCTTTATTGATGAGATCAAAATCATGGAAACGATGAAAGAAAATAGTAAGGAAAATGTTATGTTTAGGTCAACAAAACTAAGTGCTAGAAAGATATGTGCCAATCAAACAAATTGTAGATAGATGCTCTATGGATTTGGATATTGATAAAATGATCATTGGTGTCGATAGTGATGTCAATAAGAAAAATACTTTTAAGAGGTTGTCACTTGAGTTATCTATCCAAAATAAAGTTCACCAGAACTTGTCACAATAAAGGATTGAGTGTAGCAATTTGACATAGGTCCCAATGAATTAACAAGATCTATTGATATTTTGTTTTATCTTTATGCCTTATAGAACATATCATAATAGAATACATAGAAAATAACATGTAGAAAAATATATTGTTTGATCATGTTGGTCCTTTATATTTCATGTCCAACCCACTTCACCTAGAATATGATAGTCACAAATGATGTTTGAAACCCAAAAACCAATAGAGAAACAATGAAGTACAATAGTGGTGAATGGAATATCTTTGAGTTGGTCAATTAGAAGTAAAATCATTGGAATAACACATCCTTATAGAATAACTCAACTCATGTAAAGTGTAGTTTTCCAACTAAACTAGATCTTCTCAAAACACTATGTGTATAACACAAGCGACAACATAAGTAGAGAAAAGACCAAAAATAACCAAAATCCATTGATACCTTTCAATAATACCACTAATTTGGATCACACCCAAAGCTATAATTTACATCAAAATTGGTGCATATATAGCACAAATTATATAACAAACTATCTTCTAGATTGTAACGACGACTAATTTTAAAATATAACAAATAAAGAATTCTAAAACAAACACATAAATATAAGCTTCTAATGACTAACAAATAGATACAAAATGTACAAGATATGATATCCAACATGATCTTTTGAAAGGTGCTTTATTACATTATAAAAGGTAAAAATCTTAGAAAAATAAATAAATTCCTAAATCATAATCCTAACTATTACATCACATTGTGTTCCTCATCAATGATACTTTGTTTCATTATATTAGTTGCGATAAAATAGAGTTGAACTACTTGAAATACACTATCATAGTTGGACTTGTATTTAGTACAAGCTAATAGTATAGACCAATTGAAAGCTTATAAATGGAAACTTATTACACTAACAATTTTAATAATCCTATGAAGAGACTAGATTTAATTGATTAAAATAATTAATTCAACTCATCATGGTAAATATAGTTGGAACCTATGTTGATGCCTCAAAGATATATTATATCTAGACATGAATTTGTTGCAATCCATAGGTTAGGGTGCCCATACAGAGTAGGGTAAGGAACTTATTACTGGGATAAATAATGTGTGGCTAGATTAGATTTTTAGAAACATATTTACTTATAATAAAGAAATGTTACTTTAAATTTTAGAATGAAATAAAATAGTTTAATTGTTATCAAATAATAATAAAAAAGACAAAAAAGCATTATTTCTTATTTTTATAAAACTAGGATAGGGCTTATTGTTACATTTCATAGTAGCTCTTGAAGTTGTTTGGTTTAGAAGAGTGCTTGGCAACACAAATTTTCCACAAGATGAACCTTAATTGTGTCATTATGATACCAAAAGCATAATTAATTTAGACAATAATCTTATCCACCATGATAGGATTAAAAATGTTAAAATACACCATCACTATCATGAAGGGTTATCTGATTCAACTAATTCTTGGACCAATTTGTGTAGAATTTGAATAGATTTGAAATGGGTGGTCATATTAAGGCATCCAATCGATATTAAGGGAGATACAAACCTATGAATGGAGCCATTTTGAACAAGAGCAATGATGATTTTTCAAGTTAAAAAAAATAAAATTGTAATTTTTTGTCAATTAGGGTTTAAATTATGGAAGGAGAAATGGAGGGCTATTGTTTTAGTGAGGCTAGACATTGTCTCTAGGCACAATTTTTTTTTAACTAAGTTTATTTTTCATTTCTTTTATCTTAGTAATTTTACATACAAATTATTATAATTTTTTATCAAATATTGTATTTTCTATAGAATATTTTGGTAAATTTTAGTAGATTTTGTGTTTTAGTTTCCTTCTCATGGACTGATTTATAGCTAAATTATTATAATCTTATCTAGTAGTAGAGTTTAGTGAGCGCACCACAGAGGATCAATTATCATTCTCCAAGATAGGGTAATTTATGGTAAATTTAATGTGCATTGGATAGGGTCTTAAACCTTAATAAAATGGATTTATAGGAGTCGGAAGTCTCTATAAGTGAATCTATCCTTTCTTTCCAAAGGTTTATTCCTAGCTATTTTTTGTTCTAATAAAGAAATATATAGAATACTAAAAGGGGGTCATCGGTTCATAGGAAGAGCATAACTCTTCCTTACCCATTGCTATGAAGGCATTTCACTTTAAAATATAAAACTATCTGTAGTATAAGTGTGGGCTAGGATGTATAGGTTTCCCATTGCAATTTAGGAAATAGATACCTTCAAGGCAATATGCAATGCTCTAGGATAATTTCATGAGATTTCAAAAAATGTAAAATATGAATTCATGGTTATTTATGCTTGAAAATTTGTCATGATTGATATAAGTAAATATTTACTAGAATCAACTATTCTTAAGTATGGGGATAAGATATGAAACCAAAACATAGATTATGAAAATATATCTTTTATATGTAGAATATGTCATGATGTAGGGAATATTAAAATATCATGCCCTAAGAAGAGCCCAGTAGAATCATATGTGGAAAACCCACAAGAGAAAATTACAAATGGATATGGATGAAGATGATTTTCAACTTCTAAAAGTAGATATAGACAAAAAAAAATAAAATAAATAGTGGAGACTAGTAAGAAAGAATATTTTAATAAATACCAACTCTTTTGAGGATTTATCCTATGAATAAAAAGTATATTGAATCTTACAAGACAAGTTTAACTGTTCACAAGGAATCGTTTATTCAGTATGATCTTTGATTTAGTGATGAACATTCTCGATGAACCTAAGGAATATGTTTCATCATATTTTGAATATTCTCTTGAAGTTCCATTCACTATTTAGTATAAAAACATTGGTATAGAAAATGCAGTATTATATGTTAATACCTCTACCATTAATAAGTAGGAGAAGTCAAAATATTTGTAATAGATCCATGAGAGGATAAATATGATGAAAAAGAATGTTGTGAAAGAATATTGATGAATATAATAATAAGACATACTCCTGATACAAGAAAGTAAAAAAGAGGGAACCCTCAAATTATCAAGCAAAATCTAGGAAAGCAAGAGCAAACATAGAGAAAGGAACACAAACTAAATTGGTTGAACTTCTCTTTACCAAACGATAAAATGATATTGGTAATTTAGGTGGGACCAATAGCACCTAATGAGATATGATTATCATCACATGGAATATAAGGGGTGATAATATCCCCTCAAAGTATAGATGTATTAGGGACCATTATTTAAGTAATAATCCTAATATTCTTTGTATCCAAGAAACTAAAATGGCAAAAAAATAAGTTTCCAAAAATATGAAAATAGTATGGATGAGATGTGAATGGGATGCTACATATTCTAAAGGAGTGTTAGGGGGATTATAACTTGTTGTAATCCTACTATAACCTCCACTGTAACCATTATTAAAACTAGGTATTGGATAGCCTCTTTAGTCACATGCTAATTTGTAGATGTTTATTTCATCCTTATCAATGTTTATGGACCTACAACTCAGTCAACTAGATTAGAAGTTCTGAGTGCGGTTGAAGCATTTATGAGAAGTAAATAACAATTAATATGATTTATTATCATACGGGATTTTAATGCCATAACCATGTTGAATGAACAATTTGGATGAATTAGGAAATTAACCCAAGGTATGAGAGATTTCTCAACATTTATTGCACAAGCTTCTCTGCATGGTGCTTGCATGATTAGTTTTTGTCTTTGTTAGTTCTATTTTGCATCTTTCTTTTCTGATGGCCATAATATTAGGCTTCCATAGTTTAGTTTGGCTGTATTCTGTTGGAAGAGTAGGTCTTGGCCCTTTTTGTTGTCAGTTTAAACTTTTAGGGCTTGGCCTTTGTCCAGTTGGTCAGTGGACCCTATTCTGTAAAATGGTTTTGGGTCAACCAGTTAAAACCCGGTGTTAATTATAATATTCTCTTACTTACCAAAAAAAAAAAAAATCTATGGAAGGTTTATTTTGAATAAGACAACTATACATGGACCAACAACAAGAGAGACCAAAACCTAATAGTAGAATAATTAAATAGATGCATACTCTCAGATCATTGACTAAATTAAGGGACTTGTGCTAAAATTAATACCTTGATAAGGATTGGTTAAGATCATTGACCAATAAGAGTTTTAATGATTGTAAGTGAATTAAAAAAAAATACCATATTTTAAATATGAGTAGATGTGGGAATATCATCCTCAATTTTTTGATATGATAACACAAATGTGGAACTCTTCAAAAAAACGGTGGGCTATATACACTTCCAAAACAAATTAAATCAATGGCATATTGATTAAAAGAATGGAACGAGAACACTTTCAAAAATATTTTTGAGAAGAAAGAACTGAAAGATAAACTTTTAAAATTTTAAAAAGGTGATCATAATAATCCAAGCTCAGAGGAAAGGGAGTTTCTTAGTTAATATTATAATATTTTTAGTAAGGAACAAAAATTTTGGAGATTAAAATTGAGATAAACTTGGTTAAAAGGAGATAAAAATACAAAGTTTTTTCATATGATGTCTATAGTACAAAAATCAACATCTGGAATTAGTATAATTAAATCAGTATAAGGTGTTTGGATTGAATTACAGAGTGAAATTAGAAAGGAGGCAATGTATTTTTATCAAAATATTCTTGGATCAAGGAGTGCGAAGCTCTTAATAATAAACTTCTAGAAGTACCTTCAGTTATAACATATGAAAATAATAGGAAACTAATGAATCCTATTAATCTGGAATAAGTTTATTTAGATCTTTGTGCTTTTAATAAGGATAAATACCCATGTTTGGATGGGATGTCTACATCACTCTATTAACATAATTGGAATATAGTGAAGGATTATTTATTGGTGGTAGTGGAAGAGTCTAGGGTAAAATAATACATACCTTATAAAAAAATGCAATATATCTTACCTTGATTGCCAAAAATAAGGATGTAGAATTGCTTGATTCATTTAGACCCATAAGCCTATGTAATATGGCATATAATATTATCTCCAAAGTGATGGTTAGTTGGTTTAGACCACAATTAGAAAAAAATATTTTAGAAGAGCAAAGAAAGATTTGTGAAAGGAAGATAGATTCTAGATGGGATCATAGTAGCTCATGAAGTTATACATTTAGCAACTTCAATAAAAGAGAAAGCAATGATCCTAAAACTTGATTTTAGTAAAGCCTATGATAGGGTTAAATGAGCTTTTCTTTTTGTAGTATTAAAAAATTTTAGTTTTGGGAAGAAATGGGTTAGATGGATTAAATATTATTTCTCTATAGTTTCATACTTAGTATTGGTCAATGGGTTAGTAACAAAATATTTTAAATCCAAAAGAGGTATTTGATAGGGATATTCTCTATCACCATATGTGTTTGTTATTATGGGAGATTTTTTGGATAGGAAATTTAAGAAGGATCACAAATATGGGCTTATAAGTGGAATTAAGGCTAGTAATAAAATTGACAACATCACCCATCAATAGTTTGTAGATGATACAACCCTTTTTGGGAGGGAAAGAATAAATGAGACCACAAATTTGAATAGCTTATTAAGGAATACAAAAGAGCATTAGGAAAAAAATTTAATAGGATAAAATACAAAATTTATTTCCTAAAAACTCTATCTAAAATCAAAGTAGGGATATTCAAGTTACTTCAAATAGAGGAGGCAATTTTTTTGGAAACTTATCTAGGGATGCCCTCATTTGAGGGGAGAATGAGGATAAAATTATAGAATATAGTTATAAGTAATGTTCAAAATAAACTACTCGTAGGTAAAGGTATATGGTTATCATTAGCGAGAAGAGTGAAGTTAAATAAATCGGTCGTACAAGCCATTCCAACTTATTATATGTCATTTTACGCTATGCCAAAATCAATATAAATTTTTTAATCTATATTATGCAATCATTTTTGTGGTCGGGATTACATGATAAAAGGAAATTTCCTTTGGTAAAATGGAGCAAGGTGTGTGATGATAAAACTAGGAGAGTCTTGGTTTAAGAGTTCTTACGGATGTAAACTCAGCTCTTAGGGAAAAAATAATGTGGAGATTATACAAAAAGAGTCAAATAAAATGGGCAAGAATTATTCTAATTATGTTGAGCACAATGATCCAAGCTTAGTTTTTACTATATTATCTCTACAAAATAGTTCTACACTTTGGAACGGTTTAAAAAAATAAATTGACCTAGTGATTAAATGTTTAATATGGGTAGTGGAAACTGGAGAAAATTTTTTATTTCAATGGATACTTGGTGTGATAAAAACCACTCAATATAGATCGAATTTTGAAACCTTGGATGAGACTACTTTGAGACAAATATGGTGATAGGGTTTCAAAAATTTTATACAAGGATCAAGAGGGAAGATACAAATGAAAATATTTTTTTTTACAAGTATAAAAATACATTGATTCTAGGAGGAAGTTGTGTAGAAAGATAACAACAATGCTTATTTCAAGAAGAGCCAAAGTATAAATTGATTTAGGAGTTGAATATTTCAAGATAATACACAACCATAAGTGGATATAATCTAAATAACAAACAAAATAGGAATATCACAAGAATATGGATAGATATTTGGGATAACACAAGCATTCCTAAAGTCAAAATATTTCTTTGGCTAGTAGATAATAGAATAATTTTATCCTAGGATAACCTTATGAAAAGGGCCTTTCATGTCCCTTGACAATGTGTTCTTTGTAAAAATGAGGAGTAGAGTATATACCATCTCTTGGGTCATTGCTCCATAGTATAGAAACTATGGCAATATATCCTTATTATATTTGGTAAATATATGGATGAATGGTATAATTGAAGAATGGTTAAATCAATGGTAGAGCACTTTTAAATGTAAAACTTTAAAACTAATATAGGATATATCAAAATATACAATGCTTTGGATTTTATGGTTAGAAATAAACAAAATAATATTTAAAGGATAGGAAAGTAGTTTAAAGGTAATAAAGAGGAAGTTTTGTTTAGCCATACAGTATTCTAATCCAACCCTATAAACTCACCTAATCCATAATTTGGAAGTAGATATTGTTGATAGATGGGGTTAAGTCATAAAATGGATATATGATTTTGGCTATAAGATAAATAAAAAGAAGGGAACACATATAAATTGAAAACCACCAAATTTTGACTTGGTCAAATTGAATTCTGATGGAGCATCTAAAGGAAATTAAAGATTAGTAGGAGGAGGAATAATTAGGAATAATAGAGGATATATTTTGTATCATTATGCTTTCAATAGTGGATTTAATACAAGTAATGAAGTTGAATCTTGGTTAGCTTTAAAAGGGTTAAAAATATGCAAACAAATGGAAGGTGACTCACTCACAGTAATAATTGTAATTTTGAGAAAAGAAAAGGCTCTATGGAACATACAAGATATAATTGTAGAAATTCAATATCTCGATAAATATTTTGAATAAATAAGGTTTATGCATATGTTAAATGAAGGAAACAATTTTGTATATAAGTTAGCCAATAGGGGGGTTTTAATTGAGGACTATGAAGATAAATTCTCTTTTCCATGGTTAGATAAAGTAGTAAGTTTAGCTAAAGTTTAGAAGAAAATATTGATTTTCTTAATCAAATAGTGATTAAGAGTTACTTTAAAGTTTTATGTGGTAATATATGATTCATTTTATAACATTAATGTGTTTTCATAGAAACTATTTTTTATAATTTTGTGGTTTCACTTCTACTCCAAGAAGGAAATTAGCAATCCATATATGGTAAAGCAAGCTATGAGAGTGCACTTTTTTGGAAATATTACTCTTTTAAGATGCAATGCATAGATAGTAGAGGTGAAGTTCTGGTATGATAAAGGCTGCTATCAAAAAATTCTAAGAAGGATGTTGAATTTGGGAATATTTGTATTCACATAGAAAATAAAAAAATCTAGAAAATGAAAGTCAAGAATTCAGACATTTTTATGTAAAATGATGTAGGTTTCTAGCTATAGCACCTCAATAAAGATGAAAAGTGAATCTATTTATAAACTATAAATGTTCTAAACTCTCAATGTTCTAAAGAAGAGAGTTATTATTTGTCAAGGGTGCGGAACCCAAGTAAAACCCCTTGTTCTCCATAAAAAATATAATTAAATGGTTGGCATGGAAGAAAATTATACCCAATCACAAATTACATTTAGATTAAGGTTATGGAATTGAATTTTAGGTTAATAATAAAATATTATATTATAATCTACAAGGTTTACAAGGGCAAAAAAACACATACATATAACAAATATAAAGTTAGTCATGGCCTCAAGTGAAGTTTGACCACCACATATTTCAACACATACACCAATTTATCTACATTGATGGTGCACATTCATCTTTAAAAACTAAGAAATAGAAATTGACTATCATGACATAGCATCTTAGAAGGATTTATTATACAATTGGGCCATAAGGGACCAAATTTTAGTATTGGATTATCTATTATTTAAATTGCAAAACAAGAAAAAAATAATAAATATTATTTATTTTTCTTTAAGTGCTACTATACCTACATGCACTTTTTGGAGTATTTATTTCTTAATCCCAACTAATACACACCTGTGCTTATATATTCTTCAATGTCTATCCTTCTATAAATATGATTTATTTCTTGCACTGTTTGATTTTATAACATTTAACTACTTAAGTAGTAAACATACTTACTAGTTTTATTTTTGTTGTTATTACAATCAATTATCTTTAGCTTGATGGGAATGCTAGAATTATATCTTGAAATTTTAATTAAATTACATATAATATAAAGAGTTTAGGGAGTAACATTGATGGAAATATAGGAAGTGCAAGCAAGATATATATTAGGAACAAATATTAATATCACTCAACAATGTATCTTCTCTAATTTCATCAAACCCTTTAAATATGAGATTTTGTGTGATGATATTCAATTAGATGTTTTTTATGTGGTCCTTGGCAATACATTCATGCATGATAGACATGGTATGTATGAATCAAGACCTATAAGTTTTATTTAGTATGGGATGTCATCGATTTAGATAATGATATGTCCTCCTATTTTTACTTTGTTAGCTAGTGCTAAATAATATAGAAAAATAATAGCCAAAACAAATAAATGTTCTCTTAATGATTAAGTTATTAAGAATAAGGATGATTTTTGCTTTGACTACATTCATCACAAGATTTTTCCAACCAAAATAAATAGGATCAATAATAGTATAAAATGATTTCTTTTTGAAGCCACTAACTGGGTGCCACTTCATTACAATATGAAGTATTCTACTAATTTTGTTCTTCATCCTACATTACCAATTGCACCTAAATATCATAGTTAAGTCTATGAAGATGATAAAATCAAGAGACACATCCTATAATTTTTTTTTTTTTTTTTTAAGTGAAAAACCCCTTGCGAGGTCGCCTTGGTCTGAGAGACCACGAACATGGGGTTCTACACCGTCAAAGTCATCCGAGAGTCACACCCAACCCTGCCCGTACCAACATTATCAATTGAATTTTGGATACCCAATTGAGCTTTTTGGTAGGGTGGAGATTTGAACCTGGGACCTCCCTTGGAGGCTTGCCCTCTCCTCTCCAACTCACCTACAACACCTGGGTACAAATATTAATATATTTGTATAGTTAGATACATTAGACCAATTTCTAGTTAGATCCTATCATTTATTTATAAGTGATACATTAGACCAATTTCTGTACCATGTGGTGGTCCAATTTTCTTGACTCTAAAGAATAAAAAATATTAATATATTTGTATAGTTAGATACTAATAGAAACTCTTGTAAGGTTTTCTATGACATAATAATTAAGACAAGGTCTCTCGAATAAATCGATAGTGTTTTGAATAAAATTAATATGAATAATACTCCAAAATTTGGGAGAGGTCTAGTTTAAACACACTTTCAGACAAGGAAATTGATTTGTTGATTTCTTGGCTAACCAGGGGGTTAATCAGGAAGGTTTAAATGTTTGGAGGGAAAATTTCCCAGTGGATATTATCTCTATTTGTCATGACCCTCCCAAATGGACTTTTGAAATGAAAAAAAATGTATTTAAGAGTGATGCTTGAATACTCAGTTTTTATGCAATAAATTAGTTATGCAATATTACTAGATAATGAAGAATATGTTACTTCTAACAAATTTACAATGTGTAGAATCAAGTACACTTGTAAGTGGAAGAAGTTGAGTCCTTCACCAAAGACAAGGGTACTTGAGGTTGGGGGAAATGATGATATGATAACTCAAAGGTAACAAGGATAGATATCTTCATAATATGCATGCATTCGTTTAGGGATAATGATAAATAAATAGCCAACTTTATTACCATATTGATGGTCTAGTAGCTATCGTAAGTTCTCGAAGTAGAGACAAGTTACTAAATTGATGGAAATATCTCCCTCTTTGATTGTGCTCATGTTTAATTATCTTTCACTTCATCACTTCACCTAAGCAATGGGGAAATTTTGAATGAATGAACTGTATTCATAACTTGATAAATTTATTTTAAATGATAAATAGATTTATTCTTAAATGAAAAGAATGTCTTATGCTATGCTAGATAGTCATTCATTTAAATAAATGGTAAATTTAATTAAATGATAAATAGATTTATTCTTAAATGAAAATAATATCTTATGCTAGATAGTCATTCATTTAAATAAATGGTAAATTTATTTTAGATGATAAATATATATATTTTTAAATGAAAAGAATGTATTATGCTATGCTAGATAGTCATTCATTTAAATAAATGGTAAATTTAATTAAATGATAAATAGATTTATTCTTGGATAGAAAGAATGCCTTATTTTAGGTAGCCATTCATTTAAATAAAATGGTAAGATTTATGTTAAATGATAAGTGGATGTATTCTTAAATAAAAGAAAGGAAAAGAAGCAATAAAAAATTATTTCACTTACCTCTAACTAGGTGGGCCACCCAAAGCATAGTCTAGCTAGCACAGAGGTATGGCTCCATTAATGCAATAATGGCTTCATAAAAGTAAGGGGATGGTTCCCTCTACGTGAAGATAAAAGACTTCAATATAGGTTGTACTATAGAAATACAGGAGAAAGGGACGTCTCCTATACCACCTGATGAAGAGGTGCAATAGTAATGGTAGTGGTTGACAGATGAAAGTCAAGGAGAAAAGGAAAGTGGTGCTAAGGCAAGGAAAGAGGAAGGAGAGTTAGACAGACGAGGGGAGAAGAGAAAAAAGTAGAGCAGATAAAATAAAGCACTGGGTGAATGAGAAGGAGTGGTTCTCAGACTCATCTTGAACGATGAATAGAAACCAATAAAACAAGCAACCATGTTTGTATTACTTTCTTGGTTCCCTATGTGGTAGCTAAGCATATCTCTCTACTATTTGCCTTATGGCCAAGAATATATTGTTTTTTATTGCGTTATGACCGAGCGTAGCTCACTAGTTTTTATCTTATGACCAAGCATAGTTCATTGTTGTTTGCCTTATGGCCAAGCATATCTCACTATTATTTGCCTTATAGAAAAATGTAGCTCACTTTTGTTTACCTTATGGCTAAGCGTAGTTCATTGTTGTTTGCCTTATAGACAAGCATAGCTCACAGTTATTTACCTTATAGTTGAACATAGCTCATTGTTGTTCACCTTATAATAGATCATAGCTTGCTATCTTGTTAAAGCTCTGTTATGGTTGAGCGAAGCTCACTACCTTGTTATAGCTCTATTATGGTTGAGTGTAGCTCCTTGCCTCTGTTATGGCTGAGCAAAGCTCCCTATCTTATTATAGCTCTATTATGGTCGAGCATAGCTCACTACCTTTATTATGGTTGAGTGAATCTCACTACCTTGTTATAGCTCTATTATGGCTGAGCATAGCTTGTTACCTCTATTATGGTTGAGTGAAGCTCACTACCTTGTTATAGATCTGTTATGATCGAGCAAATATCACTGCCTTATTATAGATTTGTTATGGTTGAGTGTATCTCGTTGCCACTTTTATGGCTGAGTGAAGCTCACCACATTTTTATAGCTCTATTATGACCGAGCATAGCTCACTGCCTTGTGATAGCTAAGTGTTCCTCACTATTACTATGCACTCAGAGTGAAGGATTGTGTGCATAGCGTAGTGGGTTAGAAGTGTCATATGATGAGACTATAGGGTGGTGGGTAAGAAATCCCCTGTTGGTTCTAGTCGATTAGGAATCTCGTCTTAAGGGAGAAGGCCCCTTAGTGGTAGATTTCTAATTTTGGAATATATATTATGTTATGGTTCATTTTGTAAAACAAGGGTATGGGACCTTGCTTTATGAAATGGAATGAAAAATATATTATATTATGGTTCATTTTGTAAAATAAGGGTATGGGACCTTACTTTACTAAATTTAATGGAATTTATATTATGTTATGGTTCTTTTTGTAAAATAAGGGTATGGGACCTTGCTTTATGAAATTGAATGGAAAATATATTAAGTTATAGTTCATTTTGTAAAATAAGGGTATGGGACCTTGCTTTATGAAATAGAATGTAAAATATATTATGTTATGGTTCATTTTAGAAAATGAGGATATGGGACCTTGTTTTATGAAATGGAATGGAAAATATATTATGTTATCGTTCATTTTGTAAAATAACGGTATGGGACCTTGCTTTATGAAATGGAGTGGAATTTGTATTATGTTATGGTTCATTTTGTAAAATAAGGGTGTCAGACCTTGCTTTATGAAATGTAATGGAATTTGTATTATGTTATACTTAATTTTGTAAAATGAGGGTATGGAACCTTGCTTTATGAAATGATGAGAAATTTTTGTGGTACAAACTAAAAGCTAGTTGCTTTATTGAAATAAGATCGAAGAACCCATTGCATTAAATAGTTAAGGGTATGGGAATTTAATTGTTAAGTGAGGGTTATATCATTTATTGCAAATAAATCATAATGTGCGATGCATGTTAGGATGACTCTCATAAGTGGGTGGGAGGGGACATAGAGAGGGAACCTTTATGATAATATCTATGCATTAGAAAGTTGAATTGCTTGGGTTAATTTTATAGTTACAATTTGGTAAATAAATGAGTAAATTCATTAGAAGCATATCTATTCGGATCCATGAGTGTCCTGCTCCTCTATTATACTCACTTTATTGATGGAAGAGTATGAGGATCAATGTTAGGATATGGACTACTTGACAATTTTGCTCTTTACCTTATTTCTCACTTGATTATGCAGTAGATTAGATTTATGGGGAGATTTCCCCAAGGGATTAAATGAGTTTTGTTTATTATTATATCTTGTTATCCTTTATGATTGAAATACTATTTAATTACTGTCGCATGTTTCCATTAAATAAATATTTCTTGCTTGTTTAAATTTCCTTGTTTTGTTAGATTTAGCATTTGGATTTCTCCTTGGTATTCTTATGTGTTTTTAAAAAATGGAGAGAATTAAAAGTTGTAAGATCTAGGTGAACTTAGAGGATGACCCAAGGGCTTAAGACCCCCTTAGGGAAATAGGTTATCTAGGTTTAGAAGTTCATACCAAGAGTTAATATAGCTTGTTAGAGGATGATATTGATAGCTTAACTCGCAATGGACATAGCATGCCCACACATAATGGTTTATAGGTAGTATAGAGATGCATGTATACCTTTGAATGATTGAGGGTGGTAAGTCTAGCTCATCGAGAATGATGATATCGATGGAATTACGTGAATGACATTAGATAGGCCAACGTAGAATGAAATTATGTAAGGAGAATATCATGTGGTATGGTTCTTGATAAACTTAGGGGATTTCAAATATTAAGTTGGTCTAAGGTTGGGTAGGGATTTATGAATCCTTCTCCTTGATAAAAAAATTATATATATATATATAAACCTTTTTCTTTTTGTTTGTGTGTTTTCTTATTTTCTTGTTTGTGGGTTGTTACATTTGGTATCAGATATTTAGGTTCAAGGGTATAGAGGTTCTTATGTGTAAAAGGAATTTGGGTGCATTCAATGGAAGTATACTTAAGGTTAATAAAAAAGAGTTTGGGATAACCTAGATTCGTTGCCTATTTAGAGTCTATTTGGAATCAGTCCTAAGGAGAGATGAATGTTGTGATACCTTAGGATGGGCTTTGGTGTCAATGTTACATCATAAACTTGGAACCTTGTCCTAATTAGTTTTCTAATGATTGTAAAAAATAACTATGTAATGTGCTTGGGAATTAGTGAATCAAAAAATAAAATAGGATCTAATTATCTTCTTGGTTGAAATCAAATCAATATGCCACCTAAGGCTAGGATAGAGAGGCCTCCACCTAGATAGACTCGACAAAGTAATGTTTAATAATATATCTAGAATGAGGATCCAGGAAATATTAATATGAGAATAGAAGAACTTACTAATATAGTTGTTGAATTACGATACTAGTTAAGACAAGTGCTAGAAAGTATGGAAAATAAAAATTCATAGGTTAGAGATTCAAAAGTCAACTAGGTTGAGGTAATAACAAGAAAATAAAAGCAAGCAAGAACACTCTTAGAGAAGGAGATGGTAAGAGACCTAAATAATATTTGTATCTCCAAGTTTTATGGATAAGGAGAGGGGGATGTAGTTGAGGCTTTGTTAAGGGAGCTAGAAGTTTTATTTATAGGAAAGGGATATTCCTCAAGAAACTAGATGATTTGAGCCACTATTTACCTTGAAGGAGCTACCCTATATTGGTGAGAGACTTATTATGAATAAACCAAAAAAAATTCAACATACATTCCTTGGAAAAAAGTTGTAGAAATATTTAAGGAGAGGTTCCTCATGGAGCATTTCTATGCTCTAAAATTTTAGGAGTTTGCTAGTCTAAGGAAAGGAAAAAACTCAATGGGATATACTATAGGAAGCTAGTAAAGTAGCTAAAATATGTACCCACCTGTAATGAGAAAATATAGATTAATAAGTTTACCCACAGATTGGAGTGAGGGCTAAAGCATGATGTAGAGAAGTGGGAACCTAAGTCATTGTAAAAGGTATATGATATAGAAAATAAAGCAAAGTCACATTTTTGTTATAAATATGAAACCTTAACTAATTAGGAACAATAGGAATTAAAGAAGAGGAATAGCAATGGGTTTATAAAATGGGTGGTTTAGAAGGAACAGAAGGCTAAGAATCCCTAGAATTCAAAGAATAAATTCAATAGAGGCAAAAATAAGTTTAAAAATAACTTTTATAAGAAAGGCCAAAAACCCAATAATGCTAAACCTCCTTCATAGAAGCCACCAAGCCTCATTCTAGTAAGTAAGGATGAAAAGCAAAAGATTAAAAATAAAAAAGGACCCAAGGATGGATGCTATCATTGTCAAGGGGCACACTTTGCTAACCAGTGCCCATACCAACTAGGTCCAAGAACACTTAGTAGCAAATAAAAGGAACCAATGCATAAGATCTATGTTACAATTGGTAATCAAGAAAACTTGAAGGGCAAACCACTCCACTAGTCATAAAAGGTAATATTTTTGACAAGCATGTAAATATCTTAATATATAGTGGAGCTACTAATAGTTTCATTTCTTGTAAGTTATCAAAAGATATACTGGAAAGGCCAGGGTATTTGGCTCATGGACGGAATTTTGAGTATGGATCTGGGTAGACCTACTCCATACTCAGAGGAACTATGGAAGGATGCTTATATGTAGACCCACTTCATGCCTTTTATGTAATTTTAGGAAAGGATTAGCTACAGGTCCATAAATCCATAGTCAACTTCCAAGATAGATGGATCAAGTATTCAGAGGAAGGTGAGGCAAGACGATGAATTCATAGCAAACAAGGGGTATTTAAACCCTAGATTTTGTCACCTATGCAATTAAAAAACTCCCTCAAGAAATGAGGTATTATGTATGTGGTAAATATGAATGAGGTTAAAAAAGAACCTGAAGGGAGAAATGTCTGAGACTTACCAAATTTTACAAGAATTCCAAGATGTGTTTCCTGACGATCTACTTGGGCTCCCTCCAGTATGAGTATTTGAATTCACCATTTATATTATACCAGGAGCATAACCGATTCACCGATATCTGTATAGGATATCATCCATTTAGATGCAAGAGTTTAAAGTACAATTGTAAGGATTATTAGAGAAGGGGTTGATAAAATTGAGTGTGTCACCTTGTGGTGCACCTATTTTATTTGTAAGAAATAAGGATGGGTCTTTAAGTTTGTGTATCGAATATAAAATGTTGAATAAATCTAAACTCAAGAATTGATACCCCTTTCCTAGGATCAAAGCATTATTCGACCAACTAAGAGATGCCATGATATTTACCAAGATAGACTTAAGGTTAGGATATCACCAATTGACGGTACATGAGAATGACACTCACAAAATGAAATTTAAGACAAGGTATGGACATTATGAGTTCATTTTCCTACCTTTTGGGCTAACTAATGCCCCTACTACCTTCATGAATTTAATGAATATTGTGTTCAAAATGCATATGGACCAATTTGTCTTTGTGTTATTGGATGACATCCTAATATATTCTTGAAGGAATATCACAAAAAGCATCTCAAGGTCGTGTTAGAAATTTTTAGGGAGAATCAACTCTATGATAATTTAACCAAAAGTGAATCTATGTTTCAAAGGTGCCACTATTTAGGGCACATCATCTTAGTAGAAGGGATCACTTTAGATCCATAAAATATAGAATCCATGTTAAACTAGCCACCTCCTACCAATTTTGTAGAAGTAAGGAGCTTCATGTGCTTAGCAAGCTATTACCGACATCACATAAAATATCTCTCAAAGATTGCTTCAGTAATAAGGAACCTTCAGAAGACAGGAAAGGAATTCAAATGGACAAAAAAGTGTGAAGCTGCTTTTGCACTGTTGAAGCAAAAACTCACTACTACACCAATACTAAAGATTCCAAATGCCCAAGGATATTTTATAGTGTGCATGAATTCATAATTTGAAGGATTAGGGGGAATACCCATGCCTAGGGATTCCACAATAGCTTATACTTCAAGGAAGCTTAAGAAACACAAAGTCGACTATGCTACCCATGATTTGGAATTAGCCATTGTGGTACATGCCTTGAAGGTATGGCATCACTATCTAGTATGAAGACCCTTTGAATTAAAAATGGATCATCAAAGACTTAAGTACATATTCACCCAACCAACATTCAATGCAAGGCAAAGAACGTGGGTCACGTTTCTCACTGAGTATGACTTTGAAATTGAGTACATAAAAGGGAAATAAAATAAGGTGGCAAATACTCTAAGTAGAAGAAGATACATAGCATCCCTAACCAAAAGTCATGTAAAGCTCATGTACCAAGTAAGGTAGAAGCAAAAATAGGATGAGTATTTCAAAGAGATTCGAGCAAGAATGAGCAAATATCTTGAGACCAATAAGGATTTTGGGATGTTATATGACCTTCTGTGCTTCAAAGGAAGATTCATCATACCAAAATTAAGAGATTTAAAGAGTCTAGTAATGCAATAAGTCCATAGATATCCTTATACATCTCACCCCGATAGGATAAAAATGAGGAAAAATATGAGGACCTTATTTTTGGTAGGAATGAACAAGTATATTACAAATATTATAGCTCGATGCCCTGAATGTCAGAAAGTTAAAGTGAAATGCAAGCATCCCATAGGTTATTTGTACCCTCATAGTATACCTACTTAGAAATGGTAGTTCATATCGATGGACTTCATAGTTGGTCTACCAAAAACCAGGTACCAACATGATGCAATTTTTGTGGTGGTTGAAAATTTGACTAATGTCGCACACTTCATACCTGGGATCACTAATGACAATGCTCAAATAATGGCCAACAAATTTATCAACGAAGTATTATGATTGCATGAATTTCTAGAAGTAATCGTATCAGATAGGGATTCCAAGCTTAATTTTGAATTTTGGAGAGCCTTTCACCAAGCAATAGACATAAAATTGTACATGAGTTAAGTATCATCTTGAAATGGATGGTCAAATAGAGCAGGTAAACCAAGTATTAGAAGACATGCTCTGCATGTATTTCATGGACCATAAGACTCAATGGGAAGATTTTCTACCATTGGTATAATTTGCCTACAATAATGGATATCACTCTTCCCTAGGGATGTGATGGGGGGGGCAAATTTAAAATATCCAATCTTCTATTTTCTTTACCAAAAATCAATTTACAACACTAGCCCACAGGCGTAGTTTTCTTTACAACACTAGCCCACAGGCGTAGTTTTATTTTCCTGATGCAAGCTGCCTCACGTTCGATGATCTGCCTATGCTCCCAAGAAGAATACAATATTGTAATCCCCAAAACCCAGCTCCTCCACCACCCCCGTGACTATAACCTTCACCTCTTTTTCTCCTAACAGGAAACTGCCACCGGGTCTACCACCGAAACACGCATTGATGAGCCATCTAAACATCTCTAACCTCTGGGCATAGCAGTCGAGTGGCTACCATGCTCAACAAACTTATCGAGCAAGAAATCCTGTATTGATGAGGCATTTGACCGCCTTGGGAAACACCATCTGGGAACGCGTGCCTTTTCGGGTCATGAACCAACAGTATGTCATCACGACATTTTTCTTCCTTGTTGCATTTTCTCTCCTTCGGGTCGTGATATCGTGACATGTCACGATATCATGACATTTTCCTCCTCGCTATCTTTTCTCTTCGTTGGGTCACGATATCATGACATTTTCCTCCTCGTTGCCTTTTCTCTTCGTTGGGTCACGATATCATGACATGTCGCGATATCATGACATTTTCCTCCTCACTGCCTTTCCTCTTCATTGGGTCGCGATATCGTGACATGTCACGATATCGCGACATTTTCTTTTTGGCTCTTCTTTCTTTCTTTTGGTCACGAAATCATGACATGTCGTGATACCACGAAATCTGCCTTCTACTTCCTTCACAATATCATGACATCTTTGCCCTTTGCTCTCTCTTCGCTTCTTGGATCACGAAATCATGACATGTTGCGATTTCACGATAGCTTTGCCTTCTACTCTCG
The DNA here is from genome assembly GCA_028583015.1 of Wollemia nobilis. Lineage (NCBI taxonomy): Eukaryota > Viridiplantae > Streptophyta > Pinopsida > Araucariales > Araucariaceae > Wollemia > Wollemia nobilis. The sequence continues at coordinate 3,256,202 of JAQPPZ010017255.1, forward strand.
CTCTCTTCTTCTGGTCATGAAATCATGACATGTCACGATATCGTGACAATTTTATTCCTTGCTTCCTTTTCTACTCCTTTGGTTGCGATTTCGTGACATGTCATGAAATCGTGAAATTTTCTTCTTGTTCCCTTTCGGTCACGATTTCGTGACATATCACGAAATTGCGACATTTTTCTCCTCTGGCATTTCCTGTGTTCTTTTGATCGTGAAATCATGACATGTCACGATTTCATGAAATTTTTCTTCAGACGCCCTCTCTCTCCTGATTCGGTCATGATTTCGTGACATGTGAAATCGTGATAATTTTTACAGACGCCTTCTTTCTCCTGCTTTGGTCAATATTTCACGACATGTCGTGAAATCACGACATTTTTCACTCCTGTGCCTTGCTTCGTCATTTTGTCATGATAATGTGAAATGTCGCGATATCGTGACACTTTTCCTCCCTTGTGCATTCTTTCATCTTCTGGTCATGATTTCGTGACGTCATGATATCGTGACATTTTTGCTCCACGTCTTCTCTCTCCTTCCTGAGCCACGAAAATGCGACATGTGATATCGTGACACTTTTCTCTGTCATGATATCACGACATCAAGGCAAACACATAAAAAAAAATTGTTGATGCAATATTGCTCTGCTGCCATCGGATGCTCCTACATCAGACAACCGGGGTGGATTGAGAAGTGACCTTCACTTCTATACTATTATGTCACCTTCTCACAACTTGCAAAGTCTTCAACCTCTTCAACCTCCACCCTCATTGTTGTCAGCAACCTCTTTTCATCCATCCCCTTCAGCAAACAGATTCTAGCGCTACTACATACCCTTTCGCACGCCTCCTTCAAGGGCTTCAGCTTATGGCGCACTCAATTCTTCATCACTAAGTAAGTGTTTGTGTGACCATCATGCACTGCACACCAATCAAACTACCATGGCCTTCCCAACAACAAATGGCAAGCATCCATAGGTAGGATGTCACACAGGACCTCATCACAGTAATTCCCAATATTAAATTTGACCAAGGACTATTCACTGACCAATGTCCTATGGTCCTTTCGCAACCACGCAATCTGGTATGGATGCGGGTGTCTCCTCCTCTCTAGCTATAACTTAGTAACCATTTCTTCAGATACCTAAACTCTTACACCTTGTGCAAAATAGGCTCCTCCTCTGGTCTGATCCTTTCTCCTCATTCAACAAGGTTCTCCTTGTGAACATCACTTCTCCTCTCTCTGCCTCCTCAGACTGTTCTGATTTAGCTCTTTCATCTACTATAGTAGCTCTGGCAGGACCCTCAGGTCTCTTATTTGTCCTTTCTCGGTGTTGTGGACACTCGTATGACCGATGTCCTTCTTCCCCACAAAGGAAACAGGTTCCACGAAATCCTCCTCTTCCATATCTACCTCTTCCTCTTTGGTAGCCATTGTTTTGATTTCAGAATCTGTAATCATTATCTCCCTTCTGATCCTGGCTGCTGCTAGCTTCTTCTTTCTTCTCATCTTGTCCTCCATCTATTCTTCCACCAGTTCTTCCACCACAACCCCTTCCTCTTTGCTTGTTCTCAAACCTTCTATTCAACTTCTCTTCAACCCTCAAGGCAAACTGGTAAGCATCCTCTATGGTGGTCATCCTTCCCAGGCTTAACTCCTCTTGAATACTTGCTCGTAACCCATTAATATAACCGACTACTTTCTCCTTTTTGGCCTATAAATGGACTATTCTGATTACAATCTTGTAAAACTCTTCTGTGTATTCTTTAACAGACTTGCTTGCTTGCTTTAAACCTTGCATTTTCTTTAGAAGATCCATCTCATAGTCAGCTGGGATGAACTACCTCTTCAACTTCTCCAACATCCTATCCCACTTGGTTATTCTCTCCTTTCCTCTTCTATTTCTTTCCAGCTGCACTCCTTTCCACCATATGCTGGCATGACCCTTCAGCTTGGTCTTAGCAAACCTGACCCTATCAGGATCTTAAATCTCTTCATACTCGAAGTATTCTTCCAAATCATTGATCCAGTTAATCAACTCCTATGGATCAAGATTTCTAGAATACGTAGAAACCTCCATCTTCAGTCTCTTTTCAATCTAAGAGATGGCTTTGTATAACCTGGATTGTGCAGGATCTATAGCCTCTTCTTCTTCCTCAAACTGGTCCTCTTCTTCATCAACTTCATCTTCAATTCCTTCTTCTCCTCTGGGTTCAAGTCCTCTGTGTAGCTCCTCTTGCAGGGCCTGAACTTGCCTCTATAGAGCCCTTAAATCTTCTACTAGCACCATATTTCTCCCACCACCACGGTTTCTTCGTGGAGGCATTCTGCTTTACTCTCTTCTCACAACCCTTTCACATATCCTGGTGTAAGCTGCGTCACTTTCGACGATCTGCTAACACACTCAGGAACTCCTGCTCTGATACCACTTGATGGGGGGGCCAAATTTCAAAATCCAATCTTCTATTTTCTTTACCAAAAATCAATTTACAACACTAGCCCGTAGGCATAGTTTTCTTTACAACACTAGCCCGTAGGCGTAGTTTCCTTTTCCTGATGCAAGCTACCTCACATTTGGTGATCTGCCTACACTCCCAAGAAGAATACAATCTTGTAATCCCAAAAACTTGGCTCCTCCACCACCCCCGTGACTATAACCTTCACCTCTTTTTCTCCTAACTGGAAACTACCATCGGGTCAACCATCGAAACACGCATTGATGAGCCATCTAAACATCTCTGACCTCTAGGCACAGCAGTCGAGTGGCCACCATGCTCAACAAACTTATCGAGCAAGAAATACTGCATTGATGAGGCATTTGACTACCTCGGGAAACACCGTCTGGGAAAGCATGCATTTTTGGGTTGTGAACCAGCAGTATGTCTTAATATCACGACATGTTGTGATATCATGACATTTTTCTTCCTCGCTGCATTTTCTCTCCTTTGGGTCGCGATATCGTGACATGTCATGATATCGTGACATTTTCCTCCTCGCTACCTTTTCTCTTCATCGGGTCGCGATATCGCGACATGTGATATCGCGACATTTTCCTCCTCGCTGCCTTTTCTCTTCGTCGGGTCATGATATCATGACATTTTCCTCCTTGTTGTCTTTTCTCTTCGTCGGGTCGCGATATTGTAACATGTTGTGATATCGCAACATTTTCCTCCTCGCTGAATTTCCTCTTCGTCGGGTCATGATATCGTGACATGTCATGATATCACGACATTTTCTTTTCAGCTCTTCTTTCTTTATTTTGGTCATGAAATCATGACATGTCACGACACCATGACATTTACCTTCTGCTTCCTTCTCACCTTTTTGGGTCACGAAATCATGACGTGTCACGATATCGTGACATCTTTGCCCTCTGCTCTCTCTTCGCTTCTTGGGTCATGAAATCATGACATGTGATATCGCGACAGCTTTGCCTTCTGCTCTCGCTCTCTGCTTCGGGTCATGAAATCGTGACATGTCATGATATCGTGACAGTTTTCTTCCTTGCTTCCTTTTCTGCTCCTTTGATCATAATTTTGTGACATGTCATGAAATCGTGACATTTTCTTCTCTGACTCTTCCTGATCCCTTTCGGTCGCGATTTCGTGACATGTCGCGAAATCATGACATTTTTCTCCTCTGGCCTTTCCTATGTTCTTTCGGTCGCGAAATCATGACACATCGCAATTTCACGACATTTTTCTTTGGATGCCCTCTCTCTCCTGATTTGGTCACGATTTCGTGACATGTCATGAAATCATGACAATTTCTGTGGATGCATTATTTCTCCTACTTCGGTCGCGATTTCGTGACATGTCGCGAAATCGTGACATTTTTCACTCCTGTGCCTTGCTTCATCATTTTGTCGCGATAATGCGACATGTCGCGATATCGCGATATTTTTCCTCCCTTACGCCTTATTTCGTCTTCTGGTCGTGATTTCATGACATGTCATGATATCACAACATTTTTTCTCTATGTCTTCTCTCTACTTCCTGAGCTACGAAAACGCGACATGTCGCGATATCGTGGCACTTTTCTCTGTCGCGATATCGCGACATCGAGGCAAACACCTAAACAAATTTTTGTTGATGCAAGATTGCTCTGTTGCCATCGGATGCTCCTGCATCAAGATGGCACCCTTTGATGCTTTGTACAGATGAAAGTATAGAATGCCTTTGTCATGGGACAACCTTGAAGATAGAACTGTGATTGGGCCAAAAATGGTCAAGAAAATGGAACAAATTAGGGTAACTAGGCAAATGTTAAAAGAACTTATGATAGGAAAAAGAGTTATGATGATCTAAAGAGGACTCCTTGAGAGTACTTGGAGGGAGATAAAGTTTCCTAAGAGTCAAACCAATGAAAAGTGTAATAAAATCCACAAAATTAGATCCACATTTTATAGGATCCTTTGAGATCACTAAGAAAATTAGTCTAGTTGCATACCAACTCACCTTACATCCTAATTTTTCAAAAATCCATGACACTTTCCACATATATTTACTTAGAAAATATGTTGTTGACCCTGACCATATATGGGATGTTTCTAATTTACAGATGGAAAACCTAGAAGAAATTGAAGTGATGCTAGTAATTCTCAAATTCTATTCTAAGGCTATGTAGAATCAAACCCTTGAGTAATGTAAGGTCCAGTGGAACCGTTTCTCTGAAAGAAATACCACTTGGGAAAAGGTGGCAAATATGAAAAAATATTTTCCTTTTCTATTTGATGAACTCTAAAGTCAATTTTATTTTTTTGTAATAATTTGTGCCTTGGCTACAATTACCTATGTTAAAAAAACAACATCAAGGACGATGTTAGTCCTAGTGGGGGAAGATGTCATGAACCTCCTAAATGGACTTTTAAAATGAAAAATAATGTATTTAAGAGTGATGCTTCAATACTCGGTTTTTGTATCATCCGCCCATGTTGAGGAGTTGGAGAGCAAGTGGGTAGTTAAACCTCTCTAGTTGCTGAGAGGCCCAGGTTCAAATCTCTTGCCTCACATGTTGCGGATATGTTATGTAATGGTTCCCTCGTGGTCACAATCTGTTTACCCCTTGTGGCCACCACCAAAAAAAAAATACTCGGTTTTTGTATAATAAAGTAGTTATGCAATATTACTAGATAATGAAGAATATGTTACAGCTAAAAAATTGTCAATATGTAGGATCAAGTGCACTCGTAAGTGGAAGAAGTTGAGTCCTCCATCAAAGATGAGGGTAATTGAGGTTACGGGAAATTATGATCTGACAACTCAAAGGTAACAAGGATAGATACCATCATAATAGGCATGCATTCTATAAGGGATAATCTTCAATAAATATCCACCTTGAGCCCCAAATTTATGACCTAGTAGCTATTATAGGTTCTCGAGGCAGAGATAAGTGACTAAATTAATGGAAATATCTCCATTTTTTTTGTGCTCATGTTTAATTGTATTTCACTTCAACACTTCACCTTAGCAATGGGGAAATTTGGAATGAATGAACTGTCTTCATAACTTCTTGATAAATTTATTTTAAATGATAAATAGATTTATTATTAAATGAAAAGAATGTCTTATGCTATGCTAGATAGTCATTCATTTAAATAAATGGTAAATTTATTTTAAATGATAAATATATTTATTCTTAAATGAAAAGAAAGTCTTATGCTATGCTCTATAGTCATCCATTTAAATAAATAGTAGTTTTAATTAAATGATAAATAGATTTATTCTTGGAAAGAAAGAATACCTTATTTTAAGTAGCTATTTATTTAAATAAAATGGTAATATTTATGTTAAATTATAATTGTACGTATTCTTAAATAAAATAAAGGAAAACAAATAATAAAAATCTATTTCACTTACCTCGAATTGGGTGGCCACCTAGAGCAGAGTCTAGCTGGTGCGGAGGTATGGCTCCATTAATGTAAGAATAGCTCCACAAGAGTGAGGGGATGGTTCCATATACATGAAGAGAAAATAATTCAATGTTGACAACACCATGTAAAGGTGGGAGGAAGGGACATCTCCTCTACCACTTGATGAAGGGGTGTGGGAGTAATGATAGTGGTTAGTGGATGGAAGTATACGAGAAAAGGAGTGCGGTGCTAAGGTGAGGAAATATGAAGTATAGCAGGAGAGATGGAGGGAGGATATATGAAAGTAGATTAGAGAAAAGAAGGCACTGGGAAAGCAAGAGGGAGTGGTGCTTAGAATCGGCTTTGATGACTAGAGGAAACCAATGAAACAAGCGACCAGGTGGGTATTAATTTTTTGGTACTTGTTGACCCTAGAAAGGTAGTCCCCCCTTTTTGGAGTCCAATTCTTTTTTGTTTGAACCCTTGTTTGGCCTTGTACATTCCACTGGATGGTGGAGCACATGAAGCCCCCTAGGTGCATGAACTATGCATCCCAATCTGAGCTTGCACACTCCATTACTGGAGAACATAAAGACCCTATCAAACCCACGAAGTCGTGCACCCAATCCAAGCTCATATGCCCTATTTGGGAATGAGGCACACAAAGTCCCTAAGGGGTACACAAGTTCATTCACCCTGCACCATATTTATGCAATGCACAGGGAGGTAGAGCATGCAAAGGTCCTAAAGGGCACATGAGCATGTGCACCCAAAATAAGCCTGTGCACTCCACTTAAGAGTGGAGTACACAAAGTCCCCTCGAGCATGCACCTTCACACGACCACTTCCACCCCATGCGCTCCACTCTTTAATGGGGTGCACAAAGCCTCATGAGGAGCATGTGTGTCTATACACTCCCCAAACCTCACCCATGTGCTCCATCCTAATGGAGCATGCAAGAACCATTCGAGAGCATGAATCTTGTGCTCACTCCTCAACTAGTGCACTCCACTCTTTAGTGGAGCACATAATGTATTTAAGGGTGAAAAATATTATGCACCTTAAACAATGGTCATGTGCTCCACTACCTTAGAGTGCATGAGAGTCTAGTCGGGTGCACATAAACATGCACCTACCTCCAGGTCCGTGCACTCCATTATGGAGTGCATGAAGGTAATTTTAGTTGTACAAGCTCTATGCCCCATTGAGTCCCATGCACCCCACTCTCTTGGGGCATTCAAAGTGTAAGAAAGCATGCAAGATCATGCACTCGCTTCAAGGACCCTATGATCTAATCCCCTAATGGAGTGCATGATATTTTCTTGGGTGCACGAATTCATACGCTCAACCCTATTGGAGAGCATGAGGAATTAATGCATCGTAGGACCGCACATGTTACACTTGAATGAGAACTAATATGGCCAACCCTTAGCCACCATATATCCTAAAAATTTCTCCCAATCCACAATTTGATTCCACAACTACAATGCACTACCAAAGGTGAAGGTGGCATGGCACATCCAGCCAATCACCATGTCTCTTCAAATAGAAAAGTGCACAAACTCCACCTACAAAATTTTAATGCATGCACTTTAATAAGAAGGTGGCAGACTTCCCCCATGCCATTCATGCATGCAAAATTATGTCTCAACGAGATTGAGCACACAAGAGAAAGATATGAATCCTCATCATATTTTGCTATCTATTCGCATGGCTTCCATGAGCTTAGTCGCATCAGAAACATTGACTATTAAGGGGAGAATTGTGAAAATTACTAGGGTGTGGCCTGTTACATGGAGGATGGATAGAGTGCAAGATCCTAAGGCCTTGGAAATTTTTCTAGATACCAATAGAGATATTACCATCGAGCAATAAAAGGATGTGTATGGGGTGATGATATATAGTTTTGACCCCACGAAGGAGGATAGTTAGCACCATCCAATGTTGTTAAGAAGATTTTTTACGAGAGTGCAGAGAGATAACACTAAGCCAGGCCCTATCTGAAATAAGTGGAACACCAATTTATGGTGCTTGACCTCTATGAAGATCTACCACTCCTTGAACTTCCTATATTGGCTAGTGATGGTCTATGATCCTATAATTCACACCATCCATGACCATTTAAACCAGGCGGTGGCCAGATTGATAGTAGACTACATTTGTAAGGTGTTCGGGCTTGCCACAATATCGTGAGTTGTGGACTTCAAGGCCTTGGCCCTCCAGGCCAATTAAATTTCTCAACACCACATTCTTGGGAATTCTCCTAAAGAGGGGAAAATGTAAGCCCTCAAATTTCCCCATTAGAAAATTTTTGCTTTGGCCCTTGGCATAGGATTATGCAGACATAATCATCCTAGAGTTGGGTATTACAAACTTGGAGTCCATTACAAAGGATGTTATATTTTTGATCCTTCAGTGAAATAGAATAGATAAGATGCCTCTCTACTGATGGAAGTATGTAATCAATGATAACATGGATCATGAATTACAAGAGTTGCAGAAGGCCATAGTGGAGGATAAACAAGAACTCCCCTCTTTTTGTTACTATTCCTTCTTGATTCATTTATTTGTGGCATAGTTAGATAAGTCCCTAGTAGCTCATATGGGAGGGGTGACTACTCCCACTCTTCAAGATCAGTTACTATGCATCTAGGAAGGGTGCTCTAGCTACAAGAGCTTATTTTAAAATATCCTCCCTGTGGTGCACCTTCGATTATGTGGAGAAGATCCAGAAAGATTTGGGGTTATAGTAAGAGAGTTTCTACACAAGGCTCAAGTGGGATATTTCTTCTATGCATAAAACTTATCCTATATTAGATCGTATGGCTCTAATTTACCTCTAAATGCATTTTTGAAGTATTTCCTGACCTCTATTATCATCTTGGATATAACCCAAAAAAAAATTGAGGAGGTAAAATTTAGATATATCAGATAGAAATGCTCTATTCCATGGTTACCCATTCCTTGCTCTATGGGCCCCTATACATACCTTGGCCATTTTCCCATGCTATGGGCTATATGAAACATGAACATGTATTGCTTCTAGGAGGTTACTTAGAGACTGTATGACCCCGATGACCACCACAAGAAAAAATTTTCTAGTAAACTCGCTCTTCTACAAGTCACCCATAGCAAAGATGATTTCAAGAACTAGATGCATAAGGCTTTCAAAAATAACCATATGCTTGATTTAATTTATAATATGGAGAAAAGGCCTTATAGAAGGCTAGAAGCGGTTGGCAATTATTGCTCCAAGTTGAGATTACATGGGGGATTATTGGTGGATAAGGTGGTCCCACTGGTCCCAGATGCTCCTCTAAAATAATTTGAGGAGCCCACCTTCTAGGTTGTCCAATAGGACACTAAAATTTTTGAGGTCATGATGAAAATTATTGATGAGGCACAGTAGGAGCAAGCAAAGCTCCCTTCTTCTTCTAGTTCTCCCACCACCACCTCAAAAGGAAAGGAATTGGTCTCCTCCTCATACCTAATTACAACGGCCTCAAATTTGATACTAATGTGTCCTTTAGAAAGGACTAAAATGGAAGTAGGTAAGTCTTCCTTATTTTTTACCACCTTAATATCAATTAAAAAAAATGACCCATTCCCGCAAGGTTTTAAGAAAAATAATAGATTATGGAGGGATTTTTAATATACTAAGAGAGTATGAGGTGCAAGAAAGAAGTCCCTTGTAGTCTCCAACCAGAAAAAGAGCTAGGATAGAACCTTATATGGATAACACCGAGAGCCTTACACTGACATGGATGAGAGACACCTTTCAATTTACTACTAACAAGGAGGACCATATACAAGATATAGAAGAAAAAATTTCCTCGAGCAAAGGAATACACAGGTCTTAAAGTATGGTAGGACAAAGAATTGGTTATGTCTCTACAACCGCATTTGATATTCCTTTGCTAGCAAGTCTACAAGAGGCCACCATCAATGTAAGTAGAGGTGTCATGAAGGATGAAGCTGCACTAGTCGATATGATGAAGTTCCAAGTGGCCACCCAGGCACAGGTGGTAGTAGCTATAGAAAAGGAGATACAAGGTTTAAAGGCTAAAGCTATAGAAGTGGGGAAGTTACAAATCAAGGTGCAACAACTGCAAAGTGAAGTTGATAAACTGAAGATGTCCTCTCCTTCTACTGCACAGGCCAGTGTTCAACTTGGATCAGTAGAGGAGCTCAAACACAAAATGAAGGAGGAAATAACAAAAAATATGAAAGACTTGGAGTCCATTTTTGTGGATATTTATACCACCAGGTATACTATTACTCTTTTACGAGATTGTATGCAATAAGGAGATCAAAAGGTGAATGCCATATTCTTGTGTATAAAAGGTTCATGGAGGATTACGTACCGATATTCGATATGACGACTACATTATTAGATGACTCCCACTTTCTATTTTTCTGATCAGACTTCCTTCTACCATTTTTAGGGATTGCTAGGGAGTACTGTTCACTGAGATAATTTCTTGTGGAACGTGCCAAAGTTGGAGACTCCTACATTACTGCAATTAGGATAGGGAAGAACAATCTCTTGTTACATCATTTTAATGGGGTATTATTGTAATCATTGACATATATGATCCAAGCACTCTGTTAGTCCAGTTTTATAATATAAATCCAACTCAATTCCTAGCATATATTCTATGTTTTATGGTTTGTGTCATGCTCATATGTGTGTTATTGCAATCAAATTATATAGATGATGCTTTATTTTCACTAGTTTAATAATTTTATTGCATTACATTATTCGAATGACTTAAAATAAACTAGATCTCTCTTTTTCATTCTGGATCATGATTATAAATCTGCTACAACTGCTCAATGGATAGGGCATCATTCTAGGCTTTCTAATCCTTGTTTATGATAGGTTTGGTCACAAAATAATCAAAACAATATAGAATCATTTTTTCTAGCAAAAGTGGGTGATTGCACCATAAAATCAAATAGATAAACCCACATTTGGGGTTTCCTTACCCAACCTAGTCTATCTAGATCTTTCTGAGTAATCTATTCCTAGGTTAAAGAGGTGGATCAACCAGAATCCACAATACTCATGATTTTTGAGTTTCCCATGACGTGATAAATATTTTAAGGGTAGGCAAGAAAACTCCACAATAGTACCCTATGCAGTAGCTGAGTTTAGCTCACTGTTGTTTGCCTTATGGCTGAGCATAGCTCACTATTTTTTTCCTTGTGGATGAGCATATATTTCTATTGTTTGTCTTATGGATAAGCTTAGCTCATTGTTGTTTACCTTATGGTTAGGCGTAGCTCACTAATATTCACCTTATAACTGAGTGTAGCTCACTATTATTTATATTATAGCCAATTATAACTTGCTATTGTTTGTCTTATAGATGAGCATATCTCACTTCCTTATTATAGCTATGTTATGGCTAAGCAAAGATCACTATCTTGATATAGCTCTATTATGGTCGAGCGTAGCTCGCTATATCTGTTATATCCGAACAAAGATTATTGTCTTGTTATAGCTCTATTATGGACGAGTGTAGCTTTCTACCTCTGTTATGGCCAAGCAAAGCTCACTATCTTGTTATAGCGTTGTTATGGTCAAGTGTAGCTAATTGTATCTATTATGGCTAGGCAAAGCTTGTTTCCTTGTTATATAGATCTATTATGACCGAGTGTAGCTTTCTACCAATGTTATGGTTGAGCAAATCTCACTGCCTCATTATAACACTGTTATGGCCGAGCATAGATCGCTACCTTGTGATAGCTGAGCGTAGCCCATCACTAAGCATTGCTCGTTGTTACTATACACTCAAAGTGAAGGGTTGTGTGCATAGTGTAGCAGGTTAGAATCACCATATTAGGAGACCATAGGGTGGTAGGTAAGAAATCCCCTATTGGCTCTAGTCAAGTAGGAAGCTCATCTTAAGGGATAAGACCCCTTAGTGGTAGATTTTTAATTTTAGAAAATATATTTTGTTATGGTTCATTTTGTAAAATAAGGGTATGAGACCTTGCTTTATAAAATGGAATGGAAAATATATTATGTTATGGCGCATTTTGTAAAATAAGGGTATGGGAACTTGCTTTATGAAATGGAATGGAATTTATATTATGTTATGGTTCATTTTGTAAAATGAGGGTATGGGACCTTGCTTTATGAAATGGAATGGAAAATATATTATGTTATGGTTCATTTTGTAAAATGAGGGTATGGGACCTTGCTTTATGAAATGGAATGGAAAATATATTATGTTATGGTTCATTTTGTAAAATGAGGGTATGGGACCTTGCTTTATGAAATGGAATGGAAAATATATTATGTTATGGTTCATTTTATAAAATTAGGGTATGGGACCTTGTTTTATGAAATGGAATGGAAAATATATTATATTATGGTTCATTTTGTAAAATGAGGGTATGGGACCTTGCTTTATGAAATGGAATGGAAAATATATTATGTTATGGTTCATTTTATAAAATGAGGGTATGGGACCTTGTTTTATGAAATGGAATGGAAAATATATTATGTTATGGTTCATTTTGTAAAATAAGGGTATGGGACATTGCTTTATGAAATTGTGAGAAATGTTTGTGGTACAAACTAAAATCTAATTGCTTGATTGAAATAAGATGAAAGAACCGAGTGAATTAAACAATTAAGGGTATGGGACTTTAATTGTTATGTGAGGGTTAGATCATTTATTGCAAATAAATCATAATGTGGGATGCATGGTATGATGACTCTCATAAGTGGGTGAGAGGGGTCATAGAGAGAGAAGTTCTATATTATTATCTAAGCATTAGAAATTTTAATTGCTTGGGTTAATTGTATAGTTGCAATTTGTAAAATAAATGAGTAAATGTATTAGAAGCATGTATATCAAGATTCATGAGTGTCTTGATCCCCTACTATCCTCACTTGATCGATGGAAAAGCGGGAGGACCAAAGTCAAGTTTTCTCTTTACCTTATTTCTTGCTTGATTATGCAGTAGATTCTATTTGCAAGGAAATTTCCCCAAGGGATTAAATGAGTGTTGTTTATTATTATATTTTGTTATCCTTTCTGATTGAAATGCTATTTAATTGTTATCGCATGTTTCCCTTAAATGAATGTTTCTTGCTTGTTTAAATTTGCTTGTTTTGTTAGATTTAGTATCTAGATTTCTCCTTGGTATTCTTATGTGTTTTTTAAAAAAAATAGAGAGAATTAAAAGTTGTAAGATCTAGGTCAACATAGAGGATGACCTAAGGGCTTAAGACCCACTTAGGGAGATAGTTTATATAGGTTTAGAAGTTCGTACCAACAATTAAGATAGTGTTTCAAACGATGAGATTGATAACTTAAATCATAATGCATGTAGCATGCCCACACATAATGGTTTATGTGTAGTATGGATATGCATGTATACCTTCCAATGATTGAGGGTGGTAAGTCTATCTCATTTAGAATGATGATATGGATGGAATTATATGCATGACATGAGATAGTTCTACGTAGAATGAAATTGCATGAGGGGAATATCATGTGTAATGGTTCTTGAGAAACTTAGGGGATGTCAAACATTAAGTTTGTCTAAGGTTGGGTAAGGATTTATGAATCCTTCTCCTTGATAAAAATAAAAAATAAATAAATAAATAAATAATATTATATATATATATATATATATATATATATATATATATAATAAAAAAAATATATATATATATATATCGTTTTCTTTCTGTTTGTGTGTTTTCTTGTTTTCTTGTTTGTGGGTTGTTACACTATTGATGATATGGACAAGTCAAGATAGTACGTCCCCTTGTTCAATTTGACCTTCCTGGGTACTTTGTACTCAAAAACCAATGTTCTTTTGGTTGATATAGCATATTGCCATTTTTCAAATTCAAATATTTTCTCTCCCACCATGATGAGATCCAGGGTGCTTGTGGTCTTTCTCATTATTATGCTCTTCATAATCATATTTTCATGGGATTTCCAGAAGGACATGACCCATACTAGGTGTCAAGAAGGAAAGTCCAATATTATCATATGTAGATAGAGTATGCTCTATTTATGAATTTCATGGATTGCTATCAGCACCAACCTTCTTAAAAACAATATTTTTTGGAGTCTCCAAATTTTTACTGATGCCAAATTTAAAATTTTGTAAAGTCTTACTGACACAATATTTACTAGAGCATGGGGAAAAGATACCATGCATGCTGGAATTAAGATCTCAATTTAAATCCTAATTATTTACTTGAAAATGATAACTTTTGAGGAGTAGTTTATCATTTTCCATGAAAAAAATTATTTAATAAAATAGGAAAATTGTATTTCTTGGTGGGTTAACAAAGACTATAACTATTCTTTATTGACCCATATACTAATCTAGTTTAGGGATATCAAAGTAATTATTAATGAAAAATGGAAGTGGACCTATAAGTACTTCATGTAGTTGTTGTAGGACATAGGATTTATCACCCTTGAACCCCTATCATGGTACTTATGGTCCAACATTGATAAATTCATCTTTAGCAATTTTCTGAAATGCCTTGGTTTCACAAGCATGAAATTTTTTCTATGGACTTCTACCAAAGTTATGTTTCAGTGCAAATGTGGAAATAGAATCATCTTCCAATGTTTATTCTTGTGTTCTTGCCTTCTCTCTAGATATTATGAAACATGTGCCCTTAAGGAAGCTAGTTTTTTGGGCAATCTATAGTGTGAGTCTATGTTAGATTTTATTTATTCATTTTCTCTCCGTGGTTTCCAATGGAGGACCATCAAGTGATACTCAAAAAATTAAGTGTAAGAATATGTTGGAGAGTAAGTATCAAAAATATATCAGTATGGTCACCCTTGTGTTGAAACCCATGTCTTTTTCTATTGATGAGGATATGAGAAATATTTTGAATAGAAGAAATATCCTAACCTTTTTATTAAAGTTCTTTGGGTGTCATAAGAAAATGGCCAAACATCTGGCCTACTCATGGCAATATATAGTAGTTATGGTAGAAAATGTGGAGTTCAAGATCAACAATCCTCTCATTGCTGAGGTCATTGGACTTATGGTAGATGGCCTGGTTCATGATCATGAAAAGTATTCTTTGGTGAAGGAGACCCAAAATTTTTTGGGAGAGGAAGAAGAACTTGTCAAGATTCACAATGGCCTTAGGAGATCCTCCCTGAATGCCCCTCAGGATCAAGTGATCCTGGTAATTAAGCATTTTTTTACTCTGGATGAGAACCAGGATATTCTTCACAATTATCACTTCATAATATTGAATCAACTTAGACACAAGAATATTATGAATATTTTGTCCTTTCTCTTTTAATATTTTTCAATATCGGTTAGTAGTTAAGAAAGGAGTCACATCGGATCCAATCCATCAAGGATTATCAAAAATGATATTTTATTTCATGGTGAGTTCAAGGGGTCTAGATGGTGTCAATATCCTAAACTCTTTAATCAGGGTTTAGCCTCCTATTGTGGAGTTTCTTGATTCATATATATCTAAATATCATGAATCCCTAAAATTGGAAACCATTGATGTCACACCTATTGTTGAGATGGTGGCGGAAGGAATTGAATCTCACCAGAAAGGTTCTAGAGGAAGTGAAAGGATGCACATGTTTGAAAGGCTATTTTTGAAAGTGGCTAACCTGGGAAAGGCTTCGATAGAGATTTATGAATTCAAATTCAAATAATATCTACCACACTCTAAAAAGCATAGGATTTTTTTTGGGTGTAAGTAGTAACAAGAATGTACAAAAATTTCAAATCCTTAATGGGAGTCTAGTGCCATAATTATTTAATGGTAATATTATGAAGCTACAACAATCTCTTATTGACTCTTTGCATGCTACTATTTCCTCCATGCAAGATTCTATTTCCCATGTAGAGACAATATTTGTACCTATGGGTTGGCAGACTTGGTAGATAAATGAAATCAATACTAACAATGATGTGGGTCCAAGCGACATAAATATTTAACATTGGGGGTGGGGCCAATTTTCCCTAATTCAGGGTCTTGTTCTATCTTGAGGTCTAGTCTTCTTCCTTTGTGATTTTGGTTTGCTTTGATTGTCTTTGGTTGATATTGAATTGGTTAGGATTATTTTTGGGTTTTACTATATTGTGTATATGCATCCTTATCTATTTATGGTCTTACTGGTGTTTTATTTATGTTTCGATTGTATACTAGCTATATTTGACAGAATCTTCCTTCCTTGCGGTAGTATCTTTTTTTTTTTTTTAAGGATTTGGATATCCTTTCAAAACTCCTTTGTCCATCTAATAAAAACAATTACTATGAATAATAATTATGCACTTTCTTAGATACATGACTTTGCATGCCATATTCATGATACACAATTCTTCATCAATATTGATCTTAAATATGACTATCATCAAGTATACATGAAGTTGATTATTGTGTATAACACTACATGTAAATAAATGAGGGTTTGTTTGAGAGGTTGGTTATACATTTTTGATTGACTATTGTAGTTTTCATATCATGAGGTAGTGGATGATATATTGCATATGTATACTAAGTCTCATTTATAATAAGACATTATGGGATCATTTTTATAACATGTTTAAAAGGTACTTCAAACTCTTTGAAGATATAATTTATATGTTGATTTAGAAAAGTGTTTTCATTTTGTATGGTAAATATTATGTAACTTAGGTACATTAGAGATAAATAATGGGTTTATATTAATCGGAAGAAGATTTATATAATTTGATATTGTTCTTCTCAAAGAAATCAAATAAAGTTTTTCATATTTTTGGGTCTTTTTAATTTTAATTGAATACTTGTATTGGGTTTCTCATTTATTGCTTGACCATTACAAACTGACCAAAGGAGGTGCTAATTCCAAGTTTCATTTTGGAGATACATAACAAAGAGAATTGAAGAAAATAAAATACCAACTATTTTCAACTCTTATACATTTTTTAACTTATTTGCAACAATATTTTGAAATAATGATTGATGCATTAAACTGCACATTAAAATTTATTCTCATGTAGCATGGGCATCTAGTTGCCTATCATAGTGAGATATTCAATAAAGTAATTCAAAAATATCCCTTCTATAAAAAACAACTATACATCATTGTTTGAGTAAGTAAATAGTGAAACCATTACAACTAAGATAAGAAAACAATCATATATCTAAATCACATACCTCTTAAGTGCATTCATACATAGAGTAATCTATGAAAATAAAGATATTAAAATTATTCTACATATTTATCATAGTTTTATTTTATTATAAAGTTTAATATAATGACATCCAATTTAATAGTAGGCTATCTAAGCCAACCATGGATACATATTTTGCTCTTCATGTAGGTAAACATATTTATGAATTTTATTTTCAAGACAAACTAATTTGACACATGACACCTATTTGTTTACCAACTAATAAGTTATCAAAGATGACCTCAAAAAATAAATTAATAGAGTAGTAGTTTACATTAGGATGGATAAAAACATTGTAAGTTCTCCAAAACGTACTTTTATTTGGCCTAATATGAGAAATAGTATTGAGATATACAAAATTTTATGCACCAATTGTGTTATTGCCAAATTGACCAACTAGAAACAAGGATCAAATACACCATTTCTAGTGTTATCCAAGACTTTGAAATCCATTTCCATGGATTTCCTCTAAGGATTTTCCACATATAAGTAAACTAATAACTTTGTTTTTATAATCATTGATAAATGTTTTAAATGGTTATCATGATTCCCTGTAACAAATCCATTTCAATAAACGATACTATTAAAATATAATTCAACCATACATGTTAGATATTATTACATTAGTTGGTAACTTTGTAATTATTAGGTTTTGTATTTATTAGAAGGTTAGTAAAATATATCTTCTATGAGAAATATGAAGACTCACATCTCCTATGATTTTGAGGAGATGAAGATATAATTGAAGAAACAATTTCAAGAGACTCTATGTAAAGGCTATATATAATATTGGCCTAAATATTTTATGTGTATCACTTTCATATATTGTATTGCGAGTAAATTTTATCTATATTCTTGCTTGGAATATTATAAAATTCTCTAACCTTACATTGGAATTTAATTATTAAATATAGGTTAATTTTTAAGATTGGTGTCAAAGTGGGTTGTGAGTACTTTTGCCTCAACGAGGGATAACTATCACCATATGATAGCATTCCCTAAGTCAAAAGGAGAATTTGCTTTATAATATATAATATGAATTAAATAAGAAATGTAGTCAAGTGGATCTTGTGCATTGATATCTTCTAGTTATTTGTTATGTATCCTTGCTTATACCTTACTTACCAAAATTGTTTCACAATATGCATTTTTATCTAAGTCTTGCTAAGAATATTTTATCCAAGTTAACTATGAAATGTAGTTACATGGAATATCTATTTTACACCTTGAATATACTTTGAAAATGTCTAAATAATTGTATATATCCTAAGTCATTTCACGTTCAAAAATGTGATTGAATTAGAACATGTGGTCAAATGTCTAAAAAAATAAATACTACTTTTTACCTACTTCACCTACAAAAACTAAGCTAAATTTAGATCCTTATATCCTTTAGAGCCATTATTTAGAGTTTTCAATTTGAATGATGTGAATACAATTTGTGGTGAGCCATGTGTAATTTTTTAGAGAAGGAGAAACATACCCAGGTAGGAATTATAATAGCCTAGAGTTGGAGGATGGAATAGCCTACAAGTAGAAGACATTACAAATCCAAAGTATGCAAACCAAGAAGAGAATAGTGTAGTCAAAAGGGTGCAACAATATGTTTGTAAGCAAAATATATTTTAAAGGCAAACTAGGATGTGAATAACATAGTTGGAAAGGTGCAGTGAAACATCCATAAACAAGAGATGTTAAGGTACTTCAAAATTTCTTATTTTAATTTATTTCCATGAGCACAATATTAAAGTCTTAATATTTGAAGAGAGAGAAATAAAATAAAATTGATTCATTCAAAAATTTAAATGAAATTAAGGTTATATCATTTAAGAAAATATAATCAAAGGAAGAAGAAAAAGGAAGATAGAAGAAAAAGATAATTATCTTAGAGAAAATATTATTTTGACACAAAAGTTAGATTAAGAGAGATTGCAAAACAAGCTATAAAAATGTTAAGAAGAAAATTTGATTATTGAAAAGAAAGAAGAAGAAAAGAAATAATTTGTTGCATTAAGTAAATAAAATTGAAAGAGGGTTGATTTAGAAAGAAAGGATTTTAATTAAAATTCAATACAAGATCAAAAAGTAAATAATTGGCTTGTTGAAAGAAAGAAAAAAGAAACCTCTATTCAAATATTGTTGAAGTTCATAAAGTGCAATTAATTAGTGAAGGACATTTGAAAAGGTTGATATTAAAAAGTAAGGAAAATATTAAAAGTGGAAAAATGAAAAATAGAAAAGTCAATAAAAGGAGACATTAAAAAGAAAATGATATAAGGAAGGATTTTATAAAGTTGAAATTTCTATAATGATAATACAAAATTCAGGAGACAAGTATTAGTATATTAACTCAAGGGCAAGTAAACATATGATTGGAAATAAATATTGGTTTAATTTTTTTTAAGAAATAAAAGGTAAACCTACTAATTTTGCAAATGATAGAACTTATGAGGTCAAAGGAATAGGAAATATTTTAATAAATATACCTAATAGAATATGTATAATTGATAATGTATTATGTGTACCTAAGTTAACTAGTAATTTGTTATCAATATCTTAAATGTTAAATCAAAGATATAATGGGTGAATTTAGAATTATTGATGAAAGAAATGACTCATTACCAAAAAAAAATAAAATTATAGCTACTATTTCCTTCAAAAATGTGTTGTTTGCTCTTGATATTACATCATCATCCAATTTTGTTCTACCACCTAGTAAATCAATAGAAGGTGATATTTAGCATAAAATATTTGGGCATATAGATATTTCATACTTATGTGAATTTTGAATAGATATGAAATGGTAATGAGGTTTTTGAACTTAAAGTGGTATACCATAATTTGTCTTGAATGTTTAGTAGAAAAACAGCATAGAGAACATTTTGAACTTAGTTAACACAAAGCCAAAGAACCATTAGAGGTGATACATATATACTTATGTGGACCAATGTTAATAATCCTTGGTAGACACAAAAAATACTCACACAAATTTAGGTATATATTTTTACAGTAAAATCAATTTTATTTACATGCTTCAAACGATTCAAACAAATTGTGGAAATAGATACCAACCATTCAATTTGAGTTCTATGTTAATATATTGGGGGAGAAAATTTATATAATTTGAAATATTCTTAATACAAAATGAAATAAAATAACAAAGTACCACATTTTATACACCATAATAGAATGATATCATGGAAATAAAACATCACTCTAATATGGAAATTTCTTGTTGTGTGCTGAAAGAAGCAAATATTGAGAAACAATATTGGATAGAAGTAGTTAGTATTGTAGTATATATTCAAAATAGATCATCCACAAGAATTCTTAAAAACATTACTCCTAAAGAAGCCTAATAATGGAAAAAAACCTTTAGTAACACACCTATGGATCTCTGGATGAAAACCATACATGCACATTCCAAAATAAAAAAAAAGGACAAAATTAGATGAAAAAATCTTATGTGCTATATTATTTTGAATATGACACTACATCAAAAGGTTATAGAATAATTGATTCAATCATAAAAAAATATTTGTAAGTAAATGTGTAATATTTGATGAAGGATGCAAGAATGGTATTGAATATTTTGAGGATATTATGTTTCCTATTTTAGATATTGAATTATATAAGGAAACTCATGAAGAGTATACAAAATAAGAATTAAAAATTCTAAATGAGACTATCAAAGAATCGATAACAATAGAAATACCTCAAAAAACTACCAAATGATATACAAACACTTTCAAAGATTCAAAATTAAGAAAACTACTTGATCCCACTTCTACTAGAAAATATAGAACCAAATTTAGTACAAGATTTTGTTAGGATCTCATCCTAACCCTTAATGTGATAACTTTCTTGATGTAATAATTCCTAGTGAACGTGGGTAGTACCCATGATTAATATTTTGTAATGTTCTAAGTTTTAGCTTAGGTAGTGCCTATGACAAATGGCACCCTTTTCTATGTAACACATGGTAGATAGGTTAGGTAAGGTGGCATTGTGTATGTAATTCATGTTGCATTATGCATGTAATTCGAGTGGCATTGTGCATGTAATTCAAAGTGGCACTATGCATGTAATTCAAGTGGCATTATACATGTAATCCAGGTGGCATTTTGCATGTAAGCCAACCTTGGAAGGAAACTCTTTAAATATCCGAAAAGGCACCAATGTAATCATTTTTGCAAATTAATGAAGTGTTGAAGGAGGTTGCCCCCTCGAAGAAGCCTACGATTCTATCTATTGTGATATTGTTACTTTTAAGTAATTTTTGTTATCATATGCATTTAATTCTAAATACTGTTATAATGTTTCTGTGAGTTTATTTCCAAGAAAATGTGTGAGAGTGTGTTTATTTGAGTTGAGAGTGTGTTTTTTAGTATATTTTATAGTAGGATCTTAACAAGTGGTATCGGAGCATTTTCTATGGACAAGTTCTACTACAAATGCAATGATTCTTGCCATCTAATCCATCTGTTAGGTATAAATTCTATGTGTTTTTCCGTTCCTATTTTTATTTATAAAAAAAATCCAAAAAATACAGTGCATTTTTTTTTCCAGACAAAAAAAAAATATATATTTTTAGTTGAGTAGGTAGAAATCCTATGTTGGGGGTTTTAAAATATTATGAATAATCTGTCGTTATTGGCTAAGCTAGATAGCCCATAAAGCGTCTAGTGAAGTGAGGGGCAATCAGGCTCCAATACCCAGGCCTCAGACAGAACTCGTGCATGGACTTGAGCTCCCACGTATCTTTGGGTATATTGGGAGACCATCTAGGTTTAAACAAACTTTTAGCCATTAGAAAGATTTTTGGCCTTGTATTACTCAGTCTACGAGACAACATCATGGATGATTACCCTCTCGTATTGTTAGGGAGGCAGGTAGTGTGCTCAAGGGTATGTCTGGAATCCTCCTTGAGTAGTGGCCTAAAATATTGGTCCGAGCACTATTGTTCGTCATTGTCAGTATATTAGAGGGCCTATGGGTGGTACATACTCCTCTACCTAGCATTCCCTAGTTTTGTTAAAACTTCAACCTATAAAAAATGAAAATATAAAAAAAAATAAAACCAAACCTCCCTATTCGTAAACCTGCATTTCAAATCCCCAAAAAGTGAGCATATGAGAAAGGAGTCCTCTACTAAAAAAATAACAAAAAGTACATGCATTCAGGATAGACCATGAGGGTGACACTTAAGCTGAAATACTGGAGAATAACAGTCAAATCTACGATGGCGATCCACGATCGGAGTCGGAGAGGTCAACATAGTCGGGTCAGAATTTACAGTTTTCAGGGTCAGAACAGAACTGTGATAACAGTCACCTACAAAACACAAAGAATATTAGAGCTAGTGAAGTTAGGACTGGGCCAACCAGTGAGAGCATGACATGAGGCCAATTATAGATAGTGCTCCAGTACCCAACTTTTGATCTATAGCTCAGAATCAAAAACTATAAACACCGTTAGACTTAGCAAAACATGATAAAAAGAAAGTCTAAGATGCCAAAAAGTAGTGTTGAGAGATATAGCTCATTGTGACCACCTCTTCGAGTTGATTTTTTTGATATATAGCACCCAAACACTTTTTTGGGCACTTACTAAAAATATTAAGTCCTAAAAACTCAATTCTATTTTTAGTAACTGTCACAAAAGGTTTCAAAATGGCCCGGGGTACCCATGGACATCAAAAGGAACTAGACCACTTGTAATCCTTAATAAAATCCATTGAGAACTTGCACTAAACTTTTCACTCCATAAGGGAAGAAGTCCAAGGTCTTCGCCTAGAGCATGAGGCCACTAGTAATCGCTTAGAAGAAGCACTGACAAAAGTAGACAATAAACTAAAAAGAGTACCATCCAAAATAGAACACCAAGCTGAGGGTTCTGCAAGGAATCATGACCATGATCCATCCTTTAGAATGACCAAATTGGACTTTCCTAAATTTAGTGGGAAGGATTTTTATGGGTGGCAATGTAGGGTTGATCAATTCTTTAGACTTCATAATGTCCCCATATTTCATCGAGTCCAGACGACTTCCTTTAACTTGGAATCTGAGGCTCTACACTAGTTTCAATGGTTACGTATTGCCAACCCAAATCTCTCTTGGGAGAATTTTGAATCCCAACTACTCACTCGATTTGTTCCTAGTGAGTATGAGGAATTTACAAGGGCCTTGACAAAACTACAACAAACAGGTTCAATCCATGAATACCAAGCTCAATTTGAAAAATTGGCCAATAAGACAAGAGGATTGAATGAAGGGTTCTTCCAGAGTTGTTATATCAATGGGTTGAAGGTGGAACTCCAAGCAGAATTAAGAATGTTGAAACCACAAACTATGATGGAAGATATCAGTTTGGCCTGTTTGGCAGAATCTAAACTCTCTGCCCAAAGGCACCCATCAAAGTTTCCTCAAAATAGACCTTCATTTCCTCCTCGATCCCAAAACCCAGTTGATAATAAACCTGCTGCATCCAAGAGCCTAACCACAGAAGATATGGATGCACACCATGCCCAAGGATTATGCTACAATTATGATGAATTTTTTTTTAAATGGCATAAGTGTGCACACAAAAAATTGTTCTTGATAGATGTTGAAGAACTTGATAATTCTGACTAGAGTGATGAGGATGAGGACCCTTCGAAAACACCTTCTCCACAAGAAGTGAAACAGGAACCTAAGACAGCAATTACAGTCCATGTTCTTGCAGGCATTACTACTCCATAAACCATGAAGGTTGCAGGAATTTTCAAGGGCCAACGTATTTCCATCCTTATGGATTCGGGAAGCACGCACAACTTCATTGACCCTAGAGTTGCTCAGCAAAAAAATTGCTATATCCACACTTGTAATTCCTTTGAGGTCATGGTAGCCAATGGGGAAACCTTACCTTGTAAAGGAAAATGTCGCAATGTTAAAATCAAGATAGGGGACTATGAACTCAAGCAGGACATGTTTACCCTCTAGTTGGGCAGATGTGATATTGTTTTGGGATCTCAATGGTTGAATACATTGGGAACTATCAGTTGGAACTTTTCCAAACTTTGGATGTAGTTCTCCCAAAATGGACAAACACACATCATCAAGGGCTCCCAAGCAGGAACACCTCAAATTATTAGTTCAAATGGCATGGAGAAATTCCTAAAGAAATCATCACATGGGGTCATTGCACAACTATTCTCCATCCAGCCAACCACCTCTTAAATGGGTGAAATTCCATCAGACCTACAATATATTTTCCATAAACATGAGGCCATATTTTTAGAACCAACTACACTACCATCGCATCGCTCTCATGACCATGCCATTCCATTATTTCCAGATAGTGCACCTCCCAATATCAGACCATATAGGTACCCTCATGCCATGAAGTCAGAGATTGAGAAAATGATATAGGAATTACTCAAGGCGTGTATCATTCGGCCTAGTACTAGTCCCTACTCTACACCAGTCTTACTGGTCCTCAAGAAGGATGGCTCCTAGTGATTGTGTATTTAATACCAAGAACTCAACAAGATAAATGTCAAGGATAAATTTCCTATCCCTATGGTTGATGAATTACATGGGACCATGTACTTCACCAAGCTAGACCTTCACTCTAGGTACCATCAGATCTGCTTCAGGGATGAAGATATTCCTAAAACTGCTTTTTGCACTCATGAAGGTCATTATGAATTCGTTGTAATGCCATTTGGTATCACAAATGCTCCTTCCACATTTCAGAGCCTGATGAAAAACATCTTTCACCCTTTTTTGTGAAATTTCATCCTTGTGTTCTTTGATGACATCTTGATTTACAGTCACACATGGGAAGAGCATCTCAAGCATGTAGATCAAACCCTACAACCATTGGATGACCATCAACTGTTCACAAAAATATCCAAGTTTTCCTTTGGCTTGACTGGAGTGGAGTATCTGGGACACATTGTCTCAAAGTATGGTGTCAAGGTTGACCCTAACAAAATCCAAGTAGTCCAAGAATGGCTGAAACCTCGCACTCTCAAGGGACTTCAAGGATTTTTAGGGCTTACAGGCTATTACCATAAATTTGTCTGTAATTATGGAAATATAGCCACCCCCATCACCTCCATGTTGAAGAATGATTCTTTTACTTGGACAGGGCCGGCTGAGCAAGCATTCTTGGAACTCAAGCATGCCATGACCACCACTCTAGTTTTAGCCATGCCAGACTTCTCTAAAAAATTTGTCATTGAAAGTGACGCTTTTGGTCGTGGTATTGGGGCAGTATTGATGCAAGAAGGATGCCCTTTGGATTTTACCAGCAAATCCCTATCTGATCACAATTTAGGGAAATCCACATATGCCAAGGAACATTCACTCTTTTACCAGTAGGCCTACATTGGCGACCTTACCTCATTGGGCGTCATTTCTCCATCAAACCTAACCACCAGAGTCTGAAATACTTTCTAGAACAACGGGTTGCCACCCCCAAGCAACAAAAGTGGGTATCAAAACTCATGGGCTATGATTATGACATCATGTACAAAAAAGGAAAGGAGAATCTTATGGCGGATGCTCTCTCTCGTCAATTTGAGACCCTTAGTATGTTGTGTGTCATTTCTGCACCATTGCCCCAATGGATTGAGCCCTTACGTAAAGAAATACTTTAGGATGAATATTTGAAAGACTTGGTTTCTTTACTTATGGATGATCCAGAGTCTACACCAGTATATAGTTGGGATGGCTAGGATCTATGTTACCATCAATGCCTAGTTCTTCCTCCTAAGTCCCCACTTAGAGAGATCCTCATGAAGGAATCACATGCTACTCCATCTTCTGGCCATTCAGGGTTCCTAAAAACTTATGAGCGACTCAAGTGCACCTTATTTTGTAAATGTATGAAATAGTACATTCACTCTTTTTTATCTGACTACGACACATGTCAAAGGATGAAAGAGGAAACGATACGCTCTCCGAGCACTCTTCAACAATTATCGATTGCAGAGTAGGTGTGGACTGACATCTCCATGGACTTCATAGAAGGGCTACCTAAATTTGGAGGCAAGTCAGTTATTTTGTAGTAGTGGACCGCCTTTCAAAGTATGCTCACTTTTGTGCCCTAGCCCATCCTTACACAACATCCACTATTGCCCAAACTTTTCTTGACTCCATCTTTCGCATTCATGGCATGCCAACCTCCATTGTATCTAATCGTGATCCCACATTTACTAGCAATTTTTAGCAAGAGTTGTTTAATTTATAGGGGAATCATCTCATAATGAGTTCAGCCTACCATCCATAAACGAATGGTCAAACAGAGGTTGTAATAAATGCTTGGAAACCTACCTTCGCTGTTTTGCCTCCGATCATCCTACTCATTGGGCAAAATGGCTTTCCTTGGCCGAATTATGATACAACACTTCCTATCATACCACCACCAAACTCACATCATTTGAGGTAGTTTATGGGTGCCCTCCACTCATGCCTTCCTCCTACATTCCGAGAAGCTCCAAGGTCTAGGTCATTGAAAATGCTTTGAGTCAACACACCGAGGTCCTTCACCAAATCAAGAAAAATTTAAACATGGCCCAGAATCAGATGCTTTAACAAGTTGATCAACATCGTTCTGAGCGTAGTTTTAATATGGGTGATATGGTCTTCCTTCGCTTACAACCATACAAAAAATCAGCCATACAACTTTGTAGGTGTCAAAAGCTTGCTCCAAAATTTTATGGTCCTTATCAGGTTCTACAACAGATTGGTCCTACATCTTACAAATTGACTCTTCCCCCCACTTCCAAGATCCACCCTATTTTTCATGTTTCCCTTCTCAAGAAAGTTGTGGGCACCAAGGTACAGGTTCAATCAATGCTTCCCGAATTGGATGAAGAAGGCTCCATATTACTCACACTTGAGCAGCTGCTGGATCATTGAACTCACACTCTGTGCAACCGTACCATTATAGAGGTCCTTGTTCAGTGCCATGGGCTTCAACCTGAGGATGCTACATGGGACTCTCTCCATCAACTCCGGCAACAATTTCCTCATTTTTAGCTTTGAGGACAAAGCTTCTTCAAGGATAAGGGCATGTTAGGATCTCATCCTAACCCTTAATGTAATAACTTCCTTGATGTAATAATTCCTAGTGAACGTGGGTAGTACCCATGATTAATATTTTGTAATGTTATAAGTTTTAGCTTAGGTAGTGCCTATGACAAATGACACCCTTTTATATGTAACACATGGTAGATAGGTTAGGTATGGTGGAATTGTGCATGTAATTCATGTGGCATTATGCATGTAATTCGAATGGCATTGTGCATGTAATTAAAAGTGGCACTATGCATGTAATTCAGGTTGTATTATGCATGTAATCCAGGTGGCATTTTGCATGTAAGCCAACCTTGGAAGGAAACTCTTTAAATACCCGAAAAGGCACCAATGTAATCATATTTTTGCAAATTAATGAAGTTTTGAAGGAGGTTGCCCCCTTGAAGAGGCCTGTGATTCTATCTATTGTGAGATTGTTCCTTTTAATTAATTTTTGTTATCATATGCATTTAATTCTGAATATTGTTATAATGTTTCTATGAGTTTATTTCCAAGAAAATGTGTGAAACTGTGTTTATTTGAGTTGAGAGTGTGTTGTTTAGTATATTTTATAGTAGGATCTTAACAGATGCAATTAATATACTTGAATGTAAAACTTCAATGGAATCAGAATACATAGCATTCGTAAATAATGAAACTTGGGATCTCATTGATTTACACAAGTAAAAAAACTATAAGATGCAAATGGGTTTACAAGAAAAAATAAAGTATATGACTCTATTGTCAAATATAAGGAACATCTAGCTGCAAAATGATTTTCACCAATAGAAGGGATTGATTATGAAGAAACATTTAGACCTACAACAAAAATAACTATTGTTTGTACAAGTTGTGCACTAGCAGCTCAATTTGGGTGGAAAATATATTAAATGAATATTCAAAGTATATTCATAAATCATTATCTAGAAGAGGAAGTATATATGACTCAACCATAAGTATTTTTTATTGAAGGACAAGAACAAAAATATTATAATATAAAAAAGTCACTATGTGTATTGAAACAAGCCCCTAGAGCTTAGTATACCAAAATCAATGACCATGTTATAAGACATGGTTTCAAAATAATATTTTCAAATCCAAACCCTTATATTAATAAAATTGGTTATGATATTATTTATCTTGTGGTATATGTTGACGGTCTAGTGATTACAAGGAATTCAATAAAATTGATAGATAGTGTGAAAAATATTTTAAAAGAATAATTTGACATGATATATCTAAGGCTTATAGATTATTATATTGATCTAGAAGTTTACAAAAATACAATCATATTGTTCTCACTCAAACTAAATATGTTAAAATTTTACTCAAAAAATATAGAATGATAGACTAAAAATAAAAAAGATACCCATAGAACAAGGGATACAATTATCAAGATATGACAAATCACCCCAATTTTTCGCTATGTTGTGCCTACAACTGATTGGAATTTTATTATACTTAGTAAATACTGGACCACATAGTATTTATGTTGTAAAATATCTCTCAAGATGCATGGAAAATCCTAAAGAGAGTCACTAGAAAGCTACAAAAAAGATATTACATTATGTAAAAAATACTATAAAAAATATTCTGGAGGATAAGAAAAATGATCATTTAAAATTATAGGGGTATAAAAACTTAGACTATGCTAGATCAGTTGATGACAAAATATCAACATCAAGCTATGTATTTCATCTTAGATTAGGACTTATTTCATGGTACAACAAAAACATGTAGTGGCACACTCCTCCATACAAGTAGAATATTGTGTTGTAAGAGAGGCTACATGTGGGGATCTATGGTCATAGTACATTTTGCTAGATATGGAAATTAGCAAAACATATCCATCAATATAATATTTTTATAATAAAGGAGTCTTTAAGCTAATTAAAAATCTATAGGGAATGTTAGAGATTATTATATTATTTAGTAACTTTGAAATCATTAGACTTTGTCTTTATTAGAAGGTTAATATAATATTTCTCCTATAAGAAATATGAAAAGTCATATCTCCCATGATATTGAGGATATAAATATATAATTTAAGATGAAATACCAAGAGACTCCATGTAAAGGCTATATGTAAAAATAGCATAAATATGTAATGTGTATAACTTTCATATATTGTATTGTGAGTAAATTTGGTCCATGTTCTTGCCTTGTAAAATTCTCTAACCTTGCATTGGAATTGTATCATTATATATAGCTCAATTTTTAAATATGTATAGCTCAAATTTGGATCACCAAATACAAATATTTCTCATAGGAATAGTAAATTTCTAAGATTTTTTAGTTCATACTATTGAGTGTGATGAATGAGAAGATGATCATGTTCACGATATTCCATTCTCAAGACTAATTGTTACACTAAATATATGAATCAATTGATTATACATATTTTTAATATACAATTCCAACCATCCATGCGCATGTAATAAGATCATCTACTATATTCAATATAGTCATAATAAATATATCCACAACTCTATCAAACATATCCCATTTTATTGGGTTCAAATCCTTCTGACCCACTAATGTAACTCTTCTTACACATCCTATGCAATACTTGCCTCATAGATAGAATGATATAGAAAATATAATTTACTTTATAGAGTAATTTTATAATATCGAACAATAGGTCCATAACCCTTTAGGGAATCCAAATAAAAAATGCAACCACCACCATAACCAACATTAGGTCTCACATAAATTAAAGGTTGGATATTTAAGTATGGTTACATCTTTAGAATGAGGTACTTGCACTACCGTGTAGGAAGATACTAGGTCTCTTTATTATGGGTCATTCATCATCACTAAGAGGGTGGAAGAGAAATATTTTGAGATTAGACTTCCATATTATCTTAGTTTGAATACATTATTCTATACTATATTTTTAGGCCTTGTCATCCACCTTTATTGGAAACTTTCATAGTTACAGAAGTTTTAGATATAATTAAAAAATTTAGACATAGAAGAAATTAATCTATATTTTTTAGCAACAATGGATGAGATTCAATATATTGATACCTATAATGATTATACTAGAATAAAATCAATTTAGATGTACAAAGTGGTCAAGGAAATAAAACATGGTAACCAAGAAGAATGACTTATAAATAATTAGATAAAGATACTATTTCCACATCTAACATCAAAAGTTGATGTACTAGAGACCCTTAATTTTAAACAAGGGACTAAGATGTACCTATCCTATCCAACTTGTTAGGAGTAACTAACTATCAAGAAATCCATTTTAATCCATTTATAATATGTTGGAAACCTTAGTGAGAGAATAATAATCTTCAATAAGGAACCAATATCATATATCAATTATAAATGACACCATTTTAAACAATCTTAAAGTCCTTAAAATATACAATAAAATGATTGGTAAAACTATATTTTTGTTAAGATTAAAGCGTAAAATACAAGCAATAAAATACAAAAATAAAACACAAAAGAAAATAATGCAATACACAATAGACACATATTTACGTGGTTCACCCAATATGGTCTACATCCACGAAGAAAATAACCAGACCTTATATTTCGTCCAAAAAATCCCTCTGTTACATAGCTACACACCGAACATTATAATCGATCGTCATACAAAATCCTCTTATAAAAGAGCATTACAATTTTAGAGAAAAAACCTGCCTAAAATCTACAATTCGATCTGTGACCTAATATCAAATGGTCTAGATTTAGATAGAGTAAAAATCATCTGTTTTTGGCTTTAGGGGCTAGTGTAAACTTATCTACAAGAGACCAACACAATTGATTTCAATCACATAACACAAATGTGATATAGTGGAATAAACTTATAAATAAATATTCTTCTCATTCCTGAATTCACACCCCTTCTCCAAAATATTACAATCCATCATATAGCAACCGAAAACCAAAGAAACCTTAAAAAACATTTTTTTCTAAAACTACGAAAAATAGAAA
The DNA here is from genome assembly GCA_028583015.1 of Wollemia nobilis. NCBI lineage: Eukaryota > Viridiplantae > Streptophyta > Pinopsida > Araucariales > Araucariaceae > Wollemia > Wollemia nobilis. The sequence goes on from JAQPPZ010017255.1 coordinate 3,287,252, forward strand.
TGAGTTGGATTATTCCCAAATTCGTTGCACACATCCCTCTTACAATAATAAACCCTAATTTAAAATGTTAGGTCTCAACTCAAGGTATAACCAAAGATAATAAAATTCTAACATTAAAAAAAACCCAAAAAACCTTGGAACCTATTCTAAAAGCTAATTTTGGGACAATAGATGGAGTATTTAGGTCCTAAAAACATATTTTTTGGAGGGTTAGGTTAATAAAATATTAGCCTGATGTGGAACACACACACAAAACCACCTATTAAATTTCAATGCCAATGGGCGTACAGTTCAGAAGTTATGGCTCCAGCAAGGTGCATCATTCTCATTTGGTGAAAAAGAACTCAGATCCTATGAGTTAAGCTGAATTGAAATTCTGTAGCTTATGGTTATCAATTTTATTTAGCTCTGACTCCAAAAACCAAGTGTTATCCAACTATGGTAATCCTTCCCATTGAACCAGGTATCTGTTGTAGATCCCATGTCTGGTGGTGATCACCTTATTATCAAGCACCTGTGCAACTCTGTATTTTTTCTTCTTAGGCATATATCATGCCCAATTTACTGTCTCCTATAATTTAACATCATTATAATTACTAGGATACTGAAATAAATTAGAAATGTTAAAAACAAGTGAAATATCAAATTCATTAGGCAGCTCCACTTTATAGGCATTATTATTGATCTTCTTCAAAATCCTACATGGCCCAATTTTCTTAAGTTTTAGTTTGTTATACATCCCATTAGGAAATATTTACTTCCTAATATGAACCATGACCATATCACCCTCTTCAAACACTTTCACCCTTCTGTGTGCATTAGCAGACTCTTTGTAGTGAGAATTACTACTCTGCATTTTTTCCCTCACTAACTCTTGCACTTTTTGGATATGCTTAGAAAATGCCTATGCATCATCACTAACTTGTTCCCCAATTGGTAACTCAACCAAATCTAATACACATCTAAGATTTAAACCATAAATAATTTGAAAAGAAGATTTACCTATCGACCTGTTCACGAAACTGTTGTATGTAAATTTAGCTTGTGACAAGGCTAAATCCCATTATTTTGGTTTTTCTCCAACTATGCACTGTAAGAGGTTTTACAAGCTTCTTTTCACTACCTCTATTTTCCCATCAGTATATGGGTGGTAAGAATTACTAAACTATATCTTGGTGTTCAAATTCTTCCTCAATGTCCTCCAAAAGTGACTCAAGAACTTAGTATCCTTATCATAAGTAATAGTATTTGGAACACCATGCAACCACACAATATCATCAAAGAATAAGACTCTCTATGTCTTGGGAAACCCCAACACAAAATCCATACTCATATCGGTCCATGGTCTTGTAAGAACTGGCAGTGGCATATACAACCTTGTATTTTGCGTATGGCCCTTAGTCATTTGAAATACTCTGCATTTGGAGACAAACCTGATTACGTCTCTCTTCATTTTCAACCAATAGTACTTCTCCTCTACAAGAGTGGTAGTTTTGGCTACTCCAAAATGACCAGCCAAACCCCCACTATGTAATTCCCTCAAGATGTTCTCTCTCATAGAGCCATTGGGAATGCATAATCGATTACCCTTAAACAAGTAATCATTTTGTAAAAAATACTCTTCAAAAATAGTATGGGACTCATCCTCTACCGCAATTTTACACTTTTGCACAATATTCCCAAAATATGTATCAAATTCATACAGATCTTTAATCCCCTCAATCCTACCACTTAATTCTCCATGGTGGTCAACAGCAATACTTTCCTACTCAATGCATCAGCAACCTTATTTTGTTTTCTTGAATTGTGCTTTAGGACAAATGTATAATGTTGCAAAAATGAAACCCATTTGGCATGCCTACTATTTAATTTTTCTAAGAGTTGACATACCTCAATGCTTCATGATTAGTAAACAACACAAACTCCTTTGAGAGTAAGTAGTGCCTACAATGTTATAATGCTTGCATAATTGCATAAAATTCCACATCATATGTATAATAATTCTTCCTTGCATCATTTATCTTCTCACTAAAAAATGATACAGGTCAGCCCTCTTGACTTTAGACACCACCAATTCGAAAAAATGAGGCATCGCAATCAACCTCAAACACCTTACCAAAATCTAATAACACTAGAACAAGGTCTTTTGACACCTTCAAGAGTTCAAAACTCTCTCTTGTTTTCATAGTCCATACAAACTCTTTCCCATTCATGCACTCAGTTACAAGGGCAACTATACTACTAAAGTTCTTGATGAACTTTCTATAAAAGGTAGCTAGGCCATGAAATCTCCTTACTTTTATTATAGTTCATGGAAGAGGCCATTCCAGAATCACCTTCACTTTCTTGTCATCCATCCTCATGCCATATCTTGAGATTACAAATCCTAAAAATACTAAACTACTGTGAAGAAATGTATATTTCTTCAAGTTGACATACAATTTCTCCTTCTTGAGCACATCTAACACTAATTTTAGGTGTAACAAATGCTCTTCTTCACTTTTACTATAAATCAAAATATCATCAAAATACACAACCACAAACTTACCATTATATTCCCACATTACTCTATTCATTAATCACAAAAATATACTGGTTACATTAGACAACCCAAATGACATCACCATCCACTTGTACAACCTATATTTTGTCTTAAAAGTTGTCTTCCATTCATCCCCTTCTCTAATACTGATTTGGTAGTAGCCACTCAATAGATCAATTTTACTGGAGTATTTAGCTCTAGCCAATCCAACCATCATGTCATCTACTCGGCATAGGATACTAATAATTAATTTTCATCTTATTTATGGCTCTACTATCCACACACATTCGTTAGTCACCATATTTCTTTGGGTTCAGTAATGCTACAGTCACACATGGACTCATACTCTTCCTAACTAATCCCTTCTTTATCAACTTTGTAACTTGCCTACTCAACTCTGCATTCTGTGTCGGGTCCAACCGATAAGCTATCTGATTTGTGAGTGCTGATCCTGGAATCAAATCCATGTGATTTGGATATCACTCTTTGGTGGTAGCCCATATGGTAACTCCTATGGTGTGACATATTTATATTCACTTAGAAACTTAGCTACTACTGTAGGCATAACCATTCCTCTATTTCTAGCTTCCTAGTTGTTAAGCCATAACATAAAATAACGTCCTTGATATCTATAAGAAACTCCATCATCAGAAACCTCTCACTCGACCCATCCTCATTCAAAGGTAAGTATTCTTTCTCCCATTATGGCTAGTATCCCTATCGTACTGTCAATGTCTTTCCAACAGAATGTGATATGCATCCATTGGGATCACATCACACCACACTTCATCCTTGTAAGTGCTCCCAATTAAAAATTTAATTAAACAACTCTGATATACTGTTACCTCATTCCCCTTATTAACCCATGAGATGCGATATAGATAATGATACCTTTCGTATTCCAGGTTCATTTTATCAACCATGACATTTGACACCATATTATCATAGCTACCACCATCAGTGACAATGTTACATACCTTACCTCATGATGTACACCTTGTTCGAAAGATGTTTGTTCATAGCCCAAAATCATCACCATCTATGGTCTACCCCTTCACTTTACTTTGCATCTTCTATTTCTTAGGAATAATAAATATCCCCCTTATCATAAGTGCTTCCCCCATGTCAGTAAAAACTTCATTCTCATCCCGTTCTTCCATCTCAACCAGATTAACCCTTCCTTTTCCTCCTTGACCCCTTTCTTGGACATCATGTTGGGGATACTCAAATGCTTTGTGCCCCTCCTCACCACATCCATAACAGGTATATGAACTTCTTGGATCATTCCTATTTTGTCCACCACCATAACCTCTACCTCGTTGATATCTTCTTCCTCTAAGATTCTGGAAATATTCTTGTTTAGAAGGTATTGAGGATTCTCCCTTGAGAAAATTAGATCCACTTCGACCCTGACCTGAAGAGAGTGTGAATCCCTTATTACCTCTCCTTTAAACCCTTTTTAATTTCTCCTTTACCTTGAGGGCCATTTGATATGCATTCTCCACTATAAGAGTGTGATGCATGCTCATCTCATCTTGGACAACAAAACTTAGGCCATTTACATACTTGGTAGCCTTTTGGTCCTTCGTCTCATTGTGCTCCACTCGAATGGATAGCTTGTAGAATTCATTAGTATAGTCCTTAATGCTTTGATCATTTTTTCAAAGATTCTAAAATCGACAAAATAGGGTTTGAGAGTAGTCTACAGGTATAAATTTTTCTTTCAACTTATTCTTCATCTTTGTCCAATCCTGATCTTTTCATTTCCATTCCTCTATCGTGTAGCTTGTAAATGATCCCACCAAATAAATACATGTCCCTTAAATTTTGTGCATGCAATTTTAACCTTCTTCTCTTTAGCAAGGTTACTCCATTCAAAATATTTTTCTAGGCTATTGATCCAATCGATAAACTCCTCTGGTTTCAAACCACCAGCATACTCAGGAACCTTAACCCCGTATAGAGCTCATATTAGATGATTTTTAAAATTGTGCCCTTCTTCCTCTAGGCCCTTTGGTTATACTTTTGTGAGGACCTCATATCCATATTCCTTAGGCACATTTTCATCATTAGATCCTTGATCTGCACGTGCCCTCGGATGTCTCTCTCCCATACAATCAATCACACCAATCAGTCATGCTATTTATGTATTCAGATCCTAAATATGCCTATTCATATGGGCATATCCTCTAGGTGGAATATTTCCTTCACTAGCGAGATCACACCCGCTTTGATATCAAATGGTGTAAACTCAACTACAAGATACCAACAAAATGGACTCCAATCACATAACACAAATACGATATAATGGAAGAAACCTACAAATCAATATTCTTCTCATTCCTGAATTCACACCCCTTCTTAAAATATTACAATCCATCATATAGAAACCAAAAACCAAAGAAACCTTAAAAAATATCTTTTTTTAAATAACTACTAAAAATATAAATGAGTCGTATTGCGATCAAATTTGGTGTACACATCCCTCTTACAATAAAAAACCATAATTTAAAATATTACGTCTCAACTTAAGGTATAAAAAAATATAATAAAATTCTAACATTAAAAAAAACCCAAAAAACCTAGAAACCTATTCTAAAAGCTAATTTTGAGACACTAGATGGAGGAGTTAGGTATCGAAAACATATTTTTTGGAGGGTCAAGAAAATCAAAGATTAGCTTGATGTAGAACACGCACACAAAACCACCTATTAAATTTCAAGGCCAACAGGCGTACGGTTCACAAGTTATAGCTCTAGCAAGGTGCATCATGGGCACTGCCCTCGAAACCCCCACTAGGGGGGGTTCCAAAGAATTGTCACCGCCCCCTAGATCCCCCTAGAAGACAGAAGTAGGGGGAGCTAATGCCCCCCTACATCCCCTATTTTGTATAGTGGCTCCAATTTCAATTGAAACAAAGGCCTCTGAATTAATTAGGCTCCACAATCAATAATATCCCACTTGGAGACTGATCACAGTAACTCCACTGCTATTGCACTTGTTGGACTATGCTTCAACTTTTAGCCTCAAAATTTTCTCAACTTTTACTATCATGCATGAAGGTAAAATAAATTGAGGAGGAACTCAATTTTTCCTTGGTTACTGCCTTTGTAAAATATCTACAAGATTTTGGGTAGTGTGTATCTTCTCCAATTTTAACTATCCATATTCCAATATTGAGCGTATGAAATGGTTCTTGGTATGTATGTGTTTAGTCTTGGAATGGAAAGCTGAATTTTTTATAATATGAATGGCACTCTGACTATCACTATATAATGTGCTATTCTCTTGCTTCTTTTTCAAATCCTCCATAAACCTTTGTAACCAAATCATCTCCTTACTAGAATCTATAACAACAACATACTCTACTTATATTGTTGGCAATACAACAACCTTTTGTAATTTTAAAATCTAGCTTACTATAGTTTCACCTACAATATATCCTGTGGTACTCCTCCTATTGTCTATATCACCTGTTATATCTGAATAAACATATGCATGTAAACTAGTATTAGATCCTCCAACACATAATTCCTGGGTGATAGTACCTCTCAAGTACCTGAGAATCCACTTCACTACCTCCCATTGCTTTCTTCATGGATCACTTATAAACCTGCTCACAACTCCCATTGCATGTGAAATATCTAGTCTTGTGCACACCATCACATATCAAAATGCCAATTAATGATGAATAAGGAACCTTAGACATGTAGTTCATCTCCTCTTATGTCTTAGGACATATCTCTTTGGTCAATTTGAAATGATTTCCCAAAGGTGTGCTAACAGGTTTTGCATCTTGCATACTGAATCTTTCCAACACCTTCTCAATGTACTCACTTTGAGACAATGTTAATTTATGATTTTTCCTATGTTTTGTTATTTTCATACCAAGGATTTGCTTTGCAACACCCAAATCCTTCATTGCAAATGACTGCCAATTTTGTATTGAGTACAATTATATCCTACATGTTAGACCCTACAACAAGCATGTCATCTACATACAATAATAGGATAATATAGTTACCATTATCCAATATCTTAAAATAAACACAGTGGTCAGAATAACATCTACTATAACTTTGATCTGATATAAACCTATCAAATTTAATATACTATTGCCTTGGAGCTTGTTTCATTCCATACAAGATCTTTTTTAACCTGCATACTAGTTCCTCCTTTCCTTTGACCTCATACCCTTGTGGCTGCTGCATATAAATCTCTTCCTCCAAATCCCCATGGATAAAATTTGTTTTTACATATAACTATTCAAGATATAAATCTTGTACAACCATTAAGCTTAAAAGAGTTCTAATTGAATTCATTTTAACAACAGGTGAAAAAATTTCATCATAATCAATACCTTTATTCTATGCAAATCCCTTTACAACCAGTCTAGCCTTATATCTCTTTTTACCTCCATCTTCTTCTTTCACCCTGTAAACCCATTTATTCTATAATGCTCTTTTTTCCTACGGGAAACTGAACTAGATCCCAAGTCTGGTTATTTATGAAGGAGTCTATCTCCTCTTTCATGCTTTTCTTCCACTTCTTCTTGGTTTCTACCTGCATTGCTTATTCATATGTTTTTGGTTCACTAGAGTTATACAATAATACATAATATAATGAAGGTGAGTAACGCATAGGAGGTCTACTTATCCTAGTAGATTTTCTAACAATAGTTGCAGGAGTTTTTGGTGCTAGTTGTTGTTGTTGTTTATTTTCTAGCACCTTTGGAGTTTAAATTTCATAAAACACTATGTATTTTGTGTTTACCTTTTCTTGTTTCTTTTTCTGAAACCGATCCTTATACATGACCTTCTCATTGAATATTACATCTCTACTCCTAATGATTTTGTGATTTGCATAATCCCAAAAGTGATAACCAAAATTATTAACTCCATATCCAATGAAACACACTTCTTGGATTTTACCTCAATTTTAGTTTGATTTTCTTTACTAACATTCACGAAAGCTTCACAACCAAAAGTCTTTAAAAATGAGTAGTTAACAGGCTTACCTATCCATACCTCTTTTGTAATCCCACCATATAGGGAACTTGAAGGTCCTTTTTTTGTTAAATAAATTATAGTATCCACAACATCTACCCAAAATTGTAAGGGCAATCCTGCATGTATTCTCATACACCTAGCATGTTCTATGATATTCTTGTTTATCCTTTTTGACACACCATTTTATTATGGAGTTTTTGTTCATGATAGTCTTCACTCTATGAATATCATGGTATGAATAGTAACTATCAAACTCTTTGTTGTAGCACTCACATCTATTATAAGATCTAAGATACTTTAGCTTATTTCTTGTCTCATTCTCAACCAAAGCTTTTTATTTCTTAAAGATATCAAAAACATCCGATTTCTTTTGAATATAGTAAACCCAAGTTTTTCTTGTTGCATCATCAATAAATGTAACATAATAATGAGAGCCTCTAAGATAGGATACCTGATATGGTCCCCATACATCTAAATGTACAAGCTCTAGCTTTTCACTCTTCCTTTCTTTTCCAACTCTAGTAAATCTAACTCTTTTTTATTTTCCATAAACGTAGTTCTCATAGAATTCTAAATCAACTTGCTTCAATGTTTATTCTTGTGTTCTTGCCTTCTCTCTAGATATTATGAAACATGTGCCCTTAAGGAAGCTAGTTGGTTGGGCAATCTATAGTGTGAGTCTATGTTAGATTTTATTTATTCATTTTCTCTTCTTGGTTTCCAATGGAGGACCATCAAGTGATACTCAAAAAATTAAGTGTAAGAATATGTTTGAGAGTAAGTATCAAAAATATATCAGTATGGTCACCCTTGTGTTGAAAACCATGTCTTTTTCTATTGATGAGGATATGAGAAATATTTTGAATAGAAGAAATATCCTAACATTTTTATTAAAGTTCTTTGGGTGTCATAAGAAAATGGCATACCCTTGCCTCCTTGGGTCTTACCCGAAAGTGGCATCCCTTTTGGTATTTTTTCCACAAATAAAAAAAAATACGAAAATGGCCAAACATCTGGCCTACTCATGGCAATATAGAGTAGTTATGGTAGAAAATGTGGAGTTCAAGATCAACAATCCTCTCATTGCTGAGGTCATTGGACTTATGGTAGATGGCCTGGTTCACGATCATGAAAAGTATTCTTTGGTGAAGGAGACCCAAAATTTTTTGGGAGAGGAAGAAGAACTTGTCAAGATTCACAATGGCCTTAGGATATCCTCCCTGAAGGCCCCTCAGGATCGAGTGATCCTGATAATTAAGCATTTTTTTACTCTGGATGAGAACCAGGATATTCTTCACAATTATCACTTCATAATATTGAATCAACTTAGACATAAGAATATTATGAATATTTTTTCCTTTATCTTTCAATATTTTTCAATATCGGTTAGTAGTTAAGAAAGGAGTCACATCGGATCCAATCCATCAAGGATTATTAAAAATGATATTTTATTTCATGGTGAGTTCAAGGGGTCTAGATGGTGTCAATATCCTAAACTCTTTAATCAGGGTTTAGCCTCCTATTGTGGAGTTTCTTGATTCATATATATCTAAATATCATGAATCCCTAAAATTGGAAACCATTGATGTCACACCTATTGTTGAGATGGTGGTGGAAGGAATTGAATCTCACCAGAAAGGTTCTAGAGGAAGTGAAAGGATGCACATGTTTGAGAGGCTATTTTTGAAAGTGGCTGACCTGGGAAAGGCTCCGATAGAGATTGATGAATTCAAATTCAAATAATATTTACCACCCTCTAAAAAGCATAGGAATTTTTTTGGGTGTAAGTAGTAACAAGAATGTACAAAAATTTCAAATCCTTAATGGGAGTCTAGTGCTAGAATTATTTAAGGGTAATATTATGAAGCTACAACATTCTCTTATCGACTCTTTGCATACTACTATTTCCTCCATGCAAGATTCTATTTCCCATGTAGAGAAAATATTTGTACCTATGGGTTGGCAGACTTGGGAGATAAATGAAATCAATACTAACAATGATGTGGGTCCAAGTGACATAAATATTTAACATTGGGGGTGGGGCCAATTTTCCCTAATTCAGGGTCTTGTTCTATCTCGAGGTCTGGTCTTCTTCCTTTGTGATTTTGGTTTGCTTTGATTGTATTTGGTTGATCTTGAACTGGTTAGGATTATTTTTGGGTTTTACTATATTGTGTATATGCATCCTTATCTATTGATGGTCTTAGTGGTGTTTTATTTATGTTTCGATTGTATACTATCTATATGTGACTGAATCTTCCTTACTTGCCATAGTATCTTCTCTTTTTTTTTAAGGATTTGGATATCCTTTCAAAACTCCTTTGTCCATCTAATAAAAACAATTAATATGAATAATAATTATGCACTTTCTTAGATACATGACTTGTCATGCCATATTCATGATACACAATTCTTCATCAATATTGATCTTAAATATGACTATCATCAAGTATACATGAAGTTGATTATTGTGTATAATACTGCATGTAAATAAATGAGGGTTTGTTTGATAGGTTGGTTATACATTTTTGATTGACTATTGTAGTTTTCATATCATGAGGTAGTGGATGATATATTGCATATGTATACTAAGTCTCATTTATAATAAGACATTATAGGATCATTTTTATAACATGTTTAAAAGGTGCTTCAAACTCTTTGAAGATAAAATTTATTTGTTGATTTAGAAAAGTGTTCATTTTGTATGGTAAATATTATGTAACTTAGGTACAGTATAGATAAATAATGGGTTTATATTAATCGGAAGAAGATTTATATAATTAGATATTGTTCTTCTCAAAGAACTCAAATAAAGTTTTTCATCTTTTTAGGTCTTTTTAATTTTAATTGAATACTTGTATTGGGTTTCTCATTTATTGCTTTACCATTACAAACTGACCAAAGGAGGTGCTAATTCCAAGTTTCATTTGGGAGATACATAAGAAAGAGAATTGAAGAAACTAAAAGACCAACTATTTTCAACTCTTATATGTTTTTTAACTTATTTGCAACAATATTTTGAAATAATGATTGATGCATTAAACTGCACATTAAAATTTATTCTCATGTAGCATGGGCATCTAGTTGCCTATCATAGTGAGATATTCAATAAAGTAATTCAAAAATATACCTTCTATAAAAAACGTAAGTAAATAGTGAAACCATTACAACTAATATAAGAAAACAATCATATATCTAAATCACATACCTCTTAAGTGCATTCATACATAGAGTAATATATGGAAATAAAGATATTAAAATTATTCTACATATTTATCATAGTTTTATTTTATTATAAAGTTTAATATAATGACATCCAATTTAATAGTAGGCTATCTAAGCCAATCATGGATACATATTTTGCCCTTCATGTAGGTAAACATATTTATGAATTTTATTTTCAAGACAAACTAATTTGACACATGACACCTATTTATTTACCAACTAATAAGTTATCAAATATGACCTCAAAAAATAAATTAATAGAGTATTAGGTTACATTAGGATGGAGAAAAACATTGTAAATTCTCCAAAACGTACTTCTATTTGGCCTAATATGAGAAATAGTATTGAGATATACAAAATTTTATGCACCAATTGTGTTATTGCCAAATTGACCAACTAGAAACAAGGATCAAATACACCATTTCTAGTGTTATCCAAGACTTTGAAATCCATTTCCATGGATTTCCTCTAAGGATTTTCCACATATAAGTAAACTAATGACTTTGTTTTTATAATCATTGATAAATGTTTTTAATGGTTATCATGATTCCCTGTAACAAATCCATTTCAATAAACGATACTATTAAAATCTAATTCAACCATACATGTTAGATATTATTACATTAGTTGGTAACTTTGTAATTATTAGGTTTTGTATTTATTAGAAGGTTAGTAAAATATATATTCTATGAGAAATATGAAGACTCACATCTCCTATGAGTTTGAGGAGATGAAGATATAATTGAAGAAAAAAATTCAAGAGACTCTATGTAAAGGCTATATATAATATTGGCCTAAATATTTTATGTGTATCACTTTCATATATTGTATTGTGAGTAAATTTTATCTATATTCTTGCTTGGAATATTATAAAATTCTCTAACCTTACATTGGAATGTAATTATTAAATATAGGTTAATTTTTAAGATTGGTGTCAGAGTGGGTTGTGAGTATTGTTGCCTCAACGACGGATAACTATCACCATATGATAGCATTCCCTAAGTCAAAAGGAGAATTTGCTTTATAATATATAATATGAATTAAATAAGAAACGTAGTCAAATGGATCTTGTGCATTGATATCTTCTAGTTATTTGTTATGTATCCTTGCTTATACCTTACTTACCGAAATTGTTTCACAATATGCATTTTTATCTAAGTCTTGCTAAGAATATTTTATCCAAGTTAACTATAAAATGTAGTTACATGGAATATCTATTTTACACCTTGAATATACTTTGAAAATTTTTAAATAATTGTATATCTCCTAAGTCAATTCATGTTCAAAAATGTGATTGAATTAGAACATGTGGTCAAATGTCTAAAAAAATAAATACTATTTTTTACCTACTTCACCTACAAAAACTAAGCTAAATTTAGATCCTTATATCCTTTAGAACCATTATTTAGAGTTTTCAATTTGAATGATGTGAATACAATTTGTGGTGAGCCATGTGTAATTTTTTAGAGAAGGAGAAACATACCCAGGTAGGAATTATAATAGCCAAGATTTGGAGGATGTAATAGCCTACAAGCAGAATACATTACAAATCCAAAGTATGCAAACCAAGAAGAGAATAGTGTAGTCAAAAGGGTGCAACAATATGTTTGTAAGCAAATTATATTTTAAAGGCAAACTAGGATGTGAATAACATTGTTGGAAAGGTGCAGTGAAACATCCATAAACAAGAGATGTTAAGGTACTTCAAATTTCTTGTTTTAATTTATTTCCATGAGCACAATAGTAAAGGCTTAATATTTGAAGAGAGAGAAACAAAATAAAATTGATTCATTCAAAAATTTAAATGAAATTAAGGTTATATCATTTAAGAAAATATAATCAAAGGAAGAAGAAAAAGGAAGATAGAAGAAAAAGATAATTATCTTAGAGAAAATATTATTTTGACACAAAAGTTAGATTAAAAGAGATTGCAAAACAAGCTATAAAAATATTAAGAAGAAAATTTGATTATTGAAAAGAAAGAAGAAGAAAAGAAATAATTTGTTGCATTAAGTAAATAAAATTGAAAGAGGGTTGATTTAGAAAGAAAGGATTTTAATTAAAATTCAATACAAGATCAAAAAGTAAATAATTGGCTTGTTGAAAGAAAGAAAAAAGAAACCTCTATTCAAATATTGTTGAAGTTCATAAAGTGCAATTAATTAGTGAAGGACATTTGAAAAGGTTGATATTAAAAAGTAAGGAAAATATTAAAAGTGGAAAAATGAAAAATAGAAAAGTCAATAAAAGGAGACATTAAATAGTAAATGATATAAGGAAGGATTTTATAAAGTTGAAATTTCTATAATGATAATACAAAATTCAGAAGACAAGTATTAGTATATTAACTCAAGGGCAAGTAAACATATGATTGGAAATAAATATTGGTTTAATTTTTTTCAAGAAATAAAAGGTAAACCTACTAATTTTGCAAATTATAGAACTTATGAGGTCAAAGGAATAGGAAATATTTTAATAAATATACCTAATAGAATATGTATAATTGATAAAGTATTATGTGTAACTAAGTTAACTAGTAATTTGTTATCAATATCTTAAATGTTAAATCAAATATATAATGGGTGAATTTAGAATTATTGATGAAAGAAATGCCTCATTACCAAAGAAAAATAAATTATAGCTACTATTTCCTTCAAAAATGTGTTGTTTGCTCTTGATATTACATCATCATCCAATTTTATTCTACCACCTAGTAAATCAATAGAAGGTGATATCTAGCATAAAATATTTGGGCATATAGATATTTCATACTTATGTGAATTTTGAATAGATATGAAATGGTAATGAGGTTTTTGAACTTAAAGTGGTATACCATAATTTGTCTTGAATGTTTATTAGAAAAACAACATAGAGAACATTTTGAACTTACTTAACACAAAGCCAAAGAACCATTAGGGGTGATACATATATACTTATGTGGACCAATGTTAATAATCCTTGGTAGACACAAAAAATACTCACACAAATTTAGGTATATATTTTTACAGTAAAATCAATTTTATTTACATGCTTCAAACGATTCAAACAAATTGTGGAAATAGATACCAACCATTCAATTTGAGTTCTATGTTAATATATTGGGGGAGAAAATTTATCTAATTTGAAATATTCTTAATACAAAAAGAAATAAAATAACAAAGTACCACATTTTATACACCATAATAGAATGATATCATGGAAAGAAAACATCACTCTAATATTGAAATTTCTTGTTGTGTGCTCAAAGAAGCAAATATTGAGAAACAATATTGGATAGAAGTAGTTAGTATTGTAGTATATATTCAAAATAGATCATCCACAAGAATTATTAAAAACATTACTCCTAAAGAAGCCTAATAATGGAAAAAAACCTTTAGTAACACACCTATGGATCTTTGGATGAAAACCATACATGCACATTCCAAAATAAAAAAAAAAAGGACAAAATTAGATGAAAAAATATTATGTACTATATTATTTTGAATATGACACTACATCAAAAGGTTATAGAATAATTGATTCAATCATAAAAAAAATTTGTAAGTAAATGTGTAATATTTGATGAAGGATGCAAGAATGGTATTGAATATTCTGAGGATATTATGTTTCCTATTTTAGATATTGAATTAGATAAGGAAACTCATGAAGAGTATACAAAATAAGAATTAAAAATTCTAAATGAGCCTATCAAAGAATCGATAACAATAGAACTACCTCAAAAAACTACAAAATGATATACAAACACTTTCAAAGATTCAAGATTAAGAAAACTACTTGATCCCACTTCTATTAGAAAATATAGAACCAAATTTAGTATAAGATTTTGTTAGGATCTCATCCTAACCTTTAATGTGATAACTTCCTTGATGTAATAATTCCTAGTGAACGTGGGTAGTACCCATGATTAATATTTTGTAATGTTCTAAGTTTTATCTTAGGTAGTGCCTATGACAAATGGCACCCTTTTCTATGTAACACATGGTAGATAGGTTAGGTAAGGTGGCATTGTGCATGTAATTCATGTGGCATTATGCATGTAATTCGAGTGGCATTGTGCATGTAATTCAAAGTGGCACTATGCATGTAATTCGGGTGGCATTATGCATGTAATCCAGGTGGCATTTTGCATGTAAGCCAACCTTGGAAGGAAACTCTTTAAATATCCGAAAAGGCACCAATGCAATCATATTTTTGCAAATTAATGAAGTGTTGAAGGAGGTTGCCCCCTCGAAGAAGCCTACGATTCTATCTATTGTGATATTTTTCCTTTTAAGTAATTTCTGTTATCATATGCATTTAATTCCGAATACTGTTATAATGTTTCTGTGAGTTTATTTCCAAGAAAATGTGTGAGAGTGTGTTTATTTGAGTTGAGAGAGTGTTTTTTATTATATTTTATAGTAGGATCTTAACAAGTGGTATCAGATCATTTTCTATGGCCAAGTTCTACTGCAACTGCAATGATTCTTGCCATCCAATCCACTTTTTAGGTATAAATTCTATGTGTTTTTCTGTTCTTGTTTTTATTTATAAAAAAAATTAAAAAAATACAGTGCATTTTTTTTTCCAGAGCAAAAAAAAAAATCTTTTTAGTTGAGTAGGTAGAAACCCTGTGTCGGGGGTTTTAAAATATTGTGAAGGATCTGTCATTATTGGCTAAGCTAGATAGCCCATAAAGTGTCTAGTGAAGTGAGGGGCGATCAGGCTCCAATACCCAGGCCTCAGACAGAACTCGTGCACGGACTTGAGCTCCCACGTATCTTCGGGTATATTGGGATACCATATAGGTTTAAACAAACTTTTAGCCATTATAAAGCTTTTCAGACTTGTATTACTTAGTCTACGAGACAACATCCTAGATGATTACCCTCCCGTATTATTAGGGAGGCAGTTAGTGTGCTCAAGGGTATGTCTGGAATCCTCCTTTAGTAGTGGCCTGAAATATTGGTTTGAGCACTATTGTTCGTCATTGTCGGTATATTAGAGGGTCTATGGGTGGTACATAATCCTATACCTGGCATTCCCTTGTTTTGTTAAAACTTCAACCTGTAAAAAATTAAAATATAAAAAAAAGAAAACCAAACCTCCCTATTCGTAAACCTATATTTCAAATCCCCAAAAAGTGAGCATATGAGAAAGGAGTCCTCTACTAAAAAAATAATAGAAAGTACATGCATTCAAGATAGACCATGAGGGTGACAATTAAGCTAAAATACTGGAGAATAACAGTCAAATTTACAGTGGCAGTCACAGTCAGGTCAGAGAGGTCAACACAGTCAGGTCAGAATTTATAGTTTTTAGGGTCAGAACAGAATTGTCATAATAGTCACCTACAAAATACAAAGAATCTTGGAGCTAGTGAAGTTAGGACTGGGCCAACCAGTGAGAGCATGACACGAGGCCAGTTATATATAGTGCTCCAGTACCCAACTTTTGATCTGTAGCTCAGAATCAAAAAACTGTACACACCGTTAGACTCAACAAAACATGATAAAAAAAAAGTCTAGGATGCCAAAAAGTAGTTTTGAGAGATATAGCTCATTGTGACCACCTCTTCGAGCTGATTGTTTTGATATATAGCATCCAAACACTTTTTTGGGCACTTACTAAAAATAGTAAGTCTTAAAAACTCAATTCTATTTTTAGTAACTGTCACAAAAGGTTTCAAAATGACTCAGGGTACCTGTGGACATCAAAAGGAACTAGACCACTTGTATTCCTTAATAAAATCCATTGAGAACTTGCACTCGATTTTTCACTCCATAAGGGAAGAAGTCCAAGGTCTTCGCCTAGAGCATGAGGCCACTAGTAATCGCTTAGAAGAAGCACTGATAGAAGGAGACAATAAAATAAATAGAGTACCACCCAAAATAGAACACCAAGCTGAGGGTTCTGCAAGGAATCATGACCATGATCCATCCTTTAGAATGCCCAAATTGGACTTTCCTAAATTTAGTGGGAAGGATTTTTATGGGTGGCTATGTAGGGTTGATCAATTCTTTAGACTTCATAATGTCCCCATATTTCATCGAGTCCAGATGTATTCCTTTAACTTGGAATCTGATGCTCTACACTAGTTTCAATGGTTACGTATTACCAACCCAAATATCTCTTGGGAGAATTTTGAATCCCAACTACTCCCTCGATTTGGTCCTAGTGAGTATGAGGACTTTACAAGGGCCTTGACAAAACTACAACAAATAGGGTCAGTCCGTGAATACCAAGCTCAATTTGAAAAATTGGCCAATAAGACAAGAGGATTGAATGAAGGGCTCTTCCAGAGTTGTTATATCAGTGGGTTGAAGGTGGAACTCCAAGCAGAAGTAAGAATGTTGAAACCACAACCTATGATGGAAGATATCAGTTTGTCCCATTTGGCTGAATCTAAACTCTCTACCCAAAGGCACCCATCAAAGTTTCCTCAAAATAGACCTTCATTTCCTCCTCGATCCCAAAACCCAGTTGATAATAAACCTGCTGCACCCAAGAGCCTAACCACAAAATATATGGATGCACGTCGTGCCCAAGGATTATGCTACAATTGTGATGAAATTTTTTTTAAAGTGCATAAGTGTGCACACAAAAAATTGTTCTTGATAGATGTTGAAGAACCCGATAACTCTGATCAGAGTGATGAGGATGAGGACCCTCCGAAAACACCTTCTCCAAAAGAAGAAGTGAAACAGGAACCTAAGACAGCAATTACAGTCCATGTTCTTGCAGGAATTACTACTCCATAAACCATGAAGCTTGCAGGAATTTTCAAGGGCCAACGTATTTCCATCCTTATGGATTCGGGAAGCATGCACAACTTCATTGACCCTAGAGTTTCTCAGTAGGAAAATGGCTATATCCACACTATTAATTCCTTTGAGGTCATGTTAGCCAATGGGGAAACCATACCTTGTAAAGGAAAATGTCGCAATGTTAAAATCAAGATAGGGGACTATGAACTCAAGCATGACATGTTTACCCTCCAGTTGGGCGGATGTGATATTGTTTTGGGATCTCAATGGTTGAATACATTGGGCACTATCAGTTAGAACTTTGCCAAACTCTGGATGCAGTTCTCCCAAAATGGACAAACACACATCATCAAGGGCTCCCCAGTAGGAACACCTCAAATTATTAGTTCAAATGGCATGGAGAAATTACTAAATAAATCATCACATGGGGTCATTGCACGACTATTCTCCATCTAGCCAATCACATATTAAATGGGTGAAACCCCATCAAACCTGTAATATATTCTCCACAAACATGAGGCCATATTTTTAGAACCAACTACACTACCATCGCATCACTCTCATGACCATTCCATTCCATTATTGCCAGATAGTGCACCTCCCAATATCAGACCATACAGGTACCCTCATGCCATGAAGTCAGAGATTGAAAAAATGATATAGGAATTAATCACTCTCAAGGGACTTCAAGGATTCTTTTACTTGCACAGGGCCCCCCTCACCTCCATGTTGAAGAAGGATTCTTTTACTTGCATAGGGCCGGCTAAGAAAGCATTCCTAGAACTCAAGCATGCCATGACCACCACTCCAGTTTTAGCCATGCCAGACTTCTCTAAAATATTTGTCATTGAAAGTGATGCTTTTGGTCATGGTATTGGGGCAGTATTGAATGAAGAAGGATGCCCTTTGGCTTTTACAAATAAATCCCTATCTGATCACAATTTAGGGAAATCCACATATGCCAAGGAACATTCACTCTTTTACCAGTAGTCCTTCATTGGTGACGTTACCTCATTGGGCGTCATTTCTCCATCAAACCTAACCACCAGAGTCTGAAATACTTTCTAGAACAATGGGTTGCCACCCCCGAGCAAAAAAAGTGGGTATCAAAACCCATGGGGTATGATTATGAAATCACGTATAAAAAAGGAAAGGAGAATCTTGTGGCGGATGCTCTCTCTCATGAATTTGAGACCCTTAGTATGTTGCGTGCCATTTCTGCACCATTGCCCCAATGGATTGAGCCCTTACGTCAAGAAATACTTAAGGATGCAGATTTGAAAGACTTGGTTTCTTCACTTATGGATGATCTAGAGTCTACACCAGGATATAGTTGGGATGTCCAGGATCTACGTTACCATCAGTGCCTGGTTCTTCCTCCTAAGTCCCCACTTAGAGAGATCCTCATGAAGGAATAACATGCTACTCCATCTGCTGGCCATTCAGGGTTCCTAAAAACTTATGAGTGACTCAAGCGCACATTATTTTGGAAAGGTATGAAACAAGACATTCACTCTTTTGTAGCTGACTGCGACACATGTCAAAGGATGAAAGGGGAAATAGTACACTCTTCGAGCACTCTTCAACCATTGTCGATTCTAGAGTAGGTGTGGACTGACATCTCCATGGACTTCATAGAAGGGCTACCTAAATCTGGAGGCAAGTCAGTTATATTTTAGTAGTGTATCGCCTTTCAAAGTATGCTCACTTTTGTGCCCTAGCCCATCCTTACACAACATCCACTATTGCCCAAATTTTTCTTGACTCCATATTTCGAATTCATGGCATGCCAACCTCCATTGTATCTAATCGTGATCCCACCTTTACTAGCAATTTTTAGCAAGAGTTGTTTAATTTGTAGGGGAATCAACTCAAAATGAGTTTAGCCTACCATCCGTAAATGAATGGTCAAACAGAGGTTGTAATAAATGCTTGGAAACCTACCTTTGCTGCTTTGCCTCTGATCATCCTACTCATTGGGAAAAATGGCTTTCCTTGGCCGAATGATGGTACAACACTTCCTATCTTATCACCACCAAACTCACATCATTTGAGGTAGTTTACGGGTGCCCTCCACTCACGCCTTCCTCCTACATTTCGAGAAGCTCCAAGGTCTAGGTCATTGAAAATGCTCTGAGTCAACACATCGAGGTCCTTCGGCAAATCAAGAAAAATTTAAACATGGCCTAGAATCAGATGCTTTCACAAGCTGATCAACATCGTTCTGAGCATAGTTTTGATGTGGGTGATATGGTCTTCCTTCACTTACATCCATACCAAAAATCACCCCTACAACTTTGCAGGTGTCAAAAGCTCGCTCCAAAATTCTATCGTCCTTATCAGGTTCTACAATGGATTGGTCCTACATCTTACAAATTGGCTCTTCCCCCCACTTCCAAGCTCCACCCTATTTTTCATGTTTCCCTTCTCAAGAAAGTTGTGGGTACCAAGGTACAGGTTCAATCAACGCTTCCCAAATTGTATGAAGAAGGCTCCATCTTACTCACACTTGAGCAGTTGCTGGATCATCGAACTCGCACTCTGTGCAACCGTACCATTATAGAGGTCCTTGTTCAGTGCCATGGGCTTCAACCTGAGGATGCTACATGGGAATCTCTCCATCAAATCCAGCAACAATTTCCTCATTTTCAGCTTTGAGGACAAAGCTTCTTCAAGGATAAGGGCTTGTTAGGATCTCATCCTAACCCTTAATGTAATAACTTCCTTGATGTAATAATTCCTAGTGAACATGGGTAGTACCCATGATTAATATTTTGTAATGTTATAAGTTTTAGCTTAGGTAGTGCCTATGACAAATGACACCCTTTTATATGTAACACATGGTAGATAGGTTAGGTAAGGTGGAATTGTGCATGTAATTCATGTGGCATTATGCATGTAATTCGAGTGGCATTGTGCATGTAATTAAAAGTGGCACTATGCATGTAATTTGGCTGGTATTATGCATGTAATCCAGGTGGCATTTTGCATGTAAGCCAACCTTGGAAGGAAACTCTTTAAATACCCAAAAAGGCACCAATGTAATCATATTTTTGCAAATTAATGAAGTTTTGAAGGAGGTTTCCCCCTTGAAGAGGCATGTGATTCTATCTATTGTGAGATTGTTCCTTTTAAGTAATTTTTGTTATCATATGCATTTAATTCTGAATATTGTTATAATGTTTCTGTGAGTTTATTTCCAAGAAAATGTGTGAGACTATGTTTATTTGAGTTGAGAGTGTGTTGTTTAGTATATTTTATAGTAGGATCTTAATAGATGCAATTAATATACTTGAATGTAAAACTT
This sequence comes from Wollemia nobilis, assembly GCA_028583015.1. Taxonomy (NCBI): domain Eukaryota; kingdom Viridiplantae; phylum Streptophyta; class Pinopsida; order Araucariales; family Araucariaceae; genus Wollemia; species Wollemia nobilis. Next base: position 3,308,081 of record JAQPPZ010017255.1, read on the forward strand.
CAATGGAATCAGAATACATAGCATTCGTAAATAATGAAACTTGGGATCTCATTGATTTACACAAGTAAAAAAACTATAAGATGTAAATGGGTTTACAAGAAAAAATAAAGTATATGACTCTATTGTCAAATACGAGGAACATCTAGCTGCAAAATGATTTTCACCAATAGAAGGGATTGATTATGAAGAAACATTTAGACCTACAACAAAAATAACTATTGTTTGTACAAGTTGTGCACTAGCAGCTCAATTTGGGTGGAAAATATATTAAATGAATATTCAAAGTATATTCATAAATCATTATCTAGAAGAGGAAGTATATATGACTCAACCATAAGTATTTTTTATTGAAGGACAAGAACAAAAATATTATAATATAAAAAAGTCACTATGTGTATTGAAACAAGCCCCTAGAGCTTAGTATACCAAAATCAATGACCATGTTATAAGACATGTTTTCAAACTAATATTTTCAAATCCAAACCCTTACATTAATAAAACTGGTTATGATATTATTTATCTTGTGGTATATGTTGACGGTCTAGTGATTACAAGGAATTCAATAAAATTGATAGATAGTGTGAAAAATATTTTAAAAGAATAATTTGACATGATATATCTAAGGCTTATAGATTATTATATTGATCTAGAAGTTTACAAAAAGACAATCATATTGTTCTCACTCAAACTAAATATGTTAAAATTTTACTCAAAAAATATAGAATGATAGACTAAAAATAAAAAAAGATACCCGTAGAACAAGGGATACAATTATCAAGATATGACAAATCACCCCAATTTTTTGCTATGTTGTGCCTACAACTGATTGGAAGTTTATTATACTTAGTAAATACTGGACCACATAGTATTTATGTTGTAAAATATCTCTCAAGATGCATGGCAAATCCTAAAGAGAGTCACTAGAAAGCTACAAAAAAGATATTACATTATGTAAAAAATACTATACAAAATATTCTGGAGGATAAGAAAAATGATAGTTTAAAATTATAGGGGTATACAAACTTAGACTATGCTAGATCAGTTGATGACGAAATATCAACATCAAGCTATGTATTTCATCTTAGATTAGGACTTATTTCATGGTACAACAAAAACATGTAGTGGCACACTCCTCCATAGAAGTAGAATATTGTGTTGTAAGAGAGGTTACATGTGGGGATCTATGGTCATAGTACGTTCTGCTAGATATGGAAATTAGCAAAACATATCCATCAATATTATATTTTGATAATAAAGGAGTATTTACGCTAATTAAAAATCTATTATTTATGAAATAATTAAACATATTGAGGCATAATACCACTTTGTTTGAGAATATGTTGAGGAGCATCATATTCATTATAAATACATTTATACTAAGAAAGAACTTGCAAATATTTTTATAAAAGCACTTGGTTGCATCAAGTTTGAATTATTTCATAATTGTCTTTGTATAAGTAATGTAATACGGAGGGAATGTTAGAGATTATTATATTATTTAGTAAATTTGTAATCATTAGACTTTGTCTTTATTAGAAGCTTAATATAATATTTCTCCTATAAGAAATATGAAAAGTCATATCTCCCATGATATTGAGGATATAAATATATAATTTAAGATGAAATACCAAGAGACTCCATGTAAAGGCTATATGTAAAAATAGCCTAAATATGTAATGTGTATAACTTTCATATATTGTATTGTGAGTAAATTTGGTCCATGTTCTTGCCTTGTAAAATTCTCTAACCTTGCACTGGAATTGTATCATTATATATAACTCAATTTTTAAATATGTATAGCTCAAATTTGGATCACCAAATACAAATATTTCTCATAGGAATAGTAAAGTTCTAAGATTTTTTAGTTCATACTATTGAGTGTGATGGATGACAAGATGATCATGTTCATAATATTCCATTCTCAAGACTAATTGTTACACTAAATATATGAATCAATTGATTATACATATTTTTAATATATAATTCCAACCATCCATGTGCATGTAATAAGATCATCTACTATATTCAATATAGTCATAATAAATATATCCACAACTCTATCAAACATATCCCATTTTATTGGGTTCAAATCCTTCTGACCCACTAATGTAACTCTTCTTACACATCCTATGCAATACTTGCCTCATAGATAGAATGATATAGAAAATATAATTTACTTTATAGAGCAATTTTATAATATCCAACAATAGGTCCATAACCCTTTAGGGAAACCAAATAAAAAAGGCAACCACCACCATAACCAACATTAGGTCTCACATAAATTAAAGGTTGAATATTTAAGTATGGTTACATCTTTAGAAGGAGGTACTTGCACTACCATGTAGGAAGATACTAGGTCTCTTTATTATGGTTCATTCATCATCACTAAGAGGGTGGAAGAGAAATATTTTGAGATTAGACTTCCATATTATCTTAGTTTGAATACATTATTCTATACTATATTTTTAGGCCTTGTCATCCACCTTTATTGGACATTTTCATAGTTATAGATGTTTTAGATATAATTAAAAAATTTAGACATAGAAGAAATTAATCTAGATTTTTTAGCAACAATGGATGAGATTCAATATATTGATACCTATAATGATTATACTAGAATAAAATCCATTTAGATGTACAAAGTGGTCAAGGAAATAAAACATGGTAACCAAGAAGAATGACTTATAAATAATTAGATAAAGATACTATTTCCACATCTAACATAAAAAGTTGATGTATTGGAGACCCTTAATTTTAAACAAGGGACTACGATGTAATCATATGACCTATCCTATCCAAATTGTTAGGAGTAACTAACTATCAAGAAATCCATTTTAATCCATTTATAATATGTTGGAAACCTTAGTGAGAGAATAATAATCTTCAATACGGAACCAATATCATATATCAATTATAAACAACACCATTTTAAACAATCTTAAAGTCCTTAAAATATACAATAAAATGATTGGTAAAACTATATTTTTGTTAAGATTAAAGCGTAAAATACAAGCAATAAAATACAGAAATAAAACACAAAATAAAATAATGCAATACACAATAGACACATATTTATGTGGTTCACCCAATATGGTCTACGTCCACGAAGAAAATAACCAGACCTTATATTTCGTCCAAAAAATCCATCTGTTACACACCCACACACCGAACATTATAATTGACCGCCATACAAAATCCTCTTATAAAAGAGCATTACAATTTTAGAGAAAAAACCTGCCTAAAATCTACAATTCGATCTGTGACCTAATATCAAATGGTCTAGATTTAGATAGAGTAAAAAGCATCTATTTTTGGCTTTGGGGGCTAGTGTAAACTTATCTACAAGAGACCAACACAATTGATTTCAATCACATAACACAAATGTGATATAATGGAATAAACTTAGAAATAAATATTCTTCTCATTCCTGAATTCACACCCCTTCTCCAAAATATTACAATCCATCATATAGCAACCGAAAACCAAAGAAACCTTAAAAAACATTTTTTTCTAAAAACTACTAAAAATAGAAATGAGCTGGATTATGCCCAAATTCATTGCACACATCCCTCTTACAATAATAAACCCTAATTTAAAATTTTAGGTCTCAACTTCAGGTATAACCAAAGATAATAAAATTCTAACATTCAAAAAAACCCAAAAAACCTCGGAACCTATTCTAAAAGCTAATTTTGGGACAATAGATGGAGTATTTAGGTCCTAAAAACATATTTTTTGGAGGGTTAGGTTAATAAAATATTAGCCTGATGTGGAACACACACACAAAACCACCTGTTAAATTTCAATGCCAATGGGCGTACAGTTCGCAAGTTATGGCTCTAGCAAGGTGCATCATTCTCGTCTGGTGAAAAGAACTCAAATCCTGTGAGTTAAGCTGAATTGAAATCCTATAGCTTATTTTTATCAATTTTATTTAGCTCTAACTCCAAAAACCAAGTGTTATCCAACTATGGTAATCCTTCCCTTTGAATCAGGTATATGTTGTAGCTCCCATGTCTGGTGGTGATCACCTTCTTATCAAGCACCTGTGCAACTCTGTATTTTTTCTTCTTAGCCATATATCATGCCCAATTTACTGTCTCCTATAATTTAACATCCTTATAATTACTAGGATACTGAAATAAATTAGAAATGTTAAAAACAGGTGAAATATCAAATTCATTAGGCAGCTCCACTTTATAGGCATTATTATTGATCTTCTTCAAAATCCTACATGGCCCAATTTTCTTAAGTTTCAGTTTGTTATACATCCCCTTAGGAAATATTTACTTCCTAATATGAACCATGACCATATCACCCTCTTCAAAAACTTTCACCCTTCTGTGTGCATTAGCATACTCTTTGTAGTGAGTATTAGTACTCTGCATTTTTTCCCTCACTAACTCTTGCACTTTTTGGATATGCTCAGAAAATGCCTATGCATCATCACTAACTTGTTCCCCAATTGGTAACTCAACCAAATCTAATACACATCTAAGATTTAAACCATAAATAATTTGAAAGGAAGATTTACCTATCAACCTGTTCACGAAACTGTTGCATGTAAATTCAGCTTGTGACAACGCTAAATCCCCTTATTTTGGTTTTTCCCCAACTATGCACCGTAAGAGGTTTTACAAGCTTCTTTTCACTACCTCTATTTTCCCATCAGTATATGGGTGGTAAGAACTACTAAACTATATCTTAGTGTTCAACTTATTCCTCAATGTCCTCCAAAAGTGACTCAAGAACTTAGTATCCCGATCATAAGTAATAGTCTTTGGAACACCATGCAACCACACAATATCATCAAAGAATAAGACTCTCTATGTCTTGGGAAACCCCAACACAAAATCCATAGTCATATCGGTCCATGGTCTTGTAAGAACTGGTAGTGGCATATACAACCTTGTATTTTGCGTATGGCCCTTAGTCATTTGACATACTCTGCATCTGGAGACAAACCTGATTACATCTCTCTTCATTTTCAACCAATAGTACTTCTCCTCTACAAGAGTGGTAGTGTTGGCCACTCCAAAATGACCAGCCAAACCCCCACTATGTAATTCCATCAAGATGTTCTCTCTCATAGAGCCATTGGGAATGCATAATCGATTACCCTTAAACAAGTAATCATTTTGTAAAAAATACTCTTCAAAAATAGTATGGGACTCTCCCTCTACCGTAATTTTACACTTTTGCACAATATTCCCAAAATATGTATCAAATTCATACAGATCTTTAATCCCCTCAATCCTACCACTTAATTCTACATGGTGGTCAACAAAAATACTCTCCTACTCAATGCATCAGCAACCTTATTTTGTTTTCTTGAATTGTGCTTTAGGACAAATGTATAATGTTGCAAAAATGAAACCCATTTGGCATGCCTGCTATTTAAATTTTTCTAAGAGTTGACATACCTCAATGCTTCATGATCAGTAAACAACACAAACTCCTTTGAGAGTAAGTAGTGCCTAAAATATTACAATGCTTGCATAATTGCATAAAATTCCACATCATATGTATAATAATTCTTCCGTGCATCATTTATCTTCTCACTAAAAAATGCTACAGGTTGGCCCTCTTGACTTTAGACACCACCAATTCAAAAAAATGAGGCATCACAATCAACCTCAAACACCTTACCGAAATCTAATAACACTAGAACAAGGTCTTTTGACACCTTCTTCTTCAAGAGTTCAAAACTCTCTCTTGTTTTCATAGTCCATACAAACTCTTTCCCCTTCATGCACTCAGTTATAGGGGCAGCTATACTACTGAAGTTCCTGATGAAATTTCTATAAAAGGTAGCTAGACCATGAAATTTCCTTACTTTTGTTATAGTTCATGGAAGAGGCCATTCCAGAATCACCTTCACTTTCTTGTCATCCATCCTCATGCCATATCTTGAGATTACAAATCCTAAAAATACTAAACTACCCTGAAGAAATGTATATTTCTTCAATTTGACATACAATTTCTCCTTCTTGAGCACATCTAACACTAATTTTAGGTGTAACAAATGCTCTTCTTCACTTTTACAATAAATCAAAATACCATCAAAATACACAACCACAAACTTACCATTATATTCCTGCATTACTCTATTCATTAATCACATAAACATACTGGTTACATTAGACAACCTAAATGACATCACCATCCACTCGTACAACCCATATTTTGTCTTAAAAGTTGTCTTCCATTCATCCCATTCTCTAAAACTGATCTAGTAGTAGCCACTCAGTAGATCAATTTTACTGGAGTATTTAGCTCTAGCCAATCCAACCATCATGTCATCTACTCGGCATAGGATACTAATAATTAATTTTCATCTTATTTATGGCTCTACTATCCACACACATCCGTTAGTCACCATATTTCTTTTGTTTCAGTAATGCTACAGTCGCACATGGACTCATACTCTTCCTAACTAATCCCTTCTTTATCAACTTTGTAACTTGCCTACTCAACTCAGCATTCTGTGTCGGGTCCAACCGATAAGCTATCTGATTTGGGAGCATTGATCCTGGAATCAAATCCATGTGAATTTGGATATATCTCTTTGGTGGTAGCCCATCTGGTAACTCCTATGGTGTGACATATTTATATTCACTTAGAAACTTAGCTACTACTGTAGGCATAACCACTTCCTCTATTTCTAGCTTCCTAGTTGTTAAGCCATAACATAAAATAACGTCCTTGATATCTATAAGAAACTCCATCATCAGAAACCTCTCACTCGACCCATCCTCATTCAAAGGTACAATAACTACATTTACACCATCCTTCCACAATGTGTAAGTATTCTTTCTCCCATTATGGCTAGTATCCCTATCGTACTGCCAATGTATTGAGGATTCTCCCTTGAGAAAATTAGATCCACTTTGACCCTAACCTGAAGAGAGTGTGAATCCCTTATTACCTCTCCTTTAAACCCTTTTTAATTTCTCCTCTACCTTGAGGGCCATTTGATACGCATCCTCCACTGTAAGAGTATGATGCATGCTCATCTCATCTTGGACAACAAAACGTAGGCCATTTACATACTTGGCAAAATTTTGGTCCTTCGTCTCATGGTGCTCCACTCGAATGGATAGCTTGTAGATTTCATTAGTATAGTCCTCAATGCTTTGATCCTTTTGTCGAAGTTTCTGAAATCTACAAAATAGGGTTTGAGAGTAGTCTATATGTATAAATTTTTCTTTCAACTTATTCTTCATCTTTGTCCAATCCTTGATATTTTCATTTCCATTCCTCTATCGTGTAGCTTGTAAATGATCCCACCAAATAAATGCATGTCCCTTCAATTTTGTGCATGCAATTTTAACCTTCTTCTCTTCAACAAGGTTACTCCATTCAAAATATTTTTCTAGGCTATTGATCCAATCGATAAACTCCTTTGTTTTTAAACCACCAGCATACTCAGGAACCTTGATATTGATCCCATATAAATTCCCCTTAACCCCGTCTAGAGCTCGTATTAGATGATTTTTAAAATTGTGCCCTTCTTCCTCTAGGCCCTTTGGTTCTACTTTTGTGTGGACCTCAGATCCATATTCCTTAGGCACATTTTCATCATTAGATCCTTGATCTGCACGTGCCCTCAGATGTCTCTCTCCCATACAATCAATCTCACCAATCAGTCATGCTATTTATGTATTCATATCCTAAATATGCCTATTCATATGGGCATATCCTCTAGGTGGAATATTTCCTTCACTAGCGAGATCACACCCACTTTGATATCAAATGGTGTAAACTCAACTACAAGATACCAACAAAATGGACTCCAATCACATAACACAAATATGATATAATGGAAGAAAACTGCAAATCAATATTCTTATCATTCCTGAATTCACACCCCTTCTCCAAAATATTACAATCCATCATATAGCAACCAAAAACCAAAGAAACCTTAAAAAATATATTTTTTTAAATAATTGCTAAAAATATAAATGAGTCGTATTGCGACCAAATTCGGTGTACACATCCCTCTTACAATAAAAAACCATAATTTAAAATATTATGTCTCAAATTAAGGTATAAAAAAATATAATAAAATTCTAACATTAAAAAAAACCCAAAAAACCTAGAAACCTATTCTAAAAGCTAATTTTGAGACACTAGATGGAGGAGTTAGGTATCGAAAACATATTTTTTGGAGGGTCATGAAAATAAAAGACTAGCTTGATGTAGAACATGCACACATAACCACCTATTAAATTTCAAGGCCAACGGGCATACGGTTCACAAGTTATGGCTCTAGCAAGGTGCATCATGGGCACTGCCCTTGAAACCCCCACTAGGGGGGGTTCCAAAGAATTGTCACCGCCCCCTATATCCCCATAGAAGACACAAGTAGGCAGAGCTAATGCCCCCCTACATCCCCTATTTTGTATAGTGGGTCCAAGTTCGACTGAAACAAAGTCCTCCAAATTAATTAGGCTCCACAATCAATAATCTCCCACTTGGAGACTAATCACATTAACTCCACTGCTATTGCACTTGTTGGACTATGCTTCAACTTTTAGCCTCAAAATTTTCTCACCTTTTACTATCATGCATGAAGGTAAAATAAATTGAGGAGGAACTCAATTTTTCCTTGGTTACTGCCTTTGTAAAATATCTACAAGATTCTGGGTAGTGTGTATCTTCTCCAATTTTAACTATCCATATTCCAATATTGAGCATATGAAATGGGTCTTGGTATGTTAGTGTTTAGTCTATCTCATCTTTCATGCTTTGCTTCTACTTCTTCTTGGTTTCTACCTGCATTGCTTATTCATATGTTTTTGGTTCACTAGAGTTATAAAATAATACATAATATAATGAAGGTGAGTAACGCATAGGAGGTCTACTTATCCTAGTAGATTTTCTAACAATAGTTGCAAGAGTTTTTGGTGCTAGTTGTTGTTGTTGTTTATTTTCTAGCACCTTTGGAGTTTAAATTTCATAAAACACTATGTATTTTGTGTTTACCTTTTGTTGTTTCTTTTTCTATAACTGATCCTTATACATGACCTTCTCATTGAATATTACATCTCTACTCCTAATGATTTTGTGATTTGCATAATCCCAAAAGTGATAACCAAAATTATTAACTCCATATCCAATGAAACACACTTCTTGGATTTTACCTCAATTTTAGTTTGATTTTCTTTACTAATATGCATGAAATCTTCACAACCAAAAGTCTTTAAAAATGAGTAGTTAATAGGCTTACCTATCCATACCTCTTTTGTAATCCCACCATATAGGGAACTTGAAGGTCATTTGTTTATTAAATAAATTGTAGTATCCACAACATCTATCCAAAATTGTAAGGGCAATCCTGCATGTATTCTCATACACCTAGAATGTTCCATGATAGTCTTGTTTATCCTTTCTGACACACCATTTTTTTATGGAGTTCTTGTTCATGATAGTCTTCACTCTACGAATCTCATGGTATGAACAGTAACTATCAAACTCTTTGTTGTAGCACTCACCTCTATTATAATATCTAAGATACTTTAGCTTATTTCTTGTCTCATTCTCAACCAAAAATTTTTATTTCTTAAGGATATCAAAAACATCCGATTTCTTTTGAATATAGTAAACCCAAGTTTTTCTTGTTGCATCATCAATAAACGTAATATAATAATTAGAGCCTCTAAGATATGATACCTGATATGGTCCCCATACATCTAAATGTACAAGCTCTAGCTTTTCACTCTTCCTTTATTTTCCAACTCTGGCAAATCTAAGTCTTTTTTATTTTCCATAAACATAGTTCTCATAGAATTCTAAATCAACTTGCTTCAATTTTTATTCTTGTGTTCTTGCCTTATCTCTAGATATTATGAAACATGTGCCCTTAAGGAAGCTATTTGGTTGGGCAATCTATAGTGTGAGTCTATGTTAGATTTTATTTATTCATGTTCTCTCCTTGGTTTCCAATGGAGGACCATCAAGTGATACTCAAAAAATTAAGTGTAAGAATATGTTGGAGAGTAAGTATCAAAAATATATCTGTATGGTCACCCTTGTGTTGAAAACCATGTCTTTTTCTATTGATGAGGATATGAGAAATATTTTGAATAGAAGAAATATCCTAACATTTTTATTAAAGTTATTTGGGTGTCATAAGAAAATGGCATACCCCTGCCTCCTTGGGTCTTACCCGAAAGTGGCATCCCTTTTGGGATGTTTTCCACAAATAAAAAAAAAAAATATGAAAATGGCCAAACATCTAGCCTACTCATGGCAATATAGAGTAGTTATGGTAGAAAATGTGGAGTTCAAGATCAACAATCCTCTCATTGCTGAGGTCATTGGACTTATGGTAGATGGCCTGGTTCACGATCATGAAAAGTATTCTTTGGTGAAGGAGACCCAAAATTTTTTGGGAGAGGAAGAAGAACTTGTCAAGATTCACAATGGCCTTAGGATATCCTCCCTGAAGGCCCCTCGGGATCGAGTGATCCGGGTAATTAAGCAATTTTTTACTCTAGATGAGAACCAGGATATTATTCACAATTATCACTTCATAATATTGAATCAACTTAGACACAAGAATATTATGAATATTTTGTCCTTTATCTTTCAATATTTTTCAGTATCGGTTAGTAGTTAAGAAAGGAGTCACATCGGATCCAATCCATCAAGGATTATCAAAAATGATATTTTATTTCATGGTGAGTTCAAGGGGTCTAGATGGTGTCAATATCCTAAACTCTTTAATCAGGGTTTAGCATCCTATTGTGGAGTTTCTTGATTCATATATATCTAAATATCATGAATCCCTAAAATTGGAAACCATTGATGTCACACCTATTGTTGAGATGGTGGCGGAAGGAATTGAATCTCACCAGAAAGGTTCTAGAGGAAGTGAAAGGATGCACATGTTTGAGAGGCTATTTTTGAAAGTGGCTAACCTGGGAAAGGCTCCGATAGATATTGATGAATTCAAATTCAAATAATATCTACCACCCTCTAAAAAGCATAGGATTTTTTTTGGGTGTAAGTAGTAACAAGAATGTACAAAAATTTCAAATCCTTAATGGGAGTCTAGTGCAAGAATTATTTAAGGGTAATATTATGAAGCTACAACAATCTCTTATCGACTCTTTGCATACTACTATTTCCTCCATGCAAGATTCTATTTCCCATGTAGAGAAAATATTTGTACCTATGGGTTGGCAGACTTGGGAGATAAATGAAATCAATACTAACAATGATGTGGGTCCAAGTGACATAAAGATTTAACATTGGGGGTGGGGCCAATTTTCCCTAATTTAGGGTCTTGTTCTATCTCGAGGTTTGGTCTTCTTCCTTTGTGATTTTGTTTTGCTTTGATTGTCTTTGGTTGATCTTGAATTGGTTAGGATTATTTTTGGGTTTTACTATATTGTGTATATGCATCGTTATCTATTGATGGTCTTAGTGGTGTTTTATTTATGTTTCGATTGTATACTAGCTATATTTGACTGAATCTTCCTTACTTGCGATAGTATCTTCTCTTTTTTTTTAAGGATTTGGATATCCTTTCAAAACTCATTTGTCCATCTAATAAAAAAAATTAATATGAATAATAATTATGCACTTTCTTAGATACATGACTTGTCATGCCATATTCATGATACACAATTCTTCAGCAATATTGATATTAAATATGACTATCATCAAGTATACATGAAGTTGATTATTGTGTATAATACTGCATGTAAATAAATGAGGGTTTGTTTGAGAGGTTGGTTATACATTTTTGATTGACTATTGTAGTTTTCATATCATGAGGTAGTCGATGATATATTGCATATGTATACTAAGTCTCATTTATAATAAGACATTATAGGATCATTTTTATAACATGTTTAAAAGGTACTTCAAACTCTTTGAAGATAAAATTTATATGTTGATTTAGAAAAGTGTTCATTTTGTATGGTAAATATTATGTAACTTAGGTACATTAGAGATAAATAATGGGTTTATATTAATCGAAAGAAGATTTATATAATTAGATATTGTTCTTCTCAAAGAACTCAAATAAAGTTTTTCATCTTTTTGGGTCTTTTTAATTTTAATTGAATACTTGTATTGGGTTTCTCATTTATTGCTTGACCATTACAAACTGACCAAAGGAGGTGCTAATTCCAAGTTTCATTTGGGAGATACATAACAAAGAGAATTGAAGAAACTAAAAGTCCAACTATTTTCAACTCTTATATGTTTTTTAATTTATTTGCAACAATATTTTGAAATAAATATTGATGCATTAAACTACACATTAAAATTTATTCTCATGTAGCATGGGCATCTAGTTGCCTATCATAGTGAGATATTCAATAAAGTAATTCAAAAATATCCCTTCTATAAAAAACAACTATACATCATTGTTTGAGTAAGTAAATAGTGAAACCATTACAACTAAGATAAGAAAACAATCATATATCTAAATCACATACCTCTTAAGTGCATTCATACATAGAGTAATATATGGAAATAAAGATATTAAAATTATTCTACATATTTATCATAGTTTTATTTTATTATAAAGTTTAATATAATGACATCCAATTTAATAGTAGGCTATCTAAGCCAACCATGGATACATATTTTGCTCTTCATGTAGGTAGACATATTTATGAATTTTATTTTCAAGACAAACTAATTTGACACATGACACCTATTTGTTTACCAACTAATAAGTTATCAAAGATTACCTCAAAAATAAATTAATAGAGTATTAGGTTACATTAGGATGGAGAAAAACATTGTAAATTCTCCAAAACGTACTTCTATTTGGCCTAATATGAGAAATAGTATTGAGATATACAAAATTTTATGCACCAATTGTGTTATTGCCAAATTGACCAACTAGCAACAAGGATCAAATACACCATTTCTAGTGTTATCCAAGACTTTGAAATCCATTTCCATGGATTTCCTCTAAGGATTTTCCACATATAAGTAAACTAATGACTTTGTTTTTATAATCATTGATAAATGTTTTTAATGGTTATCATGATTCCCTGTAACAAATCCATTTCAATAAACGATACTATTAAAATCTAATTCAACCATACATGTTAGATATTATTACATTAGTTGGTAACTTTGTAATTATTAGGTTTTGTATTTATTAGAAGGTTAGTAAAATATATCTTCTATGAGAAATATGAAGACTCACATCTCCTATGAGTTTGAGGAGATGAAGATATAATTGAAGAAAAAATTTCAAGAGACTCTATGTAAAGGCTATATATAATATTGGCCTAAATATTTTATGTGTATCACTTTCATATATTGTATTGCGAGTAAATTTTATCTATATTCTTGCTTGGAATATTATAAAATTCTCTAACCTTACATTGGAATTTAATTATTAAATATAGGTTAATTTTTAAGATTGGTGTCAGAGTGGGTTGTGAGTATTGTTGCCTCAACGAGGGATAACTATCATCATATGATAGCATTACCTAAGTCAAAAGGAGAATTTTCTTTATAATATATAATATGAATTAAATAAGAAACGCAGTCAAGTGGATCTTGTGCATTGATATCTTCTAGTTATTTGTTATGTATCCTTGCTTATACCTTACTTACCAAAATTGTTTCACAATATGCATTTTTATCTAAGTCTTGCTAAGAATATTTTATCCAAGTTAACTATGAAATGTAGTTACATGGAATATCTATTTTACACCTTGAATATACTTTGAAAATGTTTAAATAATTGTATATCTCCTAAGTCATTTCATGTTAAAAAATGTGATTGAATTAGAACATGTGGTCAAATGTCTAAAAAAATAAATACTATTTTTTACCTACTTCACCTACAAAAACTAAGCTAAATTTAGATCCTTATATCCTTTGGAGCCATTATTTAGAGTTTTCAATTTGAATGATGTGAATACAATTTGTGGTGAGCCATGTGTAATTTTTTAGAGAAGGAGAAACATACGCAGGTAGGAATTATAATAGCCTAGAGTTGGAGGATGTAATAGCCTACAAGTAGAAGACATTACAAATCCAAAGTATGCAAACCAAGAAGAGAATAGTGTATTCAAAAGGGTGCAACAATATGTTTGTAAGAAAAATATATTTTAAAGGCAAACTAGGATGTGAATAACATAGTTGGAAAGGTGCAGTGAAACATCCATAAACAAGAGATGTTAAGGTACTTCAAAATTTCTTATTTTAATTTATTTCCATGAGCACAATATTAAAGGCTTAATATTTGAAGAGAGAGAAAGAAAATAAAATTGATTCATTCAAAAATTTAAATGAAATTAAGGTTATATCATTTAAGAAAATATAATCAAAGGAAGAAGAAAAAGGAAGATAGAAGAAAAAGATAATTATCTTAAAGAAAATATTATTTTGACACAAAAGTTAGATTAAGAGAGATTGCAAAACAAGCTATAAAAATGTTAAGAAGAAAATTTGATTATTGAAAAGAAAGAAGAAGAAAAGAAATAATTTGTTGCATTAAGTAAATAAAATTGAAAGAGGGTTGATTTAGAAAGAAAGGATTTTAATTAAAATTCAATACAAGATCAAAAAGTAAATAATTGGCTTGTTGAAAGAAAGAAAAAAGAAACCTCTATTCAAATATTGTTGAAGTTCATAAAGTGCAATTAATTAGTGAAGGACATTTGAAAAGGTTGATATTAAAAAGTAAGGAAAATATTAAAAGTGGAAAAATGAAAAATAGAAAAGTCAATAAAAGGAGACATTAAAAAGAAAATGATATAAGGAAGGATTTTATAAATTTGAAATTTCTATAATGATAATACAAAATTCAGAAGACAAGTATTAGTATATTAACTCAAGGGCAAGTAAACATATGATTGGAAATAAATATTGGTTTAATTTTTTTCAAGAAATAAAGGTAAACCTACTAATTTTGCAAATGATAGAACTTATGAGGTCAAAGGAATAGGAAATATTTTAATAAATATACTTAATAGAATATGTATAATTGATAATGTATTATGTGTACCTAAGTTAACTAGTAATTTGTTATCAATATCTTAAATGTTAAATCAAAGATATAATGGGTGAATTTAGAATTATTGATGAAAGAAATGACTCATTACCAAAAAAAAAAAATTATAGCTACTATTTCCTTCAAAAATGTGTTGTTTGCTCTTGATATTACATCATCATCCAATTTTGTTCTACCACCTAGTAAATCAATAGAAGGTGATATTTAGCATAAAATATTTGGGCATATAGATATTTCATACTTATGTGAATTTTGAATAGATATGAAATGGTAATGAGGTTTTTGAACTTAAAGTGGTATACCATAATTTGTCTTGAATGTTTAGTAGAAAAAAAACATAGAGAACATTTTGAACTTACTTAACACAAAGCCAAAGAACCATTAGAGGTGATACATATATACTTATGTGGACCAATGTTAATAATCCTTGGTAGACACAAAAAATACTCACACAAATTTAGGTATATATTTTTACAGTAAAATCAATTTTATTTACATGCTTCAAACGATTCAAACAAATTGTGGAAATAGATACCAACCATTCAATTTGATTTCTATGTTAATATATTGGGGGAGAAAATTTATCTAATTTGAAATATTCTTAATACAAAAAGAAATAAAATAACAAAGTACCACATTTTATACACCATAATAGAATGATATCATGGAAAGAAAACATCACTCTAATATGGAAATTTCTTGTTGTGTGCTCAAAGAAGCAAATATTGAGAAACAATATTGGATAGAAGTAGTTAGTATTGTAGTATATATTCAAAATAGATCATCCACAAGAATTCTTAAAAACATTACTCCTAAAGAAGCCTAATAATGGAAAAAAGTCTTTAGTAACACACCTATGGATCTCTGGATGAAAACCATACATGCACATTCCAAAATTTAAAAAAAAGACAAAATTAGATGAAAAAATCTTATGTGCTATATTATTTTGAATATGACACTACATCAAAAGGTTATAGAATAATTGATTCGATCATAAAAAAATATTTGTAAGTAAATGTGTAATATTTGATGAAGGATGAAAGAATGGTATTGAATATTCTGAGGATATTATGTTTCCTATTTTAGATATTGAATTAGATAAGGAAACTCATGAAGAGTATACAAAATAAGAATTAAAAATTCTAAATGAGCCTATCAAAGAATCGATAACAATAGAACTACCTCAAAAAACTACAAAATGATATACAAACACTTTCAAAGATTCAAAATTAAGAAAACTACTTGATCCCACTTCTACTAGAAAATATAGAACCAAATTTAGTACAAGATTTTGTTAGGATCTCATCCTAACCTTTAATGTGATAACTTCCTTGATGTAATAATTCCTAGTGAACGTGGGTAGTACCCATGATTAATATTTTGTAATGTTCTAAGTTTTATCTTAGGTAGTGCCTATGACAAATGGCACCCTTTTCTATGTAACACATGGTAGATAGGTTAGGTAAGGTGGCATTGTGCATGTAATTCATGTGGCATTATGCATGTAATTCGAGTGGCATTGTGCATGTAATTCAAAGTGGCACTATGCATGTAATTCGGGTGGCATTATGCATGTAATCCAGGTGGCATTTTGCATTTAAGCCAACCTTGGAAGGAAACTCTTTAAATATCCGAAAAGGCACCAATGTAATCATATTTTTGCAAATTAATGAAGTGTTGAAGGAGGTTGCCCCCTCGAAGAAGCCTACGATTCTATCTATTGTAATATTGTTCCTTTTAAGTAATTTTTGTTATCATATGCATTTAATTCTGAATACTGTTATAATGTTTCTATGAGTTAATTTCCAAGAAAATGTGTGAGAATGTGTTTATTTGAGTTGAGAGTGTGTTTTTTAGTATATTTTATAGTAGGATCTTAACAAGTGGTATCAGAGCATTTTATATGGCCAAGTTCTACTACAACTGCAATGATTCTTGCCATTCAATCCACCTGTTAGGTATAAATTCTATGTGTTTTTCTATTCTTGTTTTTATTTATAAAAAAAATCCAAAAAATACAGTGCATTTTTTTTTCTAGACCAAAAAAAAAATCTTTTTAGTTGAGTAGGTAGAAACCCTATGCTGGGGGTTTTAAAATATTGTGAAGAATCTGTCGTTATTGGCTAAGCTAGATAGCCCATAAATATTTTAGTGAAGTGAGGGGCGATCAGGCTCCAATACCCAGGCCTCAGACAGAACTCGTGCACGGACTTGAGCTCCCACGTATGTTCGGGTATATTGGGAGACCATCTAGGTTTAAACAAACTTTTAGCCATTATAAATATTTTTGACCTTGTATTACTCAGTCTACAAGACAACATCCTGGATGATTACCCTCCTGTATTATTAGGGAGGTAGGTAGTGTGCTCAAAGGTATGTCTGGAATCCTCCTTGAGTAGTGGCCTAAAATATTGGTTTGAGCACTATTGTTCATCATTGTCGATATATTAGAGGGCCTATGGGTGGTACATACTCCTATACCTAGCATTCCCTAGTTCTGTTAAAACTTCAACCTATAGAAAATTAAAATATAAAAAAAAAATAAAACCAAACCTCCCTATTCATAAACCTGTATTTCAAATCCCCAAAAAGTGAGCATATGAGAAAGGAGTCCTCTACTAAAAAAATAATAGAAAGTACATGCATTCAAGATAGACCATGAGGGTGAAACTTAAGCTAAAATACTGGAGAATAACAGTCAAATTTACAGTGGCAGTCACGGTCAGGTCAGAGAGGTCAACACAGTCAGGTCAGAATTTACAGTTTTCAAGGTCAGAACAAAACTGTCATAATAGTCACCTACAAAATACAAAGAATCTTGGAGTTAGTGAAGTTAGGACTGGGCCAACCAGTTAGAGCATGTCACGAGGCCAGTTATATATAGTGCTCCAGTACCCAACTTTTGATCTGTAGCTCAGAATAAAAAACTGTACACACCGTTAGACTCAGCAAAACATGATAAAAAAAGTCTAGGATGCCAAAAAGTAGTGTTGAGAGATATAGCTCATTGTGACCACCTCTTCGAGCTGATTGTTTTGATATATAGCACCCAAACACTTTTTTGGGCACTTACTAAAAATAGTAAGTCCTAAAAACTCAATTCTATTTTTAGTAACTGGTCACAAAAGGTTTCAAAATGGCCCAGGGTACCCGTGGACATCAAAAGGAACTATACCACTTGTAATCCTTAATAAAATCCATTGAGAACTTGCACTCGACTTTTCACTCCATAAGGGAAGAAGTCCAAGGTCTTTTCCTAGAGCATGAGGCCACTAGTAATCGCTTAGAAGAAGCACTGATAGAAGTAGACAATAAACTAAAAAGAGGACCACCCAAAATAGAACACCAAGTTGAGGGTTCTGCAAGGAATCATGACCATGATACATCCTTTAGAATTCCCAAATTGGACTTTCCTAAATTTAGTGGGAAGGATTTTTATGGGTGGCTATGTAGGGTTGATCAATTCTTTAGACTTCATAATGTCCCCATATTTCATCGAGTCCAGATGGATTCCTTTAACTTGGAATTTGAGGCTCTACACTAGTTTCAATGGTTACATATTGCCAACCCAAATCTCTCTTGGGAGAATTTTGAATCCCAACTACTCACTCGATTTGGTCCTAGTGAGTATGAGGACTTTACAAGGGCCTTGACAAAACTACAACAAACAGGGTCAGTACGTGAATACCAAGCTCAATTTGAAAAATCGGCCAATAAGACAAGAGGATTGAATGAAGGGTTCTTCCAGAGTTGTTATATCAGTGGGTTGAAGGTGCAACTCCAAGCGGACTTAAGAATGTTGAAACCACAAACTATGATGGAAGATATCAGTTTGGCCCATTTGGTTGAATCTAAACTCTCTACCCAAAGGCACCCATCAAAGTTTCCTCAAAATAGACCTTCATTTCCTCCTCGATCCCAAAACCCAGTTGATAATAAACTTGCTGCATCCAAGAGCCTAACCACAGAAGATATGGATGCACGTCGTGCCCAAGGATTATGCTACAATTGTGATGAAATTTTTTTTAAAGGGCATAAGTGTGCACACAAAAAATTGTTCTTGATAGATGTTGAAGAACCTGATAACTCTGACCAGAGTGATGAGGATGAGGACCCTTCGAAAACACCGTCTCCATAAGAAGAAGTGAAATAGGAACCTAAGACAGCAATTACAGTCCATGCTCTTGCAGGAATTACTACTCCATAAACCATGAAGGTTGCAGAAATTTTCAAGGGCCAACGTATTTCCATCCTTATGGATTTGGGAAGCACACACAACTTCATTGACCCTAGAGTTGCTCAGCAGGAAAATGGCTATATCCACACTGGTAATTCCTTTGAGGTCATGGTAGCCAATGGGGAAACCATACCTTGTAAAGGAAAATGTCGTAATGTTAAAATCAAGATAGGGGACTATGAACTCAAGCAGGACATGTTTACCCTCCAGTTGGGTAGATGTGATATTGTTTTGGGATCTCAATGGTTGAGTACATTGGGCACTATCAATTGGAACTTTGCCAAACTCTGGATGTAGTTCTCCCAAAATGGACAAACACACATCATCAAGGGCTCCCCAGTAGGAACACCTCAAATTATTAGTTCAAATGGCATGGAGAAATTACTAAAGAAATCATCACGTGGGGTCATTGCACAACTATTCTCCATCCAGCCAACCACCTCTTAAATGGGTGAAACCCCATCAGACCTGCAATATATTCTCCACAAACATGAGGCCATATTTTCGGAACCAACTACACTACCATCGCATCGCTCTCATGACCATGCCATTCCATTATTGCTAGATAATGCACCTCCCAATATCAGACCATACAGGTACCCTCATGCCATGAATTCAGAGACTGAGAAAATGATATAGGAATTACTCAAGGTGGGTATCATTCGGACTAGTACTAGTCCCTACTCTACACCAATCTTACTGGTCCTCAAGAAGAATGGCTCCTGGCGATTGTGTATTTAATACCGAGAACTCAACAAGATAAATGTCAAGGATAAATTTCCTATCCCTATGGTTGATGAATTACTAGATGAATTACATGGGACCATGTACTTCACCAAGCTAGACCTTCGCTTTGGGTACCATCAGATCCGGCTCAGGGATGTAGATATTCCTAAAATTGCTTTTCGCACTCATGAAGGTCATTATGAATTCTTTGTAATGCCATTTGGTATCACAAATGCTCCTTCCACATTTCAAATCCTGATGAAAAACATCTTTCACCATTTTTTGTGAAATTTCATCCTTGTGTTCTTCGAGGACATCTTGATTTACAGTCACACATGGGAAGAGCATCTCAAGCATGTAGATCAAACCCTACAACTATTGGATGACCATCAACTATTCACAAAAATATCCAAGTGTTCCTTTGGTTTGACTGAAGTGGAGTATCTAGGACACATTGTCTCAAAGTATGGTGTCAAGGTTGACCCTAAGAAGATCCAAGTAGTCCAAGAATGGCCGAAACCTCACACTCTCAAGGGACTTTGAGGATTTTTAGGGCTTACAGGCTATTACCATAAATTTTTTTGTAATTATGGAAATATAGCCACCCCCCTCACCTCCATGTTGAAGAAGGATTATTTTACTTGGACAGGGCCGGCTGAGCAAGCATTCCTGGAACTCAAGCATGCCATGACCACCACTCCAGTTTTAGCCATGCCAAACTTCTCTAAAATATTTGTCATTGAAAGTGACGCTTTTGGTCATGGTATTGGTGTATTATTGATGCAAGAAGGATGCCCTTTGGATTTTACCAATAAATACCTATCTGATCACAATTTAGGGAAATCTACATATGCCAAGGAACATTCACTCTTTTACCAGTAGTCCTACATTGGTGACCTTACCTCATTGGGCATCATTTCTCCATCAAACCTAACCACCAGAGTCTGAAATACTTTCTAGAACAACGGGTTGCCACCCCCGAGCAACAAAAGTGGGTATCAAAACTCATGGGCTATTATTATGACATCACGTACAAAAAAGGAAAGGAGAATCTTGTGGCGGATGCTCTCTATTATAAATTTGAGACCCTTAGTATGTTGCGTGCCATTTCTGCACCATTGCCCCAATGGATTGATCCCTTACGTCAAGAAATACTTTAGGATGCAGATTTGAAAGATTTGGTTTCTTCACTTATGGATGATCCAGAGTCTACACCAGGATATAGTTGGTATAGCCAGGATCTACGTTACCATCAATGCCTGGTTCTTCCTCCTAAGTCCCCACTTAGAGAGATCCTCATGAAGGAATCACATGCTACTCCATCTGCTAGCCATTCAGCGTTCCTAAAAACTTATGAGTGACTCAAGCGCACCTTATTTTGGAAATGTATGAAACAATACATTCACTCTTTTGTATCTGACGACGACACATGTCAAAGGATGAAAGGGGAAATAGTACACTCTCTAAGCACTCTTCAACCATTGTCAATTCTAGAGTAGGTGTGGACTGACATCTCCATGGAATTCATAGAAGGGCTACCTAAATCTAGAGGCAAGTCAGTTATTTTGTAGTAGTGGACCGCCTTTCAAAGTATGCTCACTTTTGTGCCCTAGCCCATCCTTACACAACATCCACTATTGCCCAAATTTTTCTTGACTCCATCTTTTGCATTCATGGCATGCCAACCTCCATTGTATCTAATCGTGATCCCACCTTTATTAGCAATTTTTAGCAAGAGTTGTTTAATTTGTAGGGGAATCAGCTCAAAATGAGTTCATCCTACCATCCGTAAACGAATGGTCAAATAGATGTTGTAATAAATGCTTGGAAACCTACCTTTGCTGCTTTGCCTCTAATCATCCTACTCATTGGGCAAAATGGCTTTCCTTGGGCGAATGATGGTACAACACTTCCTATCATACCACCACCAAACTCACATCATTTGAGGTAGTTTACGGGCGCCCTCCACTCACGCCTTCCTCCTACATTCCGAGAAGCTCCAAGGTCTAGGTCTTTGAAAATGCTTTGAGTCAACACACCGAGGTCCTCTGCCAAATCAAGCAAAATTTAAACATGGCCCAGAATCAGATGCTTTCACAATATGATCAACATCGTTCTGAGCGTAGTTTTGATGTGGGTGATATGGTATTCCTTCACTTATAGCCATACAAAAAATCATCCCTACAACTTTGTAGGTTTCAAAAGCTCGCTCCAAAATTCTATGGTCTTTATCAGGTTCCACAATGGATTGGTCCTACATCTTACAAATTGGCTCTTCCCCCCACTTCCAAGCTCCACCCTATTTTTCATGTTTCCCTTCTCAAGAAAGTTGTGGGCACCAAGGTATAGGTTCAATCAAAGCTTCCCAAATTGGATGAAGAAGGCTCCATATTACTCACACTTGAGGAGCTACTGGATGATCGAACTCACACTCTATGCAACCGTACCATTATAGAGGTCCTTGTTCAGTGCCATGGGCTTCAACCTGAGGATGCTACATGGGAATCTCTCCATCAACTCCAGCAATAATTTCCTCATTTTCATCTTTGAGGACAAAGCTTATTCAAGGATAAGGGCATGTTAGGATCTCATCCTAACCCTTAATGTAATAACTTCCTTGATGTAATAATTCCTAGTGAACATGGGTAGTACCCATGATTAATATTTTGTAATGTTATAAGTTTTAGCTTAGGTAGTGCCTATGACAAATGACACCCTTTTATATGTAACACATGGTAGATAGGTTAGGTAAGGTGGCATTGTGCATGTAATTCATGTGGCAATATGCATGTAATTCGAGTGGCATTGTGCATGTAATTAAAAGTGGCACTATGCATGTAATTCGGGTGGTATTATGCATGTAATCCAGGTGGCATTTTGCATGTAAGCCAACCTTGGAAGGAAACTCTTTAAATACCCGAAAAGGCACCAATGTAACCATATATTTGCAAATTAATGAAGTTTTGAAGGAGGTTGCCCCATTGAAGAGGCCTGTGATTCTATCTATTGTGAGATTGTTCCTTTTAAGTAATTTTTGTTATCATATGCATTTAATTCTGAATATTTTTATAATGTTTCTATGAGTTTATTTCCAAGAAAATGTGTGAGACTGTGTTTATTTGAGTTGAGAGTGTGTTGTTTAGTATATTTTATAGTAGGATCTTAATAGATGCAATTAATATACTTGAATGTAAAACTTCAATGGAATCAGAATACATAGCATTCGTAAATAATGAAACTTGGGATCTCATTGATTTACACAAGTAAAAAAACTATAAGATGTAAATGGGTTTACAAGAAAAAATAAAGTATATGACTCTATTGTCAAATATAAGGAACATCTAGCTGCAAAATGATTTTCACCAATAGAAGGGATTGATTATGAAGAAACATTTAGACCTACAACAAAAATAACTATTGTTTGTACAAGTTGTGCACTAGCAGCTCAATTTGGGTGGAAAATATATTAAATGAATATTCAAAGTATATTCATAAATCATTATCTAGAAGAGGAAGTATATATGACTCAACCATAAGTATTTTTTATTGAAGGACAAGAACAAAAATATTATAATATAAAAAAGTCACTATGTGTATTGAAACAAGCCCCTAGAGCTTAGTATACCAAAATCAATGACCATGTTATAAGACATGTTTTCAAACTAATATTTTCAAATCCAAACCCTTATATTAATAAAACTGGTTATGATATTATTTATCTTGTGGTATATGTTGACGGTCTAGTGATTACAAGGAATTCAATAAAATTGATAGATAGTGTGAAAAATATTTTAAAAGAATAATTTGACATGATATATCTAAGGCTTATAGATTATTATATTGATCTAGAAGTTTACAAAAAGACAATCATATTGTTCTCACTCAAACTAAATATGTTAAAATTTTACTCAAAAAATATAGAATGATAGACTAAAAATAAAAAATTATACCCATAGAACAAGGGATACAATTATCAAGATATGACAAATCACCCCAATTTTTTGCTATGTTGTGCCTACAACTGATTGGAAGTTTATTATACTTAGTAAATACTGGACCACATAGTATTTATGTTGTAAAATATCTCTCAAGATGCATGGCAAATCCTAAAGAGAGTCACTAGAAAGCTACAAAAAAGATATTACATTATGTAAAAAATACTATACAAAATATTCTGGAGGATAAGAAAAATGATAGTTTAAAATTATAGGGGTATACAAACTTAGACTATGCTAGATCAGTTGATGACAAAATATCAACATCAAGCTATGTATTTCATCTTATATTAGGACTTATTTCATGGTACAACAAAAACATGTAGTAGCACACTCCTCCATACAAATAGAATATTGTGTTGTAAGAGAGGCTACATGTGGGGATCTATGGTCAAAGTACATTCTGCTAGATATGGAAATTAGCAAAACATATCCATCAATATTATATTTTGATAATAAAGGAGTCTTTAAGCTAATTAAAAATCTATTATTTATGAAATAATTAAACATATTGAGGCATAATACCACTTTGTTTGAGAATATGTTGAGGAGCATCATATTCAATATAAATACATTTATACTAAGAAAGAACTTGCTAATTTTTTTATAAAAGCACTTGGTTGCATCAAGTTCGAATTATTTCATAATTGTCTTTGTATAAGTAATGTAATACGGAGGGAATGTTAGAGATTATTATATTATTTAGTAACTTTGTAATCATTAGACTTTGTCTTTATTAGAAGGTTAATATAATATTTCTCCTATAAGAAATATGAAAAGTCATATCTCCCATGATATTGAGGATATAAATATATAATTTAAGATGAAATACCAAGAGACTCCATGTAAAGGCTATATGTAAAAATAGCCTAAATATGTAATGTGTATAACTTTTATATATTGTATTGTGAGTAAATTTGGTCCATGTTCTTGCCTTGTAAAATTATCTAACCTTGCATTGGAAATGTATCATTATATATAACTCAATTTTTAAATATGTATAGCTCTAATTTGGATCACCAAATACAAATATTTCTCATAGGAATAGTAAAGTTCTAAGATTTTTTAGTTCATACTATTGAGTGTGATGGATGACAAGATGATCATGTTCATAATATTCCATTCTCAAGACTAATTGTTACACTAAATATATGAATCAATTGATTATACATATTTTTAATATATAATTCCAACCATCCATGCGCATGTAATAAGATCATCTACTATATTCAATATAGTCATAATAAATATATCCACAACTCTATCAAACATATCCCTTTTTATTGGGTTCAAATCCTTTTGACCCACTAATGTAACTCTTCTTACACATCCTATGCAATACTTGCCTCATAGATAGAATGATATAGAAAATATAATTTACTTTATAGAGCAATTTTATAATATCCAACAATAGGTCCATAACCCTTTAGGGAATCCAAATAAAAAAGGCAACCACCACCATAACCAAAATTAGGTCTCACATAAATTAAAGGTTGAATATTTAAGTATGGTTACTTCTTTAGAAGGAGGTATTTGCACTACCGTGTAGGAAGATACTAGGTCTCTTTATTATGGGTCATTCATCATCACTAAGATGGTGGAAGAGAAATATTTTGAGATTAGACTTCCATATTATCTTAGTTTGAATACATTATTCTATACTATATTTTTAGGCCTTGTCATCCACCTTTATTGGACACTTTCATAGTTACAGAAGTTTTAGATATAATTAAAAAAATTAGACATAGAAGAAATTAATCTAGATTTTTTAGCAACAATGGATGAGATTCAATATATTGATACCTATAATGATTATACTAGAATAAAATCCATTTAGATGTACAAAGTGGTCAAGGAAATAAAACATGGTAACCAAGAAGAATGACTTATAAATAATTAGATAAAGATACTATTTCCACATCTAACATCAAAAGTTGATGTACTAGAGACCCTTAATTTTAAACAAGGAACTAAGATGTAATCATATGACCTATCGTATCCAACTTGTTAGGAGTAACTAACTATCAAGAAATCCATTTTAATCCATTTATAATATGTTGGAAACCTTAGTGAGAGAATAATAATCTTCAATAAGGAACCAATATCATATATCAATTACAAATGACACCATTTTAAACAATCTTAAAGTCCTTAAAATATACAATAAAATGATTGGTAAAACTATATTTTTGTTAAGATTAAAGCATAAAATACAAGCAATAAAATACAGAAATAAAACACAAAAGAAAATAATGCAATACACAATAGACACATATTTACGTGGTTCACCCAATATGGTCTACGTCCATGAAGAAAATAACCAGACCTTATATTTCTTCCAAAAGATCCATCTGTTACATAGCCACACACCGAACATTATAATCGACCGCCATACAAAATCCTCTTATAAAAGAGCATTACAATTTTAGAGAAAAAACTTGCCTAAAATCTACAATTCGATCTGTGACCTAATATCAAATGGTCTAGATTTAGATAGAGTAAAAAGCATATGTTTTTGGCTTTGGGGGCTAGTGTAAACTCAACTACAAGAGACCAACACAATTGATTTCAATCACATAACACAAATTTGATATAATGGAATAAACTTAGAAATAAATATTCTTCTCATTCCTGAATTCACACCCCTTCTCCAAAATATTACAATCCATCATATAGCAACCGAAAACCAAAGAAACCCTAAAAAACATTTTTTCTAAAAACTACTAAAAATAGAAATGAGTTGGATTATGCCCAAATTCAGTGCACACATCCCTCTTAAAATAATAAACCCTAATTTAAAATGTTAGGTCTCAACTTAAGGTATAACCAAAGATAATAAAATTCTAACATTCAAAAAAACCCAAAAAACCTCGGAATCTATTCTAAAATCTAATTTTGGGACAATAGATGGAGTATTTAGGTCCTAAAAAAATATTTTTTGGAGGGTTAGGTTAATAAAATATTAGCCTGATGTGGAACACACACACAAAACCACCTATTAATTTTCAATGCCAACGAGCGTACAGTTCACAAGTTATGGCTCTAGCAAGGTGCATCATTCTCGTCTGGTGAAAAAGAACTCAAATCCTATGAGTTAAGCTGAATTGAAATCATGTAGCTTATGGTTATACATTTTTTTTAGCTCTGATTCCAAAAACCAAGTGTTATCCAACTATGGTAATCCTTCCCATTGAACCAGGTATCTGTTGTAGCTCCAATGTCTGGTGGTGATCACCTTCTTATCAAGCACCTGTACAACTCTGTATTTTTTCTTCTTAGGCATATATCATGCCCAATTTACTGTCTCCTATAATTTAACATCCTTATAATTACTAGGATACTGAAATAAATTAGAAATGTTAAAAACAGGTGAAATATCAAATTCATTAGGCATCTCCACTTTATAGGCATTATTATTAATCTTCTTCAAAATCCTGCATGGCCCAATTTTCTTAAGTTTCAGTTTGTTATACATCCCCTTAGGAAATATTTACTTCCTAATATGAACCATGAACATATCACCCTCGTCAAACACTTTCACCCTTCTGTGTGCATTACTAGAATCTTTGTAGTGAGCATTAGTACTCTGCATGTTTTCCCTCACTAACTCTTGCACTTTTTGGATATGCTCAGCAAATGCCTATGCATCATCACTAACTTGTTCCCAAATTGGTAACTCAACCAAATCTAATAAACATCTAAGATTTAAACCATAAATAATTTGAAAAGAATATTTACCTATCGACCTGTTCACGAAACTGTTGTATGTAAATTCAGCTTGTGACAAGGCTAAATCCCATTATTTTTTGTTTTTCTCCAACTATGCACCGTAAGAGGTTTTACAAGCTTCTTTTCACTACCTCTATTTTCCCATCAGTATATGGGTGGTAAGAACTACTAAACTATATCTTGGTGTTCAACTTATTCCTCAATGTCCTCCAAAAGTGACTCAAGAACTTAGTATTCTGATCATAAGTAATAGTCTTTGGAACACCATGCAACCACACAATATCATAAAAGAATAAGACTCTCTATGTCTTGGGAAACCCCAACACAAAATCCATAGTCATATCGGTCCATGGTCTTGTAAGAACTGGCAGTGGCATATACAACCTTGTATTTTGCGTATGGCCCTTAGTCATTTGCCATACTCTGCATCTGGAGACAAACCTGATTACGTCTCTCTTAATTTTTGACCAATAGTACTTCTCCTCTACAATAGTGGTAGTGTTGGCTACTCCAAAATGACCAGCCAAACCCCCACTATGTAATTCCCTCAAGATGTTCTCTCTCATAGAGCCATTGGAAATGCATAATCGATTACCCTTAAACAAGTAATCATTTTGTAAAAAATACTCTTCAAAAATAGTATGGGACTCACCCTCTACTGCACTTTTACACTGTTGCACAATATTCCCAAAATATGTATCAAATTCATATAGATATTTAATCCCCTCAAATCCTACCACTTAATTCTCCATGGTGGTCAACAACAATACTCTCCTACTCAATGCATCAGCAACCTTATTTTGTTTTCTTGAATTGTGCTTTAGGACAAATGTATAATTTTGCAGAAATGAAACCCATTTGGCATGCTTGCTATTTAACTTTTTCTAAGAGTTGACATACCTCAATGCTTCATGATCAGTAAACAACACAAACTCCTTTGAGAGTAAGTAGTGCCTACAATGTTACAATGCTTGCATAATTGCATAAAATTCCACATCATATGTATAATAATTCCTCCTTGCATCATTTATCTTCTCACTAAAAAATGCTACAGGTCGGCCCTCTTGACTTTAGACACCACCAATTCGAAAAAATGAGGCATCAAAATCAACCTCAAACACCTTACCGAAATCTAATAACACTAGAACAAGGTCTTTTGACACATTCTTCTTCAAGAGTTCAAAACTCTCTCTTGTTTTCATAGTCCATAAAAACTCTTTCCCCTTCATGCACTCAGTTACAGGGGTAGCTATACTACTAAAGTTCCTGATGAACTTTCTATAAAAGGTAGCTAGGCCATGAAATCTCCTTACTTTTGTTATAGTTCATGGAAGAGGCCATTCCAGAATCACCTTCATTTTCTTGTCATCCATCCTCATGCCATATCTTGAGATTACAAATCCTAAAAATACTAAACTACCCTGAAGAAATGTATATTTCTTCAAGTTGACATACAATTTATCCTTCTTGAGCACATCTAACACTAATTTTAGGTGTAACAAATGCTCTTCTTCACTTTTACAATAAATCAAAATATCATCAAAATACACAACCACAAACTTACCATTATATTCCTGCATTACTCTATTCATTAATCACATAAATATACTGATTACATTAGACAACCCAAATGACATCACCATCCACTCTTACAACCCATATTTTGTCTTAAAAGTTGTCTTCCATTCATCCCCTTCTCTAATACTGATCTAGTAGTAGCCACTCAGTAGATCAATTTTACTGGAGTATTTAGCTCTAGCCAATCCAACCATCATGTCATCTACTCGGCATAGGATACTAATAATTAATTTTCATCTTATTTATGGCTCTACTATCCACACACATCCGTTAGTCACCATATTTCTTTGGTTTCAGTAATGCTACAGTCGCACATGGACTCATACTCTTCCTAACTAATCCCTTATTTATCAACTTTGTAACTTGCCTACTCAACTCAGCATTCTGTGTCGGGTCCAACCGATAAGCTATCTGATTTGGGAGCATTGATCCTGGAATCAAATCCATGTGAATTTGGATATATCTCTTTGGTGGTAGCCCATCTGGTAACTCCTATGGTGTGACATATTTATATTCACTTAGAAACTTAGCTACTACTGTAGGCATAACCACTTCCTCTATTTCTAGCTTCCTAGTTGTTAAGCCATAACATAAAATAACGTCCTTGATATCTATAAGAAAATCCATCATTAGAAACCTCTCACTCGACCCATCCTCATTCAAAGGTACAATAACTACATTTACACCATCCTTCCACAATGTGTAAGTATTCTTTCTCTCATTATGGCTAGTATCCCTATCGTACTGCCAATGTCTTTCCAACAGAATGTGATATGCATCCATTGGGATCACATCACACCACACTTCATCCTTGTAAGTGATCCCAATTAAAAATTTAATTAAACAACTTTGATATACTGTTACCTCATTCCCCTTATTAACCCATGAGATGCGATATAGATAAGGATACCTTTCGTATTCCAGGTTTATTTTATCAACCATGACATTTGACACCATATTATCATAGCTACCACCATCAGTGACAATGTTACATACCTTACCTCATGATGTACACCTTGTTCGAAAGATGTTTGTTCATAGCCCAAAATCATCACCATCTATGGTCTACCCCTTCACTTTACTTTGTATCTTCTATTTCTTAGGAACAATAAATATCCTCCTTATCATAAGTGCTTACCCCATGTCAGTAAAAACTTCATTCTCATCCCATTCTTCCATCTCAACCAGATTAACCCTTCCTTTTCCTCCTTGACCCATTTATTGGACATCATGTTGGGGATACTCAAATGCTCTGTGCCCCTCCTCACCACATCCATAACAGGTATATGACCTTCTTGGATCATTCCTATTTTGTCCACCACCATAACCTCTACCTCGTTGGTATCCTCTTCCTCTAAGATTCTGGAAATCTTCTTCTTGTTTAGAAGGTATTGAGGATTCTCCCTTGAGAAAATTAGATCCACTTTGACCCTAACCTGAAGAGAGTGTGAATCCCTTATTACCTCTCCTTTAAACTTTTTTTAATTTCTCCTCTACCTTGAGGGCCATTTGATACGCATCCTCCACTGTAAGAGTATGATGCATGCTCATATCATCTTGGACAACAAAACGCAGGCCATTTACATACTTGGCAGCCTTTTGGTCCTTCGTCTCATGGTGCTCCACTCGAATGTATAGCTTGTAGATTTCATTAGTATAGTCCTCAATGCTTTGATCCTTTTGTCGAAGTTTCTGAAATCTACAAAATAGGGTTTGAGAGTAGTCTATATGTATAAATTTTTCTTTCAACTTATTCATATTTGTCCAATCCTTCCATTCCTCTATCGTGTAGCTTGTAAATGATCCCACCAAATAAATACATGTCCCTTCAATTTTGTGCATGCAATTTTAACCTTCTTCTCTTCAGCAAGGTTACTCCATTCAAAATATTTTTCTAGGCTATTGATCCAATCGATAAACTCCTCTAGTTTTAAACCACCAGCATACTCAGGAACCTTGATATTGATCCCATATAAATTCCCCTTAACCCCGTCTAGAGCTCGTATTGGATGATTTTTAAAATTGTGCCCTTCTTCCTCTAGGCCCTTTGGTTCTACTTTTGTGTGGACCTCAGATCCATATTCCTTAGGCACATTTTCATCATTAGATTCTTGATCTGCACATGCCCTTGGATGTCTCTCTCCCATACAATAAATCACACCAATCAGTCATGCTATTTATGTATTCATATCCTAAATACGCCTATTCATATGGTCATATCCTCTAGGTGGAATATTTCCTTCACTAGCGAGATCACACCCGCTTTGATATTAAATGGTGTAAACTCAACTACAAGATACCAACAAAATGGACTCCAATCACATAACACAAATATGATATAATGGAAGAAACCTGCAAATCAATATTCTTATCATTCCTGAATTCACACCCCTTCTCCAAAATATTACAATCCATCATATAGCAACCAAAAACCAAAGAAACCTTAAAAAATATATATTTTTAAATAACTACTAAAAATATAAATGAGTCGTATTGTGACAAAATTTGGTGTACACATCCCTCTTACAATAACAAACAATAATTTAAAATATTACGTCTCAACTTAAGGTATACAAAAATATAATAAAATTCTAACATTAAAAAAAACCCAAAAAACCTAGAAACCTATTCTAAAAGCTAATTTTGAGACACTAGATGGATGAGTTAGGTATCGAAAACATATTTTTTGGAGGGTCAAGCAAATAAAAGATTAGCTTGATGTAGAACATGCACACATAACCACCTATTAAATTTCAAGGCCAACGGGCGTACGGTTCACAAGTTATAGCTCTAGCAAGGTGCATCATGGGCACTGCCCTCGAAACCCCCACTAGGGGGGGTTCCAAAGAATTTTCACCGCCCCCTAGATCCCCCTATAAGACACAAGTAGGGGGAGCTAATGCCCCCATACATACCCTATTTTGTATAGTGGGTCCAAGTTCTACTGAAACAAAGTCCTCCAAATTAATTAGGCTCCACAATCAATAATCTCCCACTTGGAGACTGATCACATTAACTCCACTGCTATTGCACTTGTTGGACTATGCTTCAACTTTTAGCCTCGAAATTTTCTCACCTTTTACTATCATGCATGAAGGTAAAATGAAATTGAGGAGGAACTCAATTTTTCCTTGGTTACTGCCTTTGTAAAATATCTCCAGGATTCTGGCTAGTGTGTATCTTCTCCAATTTTAACTA
Source organism: Wollemia nobilis (assembly GCA_028583015.1). Taxonomy (NCBI): domain Eukaryota; kingdom Viridiplantae; phylum Streptophyta; class Pinopsida; order Araucariales; family Araucariaceae; genus Wollemia; species Wollemia nobilis. The sequence goes on from JAQPPZ010017255.1 coordinate 3,340,545, forward strand.
TCCATATTCCAATATTGAGCGTATGAAATGGTTCTTGGTATGTATGTGTTTAGTCTTGGAATGGAAAGCTGAATTTTTTATAAGATGAATGGCACTCTGACTATCACTATATAATGTGCTATTCTCTTGCTTCTTTTTCAAATCATCCATAAACCTTTGTAACCAAATCATCTCCTTACTAGAATCTATAAAAACAACATACTCTGCTTATATTGTTGGCAATACAACAACCTTTTGTATTTTTAAAATCTATCTTACTATAGTTTCACCTACAATATATCTTGTGGTATTCCTCCTATTGTCTATATCACCTGCTATATCTGAATAAACATATGCATGTAAATTAGTATTAGATCCTCCAACACATAATGCCTGGGTGATAGTACCTCTCAAGTACCTGAGAATCCACTTCACTACCTCCCATTGCTTTCTTCATGGATCACTTATAAACCTGCTCACAATTCCCATTGCATGTGAAATATCTAGTCTTGTGCACACCATCACATATCAAAATGCCAATTACTGATGAATAAGGAACCTTAGACATGTAGTTCATCTCCTCTTATGTTTAGGACATATCTCTCTGGTCAATTTGAAATGATTTCCCAAAGGTGTGCTAACAGGTTTTGCATCTTGCATACTGAATCTTTCCAACACCTTCTCAATGTACTCACTTTGAGACAATGTTAATTTATGATTTTTCCTATGTTTTGTTATTTTCATACCAAGGATTTGCTTTGCAACACCCAAATCCTTCATTGCAAATGACTCTGCCAATTTTGTTTTGAGTACAATTATATCCTACATGTTAGACCCTACAACAAGCATGTCATCTACATACAATAATAGGATAATATAGTTACCATTATCCAATATCTTAAAATAAACACGGTGGTAAGAATAACATCTACTATAACTTTGATTTGATATAAACCTATCAAATTTAATATACTATTGCCTTGGAGCTTGCTTCATTCCATACAAGATCTTTTTTAACCTGCATACTAGTTCCTCCTTTCCTTTGACCTCATACCCTTATGGCTGCTGCATATAAATATCTTCCTCCAAATCCCCATGGATAAAAATTGTTTTTACATATAACTATTCAAGATATAAATCTTGTACAACCATTAAGCTTAAAAGAGTTCTAATTGAATTCATTTTAACAACAGGTGAAAAAATTTCATCATAATCTATACCTTGATTCTATGCAAATCCCTTTACAACCAGTCTAACCTTATATCTCTTTTTACCTCCATCTTCTTATTTCACCCTGTAAACCCATTTATTCTATAATGCTCTTTTTTTCTGCGGGAAACTGAACCAGATCCCAAGTCTGGTTATTTATGAAGGAGTCTATCTCCTCTTTCATGCTTTGCTTCCACTTCTTATTGGTTTCTACCTGCATTGCTTATTCATATGTTTTTGGTTCACTAGAGTTATACAATAATACATAATATAATGAAGGTGAGTAACGCATAGGAGGTCTACTTATCCTAGTAGATTTTCTAACAATAGTTGCAGGAGTTTTTGGTGCTAGTTGTTGTTGTTGTTTATTTTCTAGCACCTTTGGAGTTTAAATTTCATAAAACACTATGTATTTTGTGTTTACCTTTTCTTGTTTCTTTTTCTATAACTGATCCTTATACATGACCTTCTCATTGAATATTACATCTCTACTCCTAATGATTTTGTGATTTGCATAATCCCAAAAGTGATAACCAAAATTATTAACTCCATATCCAATGAAACACACTTCTTGGATTTTACCTCAATTTTAGTTTGATTTTCTTTACTAATATGCATGAAAGCTTCACAGCCAAAAGTCTTTAAAAATGAGTAGTTAACAGGCTTACCTATCCATACCTCTTTTGTAATCCCACCATATAGGGAACTTGAAGGTCCTTTGTTTATTAAATAAATTGTAGTATCCACAACATCTACCCAAAATTGTAAGGGCAATCCTGCATGTAATCTCATACACCTAGAATGTTCCATGATAGTCTTGTTTATCCTTTCTGTCACACCATTTTATTATGGAGTTCTTGTTCATGATAGTCTTCACTCTACGAATCTCATGGTATTAAAAGTAACTATAAAACTCTTTGTTGTAGCACTCACCTCTATTATAAGATCTAAGATACTTTAGCTTATTTCTTGTCTCATTCTCAACCAAAGCTTTTTATTTCTTAAAGATATCAAAAACATCCGATTTCTTTTGAATATAGTAAACCCAAGTTTTTCTTGTTGCATCATCAATAAACATAACATAATAATGAGAGCCTCTAAGATATGATACCTGATATGGTCCCCATACATCTAAATGTACAAGATCTAGCTTTTCACTCTTCCTTTCTTTTCCAACTCTGGTAAATCTAACTCTTTTTTATTTTCCATAAACGTAGTTCTCATAGAATTCTAAATCAACTTGCTTCAATGTTTATTCTTGTGTTCTTGCCTTCTCTCTAGATATTATGAAAAATGTGCCCTTAAGGAAGCTAGTTGGTTGGGCAATCTATAGTGTGAGTCTATGTTAGATTTTATTTATTCATTTTCTCTTCTTGGTTTCCAATGGAGGACCATCAAGTGATACTCAAAAAATTAAGTGTAAGAATATGTTGGAGAGTAAGTATCAAAAATATATCAGTATGGTCACCCTTGTGTTGAAAACCATGTATTTTTCTATTGATGAGGATATGAGAAATATTTTGAATAGAAGAAATATCCTAACCTTTTTATTAAAGTTCTTTGGGTGTCATAAGAAAATGGCATACCCCTGCCTCCTTGGGTCTTACCCGAAAGTGGCATCCCTTTTGGGATGTTTTCCACAAATAAAAAAAAATAAGAAAATGGCCAAACATCTGGCCTACTCATGGCAATATAGAGTAGTTATGGTAGAAAATGTGGAGTTCAAGATCAACAATCCTCTCATTGCTGAGGTCATTGGACTTATGGTAGATGGCCTGGTTCACGATCATGAAAAGTATTCTTTGGTGAAGGAGACCCAAAATTTTTTGGGAGAGGAAGAAGAACTTGTCAAGATTCACAATGGCCTTAGGATATCCTCCCTGAAGGCCCCTTGGGATCGAGTGATCCTGGTAATTAAGCATTTTTTTACTCTGGATGAGAACCAGGATATTCTTCACAATTATCACTTCATAATATTGAATCAACTTAGACACAAGAATATTATGAATATTTTGTCCTTTATCTTTCAATATTTTTCAATAACGGTTAGTAGTTAAGAAAGGAGTCACATCGGATCCAATCCATCAAGGATTATTAAAAATGATATTTTATTTCATGGTGAGTTCAAGGGGTCTAGATGGTGTCAATATCCTAAACTCTTTAATCAGGGTTTAGCCTCCTATTGTGGAGTTTCTTGATTCATATATATCTAAATATCATGAATCCCTAAAATTGGAAACCATTGATGTCACACCTATTTGATTATGGCGGAAGGAATTGAATCTCACCAGAAAGGTTCTAGAGGAAGTGAAAGGATGCACATGTTTGAGAGGCTATTTTTGAAAGTGGCTGACCTGGGAAAGGCTCCGATAGAGATTGATGAATTCAAATTCAAATAATATTTACCACCCTCTAAAAAGCATAGGACTTTTTTTGGGTGTAAGTAGTAACAAGAATGTACAAAAATTTCAAATCCTTAATGGGAGTCTAGTGCAAGAATTATTTAAGGGTAATATTATGAAGCTACAACAATCTCTTATCGACTCTTTGCATACTACTATTTCCTCCATGCAAGATTCTATTTCCCATGTAGAGAAAATATTTGTACCTATGGGTTGGTAGACTTGGGAGATAAATGAAATCAATACTAACAATGATGTGGGTCCAAGTGACAAAGATTTAACATTGGGGGTGGGGCCAATTTTCCCTAATTCAGGGTCTTGTTCTATCTCGAGGTCTGGTCTTCTTCCTTTGTGATTTTGGTTTGCTTTGATTGTCTTTGGTTGATCTTGAACTGGTTAGGATTATTTTTGGGTTTTACTATATTGTGTATATGCATCCTTATCTATTGATGGTCTTAGTGGTGTTTTATTTATGTTTTGATTGTATACTAGATATATTTGACTGAATCTTCCTTACTTGCGGTAGTATCTTCTCTTTTTTTTTAAGGATTTGGATATCCTTTCAAAACTCCTTTGTCCATCTAATAAAAACAATTAATATGAATAATAATTATGCACTTTATTAGATACATGACTTGTCATGCCATATTCATGATACACAATTCTTCATCAATATTGATCTTAAATATGACTATCATCAAGTATACATGAAGTTGATTATTGTGTATAATACTGCATGTAAATAAATGAGGGTTTGTTTGAGAGGTTGGTTATACATTTTTGATTGACTATAGTAGTTTTCATATCATGAGGTAGTGGATGATATATTGCATATGTATACTAAGTCTCATTTATAATAAGACATTATAGGATCATTTTTATAACATGTTTAAAAGGTACTTCAAACTCTTTGAAGATAAAATTTATATGTTGATTTAGAAAAGTGTTCATTTTGTATGGTAAATATTATGTAACTTAGGTACATTATAGATAAATAATGGGTTTATATTAATCAGAAGAAGATTTATATAATTAGATATTCTTCTTCTCAAAGAACTCAAATAATTTTTTTCATCTTTTTGGGTATTTTTAATTTTAATTGAATACTTGTATTGGGTTTCTCATTTATTGCTTGACCATTACAAACTGACCAAAGGAGGTGCTAATTCCAAGTTTCATTTGGGAGATACATAAAAAAGAGAATTGAAGAAACTAAAAGACCAACTATTTTCGACTCTTATACGTTTTTTAATTTATTTGCAACAATATTTTGAAATAATGATTGATGCATTAAACTGCACATTAAAATTTATTCTCATGTAGCATGGGCATCTAGTTTCCTATCATAGTGAGATATTCAATAAAGTAATTCAAAAATATCCCTTCTATAAAAAACAACTATACATCATTGTTTGAGTAAGTAAATAGTGAAACCATTACAACTAATATAAGAAAACAATCATATATCTAAATCACATACCTCTTAAGTGCATTCATACATAGAGTAGTATATGTAAATAAAGATATTAAAATTATTCTACATATTTATCATAGTTTTATTTTATTATAAAGTTTAATATAATGACATCCAATTTAATAGTAGGCTATCTAAGCCAACCATGGATACATATTTTGCTCTTCATGTAGGTAAACATATTTATGAATTTTATTTTCAAGACAAACTAATTTGACACATGACACCTATTTGTTTACCAGCTAATAAGTTATCAAAGATTACCTCAAAAAAAAATTAATAGAGTATTAGGTTACATTAGGATGGAGAAAAACATTGTAAATTCTCCAAAACGTACTTCTATTTGGCCTAATATGAGAAATAGTATTGAGATATACAAAATTTTATGCACCAATTGTGTTATTGCCAAATTGACCAACTAGAAACAAGGATCAAATACACCATTTCTAGTGTTATCCAAGACTTTGAAATCCATTTCCATGGATTTCCTCTAAGGATTTTCCACATATAAGTAAACTAATGACTTTGTTTTTATAATCATTGATAAATATTTTTAATGGTTATCATGATTCCCTGTAACAAATCCATTTCAATAAATGATACTATTAAAATCTAATTCAACCATACATGTTAGATATTATTACATTAGTTGGTAACTTTGTAATTATTAGGTTTTGTATTTATTAGAAGGTTAGTAAAATATATCTTCTATGAGAAATATGAAGACTCACATCTCCTATGAGTTTGAGGAGATGAAGATATAATTGAAGAAAAAATTTCAAGAGACTCTATGTAAAGGCTATATATAATATTGGCCTAAATATTTTATGTCTATCACTTTCATATATTGTATTGTGAGTAAATTTTATCTATATTCTTGCTTGGAATATTATAAAATTCTCTAACCTTACATTGGAATTTAATTATTAAATATAGGTTAATTTTTAAGATTGGTGTCAGAGTGGGTTGTGAGTATTGTTGCCTCAACGAGGGATAACTATCACCATATGATAGCATTCCCTAAGTCAAAATGATAATTTGCTTTATAATATATAATATGAATTAAATAAGAAACGTAGTCAAGTGGATCTTGTGCATTGATATCTTCTAGTTATTTGTTATGTATCCTTGCTTATACGTTACTTACCAAAATTGTTTCACAATATGCATTTTTATCTAAGTCTTGCTAAGAATATTTTATCCAAGTTAACTATGAAATGTAGTTACATGGAATATCTATTTTACACCTTGAATATACTTTGAAAATGTTTAAATAATTGTATATCTCCTAAGTCATTTCATGTTCAAAAATGTGATTGAATTAGAACATGTGGTCAAATGTCTAAAAAAATAAATACTATTTTTTACCTACTTCACCTACAAAAACTAAGCTAAATTTAGATCCTTATATCCTTTAGAGCCATTATTTAGAGTTTTCAATTTGAATGATGTGAATACAATTTGTGGTGAGCCATGTGTAATTTTTTAGAGAAGGAGAAACATACCTAGGTAGGAATTATAATAGCCTAGATTTGGAGGATGTAATAGCCTACAAGTAGAAGACATTACAAATCCAAAGTATGCAAACCAAGAAGAGAATAGTGTAGTCAAAAGAGTGCAACAATATGTTTGTAAGCAAAATATATTTTAAAGGCAAACTAGGATGTGAATAACATAGTTGGAAAGGTGCAGTGAAACATCCATAAACAAGAGATGTTAAGGTACTTCAAAATTTCTTATTTTAATTTATTTCCATGAGCACAATATTAAAGGCTTAATATTTGAAGAGAGAGAAAGAAAATAAAATTGATTCATTCAAAAATTTAAATGAAATTAAGGTTATATCATTTAAGAAAATATAATCAAAGGAAGAAGAAAAAGGAAGATAGAAGAAAAAGATAATTATCTTAGAGAAAATATTATTTTGACACAAAAGTTAGATTACGAGAGTGTTGAGTGGTGTTTTAACCCGATTGTGAAAACACACTCTCCTGTAGGATCCGAGTCCCAAATCCTCTGCTTGCAAAGAAAAACGATTTCTCCAAGGTTCTTATTATGCTAATTATTGATTATCAAGGATGTTGTTTAAAATGAAATGCTAAGAACACCTTAGGGTTTGCAAGTGGATGTTAACAAGGGGCACTGTGGTTTATTTAATTATGAAAGTGCAATGGACTCTAAAATGAATAAAATCTGTTTTAATCTTTAATTCTGATGGATTTTTAGTGATTTATTCAAACACGGTAATTAAAGCTGCTGAAAATAAAATATGGGTTTGAAAAGCAAAGACAAAAGTAAACAAAAGTAACAATAAGAATAGATTACGGTCGAGAAAAGTTGTCATTAATCGATGAAACCGAAGATCCTGAGGCTTTCTACATACAACCTAACCTAATGAACCTGCACTTTCACACAATCCAAATAGGCTAGGTGCGGGTCTCGAGGGTTTCTACTATAATTCCAGATTCGGGCATTCGCATGAAGCAACCAAGAGATCTTGCATTAAACTTCACCTAGAAACCTAAGAAATGCGGAAAGGAAAGATAGACATTAAATCATGCATGCAGAAGTAACTCCTTCTTTCTCATCCAAAAGATGCCAACTCTCTGTATTTTGTATTAAAGAATATTTCGATTACATTCAAAAATGTTCCAGGTATAAAATTCCAGAACAAAAAGAAGGAAATTGCCCAAGTACAGGCCCAGAATAGCACGAAGCTCTTGTCTCTGCAACTCTGTATTCGGCAATTTCCAACCCCTTCTTCGATTTGCAATTCTGGTCTTATAATGTTTGACGCGGCTCTTCGATCTTCTCTGTCGCTTCATTTCACCTTCCTGCACATGACCCCTCAAATTCCTGCTTTTTCCCGCTTTGATTCACGCTCAAATTTGAAAACGCTTCGAAATTCATCTCTGCATGTAACGCCTCTGCAAGTTTGACACCTGTGCGCCACGTGTCCTGCTTTTCCTGCGTCCTGTGTAACGCTTACTGCGAAAAAAAAATGACAAAACTGCAAGTCTGCCTGTTCATCTTCTTAGCCGCGATATGGCGACATGTCGCGAAATCGCGACATGTCGCGATATCGCTACATGCTTCCCGGCCCCCCCACCGCTTCTCGTAGCGATATCGCTACTCTTTTAAAGCTTTGGGCCTTCTTCTTCGAAGGGTAGCGATATCGCTACCACTTTGAACCTTGAGTCTTCTTCCCCAAAAATTGTAGCGATATCGCTACCTTCGGACTTCGTCGGGCTCTTTTGAGAATTTTGCAGCGATTCGCTACCTTTTGGCTTTGAGCCTTTGTCTTCAAGAAATGGCAGCGATTCGCTACCGTTTTGAACTTTGAGTCTTCTTTCCGCAAGGCGTAGCGAAATCGCTACCGTTTCTCCGTCGGGCCTCCTTGGCAATTTTACGTCGCGACATCGTGACCATTATCATTCTCTTGCCCTCTCTCGACAAACCGTCGCGATATCGCTACCGCTTTTATTTCCGAACCTGCTTGCCACAAACCGTCGCGATATCGCTACCGCTTTTACTTTCCGTACGCCTTGGCAAAACCTGTCGCGATATCGCGACATTTTTCACCCTCAGACCTTCATGCCACTTTCTGTCGTGATATCGCTACCCTTTTTCTTTTCGTACGCCTTCCCAAAACACGTCGCGAAATCGTGACCATTTTCTCCATCCGTACACCTTTGCTGCAATCGGTCACGAAATCGCGACGTCTCTCCTCTTTGGCAGCGATGGAGCTACATGTCGCGATTTCGTGACAACTTTCCTATTTTCGGCAGCGATGGCGCAACCAGTCGCGATTTCGCGACATGTCGCGATTTTGCGACACCTTTCAACACTTAGGCATTTTTTTTTTCTTTTCTTCAATTTTAGCATCTGGGTCACCGAGATTCTTCTCTGCAAGCCTTGAAAAAGGTGGGTCCCCAATTTTGGGGTGTGTTGTGGATCAACCACAACAAATGGCGACTCTAGTTGTCAAATGCTCTTGAGAATTTTAGTAAGAACCAACCTGAAACATATCACAAACTCGCAAATACATGTTAGCACATAAGCAAAATAACAAATGCCCAAAGATCAGAAGTACATGAATCATTAGAATCCTCAAGTATTAGCTCGGTGTGTGCAATGAATTCCTTCCCTATCATTTTAATTTGATCCACACTCCATCATCAGTTTTGTATGAGTGCATATGTGGGATGGTGAATGATTTGTGACCCTAATGGACGTGCTAGAAGGCCTTGCCTTCATAAGATGCATGGTCATTCTTATATCATAATGTACAAGCATTCAAGATTGCCAAACCCTCTTAGGATCCACTGATTCATTACCTTATTGTATCCCAAAGTTGGTTATGAGTCCCTACTATCTAGAACCCATGTGCAAGTGAATGTGAAATCAGAACTTTGGGGAATCAGACTCCCAACCAACCGAGATGAGAGTTTAACCTTATCCTTACTATTCTGATTTAGAGTTCATTACCTCACTTTAAGCAAAATAATTAAACCGAGTTATGGAAGAAATGGTCATGCTAGTCTAACCCTCTAGACAATCAGTGGTCTTTTTTTTAGGCAAGACATGATGCCATGCATGGGCATATCTAACCCCACAATCCAAAACTTATCTCCATTTCTTTGGACCTTGGGGATGACTACCCATCCCTTGCTAGAGGACAAGTAGTACGATCCTTACAATCCAAAATAAAGATGAGATGGGAAAAATTTATTTACTTTTTACTTCTTGGACCTTGGGGACGACTACCCATCCTGGTTAGGGACAAGTAGTACGATCCTTACAATCCAAACCTTAGATATAAATCATTAATTCTGTTGCTTAAACCTTGGGGATGACTACCCATCCTTTGCGAGAGGACAAATAGTACGATCCTTACAATCCAAGGCCGATGAGAATGGAAAATATTAATTTTATTACTTAGACCTTGGGGATGACTACCCATCCTTTGCGGAGGACAAATAGTACGATCCTTACAATCCAAGACTAATTATGAAATGAAAACATAGGAGCTTTGGGGAATCGGATTCTCAACCAACCGAGATGAGAATTTACACCCTATCCTTACTACTCCATGTGGGCTTTAAGTTCTATGGAAGTGGTCAAAACCATTGTTTTTAGGATCATGTTGCATAATAGGATAGACATGAAAACCACTTTCGCTCAACCTTTTCCTCCAAGCTAGGTTTTGATCATTTTGCTCAAGATCCTTTTTAATTTATGAGACGTGCTTGGTTCTAGATACCTCAAGACTCAGTTTCCAACCTTAGGATTCACTTACATTTATGTTATAACATAACCCTAAGAGAATTTGACGTACTTTCATGGCTTGTACATAAGATGCATATGTAACTAAAATGAAATGTATGTGAGGTGAGATGGAATATGAATGCCTTATCTTTGCAAATGAAATGATATGTCATGCAAATCTGATTCTTTCATGTATCACAAAATCAAACAATATAACTTAAAATGTTTTATGTTATTGGTGGAGCCTTTACAAGATAATTCCAATATTTCATATTCTCCTAACCTTAAGCATAAGTTGGCATCTCAATTTATTTCTTTTTGTTTTGTTTTTTTTTTTTTTTTTTATCAAAATTAACAACATGACAATTGAAATCAAATCCACAACCAAAATCCTAGCTAAGCTAACAATCCTAAATCAAACAAAATCTGAAAATCCTAAACAATGAAACAAGATCTGAAAATCCCACCAAAATCAAAGAATGATATGAAAGTCCCACAACCTAAGGGCTAAAATAATGTTTTAAAATCTGCCCATTAACCGGCAGCGTGAAATATTTCCCTTCTAAGGTTTTTAGCCTGAAGGTATTCTTCCCAAGAATCTACGAAATCTGATATGGGCCTAACCAAAGACAATCAAACTTTTGATGGTTTCCTTTTTCCTCATGTCTTTTGTCCCATAGTAATACTAAATCTGAAATTCTGAATGATTTAACTTTGGCCCTTCTGTCAAACCATCTCTTGATTACTTCCTGGTGTTTATTCATGTGATTCACGGCCTCTTCTCTCTTTTCATCAAGGTGCAACAACTGGCTCAACCTGGCTTCAACTTGATCATCTGTCCCCAAGTACTCTTGTATGAAATGTAAGGTCTGCAACTTCAAATTTGTTGGAAATATCGGGTCTTGCCCATAGACCAAATGATAGGGAGTATTCCCTATGGATTCTTTCACTATGGTCCTATCTGCCCAAAGGGCAAACTTTAGTTGACTGTGCCAGTCCCGAGGGTTCTTTTCCAGCAACTTCTTAATAGTATTCAACAAATTCTTATTTGAAGACTCGGCCAACCCATTTCCTTGAGGATAGTAATTGGATGCAAACTTTAAGCTCACTTTGTTATCATATGCCCAATCTGCAAATTGTGTAGAAATAAAAGCTTTACCATTGTCACTGACAATAGAGTCGGGCATCCCAAATCTTGTTATAATTTGATCCTCAAGAAATTTAATCACAACATCTGTGGTGGCATGTTTAGTAGGAATCGCCTCTGTCCACCTTGTACAATAGTATGTAGCTGTCAAAATGAATTTGTGAGAATCAGAAGAATTTGGGTTAATAACCCCAATAAAATCTAGTCCCCACTACGCAAACGGTCTCATTTCGACTACAGGCTGCAACGGCATGGCTGCATTTCTTTCTCTATTTGCAGCCACTTGACGGATGTGACAAGATCGTACATGGGTATGCGCATCCTTGAAAATATGTGGCCGGTAATATCCTGCTCTCGGGATTTGATGTCTTGTAGCGTTGGCTGCACCATGACCGATTCCATGTTTCCAGTGAAATTCCTGCAATACCCGCTGACTTCTTCTTTGTTCAAGCACCTCGGGTAGATGCCTTCATGATTCTTCCTATAAAGCACACCAGATTTTATTAGTTAGTTAACAGACTTAAGCCTTAAAGCTCTTCTTTGTGTTGAATTCAGATTAGAAGGATACTTACCAGTCAATAAAAAATGCACAATATCAACATACCGGTCGTCCTTAGCCATGTATTATGTATTTGAGCATTGACCTGTTATTTGCGGATCATTTTCTGCGATCACCTTTGCCAGTCCTTGTCCTCGAACTAGTTTCATTGGTTGGATTTCGAGATCAAATTCTTGGATGGTCGAAATCCATTTTCCTCTCTTCTCACCTAGTTCATTCTGTAAAAACATGGTCTTGACAGCAGAATCGGGCACGATGGCGATAATTATGTTGTGCACTATGTAGTGCCTAAATTTTTTCACAGTTTTAAAAAGTGCGTACATTTGCTTATCAAGGATTGAATACCTTAATTGAGCGTCTTTCAGAGGGGCACTTAAAAACGCAATGGGCTTTTCGGCACTATCCTCACCTTTTTGGGTTAAGACACTCGCAAAGGAGTGTTACGATGCAAAAGCGTAAATATAAAAAGGCTTGGAGTAATGCTGGGCTTATAAGGACGGGGGCTCCGGAAATGGCATCTTTGATATTACGGAAAGCCACTCTACTTTCCTTGTTCCATTTTACATCCACATCTTTCTTGAGCATCCGGTTCAGAGGTTTGGCTATCTCGGCAAAGCTAGAGATAAACTTCCTCACAAAATTGACTTGCCCAAAGAAAGATCTCAGTTCTTTTTATTGCTCGGGAGAGGTAGGTTTTGGATAGCTTGTATCCTTTACGGGTCGATGGATATGCCCTCTTTTGAAATGATGTGACCCAACAATTTCCCTTTCGTTACTCCGAAAATGCACTTTTTGGGATTTAAGGAAATTCCATGTTCTCTGCATCTTTGAAGCACTTTCTTCAAATCTTTAACATGATCTTCTCTCTTCTTCGAGAAAACTGGGATATCATCCACATACACGATGATGCATTTGCCTATTAGTCCTTTGAATGCGTAATCCATGGCGCGTTGAAAAGTTGCACCAGCGTTTAACAGTCCGAACGACATTCTCTTATATGCAAATGTCCCCCACTTGGTAGTGAAGGCTGTTTTCATCCTGTCATCTGGATGTATAAGAACTTGGTTGTACCCAGAATATCCATCGAGAAAGGACATCATTTCAGATCCATTTACCATTTGCAGAATTTCATCGATTGATGGTAATGGATAATTATCTTTTGAGAGGCTTTATTAAGATTTCGAAAATCTATGCACAGCCTAATCTCTCCACTCTTTTTTCTTCTTTGGAGCGAGGTTGGCCACCCGAGGTTGAGTGCCTAACGGGAAAAATGATTTTCGCTTCCAATAATATTTTAACCTCCTTTTCGATCAAAGGCTCCAATAGCGGGTTAACAACTCGTTGTCTTTGCCTAAAAGGCTTGGAGTCCGGCTTCAAAGGGATGGTATGCGTGATAATGTTACAGGTTGTAAGTCTTGACTCATTGTAGTTCCAAGCAATACAATCTATGTAATGCTTCAAAGCCTGTATTATATTGCTCCTTTCTTCCTCTGTACATGCCTTTGCTATGTACACCTCCTTTGGATTGTCTGCACTCCCAGTTAATTGAATCGCATGCATCTTTGGGGAGCGGGACTCTTTTTCTTTTCTTGTTCTTGCATTCCATGTCGAACATCTTTTCTAATGAAACCACGTCTTTAGGAATTTTGTTGGATTGATACGCGGTTTCACTTTCTTCTGTTTCATCCTGCCACCTTTGTTCCTCATCGATCACCTGATTTTCAAAAATACCCGAGTTTGTGACAAACTTGAAGATGTGACTGTCACACTCAAAAACCTGGAAATTCTTCACATTATCAGGTATTGATGGACAAGGAACCAGCTCAATGGAAAACTTTTTACATCTTTTTATATCCATCGGGTTTAACATGCCCACGGCGACTGCAAGAGAGTCTGCTATTCGATTTCCTCTCCTAGAAATAAGGGCTATGTTGAATGCATCAAACTCCTCCATGAGGTCCATAACCCTAGTCCTATAAAGGCTCAGTATTTTGTCGCGGCATGTATCTTGTCCTTTGATTTGCTTGACAACCAACTCGAAATCTCCCAAAACCTTCAAGCATTTAACATGTTTGCTCAATGCTAGACGTAAACCGTAGATCAATGCTTCGTATTACGCCACATTGTTTGTGCAAGGAAATTGTGAGTCTGTAGGCAGCCAATAATGGTTTACCTCCTGGACCAGTGAGCTCGACTCCAGCTCCTGCTCCCTGTCTAGATTTTGATCCATCAAACTTGAGCAACCACGTGTAATCCTTCTCCTCAGAAGAACCACCATGACACACTTCTTCTTTAAGTTCATCAGTAGCTTTCTCAACATCAAGAGCATAGACCCCTAGGTGCGGCTCGAAAAAGCTGAACCTCATTCGGCTTGTTAAAATCCGTTATAATCTCCTTAAGCCTCGGTTCGTTTTCCACTCTGATTTGGTTAGCAATGCCCTTCCATGGCAGCCACATATGCGAGCGATCTGTTGCAAAATAGCCATTCAGCGTTTTCATCCAATCTCTCGCAAGTAACATTCCATACCTACTTGGGATGTTAACCACCAAAATGTCTACAACTTGCTGGACCCTGGGTTCAGAATTTAATTGAATCTTGACATCATATAAGGTCCCTACTACATTTACCTATGAACGGTCCAATTGCAAGACCGTGCATTTGGATGAAACCGGTTGTAGACCCGGCATTTGACATATCTCCGTAGGCATGAGGTTGCTCGTGGCTCCTGTGTCTACCAAACGAGTTATGCAAGTTCTTACCCGCAATTCTCGAGTTAATAAGAATGGCGGGACATCCCTTCTCTCCTTTCGCAAAATCGGATGGGATTCGGCTCTTTTTCCTTCCACATCGGATCGGGTGAGTTCAAAGCTCTTATCAACGCCTCCTTTTGACCAGGCAATTTAACTGCGTCCAGGAATAAAAGGCTAGATTTGGACTTCTTCATATCCTCCACTACGTCATAATTTGGTTTTTCGAATTTGATTGTCTTACGGACGTCATTAGACATTTCTCTTACGAGTGGAGGGGAGGGTTGTTACTTGCCTTTGTATACGGAGGAAGAATAGAGGCTGTTTGGAGGTGTTGATGAGGTTTTAGGGGCTTTAGACTTACTCCTCAAATGGTACCCATGAGTCCCCTTTACGAAATCTCGAAAAGCTTGCACCTTCTGTTCCAAAACTTTGTCTTCTCCCTCATCGCTCTCACCCTCTTGGTGATATACTATTTCCATCACCATAATATTTTCATCTTACTGATACGATGGATCCTCATTTGATACCAGTTCCAAATCATCAACTTGTGCCTGAAGACAATGAGTGTATCTAGCGATCTCAGGACAATTCCTCTCATTGTGTTCTTTTGTGTTATGTAACCTGCACCCTCTTTCCCATGCCAAATCTGAAAGATTCAAAAGAGAATTGGATTGGCTAGGGCCTGCGAAAGCATCTAATTGATTAGCAATGGGAGCGAGGACTCCCCCATTGTTTGGCTTAGTGTTCCAGTGCCTCCCTCTATTGTTAAAATTCTGACTTGGGTGAGGGGCACGGGACTCATGCTTCTATGTTGAACCACTGTCATTACTTAGTTTATGCACTAGTTTCTTGAGCTCTTCGACTTTCGAAAAGACATCCTTCGGTGGAACCACATTGTTGTTAACCCCCATTGGATTTGCATAATTGATGGGGTCTTGATTCCACATTTGGGTGGGGTTATGAGGAATTGGATTCCCATATGGATTGATACCTTGAATTGGGATTGGATTCGGAGCAGGGAACTATGGCTTGAGGATTGACTTGACTAGTTTCCTGCGTAGTTGATTGACTGTTCTGCAAAAATGCGGGAGCAGGTGGAATGGTTGTGATTGGTTGGATTGGAATGGGTGCATATGCGGGTCTTTGGTGGATACGAGCTGCTGATATGGGAAGGTGTTCATACTTGGCATTTGTGGTGCCATGAGTTGATTTGCCTGGGGAACTTGACCATATGGAGCACACTTTGTCCCAACATAGGCATGCGGGTAAACCCGTAGCCTTGCGGTGTCAATTGCTTCTCAATAGTCATGGCTTCATTATAGGCCAAAGCCGGCGTGGTGACACGAGGATTACGCCTTGCAAACATGGCTGTCATGGGGTCCAATGCCCCAAAATATATCTGCAAAGCTACTGCGGGGATCGATGGCAAAATGTCTAATTGCTCTCTGTTATAGTTCTTTTGGAATCTATGATTAAACATTCGGATTGGTTCCCCTTGGCCCCGTTTGCATGTAATAAAGCTGATTGTAAATAGTTGCGGGATCTAAGGGCGACCTAAATTGATTGACAAATGCATTTTCCATTTGTGTCCAAGAGGTGATTGAACCGGTTGACAAGCATATATACCATTCATATGCTATTGGATCCAAGCTCATGGGGAAAAGTCTGCGAGGCTACATCTTCATGCTTGAACTTGCGACCTAATTAAAACATCTCTATAGGCTTGGATATGTTCTTCTGCTGTTCTTAGGCCATCGGCTTGTATTTAGGCAGAAATATTTCAATGTTCTTGGGGATTTCATGGATATCCCCGACAATATTCAAAGGAGTATTGTTAGCTCCATACCAAGGAGGCTGCTTGGAGCTTGAGCCATTTGACTCGAGAATTGATGTAGACAGGACCTACAATAGCAGAAGAAATATTACAAACTATAGGCACACTAGGGGCAACGGATATTGCTGGCGTAGGTCCACTCGACGTTCCTGGAGAAAACGAGGCCTTTTGCTCTTTGGAGTGCTTACGACTTGCTTGACTTTACCCTTGGGAGTACCGGTAAGGTCGTGAAAAATGGTTTCTCCGGTTGTTTGAGACATGGTCGCAATACGGCGTGGTGGGTCCGACCTGCTGAGGAAACCCTCGGCTAGTTCGAAGAAAACCTGCAACAAACACAAAAACGGTGTTGCGGTTTAGCCGTAAATAATTTTAGAATTAAATCAAAAACAAAATATTCGAGATATAAAAATTGAAATAGATAAACCGATTCGGCCCTCCTTCTAGCGCCAATCAGTTGAGTGGTGTTTTAACCCGATTGTGAAAACACACTCTCCTGTCGGATCCGAGTCCCAAATCCTCTGCTTGCAAAGAAAAACGATTTCTCCAAGGTTCTTATTATGCTAATTATTGATTATCAAGGATGTTGTTTAAAATGAAATGCTAAGAACACCTTAGGGTTTGCAAGTGGATGTTAACAAGGGGCACTGTGGTTTATTTAATTCTGAAAGTGCAATGGACTCTAAAATGAATAAAATCTGTTTTAATCTTTAATTCTGATGGATTTTTAGTGATTTATTCAAACACAGTAATTAAACTGCTGAAAATAAAATATGGGTTTGAAAAGCAAAGACAAAAGTAAACAAAAGTAACAATAAGAATAGATTACGAGTCGAGAAAGCTGTCATTAATCGGATGAAACCGAAGATACTGAGGCTTTCTACATACAACCTAACCTAATGAACCTGCACTTTCACACAATCCAAATAGGCTAGGTGCGGGTCTCGAGGGTTTCTACTATAATTCCAGATTCAGGCATTCGCATGAAGCAACCAAGAGATCTTGCATTAAACTTCACCTAGAAACCTAAGAAATGCTGGAAAGGAAAGATAGACATTAAATCATGCATGCAGAAGTAACTCCTTCTTTCTCATCCAAAAGATGCCAACTCTCCGTATTTTGTATTAAAGAATATTTTGATTACATTAAAAAATGTTCCAGGTATAAAATTCCAGAACAAAAAGAAGGAAATTGCCCAAGTACGAGCCCGAGAATAGCACGAAGCTCTTGTCTCTGCAACTCTGTATTCGGCAATTTCCAACCCCTTCTTCGATTTGCAATTCTGGTCTTATAATGTTTGACGCGGCTCTTCGATCTTCTCTGTCGCTTCATTTCACCTTCCTGCACATGACCCCTCAAATTCCTGCTTTTTCCCGCTTTGATTCACGCTCAAATTTGAAAACGCTTCGAAATTCATCTCTGCATGTAACGCCTCTGCAAGTTTGACACCTGTGCGCCACGTGTCCTGCTTTTCCTGCGTCTGTGTAACGCTTTTTGCGAAAAAAAATGACAAAACTGCAAGTCTGCCTGTTCATCTTCTTAGCCGCGATATGGCGACATGTCGCGAAATCGCGACATGTCGCGATATCGCTACATGCTTCCCTGCCGCTTCTCGTAGCGATATCGCTACTCTTTTAAAGCTTTGGGCCTTCTTCTTCGAAGGGTAGCGATATCGCTACCACTTTGAACCTTGAGTCTTCTTCCCCAAAAATTGTAGCGATATCGCTACCTTCGACTTCGTCGGGCTCTTTTGAGAATTTTGCGGCGATTCGCTACCTTTTGGCTTTGAGCCTTTGTCTTCAAGAAATGGCGGCGATTCGCTACCGTTTTGAACTTTGAGTCTTCTTTCCGCAAGGCGTAGCGAAATCGCTACCGTTTCTCCGTCGGGCCTCCTTGGCAATTTTACGTCGCGACATCGCGACCATTATCATTCTCTTGCCCTCTCTCGACAAACCGTCGCGATATCGCTACCGCTTTTATTTCCGAACCTGCTTGCCACAAACCGTCGCGATATCGCTACCGCTTTTATCTTTCGTACGCCTTGGCAAAACCTGTCGCGATATCGCGACGTTTTTCCCCCTCGGACCTTCGTGCAGCTTTCTGTCGCGATATCGCTACCGCTTTTTCTTTCCGTACGCCTCCCCAAAACACGTCGCGAAATCGTGACCATTTTCTCCGTCCGTACACCTTTGCTGCAATCGGTCGCGAAATCGCGACGTCTCTCCTCTTTGGCAGCGATGGAGCTACATGTCGCGATTTCGCGACAACTTTCCTATTTTCGGCAGCGATGGCGCAACCAGTCGCGATTTCGTGACATGTCGCGATTTCGCGACACCTTTCAACACTTAGGCATTTTTTTTTTCTTTTCTTCAATTTTAGCATCTGGGTCACCGAGATTCTTCTCTGCAAGCCTGCAAAAAGGTGGGTCCCCAATTTTGGGGTGTGTTGTGGATCAACCACAACAGAGAGATTGCAAAACAAGCTATAAAAATGTTAAGAAGAAAATTTGATTATTGAAAAGAAAGAAGAAGAAAAGAAATAATTTGTTGCATTAAGTAAATAAAATTGAAAGAGGGTTGATTTAGAAAGAAAGGATTTTAATTAAAATTCAATACAAGATCAAAAAGTAAATAATTGGCTTGTTGAAAGAAAGAAAAAAGAAACCTCTATTCAAATATTGTTGAAGTTCATAAAGTGCAATTAATTAGTGAAGGACATTTGAAAAGGTTGATATTAAAAAGTAAGGAAAATATTAAAAGTGGAAAAATGAAAAATAGAAAAGTCAATAAAAGGAGACATTAAAAAGAAAATGATATAAGGAAGGATTTTATAAAGTTGAAATTTCTATAATGATAATACAAAATTCAGAAGAGAAGTATTAGTATATTAACTCAAGGGCAAGTAAACATATGATTGGAAATAAATATTGGTTTATTTTTTTTCAAGAAATAAAAGGTAAACCTACTAATTTTGCAAATGATAGAACTTATGAGGTCAAAGGAATAGGAAATATTTTAATAAATATACCTAATAGAATATGTATAATTGATAATGTATTATGTGTACCTAAGTTAACTAGTAATTTGTTATCAATATCTTGAATGTTAAATCAAAGATATAATGGGTGAATTTAGAATTATTGATGAAAGAAATGACTCATTACCAAAAAAAAAAAATTATAGCTACTATTTCCTTCAAAAATGTGTTGTTTGCTCTTGATATTACATCATCATCCAATTTTGTTCTACCACCTAGTAAATCAATAGAAGGTGATATTTAGCATAAAATATTTGGGCATATAGATATTTCATACTTATGTGAATTTTGAATAGATATGAAATGGTAATGAGGTTTTTGAACTTAAAGTGGTATACCATAATTTGTCTTGAATGTTTAGTAGAAAAACAACATAGAGAACATTTTGAACTTAGTTAACACAAAGCCAAAGAACCATTAGAGGTGATACATATATACTTATGTGGACCAATGTTAATAATCCTTGGTAGACACAAAAAATACTCACACAAATTTAGGTATATATTTTTACAGTAAAATCAATTTTATTTACATGCTTCAAACGATTCAAACAAATTGTGGAAATAGATACCAACCATTCAATTTGAGTTCTATGTTAATATATTGGGGGAGAAAATTTATCTAATTTGAAATATTCTTAATACAAAATGAAATAAAATAACAAAGTACCACATTTTATACACCATAATAGAATGATATCATGGAAAGAAAACATCACCCTAATATGGAAATTTCTTGTTGTGTGCTCAAAGAAGAAAATATTGAGAAACAATATTGGATAGAAGTAGTTAGTATTGTAGTATATATTCAAAATAGATCATCCACAAGAATTCTTAAAAACATTACTCTTAAAGAAGCCTAATAATGGAAAAAAACCTTTAGTAACACACCTGTGGATCTCTGGATGAAAACCATACATGCACATTCCAAAATAAAAAAAAAGGACAAAATTAGATGAAAAAATCTTATGTGCTATATTATTTTGAATATGACACTACATCAAAAGGTTATAGAATAATTGATTCAATCATAAAAAAATATTTTAAAGTAAATGTGTAATATTTGATGAAGGATGTAAGAATGGTATTGAATATTCTGAGGATATTATGTTTCCTATTTTAGATATTGAATTAGATAAGGAAACTCATGAAGAGTATACAAAATAAGAATTAAAAATTCTAAATGAGCCTATCAAAGAATCGATAACAGTAGAACTACCTCAAAAAGCTACAAAATGATATACAAACACTTTCAAAGATTCAAAATTAAGAAAACTACTTGATCCCACTTCTACTAGAAAATATAGAACCAAATTTAGTACACGATTTTGTTAGGATCTCATCCTAACCCTTAATGTGATAACTTCCTTGATGTAATAATTCCTAGCCTACAATTCTATCTATTGTGAGATTGTTCCTTTTAAGTAATTTCTGTTATCATATGCATTTAATTCTGAATACTGTTATAATGTTTCTGTGAGTTTATTTCCAAGAAAATGTGTGAGAGTGTGTTTATTTGAGTTGAGAGTGTGTTTTTTAGTATATTTTATAGTAGGATCTTAACAAGTGGTATCAGAGAATTTTCTATGGACAAGTTCTACTGCAACTGCAATGATTCTTGCCATCCAATCCACCTGTTAGGTATAAATTCTATGTGTTTTTCCGTTCCTGTTTTTATTTATAAAAAACAATCCAAAAAATACAATGCATTTTTTTTTCCAGACCCAAAAAAAAAAATCTTTTTAGTTGAGTAGGTAGAAACCCTATGCCGGGGGTTTTAAAATATTGTGAAGAATATGTCGTTATTGGCTAAGCTAGATAGCCCATAAAGCATCTAGTGAAGTGAGGGGCGATCAGGCTCCAATACCCAGGCCTCAGATAGAACTTGTGCACAGACTTGAGATCCCACGTATCTTCGGGTATATTGGGAGACCATCTAGGTTTAAACAAACTTTTAGCCATTAGAAACCTTTTTGGCCTTGTATTACTCAGTCTACGAGACAACATCCTGGATGATTACCCTCCCGTATTGTTAGGGAGGCAGGTAGTGTGCTCAAGGGTATGTCTGCAATCCTCCTTGAATAGTGGCCTGAAATATTGGTCTGAGCACTATTGTTCATCACTGTCGGTATATTAGAGGGCCTATGGGTGGTACATACTCCTATACCTAGCATTCCCTGGTTCTGTTAAAACTTCAACCTATAAAAAATTAAAATATAAAAAAAAAGAAAACCAAACCTCCCTATTCGTAAACCTGTATTTCAAATCCCCAAAAAGTGAGCATATGAGAAAGGAGTCCTCTACTAAAAAAATAATAGAAAGTACATGCATTCAAGATAGACCATGAGGGTGACACTTAAGCTAAAATACTGGAGAATAATAGTCAAATTTACAATGGCAGTCACAGTCAGGTCAGAGAGGTCAACACAGTCGGGTCAGAATTTACAGTTTTTAGGGTCAGAACAGAACCGTCATAATAGTCACCTACAAAATACAAAGAATCTTGGAGCTAGTGAAGTTAGGACTAGGCCAACCAATTAGAATATGTCATGAGGCCAATTATATATAGTGCTCCAGTACCCAACTTTTGATCTGTAGCTCAGAATCAAAAACTATACACACCGTTAGACTCAGCAAAACATGATAAAAAAAATGGTCTAGGATGCCAAAAAGTAGTGTTGAGAGATATAGCTCATTGTTACCACCTCTTCGAGCTGATTTTTTTGATATATAGAACCCAAACACTTTTTTGGGCACCTACTAAAAATAGTAAGTCCTAAAAACTCAATTCTATTTTTAGTAACTATCACAAAAGGTTTCAAAATGGCCCAGGGTACCCGTGGACATCAAAAGGAACTAGACCACTTGTAATCCTTAATAAAATCCATTGAGAACTTGCACTCGACTTTTCACTCCATAAGGGAAGAAGTCCAAGGTCTTCGCCTAGAGCATGAGGCCACCAGTAATCGCTTAGAAGAAGCACTAACAGAAGTAGACAATAAACTAAAAAGAGTACCACCCAAAATAGAACACCAAGCTGAGGGTTCTATAAGGAATCATGACCATGATCCATCCTTTAGAATGCCCAAATTGGAATTTCCTAAATTTAGTGGGAAGGATTTTTATGGGTGGCTATGTAGGGTTGATCAATTCTTTAGACTTCATAATGTCCCCATATTTCATTGAGTCTAGATGGCTTCCTTTAACTTGGAATCTAAGGCTCTACACTAGTTTCAATGGTTACGTATTGCCAACCCAAATCTCTCTTGGGAGAATTTTGAATCCCAACTACTCACTCGATTTGGTCCTAGTGAGTATGAGGACTTTACAAGGGCCTTGACCAAACTACAACAAATAGGGTCAGTTCGTGAATACCAAGCTCAATTTGAAAAATTGGCCAATAAGACAAGAGGATTGAATGAAGGGTTCTTCTAGAGTTGTTATATCAGTGGGTTGAAGGTGGAACTCCAAGCGGAAGTAAGAATGTTGAAACCACAAACTATGATGGAAGATATCAGTTTGGCCTGTTTGGCCGAATCTAAACTCTCTGCCCAAAGGCGCCCATCAAAGTTTCCTCAAAATAGACCTTCATTTCCTCCTCGATCCCAAAACCCAGTTGATAATAAACCTACTGCATCCAAGAGCCTAACCACAGAATATATGGATGCACGTCATGCCCAAGGATTATGCTACAATTGTGATGAATTTTTTTTTTAAAGGGCATAAGTGTGCACACAAAAAATTGTTCTTGATAGATGTTGAAGAATCTGATAACTCTGACCAGAGTGATGAGGATGAGGACCCTCCAAAAACACCTTCTCCACAAGAAGAAGTGAAACAGGAACCTAAGACAACAATTACAGTCCATGCTCTTGCAGGCATTACTACTCCATAAACCATGAAGATTGCGAGAATTTTCAAGGGCCAACGTATTTCCATCCTTATGGATTCGGGAAGCACGCACAACTTCATTGACCCTAGAGTTTCTCAGTAGGAAAATTGCTATATCCACACTTGTAATTCCTTTGAGGTCATGGTAGCCAATGGGGAAACCATACCTTGTAAAGTAAAATGTTGCAATGTTAAAATCAAGATAGGGGACTATGAACTCAAGTAGGACATGTTTACCCTCCATTTGGGTAGATGCGATATTATTTTGGGATCTCAATGGTTGAGTACATTGGGCACTATCAGTTGGAACTTTGCCAAACTTTGGATGCAGTTCTCCCAAAATGGGAAAACACACATCATCAAGGGCTCCCCAACAAGAACCCCTCAAATTATTAGTTCAAATGGCATGGAGAAATTGCTAAAGAAATCATCACGTGGGGTCATTGCACAACTATTCTCCATCCTGCCAACCACGTCTTAAATGGGTGAAACCCCATCAGACCTGCAATATATTCTCCACAAACATGAGGCCATATTTTTAGAACCAACTACACTACCATCACATCGCTCTCACGACCATGCCATTCCATTTTTGCTAGATAGTGCACCTCCGAATATCAGACCATATAGGTACCCTCATGCCATGAAGTCATATATTGAGAAAATGATATAGGAATTACTAAAGGCGGTTATCATTCGGCCTAGTACTAGTCCCTACTCTACACCAGTCTTACTGGTCCTCAAGAAGGATGGCTCTTGGCGATTGTGTATTTAATACCGAGAACTCAAAAAGATAAATGTCAAGGATAAATTTCCTATCCCTGTGGTTGATGAATTACTAGATGAATTACATGGGACCATGTACTTCACCAAGCTAGACCTTCGCTTTGGGTACCATCAGATCCATCTTAGGGATGAAGATATTCCTAAAACTGCTTTTCACACTCATGAAGGTCATTATGAATTCTTGGTAATGCCATTTGGTCTCACAAATGCTCCTTCCACATTTCAAAGCCTGATGAACAACATCTTTCACCCTTTTTTGTGAAATTTCATCCTTGTGTTCTTCGATGACATCTTGATTTACAGTCACACATGGGAAGAGCATCTCAAGCATGTAGATCAAACCCTACAACTATTGGCTGACCATCAACTTTTCATAAAAATATCCAAGTGTTCCTTTGGCTTGACTGAAGTGGAGTATCTGAGACACATTGTCTCAAAGTATGGTGTCAAGGTTGACCCTAACAAGATCCAAGTAGTCCAAGAATGGCCGAAACCTCGCAATATCAAGGGACTTCGAGGATTTTTAGGGCTTATAGGCTATTACCATAAATTTGTCTATAATTATGGAAATATAGCCATCCCCCTCACCTCCATGTTGAAGAAGGATTCTTTTACTTGGATAGGTCTGGCTGAGCAAGCATTCCTAGAACTCAAGCATGCCATGACCACTACTCCAGTTTTAGCCATGCCAGACTTCTCTAAAATATTTGTCATTGAAAGTGACGCTTTTGGTCGTGGTATTGGAGTGGTATTGATGCAATAAGGATGCCCTTTGACTTTTACCAAAAAATCCTTATCTGATCACAATTTAGGGAAATCCACATATACCAAGGAAATGTTGGCAATATTGCATGTAGTCCTACATTGGTGACCTTACCTCATTGGGTGTCACTTCTCCATAAAAACTAACCACCAGAGTCTGAAATATTTTCTAGACTAGGTTGCCACCCCCGAGCAACAAAGGTGGGTATCAAAACTCATGGGCTATGATTATGACATCATGTACAAAAAAGGAAAGTAGAATCTTGTGGCGGATGCTCTCTCTCATAAATTTGAGACCCTTAGTATGTTGTGTGCCATTTCTGCACCATTGCCCCAATGGATTGAGCCCTTACATCAAGAAATACTTTAGGATGAAGATTTGAAAGACTTGGTTTCTTCACTTATGGATGATCCAGAGTCTACACTAGGGTATAGTTGGGATGACCAGGATCTACGTTACGATCAACGCCTGGTTCTTCCTCCTAAGTCCCCACTTAGAGAGATCCTCATGAAGGAATCACATGCTACTTCATATGCTGGCCATTCAGGGTTAGTAAAAACTTATGAGTGACTCAAGCACACCTTATTTTGGAAAGGTATGAAATAGGACATTCGCTCTTTTGTATCTGACTACGACACATGTAAAAGGATGAAAGGGGAAAAAGTATGCTCTTCGAGCACTCTTCACCCATTGTCGATTCCAGAGTAGGTGTGGACTGACATCTCCATGGACTTCATAGAAAGTCTACCTAAATCTGGAGGCAAGTTAGTTATTTTTGTAGTAGTGGACCGCCTTTCAAAGTATTCTCACTTTTGTGTCGTAGCCCATCCTTACACAACATCCACTATTGCCCAAAATTTTCTTGACTCCATCTTTCACATTCATGGCATGCCAACCTCCATTGTATCTGATCATGATCCCACCTTTACTAGCAATTTTTGGCAAGAGTTGTTTAATTTGTAGGGGAATCAGCTCAAAATGAGTTCATCCTACCATCCG
The DNA here is from genome assembly GCA_028583015.1 of Wollemia nobilis. Lineage (NCBI taxonomy): Eukaryota > Viridiplantae > Streptophyta > Pinopsida > Araucariales > Araucariaceae > Wollemia > Wollemia nobilis. The sequence continues at coordinate 3,366,639 of JAQPPZ010017255.1, forward strand.
TAAATGAATGGTCAAATAGAGGTTGTAATAAATTCTTGGAAACCTACCTTCACTGCTTTGCCTCCGATCATCCTACTCATTGGGAAAAATGGCTTTCCTTGGCCGAATGATGGTACAACACTTCCTATCATACCACCACCAAACTCACATCGTTTGAGGTAGTTTACGGGTGACCTCTACTCACGCCTTCCTTCTACATTTCGAGAAGATCCAAGGTCTAGGTCATTGACAATGCTTTGAGTCAACACACCAAGGTCTTCTGCCAAATCAAGCAAATTTTAAACATGGCCCAGAATCGGATGCTTTAACAAGATGATCAACATTGTTCTGAGCGTAGTTTTGATGTGGGTGATATGGTCTTCCTTATATTATAGCCATATAAACAATCATACCTACAACTTCGCAGGTGTCAAAAGCTCGCTCCAAAATTCTATGGTCCTTATCAGGTTCTACAATGGATTGGTCCTACATATTACAAATTGGCTCTTCCCCCCACTTCCAAGCTCCACCCTATTTTTCATGTTTCCCTTATCAAGAAAGTTTTGGGCAGCAAGGTACAAGTTCAATCAACACTTCCCAAATTGAATGAAGAAGGCTCCATCTTACTCACACCTGAGCAGTTGCTGGATCATCGAACTTGCACTCTACACAACCGTACAATTATAGAGGTCCTTGTTCAGTGGCATGGGCTTCAACCTGAGGATGCTACATGGGACTCTCTCCATCAACTCCAACAACAGTTTCCTCATTTTTAGCTTTGAGGACAAAGCTTCTTCAAGGATAAGGGCATGTTAGGATCTCATCCTAACCCTTAATGTAATAACTTCCTTGATGTAATAATTCCTAGTGAACGTGGGTAGTACCCATGATTAATATTTTATAGTGTTCTAAGTTGTAGTGCCTATGACAAATGGCACCATTTTATATGTAACACATGGTAGATAGGTTAGGTAAGGTGGCATTGTGCATGTAATTCATGTGGCATTATGCATTTAATTCGAGTGGCATTGTGCATGTAATTAAAAGTGGCACTATGCATGTAATTTGGGTGGTATTATGCATGTAATCCAGGTGGCATTTTTCATGTAATCCAACCTTGGAAGGAAACTCTTTAAATACCCAAAAAGGGCACCAATGTAGTCATCTTTTTGCAAATTAATGAATTTTTGAAGGAGGTTGCCCCCTCGAAGAGGCCTATGATTCTATCTATTGTGAGATTGTTCCTTTTAAGTAATTTTTGTTATCAGATGCATTTAATTCTGAATACTGTTATAATGTTTCTGTGAGTTTATTTCCAAGCAAATGTGTGAGACTGTGTTTATTGAGTTGAGAGTGTGTTGTTTAGTATATTTTATAGTAGGATATTAATAGATGCAATTAATATACTTGAATGTAAAACTTCAATTGAATCAGAATACATAGCATTCGTAAATAATGAAACTTGGGATCTCATTGATTTACACAAGTAAAAAAACTATAAGATGTAAATGGGTTTACAAGAAAAAATAAAGTATATGACTCTATTGTCAAATATAAGGAACATCTAGCTGCAAAATGGTTTTCACCAATAGAAGGGATTGATTATGAAGAAACATTTAGACCTACAACAAAAATAACTATTGTTTGTACAAGTTGTGCACTAGCAGCTCAATTTGGGCAGAAAAATATATTAAATGAATATTCAAAGTATATTCATAAATCATTATCTAGAAGAGGAAGTATATATGACTCAACCATAAGTATTTTTTATTGAAGGACAAGAACAAAAATATTATAATATAAAAAAGTCACTATGTGTATTGAAACAAGCCCCTAGAGCTTAGTATACCAAAATCAATGACCATGTTATAAGACATGGTTTCAAAATAATATTTTCAAATCCAAACCCTTATATTAAGAAAATTGGTTATGATATTATTTATCTTGTGGTATATGTTGACGGTCTAGTGATTACAAGGAATTCAATAAAATTGATAGATAGTGTGAAAAATATTTTAAAAGAATAATTTGGCATGATATATCTAAGGCTTATAGATTATTATATTGATATAGAACTTTACAAAAAGACAATCATATTGTTCTCACTCAAACTAAATATGTTAAAATTTTACTCAAAAAATATAGAATGATAGACTACAAATTAAAAAAGATACCCATAGAACAAGGGATACAATTATCAAGATATGACAAATCACCCCAATTTTTTGCTATGTTGTGCCTACAACTGATTGGAATTTTATTATACTTAATAAATACCGGACCACATAGTATTTATGTTGTAAAATATCTCTCAAGATGCATGGCAAATCCTAAAGAGAGTCACTAGAAAGCTACAAAAAATATATTGCATTATGTAAAAAATACTATACAAGATATTCTGGAGGATAAGAAAAATGATCATTTAAAATTATAGGGGTATACAAACTTAGACTATGCTAGATCAGTTGATGACAAAATATCAACATCAAGCTATGTATTTCATCTTAGATTAGGACTTATTTCATGGTACAACAAAAACATGTAGTGGCACACTCCTCCATAGAAATAGAATATTGTGTTGTAAGAGAGGCTACATGTGGGGATCTATGGTTATAGTACATTCTGCTAGATATGGAAATTAGCAAAACATATCCATCAATATTATATTTTGATAATAAGGAGTCTGTAAGCTAATTAAAAATCTATTATTTATGAAATAATTAAACATATTGAGGCATAATACCACTTTGTTTGAGAATATGTTGAGGAGCATCATATTCAATGTAAATACATTTATACTAAGAAAGAACTTGCAAATATTTTTATAAAAGCACTTGGTTGCATCAAGTTTGAATTATTTCATAATTGTCTTTGTATAAGTAATGTAATATGGAGGGAATGTTAGAGATTATTATATTATTTAGTAACTTTGTAATCATTAGACTTTGTCTTTATTAGAAGGTTAATATAATATTTCTCCTATAAGAAATATGAAAAATCATATCTCCCATGATATTGAGGATATAAATATATAATTTAAGATGAAATACCAAGAGACTCCATGTAAAGGCTATATGTAAAAATAGCCTAAATATGTAATGTGTATAACTTTTATATATTGTATTGTGAGTAAATTTGGTCCATGTTCTTGCCTTGTAAAATTCTCTAACCTTGCATTGGAATTGTATCATTATATATAGCTCAATTTTTAAATATGTATAGCTCAAATTTGGATCACCAAATACAAATATTTCTCATAGGAATAGTAAAGTTCTAAGATTTTTTAGTTCATACTATTGAGTGTGATGGATGACAAGATGATCATGTTCAAAATATTCCATTCTCAAGACTAATTGTTACACTAAATATATGAATCAATTGATTATACATATTTTTAATATACAATTCCAACCATCCATGCACATGTAATAAGATCATCTACTATATTCAATATAGTCATAATAAACATATCCACAACTCTATCAAACATATCCCATTTTATTGGTTTCAAATCCTTCTAACCCACTAATGTAACTCTTCTTACACATCCTATGCAATACTTGCCTCATAGATAGAATGATATAGAAAATATAATTTACTTTATAGAGCAATTTTATAATATCCAACAATAGGTCCATAACCCTTTAGGGAATCCAAATAAAAAAGGCAACCACCACCATAAACAACATTAGGTCTCACATAAATTAAAGGTTGGATATTTAAGTATGGTTACATATTTAGAAGGAGGTACTTGCACTACCGTGTAGGAAGATACTAGGTCTCTTTATTATGGGTCATTCATCATCACTAAGAGGGTGGAAGAGAAATATTTTGAGATTAGAATTCCATATTATCTTAGTTTGAATACATTCTTCTATACTACATTTTTAGGCCTTGTCATCCACCTTTATTGGACACTTTCATAGTTACATAAGTTTTAGATATAATTAAAAAATTTAGACATAGAAGAAATTAATCTAGATTTTTTAGGAACAATGGATGAGATTCAATATATTGATACCTATAATGATTATACTAGAATAAAATCCATTTAGATGTACAAAGTGGTCAAGGAAATAAAACATGGTAACCAAGAAGAATGACTTATAAATAATTAGATAAAGATACTATTTCCACATCTAACATCAAAATTTGATGTACTAGAGACCCTTAATTTTAAACAAGGGACTAAGATGTAATCATATGACCTATCCTATCCAACTTTTTAGGAATAACTAACTATCAAGAAATCCATTTTAATCCATTTATAATATGTTGGAAACCTTAGTGAGAGAATAATAAGCTTCAATAAGGAACCAATACCATATATCAATTATAAATGACACCATTTTAAACAATCTTAAAGTCCTTAAAATATACAATAAAATTATTGGTAAAACTATATTTTTGTTAAGATTAAAGCATAAAATACAAGCAATAAAATATAGAAATAAAACACAAAAGAAAATAATGCAATACACAATAGACACATCTTTACGTGGTTCACCCAATATGGTCTACGTCCACGAAGAAAATAACCAGACCTTATATTTCGTCCAAAAAATCCCTCTGTTACACAGCCACACACTGAACATTATAATCGACCGCCATACAACATCCTCTTATAAAAGAGCATTTCAATTTTAGAGAAAAAACTTGCATAAAATCTACAATTCGATCTGTGACCTAATATCAAATGGTCTAGATTTAGATAGAGTAAAAAGCATATGTTTTTGGCTTTGGGGGCTAGTGTAAACTCAGCTACAAGAGACCAACAAAATTGATTTCAATCACATAACACAAATGTGATATAATGGAATAAACTTAGAAATAAATATTCTTCTCATTCTTGAATTCACACCCCTTCTCCAAAATATTACAATCTATCATATAGCAACCGAAACCCAAAGAAACCTTAAAAAACATTTTTTTTTTTTTAAATACTAAAAATAGAAATGAGTTGGATTATACCCAAATTCGGTGCACACATCCCTATTACAATAATAAACCCTAATTTAAAATGTTAGGTCTCAACTTAAGGTATAACCAAAGATAATAAAATTCTAACATTCAAAAAAACCCAAAAAACCTCGGAACCTATTCTAAAAGCTAATTTTGGGACAATAGATGGAGTATTTAGGTCCTGAAAACATATTTTTTGGAGGGTCAGGTTAATAAAATATTAGCCTGATGTGGAACACACACATAGAATCACCTGTTAAATTTCAATCCCAACGGGCGTACAGTTCACAAGTTATGGCTCCAGCAAGGTGCATCATTCTCTTCTGGTGAAAAAGAACTCAGATCCTGTGAGTTAAGCTGAATTGAAATCCTGTAGCTTATGGTTATCAATTTTCTTTAGCTCTGACTCCAAAACCCAAGTGTTATCCAACTATGGTAATCCTTCCCATTGAACCAGGTATCTGTTGTAGCTCCCATGTCTGGTGGTGATCACCTTCTTATCAAACACCTATGCAACTCTATATTTTTTCTTCTTAGGCATATATAATGCCCAATTTATTGTCTCATATAATTTTTCATCCTTAGAATTACTAGGATACTGAAATAAATTAGAAATATTAAAAACAGGTGAAATATCAAATTCATTAGGTAGCTCCACTTTATAGGAATTATTATTGATCTTCTTCAAAATCTTGCATGGCCCAATTTTCTTAAGTTTCAGTTTTTTATACATCCCCTTAGGAAATATTTACTTCCTAAGATGAACCATGACCATATCACCCTCTTCAAACACTTTCACCCTTCTTTATGCATTAGCAGACTCTTTGTAGTGAGCATTACTACTCTACATTTTTTCCCTCACCGACTCTTGCACTTTTTGGATATGCTCAACAAATGCCTATGCATCATCACTAACTTGTTCCCCAATTGGTAACTCAACCAAATATAATACACATCTAAGATTTAAACCATATACCTATCGACCTGTTCACGAAACTGTTGTATGTAAATTCAGATTGTTACAAGGCTAAATCCCATTATTTTGGTTTTTCTCCAACTATGCATCGTAAGAGGTTTTACAAGCTTCTTTTCACTACCTCTATTTTCCCATCAATATATGGGTGGTAAGAACTACTAAACTATATCTTGGTGGTCAAATTATTCCTCAATGTCCTCCAAAAGTGACTCAAGAACTTAGTATCCCGATCAGAAGTAATAGTCTTTGGAACACCATGCAACCACACAATATCATCAAATAATAAAACTCTCTATGTCTTGGGAAACCCCAACACAAAATCCATACTCATATCGGTCCATGGTCTTGTAGGAACTGGCAGTGGCATATACAACCCTGTATTTTGCATATGGCCCTTAGTCATTTGACATACTCTGCATCTGGAGACAAACCTGATTATGTCTCTCTTCATTTTTGACCAATAGTACTTCTCCTCTACAAGAGTGGTAGTTTTGGCTACTCCAAAATGACCAGCCAAACCCCCACTATGTAATTCCCTCAAGATGTTCTCTCTCATAGAGCCATTGGGAATGCATAATCGATTACCCTTAAACAAGTAATCATTTTGTAAAAAATACTCTTCAAAAATAGTATGGGACTCACCCTCTACCGCACTTTTACACTTTTGCACAATATTCCAAAAATATGTATCAAATTCATATAGATATTTAATCCCCTCAATCCTACCACTTAATTCTCCATGGTGGTCAACAACAATACTCTCCTACTCAATGCATCAACAACCTTATTTTGTTTTCTTGACTTGTGCTTTAGGACAAATGTATATTGTTGCAAAAATGAAACCCATTTGGCATGCCTGCTATTTAACTTTTTCTAAGAGTTGACATACCTCAATGCTTCATGATCAGTAAACAAAACAAACTCCTTTGAGAGTAAGTAGTGCCTACAATGTTACAATGCTTGCATAATTGCATAAAATTCCACATCATATGTATAATAATTCTTCCTTGCATAATTTATCTTCTCACTAAAAATGCTACAGGTCGGCCCTCTTGACTTTAGACACCACCAATTCGAAAAAATGAGGCATCACAATCAACCTCAAACACCTTACCAAAATCTAATAACACTAGAACAAGGTCTTCTGACACCTTCTTCTTCAAGAGTTCAAAACTCTCTCTTGTTTTCATAGTCCATACAAACTCTTTCCTATTCATGCACTCAGTTACAGGGGCAGCTATACTATTAAAGTTCCTAACAAAATTTCTGTAAAAGGTAGCTAGGCCATGAAATCTCCTTACTTTTGTTATAGTTCATGGAAGAGGCCATTCCAAAATCACCTTCACTTTCTTGTCATCCATCCTCATGCCATATCTTGAGATTACAAATCCTAAAAATACTAAACTACCCTGAAGAAATGTATATTTCTTCAAGTTATACAATTTCTCCTTCGTGAGCACATCTAACACTAATTTTAGGTGTAACAAATGCTCTTCTTCACTTTTACTATAAATCAAAATATCATCAAAATACACAACCACAAACTTACCATTATATTCCCACATTACTCTATTCATTAATCACATAAATATACTGGTTGCATTAGACAACCAAAATGACATCACCATCCACTCATACAACCCATATTTTGTCTTAAAAGTTGTCTTCCATTCATCACCTTCTCTAATACTGATATGGTAGTAGCCACTCAGTAGATCAATTTTACTGGAGTATTTAGATCTAGCCAATCCAACCATCATGTCATCTACTCGGCATAGGATACTAATAATTAATTTCATCTTATTTATGGCTCTACTATCCACACACATCCGTTAGTCACCATATTTCTTTGGGTTTAGTAATGCTACAGTCGCACATGGACTCATACTCTTCCTAACTAATCCCTTCTTTAATGAAATTTGTAACTTGCCTACTCAACTCAGCATTCTGTGTCGGGTCCAACCGATAAGCTGTCTGATTTGGGAGCGCTGATCTTATCAAATCCATGTGATTTTGGATATCTCTCTTTGGTGGTAGCCCATTTGGTAACTCCTATGGTGTGACATATTTATATTCACTTAGAAACTTAGCTACTACTGTAGGCATAACCACTTCCTCTATTTCTAGCTTCCTAGTTGTTAAGCCATAACATAAGATAACGTCCTTGATATCTATAAGAAAATCCATCATCAAAAAGCTCTCACTCGAACCATCCTCCTTCAAAGGTACAATAACTACATTTACACCATTCTTCCAGAATGTGTAAGTATTCTTTCTCCCATTATGGCTAGTATCCCTATCGTACTGCCAATATCTTTCCAACTGAATGTGATATGCATCCATTGGGATCACATCACACCATACTTCATCCTTGTAAGTGCCCCCAATTAAAAATTTAATTAAACAACTCTGATATACTGTTACCTCATTCCCATTATTAACCCATGAGTTGCGATATCGATAAGGATACCTTTCTTATTCCAGGTTCATTTTATCAACCATGACATTTGACACCATATTATCATAGCTACCACCATCAGTGACAATGTTACATACCTTACCTCATGATGTACACCTTGTTCGAAATATGTTTGTTCATAGCCCAAAATCATCACCATCTATGGTCTACCCCTTCACTTTACTTTGCATCTTCTATTTCTTAGGAACAATCAGTATCCTCGTTATCATAAGTGCTTCCCCCATGTCAGTAACAAATTCATTCTCATCCTGTTCTTCCATCTCAACCAGATTAACCCTTCCTTGTCCTCCTTGACCCCTTTATTGGACATCATGTTGTGGATACTCAAATGCTCTGTGCCCCTCCTCACCACATCCATAATAGGTATATTTCCTTCTTGGATCATTCCTATTTTGTCCACCACCATAACCTCTACCTCATTGATATCCTCTTTCTCTCAGATTATGGAAATCTTCTTCTTGTTTAGAAGGTATTGAGGATTCTCCCTTGAGAAAATTAGATCCACTTCGACCCTGACCTGAAGAGAGTGTGAATCCCTTATTACCTCTCCTTTAAACCCTTTTTAATTTCTCCTCTACCTTGAGGGCCATTTGATACGCATCCTCCACTATAAGAGTGTGATGCATGCTCATATCATCTTGGACAATAAAACTTAGGCCATTTTCATACTTGGCAGCATGTTGGTCCTTCGTCTTATGGTGCTCCACTCGAATGGATAGCTTGTAGAATTCATTAGTATAGTCCTCAATGCTTTGATGCTTTTGTCAAAGATTATGAAATCTATAAAATAGGGTTTGAGAGTAGTCTACAGGTATAAATTTTTCTTTCAACTTATTCTTCATATTTGTCCAATCCTTGATCTTTTCATTTCCATTCCTCTATCGTGTAGCTTGTAAATGATCCCACCAAATAAATACATGTCCCTTCAATTTTGTGCATGCAAGTTTAACCTTCTTCTCTTCAGCAAGGTTACTCCATTCAAAATATTTTTCTAGGCTATTGATCCAATCGATAAACTCCTCTGGTTTCAAACCACCAGCATACTCAGGAACCTTGATATTGAAACCATATCAATTCCCATTAACCCCGTCTAGAGCTTGTACTAGATGATTTTTAAAATTGTGCCCTTCTTCCTCTAGGCCCTTTGGTTCTACTTTTGTGTGGACCTTAGATCCATATTACTTAGGCACGTTTTCATCATTAGATCCCTGATATGCACGTGCCCTCAGATGTCTCTCTCCCACACAATCAATAACACCAATCAGTCATGCTATTTATGTATTCAGATCCTAAATATACCTATTCATATGGGCATATCCTCTAGGTGGAATATTTCCTTCACTAGCGAGATCACACTTGTTCTGATATCAAATGGTGTAAACTCAACTACAAGATACCAAAAAAATGGACTCCAGTCACATAACACAAATACGATATAATGGAAGAAACCTACAAATCAGTATTCTTCTCATTCTTGAATTCACACCCCTTATCCAAAATATTACAATCCATCATATAGCAACCAAAAACCAAAGAAACCCTAAAAAATATTTTTTTTTAAATAACTACTAATTGCGACCAAATTCGGTGTACACATCCCTATTACAATGACAAACCATAATTAAAAATATTAGGTCTCAACTTAAGGTATAAAAAAATATAATAAAATTCTAACATTAAAAAAAACCCAAAAAACCTAGAAACCTATTCTAAAAGCTAATTTTGAGGCACTATATGGAGGAGTTAGGTATCGAAAACATATTTTTTGGAGGGTCAAGCAAATCAAAGATTAGCTTGATGTAGAACACACACACAGAACCACCTATTAAATTTCAAGGCCAACGGGTGTACGGTTCACAAGTTATAGCTCTAGCAAAGTGCATCATGGGCACTGCCCTCGAAACCCCCACTAGGGGGGTTCCAAAGAATTGTCACCGCCCCCTAGATCCCCCTGGAAGACACCAGTAAGGGGAGCTAATGCCCCCATACACCCCCTATTTTTTATAGTAGGTCCAAGTTTGACTAAAACAAAGGCCTCCGAATTAATTAGGCTTCACAATCAATAATCTCCCACTTGGAGACTGATCACAGTAACTCCACTGCTATTGCACTTGTTGGACTATGTTTCAACTTTTAGCCTCGAAATTTTGTCACCTTTTACTATCATACATGAAGGTAAAATGAAATTGAGGAGGAAATCAAATTTTCCTTGGTTACTGCCTTTGTAAAATATCTATAGGATTCTGGCTAGTGTGTATCTTCTCCAATTTTAACTATCCATATTCCAATATTGAGCGTATGAAATGGTTCTTGGTATGTATGTGTTTAGTCTTGGAATTGAAAGCTGAATTTTTTATAAGATGAATGGCACTCTGACTATCACTATATAATGTGCTATTCTCTTGCTTATTTTTCAAATCCTCCATAAACCTTTGTAACCAAATCATCTCCTTACTAGAATCTATAACAACAACATACTCTACTTATATTGTTGGCAATACAACAACCTTCTATAATTTTAAAATCTAGCTTACTATAGTTTCACCTACAATAAAAATATATCCTGTGGTACTCCTCCTATTGTCTATATCACCTGCTATATATGAATAAACATATGCATGTAAATTAGTATTAGATCCTCCAACACATAATGCCTAGGTGATAGTACCTCTCAAGTACCTAAGAATCCACTTCACTACCTCCCATTGATTTCTTCATGGATCACTTATAAACCTGCTCACAACTCTCATTGCATGTGAAATATCTAGTCTTGTGCACACCATCACATATCAAAATTCCAATTACTGATGAATAAGGAACCTTAGACATGTAGTTCATCTCCTCTTATGTCTTAGGACATATCTCTTTTGTCAATTTGAAATGATTTCCCAAAGGTGTGCTAAAAGGTTTTGCATCTTGCATACTGAATCTTTCCAACACCTTCTCAATGTACTCACTTTGAGACAATGTTAATTTATGATTTTTCCTATGTTTTGTTATTTTCATACCAAGGATTTGCTTTGCAACACCCAAATCCTTCATTGCAAATGACTGCCAATTTTGTATTGAGTACAATTGTATCTTGCATACCATTATCCAATATCTTAAAATAAACACGGTGGTCAGAATAACGTCTACTATAACTTTGATCTGACATAAACCTATCAAATTTAATATACTATTGCCTTGGAGCTTGCTTCATTCCATACAAGATCTTTTTTAACCTGCATACTAGTTCCTCCTTTCCTTTGACCTCATACCATTGTGGCTATTGCATATAAATCTCTTCCTCCAAATCCCCGTGGATAAAATTTGTTTTTACATATAACTATTCAAGATATAAATCTTGTACAACCATTAAGCTTAAAAGAGTTCTAATTGAATTCATTTTAACAACAGGTGAAAAATTTTCATCATAATCTATACCTTTATTCTATGCAAATCCCTTTACAACCAATCTAGCCTTATATCTCTTTTTACCTCCATCTTCTTCTTTCACCCTGTAAACCCATTTATTCTATAATGCTCTTTTTTCTTGCGGGAAACTGAACCAGATCCCAACTCTGGTTATTTATGAAGGAGTCTATCTCCTCTTTCGTGCTTTGCTTCCACTTCTTCTTGGTTTCTACCTGCATTGCTTATTCATATGTTTTTGGTTCACTAGAGTTATACAATAATACATAATATAATGAAGGTGAGTAACGCACAGGAGGTCTACTTATCCTAGTAGATTTTCTAACAATATTTGTAGGATTTTTTGGTGCTAGTTGTTGTTGTTGTTTATTTTCTAGCACCTTTGGAGTTTAAATTTCATAAAACACTATGTATTTTGTGTTTACCTTTTCTTGTTTCTTTTTCTATAACTGATCCTTATACATGACCTTCTCATTGAATATTACATCTCTACTCCTAATGATTTTGTGATTTGCATAATCCCAAAAGTGATAACCAAAATTATTAACTCCATATCCAATGAAACACACTTCTTGGATTTTACCTCTATTTTAGTTTGATTTTCTTTACTAATATGCACGAAAGCTTCACAACCAAAAGTCTTTAAAAATGAATAGTTAACAGGCTTACCTGTCCATACCTCTTTTGTAATCCCACCATATAGGGAACTTGAAGGTCCTTTGTTTATTAAATAAATTGTAGTATCCACAACATCTACCCAAAATTGTAAGGGCAATCCTGCATGTATTCTCATACACCTAGCATGTTCCATGATATTCTTGTTTATCCTTTCTGACACACCATTTTATTATGGAGTTCTTGTTCATGATAGTCTTCATGATAGTCTTCACTCTACGAATCTCATGGTATGAACAATAACTATCAAACTCTTTGTTGTAGCACTCACCTCTATTATAAGATCTAAGATACTTTAGCTTATTTCTTGTATCATTCTCAACCACAACTTTTTATTTCTTAAAGATATCAAAAACATCTAATTTCTTTTGAATATAGTAAACCCAAGTTTTTCTTGTTGCATCATCAATAAACATAACATAATAATGAGAGCCTCTAAGATATGATACCTGATATGGTCCCCATACATCTAAATATACAAGCTCTAGCTTTTCACTTTTCCTTTCTTTTCCAACTCTGGTAAATCTAACTCTTTTTTATTTTCCATAAACATAGTTCTCATAGAATTCTAAATCAACTTGCTTCAAACTTGGCAAAAAATTCATTGAATGGAGAATCTACATTTCCTTCGCACTCATGTGCCCAACCTTATGATGCCACAAAGCTGTATCCACTTTTGTAGAATCTAAAGCAATATAAAGAGAAATATTACTAGTACATACATACAATGTACCTTCTTTATTTCCATTTTCTAATAACAATGATCCGTTAGCAACCTTCATGTAATTGTAGATCCTTCACTGTCCACCAACCCTATTGAAATTAAATTTATTCTTAATTCAGAAATATGTCTTACCTCTTTCAACAACCATTAGCTTCCATTTGGTAACTTTATTTGTATGTTACCTTTTCTAGTGATTTTACATGGTCTATCATCACCCAAATAGACCTATCCAAAATCATATTGAAAATAATCTAGAAAATATTTCCTATGGGGTGTGGCATGATATGATGCACCAAAGTCTAGCACCCAATAATCATTAATATTATCTAGTGAAATAATTAAGGCATCTTGCAATACATCACCTGCTACATTTACTTCCTGATTACCCTGGTTTTCTTCTCCATATTTTTCTTTTTGATTTCAACAGTCTATTTTCAAGTGTCATTTCTTCCCATAATGCTAGCATTCCAATTTCTTCCCTTTGGATTTGGATCTACCTTTCTTTGATTTTCCATGATTCCTTGAGCTTTTTTCTCTCTCCCTTTGTCTCCCCTATTCTCTATAGTCAAAGCATTACCTGATGTCTCACTTGTGCTTTTTCATCACATTTCCTCATTAAGGATAACACCAGTAACATCATCAAACTTTAAAATATTTGAACCAAAGATAAAGTTAATCACAACCATTACCAAGCAATTCCAGCTTTCTGGCAATGAGCATAAAATCAAGAGAGCCCTGACCTCATCATCAAATTTTACTCCTACAGAACTTAATTGATTTGTAATTGTGTTAAATTCATTTAAATGATTAGTAATAGATCCACATTATGACATCTGCATATTAAATAAATGTTTCATAAGAAATACCTTATTCAAAGCTGAGGGTTTTTCATACAGTTTATCCAATGCATTCATTAAACCCTTCTTTGTATTTTCCTTTGAAATATTGAAGGCCACCAACGATGCCAAGCACAACTGTATTTTTCCTAGTGCTTTTCTATCTAGAAATTCCCATTTTTTGATTTTTGTTGATGTCGACTTATTTGCTACTATGCCTAATGGTAGGTAAATATCTTTCTGATAAAGATAATCCTCCATTTGCATCTTCCATAGCTGATAGTTTTTGCCATTGAACATCTCAACCCTAAGTCTACCTTCTTCTACCATTGCTCCCACTCAAACTAGGAAACCCTCCTTTCAAGTAAATAAAACCCTAACCTCGCTTTGATACCAGTTGTTAGGATTAAAACATAAAATATGAGCAATAAAATGCAAAAATAAAACATAGAATAAAATAATGCAATACACAATAGACATAGATTTACGTGGTTCACCCAATGTGGGCTACATCCATGGAGAAAATAACCATACCTTATATTTCGTCCATAAAATCTCTTTGTTACACAGTCGTGCACCGAAAATTACAATTGGCTGCCATACACCATCATATTATAAAAGTGCATTACAATTTTAGGGTAAAAATCCACCTAAAATCTACCATTCGATCTTTGACCTAATATCAAATGGTCCAGATTTACATATAGGAAAAAGAATCTATTTTTGGCTAATGCCCTCCTAATATCAAACGGTCGCCGCCCCCTGGATCCCCTTAGCGGACACAAGTAGAGGGGCCTAATGCCCCACCTACACCCCCCTTCTTTTGCATAGTGGGTCCAAGTGCATTTGAAACAAAGACCTTTGATTTAATCAGGCTCCACAATCAATACTTTTTTGTTTTGATATATTCACATCCAAAATATATCTCTATCTATGTTGAGAAACCATTAAAGAACAAAACATCAAAATACAAGTTATATATAATTGTTTTTAATATGCATTTTGTAACTCATAAAAGGTGAGCCACTAAAATTTAGTATAGATGATCTTCCATATTCAACATGGTGGAATTAAAATCCACCAAATATTCTATAAATACAAACATGTATTCCCAACTATAAAGACTTGAGTAATAAATACAATGTAATAGCTTCATATCTCTTCCTAGAGATCGCTTGCATTGCATTATTTTTTAATCAAAATAAATTTATTTTATTATTTTGCTTATACTCTATAATCAAAGCAATAAATTATTTTATTTTTTTACTTACATATTTCTATATATACTCCTATTTTTTAATTACATTATTTCTTGATTTTTAATACTTTAAATTTAAATTTTGTATCATTATAATTGTATAACTATCAAAGAAGTTAATATTAAGAAAAAAAATCCTTTTTTTTTTGCTAAAATTTGTATGCTACCTTGTTATTAAAAATTGATATATTTTGAATGCTGAGGAAGAACTCTTGACATAAGGTAGCGATGGGAGGGCACGAGAGCGGGAGCACCAGCACTGTGAACCTGGGCACCGACAAGTTGGAGGGCCACAGCAAGGTGGAGGGAGGGCAGTTAGAGAATGGAGGCTCGATGGAGTTACTCGAAGATGGAGGCAGATGTGGGAAGGATCCGCCTGAAAAAGGGAGATACTGCCAACATAAATTGTATGCAGAGGCAGTGGCTTCTGAAACCCCAAATGGTATTTTCACTAAGGACCTCTTTCTGTCCAAGGATGAACTGGACATCCCGGAGAAAATCCTATCAAGTTTCATCGAATTTGAAAAATTTACCCTAATCGGGAAGTTTATTGGAGGGCGTCCTAATATGGAGACCATCTGCAGGTGGGCGGCAGGAAAATGACGCACCTCGGGTCATATGAAGCTGGCTGCCCTATCCCAGGGTTTTTTCGCAATTAGGCTGAATAATGTGGAGGATTACTGTAAAATTTTGGCTGGGGGCCCTTTGTTTCTGGGACGCAGGAGTCTCTTTCTCAGGAAGTGGGGGATGGATTTTAACCCCGAAACCTAGAGTATTAATATTGCCTCAATATGGGTTAGGTTGCCAAAACTTCCCCATTTTTGCTAGCATGAAAATGTTATCAGGGGTATCGCCCGTTCCATTGGTGAGTTGGTCACCATTGACCCTCCCACTCAAGCCCAAACCAGATTTGTCCAAACTCGCTTCTGTGTCCTGGAAAATTTGGAGGTGAACCTTCCATCCTCCATCACTCTTCGGTCTGGAGGCTCCGTTCTTCATAAGCAAGTCATTAACTACAAAAATAGACTGGCCTTTTTCCCCCAGTGTAGTTCTTAGGGGCATCTTCAGTCAAATTTTCCTCTTCAAAAGTCGGGGATGAAGGGTGGGGCTTCTGGAAACCCCTTAGAGCAAGAAGGAAAATAACCGAAACACCCTATAACATCAGTGCCTAAGTCTCTAGATCCTTCTAGGGTTCTCCCCGAGTCAAACGTCGTTCTGTGCAATGCAAGTTCCCAACCAGAACCTCAAGTGGAAAAGGATCAGTCTCCTTCTCGTATGTCTGCTCAGGCTGATTCCCCTATTTGTCAAAACCAAAAACCTCCCGAGTCCCTATTGGAAGAGTATCTGCTGGGCAAGAGGGACGAACAACATGGCAACATTAGTCCGTGAAACACTAGAAGCCAGAAGCAAGGGGTGGATTTTGGCTATGAAAGAAAATAGGGGTGACCTAACAAAGAAAGAAGGGATAAGGAAATGGTAGCAGACATTGCAAATGGATCCCAGCGGTTGCTTTTTCAAGAAGATTCTGACTCCCTGGTGGGTGATTCGCCTGTCCCAAAACCTCCCATCCAACAGGGAAAGGGAGGCAAGAAATTCTTTAAAATGTCTAGATGAAAATCCTCTCATGGAATGTGAGAGGTCTTAACGGAGCGACCAAACGTAGGGTGGTGGTCGATCTCTGAAAGAAGTCTAACCCATCCATCCTCATTTTGCAGGATACTAAGTCTGATGCCTCTGCCTCTGTCAAGGTTTCCAGGGCCATTTGGGCCAAGGCCAAATTCCTTTCCAGCCCTGCAATAGGTTTTGCAGGTGGTCTCATGGTGCTGTGGGACTCTTACAAGGTCGAGGGTAGTCTTCTATCGGCTTCCAATGAGACTATCAATGTCCTGTTTCACTCCAAGGTTGATAATTTTTCATAGATTTTGACCAATGTTTACGCCTCGAACTCTGCTTCAGAGTGAGCTAAGTTGTGGAAAACCATCTCTCTAATGAGAGAAAGTTTTAGTGACTTCCTGTGGGTTGTGGGAGGGGATTTCAATTACCCTCTTCATCCCTCTAAAAAGAAGGGAGGCGCTGAGCTGGCCAACCGTAGCATGGAGGATTTCAAATATTTTGTTTCATCCAATAATCTGCTAGACATCGAACTTAAGGGGGCATCCTTCACCTAGAGCAATAGGAGGATTGGGAGCAATCTCATCCAGGTCAAGCTCGACCGGTTCCTCATTTCCCATGAAGCTATTCCCTTCCTCGGTGCTGCAACTCTCTCAGCTTTGCCAAGAATCAGGTCGGACCATAATCCCATTCTATTAGAGGCCACTAGCGGGCCTAGGTTTAAGATCCCTTTCATATTTGAGTCCATGTGGATTTCCCATAAGGATTTCAAATAGTTGGTTTCGGAATGGTGGCAGGTGACGGTGGTTGGTTCAGCGTCCAAAATACTGGACCTAAAACTTAAGATGATTAAAAAGAACTTAAAGGCATGGAATAAGGAGGTTTTTGGAAAAATTTTTGAGTCTAAAAGGTCCATCTCTGAGCGCTTGAAGATTTTAGAGGAAAATATGGAGGTTGAAGTGTATTCTGAAGGCCTCAAAGAGGAGGAATGGAGCCTCCTGGTGGACTATCATTCCATTCTTGCCAGTGAGGAAAAAATTTGGCATCAGAAGTCCAGGGATCTCTGGTTGAAGAGTGGTGATTCAAATTTGAATTTTTTCCATGCGTCTACCATGAGACACAGGGGGGCCAACAAGATCAGACAGGTGTTGTGTAAGGATGGGCACACTACCAGGGAGATTGAGGAAATTCAAAGCGAAGCAGTCGATTTCTTCTAGGATTTGCTGGGTGCTCCTCCTGATAGCATCCTCCAAGTTTAGAAATCCTTGCTTGCTAATTTCCCTACCAAAGTCCCCCATGAGGCAAGTATTAAACTCCTGGAACCTTTTTCCCATTTCAATATTAAGGATGCTCTTTTTTCCATGCAACCAGATAAGGCCCCCGGGCCTGATGGGTTCCCCCCGATTCTTTCAAGTTATGTGGGATGTTGTGGGGCCTAATGTCTATGAGGCTATCTTAGAAATCCAAGCATCAAGATCCATCCATCCAAAGCTCAACTCTACCTTCCTAGCTCTCATTCCTAAGTCGCTCGCCTGCAAAAGTTTTTTTGACTATCATCCCATAAGCCTCTGTAATGTTTTCTACAATATTCTTACCAAGATCATTGCCAATCGTCTGAGATCCCTCCTCCCCTATTTTGTAGGTTCAGCTCAGGGGAGCAATGTTAAGGGTAGAAACATCCTTGAAGACATCATTACTATTCACAAAACCCTCCATACTGCCCAATTTTCCAAGAAAGCTACGCTTTTCCTTAAACTAGACATGAATAAAGCTTTTGATAGAGTAGATAGAAGGTTCCTCTATGATATCCTTTGCAAGTTGGGCTTGATATTCTCACAATGACACTAAGAGGGGGGGTGAATCAGTGTAGCTATTAAAATTCAAATCTACAACACTTAAAACTGAAGCAAAGAGAACTTAAAAATAGGTAAAGCAATTTTCACAAGAGAGCACACCACAACACACAATGTAACGAGGTTCACCAATTTGGCTACTCCTCAAAAATGTCTGCTTAGACTCCAATCCAAATCCGACCTTTGCAAAACACCAATTTTACAAATACTTTACCATTACCCACTGGAAGGAGCACCAACCCCTTATTTTTTTGCTGCAATAGATAGGAGCACCAACCCCTAATGCCAAGCACCAACTTGGACTGCAATTCTGAATTATTTCAATGACATAAAAATGCCTTCATTGTTTACATGACCCTAACTGGTCTGCAATTAATCAAACTCTGCATGCTCTCATGACTTTGCTTATCTCTCTCTCGGCCCTCTTCTAACCCTCTTTACACAGCAATTTCTCACTTACAGTAGCAGCTTAATTCTTCACACAACTGCCCTTTTATAACAATATTTCTCATTGAGACTCCTCATCTTCTGTCACTTTTGTAATCCCGCATGCAGTCTATTAACATTCTCTTCTGCCACTTGTCAACTGTAACTGCTTCTTTATGTAACTCCTTTTGTATATATAGAGTGGGCATTTCGTTGAACACGTTACATGCAACATATACCTCTACCATGACTGTTCGTCTTCTTGGTCATGACTGTTCGTATTCTTTTCTATGCATGCATGCATTTTTTGATCCTATTTATGTGACTGTTCGATTTCTCCTTCTTCGACAGTTCTTAAAATAGCTTGCATGATCTTCTATCTCAGAATCGTCACATTGCACTCCGAGTTACCTCTTCTTATTTTGGTTGCATGCTTTTCCTCTACAACTTCCCCTTTAACTATCCGTAATCGTGTTGTTGCGACCTATCGTGAAATCGTGACACTTCTGTCTCTTTGTGCTCTTCTCACCTTTTACCCGTGAAAACATGACATGTCATGATATCGCGACATTTTCTACCTCCTTGTTCACTTCTTGGCTTGCACCCGCGAAAACCAGACATGTCGCGAAATCGTGACACTTTTTGCTTCCTTGCACTTCTCTGCCTTCCGCCCGTGAAAATGGAACATGTCACAAAATCATGACACTTTCGCTGCCTTGTGCCTTTTTTGTCTTTGGCCAGTGAAAACACAACATGTCGCGAAATCGTGACACTTTTCGCTTCCTTGCACTTCTCTGCCTTCCGCCCGCGAAAACGGAACATGTCGCGAAATCGTGACACTTTCGCTGCCTTGTGCCTTTTCTGTCTTTGGCCAGCGAAAACACAACATGTCGCGAAATCGTGACACTTTCGTTGCCTTGTGCCTTTTCTGTCTTTGGCCAGTGAAAACACAACATGTCGCGAAATCGTGACACTTTCGCCTCCTTGTGCACTCTCTCTCCTCTTTGGCCGGTGAAAACCACATGTCACGAAATCGTGACACTTTCGTCTCCTTGTGCACTTTTCTATCCCTTTGGCCAGCGAAAACTCGACATGTCATGAAATCGTGACACACTTGCCTCTGTACACTCTCTCCTCTTCAGGTCGTGAAAACCCGACATGTCACGAAATCATGACACTTTTTCTTCTTGGTGCTTTTATTCCCTTCAGGTCACGAAAACCCGACATGTTGTGAAATCGTGACATGTTTTCTCCTTAGCACTTCCTTTTGCAAATTGTCACAAACATGTCACGAAATCGTGACACATTTTCGTCTGTACCATCCTTCTTGCAAATTGTCGTGAAATCGTGACACTTTTCCTTGCAAGCTCTTTTCTCTCAAACATGTCGCGAAATCGTGACAGTTTTTCCACTTGGCTTCTTTGCCTCCAACATGTCACGAAATCGTGATAGTTTTGCCACTTGCTTTCTTCTCTGCCAACATGTCATGAAATCGCGATAGTTTTTCCACTTGGCTTCTTCTTTGCCAACATGTCACGAAATCACGACAGTTTTCCTTGCCCTTTCTCTCTCTTCTAACATGTCACGAAATCGCGACATTTTTGCCAACATTTTCTCTCTCCTTCGATATGTCACGAAATCATGACATTTTTGCCAGCTTTTTCTCTCTCCTTCGATATGTCACGAAATCGCGATAGTTTTTCTTTCTCCCTTATTTCTTCTCAACATGTCGCAATATTGTGACAAAAAACATGTCGCGATATCGCGACAGTTTTCTTACTTGTATTTTTCTTTGATCCTTTGAATCTGGGCCACTTCTACCTTCTTGGATATTCACTGTACATGCTCTCACTGACCCTTGAACTCCTGTCCACTGCATCAACTGATCTATCTATCTGTGTTGACAACAATGACAATACTTTTGTTGCACCTTGCTCAACAATCTCCCCCTTTGGAATTGTTGGCAACACTCATGCACTCTCCTGTAATTCTTCTCCCCCTTTGACAATAATACCAAAGGGCTGCTGTAGACTCCCCCTGAGTCTATGCACACCATTCTCAGACAAACATTGTTATAGTTAGCAAAAATCATGAATATGAGCAAAACTATAAGCATAGGCATAAATGCTCCCCCTGAGAATGTGATCCCAATTGATAGTCAGTTCTTGGGAAATGTGACTACTCCCAACTTACTCCGAAGGTACTCAAAAACTTCCTTGGGCAATGGTTTTGTGAATATATCCGCTACTTGCTCTGTAGTCGAAACAAAATCCAATTTGACCTCACTGTCTACAACTTTATCCTTCAAGAAGTGATACCGGATTGCAATATGTTTGGTTCGAGAATGCATAACCGGATTCTTTGATATGTTTATAGCACTGGTGTTGTCACATTTAACTGAAATTGGCTCTTTGAAGTGAATACCAAGATCTTTCAGTGTTTGTCTCATCCATAATATCTGTGTACAACATGTTGTTGCTGTAATGTATTTTGCCTCTACTGTGGATAGAGAGACCGATTCTTGTTTCTTGTTGTGCCATGCTACTAGCCTGTCTTCAAGATAAAATGCTCCTCCACCGGTACTCTTTCTGTCATCTATACATCCTGCCCAATCTGCATCAGAATATGCAATAAGAGTGAAGTCCTTACCTTTTGGGTACCATAACCCATACTCCATAGTACCCTTGAGGTACCTAAAAATCCTCTTCACAACTCTCACATGAGTCTCTTTGGGACTAGCCTGAAATCTTGCCACCATGCATACTGCCTGTAAGATATCTAGTCTGGTAGCTGTCAAATACAACAGGCTTCCAATCATAGATTTGTACATGGTTTGATCTACATCTGGAGATTTGTCATCCTTGCTCAACTTGCAACCTGTTGTCATGGGAGTGCTAATAGGTTTACTATCCTCCATTGTGAACTTTTTCAACATTTCTTTCACATATTTAACTTGAGAGATAAAAATGCCCTTTTCACTTTGATTGACTTGCAGTCCGAGGAAATAAGAAAGTTCACCAATCATAGACATCTCAAATTCTTTCTTCATTTTATTTGCTATGTCTCTACAAGACTTATCATGACTGCTGCCAAAAATGATATCATCTACATAAACAACAAGGACAATAAGATGGCCATTCTCTGTTTTGACATACAGATTGTTGTCCACCAAACCTTTCTTGAACCCCTGTTGAATAAGATAGTTATCCAACCTTGCATACCATGCTCTGGGTGCCTGTTTCAAGCCATACAAAGCTTTCTTCAACTTGCAAACAAAGTTGGGATTATCACCTAGTTGGAAACCATCTGGCTGCTCAATGTAAACCTCTTCTTCCAGCTTTTCCATTCAAAAATGTAGATTTTACGTCCATTTGATATACTTTGAAATTTTTATGAACTGCTAAAGCCAGAAACATTCTGATTGCCTCTAGTCTAGCTACTGGTGCAAAGGTCTCCTCAAAATCAATACCTTCAACCTGTGCATAGCCTTTACAGACCAATCTTGCTTTATTCCTTACAACCTCTCCATCTTCATTCAATTTGTTTCGAAAAATCCATTTAGTACCGATTATATTTTTATTTGCTGGTCTTGGTACTAACTCCCAAGTTTTGTTTTTCTCAATCTGATCTAGTTCTTCATTAATTGCCTTCATCCAACTTTCATCTGTGCTTGCTTCAACAATATTTTTGGGCTCAATGCTGGATAATAGAGAGTAGTTCCGTACTATTGCTCTTCTTGTCTGAATACCAACTATGGGGTCCCCAATAATCTGTTCTCTCGGGATGATTTTTTTGCCGCTGCCTGTTTTGAATTTCTTGTTTTCTTCTTCTTCTGAGTCAATTCTTAAATCATCTGGGTCAAATTTTTTATTCTCTTATGTTTCCTTTTCTTCATCTCCTTCAATGACTTCTTCATAAATAGGGTAGTTTTCTTGATAAGTAATTTCTCGTTCTCTACCTTCATCAACTTTAACATCAACACTCTCCACAATTTTCTTTAGCCTCTTGTTGTAACATGTGTAGGCTTTGCTTTTTGTCGAGTAACCAAGAAAAATACCTTCGTCAGCTCTATCTTCAAACTTACCGAGATTATCTTCAGTTTGTTTGATGTAGCACTTGCTACCGAACACTTTGAAATATCTTGTTGTTGCCTTTCTGCCGAACCACAGCTCATAAGGTGTTTTGCTTTCATGCGTCCTTAGCATGCACCTGTTTTGGATGTAAACTGCAGTATGGACTGCCTCTTTCCAAAATCTGTCAGCTATTTTGTTCTCAACCAACATTGTCCGTGCCATTTCCTACACTGTCATGTTCTTCCTTTCTACAACACCATTCTGATCGAGGTGTCCTTGCTGCTGAAAACTGTCTTCTGATCCCATATTTTTGATAGTACTCTACAAACTCTTCTAAGATAAACTCTCCTCCTTTGTCTGATCTTAGGCATTTAATTCTTTTTCCAATTTGATTCTCAACCTATTTTTTAAAAATCTTGAACATCTCAAAGGCATCTGATTTAAGCTTTAAAAATAGTACCCATGTCATCCCGGAGTAGTCATCTATGAACAACATAAAGTATTTGTCACCATTTATGCTTTGTGTTCTCATGGGTCCACACAAATCAGTATGTATTAGCTCTAAAGGTTTGCTGGTGAAGTATTCCTTTGATTTAAATGTGGATCTAGTTTGCTTTCCTTTTTGGCATGAAGCACAGATGCTATTTACTGGTTTTCCAATGGTGGGTATATCTCTTACTGCCCTTTTTGAACTTATTTTTACCAGATTGTCAAAGCTAATATGACCGAGCCTCTTGTGCCACAACCAATTTTCATCTTCCTATCCAATCAAGCATGCTCCTTCTGAAGTTTCTGAGAGAGTATATAGATTTCTAGAAGTCCTCGATCCAATAGCTATCGCCTTCCCACTGTGTGCTTTTTTGACTTCACAGACCCTTCTTCTTAAAGATGACTTCATGACCTCGTCACTGCATTTGACTTACGCTCAGTAAGTTGTGCTTCAACCCAATCACAAATAGAACTTCTTTGGAATTGATCTTTCCATCACTTATCTTGATTGATCCTTTGCCAACTATCTTGGCTCCATCATTATTTCCAAACTTTATAGAGCCGCCTTCATATTTCTGTAATTTTTCAAATTTTTGTTTATCTCCTGTCATGTGACTGGAGCATCCACTATCCAATATCCATGGTGCCGATTTGTTCTGTGCTTTGAATGTTGTCTGAACAATCAAGGATTCCTTTTCTTCCTTGGGTCGCTCCTTTTCCTTCCACTCTGGTTTGGCTACAATTTTGGTCACTTGTTTAGACTTTTCTTTGTCAGTAGCCTGTGCATGTTTTTCTAGGAATTTTCTATTTTGCCTTAAACTATTTGGTTGAGATCTTCTTCCCTGATATTTTTTTGCTGCATATGTGCTTCTATAGTTTCTTGCAATGTGTCCAAAGTTATGACAGTTATAGCATTCTACTGCATAATCCATCAAGGGTGAAAAGACATTTCTATTGGTGAAATTTCTTTGTCCTATATTATAAATGCGGTCTGAAATCTTATGACCGTAAGCATTGCATTTAAAACAATAACCAAAAAAGGAATGATTAAACCTGGGAGTTGGTCTTTGCCATTTTGTGGTGGGAGCCACAAATTTTCTTCTCCTTTGATGTGTAACTTTTATGAATCCCTCATTGTTAAGCACTCTTCTCGTGCCTGGCACTGTTGCTTTCTTTTGCCTGATTCATTTTTCCTTGATCAACCTTGATCTTATCTTCTTTCTTTACTTGTTCTATAGTTATGGCCTTTGATCCACTTGATGATTCTCCTTCGACAAAGCCCAAGCCAAATTTGATGCCTGTAGACCTCTGACTATTTATAATCTTTTCAAGCTTCGCAGAACTTCCTTCAAGTTTGTGATAGCAACTCAATTTTTGATTCTTTTCTTCTAGCCGCATTCTTAAGACAACAATCTCTTCTTCCAGCTTTGTTGCACTCATCTATTTTCATGGTTAACTGTACTTCGAGTTCTTCAAACATTTTCTTAAATTCTTTTGTCTGTACTTTCAAAGTGTTTATTATGTCATTCGCATCCTCAAGCTTTCTTGAGACCTTTTTATTCTTTTTCCTTTCTGTACTCAACTCTTTAAGTGCAGCAACCAACTCTCCTTCTAGATATACTTTAGCCTCATCCTTAATGTTTGTGTCACCTTCCTATTTTTCTTCTATTTTTTCTTCTTCAAATGCCATGAATAGAGCTTCACCTGTTTCTTCTTCAGAATCTTCACCTGAGCTATCTTCAGAAGAGTTGACATTCTTGGATATGAAACTTTTCTTTTTGAAGTTGCTTTTTCTAAAATTTGGTTTCTTCTTCCAGTCACTTCTTTCTTGGTGTGACCCTTCATTACTTTTGGTTTTCTCATTCATTGGACACTTAGCTGCAAAGTGACCGACCCCTCCACAATTGAAGCACTTAAACGGTAACTTTCCTCTATATTTTCCTTTTCCCTTTGTAAGTTTCCGAACAAAGTTAGCTTTCGTTTCATCCGATGTCTCTTCATCCTCAGATTCTTGTTCAACTTTTATATTTTTGTGTGCTTTAAAAGCTGCTTCTCTGTCTATGGGCTTAGTTTGTCCTATTCTCATTTCGTATGCAGTCAAAGAACCATGCATCTCGTCCATGCTAAAATTATTTAGATCTTTAGCCTCTTCTATTGCAGAAACTTTAGAATTAAATCTTTTGTGAAGAGTTCTAAGTACCTTTTTCATGACAACCACATCTTCGATTTCTTCGTCGAGTCCTTTGATTGCATTAATGATTCCATTGACTCTCAGCATATAGCCCTCTATGTTCTCATCATCATTCATTTGTAATGCTTCGAACTGAGCTCGATGCGTTTGCAGCTTGGCTTCCTTGATCTTGTTGTCTCCTTCATGGATGCTCTTTAGTTTGTCCCACATGTCTTTTGCCGATTTACAACTCATGACCCTTATCAGTTCACTGTCTACTAGCCCACACATTATGGCATTCTTTGCTTTGGAGTTATTCTCAAACTTTTTCTTCTCGATAGTATCTATTGGAGGAGTAGCGGGTATTGTGTATCCACTTTCTACTGACTCCCAAATGTCGTATCCCAACGCACTCAGATATGTCTGCATCCTGAGTTTCCAGAATGAGTAATTAGTTCCATCAAACAAAGGAGCTTTGTTGGATGAGAATCCTTCACCACCTGCCATTGTGTTCCTTCCAAGATCACCTTAGCTGATTAAGCTTATTCAGGAACCTTTGCTCTGATACCAATTGATATTCTCACAATGACACTGAGAGGGGGGGTGAATCAGTGTAGCTATTAAAATTCAAATCTACAACACTTAAAGCTGAAGCAAAGAGAACTTAAAAATAGGTAAAGCAATTTTCACAAGAGAGCACACCACAACACACAATGTAATGAGGTTCACCAATTTGGCTACTCCTCAAAAATGACTGCTTGGACTCCAATCCAAATCCAGCCTTTGCAAAACACCAATTTTACAAACACTTTACCAGCACCCACTGGAAGGAGCACCAACCCCTTATTTTTCTACTGCAATAGATAGGAGCACCAACCCCTAATGCCAAGCACCAACTTGGACTGCAATTCTGAATTATTTCAATGACATAAAAATGCCTTCGTTGTTTACATGACCCTGACTGGTCTGTAATTAATCAAACTCTGCACGCTCTCACGGCTCTGCTTATCTCTCTCTCGGCCCTCTTCTAACCCTCTTTACACAACAATTTCTCACTTACAACAGCAACTTAATTCTCCACACAACTGCCCTTTTATAACAATATTTCTCATTGAGACTCCTCGTCTTCTGTCACTTCTGTAATCCCGCATGTAGTCTATTAACATTCTCTTCTGCCACTTGTCAACTGTAACTGCTTCTTTATGTAACTCCTTTTGTATATATAGAGTGGGCATTTCGTTGAACACGTTACATGCAACATATACCTCTACCATGACTGTTCGTCTTCTTGGTCATGACTGTTCGTATTCTTTTTTGTGCATGCATGCATTTTTTGATCCTATTTATGCGATTGTTCGATTTCTCCTTCTTCGACAGTTCTTAAAATAGCTTGCATGATCTCTATCTGAACTGCACCTGTAACTATCGCACTGACTCCAGTTACCTCTTCTTATTTTGGTTGCATGCTTTTCCTCTACAACTACCCCTTTAACTGTCGTTCTGTCTGTAGTTAACTGTCCATAATCGTGTTGTTGCGACCTGTCACGAAATCGTGACACTTCTGTCTCTTTGTGCTCTTCTCGCCTTTTACCCACGAAAACATGACATGTCATGATATCGTGACATTTTTTGCCTCCTTGTTCACTTCTTGGCTTGCACCCACGAAAACCAGACATGTCGCGAAATCGTGACACTTTTCGCTTCCTTGCACTTCTCTGCCTTTCGCCCATGAAAACGGAACATGTCGTGAAATCGTGACACTTTCGCTGCCTTGTGCCTTTTCTATCTTTGGCCAGCGAAAACACAACATGTCACGAAATCGTGACACTTTTCGCTTCCTTGCACTTCTCTGCCTTCCGCCCGTGAAAATGAAACATGTCGCGAAATCGTGACACTTTCGTTGCCTTGTGCCTTTTCTGTCTTTGGCCAGCGAAAACACAACATGTCGCGAAATCGTGACACTTTCGCTGCCTTGTGCCTTTTCTGTCTTTGGCCAGAAAAAACACAACATGTCGCGAAATCGTGACACTTTTGCTGCCTTGTGCCTTTTCTATCTTTGGCCAGCGAAAACACAACATGTCGTGAAATCGTGACACTTTTGCTACCTTGTGCCTTTTTTGTCTTTGGCCAGCGAAAACACAACATGTTGCAAAATCGTGACACACTTGCCTCCGTACACTCTCTCTCCTCTTCGGGTCATGAAAACCCGACATGTCATGAAATCGTGACACTTTTTCTCCTTGGCGCTTTTCTTCCCTTTGGGTCGTGAAAACCCGACATGTCATGAAATCGTGACACTTTTTCTCCTTAGCGCTTCCTTTTGCAAATTGTCATGAAATCGTGACACTCTTCCTTGCAAGCTCTTTTCTCTCAAACATGTCACGAAATCGTGACACATTTTCGTTCGTACCATCCTTCTTGCAAATTGTCGTGAAATCGTGACACTTTTCCTTGCAAGCTCTTTTCTCTCAAACATGTCATGAAATCGTGACAGTTTTTCCACTTGGCTTCTTTGCCTCCAACATGTCATGAAATCATGACAGTTTTGCCACTTGCTTTCTTCTCTGCCAACATGTCGCGAAATCGTGATAGTTTTTCCACTTGGCTTCTTCTCTGCCAACATGTCACGAAATCGTGACAGTTTTTCCACTTGGCTTCTTCTCTGCCAACATGTCACGAAATCGTGACAGTTTTCCTTGCCCTTTCTCTCTCTTCTAACATGTCACGATATCGTGACATTTTTGCCAGCATTTTCTCTCTCCTCCGATATGTCGCGAAATCGCGACAGCTTTTCCAGATTTTTCTCTCTCCTTCGATATGTCACGAAATCATGACAGTTTTTCTTTCTGCCTTCTTTCTTCTCAACATGTCGCGATATCGCGATAGTTTTCTTACTTGTCTTTTTCTTTGATCCTTTGAATCTGGGCCACTTCTGTCTTCTTGGATATTCACTGTACATGCTCTCACTGACCTTTGAACTCCTGTCCACTACATCAACTGATCTATCTCTTTGTGTTGACAACAATGACAATACTTTTGCTGCACCTTGCTCAACAAGGCTTCCATCATCACTGGATTGACCTTGTGAACAGTTGCATTTCCACTTTGTCCTTTTCTATGCTGATCAACGGGTCCCCCGCTGGATTCTTCCAGAGTGCTCGCGGCGTCAGACAAGGTGATCCTCTATCTCCTATTTTATTCATTATTTTGGTAGAGGTCCTTAGCTAGTATTTGAATGAAGCCCTCCACCGAAGCAAGATTTTTGGCATTCTGCCTACTTCCAGAGTTGATCCTGTCACTCACCAATAGTTTGTGGATGACATGCTCATATCCACTGGAGTGTCTGTCACTTAGGCCAAATCTATCAAGCGCATTCTATCCCGGTATGAGAAGGCTTCTGGCCAAAAAGTTAATTATTTGAAGAGCAAAATTTATTTTGTTAATACCCCTCTGCGTAGGCAAATTCACATTCCTAGAATCCTTGAATGCACTATTGAATCCCTGCCTGTAACTTATTTGGGGTTACCGCTAGTTTGCAATGGGCGAGGCGATCGAAACATTTGGAATTCGATTTTGGAACGGCTTCATAAGAAACTTAGCACTTGAAAAGGCAAATTGCTATCTCAAGCTAGGAAGGCAACCCTCACCAAACCCTATCTTCAAGGAATTCCCACCTATTTCATGTCTATTTTCATGCTTCCTATGTTTATCCATTCCAAAATCGAGCAAATTCAAAGGAATTTTCTCTGGTCCAGCAGCGAAGGAAAATCTAGAATTCCTCTAGTGGTGTGGGATAAGGTTTGCCTTTGAAAGTACCAAGGGGGCATGGGATTGAGAAGATCTAGGCTCATGAACATTGCCTTAATTGCCAAATATGCTTGAAGAATTCTTATTAATGCACCAGTGGAATGGGTCAATATAGTTAAAAGAAAGTATCTTGGGGAAAATTCTCTCCTGGAAGCTGAGTCTCCTCATGAAGCTTCGACTTTCTGGAAGACGGTGCTTCAGTGCCATTCGTTGATTAACAGGGGTGCTCGTTGGATCTCGGTGGATGGATCCATGATCCTTTTTTGGAGAGACAGGTGGGCTACAGATGAAGCTCTCACTATAAATCAGAACTTGGCTGGTTTGAGGGCCCAGATTGATCCAAACAGTCATCTCAAGGTTTCGGATTGCATTGACCGGAGTTCCCTTCCCCCTTAGTGGAAACTTCTGACGGTGGATGGGTTTGATAATGAGGTGAATTTCTTGTACAGTGTCCTCCAATCGGTGTTAATTCCTTCAATCATAAGAGACGACAAAATTATTTGGAGCAACATGTAGGATGGGAGATTTTCTATTAAGTTCGCTTATGATATTTTATCGTGTGAGGCTGCTGTGGACCCCCGATGGAAAGCAATTTGGAGGAAAGGGATTATTCCTAAGATAAATTACTTTGCTTGGATTGCATTTTATAACAAAGCCCTTACCATAGACAATATCCACAAGAGAGGCCTTGCAATTCCCAAAAGGTGCTATCTTTGCTTAGCTGACTATGAAACATCCGAACACTTATTTTTGCATTGCCCTTTTTCCCATTCGGTCATAAGTTGTGTGTTTTCTTCCTTCCAAGTACTCTGGGGCTCCCCTCGCTCCCTTAAAGACGCCTTCCTTCAATGGCCCAAGCCCTTTAAGAATTCTAAGCTCCAATTCCTTTGTGAGGTTGCATTTCACCATTCCATATAGCAAATTTGGCTCGAGCGTAATGCTAGAGTCTTCAAAAATATCCCTAGAATGGCTCCCTCTTTTGCCCAACGGGCCTTATCCTTTGCTGTCGAGAATTCAAAAGCTATTCCCAGCTCCCGCCCTCACAATCCTTGGGAGGCAATTATTTTCAAAATACTGGACCTTGGCTCCTCTTCCAGAGTTGACTCAATGAATGGCCGCAGGGAGGTCACTTGGACCAAACTTCCTTTGGGGTGGATCAAACTTAATTTTGACAGGGCTACTAAAGGCAACCCGAGGCCCGCTGGTTTTGGGGGACTTGTCAGGGACCATAATGGGAAGCTGATCTTGGCCTACTGTGAAAATTTGAGCCCTTATACCAATCATTTTGTCGAAGCTCGTGGTGTGTTGAAAGGGTTACAGGTCATATCGAATGATCCTAGGCCTTAATTATTGAAGGTGATTCTATAAACATTATCAACTACCTTCGTGGCTCCAAAGACCTGTCGTGGCAAGTCTTGAATATCATCCTCGAGGCTAGGATGCTCCTCTCTCAGTGCACCAGGTGGGAGGCGGGGCACATCTTCAGAGAAGGTAACCGGGTGGTGGATCACTTGGCCAAAAAAGGACTGATGACCACGTGCACGGTTGTTTGGCGTTCTCGTTTCCCAACTGAGGTGGACAGTTTGGCCAAGGCAGATATTCCCTCATGATGAAGAATTTGTATCATAGGTCTTCTCCCAAAGTTTGTTGATATATTGTCTTTGGCTATTATTCTGTTTTAATGTATTTCAAGATCAAGATTTCTAGGACTGTCGTCTTCTGGGGCCCTCGGGCATTTTGTATTTCCCTGTTTTTTTTACGAACTGCTCTATTTACCCAGCCATCTAGCATGAAATATCTTTAGCAAGGCTGATTTTGTACATAAGGTTTTGGGATCCTTTATAAAAACCCACAATTAATCTATTATTATAATTACCAAAAAAAATATTAAGAAAAAATAATAATAACTTCAATCTTCTTAATTTCAACCAAACATAAAGATAAAAATATTTATTTTTTTCTAAGCCTTCGATAAATATTTCTTGTTTGTAAGAACAATATTTATCCGAGATGCCACTTATTCATACATGCAAAAGTTATAATTAGTTATAATTAAACCTTTTTGCAACTTCTGTAGTAGGTATCATGTAAGCATTTGAAAATATCACATTATAAGATGTGTATCATGTGAATTTGGTTGAAAGTAACACATCTTATATATTTCAAAGTGACATGTCACCTTAGGTTTCTATGGAGAATGAAGTACATTCACCATAATATAAATCTCGTAAATCCTTTACTTCTCTTATTCGCCTTTAAATTTTATGAGTTTTTTATTTTTAAAAAAATTAATATTATTCTTAGGAAATAAATGAAAAACTATAAAGTATGTTCACCATAAATGGTGGTGATATGTTTAAATCATAAACGCTATAAGGCCATAACCTAAAACTTAGGTTTTAGCGGTTTAAAAAAATAACATATTAAACGTTATAATACATTTTTGTTGTTAAAATTAATGTAGGTATATAGATGTGAATTCTGCGTTACTAAGTGTAACTGTTGTTCTATGGCAATCAACCAAGGAGGAATTATCGAAGTGCAATAAAGACATGAAGAGTTATCCAACGCCTCTCCAAACGGCATAAGTTGGGAACTTGAACGACCAAAGGTTATGTAGGTCTGGGTGTGTTTGACACCTCAGAAGACCCCTACC
The DNA here is from genome assembly GCA_028583015.1 of Wollemia nobilis. Classification (NCBI taxonomy): domain Eukaryota; kingdom Viridiplantae; phylum Streptophyta; class Pinopsida; order Araucariales; family Araucariaceae; genus Wollemia; species Wollemia nobilis. The sequence goes on from JAQPPZ010017255.1 coordinate 3,399,027, forward strand.
TACAAGTTCCATCTCCAACTTCACACTAATTTCTTTTTCCACACGTAATGAAAGTTGGAAGAACAACATGACGACAAGACAGCTTCCAAATTTATCATGACCACAACTATTTCATCAATTTTAAAGCTGGTCAGGTTCATCGTTAAAAGTTGAACAAAGAGTTCACCTATAAATTTGGTTGGGTAATTATTAAAAGAAATCAACTTTCAGAATTTTTCTTTAAAGAAGTCTGTCTTTTGTAAAGGTAAAGGTAGTAGTCTGATCTGAATCTTAGTGTGTCAGAAGAACACAAACGCAACCGGTGGTCTCCATCTTAAGCTGGTAAACAACAATGAGAGGTTATAAAAGCAGCCCTAAGATTTGAATAAAAAAAAAATAGCTGAATATTCAATTCCTAATTTTTATCCTTGCAAATGAAAGTCGGAAAATTTGTATGACAAAGTATTTAATTTTTATCCTTGCACATGAAAGTCTGACAGTTTGTATGACAAAGTATTTATAGACGTGCATTTACTTGGACTTACTGTGAGATGACTGCATGAAGCATCCATGTTCCCATTAGGAGAAATCAAATTCACGTTCTCTTGTTTTATATATGTCCACAGAATATTCAAAGGAAGATTTTACAAAGAAAGAGAGTACACCGTAAGGAACGGTGCAAAACCGCGTTGTACGCTGCATTTTTTGTCTTTAGCTAGTCTTCAACAGTTGGCTTTGGAGCAGAGAACAAGTATTGTTTGTTTGATTAACCATATTAATCGGTAAAAAACTCCAAACAGATCACATGGAAGAATTGACATCAGAACATTTTGCATTGCATCGACGGTGCGCGTTGCTTTCAAACAACTAAGAAATAGCGACAGACTATCATTTAACGATTCATATGGCATCTTGAGTAGAATCCGTACACAGTTGGGCCACAATGGACCCATTTTGTGTGCTGGATTGCATTTTTCATTTGGTTCGGATGATTATGACTGCTTCAAGCATGCATGGTTCCATTAGGAGAAATCGAATTCACGTTCGCTTATTTTTATATGTCACACCATAGCCTCCATCCACAGACTATTCAAAGGAAGATTTTACAAGGAAAGAGAATACACCGTAAGGAATGGTGCAAAACCGCTTCGGACGTTGCATTTTTTCTCTTTAGCTAGTCTCGACCAGTTGGCTTTGTAGCAGAGGGCAAGTATCGTTTTTTGATTAACCATATGAAGGAATTAATGTTTTTCAATCTTAGGTTCGAGTCAAAGGAATATATTGCCATTTGTCTTTTGCATTGGGATTCAATAAATCAACGAATATATTGCCATTTGTTTTGCATGGTCAATATATGAAGGAATATATTGCCATTTGTCTTTTGCATGCAATCCAATATGTACAGCAGGTCAAGAAATATATAGTCATTTGTCTTTTACATGCAATCCAATATGTACAGCAGGTCAAGGAATATATTGTCATTTGTATGCAATCCAATATGTACAGGAGGTCAAGGAATATATTGTTATTTGTAGCAATTCAATATACACAGGGTGAAGCATTGTAGTTTTTATATATTGGTGTATTCCTTATTAATTATTCATTTAATTATATTTGAGTGGATCATTGTAGTTTTTATATATTGGTGTATTTCTTATTAATTATACATTTAATTTTATTGGAGTGTATCATTAGCATTGTAGTTCTTATATATTGTTGTATTTTTCAGTAATTATTCATCTAATCCTACTAGAGTGGATCATCCACAGTTGTATGAAACAATGAGAATTGTTTATTCAATGGTGCATCTTGAAATTATATTGTGTGCAATGTGATGCTGGAAAATCTTGCAGCAGAAATTTATGTGTTGTGTTTTGCAGTAGCAGTTTGAGCAATATGTGTTCTTGGATTTATGTTTTCAATTTTTGGATTGTTATGCACAAATTTTCCTTTTCCTTGCAGATCCAGCAATTGGTATAAAAACAAGTATGTGTAGTTTTGCATTATTTTCTTCTTCTTCAATTCCAATAATTGGTATAAGAGCCACTAAGCAAGAAAGATTTGGAGGAAGCTAACTAAAGAGGTATGTTTTTGTTTATGAGATAATCGTTGCCATTGGACAAGACCAGAAGATAGAGGAGGAGAAGGAATTTGTGCATAGAAGAAGGAGCTTCATTTTTTCTTGCCCTATGGAAATCTAATTTCTATTTTAAAAAAAACATTAGAGTAGCACAACAAAAGTGTGGGGGAAAGTTTGAGAGCTAATTTACAAAGAGGTTTCAATGGAGAGGAAAAAACTAACATCTGTACAGAGGAGAGCAAGGTGCGGTATGGGGTTACGCCCAAGTCACTAAAAAGACTATCAAGAAGGTGCCAAATTTGGAATCAGAGAACAACTAGACTAGCTTTTACAGGTGGTTGAGGAGGAAGTAAAGCCAAACATGCAGATTCTAGTGTTGAGGGTCATTGACAACCTGTATGTACATGCGGTGACTACAACAGATATAAAGGGGCTTTACACAAAGAAGCAAATGCTGGTAAAAAAATTAGGGCTCTAATATTTTTTTATCCCTAACGTTGCAAAAGATGGAGGTATAAAGTGTGTTTTATAAAGTTGTTTTGTTTTTTTCGGAAGTTGAAAATTTGAAATTATTAGGGAGAAAAAGAAGTAATAAAGTAAAATAAAAAACGAAGTTTTTTTTCTTTTTATGAAGGCATAAAGGAAAATTAAAAGAGAGTTTTTTTGAAAATAATATTTTTATTTTTGAAGTTTTGTGGAAAATAAAAGCAAAGAAAAAGAAGGAAAAGTTAAGTTGTTGAATTTGATTTTTTTTCAAGTAGGGAGATAAAAGTTTTTCCACTTCAAAGGTTGACACAAAAAAAAGAATTTAAGTTTTTTTTCTTCAGTTGTTTTAATTTTGGTAGGTAAAAGTTTTCCTACCTCAAAGAAAACATTACAATTTTCGAAGTTAAAAAAAAAATAAAGTGGGGTAGAAAGAAAAAATTTTAAAAATGACAAAAGGAAAGAAACAAAGTATTTTAAAATTTGCTCATGAGGCCAATGAAGATGAAAAAATTATTTCAAACAAATTAATGAGAGATGTACTATCCAATATTGAAGAAGTCAAAAAGAAAAAATCAAAGCATACAACAGGGTTATGCATAAGGGGTTGGACTCAAAATGTACTTGTAAAAAAATGGTGAATCCTAATCAAAATCAAGGTGAATCATGGTGAATCCAAAGCAAATCAAATCAATCATCTTCACACAAAAATTTGGGGCATTTGAAGCCCTAAAAAGTAAGGTCATATTTGGGATAACTTTTGACCTATTAAATTACCTTATAACTTCATAAAAACACCACCATTAGATCAGGCTCGAAAATATCTTTCCAACGAGTACAAATATTCCTATGTTTAGATATATATTGTGGCGAATTAACCTTATGAAAAATATTGGTCCTAAAAATTTTAGGTGAATGGGCCGACATCGAGGGTCCTCATATTTGCCAATTTTCAATTTTAAAAATCCTAATATTCACCCAATTTGTGAATATTCACCACTATGCATAACCCCGGCATACAAGAAGTTCTTAATGATGCTAATGAATGCCATGAAAAAATTGTCACTATACCTGTCTACTTGTTGAAAATAATATACAAGGGAATAATTACTCTCAATGTTTCCAAAATCAAAACACATGGAAACAAGCCTTTGAAGAAAGATGCCTTTTGTGACACAAATGATTTGAAGCCCATGATGATAGATGAATATTGTGATACTAATGATCTTTGTGAGTAGGTAAAATATGCATGTTGTGATGCAAATGACTTGAACATAGTTCGTGATTGTTTAGAGAGAGCCTATGCTACCATAACTGATGAGGATATAGACTCAAATAATGACAAGAATAGTGATGCTCAAAATTATATTAAGCAATGTGATGATTTTTTTGGCCATTTTGAGAAGCACATTAAGAGAATTGGTTCCAAATTGCTACAAAAAATGGCTACAAACAAAAAGGTTTAGGAAAGCATGAACAAGGCATGAAAGAACCATTTATACCAATAATAAGACCAAAATGTGAAGGTCTTGGGTCACAAGACAAGTGAACCAAAATGTAAATGTATCAAACACAAATTTGTAACAAGTAATAGTAATAGCAAATTGGTGACAAAACATATATGTGAGCATTGTGGTAAGTATGGTCATAGGATAGAGAAATGTTGGAATCTCCATTCTTATAAACTTTGTGGACATAACCACTCACACATGTTTTATCTACAAAAAGAAAGGCAAGAATGTAGGTTGAAAATGAATTGTGGGTGGATAGATATGAATGATTGAAATAAGATAAAAGGAATGTATGGTTTCTACAAAAGGAAACCAAGCATGATCAAAAGTTGCTAAGGCATAGAGATAGTGACACATAGAGAATGAAGATAATTTTGCTTAGGGGAAATGTTGGAGCAATGAATAAGCTCAAAGTTGGTGTTGAAGCTAGGAGTCCCAAGCACTTGCAATGTGGCTTAGGGAGAATGTTGGAGCAATGAATAAGACTCCTACATTCGAATCATAGGTTGGTTTAAGGAGGAGCTAGAAGCTCATCGATGGAGCAACCTCAAGAGATGGAGGTCCTAGATTTGAGTCCTAGTTGCTTCATACTTTTAACAGGGTATGGAAGCTAAAGTAAACAAAGAAAAAGAAGAGCAAAAGAAAAAGAAGAGCAAAAGAAAATTCAAAATAGAAATAAGAGCAAGGTTTGTTTATGAGAAGATATATAAGCGTGTAGTGTGAGGAGAAGACATAAAAGCCTGCAATAGAGAGAGTTAAGGTAGAGAAATTTGCAGCAAGAAGAAGAGAAGTTGTTGTAGTAGCAAAAGCAAATAGGATAGTTGAATATGGCTACAAGTAGCAACAATAGCCAACATATTTCTCATCATATTCCCAAAGGAGAAAGGGGGAGTGATGAGGACTATTGGATGAAGGTTATGTGTGGTAGAAGTAAATTCACACACATGAGTATTCCTATATAAGAAAGGAGGAGTGATGAGGAGAGTATCCCTAAAGAAGAAAGGGGAAGTAATACGAATGAGAATCGATGAATGCAGATTTTATGTAGATGAAAAAAAGATGAAGATCTGATGCGGATGCACAAGTGAACCTTGTAAGTAGTAATCTACTCTATAACACCTAGTGGTTGCAGTGACTAGTTATCCATGAAGTCCGATAGGATAAGAATAATACCATAAGAACACTTCTAGTTTATGTGAATGTACAATAGTACAGGTGTGCAAGTGTGCATGGTGTGCATGAAATAGCAAGTTGAAGAGTGCAAGAGCAAGCAAGTTGAAGAGTGTAATAGCAAGAGAAATATGACAAGTGTATGGGCAAGAGTAAATTAAATATAATGTTTTATTCACAAAATTAAACATTAAGCATTAAGAGGGAGAATGAAGGAATTAATTCTTAATGTATTTGGTGAAAAATATTCTACATTGCTCATAATTTTTATAGCATTTAATAATTCAGATTTGGTTTTTTCTATCTTAGGTTGGCTGCAATCAAAGGAATATATTGCCATTTGTCTTTTGTATGGAAATCCAATAGGTCAAGGAGTATATTGTCATTTGTATTTTGCATGGCAATAAAATATGTACAACATGAAGCATTATAGTTCTTATATATTGGTGTATTCCTCAACAATTATTCATCTAATCCTATTGGAGTGGTCATTAGCATTGTAGTTCTTATATATTGGTGTATTCCTCAACAATTATTTATCTACTCCTAGTTGAGTGGATCATCCACAATTGTATGAAACAATGAGAATAGTCTGTTCAATGGTGCAGCAACATCATGTATAGTTGAAATTATATTATGTAGAATGAGATGTCAGTATAGCTTATACGAGGTTTATGAATATAAATATTTTACAACTAAAATTTATGGGTTGTGTTTTACAGTAACAATTTGAGCAATATATGTTATTGGATTTATGTTTTCTAGTTTTGGATTGTTGTGCATAGTTTTTCCTTTCCCTGCAACAATTTGGCATAAAAACAAATATGTACTATTTTACACAATCTTCTTCTGCAAGTCCAACACTGTATAATTCTGTAAACAACTCCAAACAGATAACATCCAAGAACTGACATCGTAACAAATTGCATTGCATCGACAGTGGGCATTCCTTTAAAAGAACTAAAAAGTAGCGACTTACGATCATGGCACGATTCATATAGCATCTAGTGTAGAATTCATATACAGTTGGGCCAAAAGGGAACCATTTCGAGTTGGTTTGGATGATCCCAATCAGTGGCAAAGATGAGGGAACAAGATGAATGTTAATTATTTTTGTAAACCCAATTAAACCACACATGTACTTCTAACTATTCTTCAATGGCAATCAGTATGCAAGTTATTATTTATGTAATATCCCATTGTTTCATATTACAAAATTTTAATACTGAAGCAGTAAACATATCAATTAGTTTCAATCTTGATGTTTCTACCAAATATCATTTTCGGTTTGACAGGGACATTTCTAGCAAAGATCATTTTCGGTTTGACAAGGACACCAAAGTTATATTCAAAACTGTCTTTGAACTTACAGACATGAATACAAGTTTAGGAAGTGACGCTGATGGAAATCTTGGAAATGCAAGTAGATCTATTTACAGTGAACCAAATTTAGTTATGGAGTAAGTCTACTAAAGTGGTTGCCAACTTCATGATGTAAATCTAGCTGCAAGAGGTCAAAACAAAATACCTCCTATTACATAAAAACTACGGTAAATGAAAATAATATGTAAAACCCTCCATTTACATAAAAATTGCAATAAATGAAAATAATCAATAAAACCCTCCATTCACATAAAAACTATAGTACATGGAAATAAACCAGTAAATAATTTATTTTCTCATTCCTAGATTCACTTCCCCTTTTAAAATGATGTAAATCCAGATGTAAGAGATCAAAAAAAAATACCTCCCATTACATAAAAACTGCGGTAAATGAAAATAATATGTAAAACCCTCCATTTACATAAAAACTACAATAAATGAAAATAATCAGTAAAACCCTCCATTCACATAAAAACTACAGTACATGGAAATAAACCAGTAAATAATTTATTTTCTCATTCCCTGGATTCACTTCCCCTTTTACAACGCAATACGAAAGGAATATATATCCCCAAAAAAACCCTAAAATAAAACCCTAAAACTTGAAGCCCTAAAAGAAACTCTAAAAGAAAACCCTAAACCTTAAAACCCTAGAAATTAAAAAAATTACTATTTTCGACAAATTATTTTTTCATAAAAATTTGTCTTTTTAGTAATTACCATTTTTGGCAAATTATATTTTGCATCAAATAATTTCATTTTGAGTAATAAAAAATTACTTTAAAACTTAAAAAAAAAAACCCTCTAAATATAGGCTACTGCATCATTCTCATTTGGTTGAAAAGAACTCTGCTCCTACGAGTTCCTCTGATCAAACTCATAATCGCTCTCCATAGAGTGTCATGCATCTGCAAGTACTCCTTAAAGTACCAATCTCCTTATGACGTTTTATATCTCAAACCTCCTGCAAGCACTACACATAGTGCCAATTTATTCCTTCGATGTTTTAAAATAGCAAACCTCCTGCAAGCACTACACAAAGTGCCAATTCTTCCCTCTAAGGTTGTTAATGAAAAAAAACCTCCTGTAAACACTACACAGAGTGCCAATTTATTTCTTTAAGGTTTTACAAACCTTCTACAAGCACTACATAAAGTGTCAATTCCTCCTCCTGAGGTTTTATATAAAAAACCTCCTGCAAGAACTTACACAAAGTGTTAATTTCTTTCTCTAAGGTTTTTCAAACCTTCTTCAAGCACTACACAAAGTGCCAATCTCTTTCTTTGTGGCTTTTACATTAAAAAACCTCTTGCAACCACTTACACAGAGTGCCAATTTTTGTCTCCAAGGTTTTACAAACCTTCTACAAGCACTGCATAGAGTGCCAATTTTTTTTTTTTTTGGAGCCTCTTTGCTCTCCTCTCATTTTCTTTTTTCTTCTCTTCTCTTTTCTCCTCCCAACAAGATCCAACTTGCTCTGATACCAAATGATGTAAATCCAGTTGCAAGAGGTCAAAACAAAATACCTCCCATTACATAAAAACTGCGATAAATGAAAATAATATGTAAAACCCTCCATTTACATAAAAACTACAATAAATAAAAATAATCAGTAAAACGCTCCATTCACATAAAAACTATAGTACTTGGAAAGAAACCAGTAAATTATTTATTTTCTCATTCCTGGATTCACTTCCCCTTTTACAATGCAATACCAAGGGAATATATATCTCCAAAGAAACCCTAAAAGAAAACACTAAAAATTGAAGCCCTAAAATAAAACCCTAAAGCTTAAAACCCTAGAAATAAAAAAAAATTACTATTTTCGACAAATTATTTTTTTATAAAAATTTGCCTTTTTAGTTATTACCATTTTTGGCAAATTATATTTTACGTCAAATAATTCCATTTTGAGTAGTAAAAAATTACTTTAAAACTTTTTTTTTTTAAAAACCCTCTAAAGATAGGCTCCTGCATCACTTCACCACAAATTTTCAATTCCAAATGAATTGCATACCGACTAACGGTGTTGCTTTCATCATGGCATATCAAAATTACGATTACAATGTGGCATACATAGGAGATGGTGGATGGATTGTATTTTTTAACAAAGAATATAACGATGACTCATTCAACCATCCTCTCATTGTGAAATTCGATAAAGTTTTGAACACCTAGGATCCAACTCGTGATCACATTGGTATTGACGTCAATAGTATCACCTCTGTTTTTATTTCCCTAAATGACAGTAGAATATGGGATGTTGTGGTAGGTTACAATGACCAAGAAAGTAGGTTCAATGTGCATGTTAGCTCTAATGGCATGCTGGCATCACTTGTCATACAAGATAAATTTGATAGAATATCTTTTTGAAAGCATTGTAGTAGGATTCTCTGTTAAAAATAGGACCTGCAAAACATAATGCCCCAAAATAGGAGCCAAACACACAGGGTAGCACCAAACAACTGCAACATAATTTATAGAAAAAATATACTTCAACTACACTCAAAAATGAAGAATAAAAGAGTGTTTTGATAGAAGTCCATTCGAGGGAAAAGTATGTCGTACATTGCCAAAATGTTCATTTAATAGCATGAACAAAAAATAGTTATAGATAGTTTTGGTAACAGAGCACCTAACTTATCCTTCCACCTACCCATCCTTAAGCATTAAAACAATTTACTTAACATTCTCCTCCTTAATGCTTAAGAGAATAACACCCAATTTTGTTCTAAGCCTCTCAAAACTACCTTTTTGGCATCATCTTCATGAACTTATTTGCCACTTAATCCGTAGATGGGAAAAACTTCATTTCTATATGTCCTTTTTCAACAAGCTCCTAAATCAAATGATATATTATATCAATATGCTTTGTTTGACTATAAAAAAATGGATTCTTGGACAAAATAATTGCAGGAGTATTATCAAAACAATTTATGACATGACAATTTTATCATGCTTCAACTATTTCAAAATTAATTTCAACCATATAGATTGACATACTTCTACTGTTGCTACTATATATTCAGATTATGTTGTAGACAAAGAAACAATTGCTTGTTTTTTAGATGACCAAGAAATAGCATCAGTTCCCATGCTAAAAACATTTCCAAAAGTTCTTGCGATCATCAGGACAACCTGCCCAATCACTATTTGTGTACCCAACGAAATGAAAATCATCATAATTACTATACCAAATGCCAAAATCACTCGTTCTTTGCACATACCTCAAAATTCTCTTTGTTGCCTTGAAGTGTACTTGAGTTGCATCTTGCATAAATATAGAAACCACACTTACAACATACATTAAATTTAGCCTAGTAGTTGTAAGATACATTAAACTGCCTACTAGTTTTTTATAAACTGTAGGATTCACCTTGCTACTTCCATCATTCTTAATAATATTTTTGCCAAAAATTAAAGGAGTACTAAAAAAATTGCACTTTGACATTATGATTTTTTCAATTAATTCAGAAGCATATTTAACTTGTGATATAAAAATATCATCATCTAGTTGTCTCATTTCTATACAAAGTAAATAGTGCATCAAACCCAAATCTATCATGTTAAATTCATCTTTCATTGCATTTCTAAATTCATTCATCAAATTCATGTTATTTCTCGTATATATCAAGTCATCCACATATAAACAAACAATCAATAGCTCACCATCATTTCCATATTTTAGATATAGAGTGGGTTCACTTACACATTTTGTAACCCCTTGGCTATGGAAATTTCCATCAACACTACTATACCATGCTCTTGGGACTTGTTTTTTTTGAAAAAAAACTTGTATTAAGACATAGATCAATTACAATGTGGGAAGAGCCTCTTCCCAGCCGAGGTCCAAGAGGACACAGTCATACAATGGTAAAGGAAGAACTGCACCAAAGCCAATTTTCGTGAACAAAAAACTAGCTGCCATGGGGTCACCCATTGTACTCTATTTTTTCGAAGGTCATTAGCTCAAGGATCTTTCAAGACCCTGTCTAATCACCTCATCCTCAATATCCATGTCACTGTGCAACTGAACTCCAACCTCCTTTTTCGCACCCATCTTAGCCAAAAAGTCAACCGCTTTGTTCAAATATCTACTCGCATAAACTGGGATCACGTCCTCCAATTCCTTCCATAATTATTTAATTTGGGTAACAAGAGCCCTCAACCTCCAAGCTTTCAGATCAAAGTTCCTCATGCAGTCTAGAGCTCCAACCATTATTTGCGAGTCTGATTCAAGAATAATCCTGCGGTGGCCATGTTTCACTACCCAAATAGAAGCAGACTTGATGGCAATGGCTTCGGCTTCATTGTTAGTGGTTCTTCCCAGGCCTTGCAATTCCCAATAGAGCACAGTCCTAGCATGGTTCCAGCACACCACTCCAATTTTGGCTCTACCCGGATTGCCTTTTGCAGCTCCATTAGTATTGATTTTAATCCAACCTTCAGGGGGAGGTTTCCAACAATTTATGTCCTATCCCTCTTGCAGTTCAATGTGATATTCCATAGCTCCAATGTCAATTTGAGCTTCCTCCTCAGCATGAATAGCCACAGTTTCAGTAACCTTACTCCAAATGGTCTGCCAAACCCCGTCTAGAGCAGTAAAAGTTTCTCTAAAAAATCTAGCATTTCTTTCCAGCCATACTTGCCACCAAATAAATCTTAAATCGATCTCCCAACCAATACGAAGATCTTTAGATTTGAATCTACCTTTCTACCATTTTGCCCAGATATTCATCCAATTCAAGTCACCACTTACTTGAATTTTAAAGTATGCAAACCAACACAGCCAAATCTATCGGGTGAAAGGGCAACCAAACAACAAATTGTCAGCAGTTTCCTTGCTCTTGTAGCATAGTACACATTGAGAAGGGCCGATGATACCTTTTGATATGAGATTATCAAAAGTGAGGATTCCATTGTGCATGCACTGCCAAGAAAAAAAGTTAACTTTTGACCAGCCTTTAGAGTGCCAAATTTTCCTCCAGTCCTCAACCTGAAAAGTATGATGGGGGGCTCTGGGAGAATGTTGTCATATCCATCCTTTACTGTATAGACACCAAGAATCCCAAAGCCCCAAGCTAATTCATCCTCCACGTCTCCCCCTGTAAGAAATATTTCTATCAAAATTTTAGTTATGATGGGAGTCAAATCCAGAGGGATTGAAATGGGCCACTCATCCAACTTCTTGAACTTCTTAAACTTACACTCCCCCAGATGAGTAGTTGTGAAATAACTTTCAATACGGATCCATCCCTTGGATTCAATGGCTGCTTTTATTGGCTATAATTCTAGAAATTCAGCAATGATGGGTGGGAACTGATCCCAAGAATCTGTCCAAAAATGAGCCTTCTCCCCTCTTCCCACTTTCCAAAATAATCAGTCTTTAACAACCTGAGACCCTAATTTGAGAGTCTGCAAAACTAGGGACCCAATACCATCCAAGGGGATGCGAGCTACATAATTTGGGTTGGCCTGCCTAGGTATTTGCTAGTTAGGATTCTACTAAAAAGGGAGGTGGGTTGGGAGATCCATCTCCAGTACAGCTTTCCAACCAAAGCTTTATTATTCAGCTTAGATTTTCTCAAACCCATACATCCTTTAACCTTGGGCTGGGTAACTTTGTCCCGGCCCACTAAGGCCCACTTTCTCTCTCCCTTTGCTCCTTCCCATAAAAAATTTCTAGCCATCCTGTCCAACTCTTTCCATATTGTAATTGGGGCAGCCAGGATAGAGAATTTGTAAATTGGCATGGCTTGAATGACTAACTATAATAACGTTAATCTGTCACCATAACTTAACCACTTGTGAGACCAGTGATTAATTTTGTCCTTGATACACTCCAACAGATTCCTCCATGTGTCTAATTTTAGCTTCTTAAAGTGTAAGGGGACCCCCAAGTAAACCACTGGGAGAGAAGTCCTTGTGAATCCCAGGATTTCTAAAATTCTATTCTAAAGATTTTGCTCTAGATTAAAAAAACCACTTTGGATTTCTTGTCATTAATGACCTGTTGAGTAGCCCTAAGATAGACATTAAGAGTATCCCTAATCATTCTTGCTTCCCTAAATCTGGCCACTCCCACCAAACTAGTGTCATCCACAAACTGCAGGTGCATTAAAACTTCGTCACCCACCCTGATACCCAATAATCTACCTTGTTGTCTTCTCCTCAAGAAAAGTCTACCAAGACCTTCAGCCAAAATGAGAAAAATATAAGGAGAACATGGATCCCCCTGGTGCAGTCCTCGAGTAGCTCCAAATGGTTGTGAAGGAAGGCCCTTGATTAGCATAGAGTAAGTCGGGGTAGAGACACAGCTCATGACCCACTCTATCTAGTCTTGAGAGAAACCAAAGGCTACCATCATTTTAGCCAGGAAACTCCATTCAACCCTGTCATAAGCCTTTGACATGTCTAGTTTTATGAACATCCCTTTATTACTAGAAGTGTGCATTGAATGGATTGCTTCCTGGGCCACAACCACCCCATCCAGAATCTATCGTCCCTCAATAAAACCCCCTTGCTCAGAGAAGACAATGTTGTGAAGAAGAGGTTTTAGGCGCTCAGCCATTACCTTTGTGATTATTTTGTACAACACATTACATAAGGCAATAGGCCTATAATCTAAAATATGAACCCCCTCCTTCCCTTTTGGAATTAAGGTAATGAAAGTGTGGTTTATAGCTTTAAGCATTCTCTTATTTTCTCTGGACTCTTCTACAACAACCATTACATCTTCCTCTAAGTAGTCCCAAAAAGCCTAAAAAAACTCAATTGGGAAGCCGTCTGGACCTGGAGTTTTACCAGTGCTCATTCCAAAGACCACAGTTTTCAATTCATCTCTATCAATGGGTTTGAGGAGGGCCTAATTTTCATCCTCAAAAATAATAGCAGGTATGACATAAATAACTTCATTTTGGGCCTCTACATCTTGTACCACACTTTCCTTAAAAAGCTTAGAAAAATAATCCATAGCATGGGAATGCATACCTGGAAATGTATCAAAGGAATGATCATTCTCATCTTGAAGGGCCTCCATCTTGTTCATCTGTCTTCAAGCACAAGCAGTTCGATGAAAGAATTTTGTATTTATGTCCCCTTCTAATAACCAAGTGGTTCTTGCTCTCTGCTTCCAATAGGTCTCCTCCTTGTTTTCAATGTCCTCAACTGCTATACGCAGGGCATCATCCTCAGCTTTGAGCTAGTCTGTAATTACTCCTTCTCTAAATTGTTTTTGGACCTCATCCCATCTGGCCACCAATGGAGCTCTTTGGGCCTGGAAGTTTGTTTTATTAGCACGCCTCCAATACTTCAACTAAGTTTTGACATATTGTAGTTGTTTGTGGATTCTGAACATAGCTCTCCCATAAGCTGGGTGTCCTTCTTCCCACCACTGTGGAATTTTCTCCCAAATTTCTTCTTTTTGAAGCCAAAAATTCTCAAATCTAAAAGGTTTGTGATGCTGCCCCATCCTAGTCCCGCCTTCCAACAGAATGGGATAGTGATTTGAAATTGGGCCTTCTAAAATTTGAAAATTTATATTCCATTTTACAAATGCCTCCTCTAAAACCAGAAAATGATCTAGCTTAACCTTCCTACTATGTGGCTCTCGCCTTTTATTAGTCCAAGTGTAGTTAATGCCAGGACATTTAATGTCCACTAAGTGCAAAGCCTGGACTTGGGCAATCATGAAACGGTCCCCTGGGTCCAAAAATGGTGTTCCCCCTTCTTGATATCTAGAAGATAATTTAGCATTAAAGTCCCTCGCTATAATCCAGTCTAGATCTTCCCTTGAGGTTCGCATGTTATGCACAGCCTTCCACTGCCGCCTTTGACCATATAGATTTTGAGACCCATAAAATTTTGTGATTAGAACGTGTTCCGCAGTGACATTATTCCTAAAAAGAGAAGTGATAAAACCCCTCCAGGCAATATGTTCTATTGCATACCATTCAAGAGAGTTCCACAGAGTAACAATCCCCCCTGAGGCACCTTGGGCAGCCACATCCATATGACCAGCACCCCTCCAAATTTTGTTGACTATTTTGGACATAATATCTAATGACATCTTAGTCTCCTATAAAAGCAAAAAATTAGTATTACGATTCTATAAAAGTCTTTGAACAACAGATTGATGGGTTTTGCTGTTTAAACCCCTCACATTCCATGATTGTATAATCATTGGTTACCCTAGGAGCAATAAGATTCTATTGGCCTCACCGATCCTCCCGTGATCAGTTTGTCTCCTTGGACTACTAGCAACTCCTTATTGGATCTTCTACCTACTCCCTGAGAATTACTTTTTTTTTATATTTTTTCTACTTGGGTTATCCCCAAAGTTGGCCTTTCCCTATTCTTCTCTGCTATTCCCATGTTGACATCCTGAGATATTGTCTGCTCCTGGTTATGCACTACTAAAGCCCCTGAACACACTGGCTATGATACCTCATAGAGTTAAACTACCTGCTATATGACGGGAGAAGATGATAGGGGGAGATGCACGGGAATATTAGAATTTTCCTTATTACCCTCCATGCCCTCCATAAATTGTTCCTCTTCGTCAACCAGTGACTTAAATATCTCATACCTATTGGCAGGTCTGAGATGGGATTGCTCCTTTCCTTCTTTTTTCTTTGTTTGTCTTTTTCTTCTGGGCTGTTCAAAACCCTCTCTCTGAGATTCTTGACCCTGAATGGTGCTATTAGAATCTTTATTAAGTGTTGCCTTATCCTCTTTAGGCAGGTTTGGCATTCATAAAGGGGCCTCCATTTTAGCATTCATATTATTAGGGCAGAAACGGGCCAAATGTCCATGTTTGTGACAAACCCTACATCTAAAGGGTAGGTCCTCATAGTCCAGTTGTTGAATCCAAGAGAGTCCTGCCAATTCAATTTCCATCTTTGTCGACAAAGGTCGGGTCGAGATCCATCTCCACACATATTCTTGCATACACCGCCATGCTCCCTTCAATTGTGTCTCTGGCAACACCCAAATGTCTTCCAATAGAATTGCCAATTCTTGCCAACACCTGCCCACTCCAGAATTCCATTCGAAGAGCATATAGTCGGATCCATACAAGGACAGTAGTAGGTTCAACTCAGGGATCGAATCCCACTCTCCATGGTTGAACAAATAGCCCTATTGGGCAATGATTTTTTTTCTCTGACTCGAAAGCCCTATTTATATTGGCCAAAGATGAAAAGCTAACAATAAAATATCCATTGCTAATAAACCACAATGAATACTCACCGTGAGGCTCCCGATTTTGGCAGATCCAAGAGTGTAGAAAATTCAGGGAAGGACGTATACCCATGAACTTGTAGATTAAATTGTGATTAGCTCTGTAAATGACTGATTCTTCAACCATACTTGGCTCGATGATAATTTTTGGCTTGGTTTCGACCTGCGGCAAACATCCATTCACACGATGTGCTATCGACCTATTCCCAGCAGTCGTGAAGAGAATTTTATGTCATTTTTTGAGCTTCGTCGTTCTTTGGAGGAGATTTTTCTTTAAACAAATCTACGTATGAGCTGCTACTCCCTGGAAAAGGAGTCATAGAAGTCCCCATTGGACCCTCCTAGGGCACTAATCTAGCCTTCAGATCCACCATACTTCGAAAGCACTTCTGCAATCCAGCTGATGTCTTAGATTTTTTGAAGTTTTAGAAACCCTAGTTTAGAGGAAAAAATCGCCATAGCTCCCATCTCTTCTTCTACCGACCATTATGCTTTATTAAATTCTATATAGATGCTCTTGGGACTTGTTTGAGTCCATAGAGTGCTTTCTTTAATTTGTAAACCCTATATTCTTGCATTTTCACCTCATAACCTCAAGGTTGTTCAACATAGACTTCTTCATCAAAAACACCATTTAAAAAAAGAAATTTGATATCCATTTGAAACATTTCTCATTTGTTTTGTGTTACTAGTGCTAAAATAATTCTTATAGTGTCTAATCTAGAAACAGGAGAAAACGTTTCAAAATAATCAATAAATGGTTGTTAAGAATAACCTTTTACAACCAATTTTGATTTATACTTAGTTTTATACACCAATTTCACTTCAATGGCTTCCTTTCCTTATAGAAGATGTACCAACTCCTATGTGTCATTTTTCTTAATTATCTTTAATTCCTCTTGCATGGCATCACTTCAAATATTTTCTTTCACTGCATCTTCATGTGTTGTTGGTTCAACTTTAATATTTGAAAATAATACAAAATTCATATTTGAAATTACCTCTTCATTATTCTCATATATCTCATGAATACTCTTAAATTTTTTGGGAGGGCTTGGAGTAGAAGTTGCAATTGAATTGTTACTCGTATTTTTTCTTGGAGGATTTGGAGTAGAAGCCACACTAGAACTACTGTCTAAACTAATGTTGGGGTGAGTAAACTCATTTTCAATAACTACTGGTTTTTGTTCTTGCTATTAAATAAATATTTGGGAAATGTATGATATAACCTTCCCTCGAATGGACTTCTATCAAAATACTCTTTTATTCTTCATTTTTGAGTGCAATTGAAGTATATTTTATCCCTGTAAATTATGCTACAGTTGTATATTTTATAGAAAAATAAACAATTGCTTGCTTTTTTGATAACTAGGAAATAGCATCATTTTCCATGCTAAAAATATTTCTATAAGTACTCTTATGATCATCAAGACAACTTGCCCAATCACTATCTAGGTATCCAACCAGACAAAAATCATCATAATTGCTATACCAAATTCCAAAATCACTTGTTCCTTGCACATGCACTTGAGTTGAATCTTGCATAAATCTAGTAACCACACTTAAAACATACATTAAATCTAGCCTAGTAGCTATAAGATACATTAAACTGCCTATTAGTTTTTTATAAACTGTAGGATTCACCTTGTCACTTCCATAATTATTAATAATATTTTCACCAAAAATTAAAGGAGTACTAACAAATTTGCACTTTGACATTATGAATTTTTCAAGTAATTCAGAAGCATATTTACCTTGTAATATAAAAATATCATCATCTAGTTGTCTCATTTCAATCCCAAGAAAATAGTGAATCAAACCCAAATCTATCGTCTCAAATTTATATTTCATTGCATTTATAAATTCATTCATAAACTTCATGCTATTTATCATATATATCAAGTCATCCACATATAAACAAATAATCAATAACTCACCACCATTTCCATATTTCAGATATTAAGTGGGTTTACTTACACATTTTGTAAACCCTTGGCTATGGAAATATCCATCAACCCTACTATACCATGTCCTTGGTGCTTTTTTGATTCCATAGAGTGCTTTTTTAAATTTGTACACCCTATGTCCTTGTCTTTTCACCTCATAACCTTGAGGTTTTTCAACATAGACTTCTTCATCCAAAATACCATTTAAATAAGCATATTTCATATCCATTTGAATTTTTTTTTTTTGTGATGCTAGTGCTAAAATAATTCTTATAGTGTCTAATCTATAAATAGGAGTAAAAGTTTAAAAATAATCAATATCTAGTTGTTGAGAATAACTTTTTACAACCAATATTGCTTTATACTTAGTTTTATACACTCATTTCACTCCAATGACTTCCTTTCCTTCTAAAAGATGTACCAACTCTCGTGTGTTATTTTTCTTAATTATCTTTAATTCCTCTTCCATGGAATCACTCCAAACCTTTTCTTTTATTGAATCTTCATGTGTTGTCAGTTCAACTTTGATATATGATAATAATGCAAAATTCAGATTCGAAATTACCTCTTCAATATTTCATATCTCTCATGAATACTTCAATTTTATGGTAGGGCTTGCTGTAAAAGTTGCACTTGAAGTGCTCCTCATATTTTTTCTTGGAGGACTTGGAGTAGAAGCTACACTAGAACTACTACATGAACTAATATTGGGGTGATTAAATGCATTTTCAATGACTACTAGTTTTTGTTATTGCTATTAAATAAACATTTTGGCACTGTATGATATAATTTTCCCTCAAATAAACATATATCAAAATACTATTTTATTCTTCATTTTGAGTGCAATTGAAGTATATTTTATCTCTGTAAATTGTGTTGCAGTTGTATATTTTATAGACAAAAAAAATTACTTGCTTTTTCAATGACCAAGAAATAGCACCATTTTCCATGCTAAAAGAATTTTTAGAAGTACTCTTGTGATCATCAAGAAAACCTACCCAATCACTATTTGTGTACCCAACCAAATGAAAATCATCATAATTGCTATACCAAATAGCAAAATCACTCGTTCCTTGCACATACCTCAATATTCTCTTTATTGCCATGAAGTGTATTTTAGTTGGATCTTGCATAAATCTATAAACCACACTTACAACATACATTAAATTTTTTTAAGTAAAAAACCCCTTGTGGGACTGGCTTGGCTTGAGATACCATTACCAGGGGGTTCTACACCGTCAAAGTCACCTGGGAGTTGCACCCGACCTTTCTCGCACCAATATTATCAATTGGATTTTGGGTACCCAATTCAAAATTTTCGTATGGTAGAGATTCGAACCTAGGACCTATCTTGGAGTATTGTCCTCTTCTCTCAAACTCACCTACAACACCTAGGTGAAAATACATTAAATTTGTCCTAGTAGTTGTAAAATATATTAAACTACCTGCTAATTTTCTATAAACTATAGGATTCACCTTGCCACTTCCATCATTCTTAATAATCTTTTCACCAAAAATTAAAGGAGTACTAAAAAATTTGCACTTTGACATTATGAATTTTTCAAGTAATTCAAAAGCATATTTACCTTGTGATATAAAAATACCATCATCTAGTTGTCTCACTTCAATCCCAAGAAAATAGTGCATCAAACCCAAATATATCATCTCAAATTCATCTTTCATTGCATTTCTAAATTCATTCATCAACTTCATGCTATTTATTGTATATATCAAGTCATCCACATATAAACAAAAAATCAATAGCTCACCATAATTTCCATATTTCAAATAGAGAGTGGGTTCACATACACATTTTGTAAATCCTTGACTATGGAAATATACATCAACCCTACTATATCATGCTCTTGGCAGTTGTTTGAGTCCATAGAGTGCTTTATTTGATTTGTAAATCCTATGTCCTTGCCTTTTCACCTCATAACCTCAAGGTTTTTCAACATAAAATTCTTCATCCAAAACAGTTTTGATATCCATTTGAAACATTTTTCATTTTTTTTGTGTTTCTAGTGCTAAAATAATTCTTATAGTGTCTAATCTAGCAATAGGAGAAAAGGTTTCAAAATAATCAATACCTGGTTGTTGAGAAAAATATTTTACAACCAATCTTGCTTTAAACTTAGTTTTATAGACCCATTTCACTCCAATGTCTTTATTTCCTTCTAGAATATGTACCAAATATCGTGTGTCATTGTTTTTAATTAGCTTTAATTCGTCTTCCATGGCATCACTCCAAACCTTTTATTTCACTGCATCTTCATGTGTTGTCGGTTCAAAGTATTCGAAATTACCTCTTCAGTATTCTCATATATCTCGTGAAGACTCATAAATTTGTTGGGAGGTCTTAGAGTAGAAGTTGCACTTGAAATGTTGCTTGTATTTTTTCTTGGAGGACTTGGTATAGAAGCTACACTTGAACTACTACCTAAACTAATGTTGGGGTGAGTAAAATCATTTTCAATGACTACTAGTTTTTGTTCTTGCTATTAAATAAACATTTTGGCAATGTACGATATACTTTTACCTCAAATAGACTTCTATAAAAATAATATTTTCTTCTTAATTTTTGAGTGCAATTGAAGTATATTTTATCTTTGTAAATTGTGTTGCAGTTGTATGTTTTATAGATAATGAAACGATTGTTTGCTTTTTTTATGACCAGGAAATAGTACCATTTCCCATGTTAAAAATATTTCTAGAATTACTCTTGTGATCATCAAGGCAACCTACCCAATCATTATTTGTGTACCCAACTAAATGAAAATCATCATAATTTCTATACCAAATTCCAAAATTACTCATTCCTTGCACTGCCTCAATATTCTCTTTCTTGCCTTGAAGAGTATTTCAATTGGACCTTGCATAAATCAAGAAACCAACATACATTAAATTTTTCCTAGTTGTAAGATACATTAAACTACCTACTAGTTTTCTATAGACTATAGGATTCACCTTGGTACTTCCATCATTCTTAATAAGCTTTTCACCAAAAATTGAAGTACTAAAAAATTTGCACTTTGACATTATAAATTTTTCAAGTAATTCAGAAGCATATTTACCTTGTGATATAAAAATATCATCATATAGTTGTCTCATTTCAATCCTAATAAAATAGTGCATCAAATGTAAATCTATAATCTCAAGTTCATATTTCATTGCATTTCTAAATTCATTCATCAACTTCATGTTATTTCTTGTATATATCAATTCATCCACATAGAAATAAAAAATAAATAACTCACCATAATTTCCATATTTCAGATATAGAGTGGGTTCACTTACATATTTTGTAAACCCTTGGCTATGGAAATATCCACCTACCTTGCTATACCATACTCTTGGTGCTTTTTTGAGTCCATAGAATGCTTTATCTAAGTTATAAACCCTATGTTATTGGCACTCATATCCTAGAGGTTGTTGAATATAGACTTCTTCATCCAAAATCCCATTTAAAAAAGTAGATTTGATATGCATTTGAAATATTTTCTATTTGTTTTGTGTTGCTAGTGATCAATTGGCCTACACTAGGCTTCCATCCTTCACCAAGATTCTTTAGGTGTGCGATTCAACGCTACACGAGTTGGGATTCGGTTTAAAATATATTGTTATGGAAACTGCTTCTCCCTAAAATTAATTTTCCATATTCTTGGCTTGCAACATAGAAATTACCATTTCTACTATACTATGAAAATTTTCTTTCAGCCACACCATTTTTTTGTGGTGTGAAGACAATTGTTAGTTGTATTTTAATTCTATTTTATCACAATATTCCATAAATTCTTTTGAGGTAAATTCTTCTCCTTTATTAGTCCTTAATGTTTTGATACAATGTTCACTTTCTTTTTCAACCATTGATTTAAACTTCAAAAAATATATAAATACCTCACTCTTATGCTTCAAAAAGAATACCCAAATCTTTCTGCTATTATCATATATGAATATGAGAAAATAAAAATGATTACCAATGTTTTGTGTTTGGATGGGTGTAACGACCCTCCTCACACAGATATTTGTAGATAAGAAAATTGGTAATAACCCCACCTTTTCTTGTGAATTGTGGTACTATTGATAGCTACTATGAATGCAGGACCAGGTTCAAAGTCATCGAGGAAGGGAAGTTAGTTGACGAAAAAGGTAATAAGGGAAGTGATGATTCGGCTCATGAGTACATGGATGCTCGCATACTTGCATATCATGTAGATGCCATGTTTGACTGAGTTTTGTGTTTGGTTTGAGTGGCGATGATGATGGGAGCCACTGATTATTTCAATATGCATATAGTTTAAATTAAAAGAAAATAGATATAAAATAGGAATGCAAATAAGTGGATGTATGCATGGTTTAAAGAAGTCCGAATGCAAGTGTATTATTATGGACGTCAATTACTTAAAGAGTAGGTAAATATTATATTTGAATTTTCTTTTATATAAATGATTTGAGCTATGTTTAAATGGTAGCAAATATGTAAAATTAAAGTAAATGGTTTTCTTCATCATGGAATGGATGATCGTGGTGTGGAGTAGCGGTCAACTTAACTACATTGGTGCAAGGTGTTAGATGTCATAATGATTTTAACCCTCTCCATAACCGAGAACCGAGAAGGGAGGAAAAGTAATTAAAAGCAAATTTGTTGGATGTAGTGGAGGATGAAATGGGGAGGAAACCGACTTCAAAGAGAAAAGGGAAAAATTGAATGGATGGCTTTGGTTCTGTTTTGGTTGTTTTTTTTGGGGAGTTGTTTTCAAAAGAAAAGAAGAACTGTGTGAACAAATAGGCAATGAAATATTTGGAAGTGTTAGACAAATTTTGGAAGGCATAAGCACTACGAAGGACTCCAGGTAGATCATTCACAATAATTTATCCTTGTTTGCTTTTGGTTTTAAAGAGAAAGGATTATGTTTGAACTGGGAAGTTTGCTTGTTTTCCTATGTGAAAATGAAATGGGAAGAACTATGTTGAATGTGCACCTGTTTGAAGTTATTGATGGCCTATGTGAATGCTTCATAATTTCATAATTAGATATATGCTTTGTCTTGGTTGTGAATATTACTGTTACCCAAAAATGGGAAGATGTTTAAAGTGAACCACATGCATTAGTATTACAGTATGTAGTGTGACTTATGGTAAATGTCTATGAGTATGCATGTTGTATGTAGTAGAAATGCATTCATGAAGTGAAGAGCCAAAATCTGATCCCTTCATCCTAATACCTCAAACCATCAAGGTAGAGAGTGAAGTTTCAGTGGGCGGTGTGAAAAAGGCCAATGAGGGTGATAGCAATCGAGTGGAGGACTATAGCTATTGAGTTGCATGTTTAATAATATGTTAGCACATTTACCTTCACACAATTGTATTTCAATGAGAGTTGTGGTACATATATGTACAGGATGTGCCTGAACAATTGATGTATGATTGAGTTGTAGCCATTGTGATGTGTGGAAAAAGTGTTGGGGTGTCACCCTATCTGGTGTTAGAGTTTCTCCTTGTATATTTTAGAACTCAAACTCCAAATGTTATACCTATGAAGGATGCTCTTTTATAATTTAGCAAACAAATTCTGGAAAGTTTGTTGAACTAGCAAAACTATATTGTGTCTTTCCATATCTATGAGCAGTGTATTCAAGTAAAAGTTATAGGTATGAGTTTGGATTAAAACATCTTAAATCTATTATACAAGTTCAGTAGAGGCTTGTGAAAGCATGTACTTAGTTTTCATGTGAATTTTGTGTAGGGAAAATTAATATAATGTTGATAAATTAGTTCAATGGTTTAATTACTATGTATGGTGGTTTAAGCAATGAGAACTCTTTTGTATTAATTAGTAATTTATGCATCCAATACTTATAAAATAGAGTTAAACCATACTTTAGGTGTTGGTGTATATTATGCTGGAAAAACATCTCGACCTAGGTTGCTAGGCTCCCAAATTATGTTAAAGAAAATTGTTTATAGCAAATGTTGCATTGGGAGAGCAGCGTAAACCTTGTTATATTTTAAATAAGACTTCTGCGTATTTTGTATGCAAAGGGGCTAAGCTAGAATAGTAAAATGCATGGAAAATTATACCAAACTTTGTAAAACATTCATTCTAAGACTTTGTTGTGTTAACCAGTTTGCTGTCAAGATGTCATGAGTAGCTGACATGAAGGTCAAAATGGTTATTGGGTATCCTGTTTGGTTAATTTCTTTTAATACCATCATATGGCTACGTGTTGTGTTGGGACCAACATTCCTTTATTGGAATGTCTAATACCTTGAGTTGTGTTATAACTCTCAAGCGGAAAGCATACTGAATCCCATGGAATGAATTAATAACATTGGCTAAACTTGTATTTTATATAAAACCCTTAGCGTGATGGGGGGTTGCTTTGCTGGAAGCAAATATGGAATTAAATATAGGGGTATGTTTTTACATAGCAAATTGTATTAAAGTATTTTATGTATTACATTTTATGGAAATAATACTTTAAACCTGAATTCTATATGAAGTTAAAATATGAGAAAAGAAATGGGTTTAATTTGATAGAAAATAAAAAGGGTCTATAGATATGCTTGTGCTTATGTTTGAAAGAACTCAAGATAGATGCATAGGGAATTATGTTAAAACTTGTTCTTTCCCTTAAGCCTCAAAACTATATTATAATTATAGAATGGAGGATATTGTTTGCATCATTTATTTTATTTAAAGTAATTATGTGTGTAAATCTTTGGTATCTCCCAAAGCTTAGAGTTATTTATAGGTTTCCTTGAGAAGTTTTTATCTATGTGGAAACTTAAACCTAAATGGATGGGTTGGAAAACTCTTGTTGGAAAGATTAGTGGGGCATGAAAACAAAACATTTAGAATTGGTTGAGGAGCCCTAAACTGAGCATGAAATTGAGCATTGAGTGAAAAGGATGCTCAAAAAAATCACCCAAATATTTTTGAGGTGCAGGTAGGCACACAACAACATCTAGAGAAACTATAGACTGATAGAATTGGTCGAATAATATGACTAGGTCAAGTCTGGTAATGAGGGGTGGTATGGGATGCCTTCTCCAGGTTGCATCTAGATTAGTACTATGATAGATCCCATGTATCTTTGACCTAGCTGGTTAAGCCTCATTGTATGGTATGGGACATACGAACATGGGTCATAAAGAGCATGTGAGATTAAGACCAAGGCCAATGTATTGGCATGGCTCTAATTGACTCTGAGAAGAGGATAATCAGCTAGACACTGGGTATAAATACGCTATTTTCCTTTCATTCAATATAGGAACATGGTCGATGAATAGTCGAAGGTTCAAAATGGTAAGGGATAGGGAAGCAAGCATCCACCCTCTAGGTGTTATGGGCCCTAGAGGATAACCCCTATCATGGATTGACCCTCATGCCAGAACATGAGGACGTTAAATGAGACAAGTCAATTCCACTAATGGCACCTTTACGGGATATGGCTGATCTTGTCCACTTGGGTGACTGGTCTACAATAGTCTTGAACCCAAAAGTGGTGTAACATGCCTGTACTAAGTTAAGCTTATGCTAATAAATAATTGGGTGAAGGAAGTTTGCTAAGAACTTGAAGGTAAACTTATGAGTAAAACTGTAGTATTAAAACAAAAAAATATTATAGTGATTTGTTTATGAATTATTGTGTGGTACAACCAAATGAGTAGATTTGGGTTGTTACATATGGTATCAGAGCAAAAGTAGATCTGAGTTGTGGACTCTGATTGTGAATTTGTATTAAACTAATAGATTACCTCTTTCACCTACAGGTCAAATGGCACAAATGCTACGAGGTGGATCTTCAGGAAATCCTGTGGGAGGTAGGGAGGAAGAAACCACCGAAGGACCTACTAGGGGACCAAGGTCAGGATTAAGATGAGAAGGCCCTCAATGTGAAAGAAGGATGAAACAATTGAATGAACCTCCTCCTAATGAACCTATCAGAGAAGGGGAAAATCTTGCTAAAGTTGTTCAATTATTGCAAACTCACATGGAACAACAAAGGGAGGAGATGGCCCAATAGAAAACCCATATGGCCCAGCAACAAGAATTTATTACCCAACAACAAAGGGTCATAGAGGAATTATCTAGGGAAAGAGACATTGGATTAGGTAGGACTGAAGAAGTATCAAGAGAACCTGAGGGATCCAATGTTGGAAGGGCTAGGGTGAGTAAAGAGTTGGACAGGAACCTGAGAAAGGTCGTAATATCCAAATTCAATGGAAAGGGTGATGGTGATTCAATGGAAAATTGGCTAAGTGAACTAGAGTCGTATTTCTCTCTAGTAGTTTTATCCTCTGAATCTAAGATTGCTTTAGCAATTATGAACATGACTGAGGTAGCCCTTGATTGGTGGAAATCATATAAGAAAGGGCATAGAATAGAAGCTTCAAACCTCAAATGGGAGGAGTTTTCCAAAGAATTTAGGGATAGATTCCTGACTAAGCAATATTATGTGGAGAAATTTGGGGAATTTTCTAATTTGCATCAGGAAAATGTGTCAGTGCACGAATACCACCAAAATTTCATTCAGTTATTGAAATATGCATCTCAATATGAAAGTAATGAAGAAATGAAGACTCAAAAATTCATTCTGGGATTACATCCTAGAATCATGATGATGGTAAATATGCACAACCCTGATAACCTGCCTACTGCCTTTGATTTGGCAAGAAAAGAGGAAGCCAATCAAGAAACTAGAAAGGCATATTTTAACTATCAAAAATATGTTTGAGAAAGAAAAATATGAACTCAGAAAGCGAAAAAGTGTTGGGTTTATGAGATGGGAGAAAGATCAAAATAAGAAACCCAAAGGGGGAGAGCAAAGTAGGCAAAGTGGAAAAAATAAACCTAACTACCAAGGTGGTAAGTTCAAGCGGGATGGTAAAGAATTTACCAAAATATAGGATCAGAAACTAGCAGGACAAGATAGGTCCAAAGAAACTGCATCTCTGGATAGAAATGAAAATAGTAACAGATCAAATAGAGCTCCACCAAATGGATGTTATATATGTCAAGGAGCTCATTATGCTAGTAAATATCCCCATAGAGTTGATCAACGTTAGAAAGCTCCAGTTGAAGTAGCTCACAAGATCTTTGTAGCCACAGGTAACTCTAAACTTGATGGTCAAATTACCCCTTTCTTATTAAATGGGAAATTTTTTGGCAAGAATGTGCAAATTTTGATAGATAGTGGTTCAACTGACAACTTTATATCTACTAAGTTAGTGAGGGACATATCTGTTAGACCTAGATTTTTGGCCAATGGTTGGAAGGTAGAGTATGGGTCAGGGCAAACCTACCAAGTTAACCAATGTCTGTTTGACCCCCACATTACTTTACCACAAGGAAAAACTAATTGGCATTTGTATGTGGCACCTTTGCATGCATTTGATATCATTCTAGGAGTTGATTGGTTGAAGGTGCATAAGGCTCTTCTAAATTTTGAAGAGAGATGGGTAGAATTTATGGATGAATCTAATCAAAGGGTTAGGATTTTTTGTGGTCGAAGTGAAGTTAAACCACATTTACTATCTGCAATGTAGATAAAGAAAGTTATTAGGAAGAAGGGGATGGTCTTCATAGTTAAGATGAATAAGAAAGAAGAGATAAAAATGGAATCTGATCTCTTCCAAAAGCATCCAGTACTGGAAGAGTTTAAGGATGTGTTTCCTGAGGATCTACCTGGATTACCTCCTCAGAGGGAATTTGATTTTTCAATTGAGTTGCTACCTAGAGCAATGCCTATTGCAAGGGCACCATATAGGATGACTCCTATAGAGCTACAAGAGCTCAAAATGCAACTTCAATATTTGCTAGAAAAAGGGCTAATCAAGCCAAGTGTGTCACCTTGGGGAGCTCCTATTCTGTTTGTTAAGAAGAAATATGGTACCTTGAGGATGTGCATCGATTATCGAATGTTGAATAAGGTAACTATCAAAAATAGGTATTCGTTACCTAGAATTGATGATTTGTTTGACCAATTGAGAGGAGCAACCATCTTCTCAAAGATAGACTTGAGATCTGGCTATCATCAGTTGCGAATACGAGAAGAAGACACTTCTAAAACGATATTTAGAACAAGGTATGGATATTTTGAATTTATTGTTCTACCTTTTGGGTTGACTAATGCCCCAACTGCATTCATGAATCTCATGAATAGCATTTTTAGAGAGCAGTTGGACCAGTTTGTGCTCATATTTTTGGATGATATACTGATCTATTCCAAGAACAAGGAGGAACATGATCAACATATGAGAACTGTACTTGGGATTCTGAGAAAGAATCGACTTTATGGAAAGTTATCAAAATGTGAGTTTTACACTTTGCAAGTACAATATTTGGGACATATTATCTCCATTGAAGGGATTGCAGTAGATCCCAAGAAAATTGAAGCAATAATTGATTGGCCAACACCTACTAATGTGATAGAGGTGTGAAGTTTTATGGGTATTACAAGGTATTATAGGTGATTCGTCAAAGGATTTTCAAGAATTTCCCAACCTATTACAAATATCCAAAGAAAAGGTAAAGCCTTTAAGTGGATAGAACAATGTGAAGAAGCTTTTCAAGTTTTGAAAAATTATTTGATAACTGCATCGATCTTGTAATTACCTGATCCTAATAAGCAGTTTACAATGTGCACGAATGCATCAATTGAAGGGTTAGGGGGAGTTTTGACCCAAGATGATGTGGTTATTGCCTATGAGTCCAGGAAGCTTAAGAGGCATGAGGTAAATTATACCACTCATGATTTGGAGTTGGCAGCAGTTGTTCATGCCCTAAAAATTTGGAGACATTATTTATTGGAAAAACCATTTGAATTGAAAATAGATCATCAGAGTTTGAGGTACATATTCACTCAACCCTTATTGAATGCCAGACAAAGACGTTGGATGGAATTTTTAGCTGAGTACGATTTTGGCATTGAGTATATTAAGGGTAAGGAGAATAAGGTAGTAGACACTTTGAGTAGGAGAGGGTGCATTACTACAATGAAAAAATGCCAATATGATCTGTTAGACCAAATTAAAGTATTGCAAGCAAAGGATGAATTTTGCCAATCATGTAAGGTTTAGATTGAGCAAGAACCTGGAAAGGTTACAGACTTTGTGATCAGAGATGATCTACTATTTTATAAGAATAGATTGGTAGTTCCAAGCTTAGGAGGGTTGAAGGAAACAATCCTTAAGGAAGCACATAATACGCCTTATTCGAGTGCATCCGAGAGGGAAAAAAATGCGTGAGAATTTGAGAAAAACTTATTTTTGGCTAGGTATGAAAAAATATATCACTAACTATGTGGCTAGATGTTTAGAGTGTCAAAAAGTGAAAGCGAAACATTTACATCTAGCTGGGAAGCTATACCCACATGAGATACCTACGCAAAAATGGCAAGTGGTATCAATGGATTTTATAGTGGGATTGCCTAAAACAAGGTTTAGGCATGACACAATCTTGGTAATAGTGGATAAGCTAACCAAGGTAGCACATTTTATACCAGGAAATGTGCAAGATGATGCTCCCAGTAGAGAGTAAGTTTTCCAGGGAAGTGGTAAGACTGCATGATTTTCCATAGGTCATAATCTTTGATAGAGACTCTCATTTTACCTCTTAATTTTGGCAAGTAATGCATGAGGTATTGGAAACCAAATTGAATATTAGTATTGCTTATCATCCTGATACTGATGGGTAGACTGAAAGAGTAAACCAGGTATTGGAAGATATGTTAAGAATGTATTGCATGGATCAACATACAAAGTGGGAAGACTACTTATACCTAGTGGAGTTTACATATAATAATAGTTATCATGCATCACTAGGTATGACACCTTTCGAAGCCCTATATGGAAGGAGGTGTCGAATTTCCTTGTCTTGGGATAATCCAGAGGATTAGTTATGTTAGAATTTCCCAATATTATAACTGCAAAGCATTACAATATTTGAAGAAACAAAAATAGAACTGATTGATTATTCCATGGATCAAATTTGTATAAATAATAAATTTTATCATTGAGAGCCATTAGATTACAACAACTCATCAAATCTGATCTAGACTATAACTGAGAGTTCACCTGACTCATGAAGGAGTGGAAACTAAAGTAAGTCTATCCTAGTAGAACTTAAGAAAATAATTACTTATTCTAACACCCCCCTTAAGTGATACTAGCGGTGTATTGTACAAATGAGACCCGAAAATAGATCCTAATGAGGTACTCATGTACAATGGTTTCATTTTGAGTAGATGGTAAAAATCCCATGGGAAAAACCATCTATCAAAAGGAAAAAAGTAAGAGGTATGTCTTCGTTTTGTGAATATTATCCTCTTAATAAAAAAAAAGGATGAGTCCCAACAACATGGCCTGATGAGGTACTCATGTACAATGGTTTCATTTTGAGGAGATGGTAAAAACCCCATGGGAAAAACCATCTATCAAAAGGAAAAAAATGAAGAGGCATGTCTTTGGTTTGTGAATATTGTCCTCTTAATAAAAAAAGGTGAGTCTCGACAACATGGCCTGATGAGGTACTCATTTAAAATATTTATGAGAGATGGTGAAAAACCACATGGTAAAAACCATCTACTATGAATTAAATAGGCATTTCTTCGGATGGCGAAGATTGTCCTTAATAACACAAAAAAAATAATGAGTCCCGACAACATGGCCTAAGGAGGTACTCATGTACAATATGTAAGGGAGAGATGATAAAAAAACCACATGGGAAAAAACATCCTCCAAAGAATACAATAATAAAAGGGATAGGTGAAAAGACCTATGTTTCAATGTAGTTGTAATATTCCAAGTTTCTCTCACAATTGTATGTAACGCAGAGAAGAAAATGACTTGGTGAAGATGTATGCAACCTAATTTTTAGTTGGAATATAGTCCAAGTATATGTATCCATTCTGAATATGTTGTTTAATGAAGTGCATGTGTATCTCAATGTGCTTGGCGCATTGATGCTCAAATGGATTGCATGTAATATGAATTATGCTCTGATTGTCACACCAAATAGTAATAGGTTTTTCATTGGAAAAACTCAAATTCTTTTAGAATCTGAAGAAGCCAAAGAGCTTCCTAAATTGCTAAAACTACTACCCTATATTCTGCCTCTGTAGATGATAAGGACATTGCTTGTTGTTTTTTGTATAACCAAGCAATTTGTGAAGAACCAAGACAAAAAACATAGCCAAAAGTTGAACATATGTCTTCTATTGAACCTACCCAATATGAATCCGTGTAGCCAATGATATCCAAGGATTTTCCCTCATATAAGAGCCCAAAGTTAGTAGTTCCTTGCAATTAGTAGAGGATATTTTTTGTTGCTTGCTAGTGACTGAAATGAGGTTGATGTGAGAATCTAGATATTAAGCCAACAACATATGAGATATCTGTATAAGTATGAGTAAGGTCTAACAGACTCCCTACAAGCTAAAGATATAGATTTGCATCACATAGAGGGTATGTGGAGGAAGTACTTATATTGAATCCAGACTGGAGAGGTGCAGGAGACGGTTTACAATATATCATTTTAAACCTTTGAAGAATATCTAGAGTGTATTTGTGTTGACACAATGAAATTCTTGCATTTTTATTTACTTATTTGGATCCCAAGGAAGTAATGTGCTAGACCCAGATTAGCCATATCAAAATTTTCAGAGAGAGAGTCTTTTATAGTCTGAATGTGAGTGAAGTCACTACCAGTGAGTAGCATATCATCAACATATAGAACAAGTATGGTGATTTTTCCTTCATATCTCAAAATTTAGACTGTGTTATCAGACTCACAATGAGAAAAACTTGAGGAAAGAAGGAAGGGGTCCATTTTTCATACAAAGCTCTAGGATCTTGTTTGAGGTCATAGAAATACTTCTTTAGCCTACAAACAAAAGAGGAGTCTTGAGTGAAACCAGTAGGCTATTTCATAAATATCTCTTCCTTTAAGTCTCCATGTAAGAAAGCAATTTTTACATCCATTTGAAATACAAGCCACTTTTGGGAAGCAGCCATATCAAGAACTAGTCTAACAAAATCCATTTTGGCAACTGGTGCAAAGGTTTTAGCATAATCAATTCCTTCAGTATGAGAGAAACCTTTGGCTACTAGGCAAGCTTTGTATTTGTAAATTTCTACATTAGCTCCATATTTTGTTTTGTAAATCCATTTACAACGAACTAATTTCCTTCCTTTAGGTAGGGGAACTAAATCCTAAGTTTCATTTTTTATTAAGGAAGAGAATTAGTTTTCCATGACATCATACCACTCTTTAATACCAGTTGCTTCTTTGAAGGATTGAGGATCAGTAGAAATAGACTGACAAACAAGACTAGTGCCTATGGAGTTGGTTAATCTAGATGATGCAAGATTTTGGATGTAAGTATTAGCTTCTTTAATAATGGTGTGGGCCCAATTTTGGTATAGTGGAATGAGTAGAAGGAATGGAAAGACTTTGAGTTGTATTTATATGTTCCTCATATTGATCATCAATATTTAAATTAATCTCTAAATTTGGTTCTTCATTATATTTAGGTTCTACTGTAGGAGAAGGCTCAATAGAGGAAGAGTAATTTTTAGTATCTTTCTAAGGGAATGTGTCATCAAATTGGGCATTCTTATGAAAAATGACCTCATGAGTTGAGGGATCAAGGAGCCTGTATGATTTCATTTCCTCACAATAACCAACAAATATGAGCTTTTTGCTTTTCTTATATAGAGCCTTCATTTTATTCTTTGGGATGTGTGCCCAATAAGTACAACCAAAAATATTGAAGAAGGATACATCCGGTTTTGAACCAGTCCATGCTTCTTCAGGAGTTAAACGGTCAAGATCTTTATGAGGTGTGCAGTTTTGAATATAGTTTGCACAGTTAATAGATTTTGTCCAAAAAACCTTTGGAATATATTTTGAATGGAGCATACAGTTTGCCATTTCCTTCAATGTTCAGTTTTTCCTCTCTACAATACCATTTTACTAAGGATTATGGGAGACAAAATGTCGATGAATGATGCCATGACTTGATAGAAAAATTGAGAACTCATTACTACAGTATTCCCCCCATTATCTGTGTGAATTTTCTTGATGTTGCAAGAGGCCTAATTTTTAACTAAGGATTTGAATATTTTGAAGTGGGCTAGAACATCACTTTTATATTTTAGGAAGTAGACCCAAGTTCTTTTGTAAAAGTCATCAATGAAGGTTAGAGCATATTTTGCTTCTTTGAAATAAGGCTCTGGAAAAAACATCAAGTCACTATGGATTAACTCTAGAGGGGATGAGGCTTTTAGAGAATCATTTGGATCGAAAGGATATTGATGTTAATTTCCAAGAGCACATCCAGGACATAATCCATCAATAGAAGAGACTTGAGGTAGAGTTGTTACCATTTCATAGGTGTTCAATTTCTTTAGGTAGTTATAACTGATATGACCAAATATTTCATGCCAAATTTTACTTTCAAGATCTCCATGAGACACAAAATAGGAGGCCCCTTATGTATTTTTGAATCCTTTGAAGTGAAATATGTGTGTTGTGATAAATACCTCCTTTGGATATAAGAGAGTGAGGGCCTTGAAAGTATCTTATCTCAACTCCTGTTGGAGAGAAGAGAACAATTTTCTCCTTTCCAGGAGTAAAAATCTGATAGACAGAGAGGAGATTTATTGCAGTGTTTGGAACATAGAGAAAATTATTGATAGAGCCACCATAAATGGATATGTCACCCTTTCCTTTGACTGGGATAAAGGAAGAGTCACCAACTTCTATGCTACATGTTGAACTTGAGGAGATAGAAGAGAATGACTCATCTGAAGCAGTCATATGATGAGTTGCTCTAGAATATAATACCCAGTAATTAGAAGCATTGGTGGTATTCCATTGAATATTTAGGGATTTTCCTATCTGCTTTTTATTGTATATATTTTGATCCTTCATAGCTACCTCTAGTTGTTGTAATCTTTTTCAGCATTTTTTTTCAGAATGACCATTATTTTTGCAGTGAGAACAAGTTATGGGACTTCTTTATTTCTTTTTGAATTTTTATTTAGTGGAGGTGGATGCTACTAAGTCTTTAGATGATAGGAAGAGATCTCATACTTTGCAACCTTTGTTTCTTCTCTAGTTAGTCTCTCACAAAATTCTTCTAAGGAGGGCATTTTGAAACTTGCACCAAGAGCATATTTTTTAGATAGAAAGGTGGTTGTGAATATTTTAAATACACCATTTAATTTTGAAAGAATTAGATAAATGCATTCTTCATATTTTTTATCCTTTCCACTACCTTTAAATTGAGTAAGGGCTTCTTTAAATTTGGTGATAAAGTCAACCATATTGCTAAAGTCTTCAGGAGATAGTTTTGTTAATTCTGCCTCTAATTGCATTGACCTTATTTGATCTACTTTTCCAAATAAGTTCTTTAGTTTATCCCAAATTTCATAAGGATTTTTACAATCCGTAATGTGAAACCATAAGCTTTCATTTACATTAGAGCTTATAATACCCATTGTTTTATACATTTTCCCTTTATGAACAAATATTTCATATTATTTTTCAAATTCAGGTTTCTTCTCTTCTAGCAGGTGTGTGAGCCCTTTTTAAGAAATGAGATTTAATATTTTGGGTTTCCATGTATGATAGTTATGAGGGGTGAGAGGATAAATTATATTCATTGTATTCATTTTACCAAAGAAATATGAAGTGAACCAATAATCCCCCCTTAACTTCAAATTAAAATAAGCTTTTAAAGGTTGAAACAAAATCCTGAGAGTAATACCAATCTACTCAATTTACCCACCCTGACGAGAGGGAAACTATAAGTAAATGAGGAGGGTGATATACCTTACTTAGGCTAATGAAGCAAAAAATATTAGGCCAGGCCTTTATACTTATTCTTCTCAGTACCCGCCCTTACGAGAGGGAAACTATAAGTAATGAGAGGAATGGTACATGGAACTTAGGCTTTTGATTGAAATTTTTATCTATGAAACCATATATTGTTTTTCTCAATAACCTGCCCTTACATGAGGTAAACTATGATGTTTTGAGAAATGCAATACATGACTAATAATGCAAGTGGAATCCTTGCTGTAGACCAATTATTAAAAGATAAAACACAAAAAAACAAATCATATATATAATTTTAATTAATATTCACTTGTGCACTTTATAATTAGTGAAAGGTGAATCATCACATTCTTATTTTATTTGGGTTACCTTATAATTCATGGAAGATGAACCACCATCACATTTCTCTATAGTGACATTTCAAAGGTGGATTTTCAATACATCAATTCTTGTGTAAAGTGAGATGTGTCCTTGACTATAAAAAGTGTGAGTAATGGATCCAATGTGATAACCTCACATTGTCTCAAAGAGTACTTGCATTGTATTTTTACTAAGCAATAAAATCATTAAGCTATTTTTCTTATATATATATATATATATATATATATATATCTTGGTATTTATATTTGATTTGTTATACTTTGTTATTTTCATTTGCATTCTTTCATAGTCTACCATAAGTTAAATTTTTATGTTTTGGATTAATAAAAATTTAAAGATCTGGATAATGGTAGAATGGTTTGAATTTTTAGTGTCTATCCATAAACATAGGTTCAAGATATCAGAAGTTTGAGTAGTAGATACAAGATTCATATGATCACCTCCCTTGTTATTCTAAACGGACTTAGTTAAAAAGTAGAATAGACAACATAGAGATACTTGATCCTTTCAAGAAGATGTTAAATGAAGGTCTCGTGAAATAAATGAATAATATGATGTAATTTTTGCTCAAATTATTCAATTAATCCATGCTATTTGCAACCTCCTCTTCATAGTATCTCATTGCCTTAACACCATTCAGTGTTTCCACACCTTTTAATATATAAGTGAATTTTGATATACCTGCCATTAAATAAAAAATTAATGTTTATGCCCTTGAATATTGGTTGGATTAGTTATCATCATATTTATTTGTAAATAAATTTACTAATTATGATAAATTTATGGTCCTATAGGCCACTACTAGGAACTACTAAAAAATGTGCACTCACAGGTCATGGTCAGACACAGAATATATGCTTTTGAGTATGAGCTTAGAGAAGCCTTGGTTAACAAGTTGTAGATATAGCCAATATATGATAAGTATCTAGTCAATGTTAGGATACACTCACAAATTGAATATGTTGGGGACTATCCACCAGAGTTGCTAAGAATAAGAAAGCATTTAGTTGAGGATATTGCCCTAAATATTTGAGTAATACCCCCTAAATATTTTGTGGATTTATTATTTGTAACACTAGACCAGTAACCAACCCAAGTACAGATTAAAACAAAGCCTATATATTTAGTTAAGGTAATGATGGAAACTTCCTAGCCCATGGAGCATGTTTTATAAGGTACCTCTATCTCTGGTATAGACAAAGAGCTTGTCCAAATTATGTTATCT
Organism: Wollemia nobilis; assembly: GCA_028583015.1. Taxonomy (NCBI): domain Eukaryota; kingdom Viridiplantae; phylum Streptophyta; class Pinopsida; order Araucariales; family Araucariaceae; genus Wollemia; species Wollemia nobilis. Next base: position 3,435,274 of record JAQPPZ010017255.1, read on the forward strand.
AAGGCTCAACAATTCATTCCATCTTCCTCTAAATTTGATATTTCATATGAAAGCAAGCTCTAATTAGCTTTACACCAACTTTCATTCATCCCCAAATATCTAGTACTCAATAATAAAGAGGTTATATTATCCCCATATATACAAATAAAAATTCAAGTCATTAGGGGACTTGCTAACATAATAAGGGACCATAAATTAAAGTTATAAAGTCCCACCACATCTCCAGAACATAAAATGTCAATCTTGGGGAATCTTCCTCAAAAGTTTTAACTAACTACACCTTGAAAAAGGTAGAAGAAGTTAGATCTTATTTTTTCCTTGATTATAAGCAGCTTGAATCCATTGCTATGGGGAAATACTTCTAAAATATATAAATATATCCAACCACTTTGACCTCATATTTCCCACGTTTAAGAGTGTTGGTCACCATACCAGTAGGGATGGTGGAAGGATACAACTTATCCTTCGGTTAATTCAAATATATTCACAGAGAAACATGCACAGAATAACGAATTTAATAAACCGAGAGGAATTAATAACAGAAGGATAAAATAAATCAATGGCCACTTAAGGTGGGCACACCCTTGCGTAAACGCAGATGAAGAATAATAAAAATATATAAGATGATTTCATTTAACTATTTTGTGAATCCATATATAGTAAATGTAACATGCTTGGACGTCATAGCCGACGTATTATATTTGGAGTGTAACATGACTCCCCTCCTCGGAAAGCTTTGTCCTCAAAGCTGGAAATGTCTGGAGAATACTTTCAGGTTCCCATGTGGCGTCTTCCTCTGGTAAATCCTGCCATTTAATGAGAAATTCTTGAATCTGACGTGATCTCAGTCTTCGGGTTCTATGTTGTAGTATATCTTCAGGTTGGAGATGTATGCGTCCTTCCTCATCGAGCACTGGTAAGTCCGATTGACTTTGTACTTTCTGACCAATTACTTTCTTAAGACATGAAACATGAAATACCGGGTGTATTCGTGATGATGTAGGTAGCTCCAATTGATAAGCTACTTCTCCAATGCGGCGCACAACTTTGTAGGGACCATAAAATCGTGGAGCCAACTTTTGGCTTGACTTTATCCTTAACGAGGTTTGTTTGTAGGGTTGCAACTTTAGGAACACCCAATCACCTATATTAAAAGTTCTCTCTGATCGGTGCAAGTCTTGTTGTTGTTTCATACGATTCTGTGCTTGGACTAAATTTTCTTTGAGGATGGTGAGTGTAGATCGCCTTTGTTGGAACCAATCATCCACTTTGGCTACTTTGGCGGATCCCTGTACGTAATCTGCGATTGCTGGAGGTTTGGTGCCATACAAAGCTTCAAATGGAGACATCTTAATTGAGTAATGGTAAGAAGTGTTGTACCACCATTCTGCCAATGCTAACCAATGGCTCCATTGGTATTGTTTATCTTGAGCAAAACATCTTAAGTATGTACCCAAACATTTGTTAACTACTTCTGTTTGACCATCCGTCTCGTGGATGGTAAGTTGAAGACATGTTCAATTTGGTACCACTAAGGCGAAATAACTCCCTCCAAAAGTTACTAGTAAAAATGGGATCTCTATCACTTACAATATTTTTTGGCATACCATGTAATTTGAAAATTGAATCCATAAATACCTTTGCCACTTTGCTTGCGGAAAATGGATGTTGTAAAGCCTGAAAGTGAGCGTATTTGGATAACCGGTCGATGACGACGAAGATTACTGTCCTGCCTTCTGATTTTGGAAGACCTTCAATGAAATCCATGGATATATGTTCCCACTGTCGTTCAGGGATGGGTAATGGTTGTAATAATCCTGGTGATTTGACTGTTTCTCCTTTATTGCGCTGGCAAACTTCACATTCTGCTACCCATTGTTTGACTTCCGCTTTTAATCCTTTCCAACAAAATGATTGTTTGACCCTTAAATATGTCTTCAAAAATCCTGAATGTCCCGCTGATGGAGAAGCGTGTGATTCGTCGAGGATCTTTGATTTGAGTTCTGAATTATGTGGAATGTAAATGCGGTTCTTCTTTCGGAGGATTTTATCTTCATAAGAGAACAAAGGGTGTTTGGAGGACCCTATAGATAATTCATGAATTATCTGGGCAGTTTCACTATTGGACAACCATTCAACTTGTAATTGAGTTACCCATTGGGAGCAAGGACCTGAAATAGCATTAATGACTACTTCATCTTCATATTTTCTGGACAGCGCATCGGCGGCTATATTTTCCTTCCCTTTCTTGTATTCGATAACGAAATCATAGCCCAGCAGTTTGGTTAACCACTTATTTTGTTCTGGATAAGAAAACCTTTGCTCCAAAAAATGCTTGAGGCTACTATGATCTATTTTTATAATGAAGCGGCTACTGATTAGGTAGTGTCTCCATTTTTCTACTGCATGAAGAATAGCCAACATTTCTTTTTCATATGTTGATCTTCCCAAAATTTTCCCGGAAAGCTGTTTACTTTCAAATGCCAATGGATGACCTTCTTGCATTAAGATAGCCCCAATTCCTATTCCTGATGCATCACATTCGATAATAAATGGTTTGTGAAAATTGGGAGTTGCTAATACTGGAGTTGTACACATGGCTTTCTTAAGAGCTTCAAAAGCTAGAGTAGCCTCTTCCGACCAACGAAAAGCATCCTTTTTTGTGAGTGCCGTGAGAGGTGCTGCAATCTTACCATAATTCTGTACAAACTTGCGATAGTAGCCCGTGAGACCCAAAAAACCATGAAGTTTCTTGATGGTTTTAGGTAAAGGCCACTCTTGAATTGCCTTAATCTTATTGGGATCGACTTTGACACCCTCATGTGAAACTATATGACCAAGATACTCGACTTCTTGAACACCAAATGAACATTTGGAACGTTTAACAAATAATTTTTCTTTGTGTAGAATGTGAAGGGCTTTATCCACATGATGTAAATGGTCCATCCATGTTTTGTTGTATATGAGAATATCATCAAAAAAAACTAACACAAACTTACTGAGGAGTGGACGAAACACTTGGTTCATGAGACTTTGGAATGTGGATGGTGCATTAGTGAGACCAAAAGGCATGACCAAAAATTCGTAATGACCTTCATGAGTACGAAAGGCCGTTTTGGGAATATCTTCTTCTCTAACACGGATTTGGTGAAAGCCAGAGCGAAGGTCTAATTTTGTAAAAAAATTTGCCCCATGCAACTCATCTAATAGGTCATCTATGACAGGGATAGGAAATTTGTCCTTGATAGTGAGTTTATTGAGAGAACGAAAGTCAGGACACATACGCCAAGAGTTATCTTTTCGTCTAGCCAGGACTACAGGTGAGGAATAAGGACTAGTGCTATGACGAATGACTCCATGATCCAACAAATCCTGAACGATCTGTTCGATTTCTGTCTTTTGTGGTTGAGGATAGCGATAAGGACGACTGTTAGGTGGGACACTCCCTGGCATCAAATGGATGGCATGATCATGAGATCGTTTAGGTGGTAATCCTTGAGGTTCTTGAAAAACCTCTTCGTAATGTGTTATAATATCTTGTAACTCAGGTGCAATAATATCCGAAGTTGCTGAAGATTGTTTTTCCAAACAATTAATTTGAGCTATAAAACCATATCCACCCTTTTTTAACATCTTCTCCATACTATGAGAGCTCACTATTTGTGATGGAGGAGTAGTAATGCCTTGTAAGCGGATGACTCGTCCATTTTCCTTCCATTCCACAAATAATTTTTTGAAGTTGAAACTAACTGTGTCTAATGTTTCCAACCATTCAACACCCAAAATGACATCAGAATTCCCTAAATTCATGACAAAAAGGGATCCTAACCAGGTATAAGTTCCCATATTTATGGAAACTTGAGATGTGCGACCAACACATTGTGCGTTCACCCCGTTGGCCACTAGAACCTGGAATTTGTCTTTGTTGGAAGAGTTAATGAATAAATTCAAAGCTTTTGTTGTTTTGATGTCGATAAAATTGTGGGTGCTACCAGAATCAATTAGCACATTCACCTTTTTCTGGCGGAGAAAGCCTGGTACCTTGATGGTATGGTGGGCGGTTAGACCCATGAGAGCATGCACTAAAATTGCCATTGTATCCTCTTCTTTTTCGTCTATAGTACACGGTAGGTCTTCTGGCATAGGTTCTTCTGATTGGTAAGGTTCCTCTTCTTCTCCTTCACAATGATCACCTTCAATATGAAAGTTTTGTTTTTGGGCACAAGCTTGTTCCCTGGGGTGATGAGTGCGACATTTATAGCAAAAATATCTTGATGGTTGATCATTTCTACGAAAGGAATTGTTGCGATATGAGGGACGACTATATGTTTCCCGCTGTGCAGACAACTGATGTCTCTTCTCGGCCAACTTGGCTATTCTTATACAACTGTTCAACAAGGTTGGATCGTGCATGTCTACCTCCACTCGAATACTTTCTTTCAAACCATTGCGAAAGGCACCTACCACTGTGTCGGGACTAAGGTCTGAAGTGTATGGTAGTAAACTGGTAAACTCCGAAACGAATTCACTAACTGACCCTTTTTGTTTAAGAGATAACAATCTTACTGTGTAGGATGATGTAGCTCCGTCGTCAAATATTTCTAAAAAAGAGGTAGTGAATTTTCTCCAAGTAATAATAGCTTCATTCTCTCGTTTAAACCATACAAACCATTGGTAGGCCTCAGTGCCTAATTTCGATGCAGCGAAAGGAACTCTATCAATTTCCTTAATTTGATATAAGTCAAGGATGCCTTCCATTTTGGCTAACCAACCACGAGGATCATGACCTTCAAAAGTGGGCATATCAATTCGTGGAAAATTAATATTAGGGCCTCTTGGTTGGTGATAACCCGTGTCCCTTTCTTGATTTTGGTTATACCGCTATTTTTGATAGGGATCCCTGTAATTATCCGAATCACCCTGTTTTTGTTCCCAATCATCATTAGGATCGACAGTTTCTTCATTCCGTTGGGCATGGGAGTGATTTTGGGGATTAGTATTAGGATTAGGTTGTTTTTGTGCTTTCACAAGGTCTTTTAGGAGGATACCCATTTCGTTCATACCCTCTAGTAAGCATCGAAGAGACTCCCTATCAGACATGGCTGAGATACTTGAGTTTCCTTGTGTGATGTTTTCGTGAGTTGGAGAAGGATTATTAGCCATAGGATCTACTAGTGGATGGTGTGGATTATAACTACCAATTTTAAAAGGAGAAAGAGAATTTTTTGTACCTGGGCTACGATTAGGTCTTCTTGTGTTGTTATTGGTCATTTTCGAGCTTGATAATCGACCGTCAGCACCTTTGCTCCACTTTTTGCTCATGCACTTGTTAACATAGCCAGCTTACGATTCCTCTTCCACTGTCGCAAATTTTGGGGAATTTAGCAAAAAATTGGGGTCCGCTTCAACTGTCACTCCAACTGTGACGCGGATGTGAGTGTGGATGGCTTCCTTGCCCGCAACTTTGAACAACTTTTTTTTTTTTTTTTTTTTTTGACAATATCAACCACTTGACAGCATGCGAGCGGACGACACGACCCGTGAGCTAAGACCCACGACGAGTAAGACAGCTAAGACCAGACCAATGGCACGACTGACGTGGAAGACGAAGACTACGACACGACACAACACGACACGACGCAACGCGGAAGACAAGACCGACAGCTAAGACCAGACCAATGGCACGACTGACACGAAAGACGAAGACTACGACACGACACGACCGACAGCTAAGACCAGACCAATGGCACGACTGACATGGAATACGAAGACTACGACACGACACGACGATCGAGCGACGCTACGCGAATGGAGGACGCGGAAGACGAAGATCGAACGGAGGACAAGGACCAAATGACACGACACGCGGAGGGGACCAAATGACACGACACATGGAGGACAAGGCTAGGCATGGAATAATACCATCGTGTGATCGAAGTCACACCGTAAAAGGTGTGACTGGTGCCTATTAAACTATTAACCCCATGAACTATGCTGAATGTGGGATAAACGATGGAGACCAACGCCCGAAATTAATTTTGCCCCTGACGTCAGCAAAATAAAAATTAGTAATGACCTTAGGATTTCCCGTAAATTAAAAAATTCCACGATTAGGATTGGACGACGTCTTTTGGGATGAACTGTGCAAATCCAGTAGATGGCTTCGGGTGTTTTTGTTATCGTGAAGTGAGGATTTGATATGGCGGTGGTTTTGGGAAAACTGGAATGAGCAGTGGCAGAAACGAGAATCAAAACGCCTGATCACCGTAGTAAGGCACTCTTTGCAAATGCTGGGAAAACTATGACGCGACGCGAATTACAGCTGGGTATTGTGCAACCGAATGGCCGTGTGATGAGACCGAAAAAAACTCTCGGAGATCGCCGAATCTGATACCACTTGGAAGGATAAAACTTATCCTTCGGTTAATTCAAATATATTCACAGAGAAACATGCACAGAATAACGAATTTAATAAACCGAGAGGAATTAATAACAGAAGGATAAAATAAATCAATGGCCACTTAAGGTGGGCACACCCTTGCGTAAACGCAGATGAAGAATAATAAAAATATATAAGATGATTTCATTTAACTATTTTGTGAATCCATATATAGTAAATGTAACATGCTTGGACGTCATAGCCGACGTATTATATTTGGAGTGTAACATATGGGATCAACTCAAGTGGATTAGCAAACATGGGCCACATACGTAGAAATTATAGATGATCCACTAGCATTATACAAGATGTTGGTTCAAGTCTAGGATAAGATAGTATAATCTTTGTATAAATACAAAAGAGATTTACTAGCAAAAAAATAGGAATTTTTGGGAAGGCTCAAGAAATTGGAGGAACAAAATTCAGTAAAAATGATAGTAGACCCACCATCATCTCCTTAAGTAATAAATCAAAAGGTTTAACTTGATATTATTGTCAAGAGGATTGATTGTTCTATTTTTATTGAGAAATAAAAGATAAAGGTGTATTTAGGACTATAGAGTGAAATAAAGTCCTTGGCCTGAGTATTCAATTTTGATTATTTTAGTTTTCATAAAATTCATGATTTTCATTATGTTGAGGACTATGAGGACCATTTAGATCAATAGATTAATATTTTGAGCAAAATGTTTGATTATTTTGTATAGATTTTCCCAAAAAAATATATTTTTTTAGAAAACCAAAAGAATATGGCTCTACATCATTGATTCAATAAGGTTCACCACATCCTTTTGTGATAAATCTTGGGGTAAAATTGATAGGCTAATGTGAATAACTTAGGTAGAACAAGAAAAATAGCACAAATGAAAATATGTTAATAAAATCAATATTTTTTACACAGAGGGTGAAAAGAAACCAACAAAAGGCAAAAGGATGCCCAACAATAAAGGATAAGGATTAGGTAAATCAATTAAAAAAATCATAAAGAAAAAGTAAATATCCAGTGGTTGGGAATCAACCAAGTGTAAGGACCATATTAAAAACTTTGGAACCCACTAAAATTTGTATAATTGAGAAGCAACCAAGTGTAAGGACCAGATGAAAGTAGTTATAACCAAATTGGTTATCAAGCTATAAATATAGATTGTGCCAACCAAAGGAGAATCAAGTTTTACATAGTCAGAATTTTTCCAAGGTATTATAGTGTCCTTGTTTTTGTAATTTACATTTTCTTTGTGTATTTTCTTCCTTTTCAACCTCTTATTCTTCCCCATGGTTGTGCAACTCCCAAAATTGTTCAGAAAGCATTCAGTATGCTAATATCATTTCCAGTAGCTAGCTCAAAATCTAGGAGACTCTTTGTTACTACATTAGAATGAAGACTTGTGTATTTTTATTACATTCATTGAACATAAATTCAAGATTGTACTGATTTAGTGAGATCTAGGAATTTTGAACCAAACTCCCCCTATAAAGATATATTTTTTTATATAAATACAATCTTGCTTCCTCCTTTGAGAAATACCTTGTATAATTGTGTATATTTTTCACATTTACATGTTGCATGATTTGAATGTGTTAATGGCATATTCTTTCACTAGTGAATTTTAATTATGTTCGTTTCATTATTTTAACAAATATAATTAACCAAATGTTTTCTTTGTTTTCTTTCTCTTTCATTAAATTTGTTCAAATCCTTGCTATAAATGATAAGAGATAAGGCACTGGTCTACTGTTAGGAATATAATTGATGGGCATTGTAAATCTTGGTCAATATTTAATGAATAATTTTTTTTTTTTTTATATATGGTTGAGAATAAATGATAAAATCACTCTATATAGGGTTTCCTTGCCTAACTAAGTTCTTTTAGAGGATTAAATTAGTCTTTCTTGAGTTGAAGAGGTGGATCTACTAGAGTCCATAGTACTGGTCAAAATTAGAAATATTTAGTGGCATGATAATTACCAATGAACATTAGATTTTTTCCCAATAGGAGGATAAACCCCATGTCATCTAGTGGACACAAATTTATCATCATAGCTATTAAATACTTTGTTAAAAGGATAAAATATATTTATTTGGTCACAACCATTGGAATCCAAGTCTTCAAGTTCATCCTTAATCAAATCCTTAGACATTATATCATATCTTTTATCATAATAATGGATAATAAATATCTTTAAGAACAAGGATATCTAGAAAATTTGTGTTAAGTATGAGATTCAACACAAATGGTCCACCTCCTACCATCCTCGATCAAATGGTTATGTTGAACCTTCTAACAAAATTCTTGTCACAATACTTAAGAATATCATAATCAACATTGTTAGATATTCGTATCTTTAACTATATCCTAACTTATGGGTATATTGTAGTAGTGTTAGAACTCTCACTCTAGATAGTAGCACTAAGAAAAATTAAAACTGTTTCTAAAAAAGGTCTACATGTTGTGCATAAAATGAAATGTCATGTAAAAATGGTCAAATGAATTGTAATGTGGTCAAATGCAATATACTGCCATAAAATGAAATATTCAGAAATTGAACGTAATGTACATGCAATCATAATTTATAAATATTATTTTAATTATTAATTACTTAAGACTATTTATAAAATGTGGTATAGATAGACCCCCTACATTTCAAATTGTGTCCATGTCCATGTACAAGAGAGAGATACTAGATTGTTACAGTGTAAGGTTGAGTGTAGAATTGTTACATTCATAAACTAAACTATACATGATTTTCATGATAATGCAAGAACATTCTGTTGTGCCAATTATATCTCCATGGATACTGATATTCTATTACAATTCTATTTCTATGTTGTAAGTGTTGCATGTGGAATTTATTAGATAGATTTGCACACCTTCAAGTGGGTGACTCCAGTTGTAGTACCCGATGCCATCATAAATTGAGCAATTTCAACATTGAAATGGCTCAAGTAGTGTCGACATCCTATTTGACATCATCATAATCTAGTGTCAATATATTGTTGACATCATCTAGATCAAACTACAAATATCAAGGGAAGTTTACATCTAGACTATCATCATGATGAGTGTCAAAAATGGTGAAGTTATCATGTCAACATTCTAAATATCAACAATATAGTTTTATCATGAAGAAGCCAAAAAAATATATATCATCATTATCTTTATTATTATGTTATTTGTCATCCATTGTCATAAATAATTCCATCTTGGATAATGTTGTCAGGACTAAATCATTATAGTAAGTTGCCATTTGAAACTAGGCCAAAATACTAGTAGTTGTTTGAGTTGCACTATCATCAATGATACATTACTAACATGGATGTATTCATTTAGGAATCATTACCAATTCCTCTCCCACTAATTTTTATTTACTCATATTGAGAATTCTCATCACTATCTACATTTGGTGTCATTGCCTAAATCAAGTTTGATTTGATAACAAGAAGTGAGCATGATAAACAAAGAGATGAATGATATATTCATGGTTGTAAATATGGTCACAAATAAATAAAACACAAACTATTAAGTAACCAATTAGGAGAAATGCAAGACTAGTGAATCAACTAGTGAGAAACCCCTTGGATGATGAAAGTTCTAGAGTTGAGAGAGAAAGGTGGAAAACATTATTGTTGATAATATAAAATGAGGTGAAATATCCAATAGTAAAGGATAATATTAGCATAGTAGGATAAGATAACATAGAAATAAAAGAGTGGATGGTAACACTGGAGCCAGCAAAATGGAGTTTACCAATGCATGTGAAAGATGGTATTTTGGAACCAAAGCAACCATGTGTGGATAGTTGGGAAGAAAGACAACAATCACATATCATTTACTCATGAAGGAGGTAATAAAGCATCAATGCACAATATTTTGGACAAAGACTATTTGGAAGAGAGACACCAAAACAAGAATTCAAACCACCATAAATAGAAAGAGAATGGAATAGAATTCCATAAGAACCATGACCAAGTGATTAAGAGGTTGAACAAGATCCAATGACACACATTACAAATAGAGTGGGTAAGTAGAAATTCCCACCCTTTATTGGAGAGGGAAAACAAGATCCAACAAGAAATATTGGTACTTGCACTACCATATGGAAAGAAAATAAAGTAATGCAACCAACTAAATGGTTGTAATTGTTTCCTTCCACACTATGAGGAATGTCAATTTAATGGTACTTGAAGAGGAAAAACATACAAAAATTTGGACATTGGAATACCATGTAGGAGAAATTTATAAATGAATTCCAACCATTACAATATGGTAATAAAATCACAATGGAGATTTATTCTATAAAAAAAAAGTTGAACCAGGATGTCAAAAACTATAATAGAATATTGAAATAGTTAGCTGATAAAATGCAGATACCGCAAGTTAATGGATTAGTAAAGAGACCTAAATATACAAATAATATGAAGGTTTTACAATCCTCCACATATGCAAGAGACCTAAATAAAGCAAATAACTTTGAGAGTGAAGCAAAGTAAACATTGACAAGAATTATTGGGCATCCAAGAAATGAAGAATCAAAAAATGATACTAATTAAAAAGTGCAAAGTGCTATCTACTCTTTCAAAAAATAGTTTGACAAAATAATGTAATAATTAATAGAAGAACAAAAATATAGAATATACATCTAGTGTTTGGACCATATATTAGGACACACAAATACCAATTGATCTAAAAGTGTGTATTGTAATATATGTGATATAGTAGGACATCCAATCTCAAATTGTCCATTCAAATTAAAGGGAGTGAGGCACTAAAACATGATTGTGCAATAGGAAGAGCAAGGGAATACTGCAATAAATATATAGGGCACAATGAGTGGTGGATATAGGAATAAATTTTGAGGAGGAAGGAAAGGATGTCAACATTGACTTAAATATAATTCATATGGAATACCTATCATATAGTCTCAAAACTACCAAGAATGGGGACATTTTATTAAAATTTATCCCAAACCATAGATTGGAAAAAACTCAAATGGAAACAATGTTACTCACATGTGTAGATGGTTAGGACTAGTAACCACAAGGAAGTAAATTGCCCAAATAAAGCAAGTACCAGTGGAACACATAATGTCAACCTAATTGACATTAGTAAAGTAAGTGATGATCAAACAAAATAAAATCAAGTACTAGCAGTGACAAGAGCTCGCGCTTCAAATATGGAATAGTACCTAAACCCTACCAAAGAAAAAGAGAGATGGTAGAAAGCTCAATATATGGTTAAGGAGGAGCTTGATAAGGACAAGAAAGAAAAACTACTCTAGGAAAAATCCTTGAAAAAGACTAAGGTAATGCTAAGCAAAGAATTATCAATGGAACATTTGGCTACACAGTACTAAGCATGACCAAATCAAATAAATGGTATCAAATAAATGGTATACCATCAACAATAGGAAGGAATAATGACTTAGTGTATTATTAGGAGAACTAAAAATAATCAATAGATGAAACAATAGCTAGAAATACCACAAAGTTGAGGAAATCATCAAAATAGATAGAAGATAAAATCAATGTATGATGACAATGATTTAGTAAGTGAGGGAAGTCACAGTCATAGATAGGAGGTGTCATTAGCAGAAACATTGCATTGGTATAGCCATGTGATTTACATGACATCGATGACACATGGAAAAGATATATGATTTAAATAATGTGAAAAAAAGAAATATTAAAAGTTGAAAAAAGGATAAAAAGTAGAAAAGATAAAATAAATTAGAAAAATCCAATAGTAAAAAACAAAAAAGAAAAAGGATGACAATTGCATGTAAGGTGGCAAAGTGGTGAACATGCAACAATGTGGTGGGAGTTATAAAATAATTTTCATGGGTGACAGTGACAGTGAGCAAGAATTGTAAATAGGAATAGTCGAGGAGAAGGATACACATTGCAAATAGGTAAAGTTAAAGACTAAAATGATTATGCAATATCTAGTGTAAGATATTGAAGACTTGGTTGGAAAAAACACCTATGCATTAAAAAAAATCTACACCAAACAAAGGGTGCTACAAGCCACAAATAAATTGGTAGGCATTAAGGCCTCATGAAAATTATAAAAATTATCCATGGAACAAAAGGGTAATTATGATAATGCATTGATAGTCAGATGCATTAGTTGAAGAGTGTAGCCAAACCAAAAGTGAGAGAGTGACCAGGATAGGATGAGGGCGTAAGCTTGCATGTGACTAAAGAAAATCTTGTAGAAAAATCATGAGTATGAGAAGCCAAAATTTGTAATCAACATATTGTCACTGAGCATCATCAAAGGAGAGACTATTGTTAGGTGAGTTATCTAGATAAAACTACCATTAAACAAGCCAATTGGAAGGACTACTCTTAGGTGCATCAACAAAAGAGGGAAGTTCCATCAAGTAGGTTGATAGTAGTAGTACTATCAAGGAAGTCAACAATAGTAGTACCATCAAGAAGATCAATAGCAATAGTATCATTAGGTAGGTTGAAAATAGTAGTTTTGTTAGATAGATTGACGACATCATCAGGTAAGTCAAAGGAATAGGATGTAGTCATCATAACAGGTACTCATTGATTGTCATATTAGATAGTGTTGTCACCATCACATTGAAATATTTAGAAGTTGCAATCACTATGGTTGAAGGAAATTTTATTAGCAAGAAGAAATAAGATGAGTAGAAGTCACCCAATTCATACTAGATTGATATATCTAAAACAATTTAGGAAATACAAATCACACGAAGAACTACACTAGGCAATTCCATAAAATTTAGTGTCTAAAACATACTTTGACATCACTAGAAGCATTTCCTCACTGGTGGAGAGACACACAAAGAGGAATATGTTGGAAATTTGAGTAAGTTTTGTTGTCATTGATGTCAAGAGGTTTGATGTCTAGTTTTGTTGGCATTAAAGTCAAAATGTTGATTTCTCCAAAGGCAAGGAAGTTGTTAAAAGGAAAAGGGTATAATATTTATTTTAAATATTATATATCTAAAGAGGCTAAAAAGGTTGAAGACCCAAGAAAAGAGAAGTAGGCTTTAAAAGAAATAATAGTATTATAATATTTAATATTATAATATTTGGGCAAAAGGAAGAGGTGAACAATAACAAGGTCCAAGAAATAATTAAAAAAAATATTCATGACAAGTTATAAAGGTTGCAAAAGGATTTAATTTATTTAAATTAAAATATTTTAACCCAAGGTTAAAATTTTTATTTGAATAATTAATGGCACCAAAGTTCCAAAGTTAAAAGTTTCAATTCGAAATCCGCTCATGTAGAGGAGTTGGAGAGTAGGTGGGTAGTTCAAACTCTCCAGTTATTGAGAGGCCTAGGTTCAAATCTCTCCCCTCACATATTGCAGATATGTTGTATATAAAAGGTTCCTCATCAAAAAAAAAAAGTTTCAATTCGAATTTAAATTCGAATTTGAAGGAGGATCGACGTTTTTTAATCCAAAGGCAAGAGTATTTAAAGGAAATGATTTTTCATTTCCAAAGTCTAACTAATTCGAATGCCCATGTGATAATATAATTCATGCGCTCCATTTTTGAAAGGGAGAAGATGTTCGTGAGTTTTTAAAAAGGAGGTAGAGTTGCTTTTAAATTTTCTTGGAGTGTGAAGATAATTCCAAAGTGTTGGCTAGTGCAAATGACAGTTGGAATGTGTCTAAGGTTCTTGCAAAGGGTTGGTATCAATTTCAAATCCCACGTAGTTGGTTTTTGCAAAGAAGGAAAGAGCTTTTTGGTTTTAGACAAAACGCGTGAGCAACAGACTTTGTATATCATAGAGTGTCCCTTTGGTTCACGTCCAAGAGCATAGCACAGGTAGTAGCCTAGCCTTGGGATAAGTCATAGCATTGGCTTAGGTCGTGGGTTCAATTTTAGGTGCTGGTCATTGAGACATGTGCAATATTTTTAATTTATGGGCCAACAATTAAGGTATGTGATTCCTGAATTAAATTTGCCAAAGGTTTTTAAGAGTGGAAAGTTGTTTTTAAAGCCACATGATATTAAAAAGGGCATGTGTGAAATTTTTTAGGGATTCATAATGTTTTTTTATTAAATATTTTATTTTGGGTGCTTAGAAAATAAATAAAGTATTGGAGATTATAAGGTGTAAGCAAGGAACTTTATTTTGATGTGTGTTGTATATTATTTTGAAAGTGAAGGAGATTATAAAGTCTAAACAAGGAACTTTATTTTGATATATGTTGAATATGTTTTTAAAGGAGTGATAAGGTGTATTTGTGACTTGAAATTTTATTGTATTTCTTGTATGGTGAAATATTTGTTGAGATAAATATTCTTGTGGAAATTTTGAGATAGATTGTTGTTTTCTGACCTAGAATTGGCAAAAGGATTTGGTTGTGAGTAAAATAGGTTTTGAAGATATATCTCCATAAAATAAAAGAGGTATGGGCACATAATATTTTGTTTGAAATTTTGGAATGAATGTTGTGAAATATAAGGTGGAGTGAAAATGATTGATTGATAAATATTGTTGGAAATATTTGAGTGAATTCTTATTTGCTTCATTGGTGAATGTTTATAGAACATTTGAGATAGATATTGAGTATTATTTGAGTTAGGGGTTGAGATGCACATTGTGCTATTTGTTTGAAGAAGTTTGAAAACACTTGTTTAGGTTTATTGAGCAAGTTGTGTTTCATTTATTGAATGATTGAGTGAAATACTCGAGCATTGGATTTGAGTGATATTCAAAGTGAATGTGCAAACATTGGAAACCAGATTTGTGAAAGCGATAGACTTAATGATTGAGTAAAACATATTGAGGTTTTTATAGAGTACATAATTCTCTATATGTTCCATAGGTTAAATGAATTCTAAATAGAATATGTCTAAACTGCTTCAAGTTAATAGAATTGCCTTGAAGATTGGACAAAGCATTTGATAGCATTATGGACAAGATTTGAGATTGACTGATCATATTTTGTAATTTATTTTGAGTATGTTTGGATAGAATATTAAGCAAGTTCTTGAGAATAATTAAAGGTAGATTTGAGGTAAGTCTTGGTGAAGACTTGAGAGCAAATTGATCAAGATCTTGAGAGAACTTGAAGGCAGATTTGAGGTAACTCTTGGTGAAGACTTGTAGGTATATTTGAGCAAGTCTTTATGAAGATGTAAGAGTAGAGTTGATTTATTGATTTGTTCAATCTTTGTGTTAAGTCTTAGGGAAAATCTAAGAAGATTTTATTTGTGATTGGATCAAGCTTTGTGTTATGTCTTTAGGATATATTTGAGAATAGAGTTTGGTACATATTTGTGAGTAGATTTGTGATAGACCTGAGATCGAGTTTGAGAATATTTGTACTACACTTGCAATAGATTTTGGTACATATCTAAGATAGAGTTGAGAGTAAACTTTAGATTTTATAGAGTAGAGGACAAGAGTCTCTAGTGGATAGAGATCCATTAGCCAGGGTAGTGAGGATAGAGGTCTTCTATGGAGAGAGATCCACAAGCTAAAGTAGTGAGGGTAGAAGTCTTCTAGAAGATCACCAGCTAGAGGAGAGGGGAAAGAGTTCTCTTGTGGATAGATATCCACATAAAATAGCAAGGGTAAAGAGTTATCCTATGGGGTGTGATCCATGAACCATATGGGAATATAGAGTTCTTCTATGGAGAGATATCCATGAACCAATTGAGGAGATAGAGATCTCCTGGATCAAGTTCCATAAACCTAAGCAAGGGAAAAGAGTTCTCTTGTGGAGTGTGATTTGTGAACCAGCTGGGAAGATAGAGTTATTTTGTGGAGAGAGATCCACAAAATAGTTGAGGAGATACAGGTCTCCTGGATCAAGTTCCATGAACTAGATAAAATGGGAAAGAGTTATCCCATAGATAGAGATCCACAAATCAGATCATAGGGGATTGGTATCTCCTTTGGATAGAGGTACATAAACATTATAATGGGGAATTGATTACCAAGAATATTTTTTGAGAAAATTTTATAGAAATATTTCTTCGTGGAGTAACCCACATTGGGTGAACCACGTTAAATTTGTGTCTCTATTGTGTTTGATGATTTTTGCATTCCTTTGATTACTACTCTTGATATTTCCATTGATAATATTTTTTTTTTGAAAAAAAATGAAAAACTTGTATTAATACAAAGAGCAATTACAAGCGGGAGAGAACACATCCCAACCAAGAACAACAAACAACACTAAAAGAGAAGAGCACAAAGTCAACCCAGCACAACACAAAGCAAAGAAGTCAACTGGGCGCGAACAAGCGACATGTCACGAAATCGCGACATGTCGCGAGATCGTGACAGTCAACCCCGGCTCTTCCACTGCAGTGCCAACAGTCACGAAATCGTGACATGTTGCGAAATCGTGACATGTCGCAAAATCGCGACGACAGCACCCTCCAGCAACCCTTCGTCAAAATTGTCGCGAAATCACGACATGAAGACCAGCTTGCTCCATAACGCCAAAAAGGTCACGAAATCGCGACAGAGAGCCTCCGAATCATCCAACCATCAAAAGTGTCACGAAATCATGACGAATTATCCTTATGTCATCTAGATCGCAAAAGCGTCGCGATATCGCGACTATTTTCTCCATTCCGCTGGTAAGCCAAAATTTTCACGAAATCGCGACGAGATTTTCATACAGCAGCCATAGCCAAAAAATGTCGCGATATCGCGACAAAATATCCACTTTGCACCACATCAGCAAAATGGTCGCGATTTCATGATGGGTTTTCCTTATGACACCAGATCGCCAAAAGTGTCGCGATATCGTCACGGTTTTTCCTTTCGGTGCCCAGTTCTCAAAACTGTCGCGATATCGCGACGAATTTTCCTTTCGGTGCCCAGTTCTCAAAACTGTCGCGATATCGCGATGAATTTTCCACTTTGCTCTCCATCTGCAAAAGTGTCGCGATATCGCGACAATTTTTCCAGTTAGCCCCAAATTGCCAAAACTGTCACGATATCGCGACAATTTTACCATGTGCCTTCCCTGAGGGCCGCGATGGCGCGACATGTCGCGATATCGTGACAAAAACCCGCAAAAGGCTGAGAGGGCGCAACCTGTTGCGATATCGCGACAGCTTCCAACTTGAAGCAGTGACGGCGCTACATGTCGCGATATCGCGATAGAAACCTTCCTTAGCATAAAAACACTGCACATCATTTCAGAAAACGTTCAAGGCCTTGTCGGATCTCTGCATCCTCCACAGGCATGTCACTGTGCAGCTGCATCCCAACCTCCCTTTCAGCACCCATCTTAGCAAGGAAATCGACCGCCTTATTGAGATCTCGATTCACATAGACAGGTATCACATCATCTAATTCCCTCCAAAGCTCTTTGATTTGGGAGACTAAGATCCGCAACCTCCAAGCTTTCGAGACAAAGTTTCTCATACAGTCAAGAGCACCCACCAAGATTTGGGAGTCAGACTCAATAATAATCTTCCTGTGTCCCTCTTTGGCAGCCCAGAAGGAGGTAGATTTAATGGCAAAGGCCTCGGCTTCATTGTTTGTGGCACATCCCAGACCCTGTAGTTCCCAATAGAGCAAAGACCCAACATGATCGCGGCACACTACTCCAATTCTAGCACTTCCCGGATTGCCTTTAGCAGCTCCATCAGTATTTATTTTGATCCATCCTTCAGGAGGAGGTTTCCAACTACCACTCACCTGCCTTTGTTGAATAACAGCTCCCTCTTCCAAAGGCTCAGAAGCAGACTGAATTTCCCCCTCGGCATGAATGGCAACCGTTTCCGCCACTTTGCTCCAAATGACTTGCCATATTCCTTCTAGAGGGGAGAAGGTTTCACGAAAAATACGGGCATTTCTCTCCAACCAAACCTGCCACCAGATAAAAAATAAACCAAGCTCCCGACCAATTCGAAGAGCTTTGGATTTAAATCTACCTTTCTTCCAGCTTTCCCAAATGTTGTTTCGAGACAAGACCCCATTAGCCTGAAGTTTAAAGTGGGAAAACCAGCACTTCCAGATCTGTCATGTGAAAGAACATTCAAACATTAGATGATCCGTAGTTTCCTCCTGCTTGTGGCATAACACACATTGAGAAGGGCCAATGATGCCTCTGAGTCTGAGATTTTCATAGGTGAGAATTCCATTATGCAAAAACTGCCAGGCGAAGAAGTTCACTTTCGGCCAGCCCTGGGGATGCCATATATTTCTCCAATCATGAACCAAAAAAAAGTGTGGGGGGGGCTCTGGGAGGATCTCATCATATCCCTCTTTCATAGTATAAACCCCAAGGCTCCCATAGCCCTAGGCCAGTTCATCCTCCTCATCTCTCCCAGTAAGAAATCGTTCTGCCAAGATTTTTACCAAAGTAGGTACCAACTCCGGAGGGATTGGTATTGGACATTCATCCAGCCGCTTAAAATTTATGATCTTGTAGTCCCCCAATTGACTAGTGTTAAAGTAGCTCTCAATTTGGATCCATCCCTTATCTTCTATAGCAAATTTTATCGGTTGCAATTCAGGAAACATAGCAATAATGGGAGGATTCTGGTCCCAAGAATCAGTCCAGAACCGAGCCTTATCCCCTCTCCCCACTTTCCAAAATAGTTGATCTTTGATGAGTTGAGCTCCAAGCTTGAGCGCCTGCCACACTGGTGATCCAAAACCTTCTAGAGGAAAGCGGACCACATCATTAAGATGGACATAACCCAAGTATTTGCTAGAGATGATTCTGCTGAAGAGGGATGTTGGCTGAGAAATCCACCTCCAGTACAGTTTGCCAGCCAAAGCCTTGTTGTTAAACTTGGAGCTTCTTAGTCCCAACCCTCCTTTTTCCTTGGGTTGGGTAACCTTGTCCCAGCCAACCAAGGCCCATTTCCTCTCTCCCTTGGCACCTTCCCATAGAAATCTTCTAGCCATTTTATCCAGCTCTTTCCAAATAGACTGGGGAGCAGCCAGGACGGAGAATTTATAAATTGGCATGGCCTGAATAACTAACTGTAGAAAATTTAGACGACCCCCATAACTTAACCATCTATGAGACCAATGGTTCATTCTATCTTTGATGCCATCCAATAGGTCCTTCCAAACATCTATTTTCAGTTTTTTGAAATGGAGAGGGACCCCCAGGTAAACTACTGGGAGAGAGGTCCGAGTGAAACCTAAAATCTCAATAACTCTGTCCTATAACCGTTGATCAATATTGAAGAAGATCACTTTGGATTTATTGTCATTGATGACTTGATTAGAGGCCCGGAGGTAGACATTTAGAGTATCTCTGATTCTTCTTGCTTCCTTAAGGCTGGCAACTCCCACCAATCCAGTATCATCTACAAACTGTAAATGATTCAAAACTTCAGCCCCGACCTTAATACCTGTTATCTGACCTTGAAGTCTTCTTCTTAGAAAGAGTCTACCCAATCCTTCAGCCAAGATGAGGAAGAGATAAGGAGAGCAAGGGTCTCCTTGCCGCAGGCCACGAGAGGCACCAAAAGGAGGCAAGGGAAGTCCCTTGATAAGAACAGAGTATGAAGGCGTAGAAATACAGCTCATGACCCAGTCTGTCCAGTCCTAAGAGAAACCAAAGGCAGTCAACATCTTTGCCAAGAAGCCCCACTCCACCCTGTCATAAGCCTTGGACATATCCAGTTTAATGAACATTCATTTGTTCCCAGATTGGTGCATTGTATGGATAGCCTCCTGTGCAAGAATCACTCCATCCAAGATTTGCATCCCTTCAACAAAACCCCCTTGCTCTGGGGAAATTATATTATGCAGGATAGGTTTTAACCTTTCAGCCACAATCTTAGTAATTATTTTATAGATCACATTGCATAAGGCAATAGGTCTAAAATCAGATAAATGAACCCCCCCTGATCCTTTTGGAATTAAAGTAATGAAGGTATGATTTAGAGCCTTGAGCATTCTTTTATTGGTTCTGGACTCCTCAGTGACAGTCAGAACATCTTCCTCCAGGGTATCCCAAAAGGCCTGGAAGAACTCAATAGGTAAGCCATCAGGACCAGGCGATTTACCAGTACTCATCCCAAAGACCACCTTCTTAAGTTCATCTATATCTATAGGTCTAAGTAGGGCCTGGTTCTCTTCAGGAGAGATTATAGAAGGAATGACAGCAATAACTTCATCTTGGGCTGCCCCATCTTGCTCCATACTTTCCTTAAAGAGTTTTGAGAAATACTCCATTGAGTGGGAGTGCATACCAGGAAGAGTGTCAAAAGAGTATCCATTCTCATCTTGAAGGAAATCCATATTATTCACTTGTCTCCTAGCACGAGCAGAGCGCTGAAAAAAATTTGTATTTCTGTCTCCTTCTAATAACCAAGTATTTCTTGCTCTCTGTTTCCAGTAAATCTCTTCTTGATTATCAATAGCCTCAACCGCTTTGCGCAAAGCATCATCCTCGGATTTAAGGTGCTCGGAAATGTTTCCTTCCCTGAAATGTTTTTGCACCTCATCCCATCTGGCCAACAAGGGGGCCCGTTGGTGCTGGAAGTTTGATTTGTTAGTTTGCCTCCACTGTTTCAATTTACACTTGAAAAATTGAAGCTATTTGTGAAATTTGAACATTGCAGTCCCAAAAGGTGGGCGGCCATCTTCCCACCACTGAGGAATTTTTCTTCGGAGATCTTCTTTTTGCAACCAAAATTTTTCAAATTTAAATGGTTTATGGTACTGCCCTGTCATAGCCCCTCCCTCCAGTAAAATGGGAAAGTGGTCTGAAACTGGGCCTTCCAAAATCTGAAATTTAATATTCCATTTCACAAATTCTTCCTCCGAGACCAGAAACCGGTCTAGTTTTACCTTCCTACTGTGTGGCTCTCTTCTCTTATTAGTCCACGTAAAATAAGTGCCAGGACCTTTGATATCAACAAGGTGAAAGACCTGGACTTGAGCAATCAGAAGCCTATCCCCTGGATCCAAAACTGGGAAACCACCTTCCCGATCCCTGGAAGATAATTTGGCATTAAAATCCCCAGCAATAATCCAATCGCAATCTTCCGGGAGGATCTCATTGAATGAACAGACATTCCATTGAAGCCGCTGGCCATCAATGCTTTGAGCCCCATAGAAGTTTGTGATTAAAACCTGTTCAATTTGTAACAATGTTCTTAAAGAGAGATGTGAGAACACCCCTCCAAGATTTATGTTCTATTTCTATCCACACCAGAGGGTTCCAAAGAGTAACAATCCCCCCCGAAGCTCCTTGGGCCGCCACATCCATATATCCAGCGCCCCTCCATATTCTACTAGCAATTTTACACATAAGATCTAAAGACATTTTTGTTTCCTGAAGGAGCAAAAAGTCTGTTTTGTGTCTTCCTAAAAGTCTTTGAACAACAAATTGATGGGTTCTACTGTTTAAACCCCTTACATTCCGAGGATTGTATAATCATTGGAAACCTTGGGAGCAATAAGAGTCAATTGTTCTCACCGATCCTCCATTGATCAGCTTGTCCCCTTGCGCTACTAGTAGATCCTTATTGGATTTTCTACCAGCTCCTTGGGAATTACTATTCTTAGACCTCTTTTCCACCTGGGTAATCCCCAACGCTGGTCTTTCTCTGTTCTTTTCTGCACTTCCCATGTTGACATCCTTAATAACTGGTTGTGCAGGGGAATGGATTACCATAGCCCCTAGGTTCTCTGGCTGCAAAGTCTCAGGGGTTTCAATCACCTGTTCTAAGACAAGAGTAGATGATAGAGGAGCATGAGAGTGGGTGTTAGTATCCTCAGAATTCCCATCCACTCCTTCCATGACTTGGTCTTCTTGGTCTACAAGGGATTTGAAGATTTCATATCGATTGGTTGGCTTGGTTTGGGCTTGCTCTTTGCCATTTCTCTTTTTGTTTTTCCTCCGCTTCTGCTGTTCAAAGCCATCTTTCTGGGCATCAGAACCCTGGGGGATATTGAGGGGTTCTTTGACCGGAGTGAACTTACCCTCTCTGGGGTGATTTGGCGCTCCCGACGGAGCTTCCGCTTTTGTGGTCAGGCTATTTGGGCAGAACCTATCCAAATGGCCATGCTTATGGCAGAATCTGCATCTAAAAGGTAAGGCTTCATAGTCTAGCTGCTGTATCCAGGTTAGTCCTTCCAACTCCAATTCCACCTCGGCTGGAAGTGGCTGGCTAATGTCCATTTCTACGCATATTCTGGCAAAGACAGCAGTATTTCCCTCCATGGTATCTCTTGAAACTCCCAAATATCTACCTAGAGAATTACCAATCAACTCAATAATCTGCTCACCCAAAAACTCCATTGGGAGAGCGTACAGCCGTATCCAGACCGGGATAGCCGTGGGCTCAATGCGAGGATCAAAACCCACTCTCCACGGTTGGACAAATAATCCTACCAGGCCGTGGCTCCTCTTCTCTGATTCAAATGCTCTGTTTCTATCTGCTAAAGAAGAGAAACTAATAATAAAATACCCATTGCTTATAGGCCATAGAGAGTACTCACCAATGGGCTCCCAGTTCTGTCTCACCCAGGTGTGTAGAAAGTTCAGAGTGGGCCGGATACCCATGAATTTGCAGATCAGATCATGGGTAGCATGGTATATAATCGTATCCTCAACCAGTTTTGGTTCTATGACAATATTAGGCCTGGAAGCAGATTGTGGAAGGCAGCTGTTAACTCTGTTTGCAGGTAAACCCTTTCCAGCATTCTTAAATAGCATTTGATAAGCACTTCGTTGAGCTTCATCGGAGAAAGATGCAGGGTTTTCTTTTAATATATCAGCATATGAGCTTTTCTGCCCATCGATAGATCCTGGAGGAGACCCCATTGGGCCCTCCCAAGGCAACGAACGATCCTTCAAAGTAGTGTAGATTCAATCCACAGGAGGTCCTGGAAGAATCTTCCAACCAGAGACCCTGGAGCTTCGCCCGATGCCTGCACAGAAGGTTTCCCGCCAAATCGCCAGAGCTTGAACTCGCTTTCTATATTGTAATAAAAAAAAAGATAATAAATTCAACTCAATAAATTAGGTGTTGTTACAACACTCTAATATATTCTATTTTTATTAGTGGATATCCATTACATACTATGATTCAGTCTATGGAATCCATTAGGGTACATACTATCTTCTTATCTATTTATTATTCATGATGATACAATGAATCGATTTCGTGACATGTCGTGATTTCGCAACATGTCGCATTTTCGCGACTGTTGGCACCGCAGTGGAGGAGCCGGAGTTGACTGTCGCGATCTCGTGACATGTCGCGATTTCGTGACATGTCGCTTGTTCGTGCCCAGTTGACTTCTTTGCTTTGTGTTGTGCTGGGTTGACTTTGTGCTCTTCTCTTGTAGTGTTGTTTGTTGTTCTTAGTTGGGATGTGTTCTCTCCCGCTTGTAATTGCTCTTTGTATTAATACAAGTTTTTCAATTTTTTCAAAAAAAAAACAACACCTAATTTATTCACACCACTCTAATCAAAACCAATTTTTTAAGAATAATATGTAGAAAAATCCAACAAAAAATATCCTATGCTTTGTCCATGCCTAATTTTACAAGCCCACATAGTATTTTTTATAGAGTTATAAGAATGTATGGATTCTTCTATAATTATTGTATCATAAATAATTTGTTTTCCATAAATAAAACACCCTTATTCATATAAGATAACACAATATAGAATGGTTTCCAATTTATTTAGCATAATTTTTAAAATTTTGTTATAAATTATATTACAAAAGCTTATTAGAAAAAATATCAAATAATTTTGTCTCACTTTGATGGGAACCAGTGCAATAAATGTTGTAGTGACTCACTCATTATAGTATTTTTTCTTGTCTCTTCAACTATAACCAACATATCACTCTTTAATAATTTTTTTTTGTTTTTTGAGAAAACATAAGAAGAAATCGATTAGGAGAAGATGCCTTACTAGGGTGGAAAGATAAAGTTTCCTCCTACATCCCCTCCATTGGAATTTTCCTCATTACGATTTTATTTTGTCCTTATATGATGATTGAGTATTTTGCAAAATCTTATTCTTGGCCACATTATCTTACCAAGTTTAAGATAAAGTGATAAGTAATATTCTAGAACATATAGTATGATAAGAATTAGTTGTCGATGAATAGAACCCTAGTCAACGAGCAAAAAAATATGGATGGTGACAAATGAATAGAAAGTCATGTAGTAGGAAACTTTCCATGACATAGAAACATAGGAATTGGGTGTTATGAATTAATCCAAATATATTTGGGTCATGAGTGCCAATTTATCCATGATACAACAAAAAAAAAAATCCTTGTGAATTCTAGAAGGCATGTTGGGACTTCTTCCTTCTGATGAATTTTCTTTAGCTAATAAAATAGAGGTGTTTCAAGATACATGGTTCCAGATTTGCAATCAGTAGGCTAAACTTGACATTGAGTAGGTGCACATGAAGGCACTTTTGGATGACTAGAAAAATGCACCTTGCTTAGTTAGCAGGGTTTTTCTAAACAACGCACAGCAGGCATCTTGTTCCCACTTGAAGTCTCATCAACTGCCACATAGGGTGCATGCACAGGGAGGTTGGGGACATGACATTTTTACCTACAATGATGGATGTAATGCATATCCAACTCAATCACCATCATGTTCTCCACCTAGAGGTGCCTGGGATGAGCTGGTGGAAGTTAATGGTGGCACACAGGATCATGCTTGGAATGCAGGGGATATAAGTGCACATAATCGCCAGCTTGATAGATCTCGAGGATAGGGCTGGGGAGATTCAAATGTTCATGAGGATCAGGGACACACGGATGGATTACCGCATACCTTGGCCATTCCATGGGACTCCAACGTAGACGTGCAACCACAAACTTTCTGATTGCATGTAAGTTTCACTGCCTGTTTGATTGATGTTACCTAGTTTGTAGTGAGCTCCGGTTTGTGGTTTCCCAACCCGTGGTTAGGGTTGGCTTGTTTCTTCCAAAGGTGTGATCATTGCCACCCGCCACTTTTTTATCAAAAAAAGATTTTTGGGTCTAATATGGCTCTTCCTTTTTCAATATATTATGAAAATAGAAAAGTAATTATTTTTATTGCACAAAAGTGTATTGGTCTATTCCATTGATTTCTACTATCTCTTATAAATGGTTGACGTTGGATTTAAATTTTTCTTTTGTTTCAAAATGTTTAAAAAAAAATTGCATTCCAATTTTTTATTTATCCCTTTAGATATTTCATATTTTGATCAAACTTGTACATATATGATCCTTCAAACATTGCATCATTCCACCATAACATAACCATATAAGATAATTATAGTTCTTAGATTCACACAAATTAGAATCAAAATATATTTCATAATAATTATAAATGAAACATATAATAATTATAGTTGAAGCATATAAATTTATAACCCCAACATTAATAAATTCATCTTTCTTACAAAAAATACTAGTAATTCAATTATTTTTTACTTTTTGCAATTGTCTCTCCCTTATTTTGTTCCATATTTTTGCACTATATCCTAAAGCTCCTATAATATAAAATACTAGACAATCCCTATATTTTCAATATTTTTTAATATATCCTTACATTCCTCATTACTTGTTTTTGTTTGGTGTACTAGAATAAACTTGGGACTATAATAACTTTTTAATGCTATAATTGTAATGATCCAAAATAACAAACTCTAGATAGTGAAAAAAAAATGATACACTCATTAGGGATATCTACATATCCCCGTCGTACATAATCCATTCTATGAAGGTGTCTATTGTCATAATACCATATGATTAAGTTGTCTATGATGAGCCAATTTATCCCTTTTTGTTTATCAAAGGGTATGCCCATCCCTACACCATACATAAGCCCATATATGTATGTGCACTAAGCGTAATACAAATAAGCTATCCATCGCATCTCCATGATAATATAACCTTTCCATCAATCATTGTAATGCAAATAAGCTATTTGTCTCACCTTATGATAAGCTAACTTATCCATCATTATTTGTAATGCAAATAATCTATTCATATCATCTCCATAATGAACTAAATTATTCATCATTATTTGTAATGAAAATAAGCTATCAGTCTCATCTCCTTGATGAGCTAACTTATCCATCATTATTTGAAGTGCCAAAAAGCTATCAATATCCTTTCCATGATGAGATAACTTATCCATAATTATTTGTAATTCAAATAAGCTATTAGTATCATCTCATTTATGAGCTAACTTATCCATCATTCACGCATAGTGATAGATGATTAATTGACTCTAAATAAAATTGTTGCCCTCCCAAAACTTTCTAAGTTTATATCATTCAAGGAAAAGTTGTGAAACATGGTTACCCAAAGTTTCATTTTGCAAGGGACCCCATAATCCTTTAATATCTCTCCTGATTGATATGGTTCTAATTAAGACAATATAATTAATTAAACAATAATGAAAATCTAACAACTTCATCAAATAAGAAGTCACATAAATAAGATGTAATCCCTAATTAATATCATTATCTAGACATGATAATTTGCAAAACTAAAGCATAAATATTAATAGATGTTATTTTATAATCATCTAATATTCATTAAATGCAATATCAAAATATGAAGATACTTGATACACACACAACACATCATATATCCTTGAAAAACCCTTATGGGAAATTTCAGCTTCGAAACATCATTTTTATTGCATAAGTTTAGTTATTTCCAATACAACTGTATAAAGGACTCTCATACTTAATTTTTCCAAAACATCAATACCAATATAATTACATAAGAACCCTATAATTCTTATGTCCTCAAAACATGAATTATTCTTTTAATTCACATTACAAATTCAATGAGGGAACCCCATAATTCCCTTGAATGAATTCCACATTCATTCTTCATCTAATACCCCTTTTCCAAACCAGAATATTTCTTTCATCAATCACACAAAAGTACATTCATCATTCAATAATGAAAGTCATTTATCATTCACAACACATATAATCATCCAATATTTATTTTAATTAATCAAAATCCCATACTTTCAATTAATCAATTTACCCTTAAGTCATTATTTCAAAAAAAGTACCCATAATATATTCTTTCAATTAATCAAAAGCTTGTACTTTCAATTAATCAAAAACTCATACTTTCAATTAAGCAAAGCACTCATAATTCATTCTCTAAATTAATGAAAATTCATTCTTTCAATTAATCAAAAGGCCATACTTTCAATTAATCAAAATACTCATAATTCATTCAATAAGTTAATGAAAAATAATTCTTTTAATTAATCAAAAACCCATACTCTAAATCAATCAAAATACTCAATTCATTCTCTAAATTAATGAAAATTCATACTTTCAATTCATTATTTCAATTAATTCCTGTTAGGATATTTTAATCGATCCAAGAATCCTTCCAGTTTGTGGTGGATATTCGAGTGATAAAGATAATTAAAGTCAAGTGGGTCTTTTTGAGTGGTAAGAGTGTATTTTTCAGAATGATTACTCTAGTATTGAAGCCATATTACCTAATCATCGATGAGGATGTAATACAACTTTTAAAGAAAGAGAAAATTCTCAAATGTCACCTAAAATTTACTAGCCACCATGGGGAGATTTCCAAACACCTAGCGTACTCTTGGAGGAATGGGATGGTCAAGAATGGCAAAGTCAAATTTGAAATTAATATTCCTCTCATTGCTAAGGTGACCAGGCTGGAAGTTGATGGCTTTGTGCAAAATCGAGAAAAACACTCCTTGGAGAAGGAATCTCAAATATTTATGGTAGAAGAAGAAGAATTAGTAAAAAATCATAATGGTTTCAAGCATAATTTTCTAAATGCACCATGGGATTGTGTGGCCTTGATTATCATGCAGTAATTTACCCTCAATGAGAACCATGAAATTTTATGGATCTATCATTTTATGTTCCCGAATCACCTCTATCATAAGAGGTTAATGAATATCTTGTCCTTCCTATTTCAATATTTGTCTAGGTCAATTAGTAGGGTGAAAAAAGGTGTGGCTACGAAACCAATTCATCAAGGCCTGAAAAAATTCTCTTTGACTTCATAGTCAAATCCAAAGGCCTAAACAAGGAAAGTATTTTGAATTCCCTTAATAGGGTCTCCCATACCATTGTGGATTATCTTAACTCCTCCATTTCTATAGATTCTAATTCTATGAGGTAATATTCTCTCAACATTACTCCTCTAGTGAGGGATATATTTAGGGAGATTGAATCTTCTTTGAAAGGATCTAGAGGTAGCAAATAATGAACAAGGAGGTCTAGGAGAATATTTGCCAAAGTGGTAAATATCAAGAAGGCTCCAATCAACAATGAGAATTTTGACTCTGACAAGTATATATCGCCTTGGAAGAAATCAAAAATTATGTTTGGAGTGGGAAGTAATAGAAAGAAACAAATTTCTTGTAATCAGAAAGGGGGTTTGATCCTAAACTCTCTGAAAGAGACTCTATTGAATCTCCAAATATCCTTAAATGATTCAATTTAGACCTCAATTTCTTGTGCAGAGGAGATCCTTATTGTCATGGGTTGGCAAGCCTGGGAGATGAATGAACACAAAAAGGAGAATGTTGTGGGTCCTAATGGATCCAATAATTGATTACTCTAGGTGGGATTCTGGCTTCTTCCTCCTAGGTTTCTTGGTCTCTTATTTTCAATTTCTCCTTTGGTCTCATTTTGTTTTGGATTTTTTGTGCTTAACACGTTTTTGTTTTCCTTCTTTGTATCTACATGGGTTTTTAGGTTCTCTTTGTGCTCTAGTTGTGTTTCATTCTATTTTTTTTGAGTTACCTAGATCCTGGAGTTGATTGGTTTCATGGTTATTAGGTTTATTTGTATTTTATGTTCGTTGTCACCTTCTTGGCTTATGTTTGGTATTGGTGACTAGTTTTTTGTGTAAAAATATTTGGAGGCCCTTTCAAAACTCCTTCGTCCATCAAATTAAAAAAAAAATCATTCTTTCAATTAATCAAAATCCATACTTTCAATTAATCAAAACAATCATAATTCATTCTCTAAATTAATGAAAATTCATTCTTTCAATTAATCAAAATCCCATACTTTCAATTAATCAAAATACACATAATTAATTCTACCAATTAAAAAGTGTTTCTTTCAATCAAAAAGTCATTTTTTAAATTCATTCTTTCAATTAAAAAAAAATTCTATAATCCATTCTTTCAAATTAATTCAAAAGTCCATAATCCTATATTTCAAATTAATCAAAAGGTCTATCTTTCAAATTTATCAATGTGGTCTATCTTTCAAACCAATCAAAAGGTATATCTTTCAAATTCATCAAAAGGTCTATCTTTTAGTTTATCAAAAGGTCTATCAATTAAATTTATCAAAAGATCTATCTTTCAATTTAACAAAAGGTCTATCTTTTAAATTTATCAAAATCTCTATCATTCAATTTAACAAAAGGTCTACCTTTCAAATTTATCAAAAGGTCTATCTTTCAATTTTTTTTACAAGAAAAATAAACGTAATTTTATTTCAAGAGTGAATGAAAATTACACTTCTCAGGTACCTTAGCACAAATAAAAACCTAGATGAAATTAGATTACTAGGATTCAAGATATAATTATAGTCATGTAGATTAGAGAGGAAAATTGCCCATATTCAAAATATTATAGGGATAATAAGGATAAATATCCTTATATATCAATACTTAATCATCCAAATAACCTCCATGACCAAAACCTGGATAAAAAACACTAAAAAAGAAACCAGTAAAATATAAAAGAAATAATTAGAAACTACCATAAAGCTCCAATAAAAAAAATATACCCACAATAAAAAACCTTGAGCTAGCATAGAAACTGGGGATAAAATATGTGGGTGAAAGAAGAAACTCCATCCTTGTTCTCTTTCATTTGCAAGAAACCTTTTAGAACTTGTTGACCTTATTTTGATAACCTATCTACTTCTTGACTTAATTCCCTATAAACATGTGTAAGAGATATTTTCAAAAAGGAAAATCACCTCCTGTAGTTCATCTCCCACTTGTCTAAGCATATAATTTTTTAATTAAGTAGATCTATTCATCCAATTGATGACTAGAGTGGAATATCCTAAAATTTGTATTTTTTTCACATTTCTTTCCATAACACACTTCATTAGCAATATCAAAACCTAAAACCTAGAAAAACTGTTGGAACCTATCCAAAGAACTACTTCAAATTTGATATAGTAGGTATCCTTTAAGTATATAATGCCTCTCGCACTACTAAAATATGACTATCTCTGACCAGCCCTATCAAAAACGCCCATGGCTAAGACTTTTCAATGAACAAAATTGTCTACTTTTCAAGGTTTCTTATGTTTATTAGGCCCTTTGTTGATTGAGACCAAATTCCTCACATGAAATATGAATTTAAATGGGGGAATTAACTTCCCTTAAAAAATAGTTGCATTTCGTGCCAACCATATAACCCAACATGTAAGACATGGTAAAGAAATAAATTGTTTCAACTTTTTTTTCAAAAATCGTTGTCTTAAACATACCTCCACTATTTCTCCTTACCAAATATTTTTTACTCCAGTTATCTATTCAGTTTCTAACCAAACCTATTAAGAAAAAGAGAATTTTATTAACAAATGTGTAATAGTTTCCTCCTCTAATTGATACAACATACAAATACTTGGACCTTGTTTGTTTCTCCTTTGTAAAACTTCCCAATTCAAAGCCTTATTTCTCAAAGCTAACCACATGCAAATAATTGTATTTTTTAGGGAAGTTAATTTCCAAATCTACTTCCACCACAAAGTAGGCTCTTGAAGACGAGGTTCAAAACTTGATTTGTAACATATTCTAGTCATATACTACCCCCATATTTGTTGTGTGCTCAAGAAATAGTATCTGGTTCAGATCTCAGCTCGATATGAATCTTATTAAGACTATTAGTGTAAGCCTTCCACAAAACAACCTGCTCATTAGAAAAATCCAAGACCTTAGCCTGATTCCAACCTTGGGTCCAAAGACTAGAAGAATCTAATTCCCCCACCTGATGAAGAAATTAAAAACCCTTGTCTTGTAAATAACTTATCATAGCTTCCAAAAACAAAATGTTTTCTCCACAAACCAAAATAGAACTAACCCCTATTCTAACTTGTTCACTATTGTCCACTCTCCAAGCCAAATAATTTACAATCATAGGAAAGTCCTGTACTACTACATTCCATTGAATGGAAATATTTTTAATATTTTTTTGAGGACTTTTGATCCAATCCATAAAGGTTCGTGTACAAATATACTTCTGTTCAATAATATTCTTCCATAATCCTTCTATGATAAAAATGCTCCATAATTTTTTTGCCACCAAAGAAGAAAAAAATATGGATATTTTTAAGGCCTCAACCACCTTTCTCCTTTGGCCTATCAATACTTTACCACTTAACTAAATTAATGCCTTCATGTTCCTTGCATCTAATCCAAAGAAATTTGAAGTAGATTTTTCTTATTTTATCTAGAACTCCTTTGGTAATGAAGGCCAAGGACTACAAAATACAATAATTACCTCAAGAACCAACTTTACAAGTGTATCTCCCACCAATAGACAGCCATCTATTACACCAATGGTTAATACTAAATTGAATCTTCCTTACAATCCATCCCCAATTTCTCTTCCTCTAAGTATTTGTATTAAATACAAACCCCAAATACTTAATGTATTCCTAGAAATCTAAGAGATTAAAAGGAAAAGTTCTGATTAGATCATGTTTAGTCTCCTACTATAGACCATTAAAGCAAATAGATGATTTTTGAAAATTTATCTCCATACCGGTAGCAATTATGTAAGTGTCCAAGATTTCCTTTAAATTTCTAACTTCCCTTAAAATTCCATTTATGAGTAATATTACATCATAAACAAATAGTAAATGAGATAAATAAAAGACCCGCACTTTGATCCCCAAACAATGATCTTGCCCTCTTTGCATCTAAAACTATCTCTACTCAATCCTTCAAAAACCAACAAAAAAATTAAATGAGATAAAGGACATATATGTCTCAGTCCTCTTGAGAGTCTAATGAATTTTGAAGCTCATACATTGATAAGAAAAACAAAATATATAGAACAAATACATCCTATAATCCACTTTACTACTAGATAGTTGAAACCCACATGTAAAAGCATCAATATAAGATACAACCTGCTAGTTCTATCATAAGATTTAGTTAGATCTAGTTTAAGGACAATTGCAAGAAGAGTTTTGGTTTTAATAGAGTGAAGTCCCTCTTGTGTAGCTCCTATGGCTTCAAAAATATGTCTACCTTTTAAAAACCCAAACTTCTCAATCTAATATCCCAAATATTTGGAATAATTTTATAGATACATTTACACAACGAAATAGGTCTAAATTCATCAAATGTTTTAGTCTTATCATTTTTTGGAATCAAAGCTAAAAAAGTGGAGTTAAAATCCCCTAAAATATTATCACTCAACCTAACTTCCTCCATTAATATGAGAAGATCCTCCTCAACTAGATCATATAAAACTAGGAAAAATTGCATAGGTCATCCATCAGATTCTAGACTTTTATCATTTTTGAAAGAAGGAAAAAAAAATTTAGTTCTTCCTTTGTGAACTCATTCATAAGTAACTAATTTCCCTCCTCTATCACAAAATTGGGGAAGAAAGTATTTAACTTTAAAATTTCCCCAATATTGACTCTATCAGGTTCTTTATAGATAGATTGAAAATATTTTACTCCCAAATCTGGTAACTTAGAAAAACTCCTAATGAGGACCCCTTGTTCATTCTGCATCCCCCAGATAGTTAACCTTCTTCCTGTGATTAGAAAAATTATGAAAAACATAGTATTTTCATCCCCTTTTCTTAACCATACAATTCTAATTTTCATTCTCCATTCAGCTTCCCTCCACTTCAAGAACTTGTTCTTCTTAATTCCTAGTTCAACCGGTCTTGTTTTTTCCTCCTCTTTAAACAAACCATCCTCATTATTTTTATAAATTTATTAAATTTCCTTCTCCATGAACTTAATATCTCTATACATATTCTCCTTTTTAACTGCAATCTAATATGACACAACTTCTTTTAATTTTTAGAGTAGTAGAAAATTGAAAACTCATTGATGACCTAGAACTTTTGTCATAACCAATCCATTATTTTTTAATCATTTTTTGAGAATATTATTCCTTCAAACATATTATATTGATCTTAAAAGGATTGGTAGGTTTTTCCTCTTGAATTTCTAATTGAAGAAAATTGGGAGAATGATTTGAGCCACCTCCTGTCTCAAACCATGATCATTTTCTATCTATCTCATTGTATAATGTCTCTAAGATAAAAAAATTATCCAACCTCTTTGAAATCCCAAATTACCCAACTCTATTATTTCTCCATGTAGGCATTAATTCTATTGGTTCCAAACCAATTAAACCATCTTCTTCAATCTTACACTTGAATTAATTTGCAAGTCTATCAAGTCTTGTAGATTCTTCCCAAACCTCACTTCTATTCATAGTAAAATTTAAGTCCCCACCAATGATAATTATTTCATCCCTAACACAAATTTGGGAGAAAAAATCATCCTAGAAGACCTAATCTATCTTCATAGGAACCATAACAATTAATAATTGATAACCTCAAACCCAAATCTTTAAAAACAAATTATGTACGCAAGCCTGAAACCATAAAAGGAACAATTAATTAAGGATATTGAGTTATTCCATAAGTCAAAACACCCCATAAAGTTTTGGTAGCATCTAGAGCCAAGAACTCCCAATCCCTAAGTAATTTACTTAACCCTTCAATGAATTTTGTACTTGCTCCCATAGTTTCTTGTAGAAGGATAACATCTAGATTATGAATTTCCACTAGCCTAGCTAAGGCATGTATTTTAGAGGGACTACCAAGATATCGAATATCAAGGGATAACAAGATCATTTAAATATCTTAGAGTGGTTTTTGTGAGACAATCAATGTCTTCCCAAGATCTAATAATGCTCCACAAGATAAATCACACACAAAAGAGGAAAATCCACAACACCAATATTAAGTGGTAAAACCCTACTTCAAATTAAGAAGGGAAACATCCACTATGAAGCTCACTATGTTACTCAATGATTCAAAAATACAAGAATGCTTCAATTTTATGCAATAATATGCATGAACATGATATATGACAAGGTGTAGTAGACAACACCCCTACTTAAAGAGAAACATTTCTACTACAACCCAAAAATTGCCCTATTCTTATCACAATCCTATCTTGAGATGTGTGACAAATATTATCACAATCTTATCTTGATATATGTGACAAGTGGCATCTATCAAATATTAAAAAGTGATTGGTTACTTTTTAATATTTTCTAGAAAAGAGGAAATAACTTTTACCCACCAATTAATTATTCCTATCACCCTTATTTTATTTATTATTTGGGTGGGAATAATTTTACATAAAATAAAATTATTTTCTAATTCAAATATTATTCTTTAGACTTTATATTTTAGTCTAGGAATAATTTACACAATGTTGCATTACATATTCCAACACTCCCCCTTAATGCAATATTTGGGAAAGGAATTATGAAACAAAGAAACATTCTCCCCCTAAAGATACAAACGAGGATGAGAATCAAATGAGTAATATAGTTACAATGAGCTTCTATGACAAAGAATGGTCTACAATAAGGTGCCAATAGAAAATGGGACAAAATGAGACTGCAATCCCCAACAGAGTAGCTTCAGATACAAGCAGCTTATAAATCCATCCATCAACCACAAGTGGTTGCAAATAACAAGAAGAAAACATCATAAGGGTGTATTCAATAAACCTGCAAAACCTCAAATGGAAGTACCTGCAAGCTACAAGAAGTTCAACATAAGATCATTTAGATACATCATCATAAATATATTCACCACAACTTATATGAATATCCAAATATGATAACAAAAATGATCTAACAAATAGTGAACTATAAGTCATCACAAAAATATGCCAAGCCATACTTATAGTCATGTGCTATATAGTTGATCAAAAAATATCATGTACAAAGTTGCATAAAGCAAACAAGGAGTACCATGTACAAAAGTAGCACAAGGCTAACAAAAAAGTACCATGTACAAGAGTTGCATAAGGTATATGAAAATAATAAAGTGTGCACACCGGTTGCATAAATCCAACCATAAAATATCATGTACTAGCATAAATGCTAACAAGAAAGCACCATGATAAACCAATTGCATAATGCTAACCACATAAAAAATGTACAAAGTTGCACAAGGCAACAAGAAAGTACCATGTAAAAGAGTCGCATAAAGCAATTGCATCATATACCATAATTGCACAATGCCATCTACAAAGTAACATGTACAAAAGTTGCACAAGGCAAACAAGAAAGTACCATGTTCAAAAGAGATGCAAAAATCAATTATACCACCAATGATCAACTCATATATATAGCACAAAACACCTCATAATGGTGAAGTTATCATCACACAAGCGTAACTATACTTCATTCCCCCTTCTGGACAACTTTACTAAACCAAGTGAGTCCCTCAGCTTACAAAACTACTCCTTGGAAAGAGGTTTGGTGAACAAATTAGAAGAATTAGAAGATGATGGGCAATACTCCAATTGAATAGGACCATACAATAACTTCTCTCTGATAAAGTAGGCTTGGATTTTAACATGCTTTGTCCTTTCATGCATTACATGATTTTTACCCAAGGCATTAGTTGATTGATTATCGAAGAGCAAACATGAAGGACCAAATTGCTCAAAGCCAATTTCCTTCATGAGGGTATGAAACCAAACCGCTTCCTGTGTAGTTGTTGTCATAGCCTTATAATCTGCTTCTATTATAGAAAGAGCAATTGTATATTTCTTCTTGTAAGACCAAGAGATAGTTGTAGATCCAATACTAAAAACATATGTTGTGGTAGACTTTTTGTCTATTCTATTCCCTCCAAAATTAGAATCAGCATAGCCAAAAAGAGCAAAGGAAGGAAGCCTAGAATACTTGAGTGTCAAATCTCTGGTACCTAAAAGGTACTTTAGAATCTTCTTGGTAGCTTGTAAGTGCTCAATATAAGTTTTTTGCATGAACCTAGTCATCGTACCAACTGTAAAATCAATATTTGTCCTTGTGATGGTAACATAAATAAGACTACCAATGAACTGCCTATACAATGTAGCATCAACCAATTGAGATTCTCTACTTACTTCCAACTTAACCCTTGTAGACATAGGAATGGAAGTAGGATTTCCATCCTCCAAATCAAACCTCTTAAGAAGATCTTCAATATACTTGAATTGACTCAAAAAGGTACAATCCTCATACTGATAAACTTGCATGCCAAGATAGTAGTGTATAAGAGCAAGGCTAGTCATTTCATACTTTGATTTTAATTTGGAGACGAAATAAAAAATGGCCTCATTCTCATTTATAGCCATAACAAGGTCATCAACAAATAGAGAAATTAAAATGACCAAGTTATCCTTCCTAAGCACATAGAGATATGTATGTGAATAACATTTATCAAAACCAAGAGACAAAAAGTATCCTGAAATCTTCATGTACCATGCTATAGGTGTTTGCTTTAGATCATACAAGGTTTTCTTTATTTTACACACAAGTGTTTCCTTACCTTGTACAACAAATACTTGTGGTTGACTCATGTAGATATCCACATCCAAATCACCATTTAGAAATGCACTTTTCACATCAAGCTAAAAAAATTGCCAACCTTGAGCAGCAACAATAACAATGAGAAGACGAATGGTGGGCATTTTGGCAACTGGTGCAAAGGTTTCATCATAGTCAATGCCATATTTTTGAGCATAACCCTTAGCAACCAATATAGCCTTATACTTTTCTATCTCTCCATTAGAATTGTACTTGATTCTATAGACCCACTTGTTCCCAATAATATTTCTCTTATTAGGATAAGGCACTAGATCCCAAGTTTTATTCTTTAGAAGAGAATCCATCTCAACCTTCATGGCATCAATCCAACAATAGTGTTGTGAATATTCTTGGTAATAAGTAGGCTCATGATCATTCTCTATCTTAGCTACGAGAGACATGTTAAGGGTCATACTTCTAGTTATCCTTTGACTAACTGAATTCTATTGTTTAGGACCCTTAGAGTGATCCAACCACTTGGTCCTTTTGACACAAGGTGTAGCACCCTA
The DNA here is from genome assembly GCA_028583015.1 of Wollemia nobilis. Lineage (NCBI taxonomy): Eukaryota > Viridiplantae > Streptophyta > Pinopsida > Araucariales > Araucariaceae > Wollemia > Wollemia nobilis. The sequence continues at coordinate 3,472,822 of JAQPPZ010017255.1, forward strand.
AAATTGGCGTAGTGAAATCTTAATAATTACATTTACTCTAGTAAATAATTTAAATTCAAATTTTAACCTCCCAAACCGCCCGTTAACCATCGTGTAATCCGTTTCCCCCTTTCCCGTGCCATTTTTAGAGTTTGTTTTGACCGTTTGACGATATCGTCGCCGATCAGACGATATCGCCCCAGATCTGACGATTTCGTCTGGGCTAGGACGTCCAGACGATCTTGTCCCAAAACTAATTTTTCACAATTAGCTTATGTTCCAACGGGTCTCTAATCCGAGCAGAAGCGTGTCTGCACTGTTAGAGACCCTCCCCCATTGGAGATCTCCCAAATAGGGATGATCTCCAACCTCCTAACCTCCCTCCTAAGCCTATTTAATCCTAAGCCCTCCCCTTAGCACCCCCCTGGCTGATAATTCCTGTAACTCGACTTCATACACGTTAAAACATCCCAAATTGATATTTGCATTAGTTCTATTCAATTTTTGTTGCAGGTACCTTAGTGTTTTTCAGCCGGAGCAAGCTTACATCATCGTCGACGATCCTGTTCAGATCGGAGGTGATCCTGTCGAATCAGAGATGATTTTGTACCAATGCGAGACGATTTTGATTGCAGTCAACATTGAGGCAATCAGTGCCTAAAGTTTGCATTTCTTCATTTTTTCTCTGTTGTTTTATTCTGCAATTAGCTAGTTTATTTATTATTTTATGCTATCTTGCATTTTGGAGTTCACCCATCTAGATCAAATGCATAATTAAGTCATAATTATTATTTAATTAGCATAATGCATTCATGTTTCTATTTTTAAGTTTTAGTTTGATATTGTTACTGTCATTTTACACTGTTTCCCTCTGTTAGCATTGTTGTATTTTCTATGTTTTGCACCTATTTCTCTGTTTGTAGGTCTCTGACGAATTCGTCTGATGAATTCGTCAGATCTCAGATGATCTTGTCTGATCTCAGATGATCCTATCAAATCAGAGGCGATCCTGACTGCTTCAAGAATCAGAATCTTCATCAGACATCCGGATCAGGTATTTTCTTTTAATATTCCTTAATTTCTCTGTTTTCTATCTTAATTCTATTTTCTGTATTCATTTAATCTGCATCTTCATATAGAATAGCTTAGACGCATTTTGGCCAAACCTAGGACTTGAATGCTTAAGGCTAAAAATGAACACATAAAACACATTCCCAACCTAGGCGTGGAAACTGCCATTGAATGTTTCCTGGTGAACCCACCATCCATCAAAAAATCACCATAATACACCTCCCTCGAGAGGCGGGACCTTCGCAAGGCCTCTCAGTCCGAGGTACCATGCCATCCTTTTCACATCCCCCTTCCGGGCATGGATCCTATAGCCTGAAGGTAAGGGTGTGAAAAATTTGGAGCGATACATTTTGGTGAACCCGACGTGAATGCATTTAAAACCTTTTGAAAACAAAAACAAAAAAACAAAAAATATATATATGTATACAAGAAAAACAAAAACAAAATCATCATTTCAAGTTTGTATGTTTTAGATTCAATTCTAAATAGTAGATGCTAAATATTACTTTTAGAAGTACTAAAGAAACCATGAGTTTTTACTCAAATCAATATGAGCCCATCAGTAATGTTGGAAGAATTCAGCCAAATACATTTGTTGATTATGACCAACCTCATCCCTATTCAACACCACCTCCATCACACTTTTCTCATTTTTCATCCATAACCCAACAAGACAATCCCTTTGCCAATCCTCTTCATAACGATATTATCTATTCTCCCATATATCCATATTATGTCTATCAATCCACATATAATCCTCCACCACCTTTTCAATATTCTTCTTTCAATACAACACATCCATTTCAACAAGAAAATACTTATTCTTCCAATTCTACCATGCACTCACCTCCTACTTCGCAATCTTCCTGTCATCATTCTACCCATAATAAAGAAAGTAGAGGTGAGAAACCATTAGGTCCTTTTATGACGAAATTCCTAAGGCATTTATCAAAAACCTCTCAAAAACCTTCATCACGTAAATTTACTAAGCTCAATCAACCAATGGATATAATTCTCAAGTATTTACTTGATACAAATAAGATTGAACTCCCTTCCATAAGACAACTTGATACCACAACAGATTGGTTTAAACCTGAGCTACATTGTGAATATCATAGAGTAGATGGACATATGACACAAAATTGTAAAGATTTAAGATGTGCAATTCAAGATTTGATTGATAAGGGTCTTTTTAATATAAAGGAATTACAATCTACAACTGATTATAAATCTCCAGTAAACAATCAAACTCCTACACAACAAATACCAATAATCAATCAAGACATGGGGATCTCCCAAGAACCCCTATTCAATTATCAACAACAAGAAACCAATCAAATATTGCATGTTAATGTGTCCCATCATGATGATATTATTAATATTGTAACAAAAACTACAAATGAGCAACCTCAAGTTCAATCAACTCAATCTGATATTCAAGATATGGATTCCTCATTTGACCAACCTTCAAAACTATCTTTGGCTCTAGAGAATGATACAAAATGGAATGTAAGCATAGAAAGCTCATATTTAGAATCAAAATTTCAATCTGAAATCCCCTTTGATAGCCAACAACAAGTGATTAATCCTCAAGCAAAGATATCCCTTTTAGAAGTATTACAAATTTATCACAAGGAAATTTTGTTCAAAATACCTAGCCAACAATTTGTTCCTCATCATATTTTCTCTAAGAACATAATTAATGGTGTAAACCCTCTTGAGGTTAACCATATTTCATTCTATGATGAGGATATTCCTTCCTCTACTCCACAAGAAGACTCCTATCTTTACATTACAGGATCTAGTAAAGAAACACTTGTTAGAACTATCATGGTAGATAATGGCTCCTCTCTTAATTTATGCACTTATCAATTATTCCAAAAACTCAAATTAAAGGAAGAAGATCTTAATGAATCAAATGTTATTATAAAATCTTTTAACAATGAAATTCAAGAAGCTCAAGGTACTATAATTCTTCCCCTTAATATTGGATCCAAGATCCTGGATACTTTATTCTATGTAGGATATTGTCCTTCACCTTACAACCTACTTCTCTAGAGTCCTTGGATTCATACGATGAGGGTTTTCCCTTCCACTCTTCACCAATGTTTGAAGTTTGAACTTGCAAATAAAATTGTTACCATACATGGTGACCCAAAACCATTTGAAGAATATTTAACGGTTGAAACATCAAGTTCTATACATTCTCTATTGTCACAATTATCTTCTATCCATCACTTTTCTTCATCCATATATGATCATCCTTGTTTACCAAATAACACCCATGCATATATTTCACATATGCTCCCTCCATCTTATCAAGACTTGGAATATAGTGATAAGAATGAAGAACTTTCTTATCCTTCTTACATTTTATTTTGTAACATGATCAATTTTCCACATATAAAAGTCAAATCTTTTGCTACATTATTCTACATTATAACAAAGCTTTTGTTATCACTACCTTTTATTCATCACCTTCTATTCTTACCTTCACCTCAACCAGATTATCCTTCAAAACCTCCTTTGATTTTGAAGCAACCTTAGACATGCTATACTCAAATAACCTTGTATAGTGTATATAGATCATCTTGTATATACCACCAATTTCAATTCATAAATTAAAATCAAAATACAAAAAAAATCAAAATCCTCAAAAATCTTCAAAAAAATACTAATGCAACTAAGGACCTTAAAGGTAAATTTGAGCCCAACTGGCTTGGACCATACATTATCACTCGCTAAATTTGAATCGGGAGCATACAAATTATCTACCTTAGATGGTAAAGAACTTAAAGAACCCATGAATATTTTGCATCTTAAACGTTACTATGTATAAATTTGGTCATTTCATCCTTGTATATATTTGTTTAAAATATTTCAAAATCACTATCTTGTATTTCTTTCAATTTATAAATTCAAAAACACCAAAAACATTCATAATCATCAAAATCTTCAAAACTATTTGTTGTATTTATTTATGGCACTTGTTAATTCTTTCAAAAAATAATAAAAATAAAAAAATAGCAATATTCTTGACTCTTTCGAAACCAAAACAACATAAAGAAGAAAGAGAGAGTCAACATTCTCAAAACTTCTCAAAAAGTATTTATATATATATTTTCTTACAAATGTTGCAGTTATATGTTTCAAATTATTTTGGATAAATTAGCATTTATTTGGAATCCCTCACTTTCACACTCACAAAATAAATATCTTGATTTTATCTGGCATGATTACTAATCTCTCTTATATCAAAGTCCACAAAATTCAATTAAATAAAGTTTGAGCATAGAGAATTGATCTTGTTATTTACTTAAACCAAGCACATCTTTTCACAATAAAATGATTATATTTGTAATTTCCATGCTTTGCTACATAGTAGAAGTGGTTTCTTGAGCGAAAAGTTTCCCTTGCTATCCTATCATGCACATGGTCTAGAATATTTGAGAATTGGCAAAAGGACAAGCTCACCCCTACCCAGAATAAAAATCCCTTGCTCTACAGCTAATCCGAGCAAGTATCCCTAGCACAAAAAGAAAAAGCAAAGTTCAAAAAAAAAGAAAAAATAAACAAGTTATTTCAGCATTATCTCAAAAATCAAGCAAAAATACAAAAAAAAAGCAAAAGAAAGCAAAAGCAAAAGCAATAAAATCCCTTTCCCTACCCTTTGAAAAGAAAAGAAGGGTTGATGAGCTTGAATCCCTGGAATTCTCAATTATTCGAAAACTGTGAGGTAAGCCCCATAGCAGGTGGTTTGTGCCCAACCTGCTTGGCCTTGGGTAACTCCTAGCGTGGCGATATGTCTGTCACATTAGCGACCTTCTTTTGTACAGACCTATGTCTGCTTATGGATTAGCTAGCTCTTGATAATCCGACTTACATAGTAGTCTAGTATGGTTATATGCATCTACATCATGGTTAATGAACACTTATTTGGTTTATTCAAATCACTTGTATCATAGTATCTTGCTCAAAACTGGTAAATGAACATAGCAATTGCACACACATTTTATATTTGAGAGATTTTGTGTATCATTATGATAAATCAAGATTGGAAATGAACTCACATATGCACATGGGATTCCTTATAAATCTAACTTTTGTCTTCAAAATACTTTGAAATATTTTTTGCAAAATTGTTTGGAATAATTCATTTTCTTCTTTCAAGTACAGTTGTTTAGTATAAAGACAACTACATGCATAATAGAAAAATCAAAATTTCTTTCAAAACCATCCAATAAAAACATACATATATATATATATTATCGACTTTCGCGACGATGGTATAGTTCCAAAACCAAAATTGGAATTTTATGCCTAGCGCAAGTCCTCATCTTCATATTTTCTGTTTATTAAAAATCAACCATGCAATAAAACAATCTATTTTCTTCTTTGATTTTCGCGATGATGGTATAAGTCTATACCTACATATTCTATGCCTAGCGCAAACCATTGTAACAATTTTTATTCCCCATTTATTTAAAAATCATGAAAACCATATGACTTAAATCATTCTGTTATACAATTATGCTTTACAAACAAACAAGCACATTTTCATTATTTCATGTCATTATGTCAACCTTCAATTTTGCAATGATGGTATAATTCCTAGGGAATTATCCAAAAATTTTATCACACTTAGGAATTTATGCCTAGCAAAAATCATTTTAACATTATTTCATGCATACTATTTTCATGGAAATCTGAAAAACAAACCATCATCATCATCATTTGCACCATTGCACCAAAGTCTTAAGACAGTCTCTTAAGCACTCTTTTACTTTTAACAATATTTCTATACTGGGATTAGCTTGACGACCGAGTGAGCGGCGACTCCATGAAATGGTCTATAATAGCGACAATGTCCTTTGAAATTATTGTTAGAAGTCTTTTTTTATTTTTTATCACATTACATCACAAACAACCAATTTGTTACATCAGATTATTTCATTTAAAAATCTTACAACATGACATCAAAATTATAATATTTCCAATGACATAATTACATGAATCATCAAATCAATCAATCAAACATAAAAGCATCATAAAAATACATAACACAAGTCATATGATCAAAAAATATCTCATCTCATATATATATCAACAATATATACATCATATCAAAACTGGATTGGTATGCCACAATCTGTACCTCGACATACTCAATCCTCTATCAAAAATCATAAATGCTATCATATCAATCTGTACAATGTAGTGCAGTAGTCTAGCCTCGAGAACCCCTCGAGCTCTCAGCCTCATCTCCTCCCCCGCCCTGAGGTGGACGAGGTGGCCCCATCGCAGTATGAGTGGTACTACGAGTCCTAGTCATCGATCGGGACGAAGTCCTCGACGACCCGATCCTGATCGGCTCTACGATGTTAGCCGGCAGGGGTAGTCTATCCTCCTCTGGCACCATCTGATAGTATAATGTTTGATAGAAAGTGATTTGGGCAATCGCCCATGCCAGCTCCCCAGTGCTCGCCCCTCCGCCCCATGCCCTGAGGCGTGCAATCTCATCTCTGAGCTGTGTCACCTCAGCTCGATGTCATGCAGCCTCCTCCTGTAGGGTCTGCACCTATGCCTGGAGACGGATTGTCTCTGCTCGGAGAGTCGCTGTCTCGCTACTCTCCCCTGTGTCAACACCCTTGCCCTTATCGGGCGATGGTGGCCTCTCTCTCTGTGGAGAAGGGGGTCTCTCCTCCCTCCTCTCCCACTGTCGTGGCCTCTCCCGTGCACTTGTGGCCTCCTCTGCTCTCTCCCATCGTGACCCTGGGCTGCCTCCATAGCCGCTTGGCACCGCCTCCCTATCCGACGCACAACTACGTGAATCGGACCCTGAGCCCTCGTCATCCGAGGAGGGCGGATGCCTGCGTACTAGGCATCGTAGCCATCGGCTACCCCTGCGTCGTCCCCATCCATTGGCTGAATGGGGGCATCGTTCGAGTCCTATTTTTCTTAATTTTATTCAAAACATAATTAAAAACATTTTAAAATTTTTGCTTTTCTATGTTTTTACCTCAAACGTTCGATTTGGGTAAAAACACGGAGGGGGCACCATAGTAAGTTGTCGTACGATTCGACCAAGAATCGTCGCCTAAAAATGGGAATAATTTTTGCTTTCTCGTAGATCGAGAAGAACTCATCTTTAACGCATTTTCTTTGGAAAATTCGCTAAAGAGGGGGCAAAATGTAGCACCCTAAAATTGGTGCAATGAAATCTTAATAATTACATTTACTCTAGTAAATAATTTAAATTCAAATTTTAACCTCCCAAACCGCCCGTTAACCGTCGTGTAATCCGTTTCCCCCTTTCCCGTGCCATTTTTAGAGTTTGTTTTGACCGTTTGACGATATCGTCGCCGATCAGACGATATCGCCCTAGATCTGACGATTTCGTCTGGGCTAGGACGTCCAGACGATCTTGTCCCAAAACTAATTTTGCACAATTAGCTTCTGTTCCAACGGGTCTCTAATCCGGGCAGAAGCGTGTCTGCACCGTTAGAGACCCTCCCTCATTGGAGATCTCCCAAATAGGGATGATCTCCAACCTCCTAACCTCCCTCCTAAGCCTATTTAATCCTAAGCCCTCCCCTTAGCACCCCCCTGGCTGATAATTCCTGTAACTCGACTTCATACACATTAAAACATCCCAAATTCATATTTGCAGTAGTTCTATTCAAATTTTGTTGTAGGTACCTTAGTGTTTTTCAGCCGGAGCAAGCTTACATCGTCGTCGATGATCCTGTTCAGATCGGAGGCGATCTTGTCGAATCAGAGATGATTTCGTACCAATGCGAGACGATTTTGACTGCAGTCAACATTGAGGCAATCAGTGCCTAAAGTTTGCATTTCTTCATCTTTCAATCTATTGTTTTATTCTGCAATTAGCTAGTTTATTCATTATTTTATGCTATCCTGCATTTTGGAGTTCACCCATCTAGATCAAATGCATAATTAAGTCATAATTATTATCTAATTAGCATAATTCATTCATGTTTCTGTTTTTAAGTTTCAGTTTGATATTGCTACTGTCATTTTACACTGTTTCCCTCTGTTAGCATTGTTGTATTTTCTATGTTTTGCACCTATTTCTCTGTTTGCAGGTCTCTGACGAATTCGTCTGATGAATTCATCAGATCTCAGATGATCTTGTCTGATCTCAGATGATCCTGTCAAATCAGAGGCGATCCTGACTGCTTCAAGAATCAGAATCTTCATCAGACATCCGGATCAGGTATTCTTCTTTTAATATTCCTTAATTTCTCTATTTTCTGTCTTAATTCTATTTTTTGTATTCATTTAATCTGCATCTTCATATAGAATAGCTTAGACGCATTTTGGCCAAACCTAGGACTTGAATGCTTAAGGCTAAAAATGAACACATAAAACACATTCCCAACCTAGGCATGGAAACTGCCATTGAATGTTTCCTGGTGAACCCACCATCCATCGAAAAATCACCATTATACACCTCCCTCGAGAGGCGGGACCTTCGCAAGGCCTCTCAGTCCGAGGTACCACGCCATCCTTTTCACATCCCCCTTCCGGGCACGGATCCTATAGCCTGAAGGTAAGGGTGTGAAAAATTTGGAGCGATACACAAGGTCTAAACTTTTCTAACTCAAGAAGGTATTCATTGAATTTTACATCTCTTGAAATAAATACAATGCATGAAGAAGGTGAGTATAACCTGTAGCCCCTATGTTTTGCATCATAGCCAACAAAGATGCATTTTTGAGACTTTTTGTCCAATTTATTCCTATTTTCTGAAGGAATATATGAAAATGCATCACATCCAAACACTCTTAAGTGTGACAAATTCCACTTCTTACCATTCCAAACCTCATAAGGAAACTTTCCCTCAACTGATTTTGAAGGACACCTGTTAATAATGTAGATTTTTGTACTGGTTGTTTCATCCCAAATAAATTGAGGTAAGTGGTCACCATGCATGCATCTTACCATCTCCATGATTGTCCTATTTTTCCTCTTTGCAACACCATTTTGTTGAGGAGTGTAGTGATAGTCTTCCCCTCCATTGTCACTTCTAATCATTTTGATCTTTGCTCCCTTTTAATTTTCTACCAAAGCTTTGAACTCCTTGAATGTCTCAAAACAATATGATTTATTCTTAAGTAGATACCCAAATATCATTCTTGAATAATCATATATAAAGGTGAGAATATAGGATGCATCTATCTAACATGTAATGGACCCATAATATATGTATGAATGAGTTGAAGAATTTGTGTGGCCCTTGTTGACTTGTCCTTTGCAAACTTTTGTTTGCTCATATTGCCTAAGATGCATGTTTCACACAAACCATGAATAGGTGAAATTTTAGGCAAGCCTTCAACCAAATTTTTGGACTTCATCATTTGAATATTTTGATAGTTTGTATGGCCTAAACTTAAGTTCCAGAGCTTGCTACTATGAGAAACATTAGTTGCTAAACACACTTTAGGAGGACCATTGAAGAACACAAGCTTATACTGAGAGGGGGGGTGAACAGTATAAGACCACTTTTTTACTTTTCTTATCCCAATCAATATTATACAATATATCAATGGCAATATCAATAGAAAAAACTAAAGAAATGTACAAATCGTCACACACACATGAGACACCAATTTACGTGTTTCGCTCAATGTGAGCTACATCCATGGATAAAATATTTCACTAAATTTTATCAATCCAAATTCAGGGAATGCCTTTCTTGATTACAATGTTTATGGGCACCAACCGAAAGGAGACACCAATCCCTTAATCTCGAGTTCGTGGGCACCAACCCATAGGAGACACCAATCCCCTAGCTCTGCTCTAGCTGGTGATCCTCTTAGAAGACCTCTACCACCGCTACCCTTAGCAAATGGAACTCTATCCATAGAAGACACATATCCTCCTTGCTCTGGCTGGAGACCTCTATCCTCAACTATATCACCTCCAAATCTGGTCCTTGAATTTGCACTAAACATAGTCCTTCATTTTAGCACAAATGTCCTCGATCTCTTTCTATGATCTGCACCAAACACAGTCTTTCGGTCTGGAAAAAATGTCCTCATCCTCTTTCTCTGGTCTGGGTACAATTCTGTCTTCAATTTTGCACCAATCTCTATCCTCAACTGGTCCTCAAATCTGGTTCACAAAAGTGGTTCACAAGATTTCACTAAAACTTTCTTGATCTTCACCCAAGTCTTCACCAAGACTTGTCTTAGATCTGCTTTGCAATTTCTCACTATAACCTGCCCAAACTGCTCCACAAGCTCAATAAAATCTTGCTCAAATCTGTCCAACAATCCCTCTCAATGACTTGTCCAAAACCTGCTCACAAGCTCTCACAAAGCTTGCCCATTATCTCCGAACATCACAAAAATGATGCACCCAACAACTTTGTGCTTTTTTGCTCCCTATGAATTCTTGCTTCACACTTAGCTCAATTTGGCATGACTCACTCTTTGCGTACCGTAGACTTAACTTGTGCACTTCAACAATGCATTTGATGCACTCTCAACTCTCCAAATAGACCTCCTTTTATACTAACACTTTCAAGATCAAAAAATTTGATCTTAGTCGGCTGCACAACCCTAAACTACGTCGGTTGCAAACCCTAAACATCGTCGGTTCACATTTAAATTTGTCACTTCACTGCCTTTGTAACTCTTCTCTAGCTTCTACCACAAAACTACAACATGTCACGATATCGCAACACTTTTGCAACCACACACTTTCTTTTGGCTTTTGTCACGATATCGCGACACTTCAGCCTTTGTCAAATTCAACTAAGCTCTTGTCACGATATCACGACACTTCTGACTTAGTCAGCATCAACTTTGCTTTTGTCGTGATATCGTGACATTTTCTCCTTTCATCGACCTCCTTTCTATTTTTGTCACAAAATCGTGACACGTCTGTCTTCATAGCCTTCCTCTATGCTTTTGTCACAAAATCGTGACACTTTCCCTATAGAAGACCTGAATTATGTTTTTGTCATGAAATCATGACACTTTCTCCAACCGAATGCTGCCATCTCAATCTATCGTGAAATCGTGACACTTTCTCTTCCTTGCACTCTTGTCTGCTTGCACTAGCGAAAACGAAACATGTTGCAAAATCGTGACACTTTCATTGCCTTGTGTTTTTCTCTGCCTTACGCCCGCAAAAATGGAACATGTCACGAAATTGTGACGCTTTCACCTTTGAGCTCTTCCTCCTTGAATTTGTTGTGAAATCACGACACTTCTAGCTTTTGTACGTTTTCTTTGTAGCCTGTCGCAAAATCGTGACACTTTAAGCTTTCGTATGACTTCTCTGCAACTTGTCACGAAATCACGACACTTCTCATTTTAGACTCTTCCCTTTACTGCATGTCATGAAATCATGACAGTTCTTACTTGGAACATTTTCATCTATAGCATGTCACGAAATCGTGACACTTTATCTTGCTTCCACTTTGTCTTCTGACTTGTCACAAAATTGCGACACTTTTTCTCCTTAGTGGTTTTCTTTTCTTCGGGTCGCAAAAACCTGACATGTCGCAATATCGTGATAATTTTTCTCTCGGACTCTCTCTCCTGCATTATGTCATGAAATCATGACATTTTTTCTTTCGGACTCTCTCTCCTGCAACATGTCATGAAATCGTGACACTTTTTCGTCCATTCAACCTTCTTTGCAATATGTCACAAAATCATGAAATTTTTGACTTCGAACATTATCTCTTCTCTTTGAGTCGCAAAAATGTGACATGTCACGATATCGTGACACTTTTCTAAAAAGCTTTCTCTTTCCTGCTTAAGTTGCGAAAATGCAACATGTCACGATATCACGACACTTTTCTAAAAAGCTTTCTTTCGAACTTGTCATGTCGAACCTTCATCAAAACAAATTATTTGACATCAATTCAAATTCCTTCAACAGCTTCTTGACATCAATGACAACTTCTTCACTTGAGAAAATGCAATGTACCCAAGGTACCCAAAATTGCCAACAATCTCCCCCTTTGTCATTGATGGCAAACCTTTACTAAAAACGCTTCTCAAGAGCCAAAACTGAAACCAACTGTGCTTAACAACTAACAAACTGTGCCCACAACTGAGAATATTTCTTTGATTTTTTGCTCCCCCTGAATTGAAGCTTTCCTCTTCACGTTGAAGCTCTCCCCCTTACTCATATCTCTCCCCTTTTGTCATCAATGGCAAAGGGCCACCTTTGGGACTCGGGACTAAGAATTAGCCTCTTAGCTTAGTCCCTCCCCCACCTCCTAATGAGGTGATTAATTCTAGGGTGGGAGTAAAACTCCCATTAGGAACTGATCATCATTAGTGTCTATAATTTCCTTGTTGGGACTTCTCTTGAACTCTTTGCCCATATTCCTGTTCCTGTTATCATTCCTTTTCTTATCCATGCCTTGATCCTTGGACCTGTTCATACCACTATTCCTATTCTTGTACCTTGGAAGTTCAGCTCTACACTATCTAGTTGTGTGACCTTCATTGTTGCACTTATAACAAGTAACAATGTTATTTATTTTAGGCATACCTGTTCTTTGAATCCGCCTATTCTGACTAACTCTATTCTGACCAAACCTGTTCTGGCCAAACCTATTTTGATCAAACCTATTCCTATAATTAACCTTACAAAATACTTCCTTGTGCCCAAACTGTTTACACGAGTAGCGATACCCTTGAAAGAAACTAGAACTTCTGAAATTGCCATTTACCTTCTTCACTTGAGCCATCCAAAGTGTAGCCATGTGACCAAACCTGTGACACGCAAAACATCTGTCGTAAAATTTTCCTTTATTCGACCTCTTCGGTCCTGAAAACTTCTTTTTCTCATTATAAATTTTGTTTTCTATTTCTGAGCATCTATCATTCAAGGGCTCATGATCTAAAATACTTTCCTCATCAGAACTCTCTTCCTTTTGGAGTCTCTTACTAGACTCTCTAGCTTGTTCCTTGTGTGGCTTAACAAAACCAAGGCCTGTTTTATCCATTGTATTTCTTTGACCTTTGATGAGTGACTTAACCTTTTTAGAGCTATATTGAAACCTGTAAAGCTTATCCTTGTACTCTTTAGTTTTCTCTTTCAAAGAATCCATTTTCTGGTCTAACTCACTATACTCAAGAACCTTAGAATCTAACTCATCCTTGAGTTCTTGTGTCTTAGCCATAGAGAAGTCAAGACTTTCTATAAGATCATATCTCTCCATACAACATTCATCTAACTTATCCTTGAGTCTAGCATTCTTCTTTCTTTCCTTTTTCAAAACACTAAGAGCGTTAGTAAGTTCACTTTTAAGATCCTTTATTTGTTTGCTTTCTGAATCATCAAATCCTTTTTTAGATTTCTTATCACTAGAGGTTCTACCTTTTTCAAAAACCATACATGCATCTTCCTTATAGTTTTTTGAAGCATCCTCATACATACTAGAAACCAAATCATTATTTTTCCAATCATCCTCAAGGTGACCAAAATTTCCACATCTAAGACATTTCATGATAATGAATCTATGTTTCGGTTCTTCCTCTTTTTCTGATATGAACATCTCATTTTCAATATCACTTGAAGAACTTTCACTATCACTACTAGAACACTTACTTGCTTTGTATAGGTAGAAACTCTTCTTTTGCTTGTGAGAATACCTCTTTCCTTGATTGTTGTGCTCATATTTGTTCTTTCTATGATGCATGTGCTTTTCAGAATCCTTGCTCTTAGAATTCTATTTATCTTCACTTTCATCCTTGGGAACAGTACAGTCTATAGCATAATGACCAAACTTTCCACAATTGAAACATCTTATATTTTTCATGCTTTTGTGCTTTCTAGAGAACTTTCCTTTCTTGCTGTAATATGCCTCTTCATCATTAGAAGACTCATCACTCTCTTGAAGCTGTTTACCCTTGGATTTCTTGGTAGCCTTGAATGCTGCCTCTTTCTTTACATCAACCTTCACTTGAGTTCTCAACTCAAATGCTGCAAGTATACTATGGAGCTCATCCTTTTTCAAATTATCCAAATCTTTAGCTTCCTCAATAGTAGAAATATTTTCACTAAATCTATTAGGAAGAGATCTTAAAATCTTATCGCAAACATCTTTTTTAGCAAGCTCAAGACCTAAGTCTTTCATGGAGTTAACAACCTCATCCATACGAAGCATGTAGTCACTAATATTTTCGTCATCATTCATCTTGAGTTGTTCAAACATACATTTGAAGTGTCTCAACTTGGCCTTTCTGACATTTGTATCACCTGTATGAACCACCTGCAGTTGTTTCCACATTTCACTAGTTGTCTTACAGTGAATCACTTTGGTGAGATCTGCTTTCTATAAGCCTTTCAAGATTGCATTCATTGTTTTTGAATTGCTGTGATGTAGGAGCCTTTCTTCTTTAGTATTAGGACCATGTACAGAAATAGTGTACTCATCTTCAATCACTTTCCAAACCTCATTCCCAAGTGCCATTAGATGAACCTTCATCCTTGCACTCCAAAGACCAAAATCTGACCCATCAAGAATAGGTGTTGCATTGCCACTTGAATAATCCATTGTGTTCTTTACTAGATTTTTCTTCAAGTTGTTAAACTTTTCGAAGGCACCCGCTCTAATACCAATTGAAGAACACAAGCTTATATTGAGAGGGGGGGTGAACAGTATAAGACCATTTTTTAACTTTTCTTATCCCAATCAATATTATACAATATATCAATGGCAATATCAATAGCAGAAACCAAAGTAATGTACAAATCATCACACACACATGAGACACCAATTTACGTGTTTCTCTCAATGTGAGCTACATCCACGGATAAAATATTTCACTAAATTTTATCAATCCAAATTTGGGGAATATCTTTCTCGATTACAATTTTTATGGGAACCAACCCAAAGGAGACACCAATCCCCTAATCTCGAGTTCATGGGCACCAACCCATAGGAGACACCAATCCCCTAGCTCTGCTTTGGCTGGTGATCCTCTTAGAAGACCTCTGCCTCCGCTACCCTTAGCAAATGGAACTCTATCCACAAAAGACACCTTTACTCCCTACTCTGGATGGAGACCTCTGTCCTCAAATCTATCACCTCCAAAGCTGGTCCTCGAATTTGCACTAAACACAGTCCTTCGGTTTAGCACAAATGTCCTCGATCTCTTTCTTTGATCTAGCACAAATGTCCTCATCCTCTTTCTCTGGTCTAGGTACAAATCTATCCTCAAATCTGCACCAATCTCTGTCCTCAACTGGTCCTCAAATCTGGTTCACAAAAGTGGTTCACAAGCTTTCACTAAAGCTTGTTTGATCTTCACCCAAGTCTTCACCAAGACTTGTCTCAGATCTGCTTTGCAATTTCTCACTAGAACCTGCCAAAACTGCTCCACAATCTCAACAAAAGCTTGCTCAAATCTGTCCAATAATCCCTCTGAATGATTTGACCAAAACCTGCTCACAAGCTCTCACAAAGCTTGCCCATTATCTCTGAATGTCGCAAAAATGATGCACCCAACAACTTTGCACTTTTTTGCTCCTTGTACATTCTTGCTTCGCACTTAGCTTGATTTGGCATGACTCGCTCTTTGTGCACTACAGACTTAACTTGCACACTTCAACAACACATTTGATGCAATCTCAACTCTCCAAACAACCCTCCTTTTATACTAACACTTTCAAGATCAAAAACTTTGATCTTAGTCGACTGCATAACCCTAAACTACGTCGGCTGTAAACCCTAAACTACGTCGGTTGCAAACCCTAAACATCATTGGCTCACATTTAACTTTGTCGCTTCACTACCTCTGTAACTCTTCTGTAGCTTCTGTCGTGAAAATACATGTCATGATATTGCGACACTTTTGCAACCACACACTTCCTTTTGGCTTTTGTCGCGATATCGCGACACTTTAGCCTTTGTCGACTTCAACTAAGCTCTTGTCGCGATATCGTGACACTTCTGACTTAGTCAGCATCAACTTTGCTTTTGTCATGATATCACGACATTTTCTCCCTTTGTCGACCTCCTTTCTGCTTTTGTCATAAAATCATGACACTTATTTCTTCATAGCCTTCCTCTCTGCTTTTGTCACGAAATCATGAAACTTCTCCTATAGAAGACCTGCATTCTATTTCTATCATGAAATCGCAACACTTTCTCCAACCGAATGCTGCCATCTCAATCTGTCGCAATCTCAATTTGTCGCAAAATTGTGACACTTTCTCTTCCTTGCACTCTTGTCTGCTTGCACTAGCAAAAACGAAACATGTCACAAAATCATGACACTTTTGTTGCCTTGTGTTTTTCTCTGCCTTACGCTCGTGAAAATGGAACATGTCACAAAATCATGATGCTTTTGCCTTTGAGATATTCCTCCTTGAATTCGTCATGAAATCGTGACACTTCTAGCTTTTGTATGTTTTCTTTACAGCCTATCATGAAATCGTGATGCTTTTAGCTTCCGTACGACTTCTCTGCAACCTGTCACAAAATTGTGATGTTTCTCATTTTAGACTCTTCCCTTTGCTGCATGTCCCGAAATCGTGATAGTTATTACTTGAAACATTTTCATCTGTAGCATGTCATGAAATCGTGACACTTTATCTTGCTTCCACTTTGTCTTCTGACTTGTCACGAAATCGTGACACTTTTTCTCCTTAGCGCTTTTATTTTCTTTGGGTCACAAAAACCTAACATATCATGATATCACGATACTTTTTCTTTTGGACTCTCGCTCCTGCATTATGTCGTGAAATCATGACATTTTTTCTTTCGGACTCTTTCTCTCCTACAGCATGTCATGAAATCGTGACACTTTTTCGTCCGTTCAACCTTCCTTGCAATATGTCGCAAAATCATGAAATTTTTGACTTCGAACATTCTCTCTCCTCTTTGAGTTGTGAAACTATGACATGTCGTGATATTGTGACACTTTTCTAAAAATATTTCTCTCGCCTACTTAAGTCATGAAAATGCGACATGTCACGATATCACGACACTTTTCTAAAAAGATTTCTTTCAAACCTGTCATGTCGAACCTTCATCAAAACAAATTATTTGACATCAATTCAAATTCCTTCAAAAACTTCTTGACATCAATGACAACTTATTCATTTGAGCAAATGCAATGTACCCAAGGTACCCAAAATTGCCAACAACCATAACCTAACACATAAATATTATTCTTCACATAACCTGTAATGATTGGTAGCATGCCTTTCCTAATGCTACATGAAGTTGCATTGAACTCAATAGTGTGACTGGTTCTAGCAACTTGCAAAACTGGAATTAAATTTCTCCTAAGGTTAGGCATATATAGGACATTATCAAGTAATTTCCCTTCAATTACAACATTACCAACACCTTCTACTTGACGTCTAGTATTATCACCAATGAGAACTGAATCTGAAGAGTGCTTATAATAGTCCACAAACTTATCATTTTCAAAACACATATGGTTAGTGCATCCATAATATAACACTCATTCATTAGAAGTAGATTAGTCAATGAAGTAGAGGGCACAAACAAAGGCATTTTTATTAAAATTTTGCTTTACATTGTTGTTCTTTTTCTTTCCCTTGCCAAACCATTTCTTAGGTCTTTGTCCCTTAGCCTTTTCTTGCTCTTCCATTTCTGCAATCTTCTTCTTCTTGAAATAATTTTATTCCTCGTGGCCTTTCTTGCCACAAAAGTTGCAAGTGAAATCAACTCTAGGCTTGTTGGGTTGGAAATTTTAATTTTTCCTTCCCTTGTATTTCTTCTTGAAGGAAGCCTTTGTGGCACTCAAGGCAACATTCTTCTCCTTGAAAATTTGACCATTCACTTTGTCTCTATTAAGAGACTCTTCATGTTGAATCAATAATTATGAAAGAATGTTGAGAGGAATGCCATCCTCTTCTTGCTCTAGCCTAGTCTCAATAATGGTGACAAAATTCTTGTACTTGCTTGACAAGTTCCTCAAAATGATAAAGCTTAAGAGCTTCTCACTTATCCAATAACAATTACAAGTCAATAGTTGAGTTCTCATATCTTTCATATTTGAGAGGAAGATCAAGGCACTTTCTTCTTCACCTTGCATAGTGCTAAGAATTTTGGACAATAAAGTGAATTTCCTTGATGTGTTGGACCCTATATGGACTTGTTTCAGCAAATCCCATGCATCTTTAGCATGCTAAAAATGTCTTATAGTTAGCAATAGCTCATCACTCACACTATTGATAATCATGGAAAGTGCAAGGTGACTCTTGTTGTTGTATGTCTCAAGTGCCCTTGCCTGGGTTGGGATTTCTTCATCTCCATTCACAATGGGCCATAAATTTCTTTCTTGAAATTCAACCCTCATCCTTGGTTCCCATATTCCAAAATTTGATCCATCAAGGATGTGCTTAGGTGTGAATGAGATTCCATGATCAGCCATTCTAAAAAGTGAGCATAATCAAAACATAAAATGCATTGACAAAGGAAATAAATTATGTAATAAGAAAGTAGATAAACATACTTGCATATATAAAAAAAACATAACTTTCAAGTAATCTACTTTTCAATCATCAAAGATAATCATCATGAAAGATAAATATAATGAAAGATAATCAAAATCAAGCATCATCAAGAAAGATAAGCATCATCATGAAAAATAATCAACATCATCATGAACTACTATAACCATATTGTAATTGAATAAAGGAAATAACCCAAGATCAACTTGCAATAGATTAACTTACAATAAGAAGGTAACTAACCATAACAATCATATTGCAACAAGATAAACTAACTTGAATTGAACCATAAAACATTTGTTAAATGTTAAATAGTCAATAAGTTAGTAAGTTAGTGTTCATTTTAAGGTTTTGCTATAGCCTAATGAATTGCCAATTCATCTCACCCAAGGTCAACCAAGCTACCCAAAAGGGTATGGGTACGAGGACCCAAAAGGACTTGCTAACGATAGAGAAGATTCTTTTTGGATTCAATAGGTGTTTAGCAAATGTAAACTGTGTTGTAAGATTAAGTAAATTTTAATCAAATACTAAAATTGTGGTTAGTAAGTTGATTCATTTTTAACCTTCTTGATTAATATGAAAATTAGTAAATTGCAAGTTAGTTGGTTAGTAGATTATTTTGTAGTAAGTTAGTAAGTTAGTAGTTAGATTAGTTGAGATGCAAAATAGGCAAAACACAAATACACACACACTCTCTCTCTCTCTTTATTTCTTCTCTTTTACTTCCATTATGAGAGATACAAGTTACATTAATTTACATTATACTTCAAGCAAATGCTTGAGATAGATTAGAAGAAATTAATAAAAATAGGGGAAGGGAGTGAAAAAGTTGATCCGAAATTGCCTTGTATACTCCAAAACATACTTGGATAACCTTGCAAAACAAGCAAAATCACAAACAACCATTGTTAATGTGAGAAACAAAATGACTATAAGGTTTAAATTATTTGATAATTTGACTAAAAATTTTCCAAAAATTGCATAAAAGGATTCTAGTTGCATTATACAATAATAAAAAATGCATTTCAATTTATGCAAAAAAAATGACTATTAGGTCTTAAAATAAAATAAATGACTTTTTTTTTATTTAAAAAACAAAATAATAAATGACTGATTTTTCTATTAAATGTTTTTTTTTTTAATTAAAAAATAGAATAATAAAAAATGACTATTTTTTTTTTATTAAATGAGTGTTTTTATTTTAAAAAAATAGAATAATAATATAAAAGACTGTTTTTTTAATTAAATGACTATTTTTTTATTAAAACAAATAGAATAATAAAAAATGACTTTTTTTATTAAATGACTATTTTTTTATTAAAAAACAGAATAATAAAAAAAAATTTAGACTGTACAAAAAAATGGGTGGGGGGCCATTTGGCCCCCAAATAATAAAAAAAAAATACCTCAAATTTATTTTTCACCAAAATAGGGCAAATAATATATGGAAATAGGGTTTTTGGGCCTTCCGGAATCAACCATGGGTTCGTTTGGCTCCAAAACCCTTCCAGCAAAATCTTAATGCCAAAAATTTATATATTTAAAATAAAAACACCATTTGCAAAAGATCTAACAACTAGAAAAAAAACACAATAAATATATAAACCCTAATGGCAGATTTGCAAAATAAGTTTACCCAAATATCAAATGCATGCATTAAAACAATATATATATATATATATATATATATATATATATATATATATATATATATATATATATATATATACCTTAATGAGTTTTTCACCTTAAAGGATTGAAGATACTTGATGGAGATCCCAACCGTTTCGATACAAAATGTGAGATAAGCAAAGTCTTCCTAAGATCGAAGAATGATCCACAAGATCAATCACACACAAAAGAGGAAAACCCACAACACCAATATTAAGTGGTAAAACCCTACTTCAAATGAAGAAGGGAAACATCCACTATGAAGCTCACTATATATTACTCAATGATTCAACAATACAAGAATGCTTCAATGTTATACAATAATATGTATCAAGATGATATATGACAAGATGTAGTAGACAACACCCCTATTTAAAGAGAATATTTTCTACTACAACCCTAAAATTACCCTAATATTATCACAATCTTATCTTGAGATGTGTGACAAATCTTATCACAATCTTATCTTGATATGTGTGACAAGTGGCATTTATCAAACATTAAAAAGTGATTGGTTACTTCTTAATATTTTCTAGAAAAGGGCAAATAATTTTTTCCTGCAAATTAAATATTCTTAGCACCCTTATTTTATTTATTAATTGGGTGGTAATAATTTTACATAAAATAGAATTATTTTCTAATTCAAATATTATTCTTTAGACTTTATATCTTAGTCTAAGAATAATTTACACAATGTTGCATTACATATTCCAACAATTTTGTCCTGCTCTGAGGACCCCTTTGATAAATTTTTGTTTATCCTTTTGAATTTTCCTTAAAGACTTCTCCTATGCATGAAACAAAAATGATTTCCTACCTACTAAAGTAGTGGAATATTTCTTTATATGGTCCGGACCTAACCCTAACCTTCGAACAACTTCATAAGTTCTTAGCTCAAATTCCCTTTTCCTAGAACATAACAAATATCTGCAAGAGGAACCTATATCCAAACCATACCCTAAAATAGATACCTCCCTACAATATTAAGTTTATAGGTCATAGAGACTTCCTTCAATAGTATAAATAGTTGGATCACAATCCCTATTCAATGTGTTTAAGATTGCCAGCCCATTGTCCAAAATCTTAAAAAACTCCTTATCCTTAGTGCTTCTCTTCGAACATTCATAAGGAAGTGTACAAAGTTCTTTATTGCCTAAGTCCATATTATTCTCATGTATTGGACAATAATTATCGTAAGGCTTAGATGTATAACAAACAAATGTAATAGTATTGGGTTCCAATCCTTTCATAGTTTTCTTTATGACTCTTTCTCCTTCTCTAATAGCTTGTGAACAGTAAATGGAGACAAAGTTAGGCCTAAAATTTCTTCCTCCTCTAGAGTTTTGGTTCTAGGTTCAATGACATTCTTTTTTCTTGTTTGTGCGAAATCAAGGAGCACTATTGAGATTTGAAAAATAGGTATATCTTGATTGATGTTAGCTAACTTGAAATACCCACTAGTCATTTGTTTTTTCCTCCATATTTTCTATGTGAAAGCTTGAATACATTCCTTAACAATATGTCCATGAATATTATAATGAACACATAAAAGAAATATTCAAATAATCCAAGATTTTAGTATGAACTGCATTCCCCACAACTATCTCCAAATAGTCCGGTAAACCTTCACTAATATCCATCTCATCCAAAACTTGAGCTATAGACCAAAAACACTAAATTTGAAAGAAATATCTATATCCAAGTTTTTACTTAATGGATCTTTAATTGCTTTCAAATCTCTTTCTGACCATATTTCCATTGGTACACCTAGAAGTTTTACCTAGATCGATATTCTCCTAGCAAAATCTATCTTTAAAATTTATCAAAAAGTTCTTTCAAAATTATCAAAAGGATTATCTTTCAATTTTAAAAAAGTTCTATATTTTAAATTTATCAAAATTTCTACATTTACAATTTATAAAAAAGGCCTATATTTCAAATTTATCAAAATGTCTATCTTTAAAATTCATCAAAATAACTTTTTTCGGGAGATTTTTTTGGAAGAGAAACGTTTTTCGCAGGACTACCCAAACTGCCAAACTCATTTCAGTCATATCTCACTCATCCAAACTCGGATTGAGCTGAAATTTTGAGGGTGGATGCCTAAAAAACCCCAGAACGTCTCCACCAATTTTCATATCATTTGGAGTAACACAAATCCTAGCACATACCTATGTGTGAAAAACATATTTCGCAAGCGGTTATGCGAGGGTTTCATCTGGGTTGAGTGCAAGCAGCTCCAAAGGTTGGTTTTTAGGGCCTTCGGGCCCTAGCGACCAATATTTTTGTGGTTTATTCTCAATATTTTAGTAGGAAATGTTGTAGGGGATACAATATGGGTTAAAAATTTATCTTCCAATAGATCATACTGTGAACTTAAGTGACAACGGCTTCCAATTTGCTGCACAAAAGAAAAGTGAAAACCATACCTTTCCACGGTGTCTACGGCAAGGATTAAAGAGATCACGAAACAAGTTTCAAGCAGTTGATCAAAAAATGACTCATATCTCAAGTGAATTTGGTGCTAAGGTGCACCCACAAAATAATTCTACTATGAAACCCCTATCAAGGGTAAGAATTTTGAAGACTCAGTCCCAAAAATGAATTTTAGGGATGCCATTCGTGGTGGACAGCCTCATCCCAATGCTAATATCAATATTAGGGCTTCCCATAAACCTCTAAGAATGCCTAAGATTAATCCCAGGAAAATGGATTTAGGATGTCTTAAAGTAGCTGATGGAACTCCTATTGTTAAGCTTGATATGGATAACATTCAGACTGGCATTGAAGATTTGGAAAAAAGAGGACTAATTTGTCGGTTCGTGGGTTTTCTTCTGAGTCTATCTGATTTCAAATTTTGGGCTACAAAAAGCTGGAAAACTAAAGGTGAGTTACAAATCTCTATTTATCCAAATGGTTATTTTCTTGTTTTATTTGCTAATAATGAAGATAGGCAGAAAACTTTTAAAGGGGATCCTTGGTTTTTTGGAAGGGCAGGGCTTTTCATGAAGCCCTAACATACTAAATTTAAAGCCAAAGAAGAGATGCCTTCTATTTCTCCTATGTGGGTTAGACTCTTTGGCCTCCCTATTGAATTTTGGAATCCTACTATTTTTTCTTCAATTGTGAACTCTTTAGGAACTTTTATGATGACTGCTGATTGTACTCAAAATTTTGAACATATTATTTATGCTCGGATTTGTGTTTTAATTGATTTTGACAAACCCCTACCTAAAAATGAAGAACACAAGCTTATACTGAGAGGGGGGGTGAACAGTATAAGACCTCTTTTTACTTTTTCCTTTATACTTCAAAATAGTAAAGCAATATACCCAAATCAATATCAAAACAATGCACAATATCATCCACAAAGTGACACCAATTTTAACATGGTTCACCCAGAAAGCCTAGGCTACGTCCACAAAAATTTTCTCTAAAAGTTATCTCAAAGTTCTTTGGGAAACCTTCCCAATTACAATGTTTATGAGCCTCGGCTCAAAGGAGACACCTTCCCCCAATCTAAATTTATGAGCCTCTGCTCAAAGGAGATACCTTCCCCTCTGCTCTGGAAATGATCCCTCAAAATATCAACTGCCTCTACCTCTTGTCGGCATGTGGAACTCCTTTCCACCGAAGACCTCCTGTCCTCAATGCTTAGCCTAAGAGACATCTGCCTTCTATGATCACGTCCATAGCAGCTCAGCTACCTGTACCAAACACAGTCAGTTAGTATAGTACAAGTCTTCCTTTGTCTGTTAGATCTATCCAACTCTATGAACAAATCAATCCTCTGCACACAAGCATTCTCAAATACTTGCCAAATCTATCCTCAGGTTCTTCTCCAAGAACCAATGTACCTCTATCCTCAAGTTCTTTGATAGAACTATCAAAAACTCAGCTCACAAGTCCTCTGCTAGGACCTATCCAGATCTGCTCACAAGTCCCCATCGAAACCTGCCCATAACCTTCTCACAAGTCCCCACTGGAACCTGTCCACAACCTGCTCACAAGTCCCCACTAGAACTTGTCCAAAACCTCAACAAGCTCACCAAGAAAAACTTGCTTAGCATGAACCCACAAAGAGAATTGTTAGAGACCCAATGTGATTCATAAACCTCATAGAAGCATAAAGAGAATTGTTAGAGACTCAATATGTTCTATAATTAACTCCCAATATCAATCTCAAATCTTATAGAAACATAAAGAGAATTGTTAGAGACCCAATATGTTCTATACTCAACTCCCAATATCAATCTCAACTCAAACTCAATCTCAAATATCATAGAAACATAAAGAGAATTGTTAGAGACCCAATATGTTCTATACTTAACTCCCAATTTCAATCTCAACTCAATCTCAACTCAAACTAAATATCAAAAGAATAAGATAGATGTAGTAGCTTTTCTCAAGAATATGAAACACAACCCAACAATTGCCAACCATGCAATATCTCATATAACAATGATGCTTATATTCTTTTTACCAACAACTAGGGTTTCATCATCTCAATGCAAGTAGCAAGATTTACTAACATAAACCCTAGTGCAAAAAGCTTCCTCTTACTCAACCAGAATTATGCATTCACCCAAAAGTTCATCAATTAATTTAATGCATAAACAATCTTCAATATCCAGAAAATAATATTTACACCAAAAATTCCTAGTAGACAACCTTTTCAATCCAAACTCAATTTCAGAAAATATACCACAAACAACATACATGGAAGAAGTTGCCCATACCTTTACTTTGATGAAGAAGGAGAACTCAAAATCTGTCACAACATTAACTCTCAATTTGCCACCAATTAGAGTTAGCAACTATACAATAATACACAATAATAAAGATCCAAATATAACACCTTATTTCTCCAACTTAGTAAAAACACCAAAGTACAATAACATACAAAGTAAAATCTCTTTACACCTTATTACTCCACATAAAAATTAACCATAAATAAACCAATGTTAAAATAAAAAAAAGATACCTTAACCTTATACCTCCCACGCAATTACAGCCACCATTCTTTGCACACCACGACCAAAAGGAAATTCCCAACGAAGAGAATTGAACTCGGCACCTCTGCCGTCTAGCGCTTTCACTTAAACGCCACCACCGTTGGATCACAAGTGCCCAACGAAATAAAACACCGCTGCCCTCTCTTTTATCTTCCTTTGACGCCAAGAACCTAGAAAACGTAAATGTCTTCCAAAAACCGCATGCAAAAATCCACTGTCATCAAGCCAAAAGGTAAGGATGTAACCCAAGCTCAAATATGAGTTTGCCAAGCACAATCTCCAAGACATAGAACAAGCACTATATCAAAGACATCAACAGAGATCAAAAACACAGAGCAAGCTCAACTCGAATATACCAAGTGTTGTTCGAAGAAAATAGAGTAAAAGCAAATCGCAGACGTCGAGCGCAAATCGAACGAAATAGAGCAAAAACAAATCGTAGATGCCAGGCACAAATCGAACGAAACAGAGAAAATGCAAATCACGAATGCCAAGCACAAATCGAACGAAAACAGAGTAGCCACAAATCGCAGATATCAACATTAATCGGAGGTACTCTCTTATGAAAAACATGCCACCTTATATAGCAATTTTTCCTTCATTGTTTGACGTCGGTGCTCCTCCAACGAAGGCAACAAATCGACAAAAGAATTCTTGTTTCTTTCATCGCTTAAGGGTTGAAAGACCCTTTAATAATAATTAAAATAATAATAATTATTATTTTATTAATAATAAATTAAAGGACCTTTGACAAAGGTTTGAGTTAATTTAATTATTAATAATACACATGGACCTTTGCATTAAGTTAAGTTTGGTTTTAATAAAAACCCTTAATGAGTCCAAATGGTTTTAAGAAAAACCTTTAGCCTTGTCACCATGGTTTTAATAAAAACCTTTTATTCTTGACATCACACTCTTTTGAAATCAACACAAAAAATGTCTTTTGACATCAATGACAACTTATACATTTGAGCAAAGGCAATGTACCCAAGGTACCCAAAATTGCCAACAATCTCCCCCTTTGTCATTGATGGCAAACCTTTACTGACAACACTTCTCAAGAGCAAAAACTAAAACCAACTGAAACCAACCGTGCTAATAATTGAGAATCTTCCTTTGAAGTTTTGCTCCCCATGACTTGAAGCTTTCCTCTTCACTTTGAACCTCTCCCCCTTACTTATATCTCTCCCCATTTGTCATCAATGGCAAAGGGCCACCTTTGGGGCTCGAGACTAAGAATTAGCCTCTTAGCTTAGTCCCTCCCCCACCTCCTGATGAGGTGATTAATTCTGGGGTGGGAGTAAAACTCCCATTAGGCATTGATCATCATCAGCATCTATAACTTCCTTGTCGGGCCTTCTCTTGAATTCTTTGTCCATATTCCTATTCTTGTCATTGTTCTTGTTCTTGTTCTCATCCCTGTTCTTGTCCATGCCTTGATCCTTGGACCTGATCATGCCACTGTTCCTGTTCCTGTATTCTAGAATTTCAGCTCTACATTGTCTGACTGTGTGACCTTCATTGTTGCACTTATAACAAGTAACAATGTTATTTATTTTAGGCATACCTGTTCTTTGAATACACTAGTTTTGACCAAACCTGTTCTGACCAAACTTGTTTTGACCAAACCTGTTCTGACCAAACCTGTTCTGACCAAACTTGTTCTTGATATTTTCCTTGCAATAAACTGCCATGTGCCCAAACTGTTGACAAGAGTAGCAATACCCTTGAAAGAATTTACCACCTCTGAAACTTTCATTTACCTTCTTCACTTGAGCCATGCAATGTGAAGCTATGTGACCAAACCTATGACAAGCAAAACATCTGCCTTGAAACTCTCCTTTATTTGACCTCTTAGGCTCTGAAAACTTTTTCTTCTCATTCTAAATTTTGTTTTCTATTTCTGTGCATCTATCATTCAAGGACTCATGATCTGAAATACTTTCCTTATAAGAACTCTCTTCCTTTTGGAGTCTTTTACTAGACTCTCCAACTTGTTCCTTATG
Source organism: Wollemia nobilis (assembly GCA_028583015.1). Taxonomy (NCBI): domain Eukaryota; kingdom Viridiplantae; phylum Streptophyta; class Pinopsida; order Araucariales; family Araucariaceae; genus Wollemia; species Wollemia nobilis. Next base: position 3,500,054 of record JAQPPZ010017255.1, read on the forward strand.
AGGTTTAACAAAACCAAGGCCTGTTTTATCTGTTGTCTTTCTTTGACTTTTGATGAGAGACTTAACCTTTTTGGAGCTATCTTGAAACCTATGAAGCTTATCCTTGTACCCTTTAGTTTTCTCTTCCAAAGAAGCCATTTTCTGTTCTAACTCACTATACTCAAGAACTTTAGACTCTAACTCATCCTTGAGTTCTTGTGTCTTAGCTATAGAGAAGTCAAGACTTTCTATAAAATCATCTCTCTCCATACAACATTCATCCAACTTATCCTTGAGTCTAGAATTCTTATTTCTTTCCTTTTTCAAAGCACTAAGAGCACTAATAAGTTCACCTTTAAGATCTACTTCACCTTCCTCTATATGTTTGCTTTTAGAATAATCAAAGCAATTTTCATATTTCTTATTACTAGAGGTGCTACCCTTTTCAAAAACCATACATGCATCTTCCTTATAGTTTTCTGAAGCATCCTCATACATACTAGAAACCAAATCATTATTTGTCCAATCATCCTCAAGGTGACCAAAATTTCCATATCTAAGACATTTCATGATAATGAATCTATGTTTTGGTTCTTCCTCTTTTTTTGATATGAACAACATCTCATTTTCATTATCACTTGAAGAACTTTCACTATCACTACTAGAACACTTACTTGCTTTTTCTAGGTAGAAACTCTTCTTGTGCTTGTGAGAATACCTCTTTCCTTGATTGCTATGCTCATCTTTGTTTTTCCTGTGATGCTTGTGCTTTTTAGAATCCTTGCTCATAGAATCCTGTTTATCTTCATCACTTTCATTCTTGGGAACAATACAGTTAGTACCATAATGACCAAAATTTTCACAATTGAAACATCTTATATTTTTCATACTTTTGTGCTTTCTAGAGAACTTGCCTTTCTTGCTGTATTATGCCTCTTCATCACTAGAAGACTCATAACTATCTTGAAGTTGTTTACCCCTGGAATAATCCATTATGTTCTTTACTAGCTTTTCCTTCAAGCTGTCAAACTTTTCGAAGGCACCGACTCTGATACCAATTGAAGAACACAAGCTTATACTAAGAGGGGGGTGAAAATTATAAGACCTCTTTTTACTTTTTCCTTTATACTTCAAAACAGTAAAGCAATATACCCAAAGCAATATCAAAACAATGCACAATATCATCCATAAAGTGACACCAATTTTAACGTGGTTCACCCAGAAGGCCTGGGCTATGTCCACAAAACTTTTCTCTAAAAGTTATCTCAAATTTCTTTGGGAAACCTTCCCAATTACAATGTTTATGAGCCTTGGCTCAAAGGAGACACCTTCCCCCAATCTAAATTTATGAGCCTCTGCTCAAAGGAGATACCTTCCCTCTGCTCTGAAAATGATCCCTTAGAATATCAACTACCTCTACCTCTTGCCAGCATGTGGAACTCCTTTCCATCGAAGACCTCCTATCCTCAATGCTTAGCCTAAGAGACCTCTACCTTCTATGATCACGTCCACAGCAACTCATCTACCTGTACCAAACACAGTCAGTTAGTCTAGTACAAGTCTTCCTTTTTATGTCATATTTGTCCAACTCTATGAACAAATCAATCCTCCGCACACAAGCCTTCTCAAAGACTTTCCAAATCTATCCTCAGGTTCTTCTCCAAGAACCAATGTACCTCTGTTCTCAAGTTCTCTCATAGAACTATCAAAAACTCAGCTCACAAGTCCTCTGCTAGGACCTGTCCAAATCTGCTCACAAGTACCCACCGAAACCTATCCACAACCTGCTCACAAGTCCCCACTAGAACCTGTCCACAACCTGCTCACAAGTCCCCACTAGAACATGTCCAAAACCTCAACACGCTCACCAAGAAAAACTTGCTTAGCATGAACCCACAAAGAGAATTGTTAGAGACCCAATGTGATTCATAAACCTCATAGAAGCATAAAGAGAATTGTTAGAGACTCAATATGTTCTATACTTAACTCCCAATATCAATCTCAAATCTTATAAAAACATAAAGAGAATTGTTAGAGACCCAATATGTTCTATACTTAACTCCCAATCTCAATCTCAACTCAATCTCAACTCAAACTCAATCTCAAATCTCATAGAAACATAAAGAGAATTGTTAGAGACCCAATATGTTCTATACTTAACTCCCAATCTCAATCTCAACTCAATCTCAACTCAAACTCAATATCAAAAGAATAAGATAGATGTAGTAGCTTTTCTCAAGAATATGAAACACAACCCAACAATTGCCAACCATGCAATATCTCATATAACAATGATGCTTATATTATTTTTACCAACAAATAGGGTTTCATCATCTCAATGCAAGTAGAAAGATTTACTAACATAAACTCTAGTGCAAAAAGCTTCCTCTTACTCAACCAGAATTATGCATTCACCCAAAAGTTCATCAATGACTTTAATGCATAAACAATCTTCAATATCCAGAAAATAAGATTTACACCAAAAATTCCTAGTAGACAACCTTTTCACTCCAAACTCAATTTCAGATAAATATACCACAAAAAACATACATGGAAGAAGTTGCCCATACCTTTACTTTGATGAAGAAGGAGAACTCAAAATTTTTCACAACACTAACTCTCAATTTGCCACCAATTAGAGTTAGCAACTATACAATAATACACAATAATAAAGATCCAAATATAACACCTTATTTCTCCAACTTAGTAAAAACACCAAAGTACAATAACATACAAAGTAAAATCTCTTTACACCTTATTACTCCACATAAACATTAACCATCAATAAACCAATGTCAAAATAAAAAAAAGATACCTTAACCTTATACCTCCCGCGCAATTACAGCCACCATTCTTTGCACACTGCGACCAAAAGAAAATTCCCAATGAAGAGAATCGAACTCGGCACCTCTGCCGTCTAGCACTTTCACTTAAATGCCACATTCGTTGGATCACAAGTGCCCAATGAAATAAAACACCGCTGCCCTCTCTTTTATCTTCCTTTTATGCCAAGAACCTGGAAAACGTAAACGTCTTCCAAAAACTGCATGCAACAATCCACTGCCATCAAGCCAAAAGGTAAGGATGCAGCCCAAGCTCAAATATGAGTTTGCCAAGCGTAGTCTCCAAGACACAGAACAAGCACTATATCAAAGACGTCAACGGATATCAAAAATACAGAGCAAGATCAACTCGAATATACTAAGCATTGTTTGAAGAAAATAGAGTAAAAGCAAATCACAAACGCTGAGCGTGAATCGAACGAAACAGAGCAAAAACAAATCATAGATGCCAGGTGCAAATCGAACGAAACAGAGCAAATGCAAATCATGAATGCCAAGCACAAATCGAATGAAAACAGAGTAGCCACAAATCACAAATATCAACATTAATCGGAGGTACTCTCTTATGAAAAACATGCCACCTTATATAGCAATTTTTCCTTCACTGTTTGACGTCGGCGCTCCTCCAACGAAGGCAACAAATCGACGAAAGAATTTTTGTTTCTTTCATCGCTTAAGGGTTGAAAGACCCTTTAATAATAATTAAAATAATAATAATAATTATTTTATTAATAATAAATTAAACTTGGACCTTTGAAAAAGGTTTGAGTTAATTTAATTATTAATAATACACATGGACCTTTGCATTAAGTTAAGCTTGGTTTTAATAAAAACCCTTAATGAGTCCAAATGGTTTTAAGAAAAACCTTTAGCCTTGTCACCATGGTTTTAATAAAAACCCTTTATTCTTGACATCACACTCTTTTGAAATCAACACAAAAAATGCCTTTTGACATCAATGACAACTTATACATTTGAGCAAAGGCAATGTACCCAAGGTACCCAAAATTGCCAACAAAAAATATCACATTACAATTTGGGGAAGACACTTGGGAGCAAGTAGTGGACTATGATAACATTCCTTTTCGTTGTAGAATTTTCCATGAATATGGTCATTTGGCCAGTGCTTGCCCAAATAAAATTCCTGATCAAAAGAAAGAAGATATAAACTTAGCAGGTTTCCAAATACCTAAGAAGAAGAACACTCAGAAAAAACCAGTTATGAAGGATCAATCAAAGTCATCTGCTAATATGTTTGAAATCCTTTCCACAAATGATGTCCCAAGTGAGGAAGAGGAAATAATGGAAACTGGAATCTTAGAAACACTTTAAATATGAAGGGAAGAACTCAGAGACAAACCAAAAAATCAAAGGTTTTCAACAGAAAAAAAAGGAGAAAATTTACACAAGAAAAACAATATTTCAAATGTCAAAACTTCAAATAATGCAAGTCCCAATATAGACTCTATTGAACCATCTAGTAAAATTTTGGCTATGTACGAGCATTCTTCAAGGTTAGAAGCCATCTCAGATTCAATTGGAATAAGTCAAGAAACAGGGAAAAAAAATTGAAGATGGATTCTAATCAAAAAGTAGGTCGCAAGACCAATCAATATCATATTGTAAAAGAAGGAGAAAAGTTTGTAGAGGAAGGTAATATTAATGCCCTTCCCAACTTTTTTAACCCTGGTATTAATGAATATCATCACTTGGAATATTAGAGGACTCAAAGGGAGTATTTCAAAACAAAATGAAATTAGAAGAATGATTCAGGTAAATCATCCACATATTTTTTTCCTTCAAGAAACTAAGATGTCTGTAGAGGATATGGACTTAATTGCCAGAAAATTTGGCCACTGGAAAAGTGGTTTCCCTCTGTTCCCAAGGGACTTCGGGTGGCATTTCTTGTCTTTGGGATCCAAAAGAGGTAGTTATTCACCATATGGTTGGCAGTTGGGGTTTTTTGGCTATAGCTATTCAAAGTAGACATTCCAACCAGATTATGCTCTGCATTATTGTTTATGCTCCGACTTCTTTGGAGGAAAAAAGAAGACAATGGAAGGATATTACTCATATTATCTCTCATTTTCCTAAAACTTGGATCTTTATCGAAGGAGATTTCAATACCATCCTCTCTCTGGATGATAAAAGGGGGGGAAATAGAAATTTGGACAAAAGCACTGACCTCATGAGTGAATATATTGCAAACCTCCATCTTGTGGATATCCAACCAGATAATGGCCTTATGACTTGGTCTAATAGAAGGCAAGGCTTAGTTTTTATAATGGAGAGATTGGATAGGTTTTTGCTCTCTAAAAATTTCATAATCCATGGTCACATTCCTAAAGTGAAGACTCTTAATAATGCTGGTTTGGATCATTGGCCAGTCATGGTGGAAATGTGGAAAACCAATGTGATTTTCTCTCCTTTTCATTTTCAATTAATGTGGCTTAGAGACATTTTCTTTAGACCTCATGTGCAACAATGGTGGAAGGAAGGTAAACCTAGGCATGGGACTAAGATGTTCTATTTTGTCAAAAGACTGCAATACATTAAATCCAAAATCAAGACTTGGAACTGGAAAGAGTTTGAGGATGTTCATACAAAAAAACATGAAGTTATTGCTCATATTGAAATTTTGAATAAGAAAATCCATTTAGATGGCCTCACAGAGAAGAGAAGTGCAGATGAAATTAAACCCACAACTCAGTTAGAGTAATGGGAAAAAAGAGAAGAAATCTTATGGAAGCAAAAATCTAGAATTCAATGGCTCAAAGAAGGAGATCGAAACACAAATTTTTTCCACAAATCTCTTCTAGCTCGAAGATCTCACAACTTTATTTCTTCCTTAAAATCAGATTCTAGAGATGTTGTTTATACTTGGTATGGCATGAACTCTATTGTTGTTGATTACTTTTCCAATCTTTTTGCTGCTACTCCCCTTGAATCAGCTTCACAATATTATGTTCTTCAAGCAATCCCTTCTCTTATCACTTCTAAGGAGAAATCTATTTTAACTACTCCTGTTACTATCAATTAGCTTCAACAAGTAGTTTTTAAAATGCAAAAAGGGAAAACCCCAGGTCCTGATGGTTTTCCTATTGAGTTCTACCAAGAGTTCTAGGATATCCTTCATGTTGATTTATTAGAGGTGGTGGAAGAAGCCAGGAAAGCCAAATAAATTTTGAAGGTTATCAATAAAACTTATATTACTCTTGTTCCAAAAGCTCAAGAGGTTGATCATATCTCAGCTTTTAGACCTATTACTTTATGTAATGTTCTTCTCAAAATCATTACTAAAATCATGGCAGAAAGGTTGAAGCCTCTTTTGCATAAGATTATTTCCCTAGAGAAAGGGGGTTATGTGGAAGGACGTCAAATAGTAGATGAGATAGTTCTTGGTCAGGAAGCCATCCATTCCATGGATATGCAAAATTATTCTTCCATGTTCATTCGGTTAGACTTATCCAAAGCTTATGATAGAGTGGATTGGCACTTCCTTATCAAAGTTTTGAGGCAATTTGGTTTCTCTAAGGATTGGATGGATTGTATTATGGGATTTATCTCTTCAGTTTCCTTTTTAGTTCTTATCAATGGCAGGCCTTCTCAATCTTTCCCAGCTTCTAGAGGTATTAGGCAAGGTGACCCGCTATCCCCTTATTTATTCATCATTCTTGTTGAATGCTTGGGTAGGACTATAACCAAAAAGAGGGAAAACAAAACCCTTGAGGGAGTTACCATTGCTCATGGAGCTAGACTTATCTCTCATCTTCAATTTGTGGATGACTCTACTATTTTAGGTAAAGCTACAGTTAAGGAATATTCTAATATTAAGCAAATCATTAGCTATATTTCTAAGGCTATCGGGCAGCTTGATCAATGAAGACAAATCTAAAGCTATTTTCTTTCATGGATCTGCTAGACAGGAATCCATGGTATTGGATAAGCTAAGATATAAGAAGACCTCTCTTCCAATCACTTATTTAGGTATTCTCATAAATATTCAAAGGCAAAAAAATAAATATTGGAATTGGTTGTTGGACAAAGTCAAGAAGAAAATTGGAAAGTGGACCAACAAGTGGCTTTATTATGGGGGTAGAATCACCTTGGTAAAATCAGTCCTTCAAGCTATTCCTATTTATGTTTCTTTTGTTTTGAATATTCCAAATGTTGTTCTTCGAGAATTGGATCAAATCAGTCATCGTTTCCTTTGGAGTGGTACTAAGGAGAAAAGAAAATGGGCCTTGGTGAAATGGGATACTTTGTCTTCCTAAGAGTGAAGGGGGGTTAGGTTTATGGTCTTCAATTAATAACAACAAAGCTTTAGCTACTAAATTATATTGGAGGATGTTGCATAACCCCAATGCTCTTTGGGCCAATAATCTTCGTGCTAAATATACTGAGAACAAAAGTCTTGAAGACCTTGTTCACTATCAACTTCCTACCAAAGGTTCTTCCATTTTAGCAGTTCTTAAGAATGGTGAGGATTTGATAAAGAAAAAATTATTTTGGATCATTCATAATGGTCAACATGCAAATTTTTGGATAGATTCTTGGGATGGTCACAAGCCTTTGATAACTCAATTTCTCGATTGGAGGCCTTGGATGGAGGAGCTTCACCGAGCTAATTGGATAAAGGTGGCTAATTATTGTTGGTACCATACTGGTAATTCAAAGGTTGGTATATATTGGATCCCTATTGAGGACTGGCCTATTCAAATCCTAGAAAGGCAAAGACAAGATATCCAAGGCATCCTTCATATGAGATCCCTCTCTTGGTCCCATAAAAAATATTGTTTTGGATGGAACAACACTACTAAGGGTGAGTATTCAGTTGCTCAAGGTTATTTGACCTTATGCCATAATAATCCCAACCATTCTTCTGACATATTTTCTCAATTATGGGCTCAAAAGCTCTGGCCTAAGGTGAGGTTCTTTAATTGGATTTTATTGCATCGTAGGGTGCTTACTGGTGAGCAACCTATGAAGCGTGGTTTTCATGGTCCTTTTAGATGTGAAATGTGTGAAGAGAATGTAGAAAATATCAACCATATTTTTATTGAGTGTACTTTAGCCTCTGATGTGTGGAGGAGAATGGCCACTTTACTTGGCTTACAATGGTCCAATTTTTTTACTTTTAAAAAGCTTTGGAGGGATTGGCCTAATCAAGAGGGTGTTGATCATTTTATTAGGTAGTTAGTTTGGATGGGTTCTACCATTCTTCTTTGGAATATTTGGAATGAAAGGAATAACCAAATTTTTAATAAAGATAGTAAGGATATTCACTATATTTGGCAAAATACCATAGCCAACTTAGTTGAATCAATCCATCATCTCCTTAATCACCCCCAAAACTCCCACCAAATATGGGATCAAATGATGCAAAGATTGAATATTAAACCTTCTAAGGGCAACCATATTAAAGGGAATGTGAGTATTAGTAAATTGGATAGGAATAGAAATTGGCAACCTCCTCCTAAGGATTTTGGAAAATTCAATACTAATGGAGCCTCTAGAGGGAACCCTGGAAAATCCAGTGTGGGAGGAATTGGTAGACTTTTAGATGGCTCCCTGGTTTTTACTTTTGCTGAGAATTTGGGTATTCTTTCCAATAACCTTACTGAGGGGTATGGTATCCTCAGAGGTCTTCAGGAGGCTACTAAGGTTGGATTGGAAAATGTGATAGTTGAGTCTAATTCTCAACTTATGATTAATATCTTGAAGAATCCTTCTAAGAATCATAAGGTGGATTGGAGAATAAAAAGAATTATTGAGAAGATTCAGTTAATCTAGATGGGATTTTTGAAATTTGATTACAATCATGTGGTCAGAGATCAAAACAAGAGTGCTAATGCTTTAGCTAATTGGGCTTTGGATAAAGGTGATCTTACTTGTTATGGCCACCCTCCTATATGGTGGGCTTCTAAAATTAGGGAATCTCTTCTTTCTATCATTTCTTTGGATGGCTCCAGTTCTGAAGGTACCTAGTTTCTTCTTGTTTTTTTTTGCTTCTCTTTGGATCATTCAATTTTTTTTTAGTTCCCTAGCTCATTCTATTCTTTATTTTGTTTCCTCTGTTGATTCTTGCCTTAATAGTCTTCTGGTCTAGATAGGTATTTGTTTTGTTCATTTTTTATTTATTTTTTCCTTTTTGTTTTTTTTGTTTAGTTTTTTAAGGTGGGTGGGTTTTTTTATTTTGTTTTGATTTTGTGTTCTTTGTGTTGTTTTTTGTTGTTCTTGTGTTTTTGTTGTTTTGTTTTTTTTTTTTTTATGTTTTTTGTTATTGTCTTGTGTTTTTTTTCGTTCTTGTTCTTGGGTTTCTCTTTGTTTGTGTTATTTCATGTTTTTATGGGTGAGTGTTTTCTATATTTTTTGTTTTTTTTTTATTGTCTGTTGTTGGTTGTTTTTTATTTTTATTTTTGTTTTTATTTTTTATTTTTTAGGTTTTGGTTGTGTTTATTTTTCTTTTTTTTTATTTGGGTTATGTCTTTGTAGTGTTCTGTTGTTTTTGTCGTGTTTGTGTTTTGTTATGTGTTTCTTGTGTTTTTCTATGTGGTTTGTGTTGTGGTTTCTTTTATCTTATTGTGTGTGTTTGGTTGTGCTTTTGTTTTTGACACACTCAAGGAGCATGTTTTTTATTTTATTTTATTACTTTTATTGTTATCTTCTTATTTTTAATTGGGTTTGTGTGTTTGTTTGCTCCTTGAGTGTGTCAAAGGTGGTAGGCCAGGTCCGAGTCCTGGGCGTTTTTGGTGAAATGGATACCCCTGCCTCCTTGGGTCTTACCCGAAAGTGGCATCCCTTTTGGGATGTTTTCCACAAATTAAAAAAAAAAAAATCATCAAAATTTCTATCTTTCAATTTAACAAAAGGTCTATTTTTCAAATTATCAAAAAGGTCTATTTTTAAATTTATCAAAAGGTTTATCTTTCAATTTAACGAAAGTTCTATCTTTCAAATTTATCAAAATGTCTATCTTTCTAATTTATCAAAAATATCTCTTTCAAATTTAAAAAAAATGTCTATCTTTCAATTTAACAAAAGGTCTATCTTTCAAATTTATCAAAAGGTCAATCTTTCCAAATTATCAAAAGATCTATCTTTCCATTTTATCAAAAAGGTTTATCTTTCAAATTTATCAAAAGGTCTATCTTTCAATTTAACAAAAATTCTATCTTTCAAATCTATCAAAATGTCTATCTTTCAAATTTATCAAAAAGGTCTCTCTTTCAAATTTATCAAAAAGGTCTCTCTTTCAAGTTATATTCATTCTTTCAAATTTAAACAAAAAGTCTTTCTTTCAAAATACATTTATTATTTAGAATTTAAATAAAAATCCTTTAAATATTATTTAAGAATAAATTAAAAGGTAAAAATATATTTTTTAATAAATTTAAGTCTTTCATTTGATTAAACCAATAAAACCCATTTTTTAAATAAATAAAAAATTCTTTCATTCAATTAAACCAAAAGGGGTTTAATTCAGAAAAAGGTGTTTTGATTCAAACAACAAACAAACAACAAACATACAACCATAGTCAAGTGGGTCAAACTTTATTAATAGTAGAATAAGGTAAAGTTAACAACGTAGTAAAACAGTAGACAAGTTAACCCTGTTGACTATGACAGCCATCGATGCTCTAGCCTAGGCCAAGTAGTGGCTTGCTTGACCATTGCCTGGTGGTTACACTAATAGGGGTTGTTTTCCTTAAATCAAACCTTCAAGTGCTTCCATATGGAGCATGTGGGACTAATCCCATGATTAATAAATTAAAAAGGATTAAAATGGATCAACTGTCCAAGTGAGTGCATCAATGAAAACCCACATGGAAAATAAAGGTGGTCCATCAGAAAAGAACGAGCCACACGTAAAGTGTAAGTGCCACCAACCAGTGCTAGGTGGCCCACAAAGTAGAGTAGCCCCAACCACAACCTATGGTCAACACTAAAGGGGAGTGAAACCCCTTTAAGTCACACGTGGACCCCCACATATCCCATGTGGGATATTGTGTGAGATGGTGTAAGAACCATCCCCCTTACCTGTGCCTACCTGAACATGTAGATGTTGCACTGTGGCATCACACCTCAAGAACAGGGAAAAATTAAACTAATTACCTAAGGTTGAAACTTATAAATAACTTAGTGGTGGTGGAGGATTTAATTAAACCCACTAAGCTATGTAAATATCCACCATGTCTCCTAACACCATTAAATATCTGGGAGTGCATTAGATGTGTATGCAGGGTAGTTGCAAATTTGATTTAGGCAAAATCAAACCTTCATTATTTAACCCATAGAGAATATCAAAGCTAACCTAAACCTCTACTTAAACTGTGATCTCGTCGATAACTAAAAATGCCTTTAGAGGTTGGAATGAGAGGTTCAAATGGAACATTTTCAAGTAAAACCAAACCAAATCAAGAAAAATGAAATTTGGTTTCAATAAAGCCAATCAATGATGTCAAAACACAAGGTCAAAAGCATTAACAACTTTGAGTAAAACCAACTAAAATACTGAATAAGAGTACATAGGCATATAAAAATAGAGCGGTTAAATCGATTCTTCATAGGCTGAAATCAGCCATAGAATACAATAAAAAAATCTATTGTACAAGGGGTCTATAAAGCATAAATTTCATTTGTTATATTGAGTCTAAAACAAAGATATCAACATATAAATTGTATTCATTCAAAGCCTAGTAAATGAATTCAATCATTAAGCTTTAATAAATATTTACAAAGAGCAAAAGGAGGTCCTTATAATTTCTTTGAGATAAATAATTCATAGCCAACCCATTGAAATAATCTAAATCAAAGCAATGGCAAGCTATCCTACAACCTATTACTCCTGATAGGTTAGATTCCTCCAAATAATATCCCAAGCCTCTCCTCCTATTCTTGGTCCTCCTCCCCCCTCGTAAAAATATCTTGGCAAGCAAATTTATAATGTATTTATTTCTATTGTCATTCAAAAAGGTAAGAAGGAAATATTTCTTTCTAATATAAAAATAAAAGCCTATCTACCAAAATTAAAAGCCCATATACGTAAGATGGTGAAGGTAGATATTTTTAATATAATATGATTCTTTCCAAAAATATCTCATATTATTATATCCATTTAATTTGCTTTACTAGAAAAGATAAAATTAATTAAATTACGTTTTAAAATTTACCAAATCATTAAGGTAACATGCAATTAGACCAATATTAATTAAATTACCTTTTCTTTTTACAAATTATATTTTTCCAATATATTTTCACAAAAGCAAAACAAGCAATATATTTTTTCCAAAGCAACAATCACATGAATTGAAAGCATAATATCAAACAAGCATTAATAAATCACAAATAAATAATGCATCAACCAAGGCAGGTGATTAATTACTAGTCTAATCACCTATCGTAGTCAAAGAATTACGATAACTTCTAGGTTACCAACTTTTGGCTATGGATGGTTGGATTGTTGATGATCACCACAAAAGAAAGAATGCATGCATCTATATGAGGGTAATTGTTCATGTTACCTCAAGCCACTATAATCATCATTTTTATTTTCCCAGTACCCTATTCTCAATGGTCAATCTACCTCTTCCACCCACGAGTGTACCTGGTCCTATGATAAAGGAACATATCTGCTATACCATATTTCTCAAAGTAGTAAGACATTAAAATTTCATAAATTTTAAGGATTGAAACATTAATCAATACATAGTCTATCATGCAAAGAGTCCTTCCAATGTGGGTCATGATATACAACCCCCTTGGACTAAATATAGTCTCGTGTGTATTCTTACGATAAAATAATATTACAATATATTTTCAAATAAAAGAAAAATGTCCTTTTCATTTCATTAATTAAACAAAATAATATTATCCCCTGATAATATCAATGCCTCACTCACTCTACGTGATACACCATTCAAAAAGTATTACCATCCACTGATAATATTAATGGTCACACTTACTCCATGTAAAGTTCCATTCCAAGCATTGAGCAAAGAATCAACAATATCCTTTTTCATACCTACCTAGAAGAAGGTCTTTTTCATCTTCTCACTCATTCTGCTCCTCTAGGGTGAGCAAAATAAGGATAACTATGTGCTCTTCACATGATCAAACTCCTTAGATTACTAATTTCAGGTGAAAGTACCTGGTCCTCATAATATTAGTGTCCATTTCTTATGCTAAAATCCTTGTTCTCTCCAAAATTTCTTTCCATTTTGGTCCAAATTCCACTATAATACCCATTCTACAATCACATTTCCTTGACTTGGTCTATTAAGTCCATGCGACTTTAGGTCAAAACAACTAAGTACCTTTTTCAAGATCTTAAACTTGAGTAGGTTTATCATGTATTAATCTTAGTATTTGCTCCTAATATGGATTTATGTACGTTCAAAAGCTTAAATTTGGTACATTAGAGAGAGGATCCCATAATCCTATCAAGAATAGATTCCTCACCTATTCTTTTTCCAAGCATTTCTCTATTCCCAATAGGTATGTTTAGACTTTAAAATTTCTACTATATATTATATTCATAGTCTAGGTTCACAAGGATCCATGGTTAATGTTCATAATAAGTAAAGAGCACAATTTAATGTTCAAAACACCACCAAATGTATCTATCACAATCTAAGCTACACTGCTTAGAACCTTCCCAAAGCCTACCCACTTTTGGGAACCATCCTTCATTGTGGTTATAATGAACATTAAAAATATCTTCTCAAATTATGAACCTCAAGAATGAATTTTACTTATTAACAAGAAAATTTTGCATAACAATAAAGACTTCCATATTGGTTGTTGTTTAAGGTTTGAACATTATCATTCCACTAATGTTTCATTGCTCAAGTCTTCTCGCCAACTTTGAAGTCATTTCATCATTCTAAATTTGTATCATGCACACGAAGGGTAATCCTACTATTTGGGTTACTATAGAATTATTCCTTAAGGAAATATTTCCTATTTATACAACCAAGTCTTGAATAAATTTTTACAAATTCAAATACCCTGATATTATTTAGGTCCTTGGCTAGCTCTACCTCTATACAAGCTTTTGTCTTTATTATCTTTTATAGCAGGATATTCCTCCTGACTACACTCAAAATTTTTATTCGAGGAATTATAAGAGTTTTCAGTAATTGACTCTTTTTCTATAAATCAATATTTTCTTATAGTAACCAAACCATATAGATGAGGTTTTCTACCTCTCTATAATCATTCCCTTCAAGTTCTAGCTTCATATTCATTCTTCCTAGCTAGTCTTGAATTTTTTATACGATCATCTTTTCCTCCTCCTTATCTTAGGTGTCATTTCTCTTTGCCACATCAAGAAGTTAGGTAAGTTGCAATTCCTATTAATTTTACTTACAAATGTTAGTTATATCTTCCCATGAAATAACTTAGATTATTAATGGTCACCATCACACTTGTATCCCCATTAGGTGTCATATTAGTCGTGACCATTATTATCTTCTTGCTAATAATCTAGGTCACTTGCTATAAGGTTCCATTCTCCTTATCCACAAAGTATTTGAGTTTAGTTACAAAAGGTTAGTTTTTTATCCTTTCAAACCAACTTAATTTATTATCATTCATTTAATAATGGTTATAGTTATCCTTACTCCATGCAAGATACTATTTCTAGGTGTGCTTATACACTATATATCTCTTGATAATGATGATGGTCATACTTACTCCATGCAAAATATCATATCAATGTAAATCTACCTTTCCTAGGATTTATTCCTTAAGCAATAGCTAGCTTATCTATGGAAGCTTCTAGTCCTACAACCATGAGATTTGATTTCAAAAAAATTTATAAATTTAAGGTCTTCTTGGCTTTAGCTTAAAAACTAAGCAAGGGACTAAATAGGAAGATACCCGAATCCTTAGCACATTCCATGGAAGCCTCTAGTCCATAATACCTAGAGATATAATACCAAATATAATAACCCATAAAAACCAACCAACTCGAGAGAGAGTTTTTTTTTGATACACCTGTTAGGGGTACCTTTATATCCCCACCCTACATAAGCCATTCTATAAAGATATCTATTATATTAATGCCATATTATTAAGTTGTTTGTATATTCTCTATGATAATCTAATTTATCCATTTTTGTCTATCAATGGGTACACTGATCCCTACACCATACATAAGCCCGTGTATGTAAGTGCACTAAGTGTAATACAAATAAGTTATTTGTCTCATCTTCCCACCAAATATGGGATCAAGTGATGCAAATATTGAAGTTTAAACCTTCTAAGGGCAACCAACTTAAAGGGAATGTGAGTATTAGTAAGATGGATAGGACCAAAAATTGGCAACCTCCTCCTAAGGATTTTGGAAAAGTCAATACTGATGGAACCTCTAGAGGGAACCCTAGAAAAGACAATGTGGGAGGAATTGGTAGACTTTCAGATGGCTCCATGATTTTTTCTTTTGCTGAGAATTTGGGTATTCTTTCCAATAACCTTATTGAGGGGTATGGTATCCTTAGAGGCCTTCAGGAGGCTACTAAGGTTGGATGGGAAAAGGTGTTAGTTGAGTCTAACTCTCAACTTATGATTAATCTCTTGAAGACTCCTTCTAAGAATCATAATGTGGATTGGAGAATAAAAAGAATTATTGAGAAGATTCAATTAATCCAGATGGGATTTTTGAAAGTTGATTACAATCATGTGGTCAGAGATCAAAACAAGAGTGTTGATGCTTTAGCTAATTGGGCTTTGGACAAAGGTGATATTACTTGTTATGGCCACCCTCCTATATGGTGGGCTTCTCAAATTAGGGAAGCTCTTATTTCTATCATTTCTTTGGATGGCTCCAGTTCTGAAGGTACCTAGTTTCTTCTTGTTTTTTTTTTTTTTTTCTCTTTGGTTCATTCAGTTTTTTAGTTCCCTAGCTCATTCTATTCTTTATTTTGTTTCCTCTGTTGATTCTTGCATTAATAGTCTTCTGGTCTAGATAGGTCATTGTTTTGTTCATTTTTTTTCTTTTGTATTCTTTGTTTTTTTGTTTAGTTTTTTAAGGTGGGTGGGTTCTTTTGTTTTGTTTTGTTTTTGTGTTCTTTGTGTTGTTTTTTTGTTGTTCTTGTGTTTTTGTTGTTTTGTTTTTTTTTTTTTATGTTTATTGTTATTGTTCTTGTGTTTTTTTCGTTCTTGTTCTTGGGTTTCTCTTTGTTTGTGTTATTTCATTTTTTTATGTGTGAGTGTTTTCTATGTTTTTTATTTTTGTTTATTGTCTGTTGTTGGTTGTTTTTATTTTTATTTTATTTATTTTATTTTTTAAGTTCTGGTTGTGTTTATTTTTCATGTTTTTTTAGGTTATGTCTTTGTAGCATTCTGTTGTTTTTGTCTTGTTTGTGTTTTGTTATGTGGTTCTTGTGTTTTTCTATGTGGTTTGTGTTGTGATTTCTTTTATCTTATTGTTCGTGTTTGGTTGTGCTTTTGGTTTTGACACACTCAAGGAGTTTGTTTTTAATTTTATTTTATTATTTTTGTTGTTATTTTCTTTTTTTAATTAGGTTTTGTGTGTTTGTTTTCTCCTTGAGTATGTCAAAGGTGGTAGGCCATGTCCGAGTCCTGGGCATTTTTGGCGGAATGGATACCCCTGCCTCCTTGGGTCTTACCCGAAAGTGGCATCCATTTTGGGATGTTTTCCACAAATTTAAAAAAAAAAAAATTATTTGTCTCATCTCCATTATGGGCTAACATTTCCATCAATAATTTTAATGCAAATAAGCTATCTATATCACCTTATGATGAGCTATGCTACTATCTTATACATCATTATTTATAATGCAAATAAGTTATATATCTCATTTTCATGATGATATAAATTATCCATAATTATTTGTAATGCAAATAAGCTATCATACACATCTCCTTGATGAGCTAACTTATCCCTAATTCTTTGAAGTGCAAATAAGATATCAATATCCTTTCCATGATGATCTAATTTATCCATCATTATTTGTATTGCAAATAAGCTATTAGTATCATCTCCTTGATGAGCTAACTTATCCATCATTCACTCCTAGTGATAGATGATTCATTGACACTAAATATAATTTTTTCTCTCTTGCAACTATCTAAGTTTAGGTCATTTAAATAAAATTTATGAAACAAACTTACCCAAAGTTTCCTTCTACAAGGGACCCCGTAATACCTTACCTCTCTCTCTCTCTCTCTCTCTCTCTCTCTCTCTCTCTCTCTCTCTCTCTATCTATCTATCTATCTATCTAGCTATCTATTTATCTATTTATCTCTTCCTTGAATAAGGTATGTAATTAAGGCTATCTTCTTAATTAAACAATAATTAACATGTAAAAACTTCATCATAAGAAGTCACATAAATAATATGTAATCCCTATTTAATCCCATTATCCGAACATGATAATTTACATAACTAAAGCATAAAAATTCATAGTTATCATTTCCTAATCATCTAAGATTCATTAAATGCAAGATCAAAAGATGAAAATATTTGATACACACACAACACATCATATATCCTAGGAAAATCCTTATGGGAAAAACTTAGCTTCAAAACATCCTTTTTATCACATACATTTAGTTATCTCCAATACAATTGTATAAAGGAATCTCATACTTCACTTTTTCAAAATATCAATACCAGTATAATTACATAAGAACCCCATAATTCTTATGTCCTCAAAACATTAATTCTTCCTTTATTTAATTCACATTACAAATTCAATGAGGAAACCCCATAATTCCCTCGAATGAATTCCATATTCATTCTTCATATAATATCCATTTTTCCAAACCAAAATATTTATTTCATCAATCACATAAAAGTACATTCATCATTTAATAATGAAAGTTATTTATCATTTCACAACACATAGAATCATCTAATATTCCTTATTTTAACTACTCAAAAGCTCATACTTTCAATTAATTAAATTACCCATAAGTCATTCTTTCAATCAAAGTACCCATAATTCATTATTTCAAGTAATCAAAAGCCCATAATTTCAATTAATCAAAACACTCATAATTCATTCTCCAATTTAATGAAAAAATATTATTTCAATTAATCAAAATACTCATAATTCATTCTCTAAATTAATGAAAAGTTATTCTTTCAATTAATCAAAAACCCATGCTAATTAATCAAAATACTCTTAATTAATTCTCTTAATGAATGAAAATTCATTCTTTCAATTAATTAAATCACATACTTTCAATTAATCAAAATACTCATAATTAATTCTCATTCTTTTAATTCATAAAAATACTCACAATTCAGTCTACCAATTAAAAATTCATTCTTTCAATCAAAAATTAATTATTTTGATTCTTTATTTCAATTAAAATAGAAGTCCATAATCCATTCTTTCAAATTAATTCAAAAGTCCATAATCTTATCTTTCAAATTAATCAAAAGTTCTATCTTTCAAATTTATCAAAAAGTTCTATCTTTCAAAATTATCAAAAGGTCTATCTTTCAAATTCATCAAAAGGTCTATCTTTCAATTTAAAAAGGGTCTATCCTTCAAATTTATCAAAAGGTCTATCTTTAAATTTTATGAAAAATGTCTATCTTTCAAATTAATCAAAAGATCAATTTTTTAATTTAACAAAAGGTATATCCTTCAAATTTATCAAAAGGTCTATCTTTCAAATTTATCAAAAAGGTCTATCTTTCAAATTTATCAAAAGGTCTATCTTTCAAATTAATAAAAAAGGTCTATCTTTCAAATTCATCAAAAGGTCTATCTTTCAAATTCATCAAAAGGTCTATCTTTCAAATTTATCAAAAGGTCTATCTTTCAAATTTATCAAAAGGTCTATCTTTCAATTTATCAAAAGGTCTATCTTTCAAATTTATCAAAAAGTCTATCTTTCAAATTTATCAAAAAGGTCTATCTTTCAAATTTATCAAACGATCTATATTTAAATTTAACAAAAGGTCTATCTTTCAAATTTATCAAAAATTTTATCTTTGGAAGTTATCAAAAAGGTTTATCTTTCAAATTTATCAAAAGGTCTATCTTTCAACTTAACAAAAGGTCTATCTCTCAAATTTATCAAAAGGTCTATCTTTCAAAATTTTCAAAGTATTTCTTTCAAAATACATTCATTCTTTTGAATTTAAACAAAAAGCCTTTAAATATTAGTTAAGCATAAATTAAAAGTTAAAAAATATTTTTTCAATAAATAAAAAAATCTTTCATTTGATTAAACCAATAAAACCCATTTTTTTAAATAAATAAAAAAATCTTTCATTTTATTAAACCAAAAGGGGTTTAATTTAGTAAAAGATACTTTCAATAAAACAATAGTCAAATGACCATAGTGAAGTGGGTCAAACCTGGTCAACACTAGAACAAAGCAAAGTCAATAGCATAGTCAAATCGTAGACAGGTCAAACTAGTTGATCGTGCCAACCACTGATTCTCTAGCCTTTGCCAAGTGATGGCTTGTTTGACCATTGCCTAGTGGTCAAAATAATAGGGACTGATTCCCCTAAATCAAACCTTCAAGTGCTCCCACAAGGAGCATGTGTTAATAATCCCATGATTAAGAAATTAAAAAGGTTTAAAATTGATCAACTCACCAAGCGAGCGCATCAATAGAAATCCACAAGGAAAACAAAGTTAGGGTCAGCACAAACCATATCTCAAAGATGATCCATTAGAAGAGAATGATCCATGCATCAAGCATAAACTCCACCAATTGATGTTGGGTGGCCCACCAAGTGGAGAGGCCTTGACCACAACCTGTGGTCAACCTTAAAGGAGAGTTAAAATCTCTTTATGGTGCACACGGGACCCCACATATCCCATGTGGGATATTGTGTGGAATGGCATGAGCACCATCCCCTTGTTTGTCCCTTTCTGAGCATGAAGATGTTACATCATGGTATTATACCTCAATGGTGAGGCACAATTTAAATCCATACCCTAAGTTTGAACCTTAGGGATAGATTAGCAGTGGTGGAGGATTTAATTAAATGCACTAGGTGACAAAAATATTCACCATGCCTCATAACACCATTAAATATCTCTCAGTGCAACAAATGTGTACACAGGATAGTTGTAGTGTTGATTCAAGTAGCATTGAACCTTCATTATTTAACCTATAGAGAAGATCAAAGCTACTATGATCCCATCAATGACTATCAATGCCTTTATAGGGTAGCATCGTAGGGTTGAATGGAGCATTTTAAAGCAAAACAAAACTAGATCAAGAAAATTGAAACGTGGTTCAATAAATCCAATCAATAACATCAAAACACAGGATCAAAAGCACTAACAACTTTGAGTAAAACCAACTACAAGACTGAATAAGAGTACATAGGCATATAAAAATTATTTTGTACAAGGGGTCTATAAAGCATAAATTTTATATGTTGTATCGAGATTAAAATTGGATATCAACATAGAAATTGAATGTGTTCAAAGCCTAGTAAAGGAATTCAATCACAGAGCTTTAATAAGGATCTACAAAGAGCAAAAGAAGGTCCTTATAATTTCTTTAAGAGATAAAGAACTCATAGCCAACCCATTGAAACTTTCTAAATCAAAGCAATGGTAAGATTTCCTCCAACCTGTTACTCTTGATAGGTTAGATTCCTTCTTCAAATAATCTCCCAAGCCTCTCCTCTTGTTCCCAGTCCTCCTCCTCCCTTGTAAAAAGATCTTGGTAAGAAAATTTATAATATATTCCTTTTTATTGTCATTAAAAAAGGTAAGAAGGAAATCTTTCTTTCCAATATAAAAATGGAAGCCCATTTACCAAAAGCAAAAGTCCATCTACCAAAATCAAAATTCCATCTATGCAAGATGGTGAAGGTAGATATTTTTAATATAATATGGTTATTTCCAAAAATATCTCATATTATTATATCCATTTAATTTGCTTTACTAGAAAATACAAAATTTATTAAATTGCATTTCAAAATTTACCAAATCATTAAGGTAACATGCAATTAGACCAATATTAATTCAATTTCCCTTTCTTTTTACAAAATATATTTCCCCAATATATTTTCACAAAAGCAAAACAAGCAATATACTTTCGCCAAAACATCAATCACAGGTATTGAAATATAATACCAAACAAGCGTTAATCAATCACAAGAAAACAATGCATCAATCAAGCCAAGTGATTTATCGATAATCCAATCGTTTTTCATAGTCGAAGACTTACGATAACTTCTAGGTTACCAACTTCTGACTATGAATGATTGGATTGTTGATGATCACCACAAAAGCAAGAATGCATGCATATTCATGAGGGTAATTTTTCGTGCTACCCCAAGACACCATAATCAACATTTTCCTTTTCCCAATACCCCATTCTCAATGGTCAATCTACCTCTTCCACCCATAAGTGTACCTAGTCCTGCAATCAAGGAACATATCAATAGTACCATATTCCTCAAAGCAATAAGACATCAATATTGCATAAAAATTAAGCATTGAAACATCAATCAATACATAATCATCCAAATACATCAAAACTAAGCATCAAATCATCATTTATCAATACATAGTCTATCATGCAAGTCCTGCGAAGATGGGTCATGGAAATAATAACTCATTTTAGGGGTATCATTGATGCCCGTAATATTCTAAGATACCATTTTCATCATCACTTTTTATTCTTATTCATAGACTTAACCTCGCTTTTTGTTAACATTTATGATATTTGTTTCTAGTTTTCTATATCAACATCATGTGAAGTTTCCCTTTTTCTTTCTTCTTTATTTGAAGGTCTTCTCCTCTATTTTTTAATACCTCCAACACTTATATATTTATTGACCTCTTCAATTTTTCTTATTTATAAGTTTATGTTACCTTAAAAAAAAGTTAAATAAACAGAAAATATATATATATTATCAATAACACATTCTTCTTTGTATTATCTTCAAAACCCAAAGCTTAAGGACTATGAGCGTAAATCTCAAACAGTTTTAAGGCCCAAAAAAACATGTATTTAGATGAATAATTCCAGCTACGCACACTCTCATATGTCCCCACACACGAAGTGCACAACTCACGAGCCCTAGAGTCGCGTTACTTCTAAGCAATTTGCTACTATCCGTCATCATCCATCGAATATGTGACATCACTTGATGACAAAAAAATTGATCACCTTTAGTCTTTCGTGGTCAAAACCATATAAAAACTTATTTTATTATAAGTTTTATATTAAAAAATATATATTGTCCATAACACATTCTTATTTGTATTGTCTTCACGACTATGATACCAAAAAATCATCTAGCTGTGCATGCTCTCATATGTCCCCACACATGAAGTGCACATATCACCAGCCCTTGACTCGCGTTGTCTCTAAGCAACTTGCTACTCACCGTCATCGTCCGTCAAATATGTGATATCACTTGATGACATAAGATGAACCACCTCTAGTTTTACTTGGTCAAAATAATAAACCAAAAACCTATTCGCTATTAAGTTGCACTCTCCATGCAAATGCATGCACAATTTGAAATTCTAAATGGCCTAAAAGCCTCCCTTATCTGTAGAATTCAATGAAGTCTATGTGCAGATAATATCTTGTCTCTTCTCACACGCAATGACCTTGTATCCAATTTGCCCATAGATATTAGAGTGGAACCCACATGCAACAATTTGTTTTCTCTTTTCATTATTTCACACTGAAACTTCATTCCGATTAATGTACGTCTGTCCGCCTACGGACTCCTTTCGCTTCGCTGGAGATTCCCCACTAGTTTGACAAATCAAAACGCTGAAAAACGTGTGAAACCAAGCGTGACGTTGAACGTTAGCTGTGAATAAAAATTGGTTTGACGGTGAGATTTGTATGTTACTACGTTTAAAATTTGATATTACAAGTCAAACGAAAGTGCAAGCTGTCGAAAGTTTTGGGGAGGGAAATAGGCATCTTAAACATAAGAGCTACATTTTAGAGGTACCTAAGATAAAGTTTTCACTTTTTTAATATAATAATTAAATGCAAGGTAATTTAATATTTTAAATAAAAAATAATATCTAAATGTTTTTAAGTGAAATATTTTAAATGCTTTAAGCTTTTGGTTTTGGATCTTTTTTTATCAGGGTTGTCATTATGTTGTTTGTTGATGCTTCAGTTTGTCTTATTATTAATGGACTTAGGTCAAAGGATTTTGGTTTGTTTTGTTTTATTCGTCAGGCTGTTCTTTGGCCCCCTCACTTTACATCCTTGTTGTTGAAGCTTTTGGTTATATTTTTTGCCAATAAAAAATTGAAGGGGTTGATCAAAGGTATTCTTTTGCTTGATATATCCATCTAACTTATTAATGGGCACTTTGCAGATGATTCTTTTCTCACTATCAATGAGGATGAGGTTTCAGTTTCAACTACGTTGGTTTGTTTAGACACTTTTTGTAAGGCCTTGGGATCCAACATCAAATGGTCTAAGTCCCTTTCCGCCATGCTTCTTTTATGCTTTCTTGGCTTAGACATTTTTCATCGCATTGGCTTTAAAAGGGTGAGCGTTTTAAGTTCTTAGGAATCCCCATTTTTTTTGACAATTCACCCTCTAAACTTGGGTAGTATGTCACTGACAAAATTGAAAAGAAGATTTCTTGTTGGGCCTTGAGTCCCCTTTCTCTTACCGAAAAGTTTCGGGTTTGCTCAAATATTCTTGTTGCCACCCTTGTTTATTACTCTTCCTGTTGGGCCCCCTCTAAGAATTCTTATAATATATTTTTCAGACTCCCTGGGGATTTTCATTGGGCCAAGGAAAAAAATTTGTGTGGTTTTCATCGAGTTGCTTGGGATATTTGTTGCACGCCTATTGATAAGGGTGGAATGGGCATCATTGACATTTATAGGTAAAGCATTTCTTTGTGTGCTAAGTGGGTGGTTAAAGCTATTGAAGGCCCTAAAGCCTAGAAGGTTTTGATTCATCATTATATTTCTTCAGGGCTACCTTATGGGCGCAAAGCTTGGGCTAATATTGGACTCCATACTCTCATCATTACTTATGCTTCAATTAATATTCAGGGTTCCTTTGTTGTTAAAAGTATTTGGTGAGCTTTTGAGGTAGTGAAACCTCATATTCATTGGATTGGTGATGGTTTTCATAATGGTCTTTTATTCAATTATCAAAATATCTGGTGGTCTCCTATTTTATCTAAATCTTCAGTTTTTCTTATTGATATACCAGGGATTAAAGCTTTGAGGTTGTTTTGCAAGGGCATATGCTATATTAATGACATAGTGCACTCTCGAGATTGGATTCATTGGCATGATATCAAACGAAAATTTAATCTTCAAAATTCATATCTTCCTTCTATTTTTAAGATTCAAGAGCTCATACCTGATGTCATGCTTCATAAGCTCGGCCTTCAACCCCCACATACCTAGTGGAGGTATTGGCGCTAGAATGTGGATAGTCCTTTCACGACTACTCTTCTTCCTTGATTTATCAACTACTTAGTCATGTTTCCCCTAGTGTTGATAAACTTAATGAGATATGATAGACTCATTCTACTTCATATACTTGGATTGCTCGTCTGAATCATATCTTGTTGTCTAAAATTGAACCCAAGATTACCTTTTTTTCTCTAGTCTCTTATTTATCAAGGGCTTGCTATGGGAGAGAGACTTAGTAGGGTTGCTCTTCCTAATCCTAATTGTCCAACCTGTGGTCATTTTGAGACTTTCAAACATCTATTTTGGTTTTGCCCTCGTGCTCAGTCTGCTTGGTCTTGGATTCACTCATTGTTTAAGCCCTTTCATCCTAAATTTTTTAGATAGCAAATGATATTTTTTGGATATAACAATTTGTTGGCAATTTTGGGTATGTTGCCTAGCTTCATGGTTGTGACTTGTTATTGATGTCAAAAGGAGTTTGTGTTGATATCAAAAGGAATTTGTGCTGATGTCAAAAATAGTTTGGTGCCAAAAAGATCTTGAAAGTTCCATGATGTTTGTTTAAGAGTTTTTAATTAAAACCATGGTGACAAGGTTAAAGGTTTTTCTTAAATCCATCTGGACTCATTAAGGGTTTTTATTAAAACCATCTTGGCTTAATGAAAATGTTTTTTCTCCTTGAAAAAACCTTAAAAGTCCATTTTGATTATTAATAAATAAATAAACTCAAACATTTGAAAAGGTTTTAAGTTAATAAAACTAAAATTATTAATTTAATAATTATTATTGAAAGGGTTTCTAAACCCTTAGCGACGCCAATGTAGAAGACTTACCTCATCGATGTCATTTTTTTGGAAGGAGTGCCGACGTTAACTTGCATGGGATGCAAAAGACTATTAAAGGGCATTAATTCCTACAGTTCAATACACCTCTGATTTGTGCAATTACCTTCGAATTTGTATTGCTCTGTGACCTTTGATTTAGGATTACTCTATGATTTTTGAGTTTCGTATTGCTCTATGTTTAAGTTCTGAT
Organism: Wollemia nobilis; assembly: GCA_028583015.1. Taxonomy (NCBI): domain Eukaryota; kingdom Viridiplantae; phylum Streptophyta; class Pinopsida; order Araucariales; family Araucariaceae; genus Wollemia; species Wollemia nobilis. The sequence continues at coordinate 3,525,294 of JAQPPZ010017255.1, forward strand.
ATCATACGCCTGTGAGGAAGACAAATATGTTTGTCTTTAATTTTTGTGAGCAAAGGGAAGGTAAAATGATGAGTGGTGCTTGAGAGTTTTGTTGGGCACTTGTGCTCCAACGACAGAGGTAGTGGAGCGAAGGCGCTCACTAGGCAGAGGTGTCGAGATCGATTCGCATTGGGTGTGTTTCATTTTTTGTCACGGATTATTGTGCACGTGGTACAATAGTTGCCTTGGGCCACGAGTTTGGAGGAGGAAGCACTTTGGCACTTATGTTGGTGTCTCCACACTTTTCCTAAGGTTGGAGAATTGATTTTTGACCAAGGTAGATGATGCAGGAGCATCCAGGGACATTCGATGCAGAGACATCCAGTTGCGGGAAAGCCAGTGTTGAAGAGTCGGCTCAAGAAGAAGAAGAAGAAGCAGAAGACAAAGAGGAAGTTCACAAAAAAAACTATCACAATTTCACGATGTTACAAAATCGCGACAGTTTGTAGGAGAGAGAAAATGCAGCAGCAAGGGCCGCGATTTCGCAACATGTCACGAAACCGTGACATGTCATGAAATCGCGACATGTCGTGAAATCACGACCGTTGCAAAATCGCGACATAAAAGCGGAAGCGAAGGTGAAGGCAGAAAAATGTAGCGAAATCACGATGTTGCGATTTTGCGACGTCGCAAAATCATGACGTCTTGGCAAGTTAGAGGCAGAAGAAGAAAATTGTAGCGAAATCGCGACGTTGCGATTTCGCGACGTCACGAAATCATGACGTCAAGACTAAGTTAGAGAAGGGCAGTGGGAGTTGTCGTGATTTTGTGACATGTCACGAAATTGTGACGTCACAAAATCATGACAACAGGGCAGCAGCGGGAGTTATCACGATTTCGTGACATGTCACGAAATCGCGATGTCGCAAAATCATGACAGCAAGGCAGCAACAGAGTAGAGCAGCAAAAGTGTCATGATTTTGTGACACATTGCGAAATCATGACTATCGCGAAATTGCAACTAAAATGAAGTAAACAGAGGGAGCAGCGGAGACATCGCAATACCACGACATCGCGATATCGCAAAGTCATGATATCATGACAAGAATTTGAGAGCAGGCAAGCAGCGAGAGTTGGTCGTGATATCGTGACATGTCGTGATATCATGACCAAAATGGCAAAGGAGCACAAAGGAGCAAAAACGTCGCGATATCACGACATGTCATGATATCATGACGGAGAGAGAAAAAAGCACGGGAGAAAGAGAAAGAGATGGCGGGAACAAAATTTTTGGGAACCGTTCAAAGATGACACGTGGCACAAGCTGAAGTTAAAGTGGGGGATTACCCAGAAGCACGGGGAACGAAGAGGATGGGCATGTAGAGAATCTGACGAATTCAGTGGTGATAGGGACCATGCGGAGAGGGGTCTTTAATCGGGTTGGTGTCCCGATTTTTGTGTTAATGTAATTAATCGGGTTGGTGAATCCATTTATGCGTGAGTTGATGCTTCAGAGGGTCGGGGCCTCTATAAAAACCTAGTTTATTGTATTTGTGGGGATGGTGGATCGGGGAATGCACTTAGAGCATAGAAGCGAGAAGAGAAGACCAAGTCGAGCACTGGTCATTGTAAAGCCTGCGGGATGTTTATTTTTGATGTATATATCGATAGTTTATTTTAATGAAAAAGTAGGGTTTGCCTGAGTGTGTTTTTTCGGTCCCCCATCAGTGGTATCAGAGCAAATGTTCTTGAGTGTGTAACAGATCACCGGATGTGAGACAGTTACACCAGGATCTGTGGTAGGGTTCTGAGAGGGAAAAAGAGCATGTTAGCAGATCGTCGGACATGAGGCAACTACACTGAAATCAGTTGAGCTTTGTGAGTAAAAGCTAAGGAAAAAAAAATGCATCCCCGAAGAAGCCGGGACAACAAGGAAGATATGGTGACAGAAGAAGAATTCATAGCTTTGCAGAAACAGTTGAAGTCCCTGCAAGAAGAGTGGCTCCAAATGAAATTGTGGGAGCAAGAGGAGAAGCGTAAAATATGGGAAGAAAGACAAAGAAAGAAAGAGGATAAGCTGAAGAAGGCTGCGAAGATGAGCAGCAGTGTCAGGACTTGCCCGAAAGAAGACAAATTTTTCTGTGCAAGAGAAAGAGTTGAAGCAGGCTACAAAAGAAGCATGCAACAGTGAAGGAATTTGTCTGGAGGTGTTACAGGAGGCAGCAACCAGACTGTGCAGAAGTGAAGATCACTTCTCCACTAACCTCAGGTGTCTGATGCGGGAAAGCCAGTGCTGAAGAGTCATCTCAGGAAGAAGAAGAAGAAGCAGAAGGCAAAGAGGAAGTTCACAGCAGAAACTGTCATGATTTTGCGATGTCGTGAAATCATGACAGTTTTTAGGAGAGAGAAAATGCAGTAGTAGGGGCCACGATTTCGCGACATGTCACGAAATCGCGATGTAAAAGCAGAAGCGGAGGTGAAGGAAAAAAACTGTCGCAAAATCGTGACGTCACGATTTTGCGACGTAGTAAAATCATGATGTTCTGGCGAGTTGGAGGCAGAAGAGGAAAACTATAGCAAAATCGTGACGTCATGATTTCGTGACATCATAAAATCGCGACGTCAAGATAGAGTTAGAGCAGAGCAGTGGGAGTTGTTGCGATTTCACGACATGTCACAAAATCGTGACGTCATGAAATCGCAATAGCAGGGCAGCAACGGAGCAGAGCAGTGGGAGTTGTCATGATTTTGTGACATGTTGCAAAATCATGAAATTGTGACATCGCAAAATCGTGACAGCAGGGCAACAACGGAGCAGAGCAGTGAGAGTTGTCATGATTTTGTGACATGTCGTAAAATCGTGATGTCACAAAATCGCAACAGCAGGGCAGCAGTGGAGCAGAGCAGCAAAAGTGTCATGATTTTGTGACATGTCGTGAAATCATGACTGTCACGAAATTACAACCAGAACGAAGCAAACAGAGGGAGCAGTGGAGACGTCGCGATATCGCAACGTCATGATATTGCGACAAGAATTTGAGAGCGAGCAAGCAGCGAGAGTTGGTCGCGATATCACGACATGTCGCGATATCGTGACCAAAATGGCAAAGGAGCGCAGAGGAGCAAAAACGTCGTGATATCGCGACATGTCGTGATATCGCGACGGAGAGAGAAGAAAGCGCGGGAGAAAGAGAAAGAGATGGCGAGAACAAAATTTTTGGGAACCATTCAAATATGACACGTGGCATAAGCTGAAGTTAAAGCGGGGGATTACCCAGAAGTGCGGGGAACAAAGAGGATGGGCATGCAGAGAATCTAACGAATTTAGTGGTGACAGGGACCGTGTGGAGAGGGGTCTTTAATCGGGTTGGTGTCCCGATTTTTGTGTTAATGTAATTAATCAGGTTGGTGAATCCATTTATGCATGAGTTGATGCTTCAGAGGGTTGGGGCCTCTATAAAAACCCAGTTTATTGTATTTGTCGGGATGGTGGATCGGGGAATGCACTTAGAGCATAGAAGCGAGAAGAGAAGACCAAGCCGAGCGCTGGTCATTGTAAAGCCTGCGGGCTATTTATTTTTTATGTATATTTATAGTTTATTTTAATGAAAAAGTAGGGTTTGCCTGAGTGTGTTTTTTCGGTCCCCTATCAGTAGATCTTTTGTTGGTAATGTGGAATATTTGATTTGACTTGGCAAATTATTGTTGGTAATTGGATGGAGGTATAAGGTTAAATAAAAATATTGCTTTGACATTGTTATTATGGATGCTTAATGTTTATGTAGTAAATGCATTTAGAAGTAAATGTATTTTAGGAGTTATATGGGTTTAAGGAATAATTGTTCTTAATGTCATATTGGGGTTAGAGAGCCTTTGGAGTTATTGAGTGGATATTCTCTTGTAATTATTTTTTGAGGTTGAAGTTATTTTGTGATATATTAAGTAGGAGTTATAAGGTGTAAAGGAATATTGTTGATATGTATATTTGTGAGTTTTGATTATTGATGAGTTGGAGTGATAAGTTGTTATTAGGACTCTTATCATTGTGCATTATTCCATTGTTGCTAACTCTAATTTTTGGTAAATTGAGAGTTAGTGTTGTGACAAATTTTGAGTTCTCCTTCTTCATCAAAGTAAAGGTATGGGCACATTCTTCCATGGTTATTATTGATTGATGGTTTTCTAAAATAATTTTGGAGTGGAAAGGATTAAATTAAGTTTCCTTATTTGGAGTGGATCTTATTTTTTGAAAGTGTAAGTATTGATTATGCATTATGAGATCATGATGTGTTTATCAGTTATTGCATAATTTTAGTTTATTGCATTTGAAGTTTGCTTTATGTTTTTTGAGTGACAAGCTTATGCTATTGCTATAAGTTGTTGAAACCCTAATTGAGTTGTTTGGTTGTTGAGAGTTTGGTTTTGAGATTGCTTCCATTGATATTGAGTTGATCAAGTTATGCTTTACTTGATACATGAGTTGGGCTTGCTCCTTTGAGATTTGATTTTATCAAGTTGTACTTTGCTTGATAAAATTGGTTGTGTGGTTAAGTTGAGCATTCTCATTTTAGAGAAGTTAGAAATATCTTGAAACCCTTTTTTATGCTTAGAGAGAGATTGATTTGAGTTATTGAAAACTAACTTGGCTAGGGTTTGATAGCAAGTTATGGTTCTATGTTGTAGGAGTTGATTCCTTGATATTGCATTATTGGCAATTGTTGGGTTGTGGTTCAAGATCTTGTGAAAGTATACTACTTCTATGAGATTGAGAGTTGAAGGATAGAACATATTGAGTCTCTAACAATTCTCTTTATGCTTCTATGAGATTGATTTGATATGATTGGATGAAACACATTGGGTCTCTAACAATTCTCTTTATGTGTTCACATTGGGAAAGTTTCTTGGTAAACTTGCTTGAGATGATTTGGGCAAGTTCTTGATGACTTTGCTAGGATAGATTTGGACAGGTTCTTGTGGAGAACTTGTGGAATGATTTGGATAGGTTGATGGGGACACAAAAATTAAATCCAACCAAATTTGAATTTTCATGCAAAAAATTTGACACACGCTTTACAAGAAATAGGAACACTCTTTGTTCTATTCAAAAACTTGCAAAGATTACGTTTACAGCCCACAGGCTTTACAACAACTGGTGCACAGGCACAGTTTCCATTTGGTCACAGCTGACCAACCACAACACTAGCCCATAGGCGTAGTTTTTCCTGGTGCTCCCAGGAAGAATTTCCAACTTTGGAAGGAAAACGCACTCTAGCCGATCCGAGTGGCCCTTTGCCTTCGACTCTGTAACTCGACTGTGCAACTCGCAAACTATAGTTTTCCAACCTGTAACTTGTCGTTTTCCAATGCCTGTACACGCCTCTACTCCATATTTTTATAAATTTTTGGGCGTGCCTCTTCGTCTTCCATCTGGCGGCCCTTCGATTCATTTCTACCATGACTATTCGTCTTCGTCTGCTCCATAACTACAATCCGTAACGTCCTCTATAACTGGCATAACATCTTCCATTAACTGTTCGTCTGTGCCTATTTTCACTACACCTTGGTGCCACATGTTTTTCTGCACTGCCACATGTCATTCTATAACAATCCCTGAAAATACCACCTGTCGTGATTTCGTGATGTCTCCTCCTTCTGCGTCTTCTTCTCCTCCTGTCGCGATATCGTGACATGTCGCGATATCGCAATGTTTTGGCTTCCCTGTGCTCCTTCTCCCTTTTGGTCGCAATATCACGACATGTCATGATATCGTGACGTTTTGGCTTCCCTGCACTCCTTATCCCTTTTGGTCATGATATCGTGACATGTCGCAATATCACGACGTTTCCTTTCATCGCTGCCTTCCTCGCCTTCGGGTCACGATATCGCGACATGTCGCTATATCGTGACATATTTCCTTCAGATGCCCTCGCTTTTTTGCTTTGGTCATGATTTCGTGACATGTCACGAAACCGCGACATCCTCCACGGCTTCTACGCTTGGCTGCTCTGTGCCATAATTTTGTGATGGTTGTGATTTCGTGACATGTCACAAAATCACGACATCCTCCATGCCTTCTGCACCCGGTTGCTCTACGTCATGATTTCACGACGGTCGTGATTTCATGACATGTCACAAAATCATGACATCCTCCATGCCTTCTGCGCCCGACTACTCTACGTCATAATTTCATGACATGTCGCAAAATCGTGACATCCTCCACGACACTTTCTCTCTCCTGCTGCCTGTCGCGATTTTGTGACACTTTTTTTGTCATGATTTCGTGACACCAAGGCAAATACTAAGAAATTTTCTTGTAGATGCAAGGTTGTTCGGCCACCACTGGATGCTCCTGCATCAGACACCCGGGGTTGATGGAGAAGTGATCTTCACTTCTGTGTTGTTCGGTTGTTGCCTCCTGCAACATCTCCAAATGTGCACCTGCCTTTGTAGTCTGCTTCAACTCTGTTTCTTGGCCTCTACTTCTCAGTTTATCTTCACACTTTTTGTGTAGCTCCTCTTGCTTTCACAAATCCATTCTGAGCAGCTCCTCTTGCAGGGCTTTCACTTGCCTCTGCAAAGATCTGAACATCCGTAACTATGAATCTTTAGATCTCATATCTCTCCCACCACCACAGTTTCTTCGTGATGAAATTCTTCTCACTCCTCTCACAAAGCTCTCTCACAGATCCTAGTGTAATCTGCCTCACGTTCAACGCTCTGCTTACATGCTCAGAATCTTCTAGCTTTGATACCACTTGATGGGGACACGAAAATTAAATCCAACCAAATCTGAATTTTCATGCAAAAAATTTGACACACGCTTTACAAGAAACATGAACACTCTTTGTTCTATTCAAAAACCTACAAATATTACATTTACAGCCCATAGGATTTACAACAACTGGCGCACAGGCACAGTTTCCCTTTGGTCATAGCTGACCAACCACAACACTAGCCCGCAGGCGTAGTTTTTCCTGGTGCTCCCAGGAAGAATTTCCAACTCTGGAAGGAAAACGCACTCTAGCCGGTCCGAGTGGCCCTCTACCTTCGACTCTGCAACTCGACTGTGCAACTCGTAAACTATAGTTTTCCAACCTGCAACTTGCCGTTTTCCAACACCTGTACATGCCTCTGCTCCATCCTTTTATAAATTTTTGGGCGTGCCTCTTTGTCTTCCATTTGGCCCTTCGATTCATTTCCGCCATGACTATTCATCTTCGTCTGCTCCGTAACTACAATCCGTAACGTCCTCTATAACTAGTGTAACATCTTTCATTAACTGTTCTTCTGTGCCTGTTTTCACTGCACGTTGGTGCCACGTGTTTTTCTGCACTGCCACGTGTCATTCTGTAATGGTCCCTAAAAATACTGCCTGTTGCAATTTTGCGACGTCTCCTCCTTCTTTCGTGTCTTCTCCTCCTGTCACGATATCGTGACATGTCGCGATATCACGACGTTTTGGCTTCCCTGCGCTCCTTCTCCCTTTTGGTCACGATATCGCGACATGTCGTGATATCATGATGTTTCCTTTCATCATTGCCTTCCTCGCCTTCGAGTCGCAATATCATGACATGTCGTGATATTGTGACATCTTTCCTTCAGATGCCTCTGATTTTCTGCTCTGGTCACGATTTCGTGACATATCATGATTTCGTGACATGTCGCAAAATCGTGACATCCTCCACGGCTTCTACGCTCGGCTGCTCTGCATCATGAATTCATGACAGTCGTGATTTCATGACATGTTGTGAAATCATGACATCCTCCATGCCTTCTGCGCCCGGCTACTCTACGTCATGATTTCATGATGGTCACAATTTCGCAACATGTCACAAAATCGTGACATCCTCCACGCCTTCTGTGCCCAGATGCTCTGCGTCGTAATTTCACGATGGTCACTATTTCACGACATCCTCCATGAAACTTTCTCTCTCCTGCTTCCTGTTACGATTTTGTGACACTTTTTCTATCGTGATTTCGTGACACCAAGGGAAATACTGAGAAATTTTCTTGTAGATGCAAGGTTGTTCGACCGCCACTGGATGCTCCTGCATCATAGGTTCTTTCAGAGAACTTGTGGACTGATTTGGATAGGTTCTTGTGGAGAACTTGTGGACTAATTTGGATAGGTTCTTGTTGAATAACTTGTGGACATATTTGATGAAGTCTTGGTGAAGACTTGTGAGAAGTTGTGATTGATTTTTTCAAGCTTTTGGTTTAATCTTGGGATAAATCTGACAGATATTTGAGAGCATATTTTTGCTGGACCAGAGGATTGAGTTTGGTGCAGATTTGTGACAGAGTTTGAGAGGATTTGTGCCGGAGTGACTGACTTTGTTTAGTACAAGTTTTGATGAGTAGCTATGGAGATGATCAGTGAGGACATAAGTCTCTAGAGCCAGAGCAAGGAGGACAGGACATCTTCTATTGAAAGGAGTTCCACCTGCTAGTGGTAGAAGAGGCAGTGATATTTTGAAGTATCATTTATAGAGCTTTTGGGGATGGGACATATCCTTTAGGCAAGAGGATCATAAATACTTATTTTGGGGATAGGACATCTCCTTTGGGCATGAGGCTCATAAATATTTGATTAGGGAAAGGATTCTCCTTTGGACATGAAGTCCATAAACATTGTAATTGGGAAGGATTCCCAAAGGATTTGATTTAGAAAATTTAGTGAAATATTTTCTCTGTGGAGTAGCCCACCCTGGGTGAACCATGTTATATTGGTGTCTCAATTGTGTGATGACTTGTACACTGGTTCGATTACTGATTTGATTTTGCTATTGGTTCATTGCATTGCTTTCTAAAGTAAAAGGAAAAATTTAAAAAGTGGTCTTATACTGTTCATCCCCCTCATAGTATAAGCATGTGTTCTTAAATTGGTATTAGAGAAGGTTCCTTCGAAAGAGTTTCATAGCTTGAAGAAAAAGCTTGAAAAGAATGCAATGGATTTTACAAGTGGTAATTCAACACCTATTCTTGATGGGACAAATTTTGGTCTATGGAGCATAAAGATGAAGGTTCATCTAATGGCTCTTGTAAATAAAGTTTGGGAAGCGGTTGAGTTTGGGTACACTATTCCAAAGCTCCCTCCTACTACTAAATATGAGAAACTTCTACATCACAACAATTCAAGGGAAATGAATGCAATTCTAAAAGGTCTACAAAAGGCAAATCTTACAAAGGTGATTCATTGTAATACAACAAAGGAAATGTGGGATCAATTGCAAGTGGTTCATATAGGTGATGCAAATGTCAGAAAAGCAAAATTGAGATATTACAAAGGTATGTTTGAACAACTCAAGATGAATTATGAAGAAAATATTAGTGACTATATGTTTTGTATGGATCAGATTGTTAATTCCATGAAGGAACTAGGTCTTGAGCTTGCTGAAAATGATGTTTGTGATAAAATTTGGAGGTCTCTTCCAAATAGATTTAGTGAAAATATTTCAGCTATTGAGGAAGCCAAGGATTTGGATAAATTTAAAAAGGATGAGCTTCATAGTATACTTATAGCTTTTGAGTTAAGAACTAAAGAGGTACCTGATCCTAAGAAGGAGGTAGCTTTAAAAGCTACCAAGAAGTCCAAGGGTAAACAACAAAAAGATAGTGATGAGTCTTCTAGTGATGAAGAAGCAAACTACAATAGGAAAGGAAAGTTCTCAAGAAAGCACAAAGGTATGAAATCTATTAAATGTTTCAATTATGGAAAGTTTGGTCACTATGCTAATGACTGTCCAGAACCCAAGGGTGATTATGATGAAGAAAAACAAGATTATAAGAACAAGGAATCTGATAAGCATTGGTATCAAATGAAGAATAGAAATGAGCAAAATAGCCAAGGGAAGAGGTACTTCCAAAACTACAAGAAAAATTTCAACATAGAAAAAGCAAGTAAGTGTTCTAGTAGTGATGATGGAAGTTCTTCAAGTGATGATAGAAATGAGATGTTGTTTCTAACTGAAAAGGAAGAAAAAGAAAAGAAGAATAGATTTTTTGTGCTTAAATGCTTTAGATGTGGAAATTTTGGTCACCTTGAGGATGATTGTATAAATGATGGTTTGAATTCTGGTAATACTATGTATGACGATGCTTCAAAAAATTATGAGGAAGATCTTCTTATGGCTTTAGATGAAGGTAGCACCTCTAGTGGTAAGAAATTAGAAAAGGATATTGATGTTTCAAAAGGTAAACAAATAGAGGATGTTTTAGAAAAGGGAGAAGTAGATCTTGAGGCTAAACTTGTTAATGCTCTTGATGTGTTAAAGAAATAAAGAAATAAATATGCTAGACTCATTGATAGGTTTGATGAATGCCATTATGAAAGATATGAGCTTATAAGGAATCTTGATATCTCTATAGCAAAGACACAGGAACTCAAAAAAGAGTTGGCAACTAGGTCTCTTGAGTGTAAAGAGTTAAAACATGAAGTAGCTTCCTTGAAAAAGGAAACTAAAGAGTACAAGGAGAAGCTTTATAGGTTTGAATAAAGTTCCAAGAAGGTAAAATCAATCATCAAGGATCAAATAAGGACAATAGATAAAATAGGTCTTGGTTTTGGAAAGAAACAAAATGAATAGGTTGATGAATATAGTATGAGATACCAAGAAGAAGATGGTTCAGATAAAGAGAGTACTTCAGAGAGTAAGTTTTCATATGGTAATTTAGATAGCACATAATAAAAAAATAGGAATCAACATAAGGGGAGAAATACTAAAGGACCTATGAGGTCAAGGCAAGGAAAGTTCAATAGAAGATGTTTTGCATGTCACAGGTTTGGACACATGGCTTCATAGTGTAGGGCTCAAGCAAGATAGGTTAATGGAAATTTCATAAATGGTAATTTCTTTCAAGGGTATTGCTACTCTTGTAATAATTTTGGGCACAAGGAAGTTAATTGTAGGGTTAACAATAGGAACAAGTTTGGTCCAATAGAGAGGATTAAAAAAATAGGTACATCTCAAAGGAATAACATTGTCAAATGTTATAAGTGCAATAATGAAGGACATACATCCAGATGGTGTAGAGTAGAAGTTCCAAGGTATAGGTTCAGGGCTATGAACAGGAACAGGAAAAATGGCAGGAACAAGAATAATGACAAGAATAGGAATAATGGCTTGGACAAAAATAGGGATGAGAACATGAATAGGAATAGGGTTTTGAACAAGAACAAGAACAAGGATATGAACAAGAATAGGAATAGGAACATGGACAAGGATATCAGTAAAAATCATGGAAAGGCAGCTATGGACACTAATGATGATTAGTTCCTAATGGGAGTTTTACTCCTATCCCAGAATTAATCGCCTCAACAGGAGGTGGGGGAGGGGCTAATCTAAGAGGCTCATTCTTAGCCCTGAGCCCCAAATGTGACCCTTTTCCATTGATGACAAATGGGGAGACATTTGAGTAAGGGTGAGAGCCTTGAGTTAGGGGGAGCAAAGATTCAGAGGATGGTTTTCAGTTGGTTTCATTTTTGATAGTTGGCAGTGGTTTTAGTAGTGTTTTGCCATCAATGACAAAGGGGGATATTATTGGTAATTTTGGGTATGTTCCCTAGCTTCATGGTTGTGAGTTGTCATTGATATCAAAATGAGTTTGTGTTGATATCAAAAGGAATTTGTGCTGATGTCAAAAAGAGTTTGGTGCCAAAAAGATATTGAAAGTTTCATGATGTTTGTTTAAGGGTTTTTAATTAAAACCATGGTGACAAGGTTAAAGGTTTTTCTTAAATCCATTTGGACTCATTAAGGGTTTTTATTAAAACTATCTTGGCTTAATGAAAAGGTTTTTGCTCCTTGAAAAAACCTTAAAAGTCTATTTTGATTATTAATAAATAAATTAACTAAAACCTTTGAAAAGGTTTTAAGTTAAGTTTATTATTAATACAATTAAAATTATTAATTTAATAATTATTATTGAAAGGGTTTCTAAACCCTTAGCGACACCAATGTAGAAGACTTACCTTGCCGATGTCATTTTTTCGGAAGGAGCACCGATGTCAACTTGCATGGGATGCAAAAGACTATTAAAGGGTATTAATTCCTAAGGTTCAATACACCTCCGATTTGTGTGATTACCTTCGAATTTGTATTGCTTTGTGACCTTCGATTTCGTATTGCTCTATGACCTTCGATTTTGGATTGCTCTATGATTTTTGAGTTTCGTATTGCTCTGTGTTTAAGTTCCAATTTCGTACACTTATGAGGAAGACAAATCTATTTTTATTTAATTTATGCGACCAAAGGGAAGGTAAAACGACAAGTGGTGCTTGATAGTTTCGTTGGGAACTTGTGCTCCAACGGTGGAGGCAGTGGAGCGAAGGCGCTCGCTAGGCAGAGGTGTTGAGATCAATTTGTGTTGGGTGTGTTTCATTTTTTGTCACGAATTATTGTGCACATGGTACAACACTTGCCTTGGGCCATGAGTTTGAAGGAGGAAGTGCTTTGGTGCTTATGTTGGTGTCTCCACACTTCTCCTAAGGTTAGATAATTGATTTTTGGCCAAGGTAGATCTTTTGTTGATAATGTGGAATATTTGATTTGACTTGGCAAATTATTGTTGGTAATTGGATGGAGGTATAAGGTTAAATAGAAATATTGCTTTGACATTGTTATTATCAATGCTTAATGTTTATGTGGTAAATGCATTTAGAAGTAAATGTATTTTAGGATTTATAAGGGTTTAAGGAATAATTGTGCTTAATGTCATATTGGGGTTAGAGAGCCTTTGGAGTTATTGAGTGGATATTCTCTTGTAATTAGTTTTTGAGGTTCAAGTTATTTTGTGATATATTAAGTAAGAGTTATAAGGTGTAAAGAAATATTGTTGATATGTATATTTGTGAGTTTTGATTATTGATGAGTTGGAGTGATAAGCTCTTATTAGGACTCTTATCATTGTGCATTATTCCATTGTTGCTAACTCTAATTTGTGGCAAATTGTTGTGACAGATTTTGAGTTCTCCTTCTTCATCAAAGTAAAGGTATGGAAACATTCTTCCATGGTTATTATTGATTGATGGTCTTCTGAAAATAAGTTTGGAGTGAAAAGTATTAAATTAAGTTTTCTTATTTGGAGTGGATATTATTTTATGAAAGTGGAAGTATTGATTATGCATTATGAGATCATGATGAGTTTATGAGTTATTGCATAATTCTGGTTTATGAGAGTGGAAGCATTTGAAGTTTGCTTTAGGGTTTTTGAGTGAGAAGCTTATGCCATTGCTAGAAGTTGTTGAAACCCTAATTGAGTTGTTTGGTTATTGAGAGTTTGGTTTTGAGATTGCTTCCATTAATATTGTGTTGATCATGTTATGCTTTACTTGATACATGAGTTGGATTTGCTCCTTTGAGATTTGATTTTATTAAGTTATACTTTGCTTGATAAACTTGGTTGTGTGGTTAAGTTGAGCATTCCCATTTGAGAGAAGTTGGAAATATCTTAAATCCCTTTTTGATGCTTAGAGAGAGATTGCTTTGAGTTCTTGAAAACTAACTTGGCTAGGGTTTGATAGTAAGTTATGGTTCTATGTTGGAGGAGTTGATTCCTTGATATTGCATTATTGGCAATTATTGGGTTGTGGTTCAAGATCTTGTGAAAGTATACTACTTTTATGAGATTGATTTGAGTTGAGATTTAGAGTTGAAGTATAGAACATATTGAGTCTCTAACAATTCTCTTTATGCTTCTATGAGATTGATTTGATATGATTGGATGAAACACATTGGATCTCTAATAATTCTCTTTGTGTGTTCACATTGGGTAATTTTCTTGGTAAACTTGCTTGAGCTGATTTGGGAAAGTTCTTGATGAGCTTGCTAGGATAGATTTGGACAGGTTTGATGAGGCCTGGAAATGCCTCAATTATAACATGTTTTGTACACTAAAAATGCCTATAAACTCTTATGTTTTATCTGATATGTTAGTTAATTTTATTTAATATGTTGTATATTAACCATTTTGCATGATCAATGTATTTGAAATATTATATGTTGATTTTACAACTTTTTGCATAGTTTTGTGCTCTTTTTGTTATGATTTGCTACAATGGGATATGCTTAGAATAATAGCAGCATTTCACTAATCATATTCTGATTTTTTTCAAGCATTTACTTCACCTAAATCTGGAAACAGTGCAAGCAAACTGGTTGTCAGGCAAGAAACTGGTCTTTCCCATATAAATTCCAGCCAGTTGTCCATAAATAGCAAGGCATGAAATTCACATGAGAAAAGGGATGAATACCATTAGAATTTTATCTTATGAGATAACCCACCTGAGAGATGCAGAAGAAACCAATGGAAAGCATACATTTGTTCATTCCGAAGCATCTTCGGAATGAACAGATATCTTCGGAATGAAGAAAACACAGCATCTTCGAAATGAGCGGATCTTCGGAATGAAGAAAGAAGCGTCTTTGGAATGAGCAGATATTAGGAATGAAGCATGCAGTATCTTTGAAATGAGCGATCTTCGAAATGAGAATGCAGTATCTTCGGAATGAGCGATCTTTGGAATGAAAACTGCACTATCTTCGGAATGAAGCCACTTATCTTCGGAATGAAGAACAGAATGTGTTTTTGACCTTTTTGATCGATTTCTGAATGCAAAAAAAGGGAAATTAAGGTTGGAAAAAGTAAAGAGAAATATCCTCCATCTGTCTTTGCCATAATTGCCGACCAAATCCATCATTAATGAAAAGATCAGGTTTTAGTCCTCTTCTAGGATAAAACTAGAATTTGTTGCAGCATTTTAGGATTAGATATTTTGAGATATTCTTTGTTTGTAATCAGATCATAGGATAGCTATAAATATTGCTCCCATTCAGAGTTGAGTCTGTAGATAGAAGAGGTAGAGAAATAGCAGGATAGATAGAAAATAGAGTAAGGAAGCTAAATACAGAGTATAACTAGGAATTGACTCATTACAGTCCTGTAATAGTTTTTCAGTAGAATTCTTGTAATCATGTCTTTTGATCAATAAAGTGCACCAGTTCTATTTCAAATTACTTGTAAATGAATGTGATTAAGATTTAGAAAGAGAGAGAGACTTACACCTTCTTCTAGACAAAGAGGCTGGCCACTTCCAGACCTAGGAGGAGGACTAACAGAACAGGTTTTTATTCTGATTTTGCTGCAGCAGAATGAGTTGCAGAACTTGTTATGTAAATTGCTTGTGAATAGTTGACAATATTTGCAGTATTAGTTTATTTATGCTAAGATAAATCTTGTGCTTAATTTTTTAGTTGCAATCTTACTTTCAGCCAAGCTTTCACTTTATTTTCAGATCGTTATTTTCAGCATTTCATCGTTTTTCAACAATTTCCTGCATTTTTATGTTTTGCTGTCAAAATCTGAATAGAGGATTGACAACCTTCTGTTACAAAATTTTGATAGTTTTTATTTCCACATTAGATCTAGACTTTCATTACTGCAAAAGTAATTAGATTTCCTTTCTGCAATTAGAATCAGACTTTCAATTCTACAACTGTTAATTCTGCAATATAATTAGGTCTTATTCTGCAATTGTAATTAGGACTTCATTTCCGTAGTTAGTGATTAGTTTCCAATTCTGCAACTTAGATTAAGATTTAATTCATGCAATTTAGAGATAGGAATGTTCCAAAACCCCCCACAAAACCGATTCCACCAATAAGACTTGTTGCCCTAGATTGACCTAAGTTATAGTTGTTTCACTTCTTCTCCGCGAGATAGCCTTGTACACTGCCCTAAATTGACAGATTCATTGAGAATTAATGATGGTATAATGACTACGCATCATTTTGGCACCGTTGCCAGGGAATAGTGTTGTCAGAAGAAAACAAATAGTTCAATAGCTGTAATCAGACCAAACTGTGAACATTCAGGTTAAAATCTGAATATAACAGCAGAGTAAGATAACAACTATTGACTTAATTTATGTCATTTAGGAGTAAACATGAATGAGTAAGTCTAGGGAGACCCCAAAGGATCCTTGGCTTGTCCCATTAAGGATATCTTCACGCCTAAGGGGTGAATCACCTGTGTTTGAACTACCTGAAAGATTGATAGAAAAATCACCTATCTCACCATCAGTAGGACATTTTGAGAAAGGAAAATCATCAATTGTATCAAAAGAATATCTTAAGAAAGATAATTCATCAAACTCATCAACAGAAAATCTTAGACCTCTTGAGAGAACAATTTGGTAAGCTTTAGCTTCTCCTAAGAAACAAGAAACTATGGCAGAAGGAGGCAATGTAGATGGCCAGCATGGCTATGTTCATAATGAAGGGGATGATCAGGATATAATCCAACCATCCAGAACATTTGAATATCCTATTCATCTGAATCCAACACAAAACTCTCCCATGAAGACCATTTCACCTTCAGTACTTCCCACCTTCCGAGGTGTTGTATCTGAAGATCCTGACCAGCTTTTGTTTGAATTCAAGGTAGTGTGTCAAACCTATGATTATATAAATGACAATAAAAAACTTAAGGTTTTTCCCTCAACTCTCAAGGATTCAGCATTACGCTGGTTCATGAGCTTAGAGCCAAATTCCATAAGAACCTAGGATCAAATGGAGACTGTCTTTTTAGACAAATATTAGGAATAATGTCGTGTAAGGAATAGAAAAGATGAGTTATTTAGAATCAAGCAAGAAGATGATGAGACCTTGGAAGATTACCTTGATAGGTTCTCCTTTGTTCAAAGGAGATGTGGACTAGTAGAACCAGAATTGTGTAAAACTATCTTTTTGAGAGGATTGCAAGATGAATCCAGAGAAGTTCTGGATTTGATGGGAAAATGGGATGTAACCACTCTCAGTAATGAGGAAATTATGGATCTCTCGTAGGAATTACTCTCACACTAAGCAGAGAAGAAGAAAAAGCCACACAAATGGTATGTGATGTAAAGGACCTGATAGAGGAACTTGCAAATTTCAAAACTGATATCCTAGTGCATTTAAACACTACTTTAGGGGAAATATCTGCAAAAGCTAAAAACACAGAACCTTTGGCAATTTATTGCCCAAGATGTAGAAGTAAACATGCTTTGCAAGAATGTCCTTTGAATAAAACAACCATCTCAACCATTTGTAGTATCTGTTCAAAAAGGCATTCAACTGATCAATGCCACCTACTACCACAACTCAAAACTGTGTTAGAAAACCGGATCAAGGAACTCAACTATATTGGACCAAAACAAGGGGGAAATTTCTCTCAATATCAAAATCCCCCTCATTTTCCTACAAATTGGGGGCATAATCCCGGTACTATGCCTTGGGGACAATCAGAACCACCCCAACATCCTTGGAATTATCCTCAATGGACAAATTCCCAAGAATGGCCACAGATCAAATTGGAGTAACCCAACTGGAATCGGAATCAAAACAACCCCTCATGGAATCAAAACAATCCAAACTTGGAATAAAAATTAGACTAATCCACATTGGATGCAAAACCAACCACAATGGAATCAGCAATACCAGTCCTATCCAAGGCAGCAAAGGAATCAAGGTCAAACTCAGCATTTGTTGCCTGCACCTAATCAGAATTTTCAAGAAAAACAACAAACACAGCAAGTGAAGCAACCTCAATTGCCAGCTCAGCCAATCACTAATCCAAACAGTGTAAGACAGACACCTCCTGTCTATGTGGTGAAGCTGAAGAAAATATTGAAATTAATGTTCTTGATTGTAGTGATATTCAACTCCATTCAGAAAAAGTTGTACCTAAACTAGTTTTAATAGAAATCAAAGATAATGAAGAGCAAGAATCATCAGAACCAGAGAGAATCCAACCAACAAAAGAAACAGAAAAATTGGATCCAACAATAGAAAAAGAGACACAAGCAGAACAATTACCAAGGATAGTTCCATATCCTGAAAGACTTAATGCAATACCAAAAATTTCTGAGTCATAATTGGTCAAAGAACTAAAAAAATTGACTATCTCATTACCCTTATTGCAAGCCATTAAGGAAATACCAGAAATTAACAGTACTGTCCAAAATTTGTGCATTAAAAGAATAGGGAGAAAGAAGAAAGCATTCCCCAAGACTGTGCAGGTTGAAGGAAAGATAGCTGATCTCTTATCTAGAAAACTACTACCTCCAAAGTATAGTGATCCAGGAAGCCTAGTTATCACAGTCACCATAGGTTCAGTACCAATATCAAATGTTTTAGTGGATCTAGGAGCTGCAATAAATGTCATGACTAAAGATACAATGGAACAGATTACAGACTCAAACATCTCAGCCCCACATTTACAGCTTTTAGAAATGGCTGATAGGTCAGTAGCAAAACCTGAAGGAATCATTGAATATGTCCCTATAGAAGTTTCTTCTTGGGAATTCCCTGCAGATTTTCTGGTTTTATAGCCAAGAAATTCAGCACATTGATATCCCATTATTTTGGGAAGACCTTGGCTTGCAACTGCAGCAGCCTTCATAGACTGCAGATCTGGAAATATGACCATTTAAAATGGTATTGAGCTGAAACAAATTTCTTTATATCCTTCTGCAAAACCATCTAGCAAATTTTTAAGTCAGTTATGGTTTTCTGACTCAGATGAGGAACCGAAAGAGGTCATCTCTACACTAGCTACCTTAGTAGTAAGAGAACACACAGAAGACCTCAGTGACATAGAAAACTTAGAAAATGAAACAATCCTGATGAATGTTCTGCATGAACAAGGTTTAGAAGAGGAAGCAAAAAATATCCAACAAATGATAAGTAATGAGGAGAATCAAAAATCTGAAGATGAATCATCTGTGCTATCACAAGGAAACTCTGTTTCAATATCACATGGATGGCACCATCATCTGATTTTTCCTTCTCACTGTTCCATACAAGAAATGCTTCCCTCAAGCAGCAATGAAACAGAAACTTCTTCGTTTCTCCAATCACAACAATGTCCTCTTAATCCCTTAATCACCAAGTATGAAGGAGTGAATTCAGTCCTTCTAAATACAAAACAAATAGAATTCCAGCCAGGCAAATTTTTGAATATCTACAGCCAGCTTACTAGGGAAGAGGAAGAAAAATCGATAGTTGTTTTGCAGAAGCATGTTCATGCTTTTGCTTGGAACTACAAAGATATGTCAGGAGTTCATCCTGATATATGTACCCATAAGATCTATACCGAAAAAGTCAAGCCAGTCAGAAAATTTCAAAGAATATTGAATCTTGCCTTAAGAGATATTGTGAAGGAAGAAATTGAAAAACTCCTGGAAGTAGGATTCATTTACCCAATTTCTGATAGTCAATGGGTTTCTCCATTGGTAATAGTTCCTAAGAAAAATGGAAAAATGAGAGTATGTGTATATTACAGAGAATTGAATAAGGTGACATACAAAGACCATTTTCCATTACCTTTCATAGATCAAGTGTTAGATACTCTTGCTGGAAAAAGATACTTTTGTTTTCATGATGAATTCAGTGGGTATAATCAAATTCAGATTGCACCTGAAGATCAAGAAAAGACAACTTTTACATGTCCATGGGGAAAATTTGCCTATAGGGTTTTACCTTTTGGTTTGTGTAATGCCCCAGCAAATTTTCAGCGAGCAGTCCTAGCAATTTTTGCTGATCTGACCACCAAAAGTGTTGAAATTTACATGGATGATTTCACAGTATGTGGACAAACTTTTGATTTTACATTGGAAAATCTTGACAAAGTCTTAACTCATTGTGAAACATACCACTTATCCTTAAATCTAGATAAATGCTTCATGATGATGAAGGAAGGGATAGTTCTTGGTCATCACATCTCTCCTGAAGGGATCCAAGTTGATCCAAAGAAAGTTGAAATTATCAAGAACCTCCTTCCTCCTAAAACTCAGACTAATGTCAGAAGTTTCCTAGGACACATTGGTTTTTACCGCAGGTTTATTCCCAACTTTAGTACAATAGCCAGTCCACTGTTTGCCTTATTGACTAAAGATTCTGAATTCTCCTGGACTGCAAAGTGTCAGGAAGCATTTGAAGCTCTGAAAGAGAAATTGATAACTCCACCTATGCTTAGAGGACCTAATTGGACATTACCATTTCACATTCAAACTGATGCCTCCAATACAGCAATTGGAGCAACATTAGGACAAATTGATAATGGTGAACATTATACCATCTACAACATTAGCAAAAACTTGACAGGAGCAGATAAAAATTATACAACAACTGAGAAAGAATTCCTAGCAATGATTTATGCCATCAACAAATTCAGGCATTATATCACAGGTTATCAAATATTTATTCACACAGATCATACAACCATTAAGTATTTGATGAATAAACCTATGTTAAGTGCAAGAATTATTCGTTGGTTACTGTTGCTGCAAGAATTTGATATCACCATAATCAACAAACCAGGAAAAGCTAATGTTGTTGTAGATTTCTTGTCCAGGTTGCAGAACACAGATGAAGGGGAATTAGTTGATGACACTTTTCCTGATGAAAAACTATTTGCTATATCAGTTCAATCACCTTGGTTTGCAGATATAGCCAATTATTTGGTCACAGGGAAAGTTCCTTCACATTTCACCTCAAAACATAAAAAAAATTGATCAAACAGAGTTCTTCTTTTGAATGGATTAAGGGTATGCTTTTCAAGTGCAGTCCTGACCATGTGTTACGTAGGTGCATCCGAAAGGATGAAGTGTATGATATCCTTAGAGCTTGTCATGATGAACCCTTAGGTGGACACTATTATGTAAAAAGCATAGTTAGAAAAATCTTGGGGATAGGATATTATTGGCCATCTCTTCACAAGGATGTGAAAAAGTACATCAGGAATTGTGATGCATGCCAAAGAATGGGGAAACCCACTCATACAAATGAGATGCCACTGCAACCTCAAATGGTTTTAGAACCATTTGAGAAGTGGGGGCTTGATTTTGTAGGACCTATTGATCCACCTTCTCAAGGAAAGGTGCATATTCTGGTATGCACTGATTACCTGACAAAGTGGGTAGAGGTGCGTGCTTTCAAACATGCTCGTGAAGAAAAGGTCGCTGATTTCTTGTACACTCAAATTTTTTAGAGATTTGGAGCTCCACGGTCTATCACCACAGACCAAGGACCCCAATTTGCATCCAAAGTCATAAAAGTATTTACAAAATTATATGAAATCAAACATAGGAAATCATCACCCTACCACCCACAAGCAAATGGCCAGGTTGAAGTAACAAACAGGGAACTAGAACGCATCTTGACAAAAACAGTAGCTTTTCATAGGAAAAATTGGCTAGACAAATTACTTGAAGCAGTTTGGGCCTATAATACCACTTGGAAGTCCACTACTGGATTCACACCTTATGAACTAGTCTTTGGTAAAATGCCTCTTTTACCTATTGAATTTGAGTTACTAACATTGCGCACAGCACTGGAAATTGGAATTGACTTGTCGCAGGCACAGACAGACAGGATTCTGCAACTGAATGCATTGGATGAACTTATATTGGATGCTCTGCACCAAACTGAGGTAATTCAGGAGCAGAGGAAGCTATGGCATGACAGTCACATTCAGCAGAGGAAACTTCAACAAGGAGATTGGGCTTTACTATTCGATTCTCAATATGAAGACTTCCCTAGAAAACTGAAAACTAGATGGTTGGGACCTTACTGGATTGAAGAGGTATTCAACAATGGAGCAGCTCGTTTATCCCCCATTGATGGGTCACGAAGAAAGTTGGTAGTGAATGGACATCGCCTCAGGGTATACCATACACCTCTGACTAAAGAAGAGTTCTTGCAGCAACTTGACAGTTTGGATACACAGCAGGTGGAAGAGATTCCTTCTTCCACTTCAAAACAATCAATATGATCAGTGGATTTCAAGAAAACAGAAAATACAAAAAAAAAAAAATCAGAAAAATAGAAAACAAAAAGATGAATAAATTCTGAGTATGAATTCCTTCATGGGCATGGTTTCAGGGGAAATCATGAAATTCCTTCATGGGCATAGTCAAGATCAAGAAAAAAAGAAAGAAAAGGAGAGGCAAAAAATTAAAAAAAAAAAAAAAAAGAGAGAAAAATGAATAACTCAGCAGTGAAAACCTTTTTAAGGCACTACTGGGTTGGTACGCATGAAAACCAGTTTTCTGGCATGCATAACCTTGAGAATTTTTTTGAACCATCATCGTACAAATTCACCTAGTGCACTTGTTTTGAAATGTTGCAGAAAATCTCAGCAGAATATCAACAAAAGTAGTCATTCTTCAAAACTGACATTAACTATTTTTATCAGGTATATATTTCTTACATTTCTTCATTGTAAAATTATTGGTATATAGTATGTGACAATTAACCATTAGCATAAAAGGTATTCATAAGAGTTGGCATACTTAAAAACATGTTTTAAGAATGACAATATTGATTTCTGCCTAATCTTCGGAACAAGAATGCCAAAAATAGTGCCTGCTGTATTATCTTCGAAATGAAATTGTCTTCAGAATGACAGAAAAATGAATGTTGCATCTTGTCTTCAGAAAGAAAAATTGTCTTCGGAATGACAATTTGTCTTCAGAATGAAACTTGGTCTTCAAAATGACGACTTGCTGCATCATCTTCGGAATGAAGATATGTCTTCGGAATGAAGATCTATCTTTGAAATGAGGGTATGTCTTCGGAATGACGATTTACTTTCATAATACAGCCTGATCTTCGAAATGAGGATTAATATTCGGAATGAGGATTGATCTTCGGAATGAAGATCTATCTTCGGAATGAAAATTCTGCAAAGAGGATTTGTCTTCGGAATGAAGACCTGTCTTCGGAATGAGGTCATAATCTTCGGAATGAGGATTTGTCTTCGGAATGAAGTCATAATCTTCGAAATGAAATTTTATTTGCATTTTCGAAAAGAACATTTCCACATGGCATCCAAGAAAACAAGGTACGACAAAATTAAGATTTTTTCTTAGTTGCATGCGAGGAAGGGACACGTGTCAATCAGCACATGGTCTTTTTTTGCACTCATTGGAAATACGGAGAATCTGCAACCATATGCCACTAGTTTTTAATGTCAATTAACATGCATGTGAGAATCTACAAAACTAATGAGGTGGATCTGACGGCAAGGACATTCATACAATTATCAACGAACAGGTGTACAGTGTAGAAGTAGATATGTGTGCCATATTTCTTTCTGAAGACGTGTTGCGAGGTACAGTGCATAGAATACGACTCATTTTGAAGAAGACGCGAAACAGGGCAACAAGGGTTCTAACTCAAAACTCTGCAAATTTACAACAAAAAATAGCCAAAAATCTTGCAGTAGAACAACAGCCGCAATGTACGAATTTTAAACAGAGAAAAATGGGGCAAAAAATTAGAACAAAGCCTGCAGATACCAATTTCCTCCGAGAAAATCTGGCAGTTGTGCAGATTTTTGAAGATGGAGGGTTTATGACGTTTCTGGACAAATTCAATGGGTCTTCTGAAGATTTAGCTGGCATGTTTCCCCATACATTCAGAAACAACAGAGCACATGTCAATGGCATGTCTATTGAGGTAAGCTCTAAAATTTTAAGTCATATTACAAAGCTTCCATTAGAGGGAATTTCAATTACTAGATCTAGAAAGAACACATTAGCAAATGTAGTTAATCAGTTTGTAGAAGAAAATGATAAGGAACCTGAATACTTAACCCATAACAACACATGCAAAGGGTTAAAAAGGGCTAGCCTGCAAGAACCCTGGGATGAAGTAGCCACCTGGGTGATTAAGTTTTTTACCTGTGAAGGGCAGTATGTGCTGTTATTAGGGCATCATCTACGAATTTTAAACCATCTCAGACATGGTAGACAACAACCAAAAGTTAGGGTTAATCTTCCCCTATATTTGTATCAAGAATTAAAGAATATGACAAAAAGATATCAGGAGGGTAAAGGGAGCCTTCGCCATCATGGCCTTATCAAATTAGTTTGCCAACATCATTTTAGAGGAAACCCTAGGAGTTTTGACAGGTTTTACTCTAACCTAAATGATGTCATTTTTGGGGATGAAAGTGAAGAAGAAGAGGAGCCAAGTACTGCTGATGTTGCTGCAGAAGAGGAAACAGCTGCTGCAAAAAATATTGCAGAAGCTGCTGCAGAAAATGTTGCAGAGGATGCTGCAGAAGAGGCTGCAGAAGATGCCCCTGAAGCAGTTACAGAACTACACCCCATAGCAGCAGCAGAAAACCTTGCTCCTGAGCCTTCAACTTCACAGGCTAAGATACAAAGGAAAATAGGATCTGGAACTAGCAGCAGAGTAGAAAAACAAAAGAAAGTTCGGTTTGCTGAAGCTGCAACTGACTTGTCAAAATGGAGAAGTGAAACAAGGGAAACAGAGGCATCAAAGACTGACCCCATGACCCCTGCTGTCACCAGAAAATAGAGCAAAAAGAAGAAGTTTGCATCTAGAACTAGGAGGTCTACAAGAATCCATTTGAAAGAAACTATAGAACAGGTCATGGAGGAAGAAGATAGACCAAGTAGCCCAGATGTCACAGAAATACAACCAGAGCATCTGATAACTTTCCAGAATTCCCTGAACAGATGACTGAGGCAAAAATTGAGCAAGTTGGTTTGGAGGAGGCTACAATTCAACAGGCTACAGATATGGTAGATATCCCTATAGACAGTTTCATAGAGCCTCCTGAACAAGAACAAATTGTTGCAACAGAAGAAGATTTGGGTGAATGCACTAACCTGCAATCGATTTGTCCGCATCAACTTCGAAGCGTAAACAGAAGAGGAAGACATCACCGAGTAGTCGAGGGCAGTAAGAAGTGTTGTCAAAACACAGACCAAATGGATCATAGAGAAAGAAAACATCATTGAGATGCAAACAAGAAAAATTGCAGAACTTCAACAGGAAGTGGCAGAACTAAAAAAGTTGTCACAATCTAAAAAATAGCCAGCTGTATCCCATGATGAACACAGTTTGGCTCAATTGCTTCTGGGTTTATCAAGAGCAGATGACTCTGTTGAGGCAGATATAGAAGTTCATCCTGAAACAACACTCTTTCATTCTGAAGAAGTGCCTGTTCATTCTGAAGCAATGCCTTCTTGTTCTAAAGATGCTTCAGAAATGGTGAGAAATATCACAGAGGATGTTGAAAATGAGCCACCAACACAGGAACAGTCCCAATAGCAATAAAATGCTCAAGTAAGTACTCCAACTGAGGTCCCTGCATTTCAACTTGTTACACTTCCAGTAGAAACAATAGATAAGGGGGTACAAGTAGAAATACTATCTGATGACAACCCCATAGAAATAGCAAATAAGGGGGTGCAAGTAGAGATATTGATAGATGAACAACCAATGGAAGTGACAAAAAAAGGAGTTCAGACAAATCTGGTGCCTAGGATTCCCCCTATAGTAAGACCACCTAATACTGTGTCCCTAGAGCAGTACAATGCAGACATAGCTAGTTGAATGATTAGATATGAACAGCTTGCCAGTAAAACTAAAAAATTCAAACTAGAGGCAAAACAGCTAGAAGCCAAGGACATAGAAATTCAGGCATTGAAAGAAAAGGTATCTGACTTGTGCCAAATTGCTGAGTTTTTAGTCCAATTTAGACGGCCAGCCAGATTTTACAGCCTTATTTTGAAGGAGAAATACCTTAGATGGCAGGTCATGAGGATTACTTCAAACCTTCCATACAAATTGGACACTATTGAAGATTTTTTGGAGGCATATTTTGACAGTCCTTTTGAGCAGAAAAATCTCCTGTGTGAACTGTTTTTGCATAGTTTCTTCATACCAGAGAAAGTTGATTCTCATCCTCAAATCTACATTGGAGATGTTCAGTTGAGAGCATTTATGTCTACCTTGCAAAATCAGCTTTATTGGGATCATGAGAAAAGACAGAAAAAATTGGTTGAAACAAGGGCTGAGTTGTTAGTTAGAATAATCCAGCCAAATCACTTAAATATCACTCAGTAGCACTTCTCAATGATGAACAGGGATGATATCAAGAGAATGTACTTGAACAATTTGAGGGACTGTGTGACCAGATTTAACAATTTCTATGATCACAATTTCTTTCTAGCATTGTCAGTATGCAGAGACAGATGGAATGAACTTTCCATGTCTTTAAGGAAAAGAGAACCTATCTCCCCCATCAATCTAGAGTGGTCCAGAAGAAGAGCAGAAGGTGTAGTCCAACTATTCCAGATCATGCAGCATAACTGGATAGGTCTTAGGTTTAGGCCTCCAACCATCATTACTCCAGTTCCATTTTACTTTGAGGAAAATGAATATCCTGATGAACAATTTGAAGATTGGCTCAGAAACATTCAGGAAAACAGAGGATATTACATAGGCAAGAAGTTATTCTATAGGTCATGGAATCTAAACATGGACATATGTGATTCCATAGCCCAACAAAATGCATGAGGGCATGCATCAATATAAGTTGGGGGGAAAATGATGAGGCCTGGAAATGCCTCAATTATAACATGTTTTGTACACTAAAAATGCCTATAAACTCTTATGTTTTATCTGATATGTTAGTTAAGTTGATTTAATATGCTGTATATTAACCATTTTGCATGATCAATGTATTTGAAATATTATATGTTGATTTTACAGCTTTTTGCATAGTTTTGTGCTCTTTTTGTTATGATTTGCTACAATGGGATATGCTTAGAATAATAACAGCATTTCACTAATCATATTCTGATTTTTTTCAAGCATTTACTTCACCTAAATCTGGAAACAGTGCAAGCAAACTGTTGCTGTGCAGCAAAAACTGGTCTTTTCCATATAAATTCTAGCCAGCTGTCCATAAATAGCAAGGCATGGAATTCACATGAGGAAAGGGATGAAGACCATTAGAATTTTATCTTAGGAGATAACCCACCTGAGAGATGCAGAAGAAACCAATGGAAAGCATACATTTGTTCATTTCGAAGCATCTTCGGAATGAACAGATATCTTTGGAATGAAGAAAACACAACATCTTCGGAATGAGCAGATCTTCGAAATGAAGAAAGCAGCGTCTTCAGAATGAGCAGATCTTCAGAATGAAGCATGCAGTATCTTCGGAATGAGTGATCTTCTAAATGAGAATGCAGTATCTTCGAATGAGCGATCTTCGGAATGAAAACTGCACTGTCTTCGGAATGAAGCCACTTATCTTCAGAATGAAGAACAGAATGTGTTTTTGACCTTTTTGACCAATTTTTGAAGGCGAAAAAAGGGAAATAAAGGTTGGAAAAAGTAAAGAGAAATATCCTCCATTTGTCTTTGCCGTCATTGTCGACCAAATCCATCATTAAGGTAAAGATCAGGTTTTAGTCCTCTTCTAGGATAAAACTAGAATTTGTTGCAGCATTTTAGGATTAGATATTTTGAGATATTCTTTGTTTGTAATCAGATCATAGGATAGCTATAAATATTTCTCCCGTTCAGGTTGAGCTGTAGATAGAAGAGGTAGAGAAATAGCAGATAGATAGAAAATAGAGTAAGGAAGCTAAATACAGAGTATAACTAGGAATTGACTGTTACAGTCCTGTAACAGTTTTTCAGCAGAATTCTTGTAATCATGTCTTTTGATCAATAAAGTGCACCAGTTCTATTTCAAATTACTTATAAATAAATGTGATTAAGATTTAGAAAGAGAGAGAGACTTACACCTTCTTCTAGACAAAGAGGCTGGCCACTTCCAGACCTAGGAGGAGGACTAACAGAACAGGTTTTTATTCTGATTTTGCTGCAGCAGAATGAGTTGCAGAACTTGTTATGTAAATTGCTTGTGAATAGTTGAAAATATTTGCAGTATTAGTTTATTTATGCTAATATAAATCTTGTGCTTAATATTTTAGTTGCAATCTTACTTTCAACCAAGCTTTCACTTTATTTTTAGATTGTTATTTTCAGCATTTACTGTTTTTCAGCAATTTCCTACATTTTTATGTTTTGCTGTCAAAATCTGAACAGAGGATTGACAACCTTCACGTTACAAAATTTTGATAGTTTTTATTTCCACATTAGATCTAGACTTTCATTACTGCAAAAGTAATTAGATTTCCTTTCTGCAATTAGAATCAGACTTTCAATTTTGCAACTGTTAATTCTGCAATATAATTAGGTCTTATTCTGCAATTGTAATTAGGACTTCATTTCTGCAGTTAGTGATTAGTTTCCAATTCCGCAACTTAGATTAAGATTTAATTCATGCAATTTAGAGATAGGAATGTTCCAAAACCCCCCACCAAACCGATTCCACCAATAAGACTTGTTGCCCTAGATTGACCTAAGTTATAGTTGTTTCACTTCTTCTCCCGCATATAGCCTTGTACACTGCCTTGGATTGACAGATTCATTGAGAATTAATGATGGTATAACGACTACGCATCAAGGTTCTTGTGGAGAACTTATGGAATGATTTGGATAGGTTCTTATGAAGAATTTGAGGACTAATTTGGACAGGTTCTTGTGAAGAGCTTATGGATTGATTTGTATAGGTTCTTGTTGAAGAACATGTGGATAGATTTGATGAAGTCTTGGTGAATACTTGTGAGCAGTTGTGTATCGCTCCAAATTTTTCGCATCCCTACCTTCAGGCTATAGGATCCGCATCCGGAAGGAGGATGGGAAAAGGATGATGTGATACCTCGGACGAGAGGACTTTGCGAAGGTCCCACCTCTCAAGGGAGGTGTATTTTGATGATTTTTTGACGGATGGTGGGTTCACCAGGAAACATTTAATGGCAGTTTCCACGCCTAGGTTTTTGAAATGTGTTTAATGAGTTCGTTTTAAAATTAAATATTCATCCTAGGTTTGGCTAAATGAAACTAAATTAAACTATATGAAAACACAAGTTCCATGAATACAGCAGACAGATTTGAAAATAGAAAACAAAGAATTTTACAGAATGCTAATGAAAAATACCTGATTCGGATGTCTGAAGAAGATTCTGATGTTTGAAGAAGTCTGGATCGTCAAGGATTCTATAGAATTGCCTGTAATCTGACAGGATCATCTGCAATTTGACAAAATCATCTGAGACTGATAGATTCGTCCGAGATCTGACGAATTCGTCAGACGAATTTGTCAGAGACCTGCAAGACAGAAAATAGATGCAAAATACAAGAAATTCTATTGTGCTAACAGAGGCAAATTACACCAAATAGCAATATGAATACTGAAAAATATTTAAGAACAAAAATTAATGCAAATTACTGTACTTTAATGGCAAATCATGAACTTAACATGCATTCTAAGCTAAATGGGTGAACACCAAATGCAAAATAGCATAAACACTAAATAAATAGTCTAATTTGCAGAATAAAAAGACGGAGAAAGAGTTAAGAAGAGCAAACTTCAGGCACTGATTGCCTTGATGTAAACTGCAGTCGAGATCGTCTCACATCAGTACGAAATTGCCTCGAATTCGATAGGATCGCCTCCGATTTGAACAGGTTCGTCGACGACGATGGGTGCTGGCTCCGGTTGAAAACTAGTGATGTACTTGCAACAAAATGGCTATGGGACTAGTGCAAAAGCAAAATTAGGATGTGTTGACGCAGAGGGAATCAGTTTGCAGATAAATTCAGCTAGGGGTTGGGGAGGGAAAATCCTAGAAGTTAAATAGGCTTAGGGGGAGTTGTTGGGAGGTTGGAGATCATCCCAATTTGGGAGATCTCCAACAGGGGAGGGTCCCAATGGCGTAGACACGCTTTTGCCCAGATTGGAGACCCGTTGGAACAGATTCCAACTATGCAAATTTAGTTTTGCGACAAGATCGTCTGGACGTCCTAGTCCAGACAAAATCGTCAAATCTGGGGCGATATCGTCTGATCGGCGACGATATCGTCAAACGGTCAAAAAACCTCTAAAATTGGCATGAAAAAGGGGGAAACGGAATACCCGACGGTTAATGGGCGGTTTGGGAGGTTAAATTTGATTTTTAAATTATTTACTAAGGTGAATGTAATTATTATAATTTTGACTGCGCCAATTTTAGGGTGCTACATTTTGCCCCCTCTTTAGCAAATTTTCCGAAGAAAATGCGTTAAAGATGAGTTCTTCTCGATCTACGAGAAAGCAAAAAATTATACCCATTTTTAGGCGACGATTCTTGGTCGAATCGTACGACAGCTTACTATGGTTCCCCCTCCGTGTTTTTACCCAAATCGAACGTTTGAGGTAAAAACGTGAAAAAGCAAAAAATTATTGTTGAATAAAATTAAGAAAAATAGGGTAAAACCCTAATTCATTGTTACTGTTTATTTTTACTATTTTTAGAGCTCTGAAGCAAAATGGTGGAGACGACGCACAGATCTACAGAGGTCCGATGCGGTCTACGGGTAAGGGTCTAAACTTAGTTTAGAACTTATTTAATTTGAATTTACATGCTTTTTAAGTGATTTTTAGATGAATTTTGAGCATCGTGGCCGTTTTTGGGCCGTCGACGTCATCGGGACGAAATCGTCCCGATTTCGACGAAATCGTCTCAATTTCGTCAATTTCGCCCAAGGGCGAAATCATCGAAAGGGGGACGATTTCGTCAAATTAGAGACGATTTCGGACTACGAAATAGGAGACTATTATGCTCAAATTTGGGACGATATCGTCCAATAGTGGGCGATATCATCAATTACATGAAATTGATCTTTAAGTTGCATTATTAATTACTGGAATTGTTATTAATGATTGTTTGTTGTTTATTGTTTATGTTGTAGAGAGGATTGCTAAAGAGCAGAGAATGGAAATATGGAGGATTGAGAGATGACTTGGCCGCGCTCACACAGACAGAGCGGGATCTGTTGGCACAGGCTGGCTTGCAACATGTGGCGGAGATGCCACAAATATCCACAGATATGGGGCTACTGACATCCCTAGCAGAGATATGGTATCTGGGGTCTTCCTATTTTTGGCTACCGACAGGGGAGATGACTCCCACACTGGAGGATGTATGGAGGATTCTGAGAATCCCCATACAAGGATGGATGATCACTCCTACGGCCAACCAGGGCCACGCTATGGGACGGTTGTGTGGTTACCCGAGCTTCACCCTGTAGAAGGGCAGAGTTAACATCGAGGAACTACACCAAATGCCTGGGGCATCTAGACTCACACGAGTTCTAGCAGGACTGGTTGGTGGACTTCTGATGTGCCACCAGAGTAGGTGCAGGGTACCATGGGTGCTTGCAAATGTGATCTGCGATATGCGGGACCATGGGTACAGGTTTTTCTGGGGTAGCTTTGTTCTATGCCGGTTGTACAGGATCCTGTATGGGGTCGTGTACAAGGGCGGCCGATGTCTGGTGATGACATCGCTACTACAGGTTTGGTGTTGGGAGCACATTGTGATGCGGAGGCCGGTAGGGCTTCCACTAACAGGGGTAGACGGGGAGAGGCCCCGAGTCTTCTACTGGTGGCTCCGAGAGGGGCACAGTGACGGATCGACCTGCCTATGTCTCGGAGACTGCTAGATGAGTTGATCCCAGATCAGATCACCTGGAGGTCATGGTGAAGGCACCCAAGGTGGGCCGAGGATGGACAGGAGCTGGCTCGCATCAGGTGAGTTTGCTGGTTGAGGATGGAGAGAGGAGAGATGGAGCTCCACCGCTACGACCGAGTTTTGAGGCAGTTTGGTCTATAGTAGGGGATCCCATCTCTCAAGGATTATGAGTTTTCCCGGACTGTCTAGGATAACACCACGGTTAGCGGGGCTCCAGACATGCAACGATTCTGGAGTCAGGATGCGGATGATGCCCCCATCCAGCCAGTGGATGGAGACGACGTAAGGGTGGCTGATGGCTACGATGCCTGGTACGTAGGCATCTGCCCTCCTCGAATGACGAGGGCTCAGGGTTTGATCCATGCGATCATGTGTCGGATAGGGAGGCGATTCCAGGCAGTGATAGAGGTGGCCCAGGGTCACGACGGGAGAGAGTAGAGGAGGCCACAGGCACAGGAGAGGCCACAGCAGTGGGAGAGGAGGGAGGAGAGACGCCCATCTCCATAGAGGCCACCATCGCTCGATAAGGGCAAGGGTGTGGACACAGGAGAGAGTAGCGAGATGGTTACTCTTTGGGCAGAGAGAGATCATCTGCAGGCTCAGGTGTAGATGTTATAGGCTACGGCTGCACGACACCATGTTGAGGTGTCATAGCTCAGAGATGATATTGCATGCCTCAGGGCACGAGGCGGAGGGGCGAGCTCTGGAGAGTTGACACGGGCTATCGCCCAGTTGACATTCTATTAGACACTGTACTTCCAGCTGGTGCTAGAGGTAGATAGACTACCCCTGCCAGCTAACATCGCAGATCCGATCAGGATCGGGTCATCAAGGACCACATCCCGGTCGAGGACTAGGACTACACAGACTACGATGGGGCCACCTCGTCCACCTCAGGGTAGGGGAGGAGATGAGGCAGAGAGCTCGAGGGGCTCTCGAGGTTAGAGAGCTGCACATTGATGTTCTATTATATATATTTTTTTGTTTGATAAAGGATTGAGTATGCCGAGGTACAGATTGTGGCATACCGATCCAGTTTTGATGATGTACATATATTTGTGACATATATAGATGAGCTATTTTTGATCATATGACTTGTCTTATGTGATTCTTATGATGTTTTTATGTTTGATTGATTGATTTCATGTGATTATGTCGGTGGATATATTATAATTGGAATGTCATGCTTGTAATATTTGAAATGAAATAATCTGATGTAACAAATTGGTTTTTTGTAATGAAATGTGATAAAAATAAAAATAAAAAGAGACTTCTAACAATAATTTCAAATGACATTGTCGCTATTATAGACCATTTCATGGATTCACTGCTCACTCGGTCGTCAAGCCAATCCCAGTATAGAAATATTGCAAAAAGTAAAAGAGTGCTTAAGAGAATGTCTTAAGACTTTGGTGCAATGATGAAAAATGATGGTGATGATAATGATTTGTTTTCAGATTTTCATGAAAAATATTTGTACATGAAATAATGTTAAAAATGATTTTTGCTAGGCATAAATTCCTAAGTGTGATAAAATTTTTTGATAATTCCCTAGGAATTATACCATCATTGCAAAATTTAAAGGTTGACATAATGATATGAAAATGTGTTTGCTGTTGAAAAGCATAATTTGTGTAACATAATTAATTTAAGTCATATGGTTTTCATGATTTTTAAGAAATGGGGAATAAAAATTGTTACAATGGTTTGCGCTAGGCATAGAATATGTAGGTATAGACTTATACCGTCATCGCGAAAAATCCAAAAAAGGTTATTTTTATTGCATGATTGATGTTTGATGAACAAGAAATATGAAAATGAGGACTTGCGCTAGGCATACAATTCCAATTTTGGTTGTGGAAATATACCATCGTCGCGAAAGTCGACACGATATATATGATATGTTTTTGAAAGAAATTTTTGATTTTTCTATGATATAGTTGTCTTTGTGTAAACAACTGTACTTGATTTATTCCCAAACAAGTTGCAAAAATAATATTTCAAAGTACTTTGAAGAAAAAAGTTAGATTTATAAGGAATCCCATGTGCATATGTGAATTCATTTCCGATCTTGATTTATAATAATGATAAAAAAAATCTCTCAAATACAAATGTGTGTGCAATTGCATTGATCATTTACCAGATTTGAGCAAAGATACTATGATACAAGTGATTTGAAGAAACCAAATAAGTGTTCATTAACCATGATGTAGATGCATATAACCATATTAGACCACTATGTAGATCGGATTATCAAGAGCTAGCTAATCTATAAGCAGACATAGGTCTATACAAAAGAAGGTCGCTAATGTGACAGACATATCACCACGCTAGGAGTTACCCAAGGCCAAGCAGGTTGGGCACAAACCACTTGTTATGGGGCTTACCTCACAATTTTCGAATAATTGAGAATTCCAGGGATTCAAGCTCATCAACCCTTCTTTTCTTTTCAAAGGGTAGGGAAAGGGATTTTATTGCTTTCTTGCTTTCTTTTGAACTTTGCTTATTTTTCTTTTTGTATTTATTTTGCTTGATAATGCTTGGAACATTGCTGTAATGATAAAAGAACATTTTTATTTTCTCTTTTTCTTGAATTTTTCTTTTCTTTTTCTTTTTTTTTCTTTGCTAGGGATACTTGCTCGGATTAGCTGTAGAGCAAGGGATTTTTTATTCTGGGTAGGGGTGAGCTTGTCCTTTTGCCAATTCTCAAAGATTCTAGACCATGTGCATGATAGGATAGCAGGGGAAACTTTTCGCTCAAGAAATCAGTTCTACTATGTAGCAAAACATGGAAATTACAAATATAATCATTTTATTGTGAAAAGATGTGCTTGATTTAAGTAAATAACAAGATCAATTCTCTATGCTCAAACTTTATTTAATTGAATTTTGTGGACTTTGATATAAGAGAGATTAGTAATCATGCCAGATAAAATCAAGATATTTATTGTTGTGAGTGTGCTAGTGAGGGATGCCAAATAAATGCTAATTTATCCAAAATAAGTTGAAACATATAACTGCAATAATTGTAAGAAAATATATATAAACACTTTTGAGAAGTTTTGAGAATGTTGACTCTCTCTTTCTTCTGTATATTGTTTTGGTTTCGAAAGAGTCAAGCATATAGCTATTTTTATATATTTATCATTATTTTGATTTTTGGTTTGATTTTTGAGCAAAAAATTTAACAAGTGCCTTAAAGAAATGCAACAAATAGTTTTGAAGCTTTTGATGTTTATGAATGTTTTTGATGTTTTTGGGTTTTTATAAAGATTGCAAGGAATACAAGATAGTGATTTTGAACAAATATATACATGGATGAAATGACCAAATTTATGCATAGTAACGTTTAAGATGCAAAATATTCATGGGTTCTTTGAGTTCTTTACCATCTAAGGTAGATAATTTATATGCTCCTGATTCAAATTTAGCAGTAATAATATATGGTCCAAGCCAGTTGGGCTCAAATTTACCTTTAAGGTCCTTAGTTGCATTAGTATTTTTTTTTATTTTGAGGATTTTGATTTTTTTGTATTTTGATTTTAATTTATGAATTGAAGTTGGTGGTATATACAAGATGATCTATATACACTATACAAGGTTATTTGAGTATAGCATGTCTAAGGTTGCTTCAAAATCAAAGGAGGTTTTGAAGGATAATCTGGTTGAGGTGAAGGTAAGGACAAAAGATGATAAATAAAAGGTAGTGATAACAAAAGCTTTGTTATAATGTAGAATAATGTAGAAAAATATTTGACTTTTATATGTGTAAAATTGATCATGTTACAAAATAAAATGTAAGAAGGATAAGAAAGTTCTTCATTCTTATCACTATATTCCAAATATTGATAAGATAGAGAAAGTATATGTGAAAGATATGCATGGATGTTATTTGGTAAACAAATATGATCATATATGGATAAAAAAAAGTGATGGATAGAAGAGAATTGTGATAATAAATAATATATAGAACTTGATGTTTCAATTGTTAAATATTCTTCAAATGGTGTTGGATCATTATGTATGGTAACAATTTCATTTGTAATTTTAAACTTCAAACATTGGTGAAGAGTGGAAGGGAAAACCCTCATCGTATGAATCCAAGGACTCTGGAGAAATAGGTTGTAAGGTGAAGGACAATATCCTACATAGAATAAAATATCCAAGATCTTGGATCCAATATTGAGGGGAAACATTATAGTACCTTGAAATTCTTGAATTTCATTGTTAAAATATTTTATAAGAACATTTGATTCATTAAGATCTTCTTCCTTTGTTTTGAGCTTTTGGAATAATTGATAAGTGCATAAATTAAGAGAGGAGTCATTATCTACCATGATAACTTTAACAGGTGTGTCTTTACTAGATCCTGTAATGTAAAGATAGTAGTCTTCTTGTGGAGTAGAGGAAGGAATCTCCTCATCATAGAATGAAATATGGTTAACCTCAAGAGGGTTTACACCATTAATTATGTTCTTAGAGAAAATATGATGAGGAACAAATTGTTGTCTAGGTATCTTGAACAAAGTTTCCTTATGGGAACTTTGTAATACTTCTAAAAGGGATATCTTTGCTTGAGGATTAATCACTTGTTGTTGGCTATCAAAGTGGATTTCAGATTGAGAGTTTGATTCTAAATATGAGCTTTCTATGCTTACATTCCATTTTGGATCATTATCTAGAGCCAAAGATAGTTTTGAAGGTTGGTCAAATAAGGAATCCATATCTTGAACATCAGATTGAGTTGATTGAACTTGAGGTTGCTCATTTGTAGTTTTTGTTACAATATTAATAATATCATCATGATGGGACACATTAACATGCAATATTTGATTGGTTCCTTGTTGTTGATAATTGAGTAGGGGTTCTTGGGATATCCCCATGTCTTGATTGATTATTGGTATTTGTTGTGTAGGATTTTGATTGTTTACTGGAGATTTATAATCAGTTGTAGATTGTAATTCCTTTATATTAAAAAGACCTTCATCAATCAAATCTTGAATTTTACATCTTAAATATTTACAATTTTGTGTCATATGTCCATCTACTCTATGATATTCACAATGTAGCTAAGGTTTAAACCAATCTGATGTGGTATCAGGTTGTCTTATGGAAGGAAGTTCATTCTTATTTGTGTCAAGTAAATACTTGAGAATTATATCCATTGGTTGTTTGAGCTTAGTAAATTTATGTGATGAAGGTTTTTGAGAGGTTTTTGATAAATGCCTTAGGAATTTCATCATAAAAGGACCTAATGGTTTCTCACATCTACTTTCTTTATTATGGGTAGAATGATGATAGGAAGATTGCGATGTAGGAGGTGAGTGCACGGTAAAATTGGAAGAATAAGTATTTTCTTGTTGAAACGAATGTGTTGTATTGAAAGAAGAGTATTGAAAAGGTGGTGGAGGATTGTATGTGGAACGATAGACATAATATGGATATATGGGAGAATAGATAATATCGTTATGAAGAGGATTGGCAAAGGGATTGTTTTGTTGGGTTATGGATGAAAAATGGGAAAAGTGTGATGGAGGTGGTGTTGAATATGGATGAGGTTGATCATAATCAACAAATGTATTTGGCTGAATTCTTCCAACATTACTAATGGGCTCATATTGATTTGAGTAAAAAATCATGGTTTTTTTAGTGCTTCTAAAAGTAATATTTAGCATCTAATATTTAGAATTGAATCTAAAACATGAAATTATGATTTTGTTTTTGTTTTTCTTGTATACATATATATATATTTTTTGTTTTTGTTTTCAAAAGGTTTAAAATGCATTCACGTCGGGTTCACCAAAATGTATCGCTCCAAATTTTTCGCATCCCTACCTTCAGGCTATAGGATCCGTGCATGGAAGGAGGATGGGAAAAGGATGATGCGATACCTTGGATGAGAGGACTTTGCGAAGGTCCTGCCTCTCAAGGGAGGTGTATTTTGGTGATTTTTCGATGGATGGTGAGTTCACCAGGAAACATTTAATGGCAGATTCCACACCTAGGTTTTTGGAATGTGTTTAATGAGTTCGTTTTAACCTTAAACATTCATCCTATGTTTGGACGAATGAAACTAAATTAAACTATATGAAAACGCAAGTTCGATGAATACAGTAGACAGATTTGAAAACAAAAAACAGAGAATTTTACAGAATGCCAATGAAAAATACCTGATCCGGATGTCTGAAGAAGATTCTGATGTTTGAAGCAGTCTGGATCGTCAGGGATTCTACAGAATCGCCTGCAATCTGACAGGATCATCTACAATTTGACAAAATCGTCTGAGACTGACAGATTCGTCCAAGATCTGACGAATTCGTCAGACAAATTTGTCAAAGACCTACAAGACAGAAAATAGATGCAAAATACAATAAATTCTATTGTGCTAACAGAGGCAAATTACACCAAATAGCAATATGAATACTGAACAATATTTAAGAATAGAAATTAATGCAAATTACTATACTGTAATGGCAAATCATGAACTTAACATGCATTCTAAGCTAAATGGGTGAACACCAAATGAAAAATAGCATAAACACTAAATAAATAGTCTAATTTGCAAAATAAAAAGACGGAGAAAGAGTTAAGAAGAGCAAACTTCAGGCACTGATTGCCTCGATGTAGACTACAGTCAAGATCATCTCGCATCAGTACAAAATTGCCTCGAATTCGACAGGATCGCCTCCGATTTGAATAGGTTCATCGAAGACGATGGGTGCTGGCTCCGACTGAAAACCAGTGATGTACCTGCAACAAAATGGCTATGGGACTAGTGCAAAAGCAAAATTAGGATGTTTTGACGTAGAGGGAATCAGTTTGCAGATAAATTTAGCCAGGGGTTGGTGAGGGAAAATCCTAGAAGTTAAATAGGCTTAGGGGGAGTTGTTGGGAGGTTGGAGATCATCCCAATTTGGGAGATCTCCAACGGGGGAGGGTCCCAACGGTGTAGAAACGCTTCTGCCCAGATTAGAGACCTGTTGGAACAGATTCCAACTATGCAAATTCAGTTTTGCGATAAGATCGTCTGGACATCCTAGTCCAGACGAAATCGTCAAATCTGGGGCGATATCGTCTGATCGGCAATGATATCGTCAAACGATCAAAATAACCTCTAAAATTGGCGTGGAAAATGGGGAAACGAAATACCCGACAGTTAACGGGTGATTTGGGAGGTTAAATTTGATTTTTAAATTATTTACTAAGGTGAATGTAATTATTATAATTTTGACTACGCCAATTTTAGGGTGCTACAAGTTGTAATTGATTTATTCAAGATTTTGACTTAAGCTTGCGATAGATCTGACAGAGATTTAAGAGTAGATTTGTGCTAGACCAGATGACTGAGTTTGGTGTATATTTGTGACAGATTTTGAGAGGACTTGTACTGGACTGACTGACTGTGTTTAGTATAGGTTTTGATGAGCAGTTGTGGAGGTAATCAGTAAAGACAAAAGTCTCTAGAGCTAGAGCAAGGAGGACAGGATGTCTTCTATGAAAAGGAGTTCCACCTGCTAGTAGTAGAAGAGGTAGTGATCTTCTGAAGTATCATTTCCAGATATTTGGAGGATAGGACATTGTATTTGGTCAGGAGGCTCATAAATACTTCTTTGGGGGATATGACATCTCCTTTGGGTAGGAGGCTTATAAATATTTTATTAGGGGAAGGATTCTCCTTTGGATAGGAAGTCCATAAACATTGTAATTGGGAAGGATTCCCAAAG
Source organism: Wollemia nobilis (assembly GCA_028583015.1). Classification (NCBI taxonomy): domain Eukaryota; kingdom Viridiplantae; phylum Streptophyta; class Pinopsida; order Araucariales; family Araucariaceae; genus Wollemia; species Wollemia nobilis. Next base: position 3,564,450 of record JAQPPZ010017255.1, read on the forward strand.
GATTTGATTGACAAAATTTAGTGAAATATTTTCTCTATGGAGTAGCCCACCTTAGGTGAACCATGTTATATTGGTGTCTGAATTGTGTGATGACTTGTACACTGGTTTGATTACTACTTTGATTTTGCTATTGGTTCATTGCATTGCTTTCTGAAGTAAAAGGAAAAAATTAAAAAGTGGTCTTATACTGTTCACCCCCCCTCTCAGTATAAGTTTGTGTTCTTCATAATTGTTGGCTTGCCTATATTGTTGCTCTATGGAATTTCTTCAATGTTATTATTTTTTTTCAACTTTGGAAATCGAGGAATGTTGTTGTCTATTCTAGAGATTCAATTTATAGTCAATTTTTCTTGCATGAAAAGATTACATTATTTTTTGCTATTACTATTCAACTCTATTCGGAGGTTCTAAGTTGACTCATGAGTTGGCACATTTGATATATCTTGTCAGGTTTTAGCATGAGGCTCCATGTACTATCAACATGGCTTCATATAAACTCCTTCTACCTTAAGGTCCCCATGTTTTTTTGAGGCCTCAATGTAGTAGGTTGACGGGTGACATTTTCTAGCATCAGGTTGTTATGTCATTGCCCACAGTAGGGCTCAGTATCCTCTTGGAGTTATTCTATTTATTCACCCTTTTAGGGGTTGTTTTTTTTTTTGGGGCCTTAGGGATCTATGATGTTGATTGTTTGGGTGGCCTTCCATACCGGACTATGATTTTTCTAGCTCCCTTTTTTCGAACCTCTCTTATTTTTTATTGAATATAATTTCTGGTTCCAATTAAAAATATTTTAAATTAATATTACTAAATTATATTTATAATTTTAATAATAAAGTTATATAAGTCTTAAAATTTAGATGGAAAAGTTTGTAAATAGATAATAAAAAAGGATTAAGAGAATAAGAACTAGATATTTTCAAAGAATTTTATAAAATACACTATGGGTGACATAGTGATTGGAGATAAACCAACCCATTCCATTGATGTACTCAAGGTGGTTGAAGAACCAAAATAAGTTATATATGAAGGACCAAGGATGTTGTAGGTAAACCTTGGCAAAGACGGTGATGAAAATATTATCAAGTGTGGATATGATTGGGATCCTATACTCAAAGCAGTATTTTTTAAAATATTTAGGAAGTACAAGGATGTGTTTGCATGGACTTACAAGGACTTAAAGTGGATAACACTAGAACAGTGTGTACACAAGATTCCTTTGATTGAGGGTGCACAACTAGTCATGATGATGGAAGAGCAGGTAGTCGTCCTAATGATGATAAAATAGTCAATCATCATGATGATAATATAAAAAGCAACCATCCTAATGATAGCAAAATAGTTAGCCATCAGGATGATGACGAAGCAGGCATGTATCCTGATGATGGTTGAATAGTCAACCATCAGGATGAGAATAAAGTAGTCAACTCTCATGATAATAGTAGGATAGTTAGCCAACAAGATGATGGTAGAGCAAATGGTCAATATGGAAATGGCAAGAGGAATAACCATCATGATGACAATAGAAGGGAAGGTCATCAGACATTTAGCCATATACATATGGAAGTAGGATGCATTTAGGAAGAAGAAAGAAACCCACATGTCAAATAAATGGTATACCATCAACAAAATCAAGAAAGAATGGATTGGTGTATTATTAGGAGAACTAGAAATTATCAACATGTGAAATAGCAGCAAAAAGTACCTTGAAGTCAAGGAAATCATTGAAATAGATAGTAAATAAAGTCAATTTATTATAATGATAATTCAGTGAGAGAAGTCACAGTCACAAATAGGAGGAGGTGTCTTTAGCATAAACATTGGAATTTTGCATTGGCATACATGACATCGATGACAAATGGTAAAAAACCCGTAATGTAAATAATATAAATAAAAAAACACAAAAAGCAAAAAAAAGATAAAATAAATAAGAAAAATCCAAAAGTCAAAAAATATGAAATAGGAAAAAGGATGACAATTGCATGTAAGATGATAAGGTGGCAAACATGTGATAATTTAAACATGCAATCATAGTTAAAAATGATTTGCATGGGTGAAAATAGTAGCGATAATGTTTATAAATAGGGATGACCAAGGAGAAGAATGCACATTACAAATAGGTAGAGTTAAAGACTAAAGTGATTGTGCAATATCTAGAGTAAGAGCTTGAAAACTCTATTGGTAGAAATACCTATGCATCAACAAATTTCCACACCAAACAAAGGGTGCCATAAGTTGTAGATAAATTGGTATACATTAAGACCTTGTGAAAATTATGACAATAATCCATGCAACAAAAGGGTAATTCTACTAACTCATTCATGATCAGATGCATCAGTTGAATAGTGTAGCCAAACCAAAAGTGAGAGAGTGACCATAAAAGGATGAGTGCATAAGGATTGCAGGTTACTGAAGACGAGCTTGCAAAAATCTCATGACTATGAGAAGTTAAAAGTTGTCATAATCAAATTGCCACTACAATCAAGTGATTTTCATCTTAGGTAAAAAAAATACAAAGCATCATGAGAGGAGAGACTATCATCAAGTGAGTCAAGTAGAGAAAACTACCATCAACCAAGTTAACTAGAAGGATTGTTGTTAGGTGCATCGATATAAGAGGGGAGTATCATCAAGAAAGTCGATAGTAGTAGAACCATTAGGTATATCAACAACAATAGTACCATCAAGAAGATTGATAGTGGTAGTATCATTCGATAGGTCAATAGCAATAGTGTCATCAAATAGGTCAGAGCATCGTCAAGTAGGTCAAAGGAATAGGAAGTGGTCATCATAGTAGGAACTCAAAGGATTATCATCATAGATAGAGGTTTTGTCATCATCACATTGAAAGATTCAAAAGTTACCATCATTATGGTTGAAGGAAGGATGATTAATCTATAATATTCTATGAAAGACAAATCACACAAAGAACTGAGATAGGAAATACCACTTAAATCAGTGTCTAAAAAATAACTTCAACATTATAAGGTGATTTCTTGCACTGATAGATAGGTGTGCAGATAGAAACATAATATTGAGTAGGGGTGGAATTATGAAAACATATGTGTTCCTAAATAGTTGTTCTAGAACCAAAGTATAAGGGTTCTCGAAATTCTAAATGAGAGCAGATACATCTCAAACATAATACCTAAATTTATACTACAAGAGATTATTGTAGGTAGTGGTAGGAGCAAAAACCACCAAAAAAAGTGCTTAGGCAAAAGATAAAATATATAGACATACATTTTATACTGAATATCCCTAACATTGACAAAGAATTCTACAAGGAGTATCTATTGTAAATGTTGCAAACATATAACCCTGTAAAGTCTTCTAGTATGGTGCAGGTGGGAGAAATAAATATCAATGTTGTTTTTTCCGTCAAAATTTTTAGAACATTCAAATTTCCTAAGGAAAGACATCCAAGAGTAAAAGAAGTTAGCTCTAAGATAAGTTAATAATTGATCTAAAGTGTTATGGAGTTGAAAAAATAAGATATTTATGCATTATGTCACATGGAAGCCATGGTGTGAAACAAAATCAACTAAAGGATAATGTATCATGAATATACTCATGGCAAGATTGTTTAGGGAGCAATGAGCCTAAGAATTATCCATCTAGTTGATACCTTGGCATTTTTTATAACTATCAAGGCCAAATTATAAATAGACCCCCTACATTTCAAATTATATCCATTGGAGGAGGAGAGCAAGTCCATGTATAAGAGAGATGCTAGACAGTTATAGCATAAGGCTAGGCATATAATTGTTATAGTCCTAGATTAAACTCTACATGATTGTCATGATAATGCAAGGCCATTCACTTGTGCCAATTGTGTCTCCATGGATGCTGGTATTCTGTTAGAATTCTATATTTGTATTATAAGTGTTGCAAGTGGAATTTCTTAGATAGATTTGTAGCACCTTCATGTAAGCAATTCTAGTTTTAAGAGTCAATGTTGTCATAGATTGAAATTTTTTTATGTCAACATAGACTGAGCAATTCTGAATTCCTATAAAATGCCATCATAAGCCAATGCTAACATATTATTGACATCGTTTAAAGCAAAATACAAACATCAGGGGAAGCCAACATCTAGACTGTCATTACGATGAGTTTCAATAGGAGTGAAGTTGTCATGTTGATATTCTAAATACTGATAGTGTAGTATTATCATGAAGGATCAATCATAAGCTATGTTTTCATATCATCAATAATCTATCATCATTTTGAATGCCATATTGGAGAATATCATCAATAATAAGTCATAATAGGAAGTTGTAGTCTAAATTTGGGCTGACATGCCAATTGTCATCTGAGTTACATTAATGTTAGTGAGATTTTACCAATACATATGTATTGTTGGAATATATTATATTACTTGGTACATGCTAATGTATCAACTTGGGTACATCTTTATATTAGGAGTGTGTATTATATTAGGGTGTGAGTATTTACTTTATCTAATGTAATAAATGTACACGTATTTTTAGAATGTGCAAAGTAATCAATAATGTAAATGTGCATAATAGTCCATGTGCATATGAGTCCAAATAGGAAAGTGAAGAGTCACAAGAAGATAGAAGACCAAGAGTCACATCCCATTATATATTAGACTTTTTGTGATCATATTAGATATATAATGTAGAGGAGAAGTAGATGATAGGTTAAGATACAATGTAGAGCATATGTAAGTATGGAGTAATTGAGATTTGCATTCTATATCAAATTACTATTTTTGTGAGCTTTGGTTAACAGAAATTTTATGAGTTATTATAGAAATTTCTTATGATTTTGACATGCTTAGTATATTTTCATTATCTTATATTTGATATAGAATACTTATTTTTAAATCTTGTGGTTGTTTTATATTAAATATATAGCATCAAAAGCTAACAATGGTATTAGAGCCACAAGGAAGATCGATTGGAGATAGGGAGATCCACACGAGATATTGAGATGAGAAAGGGATATCTCATTTTCAGAATTTTAAAGTTGCTTTTTGGCTAGTATTTCCACAAGGTTGTAGGAAAACTCATGATTAGGACTCAACAAAGATTTCTTTACACTGGATTGAAGGATAACTAGTGAAGTTTATTGATTTTTAGAGACCTAGAGATTTAGATGTATTTGTTTGATGGTATCTATAGTTTTTTTGTAAAAACTTAGTTCTCAAAATTTTAGAAGCTTCCTACAATAGATATAAAATAATTTCGTCTTTGATTGCCCAAAAGTCTATGTGCTTTTCTCATGCAGGGATTAATTTTTGAGGTACAACAAAAGAGTAGATATTGAAGATAAAGGAGGTCCAAGAAAAATACCTCATAGAATATTTAGGAGACCCAAGAAAGAGGTCACCATTTAATATTAAAGGCTTAAAATTGAAGGAAGAAGATAGTAAAATACCTAAGAAAGAAGTCCCCATTGAGGATTGAAGACCCTATATTGAAGGAAGAAGAAAGAAAATAGAATCTGTATTAAATATTGAGAAAGAGGAGACCTAAGATAAGAGGTCCCCATTGAATATTTGATAAATAATATAGAGGAGGACTAAGAAAATGTCAAACTAAAGAATTACAAAATTGGAAGACCTAAGAGAAGAGGTCTCAATAAAACTTGGAAGGAGAAAGAAGAAGGCTAGATAATCTCTATTGAAGAAGTTGAATAAGTGGCCATTGGAGGATATTTGAAGAAATATTGAGATATAATATTGCACATAGGAGAATATCCTAGAAAAAAAAAAATTGGGATAATTATCGCCATCCAACAATAAGCCCAAAAGGAAGAAGGATTTGACAAGAAGTTTGCCAAATTTTGGAAAATATTTTTGAAGACCTCAAGACATTCATATTCTTGAGGAAGAGGCCAAAAAAATATGCTAGATTTGAATTCATATTTCTGCAAGATATAGGAGGAGAAAGAAGAATTTAAGAGGCCACAAATTTGAGAAGTTTGAGGACAGCCATTAAGATATTGAATGCTGATTTGCAAAGAAGGAGATTGCTGATTTTTGCAGTAGAAGTTGAAAGGTCACAAGACAACAAATTGAAGGTGACATAGAGCTACAAATTGAAAAATATTTATGCAGTTTTTAAAGTGCCCTTGCAAATAAAAATAAAGGAGAAAAAGTAAAAAAAATTTGGCAAAAATTTAAGATATTTGGGCTGCAAAATTGGGCAGCATTAGAAGTAGAAAAGAGAGTTTCATTTTGAATAATTTTAAGGAATATTTGAGAGTATTCTTGGACAGCATAGAAGCTGATTCTTTGGAAGCATTGAAAGGTGAAAATTAAAGGATTTTTTGAAAGCAATCTAAAGGCTAAAAGGGAGAAAATTTGGGCAAAAAACTAAAGGAAGTAGAGCTGCAAATTTTACAAATTTGGGACAGCAAAAAGGTGAATCAAATCACCAAGGAGATTAGCTACAAAAGGAGGCCAAAAGGTGTGTAATAGTGGTGCTATAAAATTTTATTATTTAAGCATTAAAACTAGTTTATTATAAGTTTTTTAAAAGCACCATATTAGAGTTATTAAATCTAGAAAAAGATAGTCTAAGATTAGTGTCTCCAAGCCAAGGAAGAAGGCATTATTATCATCCCAAAATATATAGAACACAAAAACAAAGACTAGAGTTAAAGTATTTTTTTAAAAGGAGTGATAATAAGAAGTAGAATATGTTTTCTAATAAAATAAGTTCAGATTTTTTCATAAGCCCTATTAAATGAAATAAGGTTGAATAGTGATCAAAGACAATGCAGATTTAAGGTGTCTAAAGAAACCAAAAAGAGCACTAAGAAGTGAAGAATATATTTGTGAATAAAGGTCGCCAAAAGAGTTTTAGAACCACCAAGCATAAGTGAAGGCACCACCATATTGAAGGAAGATCCACTGGATAATAGAGTTTGACTACCATAAGAGAGAAGCTAAGGTTTTTTTAGAACAAATAAGAACAGTCGTAGCATAGGTGGTAAGCATTCAAGAGCCACCATGCAAAGGAGAAGAGCCACAATGCAAATAAAAACAACCACCATGCAAAGAAGAGGATCCATTGTGCAAAAGAGAGGAGCCACCATGCAAGGGAGAGGAACCACCATAAGCATTGATAGAAGAAGCAGAAGCATCAATTACATGAGCTTGAGCACTAGAAGATGAAGAGACATAATCGAGAGTCAAAGGACACATTTATAATAGCTTGGAAGAAGGTAAATTCACTTGAGCACATAACTGTTGTGAGGAAGATGAAAGTGCTAATGGTTGTAACTGTCATTAAAGAAAGAAAACACTACCATTAAAAAGAAGAGCGCCAAAGAAAAACATAGAATTTTAACAACCATTTATGGATAAGCTGAAGAGCAATTATGTAGAAGGATAATCATCATCAAATAAAATTTGAGCACCATTTCATTTGGTGTAGTTACAAAGCTCCTAAAATAGTATTTGCACAGGTCATCAAAAGTTACAAAGAGAATATGCAACATTAAGGAAAAGAGGAATCAAAATTGTAATGCTTGAATGTTGAGCACTACTTGATAAAGGTATTATGAGGGAGTAAAGATATTTTTTTCCACATGTCATGTAGGAGAAATAATGCCAACCACATTCTTGGAAGAATAAAACGTTTCCTACACAACATTAATGCATGAGATCCAAGTTTAGTGAGGAGATATTTCAAATTATTTGAGAAGCATAGGAAGAATTTAAGAAGCTATTGAATAACGTGGAGTGTGTCATAAAGATAGAATAATAAGGATAGAGATGACAATGCATATGTATAAGGAGTTTCAATATTTGAAGTTGCAATATTGAGGACAGAGAGTCCAACGAATACGTAGAAGAAGGTCAAAGAACTGAAGACCTAAGTTTAGTGCACCATATACAAGGAGGTACAAAATATTTGAATTGACTTAAGTCTTTGCAAAGCTTAAGGAGGTATAAGGTATAATATTGTTAATATTATGTTTAGTTAATCCATTATACTTAAGGTTAATTTATTGAATGGAGGTATAAGGTAATGAATTATAACCTTAGAAGAATTATTGAATGCCTTGGAAGATCTTTGAAGAAGTATTTTTGAAAGTTTTCGAAATTATTTTATTCTATTTTGAAATTCAAATTGCATAGAAATATTTGCAAATAATCTAACTTGGAGGAATAAGGATTTTTACATTGAAATAGGAATATTAAATTTGCAAATACCTTGCTTTCTAAATTTCTAATTGGGGAGTTATAAGGAGTTCAACACCAACTTAGTTTTTTGAAATTTAGAAACCATATTATTGAAAATTGAGAGATTGAAAAGTTGGAAAATTACATTGGTATTAGTCTCTTGCTCAAATTAATGAGACATTAGGAATCCAACTTAAAGTTCTTGAAAGTAGATAATTTTATCAAACTTGAAATTACATCAAAATTATCTTTAGCTTTCTATTCATTATTAGGGAGACAAAAGGAATTCAACTCAAAGGAAAACTTAGAAAGCTAAGTATTTTATCAAATCCATATTATATTCAAAACACTTGGGAGATACAAGGTATTCTACAAAATTTGAGAATTGAAAAGATCTTATCAAATTTGATCATATACTCAAAACTAGGGAGACATAAGGTAGTCAAGCTCAAAGGTTTAGATATTTACTTTATAATAACTATCAAATAACTTATTAAGTATACAATATTTAAGGAATCAAAATTGTTTAGAGATATATTGATTCAAGGAATGATAAAATTAAAAGTAAAAGAGAAGAACCATATGGCTTAGAAAGTTTTTTGGAAAATCACAAACTGATAGTTTGGCAAGAGTAGATTCTATAAAGACATCTTCTAACAATATGATAGAATAAATTGATGATAATAATATTAATGGAAATATGGAGAATAAACTCAAAAACCATTCTCAAAATGTAGCAAATAATATTGGTCAAAACGATGTCTTAAATATTTATGAAAGAAGTAAAAATAGAATAACTTCAGTTGTACACAAATGGTTTTACTATTTTATCAAGGAAATGGATGAACTTGAATTTTCAAAGACAAGTAACAAATAAGTAGAGATATATTCATGATGTACTTACTGCAATAAGACTGGTCATGAGAAAGCAAATTGTTGAAATTTCCATCCATGTAAATATTGTGCAGGAATGTCCCACTCATATTTTTTTTGCTATAGTAAAGATATGTACTATAAAATATTTTAAGAGATATTAATATTCATAATAGATTATCTCTTTCAAGTTCTTATTTCTAAAGCATCTACTAATAACGAGGTCAAGTTTGAAGTTTTTGAAGAAAAAGAAGAAAGGTCATCCAAAGAACCATGGAAAATAAAATGGATTAGTTCTGATCTACTTATGATTTATGAGATAATGAGATCTCTTGTTCATCAAGGCTACTTGGAAAAATTCAAGGATAAAAATAATATCAAATATTTTGAAACACAAAAAAGTAGCACATTGAAGAAAACAAGAAAATATAGAATGAGTTCCAGGAAAAATATGAATACTTGTTGAGTGTATATTTTTCCCAATTGCAAAATACCACCACATGTAGAGTATTGAATAGAAAACTCTCTCTTGAAAAGAAACCAAATGACAAGCATTCAAATTCTCCAAGGTTCTGGTAAAATATATAAAATATTACAATAGTGCAAGAAATAATTCAATAATGCATATGACCATAAACAAGGGTTCTTTACTGGTTCTAAACAATGCTTAGTGATTTGAAAGATCTAACTAAAAATAAAAGTAGTTCTTTTTAGGTTTTTTTAAACTGGTGCTATCCTGAATACCTGTTAGTAGAGTATATTATCTTCATTAAAAAGGTTTCAAATGACAAAATGTAGAATTTTCCACCTCATTTTAAGATCCATGCCTTTAAGATTAAGTAAATTTTAGATAGTTGGGTTCATTTTATTTTCCTTATGTTGATGCCACTACCCTAATAGTGGTTATTAGAAGTTAGCATGTTAGCAATGTTAGAAAAGTTAGCAAAGTTAGATTTCATTTCTTATTTTAGTTTAATGTGAAACAGTAGGTTAGTATCCCTCCTAAACCATGTGTTTTATCTGAAACCTTTAGATTAATAAAACTTGGAGGTGCAGAAATTCTGGAAAATGACCAGAATGCAAATAACTTGAAAGTTTAACAATTCTGGAAATGGACCAAAAAAAATGAAACTAAAAGGAAATTAGTAGAAATTCTGGAAAATGACCTGAATGAAAATGAAAGAAACTAAAATTATGGATGAACCAAAATGGAATGCTTGAATGCTTGAAATAAAATAAACTTAGTAAGTGAAATAAACATGTAAATTTGGTTATCTAAAAAATTCAAATTTTAAATTAGTTTAGCAAGCTCCTCCCTGCAAAATCCCAAGTTATAAGGTAATCATAAAACAACCTGAATCAATGGACATGCAAAATAAGCACAATACCATTAAATCAAGTGTGAGACTCAAAGGAAACATAAATAAACTACATAATATTGACCTTCACCTATTGCAACTAATTTTATGGCATAAGACAATGTCCAGAAGTCACTAAAATGCAGAAATGATAAGACACTAAAAACGTTAGTTTTCTGATAAAAACCCTCCTTTTGATTTTGCTCACAGAAGTTTGCTACCCTCTCAAAATCTGAAAAATGCTCTTTCTTTATTGCTTTCTCGGAATGTTACATCATTTCGAACCTCTGTTGAAAAATGTAGGATAGCAAGGTATAAATAATGCTTAGAAGTCCTTTCGCTTCATCTTCTCTCACAACCAAAATAATGAATGGATATAAGAAAATAATCCATCATCATTTTCTATGATTTAGTAAACATAACACTTCTAAACGTTATTTATTTTTAAAAAACTAACAATAAAAATATAACCCTGCATGACTCCTTATATCTCCCCTTTCTCTTATAAGCATTCTACACAAGAATACCCCTTTACATCCATCAAACAAATGATAAAAGCATTAACTATACTTTATAACCCCTACGATTTTAGACCTCCTTTAAAATATTGAATTTGATCTAATCACATTCACATTAACTAAAATAATATAGGCCAATCATATTCAGTGAAACTTTCATTGTCACCTTTTGAGGCCGAGACCCAACGGTATTTCTCCTAAGCCATACCAATGTGCCCAAGGACTGGGATGGCATTCCCCCATCCTGGGTACTTTGGTTTCCATGTAACCAAATGAAACAATCACATTGCCTACACAGCCATGACATTGTCCAACTTACACAGCCATAGTGCTGCCAAGACTACACAGCCATAGCACTGCCATCGATGTCGTGGTGCTACCAAACCTATGTAGCCATGGTGCTACCAAGACTACATAGCCATAGCACTACCATCGTCACCATGGCGCTACCAAACCTATGCATCCATGGTGCTGCCAAGACTACGCAGCCATAGCGATGCCATCATCGTCGTGGCACTACCAAACCTACACAGCCATCGATCCTGCCATCGATGTCATCATGATGCCAAACCTACATAGCCATAGATGCTACCATCGATGTTGTGGTGATGATAAACCTACGCAGCCATGGTGTTGTTCAACTCCCTACTATCACACTCACATTGTCATAGCGTAATGAAATAGATGCAACACTAAAACCTTTCATGCTCTTCGAGGTCGGCATTTAACTTCATTAATTGGCATCACAAGTTGCCCTAATAATGCTTCTTCCTTCCTTGTTTTATGGCATGCCTCTGCCTCTCAACCGTTTGACTAACAACTCTGGTGTCTTTCATGCTATTCTTTGAAAACCCTAACGCCATATTGGACTACCTCTTCTTTGCTAGCGTTGCTCCATGAAGCTTCGCTGCCATAGCGCTGAACATTCTTGGACTAGCCACTCATGTCTTCGAATGTTTTTGAATGGCCACCATCACCTTATCTGCAATCAAACAAAATGATGCTAAACTTTACCTTATCGTAAATATTATTATCACGTCTTTTATAAAGTGCATTATAATATTATTATTAGATACAATATAATAATATTATTATAATAATAACATTATAATATAATATTAAAAATATTACTATTATGTACATAACATAGTTAATGCAATTATATTAGGTATATAATAGCATATTGGCTTCTATCTCAATTTCTTTGTACCTTTTGTATCCTCTTTTTGTTTTAGGTCAGGCCTTGATTTGTTAAACACATTCCATCACCTTAGATAGTATGAAGAACATTAAACTCATATTCATAAAAATATATTTTAATTAATATAAGCATTAATGCCTAGATTAATTAATCACTAAATATCAAATAACCAAAGCAATTAAAATCATTAAAAAAAAACGGTCAAACATCCCTATTCTTACAAACCAAAGAAAACCAAAAACCTTTCATATCAAAATATGACAAGTGGGTCCCCAAGAATTTTGGGGTGGTTGTGGAAACTCCACAACAATACTAAAACAAAAGAAGAACAAGAACCTAATCAAGTTGAAGAACATATGAAATATGAAGATCCATATCGAATACTAAAGTCTTTAATAACCAAATACTGTAATACAAGAGGAATTGAAATATATTATGGGTGTATCTTTATTTAGGAGTATGTCTTGGATTAGGGTGTGAGTATTTACTTCATGAAATGTAATAAATTCACAAGTATTGTTAGAATGTGGAAAGTATTCAATAATGTAAACATGCATAATATTCCATATGCACATGAGTCCATAGAATAGGAAAGTGAAGAGTAATATAGAAGGCCAAGAGTCACATCCCATTATATATTGGCCTTTGTGTGAAAATATTAGATATATAATATAGAGAAGAATTAGAGGATAAATTAGATACATTGTAGAGCATGTATGAAATATGGACTAGTTGAGATCTCCATTCTATATCAAATTACAATTTCTGTGAGATTTTGTTAATTGTAGTTTTATGAGTTATTTTAGAAGTTTATGTTAGTCTAAAAAGACTACACCGAAGATAGTGAATATTTTGAGGCCTAAACCAGTTTTCAATTTTTGCGGAAGAGAAGCAAAGAAAAGACTAAGGCACGAAGAATGTCGCGATTTCGTGACATGTTAGAGTTTCATGCGGGCTCGAAGGAGAAAAGAGAGCCAAGGTGCCATAATGTCATGATTTTGCGACATGACGGAGTTTCACGGGCTCGAAGGAGAAAAGAGAGCCAAGGCACCAAAATATCGTGATTTCGTGACATGATGGAGTTTTGCAGGCTCAAAGGAGAAAAGAGAGCCAAGGCGCCAGAATGTCATGATTTCATGACATGATGGAGTTTCATGGGCTCGAAGGAGAAAAGAGAGCCAAGGCACCTAAATGTCATGATGTCATGACATGTTGGAGTTTCATGGGCTCGAAGGAGAAAAGAGAAGGCCAAGGCACCAAAATGTCACGATTTCGTGACATGTCGAAGTTTCTCTGAGTAGATAAACATAAATAGAAACAAGTGAATGCACTTTTAGAAGGACGTGTCTCGATGACCAATGGTAGATGGTGATTGAAGCATCAAATCCTAACCTCTTGCCATTGGTGATTTGATTCCCTCCTAAACCAATAGAAGCCATGCAGAAGCATACTGGCACATTTTTTTAGCAAATTTGTTGTAACTGATTGTAGGTCATGGAATTTGTTAGCTGTCAAAAGATGCTTACAATAGAGTATATATAATAGGGAGCGCACCCAAAATAAGGGTCGGCTCTTAGACGTTTATAGGACTGGATGTATGTACTCTGGATTAAGCAATAATATATGCTTCTATTGGCTTTTGGTTCATTGTGCGCAAGAGTATGTATGATTGTTTGATGCTTCTACTTACATTACTAAGTTATACTTTGCATTTATTCTATTATCTGGATACATGCATGTCATAAATAGTATTGCTGGAGTTAATGATTTTTATACATGCATGTGTTAGATTAACATCTAAATCACATTAAGGAACCATGATTTCTGCATGAAGGTATAGAAAGCGCTTAGACTACGAGATATATGTATTTGTCTTTGTTGTTGTTTAATATGTACCCCATTAAAAATCTAGTAGTAGCTATATTTCCCTTTCTTTCAGTAAATTTCTCTCTATCCTTTTCTCATAAAAATCACCAAGGAACCAGCCTCCTCTAGATATTAGATGGAATCCCTCTGAACTTAGTCCATCTACTCAATGTTGGCAAGGTCATGGGTGCAATCACAACCATAGGCTGATTTTGCACCAACAATTTTTGGCACACCCGGTGGGACCCCAAGTCCACCATAAGTTACATTTCAAAGGTCTGGTGTTTGTCTTTGTCTTGTTTAAATCCAAATCAATCACCTGGCGACTCCGTCCAAAGGTCTAAACCCAAGAAGAACCTTATCTACCTTCTGGTTAAATATCATAGATATCTGAATATATGATAACCAGATCTAAAGCTAAAATTTTTGAAGAACCCATCGAGTTCTTTGAGTTACATCTCAGTAGCCTCAGAGCCCATCCATTTTTATCCACCAGATCGACTCCATCCCCTACCGATATCAAAAGCCTTGTACCCACTATAGTCCCTAGTACTGCTACTAGTGGACCCTCAAGCATGACTGTAAGTACCACTACAATACAGATAGTCATAATATCCAACATGGCTCAAAACCCACCCACCTTACCTTATCCCACGTGGAATCACATAGGTCCTTTAAACCTGGAAGTTCAGAATCAGATTCTTGCAATAGCTTTGAAGGCTTTACCCTCATATGATGGTACAGGTAATATGACCTTTGAGCATTGTCAAGATGTCACTTCTTTAGCCACCATACACAATATTACACAAGAAGATGTGATGATCAGATTGTTGGTCATTTCACTAAAAGGAAAGATGCTCTACTAGTATAGGGCACTCCCTAACCAGACTATTGCAACCTGGGCTAATCTTGCTAGCAAGTTGGTGGAAGAATTCAACTAGTAGGTAGACCCATTCTCTCTGCTCAATCAGTTTACTATCATACAGAAACATCCTCAAGAAGAGATAGTTGATTTCAACATCAGGTTCACCCGCACCTGGAAAAGAGTACCTGATGGGTTGAGGCCAACTGATGAACAAGCTATGTACTACTACTTGAGAGCATTTAATTCTGATATCAGTATGGCTATAAGGTAGTCTCAGGTTGCCACCTTCCCAAAAATATTTTGAGAAGCACTAAAAGCGGAAAAGGACCTTATTGCCATTGGAAGGTTCCCCCCAAAGATGATGATGCCAATTTTCCTAGATCTTCCCCAAACATCTAGTGTTGATCCTTCAAGTTCTTCCTCTAAGCCTAGCATAGATTTTCCAAAATGGGGTGGTCAACCATCTACTCCAGCAATACAAGCACCTCCAAGTTTTCCAGTGTTACCTCCAATTCCTGTGGTTCCTTTACTATCTACACCACCTTCTCAGTCAGCTCATGAGTCTCAACTTGCCATCTTACTGGATATGCAATCAACAATGAAGAATTTAACTAATGAGATCACATCAATGAAAATAAGGGAAGCTGAAAGAAGTTTTCAACCAAGAATATTTCCACAAGTAACGAGGGACCAAGCCCCTACAGGTAATAAAGGTCAAGAAATACCGAATGTAGTTTATGCAAACAATGATGAAGAATCTGTAGTTCCTTCTATGGATTTTGACTACTGGTGTTCTACTTGTAATGATCCACATGATGAAAGCTCATGCATGATCCATCAACACTTCATGCAGAAGGTAGCCATTGAAAAGGTAGAGAAAAAATTGAAGGGACATGTGAACATGATCAGGGAAGAAAACCATAATTTCATGATGCCTTCAGTAGAGCAAGTTGTAGTTCTGACAAGATCAGGTAAGAAACCTCTGCAAGTAGATCCCCAAGAACTCCAACCTCTGATATTTCCCTCGGTCCCTAAGACTCTACCTAAAAAGGATACCCCCTATGAAAATAAATCTCAAGTCCCTACCCAGAACACTAGATCAGAAGTACGTAAAGAGTCTATCCCATGAAAGGAGGTTGAAACTCAAGAGCAGGCTAAGGAGAAGTTAATATTTCCTTCTCTGACTAAGAGATAGAGAATAGAAGCAACTCAAGGGTACAGAAGTAGATATGATACTTTTGCTAAATAAAGAGAGAGGAATGTTGACTCAACTTCCTTCAACATAGTAGAAGAGATGAAAAAGACCCCTTCAAAAGCAAGTATGTATGATGCCCTATAGTTACCTGGCCAAATTGACCTCTTGCAAGAATCTTTGAGGTCAATAAAAAACAAAGGTAGGAATCCATCCTACTCAAATGCAGTTCAGACAAACCTGAAATCTACTACTGGAAAGAATAGACCACCCCCCTTTTATCTATCTCTTCAAATGGAAGGATGGGTTGTACATAATTGCATGATAGATTCAGGTGCTGCTACCATAGTGATACCAAAAGTAGTGTGTGACATTATGGGAATGGAATACACTAGGAGCAGCCCAGGAGTTCTGTAGTTGGATGGCACTCTAGTCAAGATTGTAGGGGTAATCAAAGACATCCCTATAAAGCTTCATAGAATGCCTCAAATTGTAGTGATACAAGAAGTGGTGGTAGTGGATTTAGAACCATACTTTGGCATGTGTTTATCCAGAGAATTCATGGCTAAGATAGGAGGATATCTATCTTTAGACTATTCGCATTTGGAAATTCCTTTCAAAGGTAGAAGAATCAAGATATTTAATGAAAAACCATCCACATTTCACATAGAAAAGATAGAAGAGGTCGGTACTATAAACATGATGACAGAGGAAATGGAAGACCTTGATCTAATGGAAGAGACCTTGGAGGAACTTCAAAAAAGAAGACCAGTTCTCTCTAAAAAACTTCAACGCTATGGTAGAAACCAAGATAGGAAGTTACTCTATTGTAAAGCTGAGAAAAATCCAAGCAACTCCAGTTCCCAAAGAAGACAAGCCTACTAATCAGCTCTAGAAACTTTTCTTTGATGGTGCTAGATGCAAAAACGGAGTAGGCGCAGGTATAGTTTTAATCTCTCCTATAGGTAAAGAGAAAGTTTTCTCTTACAGGCTGACTTGGAGTTGTACTAATAATGTAGCTGAGTACGAAGCACTTTGTCTAGGTCTGAGAAAGGCTAAAAAGTTAGGAGTTAAGCAGTTACAGATATATGGAGATTCAAAACTCATTGTGAATCAGGTCACAGAAAAATGTATAAGCAAACAACATTATCTCAAAGCATATAGGAATAAGGTGTGGGACCTCCTAGAAACCTTTGAAGCTCTGAACATTAAAGCGATCCCTAGAGAGAAAAACACCCACGCTGATTTGTTAGCATCTGTAGGAGCAAATTTTTGCCCCATCAACAATGTCATCTAGAAGTCTAAAATAGTAAGGCTCATATACAGACCCTCTATGCCAGATAAAAATATTTTTTGGCAAGTATTTGAAAATGATGAGCAGATATTAGATTTCTTAACCTATGAAATGAATTGCTCAAGCGATAGAATGCTAGAAGATGAAGAAGATGAAGGTCTAATTCAACTAAGGAATAACCATATACCAAAGGGGTTGATCATCCTTGAAAGCCTTTTTGACAAAAATGACAGAGCAGTAGATCACAATATAAAGGTAGATAAACGCAGATACAAAGAGGTTCAACTAGAACTAGGAAAGATGATAAAAGTTGGAGTTAATTGCATAGAAAAAGATTTAAATCAGATGAGATAATTGTGCAAATCATTCCTAGACATCATTTCTTGGGTCTATAGCGATCTCAAAGTGTACAGGAAAGAAACCATACAACACACCATTAGTTAAGAAACAAACCTTTGAGTTGAAAAAACCTAAAAGTAGAGACCTATAAACCTAAAGATAGAAGCATTAATGAAACAAGAATTGTTAAAGCTTATTGAAGCCAAGATTATATACCCTATTAAGCACTCTACCTAGGTAGCTAATCTAGTCCCAGTTAGAAAGAAAAATGGGGACATTAGGTTGTGCATTGACTTCAGAAACCTGAATAGAGCTTCCCTCAAAGATCATTATCCACTTCCACAGATAGATCAAATTTTGCATATAGTAGTAGGGGTAGAGAGATTATCCCTATTATATGGATTCTCTAGTTACAATCAGGTATGGGTTAAATATGAATACCAATACAAGACTGCCTTCACCACCAAGTGGGGGACATTTGCTTATCAGAGGATGCCTTTTGGGTTGTCCAATGCAGGAGCAACTTTTCAAAGGGTAATGGATGTGGCTTTTGGAGAACTTGCTAATAAGATCATAGTCATCTACTTAGATGATATGACAGTCTTCTCCCACTATAAATAAGACCACGTGGAACACCTTAGGAAGGTATTTGAAAAATGTAGAGAATTTGGCATATCTTTGAACCCAAAGAAGTCCATATTTGTTGTAGAAGAAGGAATTCTACTAGGCCACATCATCTCAAAATCTAGATTGGCCATCAATCCTGATAGAGTAAAAGCACTCCTAGAGCTCCCTCTACCAACAAAAAAGAAGGGCTTGCAATCCTTCTTTGGACAGATAAATTTTGTACACAAGTTTATAGCAGATTTTGCATAAATTATCAAACCTATGATAGAACTGCTAAAGAAAGATGCCCAATTCAAATGGATAGACCTGAGGAAAGAAGCCTTCAAAAGGATAAAATAAGAGATAGCTCAAGCACCTATGCTTGTTAACCTTGATTATTCCAGAAGCTTCATCCTATATGATGTTGGAGAGAAAGAAAGTTATGCTACAGTTCTCACCCAGAAAGGAGCTGACAATGAAGAAAGGCCTATAGCCTTTCTAAGTCAGACCATGCAAGATCATGAAGAGAGATATAACTTCATCGAAAAACAAGTATATGCAGTTATGAAGTCACTAAAAAAGTTTAGGCACTTCCTATCACAAAGCAAAACCATTGTCTATGTAATTCATCCTGATGTTAGAAATTTTGTAATACAGGGAGAACTTGGTGAGAAAAGAGCAGGTTGGGTAACGAAGATACAAGAGTATGATGTAGAAATCCACCCGACCAAGTTAGTAAGGGGTAGAGCCTTATGCCAAGAGTTGGCTAAGCAAGCTTCAAATGATTATATAGCCTACCAAGGCCTAATGTTGAATTCAGAACAAAATCAAACCTTGCAGAATACTGACTGGACTGATGACCTCGTAGAATATTTTTAGACTGGAAAATGCCTAGATAATCTGAATGCTTCATAGAGAAGAAGGTACAGAACCCAAGATTTGAAATACACTCTTCTACTAGAAGGGTTGTATAGGAAAAACATAGATGGCATACTGCTAAGGTGCATAAAGGGGGATTAGAAATAGAGAATTCTAGAAGAATTTCATGGAGGTCTGTCTGGTGGACACTACTTAGGGAGGACCACTACACTAAAGATACTCAAAATAGGTTGCTACTGGCCCTCCATTTTCTTAGATGCTTTCAAAATAACTAGGAAATGTGAAGAATGCCAGAGATATATGGGAAGAAATAAGAATGCCCCTATGCCTCTAAAATCTATCCAAGTTGAAGAGCCCTTCCAACAATGGGGGTTAGATTTCATTGGAGTAATAGAGCCAAATTCATCAATCAGTCACAAATATATACTTACTACTACAGATTATTTTACCAGGTGGGCTGAAGCAATTCCCACTAAGAAAGTTGATCAAGAAGTTGTGATTGAGTTTTTAGAAAGCTTGATTACAAGATTTGGCATACCATATGCATTGGTCACAGATAATGGATCAACCTTCATTGGTGCAAAGATGATTGAATTTTATAGAAAATATGGTATATACTTGAAGACCTCCTCTAATTACTACCCATAAGAGAATGGTCTAGCAGAATCTACAAACAAAAATCTTCTCAAAATTTTGAAGAGGACTCTGAAAGATAACAAGAGAAGTTGGCACTCCTTGATAAACCAAGCATTGTGGGCTGATAGGATTTCAATCAAAAAATTGATTAACACATCGTCCTATTCCTTGGTCTATGGTAAAGAGGCCATTCTACCCATACATATAGAGATACCTACTTTGAAGTTGCTCAACCAGATTGATGTTGAAGAAATCCAACCAATGGAAGCTAGATTGATGCAACTCCTACAACTAGAAGAGTAGAGGGAGCAGGCTTATGACCATCATCAAAAGCACATGGTAGACACCAAGGGGTGGTTCGATAAAAAGACTACTTTTAGAAATTTTAAAGTTGGAGATTCAATTTTAAAGTGGAATGTGAAAAAGGCCAAGCCAGGCCATCACCAAAAATTTGATGCCTTTTGGGAGGGTCCCTTCGAAATAATCGTTGAGAAACAATTCAATTCATTTCAGCTGAAAGACAAACAGGGTGAAGTTCAACCTATTCCAGTGAATGGTTTTCACCTGAAACTCTACTTCGAATAGGTAGGGAAAATTTTCTTGTATATTATGTATATATATAATATTTTCTAAGTATTTCTTGTTTTTGGCTTGTAATGATTCTATCACGATTTTGCGATAATTCAAAGTCAACCAACAAAATGATAAAGCAAAAAAAGCACTACCTTGTCATGACGTAATGGCTAAAATTTAAATTTTGCCACGTCACCTTCTGACGATTGGTGGGAAAGCTCCTCCCTTGCGAATAAATGAAGCTTTGAAGAGTGTGATTTTTCATTTAATGCAATGGCCAACGATTGGCCAAAAAATTTAGCATGTGGGAAGATGGTAGAAACGATGTGTGGGAAGATCCAAAAAAGCAAATCTACCAACCATAGTTAATGCAATCATGCACGTTCTTTCCAATCGATGTAAAGAAACCCTAATTCACTCTCGAGAAAGCTCTTCTACTGAAACTTGCTTTCTATTCTCTTCTTCGAGTTCAGACCTAGTACAGACAATCTCTGCAAGTGATTTCCCATGGCCCCAAAGAAGAGTAGCCAGAAAATGGTAATGGCAGCATCGTCTTATGTTTCCCTAGTAGTAAGACGTGAGGATGAAGCAGGAAAAAAATTCATAGACAGAGATGCTAGAATCGGTGACACTACCATGACATGGAAAAACCTAGAAAGAATATGGAAGGATATCGAAGAAAGAATGACTATAGGTATTAATGCATCCTCTCCTGCTACTTTCCCTTTCAATTCTCTACTCTACTGGTATGTTTATACTCTCGTTCATCCATGTCCTAAGTTGATTAGAGCTATTGCCAATTTTTATGATACCAAGGAGAAGACCATTAGAAACTCCCAAGGCAGAGCCCTTTTCACCCTGAGCCCAGATGCTTTCATTGCTACCTTTTCTACTGGTCATGTGCCTACATTTAAGCCAAAAGCTTTCAACCTCGTAGACCAGGCGAAGTATTTTGTCCCTTCTGAGAACATAAGAAATTTCCTAGCACTACAATTGAAGAAACCACCTACTGGAGGGACCATGCCTGAAACCCCCATTTCTCGGGAGGAATTCAAAAACCCATAGTTGTTTTCTATTTTGGCTATGGTGGTGGGCCTGAAGTCTGACGAGAAAGTCTATGGGTGGCAGATTGCATTAGTCAATTACCTTTCAAACCCTAAGAATTATGATTCCTCAGTTATGGATGGAAGCATCAGGCCCATATTTTTTGACTGGCCAGGGTATATTTTTTGCCAAGTTCATGAAGGTTTGTCATTGATGAAGAAAGGTTCTCAAGTTTCTTTTAAATTTTCTTCATATTTGGTCTAGGTTTTCTTTTATTTTATGGCTCAAGAGCTCACTTTTATTTCTGTGAATGATAAATATGAGCAAGGAAGAACCTTGCCTGTGTATGAATGGACTACTGTGTTGTATAAGATAAAGTCTTATTATAATTTCAATAGGGAATTTTTAGGGCCAGCCCTAAAAATTATGTACGGAGAAATAAGGAGACTGACCCCAAAATATGTAAAGGTTTTGCAAAACAAGCATGCAGAGGAGGGTGACTGGTTCATCCTCACTCAAGGGGTTGTTATCAGACTCTATGGGTTTACAGGAAAACCCTTTTTGCTTCCCCATTATGTCATGGATAGGTTGTTCACCTTGGAATATGTTAGGCAAACAGAGCAGATAAATTTCAAATATGGTACAAGTATAGGTAAAACTAGTACCTATACGATGTCATTCCAGTTTGAAGGTATAATTATCTCCAAGAAAGGGTAGCATGAGAAAATTACTCAAGCCCTAAAATAATTGGGGTTGTTAGAGATGCCACAATGGTGGAAGTATGACCCTATTAACAAATTTGTAGAGAGGTAGGCCATTTTAAATAGAACCCCTGTTAAGAGCTACCACATGTCCCCCAGGAAGGACATCGAAGATTGTAGGAATAATGTTGAAGATGAGGAATTAGAGTGGCATGTAGAAAGGATGCAACCGCTACCTCCATGGCATAATTTTTATGAACATGTGGTTGACTATGACCCCAAGAACAATCCTAAGCACATCCTAGATGACAATACTATCACTAGGATGTAGAAGAAGGGGACAAAATGGACATAAGGGAAGGTCCATGCATGGTGGATGATGAGAGTCCAAACGAATATGATCAACTCTAGGTGGCCAGTTAAAAATGACCTTGAATTTTTGGTCCGCTATGACCACTACCAAGCTACCTGGTCAGAAACCTTCACCGGGAAAGTGCCACCGAGCATTCGTAGCAACAAGGAAGTAAACCCTAAAGTTGTTAAAAAAAAAAAGGTAGACTAGAGCAAAGGAAAAAAGGTTGCAATTGAGCAACAACAATCCCCTACATAGACAAGGCTCAGGTCCTCTAAGAAGAATACTGTTGAAACCATATTTACAGAAGAATAGAGAAAGACATATGGGAAAGCGACCCAAATGATGGCGAAGATGGGATATGATGGCAGAGGACTAGGTAAGGATGGGCAAGGAATCACCGAGCCCTTACAAATACAGAAGAGGGAGAAACATATGGCACTCGACGCAGACCCATCTGGAGGTAGAGTTGCATCTTCCCAGGTCCCAAAGTTTATCCCCCCTTCTCCCTCAAACATTGAATCAGATGAAGTGCCTCTTGTCATCAAGAAGAGAAAGCTGAAATCCATGGTAGGGAATCAACAAAAGAAGAGCAAATAGATTGAAACTACTCATAATGTTGAAGAAGTCACTCAGGGTGACAAAGATCAACTGCAGGTAACTGTTGAGTACACTGAAACTACTCAGGAAAGTGAGCAAGTCACTCAAGATATTGAAGATGTTTCTCAAAATGTTGGAATGACAAGAGATGATAATGCACAAGAGGAAGCCCAACACCAGGTAGTTGACCATAATGTTGAAGTTACTCAAGAGAAGCAGAACCCAGTTATTGGAGAAAACATAACTGTTAAGAAGGAGATCATTGAACACAATAAAAACCAGCGTGGGGAAATCCCCAAGAATGTTGAAGTAATAGACTTAGAAAAAGATACAGATGTCAAAGAGGAAGATGATGAAAGAAGAGTGTAGACACAAAAATAGCACCAATCCGATTATGTGACAACAAGCACCGATCACATTGACACACACAACCCCTAGGGCAGCCCCCAGAGGTTAAACAGTGGTCCTAACCACTCCCAAAAGTATTTTGGAGGTCAGAGGTCAATTTGGCACCTTTTTGGCACCTTGCTCTCTGCTCGTCCCACCCAGGGACGAATATCAGAATTCACCCCAGGGTGAGGCGAATAGCAAGTTTGACTAGAAAAAAGTCAAACCTCAACAAGTCCACCAGTTAACTGAAGCTGCAAGCCATGCAATTGTGATGAATGGCTCAAAATCAAGAAGAGAGACTTTAGTCATGCATGTATTTATTTTAGAGACATCATGCAAGGATATTCTAAATCAGGGAATTAGATTTTCTCTCAAAATAGGAAAAACAACTCAAGTGGCGCCCTCGCATGTGCAATTCAAACAAAGAGACCCTAGGTCTATAAATTGGTGAGTTTTCTCACCCAAAATATATACAGAGAAGGGGCATTTGAGCAATGAAGTGCTTCCAATTTACATACCTACTTGCGATTTGTGCCTTTCACATACTTAATCTCTCATTCAAAAGGCAGGTTATTGGGTGACTATTGGAAGCACGAATCAAGACCCAAAACCCAATTTTTGGCCACAATATCCCACACAATTTGTTGACAACACCCCATAACAGGTTTTTGACCCATCCCAAGTGGATTGGTGCCAAAAAAAATTCCCAAACGGTGGGCGTCCTACCCCCGAGCGCTCCCCAAGCTGTCACAGTCCTAAACGCCCCACCCTAGGATGAATAGAAATATGTGATATTTTTTTTTATTTTTCTTTTGCATATTATTCTAGGTTATTTAAATAGGCTGTAGTTTAAATTTCACTTCATTCTGAGCATTTTTGACTAGGTTTTTATCATTTCCCGCCTTTACTAATCTATAGATGCCATCATAAAAATCTAGATGTTAGAGGAAACATTGGAGAAATCTGACCATCTGTGTCTTCCCAAAACACCACCAATTAGCTAACCCCAACTTTGCAGGTCATTTGGAGCTTCCTAGGAAGTACATTGAAGAGGGTACTTTCTAAAAAATTATTGTAGGTTAATTCGTCCCGCCCCAAAGCGAATACAAATCTGTAAGGAATTTCCTGACTGTTCTTTTTGTAGTGGTCTCTAGGTAACATATTCATGCTTCTGTAAAATTTTTAGGTCGATCTAATATTATTTGGTCATCGGTTTAATATTTTCATGCATACACTAACAATAGGCCTTGGGAAATACATGTTTTATTCTATCTGCAGGTGCTACTAATATTTTCTATTTCTTTGAACACAGGTCTTCGACATCAGAAGAGCAGGAAGGAGTCAAAAATCATATACACTAGCAGCGGTGATGTTTTGGTCCACCCATATTACATGTGGGCACGCGGAAGAAGGATTTGTTATCTATGGATGTGATAAGAAACATAGTTGACGCTCCTATCCGCTAGAAAGGAAGGATATGTATTGTAACACACTTTAAAAATCATATCAATAAAAAGGGCATCATATTTCATATTTCTTTTATCTTGTGTCGATTCGTCTATGTTCTATCTTTTCATGCATGTTACAATATATAGGCTTTTAGCGTTAAGTTTGGTTTTAAACGCATCTTGCTTGGCATATTCCTTTTTGTTTTTGTATCCTTGTGCTTTCAGTGGTGATCATTGTGGGACCTCTATCCCTTGATTTTAAGGTTAACTTTCTGATTAAATTTGCTTATTTTTGCTTACAGGTACCAAGTTTTCAAACGCTGGACTGCTATTCATTTTTGTCTGTGGCGAATACAGAGCTGGAATTTGTCTTACCTAGGGACAAATAGGACTTCATCATACCCTAGAACAAATACATATCTATTATTCGTCTCACCCTAGGATGAATAGCTCTCTATGCACTTTTCAGGAAAAAATTCAGAGACATCCAATTTGGGCAGAGAAGAGGTAGGGGTCTTAAACACCCTCTGTCAATTTTTTGCTTTTTGTTTTCTGTTCTCTGGTATTTTTGCTTGCATATGAGAGTTTAAATGCTTTCTTGTTTCATTTTTGCAACTTAAAAAGAATCCCACACACCACGTGGTAATTTAAACCAAGGAGTTGGTCGTAAAACCCCAACCCTTGAGCAAGACCAACAGTGGATTTCATCATCACCTTGGCTTGAGATATTGCATCCTTAACCCCAATCACGACTGTTGCTAGACGTAAATCCCGATGAAAGCTGACCAAGTGTAGCTTGGGGTGATTCCCAGTGTATGAGGATAAGTCTTCTATGGTAGGTGTCATAAAAAAAGTGATTCCCCTTCCGTACCACCTATGTTCCATGTATCATCTGCTCTCACGTACCTATAGTCTCCCTCACGTAAGGGCGGGTATATCGAGAGGTTGGTATATCAGTCCGCAAATGGTATATTGAAGGGGCGACCATTTTGGGAGTCATAAGAGCCATCATAATTGCATTTAAACGGTCTTCACAAAAAGCTTTCAAACAAACATCAAAACACACTAAACCAGGTTTAGGGCACACTTTTAATATTTAAACGAGATAACCACTGCATTGATTGTGTGTGTCCTTTCTGTTTAAGTGTAGCATAAAGAATCATAAAAGAGATAAAAATCTACTCATCTTAAGGAGCACATCACCATGGTGTACACTCGTAGCCAAGCCCAATCACGGGCAAGTACTACAGAAAGTGTGCAAAGGGGGACAAATCTCCCCCGATATAGTCCTAAGGACTTGGTCATCCTGTCTTGGCGATATGGAACACGCGATAGTCCACATCATGCCACCATAGAGGCACAGGACTCTAAAGGCACCTCTTTGAGAGGCACCCCCACTAAGCATAGGCCCTTTCAAGAGGATAACCTACACGTAGCACTCAACATAGATAGGAGACCTCCCTTAGACACTCATTATGAGTGGGCTAGTGATGAAGTGTTAGAGAAATGGAGGGTCCATAAGGAGGGGCCACATGATTTCTTCATCCCTCATTTACCCCGTATTATTGTTAGAAACACTAGGCAATATCCATAGTATCAGGCTCTCCAGACAAGGCAAGACAATTCTACCCACACCTTTTATGCATACGAAAGAGAGTGCTAGGAAGACTACTATGTTCCTCAAGAGTAGTACACATCGTGGGAACGATGCACCTCTACACCTGCTATGTATCAGGATCACCCATTGAGGTCGGAGCCTTAGGTAAATGTTACTAACCTCGATAAAGGGAAGCAACCCATAGGGGTTTCGGATCACCATGACCGAGATAGACATGTAGGAGAGGCATCTAGGCTTCTTAAACAAGAGACGGTGGAACAAAGTGACTTGGAATTTGCCAAACATACCACCCACCAAGCGTAGATTACATAGCTCAAGAAATATCAACAATAGTTAGAACATCTATGTCACCTTAACAAAGAGTGCATTCAACGTCAGACAGTAGAATTGCTTCATCACACTATGCCTGCGAAGGTCCCAACTCCTCGCGCACATAAAGTAGAAGTGTATGAGAGGCATAACCCCTTGGTGCGAGACAGGTCTCCGTGACCTCGTCAAGTACTACCTCCAAGACCTCCTAGACCTAAGCGGGAGGCCACTCCCAGAAATAATGATGGGCACCCTCCACGGGCACCCACCTATGCTTACAGGCCTAGGCTAGACACTCCTCAAGAAGCCTATGAGGAGTATGAACAAGAAGAAGAGCGGGCTGAAATGCCCTATCAAGGCAGAAGGGGTGCTACCCAGCTACCCCTCCAAAGGCCTCAAATTACCTGCAACTCACAATGGGAGCAAACCAAGGAGGAGGAGATAAAATCCTCTGATGCATATAGAGTTTTGCTAGAGCGCTTAGAGTCTATGGAGCTCAAGACTTTTGGGCCTCGAAAGCCTACTTTACGCCAACTCCATAGTCATCTTGTGCATCCGTCAGTGCCGACACCTCCATACCCTAAACACTTTAAGCTGCCCTAGTTGGCACTCTTTAGAGGGGAGGAAGATGCCCAAGAGCATGTGACTCGATTCCTGAGCCAATGCTTTGGCATTCAGGACAATGATGATTTGCTATTAAGAACATTTATAACCACATTCGCAAGCTCTGCCTCGGATTGGTTTACTCAATTACCAAAGCATAGCATCTATAACTTGGATCAGCTAGTGGACGCGTTCCTAGAATGTTTAGCCTTCAACACCAATAAAAAGTCATCACTAAGTGATCTAGCTAGCCTTAGGCAGTATGAGGAAGAATCTATGGTGGAATATGGGAACTAGTGGAGGACGTTTCTTTCAAATATGCCCTACCTCCCTCCTATGTCTGACTTGACTCAAATGTTCTCCAAGAGTTGTTTTAGATCGATCTCTATGCTATTGTAGCTGCAACAATATGCCACTTTAAAGGAAGCTCTGGCACAAGCCAGAATCACCGAGGAGATCAAGATATAGGATGGCAAAATTGCCAAGCCTAAGAAAAAAGAATGGAACAAGAACACCAAAATAGGGACTACACAACAAAAACCCACTGCGGTTAATCAGGTTGCTATAAATATCCCTAAGCCTGCACAAGAAACATAGCCTCCAAAGGCTAACTATCAGGCGGTGCCTCCCAACAACTATGATAGAGAAAACCAAAGGCAGGAACAAAATCAACAGCGTCACCCTAGGCGACAATTTACACCTTACATAGAGTCTAGGGACTCCCTGTTTGACCGCTTGTCAATGGCAAACTTGATCAATCTGCCAGAAATTCAAACCATATACCCTAATGCACCAAATCCTAAGGGGTACAAGGAGGACTTGTACTGTAGGTTCCACAGATGAAAGGGACATGACCTTAACGCCTGTTGGAAGTTCAAAGGTTTGGTGCAAGACCTCATTGACAACAATACATTGGTAGTGTATAATCCCATAGCGCCCAATAACCAACAAATGGGAGTTTTCGGAGACACCTTTCCCGCACATGATTCACAAGAAAAACCTCTTCACGTCAATGAGGTGCAATAGAATTTCCCCATGGAGGGATATGTAGGGATGATAAGCATAGTGACTAGGAACAAGAGATATCCCGGAGCTGACCCCGCGGTAGTCACAAGAGAAGTTCCATCGACGTCACAACCTCAATAAACCCTACGTAGCTTCCCCCGCCTAGACCAGTGGCCACGATTTGAACTAGACTTACCCAAAGTCTAAGGACCACATTGGCTAGGCTCTCCATATACGAGCTTATTCAACAATCAGTGCCCCATCGAGAGGCTCTCATGGAGATATTAAAGGCCATTGAGCTGCATCCCCATGAAGCAAATTCTTTCAACAACTTTGTGGGCCATGTGAAACAATGTACAGAACCAGTCATCACCTTTAGAGAAGATGAATTGAAATTGGTGGCTGGTGATGTGGCGGATCCACCCTTACACGTTATTGTGCGGGTCAACGAGATTTCGTATAAGTGGGTGTTGGTGGACACTGGTTCATCCAGTAACATTATTACAACCGCAGCATTAAAACATTTGAAGTTTTTGGCCTCTCACATCATACCTTCCACCTATACTCTTCAAGCATTCAATGATGCGATATGCTCGACAGTTGGCACAATTGTCCTACCCATCCAAGTGGGACAAAATACCATTCATACATTGTGCCACATTTTAGAAGGTGAGATGGCTTATAATATCTTGTTGGGGCGACCTTGGATCCGAGACATGAAGTGTGTCCCTTCAATTGCTCATCAATGCTTAAAGTATACATTTTAAGGATAGGTGCATGTAGTCCCCACAGACTTAGAGCCCTTCAAATATTGCAATTTGGTGCAATTAATGCCACAGTCAACCCTTCCATCAATGCATTTGGATTTTTAGTTAAATCCATCTAAACAAGGTCTGATTACGTAGGAATCCCCATTTACAATTCTTTCAAATTCCCAGTCGGGTCCATCTTCCTCAGCTGGTCCTTCAACAATGATGCCACCTCTGGTGGCCACACCAAAGGACAAGGGAAATAAACCCCTAGAATAGGAACCACCCTTAGTCTCAACCATCTCGATAGAAGAGGTGCCTAGCAGAATGGAATTCGAGACGCCTAGTTCACACCACATGGAGTGGACTCAAGGAGAACTCCCATTCGCTCCCCCTCAAATGCCAACAATCACAATTGAGATGGCCAACACAGTATTGGGGGAGTATCTAGTGCAAAACATTATAGCAATGCCCACACTTGAGTCCATGCAAGACATGGGGATACATCGACTCCCCATCGACTCTGTGGTTCCTCTAGGCTACCCAACCAATCAGACAAACTTTGTTTATGGGGGCCTGGATACTGGCGTTGAACCTCACCTACAAGAAGAGGAATATGAGGAGCCCTTTGTGGAGGAGGTCAATTATTTGTCTAACCCAGACTTTGCATTGAGATATCTTGGCCAATGCAATTGGTATGGATATGGGTTGGGCAGGTATGAGCAAGGAGTGCGTGTTCTTTGCCAACCAAGATATCAAATGTCGTATGACAAGTCAGGATTAGGGTTCAACCACACCCTACCCCTTGAAATCTTGGTAGAGAAAATGCAAGGCCTAGGGATAGACAACAAGTATGGGTTGGCATTAGATCCATATGCCAATCCTAACACAACCTATACATTGGGGGATTATCTCCCATTAAGAACAAACAACCTTGTTGACATTAACAACCCTTTCCCTTCGATCAAAAATGGGGGAAATTCTAGGACTCACCTACAAGAGGGATATGGAAAAGACCAAGAAGGGTCTTTAGAAGATGATTCAGAATATGAGGTAACACCTTGGGATCCTTTCGAGTCTAATAACAATCATCCACAAGTGCATCCCATGGATGATGATCAGGAGAGCTTCCTGACAATGTTCCCTTTAGATGTTCCGATTGAGCATATGCTACCTCAAGAGAATCAGGTCCCCCCGCAAAGAGTGGAACAACCCCGATGGGACCATATTAATCTGCTTGAGCAAGATGAGCTTCATATGTTGCAAATAGTTGTTGGTGCCAACGAAGGCCTTTGGATTTTTGACAGTGATTACGAAGATGAAACTAAGATGGCTTATCTCAATCATATGCGACAACAACAATATCCCTTGGACATAGATGACATGTTTGAACAACTACACCTAGGGCCAAGGCATCGGTGGCACCTAAACCAGGTGCAGTTATAGCAATTACTGCACCCACCACTCCAGGTATATAGAGAACATCTTCTGCCTGGAGACCCTATAGCACCATTAGTGCCTAGGGTAGATCCTATCCTCTTATACGCACATAGGGCTGATCCATTTGTACCAGTGCCCACAAAGCCAGATCCAGAGCACCAAGAACATCTAAAATGTTAGAGTCATCACACCTACGATAATGGAGACCACAATCATTTCATCAACATGATCTCCATTGAATTAATCACCCCCATTCATGATCTTACCGACCCAACACGGTCATTGCATCTAGACATAGAGGCTATCGATTGGGATCGCACTGACACACCACCATCCCCATCAGAGTACTGGCCTTGCAGTGGGATGTTTCATTTCACTCCTAGATAGACTTAGGATGTCTTCCATGCTGAAGAATAACTTAACATTCTTAACGATGATCTTAATTCAGCAAATGATATCCACCTGATCCCAACTCCACACCAGTTGGAGTATGGATCCCACATGTCGATCGAGGAGACAACTGACATAGACATCAGCTCAAATCCAATGAATCCATGGATTCTCAAGATGGGGGTAAGTCTCTCCATTGAAGCGCAAGCTGACTACATTGACCTTCTCAAAAAGAAGAAGGAGGTTTTTGCATGGTCATACAAAGACATGTCGGGACTAGACCCGCAGCTAGTCATGCATAATTTAACGCTTGATCCGACAATCAAGCCAGTAAAGAAAAAACTACACAAGATGCACCCAAAAATGGCCTTAATGGTCAAAGACAAATTGCAAAAGTTGTTGGATGCACAGTTTGTCATCTGTGTGGATGGGATTATCCACCATGGTTGTCTAACATGGTGCCCATCAAGAAGCTCGATAGGAGGATTTGCATATGCACCAATTTTTAAGATCTAAACAAAGCGAGTCCTAAGGATGATTTCCCCTTGCCTAGAATTGATGCCTTGGTAGATGCTACAGTGGGCCATGAAATGATTTCCCTCATGGATGGTTTCTCAGGATACAATCAGATTCATATCAATCCCGAGGACCAACTAAAAACGGCGTTCACAATGCCTTGGGGGACATTTTATTATAAGGTCATGCCTTTTGGCATTAAAAATGCTGGTGCCACCTACCAACGTGCCATGACATACATCTTCCATGATTACATGCACAAAACTTTGGAAGATTACATGGATGATTTGTTGGCCAAATCTCTTTTGCGCCCAAATCATCTCGATGACTTACGCAAGATCCTCGATCGCCTCATTGAGCATAAAGTCAGACTAAACCCCAAGAAGTGTGTATTTGGCATCACATCTGGAAATATTTTGGGTTTCATAGTCTCCAAGTGAGGAATCAAGGTGGATCCAAACAAATTCAAGGCAATCCTTGAAATGCTTCCCCCAACTACCATCAAGCAGCTTAGAAGTCTGTAGGGAAAGGTTGCGTCGATCAAACGCTTCATAGCACAGTTATCTGACAAGTGTTGACCCATGAATAAATTATTGCACAAGGGGGTAGCATTCCATTGGGACGACGAGTTCCAGTTAGCCTTTGATGATATTAAACAGTACTTGGCTTTGTCGCCAGTATTGGCACCACCTAGACCAGGAGTGTCGTTCTACTTATACATTTCAGCCATTGAGGTGGCATTGGGCGCCATGTTGTCCTAGCATAATGAATTGCACAAAGAACAAACTACTTACTATCTTAGTCGCACCTTGGTCAGTTATGAACTTAACTATGCATACATCAAGAATCTCTGCTTGGCAGTGGTGTTTGCTACCAAGAAGCTATGCCATTATATGTTGAGCAACAATACGTATGTTGTGTCTAAGGAGAATCCATTGCAATACATGATGAGTCGTACTTATCATAGTAGCCACACGGTGAAATGGATCATGTTGTTGATGGAGTTTGACATAGAATTCATTGGATAGAAATCCATAAAAGGTCAAGTCATCACCGATCAACTGGTAGAGGATCCTCTTGAAGATGATCAACCTCTGACCGTCGAACTATCTGATGATGGGATTTTTCATGTTTTAGAATCGCCAGATTTTGATGAGCCTGAGTCATAGGCTGACATGACCCTATTCTTTGATGGTTCTAAATTTGAGCAAGGAGGTGGCAGGTATTGTATTCTTCACTACATAAGGGGCTCCAGTGCCTCTGTCATTTAAATTAGACTTCCCGTGCACCAACAACAATGCAAAATACGAAGCCTTGCTCATAGGTCTTCAGACAACAATCACCATGAATATTAAACATTTAAACATCTTTGATGATTCATTGTTAATTGTCAATCAAGTAAGGGGATATTCCAATGTAAATATCCAGTTCTATAGGCCTACAAAGCTCTTGTGGACAAATTCCTAGCACAACTTGAATGGTATGACATCGAGGCACTCCCTCGATCATCGAATCATTTTGCGGATACTATGGCCTCCTTGGGGTCACTAATCCCGCAAGATACTTCTGGTGCAATGACAATAGTTCAGGTCACAACATTATCGCAATCCATGATGGAGCATGCAAGATCTAACCTAACACCAGGAATCCACGATAGGTTCTCTCGAATTCATGATTGTCTGACTCGAGCCAACTGGGGGTCCTTCTTCTCCCTGACCCCTCTTAATAGCAACACAAAACTATTTTTACAAGTTCTTTCCCACTCAGCTTTTTCTAGGGATGAACTTCAAAAGGGATTGGTCATTCATACCATCAAGGTTTCTGATCAGCAGGATTGGTACACACCCATTAGGGATTACCTCAAGTTAGGTAACCTCCCACTTGGATTGACACAAGCCGTGAAAAGATCATTTAAATAGAAAGCGACAAAACATGTCTTGCTAGGAGACATTTTGTATCGTCATAGCTATGAAGGAATCCTCCTTCGTTTCTTGGACTAGCAGGAGTCTGCTTGGGCGATCACCCAAGCCCACGATGGTACATGCGGTGGCCACTTCAGCGGTATGGCCATCGCAAAGTGCATTCTTTGCATGGGCTATTATTGGCCATCTTTAGAGCGAGATTGTTGCACAAATGTAAAGAAGTGCGTGAAGTGTCAACACCATGCCAATTGACACATGTACCTTCTTAGGCCTTGCAACCAATTCAATTGACTTGCCTTTTTCATAGTGGGGCTTTGATATAATCGAAAAGATCTCCCCTACATCGTTAGGTTGTCACACGTTCATCATTACGGCCATAGAGTACTTCACCAAGTGGGTGGAAGCAATTATGCTAACCTCTACGACTGGATCCCGCATTGCAAAGTTTATTTTGCATAACATCATATGTCATTTTGGTATTCCATCCAAGATCCTCTCGGATAATGGGACGCCCTTCAAGAAAAAATATGTGCATGCTTTGACCACAAAGTACAAAATTTAGCATAGTTTTTCAACACCCTATTATCCATAGGCAAATGGGCAAGCAGAGGCATAAAACAAAATGCTAGTTGCTATCCTCAAAAAGATAGTCACAAATAATCATAAGGATTGGCACATTCATAGCCCACTTGCCCTATGGGCTTATTGCACTAGCATTTGGATGCACACTGGGGCAACTCCGTTTTCGCTAGTGTATGGCTCTGAGGATGTCATGCCTCTTAAGTTGGAAATCCCTTCCTTTTGCATTTCAATGCAATATTTCATCGATGATGACACTGCACAGCAGGCACGGTTAGATCAACTTACGTTGCTCGACGAACGATGCATCAATGCTCTGAAGCATTTGCATATCTATCAAGAGCGACTTAAGAGAGCATACAACATGAACGTTCACCTACGAGATTTTCAAGTTGGATATTTAGTCTTAAAAGAGAATCAACAGAATTCTAATTTGTCGTCCCATCTAAGGGACAAGTTCGTGGCAAACTGGTTAGGTCCTTATGTGATTGATAGTAAAATAGGACCTAGAACATACCGGCTCGCCTCTCTTGAAGGAATCAAAGATCTAGAACCCCTAAACATCAATCATTTGATACCATTCTACATTTAGAGAGTCATAGTCCAACCAAAATCTCCAAGGATTCCCATAATTGCTTGGTCAACTCAAAAGCTCCAAGGATTCCCACAATCACTTGGTCAACCCAAAAGCTCCAAGGATTCCCGTAATTGCTTGGTCAACCCAAAATGCTCGAAAGATGTCCATAAACCCTTTGGTCAAACCAAAAGCTCCAAGGATTCCCGTAATCGCTTGGTCAACCCCATAAATGCCCCAAAGGTGTCCATAAACCCTTTGGTCAAGCCAAACGCTCCAAGGGTACCCATAACCGCTTAGTCCAAACAAATATTCAAAAACAAACAAAAACAATAAAATCATCAAAAATCACAAAAAAAAAAAATTGCATCTCCATTCCATGCATACTCATAAAAATCAAAATACAAAAATATAGGTTGCATTAGGCATCACATCCATACATTGCATATTTGTTAGGTTATACATGTCAAAAGCACCATAGACTGTAATTGCTTGGCAATTCCTTCATTTTCCATAGTCCATACATTTTTATCCCCACATACATCCCGAATAACACCATCACCATTTTTAGCATAGTCAGTTGTCTCCTAATGTATATAGGGTTTTTGTCATTCAGCTATCTTTAAATTGCTAGCCAAAAACTGTACAACGTTAAACGGATTTTACATGGGAAAGTTTTACTTGGGTCAAGCCTTGTTACATAACATCCCTACACAAGTTATAACACATAAAATAATTCCTAAGTTGTGTGAACGCAAGAGAAACCTACAAAGCAGTCTAGGGTACCATAGGTGAAAGATTAGCCTATTCATCCCCCTGTGCGAATGGTTCAAGAGTGCTGAGAATTGACAAAAGGATGAGCTCTTCCCCATCAATTCCCCTAAATAAATAGTGGTTTTCACCATTACCAAAAATCCCAATCACCATTGGTTCCTACGGTTGTAAGGATTTGTACTACACGTCCCTGCCAAGGATGGGTAGTCATCCCCAAGACCTAAAAGGATCAATGCCATTCAACATCCAAATCCCAACAAGCCATCATCACAATCACCTTTGGTCTCCAAAGTTGTAAGGATTTGTACTACACGTCCCTGAACAGGATGGGTAGTCATCCCCAAGGCCTAAAAGATCAATGCCCTTACTTCATCATCTCCATAATCCCCTTTGGTCCCCGAGGTTGTAAGGATTTGTACTACACGTCCCTTCCAAGGATGGGTAGTCATCCCCAAGGCCAAAAGGATCAAGGCCATCCATACACCACAAACATACAAGCTTAACCTTACAAAGCTCAAAAGCCAACTCAAATAATAGTGGTTCTCACCACTATTCAACATCCTTGCTCAAAAAGAAAAACAAAGAGAAAAATAAACAATGATTTTTATCACTATGTGTCCGAGCAAGTATCCTAAACCATTGAGCCAATAAAAAGCCTGAACTTGAATCCCTGGAATTATCAACATTTGAAAACCATCTAGGTGATCCTCATTACAGGTTTGGTGGACAACCTACCTGGCAATGGTGGTATCCTACCCGCATGACGATATGTCTGTCACATTAGCTTTGCATGTGAGCAGACCAATGTTTGCATGTGGATGAGCTAGTTTATGGTATCTTAGATTGTCTCATGGATTAATCTTACTAAATACAAAAATGAAGTTAGTGGAGCTAATTAGGTGATCCTCAATACAAGTTTGGTTGATAACCTATCTGGCACTTGTGGTATCCTAAAAAATACCATGTAAACGAACTCAATTGCACACACAAGGATGTGAAATAACTTGGTTAACCTACAAGTCAAATTTATACCTTGTTCAAAAGTCTTGCGAGATAAATGTACAGTCTTGGCTAGTTAGTTAAAATATTTGAATCTCAGACAAGCTTAACTACATTTTTAAAACAACTAGTTCATTTCATTCCGTACATCACCATCAGAAAGAAAATGCAAAATACAAAAACAAAGTTTTCACATGTAAAGTCATCCCATAAGTCTTGCGAGCCAATCAATCTTGCACAGTGAGTGGTGCCATCGACAAGTTATCCAAAAATCATTTCATTCATTCCATATGCATACATCATATAATTAGAAACATTGCATTCATAATACCACATGCATACATCATCATAATTAACTGTGCATAAACAACAAACAAACCATGAAAAGTGTATAAACACAAAAAGAGTCATATGTATCTATATCATCAAAAATGCCCGTAGGCTACAATGAACCGGTCCTTTGACCTCGCAAAAAATGCCAAAAGCTCAAAAACCCCCAAGCCTAGGGCGTCGGCCACCATGATCACATAGGATCAATGTGACAGGAACTACCCCTATGGTGTGGGTCCTATGGGACCTCTCAGGGCGACTGCTACTCACCCCTACATCATGCCCACTAATGTCCCCCTCATCTAGCTGCCTGCAATGAGACAATGTTGACTGCTTAGTATCGTTGTCTCTCATCCAATGTGAAGAGCCACCTCCAGGAGGCTCAGGTAACCACCCACCGAGGCAAAAAATCTCTCCATCCATATCCATCCGATGTTGAAACCACTTTGAATCCTACTGAAACCACTCTGCCTCCCATCGATGGTAATAAGCTACTACATCGTCGTGCTATGCTAGCTGCGTCCACAGGAGATACCTCTCCCGTGCAGCATCGGTATCCCCCTCCTGCCATTGGGATGCAACCCATGTATTATCCCACTCAGCTAGTTGATTTTGCAATCAATCCATCTCCTGTAGAGCCTCCCCCAGCTCCTCATCTCTCCTCTGCCTGCCAATCACGTATTATCAATGCACAACCCTGCCTCCATGTCCTTCGAAACTGCCTGAGGCATCGATGAATCCAGAACAATAGCTTGCTCTAGCTCCCACTGCTCTGAGATGTCCTACATCTCTGGCTGATCTAGCACCCCAAACTCCCCTCTAGCATCCTCAACCTCCACCATGTCCGCATCGTCTAGTGGAACTCCCCAGCCCTCTCTTGGTGCATCTGCACCCTCATCCCCTGCTGCACCCCCTAAAGGCCCCTGGCCTCACCATCGCCATAATTTCCACCACTACTCATACTCAGTGGTACCCCTATGTCATCCACATCTGGGGCATCAATCACTATATCTGCATCCTCACCCAGTGGCACAATGACTGGTCGGTCTAGAGTCCTCTCGTTTTCCCGATGTCGATAGATCACGGGCTCCCCAGGAAACCCCTGGTGCACCCCAAACTGTCATGTAACCCAGCTATATGGGAAGAACTCCTGCTAGGTCCCATGCCACCCAATCAACCACTGCCCCCTATGAACCCATCGGAGCCACTCTCCAGCCTTAGGCCAGGCTAGACAGTCCCGATAGGGGTGCCAGAATACCTCCCCTGGAGTAAGACGAGCGAAGGCATCGACATAGTGCCCTACGACACCTGCCCACCATTGACTCTATCCTTGCTCCTTCGACTACTGTCACAATGCCCTGTATCCGATCTCTCGATCTACCATCTCTACCCAAGTCATCCATGGCAGTCCCATCGGCCTCTCCATTGCTATGTGCTGCCAAGCCCAGAACTACAAGTAGATGCAACTGATCCCTTTCCATCTTCGATAGCGGACCTTGTACATGTCATCATAGAGCTGTTACAGCAGTGTATATCCCCATCTCATGATCAGGGGTGCCTCCGTCGGACACTCCACCAACCCAAAAACCACCTCCAGTAGGTTCCAAGGGAACCTTGCACTCGAAGAGTCAGGTAGCAGCATGTTGGAAATGAGGCCCATCAGAATGGTGTGCCTTGCTCCCAACACTCCCGTCTCCCACCACCATCGAACCAAAATCTTGCCAATCTGGCAATCACCCTCTACCCTCTCCACTAGGCTCTCCACACCTAACTCCTCCCCATGTCCAAAGCAGTGTGTCAAAAATGTTGTCCACTGATCCCGTGGCGTCGTCTGGATCGATAGTCCGTCTATCAAAATTTGAAGAATCCGATAGACATCCTCCAAGGTCACCGTCATCTCCCCTGTTGGGAGATGGAAGGTGTTGGTTCGGGGATCCCACAAGTTGATTAGGGTTGTCAGATAGGCCCGATCCCTGACCACTAGCGCCAGTCGAGTCACCTGCTTGAGCCCAAGGGCATCAAGCCAATCCCTGTCTGCCAAAGTCAGCACCTCCCATGCTTCAGTAAACACCATAGGCACACGGTACCAGCTCTTCACAACCTACACAAGAAAATAACACAAAAACATTAAAAGCAATGAAAAAAATGTACAGCCAAAAACATAACAAAATTCCAAATCAATTTGTCAAGTTTTAGGGTTTTTAACTCTAACTAATAAATTAAAAACATAACAAAATTCCAAATCAATTTGTCAAGTTTTAGGGTTTTTAACTCTAACTGATAAATTAAAAACATAACAAAACAATTCAAAAAAATCATTTGTCAGTTCTAGGGTTTTAACTCTCAACTGATAAATTGAAAAACAAACAACAAAAATTCAAAATTAATTTGTCAGTTCTAGGGTTTTACCTCTCAATTGATAAATTAAACAAAAACATAACAAAACAATTCAACAAAATCATTTGTCAGTTCTCGGGTTTTTCACTCTCAACTGATAAATTACACAAAAACATAACAAAATTCGAAAATTTAATTTGACAGTTCTAGGGTTTCTTTTACTCTAACTGATAAATTAAAAAACCAAAAAAAAAATTAAAACAACATAATTGTTTGACAGTCCTAGGGTTTTTCACTCTAAAAAAAATTGACTGATCACTTACAAACACAAAAACACAAACCACAAAAAATAACTAGGGTTGAGCCATGTTTTTATGCTTAATTTTACCCTATGTTTCTAACCTAAGTTTTGATCTTTGTTAAATTCGGGTTAAGCGAAGTTTTAAGTTATGTTCTAAACTAAGTTTTTTTAAGCTCAATTTTAAACTAAACTTCTGATATTTGTTTAACTAGGGTTCAACTAAGTTTTAAACTAAGTGTTAATTTTGATAAACTAGGGTTTCATTTTTAAATTTGAAAAACAAACAAACGGACAAAAAAACAAATAACTTGTGGTTTTCCAACTGTAACCAACAAACAATAAAGAGGAAGGGCACTCACTGGTCTCGCTTCGGCTCCGCCGCTCGATATTTTTCATGCACTCATGGTGGTAGGAAAAACTCGGCAGCGCTTCGCTTCACAGAATTGACCTCCTCCTCCTCAGAGCTCCAAATCGCCAGGAAAAACAAATGCAAATGAGCCCAAAACCCAGTTTTGGCCTTTAAATAGGCTTTTGAGCCTATAATTGTTCCCCCTAGGATGAGCACTCTGGTTAGCACTCGTCCCTCCCTGGGATGAATACTAAATAGGAATTCGTCCCACCCAGGGATGAATACAAAGCAAAAATTTCAAAAACAGAAAAAAACTGCACAAAAATGCACCAAAAAGAGCAATAAAACTGTCCAATGAGAGTGCTTTTGCACTTGATATTTCAGGCATGCAAAACAGATGTTAGGGTCACAAATTCTCACTATCCTACTCCCTAAGAAGGCTATCATAGCTGGACCGCTCCATGGGACGACGGATTGTCGAGAATTTCATCCCCAAACGGCATCACAAAAAGGGTCAAAACCCAACCAAAAATAGCAATAACATTGCCGAACGACGGCGCTTTTGCATCTGACATTCTTGGCATCCAAAAATGATGTTGGGGTTACAAATTGTCCCTATCCTACTCCCTAAGAAGGCTATCATAGCCGGACCTCTCCACCGAAAGACGGATTCTTGACAATTTTAGCTCCAAAATGCATCACAAAAAGGGTTCACACCCACCCAAAATAGGTCAGAATGTTCAAAAATTGCTTTTGCATTCAACGGTAAACAACTGAAGGCACCCTTACCTAAGTCATCTTTGGTCAAGCGACTCGTATCTTTTCTCATGTCGATCATTCCCTCATCAATTCGTCGCTTGAGGGGGTAGTCACACTTAGTCACCAATCAACAAAAACACACCCAATCAAGGAAATGACATGCATTCAAAGAATCATTGATAAAGACAATCACGCCCCATGCTTGGGAAAACAAACAAACAATAATCACAAGCTGATCAAACACTTGGCATTCGTGAATCATGAACTCAAGGTTCCCACAGACAAAAGGTTGCGCCCTTTGCCTATTCATGACTGATCAATGTCCAAGTTCAAGTAACACCTCACCGAACAAGGTTAAAATTTGAATTAAGTTCCTTAGCTCGTCAGAAGCAAGGATTCAAGAATGCATGCCCTTTCCATACTTGGGGCATCAAGAGTTGGTTAGGTTACTAAGAAACCCTAATCATTAGTGCTTTGGTTATCTATTTTTGCTCGATGCTACGCCTTGCACAGCGCATCCCAAAAAGGGGGCATCTATAGACACCAAAATAGCACCAATCCGATTATGTTACAACAAGCGCTGATCGCATTGACACACATAGCCCCTAGGGCAGCCCACAGATGTTAAACAATGGTCCTAACCACTCCCAAAAGCAGTTTGGAGGTCAGAGGTCAATTTAGCACCTTTTTGGCACCTTGCTCTCTGCTCGTCCCACCCAGGGACGAATACAAACTGGCATTCATCCCTCCTAAGGACGAATATCAGAATTCGCCCCAGGGTGAGGCAAATAGCAAGTTTGACTAAAAAAAATTCAAACCTCGACAAGTCCACCAGTTAACTGAAGCTACAAGCCATGCAATTGCGAGGAATGGCTCCAAATCAAGAAGAGAGACTTCATTCATGCATGACTTTATTTTAGAGACCTCATGCAAGGAGATTCTAAATCAGGGAATTAGCTTTTCTCTAAAAATAGGAAAAACAACTCAAGTGGTGCCCTTGCATGCACAATTCAAATAGAGAGACCCTAGGTCTATAAATTGGTGAGTTTTCTCACCCAAAATATATACAGAGAAGGAGCATTTGAGCAATGAAGTGCTGCCAATTTACATACCTACTTGCAATTTGTGCCTTTCACATCCTTAATCTCTCATTCGAAAGGGAGGTTATTGGGTGACTATTGGAAGCATGAATCAAGACCAAAAACCCAATTTTTGGCCACAATATCCCACACAATTTGTTGACAACACCCCATAACAGGTTTTGGACCCATCCCAAGTGGATTGGTGCCGAAACAAAGTCCCAAACGGTGGGCATCCTGCCCCCAGGTGCTCCCCAAGCTGTCACAGTCCTAAACGCCCCACCCTATGATGAATAGAAATCTATGATATATTTCTCTAATTTTTCTTTTGCATCTTATTCTAGGTTATTTAAATAGGTTGTAGTTTAAATTTCACTTCATTCTGAGCATTTTTTACCAGGTTTTTATCATTTCTCGCCTTTACTAATCTGTAGATGCCATCATCAAAATATGGGTGCTAGAGGCAAAATTGGAGAAATCTGACCATCTAGGTCTTCCCAAAACACCCCCAATTAGCTAACCCCAACTTTGCAGGTCATTTGGAGCTTCCTAGGTAGGACATTGAAGAGGGTGCTTTCTAAAAAATTATTGTAGGTTAATTCGTCCCACCCCAGAGCAAATACAAATCTGTAAGGAATTTCCCAACTATTATTTTAGCAGTGGTCTCCTGGTAAAATATTAATGCTTATATCAAATTTTTAGGTCGATCTAATATTATTTTGTCATTGGTTTAATATTTTCATGCATACACTGACAATAGCCCTTGGGAAATACATGTTTTATTCTATCTGCAAGTGCTACTAATATTTTTTGTTTCTTTGAACATAGGTCTTCAACATCATAGGAGCAGGAAGGAGTCAACAATCATATACACAAGCGGTGGCGACATTTTGGTCCGCCCATCTTACATGTGGGCACGCGGAAGAAGGATTTGCTATCTATGGATGTGATAAGAAACATAGTTGATGCTCCTATCCCCTAAAAAGGAAGGAGATGTATTGTAACACACTTTAAAAAGCATATCAATAAAAAGGGCAGCATCTTTCATATTTCTTTTATCTTGTGTCAATTCGTCTATGTTCTTTCTTTTCATGCATGTTGCAATATATAGGCTTTTAGCGTTAAGTTTGGTTTTAAACGCATCTTGCTTGGCATATTCCTTTTTGTTTTCTTATCCTCGTGCTTTCAAAGAGAGGTAGAAAAATCCTCTCAACAAGATGAAGTTGATAATCTGGTGCAAATTAAACTAATGAAAATCAAACTAAAGAAGACAAGCACTGACACTTACCCTCGATGAAATTGGGTATGGCCTCTCTATTCTCTCATACTTCTCTTCCTCTCTTTTTCCAAGTTGAATTTCCTTCCATTTCCATTCCAAAAAAAGTTGCAATACCTTATTTAAAGCAAAAGCTTCTATCTCCAAGGACAACACCATCTTCAAAGGTTTAATCTGAAGTTGGCCACCCTTCCAATTATCTTACCCATTCCATAGTTGCTCCTTTGAATGTAGACACTACATTGGTTTCAATCCCTTTCCTCCCTGTCGTCTATGTTCTAGCTATGATATCCACCTCCACAGTGGCTCTCAAGAATCATCCCACTATTTTAAAACTAAAAATGCTAAAGAAAGCTAACAAAAATGCTTTATATTTATGGGAGTTTCATGCTAATAAAGTCTCCAAGGCCCCAGCCCACACCCAAGAAATGATAGAACTTGAACCCATTACTATGTAGTAGTAGAAGGTAAAATTGACACTGACGATAAGGAAGCTCGAAGGTGAAATGGTGATAGAATATTACCAAGAAAAAAATGTAACAAAAGATATTACTTAGCTTAATATGTAAGATAAATGGGAAATGGCCCAGGCTCACCTAGGGACTATTTACTTGCATGGGGAATACTTTAAAGAAAAATTTATCATGGAAAATAATATAGAAAAGAGTTAGAGTTTGTGTTGCGATAATACAAGCTTGTAGAGAAAGCCTTGAAATTAGAAGTCAAAAGGTGGTACGATAGGTTCAGTGAAACTGTAAGTGAAGTAGAAAAGTACAAACAAGAAGCTGAAAAGATAGCTGAATAGATTCAATCCCTAAATAAATAGATATAAGAGCTTTAGAAACAAGTCTAGGAAGCATAGAACAAATTTTGTGACCTGTCAAAATAAAATTCTAAAGCAATTAGAAGGGAAACGTTTGAATATGTCTTGCAGATGAGTTTGAGAATGAGGCCTATGTTGTTGTACCTGGACAAGGTAAAAGAAGTGCTCAGAGTAGTCGAAGATGAACTTAAATCTTCAGTGAGCTTTTTGAAGATAATATCAGATGCTACAACAATAATACAAATCATATCTAAAAACATGCTAGAGAATATTGCTGCCAAGATACAAAGTGAAGCCTGGTCACAGGCTAAAATTGCAACTAGGAGTTTCTTTAGGAGATTTAAACTTGTCAACCAAGGC
Source organism: Wollemia nobilis (assembly GCA_028583015.1). NCBI lineage: Eukaryota > Viridiplantae > Streptophyta > Pinopsida > Araucariales > Araucariaceae > Wollemia > Wollemia nobilis. Next base: position 3,608,441 of record JAQPPZ010017255.1, read on the forward strand.
GTAAAACTCCTCCAAGATCTCGAAGCTGAAGCTAAAGGGCTAGTAAAAAATTTGAACCTAGAAAAAAAATGTGGACTTCCATATCTTTGGGAAAAAAATTCTAGCATTCTAAGTGAATATGCACTCACAACGTCCTTGATATCCTTTATGGATGATGAATCAAATATAGAAGGCTAGGAAGAGCCTACCAGGAAATGCATGTGTTTGATATGATACAGGATCTCACACAGATTAAGTCATGCTTACAAGAGTTGATTCTGAGGTAGAAGAAATTATCTCACGACAAGGTAGAAGAGTTGCAATATGTGTACCATTTGTTTATGGAATCTTCAGACCCTAATGATGAAACTTGGAAGCAAGTTTGCCTCACTTATAATGAAGTTGTTAAAGTAATAGAAGAACAAAGAAGGTCCAAGAGAACTGAACAGAACTAGATGACCAAAGGTGGAACTAGTGGCCAAACATGAGAAGGTTCACAAAAATTTGAGTAACTGGAAGTTTAATGTAACATAGTAAGGTATACATAAGCTAGTAAGAGGTATTTTGAAAGGTAATGTTTTTCTTATTCAAGAAATTCTCTTCTAATTTTCCAAAACTACCTCTTCAATATTGTTTTGACTTTGTTTCCCAATGGATGAAGGCCCAAGATTCTAATATTTTTTAGCAAAATTCCCTGGAAGGCGCCAATAATGCTAGTCTAAAAAGACTACATCGAAGATATTGAAGATTGTGAGACCTGAACTATTTTTCAATTTTTGCGAAAGAGAAGCAGAGAAAAGACTAAGGCATGAAGAATGTTACAATTTTGCGATATGATGAAGTTTCATGAGATCAAAGGATAAAAGAAAGCCAAGGTGCTAGAATGTTGTGATTTCGTGACATGACAGAGTTTCACGAGCTCGAAGGAGAAAAGAGATCCAAGGTGCCAGAATGTTGTGATTTTGTGACATGATGGAGTTTCGTAGGCTTGAAGGAGAAAAGAGAGCCAAGGTTCTAGAATGTTGCAATATCGCAACATGTTGGAGTTTTGAGGGCTCGAAGGAGAAAAGAGAGCCAAGGTGCCAGAATGTCGTGATTTCATGACATGTTGGAGTTTCACGGGCTCAAAGGATAAAAGAGAGCCAAGGTGCTAGAATGTCATGATTTCATGGCATTTCAGAGTTTCATTGAGCAAATGAACGTGATGTGTCTCGAAAACCAATGGCAAACGGTGATTGAAGCATCAAATCCTAACCTCTTGGCGTTGGTGATTTTATTCCCTCCTGAACTAATAGAAGCCATGCATAAACATATTGGCACATTTTTTTAGCAATTTTGTTGTAACTGATTGTAGGTCATGGAATTTGTTAGTTGTCAAAATATGCTTACAATAGAGTATATATAATAGGGAGTGCACCCAAAATAAATGTCGACTCTTAAATATTTATAGGACTGGATGTATGTACTCTGGATTAAGCAATAATATATGCTTCTATTCGCTTCTGGTTCATTGTGTGCAAAAGTATGTATGAATGTTTGATGCTTCTACTTACATTACTAAGTTATACTTTGCATTTATTCTACTATTTGGATACATTCATGTCACAAATAGTATTGTTGGAGTTAATGATATTTATACATGCATGTGTTATCGTATTAAAGAACCATGATTTCTGCATGAAGGTATATAAAATTCTTAAACTATGAGAGATATGTATTTATATTTTTTGTTATTTAATTTGTTCCCCGTTAAAAATCTAGCAGTAGCTATATTTCCCTTTATTTCAGTAAATTTATCTCTATCCTTTTATCATAAAAATCACCAAGGAACTAGCTTCCTTTGGATATTAGATGGAATGCCTTTGAACTTAGTCTATCTATTCAACATTGGCAAGGTCGTGGGTGCAATCACTACCATAGGCTGATTTTACACCAATAGTTTATAATTATTTTTACATGCATAGTATATTGTTATTATCTTATATTTGATATACCATGAATTTTTTAGATCTTGTGGTTATTTTACATTAAATATATATTAGAAAAATCTAACATGCATTCCTTTAGGAATCATTACCAATTATCCCCCCACTAATTGAAACAATCCTCCCATTTGAGTTGGAGTTGCATTATATATTTTACTACAATATGCCTCTATTAGATATGAATATCATCTTGTCTATCTCAACCATCTAGAACTACTTGAAAAAAGGTGCATCCATGCCCTAGAGAACCTAAGGCTCTACCAACAAAGGCTTAAAAACATTGAATCTTCTAATAAAAATCTTGTCAAAATACTTAAGAATCTCTTCAATAACACCGATAGATATTGACATCTCTAACTATATATCACCCTATGCACATATTGCACTAGTGTAAAAAATCCCGCTGGTGTGATGCCCTATGCTTTGGTCTACTAAATTGAAGTAGTCTTCTCCTTTGGACTAGTGGCACCTTGCATATTTTACTACAACATGCCACTACTGGAGATGGATATAATATTGCCTATCTTAGACAATTGGAACTACTTGGTAAAACGTGGATCCATGCCTTCTAGCACCTAAGGGTCTACCAAAAAAGACTTAAACATGCCTATAGCAAAAGCTACAGGGTTATGCATAAGGGGTCAACCCCAAAATGTAGTTATAAAAATTTGACGAATTAGTTTCAAAATCCAGGCGAATAGTATCAAAACACATGTAGAAGGTTAACTATTATTAGGGGTAATGTTGGAAATTTAAACTTAAAATGGTCAAATTATTATAAAATTAGGGCGAATCGACCCCCCAAAAAATATTGCACCCAAATTTTTTTGGCTAATGGGCCTTGGTCAAGGATCCCAAATATTAGCTGATTCAAAATTTTGAAAATCCTAATTTTAGCCAATTGGATATAAATAGCCGGTATGCATAACCTTGGCAAAAGGGTATGATCCCATTCCTTTGAAGTTGGTGATCTTATAGTCAAATAGAATTAAAAAAACACCAACACTAGAATTGACCTCAAAGGCAAATTTGAGCCTAATTGGCTAGGATCATGCATCATAATCTCCAAGTATGGTTGATACGCTTATCACCTCGTCATACTTGATGGAGAAGAACGTAAAGAACCAGTGAATTAAATGCATCTTAAATTATAGTATATATAATTTTGCATTTAGATTATTGTTTACCTTTAGCTTATTTTTTCTACTTGCTTGTATTTGGATGATCTCATATTTACCTATATGCATGTTCCTATATCTTTTTAGACTATCTATTACATTGAGAGTTAGAGATCCATGATGATATGTAAATGTTGATCCTAGATAGAACATATTATTTTTATTTTACTAGGTGAGTAATGTGAGTATATCCTCTTAGTCCCATCCTACAAACTAATCATGGTTTACATAACACACATTATTATTGTTTTCTATCTCAAATTTTATCTCTCCATAATTTCTCTCTTCAATCTTCTATCTCATCAACCCCTTACCACGTGATGAATATTAACAAGTTTGTAGGTTCTAATGGAAATACCAATATTATCATCTCTTATCTCCTATGTATCATCATGCATGGGATAACATGTTAATACATGAATTCTTCCTCCAAATTGGTGGTAAAATAGATTATCAAATCAATTATATCACTAAAATTATTTTATGACATTTATCTTTATTGCAATTCACTCCAATTAGAACTTCTCCAAGAAAAGTAGAAGTGCTTTAGATATTTGTTTAAAATTAAATCTCTAATCAAATGTCCTTTGGTAAAATTAAATTAAATGATTTTAATTACATTCATGAGACCAAAAGAGTCTGTAAGACCAAGTTCTTTAATACAATATGAGTTATAATGTACAACCCTACTCCCTTTGGATTCAAACCTTAGACATCCTATATAAAGTTTCAAAGTTTACCGACCTCAAAAAAATATTCAATAAGTTCAAAAATCTTAATAACCTCCTATCATATTTTGAATTGTGTTTCTTCTATTGTTTATTTTAATAAGAAGTTCTTTAGACATTTTTTGAAAAAAATATACTAATAAAAAATCCTCTAGTAAAAGGAGGTCCTCTATATATGTTTAAATATGATTCAATCTAATTACAATTCCTCTAGAAAAAGCAATAGTCCTTTAGATGTTTGTTTAAAGGTAATTCAATCTTATCAAAAGTCCTATAGATAAAGTACAAGTATTTGTATGCTTGTCTAAAGGAAAATCCAATAATTTGAAGTCTTTCGAGCAAACCAAAAGTCCTTTAAATATTTGTTTAAGGGTAAATCTATTTTGCAACTTTCATGTAAATCATAAATGCTCCTTTGGAATTTGCCTAGTGCACCAAAATGAAGATGCATATCTTCTATGTCTTTTAAAGTCCCCTTGGAAAAATATCTTAAAATCCCCCTTGGGAAACATTTTATCTTTTTTCACTTATTTGTATTTAATTTTACATATTTTGTATCATAGCAATGCCTCACAAAAATAACTAAATATTCATTAGATAAATATTCTATCTAACCAAAGTCCCCCTAGGCAAATGTTTTATCTAACTAAACTCCCCCTAGGTAAATATTTTATCTAACTAAACTCCCCCTAGGCAAATATTTTATCTAAGCTACAGTCCCTCTAGATAAGTCTTTATCAATATATTCCTATACATAATAGTATATATCTTGTATCATAGCTAAATTCCCCATGGGAAAATATTTTATTTAAGATAAAGTTTCACTATGCAAATATATATCAAAAGTCCTTTATATATACATATTTGTACATAATTGTACATAATTTGTATCATATTAATGCCTCATGAAATTATCAAAAGTACCCTTGGGCACATCGCTTTACAAATATGAATCACATATTTTTCTAGATCATATCATCTAAAATTCTAAACCTAATCATATATCACATTTCAATCTTAATCATGCATCTCGATCACATAAATGTATGATCAAAAACTGAAACTAATTTCCTAATCTACTTAATATATCATGAGAAACATATTTAAAATCAATTAAAAACTCTAATAAGAAATATTAACAAATCATCATCACATCCAATCCTATTAAATTACTAAATTATCATCATATTTAATATTATCCAATCATGCATTGTGAATCAATTAATAACCACATCATTCAAATAATCATCATAACATAACCATATATTTTTTATTAATAGGTTAAGAAGGGTATTGAAAGGGCCTTATACCTTTTCAAAACCTTCCTTACAAGCATATCATAAATATGAAGAAAACTCGGAGCCAAGTCCATCTGAACTATCAAGAATAATAAAGAACCAACCTAAAATGCTTGATAAAGAAACACGCAAACTATATCATTGATAGCAAGAGTAACCAGATAATAGTTGAATCAACATATAAAGGCAAAAAGAGAAAAATATTTAAAGAGAAATTTTTTACCTTCTATGTATCTTGACCAGAATGTCAACCACCCTAGGTGACCCTTGATGGACCTTCGGAGCCCAACAATCCTTAGTTGCTTCCAAAATGAAACTAAGCTCACAATCCAAAACCATTAAATTAAAACAGGTCCTAGATATGGCTCCCAATAATTCCTTCATCAGGAGGTGGTCCCCATGGAACCCAAAAGGTGAAAGATACATATGGTCTAGGTCACCAACATTTTCCATTCACATAGGGCTCTGATTATCCATGTTTATTCTCACATTAATTTAAACCTCATTTGCCTAAATATTTTCCACATTTAGTCCTTGTAGATCATTGATGAGATGGGACTTTTCTCTCACATCTTTAGGATATTCCTCCAAGAAATCATCTTCACCATTAGTTCCTTGATCCAAATCCATGCTCAAATCAAGCTCCAAGTCCTTAATTTTAGGTTTCAATCCATGGGACTAGTGAATCTCACCTAGAAAAATAATATTTTCCAAAGCCTTATCTTTCATAGCCTCCTTCACAACCCACCCTAAGAAAGGTTTTTTATTTTTATTGTTGGAGTTAAGGTTACTTTAAGGGTTAAAATTTGAATCACTTCCTTTTGATTCAGTGTCCAAAATAGGCCCTTTCTTTTGATTTCTTTTTAAATTTGAGTTTGTGTCACCAAGAATCTAAATCAGTCCTTACCTAGGATCACTCAAAGAGGGGTTGATATTACCCACCCCACTATAGAAATTTTTTGCTAATTACTTAACAACTACAAACTTAAAAATAATTAGGAGGCCTTGGTGTAGGGCAAAGACATTTTCTTACTTTTCACATCTCCAAAGAATGAAAAAGAAAAATAGGGATATTGACAATTTTTATATGGTGGATGTGATTAATAATAGCCACATGATACCCATAAATAAACATAAAATGACCCTCCAAAGTTATGTATCTCATTACTTGCTCTGCTACCTCCACCCAAGCTTTGGCAATAATTATATTTCAATAGATGATAGGTATCTTACCACAATTTCCCTAGGAGCCAAAAAGTTAGAGAGATCTCCAGTTTGATTTTACTTAGCTCTAAAAAGGAATTTCCTTCTCAATGGAAAACTAGTCACTTTAGAAATTAGAGAAGGATTTATCTAAAATTAAATAATATTAACATTCACTACACCATCAACCTAGGACTCACATATCTGTCAAGATAGGTCCTCACTACCCTCAAATATTTGAAAGAACTATAGTAGACATGCCTCCTTTAGGATCATCTTAACCTCCTTATCTATATTCAATAATAAAGGCTCAATTCTCACCCAGACACCCATATCATCATCTTTAGAACTATCTTCTTCAACTACAGACTCAGTGGATTCAACACCATGCATTAGACTCAAACCATTGAAGATAATCCTTTCTCTTGAGAGCTTCCTCATTTTCAATCTTTGTATGATAATAAGGTGAAGAATTACCCTATTATCAATTTTTTTATGGTCTTGGGGAGCCCAAACACTATCACGAGAAATGGGAGACCACCCTTCAAACTTGGGACTTGTTATCTTTGAATCTTGAACCTTCTATATGATCAAGACCCTCCATAAAAGGTGATGATTCATGGAAAATATATGCTAGCATAAAAAATTATCCATACCCATGAACTGACTGGTATTTCCAATTTCAAGAAACCCATGATTTACATGGTAACTCAAAATAAGCTAGCCTAGGCAAGTGGATTGTTGTAAGACATCCATTATTCCACTATCCAACGCATAAAAATCTACCCCAAGAGTTAATCCCCATGAATTAGCTTCTTCCATATATAAATTAAACATCATTAGGCCTCTTTGGCTTCTCCTTAGTGATAAATTTAATAATTTGAGATGGGAAATTATTTTCCCATATAATAATATCCTAAGCCTCCACCCCCATGTTTACCAATAAATTTGTAGCTTCATTACCTTCCTAATAAACATGCTTCAACTAACATCACCACCACCATATTTGCAATGCTTCAACCAACTTATTGTATTCCTTTTAGAATATTTATAAGGTTTAGGGAGTCTCCTTCGATAATAATTTTTCTATATTACCCTTCTTTGATTAATTTAACCCTATGAAAAAGGCCCAAGCCTCAACAAAATGGTTGGATTGTATGTATAGAGTTTCAACAAATTATTGTATAACCATCCCCCTAGAATACCTAAAAATTCCACCTACACTAGCATGCCATGGGTTCCCTTTAATAGTGCCATCCACATTCAATTTGATCCACCCATCTAGAGGGGGTTCCCAAATAACGTCTAACCCTAAAGAACTCATCAAATTAACACAGATTAAAATATTCAAATTGTAATGAATAACAATGGCTTCTTGAATCTACTTTTAGTGACCTCTAGAAAGGATAATATATAATATTTCTCCACAATAACATTGAGGATACGAAAATCAACCACAAAAGCCTTTCTTTTCCTATTTTCAAAATCCCTATTATTTCACTGCTTCCAAATTCCCCAAATAAAATGGGAGAGACATAACATCCAGAGAGATTTCAATGAGGATTCCATTGCACACATAAATATCATATTGTGGCTAGGAAGACCCAAGGAGCATCAAAGGGTTCCAAAACCTTCTCTAATATTTTTCTAGCAAAAGAACATTAGAGAAAAAGATGATGAGTCATTTCCAAATTCTATTCACACAAATAAAATCTATTTTCAATAGGGATAACTCTTTTGTGTATGTCATCAATCGTTAATATTATATTTTTATCTACAAACAAAAAAAAAGAAAGCTATATTAGGGATCAAACCTTTAATCTAGATTTTCTTCACTAGAAACTAGCCTATACCTTCAATCTCAAGCAATTGGTATCCAGACTTAACAGAGTATTTTCCATTATTTTTCTCCTTACAAAAGGCAACATCATTGAAATGGGAGGATAGCTAAGCATAAAAATGAAGCCATATTTTCATATTTTTAAAACGGCCAACCAAATTTGGGTTTAAATCTAGAGCATATAAATCATTCTAGATTTTTTCACTATTATTTGTTGTTATAAAATCAACAACTTTGATATCAAAATGGAGGGACAAAGTAGGTTCTAATGCACTTACCTCTAGGTCCTCTAAGAGGGGAATACCCTTCAAAAAATTATCTTTCCAAAATTTCACCTGATTGTTATTTCCAATATGTGAGTGAAGCCCTTTGCATAAAAAATTTCTAATGTCCACAAGATTGTTCCAAAAGGAAGATTTGACTGGCAAGTCATTGGAATATAATTTTTTTTCATTTTGTAAGTATTTGGATTTGAGGATCTTGACCCACTCAATCTGATAATTTCTCAATAATTTCCATCCTATATTTCTCATCGAGGCTTTGTTCATATGTTTTAGATTCTAAAGCCCAACCCTCCTACATCTTTAGCAAATCATATTTGATCCTAAGAAACCAGGACAAAGCACTGTCTATATTTTTATCTAGACCAGAGGAAGGATATTTGAATTTACTCCATTTTAATCCTTATTTTATCTAGAATATTGAAAAGGAACATAAAATAAATAGGAAATACTCTATAAAGAAGAAATTACAAGCTAAGATTTATCTGTATGGTTAAGAAGACTTCCTATCCAACCTATTAATTTTTTTGCTAGTCTATATAGAACTAGATTTCAAATATGTGACTCCATCCTTCCTTTGAACATAGGCATACCCAAATACATGACTGCGAGTTCTCAACTATCACACTCGAAATATCCTCGTAATCTTTATTTTCTTGCAAACTAGGGAGTTGATAAAATAAACTTTACTTTTTAAGAAATTCACTTTTAAGCAACAACTTCTTCATAGGACACTAATATGTTTTTTTATATTATCTTGAGGGGTAAAGTAGTAGGAGATCAACATAGTATCATCAAAAAACTATTTATGAGAAATACGGTTTGATGTTGAGGCTGATTTGTAATCATCAACTCATTCACTTTCTATAACCTTTGAAATAGATATTGTCAATACCTTAGGAACAATAATAAAAATACATGGCAATAACGGATCCTCTTGGTGAAGACCATGCCCACTTCTAAAGTAGCCAGTAGGGACTCTATTAACCAAGACTAAAAACATAGAAGATAAGAAATATTTTTTAACCAACCCCACCCATTTTTTTGAAAGTCAAATTTGAATAGCACTTTGATCAATAAGTTCCAAGAAACTCAATCACAATATTTGTTCATATCTAACTTCATAAGCATGCCAACCCTCTTGCTTTTTTCCATAGAATTAATAACCTCATGAATGGTAATTATGTTATCTAAACAATTTTGATCTTTAACAAAACCACCTTGTTGATCTACCACAATAAAATATAATAATATCTTTAATCTGTTGTTAATAGACTTATACAAAATTTTATATATTGTGTTGCATAAACTAATAGGCCTAATTTTTTTAATATGTCTTGCTCCCTGTATTTTTGGATTAGAGCCAAAAAATTAGAGTTGACATTCTTAGGTAAGTATTGGGTTCTTCGGATCTCCTTCATAGCCTCAATAACATCTGATCCTACAACTTTCCAAAAATTTTGGAAGAAAGCATCCAAAAATCCATATGGCATTGTGGCCTTTTCCCCACATCAACTAAACATGGCCATTCTAATTTTCTCATATATAAAGAGGGCCATAAGAGAGGACTTCATATGATCGGTTGCCAATTTTAGAATATTAGGAAGGGGTTTGATTTTAGCTTCACCATTCACTGCCATATATTTCCTAGGATGTCTAAAATATAATTGACAACATCTTCCCTAACATCCTTTGGTTCCACTACCACTGAGCCATCATATCTCACCAGTTACTTTATATTAATGGTGTATCTGTATCTTAGGGTGACCACATGAAATAATCTAGTGTTTCTATCACCTTATTTGAGCCAAACCAATCTTGATTTTTGTTTCCAAACCACCTCCTCACAAGCTAGAGGATTATGATAATTAGCTAAGATCTGGTGTTCAATCCTTTTTTAGTGGACATATAGACCTACTTGGTTCACTTTATTTTCAATATCTTCAATCCTTAGCTTAAAATTTTTCTTTTGGATATATAAATGCTAGAAGACTCATCTATTCCATTGTTTAAGATTGACATTAATTCACCTCAATTTACAAGCAATTTAAGTGAACTTAGGGCCCATGAAAATATTTTGCCACCACTATTTTATATTGGGTTTTCAATTTTTATGCTTCATCTACATCAACTCAAAATGAAAGGGGATTTTGTGTAGCTTTCTTCCACTCTCTATATCGAAAAAAATAGGATTATGATTGAATCCAATATTGGGGGTGTAAGAGTAATATCTCCAAAGACTGTTAGACCTTCTTGAGAAATAAAAAATTGATTCAGTCTTATCTGAGTTAGTTGGTCACCCAATTTTTGATTACTCTAGGTATACTTAAACTTCCTTAGATATATATCCATTAGCTCATTATCACTCAAAAAATTCCTAAAATCTTCCATTCCTTCTAATAGAATTGGAAAACCTCCCTTCTTATAAGATGGGTAAACCAACATATTGAAGTCAAACGAAAACACCCAAGGAAGATCTTTGAAGGCTTCCCTAGGACAACTCATATTTTTTCACAAAGAATATCTTCCACTCACTGTGCTTAGCATATAAATTTTTGTCAAAATCTAATTTTGATTATGTTTCAAACTGTGAAAAAACATGGATATGAAACTGTTATTATTAACTATAATTTGACCCTCAATATTCTGCTTATTCCATAAACACATAAGCCCTCTAGAGGATCCATTGGATGGGCTAATGAGGAAACTACTTCTCTCCATAAAAACTATTTTACACTTTGGTCCTTTTGCACATCCATTTTGGTTTCTTTAAGCATTACCATATCTAATTGTTTTTCCTTACTTAGTTGCTAAAATATCTTGGTGTTTCAGAAAGGTATTTAACCCCCTGATATTCTGGAAAGAAATTTCATTTTTTATTTTTTATGGGGGGGTTTTTTTCCCCAAAATTTTAAATGTCTTTGAGATCCATTCATCACTTCCATGGTTGTTTCCTTCTCCCGCATTTTAGACTTTGATGGGAAGGCCCTTTGGGTCTAATAACCAACAACAACCTTCCCTTTTTTGACTTTTAGTGATTTGAATAGGAGTATTGAGTATCTCAGTCTAAATTAAATCAATATCCACATATTTCCAAGGGCCATAATCAATAGGATCAAAAAATCCAATTTCATCCAAAAATGATACTGTAGTATATGGAAACATGTCTACTAGTTTGGAAACTCCAAAATCCTCTGTCGAGGTTTTATCGCCATTTAAAACACGAAGAAAATAAAAATCATTCATACATTCAACACCAACATCACAAAAAGAGGCAACAACCACTAAAATATTTACCTCTAAGAAATTTCCATCAATCTCATCTAGAACAAGGCCTTCAATTGCACCAACATCCAAGCTGTCTAGGGGATCTTTACTAAACTTCTCAGGAGTTTTGTCAACATCTTTCCTATCCATACATGAATCAGATGCCAAAAAACCTAGAATTAGGATTTTATTCCTCTACCATACCCTTTTATCTTTATCAACTTTCTATGATAGAGCATAGGTAGAGTTGGAGTAACCAAACTTCTTGCATACCAAGCATTTACTAGTTATGTTCTCATATTCCAAAGTATTTGTCCATACCCCAAACTTAGACTCAATTTCAATGGACTTCAGGAAGTCCTTATCAAGCATAGCATTGACACAAAATTTAGTGTATAAAAGCCTATATCTAGGAATGGTTACATGACCTATTGCTACCAAATCTCCTATTTTACTTGCAATTCTAGCAAGGATCTCTTCATGCCATAGATATAATGGAAGGATATAAAGGTAAATCAGCATTGGATCTCAGTCAACGCATTGAGAATTAGGGATTTAAATGGGTGCCCACATCCTCAGGAACAAACCTTCATGCCCAAAGAACCACACACCACATTGAAGAATCCTATCACAATCCTCAAACCACTGAGCATGACCAAGAAAAATCTATTAGACATCGCAACAAACTCCATAGAACCCTTAGGGCACCATTTGAATTGATTATATTTTCTAATAGCACCCAGATCTATATGAACACCAAAAAAATTCCCAAAAAGCATAAAAATCCCATGGGAAGTAACCATATCTATAAGAAGGTTTAGAACCATAATTCTTCCCAAGTGGGAAAGGAGATTTAACCCTAGGCTCACTGCTTTTTGCTTCATCTGAAGAACACTAACCCAAAAATAGGTACTCAAGATTACCTTCTGATGACAACTATCCCCTTGACACCTAGTTGATTAAAAAATTGTACATCATCATGATTATTATTATTAGCATCACCACTCAATGCAAGAAGACCCCAAACACTTCATTTGTCCTATCCAACGTCACTTACCAAAACCTGATTACATTTACAAAATAGACCCTTATTTCCAATATTGTCTTCATCCTGATCGTCATTGCTCCCCTTGCTCTAACTAATACAACTCTCCTCGCCTTCCCTACCATCAAACACCACACCCTGACCTCCACTGCTCCTCATGCCTTGACCTTCACTACGTCCCACCATTATAATATAATCATACATCATTAAACATAAATCACATTATTAATCATCAATAATTTACATCAAGTCACACATAAAACAGAACACCAAAGCATAAATCATAATACAAAATCTTACATTAATCATGATTTCCTAAATGTCAATGTATATGTGTGTGTGTATCAAATGTTTGTATATATAAAAATACATATGGTACAATGTAAATCATATTTCCATCAAAATTATGCATAACAACTAAAAAATTGGTCCTCGTAGGATTAGCTAGCTATAGGACCCTATATTCAATGCTCTTACTCCTCCTATTGAAGATGGTGGCATCCTCATTAATTGTTGTGAGTGTCAAGTCATGAACCTTGAGTGTGTCTATATCCAAAACCTTGTTGGCAATGGAAGGCAATGGTCTATTGTATTACTAAGGCTTTTTGTTGCTAGGACCCCATCATAGAACCGTTTTATAATTCTCAATTGATTATTGTAATAACCCACTTTGAATGTAGGGATCTCTTTATAATATTATTTTTTAATATTTTGTAGTGGTATGTGGCAAGTAATATTCCTAGACAAGTGGGGCCATTTCATGTAACCGTTATCAATAATGTAATTACTGTTTACTAGAAGATTCTATCTCAAGTGGCATTTTGTATGTAATCCAACTCTTGATCTTAGGGTTAGGGTTGCATGAAGTGTATATTTAAAATACATGGATCCATGAACAAATTTATATTTTTGCAAATTAATGAAAGTATTGAAGGAGGTTTTCCCCTCAAAGAGGTTTGTGATTCTATGTTGTGAGATTATTTAATTCTACATTTACTTTGCATTGTGATGTTTTATTATTTCATGATATTTGTTTTATTTACAGTACTTGTGTGAGTGATTTTATGTAGGTTCCTAACAATTGGTGTCACAAAACTTTCTAGGATTGAGTTCTACTAATTATGACTATTCATACCCATAAATTTTTACTATTAGGTATAATTTTCTTATGTTTTCTAGTTTATGTTTATCCTTTATTTAAAATATAAATAAAAACCAACAAAAAATATAGTCCTTTCTTTTTCCTATAGTAGTTGTGTAGGTTAGAAACCTTATGTTGGGGGTTTTAAAATATCATAGAGGAGATGTCATTATTGGCTAAGCTAGACAAACCATAAATCATCTCGTGAAGTGAGAGGTGATAAAGCTCCAATACCTATGCCTTAGAAAACACTTGTGTATGGAATTGAGCTCCCACATATCTTTGGATATTTAGGAAGACCATCTAGGATTTAACAAACATTTAGCCTTGGAAATATTTTTTGACCTTGTACTATCCATAACACATTGAACACAACATCCAAAAATATTACCCTCTTGTACTATCAAAGAGGTAAATAGTGTGATCAATGGTATGTGTAGAATCCTCCTTGAGTAGTCACCTAAAATATCTCTTTGAGCACTATTGTTCATCACTATGGTATAATAGAGGGTCGATGGGTATTACATACTCCCTAGCTTAGAGTACCTAGCTCTATCCACCTAAAAACATTGTTTTTTATGTCTATGTAAACCCTATAATCATAAATTTTCCACAAAAAATAAATCATATGGAAGATAATTCCCTATCATGAAATAGACTACATACACAAAGAAAAGAATTAAGGAACCAGATAGAAATAATCAAGGCAGTGTTAGTAGCAATTAGGTCAGGATTATCAGTTGGTAGTAATAGTTGTTTGTAACAATTAGTAATTACAAAATTATCAGTGACCACACAAAATAGATAGTGTCAGTACATGGAACCATCGAATAGTGTAAATTTTTGTAGTATATGTGATAGTATAAAGTCAGGAGTCGTCAGTAGATTTTGCTAACATAGAACCTAAACTTTATACCCAACCTCTAGAGAAAAAGCCAACCACACTTTTTTGGGATCTTTACTATAAATAGTAACTCCTAAAAATACACTTCTATTTTTAGTAAGTTAGTCAAGGTTACTCAAAACACACCAAAATGGTTGGGGTACTCATGGAAACCAAAAGAAGATTGAACAAGCCCAAAACCTAGAGAAAATAAAATTGCAAGTTTGTCAACTTCTCACTTCAATGCAAGGTGTATAGGATGAGGTACACCAATTGATAGGTGACTATATCTACTCCAAATCCAACTCCAAAGACCACTTCTTAGATCTTGAGATATAAATTAAGGATGCCCCAAAGGTATTTTAGCATCATGACATTGAATCTTCTAGTCATGGGAAAGGTATCCATAAGGACAAGGAAGACCTTCAAAATTTTCTTGACAAAGATACTCCCTTTAAGATGCCCAAATTGGAATTTTCTAAGTTTAAGGACAAGGATACAAATGAGTGCCTATGTTATGCAGTTTATTTTTTTAAACTTCATAATGTCCTTAAATATTTATGGATCACTATGGCCTATTTTAACTTTCAATCTGAGCATTACGGTGGTACTAGTGGTTAAAACACACAATTTTCAACCTCTCTTTAGAAGTTTTTGAGTCCTAATTATTCACTCACTTTGGACCTAGTGATTATGATGAATTTCAAGGAGCATTCGCCAAGATGATACAAATTTCTACAATTTGAGACTACCAGACCCAATTTGAAAAATTGGCTAACAAAACCAAAGGGTTGAATGAAGGGTTTTTATGAGTTGTTTCATTAGTGGCTTCAAGGATGATCTCCAGTTCAAGGTCAAGATGTTCAAACCACAAAAAATGATGTAGACCATAAGCTTGGGATGGTTTTCCAAAGAAAAATTCTCAACTCAAAGGAGGACATTTAAATTTTCACAAACTAAACCCTCCTTTCCTCCTAAGTTCCCAAACAATAAGGAAAAAAAAATTGTTCCCCATAAATTCTTGACTACAGAAGAAATGAATTATTGATGCGCTCAAGTTTTGTATTATAATTGTGATGAATAATATGTTCAAGGGCATTAGTGTGCCCAAAAGAAATTATTTCTAATTGATGTAGAAGAACTAGTCAATAATGATCAAAGTGATGCTGAAGTCGACTTAGTAGAAGAACCACTTCAAAATGAGGATAAAATACATGAAGAACCACAGGAAAAAAAAATTGTCCATGCTCTTATAGGGATTACTACTCCACAAACCATGAAAGTTATGTGTTATTCAAAGGACAACATATTACAAGATTTATCGATTTTGGAAGCACACACAACTTTGTTGATCCTTGAAGTGTTAAGAATGCCAATGTTTACATACACACATGTAATTCCTTTGAGGTTATGGTGGAAAATAGAGGGACTTTGCCTTGCCAAGGAAAATATCACAATGCTAAATTTAAAATAGTGGATTATGATCTCAAAACCAATATGTTTGCTCTTCAATTAGGGTATGTTGTATTGTGTTGGGATATTAGCGGTTAGGTACATTGGGAACTATCACATGGAATTTTGTAGAGTTATGGATATAGTTTTCATATAAATTAAGGTCTTACACTCTTCATGGTTCACAAGCATAGCCCCCTCAAATTATCAGCTTAAACCTTATGGAGAAGTTGTTAAAATAATATTTTCATGGGGTCATTGCTTAGATATTTGCAATCCAACCAACTACTTCAGAGGTGAACCAAATTATAGAATATTTGTAACTTGTTTTGACAAAGCACAACGCAACTTTTTCCAAACCATAAAAATTGCCACCATGTCACTCCCATGACCATGCCATTCCATTTGTACTTGATAGTGTACTATCTAACATTAGGTCATACCAATACCCTTATGCCCTTAAGTCAAAAATAGATAAGGTAGTATAGGAGTTGTTAAAATTTGGAGTCATTAATCCTAGCAACAACCCTTACTCTTCTCATGTCTTATTGATTTGAAAGAAATATGGTTTTTGGTGATTATGTATAGATTTTTGTAAGCTCAATAAGATTACTATTAAGGATAAGTTTTGTATCCTAGTGGTGGATGAATTACTAGATGAGCTACATGGGGCTATGTTTTTCTCCAAATTAGATCTTCACTCAGGGTACCATCAGATCAATCTCAAGGATGAAGATATCGTCAAAATAACATTCTGCACTCTTGCGGGTCATTATTAATTCTTGGTTATACCATTTAGGTTGACCAATGCACCATCCACATTTTAAAGCCTCATGAAAAAAAATTCCACCCATTTATTTATAAATTTATTTTGGTTTTCCTTGATGATATCTTGGTTTATAGTCATTCTTCGGAAGAGCACCTCATCCATATGGACCATACTTTACAACTTTTGGCACAACGTCAAATTTATGCTAAGAGTTCCATGTGTTCTTTTGGTTTGATTTAAGTAGAGTATTTACGACTCATTTTCATCCAATATGGAGTTAAAGTTGATCCTAAGAAGATTCAAGCCATTCAATAATGGCCAAAACCTCACACTCTTACAGGTATTCATGAATTTTTGGGCCTCACATTGTATTATCACAAATTCATCTCCAACTATGGTAAAATTGCTACTCCTTTAATAGCCATGTTAAAGAAGAATTATTTTACTTGGATATGTCCAACTGAGAAGAATTTCCTTGATTTGAAGCATTCTATGACAACCACTCCCATCTTAGCGATGCCTAATTTTTCCAATTCCTTTGTAATTGAAAGTGATGCTTCAAAGAATAGCATTGGATATGTGTTGATGCAGGAATTGCATCTTGTGGCCTTTATTAGTAAAGACTTTCAAGAAAAAATTTAGGTAAATCAACTTATTCTAATGAGATGCTTGCAATTTTACACACGGTTACTCACTAGTAGCCTTATCTCATTGGGTAGCATTTCTCCATTAAAACATATCATCAAGTCTTAAATACTTCCTAGCGTAGTAGGTTTCTACCCCCGAACAACAAAAGTGGGTCTCTAAGCTCATGGTCTATGATTATGATATTACCTATAAAAAGGGTAATGATAACACTATGACGAATGCTCTCTCTCCCTCAAAGTAAGCTATGTGTCATTTTTGCATCCATACAACAATGGATAAATGCTCATTTCAAATGAAATCTACATCGTGTCTAGGGTACACTTATGATGGATGAGATTTACACTATCTCCAGTACCTTGTTGTTCCTTGCACGTCTTCAATTTGGAAACTCATTATTATGGAAATGCATGCTTCACCAACAATAGGCCATTCAAAGTCCCTCAAGATATATGAAATGATTAAGTAGAATTTTTTTGAAAGAGTATGAATAAGGAAATTCAAAATTGTGTGGTCAACTGTGCCATTTGTCAATGGATGAAAGGAGAAAAATGCCTTCATTAGGAACTCTTCAACCCTTGCCTATTCTAGAATAGGCCTAGATAGATATTTCCATGGAATTTATTGAAGCTTTACATAAATCAATAGGTAAATGAATTATTTTCATGGTAGTCGATCGTCTAATGAAGTATACTCATTTTTATTCCCTCTCTTATCCTTACACGACCTTTGTAGTCACCCATGTTTTCCTTAATTCTATATTTTGTCTTTATGGCATGCCCACCTCCATTGTGTTTGATTGTGACCCTACCTTTCACTAGTAATTTTTGGCAAGAATTGTTCAACTTGTATGGAACTTACCTCAAAATAAGTTCATCTTATCATTCTCAAAGGGATGGTCAAACAAAGGTTGTCACTAAATATTTGGAGACCTATCTTTTTTGTTTTGCATATGATCATACTACATAGTGATAAAAGTGGTTTCCATTGGCCAAGTGGTGGTATAACACTTCTTATCACACTACGACCAAGGTCACTCCTTTTAAATTAGTTTATGATCAACCTCCATCAACACCCTCATCCTATATCCTAGGTAGCTCCAAAGTCCATGATATTGGCACTACACTCAACCAACATGTTGAATTCCTCCATCAACTAAATTTGAATTTGGAATTGGCTCAGAATCAGATGTGCAAACAAGATAATCAACACCATATAGAGTACCATTTTAAATTTGGTGATATCGTCTTCCTTTTCTTTCATCCATTTAAACAGTCATCACTCTAGCTACATAGATACCAAAATCTTGTTACTAAATATTATGGTCCCTACTAAATATTATGGTCCCTACTAGGTCTTAAACAGATCGATACCACTACCTACAAATGGCCCTACAATCTACAGCATATATTCATCCTATATTTCATGTATCATCTCTTAATAAGGTATTGGAAAATCAAGTAAAAGTTCAATCTAATTTATCTAAATTGGATAAAGAGGGTTCTATAGTGCTCAAGACAAATCTAATTTTGGATTACAAGATGTGTACTCTTCACACCCATGTCATCACTAAGTTTTTTATTTAGTGGTAAGGTTTACAACAAGAAGATGTTATATAGGAATCCTTCCAACAACTCCAACACTCGTTTCCTCATCTATAGCTTTGAGGATAATATTTTTTTGAAGGGGAAGGGTATGTTAGGACCCCATCCTAACACCATTTTGTAATTATAAATTGATTATTGTAACGATATACTTCTAACATGGGGATCCATTTAAAATATTATTTTGTAATATTTTGTAGTGGTATGTGGCAAGTAAGGCACCTAGACAAGTGGGGTCATTTCATGTAATTGTTATCAAGAATGTAACTACTATTTGGTAGAAGATTTTAGCTCAAGTGGAATTTTACATGTATGCCAACTCTTGAGCTTAGGGTTAGGGTTGTAAAGTATATCTTTAAAATACATGGATTCATGAATGAATGTATCCTTATGCAAATTAATGAAAGTATTGAAGGAGGTATCCCCCTCAAAGAGGCCTATGATTATGTATTATTTTGAGACTGTTTAATTGTGCATTTACTCTCCAAATTGTGATATTTTGTTATTTCATGAATTTCTATTTTATTTAAAGTATTTGTGTAAGTGAGTTTATAATTAATAGTAGGTTCCTAATAGTTGTACTAGTCGGTCTTTCTTTGCTATCTATATTATTGCCTCTACTTGAGCCATTACCAGTGTAGCCAAAAGGTTGACCACTTACTATTCTAATGCATTTTTCTTTACCTCCATGAAATATCAAGATGATCTATTTGGTCTTGTCTAACTTTTCATGATCATCAATTGCAATGTATATCCTCCTACTACTATCAATACCATCCTTAGCCCAAATCCATACTCTTGTGTGGAATGCCTTTACCAAGCTAGATGAAAGACATATTCTCTTCATATTGGGTGTTACATAAAGGACTACCATGTAATTTGATCATGGAATAAATTATCAATAAGATGTTGGACAACTCCCAAACTCCCTTATGGGGTATCCCCTATCTAGCCTCAAACTACTAGTACTATTAGTACATTGTCAACATCTTTGGATATTTTATTTTTCCTACTAGTCTTCATGGCCTTATAATTAATATATGCTTATAATACCATGCCTAGAATAATGTGCATTAGGATAGGATCCAAAATCCTCTATAGACAACCCTATGTAATGAATGGTATAACCATTCGAGGATAATTGAGTCCCATGCAAAAATAGTTTGCTCTTTGAGTATGTCAAACACTATCTCATCCTACCCTATTGGATTACTCTCCTACTCATGTCGCTAATAAAGACTCTAAACACTAAAGTACACAACATAGTCATATGTTAATCTTGGCGACCCCTAGTGTAGGTAGTATTGATGTCCATGCTAGACCTTATGGTTGGAAATTTTGTATCTCCAATTAGTCTCCTCAAACCTTAAGATCTATCAGATGTTCTCTAGTGTGGTGGTCACCTCATTTCATGGTAGTAGAAGGTATTCATCTCCGAATGGAAATGACTTGCTAGGAAACTTAGTAATTACTTGTCAAATTTTACCTTGGGCTTTATGGCTATATGGTATATCCCTACTATCACTAACAACTCATGATCATTAAATTCCAATAGCCCCTATATGGTCTTAAGATAATGAGGTTATCCCTATCTATAGTCAAGTGTCTAGAGTCCCTTCTATAACCAGTTAAACCATTAATTTTTCAACCTTAAAAATTGTAAATTTTATAAAAAATCAGAGCAAACAAAAATTCCACCCCTTGGAAAAGGGTCATAGTGTGGAAAAAATACCACCAAGTGGTGAAATAATTTCAAATGGTAAAAGAACCATCAATTGGTACTAGCATTGGCACAAAAGCATCACTAGTACATAAAATTATTACCTTACCTTTTTAGTGTATATTTTGAGGCTGAAATCCAAAATAGGGATAATTTTTTTTAGGATCCTACCTAGGTATGCCCTCCTCCTCCTACCAATGGTGGTTTCACCTTATCTATCGAACATGGTGGTCTTATATGACAAGCCATAAAAATACTTGTTGCAATCAAGGGTCTAGTGCTCTTAATTATTCTTTTTTTATGATAAACATGATATGGTTTTACCCTCTAACCATTTTTACCCCATCACATCTAATTAGTTTCTATTTTTTGTCCTCAATATTTTATCATCGCACCAATGTGAATCATGGTTAAATTTCCTTAGTCCAACTTGAGTTTCCCTCTAAAACTTGAGTGGGTACACTAGGGCATGGCAACATTTAATATTGTCAAAAAATGAAAAATTAGCATCATCATTAATCAATAAATAAAAATCATCAATAATATTATGGCATGAATCCTAAGAAACAAGAAATTTATTTATCTCAAAATTGGGGAAGCTCATGTCCTATTTGCTTGAACTCCTCTCCTTCAACCAAGTTTCTAATAGAAATGCATAATCTTGAATTATTGTTCACATTAATATAGTTTTCCTTCTTTGAATATTTACAAGATAAACATGCCTAAGCTAGTATCTTTTATTAAGGATAAAAAATAAGAGGAAAAGACTTTAAATAAGCATTAGACAAAAATCTTACAAAATCTCCCTCATCGACTAACCATGTTATATTTTTATTGATTAATTATTGACTCTCTAATATTAAGTTCCTTATTTTCATGCTTCTAGGCAGGTTTCATTTCCTAAACAACTTTGTCACATCAATGAAACCAAATATATTTTTTAAGTAATATTTTCCTTAACTCTTTCCCTAATATTTGAATAATATTCAAATATTTTTTTCCCACTAATACTAAAATCATAAGCCTTCACTTTCATAAGCTATACCATACACATTATTCTATTGTATACCCTATATAATTTACAAAGATAAAACCTAAAGATTTCATCACATCCTTTCCAAAGAAAATATCTAATCAGTTTTATAGAATTCAAATACTATACTACTTGAAATCTTGAAAAGGACATCATATATATAGGGATAGATTATAATATAATATTTTTAAATTATAGAATTCTAATAATAGTTAAGAACTTACCTTTAAAACATACCAAAGAAGATTTTATTCTATCCAAAATTTAATCCCATGACTCCTTTTCTTTCATAGAAAAATAAAGACCTAAATATGTTGATGAAAATTATCCAATTTTAAACCCAAAACTCTAAAAAATAATCTATTGATCCTATGTTTTTTTGTATTAGCTAACTATTTATAAACCTTATCATATCAATATGGTTTTTATTTAAACTCCATCGGCTTGCCCAGTAAGGGATAACCCAAAATAAAAGTATCATCAATAAAATAAAGATGATATTTAAAGGGACCATTTGTTGCAACTTGAATGTCTTTAATTTTTCTTACATTTTTTACTTTGAGAAAGCTATATTCACTACCTCATCATGAATAATAAATTGATAAGAAGATATTTGGTCACCCTAATAGAGTCCGTATAATGACTTAGAGTATGTAATGGGAGATCCACTAATAAAAATAGAATATTTTAGAATGTTGTAACAACATCTAATTTATTCACACCACCCTAATCAAAACTAATATTTTAAGAATACAATGTAGAAAAATCCAACAAAACATACCCTATATTGTGTCCATGCCTAATTTTATAATTATACTTAGTAATTATAAGAATATATGGATTCTTGTGCAATTATTTTATCATTAATAATTTGTCTTCCATAAATAAAACACCCTTATTAACAAATCTAGAATGCTTTCCAATCTATTTAGCATTATTTTCAAAATTTTATTTTAAAATATATTACAAAATATTATTAGAAAAATATCAAATAATTTTGTCTCACTTTGATGGGAACCAATGCAATAAATGTTATAGTAACTTGTTCATTATAGTCTTTTTTTTCTTGTCTCTTCAATAGTAACCAACATATCACTCTTTAATAAAACCAATGTTTTTGATAAAATATAACAACAAATCCATTAGTAGAAGGTGCCTTACTAGGATGGAAAGATAAAATTTTCTCCTATATCTCCTCCATATGAATCTTCCTCATTAAGATTTTATTTTGTCCTTATATGATGATTGAGTATTTTACAAAATCTTATCCTAGGCCACCTTATCTTGCCAAGTTTATGACAAAGTAATAAGGAATATTCTAAGTCATATATTATGATAAGGCTTAGTTTCCAATGAATGGAGCCCTAGTCGATGAGTAAAAAATATAGACGGTGACAATGGAATAGAAAGTCATGGAGCGGGAAAATTGCCATGGTATAGAAATATAGTAATTGGGTGTCATAAATTAATCCAAGGCCATGGGTGACAAAGACGTGGATCCGATGGAAAACTAATCATGATGTTTTTATAAGGTGTTACATATAGGGGCCTATGATGATGGTACAAAAAAATGGTGCTAGAGTGACGAATCGAGACCATTAAGAGTCATCTAGGATATGAGTCCAAAAAATAACATAGAGGTGGTCACCAGGATGGAATTTGAAGAAAAATAGCTAGGAAAATGATAGAGTTGGAGAGGAACCAATAGATCCAACAATGTGACAACGTCAAAAATAGTCATAGAAAAATATGAAAGCGATGCAACTCAACAAAGAGTGCAGCAAAAATTTTTTGGGGCCTGTTGAGTGATAATTTTGTCTAATTGTAAAACCATACTCACAGTCAGGATTCTTCCCAGATATCCTCTCTTGCAAGTAAATATTTTTAATTTCCCCAAGGTTCTTTTAACATGTTAAACTTTCTTGCAATGCTTAGTGAAATGTGAAATGTTAAAAATTAGTTGGATACCTCAATGTTGCATATAACTGTTAACAAGGGTCCTGTTTTGGTATTCATTTGATTTACAATGATTTTGTTGTTCATGGAATTTGTAAAAAAATATGACATTATTGCTCAGCTATCTACTTTGAAATAACAATCTCCGAAAGGTGATTTAATCAATTTTACCTCAAATTATTAGTCCAATTTTATCTTTAATTGTTAATCAATTTTATATTTTCTTGTTAAAATTTTTTATCTTCTTTTGTTAACCAAAATTTTTCTTCTTTTGTTAACCAAATTTTATCTTATTTTGTTAACCAATTTTATTTTATTTTGTTAACAAATTTTATCTTCTTTTGTTAACCAATATTTATCTTTTTTTGTTAACAGCTTTTATCTTCTTTTGTTAATTAATTTTATATTGGATTGTTAAGCTTTGCTAGAAAAATAAAAAATGAAGTGATTGAATCTAACTTTGCAATGTAACTTTGGAATATTACCTTAATTATTCATTTTAATGAAATGTTGGAATTTATTGAAATTTATATTTTTACATTAAATGAAATTAATACGATTATTTGAAAAATATGCAAAGTTTGAAATTTCAAAATTTCGTTAAAAATGTGAATTTGCATAAATATGAAAATCTGAAATTTAATTTGAGAATTATCATATCTCTTTTTGGGGATTTTAATTTTTTTTTTTATATATTTTTATTTTATGAAATTACAAAAAAATGTAAAAGGCTAGGGTTAGAGAAATAAAATAAAAGGACAAGTTTCCAAAACTTTTAAAACTTCAAATTGAATCCGTATAAACAAATATCCTTCATTAAATCAACATTAGTTTGACTCATCTTCACGTTGTCCAAAGTTATTGTACAACAATATTCTATGGAAAAACACAATATATTAAGAAAAATAAATGAGTCTACCATATGCATGCATAAAACTCATCAAAATGTCCAATATATTTCCAACATGAAATATTTTAAATGAACACACTTGCAAAATACTTTGCTTCAACAAATTACAATGGTGAAACTTGGTGCAGTCAAGCAACTTGGGAGGAGATTCTTCTTCAAAAACAACAATTTCCAACATGCCTTTGCTGAAAAGTTTTCCAACCCTTTTCTTGTGCATTCAATTGAATATTTAAAATTTCCAAAAATAAATAAAAATTCTTTGTTTCATATTTTCTTCGATGGAAAATCCTTTTGTTGCTTATTTCATAACACTTATTCGATTTGAAATGGATTTCATAATGACTTCCTGTAATAAGTTTACTAACTTCTCTCTTCATGGAGGTTCATTTGTTTATTGTTCTCCAATCCACTAGTCAATAAGATTTACTATCATTGCCATAGTATAATTTTCTAGCTTATCTCAGTAATATAATCACCATCCAATAAAATCATCCACACAATCTGTCCTCTCTCAAAACCTTTAATTAAATGATGTGTCTCTATAGCTTTCCTCGAGGTCTATAATATAATAGTTTGTTCATTCGCAACCACAATACCATTGTGTTTCTTGACAATTTTCTTCAACCTTAAGGTTCATTATTCCCTTAATCATAATTATAACATTAACCTCACATTGAAAGTACACTCTCATATATTGTGCTTCAATATAGCATCATCCTAGATGGCATTTCCTAATGTTGCAAGAATTTATCTCCTCATGGGCACATGTAGGTACAAGGTCTTTATCTGTGATGAATGACTCTCCTGTGATGGTGGTGATTTCTTTTTATTATGGAATAACTCCTCCTAGATTCTATGAAGACAAACACTTGCACCAAAATAATAAAGCATTACTTGATCATACTGTCCACTGTGACCATTTGAGTATTTGTCTGATTTGATTACTTGGAATTTTGGGTAGTAAAACTATTAAAAAAACTAGGATGCTTCAGACCCTTCATACTTATCAGTATTATGCTCTATTGTTTTCTTATATCGACCATTGCCACTATGAGTCCACCTGCGTTATTCGATTATCATTAACCATTGTTTATCATTTATTATACCTATGTGAATTGAGATTCAAATGGTTGATATGAATCTACTCTTACTTCACAAATAGATCGAAAATATCTCCTCGGCCTTGTCATCATGCACAACACTAAATTTGATGTGTTTATGAAAAAATAAGTTCTACTTTCGTCTTTAGGTGCAGCATCTATGGCCTGCTCCTATAACCTTATGGTATCCATTGTAACAAAATAAAATATTATTTTAGTGCTTTACATCATAGTGGTAAATACCCTATTCAACCATTATCGAAGGTTTTAATTCATATTACTTGGGAAATCATCGTCGTTGGAGGTAAGTCTAAATCGTCATCAATTCAATCAAAGAATTATGGTAGGAAGATGAATATCATCTGTGTTTTAGTCCCACATGTATTGTTTGGGAGAACAAGCCATCACTTATTAATTCCAATTTGCTCTAACACTAGTGACTCAATTATCGGTCATAAGGGCACTTTGGTTTGTGCCACTTGGTAACATCTCAAAGTCTAGACCCGTTGACCGTGCTCACGCACGTGCTGCATAGCTTTTAGAATAATCTTAAAGAGGCTAACCTTAGAACTTCTTTACTTTCTAAAATTGGAGTGGGACTACAAAATGGCCAATCAATCCAATATTCAAAACAAACGACCAAATATTAACATCAAAATCCAAGTGAGTATTAATAGGGTGATATGTGAAAAGGGATGACTTCATTGGTGAGGACATGAGGTCAACTACATGAGAAAAATGAGATCAAACACAAAACCATCCACTGCTAAGACCATGGTATAATTAATCAAGAAATCACTCCATGCAAACCAAAATTTCTAATAAACTTCAAAATTTAAGGTGGGTTCCCAAATTTGGGGTACATAGTGCAATGGCAACAATAGGGCCATGCGATGATGTTAGCCATAAATATTGCAGGGATGCCATGATTTGCGGGACAACTAATTGCAAGAATTCCTTTAGTTCTAGGTTAAAAATAAGTTAGAAAAATGAAATGAAGCTTTCCAAGGAAAAAAACTAAATTCATGATATGCATTAACATAGCATAGAATTGTAAAAGGGGTTCCCCCTCATAGTTGGGAGTGAATATTTCTTATCATTCCTCTATGGTGGGGAGAAATGATAAGGAATACTCTAGAACATATATTATGATAAGGCTTAGTGGCTGACAACTAAGCCTTATCATAAAGTTACTTTGAAATAATTAATAACTTCTTTCCTAATATGCTTTTCTTCCTTACTACTTCTTCCATCTAGATTTAAAATATTTTTTATTCAATTAAAAACAAAATTGTTTTGGTTGTAGCATGGATAAATTGGAACTTATGTTCCCCTAAACCATCTCTCCCTAGATTTTTAGGTTCAATATGACTCTTCCTTTTTCAATATATTATGATAATAGAAAAGTAATTATTTTTCTTGCACATAATTATACAGGTCTATTCCATTGATTTCTACTATCTCTTATAAATGGTTGAGATTGAATTTAAATTTTTTCTTTTGTTTCAATATGTTATAAAAATGAACATTCCAAATTTTTATTTATCCCTTCAAATATTTCATCTTTTGAGCAAACTTGTACATATATGATCCTTCAAACATTGCCCCATCCCACCATAACCATCTAAGATAATTCTAGCTCTTAGATTCACACAAATTAGAATCAAAATATATTTTATAGTAATTATAAATAAAGGATCAAATAATTATATTTGGAGCATATATATATTTATAACCCCAACATTGATAAATCTCTCTTTCTTGCAAAGAAGACTAGTAATTCAATTAATTTTTACTTTTAGCAATTATCTCTCCCATTTTTTTGTTCCATATTGTTGCACTATCTTCTAAAGCTCCTATAATATAAAATACTAGACAATCCCTATCTTTTTCAATCTTTTAAAATGTATTCTTACTACTTGTTTTTGTTTTTTGTACTAGAATAAACTTGGAACTATAATAACTTGTTAATGCCATATTTTAGAGGTATCATTCATGCCCCAAATATTCTAAAATATCATTTTCATCATATTTTATTCTTTTTTTTTTTGGTAAGTAACATTATATACATAGCGGGTTTTTTAAGAGGATCCCAAAACCTTATAACAATAGAAGGAGAGCACCTTTAGGGCTGCAAGGTTGAGACAAGAAACCACATCTCAGACCGAATTACAAATTTTTTTGACATAGCAGACGATCCCACCAAAGACAATTAAATAATAAAACAGAACCCGCCTAGTGGGGAGAAGCCGAAAACCACCAACGAGAAGATCCCGCCCAGCAGGAATCATAGAAAAACCGTTACAATAAAATCCCGCCTCGCGGGAAGCAGTCAGAAACCACCAAAGAGAGAAACCCGCCTAGCGGGAAGCAGCTTAAACCCACCTCAGAGAAGATCCCGCCCAGCGGAAAGCATAAAAAAAACTTCACCAGGAAAATCCCGCCATCCGGGAAACCAACAAAAAGGTGAAAATCCCGCCCAACGGGAAAACCAGCGGATTTTGCGGATCCCGCCCAACGAAAAACCAGCGGAAAATGCGGATCCCGCCCAGAGGATCCCGCCCAGCGAGAAGCCATTCTGCCCAGCGACAGGGGGATCCCGCCCAGCAAGAAGCCGAGAGCCAGGATCCGGCCCAGCGGGAAGCACACAGACAACTTCACCACGAGGATCCCGCCCTGGGAAAACAACAAGGAAAGCAGGTTAAGGAAACAGGGATCCAGGGGCTGGGAATCCCGAGCGGGAAGAGGAAAACAGTCACAGGGAAAGGATCCCAAGGAGCCATACAAGTGGGATCTAAGGTCTGCGTGCATAGATCAGACCCCCCCAAGAAAGAAACATGCAGCAGAAACCATAGGAACCCAGCAGCAGGGACCAAGGATCCCGTCCAAGCACAGAAGCAGCTTCAGGGAACTGGGACTGGGAATGGGAACAGCCCAGGCAGAGGAAAGCCCCCCCAAGGCTAAACCAGATGCCCAGGGTGTCCACCAAGGAGCAGAACCAGCACGAAGAAGCCTCCATGCGGGAAGAACAGCAGCCACAGGATCCTGCCGAGGATTCACAAGCAAAGGAGGAAAGAGGCCCCCCCAGACCACCCCCAAAGCTGTGAGGACCTCAAGGGAGACCCTAGGAAGCTGTCAAACCCTAAACCATCACCTCCATCGCTCAGAGAAACGCAGGGGACCAGATCCATGCGAATAACCTGCAAAAAAACCCAGGGGGAAGCCTGAGGGAAAAAAGGGAAGGGATCCCCAAACAAACAGGGATCCCTGGGAAGCACCAAGCCACCAGAACAACCAAGGAAGCCCGAGCCCGCTGGGAGGGGCGCAGAAAATGGAGAAGGATCTCCCCCTAGGAGATCATCTGCAAACAACCACTCCCAGGGAGGGATGACCTAGGTTGAGCCAGATACTAGGCAGGATCCAGGATCCAGGGGAGGGGGAAGGGAAGGGACCAGAGCCCTCATCATATTTTATTCTTATTTATAGATTTAACCTGACTTTTGTTAACATTTATTAAGGTTTATAATATTTGTTTCTAATTTTATATATCAACATCCCATAAAGTTTTTTTAATTTTATTTTTTAAAGTTCTTCTCATCTTTGAATACCTTCACCACTTTTATATTCCTTAACCTCTTCAATTTTTCTTAATTAATTATATAAAACTTATTATTTATATGTTTATATCACCTTAAAAAAATTAAATAAAATAAAATATTCTGAATAACACATTCTTATTTGTATTGTCTTCAAAAACCCAAAGCTTAAGCTTAAGGACTATGAGCGTAAATCTCAAACAGTTTTAAGGCCCAATAAAACATCTATTTAGATGAATAATTCCAACTATGCACGCTCTCATATGTCCCTACTCACGGAGTGCACAACTCGCGAGCCCTTGACTCGCGTTGCTTCTAAGCAACTCGCTACTAGCCATCATCATCCGTCAAATATGTGACATCACTCGATGACGTAAGATGGACCACCTTTAGTTTTACTTGATCAAAATAATAACGACCATCAACACAGTTATTTTACCAAAAACCTATTGACTACTAGGTTGCACTCACCCTCACCTTGACAGACTCCACACTCCACGCAAATGGGTGCACAATATGAAATTCTGAATGTCCTAAAATCCTCCCTTGTCTGTAGAATTCAATGAAGTCTATGTGCGGACAATAACTTTTCTCTTCTCACACGCAATGACCTTATTTCTAATTCGACAACGTATATTAGACTGGAACCCACATGCAACAATTTATTTTCTCTTTTCATTATTTCACACTGAAATTTCATTCCGGTTAGTATACGTCTGTCCGCCTACCGACTCCTTTCGCTTCGCTGGAACTTCCCCACTAGTTCAACAAATCACAACGCTAAAAACGTGTGAAACCGAGCCAGAAGTTGAAAGTTATCTGTCAATAAAAATTGGTTTGACGGTGAGATTTGTAGTTAGTACGTTTAAAATTCGATATTACAAGCCAAATGAAAGTGCAAGTTGCCGAAAGTTTTGGGGAGGGGATAGACATCTTAAACATAAGAGCTAGATTTGAGAGGTATTTAAGATTAAATGTAATATATATATATATATTAAACGAAATATTTTAAATTAATATTATTAAAGTATATTTATAATTTTAGTTATAAAATTTTATAGGTTTTAAAATTTTGATTGAAAAATTGTTAATGGAGAATTGTCTATATGAGAGTTTTGAAGGAGGACTTATACGAAACTGTTGTTAGAGATTTTAATGTTAAACTATCATTCAAAGATTAGAAAAGGAGAATTTTAGTTTTCTACTTAGGGAATCAACTCATGACTGCCTATGTCCATGTATTACACTTGGTGGATATTATATGCCTTGGAACCAAATATACTCGGACTAACAAGTGGGAGCCACACACCAAGAAGGTGAAGTTAGATCAATTTTTGGTTTTGGAGGTGGCATTTGTGAAATGAAATTTAAAATTTTAGATTTTGGAGGGTCCGATCTCAGATCATTTTCCCATTTAATTAGAGAGGAGGATCAGGATGGGATAGCACTGAAAACCATTCAATTGTGAAAACATTTTGTTACAAAAGGATGAACTTTGGAAATAAATCTAGTAATGGTGGGAAGAGGGGTGTTCAAAAAATGGGACATCAATGTTTAGCTTCTACAAGCAACTTCATTATGTGAACAATCGAGTACAATATTGGAGGCAATCTCACAAGTCATACTTCTAAGCCCAAAGAGCTCCATTGATGGCCAAATGAGATAAGGTGTAGAAACTTTTTAGGGAGGGACCAATTATAAAGTAGCTCAAATAAGAGGATGATGAGTTGCATAATGTAGTAGAGGACATAGACAACTAAGACGAGATCTATTGGAAACAAAGAGCAAGAACCACTTGGTTGCTAAAAAGGGATAAAAAAGCCAAATTTTTCCATTGGGTCGCTTGTGCTAGGAGATAGATGAACAATATGGAAGCTTTTCAAGATGAGAATGAGCTCTCCTTTGATAAAAACCTAGGTATGCATTCCCATTTAAAGGATTATTTTTCTAAATTGTTTAACAAAGGTCCAATGCAAGACAAAGAGGCTTAGAAAGAAGTTTTTTTTGGCATACCCTCTATTATCTTTGAAGAACAAAACTAGGCCCTTCCTAACCCATTGGTAGAGAGGACATAAGTGAGGTAGTCTTTGGAATGAGTACGGTGAAATACTAGGTCCAAATGATCTCCCAATCAATTTTTTAGACCTTATGAGAAAAATTTGAGAATGATGTAATGGTTGTCATAGATGTTTACAAGGATAGTAAAAGAATGCTTCAGGCATTAAATTAGATCTTTGTTACCTTAATTTCAAAAGGGGAGGGACGGGTGCATATTTTAAATTATAGACTTATCACCTTATGCAATGTCATATACAAAATAATCATGAAGGTAGTGGTTGAGACACTATAAACTCTCCTAGACAAGATTATCTCAAAACAATGGGATTTTGTAGCATAAAATTAGATATGTCAAAGGCTTATGATAGGGTCAAGTGGAGTTTCTTGTTCAGGATTGTAGCCTTCAAATTCTCTTAGGATCAAATAGAGTTGGTCATGAGTTGCATCTCTACTCTGACATACTCTGGTAGGGTACCTAGGAATAGTTATTTGAGGATATATTATTATATTATAAGGGTTGGCATAGACCATACATAATCCAAGGTTGATTGTATTATAATATTATATTATATTATAATATTATATTATATTAGTAGTAGGCTCCCCAAAGTAGAATAAGAATATGGATATATAAAGAAAAGATATTTGTCATTGTAATCATCATTGGAGAATAATATTATTTAATCGTTTATGCCCACGAAGTGGCCTCTCACCTTGGGAGATCTTGTGGAGTGATTCCTTACTTAAGGATTATTATTGGTGTTTCCCTACCTTAAGGGTATTATCTATCTCTCTCTCATTTGTGGATTGTTATTGTAGATAATGTATTATGGATGAATGATTTGATATTTTTGCATATTGATGAATGATTTATGTTAATGATAATAAAGTTATGCAACATACTCAATGTTAATCAATGGCCTTTCCTCACAAAAATTTGATGCTAGGAGAGGCCTTTGTCAAGGATATCCTTGTTGCCCTTATATTTTTATCATAGTGGTTTAAGGCTTGGATAGAATTATCTTGAGGTGAATACATCAGGTATTTGCTCATACATGTCAAGGTAGTTGAGGAAGTTTTATTTATATTTTTGTGCTATATGCTTAAAGCAAAAGAAACCACAAATAATGAAATAAACATGCGATGTTATATCTATGATAATGGAAATCTAATAATTAAATAACATGAGAAAATTCTAAAATAACTCATGAAGTATCCATTAATAAAATCTCATGAAAATTTGAACTTGTTACAATATGTGGAGATCTCAATGCTCCATACTTCATACAAGTTATACATTGTATCTATTCTAGTCTATCACCTCTACTATTACTTTATTCTTCACTCAAATCATCTACTAAAGGCCTGTATATAATGACTTTTCATCTTCCTATTCTAAGAACTCATGTACATGTGGACACCATACATATTTACATCATTGCATATTCTAATAATACTTGTACATTTATTACATTATATAAAGTAAATACTAAAACCTTAATCTAATACACTCTCCTAATATAATGATGTACCCAAGATAGTACATTAACATATACCAAATAATGTAATAT
This sequence comes from Wollemia nobilis, assembly GCA_028583015.1. Classification (NCBI taxonomy): domain Eukaryota; kingdom Viridiplantae; phylum Streptophyta; class Pinopsida; order Araucariales; family Araucariaceae; genus Wollemia; species Wollemia nobilis. Next base: position 3,641,683 of record JAQPPZ010017255.1, read on the forward strand.
ATTACAACACCCCCATGTATTACATTATTTGGTTATTGAAGACTTTAGTCTTCAATATGATCTTCATTCTAGATCTAGAATTTGTGCTCTTCTTTCTTGCCTTCTTCATTTTGCTCCCTGCTTATATCTTGATCAAGTAAATAGTTGGTATCTTCATTAAATACTATTTTTGCTGAGAGAGATTAACTTCATGTTCATCTGTAGGTTCTTCTAGCTCCTAAATTTCTTGAATCTCTTAAACTACGTATTCTTTTTGTTTCCCTTATCTATATTATAGTTTTGGATGATTGTATTGATTTTGAGAAGTATATGGACACTAAAATTATTGTTGATGTGGATCATATTGATTCTAGTATTGTCTTGGTTAGCAAGGCCTATTTGATTGACTTTCAAAATTTGTTTGATTTTCTCAATACTAGTTTCTAGGATTGAATCTGTAATAGTTGGTACTATGACATTTCTTCCTGCATACTTAACAATATCTATTATTCCACCTTGATCTTACTTTTAGATATGATGTAACATTTCCTTGTAGATTGTCTTTTGTGAATAATTCATTGTTAGTAATTTCATATTTTACTATATTTTTGACATCATATTCTTTTAGAATATTGATAAAATAATTAAATGATGTATATTTACATAGAATTTTTAAAGATGTAACTAAATTCTTGTAGCTTTTTGGAAGTGCTCTCAGGGTTACTTGAATAAGAAAATTATATTCTACTTGTTCTCCTAAGGTTAACAATTTTCCTTTTATATCTGCTACTTTCCTTAGGAACAATTCTATACATTCACCACCAATCAATTTTAGAGAATGCAATTGAGTTTTAAGTTTAAATATAGTGGATTTATTCTTTCCTTCAAATATCTTGGCTAAGGTTTTCCAAGCTTCTATAGAATTTGCTACTTAACTAATGTATGGTTGTATTTCATTTGTAATTACAAAAGTTATTATCATGACTATTTTTACTTCATTTTATTCAAACTTATGAATCTCACTATCCCCTGTAGCAGGTTTAATTTTTGCTCCTTTAACAATATCCCAAGCTTTTCAACTATTAATATTGATCTCACTTTTTTTTTCCATTAATATTATTTAGGTACTTTAAAAATTTGGGACTCTATAAGAATAAACTTATTTTTTGTCATGATGATGCTTGTAATATGACTTATATCTTTGTAGAGTATGTGATCAAAATTGATAAGACCTTTTCAATTTTCAAGTTTTGTAAAATGCTTTCCACCTTGCAAGTATTTTGAATGTACTATGATGTTTATAGTATACTTTCTTAGTTATGCTAGAGTTGAATCCCTTTTATCTCCCTAATGTTAAAATTATATTCTTCACCTTATTTCTCCCATTAATGTATAAATAAAAAGCTAAATATAATTATGATGATTCACCTTAAGGTTATTTATCTTCGTGACCTTTTAGTTGGATTTCTAATGTCTCATAAATTAGAACAAGAGACTAATTTTAAATGCAATTTCCAACTTTCTATCAATGCTATGTTTTGCTTATTTAAATTTTAAATTCAATAATTTCTAAATTTCAATAATCTATATTGATGTAGAACTCCTTATATCTCCTTATTTAGAAATTTAGAAACTAAGGCTATTTGGAAAATTAATGTTTTCAAATTCTATGTAGAATTCCTTTTTTCTCCAAATGTTATTTGTAAATAATCCTAGGGCTTGAATAAAGTAAATTCAAATGCTTTTAAATTAACCTTCCTTGCTTCAAAAATACTTTCAAATATTTTAATAAAGTATTTAAGGTTGTACTATAGCAAATCAATTCCTTATATCTCCAAATATCTAATTAATTTCAAACATTAAATAATTAATTAGTTTCATCTTAGTAATAGTTCCATGTTCCTCCTTTACTTTATAAAAATACACTTTGATTTAAATAAATTATATACCTTCCTTAAATTTGTAGTGTGTTGAATTTGAAGTCTTCCTCCCTTTGACTTTCTACAAGTTGCACTTGTCTTGAGATGTTATTCAATTCTCCTTCTCCAATGCTTATGAAAACATTAATTACACTTCCTTGTTATGTTATCCTTACTATGCACTATGTCTTACTTCACTTTTCTCTTGGACTTTTAATTCACTCTTATTTATGATTTCAACACTGGTCTTCACACACACCTTTTGTTGTTACCTGGCTATTTTTAGTCCATGGCTATATATGTGCACTTTGGATGTTGCTTCTCCCTTTAGTTATAATTGATATACAATGTATCTAGTGCCAAGTGGTATTTAAGGTCTTAAAATCCATGGTAACATCTCATGTGGTGCTTCTACCAACCTATCTTTACTCAATGCTTGTGCCAAGTGGCAATAATGATCCTTGGTTTTACTTATAATGTATTTTATGGAACTATAATCGATCCTCCATACTTAACGCTTCCAAAGAATGTTATACTTCATGAGTGGAAGGGTATTATATTTACTTTAATTTATCTTCTCCTCCATAAAATATGACATGCTCTCCATGGGGAATTTCCTCTTCACACTTGGCATTATCATGTAACTTATGCATCCTAATATTGGTTCTACCTTATTAGTTGATGCTCCTTAATTATCACTAAGATTATTTCACTTGTAACTTCTTCAACGCTTCTCCTCTATGGTAGTTTTTATGTAGCTAAGATTCCAACCAGTTTGGTAGTGATTTCTCCAACTTCTTTATGGTGTTCTAAAGATGCAAATAGCTCTTGTTTTCCAATGCTCCTCTTAGGTGTCAACTATGCATATGCTATTGCCTTTAGCATTGATGCTAGTAGTGAAAACTATCCTACTTTTCCTTATGTGAGTGATGCAACCTCGGTGACTCAGCTCTATATATTTATACATCTTTTTTCTTTGGTGGTGCAAGCTTGCTAGCTTAACCTTGCAGTCTATGACTGGTTTTAACTTATTTACATTGGTTGAATAGTGATTGTTCCTATGTATTCTACATCACATTCCAAGTGGCTATCTTCTTGAAAAAATATGACATTGCTTGAGGTAGTCCTTTCTATACCTTATTAACCTTGAATTCACTAAAGTATTTTTGAATACTTGACACACCTTCTTGGTGTATTTGGGTTTTACTATTGAGTTTTCTTCTTTGCTCAATGTGTTAGAATAAGTGAATATTATCTTAAGTTCTACTAGGATAGACACACTTGATTTCCCACTCCTCCATATTTCAGCAAAAATCTCAGTGGTGTCTTCATCAGGTTTGATGAGTTGTTGTAATCCACAAGCTCTCAATGATCAACTTTGCTATTCATACAAAGTTGATCCTTGGAATAAATCAATCAGTTCTAATCTTCTCTTCATATTTTGTGTAATACTTGCCATTTCTATTTTGGGAAATTCTAACATGGTACCAGAGCAGGATAGATTTTTATAGCATTCTCTTTTGAAGGTTATAGGAGCTGGTTCTTTGTATATTGTTGGATTCTCATTTTTTTAAAGGCCTTCAATAAGATTCTATATAGTTTTTTTTTTCAGCTATATTTAAAAAAAAAATTGTATGTGGGTTATTCTGGATTTATTTATCTCCTTCTAAATTAAATAAGGGAAGATCATGGTCTTCCAAAGTAAAATTTTAAGATATATTGCCCATTTTTTTTGTAATAGTACTCTCCGAATCTCTCTTTTGGTGTAGTTCCTTTTTGCGAACGTTGGAGTTTAATATTTCTTTATATCCTTTTTTACTACGTCTGACTACATGTTTCAGTTGAATTAATATGAGGATTTGTTCTATGCTGTAACATTTTATTTTTGTGACCATATTAATGACCATTTCATGTCGGATTTTAACTCCTAGCGGTACCAATCATATCCTATCAATTTGGCATTCTGTAATGGCTACCATTAGGTTCTTTTTAAAGGCCATTCACATTGACCATTGCTATCTTTGGTTTCCTTTATTTTGTCCATATTCATTAGAATATTTTAGGTGATGCTAAATCTTATTAAGGCATAGTTTCTATACTCTTAAATTATTCTTATATAGGTTTATCGAAGGAACGTTCATTGTGATAGAAGGCACCCATGGCATTAGAGGTGATCATCTCAGCCATTTGAGTCATCTTCCAAAGGACCTCACAGACCTATTCTTCACAGGCTCTGAGTTCCTTTCCTTTTCATTTCTAACCTTATTTTTTGTAGAAAGAGAGCTCCATCAAAATGAATCGAATCGTCAATGCAAGGACTTCGCTGCCTATCTTCTCAAGCTTCAATTTTTTTCATTCCATTTCTAAATTGATTTTTTTGCAGACATATCACAGTGTTCCCTCTTCGTATGAGTACCAAATGCTTTCAAATTCTTATCTCTACTTACTTAGCATTGGTTCATCCCTTTATTTTTTGAAGGCCTATCTCTGTTAAAATTTATAATGCATCTTCATAAGCACCTTTGTTGTTGTCTTTAAATCCTTTATTTTTCAAAGCTTTCCCTTCTATTTCGAAGGTTGTCTCCTTTTTACCTTTTATATTTCAAAGGCTTTAAAAGTATCATTTGTAACCTCTTTAATACAAAAAATATGTTTTATGGGGTTGTTCTGGGGTTGTTCTGGTGCCTTCTTCACACCAATTACAGATCCGGGGGGAAGGGGGGTGTTTTGTGTTTGTGATTGTGTTTATTTTTTTCTTCTTCCTTTCCTTTTGCCTTTATATTTGGCATTATTAAATTTTCTTTACAATAAAGAAAAATTTAACCTTTTCTTTAACTAAACATAAAAGCAGCTTTAAAATTCCTTTGTAGTATAATTTATTTTGCTTCAAAGAAAGTATTATTCTTTTCTTCCTTTTTCTTTCTATAAAGCAAAATTTATATTATACATATCTAAATTTAATTTTATTTTTCATATATTCTTTAATATATAGTCAAATTTAAAAGTAAGAATTTATTGATTGTACTTTTGTTTCATATATCTTGCTTAGTTCAAAATTTATTCAAATAAATAAGCAAAATATATAGGTTCAAAAGAGTTCTTCATTAAATTTTCATAAGCTAAAGTTTTTCTTAAAATTAAAAAAATCAATAAAAATTGGTACTTTCTTTGTGAAAACAAATATTTTATCTCCACTCTCCCATATTGGAATTCTATATAACATATAGTTTCCCTCTAATAAGGGCGAGTTATTACGATAACCAATATAGTCCTGGATGATATTAGCCTATGTTCCAAGTATCAAATCTTTCAAAATACATATAGTTTACCTCTTGTAAGGGTGGGTATTTGTATGAAAGATATATAGGCATGACATATTTGTAATCCTTAAATCAATCTTAATATAAAATATCGTCAAAATACTTATAATTTCCCTCTCGTTAGGGCAGGTATTTTTGAGTTATTTTGTGTTCCTTAAAAAAAATATTTGGCATATTTGTTCTCATTATCTCATTGAATATCAAGTTTTCCACTAATTACTTATAGTTTCCCTCTTGTTAGGGCGGGTAATTTTTTGGGAATTTGGTATTTCCTTGAGGCTTCTGACTCATATCCATTGCATTATTTAAAATTTAAAGGGGGAAACTTTGGGTTAACTTCAAAATGAATTCAATGAATACAATTGATCCTCTCACTCCTCATAACTACCATTCATGGAAACCCAAAATTTTAAATCTCATTTCTCAGAAAGGGCTCACACACCTATTAGAAGAAAAACAACCTGAGTTTGAAAAAGAATATGAAATATTTGTTCACAAAGGGAAAATGTATGAAACTATGGGTATTATTAGCTCTAATGTTCATGAAAGTTTGTGGTTTCACATTACATATTGTAAAAATCCTCATGAAAGTTGGGAGAAACTTAAAACTTTGTTTGTAAAATTAGATCAAATAAGATCAATGCAACTAGAAGCAGAACTAACAACTTTATCTCCTGATGATTTTAGTAGTATTATTGACTTCCTCACCAAATTCAAATAAGTCCTATATCAATACAAATGCAGTGAGATGACTAAGTCTGAAGAAGAGTGCATTTATCTAATTCTTTATAAACTAAATGGTGCATTTCAAATCTTTGCAACCACTTTTCTATATTCAAAATATGTTCTTGGTGCAACCTTTAAAATGCCCTCTTTAGAAGAATTTTGTGATAGACTAACTAGGGAAGAAACTAAAATTGCAATATATGAGTCATATTCCTCTTCCTCTTCCTAAAAATCCTTAGTAGCCTCCACCTCTTCTAAAGAAAAATTCAAAAAGAAGGAAAGGAATCCCATAACATGTACTCATTGGAAAAAGAACGGTCATTCTACAACCAAATGCTATAAAAATATTACAACTAGAGGCAACTATGAAGGATCAAAATATAGACAATAAAAAGAAAATAGGAAAAGCCCTAAATTTTCAAGGGAAAACCTCCAATTCTTTCTCTAATTTCTAGGTTCTAGATTTTGGATCTACTCATCACATGACTACTTTAGATGATTCATTCTCTTCTATCTCCTCAAGTTGTACATGTAGCATAGAAGTGGGTGAATCTTCATTTATTAAATTGAAAGGAAATGGAAATATAACCATTTATGGTGGCTCTATAAATAATGTTCTCTATATTCCAAACATTGCCACCAATCTCCTCTCTATCTATCAAATTTGTACTTTTGGAAAAAGGAAAACAATTCTCTTATCTCAAACAGGAGTTGAGATAAAAGACTTTCAAGATCCCCATTCTCTCATAGCCAAAGGAGATATTAATCACAACACTCACCTATTTCACTTAAAAGGATTCCAAAATCCAGAAGGGGCCTCCTGTTTTGTGGCTCATGGAGATCTTGAAAGTAAAATTTGGCATGAAATATTTGGTCATCTTAGTTACAACTATCTAAAGGAATTGAGTACCCATTATATGGTAATAGGTTTACCCCAAGTCTCTTATATTGATGGAATTTGTCTTGGATGTGCTCTTGGAAAGCAACATAAAGATCCTTTTCATCCAAGTAGTTCTCTAAAAGTCTCATCCCCTCTAGAATTAATCCATAATGACTTAATGTTTTTTCCAAAACCTTCATTCAAAGTAGCAAAGGATGATCTAACCTTTATTGATGACTTTTCTAGAAGATCCTGGGTCTACTTCCTAAAATATAAAAGTGATGCTCTATCCCACTTTAAAGTATTCAAAGCCTTGGTTGAAAACTAGGTCTCTTGCAAAATCAAGAAAATTTGCACAAATAATGGGGGGAAATACTGTAGTATTGAGTTCTCCATATTTCTATCAAGTCATGACATCATTTATCAACATTTTATCTCCCATAATCCTTAGAAAAATGGCATTGCAGAAAGGAAAAACCAGATATTATAGGAAAAGGAAAATTGTATGCTCCATTCAAGAGATCTTCCAAAAAAAAATTGGCAGAAGCTATTAACTGTGACAATTATATTCAAAACCACACACCTCATAAAGCTCTTGACCTTTTAACTCCTGAAGAAGCATGGTATGGCTCAAAAAAAAATGTTTCCTTCTTCAATATTTTTGGGTGTACTACTTGGGCTCACATCCCAAAGAAGAAAATGAAGGCTCTAGATAAGAAAAGCAAACAACTCATTTTTATTGGTTATTTTGAGGAAATGAAAGCATAAATGCTCATTTATCCCTCAACTCATGAGGTCTTTTCCATAGGAATGTCCAATTTGATGAAACATTCCCTCAAAAATATCCTCGGTCCCCCTCTTCCTCCATTGAGCCTTCTCCTATAGTAGAACCTCAATATTATGAAGAGGCAACTTTTGAGATTAACTTAGAAATTTATAATCAAGATGACAAACCTGTCAATCCAACTCAATGTATTTCAACTCCTTCTACTCCTTCCACTATTCCAAAATGGTCCCACACCATTGTTAAAGAAGCTATTCCTTACATCCAAAATCTTCCATCAACTAGATCAACCAACCCCATTGGCACTGGTATTGTTCGTCAGTATATTTCATCTGATCCTCAATCCTTCAAAGACACAATAGGAATTAAATAATGGGATGAGGCCATGGAAAATAAATTTTCTTCCTTAACCAAAAACAAAACATGGGATTTAGTTCCCTTGCTTAAATGAAGTTAGTTTGTTGTAAATAGATCTACAAAAAAAAATAGAGGACAACAGTTTTAGCTAGTCAGGAAGCTCTTTGGATTCATTAAATTCTAAGAGAATTTAGTTTCTCCCATGAAAATACTACAAACTCTTTGGTGTGACAATCCAGAGCACAATTCATATTGATCGCAATCTGATCGAGCATCAGCACACCAAACACATTGATATACACATGCACTTCATATGATAGCATATTCAAAGTAGGGATATATGCTTAGACTATATTCCAACTAAGAATCAAATTGCATATATCTTCACCAAGTCATTTCCTTCTCCAAGTTACCTTCAATTACGAGAAAAACTTGGAGTAATACAGCTACATTGACACATGCTTCTTCCACCTCTCATTATATTGTTTGGAGAATGATTTTTTTCCTTGTGGTTTTTTTATCATCTCTCCAATAGCATGTATATTATGAGGGTAATCTTCACCATCCAAATACATGCCTCTATCTTGGATAATTTTTTGATATACGATTTTTTCCCAAGAGGTTTTTTCACCATCTATATATTGTAAATGAGTACCTAATAAGGGCAAGTTTTCGGGACTCATCATTGCTTTTATAGTAAGAGGAAAATATTCTACATCCAAATACAAGCATATTTTATTATGATAGTTAGTTTTTACCCAAGGGGTTTTTCACCATATATATTGTAAATGAGTGCCTAATCAGGCCAATTTTTTGACAATCATCTTTGCTTTTGTAATAAGAGGACAATCTTTTCCATTCGAAGACAAGCATCTTTCTTACGTCCTTTTTTATTTATGGTTTTTCCCATAGGGTTTTTACCATATCTTCAAAAAATATGGCATTGTACATGAGTATCTCACCAGGCCTTGTTTCTAGGACTCATTTATACAAATCTCCCCTAGTATCACTTAAGGGGGGGTGTTAGAATAAGTGAATATTCTCTTAAGTTCTACTAGGATAGAAACACTTGAGTTCCCACTCCTCCATGTGTCAGGATAACTCTCAGTGGTGTCTTCATCAGGTTTGATGAGTTTTTGTAATCCAATGACTCTCAATGATCAACTTTTCTATTTATACAAAGTTGATCCTTGGAATAAATCAATTAGTTCTACTCTTCTCTTCATATTTTGTGTAATGTTTTGCATGTCTATTTTGGGAAATTCTAACACAATAGACCTTACACAAAATATGTATCTTGAAGCAGGGTTATCCATAGTAGTGAATTTTCACAAATTGGACGAATATTTGGATTTCCAAAATTAGAAATTGGTGAAAATGAAGACCCTTGACGTCGGCCCATTCGCCTAAAATTTTTAGGACCAATTTTTTCTTAGGGTCAATTTGCCACAATATATATCCAAAAATAGGTATATTTGTACTTGTTGGAAAGCTCTTTTTGAGCCTGATCTAATGGTGGTGGTTTTATGAAGTTATAAGGTGATTTAATAGGTCAAAATGGGTCCCAAATATTACCCTACTTTATAGGGCTTAAAATGCCCCAAATTTTGGTATGAATATGTTTGATTTGAGTGCTTATAATTAACCATGATTCACATTGATTTTGATTGGGATTCACCATTTGTTTACAAGTACATTTTGATTCCAACCCCTTATGCATAACCCCACCTTGAAGAGTTTAAAGCAATCTGATGATTTATTCTTTTATGACTTCTTCTTTAAGAAATATCTAATTTGATTTATTGCTTGTTTGAAATGTCTAGGTTTCATTATGTCCAAGATGTCTCCTTTTCACCTTGGAGATATTAAACCTTAGAGCTCTATTTAATTCCTCTAATGTGGTGTTTTTGTAATATTAAAAAGATCTAATATAAATACTTATAATAACCTCTATAAAACCAATATAACTAAGTCTTATCATAACTTAGAATATGTAAACTCAAAATTTTTCCTTTTGCTACTCAACTATGGTGTTAAAAACTTAAGAATACTTGAATAATAAAACTTGAATAACACCAAATTTTCAAACCTTATATTGGCCTCCTTTGTAGCAAGCTTTCTTGGTGATTCGATCCACCTAATTGTTGTCTTGGTTTTGTAATTTATGCAACTTCAACTCCTTGATATTTGCTGCCCAAAACTCCTCTATTTTGTAGCTCTTCAATGTTGCATATTTCTCCTTCAATTTGTTGTTCTAGGACCCTAAAATTCACAGCTATTAGTGCTTCCCAAATTGCTTCCCTTAACTTTAAAATTTCTAGTTTCTAACACAACCAGTTTGTCTTCCAATATGTTGTCCTTAATCACTTTAACTTATGTTGTAAAACAATAATCTCCTCTTCCACAAATCAGCCTTCATAGACAAACTCTAAATCTCTCATATTTGGTGGTTCTTCTTGCTCCTTTATCATCCTTAGATTCTTGTCGAATTTTGACTTCAATATTGACCTATTTTTTGGCCTTATTATGAAGAATCTAAATGTCTTGAGTTCTTTGGAAATATTTTACAAAATTTGGAAAATATTTTATCAAATATTTCTTCCTTTTGGGCTTGTTTTTGGATGCCAACAATTGTACCAAATTCTTCTCTATCACGAACTTCTCCTTGATATCAATCTTCTCACTTGATTTATCCTAAAATACCCTCCAATGGCCTTATTAAAATTCTCTAACGATGCTTTACTAGCCTTATCCTTCTTTCTCCTTCTACATTTTCTTGAGACCTCTCCTCTTGGATCTTCAAATTTTATAGCTTCTCTTCAATAGGACTTTCCTAGTCCTCTATCTTCAATATTCAATCTTCCAAAATTGGAAGTTATTAAATAGGAATTTTCTCTTGGGCCTCCTCCTTCTAGATTTGCTTTCTTATTTCTTCACTCTAAATTATTCAATATTCCAATTTCTATGAAGACCTCATTCTTGGTTCTCATCAATATTTAATCTGTAATGGGGTATTATTTCTTGGACCTCCTCAATAGAAATAGAGTGGTATAGAATTATAGAAGAACAATCACCAAGTGACGAAGAGGTTGAATGAGACCAAATAACACGTCACATATAGAACGGGTATAAGAAAAAAATCCCATGAGAGAGAAAATAAGATCTAGCAAGAAACATTGGTACTTGCACTACCATATAGAAAGCAAACAGAGTAATGCAACCTACTAAATGGTTGTAATTATTTTCTTCCACACTATAAAGAATGGTATTTGATTTGTACTTGAAAAGGAAAAGTACATGACCTTTTGGACAATGGAAGAGCATGCAGGATGAATTTATAAATAAATTAAAACCATTACAAGATGATACTATAATCACAATGGAGATTTATTCTACAAAATAAAAGTTGATCGAGGATGTCAAAAACTATAATAGAAGATTGAAATAGTTAGTTGATAAAATACAAATGTCACCAGTCAATGGATTAGTAAAGAGATGGTTTATCAATGGAATTTTACCCAAATATTAGAATAAGATGAAGGTTTTACCATCCTCCACATATGCAACATACCTGAAAAAAGTAAATAACTTCAAGAGTGAAGTAAAGTAAACATTGTCTCAAATTTTGGGGTATCCAAGAAATGACCAATTAAAACATGATACTAATAAAAAAGTGCAAAGTGTTATCTACTCTTTCAAAAAATAGTTTGATAAAATAATGAAAGAAGTAAAAGGAGAAGCACAAAAATATAGAAAATAAATGTAGTGTTTGGACTATAAATTAGGACATACAAACACCAATTGATCTAAAAACACGTATTGTAATATATGTGATATTGTAGAACATCCAATCTAAAATTGTCTATTCAACTTAAAGGGAGTGAGGCACTAAAACATGATAGTGTAATAGGAAAAGTAAGTAAATAATTCAAGAAATGGATAGGGCACAATGAATGGTGGATATAGGAATAACTATTGAGGAAGAAGGCAAGCAATTCAAAGTCAACTTGAATATGATTCAGATGAAATACCTATCATACAATGCCAAAACTACCAAGAATGGATAAATTTTAAGAAAAGTTATCCCAAACCATAGATTGGAGAAAACTCAAACGAAAATAATGTTACTCACATGCATAGATGGTGTGGACCAGGTAACCACAAGGAAGCAAATTACCTAAATAAAGCAAGTACTATTGGAACATAGGATGTCAACCTAATTGACAAAAGTAAACTAAGTGATGATCTAACAAAATAAAAGTAAGTGTTAGAAATGATAAGAGCTCATGCTTGAAATTTGGAATAGTACAAAAATCTTACCAAATAAAAAGAGTGATGGTAGGAATCTCATGATATGGTGAAGGAGGAACTTGAGAAGGACAAGCAAGAAAAAATGCTCTATGAAAAATCCTGAGGTAATGCCAAGTAAACAATTTTCAATTGAATATTTGGCTACAAAAGTACTAAGCATGACCATGGAAGTAAAAGTATCTAATTTGCTTGGTGCAATACCTGAATTATATGCCATAGTAGATGATATGATGAAGATAAATAAATTGAAGTAAGAATGGGAAGTTGCCAATATCAAGTAAGAACAACTTATCAACCCTACAATATTTATGATTAAATCCAATAAAAATCAACTTTTCTCCACATGGAGATATTGGATCATAAGCTAACCCAGGTAATTGTAAATGGGAGATCGAGTGTCAATGTGATGTCTAAGAAGACATGGAAAAGCATCGAGGCACAAGCATCACGATCTCTAAATTTTATCTTGTATGGAGGTTATCAATTTGAAATAGAAATAAGAGGTATATTGATAAATCAAAGGGTAAAAATATTAGAACAAGACTTCACCTTGGATTTTGTGATAATAGAAATACAAAAACCTACATATGATGCATTTCTCAGACATGGATTGATATGGATGGTGAAATTAAACCATAATTGGGAGAAAAAACATCTTATTTTCAAGAAAGGGAAGCATAAGTACATGATTAAACTCAAAAATCAATATGTAAGCCAAGACATTACGACTTAGGATGAATCAGGAAGTTTTTTTTTTTTTGCTAAGTAAAAGGTTTATATTGCAAAAAAAGGGTTTTAAGGATCCCTGAACCTATTTACATAAGCATCAAAAAAGTAGTGCCATGCTGGAAGGACGACTGAAGACCCCAGTAGAAGACCAAAAAGTGAAGGTCGTAGAAGAGGACGCAACCTCAACCTTAGACATACTAGAGACAACCCTATAGACCCAAAAGCGAGGACGCAGCCTCATACCACAAGCTAAAACCACAACCCGAGCTTAGATAGACGGGAAAGTCTAAGATAAGAGAATACATAAATGCAGGACAAAAAATAAAAAGAAACCTTAAAGACCAGTAGAACTTAGGCTCCATGCAGGGAAGCGAAGAGGACTTAAAAAATGTAAACAAAAAGGAACAAAGGGAGCATGGTGAGACAGAGGAAGTCATTCCTCAACATCTGCTTTTTCTTCTTCCTTATCATCCTCTTCAACCATTTCCTTAGGTTCGTCATCCTTGGGTTCAATCTTGATAGTCGCTAAGGTCGGTTCAACAACAACAATGTCAGCTTGAGTAATCTGATCAGTGTAGAATAGCTTGTGGAGCCCCTCCCTGATGTCCATAGTACAATTCATCATGCAGTTCATCATTGTCATAGTAGAGGCAATAATGTAATCCTTAAGCTTCTTGTTCTCCTCATTGTCATCGCTGATGTCAATCACCTTACTCTTGGCAGCCAGGTTCTGAATCCTTACCGACTTTCTCATCGGTTCTTCACTGCTATCAAAGGTGATGCTTTTCCTCACCTTCAATTTGGAAAGGGCTTCAGTTGCATTTTTCTTCTTTTCCACTTTGGATAGGCATTCGACAGGGGAATTATTTTTGGCAGGGCTACTAGGGTCTGGGTTAGCCTTAGGACTATTGGCAATGATATAAGTGTAGATAACCTTAAACATACCTTGATGTCGGGGAAGGTCATGGTTCTTCTTGTCTCTATAGGAGGAAATAGAGTGGTTCATGGAATTTAGGAAGAACAGAGGGATGCTCAACGGGTTTAATTCTCTGAAATGATTGACGAAGGCCAAATGGTAGGTTTTCATGGCTTTATCAGGGTCTTCGATGCAAATGAACTCCATAATGGGTTTCATGAAAACATTCCAGGGTATGGACAGGTCACTTCTGAAGAGGCCTGACCCCTTGAATTTCTTAATGATTTTTTCATTTCCCTTGAAGTGTTCCAACTCAACTTCCCAATTGTGCTTGTGGCGATGGATGGACCGACCACCTTCATTAAATTGGCCAGTGATGGAAACAAGAAGGTTAACATCAATGAAAAAATCCCTCCCCCAGATAGACACAGTGCCATTATCCTAGGTTTCGAGGAAAGCCATAGTTATCTCAATCTCATCACCAGAGAAGAGGTGAAGGAAAGGGAAAAAATATTTGTCTTGAAGGACTGGGTCAGCAAGAGAATCACACACATAGGTATTAGGCTCGATATAATCACTTGACATTGTGGGGACAATGGGGTGATCGGTAATAGAGCGGGACAGAGATAGGTCGACCAAGGGGAGGATGGCACAGGCGAAATGGGTGAAAGTAAAAATGGAGAAGGAAGGGGAGGGGTTGGAAATATGAAGTGAAAAAAGGAAGTGACCATGGTGGAAGCAATGATGGGGGGACAAGTGGAAGAAAGAAGGCTCACACATGGGGAAGGGTAGCCTAACCAAGGAGGGCCGATCACCAAGGTCTAAATAAATTTTTGAAATCATGCGAAAGGCTAGGAAATCAACATGCAAAGGACTGGGAGTTCCAAGGTAGAACCAAAATTTCCTCTTTTTTCTTGGCCGAATGTCCAGGTGTTTAAGGATTTTGACAACTATTTTCACACCTAACACCTTCCACGTGTGGAACTTGTTGATGTGGAAGTTGATCTTAGCATGGGCCTTAGACAAAGTCTGAGCATTGGAATGAACACCTCCACTAACCAAGGAAGGAAGCCTCCGAATCAGCTGCCAGGAGGTGGTGTAATGGAGATAATAATGAAACTTCATGCTATCATCATTGAGATCTGCACACCAAGACCTACACAAGTGTGACAAATAAAAACATTGATTGCCATAATCATTAGAAAACGTGCCACAAAAATTTACCCAATGGTATGGACATGGTGGAAGGGTGGTGGTGATAGCAGGGCATTGGTGGATGGACAAGGGGTCGGGAATGGAGGCAGAGTGAGACACGTGGTGCATGGATCGGGAGCCAACATGAAATAAAAATAGAGGAATGACATGAGAATGCTGACTGGGAAGATGGTAAAGGTGGTGAAGCACATGGGGATTGGGCCAAGAATGACAATTGCTCATCACATGACAAGGTGACAGATGACAAAAATTATTGTTGGTTTTGATCATGAGGATCAGGAGGGGTGACCTGGGGATGGGCTTCCTACTGAGGAAGGCTTCTATGATGCTTATCTTGGTTCACCACTCTTTGGACTTCCTCTGGGATATTCATGTACCAAATTTGGAGATTAACCATGTTGGCCCCGATATTAGCTAAACTGTCAGCCGCCTTGTTGGATTCTCTGAATGTGTGCTGGCATATGACTTCCTTCCTGTTGAGGACGATAGACCTAGCTTCCTCAATGTAGTCTTTGACTTTCCAAGAAGGGTTGGAATTAATGTTCTTGAGATAATTGATAATATTGAGAGAGTCTCCTTCCACTATCATCTTGGTGGTGAAATATTTTGCTAGACTTAAGCCTCTCCACATACTTTTGGCTTCTGCCACATGATTAGTCTGTTCACCTAATCCTTCAACAAAGGCAAGTAAAAATTTTCCTTGATGATCCCTCACAATACCTCCAGCTCCAGCCTTCCCAGGATTGCCTTTGGCAGCTCCATCAACATTAAGTTTGAGCCAACCAACTAGGGGAGGAGTCCAAACAGTCTCAGGATGGATAAAGGAGGGAGGACGAACATCCTCTAAAGACAATCCCAACTCCTTTCCTAGGTCCGATTCAGCCTTGGAAGTAGGTTTGGATGAAGGGGGATGAGGAAGGTGTTCTCTAATGTGAAAGCCAAAATTTTAGCTAAAACTAGCTTAGGGGATTTTGGCTTGAGGGAAAAAACTCTATTATTTCTTTCGAGCCAAACTTGCCAAAGGAAGTGGTGGAGGGATATCTTCCAAAAAAATTGAATATGGGGGTCATGGAAAGGGGTAGGCCACTGATGGAAGATATCTCCTATAGAGCAAGGTTGAGCCCACTATATATGGAAGTGATGGAAGATAGAATCAAGAATGGAAGTGGAAAAGGGGTAGTGGAGAAAGAGGTGGCTGGTGGATTCCCAATCATTAAGGCAAAGATAACATCTGTTAGGAATGGGCATGCCTTTTCTGATGAGATTATCAATAGTGAGGATTTTCTCTTGAATAGCTAGCCAAGAAAAAAGGAGACCTTGGGGATAAGGTGCTTGACCCAAACTTTGTCAACTGGATGCAAAATATCCTCAAAATCAAGGAGGAGAAGGTAAGCCAACTTGATAGAGTAATTTCCACTTTCAGTATGTTCCCAGATGAAATGATCAGGTGGCATGGAAGAAGGGATGATAGTGGAAGATAGGAGGGAATTTAACAGATTGGATTCAGTAGGAAGATCAGGGTGAGCAATGGGAATCTAGTTTGGAGGTATACTCGGAGCGAAAAATTCAGAGACTTTGTAGCCTATTCTGTCATCAGTAAAAGGTTTGAGTTTGGACAGAATGGGATCATTGAGGAGGGGTCCTCGGGTGATCCAATTATCACTCCAAAAATTAATGCTTCTTCCATATCCCAACATCCACCTTAGACCTTTGATGATGAGGGACTTAGTACCACGGATAGAGTTCCAGAAAGCTGACCCTCTGTTTGGGATGTCTTCATTGAAGAAATCACCATTTTGGAGATATTTTCTTTTTATGATGGTGGTCCAAGCAATGTTATCTCCAGAAACCAGCCTCCAGGCCTGTTTGCCAATCAGCACAGTGTTGAGGGCATGAATCCTCCTGAGTCCTAATCCCCCTTGAATTTTGGGTCTGCAGACCTTATCCCAAGCCACCAGATGAATTCTTTGCTTGTTGTCAGTGCCTGTCCACAAGAAGTTTTTTTGAATTTGCTCTATTTTTGCTGAGATTAGGGTGGGAGCCTTGAAAATGGATAAGAAATACACAGGAATGCTTTGAAGGACCATAGCAGTTAACGTGCATTTGCCAGCTTGGGACAATAGATTTCCTTTCCATCCTGCAAGTTTTTTTTGGATTCACTCAAGAACATTGTGCCACATAGACGCTATGGGTTGGCCATAAAATAGAGGGAGGCCAAGGTAGGTGGTAGGAAGGTTAGCTATGGAGCATTCAAGGATTCTAGCAATCTTGATTTGCCTTTGCAAGGGAGTATTTAGGAAGTACACTTTGCTTTTGTTGAAATTGACTTTCTATCCAATAGCTTCCTCATACAGGTGGAGGATAAATTTGATGACTTTTGCTTCAAGGACAGAAGCCTTTGTTGAAAGAATGGTGTCATCCACAAATTGTTGATGTGAGACTGGTGTGGTTTGAGAGGAAGCTTTGATCCCTGATAGCAACCCTGTTCTGCAAGCAGCCTGTATTGTTCTGCCTAGAGCTTCAGCTAGGATGATGAATAACATTGGAGATATGGGATCTCCTTGCCTAAGACCTCTACTGCTTTGAAAATAGCCTACTGTAGACCCATTAATGAGGATAGAGAACCAAGATGAAGAAATGCAATTTTTGATAAGATCAATCCAATCGGGATGGAACCCAAACTTGCGAAGGATAGCTAAGAGAAAATTCCAGTTCACTCTATCATAGGCTTTATTCATATCAAGCTTGAGGATGCAAGTGGGGTTTTTAGATTTAGAGGTAGAATGAAGGGCTTCGTGAATGGAGATGACCCCATCTAGGATTGACCTACCCTGAACCGAACTCCCCTGATAGGGGTCAATGATGGAAGGTAGGATAATTTTCATTCTAGTAGCCATAATTTTGGTAAGGATTTTGTAGACTATGTTGCAGAGGCTAATAGGCCTAAAATCAGCTAAGGACTTGGTTGTTTGGTGTTTGGGAATGAGAGATATAAATGTTGAATTAAACCCATGTAGAATCTTTTTGGAAGATTGGAATTATTTAACAGTTAAGCAAACATCAGTGCCAACAATGTCCCAAAATTTTTGAAAGAAGCGAGGAGGAAACCCATCTGGACCTAGGGCTTTGTTCGGATTCATCGAAAAGAGGGCATCTTTAATCTCATCATCTTGAAAATGGGAAATGAGGGAGGAATTTATTGAATCAAGAATGGAATTTGGAGGGATGTGGTGAAGGAGGGCCTCTTGGGCTAAAACTGAACAAGAATCATCATCCTCCAGAAGCTTTGAGAAATAGGAGCAGGCTTCATTTCTGATTTCCTCAATATCTGACGTGGTGTTGCCATATTCTTTGGTTAGCTTCTTGATGCTATTGTTGCTTCTGTTGTGAAGGGTAGCCACATGAAATAATTTGGTATTTGAATCTCCTTATTTTAGCCAAAGGGCTTTGGATTTTTGGTGCCAAAAGGTCTCTTCGCAAGCAAGGACATTATGATACTCGGCAAGGATATTTTTTTCTTCATTTTTGGTTTGGTCATCTAGCTCTCCACATTCACTTTTGAGTTCAATATGGTTAAGTATTTATTTTAGAGATAACTTATTGGCAAAGAGATTTCCAAAGACTTCTTTATTCCATATTTTCAAGTCCGATTTGAAATTTTTAAGCTTTTGAGATAGTCTAAAGGAAGGGCGCCCCTGAAAATCTTGCTGCCAAACATGAGAGACACATTGTCTGATATCTAGGTGGTGTAGCCACATATTTTCAAATTTGAATGGTTTTTTGAAAGGGTTAGGTCTGTCGATGTCCAGAATGAGTGGATTATGATCAGATCCCACTTTAGGAAGTGAATGGAGGACCACATCACCAAAGACCTACACTACTTGGGAAATAAATATTCTGTCTAATTTGACTTGAATGTGTTGTGCCCCGACTCTTCTGTTACTCCATGTGTATCTGGCCTTTTTGAGATTAACATCCATAAGACTATTGGAATTAAAAAATTCAATAAAATCCTCCATACTTTTGGTAGGAGTTTTAGATCCTCCTTTCTTATCTGAGGGATAAATAGGAGTGTTGAAATCACAAACTACTATCCAAGGAATATTTTGAAGGGAATCTTTCATTCTAGTTAGTGTCTCCCACAACTGAGATCTCCTTGCAATAGTGTTGGGTGTTGGCAATTTTTGGTACTTTGGGTACATTGCCTTTGCTCAAGTGTATAAATTGTCATTGATGTCAAGAAGCTCTTGAAGGAATTTGATTTGATGTCAAACAATTTGTTTTGATGAAGGTTACGACATGACAGTTGGCAGGTTTAAATACTATAGCTGGATGCATTAGTTTAATACATTTGGGTCCAGGAGGAAGTATTTATTTAATAATTAAAAACCTTGTTAAGGTTTCTTTTAATTATTTTTAAATAAATATTAATTTATTGTTTGCATTGGATTCTCCTAACCCATGGTGCAAATGTCTAACTTTGATGGTGCTATGTTCTAAGATTGTGGGCGCTAGCCAAGACCTCCGTCGACGTGTTACACTCCTTGCCGACGTCAAAATTTTATGGGAAATATGCATATAAATCTCCCACGATGAAGATCAAAGATTATCCCATCCACATTTTCAAAAAGTGTTGCTCGTTGTGATTTCGTGATCTGATGTTCGATTTCTTCTTTGCTGAGATTTCATGATCCGCTGTTCAGATATCCGTTGTTCATGTTTTGTATCCGTCGTAAGGTTTTGTCATCATCGTTCACATCAGAAGATAGGGAGGCCTATTGTTTATTTTAGCCTTGGCACATAAGGTACAAGGGAAACAAAGTGAGGTTCATACATCATCGGACGGCTAGGCTGTTGGCGCGCTACCCGAATGGGAGGTTCCACATTCGAATAACACGAAAGGTTTTTTCTTCGTTGAAGTGGATGCAGCGGGTGGTGTTAGATTTTGTGCGCAATTTCTCCATAGCGCAATTTTTGGTGTTGGCCAAGGTATTTTCGAAATTAATTTTTGCTAGTGTATTTTGTGGATGGAGGAAGTTTATTAGAGAGAAAAACAGCTTAGGAGTTATAAGGAGTTTGAAACTTGCTTTATTTTGATAAAATATTCTTTTTAAGGTGTTGTTTGCATTATCTTATTGCATTCTTATGTGAGATAAAGTTTATTGTTGATAAGACTAAAATGGAGAAATAAGGTGTATAAGGGATAAATATTTCTTGTATTGTTGAGAGTGCTTTTGGTTGATTATGGAAATGAAAGCATGATGTTTTAAGGTTAGAATTTCTTCTTGTGTGAAGTTGTGAAACCTTAAGTGGAAAGCTTTGAGATTGACATTAGCTTTCATTAAATTGGTTATAATAAAGCTATTCTTTACTTGGTTAGAGTGTTGGGCTTACTTCTTTGTTGATGATTTGAAATTTTTTTTTGTGCTTGGTGATTTGAGTTGGTTGATGCTCTTTGTTCAAATAATGTTGAAGATAAAAGGAGTTCTACTTGTTTCCTTTTCTAATGTTGATTGTGAAATGCTTCAAGGTTGTGTTTTGAGTTAAATGGTGTTGATCGAACCTTGGTTGATGAGCATTGTTGTTGAAGCCCTAATTGATGGTGAAAAGAACATGAGTATCATTGTTATGTGATTCTTTGCATAGTTGGCAATTTTTGGGGTTTCATGTTCTTGAAAGAAAGCATTCTATCCTATCCATTTCATATATTGAGTTGAGTTTTTAGATTTGAGATTGAGATTGAGCTGAGTTGATTTGAGTTGAGTTTTGAGATTGGGATTTGAGTATAGAACATATTGATTCTCTAACAATTCTCTTTATGCTTCTATGAGTTTGACAAATCACATTGGGTCTCTAAAAATTCACTTTATGATTTCCTACTAAGAAAGTTTTTCTTGGTGAGCTTGTTGAGTTTTTGGACAGGTTTCGATGGGGACTTGTGAGTAGTTTTTGGATAGGTTCCGATGGGGACTTGTGAGAAGTTTTGGATAGGTTTTTGTGGGGACTTGTGAACAGATTTGGACAGGTCCTAGCAGAGGACTTGTGATCTTAGTTTGATAGTTCTATCAGAGAACTTGAGGACAAATGTGCACTGGTTCTATGAGAAGAACCTGAGGACATATTTGGCAAGTCTTTGAGAAGGCTTGTATGCAGAGGATTGATTTGTTCAAGAGTTGGACAGATCTCGACAGACGAGAGGAAGACTTGTACTAGACCGACTAACCGTGTTTGGTACAGAGTTGCTTGAGACTGCTGTGGACATGATCATAGAAGGCAGAGGTCTCTTAGGCTAAGCATTGAGGACAGGAGGTCTTCGGTGGAAAGGATTTCCACGTACTGGTAAGAGGTAGAGGCAGTTGATCTTCTGAGGGATAATTTCCAGAGCAGAGGGGAAGTTATCTCCTTTGAGTAGAGGCTCATAAATTCTGATTGGGGGAAGGTATCTCCTTTGAGCAGAGGCTCATAAATTCTAATTGGGGGAAGGTATCTTCTTTGGTCTGAGGCTCATAAACATTGTAACTGGGAAGGATTCCCAAAGAAATTTGAGATAACTTTTAGATAAAAATTTTGTGGACGTATCCCAGCCATTCTGGGTGAACCACGTTAAAATTGGTGTCACTTTGTGGATGATATTGTGCATTGCTTTGATATTGCTTTGGGTATTTTGCTTTACTATTTTGAAGTATAATGGAAAAATTAAAAAGAGGTCTTATACTGTTCACACCCACCTCTCAGTATAAGCTTGTGTTCTTCAATTGGTATCAGATTGGGTGCCTTCGGAAAGTTTAATGACTTGAAGGAAAAGCTAGTAATGAACACAATGGATCATTCAAGTGGCATTGTAGCACCTATTCTTGATGGGTCAGATTTTGGTCTTTGGAGTTCAAGGATGAAGGTTCATCTAATGGCACTTGGGAATGAGGTTTGGGAAGTGATTGAATATGAGTACACTATTCCTGAACATGGTCCTAATACTAAATAAGAAAGGCTCCTACATCACAACAATTCAAAAGCAATGAATGCAATCTTGAAAGGCTTACATGAAAGTAGATCTCACCAAAGTGATTCATCGCCAAAACAGTTAGTGAAATGTGGAAACAGTTGAAGGTGGTTCATACAGGTGATACAAATGTCAGAAAGGCCAAGTTGAGACACTTCAAAGGTATGTTTGAACAAATCAAGATGAATTATTATGAAAATATTAGTGACTACATGCTTCGTATGGATGAGGTTGTTAACTCCATGAAAGACTTAGGTCTTGAGCTTGCTGAAAATGATGTTTGTGATAAGATTTTAAGATCTCTTCCTAATAGATTTAGTGAAAAGATTTCTGCTTTTGAGGAAGCTAAAGATTTGAATAAGTTGAAAAATGATGAGCTCCATAGTATACTTGCAGCATTTGAGTTGAGAACTCAAGTGAAGGTTGATGTCAAGAAAGAGGCAGCTTTCAAGGCTACCAAGAAATCCAAGGGTAAACAACTTCAAGATAGTGATGAGTCTCCTAGTGATGAAGAGGCATATTACAGCAAGAAAGGCAAGTTCTCTAGAAAGCACAAAAGTATGAAAAATATAAGATGTTTCAATTGTGAAAAGTTTGGTCATTATGCTACTAACTGTACTATTCCCAAGAATGAAAGTGATGAAGATAAACATGATTATAAGAGCAAGGATTCTGAAAAGCACAAGCATCATAGGAAAAACAAAGATGAGCACAACAATAAATGAAAGAGGTATTCTCACAAGCACAAGAAGAGTTTCTACCTAGACAAAGCAAGTAAGTGTTCTAGTAGTGATAGTGAAATTTCTTCAAGTGATGATTAAAATGAGATGTTGTTCATATCAGAAAAAGAGGAAGAACCGAAACATAGATTCATTATCATGAAATGTCTTAGATGTGGAAACTTTGGTCACCTTGAGGATGATTGCACAAATAATGATTTGGTTTCTAGTATGTATGAGGATGCTTCAGAAAAATATAAGGAAGATGCATGTATGGTTTTTTAAAAGGGTAGCACCTCTAGTGATAAGAAATCTGAAAAAGGCTTTGATGATTCAAAAAGCAAACAAATAGAGGAAGATATAGAGGAATGTGAAGTAGATCTTGAAGGTGAACTTATTAGTGCTCTTAATACTTTGAAAAAGGAAAGAAATAAGAATGCTAGACTCAAGGATAAGTTATATGAATGTTATATGGAAAGAGATGATCTTAGAGAAAGTCTTGACTTCTCTATAGCTAAGACACAAGAACTCAAGGATGAGTTAGAGTCTAAGGTTCTTGAGTATAGTGAATTAGAATAGAAAATGGCTTCTTTGAAAGAGGAAACTAAAGAGTACAAGGATAACCTTTACAGGTTTCAAGTTAGCTCCAAAAAAGTTAAGTCACTCATCAAAGGTCAAAGAAAGACAACAAATAAAACAGGCCTTGGTTTTGTTAAGCCACACAAGGAACAAGCTGGAGAGTCTAGTAAGAGACTCCAAAAGGAAGAGAGTTTTGATGAGGAAAGTATTTCAGAAAATGAGTCCTTGAATGATAGATGCACAGAAATAGAAAACAAAATTTAGAATGAGAAGAAGTTTTCAGAACCTAAAAGGTCAAATAAAGGAAAGTTTCAAGGCAGATGTTTTGCTTGTCACAGGTTTGGTCACATGGATTCACATTGCATGGCTCAATTGAAGGAGGTAAATGACAGTTTCGAAAGTGCTAGTTACTTTCAAGGGTATTGCTACTCTTGTCAACAGTTTGGGCACAAGGCAGTTTATTGCAAGGCAAATAACAGGAACAGGTTTGGTCAAGACAGGTTTGGCCAAAATAGGTTTGGTCAGAACAAGTTTGGTCAGAACAAGTTTGGTCAGAACAAGTTTGGCTAGAATAGGTTTGGTCAGAACAGGTTTGGTCAGAATAGGTTTTGTCAGAACAAGTTTGGTCAAAACTGGTGGATTCAAAGATCAGGTTTACCTCAGAGAAACAACATCGTCAAGTGTTTCAAGTGCAACAATGAAGGTCACATAATCAGATAGTGTAGAGCTGAAATTCCAAAATATAGGAACATGAACAGTGGCATGATCAGGTCCAAGGATCAAGGCATGGACAAGAACAGGGATGAGAACAAGAACAAGAACAGTGACAAGAACATGAATATGGGCAAAGAGTTCAAGAGAAGGCCCGACAAGGAAGTTATAGACGCTGATGATGATCAGTGCCTAATGGGAGTTTTACTCCCACCCTAGAATTAATCACCTCATCAGGAGGTAGGGGAGAGACTAAGCTAAGAGGCTCATTCTTAGTCTCGAGCCCCAAAGATGACCATTTGCCATTGATGACAAATGGGGAGAGATATGAATAAGGGGGAGAGCTTCAAAGTGAAGAGGAGAGTGTCAAGTCAGGGGAAGCGAAACTTCAAAGGAAGATTCTTAGTTGTGGGCATAGTTGGTCAGTTGTTAGCACAGTTGGTTTCAGTTTTGGATCTTGAGAAGTGTTTTCAGTAAAGGTTTGCCATCAATGACAAAGGGGGATATTGTTGGCAATTTTGGGTACTTTGGGTACATTGCCTTTGCTCAAGTGTATAAGTTGTCATTGATGTCAAGAAGATCTTGAAGGAATTTGATTTTATTTCAAACAATTTGTTTTGATGAAGGTTACAACATGACAGTTGGCAGGTTTAAAGACTACAGGTGGATGCATTAGTTTAATGCATTTGGGTCTAGGAGGAAGTATTTATTTAATAATTAAATTTTTTTTTAAGGTTTCTTTTAATTATTTTTAAATAAATATTAATTTATTGTTTGCATTGGGTTCTCCTAACCCATGGCGCTTAACTTTGATGGCGCTATGTTCTAAGATTGTGGGTGCTAGCCAAGACCTTTGCCGATGTGTTAAACTCCTCCGCCAACGTGTTAAACTCCTCGCCAACATCAAGAGTTTATGGGAAATATGCATATAAATCTCCCACGATGAAGATCAAAGATTATCCCATCCGCTTTTTTGAAAAGTGTTGCTCGCTATGATTTTGTGATCTGATGTTTGATTTCTTCTTCACTGAGATTTTGTGATCCACTGTTCGGATATTTGCCGTTCATGTTTTGTATCCATCGTAAGGTTTCGTCATTTTCGTTCACATCAAAATATAGGGAGGCCTATTGTTTATTTTAGCCCTGGCGCAAAAGGTACAAGGGAAACAGAGTGAGGTTCATACATCACCGGATGCCTTTGGCGCACCGGTAGTGGCTAGGATGTTGGTGCGCTACTCGAATGGGAGGTTCCGTGTTCGAATAATGCGAAAGGTTTTTTCTTCGTTGAAGTGGACGCAACGGGTGGTGTTAGAGTTCATGCACAATTTCTCCATAGCGCAATTCTTGGTGTTGGTCAAGGTATTTTCAAAATTAATTTTTGCTAGTGTATTTTGTGGATGGAGGAAGTTTATTAGAGAGAAAAATAGCTTAGGAGTTATAAGGAGTTTGCAGCTTGCTTTATTTTGATAAAAGATTATTTTTAAGGTGTTGTTTGCATTATCTTATTGCATTATTATGTGAGATAAAGTTTATTGTTGATAAGACTAAAAGGGAGAAATAAGGTGTATAAGGGATAAATATTTCTTGTATTGTTGAGAGTGCTTTTGGTTGATTATGGAAATGAAAGCATGATGTTTTAAGGTTAGAATTGCTTCTTTTGTGAAGTTGTGAAACCTTAAGTGGGCAGCTTTTTTTTTTTGAAAAAAAATGAAAAAACTTGTATTAAAACAAAAGACAGTTACAAGAGGGAGAAAGGGCATCCCAACCAAGCGCAAAGAGACCAGAAGTACAAAGGGCGCGAAAACGCGACATGTCGCAAAAACGCGACATGTCGCGAAATCGCGACACCAAACCAAACAACCGCCGCGCCACAACAACCAGTCGCGATAACGCGACAAGTCGCGAAATCGCGACATGTCGCGATATCGCGACAAAAAGCGCCGGAACCACAATACACAAAAAAAGTCGAGAAATCGCGACAGCACAACACCAAATCACCCAAACGCCAAAAGCGTCGCGAAATCGCGATGAGAAAGCCTGAAGGCACCTGCTCCCCGAAACTGTCGCGAAATCGCGACGAGGACCCCTTTGATCAGCAACTTTGAGAAAGTGTCGCGACATCGCGACGACTTTTCCTTGGAGCCCCACTTGGCCGGAAGTGTAGCGAAATCGCGACAAGAAAACCAATGGGCGCCCCATCCGCAAAAGTGTCGCAAAATCGCGACATGTTCACCCCCGAGGTGCCCATTACCAAAACAAGTCGTGATATCGCGACGTTTTTCCTGCAAGCAGTTTTTCTCCAGAACTGTAGCGAAATCGCTACAGGTTTTCCCCTGTGCTTCCTTTCCATAAACATGTCGCGAAATCGCGACAGGTTATCCATTGGGAGGCTTTTCTCAAAAAGGTCGCGATATCGCGTCGGTTTTTCCCCCTTAACTAAATTTTGCTCAAAACATCTCAAAATCGCAACAAGAATGCCCCTTTGAGTCCTTTCCTCAAAAAAGGCACGAAATCGCGACGAATTTTCCTTAGAGTAGCTTTTCACACAAATTGTCGCGATATCGCGACGGTTTTTCCCTTTCATGCAATTTTTCTCAAAGCGTCGCGATATCGCGACACTTTTCCTCCAGCAGCAAAACCAACCAAAAAGGTCGCGACATCGCGACAAGTGGGCAGCTTTGAGATTGACATTAGCTTTCATTAAATTTGTTATAATCAAGCTATTCTTTACTTGGTTAGAGTGTTGGGCTTACTTCTTTGTTGATGATTTGAAAAGTTGTTTTGTGCTTGGTGATTTGAGTTGGTTGATGATTTTTGTTCAAATAATGTTGGAGAGAAAAGGAGTTCTACTTGTTTCCTTTTCTAATGTTGATTGTGAAATGCTTCAAGGTTGTGTTTTGAGTTAAATGGTGTTGATTGAACCTTGGTTGATGAGCATTGTTGTTGAAGCCCTAACTGATGGTGAAAAGAACATGAGTATCATTGTTATGTGATTCTTTGCATAGTTGGCAACTGTTGGGGTTTCATGTTCTTGAAAGAAAGCATTTTATCCTATCCATTTTAGATATTGAGTTGAGTAATCAGATTTGAGATTGAGATTGAGTTGAGTTGATTTGAGTTGAGTTTTGAGATTGGGATTTGAGTATAGAACATATTGAGTCTCTAACAATTCTCTTTATGCTTCTATGAGTTTGACAAATCACATTGGGTCTCTAACAATTCACTTTGTAATTTCCTACTAAGAAAGTTTTTCTTGGTGAGCTTGCTGAGTTTTTGGACAGGTTCTGGTGGGGACTTGTGAGTAGTTTTTGGATAGGTTTCGGTGGGGACTTGTGAGCAGTTTTGGATAGGTTCCGGTGGGGACTTGTGAGCAGATTTGGACAGGTCCTAGCAAAGGCTGTTTGAGCGGATTTTGATAGTTCTATCAGAGAAATTGAGGACAGAGGTGCATTGGTTCTATGAGAAGTACCTGATGACAAATTTGGCAAGTCTTTGAGAAGGCTTGTATGTAGAGGATTGATTCGTTCAAGAGTTGGACAGATCTGACAGATAGAGGAAGACTTGTACTAGACCGACCGATCGTGTTTGGTACGAGTTGTTGAGCTATTGTGGACATGATCATAGAAGGCGAAGGTCTCTTAGGCTAAGCATTGAGGATAGGAGGTCTTCGGTGGAAAGGAGTTCCACGTGTCGGCAAGAGGTAGAGGTAGTTGATCTTCCGAGGGATCATTTCCGAGAGCGAGAGGGAAGGTATCTCCTTTGAGTAGAGGCTCATAAATTCTGATTGGGGGAAGGTATCTCCTTTGAGCAGAGGCTCATAAATTCTAATTGGGGGAAGGTATCTCCTTTGGGCCGAGGCTCATAAACATGCCGAGGCTCATAAACATTGTAATTGGGAAGGATTCCCAAATAACTTTGAGATAAATTTTAGAGAAAATTTTTGTGGACGTAGCCCAGCCATTCTGGGTGAACCACATTAAAATTGGTGTCACTTTGTGGATGATATTGTGCATTGCTTTGATATTGCTTTGGGTATTTTTCTTTACTGTTTTGAAGTATAATGGAAAAAGTAAAAATAGGTCTTATACTGTTCACCCGCCCTCTTAGTATAAGCTTGTGTTCTTCATTGGGGGCATAAATATTGGTAAGGACCCAAGATAAGTCATTATTGATGTCATGGAAAAGG
The DNA here is from genome assembly GCA_028583015.1 of Wollemia nobilis. Lineage (NCBI taxonomy): Eukaryota > Viridiplantae > Streptophyta > Pinopsida > Araucariales > Araucariaceae > Wollemia > Wollemia nobilis. The sequence goes on from JAQPPZ010017255.1 coordinate 3,670,014, forward strand.
ATACTTAAAAGTATTTCACTAGAGTGAAGGAAGCACCCTTCTAATATCTGCTTATCCCATAAACACATGAGACCTCCAGAAGATCCTCTGGCATTGCTAACTATAACTCCTACATTTTTCAATATGGCATTAGTTACTGTAGAGTTGTAAATGCTTATTTTTGTTTACTGCATGATAGATATGGAAGGTCTAATGTCCTTTCTCATAGAATTTACAAGTCTTTGTTTGGATGCCCTTTTGAGGCCTATCACATTCCATGAGAGTATCTTCATTTGGATGATTTGGGTGTTTTTTGACCTCCCCTACCACTTGGGTGAGGGGGTTTAGATATCTTACTCTCCTTTGTAAGCTGAGCAATAATTTTTGGAAAATGTGTCTTCTGAATTCCATTTGCTATATCATATATTGTTTGAAAATTCTTTAAACTTCTTTAGAAGGTCTTCCTCTTTTCATTTCACCCCCAAAATCCATAGGATATTTGGTAGAGATTTTGGTTTTCTTAGGACTGGGTTTGTAAGGAATTAAATTTTCCAAAATAGAGCTGAGGGGTCTAGTGGCCTAAATTAGTCTGGGCAAAGAATTTTACTCCAAATGGTTGTGGTTGGCTACTAATTTGTCAAGGGGGATTCGAGAAGGTCCAGACTTAGATGGTGTATTAATGTAACTGAGATCAATATTAGGCTCAGGAGGGGTTTCTAAAGACTTGGGTGGATCTAGTGGCGCCTCAAAATGAATGGGGTTGGTAGACACATCATATCAAGAATTAGCACCTACTTTAGGGGAGACCTTAGTAAAGAAAGTCAGGATGGAGGAAACCAGAGTATTTCCTTCTTGCAGTTCATTAGACTCATTGAAAATATTAAACCCATTGGAAGTAATGATAGAGGAAATTACTTGGTGGTGATCTGGGTTCATATTCTCCTTGCCTCTGGGATATTGGAATCCTTCAATAGGAGTTGAAGATACTTTTTTGTTGGTGGTTCCTTTCCTGGTATTGTTGTTGCTCTCTATTTTTGGGTTTAGTGCCTTCGCCTCTGACCTCACTTTGGGGCATGCTTGTAGCTTGCGATTGAATTTTTCTAGGATTTGACTTAGATTTGAGGATAGGGCATTGCGACCTGAAATGTCCTCGAGTATGGCATTCCACATAGAAATGTGGTTTGTTTTCATATTACAGAGCTTATTGTGATAAAGGATAACGTAAATAGGGAGTTCTAAAACTAAATTTTCATTCACACAGATCCTTGCTACATTCATCCTTTTGTGCACTTTGCTAACTGTATCAATGGCCAAGAGGTCTCCTATAGTAGTTACAATAGAGAGAATAATGTTATCATGCCAGCAGTGGAAGGGTAGGTCAAGAATACAGACCCAGATGGGGGTAAAATTTATATCCTAGGTATTTGGGTTGAAATTTGGGTCATATTTCCTTAGGAACATGCTTTTGTGACCTAATAACTATGGATCACCAATGATAATACACTTTGTGTCTTCATAATTGCTCAACCTGATGGTATAAAACCCTTGGATAAAACTACCAGCTCTATATCTCCAAGGATCTTCCATTTGGTAAAGGCCCACCTAAAAATGGTTTCAATGTAAGGCCTGCCTCATACAAACTTCCCAACCAATGTAAATTTTTCCATGGTTAGGTATTTATCAGCAATGTCATCAGGAATTATGATATTTTGGACATTTGGGACAATAGTGATACTTAGGGGTGTAGGAGGGTCTCGTTAGTTTAAAATATTAGCATATGATAGTCCTTTGGAAGGAATGACAGTGGTACCCCAGGAAGGGGCATCATACTGATAAGGATCATCTCCCCAAAAAGCAGGATCCTACTCCTAAGGTTTGGCAGAAATTGATTGTCCATCTCCTTTGTCAACCTTGTCCTCTGATTCCTCATCCTTATCTTTGCTATTGCTCTTGGTCACAGGTGACCTGCCAACCTTACCTGCAAAGGTTTTGTCCTTGGTACCTCCAAACTTACCTCCTAGTATTGATTTCCCTCCTTCTCCTGTCTTCTCATTCTCCATATTCAGAGCACCAAAAAGCACCAATCAATAGCCAAGGCTGATGAATCAGTAAGTTCATCATTAGACAATGAAATAAGATACAAGCATGATGGAGTGTTGTATTTGGAGTATTTTGAAGAATAATGAGGTGATGAAAATAACTACTTCATTGGAAAATGGAAGACTATAAAATATTCACACCATAGTGATTATGCCCATGCCAAAGACAAAAAACAAAATAAAGAGAAGAAGGTCAAAATAGTTTAAAAATATCAGTAATAAAGGATCAAGAGAATGAAAAGTGGATATTTTTGAAGAATTTTATAGAACATACTATAGACATCAAGACCTAACCACTTGTCATCTATTTGAATCCTCCAATCATAGTCATCCGTTATTTATATATATGTATTTATTTAATATATACATAAATATTAATATTTTATATTTATATAATAAATATATATATTATGTAAGTAAATCCTAGCCATCCACCATGAATTAATATTATACATCCATCCACCTTAATATGTGTCACATATTCAAGTTCAATCTTAATACTTCCTCATTTTTTAATCTTGACCATCAGTTGGTGTCATCAAAACCCTAGCATGATCAAGGAAATATTATACGAGATGATTCATTTTACGAATCAAGGTCAAAATTATAAAGGTACTTATTTTTGAGATTACAAAAACCCTAATATTTCATCCACTTACAAACCCTATCCACTTCACCATCGCAGCCTTTATTTTTTCCATCATAAAACCCTTGTAGGCTAGATGTGGTTGTACCTCACTCCCATCCACCCCCGAATGCCACCCAAAGTTTGTAGAACACTTTTGAGAATTTATAGAATGTTGTTGAGCATTTTCAGCCATCCTCAAATTCCTCTAGGTGTTTTCTATAGTATATTTGAAGTCTGTAAGCCCTCGGATGCCTCTGGGCATTTACGCGACCTTCAAAAATAGAAGCTAAAATATGAATCAGCTTTGAAAAGGTAAGATATTTGTTCCATTTTATTGTATGTTCTTGTACTTTTTATTTACGGTTCAACATTGTAGCATTTAGGGTTTTTACAGGTTTTATCTTTCAAAGGGCCTCACACAGTGGATCCCTCGTAGGTGCTTTTAACCCCTTTTATGTTGTTTATTTTTTGCAGGTGTAAGAACCACATTTTTGGAAGCTATTATAGATAGGGTGGTATTGTAGGGATACACAAGCCCACCCACACACTTGTTTGGATCAAGGACAAACCAAAAGACACTAGTTGTTCATTGAACTAGGGTTTTGAAACCCTATTATCTGTAATCATTGTATCAAAAGTATTTTTAACCCCATATTGGGGTACATTCATTGTACAACTTAGAGATCTACCTATATCAATAAATATTATTTATTTTGTGCATTATGTGGTGTTATTGTGCTTTTATAATTTTATTTGTGTATTGGTGTTGTTCATTTGTTGTTTACACATATTATGGGTAACATAATTCTTGAATATAATCCAACCCATCTCATTCATGTACTCAAGGTGGTTGAAGAACCAGAATAAGACAAATATGAATGACCTAGGATGGTGTAGGTAAACCTTAGTGTGGTGTAGGTAAACCTTAGTGAGGAAGGTGAATAAAAATGATCAAATGTGGAGATTATTGCGATCCTATACTCAACTAAATAGCTTTTAAGATTTTTATGAACTGCAAGGATGTATTTGCATGGACCTATAAGGACTTGAATGGGATACCACCAAAACTATATGTACACAAGATTATATTGATTGAGGGTATGTAGCCAATCAAGATAATGGTAGAGCAAGTAGTCATATTAATGATGATATGATAATCAATCATAAAGATGATGTTATAGCAAGAAACTATCCTGATGATAGAGTAGGAAGTCATCTTGATGATGGTATAAGAGTAATCTATTAAGATGATCACAGAGTAGTTGAATGTCATGATGATGTCATGATAGTTAGTTTTTAGGATGATGGTAGAGCAAATGACCAATATGGGAATGGTAGGAGGAATAGTCATTATGATGATGGTAGAAGGAAAAACCATCAATTTTTTAGTCATATATAGATGGAAGCAGGATGCATTTGGGAAGAATAAAGAAACCCACATGTAAAATAAATGTCATGCCATTAGTAAGACGAAGAAATGAGGGATTGGTGTGTTATTAGGAGAACTAAAAATAATAAATAGGTGAAACAATAGCTGAAAATAGCCTAAAGTAAAGGAAATCATCGAAATAGATAGTAGACATAATCAATGTATGATGATTCAGTAAGTGAGGCAAATCACAGTCATAGATAAGAGTAGGCATCATTAGTAGAAACATTGCATTGGCATAGCCATGTGATTTACATGACAATTATGACACATAGAAAAAACCTATGATGTAAATAATGTAAATAAAAAAAAAGATTAAAAACTAGAAAAATTCAAAAAGTAGAAAACATAAAATAAATAAGAAAAATCTAAAAGTAAAAAATAAATAAATACAAAATAGGAAAAAGTATGGCAATTGCATGTAAGGTGGAAAAGTTGTAAACATACGATAATTTGAACATGTGGCAAGAGTAAAAATAATATTTGCATGGGTGACAATGACAATGAGCAAGGGTTGTAAATAGGGATGGCCAAGGAGAAGAATTCACATTGCAAATAGGTAAAGTTAAATATTGAAATTATTATGTAATATCTAAAGTAAGAGTTTAAAGACTCAATTGGTAAAAATATGTATGCATCAACATATTTACACAGTAGGAAAAGGGTACCACAAGATACAAAGAAACTTGTGGGTGCTAAGCCCTGATGAAAATTATGATAATTATCCATGCAACAAAAGGGTAATTATTCTAATACATTAATAGTTAGATGCATTAGTTTAACAATGCATCCAAGACAAAAGTGAGAGTGACCATGATAGGATGAGGGCATAAGGCTTCCATGCAACTATAGATAAGCTTGTACAAAATACATGAATATGAGAAGATAAAAGTTATCATCATATTAGGTTGATAGATATAGAGTATTTTTCGAGGAGATACTATGATCAAGTGTGTCGGCTGCAGAAAACTATCTTTAGACAATTTGATTGGAAGGACTACTCTTAGGTGCATCAAAAAAAGAGGGGAGTGTCATCAAGAAGGTTTATAGTAGTAGTATTATCAATTAGGTCAAAAATAGTAGTACCATCAAGAGGGTTGATAGCAGTAGTGTTATTAGGTAGGTTGACAATAGTAGTTTCATTAGATAGGTTGAAAACATCATCAGGTAATTCAAAGGAATAGGAAGTAATCATCACAATGGGTACTCAAATGATTATCACCGTAGATAGAGGTGTTTTCACCATCACATTGCAAGAGTTAAAATTTGCCATCACTATGATTTAAGTAAGGCTGATTAGCAAGAAAAAATAAAATGAGTAGAAGTCACCCAATTCATACCAAATTGACATTTTTAAAATAATATGGGAAAGACAAAACATATGAATAACTACGATAGGAAATAATATCAAATTTAGTGTCTAAAACATACTTCAACATCACCAAGATCATTCTCTCATTGGTAGAGAGACACACATATATGAATAGAATCTTAAGTAGAGCTAAACTCAAGGGAAACAAATGCATTCTTAAATATTTGTTTGAAAACTGAAGGATAAGGACACTCGATAGTCTGAAAGAGAGTAGATACCTCTAAAATATGACTTAAAATAATGCTACAAGGTATTATTGTAGGTAGTGGTAGGAGCAAACACCACTAGAAAATTTGCTTAAGCAAAATATCAAATATGCAGACATAAATTTTATACTACAAAATCCTAACTTTAACAAAGAATTTTGTAAGGAGTATTTTTTGTATTTGCCACAAACATATGACCTTGCAAAGCATGTTAGTATGGTGCAAGTGGGAGAAAAAAATATAAATATTGTTTCTTCAACAATTTTTTTTAGTTCATTCATATTACTTAAGGGAGGACAACCATAGTAAAAACAGTTGATTCCAAGAGAAGTCAACAATTGATCTAGATTATCATAGAGTTGAAGAAAGAAGATATTGATGCATTGATATCACATGGAAGAAATGGTATGAAAAAAAACCAACTAAAGGATAAGGGAATCTAAATATCACAAATGTACTGATGGTAAGATTATTTAGGGAGCAACGAGCCTTAGAATTACCTATCTAGTTGATACCCTGGTAGTTTAGATAACTAGCAGGAACAAAGTATAAATAGACCCCTAAATTTCAAATTGCATACATTAAATAAGGATAACAAGTTCATGTATGAGAGAGATACTAGACTATTACAGCATAAGGCTAGGCATAGAATTTTTGTATTCATAGACTAAACTATACATGAGTTCTATGATAATGCAAGACCATTCATTTGTGCCAATTATGTATTCATGGATGCTAGTATTCTGTTAGAAATCCATCCCTGTGTTGTAAATGTTGCAAGTGGAATTACTTAGATAGATATCATCATAGACTGAGTATTTTTATGTTGACATAGACCAAGCAATATCAAAATCCTAGACAATGCCATCATAAGCTAGTGCTGACATATTATTAATATCATCTAGACCATACTATAGATATTAGGGAAGTTGACATCCAAACTATTGTCAAGACAATTATTGATATGGGTGAAGTCATCATGTTGATATCCTAAATATTAATAGTACAATGTTGTCCTATGTAGAGCCTATAGGAGATCAAACAAACCATGTTGTTGAATCTGGATTGGCATTTATAGGTGTGTCACTTATTTGTAGGCTAAATAGAAGAAAATTAATAATAGGAGATTAAAAAACATCATGAACATTTTGAATGGAAAACATCCACCATATTGGAATAAAGTAGATATGATAAATGAGATTAACACTAAACTAGAGCTCCTTGAAGAAGTGTATATTGTCCATGTCTATAGAGAGGCTAATGGGGTGGTTGATTGTTTGGTGAACATGGGTGTACATTTGGATGAATTGCAATATTGAAATTTAGCCTTCTCTCACAGTGTTCAAGAAATTATAAAGAGAGAATCCAAGAATGATGACAAAAATGAGATCAAAGATTAATTTTTTTGGAAAGATATTAAAGATTTTATGGGTAAAGCTTTACTATTCATCTAGGATAAGTTTGAAAAACTTGATTGCTACAAGTATCAACTCAGAGATGAAGGAAAGAAAAGAGGACTTGATATTGAGTACCCAACAATGGTGGATCCTTTATTTTGTATCTCGATTGAGTGCTACTAGGTGGAAATGATTTTACCTCTAACAAACTCCACTCTCAGGTTTGGTTTACTCTAAGCTTGGATTTTTACTAGTTATTATTTTGTGATCTATAGGTTGCACCTAGTATTCTCAATGGGATTGGAGCTAGTATGGGGGACTTCACTAAGTCCCAATACTCATTATTCTAAGTCCATATAGTAAATATGGTATGATCAATCTTGTTGAGCAATAAGTTTCTATGAGAGTCTCGTTCTTGTTAGTGATCTTCCTTCTATTTTTTGGAAGGGGTACAAGTGACACAATGGTCTAGAAGTTATTTTATGATTTTGGAAGCATTATAGAAGGTGAAAATCTATGACTAGAGTCTTGAATAAGGTATTTGAACTACATACTAAATTATATTCTAAAAGACCTTAATGACTCATCAAAATGTTTGCTTTGATTATTCTTAGGAAAATTGAAGAAGAAAAAAAATTACTTGAAGGACTTAAAAATGACGATCTTGATGCTCAAGGCCTAGCATAAAACACTAGATAATAAAGGGACGGTTTGTCACAAAGATAATTTTTGGTATCTATTGGTTTAAGCTTTGTTTGGGTCTATTGATTGTTCATTGTCTGTTACATTTTTTGTAATCTTAAATGATCCTGAAGTAAAAAAATTAGATAGTATATATGTTGTTTGATCTTATTTAAGGTCTAGACCCATTTTTGAAGTGTAAATATTATTCTCTAATATTTATTATAAATGGTTTGGGGTCCCTTTCAAAACACCTTCTTCTAAATTAATAAAAAAATGGATCATCAAAAGATATGTCGTCTTATCATCAGTAATTTGTCATCATGTTGAATGATGTCTTGGAGAATATCATCAAGAATAATCCATCATAGTAAGTTGTTGTCTAAATTTGGCCCGACATACTAGTTTTTGTATGAGCTACACTTTTATCCAGGGTTATGCATAGTGGTTATTTTCTCAAAATTAGCTAAAATTAGGATTTTTAAAATTTGGAATTGGCTAATATTTGGGACCCTTGACCAAGGTCCATTAGCCAAAAATTTCTAGGTGCAATTTTTTTTGGGTCGATTTGCCCAAATTTTATAATAATTTGACCATTTTAAGTTTAAATTTTCAACATTGCCCCTAATAATAGTGAACCTTCTACATGTGTTTCGAAAATATTCACCTGGATTTTGAAACTGATTCGCCAAATTTTTATAAATATATTTTTGGGCCAATATCTTACGCATAACCTTGCTTTCATCAGTAATACTTTTCCAACATATATGTATTCCTTTAGGAATAATTTCCAGTTACCCTCCCACTAACTATCATTTTATAGTCTTGATAATATTCATTGTTGTCTACACTCACTATTGTAATACCCTATGCTTTAGTCTATAGAACTAATGTAGTCTTCCCCTTTGATTTGGAATCGCCTTAAATAATTTACTGTAATATACCTCTATTAGATATTAATATCATCTTGCCTATCTCAAAAAACTAGAATTGCTTGACAAAAGGTGGATCCATACCCTAGAGCACCTAAGTCTATACTAGAAAAGTCTTAAACAAGTTGATGCTTCTAATAAAAATCCTACAAAAATCCTTAAGAAGTTCATCAATAACACTTATAGAGATTGGAATCTTTGAGTATATCTCATGTTATACACATATTCTAGTAGTGTCAAAAGTTTCATTGGTGTGATACCCTATACTTTGGTCTATGAAATTGAAGTATTCTTCCCCTTTGGGCGAGAGGTGCCTTGCATATTTTAATACAACATGCCTTTATTGGATATGAATATCATCTTACCTACCTTATCCAACTAGAACAACTTGACAAAAAATGGATCCACACCCTATATCACCTAAGGGTCTACTAGCAAAGGCTTAAATGTGCCTATAGCAAAAGGGTACAATACCTTTCCTTAGAAGTTGGTGATATTTTCCTCAAAGGGAATTAAAAAAACACCAACACTAGAACTGAGCTCAAAGGAAAAATTAAGCCTAATTGGCTAGGTCCATACAACATAATCACCAAGTATGGTTGATATGCTTATCACCTCATCATAATAACCATTGAATATAATGCATCTTAAATGATAGTATATCTAATTTTACATTTGGATTATTTTTTACTTTTATCTTCTTGTCACTACCTGCTTCTATTTGGCTAATATCATATTTACCTACATGCATGTTCCTATCTCTTTTTAGATTATATATAGCATAGAGAGTTAGGGATCCATGATGATAGGTAAATGTTGATCATTGATAAACATATTATTTTTCTTTTACTAGGTAACTGATGTGAGCAGATCCTCTTAGTTCCATCTTACAAACTAATCATGGTTTGCATAACACACATTATCCTTATTTTATATCTCAAAATTTATCTCTCCATATTCTATCTCATCAACCTATTGCCACATGATGAATATTGAAAGGTTTGTAGGTGCTAATGAAAATACCAATATTATCATCTCTAATCTCTTATGTATAATCATGCATGGGGTAAAATGTTAATAAATAAATTCTTTTTCCCAATTGGAGGTAAAATCTATTGTCACATAAATTATATCAATAAAAGTCCTCTATGAAATTTCTCTCTATGGCAATTAAGTCCAACAAGAACTTATCCAAGCAAAGCAAAATTTCTTTAGAATTCTATTTAAAAGTAAAGCTCTAATCAAATTTTCTTTTGTAAAACTAAATTAAATAATTTTAATTACATTCATGAGACCAAAAGAGTCTATGGGACCAAGTGCTTTAATACAATATGGGTTATGGTGTACAACCCTACTCCCTTTTGGACTCAAACCTTGGACATATTATTTAAAGTTCCAAATTTTACCAACCTCCAAAAAAAGCATTCAACAAAGTTAAAAATAATAATAACCTCTTTTCATATTTTGAAGCGTGTCTATATTTTATTTTAATGAGAAGTTTTTTAGACATTTTTATAAAGATAAATCTACTGATAAAAAATCCACTAGTTTTTCTACGCCAAGCAATACGTGGAGTAACCCCCAAAGTAACAGTAAAAGCAAGACGTAGGAGTGGATCGACTTATCAAGTTCCCATTAAAATAAAATCTACAAAAGGAAAAGTACTTGCCATTCGTTGGTTATTAGGAGCATCTCGGAAACGACCGGGTCGAAATATGGATTTCAAATTAAGTTACGAATTAATGGACGCTGCCAGAAAGCGCGGCAATGCTATACGCAAGAAGGAGGACACCCATAGAATGGCAGAGGCCAATAGAGCTTTTGCACATTACCGTTAATCCATTCCATATATAGATAGATAAATATATATCTAATGATCAGTAAAAGAAAGCAAAATTATTCGAAATAGATCAATATTTTTATTGGAACGAAAGAAAAAAGAAAAGAAGAATAAAACTTCAATGAGAAATTAACTACATAAATTTAATAAGTTCTCTCGGCCGGGGTTGGTTAATGACCATTCATCAAAAAAGTATACAAAAAGACCCAGAAGGCAAAGTGATAGATTATCAAAATAAATTTGGATAATCGAGATAACCCATCTTTTAAAAATAGATGGAAGCGATTTTTCGATCCAATCAGAGACTTTTGGATCACCTTTTTTATAAAGGGTATTGGAAATTGCAAATATATATATATTTGCAATTTATACTTTTTTTATTCTTACATGTCATAAGCCCTCAACTTTGTCAACTCTATGTGGATATTTTGGCTTTTCTCACACCTTTCCTTTCATTCTATTTTTTCGAAAAATAGATCCCCAATGGACTCTTTTGATGACTTATTATAGTTTAATTTCTATATTTTAAATCAAATTTCTAGTTGATTGACCATGTTAAAACTTATTCTTCTTAAAAGAAGAATAAGAAATTCTTTGTAATTTGATATTTTATTCTTCTTTTCTCCTTTCCTTTCTCATATTAAGGGGAATAAGGAGGATTTTTATTCCTCTTGATATTAAAAAAAATATACAAGAGAAATGTTTTATTATGTTTATGCTCATTTGAAGAGGAATAAGAATAAGAAGAATAAGGATATCTGAAATCTACTATTTTTCAAGATAAAAAGTTGAAGAAAAAGATTGAAACTTTTTCTGAGATTCCATAAAGTTACTAATTCATGATCTGGTATGTAAAAAATGAAAACTTCATTTTCAATTATACCCTTAAATCTTTTTTATGAAAGAGCTTAATTTGCTTCTCTTCAATGGAAATTCTATTTTTCCAGAATTTATCTTAATTTTTGGACTATTTCTTCTTCTAATGACTGATTTAATCTCTGATCAAAAAGATACAGCTTGGTTCTATTTCATCTCTTTAACAAGTTTAGTACTGAGCATAGCAATCTTGCTATTTCGATGGGGAGAAGAACCTATGATCAGCTTTTTGGGTAATTTCCAAACGAACAATTTCAACAAAATATTTAAAATTCTAATTTTACTATGTTCAACTCTATGTATTCCTCTATCCGTGGAATACATTCAATGTACAGAAATGGCTATAACAGAGTTTATGTTATTCATATTAACAGCTACTCTGGGAGGAATGTTTTTATGTAGTGCTAATGATTTAGTAACTATCTTCGTAGCTTTAGAATGCTTGAGTTTATGTTCTTATCTATTATCTGGATATAATCTAATCAGAAGTCCTCTGGGAAAAGCAATAGTCATTTAGATGTTTATTTAAAGGTAATTCAAACTAATCAAAAGTACTATGGATAAAGTAGAAGTATTTGTATTTTTGTTTAATGAAAAATCCACTAATTAGAAGTCCTTCAAGCAAATCAAAAGTCCTTTAAATATTTGTTTAAGGGTAAATCTATTTTACAACTTTTATATAAATCATAAATGCTCCTTTGAAATTTGCCTAGTACACCAAAAGGAATATGTTTATCTTCTATATATTTTAAATTCCCCTTGGGAAAATATCTTAAAATCCCCCTTGGCAAATATTTTATCTTTATTTTGAATTATTTGTATTTAATTCTACATTTTTGTATAATATCAATGCCTCACAACACTAGCCAAACTCCCCTTAGACAAATCTTCTATCTAACCAAAGTCCCCCTAGAAAAATATTTCATCTAACTAAAATCCCCCTAGGCAAATATTTTATCTAATCTAAAGTCCCTCTAGGTAAGTATTTATCTATATAGTCCTATACATAATAGTATTTATTTTGTATCATAGCTAAATTCCTAATGGAAAATTGTTTTATCTAAACTAAAGTTTCACTATTAAAATATTTTATTAAAGCTAAAGTTCCCCTAGGCAAATCTTTATATATACATATTTGTACATAATTATACATAGATTGTATCATTATAATGCCTCAAAAAATTATCCAATGTCCCCTTGGGAACATCACTTTGCAAATATCAATCACACATTTTTGTACATCATACCATCTAATATTCAAAGCTTAATCATATATCATTTTTCAATATTAATCATACATCTTGATCACATCCATATATCATCATAAATCTCAAGATACTTTTCTAATCTACTTATCACATCATGAGAAACATATATAAAATCAACTAAAAAATCTAGTAAGAAACATCAACGAATCATCATCACATCCAATCCTATTAAATTACTAAACTATTATCTCATTTAATCTTATTCAATCATGCATCATAAATCAATTAATAATCTAAAATAATCATCATAACATAACCATACATCATTAAACATAAATCACATCATTAATAATCAGTCATTTACATCCAATTACACATATCATAAAACACCAAAGCATAAATCATAATACAAAATCTCACATTAATCAATATTATTTAAATGTTGATGTATATGTATATGTATCAAATTTTTGTACAAAAAAAATACATATGGTACAATGTACACCATATGTCCATCAAAATTATGAATAACTACAAAATTGGTCCTCGTAGGATTACCTAGCTCTGGGATCCTATATTCAATGCTTATACTCCTCCTATTGAAGGTGATGGCATTCTAATTGATTTTTGTGAATGTTAAGTCATGAAACTTGAGTGTGTCTATATACAAACCTGGTTGAAAAACAAATGCAATGTTATGTTAGGACTGCTACATTATAGTCTAATAATTGATCAACCACTTGATCTCTACCATCAATTCTATTTGAATAGAGATAAACTCTATTGTATTTCATTACTGTATAGTATTTTTCTAGTCTATAAGAGTTTGCACTAGTCGACTATAGCTAACACAATCTATTTTTATGGCCTTCAGCATAACGACATCCCTCTCAAAAATTTGATTCAAAATTTTTTGTTTTCTCACGAAGGCTTGTTGTACTAGTTGGTCCTTACCTGCTATATGTTATTACCACTACTTGATCCATTTCTAGTGTAGCAAAAAGGTTAGCCACTTACTATGCTAATGCACTCATATTTACCTCCATGATAGATTAAGATGATCTATTTGATCTTGCCTCACTTATCATGATCATTGGTACGAATTTAGATCATACTATTACTATTGGTACCACCCTTAGCTAAAATCCATACTCTTGTGTGGAATGAATTTACCAAGCTATTTTAAAGGCATATTATCTTCATATTGCATGTTATGTAAAGGACTACCATGTAATTTGATCTTGAAACAAGTCATCAATAAGATATTGAACAACTCTCAAACTCTCTCATGAGGTCTCCCTTATCTAGCCTTAAACTACAAGGTCTAGTAGTACATTATCGACATATTTAGATCTTTAATTTTTCCTAGTAGCCTTAATGGTCTTATAATTTATATATGCTTATAATAACATGCCTAGAGTAATTTGCATTATAATAAGACCCAACATCCTCTATAGAAAACCCTATGTAATGAATCATGTAACCATTCTAGGATAATTGAGCCCCATGTAAAAATAGAATGCTCTTTTAGTATGTCAATTACTACCTTATACAAGCCTAGTGGACTACTATCCTACTCATGTCACTAATCAAGACTCTGAACACTAATATACACAAAATATTCATATGTTCATCTTGGTGACCCCTAGTGTAGATAGTATTGATGTCCTTGCTAGACCTTATGGTTCAAAAGTTTTGTATCCCAAATTAGTCTCCTCAAGATTCCCTATATATCCCCACTCATGTGCACAAGTGCCCTTATGATTAACACCTTCAAGATATACCATATGTTATCTAGTATGATGGTCACCTCACTTCATGGTAATAAAAGGTATTCATATCTGAATGCCAATAGCTTACTAGGGAAATTAGTAATTCCTTGTCAAACTTTATCTTGGGCATTAGGGATAAATGGTATATCCCTTATATCACTAACAACACATGATCATTAAATCCCAATAGCCCCTAGATTGAAGAGCATGGGGTTATCCCTCTCTATAGTCAAGTGTCTACAATCCCTTCTATAACCAATAAAACCCATCAATTTTTCAACCATAAAATATGTAAAATTTATAAAAACATCAGAGAAAACAAATGTTCCATGCCTTAGAAAATTATCATATTGTGGAAAAAATCACCAAGTGGTGAAATCATTGTGAAATGGTAAAAACACCATAAATTGGCACTAGCACTAGCACAAAAGAACTATTATTGCATAAAAGTATTGCCTTACCTTTCTAGTGAATATTTTGAGGCTAAAATATAAAAAGGGATAAAAATCTAGGTTTCTACCAAGATATGTCCTCCTCATCCTACCAATGGTGGTTTCACCTTATCTATAAAACATGGTGGTCTTCTATGATGAGCCATAAAAATATCTATTGTAATAAGGGGTCTAGTGCTCTTGATTCTTCTCTTCTATGATAAAAATGATTTGGTTTTACCCTCTAACCATTTTTACCCATATCATTTGATCAAATTTCTATTGTTTGTCCTTAATATTTCATCATTAAACCAATGTGAATCATGGTCAACTTTACTTAGTCCAACTTGATTTTCCCTCTAAAACTTCAGGGGGTTCACTAGGGCATGAGAATATTTAATACTATCAAAGAAGGAAAAATTTAACATCATTATTAATCAACAAATTAGAAGAATAAATAATCTATTAGCACAAATCCTAAACAATAAGAAATTTATTTATCTCAAAATTGGGAAAGCTCTTGTCCTATTTGCTTGAAATCCTCCCCTTAAACCAAGTTTCTAATACAAATATATAATCTTGAATTATTGTTCACATTGATATAGTTTTCCTTATTTGAATATTTTTAAGCTAAACATACCTAAGCTATTAGCTTTTTTTAAGGATAAAAAATAAGACAAGACTTGAAATAAGCATTATATAAAAAACATACATAATCTCCCTCATCAACTACCCATGTTATATGTTTATTGATTAATTATTGTCCATATAATGTTAAGTTCCATGTTGTCAAGCTTCTAGGTAGGGTTTATTTTCGAAACAAAATTTTCATATCAATATAATCTAATATATTTTTTAAGTAATATCTCCCTCAATTATTTCCTTAATTTTTGAAAAATATTCAAACATTTTTCCCACTAATGTCAAAATCATAAACCTTCACTTTCACAAGCATATCCCATCAATATTCTTCTATTTTAGACCATATCCCATTTATAAATAGGAAACCTAAATATTTCATCACATCCTATCAAAATAAAATATCTAATCAGTTTTATATATTTCAAATACCATCCTACTTGAAATATTGAAAATGGCATATATATAGCGATAGATTTTAATATAATATTTTTAAGTTATAGACTTATAATAATACTTTAGAACTTAGATTTGCAGCCTACCAAAGAAGATTTTATTCTATAAAAAATTAAATCCAATGAATAATTAAATATCATAGAAAAAGAAATACCTAAATATGTTGATGAAAATGTTGGAATATTTTCAACATAGCCTCCTTAATCCTAAGTATTAAGTCCTAGTATTTATTTCTAGTTAATTTGATTAGCATATGTTGAGGTTTTGGCTTGGTTGGTCAAATTTTGACCATAGTACAATATTAAAATGTTGTTAGGATAAGAGCTATATTTAAGTTAGTTTGTTGTAATAAGTTTGAGAGGATTTCTCTCAACCACCGTGTCTATTTTTAGTTCTTTCAAGAACTATAAAACTATGTAATGCATTGTTGATCAATAGAAAAATTTCACCATTGTTTCTCATTTGGTATTAGAGCAGGTTTTCTCAGATGGATCAAAACCTATGGAGAGTGGCGTGAAGAGATCTGAAGCACACACTTTATTAGAGAAACTCAAGTGGCCAGCACTCAACAAAGTTGCAAGGAAGAGCTCGAGTAAATCATTAATATATCATCCTTTTAGAGGTATTTTATTATAAAAAATTTAGGGTTGTCAGATACTTGTATCAAGAGGATTCTATCAAAATTTCAAGTGATTTGGAGCTAATTTTCATATTTTATTAGCATTTTGAGGTTTTCAATAAAATGGTTGTATAAGGTGGAATATAGGGTATTTGCTTCTCAAATATTTGGAAAAATATTATTTAGATAAAATTATAATTCAGACAAAATTTTAGATCATTTTGATCTGTATTGATTGATTTGTGTGAATATTTATCTGTTCTTCAGAAATCCTAGATTTGAAATTGTGATAAAAAAGGGAAAAATTAAATGATCACATCTTTTTCACATTTGTGAATTTTCTTCCAAAATTTAGAGGGTTTTCAGATTATTGTCTCAGGAATAAATATTTTAAGTTTCAAAATTTTTGGAGTTGTATGGATTGATTTATGTGAAAACATTGAAGTTGTCTCAAAATCACTCTAAGATCTAGAAAGGGAAAAAGTAAATTGATCACATATTTCTCATTTGCATGAATTTGCTTCTAAAATTTAGTGGATTTTTAGATAATTATATCAAAATTCTACAGGAAATGAGTGGCTGAGAGCTAGGTGGAATATTGATGAGTGGTGGATTGCATAATGGCCACCATGTATAAAGAATTGGAAGTGCCCAAATTCAATGGATATAATTATGCTATTTGGAGCATAATGATGAAGACCTTCTTGAAGGCTCAAGAATTATGGGATATAGTTCAAGAAGGATATGAGGAGCCCTCTTGGAGTAAGCTACAATGTGAGGAGAGAAAATAGAAGAAGGAGCAGCAATATGCAAATTGCTTAGCTCTTATGTATTTGAGGAGAGAAATGGAAAATAATGTTTTTCCTCTCATAGCTAATTGTAGATCAGTTACAATGACATGGAAAGTTTTGAAGGATGCTTATGGGTTTGATGAGGACACCCATAAAGCCATATGTGACAATCATGAAATTTTTTTAATGAAGAATGAGCCTTGATTCCTTGAAGAAGATTTTGAATTAGATCCTTTTGAAGTATTTTTTGAAGAGTCTTGTAAAGACTCATATGAAGACATGCTTTGTATTAGAGAATTATTTCTTGAAGAGAAAGACATACTTGAAGAAGATCCTTGTGTGAAAGAGAGAAAAAAATCCCTTAATGGAGAAGAGGATAAGAAAGAGGAAGAGCCTTGTACAACTTTCCTTGGAGAGAGTCATTGTGAGACACAGATCATTGAAGACATATCTTGTATAGGCATGGAAAATTGTAATAAATAATTATTTCTTTTAGCAGGAGAAAAAGTTGAAAAAAAAATTGTACTAAAGAATTTTTGGTAGGAATGGTATTATTTGAAAGCATTCACATTAATAGCAAATAGGAAGAAGAATTTGAAGATAAAGGAAGATAAAAACTCACATTGGAGTGTTACTTGCTAGAAGATCACTCATCAAGGGTGAAGGATGTGTTGGGTGAAGAAAAGACCCCACAAGACTCCCTCATTTGGGAGATGGAAAGTGAGAAAGAAAATGGGATAGAAACAGAAAATGAAAATGAGATTGCTGATTTTCTTGTTGTAATGGCAAAGAAAACATCACTCATGGATGATGATCACTCACTTGGAGTGACTACATTGCAGAAAGAGAGTTGTCTTGAAAAGGCAACAATGTATGATTGTTTGAATGAATGGTGTTTCAACACACCAAAATGGATTGAACAAATGAGGATAACTCTTAGTGAAGAGTTGATGGTTGATCTTGAAGCAACATACCCTAAAGGAGAACTGCTACAAAATAGCTTTATGGGAAGCACCGAATCTACTCATACTAAAGGTAATGTTTTTGTGATTAATTTTTTTTTTGGTGAGCAGGAATGAAAAGAAAGTTGATTGTCTCATAGAGACAACTTTGATGAAGAGTATTCTTGGAGATAATATGGTGATGGAGAACTTGGGTCACATGGATCAAAATGATGTGTTCAAAATTCCTTGGGAGAAGCATTCTTGTAAAGTCATTGTTGTGAGACAATATTTGTGTGAGGAGAAACTTTATGTTGCATATGTAGTTGGTCATTATATGGCCATATTTGTTGTGATATTTTGTGTGGAAATATGTGAAATATTTGTATGGTATAATCATTTATGTGAGATGATTAATTGTAAATAATCATGTGGATTATTGTTTAGTGTTGAAGATGTAAAAGAAGATCAAAATGTAAGAGCATGGTTTAAAGACCATAATGATAAAGATGTAAGAGAGTTGTTGATGAAAACCACAAGAGGAGATACTTTTTTTGAGGGGGGAGCTAATCAACAAAATAAGGCACTCAAGCATTTGCAGGAAATTTCACATGAAGAGTGGAAGGAGTGCCACCATAAGTATTTTGTAAATTCTAATTTCTTGATTCAATATTGGAGGAAACGTAAGAGAAATATTTTCTTCCAATTCTGTGATGCTTAAAGAACTCTTGCATGAGTGTCTTTAGCATCAAGGGGGAGAATGTTGGAATATTTTCAGCATTGTCTCCTTAGTCCTAAGTATTAAGTCCTAGTATTTAGTTTTAGTTTAATGTTTTGATTTACATATTTCTAGTTAATTTGATTAGCATACGTTGAGGTTTTGGCTTGGTTGGTCAATGTTTGACCATAGTCCAAGATTAGAATGTTTTTAGGATAAGAGCTATCTTTAAGTTAGTTTTTTGTAATAAGTTTGAGAGGATTTATCTCAACCACTGTGTCTATTTTTAGTTCTTTCAAGAACTATAAAACTATATAATGCATTGTTGATCAATAGAACAATTTCACCATTGTTTCTTAGAAAAATATCCAATTTTAAACACAAAAATCTCAAAAAATAATTTGTTGATCCTAGGTTTTGTTGTATTAGCTAACTATTGATAAATATTCACATAGCATGATGGTGTTGATTTAAACTCCATAGCCTTGCTAAGTAAGGGATAACCCAAAATAAAAGTATCATAAAAAAATAGAGATGCTATTTTAAGGGACCATTTGTTGCACCTTGAATGCCTTTGATCTTGCCTTCCATTTTTGCCTTTGAGAAAGCTATATTCATTGCCTCATAATGAATAATAAATAGATAATAAGATAGTATGTATCGTAATGGATTTCATAGAATGACTCATAGTATGTAATGGGATCCACTAATCAAAATAGAATATTTTAGAGTGTTGTAACAACACATAATTTATTCACATCACCCTAATCAAAACCAATTTTTTTAAGAATACGATGTAGAAAAATCCAAAAAAATACATCCTATGCTTTTTCCATGCCTAATATTACAAGCTTGTTTAGTATTTTTTTATAGAATTATAAGAATGTATGGATTCTGGTGTAATTATTTTATCATCAATCATTTGTTTTCCATAAATAAAACACTCTTATTCATTTGAGATAACACAATCTAGAATTCTTTCCAATCTATTTAGCATTATTTTTAAAATTTTACTATAAATTATATTACAAAAGCTTATTAGAAAAAATATCAAATAATTTTGTCTCACTTTCATGGGAACCAATGTAATAAATGTTGTAGTGAATCACTCATTATAGTGTTTTTATTGACTCTTCAACTATAACAAGCATATCACTCTTTAATGAATCCTATTTTTTTTTTTTTATAAAACATAACAAGAAATCCATTAAGAGAAGATTACTTACTAGAGTGGAAATATTAAGTTTATTCCTATATCTCTCCATAGGAATCTTCCTCATTAATATTTTATTTTGTCCTTATATGATGATTGAGTATTTTAAAAAAACTTATTTTGGGCCACGTTATCTTGCCAAGTTTTTGACAAAGTGATAAGGAATATTCTAGAACATATATTATGATAAGACTTAGGTTTCGATGAATAAATCCCTAGTCAATGAGTAAAAAAATATGGATGGTGAAAATGCAATAAATTCATGGACCAAGAAAATTTTCATGGCATAGAAACACAAAAAGTGGATGCTATGAATTAATCCAAAGAAATGTAACAACCCAAGTCTGCTCACCTGGTTGCACCTTTCATTTTAACTCATAAACAATAGGGAATTTTATTTATTTTACTTAAAACATGGTTCACCCTATGGTTAAATTTTCAAGTTAGCTTGTTCAATGAACACCCATGGTAAGTTCAAGTTCATAGTTAACTACGAGGTATATTCAACCATATTTAGGTTTAAAAATCGCTATATATGATTCCTAAGTAAACGAGACTGGCCAAATCCCATAGAGAGTGCTATTTTATGGAGCTACCTTCTAATTCATCATGCTCTTGTTCTAGCATGAGTGTGGAACTATGGTTGGGGTTATCCTATAGCTCCCATAACACCTAAAGGGTGGATTCATACTCTCCCCATCCCATAGCATGATGAAACTTGACCTAATTGGTTAGCTTGTTCAATATATATCATTCAAGGGGTTAGTGTACATATGCTTAGTTCCTATATGATTATCCTCTCACCTCAATCCAACTAGACTCATGTCATTGCCATGACACTAAACTTAGTACACATGGCTATTTATGAATCACAACTAGTTATCCCGTACCAATTGTCATGGACTAGACTAGTATCTTAGCCACACTAGCCTTCTTATAGTAAAAATGGTATAAGGATATATCACTGTACCTTCTAAGCAACAACCTACAGGTGGAATCCCATACCACCCTTTGTTACTAGTTCTGACAATGTCACTTATTCTGACTTATTCTGTCAAAAATTAGTTGTTCCCGAGACCAAGTGAAAACCATTCCTTATCCATCGATATCGCGACATGTTCGGAGAAAAAGCATTAAGGAAGAAAATTGTCGCGATTTCACGACATGTTTGGAGAAAAAGCGTTAAGGGAGAAAACTATCATGATTTCACGACATGTTTGGTGAAAAAGTGCTAAGGAAGAAAACTGTCGTGATTTCGCGACATGTTCAGAGAAAAAGCACTAAGGAAGAAAACTGTCACGATTTCACGACATGTTTGGTGAAAAAGAGCTAAGGAAGAAAACTGTCACGATTTCACGACATGTTTGATGAAAAAGCACTAAGGAAGAAAACTATCATGATTTCTTGACATATTCGGAGAAAAAGCGCTAAGGAAGAAAACAATCACGATTTTGCGACATGTTCGGAGAAAAAGCCCTAAGGAAGAAAACAGTCGCGATTTCGCGACATGTTCGGAGAAAAAGCGCCAAGGAGGAAAAGTGTCGCGATATCGTGACATGTCGAGTTTTCGCGACTCGAAGGGAAGAAAAGCGCCAAGGAGGAAAAGTGTCGCGATATCGTGACACGTCGGGTTTTCGCGACCCGAAGAGGAGAGAGAAAGCTCGGAGGCAAAAGTGTCACGATTTTGTGACA
Organism: Wollemia nobilis; assembly: GCA_028583015.1. NCBI lineage: Eukaryota > Viridiplantae > Streptophyta > Pinopsida > Araucariales > Araucariaceae > Wollemia > Wollemia nobilis. The sequence continues at coordinate 3,691,933 of JAQPPZ010017255.1, forward strand.
TGTTCTAGTTTCACTGGTGCAAGCCGAGAAAATGTTGAGAAAGCAAGGAACGTCACGATTTCACGATAGAAGTAAGGATGACGTCAGCAATAGTTAGAAGTGTCACGATTTCACAACAGAAATGTTGTCAAAGCAAACAAAGGCCAAAAGTGTCACAATTTTGTGACAGCAGAGATAAGAAGACATACGGATGCTAAAGGTGTCGTGATATCGTGACATGTTGTAGTTTCACGGCAGAAGCTATAGGAAAGTGACAAAGGTGGCAAAGACGGTTGAAGCCGACAAAGTTGAACCTAGGTCGATAGAATTTAGGGTTTTGCAACCGACGCTCTTTAGGGTTGAATCCGACAAAGTTGAATCTAGGTCGACAAAATTTAGGGTTTTGCAGCCGACGATCTTTAGGGTTACACAGTTGACTATATTTCAAGTTTGAAATTTCTATTATTTAAGGAGGGCTATTTTCGGAGTTTGATATTGAAGTGTGCATCTCACTTTTGTGCGAATTAAGACTGCAGTGCGTAGTATGCACATTGTATCAAACCAAGTCTAGTGTGAAGAAAAATTTGTGCAAGATAAGTCCGAAGAGAGTTGAGAGCGCGTTGTATCGAATGAAGCTGAGTGTGAAGCAAGAGAGTACAAAAAGCAAAAAAAGTGCACAGGAGCAGAAGCGATAGTTTGATTGTGACGAAGCATAGTGTGAGAGGTTGTTGTGCAAAAGCAAACTGTTAGTGCGAAGCATTTGCATAGTAGAAGCAGAGTGCAGAGAATCTGCAGACTGTGAGTAATAAGGTGAAGGTATTATTCAGTTATTTTCATTGTTTCTATTGAAGTCCAAGTTGCATCTTGGCATAATGGGTAGGTGCTCCTTCCAGTAGGTGCTGGTGATTTAGGGGTAGGTGCTCCTTTTTGTTGGTGCAAAAAAATTGAGAGGTTGGTGCTCCTTCCAGTCGGTGCTGGTAAATATGTTGTAAAGTTGTTGCTTTGCATCGACTGGATTTGGATGGTAGTCCAAGCAGCCATTTTTGAGGAGTAGCCACTTTGGTGAACCTCATTAAATCTGTGTTGTGTGTGATGCTCTTTTATTCTATCTAGTTTAAATTTGCTTTATTTCAGCTTTAAGTATTACAAGTTTAAATATTAAAAGATCACACTGATTCACCCCCACTCTCAGTGTCACTGTGATTATAACATATAGTATTTTGGATTTTTAACCTCCATAATGAATTTAGGTTGTGGTCTCTCAAAAAGGATTCACTAAGAGTTTATGTACACCTAACTCTACCTATAATACCATAGATTCTCTCTCTTTTTTCACATTTCATGACTATACTTTAAAACAAATAATAAGGTTGAGGTTATACATTTTGGTCTATAAAAGAAAATAGAAAGAAATACATTCATCACATTTTTTTCTTTATAAGTAAGAAACATCACTTCTTATTTAATACATTTTAAAGAGAGAAATCATTTTTCGTAGGTAAATAGTTTTTAGGGCTTAAATATTTGGATCATATCTTCCTCATTGGAAGTACACTAATATCGTTGAATAAATTTTGTAGACAATCGAGTATCATTTGGAGGCTTCACTAAACCACATGTTATTAAAAAATTCATCAGTGTTTTTAGAGATTTGCCTTCTAAACCTTCACCTTTGTGGTACTATATCAATGAGACAAACTCCTATGATGTTATTAATAAACTAACGACTAAATTTTGACTTATATTGAGATCATTTTTATAATACTTTAGTGTTGTGTCTAGAGGGTTTACGTTCTCTCTACTTGAACTATCGTTATAAGGCCTATGGATGGATATATGTATGGGAAAATCCCTCATTAACCTCCACATTGTTGTTACTAAGATGATAGAGTGGTTTAACATTTTTCAATTTTAAATATGGGACATCAAACACAACATAGAATCCCGTTGTAGTCCCAACCTATGAAATTTTCAACTTAAATATATTTTCCTTTACATACAGTAATACACCTGATGATTTACGCAATGCAAATATTAATTATTCTTAATCTATGCTACCCACCATTGAGTTCAAAAGTATTTATTATTTAATTATTAAGTTAAATAAATCATTGTATAATTTTATTCACTTTTATGAGGTAATGATTATGTTTTTTATTTAACGAAGTAATTCCAATATTGATTGAGTATTCAACTATTTTAGGAGGTATGCATGACATTGCTCTCCTATCACCACTTACATAGAAGATGATCAATAGAGGGTAAAACATTTTTGGACAACCTCCCCTTGTTACTCATTAGGATACCCTCTAAAACATTTCACAAAGGCATTATCCAAAAACCATTAAAACCAAATCCCCATTTCATCTTCCATAGAATAGAAAGGGTAATTTATCAGCCAAAAAACATGCATCAATGAAATATTGATTAATGCATTGTTTAAGCCATTACATTTGATTCAATTAAATAACTATGAGATAGGGTATGCTTGGGTGGCACATTTTCCCAACATGAAACATAATACATAATTTTGTCAATGTTTCAATGGAAAACACATAGCGATAGAAATGCCTGCCTAACTCATATGAAGTTACATTCTCCACACCACAAAATATTTAACTAAACACGACTGGGCTAGCATTTTAGGATAGAAAATAGATAGTTAGACATCTTTAATATTTTGAAGCAGAAATCAATCCCAATATACAATTTAAACAACCACATATATGGATATTTTTCCCCACCAAAGTTTTGATAACATATTTTTGGTTATAATCACCATTTTATATTTTAATAGATTAGTTAAAAATTTAGTCCCAAGATCTCATCTTGAGATGTGCAAGTCCAAAAACATTTTTGAGGTACTCCATATGGAACTCTCCATAATTTGACACCGAAAACAAGGCATTTCAAATTATCTTTACTGGGTGGATTCTCTTCTTCACTCATTCAACATTGAAAATTTGTATATACATGGGATCAAAAATGGCTATATTCTTACCTATTTATATTTTTTCATGCATCTACATGCTTTTCACAGGATCCATGCAATCAAGTACTTGTTTTAAAAATTGCATTATCTTTTTTTTTCACTCAGCAAGGTTCAAATAAAAATACTGGCTTACTCTACCACTTCAGCCCATAAGTATTTCTAGTATTCATCGAATTATTCTAACTTAAAGAACATCTATCAAGAATAAAACATCCATTAAATCAAAATTTATTCCAAAAGGAACAATTGGCAATTCATTTATATGCAATACAACAACACAATGATTTATTCAATAGTCAAATTCCTTAACCATTTTCACATGATATTAAATAAAGTATTTTCCAACAATTCATAACACAACAAAGCAAGACATCTTTTCCAACAATTCATAACATAAACAATGCAATACATGTGTCTTCCATTCCAAAAGAAAGGTTTTCATTCTAATAGAATTTCTCCCTTATATATATCCCACTAATGCAATGCAATTTTTTTCAATCAACTAAATTTTCTTCTTTTATATGAAAAACTAGATGCAATTATGCTAGTACTGACCATCCCCGAAGCAGATATATCTTTTTTCTAAAACCTACATGTCATGCAAAGATATCCCCCCTTAACTATCCAATAGAATTCCCTTCCATATCGCACTCAAGAACATGGAGGAGTTAGAGAGCAATCATGAAGAATACATGAACCATTATTCCCCATCACAACATCCACCCAATTCATAATATCATTAGTTAGCAAAAAAATTACCTTATCATATATATATATATATATATATATATATATATATATATATATATATATATATATATATATATATATATATATATATATACCTATTTTGTATTTTAAATTTTAATTCCAATTTATTAATTTATTATTTTTCTTTTAATGCAATAATTCTTATTTTGTTTTATAAATACAAACATTAAATGATTTTTAAATCATCAAATTGGCTCCCATGCTCTTGGCACTTTCATTGCCATAAAAAAAATTCAAATATTTAATAAATCAAAAGCAAAGAACACACAATATAAAAAATTCACATGTTGCAAGTTAAACATGCCATATGCACCTATACGAATGCAAGTGTGAGCTTCTATGTACTTATGAGCCAGTCATCATATCATTTTACATAAGTAAATAGTTTTTAGGGCTTAAAATATTTGGATCATATGTTCCTCATTGGAAGTACTATTAGAATATTAATGTATAGTTTGTCTATACATGTTATGGCATGTGTCCTTCACACTTGTCATGTTCTCATATAGGCCTCATGCCTATATATTGTAATCTTTCGTATATCAATATATCTCATCTATTTTAGTCTCATAATTTGGTATCAGAGTGCAATCACTCTCCAGGTCCTATGTAAACCCTTGAGGGGGATTTACCTCATGGAAATCCTCCCTCCCCCCTCATTTTTTTCCTATTTTTATTTTTTCCTTTGATGCAAAAATTTGAGTATGCTCTAAACTTGCCGGTTTAAACCGATCTAGTTTATCAGAAAGAATTTTCATATTTTAATGGAAGAAAAATATATTTTTTATTTTGCACTTAGGTTGGGTTCTAGTTGTAGATTTTGTTGTTGTTTCTATAAGGTGATTGTGCTTTGTTGCTGTAGTGGATCTTATGGTAGATCGGGTAGCCAAGCCACGATCAAGTCACATTGTTGTGAGTATTTATCTTAAATTTTGTGGGACAATAATACCCAGAAATGGCAACAATGAGTACTATAAAATTTTGTAGAGAATGCAATAATAATATATTGTATTCAAAGGATAAAAAGAGAAGAATATCCTCCTCTATGCTTGTCATAACTATGATCATAAGGATATTGTAGAGAACAATTGTGTTTATCGAAATGAGATTCATCATGCAGCTGGTGAGCGCACACAGGTTTTACAGGATGTGGCTTCAGATCCCACCCTTCCTCGCATAAAAATTGTGTGGTGTGCTATGTGCAATCATGGGGAAGTATTTTCCCAAGCTACTACAAGAAAAGGAGAAGGCATGACTTTGCTTTTTGTTCGTAGCAACCCCAACTATGGTTAAAAATGGAGAAGAGGAGCTAGTCTCACGAGCCCATACACTTTGGGGGGCAAAAATTTGGGCTTGCTTCTTGTTGGGTCATAGTAATAAAGCCTTCTGAGGAGCTTCATCATGGTGGTTATATAGAATAGATCGTAGGTGTATATGAATAAACCCATGGTAGAAATTATAATCACCATGAAATGGTACCATTGTGTTTTTTCCTGGTCTAGTGCATTCAGAACCTCCAACTGATTTCCCTCCATATTTGATCCTGAGACTTGGTTTATGAGTTCAAGGATTGATCAATGTTTATTCTACAACCAAATTCAAAGGGTACTTAAAAAACTTGAATCTCAACAAACCTAAATTATTGTAGTTTATTGATGTTTTTTTCTCTCATAGGAGAATATTTTTCAACCGTTCAATCGTGGACAGATTTTGCGATGGGAGTTCCATGTAATTCAAAGCATTGGACATCAATTTTTTCAAAGGACAACCAGAAAAGCTAGTGCCTATCATAATTTTCTATGTTTGAGGTGATATTGGACACACAATAATGTTGTTTGCACGCGTTCAGATCGAAAGAGGTGCTAGAAGGAGGTTTCATCAACCACGATGCTAATTACGATGAGAAATGATCTCCAGTTGCTAAAAATAATTTGGTCACTTTGTGGTAATTGATTTGGGAAGAAAGGGAATCAATGGAAGCCATGTGCCTCTTACACATCCAAAACCATTTTCTACCATCAAATTAGCGCATCAATCGCCCTTAAAATATAGTTCACCCAACACAATTTTATAGCCAACGGACTCAAGCACAAATAGAAGACGTATTTTTGAGGCCCTGTAGTTTGTTTAATAAAAGGTGCAGTTTGAAAATATTGTAATTGAAGAAGCATGCACACGATCTATTTTCAATGGTAGTAGTGATAGACCCTGAGGAGGTGGACCCCATGACCAATGAACCCTGTGATTTCAGCCCCGAACTGTAGTAATTTCCTTCAAATATGGAAGAGGTAGATTTTTTTGGCAAAGTTATTTGTGTAACTCATAAAATTATTTGTGGGGTTTTCATGTTGACTGCAGAGTATTTTAATGGGATCTGGTACTGCTAGTGTGATACTGGAACTAACACTTCATGACCAAGCACTGTCATCACACATGTCCTTTGAAAAAAAAATTCAAATTAATTTTTCATCTCACCTATCCATGCAATCTTTCATGTTTTTGAATAGTTGAAGGTGACATGATCTGGGTTCAAATTCATGGAACGTGGTCCCATATTCTGCTTTTAGGATGGCTATTGGCACCATCTTTTTCTATGCATGAAATTGCTATTTATGGTACCAATTTGTTTTATTTGTGTTTGAAGAAAACCTTGCACATGTTTTCCACCATCGTGATGAGCACCCCATTAACATCCTCTTGAAATATGGCCAGATACATGTTCAACAAGCCATGTGAATAATTTGCAACTACCCAACACACCATTTATGTGAACTAGTGTTTAAAGGGTGAACATAGCCACATTGTTGCAAAAAATAATACTTGTGTCCACCACGTGTGCTAGTTTAACCATGATGGTACTATCTCAAAATTTATTGTAGTTAGACTTCATTCCCACCTCCACTTGCCGCCTCATGTGGCACCTCTCTCCTGAAGCATGCAAATTGGTAGTGTAGAACCATTAATTTGTCATTGAGGAAGAGATATGGGCACTGTTGAAACCTATTCATGGTGAAATAATTTGGGCATACAGATGGTGGTCTCTCTACTGTGTTGATTGCGTCTACTTTCCTATTTATGATGATTGAAAGACCATGGTCATGTATGTGATGGGAACTAATGAATCGTATATTCAAGGTGACAGTGGCAGCAACGATGATGCTTATGGTGGAGGAAGTTACAACAGAAGCATTAAATATTTGGTGATTTCCATGGGAGCACATATGCTCCCAAATGATGTCATATCCAAGGACTCGAAGGCCTTCTACATGATGAATCCCGATGACAGCGACCTAAAACTCAGTATTTTCTTGCTTCAAATTTGATTTGCAGGGTTTACCTATTATTATGGGATTGTATCAGGATTCGAGGAGATGAGATGAGATGTTATTGTACTAATGAGGTGGAAGTCTCTATAAAATTATAGTATTTTGTATATGGGTTGTGTTTTTATATAGTTCCCTATGAACCCATATGCACCTAGGGCCATGTAATACCTGTGACCTTGTAGTCGCATGGAGAATGCGTGCATGTTTCAAATAGGCTAATACGCGCATCATCGTAATATCCATCATCAATTTCAAATGATGCTACTATAATTATGGGTCCCATCCACCAGATGTTGATCACCACCTCTCCTTGTTCCCAAACCTTTCTATTTAAAATTTTGAAAAAACAAATATTTTAATCGTCCAAGTGATGGCTATTTTTTTTTAAACATGAGGGGACATTTTGTTTTTAAGGTATTTTTATATGCCAATCATCCCACATGGATAATAGGTGGAACTTTTATTGTTATATGGGGACTTGGAAGTGCTTTTTTCATATGCAATTTTAAAAGTAAGAGGGGGTATTTTATTTAAAAAGGAAGGCCATATTTTAATGTATTTCCACATGGAAAGTGGAATATCCATATGGCCTATGTAATTCCCTTGCGAGGGAAAATTTGAAGACTATTTTTTTATTTCTCCACAGAGTGATGTTGCGTAAGAGCAATGCTAGGAGAATATTCCTGATGTTTATTTGTTGCCTAGAGAGGCATGTTGTTTTCTCCCACATATGAAGGACCCATTCAGATCTGACTATAGCCTTATATAATTGTTGGAAAAAATATTTGAGTCGGACCCAATGGTGGGGTCCATTTTAAGATTTGAGACTATTTTCTATGATTTTTTGAGGCTTAAATATTTTTTTTTTATGGAGCGTACTCTTGGTTGAACCCGAAAATCCCAAGACATTTGTATGTGATCCTAGTATCTAGTCACCTTCTCTATAGAACCTGGTAGATGCAGTGGTTGGTTACCCATGCATTCTGATAGAATGAGATGCTCACCATAAGGACACATACTATAGGGACTATAGAATATTGATGCCCTAGATACTATTCAAAGACTTTTTTGGATTAAATTTTGAAGACTACAGACATAGACACTTCAGAAGATTCTATTCTTGTCTTTCTTCTTCTCCTCTAAATTTGGTTTCTATGGCTCATTTTATTATATTTTGTTAGTGTATTTTTAGTAGAAACTGACACTCTTATATGGGTCATCTAATTTTGTATTCATGCGCATTAGACACTTCAGAAGATTCTATTCTTGTCTTTCTTCTTCTCCTCCAAATTTGGTTTCTATGGCTCATTTTATTGTATTTTATTAGTGCATTTTTAGTAGAAACTGGCACTCTTATATGGCTCATATAATTTTGTAGTCACATGCATTTTTGGTAGAGACCAACACCTTCTAGATTGAGTTTCACCATGAGGGGTGATGATATTCATGGTGAACCTAGTTAGTGGCCTATGAGAGCCAATAAACCCAACATAAGAGGCTGACCCTAAGGCACCCAGGATGACCATAAGGCACTTAGATGGCTGATCCAGAGGCAACAGATCCAAGGAATTTACTGACCCTAAGGGAACAAAATAAGATGTATACACCATCGATATAACATTATTCATAGTTGGAGAGCCAAGCACAAAGAGCACGAGCCTAGACAAAAATCATGTAATAAAGGAGGATGTTAGGGTTCTATTTTTAGAAAAGTACACATTAAGGGGGATGTTAGAATATTAATATGTACTTTTTCTATGCATGTTATGACATGTGTTCTTGAAACTTGTCATTTCTCATATAGGCCTCATGTTTATATATTGTAATATTTCTTGTATCAATATATCTCATCTCCCTAACACTTGTCATGTTCTCATATAGACCTCATGCCTATATATTGTAGTCTTTATTGTATCAATTGTAGACACATAAAATTGACCAACTTTGAGTGGGCAATCCTCCTTAGTTCCCCTAAGAGGCCCTCAACCCTTGCCAAGAGCAAGGGAAGACCTCTTTGCCTCCATTTTTAAAATTTTTTGCCTTTTATAAAAATTGTGCCTCATATTTACGAGGCGTAACTTTGCTCTAGTGATATCACACCCTATCTGTGCTAGGCATGAATTCACTGTTTAACCTAGATTTTTTAATTTAATTCCTTTGAAGTCTACCCTGCATCTCTAGGCCTAGCACGCGATGTCACACCATGTGAGCTAGAGGACCTATGCGTCCTCTCAGTCCTGTGAGCCCTATGACTCGAGCTCAACATAGACTATCTCTAGGTCCTAGACCTGGTCCGTTGAGACTCTGAAGTGAAAGTATCCTTAGGAATCTGTAGTTCATGCATCTCAATGTAGCCAACTAGTTGATCAATGTGAGCAATCTAGACTACATGCATCTTATTGGTCCTCATGACCATGTTGCGCAGTCGCTCTACCTCGAACATTAGATTATAACCACCTACTAAGGCTCCTGTTGGTGCTGTCATAGGCCCCATAGTAACCTAAAGAGGCAACATAGCCCCCCTTGATACCCAAAAGATATCTCTCTTTTCCTATACTACAGTCTATTGTTCCTGGGCTAACTCTAGTGCAGTTTGTAGTCTCTGAACCTGGGCCTATGCATCTGTGGCCCATGTAGTAAGATATTATATCTCATATTGCACCTTAGTTAGGTGCCTATCCCTATCATCTACTCTCACATCTGGAGTGGTGATAGTAGTATCTTGTTCTACCTGTTGTGTATGGAATCATCCGAGCTAACTCTACAAGTCAGCCACCTAAGCTAAGAGTAAATCCTATGCACTGTTAGGATGGACTTCTCTCCTCTGGAGCCTTCTCATCTGGGTAAATCTTAGGAGCCTCCTCTACGGTGTCCTTTGTGCCCCAACCATCCTTTATCCACTGGTGTACCCTATGCATATCGATATCCACCTCTGCATCTACCTGATCTGGCTCTTAGCCTAGAGGCCCTGTGCCATACCATGTGAACATGGAAAACCACCTGTAATACTATAGAGTGGTCCCATTAGGCTTAACTCTAGTCTCCTAGTAGTCATCAACAGCATCTCCCAAAGGCTCAGGAATGATCCACTATAGATCGTGCTCCATGACCAAGCATTTGTATCTGATTGGGATATCTAGAATATCTTGTATGAGCCCAAACTACCGTAGGACCTAAGAGTAGAATGGGTACTCTTGAATCTCAATCTTATGACCAATCAACCATCTATCACAGTGTGCATGTCTTAGTCACTAGCCCTCTTATGACCACGCTGGGCAATCCATATAGGGCCACTACTGAACATTGTTCAGGCCAATTGCTATGAACTGAGTGATGTAATGTTGGACATCACCAGCATGGCTCTAACTATGGGTACCATCATACTCACAAGGCCAATAGGTGGTATAACACTAATGATTATCAGTAGTAGAAGTGATGTGTAGTGGGAGATCTACAGGATGCTCGATCTGGATGTGTTGCCACCCCTAGATCTACAATAAAAGACTATAATTGATGCCCTTATAGCTATGCTCAGTAATCTAATATAGATCCCTATAGAGCCAATATAGCAAGGTGCTCCCCCATGATATAATTAAGGACTCCACTATCGACCTATGAAGAACCCTTTAGGTAGTGGACAAGAGGTTTTAGGGAATCCTCACACCCGAGGAGTCTAGAAGGAAAATTTATACTATGAGGTTCATGAAGATGTCTTCTCATGCAGAGAAGACATCCTCATGGTACAACTCGCCAATGTGCACCCCTTTATGGTCAATCACCTCCTAATCATCCTTGCTCTGATCATTGAAGATAGAATAAAAAATAGCCTCCTTTACCCTGGAGGTAGAGGAGACAATGTCCTCATCATCAATGGAAATCCTGAAGATCCTATAGACATCCTATAGAGTAATAGTCATTTTACCTATAGGTAGTTAAAATGTGTTGGTCCATGCATTCCAATGTTAGGCCAACGTAGTCAGGATATCGAGCTCTAGAAGTCAATATATGAAATAAAAATCATAATGTAAAACAAAACATAACTAAACAGAGCTAAAAACAATGCTAAAAATGAAAAAAAATATATATATAAAAAAATCATAGCTAAAACCTGTGGTCCCCTATTTGTCAATTGAGAATGATAGTTGAAACCTGTAGTCCCCAATTTGCCAATTGGGAACTATAGCTACCAGGTGTGGTTTAGGAGAGGCACCCATTTTGGGTACCCTCCTAGTCCACTAAATCCAAATATTAAAATCCTAAGCTAACCTAGACTAGTGGGGTTCATTACCAATAGTTTAGTGAGGTTCATTATCCAAATTACTTAATGTGGTTCATTTTACTAGTATTGAGTGCGAGGTCTCGATTTCGAGTTACCTACCCACACCCTGGCCTTAGCTAGTAGATGGCTAATCAGGATCCACCATCGAGGTAGATGAGTGTAATTATGATAGAGTGTGGTAGTGTATTAGATCAGGGAACGTTCTCTCACTCTCATAGCTCTCAAATTGCTAGTGCTTGCAAGAAAATAATGAAAATTTCAAATGAGAATTCAATTTATAGGTTCTCCTAGTCTCGGTGAACAGTAGTTGACACATGTTGTTATGGAACCAGGTTTTTCCACCCGCAGGTCTGACCAACATTTCTTAAAATTCAAAAAATTAAATCGCAAATCGTACCCATGGTCCGTAGCTCACATTAAATACACTCAAAACCCACCATTGGAATGTCTAAAAGAGCAAATTAATAACTCCCATCAGATAAAAATTCAAAATCAATGATTAAAATTTCAAATTTGGTGATGTTAAAAGCACTAGGATCAATTAAAAAAATGAAAAATTAACACAAAAAAATCAAATAATTAAAAACCAAATGTGCCTCGTATTCAATGATTTATCCTATACACTTGGCAGTTGCAATGAGTTGCGATCCATGCAATCCGACAAGATGATTAAATCACCATAAGGACATTTGGGATAAAATTGTCATTTCTTTTATGACATATTTTAACAAATCATAGATAAATATGATTCAACACAAGTCTAATTGCATTTGTATCATTTTTATTCCTTAAGATGGCTATTGTAGCCTGACTACTCCATGGGATATAAATGTGCAAATACTACTAAGAGTTGCAATCATAAGTTGAACTAGGCCTAGCCAAGGCATTAAAAGGCTTGAATCTAAATTTTTTTAGGATTATTCATTATGGTCAAGTGATTTCGTCACTTCATACATTGTAATTACCCTTATAGACTCATCACTTGAGGGGGTAGTCATAATTTCATAATCATAATCAAATTCAGCAAAAGATCCCTGAGATCATAGATCCCATGATCTTATCAAAATTGCATTCGTTCTTGCAAATCATTATCAATAGCTATCCTAAGATTCCCCCTTTGATTGGGAAAAATAGCAAATATGATAATTGGTTTGTAACTCTCATCCTTAAGATTTATGGTTCAGAAGATACCCATACTTGACATTGATGCTATCTGAATGTCTGATGACGAGTGTAGACTTGTCAAAATGTAAGTCTTTCATGAGTTGGAAGCAATGATTCCAAGATGCACATCATTTTGCTGGACATGGGGCATCTAATGTTGATCCAACCAATTATCATCATAGAACCTTAGGTATCATTTTTGTATATTTTTCTCAACGTTGTTCAATCTCATAACACATTTCAAAATGGGTATCTGTAGACACCTAAAACGCGTCATACCTAGGGTGACTACTCATATAGACATGCTACAATACCATATGGAGGATCTTGGATAGTATCTAAGATAGAGAAGTGGTTATAACAACTCAATTTAGGCATTTTAGCCTAATCATTCTAAACTACAACCCAGACCTATGGTATCCAGTCTAAACCATAGTTGACACATACGGTCTGCAGTATGGACCGCAACTGTGACCTATGGTCTTAACTGAAGTTTAGTTATAACTTTCATCTAATCCAAATTGGTTGGAACAGATAGAATATCTAGAAGGCAATTTAATAATGGAAGATTCCAAAGGCTTCCATCCCAACTGTCCTAACCACCCTTCTTGGTCTTGGCTTCTCCATGAAGCCACCCCTAGCCCTAGGCACATGCTATAAATACCCCCTCCAATGGGGAGAAAGAGAGAAGAAAGCATTGAATATTTGAGTAGCGAAGCCTTGGCGAATTGTACACTCAAATTGAGTATACTAACAGATAGAGCTATTGCACTTAATCCTCGAAACTTTTGTCAAAATTCATGATGAATTACATTATGGATGTCCTAGGAGCCTAGGAGGACCAAGAAATGCAAATTCGGGAAAACAAAGGCCCTTCACATCAAATTGACCACCAAATCAGTCTAAAGACAACAAAGGTGACCGTTGAACATCAATTTGGACAAGGAGATCAAGCCCACTACCCCTAATTTTGAGGGTAAACCTATCAGAGGTCAAATTGAGGTTGTCAGCCATGGTTCACAGTGCAGACCACTCTCTAGAGCTATGGTTTGAAATAGGTGATAGATCACGTTACCATTTTCATTTATGTCTAGTTAAAATGGTTAGATTAATCATTTCTTAGGTTAAAACATAGTTTAGAAGAATTTTGATCATAGGAATTAGCTTAGATTAGATAGTGTATGCTTTGCATTAATTAGGACATTTATGGATCTTTTATGCACCTCTATGCTTCTATTTTGTTATCTGATCCATGCATTATCTATCTAATGATATCCTTTATGCTATATTACAAATCTTGATTCAATTAGCATAGTTTAAAGGTTTTCATTATGTTTTCTTGATTATTAGTTTAAATGGCATTATCATGTATGTTTCCTTAAAGGGCCTCATTATGAGAGGCTATCTATATTTTTGATCGTGTGCTATTGTTTCTTGATCATAGGAAGACAAGTACAAGAGGATTCTATATCATAATCCTTCCACATCATGAAGAAGGGGGTCAACTCCACCCCAAGGCAGTTTGCGACTAGTCAAAGGGTAATATTAATATGCCTACCCTATATAGGGCATTGGCAATTGTATAAACTGTATCATCATTCAAGTGACCCTAATAGGGGCATATTTGTAATAGATATTCATTCATAATCAATATAAGAAATATAATTTTGTTGAATTTATGCAATGTGTCAAGATTTTTATACTTTTATGATGACTATAGATTAATACAGTATATAGGAGCATGCTTTTTGGTTATGTCACATGACTACTTTTTCATATAGTTTTTGGGGATTCGTGATAATGGTAGGTGATTATACCTAGTTAGGTCATAGCTCACATGCATTGCACTTTCATGAGGGTTTTGATGCCTAGTGAAGCCCCAACCTAGGACCCATGCATTTTCATTCCTTCTTCTCTTCTTTGCTTCCTTTGCTCTTTCTCCTCTTCTCTCTTCTTCTTGTATTTCTTGACTTTGAAATTTTTACAATGCTCTTCATCTTCCTCCAAATTCAAGGAATTCAATCCTCTTTTGGCATGTCCTTATATTTTTACATGATTATTATTTCTCCTTTGTATTCTTTGTTCAGATAAGGATATAAATTCTTCTCTCCTTTTTTTGCACATTTTCTCCCTATTGAATTTTCACTAGCTGAAAATTCAATCTATGGGAACACACACATGGTTCTATGCTCCTCATTTTCTTCCTTTCCTTTCTTCTAGCACATGCACACACACTCATCATGTTATTCTCATATTGATTGGTCCATACATACATGCACATACACCCTCTTTGGTAGTACTGGCATACACATACATAATTGTTTTTACATCAGCATACACTATAACACCCCTATCAATTTATGTATCTCTTTTGAATCAGTGGGCCCAACACCCCATTATAGTATCAGCTACTTGGCCATTTATAGTAGGCCTCAACATACATCCTAGTGGGTAATTGCCCCACAACAGTAACTAGTGAGCAACCACCCATAGCAGGTTACACTATATACTTCACTTATCGATCCATATTTAGCAAGTACTACACCCATAATGGGTTATTCACTCCATGCATGGACCATATTTTGAGCATAACACCCTCTATTCAGGGTTTTGATTTAGTTTCATTCTCAATTTCATATGGTTGACCTTTGGAATTTTATCATTGTCTTTTCCTTCTTCTTTCACTTCATAGTTTTTTGTCTCCTCGCTTATTTCTCTATTTTCTCTTCATATTTATTTCCTCTTCTTCTATTAATATGTGAATTTCACACTAGTTGCATTAGGTTCATGTTGTACCCAATGCTCTTTGATCTGCTATTTTTTTTCTTGCTTTATTTTTGTGTTTTGTCTTTTCTTTTTGTTGCCTTTTTTGAGTTTCTTAAGGAACTTTCATCCTTTTTGAAACTCGAGGGGGCACCTTAGCCATGAAGAACACAATATTATATTGAGAGGGGGGGTGAACAATATAAAACCACTTTTTAATTTCTTTCAAAACCAATATCAATTAATGTCCTTAATTGCAATAACCAAATATAGCAGTGTGCATTAATAACTTAGATAACAATAGTAAGAAAGAGCACAAGTCACCACACACAATTGAGACACAATATTTAATGTGGTTCCCCCAATGTGGGGTACTCCACAAGATAATCTCATTATAATATTTCACACAAAAATAAGGATCCTTATCCAATACAATGATTTCTTTGATCTGCTCAAATCTAGGCAATAACAAGCTCACACAAAACTTGTCCAAATATTCATAACAAGCTCACATAGAACTTGTCCAAAATTGCTCAACAAGCTCACACAAAACTTGTCCAAAACTTATCCAAATATGCTCCAACAAGCTCACTAATAACTTGTCCAAATCTTCTCTAGCAAGCTCCCCAAGAACTTGCTCAAATATTCTCCAACAAGCTCACTAAGAACTTTTCTAAATCTGCTCAACAAGATCACTAAGAACTTGTCCAAATATACTCTAGCAAGCTCACCAAGAACTTGCTCAAATATACTCCAACAAGCTCACTAAGAACTTGCTCAAATATGCTCAACAATCTCACCAAGAACTTGTCCAAAATTGCTCTAGCAAGCTCACCAAGAACTTGCTCAAATTTTCTCAATAGGCTCACTCAGAACCTCATCAAAATTTGTCCTAAATATGTCCACAAATCTATCTAAAACTATCCACAAATCTGTCCCAAAAGCCTTCTCAAAGGCTCAATCAATCATACACAAACTACCACAAATCTGTCTAGAAATCTATCCCAAAGGCTTTCTCAAAAGCTTAATCAATCATACATGAACTTCTATAAATTTATCTAGAAATCTATCCCAATGGCATTCTCAAAGGCTCAATAAATCATGCTCAAGTAGTACTCAATTCTCATCCACAAAATCTATAAATCAAGGCTCAAATATGAACTCAACAATGAATGGCAATGCACTCTACAATGGATGACAACAATGATCCAGAATGATCTCAACTCAAGTCAACTCATAGAAGTATAACGGGAATTGTTAGAGACTCAATATATTCTAAGCTAAATCTCAACTCAAATCAAAATTATAGAATAGTTGTTTTCATGGGACTTGAAAAATCACCTCACACAATCACCTGATTAGGCTCAATAAACTCAACTCAATCAATCACCACAAGGGACAACTCTTTCTCACAAAACCCTAGTCCAAGCATGTATTAACCAACTCAAATGTTTTCAACAATGCTCAATCATAAATCTCACATAACAATGATACTCATGTTATTTTCAAGTTCTTTAATAACCAATGGGATTCAACAACTATGCTTATAAAACAAGGTTTAAACACAACTCTCAAACCAGAAAACCTTGAATCATTCAACCAACCACTTTTGAAAAGGAAACCACAATCAATCCTTTTCACTCCAATTATATTTCAAAAATCAACCATCATAAAAAATCAATAGGAGAATGTGCCCATACCTTTTTGATGCCAAGAAGTTGTCCACAAAATCTGCCACACTAAACACAACTTTTCTTTCCAATCTCAATAAGGGTTAGTGGACTTCAAATAATAATCACAAGATAAAGCATAACTCAATTTACACCTTTTTACTCCAACTTAATAAACACATCCACCAAAGTCCTTTTAATAAAAACCCTTATCAAAAATAATAATCAATAAACCTCTCAAAATTTATTTTATAACAACTCCTTATTTCTCCTAAATCCTAATTCTCAATGTCATGAACATCAAAGAAAATCAACAACTCATCCACCTTTGAAATAATAATCACAACCCTTATAAAAACAAAGTTTAATTAAAAACTTTAATTATTCCTAACCACATTAAAACTCCAACTTAGGGCTTAACAAAAATAATTAGAGAAAAACGTATTTAAATCCTCAAGAGGATTCTAACCCCCTACTTTACCATACCACGAGTGCCTTATCCACGGCTAAGGTTACCACATGAGCTAGCCGCTCATTTGAAATGGAAAGACACAAAATGCCTTAAAACCTTTCCTCCCTTTCTGTAAATCAAAAGAACTTCGAGCGCTTTTCTTCCAATGCCTTCCAAACGTAGTCAAGGGGATTTGAAACCTTAACATTTGTTCTGCCACCTACCTTAGCCAAAATCCAACTGCCAATGTGTCACTCTGCCCATGATGACTTTGAACTTGACCTCACTTTGTCTTATTTGTTGCTTCCGCTTTCCAAAGGATTTTGCATGAGCTCTTATTCGGATTCTTTTTCCAATGATTAATTCATGAGCAAGGATCAGTTTATGAACATTAGATATCCCTTTTATATAACCTCCTTATTATTTTCGATGATGTCGACGAAAATATTGCATATTTAATTTAAAATTTAAACTAAATATTAAAAATTAAATATCTCCATCACCGGGGCACCTTTTTTGATGAAACGAAAGGCCAACTTGGGTTTTAAGAAAAACCCAATTCAAATATGCCATCCATGGTTTTAAATAAAACATTTTATTTTGCTTACCTTGGTTTTCATAAAAACCATGTATTTGTCCATGCTTTCCAAAATATCATTTGGCCACCAAAACTCAATGTGATCCATGTGTCATCAATGATCCATGTGACATCAATGACAATACAAAATAACTCAAATTACCAAAAATATCCCCCTTTTTCATTGATGGGAATACCTCTAATGCAAAAACCATAATCACTGCAAAAACCATCTCTAAGAATCAAAGTTGTTCCCCCTGACTCAATACTCTCTATGGAGGTTGCTCCCCCTAACTCAATGCTCTCTTTGGAGGCTACTCCCCCTAACTCAATGCTATCCCCATTACTAAAATATCTCCCCATTTGACATCAATGGCAAAAGGGACACCTATGGGGCTAAAATATATGACTCTCAAGCATAGCCCCCTCACCACCTTCTCTCTTGATGTGATTAATTTTGGGGTGGGAGTACTTTTACTCCCATATTACATTGTTTCTTTCCTCTATCAACTTCCTTCCATGTTTTTCTGATATCCTTCTCTTGATCTTCTTACCTTGAACGTGTTTGACCTTCTTGCCTTGAACCTGTTTGACCTTCTTGCCTTGAACCTATTTGGAATTGAGTCCTACACCATTTTGCAATATGTCCAAAGTTATTGTAGTTAAAATACTTGATATTGTAGCCTTTGGATGGTGCCCATACCCTAAAATATTTCTTGAAATAATTTCCATATCCATTCCTTTATTGAACCCTATATTGTGAAGTTCTATTTTCATGACCATTATGACCATGACTTCTGAATTATGTAGCTCTAAAACCAAAACCATGTTGCTCATTTACTTTGTGATGATAATATCTATGACCAATCTTGTTACATGAGAAGCAATGTCCCTAAAAACCATACCTTCTTCATTTGGTGTTCCTTTTAGCAAAATCAAACTTCTTTGATCCATAGACCTTGTAGTGTATATCCCTATGTCCAAATCCATTACAAGAAAAACAATATCCTTGAAAATCCCTTTGTTCATGCCTTGGTTCCTCATACCTTTCTTGACCATTATTCCTATGATCATCTTCAACTTGTGCATTGCATTCTTGAAATTTCTTTTTAGTATCTAAATTCTCTTCCTTAGTTTAAATAGTTAGGAATAGGTGTTCTTACATTTCTTCACTTATTCTAAAGAATGTACATTCTTCTTCATCTAATTGGTTTCTATCACTATGATCTGAGCTATCGCTTGCATCTACAATGTAGTAAGATTTCTTTACCTTACAAAAAATTTTCTTCTTCTCATATATGTTTTGCTTGTATATGTTATCTTTGTCATTCTTATGTTTTCCATATTCTTTTCTTCTGTGACCCTATATTTTACAATCACTATTTTATTCATGTGGACACTTGTATGCATAGTGATCAAGATCACCACACTTGTAGCATCTGACTTTCCTTATATCCCTTAAATTCCTTCATTCCTTATTCCTTTTAATGAAGTTAGCTTCCTCATAATTATTTGAACCTCTACTTGTTCCTAAAACTTTCCCTTTCTCTTTTTCTGAATCCTTGAATGCAATCTCTTTTATTGGAACCTGATGCTTAATTAGACTCATCTCATAAGCTATGAGAGTTCCTAGTGATTATTCCATTATTAGCTTGTTGATATCCATTGTTTCTTCTATTGCTAAAACCTTTGCATCATATTTCATGGGAAGTGATCTCAAAACCTTTTGAGTAACTTATGATTCTTTCATCTCAAATCCTAGACCTCTCATGGTGTTAGTAATCTCATCAAATTGAAGTAAAAACCTTGCAATATCTTCAAAATCTTCCATTTTCAATTCCTCAAATATTTTTCTATGATTTTGTAGTTTTGCCAACTTTACCTTGGAATCTCCTTCATAAGTATTCTGCAACTTGGTCCACATATCATTAGCTGAATTACATACGATAACCTTTTCAAAATATGTCTCTCACAACCCACTCAAAATACAATTCATTGCTCTTGCATTGATCTCAACCAATTTTCTAATATTCTTATCTGCCTCGATATCACCTTCAATCCTATACTCTTTTTCAATCATTTGCCATACCTCATATCCTTGTGATATCAAGTAGTTCTTCATCCTCATGATCTAGAAAGAATAATTGTTACCATCAAACAGTGGAGCCTTATTTGTAGATGATCCATTCTATGAAGCCATCTGTGTTCTTATAGAATCTACTCTCAAGCTATTAGCTTTTCTAAAGGAACCCGCTTTGATGCCAATTGAAGAACACAAGATTATATTGAGAGGGGGGTCAATAGTATAAGACCACTTTTTACTTTCTTTCAAAACCAATATCAATTAATATCCTTAATTGCAATAACCAAATATAGCAGTGTGCATTAATAACTCATATAGGAATAGTAAGCAAGAGCACAAGTCACCACACACAATTGAAACATAATATTTAACGTGGTTCCCCTAATGTGGGGTACTCCACAAGATAATATCCTTATAATATTTCACACAAAAATAAGGATCCTTATCCAATACAATAATTTATTTAATCTTCTCAAAGCTAGGCAATAGCAAACTCACACAAAACTTGTTTAAATATGCATAACAATCTCACATAGAACTTGTCCAAAACTGCTCAACAAGCTCACACAGAACTTGTCCAGAACTTGTCAAAATATGCTCCAACAAGATCACTAATAACTTGTCCAAATTTGCTCTATCAATCTCACCAAGAACCTGCTCAAATATGCTCAAATATGCTCCAACAAGCTCACTAAGAAATTGTCCAAATCTACTCTAGCAAGCTCACCAAGAACTTGTTCAAATCTGCTCCAAAAAGCTCACTAAGAAATTGCTCAAATATGCTCAACAAGCTCACCAAGAAATTGTCCAAATATGCTCAAAAATATCACTAAGAACTTGTCCAAATATGTTCTAGAAAGCTCACCAAGAACTTGCTCAAATATGCTCCAACAAGCTCACTAAGAACTTGCTCAAATCTACTCAACAAGCTCACCAAGAACTTGTCCAAAACTGCTCTATCAAGCTCACCAAGAACTTGCTTAACTCTGCTCAATAGGCTCACTCAGAACCTCATCAAAATTTATCCCAAATCTGTCCATAAATCTATCTAAAACTATCAACAAATCTGTCCCAAAATCCTTCTCAAAGGATCAATCAATCATACACAAACTGCCACAAATCTGTCCAAAAATATATCCCAAAGATCTTCTAAAAGGCTCAATCAATCATACACAAACTACCACAAATCTATCCAGAAATATATCCCAAATGCCTTCTCAAAGGCTCAATAAATCATGCTCAAGTAGTACTCAAATCTCATCTACAAAATCTATGAAGGCAAGGCTCAAAGATGAACTCAAAAATGAATGACAATGCACTCTACAATGGATGAAAACAATGATCCACAATTATCTCAACTCAAGTCAACTCATATAAGCATAACGAGAATTGTTAGAGACTCAATATGTTATAAGCTCAATCTCAACTCAAATCAGAATTATAGAATGTTTTGTTTCATGGAACTTGAACAATCACCTCACACAATCACTTGACTAGGCTCAATGAACTCAACTCAACCAATCACCACAAGGGACAACTCTTTCTCACAAAACCCTAGTCCAAGCATGTATCAACCAACTCAAATATTTCCAAAAATTCTCAACCACAAATCTCACATAACAATGATATTCATGTTCTTTTCAACACAAGGTTTAAACACAACTCTCAAACCAGAAAACCTTGAAGCATTCAACCAAGCACTTTCGAAAAGGAAACCACAATCAATATTTTTCACTCCAATGATATTTCAGAAATCAACCACCATAAACAATCAATAGGAGAATGTAACCATACCCTTTTTATGCCAAGAATCCGTCCACAAAATTTGCCACACTAAACATAACTTTCCTTTCCAATCTCAATAAGGGTTAGTGGACTTCAAATAATAATTACAAGATAAAGCATAACTCAATTTACACCTTTTTACTCCAACTTAATAAGCACATCCACCAAAGTCCTTTTAATAAAAGCCCTTATTAAAAATAATAATCAATAAACCTCTCAAAAATTATTTTATAACAACTCCTTATTTCTCCTAAATATTAATTCTCAATTTCATGAACATCAAATTAAATCAACAACTCATCCACATTTGAAATAATAATCACGGCCCTTATAAAAACAAATAATTAGAGCAAAAATAATAATCACAGCCCTTATAATAACCACCTTATAACTCAAAATTAGGGCTTAACAAAAATAATTAGAGCAAAATGTATTTACCTCCTCAAGGGATTCGAACCCCCTACTTGCCCACACCGCAAGTGTCTTAGCCATGGCTAAGGTTGCCACATGAGCTAGCCACTCATTCAAAAGGGAAAGACACAACATGCCTTAAAACCTTTCCTCCATTTCCGCAAATCAAAAGCGCTTCGAGTGCTTTTCTTCCAATACCTTCCAAATGCAATCAGGGGGATTTGAAACCTTGATGTTTGTGCTACCACACACCTTAGCCAAAATCCAACTACCAATGCATCACTCTGCCCATGATGACTTTGGACTTGACCTCAATTTGTCTTATTCACTACTTCCGCTTTCCAAAGGATTTCACACGAGCTCTTATTCAGATTCTTTTTCCAATGATTAATTCATGAGTAAGGATTAGTTTATGAACCTTATATATCCCCTTTATATAGTCTCCTTATTATTTTTGATGACGTCGGTGGAAATCTTGTATATTTAATTTTAAATTTAAATTTTAATTTTAAATAATTAAAATTTCAACTAAATATTAAAAATTAAATATCTCCATCACCGGGGCACCTTTTTTGAAGAAACAAAAGCCCAAATTGGGTTTTAAGAAAAACCCAATTTAAATCTGCTATCCATGGTTTTAAATAAAACCTTTTATTTTGCCTACCTTGTTTTTCATAAAAACCCTATATTTATCCATGCTTTCCAAAATATCATTTGGCTACCAAAACTCAATATGATCCATGTGACATCAATGACAATATAAAATAAATCAAATTTCCAACAAGGCATAGAGGTGTTAATGGTGCTAATTCCTCACCCATTTTCCCAAACTTGGCCATGCCCTTCCTTGCAATTTTTGTGTGCTTGTTGTATGCTTGCTCATAGGAGTCTACATCCTTTCTTGACACATTCAACATGCCATAAATGCATCAAAGAGGGAGTGAAATGTAGACACAAAAAATTAACCCACTTTGAGTGGGCAATCTTCCTTAGTACCCCTAAGAGGCCCTCAACCCTTGCCAAGAGCAAGGGAAGACCTCTTTGCCTCCCTTTTTAATTTTTTTTACCTTTTAGCAAAATCATGCCCCATATTTACGAGGCACGACTTCGCACCAACGATATCATGCCCTATCAGGGTGGGGCACGACTTCACTGTTTAACCTAGTTTTTTTATTTAATTTATTTTATTATATTTGAGTCCACTTAGACCTAGGTTTAAACCTTCTCGCGTGTTTTGGCATCGTTTGTGAGTTTATTTGTGCCCACTTTCTACCTCCAATTTTTTCCATAAAAGGAAAGATGTTTTTGCTTAATCATAACAAGAATAAGTGCAAGTGTGATATGCGAAATTTTGTGTAATCTTTATGCGAATTGATTAAGATCAAAATTTATAGTTCATTCTTATTTATTTTCTCTGCTGCAAGCTAACCCTCGAAGTGCAAATTTTGGATTGATCTTCTATTGTGTGGATTCAATTGATTTGGCTTTGTGACTTGGTGGATTCGTGGTCTAGTTTGGAGAGACAGAGTGCCCATCTGGATACTTGGTTATTTTCTACTTTCTTCTATGATGTTCATTAGGGTTTGATTACTTTTTTATCTACATTTATTTCATATTCTATGTGCGCCTCTTATTTTTCTTTAGTCTACAGTGAAATCATGATTTGCATTACTGAGGCATGACTTCGCTTGCCCTAATTAGGATAAATTTATTCACAAAAGTGAAATCGTGCTCCATATAGATAGGGCATGACTTTACTGCTGCATTATCATTCCTACTCCAAGCGAGACATGATTTTGACCTAGGGTACACCAAGGGTAATTTCTAGATTTTTCTTCACTGTTGCATTCCATTCTATTTCTAGACCATACTGCTATACTTTTCTTTCTATTTTTTGTTGTTGTCTTTATGATTTATGATTAATTATCCAAAGGAAAATTTCTACTTCTTATTAAAAGGTCATCTAAAAGTACCTAGGGGGCTTGAATGCTACTAGATCTATCGTACAATGGCCTATGAAGGACCCTAATACTAATTATATTTTTTAGTGTTTCATGAGTGATCTTGCAGAAATATGAATTCTTGATATCATTGGACAAGATGCAGAAAAGGCTAAATCAACCACCAGTCTATACAAGTGTTATTTTCATTCTATTAGTTGAAAAATCTAGTTTTCATTGTTGACTCTTAGGCATATGAAAGGAAAAAGCAATTATCTTGCATCTAGGAATAATTTTTGAACATTTATCTTGTGTATATCTTTTCTTTAAAGGTTTTCTAAAATAAACCCTAGGTTAGTGAGCATTCAAAAGAAAGAATCATTTCAGGATAGCTCTTGTATGCATGCATTCTATTTTCAGTTGCATTATTCTATTTTCTATATTGTCCTTTATCTTTTCTAGCCTAGATCTAAAAAGGCAAAACTTAGGTATTTTCTTGAATCTGAATATATCAAACAATCTTGAATATCCCAAGGACTTGAAGCAATTTCTAAAACCATTTCTGGTGAACCATTCCCCCTAGCACCAAGTTTAGAGCACAACATACCCCCATGATTCACCCCACAAAAGGTTCCCTCCTTGCAGATCCAAGTTTTTATTTGGGAATTGTACGTAGTAGGGCAGTTTTCCCACTCTACATCAATATATCTCATCTATTTCAGTTTCATCAAGTACTTTAATATCATTGAACTAATATGATAAACAATAGAGTATCATTTAGGGGCTTCACTAAACTACATTTTATTAAACAAATCATTGATGTTTTTAGAGATTTTCCCAATAAACCTCTACCTTTGCAGTACTATAACAACAAGACAAAATCCTATGATTTTATTAATAATATAAGGACTAAAGTTTGAATTATACTAAGATCATTTTTATAATACATTAGTACTATGTCTAGAGGTTTTACATTCTCTCTACTTGAACTATCATTCTAGGGCCTATGAGCTTATTCAATATTAAATTTCATATTTCTTCCCTAAATAAGGGTGGAAATAACATATGGATAGATCCCTCATTAACATCCACATTGTTGTTACTAAGATGATAGAGTGGTTTAACATTTTCCAATTTTAAATATGGGCCATCAAACACAACATAGAATCCTTTTGTAGTCCCAACCTATAAAATTTTCAATTTAAATCTATTATACTTTACATATAGTATTCCACCTGATGGTTTACAT
This sequence comes from Wollemia nobilis, assembly GCA_028583015.1. NCBI lineage: Eukaryota > Viridiplantae > Streptophyta > Pinopsida > Araucariales > Araucariaceae > Wollemia > Wollemia nobilis. The sequence continues at coordinate 3,717,373 of JAQPPZ010017255.1, forward strand.
AATGGACAAATTAATTATTCTTAATATATGTGACCCACCATCGATTTCAAATGTATTTATTATTTAAATCTTAGGTTCAAGAATTCACAGTATAATGTTCTTCACTTTTATCGGGTAATGATTATGTTTTTGATCTAACTAAGTAATTCCAATATTTATCGAGTATTCAACTATTTCAGGAGGTATGCATGACACTACTTGTCTATCACCACTTATATATAATATGATCAATAGAGGGTAAAAAATGTTTGGACAACCTCCCTTTCATTACTCATTAGGATTCCCTCTAAAACATTTCACTAAGGTATTATCCAAAAAGTATTAAAACCAAATCCCCAATTTATATTTCATAGAACATAGAAACATGAATCAATGCAATAATAATTAATGCATTATTTAAGTCATTACATCTGATTCAATTAAAGAACTATAATATAGAGTACACCTAGGTGGTGCCTTTGCCCAACATGAAACATAATACACAATTTTATCAATGTTTCAAAAGAAAACATAATGACAAGAATGTTTGTATAACTCATATGAAATAAATTATCCACACTATAGAAGCTTTAATTAAACATGACTAGACTAGAATTTTAGAATAGAAAACAGATATCTAGACATATTTACTATTCTGAAGTAGAAATTAGTCCTAGTATACAATTTAATCAGCCATAGATATGGGTCTTTTTCTCCACCAAAGTTTTTATAACATCTTTTCGGTTATAATAATCATTTGATATTTTAATAGAAGAGTTAACAATTCAAGCCCAAGCTCTCATCTTGATATGTGCAAGTCAAACTTCATTCTTGAGGGACTCCATATGGAACTCTCTATAATTTTTGACATAAAAAATAAGGCACTTCACTACATCTTTACTAGGTAGACTCTCTTCTTCACTCAGTTGATGTTGACAATTTGTATATACATGGTCTAAAAAATGAATCTATTCATACCTATTTATATTTTCCATGTAACTACATGTTTTTCATAGGTTGCATGCAATCAAGTACTTGTTTTCAAAATTGTATTATCATTTCATTTTCACTCAACAAGGTTCAAAGAAAACTACTGGCTTACTCTACCACTTCAGCCCATAAGTTTTTCTAGTATTCATCAAATTATTCTAACATAAAGAACATTTATCAAGAATAATACATCCATCAAATCAAAATTTATTCCAAAAGGAATAATTAGCAGTTCATTTATATGCAATACATTAATACACTGATTTATTCAATAATAAAATTCCTTAACCATTTTTAGATGATAGAAAATAAAGTCTTTTCCAACATTTCATAACACAACAAAGTATGATGTCTTTTCCAATAATTGATAACATAAACAAAGCAAGGTTTTCTTTCTAACAATATTTCTCCCTTAGATATAGCCCTCTAATGCAATGCAAAAAAATTCAATCAACAAAATTTTCTTCTTTTATATAAAAAACTAGACACAGTTATGTTAGTACCAACCATCTCCAATGCGTATATATATATATATATATATATATTTAATACCTACATGTCATACAAATATATTTCCCCTTCACTATCCAATGGACCGTATCACACTCAATAACATAGAAGAATTAGAGAGCAATCATGAGGATTATGTGCACCATTATTCCCCATCACAACATCTTCCCAATTCGTAATATCATAAGGCAACCAAAAATTTACCTTATTAGATATATATATATATATATATATATATATATATATATATATATATATATATATATATATATATATATATATATATATATATATTATTTTTAAATTTTAATTCTAATGTTGTGGATATGTTGTATATAAAAGGTTCCTCATCAAAAAATTAAAATAAATAAATTCTAATTTATTATTTTTTTTTTAATTTATTAATTTTAATTTTATTTTATAAAGACAAACCTTAAATGATTTTCAAATCATCAAATTAACTCCCATGCTCTTGGCACTTTTATTGCAATAAAAAAATTAAATATTTAATCACTCAAAGGTAAAGGACACACAAATTAAACCATTCACATGATGTAAGTTAAACATAACAAATGCACCTATATGAATACAAGTGTGAGCTTCAATGTACTCATGAGCCAATCATCATATCCCACTTATATTTTTCTATCAACCTTCTTATTTTCATCGAAGTAATATACCTGGTCCTACAAGCACAACAACCATCAATAATATCGCATTCTAGAAGAAAAAGATAAGTACAATCTATCAATTCATCTATAATTAATGATCATGTGAGGAGGGTTGTTATAAGAAATTTGGGCCATGAGTGACAAATACATAGCTTTAATGAGAAATGATTGTGAGGGTTTTATAAGGTATTGCATATAGGGGCCTATGATTATGTTGCAACACAATGGTGCTAGAACCATTAGGAGCCATCGAATTTGGGAGATGTATCCAAAAAATATCATAGAGGTGATCATCAAGATGGTAGATGGAGAAAAGGAGCTGATCAAATGATGGAGCTAAAGAGGACACGACATATCTAGCAGTGTGATAGGGTCAAAAATAGCCAAAGCAAAATTTGGAAGTGATGCAACTCAACAAAGTGTGCAGCAAAAATATTTTGGGGCCATGCGATGATGTTGGTCAAAAGGACTGTAGTGAGGCCATGAATTATGAGACAACTGATTGCAAGAATTCCTCTAGCTCTAGGATAAAAATAGGCTAAAAAATGCAACAAATATTTCTGAGGATTAAAGCCAAATTCATGATGTATATTAACACAATAAAGAATTTTTGAATGGAGAGGGGTAATTTTAGAAATTCCCCCTCAAAAGGCATGAGTGAATATTCCTTATCATTCCTCCATGGCAAGGAGGAATGATAAGTCTTAGTGGTTGACAACTAAGCCTTGTCATAATATATGTTCTAGAATATTCCTTATTAGAAGGTTACTTTGAAATAATTATTAAATTCCTTCCTAATATGTTTTTCTTCCTTAATACTTCTTCCATCTAGCTTTAAAATATTTATTTTTTCCATGAATTTTTTTTTTTTTGGTTGTAGCATAGATAAATTGGCTTCCCTTAAGCCATATCTCCCTAGAATTTTGGGCTCAATATGGCTCTTTCTTTTTCAATACACTATTATAATGGGAAAGTAATTATTTTTCTTGCACAAAAGTATATTGGTCTATTCCATTGATTTCTACTATCTCTTATAAATGGTTGAGATTGGATTTAATTTTTTCTTTTGTTTCAAAATGTTATTAAAAAATAGCATTCCAAATTTTTATTTATCCCTTTAAGTATTTCATCTTTTGAGCAAACTTGTACATATATGATCCTCCAAACATTGCCTCATCCCACCATAACATAACCATCTAAGATAATTCTAGCCCTTAGATTTCACACAAATTAGAATCAAAATGTCTTTCATAGTAATTATAAATGAAGCATATAATAAATATAGTTGGAGCATATATTTTTATAACCCCAACATTGATAAATTCCTCTTTCTTGCAAAAAAGACTAGTAATTCAATTAATTTTTACTTTTAGCAATTTTCTCTCCCATTTTTTTGTTCCATATTGTTGCACTATCTCCTAAAACTCTTATAATATAAAATATTAGACAATTCCTATCTTTCCAATCATTTTGAATGTATCCTTACATTCCTTATTACATGTTTTTTATTTTTTGTGTTAGAATAAACTTGAAACTATAATAACTTATTAATGACATAATAACTTATTTTAAAGATATCATACATATCCTTAATATTCTAAGATACTATTTTCATCATCACTTTTTATTCTTATTTATAGACTTAACCTATTTTCTTGTTAACATTTATAATATTTGTTTCTAGTTTCTATATCAACATCATATAAAGTTTCCTTGTCTTTTCTTTCTTTATTTCAAGATCTTCCTCCACCACTTTTATATTCATTAACCTCACGATTTTTCTTTAACTAACTATATAGAAACTTATTATTTATAAGTTTATATTAATTAAAAAAAAAAACTTTAAATAAAAAAATAACTAACTATATAGAAACTTATTATTTATAAGTTTATATTAATTAAAAAAAAAAACTTTAAATAAAAAAATAGTGTCAATAACACATTCTTATTTGTATTGACTTCAAAACCCAAGCTTAAGGACCATAAGCGTAAATCTCAAGCAGTTTTAACTCCCAAAAAAAACATGTATTTAGATGAATAATTCCAGCTATGCACGCTCTCATATGTCCCCACACACGAAGTGCACAACTCGCGAGCCCTTGACTCCCGTTGCTTCTAAGAAACTTGCTACTCGCCGTCATCACATGTTTATATCACTTGATGAGATACGATGGACCACCTTTACTTTTACTTTGTCAAAATAATATCGACCATCAACATATTTTTTTTTTCAATTGTTGAACCAAAAGCTACTGAGTTGCACTCACCATCACCTTGACAGACTCCAGACTCCACGCAAATGAATGGACAATATGAAATTCTGAATGGCCTAAAATCCTCGCTTATCCGTAGAATTCAATGAAGTCTATGTGCAGATAATAACTTGTCTCTTCTCACACGCAATGACCTTGTTTCCAATTCCACAACGGAAATTAGACTGGAACCCACATGCCACAATTTATTTTCTCTTTCATTATTTCAAACTGAAACTTCATTCCGGTTAATATACGTCTGTCCGCCTACCGACCCCTTTCGCTTTGCTGGAACTTCCTCACTAGTTTGACAAATCACAACGCTGAAAAACGTGTGAAACCAAGCCTCACCTCGAAAGTTAGCTGTCAATGAAAATTGGTTTGACGGTGAGATTTATATGTTACTACGTTTAAAATTCAATATTACAAGTCAAACGAAAGTGCAAGTTGCTGAAAGGTTTGGGGAGGGAAATAGACATCTTAAACATAAGATCTAGTTTTAAATTTTTTAATACAATAATTAAATGTGAGGTAATTTAATATTTTAAATAAAAAATTATATTTTAATGTTTTTTTTATTTGGTTAGTGTGAGAAATATTTAACTATGACTTCTTCTAAAGTCGAGACTTCTTCTAAAGTCGAGAGTTATGTTTGTTAATAAGTAATTTAACATACAATCATCGCACACCCACCCCTTCACCCCTTCACACTCCCCCACATCGCAGTTTGAACCTTGGACCTTTCGAAGAATAGTCAAAGCCCGAATCGTTGCGCTATTCTCCCTTATGTTAAAGAAAATCGTTCCTCGTATCCCTCAAGGCAGAACTTCCCATTCCACTGGGCTATCCCATCCGGGTATACCCCTCAAGCTAAATAAGGTTTTTTTTGTATCCGATGGTCTGGACAGGACTTCCCGTTCCATGAGGCTTGTCACATCCGATCCGAGTATACCCTTCAGGCTACCTGAGTTTTTTTTTTTGGCATCTGACGCGTCTGCCAGGCATGAACCTTGAACCTTCTTTCCAGGATTGAAGGAACTTGTTAGCAAGGTACCTAGTGTGGATAGTATTTAAATTTTTTTAAATGAAATATTTAAATTAATATTATTATTTCAAACCGTCGCGTGGGTGTGTGGTGGCTATGTGTTAAATTCCCTATTGATAAGCATAGATCTTGGCTTTACGACTTTGCAAGGGGTCATGGTTGGAAGGAAACTACTCAACCCTATGCGCTGGTCATAGGACTTTCTCACACTAACCAAAAAAAATAAAAATTATTATATTATATTTATAATTTTAATCTTAAATTTGTATAGGTTTCAAAATTTAGATCAAAAACTTTGTCAATGGAGAATTGTGTATAATATGAGAGTTTCAATGGAGGAGTTAGATTAGATTGTTGATAGGGATTTTAATGTTAAACTATCATTTAAAATTTGAAAAGGGAGAAATTTGGTTTTCTAATTGGGGAATCAACTCAGGATTGTCTCTGTTAATGCATTATACTTGGTGGATATTAAATGTCTTGAAACCAACTATACTGGAACTAACATGAGGGAGTCACACACCAAGAAAGTGAAGTTAGATCATTTTTTGGTTTTGGAGGTGGCATTTATGAAATGAAATCTATAATTTTAGATTTTGGAGGGTCCGCTCTCAAATCACTTCCCCATTCTATTGGAGAGGGGATCAATATGGGCTAACATTGAAAACCATTCAAATTTGAAAACTTTTGGTTATAAAAAGAAGAACTTTGAAAAGAAATATTGTAACGGTGAGAAGAGGTATGTCCAAAAATGGGGCATCAATGTTTAGCTTCTAAAAACAACTTTACTATGGCAATAATAGACTAAACATTGGAGGCAATCTCACAAGTCAAACTTCTAAGCCCAAAGAGCTCCATTGATGACCAAATGAGATAATGTGTAGAAACTCTTTAGCGAGGGAACAATTATAACGTAGCTCAAAGAAGAGCATGATGAGTTGCATAAAGCAGTAGAGGACATAGACAGCTAAGAAATATCTATTGGAAACAAAGACCAAGAACCACTTGGTTACTAGAAGGGGATAAAAATACCAAGTTTTTTTATTGGGCTGCTTGCACTAGGATATAGATAAACAAAATGGAAGCTCTCCAATATGATAATGGGATCTACTTTGATACAATCTTATGTATGCATTCCCATTTAACGGATTAATTTCCTAAATTGTTTAAGGAATGTCCAATGCAAGATGAAGAGGCTCAGAAAGAAGTTTTTTTTGGCATACCCTCTATTATCTCTTAAGAATAAAACTAGGCCCTTCCTAAACCCATTGATAGAGAGGAGCTAAAGGAGGTAGTATTTGGAATGAGTACAGGAAAAATGCTTGGTCCAAATGACCTCCCAATTGATTTTTTAGACCTTATGATAAAACTTTGATAATGATGTAATGGTTGTCATAGAGAAGTCCAAGAATAGTAAAAGAATACTTCAGGCATTAAATTAGACCTTGATTACCTTAATTTCGAAAGGGGAGGATGGGATGCATATTTTAAATTCTAGACCTATCACCTTATGCAACGTCATATACAAAATAATCATGAAGGTGGTGATTGAGTGACTATAACCTCTCCTAGACAACATTATCTCCTCAAAACAAGGGGCTTTTGTAGCATAAAATTAGATATGTCAAAGGTTTATGATATAATCAAGTGGAGTTTCTTGTTAAGGATGGTACCCTTCAAATTCTCTTAAGATAAGATAGAGTGGATCATGAGTTACATATCTACTCTGACATACTCAGTGTTAATTAATGGTCTTCCCTCAAAACCATTTAGAGCTAGTAGAGGTCTTTGTCAAGGATATCCTTGTTACCCTTATATTTTTCTCGTAGTGGTTGAAGGCTTGGATAGATTTATCTTGAGGAGAATACATTAGGGTTTGCTCATAGGTGTCAAGGTGGTTGAGGAGATTTTGACTCACCTACGGTTCATGGATTACATAAGATTGATGGGAGTTGATGATCTCATGGATGTAAGAATGATTAGAGACACTCTTAATGTTTATCTTAGAGCCACAAATCAAGTTATTAATGATAAAAAAATCCAAAGTGCTCTTCTTCCATCTTAACCAAAGGCTTCATGATAAAATTCTAGAGATCTTGGGATTCACAAGGACTTCTCTTGAAGTGGTCTATTTGGGGATCCTTCTACATGTTAAAAAATGAAGTTATCTGGAGCAATATTTTGGACCGTATCAAAAATGGAATTAACCATTGATCTCACAAATGGTTAAATTTTTGCGGCATATTGAATTTTTGTAAGCAATCATTCAACCCATGTCAATCTACAAATTTTCTATCATTACTGTCCCGCATACCATATAAAAATATTTGGACAACATGGTAAAAAATATTTTATGGGGAAGAGCAACAGGAGAGATAAAATGGGTATTAGTAGGCTAGGTAGAGGTAAGTCAGCCAAAGGTGAAGGCAGATTTAGGCTAGAGGATACTAGAGCTAAATAATAAAGCTTTGGCTAAAATATTTACTAGAGGTGGATCTCCTAGCCAACTTCTTTATTCAATAGAATTTTAACTAGTAAATAGTTGGGACAAGTGAATCTGAATGAGGTGAATCCTTTTCCTTTAGATGGCAATGGGGCCCTGGTGTGGTAAACACTAAAGATAGGATCTCACATAGTGATAGATGTAGTATTTTTTTAAATAGGGAGAGATAAGAAGGTATGATTTTGGATATATTTGTGGAATCAATATCCACCTATCATTGCAAAATTTCCAAAATTATAACCAGTAAAAATAGTCATGAAAATCAAGGGTTGGATCAACATTGAATGTTATTCCAACACCGGTCATCTTGGGGATTATATGTTTAAGTAGCTTAAGAAGTTGGACAAATGACCAACTCCAATCCCTCTAAAATCAACACTCATTGTGACTAAAATCCTCCCAAAAAAAATTCTCATAAGTAGGGATGAGAAAGATGATTTATCTTGGGGCTATGGAAGCCTTGGAGTTTGCATGATGAGGGATGTATAAGAAGAGATCCTTCCAAAAACTCTTCCTCATGCATATCAGGTTGAGGATTGGAGAAAGATTTGGCAATCCAAGGGTTGACTAAAAGTATGCTTCTTTGCTTGGTATTTCATACACAATGGAATTCTTAGCTTTGATAATATGAGGTGTACAGTAATTGGGCCTATCTCGGTGTGTGTTATGCTACAAAAGTGAGGAAACATCTAACCACTTTATGTTTAAGTGCCCATTTATGCACTATGTCTGGGAGAGATGGTTCTTAGCCTATAAAATCTAAGCCAACATTGATATGAACCAGATTAATATTTGGGAAATATGGAAGAGGGGTATATTTAAGTTTAAAGCTCTTTATATTGGGTGGAAGCTTAGATTAAATTTTATTTTATGGTAATTTTGGCTAGAGAGAAATGATAAAATTTGTAGAGAAACCTTTTCATACTTAGATGACACGTGAAAGGTAATTTAGAGAAAAGTCACAAAAATTGTGATAGTGTATGCTAATGAGGAAACTCAAGTTGATATAGAGATGATGGAGAAGGAAGTTGAGAGGCACGATAAAGTTAGTTGGAAGGGACCCCTAAAAGGCTAAATTAAAACTAAAACTAATGGAGTAGCAAAAGGTATTCTAAGAAGAGTTGGAACTAGAGTGGTTTGCAATAATCATGTTGGGACAATGCTTTATTGGGAACTATAGGGCCTAGGCAAGGCCACAAACAACAAATTATTCTATCTAGGCAGTAAGATAAGGTCATAAGAGAATAATTATAGAATCAAAGTCTTAAATATTGATAGGAGCTCTAAATTGCATAAGAAACTTTGCTTTGGAGACATGGAGGTTGAGGATTCTTTTCATGCAAATTAAAGAGTTATGGAGGGATTTGGGTGGTGTGATACATATTTATGTGTATAGAGCTCTGAATATAGTGGTAAACTTCTTGGCTAAGATAGGTACTGAGAAGGAGGGACAGGTTCAATGACATAGTGACATGGCTAAAAAGGATGACATGATAAGGCAGGGTGGTGAGCAAATTCAATGTTTGGCTAAGTTGTATAACCAATGCAATTACATAGTTTCTGAGATTTGGCTCCAATACAAATCTCCTTTTAATATTGTAACAAAAAAATGATTAATTTTTAGGATCTTGGGCTTTAAAACTAGGAAAATATATATTTTTTAAATTAAAAAGAAAATAAAAATACTTTCATTTACTAAATTTGAAAAAAATCCTATCTCAACTTATAAATAATTTTAAAATCCCAACCAGCCAACTTATTTTAAAAATTTCTAACCCTTGCAATTTAAAATTTTCATATCAAATGGAAGCAATTTAAATATTTCATTTCAAATGGAAGGTGTGGGAAATCTGTTTTCCATATTGTGAGGAGATTTATATTATTTTGGTAGTATGTTTTAATTGAGTGTGTCATAAATGTAAAATTTGGAATACGGTTAAGGTTAGTAGTATCAGTACGTTTTAATTGAGTTGTGTGTCCAACATTTTCTTCACTATACACATCTAATTTATAAGAAATTGTAGAATTTTAAATAACGCTAGTTGTATGGTAACCTCGCTTTGGCCTTTGTGAGAATTCTAGATATAGAGCACAACACATCACTTTGACTAGCTATAAAATTTAAACAAAAAGTTTGGCGAAAACAAAAATGACCTTGATACTTTAAAATTATATTTAAAAATAAATAAATAGAAAAATATTTTGAAAATATTAAAATTTAAAATTTTTAATATCTTTTAATGTATATGAGAATCAGTAATTGTTATAATAAAATTGTAAAACAAAATTAATAAATCAAACTAAAAACAACCAACAGCAAATACTTAAAAAATTGCAACTGCGGTGACTCTTTTGTATAGTTTAAAAATAATATCCATCTACAATACTACAACCGCACCTTACATGCTTAAGGATTCGTCGTTAAAGCGGATGTACGGTACAAACATCAAATTATTTCCGTCGTTAAAGCGGATGTACGGTACAAACATCAAATTATTTCCGATAGAGAAATTATCCATTATATGGTTGCCTGATTTATTTTAAAACCTTTTTAAAATGACCAATCATGTGTTTCCCCCAAATTGAGAACGAACTCCCCTGGATGCCATAGTAAATGTGATCGGTCTCCATGTAGATTATTGTATAGGTAAAACTGCAAAATACTGGCCTCACAGCAGCAGTGGAAGACATGTAGTCTTCTGTTTTAGTATTAATGATGTGTCGAATTAAAAGGAAAATTGTTGAAATGAAAATATGTCTGTTTTCCCAGGTGTTACTTCTCGTGGATCAAGGATGGTAGAGTTTCTGTATTTTCACACTAAATATTTCAAAAACCAAAAATTACAAATAAAACGAAGAATTGTTTGCAGAGACTTTAGAGATAGCTGCTAAAAATCTATTGATCCTGTGGAATTTGCAGTTGTTAGTGGACATAATGCAACTTTTCTGGCATAATCACTATTGAACACAATAATAGCGTCCTTTCATATTGCAGATGCAAAATACAACATTGATGAAAAAATATATGAAAATACTAAGCCACTTCTGTCCGCTGCAAACATGGAGGAACATTGTATCTAACCTGTCTCACAATGATTGATTAAGAAAATTAATTAAACCAATCAAATAAAAAACAAACCATAAGCTTTTGAAAGCCTGTCCCCTTGAATATCAGCAGAGAAAACTAACTTGCAAAATTAACACAATCTTCAAGCCATAAAGTCCTGAGAAAAAACCGGTTAAGCATGGGAGATATCTAGCAACCTTCCAGTTTCTCTTGAATAATTACCCCTTGATTTCGAGTGGCGAAACTTTGTTCAAATCACGTGATTGGAACATCAGCAGACATAGGCGTGGAAGATGCCCCTGAAGAAGATGCAGAGAACGTGGCTGCTTGAGTAGATGCATATGATGGTACTGGTAGAGCAGTGGGAAGATGAGGTACTGTAGCTTCGAAACTCAACATCTTTAGAACTTGCCTCATTTTGGGCCTTGCCGCTGCATCTGGGTGAGAGCACCACAACCCTACCTGCAATAACTGCTTCATTTGTGCTGTCTCAAACTCTCCATTTAACCTCACATCTGCAGCATCCACAACTCTGCCTTGACCGTACAGATCCCATACCCACTCCACAATTCTCATGTTATGGTCTGCCAAGCTCAAATCTACAGATCTCCGCCCAGATGCAATTTCTAAAGCCACAGCACCAAAGCCGTAAACATCTGATTCTGGACTTGTTTTTCCTGTCGTCACACACTCTGGTGCTAAATACCCCAATGTTCCAGCCGGTATTGTAGTCTGAAATAAACGAGCATGCTCCAATATGCGGGCCAGTCCAAAATCCCCAAGCTTTGCACTGAAATTGCAATCAAGCATAATATTGCTGGATTTTACATCTCGATGCACAACGCATTGATTCCATTCTTCATGAAGATAGAGCAATCCAGAGGCTATTTCACAAGCAATTTCATACCTGCGATTCCAGGCCAGCACTAGATGATCTCCTTTTGTGAAAATGTGTCTATCTAGGCTTCCGTTTGACATGTATTCATATACCAGAAGCAATTGATCTCTCTCGTAACACCATCCCAAAAGTTGAACAAGATTGCGATGTCTCACACGACTGACTATTGAGATTTCTGAAATAAATTCCTTTATTCCTTGTTTGGATCCCTCTGAGATGCGTTTCACTGCTACTACCTGATTTGTTTCTGCCATAGTGCCTTTATATACCCCTCCAAATCCTCCCTGCCCAAGCTTTTGAGTTTCGCTGAAGTCGTTTGTAGCAGCTTTAAGGTCTTCAAGGTTAAATCTGTAGGGACCATGCTCTAAGACTTTGTCAAGATTTATATCAGTCTCCTGGCATGTTTGTCCGCTGATAGGCAACTGAAATTTCCTTTTTCTAACGAAGGCAAAGTAGCCACACAACAGCAGAGCACCTGCAGTACAAAGTACTGCAACAGATCCGAGAGCTACAACTAGCTTTGTCGAAGTCCTATCTTTTTTCATCTTTCTGTTCTTAGTATTGAAGCTCCATGAAAGGATAATACTGGTCTGACCAGAGTATTTGGAGGAACCAGAAAGCCCTAGTGCAATATATTCGGGAAGAAATTCAGACAAATCTATAGGATGTGAAAAAATCTGATTGCTTTGAGATTTGTATGAATTGGTACCATTTGAGAGGAAGACTTTAAGGTGTTGTGTTTTGCTGTCGTAATCTATCCATGCATTCTTTAGTGTACCATCTCTCAGACTTTGGTTCAGATCATAACTTGAATGATAACCAGGATGGAAGTTGTTGCCGACAGTATAGACAGGATTAGTGCCGATAATACTTGCAGAGTTCGTTAAACTCTTAAACACGACAGCAAATAGGCCTGGTACTGCATAACTATTATTTGTAGGAAGGCCATAACACCCTTGGACCCGTCCCTGAAAGTGAGCATTTTCTTTCGACGACATGAAGAAAGCTATTCCCCCGGCAACACTAGAGCTGAGATTATCGGATTGCATGATAAACTGAAAGTGTGTGCTAAAACTAACAATAGAAAAGAGTTGAGTGGTTTCATTGTAAACCACTCTTCCTGTTGAATACCTATCAGTTTTATTATCTGTAAGTTCAATGCCATGACCATAAATTTTGGCATCACTGACACACAGAATTTCATCTGTATTGCAAGCTTGAAAATTGGAGAAGTTAAAATCCATACCTCTAGATTGGGTCATCACGATGGGAACCGCAAAAGATATCACAATTAAATGCAAACTCAATTCAGAAGAAACAGTTTTAGCCATCTCCTATGCAACGGTGATACAAGAGTTACACGACGCAAACGATATGTAGCCTCTGATTTGAACTTTTTCTTGCTCTGGTTTAATCGATATTTAATTAAGCGAGATCTTATTGTAAGCACGACTTTTTTTCGTCGTTTGACCACTTGGAGAAAAATGAAACAAAACCCATATTGTCTGCATTGTTTCGGAAGGGTTAACGTTAAGCATTCAATAATACAATGTGGTCCTCTCCAAGAACATGGCTGTTGGGAGAAAGAGAGCAACAAAGCAGCGGAATAAACTCTTACTCCCACTCTTGTGTGAACCTAATAGGAATCCAATTGAGCAGAGCAATATATATATAGAACAAATATATGCACCAAATATCAAGCACAAACACGAGCAATTTTTACGTGAAAACCCTTCAGTGTGAGGAGTAAAAACACGGGACCTATCTCAGAGTCCACCCAAACTTCACTATCACCAAAAATGGGAATACAAATGGTCTTCTCTAGATAATACTAGAGGCATACAACATAACCATCAAGAACAACTATTCTTGGCAAAAGGAGATGAAAAAGATCTCACCAAAACAGGGGCAGTGGAGACGTAGCCACAGAACTGAGTAGAGAGCTTCAAACGACGAATCCACCATTCAGAATCAAGAACGGTGTGTCGCGAACCTGTTGTCAAAATTTCAGCCAAATTGGACCACGGGAGACCCTCCGATCGAGCTCTTGATGATGATGGCGCACACTTTCAAAACCCAAAATTTTTCTCCTCTTTTCTCACTGTTTTTCACGGCTGAAACTTCTCACTCTTTTTCTTTTTCAAATTAGGGTTCCACTTGGTTACATCTCATATGGCATAAGTACCTTTATGCCCTTACTAAAAGAAATAACCACTAAAAAGAGCCCACATGGGCTGGACAATTACACAGGCCCAACAAATCTCCCCCTCCAGCCCAATGAGGGAGACCCGCCTATAACTCCTCATGGGAAGTCCATGCCAGCTCGTCACCGAAAAAACTCAAACTTCTCCCTTGGTAGCGCCTTCGTCAACATATCAAAGCCATTATGATCGGTATGAATTTTCTCAAGTTCCATCAACTTGTCATCAAGAGTATCTCTAATCCAATGGTACCTCACATCAATGTGCTTTGATCTAGAATGGAATGTAGAATTCTTACCAAGGTGAATAGTGCTTTTATTATCACAAAGCAACACGTATCGTTGTTGTTTCAAACCAAGCTCTAGCATAAACCTCTTCATCCATAGCAACTCTTTACACGCTTCTGTTGTTGCGATGAACTCTGATTCTATTGTAGAAAGGGCAACATATTTTTGTAGCCTTGATTGCCAAGCTACAGCTCCTCCTGAGAATGTAATCATATAACCTGAAGTAGACTTTTGTGTATCCACGTCTCCTACCATATCTGAATTAGTGTAGCCAATAAGCACTAGTTTATCACTTCCAAAACAAAGTCTCATATGGAAGTGCCACTAAGATATCTCAAGATCCACTTGACTGCATTTCAATGCTCTCTTCTCGGATTGGATAGAAAACGGCTAACAACACCAACTGCATGGACAATGTCAGGTCTCGTACATACCATGGCATACATCAAGCTACCTACGACTGAGGCATATGGAACCTTTTCCATATCTTTCTTCTCATCATCAGTAGATGGACATTGCTTTTTTCTCAACTTAAAATGTGTAGCAAGAGGGGTGCTGACCACTTTAGCCTTATCCATATTGAACCTTTCAAGCACCTTTTTAATGTACTAATCCTGTGACATATCCAACTTCTTAGATTTCTGGTCTTGATAAATTCGAATGCCAAGAATTTGCTTTGCTGGTCCCAAGTCCTTCATAGCAAAGGATTGACTCAACTGCTTCTTCAACCTATCAATTCTAGAAGAGTTCTTGCCAACAATCAACATATCATCAACATATAGTAGTAAAATAATGAAATCATCATCAGAGAACTTTTGGAAGAAAACACAATGATCAGAAGTTATTTTCGGTAGCCTTGCTCCCCCATAACTGACTCAAACTTCTTGTACCATTGTCTCGATGCTTGTTTCAAGCCATAAAGACTCTTCTTTAAATTGCACACATAGTTCTCTTTTCCTTTCACTTCGAAACCCTCTGGCTGGTCCATGTAAATCTCTTCCTCGAGTTCACCGTGTAGGAAAGCAGTCTTTACATCCATCTGTTCAACTTCCAAGTCAAGACTTGTAGCTAAACCAAGAACCACACGTATGGATGACATCTTCACAACTGGGGAAAATATCTCATCAAAATCAATTCCTTTCCTTTGTTTGAACCCTTTCACAACCAATCTAGCTTTGTAACGTGGTCGTGAAGTTTGTCCTTCTTGCTTCACTCTGTAAACCCATCTATTCTTCAAATCTCTTTTGCCCTTAGGCAATTTCACCAATTCAAAAGTGTGGTTCTCATGTAGTGACTTCATCTCATATTGCATGGCATCAATCCACTCATTCTTATGCTCATCTTCCATGACTTCTTTATAACATTCAGGTTCTCCCCCGTCAATGAGTAGCACATACTCATCTACAGAATACCGTGAGGAATGTTGTCGGTCTCTAGTCGACCTCCTGAGGGGAACTTCTGGTGGAACTTTTGGTTCTATCATCTGCTCATCAATATCCCCTTCTGCCTCACCCTGTACAGGATCATTTGCATCATCAGCTCCTTGCTGGTCATCTTGAATTTCATCCCCAACTAGAATCGACACATGTGTCGGAGGAGCAAGATCCAAGTCAATCAAATTATCATTATAGCTAGGTATTGTATTTTCCATTTTCTCAATGTCCTCCATGTTCTGATCTTCCATAAACACCACATCTTGACTCCATACAAGCTTCTTTAGAACAGGATCATAAATCTTGTAACCGAAATCATCATGGCCATAACCCAGAAATATGCATTATCGTGTCTTGACATCAAGCTTGGATCTCTCATCTTTCAAAATATGCACAAATGCTTTGCATCCAAAAACACGCAAGTGATCATAAGTCACATATCTTCCTGTCCAAACTTTGTTTGGCACATCAAACTGTAATGGAACACACGGTGTGAGATTCAACACATGTACAACGGTACTAAGAGATTCACCCCAAAAAGATCTTGATAGTTTTGATTGTGAAAGCAAACACCTCACCCTTTTGACTAATGTCTTGTTCATTCTCTCAGCCAAACCATTTAACTGAGGAGTCTTTGGCGTTGTCTTTTGATACCAAATACCCTGTTGTCTACAATATTCATCAAAATGTCCTATATACTCACCTCCATTATCTGTCTTGATGCATTTCAACTTCTTCTCAGATTGTCTTTCAACTAAGGCATGAAATTGCTTGAAGACTTCCAACACTTGATCTTTCGTCTTCAACGTATAAACCCACAACTTCCTCGAGTGATCATCTATGAAAGTTACAAAGTAAATGGAACCACCAAGTGTTCTAGTCTTCATCGGTCTGCAAACATTAGAATATACCAAATCAAGTATACTTGGCTTCCTTGAAGGAGGTGAATGTTTGAAGGAGACTTTGTTCTATTTTCTTGCCAGACAATGAGCACATTTCTTCAAAGATGCACTCTTCATTCTCGAAAGAAGATTCTTCTTGGCCAGAACCATCAAACCCTTCTCACTCATGTGACTGAGCCTATTGTGCTACAACTCGATTGTACCATCATTCTCCACTGCATTGACACTCCCACTTAACAGTCTTGCATGTGTTATATACAGTGAAGAGATCTTCTTTCCTTTAGCCACAACCATTGAACCTTTAGTGAGCTTCCATTGACCATCACTGAATGTGTTACAAAATCCATCATCATCAAGCTTACCTGCGGAAATTAGATTCAAGCAAATATCAAGAATATGCTTAACACCTTAAGAGTCAACATTGTACCGTTGTTTGTCTCCAAACACACATCGCCTATGCCAATGGCTTTAGCCAAGCCATTGTTGCCCATATTTACAACTCCAAAATCACCAGAAGTAAATATGTGAAGAAATCCTTCCGTGATGTAGCATGAATGGTGGCACCGCTATCAACAACCCAATTGGTCTCATGACATGTGAGATTGATAACATCATCTTCATACATAACCATAAACTCATCAAAAATAGTAGCAACTCTGACATCATCATCACCATTTTCATTCTTCTTTCCTTTTCCCTTCTCCTTGTTCTCTCTCTTTAATTGTCTACAGTATTTCTTTATATTCCCCTTTAGACCGCAGTGATGACACTCAACATTTGCAAACCTGTTGGATTTTTTTCTGCTCTTGTCTCTATTTCTCAAAAATTTACCCTAACTCCTTCCCCTATTTTCTATGACTAAAACCTCTGACTTCGAAGATGATCCAATTGACTTTCTTCTCATCTCTTCATTCAAAATACTACCCTTAATCAAATCCATATTGATTACTCCATTTGCTTCTGAGTTAGACAGTGACGTTCTAAACGTCTCCCACGAGTTCGGTAACCCACCAAGAAGCAATAAACCTTGTACCTCTTCATCAAACTTGATACCCATTCTAGCAAGCTAATTAATAATTCCTTGGAATGCATTCAAGTGATCAGTCAAAGGTGTTCCATCTTGGTATCTCAAAAACAAAAGCTGGTGTATCAAAAATAATTTATTATTCCCTATTTTTTGAGCATATAATTCCTCGAGCTTGTTCCATAAACTGCGTGCATGTGTCTCTCCACTGACATGGTTCAAAACATTATCATCTACCCATTGTTTGATGTACTGAAAAATATTCCATTCGACATCAATTTTATTCTCAGGTTTCTCTTCAGCAAATACTGATAAATAATAATCTTTCACATAAAGAAGGTCCTCCATTTTTCCTTTCCAAACATGGTAGTTCGAACCATTCAGGTTAACCATTCTACTTGTATTAGTTTCCATCATTCACCACAAGGCACAAGAATCAACAAATCACCTTGCTCTGATACCACTTTGTTGGGAGAAAGAGAGCAACAAAGCAGCGGAATAAACTCTTACTCCCACTCTTGTGTGAACCTAATAGTAATCCAATTAAGCAAAGCAATATATATAGAACAAATATATGCACCAAATATCAAGCACAAACACACGAGCAATTTTTACGTGAAAACCCCTCAGTGTGAGGAGTAAAAACATGGGACCTATCTCGGAGTCCACCCTAACTTCACTATCACCAAGAATGGGAATACAAAGGGTCTTGTCTAGATAATACTAGAGGCATATAACATAACCATCAAGAATAACTATTCTTGGCAAAAGGAGATGAAAAATATCTCACCAAAATAGGGGCAGCAAAGATAGAGCCACAGAACTAAGTAGAGAGCTTCAAACGACGAATCCACCATTCAAAATCAAGAACGGTGTGCCGGGAACATGCTGTCAAAATTTTAGCCAAATCGGACCACGGGGACCCTTCGATCGAGCTCTTGATGATGACGGCACACACTTTCAAAACCCAAAATTTTTCTCCTATTTTCTCACTGTTTTTCACGACTGAAACTTCTCACTCTTTTTCTTTTTCAAATTAGGGTTCCACTTGGTTACACCTCATATGGCATAAGTACCTTTATGCCCTTACTAAAATAAATAACCACTAAAAAGAGCCCACATGGGTTGGACAATTACACAGGCCCAACAATGGCTTGCTCTAATTGAATGGTATTCCTAGGGTGGAATTTGTTAGAAATTAAACTCGATTTCACATCTGTAAGATCTTTTACAGATCTTATTGTTTAAAATTTGATCACCGATTTTTGACATTAGATTGCTACAATTTTCCATGTGAGAAATTAGCACCGAGAGGTACAGATAGGTTAAAACCCTAATTCGACGATTGGTTAGAAACCCTAGTTTTGCATTAATGACATGTTAGAGGATAAGCCTTATCCTCTCCTCCGCCCGACTACATAAGGTGGTGGTGCCATTCAGAAAGGAGAAATGTGAAGCAACGAGAGCAAGGAGAAGCACCAGAGTAGTAATGTAAAAAGAGGACCCGAAGCGAGGAGGTGAATCGACAGTATTCATAGTCTTCTGTATGAGTTAAGCCTGCAACTTAGCTTCCAATTGTGTCTGTAAAATCCTTCCATTTTTAGTCTAATTATATTTCGATTAATAAAATCCAGTTGTGCAAATTTACTCTCTACTCCAAAGGTCTATCCTACACTTTTCTCCCTTTGTTCTTCCTTTGCGCAGTTTTTGTGAGCGCATAGGTGTTGCACAGTTGCACTTGTGGGCATAAGCACTTTGCATAAGACATAATTTTTCTCCTTTTGCGTCTTTCATATTTTAGTATTTTTTGTCCTCTAGTGGCTTCATAAAATTCTAAAGTTCCTTGCGCATAACACATGCGCACTTCCATATTGCACAAAAGTGTTTGAGTCCTTGTGCATACTCCACAGTGTGCAAGGTTTTTGTGCATATTATTTGTGTGCTTTGTCCTTGAACATAAGGCATCGTCCGCAAGAGAGTTGCACTCCTGAACCATGCACAAGAGGATCGTTGACCATCAGTCAATAGGAAGTACACAAACTTGGCACTACACATCTCCCATGCGCATCTTCTTTGTGTGCTTGGCCCTTGCGCATCATCCACTGTGCGCAAGACGAAGCACAGTTTTGGAGTTGCGCTCCTTCCATAACACACAAGACCTGCCACAAGTTATTAGCTATGCATTTTTTGAGTGCAGTTTATTTTTGTGCTTATCTCTTACGCATAATCTATAGTGCGCAAGAGTCACTAGTTTCTACACGTCTTTCAAATTGGTATCAGATCTAGAGCCTACCCATAGATGATAAGAAGAAATAAATTCTAGCAAAAACCCGTTGTAGTTGCAGATCCCACTGTTCAACGACAAAAATTATGATTACTAGAGCATTCATATGAGGATCATATTTGGGTCTCAGCAGCTATGGGACTTGGTCGAGAATGGTTATGTAGTACCAGTAAATGCGATAGCTTTGGTCACTCTCTCCCAAATGGATTCACCTATTGAAGGAGAACCGAAAGAAGGACCATAAGGCATTATTCTACATAATGCAGACGGTTGAGGAGACAATCTTCCCATAAATTGTAGTAGCAACCAAATCAAAGCAGGCCTAGGAAATCTTGGCTAGCTCCTTCTAGGGTATCAACAAGGTGAAGTTGGTGTAGTTGCAGATACTGACGAGGGAGTTCGAGAACTTGCGGATGAGTGAGTTAGAGTCCATAAGCAACTTACTAACCCGGACATTGGATATCATCAACCATATGTGGTTGAATGAGGAGAACATGGTGAATCAAAGGATTATGGAGAAGATACTGAGGAGCCTACCAACAAGGTTTGACTTAGTGGTGATATCAATCAAAGAATCGAGGTATTTGACAACCCTCTTTGTGGATGAGCTCATGGGTTCTCTGCAAACACATGAGTAGAGGCTGAGTCGCTCAACTCAGTCCTTATTGGAGTAAGTGTTCAAGGCATAGGTCTTATTTCGAGACAGTAGCAGAGGAGAATCCCACCAAGTAGCCTCAAGTTCTCAAGTAAAAGGTAGAGGCAAGCATGGGAGAGACAAGCAAGAAGGAAAGTCAAACTGCAATGATAGAGAGACCGGTTGCAACTTCCATCAATAATGAGGAAGAGGTAGTGGCAAAAATCAGCAAGGAGGATCAAATCAGAGGGCTAACAAATTGAAGATCCAATATTATTACTACAATAAGTTTAGTCATTATATCTTTGATTGTAGAAATAATATGTCCAAGGATAATAAATAGCAAGTGCACTACACAAATAAAGCTAAAAATGGAGAGTGTAGAGATGCCTGTGGAATTATTTTGTTGACTTGCAGTATTAAGGAGAGCCAAATGAATATCCGGTATCTCGATAGTGGATGCAACAACCACATGACTGGTAACAAAGAGATGTTCTCACAATTGGATGAAACTGTCCAATTTGAAGTGAATATGGGGAACAACAACAAGGTTCCTGTAATGGGTAAAGGAAAAATCCTTATCCGCACCAGGCAAGGTGAAAGGAAGCAAATCACCGATGTCTATTATGTGCCTGGTTTGAAGCACAATTTGCTGAGCATTGGACAACTTGTGGAGAAGGGACACACTATTCAATTCAAGAATGGAGTTTGTACCATCATATATAAAGAGCATAGGCAGATTGCAACTGTGTCCATGATGAAAAATAAGATGTTTTCATTGTAGATTCAAAATGAATCGTTGATGTCATTAATTCTAGTTGTGAAATATGCTACATGGTTGTGGTATCTCATATTTGATCACCTGAGTTTCAGTGGCCTGAACTTGCTACACAAGAAGTAGATGGTGAAGGGTTTACCCCTTATTGAGCAACCAAATCAATTTTGTGAAGGTTTCTTAGTTGGTAAGCAACACAAGGATGCATTCCCTGCAGGATAGTCTTGGAGAGCTTCACAACCATTGGATCTAGTGCATTTTGACATTTGTGGTCCAATGTAGACCAACACATTTATCGAAAATAAATAATTCCTAATTTTCATTGATGATTTCAGTTGGAGGACATGGGTATATCCCATCAAAAAAAAAGTCAGAAGCATTTGAAAAATTCAGGGAGTTCAAGGCTTTGGTTGAGAAACAGAGTGACTACCAAGTGAAGACTCTCAGGATAGATGGAGGAGGTGAGTATATCTCCAATGAATTCCAAAATTTTTACAAGCAAAATAGAATTTGCAGGCATCTCACTACCAGATACACACCATAGTAGAATGGTGTTGTAGAGAGGAAGAACAGAACAATCATGAAGATGGCATGGAGCATGCTAAAGGTAAATAATTTGCCACATGAGTTTTGGGTAGAAGTTGTATGTTGTGTAGTTTATCTGCTAAATTGGTGTCCCTTGAAGAGTGTGAAGGAAAAAAATCCTCAAGGGACATGGAGCAACCAGAAACCAAACGTTGCTCACTTAAGGGTTTTTGGGTGCATAGCATATGCACATGTTCTAGATGAGAAGAAAAATAATTTGGATTATAAGGCAGAGAAATACATCTTCATTGGGTATAGTGAAGAGTCGAATGCATATAGGCTATATAATCCTATGATGAAAAAGTTGATTATCAGTTGAGACGTGAAGTTCTTGGAGGATGAAGCCTAGAACTAGAAATCAAAGACTGGTCATCCAGAACTAGCAATTATTGAGTTTGAAGACTTGGAAGAAGAAAGAGTGCATCAACCTATAGCTTCAAGTAGCAATACTAGAGCTAGCAAAAGCATCACCTTATCATCACAAACATGTCAACTTGCAAGCAAGATCTCCTACTTGAGGACACCTGCGAAGATGAGGATCTTGCAAGACATTTATGAGGTAACCCAAAATCAAGTAGATGAAGAACATTCTGACTTTGCTTTATTTTTTTAGTGTGATCCAATTTCATTTGAAGAAGAAATTCAGAATAAAAAATGGGTGAAGGCTATGGATGAGGAAATAGAGGCCATAGAGAAGAACAATACATGACATTTGATAGATCTCCTAGCAAGGAAGAAGACCATTGGGGTCAAATGGGTGTATAAAACTAAGTTTTATGCCCAAGGTGAAGTTGACATACATAAGGCCTGATTTGTGGCAAAAGGCTACAAACAGAAGTCAGACATTGACTATCATGAGGTGTATGCACCTATAGCTAGACTTGACACAGTTAGGATGATCCTAGCATTGGCAGCCCAGAAGGGTTGGAATGTGTACCAGATGGATGTCAAGTTTGCCTTCCTCAATGAAGTGTTGGAAGAAGAGGTCTACATAGACCAAACACCAGACTATGAGTTGGAAGGACAAGAAGGTAAGGTCCTGAAGCTAAAGAAGGTCCTATATGGGTTGAAGCAAGCACCCAAGGCTTGGTACAGTTGTATTGATGCCTACTTTCAAGAGAATGGATTCATCAAATGCCCATATGAGTACACCCTGTATCTAAAGAAAAACCTAGAAGAGGAAATGATAGTCATTTACCTGTATGTGGATGATCTGATATACACTGGCAACAACAATGTGCTATTTTTCTAGTTCAAAACAACCATGAAGAATGAATTCAAGATGATAGACTTGGGGATCATGAAATACTTTCTAGGCATCAAATATGACCATGCATTCTTTCATGTACCATCTCTCATACTTTGGTTCAGATCATAACTTGAATGATAACCAGTATGGAAGTTGTTGCCGACCGTATACACAGGATTAGTGCCAATAATACTTACTAAGTTTGTTAAAATCTTAAACGCGGCAGCAAATAGGCCTGGTACTGCATAACTATTATTTGTAGGAAGGCCATACCACCCTTTTACCCATCCCAAAATGTAAGCATTTTGTTTGTACAACATGTAGAAAGTTATTCCCCCCGCAACACTAGAGCTAAGATTATCGGATTGCATGATAAACTAAAAGTGTGTGCTAAAACTAACAATAGAAAAGAGTTGAGTGGTTTCATTGTAAACCACTCTTTTTGATAAATACCTATCAGTCTTATTATCTATAAGTTGAATGACATGACCACAAATTTTGGCATCACTGACACACAGAATTTCATCTGTATTACAAGCTTGAAAATTGGAGAAGTTAAAATCCATACCTCTAGATTGGGTCATCATGATGGGAACTGCCAAAGATATCACAATTAAATGCAAACTCAATTCAAAAGAAACAGTTTTAGCCATCTCCTATGCAATGATGATACAAGACTTACACGATGCAAATGATATGTAGCCTCTGATTTGAACTTTTTCTTGCTCTGGTTTAATTGATATTTAATTAAACGAGATCTTATTGTAAGCATGACTTTCTTTTGTCGTTTGACCATGTCAAGAAAATGAAACAAAAACCATATTGTCTACATTATTTTGGAAGGGTTAACGTTAAGCATTCAATAATACAATGTGGTCCTCTCCAAGAACATGGCTTGTTATAATTGAATGGTATTCCTAGGGTGGAATTTGTTAGAAATTAAACTCGATTTCACATCTGTAAGATCTTTTATAGATATTATTGTTTAAAATTTGATCACCGATTTTTGACATTAGATCGCTGTAATTTTTCGTGTGAGAAATTAGCACCGAGAGGTACAGATAGGTGAAAACCCTAATTCAAATATTTGTCAAAAACCCTAGTTTTGCATTAATGACATGTTAGAGGATAAGCCTTATCCTCTCCCCTACCCAGCTACATAAGGTGATGGTGCCATTCACAAAGGAGCAAGGTGAAGCAACGAGAGCAAGGAGAAGCATCAGAGCAGCAATGTAGAAAGAGGATAATGAGTCAAAGTGAGGAGGTGAATCGGTAGTACTCACAGTCTTCTGTATGAGTTAAGCCTGCAAATTAGCTTCCAATTGTGTCTGTAAAATCCTTCCATTTTTAGTCTAATTATATTTCAGTTAATAAAATCTAGTTGTGCAAATTTACTCTCTACTCCTAAGGTCTATTCCGCACTTTTCTCACTTTTTTCTTCCTTTGCGCAATTTCTATGAGTGCATAGGTGTTGCACAGTTGCACTTGTGCGCATAAGCACTTTGCATAAGACATAATTTTTCTCCTTTTGCATCTTTCGTCTTTTAGTGTTTTTTGTCCTCTAGTGGCTTCATAAAATTCTAAAGTCTTGTGCATTTTATTCCTTGCGCATAACACATGTGCACATTCGTATTGCACAAAAGTGTTTGAGTTCTTCCGCATACTCCACAGTGTGCAAGGTTCTTGTGCATATTATTTGTGTGCTTTGTCCTTGCACATAATACATTGTGTACAAAAGAGTTGTACTTTCAAACCATGCACAAGAGGATCATTGACCATTAGTCAAGAGGAAGTGCGTAAGCCTGGTGTTGTACATCTCCCATGCACATCTTCTTTGTGTGCTTGGCCCTTGCGCATCATCCACTATGCACAAGATGAAGCATAGTTTTGGAGTTGCACTCCTTCCATAGCATACAAGACCTGACATAATTTATTAGCTATGCATCTGTTGAGCACAATTTATTTTTGTGCTTATCTCTTATGCATAATCCATAATGCACAAGAGTACCTAGTTTGCGCACGTCTTTAAAATTGGTATCAGAGCTAGAGCCTACCCATATATGATAATAAGAAATGACTTCTAGCAACAACCCATTGTAGTTGCAGATCCCGTTTTTCAACGACAAAAATTATGATTACTGGAGCATTCTTATGAGGATCTTTTTCGGGTCTCAGGAGCTATGGGACTTGGTCGAGAATGGTTATATAGAACCAGCAAATGCGGTAGCTTTGGCCGCTCTCTCCCAAATGGATTCAGACCTATTGAAGGAGAACCGAAATAAGGACCATAAGGTATTATTCTACATAATACAAGCGGTTGAGGAGACAATCTTCCCACAAATTGCAGTAGCAACCAAATCAAAGCGGGCCTAGGAAATCTTGGCTAGCTCCTTCCAAGGCATCAACAAGGTGAAGCTGGTGTGGTTGCAGATGCTGAGGAGGGAGTTTGAGAACTTGTAGATGAGCGAGTTAGAGTCCATAAGCGACTTCCTAACCCAAAAAATAGATATCATCAACCATATGTGGTTGAATGAGGATAACATGGTGAATCAGAGGATTGTGGAGAAGATACTGAGGATCCTACCAACAAGGTTTGATTCAGTGGTGATGTAAATCAAACAATCAAGGGATTTGACAACCTTCTTTGTGGAAGAGCTCATGGTTTATCTACAAACACATGAGTAGAGGCTGAGTCACTCAAATTAGTCCTTATTGGAGCAAGCGTTCAAGGCATAAGTCTTATTTCGAGACAGTAGCAAAGGAGAATCCCACAAAAGAACCTCAAGTTCTCAAGTAAAAGGTAGAGGAAAGTGTGGGAGATGCAAGCAAGGAGGAAGTTCAAACTACAATGACAGAGAGACCAGTTGCAACTTCCATCAAGGAGGAAGAGTCAGTGGCAAAAATTAGCAAGGAGGATCAAATCAGAGGAATAATAAATTGAAGATCCAATATTATTACTGCAATAAGTTTAGTCATTATATCTTTGAGTTTAGAAATAATATGGCCAAGGATAAGAAACAACAAGTGCACTACATAAATAAAGCTAAAAATGGAGAGTGTAGAGATGCCTGTGGAAATATGTTGTTGACTTACAGTATTAAGGAGAGCCAAAAGAATATCTGGTAATTCGACAGTGGGTGCAACAACCACATGACTAGTAACAAAGAGATGTTATCACAGTTGGATGAAACAGTCCAATTCGAAGTGAATATGGGGAACAACAGCAAGGTTCCTGTAATGGATAAAGGAAAAATCCTTATCCGCACCAGGCAAGGTGAAAGGAAGCAAATCATCGATGTCTATTATGTTTCTGGTTTGAAGAACAATTTTCTAAGCATTGGAAAACCTATGGAGAAGGGGCACACTATTCAATTCAAGGATGGAGTTTGTACCATTAGAGATAAAGAGCATGGGAAGATTGCAACTATGTCCACGATGAAAATAAGATGTTTTCATTGTAGATTCATAATGAATCACTAATGTCATTAAGAGTAGTTGTGAAATATACTACATGGTTGTGGTATCTCATATTCAATCACCTAAGTTTTAGTGGCCTGAACTTGCTACACAAGAAGTAGATGGTGAAGGGTTTACCCCTTATTGAGCAACCAAATCAAGTTTGTGAAGGTTACTTAGTTGGTAAGCAACACAGGGATGCATTCCTTGTAGGATAGTCTTGGAGAGCTTCACAACCATTGGAGCTAGTGCATTTTGACATTTGTGGTCCAATGTAGACCAAAACATTTATTGGAAACAAATACTTCTTGATTTTCATTGATGATTTTAGTCAGAGGACATGGGTATATCCCATCAAAAAAAAAGTCAGAAGCATTCAACAAATTCAGGGAGTTCAAGGCTCTGGTTGACAAACAGAGCGACTACCAAGTGAAGACTCTTAGGATATATGGAGGAGGTGAGTATATCTCCAATGAATTCAAAAATTTTTACAAGCAGAATAGAATTTACAGGCAGCTCATTGCCAGATACACACCATAGTAGAATGGTGTTCTAGAGAGGAAGAACAGAACAATCATGAAGATGGCATGGAGCATGCTAAAGGTAAAGAATTTGCCACATGAGTTTTGGGCAGAAGTTGTATGTTGTGTAGTTTATCTGCTAAATTGGAGTCCCATAGAGAGTGTGAAGAAAAATATTCCTCAGGAGGCATGGAGCAACCAGAAACCAAACGTTGCTCACTTAAGGGTTTTTGGGTGCATAGCATATGCACATGTTCCAGACTAGAAGAAAAATAATTTGGATTATAAGGCAGAGAAATACATCTTCACTGGGTATAGTGAAGAGTCGAATGCATATAGGCTATATAATCCTATGATGAAGAAGTTGATTATCAGTCGAGACGTGAAGTTCTTGGAGGATGAAGCCTAGAACTGGAAATCAAATACTGGTCATCCAGAACTAGCAATTATTGAGTTTGAAGACTTGGAAGAAGAAAGAGTGCATCAGCCTATAGCTTCAAGTAGCAATACTGGAGCTAGCAGAAGCATCACCTTATCATCACAAACACCTCAACTTGCAAGAAGGATCTCCAACTTGAGGACACCCGCGAAGATGAGGAGCTTGCAAGACATCTATGAGGTAACCTGAAATCAAGTAGATGAAGAAATTTCTGACTTTGTTTTATTTTTAAGTGTGATCCAATTTCATTAGGACAGGGTATATCCCATAAAAAAAAAATTCAGAAGCATTCGACAAATTCAGAGATTTCAAGGCTCTGGTTGAGAAATATAGCAACTACCAAGTGAAGACTCTTAGGAAATATGGAGGAGGTGAGTATATCTCTAATGAATTCCAAAATTTTTGCAATCAAAATAGAATTTTCATGCAGCTCATTGCCAGATACACACCACAGTAGAATGGTGTTCTAGAGAGGAAGAACAAAACAATCATGGAGATGGCATGGAGCATGCTAAAGGTAAAGAATTTGCCACATGATTTTTGGGTAGAAGTTGTATGTTGTGTATTTTATCTGCTAAATTGGTGTCCCACAAAGAGTGTGAAGGAAAAAATTCCTCATGAGGCATGGAGAAACCAGAAGCCAAATGTTGCTCACATAAGGTTTTTGAGTGCATAGCATATGCACATGTTCTAGATGAGAAGAGAAATAGTTTGGATTATAAGGAAGAGAAATGCATCTTCACTGGGTATAGTGAAGAGTCGAAGGTATATAAGCTATATAATCCTATGATGAAGAAGTTGATTATCAATCGAGATGTGAAGTTCTTGGAGGATGAAGCCTAGAACTGGAAATCAAAGACTGGTTATCTAGAACTAGCAATTATTGAGTTTGAAGACTTGGAAAAAGAAAGAGTGCATAGGCTTATAGCTTCAAGTAGCAATATTGAAGCTAGAAGAAGCATCACATTATCATCATAAACACCTCAACTTCCAAGCACGATCTCCAATTTGAGGACACCCGCGAAGATGAGGAGCTTGCAAGACATCTATGAGGTAACCCGAAATCAAGTAGATGAAGAACATTTTGACATTGCTTTATTTTTTGAGTGTGATCTAATCTCATTTGAAGAAGAATTTTAGAATAAAAAATGGATGAAGGCTATGGATGAGGAAATAGAGGCCATAAATAAGAACAATACATGGCATTTGATAGATCTCCCAATAGGGAAGAAGACCATTGGGGTCAAATGGGTATATAAAACTAAGTTTAATGCCCAAGGTGAAGTTGACAGACATAATGCCTTATTGGTGTTAAAATGCTACAAATAGAAGTCAGGCATTGACTATCATGAGGTGTATGCACCTATAGCTAGACTTGACACAGTTAGGATGATCCTAGTATTGGCAATCCATAAGGGTTGGAATGTGTACCAGATGGATGTCAAGTTTCCCTTCCTCAATGAAGTGTTGGAAGAGGTCTACATAGACCAGCCACCAGGCTATGAGTTGGAAGGACAAGAAGGTAAGGTACTAAAGCTAAATAAGGCCCTATATGGGTTGAATCAAGCACCCAAGGCTTGATACAGTTGGATTGATGCCTACTTTTAGGATAATGGATTCATCAAATGCCCATATGAGTACACCTTGTACCTAAAGAAAATCCTAGAAGAGGAAATGATAATAATTTACCTATATGTGGATGATCTGATATACACTGGCAACAATAATGTGTTATTTGTCTAGTTTAGAACAACCATGAATAAGGAGTTCGAGATGATAGACTTAGGGCTCACAAAATAATTTATAGTCATCAAAGATAACCAATATATAGATGGAATCTTCATATCTCAGGGTAAGTATGCAAAACATGACCTCAAGAGGTTTAAGATGGAGGATAGCAAACCTGCCATCTCACCTGTTGCCACAGGTTTGAAGCTGAGCAAGATGGATTCTAGTAGAAATGTTGATCCAACCTTGTTTAAGAGGTTAGTTGGCAGTCTCATGTATTTGACTACAACTCGATTAGATTTGACATTTGGAGTAAGCTTAAAAGCAGGCAAAAGTATTTTATGCTATGTTAATGGGACACAAAACCATGGAATATTTTATGCTAGAAAAAACCATCTAGAACTATTTGTCTACATAGATAGTGATTGGATTGGTAGCAATGATGATCGAAAGAGCACTTTTGACTATACTTTCCATATTGGATCAGGATTAGTTTTATGGTCGTCCAAGAAGAAACCGATTGTTGCATTGTCCACTATAGAGGCAGAATATGTTGCCACCACGTAAGCTGCATGCTAGGCAGTATGGCTATGAATAATCTTGGGTGAGCTGAATCATCCACCGGAAGGGGTAACAACAATTTTTTGTGATAACAATTCTGCCATAGCACTATCAAAGGATCTAGTGTTTCATGGTAGGATGAAGCACATAAATATCTGCCACCACTTCATTAGAGATCTGGTGAAAGTTGATGAAATTATGTTACTATTTTGCAGGTCAAAAGAGCAGGTAACAGATATATTCATAAAACCTTTGAAGGAGGAAGGCATCAATTGGCTGAGGGAAATGTTGGGCATCAAAGTCTTTTTGAAATCTTGTTTAAAGGAGGATGTTAGAAATTAAACTCGATTTCAAACCTATAATGTCTCTGACAAATCTTATCGTCCAAAATCTGATCACCGATCTCTAACATTAGATCGCCACAATCTCCTGCATGAGAAATTAATACCAAAAAGTGTAGATAGGTAGAAACCCTAATTCGATGATTGGTAAGAAAACCTAGTTTTGCATTAATGGCATGTTAGAGGATAAGTCTTATCCTATCCTCCACCCATATATATAATGCAGTGGTGCCATTTAGAAAGGAGAAATGTGAAGCAACAAGATCAAGGAGAAACACCAGAGCAGCAGTGCAAAAAGAGGAGAAGAAGCCGAAGTGAGGAGGTGAATTGACAGTATTCACAGTCTCCTTTCTAAGTTAAGCCTGCAATATAGCTTGTAGTTGTGTTTGTAAAATTTTTCATTTGCATTGTAAAGTTGCATTTGCAGTCTATTTATATTTCAATTAATAAAATCCAGTTGTGAAAATATACTCTGCAAATTTTTTTCCTTGCAGAGTTTCTGTGAGTGCATAGGCTTTGCGCAATTGCACTTGTGTGCATAAGCACTTTGTATAAGACATATTTTTTTTCCTTTTGCATCTTTCATCTTTTAGTGTTTTTTTGTCCTCTAGTGGCTTCATAAAATCCTAAAGTCTTGCGCATTTTATTCCTTGCGCATAACACATGCGCACTTCTACATTGAGAAAAAGCATTTGAGTCCTTGTGCATACTCCACAGTGTGCAATTTTATTGCGTATATTATTTGTGTACTTTGTCCTTGTGCATAAGGCAGCGTGTGCAAGAGAGCTACACTCCAACCACATGCAAGAGGATCGTTGACCACCAATCAATAGGGAGTGTGTAAGCCTGGCATTGCACATCTTCCAAGTGCATCTTCTTTGTGTGCTTGGCCCTTGTGCATCATCCACCATGCGTAAGAACAAGCATAGTTTTGGAGTTGTGCTCCTTCCATAGCGCATAATACTTGGTGCAAGTTATTAGCTGTGCATCTTTTGAGGGCACTTTATTTTTTCACTTCTCTCTTGTGCATCATTCGCAATGTGCAAGAGTCCCTAGTGTGTGCACATATTTTAGAATTCACACCTAATTCTTGTAGTTTCTATCATATGCTAGATTTAAATAAGTTTAAGGGTGTTCAACTTTAATCACCGTCCTCCAACTCAGGGTCTAATTAAATAGTTAAAAATTATTTATTTTAAAAATATATTAATATTTTAAAGTGAGAAAGGTTATAATACATATCATACACAAATTAAAACAAGAATAAATAATATGATTTTCTTCCATGGAATTCTTCAGGCTTTGTGGGTTGTGTGTTTTCATTTGTTTATATATAAAAGTTCCTTTACAATAAAAAAAGGATTTCTAAAGATCATACCTGAGGGTTTAAGGCCACCCACATTATCAAAATAAAAAACCATTATCAAAATAAAAAAATAACAACAGAAACCAGAATACAAATACAAAACCATACTTAAAAGGGTAAATAAACAAAATAACTAAGCATAGGAAGCCACTCCTAGAAGAGGAGAATGATCATTCTTTTACCCAAAAGAGTCCAAACCATGAATATTATTTATAGGCAGATCTATAGACCAAGAGTTATCAGGAGAAACAATGTTCATCAAAGGAATCATAATACCCCAACCAAGAAGAGTAGAATTGATCAAAGTTGAAGGTGGAAATGGAGTAGAATGAGCAAGAGAAAGAGCAGAAGGAGAAGTAATAAATTGAGGATATAGGTCAATGCTCCAACCAATACCATGGTCATTCAAGTGAAGCATAAGACTCCAACCACTATGCAAAGAGTGTGAACACAAATAATGCCTACTATGAGAACTGGGAGGAGACTGAGCCCTACTATGAGCACTGGAAAAATAGCTTGAGGCCAAAGAATGTCACCCCATTGACCTACTACATCAAGGCCTAAAATAAATTGAGGGACCTTGAGGCAAATGGAGGTCAAGCATAACCTAATTGATAATGCATGGAACCTCATGCTAATACTCGATAATATTCATCAAATATGTGAACTCATGCACCACCTTGGAAGCCTACAAATGGATCTAAGAAGTAACAATAGAAAGCATCGTAATCTTATCATTTATAGAAAAGTGAATTAAAATTAAATCTCCATAATAGATAGCAGCATTCCTAGCTTTCCATAGCTGAAACAAAATGATTGCATAAAAGAAATTCCATAGAACAACAACATAAGTAGGCCAACAACTATTATCACAAAAAAACTCATCTCCCATATGAAGATCTCAATATGAAAAGGTTTAAAAAATGAGTGAATCCAAGCCCAAGCAGACTGAGCACAAGGGTAAACCAAAATAGATGCTTAATTGTTTCAAAATAACCACAAGTAGGACACTTAGGATTAGGAAAAGCAATCCTATTAAGCCTCTCTCCCATAGGAAAACCTTGATAAATAAGAGACCAAAGAAAAAATGTGATCTTAGGTTCAATATTAGAATTCCATCTACAGTTCAAATGAGCAATCCAAGTATATGAGTTAGAGTGATTCTACCATCTCTCATTAATCTTATCAATACTAGAGGAAAAAAAACTAAGAAATTGATAAAGCAAAGAAGAAGAGTAGTTCTTGCAAGGAGTATCTACATTCCAACGTCAATCCCTCCACTAGGAACTCAAGGGCTAAAGGCTAAGCTTATGCAACATGACATCAAGCACAAGCTCCTGGATCTTAAGAATAGAAGGAAGATCCAAGTTTTGAAGATTAAATTTATGCTTGAGGGTAGGCCAAGGAATCCAATCTCGAGAATGCACTAAATATTTAATAAAGAAAATACCTTTGTAAAATAGCCTCAAAGCTTTAACCCCTAGCATATCAACAAGAAGAACCAAAGAGTTAGAAAAAATAGGAGACCACCAAATGTTCTAATAATTTAACAAAAGACCATTATGAAAACCATCACCAATCTAGTGAAGATGAGGTTTCATCACCTCAAAATCCTGCCAAATACTTTTAACAACAAAGGAAATCTGAATCTTAACTAGGGTAGAAGTAATGATAGGGTGTGAAGGCCAATATTAGCCCAAGACTTACACCCATAAGGCAACTCTGAAGAGATACAATGGTAAATTAAAACCTTCTAGGTTTTAGGCCTTCAGTAGCTTTAATCACCCACCTAGCACACAAGGAAATGCTTTGCTTATAGATGTCAATGATACTCATCATATCCTTATCAGTAGGCATGCAACAAATATCCCAAGCGATCCCATATAAACCACACAAATTCTTCCCATTGGCCCATAAAAAATCCGTCAGGTTTCTGGCCAAATTTTAGTTATTTTTGTTTTATATTATATAAAAATAAATTTTAAATATATAAATAACAGTTTTTAAAAATATAGGTGTTTGAATATTTAATAATGTTAATTTGATGATCTTAATATAATTTTGTATAAATATATATTTTTGTATTTTTAAAATAAAATTATTTAATATTAATATGTAATATTTACTATCTTCATGTGATCCTAAGGTAAGTGGTGAATAAGCATGAGTTTCTGATGGGGGACCAAAAAATCGCACTCTCACTAGTTCCAAATTTTCTTCATTAATCTACAAATCTTGTTTACAAAAATAGCAACAGCCCGCAGGCTTTACAATAACCAGCGCTCGGCTTGGTTTTCTCTACCACACTCTGCATGCGATCTTCCAATCCACCACCTAGTCTATTACAAAAATTGGGTTTTTATAGAGGCCCCGACCCTCTGAAACATCTTTCACAAAAATTGGAGCACCAACCCGATTTATGGCTCCACTCCGCACGACCCCTATCAACACTGTCTGATTTCTACTTCCTGTCAGATTACCCTATGTGACCCATCCTTTTTGTTTCCTATGCTTCTTGGTACTCGCCCGCTTTAACTACACCTTGGTGCCATGTGTCGTCCTTGCTCTACAACCGCCGCTTGACCTCTGTCGTCTTCTTCCTCTAGCTGCACTGTAGTAGGGGTCGCGATATCATGACATGTCATGATATCATGACATCTTCCTTATCCTGCTCTTCCTTTTCTTTTTCGGTCACGATATCGTGACATGTCGCGCTATCGTGACATTTCTCTTCCTCGTTCCTCTTTTCCACTTCGGGTCGTGAAATCGTGACATGTCACGATTTCATGACATCTTCTCTTCCTGCTTCCTTCCGCTCCTTTGGGTCACGATTTTGTGACATGTTGCAAAATCGTGACATCTTCCCGTTTCATCTTCTCTCTCCTCCTTGTCATGAAATCGTGACATGTCATGAAATCGTGACATCTTCCTTTTTTGCCTCCTCTCTATTCTTCTTGTCGTGAAATCATGACATGTCACGAAATCACAAAATCTTCTCTTTTTGCCTCCTCTTGCTTTTTCTTGTCGCAAAATCATGACATGTCATGAAATCATGACATGTCGCAAAATCGTGACATGTCACAAAATCGTGACATCTTCTCACTCTGCCAACTTTCTCTTCTCTGCGTTGTAAAATCGTGACATGCCGTGATATCATGACATGCTGCGATATCACGACATCTTCCTTCCTTGCCTTCTCTCTTCTCCTTCGGGTCGTGAAATCATGACAAGTCATGAAATCGTGACATTTCGGCTCCCTTGCCTTCTCTTCTTCATCGGGTCACGAAAATGCGACATGTCATGAAATCGCGACATCTTCCTCCTTTGGCTCCTTCGCTCGCCCTCTGGTCGTGAAAATGCAACATGTTGCGAAATCATGACATCTTTCTTCCTTAGCTCCTTCTTCACCTTTTGGTCGTGAAACTGTGACATGTAATGAAATCATGACATCTTCCTCCTCTGGCTTTCTCTCTCCTTGGCGGGTCACAAAACTGTGACATGCCACGAAATCGTGACATCTTCTCCTCTATGCCTTCTCTCTCTTCTGTGGGTCACGAAACTATGACATGTCACGAAATTGCGACATTTTCCTCTTTCGCTCTTCATCCTGCCTTCGGGTCACAAAATCATGACATGTCATGAAATTGCGATATCTTTGCTTGTAGCCTTCTCCTTCTGGTTTGTGTCACGAAATTATGACATGCCATGAAATCGTGACATCTTCTCCCTATTGGCTCTGTTCTCCACTTGTGTCGTGCTTTATTGGACTGCGCGAGAATCGTCACATTAAGAATCGAGAATCGACACACTAGAGCAATCTTCACTACTATTATTGTTTAGATGAGAAAGTTGTTGATACGTATATAAGATAGATGGAGAATATTGAAGAGGAAGGTTTCTCACTATCTTCTCCCTCTTAATAGCAGGCCACAATAACCGGAATTGTTTTCCCGGGTGAAGCGACGAAATATTCTAGAGATGGCCGGATACTCGATGAAGCAAATGGATCCGGATATCACGACACATTTTATGTCATGATATCATGATATATTTCTCCGTCGGCTCCTTTATCCTCATCGTGTCATGATATCGTGACACTTTTTTTGTCATGATATCGCGATAGATTTTTCTCCTCACCTTCTTCTTCTTCTTTTGTCATGATTTCATGACACGTCATGAAATCGTGACGTCTTTCCTCCTTAGCCAACTTTTCTAAAGTGGCCCTCCTGCCACTGGATGCCTCTGCATCAGGTGCCACTGGATGCTCCTGCATCAGACACCCAAGGTTGGTGGA
This sequence comes from Wollemia nobilis, assembly GCA_028583015.1. NCBI lineage: Eukaryota > Viridiplantae > Streptophyta > Pinopsida > Araucariales > Araucariaceae > Wollemia > Wollemia nobilis. The sequence continues at coordinate 3,753,368 of JAQPPZ010017255.1, forward strand.
GAAGTGATCTTCACTTTTGCACTGTCTGGTCACTACCTTCTACAACACCTCTAGACATTCATCTGCCTCTGCAGCCTGTTCCAACCTTGTCTCCTGGCCAAAATAACTTATGGATTCTTCTAGATAGATTCTACCACTACTCCACGCTTCCCCATCTATAGCCTGCTTCAAATTTGCCTCTTAGCCAGATAAATTTCTGCTTCCTCCTAGGCATATTCTAGCACTGTTGCACGCCTCCTCATCTGTAGCCCGCTTAAACTCCATCTCCTACCCAAAAAAAAATTTGCCTTCTTCCAGGCAGATCCTAGCACTGTTGCACACCTCTTTGTCTGTAGCCTTCAATGGTTTTAACTTTCGACGCACTCCACCTTCTCTTATTTTCTATTTTTCCTCATGCCTTCTGTGTAGCTTCTCTTGCAAGGTTTGCACTTGCCTCTACAATGCCTTGAACTCTTCCTCTGGCACCATATCTCTCTCACCACCACGTCTTCTTTGTGGAGGCATTTTTCTTTGCTTTTCTTACAAGCTTAATCGATTCTAGTGTAGCCGCCTCACTTTTGACAATCCGCTCACATGCTCAGAACCCTAACTCACTCTTCTCTCTCTCAGAACCCTTCCACAGATCTTGGCGTAAACTACCTCACGTTTGGTGAATCTACTTGCGCACTCAGGAACATTAGCTCTGATACCATTGATGGGGGACCAAAAAATTGCACTCTCAACAATTCCAAATTCTCTTCATTAATCTACAAATCTTGTTTAAAGAAACATAAAATAGCTCGTAAGCTTTACAATAACTAGTGCTCGGCTTGGTTTTCTCTACCACACTCTGCGTGCGATATTCCAATCCACCACCTAGTCTATTACAAAAACTGGGTTTTTATAGAGGCCTCGACCCTCTGAACATTTTTCACAAAAATTGAAGCACCAACCCGATTTATGGCTCCACTTCGCATGGCCCCTGTCACTGCCGTCTGACCATCGTTTCCTATTATATTACCCTGTGTGATCCATCCTTTTCATTTTCTATGCTTCTTGGTACTTGCCTACTTTTACTGCACCTTGGTGCCATGTGTCGTCCTTGCTCTGCAACCACTGCCTGACCTCTTTCGTCTTCTTCCTCTAGCTACATTGTAGCAGGGGTCGCGATATCACGACATGTCGTGAAATCATGACATCTTCCTTATCCTGCTCTCCCTTTTCTTTTCTGGTTGTGATATCATGACATGTCATGCTATCACGACATTTCTCTTCCTTGTTCCTCTTTTCCACTTCGGGTCATGAAATCATGACATGTCACGATTTCATGACATCTTCTCTTCCTGCTTCCTTCTGCTCCTTTGGGTCACGATTTCACGACATGTCACGAAATCGTGACATATTCCCATTTGTCTTCTCTCTCTCCTCCTTGTCGCAAAATCATGACATGTCATGAAATCATGACATCTTCCTTTTTCACCTCCTCTCTATTCTTCTTGTCACAAAATCATGACATGTGAAATCGTGACATCTTCTCTTTCTGCCTCCTCTTGCTTCTTCTTGTCGTGAAATCATGACATGTCACGAAATTGCGACATCTTCTCACTCTGCCAACTTTCTCTTCTCTGAGTTGCAAAATCATGACATGTCGTGATATCGTGACATCTTCCTTCCTTGCCTTCTCTCTTCTCCTTCAGGTCATGAAATCATGACAAGTCGTGAAATCATGACATTTCAGCTCCCTTGCCTTCTCTTCTTCATTGGGTCGCAAAAACGTGACATGTAGAAAAATTGTGACATCTTCCTCCTTTGGCTCCTTTGCTCGCCCTCTGGTCGCAAAAATGTGACATGTCGCGAAATCGTGACATCTTTCTTCCTTAGCTCCTTCTTCGCCTTCTGGTCACGAAATCGCGACATCTTCCTCCTTTGGATTTCTCTCTCCTTGGCGGGTCGCAAAAATGTGACATGCCATGAAATTGCAACATCTTCTCCTTTGTGACTTCTCTCTCCTCTACAGGTCGTGAAACTGTGACATGTCATGAAATTGTGACATCTTCCTCTTCTGCTCTTCATCTTGCCTTTGGGTCACAAAATCGTGACATGTCACAAAATTGCAACATCTTTGCTTGCAGCCTCCTCCTTTCGATTTGTGTCACGAAATAGCAACATGCCATGAAATCATGACATATTCTCCCTGCTGGATCCATTCTCCACTTATGTCATGATATCGCGACACATTTTCTATCACGATATCACGACAACTTTCTCCATCGGCTCCTCTCTCCTCGTCGTGTCGTGATATTGCGAGACTTTTTTTGTCACGATATCGCAACAGATTTGACACGTCGTGAAATCGCGATGACTTTCCTCCTTAGCCAACTTTTCTGAAGTGGCCCTCATACCACTGGATGCCTCTGCATCATATGCCACTGGATGCTCCTGCATCAGTTTCTTACTATAAACCAAAGTTGTCTTAATTTCATAGATGAACCTTGACATTATAGCAAATGGTATGAGATAAAATAGTTAAAATAATTGACATTCAAGATAAAGACCTAGATTTAAATCTAAAGAACACAAGCTTATACTAAGAGGGGGCTGAACTATATAAGACCACTTTTTACATTTCTTTCCCAAACAATATTATGCAATGTATAGATAGCAATATCAACAACAGTAATCAAAGCAATGCACAAATCACCACACAAAATAGATACACCACAATTTACATGGTTCACCCAATGTGGGATACTCCACAGATAAAATATTTCACTAAAATTTTCTCAATCAATCTCTTAGGTATCCTTTCCCTATTACAATTTTTATGGACCTCCGTCCAAAGGAGATACCAATCCCCTAAATCAAGTTCGTGGATCTCTATTCATAGGAGAACTCATTTCAACTCTTGCTCTAGCTGGTGATCTTCTTGAAGACTACTACCTCCACTGCACTGGCTTGTGGATATCTCTCCACTAAAGACTCTTGTACTCACTCATAAGACATGTCCTCACTACCCTGGATAATGGATCTCTATCCACTGAATACTACTATCCTCTGCCCTTTTTCACCTCCAAATATTTGTCTTAAATCTACACTAAACACATTCCTTCATTCTAGTACAACTATGCTAAATCTCTGTCTCTAGTCTGACACAATCATGTCCTCAAATATGCACCAAACTCTATCCTCAATATCTATCCTCTGATCTGCACTAAACCCTATCATCAATCTTTGTCCTCTGATCTACACTAAATATAGTCCTTCAGTCTAGCATAAATATGTACTCAATATCTATCCTCAAGCCTTAACTCAAATATTGACTCAATCTCAAATCAACTCTATTGGATATGCCTTGAACCTTAACTCAAGGTTTGAATAAATCAATCACTCAACTCTGCTCTCAAGTCTACTCAAGACTTATCTCAAATATGCCTTGTAATATTCCTCAAAATCTCACACTAATCTATCCACAAGTCCTCTCTAGAACTTTTCTAATATGCTCAATAAGTCCTCTCAAGAACTTATCTTAATCTGCTCAAGATCTGTATTGTAATCTTCCACAAAAGCTCACACCAAATCTGTCCACAAGTCTTCTCAAAGACTTGCCTCAAATCTTCTTAACAAGTCCACATAGAACTTGTCCACTCTGCTCAATAAGTCTTCTCAAGAAATTATCCAATCTCATAGAAACATAAAGAGAATTGTTAGAGACTCAATATGTTCTATACTCATCACAATTCTCAATTACTTTCAATCACTCTCTTAGAAACATAAGGATAATTGTTAGAGACTCAATATGCTTCAATTTCAATTCAATGCTCAATCACTTTCTCAAATCAATTTAGAATATAGAATAGTTTGTTTTATGAAACTTGAACAATGACTACACACACCCACTTGACTAGGCTCAACCAAATATACTCAACCAAACACACAATGAAACAACCCTTGCTCACAAACCCTAGTCCAATCATATGATCACTCACTCAAAAATATTTCCAACAATGCTCAACAACATATCTCACATAATAATGATACTTATGTTCTTTTCAAGCCCTAGTTCAAGTTCTTTGTTCAACAACTTACTTCAAGAACAATGCATATAAAACAATCTTCACATAGCAATGATACTCAAACCCTAGTTCAAGTTCTTCACGCAACCAATGGTTTCAAAAACAATGCTTATAAAACAAGTTTTTAACAACTCTTTATTCTAAAAAACCTTGAAGTATTAACTCAACACAATCATTAGGAAACCCTAATCAAGTCCTTTTCACTCCAAACTTATTTTCCAGAAAACCAACCGATCATCTTAACTATGGAAGAATGTGCTCATATATTTTTCTTGATGATGAAGGAATCTCATAAATCTACCACAAACATAAACACTTCTTTGCCAATCTCAAAGAAATTATAAGATGATAAACTTCCTCAAAATACAATGTAAATATCAAGACACACATACACCTTATTACTCCATCTTTAAGAAAACATTCATCCATATTTACAAAAACAATACACCACTTACACCTTATAATCTCCCAATTAAAATAATATTCAATGCACTCGTATTTTCAAAAATAACTCAATGCAATAAGTTCTCTCTATCCTTTTAAAAATTCAACGAATCAATGTGACACAAATACTTTATTAAAATAAATCTAAAACCTTATTCCTCCAACTTATCAAAAATAATTTTCAACTAACAATCCTTTTAAGCAACCCTTTTAACTCCAAACTTTAGGCAACACACAAAAATAATAATCAAAATTTATTACCTTGGCCTTGGAGGGAATCAAACTCACAATGTAGCCTCAACCAATGCCCTAGTCATGGCTCCAACCACCACATGAGCTAGGCGCTCTCTTGGAGAGTGAAGGGCACCACGTGCTCCAAAAGGCTCCCCGCCTTGCCTAGAAAAAAATGTGTGCCTTTCCTTTAGCGCTTCCAACACAAACAAAACCATCAAAAATTTTATCGTCACATTTTGAGCATAGGTCACCTAGTTCCCAAGCACTCTAATCATTTTCCTATTGCCACTAGGCCACGCTGCCCAGTTTGCGCTTGGTAATTTTGTGTTGTTCCCTTTAAACCTTATTCGCTGGAACTAAAACACAAAATTTTCTTGTCTTTTCCACACGAGTTCTCAACACAATTGCACACATTAATTTGATCGAGAAAAAGGATAAGTGTTAATGCCTCTAAGGCATAGATTTATATATTGATTTCCTCCTCATGCATATACGTCGATGCTCAAATTACCTTCTAACTTTTAGACGTCGATGCTTTTTATTTTCCTCGAAACTTATTAATTTATAAATTATTTAAATTCATTTGAATTTAAATTTTATAAATTAATTCTTTAAATAACTTTGGTTTATTAAGGCCTTCTCTCATTATATAAATTTATATAAATAATATTTATTTATAAAATTTAAATTCAGATTGAATTTAAATATTTTACAAAAAATATTAAACCTTCCTTTATCTTTGCAATAAACTTACTTGGGTTTTTATGAAAAACATTTTAACTTCTACTTCCATATAATATTAAAAATATTATGAAACCCTTTTGCCTTGAACCTCTGCATTGTTCCTCTTGACCTTTGACATCATCAGTGGCTTATTCCTAGATATCAATGACAGCTTTGACAACTTTATTTCTTGACAAATTCCTTGACATTAATGATGACTTCATTCCTTGACATCAATGACAACTTGACTTAATGACTCAAAATGTCCAACAATATCCTACTTTGTCATTGATGGCAACCTAAATTCTTTTTACTGAAAACTTGCCTTTATCTTTGTTCTGCTCCCCTTGGGACATTGCTACCCCTGGCGCAATACTCTCTTCAAATATTTCTTCTTTAATAAAATACCAAATCTCTCCCCCTTACTCAAATATCTTCCCCTTTGACATCAATGGAAAAGGGCCACCTTTGGGGATCGGGGCTAAGAATGAGCCTCTTATCTTAACCCCTCTCCCACCTCCTCTTGAGGTGGTTAATTCTAGGGTGAAAGCATTTCTACTCCCAGAAAGCACTATTCTCTTTATCCTCTTTCTTTCTTATCTGATCCTTCTGATTACTATGAATTTTTCTTTCCATATCCATGTTCTTGTCCATGTCTATATTCCTATCCCTGTTCCTATTCCTATTCCTATTCATATCCATGTTTCTATTCCTGTTCATATCCATGTTCCTATTCTTGTTCATATTCATGTTCCTGTTCCTATTCATATCCATGTTCCTATTCCTATTCCTATTCTTGCTTGATTCTAGAATGTCTACTCTACACAACTTTGCTATGTGACCATTGTTATTACACTTATAACACTTAATGTTATTATTACTTGGATGTACAAATATCTTAGGATTTCTCCTAGTGAAGCCATATCCTCTTCTGTCATGAACCTTGCAATTCATTGCCTTATGACCAAACTGATTACATGAGTGGCAATACCCATGGAAAAGTTGTGTGTTCCCATATTCATGTATTTCATGTGTCCTACATTGTGAAGCCATATGCCCAAACCTATGACATGAAAAACATCTTCCATTGAATTTCCTTGTCTTAACCTCATTGGTCTCTTAGTCTCTCTTGACCTATTCTGATTTTTGTTCCATATGTATCTTCTTTGTGCATTGTTCCTATTCTTGTTGAACTCTCTATTATCCAACTCATCTTCTGATATCTCACTTTATTTTACACTATCTTCTTATGAATTTTCTTCTCCTCCAAAACTCGAGGTTTACTTTCCTTCCCATCTCTTTTGAACCTATTCAAATCCAAGACCTGTTTTCTTGATGTAGGCTTTTGTATCTTGATGAAATTATCCAAGTCCTTTGAGATGTTTTTGAACCCTTTTAGCTTGAATTTGGAGTATTCTAAATATTCTCTTAGTAGTGCCACTTCTTGTGCTAACTTTTCACATTTTAAGATCTTTTGTTCTAACTTATCCTTGAACCTTTTTTCCTTGGCCTTTTATTTTTCTAAATCCTCTATAAGCAATCTTCTCTCTTCATCACAATATTGAAACTGAATTTCAAGTTTAGAGTGTTTTTTTCTTACCTTCTTCACTGTATCAAGTGCATAAATAAGTTCTCCCTTGAGATCATATCCATATTTCTCTGAATATTCCTCTATTTGTTTACCTATGTCCATATCTTTATTTTATATTGGCTTGTGTTTTGTAGGATAATCTTCTCCCTCTTCTAGTGCCATTAGAATATTCTCTTATGGTCCATCAAGTGTATCTTCATATTCATCATCACTAAAACTATAACCATCCCTTGTACAACTATTTTTCTTTAGCATAGTATCTTCTCTTTTATATTTGAAAGAACTTTTTTCCTTTTATTATTTGTCCATCCTTGCTTTTATTTGGTGCCTATATCTTTTTGATTCCATGTTCTTGTGATCCTATTTTTCTTCATCATTATTATTTTTAGCTTCTTGAAAGTTAGTTACATAATGACCATACTTTCCACAATTGAAATATTTAACAGATCTTGTATCTCTAGATCTTATTGAATCCTTATTCCTTCTACCATAATTTGCTTCTTCATCACTGGATGACTCATTTCTTGATTCTGGCTTCTTACCCTTTGTCTTCTTGATTTCTTTTAATGTTGCTTCTTTCTAGGGATTAGGTTCCTCTTTTTTTCTCATCTCAAATTTTGTAAGAATATCAAGAAACATAAATCTTGTCAAAGAATCACCATCTAATTACTATTTTATAGTGGAAACTTTTTCACTGAATCTTTTTTGAAGAGTTCTTAAGACCTTGTCACACACATCTGATTCATAAATTTTCATTCCAAGTCCTTGTATATGATTAACAACCTCATCAATTCAAAGTAGATAAGTACTAATATTTTCCTCATCCTTCATTATTAATGCTTCAAATTTTCCTTTGAGATTTCGTATATTTGCTTTCTTGACACTTGTATATCCTTCATATATATTTTGTAGTTTATCCCATATTTCTTTTGCAGATTGACAATGAATAACTTTCATAGACTCTATTCTATGCAAACCTTTCAAAAGTGCATTCATTGCTTTTGACTTGTAATACTATAGGATCTCACCTTCCTATATGTAGGAGGATTAATTAAGGGATAATATCCAAATTCAACTGCTTTTCAAATTTCATTGTCAAGTGCCATCAGATAGATCTTTATTCTCATACTCCAATATTTATAGTCACTTCCATAAAATACTAGTGTTGAATTATATGAGGACACATTACTAGAATCCATTGTGTTTTTGTTAGCTTTTTCTTAAATATATTAAAATATTTTGAAGGAACTCGATCTAATACCAATTGAAGAACACAAGCTTATACTTAGATGGGAGGTGAACATTATAATACCACTTTTTACTTTTATTTGCCAAATAATATTATGCAATGTATAGATAGCATTATCAACAACAGTAATCAAAGAAATGCACAAATCACCACACAAAATAGAGAAATCACATTTTACGTGGTTCACCCAATGTGGGCTACTCCACGAAGAAAATATTTCACTAAAATTTTCTCAATCAATCTCTTGGGAATCCTTTCCCTATTAAAATATTTATGGACCTCTATCCAAAGGAGATACCAATCCTCTAAATCAAGTTTGTGGATCTCTATCCACATGAGAACTCCTTTCTCCTCTTACTTTGGCTGGTGATCTTCTATAATACTACAACCTCCACTACACTGACTTGTGGGTCTCTCTCCACTGAAGACTCTTGTCCTCACTCAAAATACCTATCCTCACTACCCTAGCTAATGGATCTCTATCAACTAGAGACTACTATCCTCTACTCTTTGTCACCTCCAAATCTCTATCTAAAATATGTACTAAACACATTACTTCGATCTAGTACAACTCTGCTCAATATTTTTCTTGGTATGACACAAACCTATCCTCAAATATACACCAAACTTTATCCTCAATCTCTGTCCTCTGATATGCAATAAAATTTATCCTCAATATCTGTCCTCTGATATACACTAAACACAGTCCTTAAGTCTAGTACAAATTTATTCTCAATATTTGTCCTCAAGACTTAACTCAAATCTTGACTCAATCTCAAATCAACTCTGCTGGATTTGCCTTGAACCTTAATTCAAGGTTTGAAAAAATTAGTCACTCAACTATGATCTCAAGTCTACTCAAGACTTTTCTCAAATTTGCCTTGTAAGCTTCCTCAAAAGCTCACGCTAATCTATGTACAAGTCCTTTATAGAACTTGTCCAATCTGCTCAATAAATCCTCTCAAGAACTTATCCAAATATGCTCAAGATCTGTATTGTAAGCTTCCACAAAATCTCACACCAAATCTATCCACAAGTCTTCTCAAATACTTGCCTCAAATTTGCTTAACAAGTCCACACAAAACTTGTCCACTCTGCTCAATAAGTCTTCTCAATAACTTATCCAATATCATAGAAACATAAAGAGAATTTTTAGAGACTCAATATGTTCTATACTCATCACAATGCTCAATTACTTTCAATCACTCTCTTAGAAACATAAGGAGAATTGTTAGAAACTCAATATGCTTCAATTTCAACTCAATGCTCAATCACTTTCTCAAATCAATTTAAAATATAGAATAACTTGTTTTATAGAACTTGAAAAATCACTACACACACCCACTTGACTAGGCTCAACCAACTCTACTCAACCAAACACTCAATTAAAAAACCCTTGCTCACAAACCCTAGTCCAAGCATATGATCACTCACTCAAAAATATTTCCAACAATGCTCAACAACAGATCTCACATAATATTGATACTCATGTTCTTTTCAAGCCCTAGTTCAAGTTCTTTTCTCAACAACTTACTTCAAAAATAATGCTTATAAAACAATCTTCACATAGCAATGATACTCAAACCCTAGTTCAAGTTCTTCACACAACCAATGGTTTCAACAACAATGCTTATAAAACAAAGTTTTAACAACTCTTTATTCTAGAAAACCTTGAAGCATTAACTCAAAATAATCAATAGGAAATCCTAATCAAGTCCTTTTCAATCCAAAATTGTTTTCCAGAAAACCAATCAATCAACTTAACTATGGAATAATATGTTCATACCTTTTTCTTGATGATGAAGGAATCTCATAAATCTACCACAACCATAAACACTTCTTTGCCAAGATCAAAGAAATTATAAGATGATAAACTTCCTCAAAATACAATGTAAATATCAAGACACATATACACCTTATCACTTCATCTTTAAGAAAACATTCATCAACATTTACAAAAATAAAAAACCACTTACATCTTATAATCTCCCAATTAAAATAATATTCAATGCTCTCTTCTTTCCAAAAATAACTCAATCCAATAAGTTCTATCTATCCTTTTAAAACTTCAACAAATCAATGTGACACAAATACTTTGTTAAAATAAATCTAACACCTTATTCCTCAAACTTATCAAAAATAATTTTCAACAAACAATCCTTTTAAGCAAAAATTTTAACTCCAAAATTTAGGCAACACACAAAAATAATAATAATAATTTATTACCTTGGCCTTGGATGGAATCAAACTCAAAATACAATCTCAACCAACACCCTAGCTATGGCTCCAACCACCACGCGAGCTAGGCACTCGCTTGGAGAGTGAAGGGTACCACATGATCCAAAAGGCTCCCTGCCTTGCATAGCAAAAAACATGTACCTTTCCTTTGGCACTTCCAACACAAACACAACCACCAAAAATGTTGCTGCCACATTTTGAACGCAGGTCACCTGGCACCCAAGCACTCTAACTATTTTCCTCTTACCACTAGGCCACGCTGCCTAGTTGGAGCTTGGTAATTTGGCATTGTTCCCTTTAAACCTTTTTTGTGAGCACTAAAACCCAAAATTAACTTGTCTTTTCCACACGAGTTCTCAACACAATTGCACACATTAATTAGATCGAGCAAAAGGATAAGTGTTAATGCCTCTAAGGCGTAGATTATATATTGGTTTTATCCTCATGCATATACGTTGATGCTCAAATTACCTTCTAACTTTTAGACGTAGAGACTTATTAATTTATAAATTATTTATAATTCATTTGAATTTAAATTTTATAAATTAATTCTTTAAAACCCTTTGGTTTATTAAGGCCTTCTCTCATTGCACAAATTTGTATAAATAATATTTATTTATAAAATTTAAATTCAATTTGAATTTAAATATTTTATAAAAAATATTAAACCTTCCTTTAGCTTTGCAATAAACTTCCTTGGGTTTTTATGAAAAACCTTTTAACTTCTGCTTCCACATAATATTAAAAATATTATGAAACCCTTTTGACTTTAACCTCTACATTGTTCCTTTTGACATTTGACATCATCAGTGGCTTATTCTTGGATATCAATGACAACTTTGACAACTTTGTTTCTTGACAAATTTCTTGACATTAATGATGATTTCATTCCTTGACATCAATGGCAACTTGACTTAATGACTTAAAATGTCCAACAAAATATTCTGAGTTGATGTATACATAGTCATGAAGTAATATGGATAGATAATGTTTCAATCCCATGTAATTAATACAAAGTTTGTGATATGCAATGTATACATATTTTTCAAAAATGTGATCTTAATGTGAAACATAATTCTTTATGTTTAAATTTACTTAGTCCCATGATTGTTATTGATATTACTACATTGCCTTTTAGTTGTAATTGCATCTAAGTTTTTCCTAATATAACAATATCTTCATTAAAAATAGCGATCACAACTTCTATTTAAATGGTGTGACTTTTGTTATAATGTTATACTTTTTAGCTTGATTGTGTTGTATTCATATAATGCTCCTTGATATTATATCATGAAATGAGATACATGTTGCTTCTAGAATTCACCTTTGATTTAATAATTATAAAAAGATATTAATTATGTTCCTTTAAAAATTATTGATATCCTCTCATTTGTGTAGAACAAATAAAACAACTTCAAATCCAAGTAATTCTCTTTCTTGTTGAATATGACCAGCCTCATATTTTTTTAAGGCCTTAATTTATTTTCTATTATATACTTTATCAATAGAAAGTAAATCTTGCTATTATGAAGTTTTCATTCCAAATATTTTTTATAAATAGTTTTGACAACTATACATGTCAAAGTGGTCACTCTCCTTAATTTTCTTCAATGTATAACATTATATACATTGTTTTCATGTAAAACATCTTGTTAAAAGAACAATTCCTCATATTACGAATAAAATTCTTCCAAAATGTTAGGAATGCTTTATTTATTTCTCAAATGGTGTCCCAAAGGTACAAAAGGAATAATAAAAAGTAGTATTAGAAAAAAAATATACATGTGCCTCACAAGAGAAGTTAGACTTGTTTTCATCATAAAAATTGGTAAAGATAAAGGTAAAGTACTTTTTTAAGTGCATGAGACCTTAGGCAATTTGAGGTGATCATCATAGAGGATGTTATTCACCCAATATATTTTTATCCAACCAAACTTCAATTACTTAAGTATGGTGTAAGACTCTACCCCTCATTGAATTCAAACTTTGGACCTACTATTTGAAGTTCCAAATACTTACCATTAGAGCCACTCAAGTTGTTACAAGAGATAGTAAGAGAAAATAATTTGTTAAATCTAAGACTTCTTATTATATTTCATATAGTTACATTGGGGTCATTTAACAAATATTTTTAATCCTTTTATGTATAAAATAACCTTTAATATCAATGAAATATCATTCAAAGTGATTCATATTTCAATATGTGGTATAGATCCTAATTGCTTTCCCAATGGAAAAAATAAAATAAATATAACATAATATGGTCAACATGAGATCTAGTACTTTTTCAAAAATGCTTCCACCATTACATTCCTATCCAACACCACATTTATTCATATCATACATAAATATTTTTTTAATAATTTTACTATATTATAATTAATAATAACATTGTCAATAGTGGGATACTAGTTCAAAGTGAGTGTTTTTTAAATTAACCGTGAGACATACAAACCAAAATAAATGTAATAACTATAGAAACTCCATCAATAGACCATAAAATTGAAATACAAATTATTACCAAATAATAATTGAATATCTTGCATGATCTAGAGACAAGAAGTGGACGCACTAGTTAAATAAAATGAAGGGCATCAACACAATGCATGCATTAGTTAAATAAAATAAATGACATCAACACCGTGTGGAATTAACATCTCTCTAGATGTGAAAAGCGTATTTGAAATTATTTAAAGGTTGTAGATAATAAAATATGGGTGCTACTAACTTTCCATACTTCCCAATGTAAGTCTACATATCATCCTTGGTCTTATAGAACATGCAGTTCCTTATTCCATAAATTAGTCTATGTATCGAAATTCATTTTTCCTACGCTTACAAAATGGTTATTTACAATCTATTTAGTTATATTTTTTCAAAATATAGATTTCAATACAATTTGGCTTGCATTTCATGTTCTATGGAATAATTTTATGTATATAAGAAAAAAAAAAGTTTATTATTTCATGTAATCATATAATTGAATGCATTGTATATAAATAAAACCTATTGATTATTGTGTATAAGACCTCACTCATAATGGATATGCTTATGATGGATGTTCTTTCCACAATTGTTTATTATTTTTTGAGCACTAAAGCTTTAATGTTCAAAAGACAAGTGTGGAGTACAATAAAATAATAACATGCATAAACATGAAGAATGAGAATATTGTGATCGAGGGTTGTGGATTAGAATTGATGAATGTGACTTCCACAATTATTTTTTATTTTTTTAGCACTAAAAATTTAATGTTTGAAAGAGAAGTGTAGAGTAAAAGAAAAGAATAACATGCATAAACATGAAGAATGAGAATATTGTGATGGAGGCTTGTGCATAAATTTGAATAATTAAAAACTAATATCATGTTATTGATTAATATTGCACTAGATGATACAAACTATATTTATCATCTCACAATCACTTTCAAAATATTCATATATCATAGTTGTGTTTTTTTATATAGTGTGAGAGTTATTTCAACATCATAAGCCTTTAAAGGAATTTTTTTTATACAATTAATCTCTCCTCCCATAAAAATTGATGTATATGTTTATTCATGGACTACATGGGACATCTAGTTATACTACGCTAAGCTAACTACCAATGAGGTAATAATATTTCTTAATCTCATTATTGATTTTTACCTTATATAGAATAGAGTCCACAATATACCAATAAGAGGTAAGTCATTTGCAGTATTTTTTTCTAAATTAAAATATGAAACTTTTTAGGACAAAGTCTAACTTAGACTATCTCAATATTTTCAAAGACATATAGTTTATACATTGCTCTATCGTAGACCTTTCAAAAGAAGGATCCATTAAATTTTGACCATGTCATCTTATATTGTTGTTTTGAGTACATTAATTTTGTTAGCTTTTGATGATGTATGCCAAGGGAGAATCCAATCACATGATATGAAATATGTAGAAATGTAAAATGTTAAAATATATTATTAATGGAAAGTGATGAAAATGATACACTGCAATATGGAGGAAATGAATGCTCCAGAATTGATACTAAAGAACTACATTGTACCCCATCACCAATCTATGTTATTCACACAGTATACCTACTACTACCTAAAATGATATATAATCACTCACTACGAGACCCTTTATATAGAAATATGGATTGCTTGGCCAACACTCTACCTAGTTGTACAAGGGGGCACCTTACACATTTACAACTTACACATAAACACTTGTGCATTTAATATATTCTTGGAAGTAATTAGCTAACTTCCCACTAAAGTAATCTACTACTATATTATTGTACCAAGGGATGTACATTTATATGATCCAAATGATTTAATATACTCTAACACCCCCCTGTATTACATTATTTTGGTATTGAAGACTTTAGTGTTGAATATGGATATTTTTCTCTTGAATAGTCATTGATTTAAATTGATTCTTCTTCTTTTGCAGTAGTCTTCATGTTATATCCATTGTTACTTGTTGTCTGGAAAATTATATGAACTAGATATATCATAATTTTACATGTTGCAAGTGGATCAAGGAAACTCCATATTTCCTCTTTTGATTCTTTGTATAACCTGTTTCTTTGATCTTCACAAATGTTAAGCTTAAACTTATTGTTAGTGGATGCTTTTGAAATGAGATCTTGAAAGAAGTAGTCTATTTTGTGTAGTTATATTTCTTCATGACTTTTATAGTACTCATAGTTATAGTAATAGAAGAAATATAAATGGTTATTTTCTCCACAATATATACAAGGATGGAGGTTCCAATAGTTCACCTTTTCATGACCAATTTGATTGCAGTAAGTGCATAGTAAAGATATTTCATCTGGTTTGTTATCTATTTTAGAAATATCATGTTTATTTATCTTCTTGATGAGATACTTAAACCATATGTGTTTAATTGAAACAATTTCATTCTTACTTTTTTCATACATTCATATGATATATTTATGTTCAATGTATTTTTTCTTCTCCTATATCTTCATTAGTGCAGTTATCACCAATTTCTTTTGTTGTCTCATTTGAATATGTAAAATATGGATCTATATTTTGTTGTCTCATTTGAATATGTAAAATATGGATCTATCTTTCCATTATCATAAATCCTTTTAAACTCTATTCATTATTTCCTTATGTTCGTATATTTCTCATTATTATCCATTGAATCATCAATCATGCTTCTAATCCAGGTTGGTATTTTTCTTAAGTATTTTATGATAGCATTATTCAAGATGTTAGTAGACATCCTTATGACTCCCTAGATAAGAGTATATGAATTAATTTGATAAACCTATCCAAGGCTTAGGTTTTGTAGAATTCCTTATTTCTCGTAAGTTAAGAGATGTGAATTAATTTTATAAAACTATTTCTATATTAGATTTTTTAGGCTTCATTATATCTCCCTAATAATTAGAAGATGCTTAGTTCACCTTCTAATTTTATGTTGTAATGTATTGATAATAATCAACCTTTTAATTTTGCCTTATCTATTCCAATGAAGTATGCTTTAATAGTTGGATTTATTTTTGTCTCCTTAGAATGTGTATGAGAAATTTTTTACCAATTAATTCTAACTCTATATGTAGGCAATTAATTTGCTTCTCTTTCCAATAGATTAATTTTGTAAAATTCAATTATATATATTTAGTTTGAAGTAGTATGCTTTATATCTTCCTACCTTTTGGAATATTAGAAAATAATGGTATTTGCAATTTGATAATGATTTAATAAAAGTTGAAAACCAAATTTCTCCTACTTGATTAATTGCAAATATGAATATTTAATAACTTGTGATAAACTTGCTTGATAATTACTAATGTTTGATAAGTTTATTCCAATGCAATAGTCTATATCACCTTATAACTTTGATTTTAATTAAAGAAAGTAAATTTAAAATTTACCTTAGTAAGGATTGATGCTCTACATATCCTTTAGTATCTCCAACTGGCTGGTATGTATCTCCAATGTTGTATTGATGCTACTTTGACCTTGCTATCCAATGAATAGCCTACATGATCTTTCTTCAAACTTTGGGCTTCCATAATACCTATTTTGGTTTGGTCTCCTCCTTAATGGGTGCTTATCACCATGATAATTTAATGCTGGTTTATGAAATATTTCATTGCCTCCTTTGACTCTAATTTTAGTATGCTCTTACTTACTCGAGCATTGTGATTTCACTCCAATTTTGCTACTCTATTTATTCTAGAGTTGATTGCTTATATAGCTACGTGGTTTGTGTGCTTTGAGTAACATATCATATGGTTTTAAATTCTCCTTTGTGAGATATCCAAGTGGATTTTGAGCTCCAATGTGCATGGGCTTCCTTACATAACACTTGAGGTTGGTTTCAATGCCTTCTTGAGTAACACTCGTGGTTGGAGTTAATGCTTTATCCAAGTGGCTTGTGAGCTTTGATTGTTGGTGAAACTACTATAACACTCCTTCCTATCAAAGATACTTCGTAACCCTCTTGAATATAACATTCGGGTGTTTACTTATCAAATGATAACTTCTTTTCAATGGTGACAAATGGTAGATTGCATGTATCTTCCCTTCAATGTTTCTCTTCTTCTATATATTCATCTTGCCAACGTCAATCCAGCTATTTCTTGTTCCTCAATGCTTCTTTCAAGTGAGTATGGGTTGGATCTTGATTTTATGGAGGTATTAGGAGCTTAGAGGTGGTTCTATGGTGGTCCAAGAGCTTAATTAAGTGCTCCTTCGATGAACATCTTCTCCAAGAAAGAGTTTGGGTATTGTTTTTTTTACTCTATACTTTTGCTTTTAATATGCTTATTTGAATGCTCCCTTTGCACTGTTCAATATATGAAAACCAACATAGATGAATAATGATCCTTTTGTGATATCCTATGCTTCATATTGGTTGTTGGGAATGCCTACTTTCATGGTTTTAAGGGTGTTTTTAGACATCACAATGAGAGCTCTTTGTTGATTCTTCTCTCTTAATTTAGATAGTGCTCCTCTACGATCGCTTGTATGATGTTTCTCACTTGTGTAGGATGTGTCTTTAAGACACTCAAGTTATATACTCTTTCCTATGTAGTACAATATTTTATGGTGCAGTATAATGTAAATGGGCTTGTAATAAAATACCTTAATTTTACACCTCTTTTGCAAGCTTCTTTTACTGGTTTTAATGGCAACTTCTCTGTATTGCTTCTTGTATACAAGGGCTGATTTATGTTGTCTTATATTCTAGAAAAATATCTCCTTAACTTGGTTAATCTAGTAATGAACCCAAGCTAATAATCATGTAGATAATATGCCCTTGAAGATGTAATATTTGCACTAATATTTTACTTGTAATGAGATCGTAATGCACCTTGAATATGAGATTCACCTATTTGCACTAATATTTTACTTGTAATGAGATCGTAATGCACCTTGAATCTGAGATTCACCTAGTATAATTTTTTATCTTCTATGACTAATTTAATGACTGCCTTATTCTTATCCACTCCTTGGAGGAATTCTAATATGCTTAGTTGCTTCTATAGGCCACAATACCTTGAAGGTATTGAGTTCTTAATAGTGTCTTTAGACACTTTCATTATTTGCAGATTTTTGTGTCCTTGATCTTAACAATCAATACATAAAATAACCCTTTGAGAGTAACTAGTTCAATGAACAAAATAGCATAGTTCAATGAATAAATAATACCTTAAACTTAATCAACTTTAAAGGTAACAATAATCTCACCTTATTTCTCTTGTACATAACCTATCAAAGTAGTTTCAAATGCAATAATGATCACTACAAATTTCTTAATGTAGTCCTCTTCTCAATAATTAGATAATAGGAAGAATGTATCTAACTCTAATCAATGTGCAGGTAATGAACCTTAATAGAAAATATCTTCTGCACTTTCTTTGAGGAATTGAAATATAACCTTCTATTTTGCAACTTCCAAATTCTAATAAGGTTCTTAATGAAGTCAGGTAGTAATCTAAATTAAGTGTTTAAGTAATAAACCTTTTTCACCTAAGTTTCTTACCTTTGATGATGAATATCTTGATGAGTTGATTCACCAAATTTCTTGTCTAGAATGATGGTTTCTTGTAACTATGAATGTTTCTAGTCTGCTAATCTAAAATTATAGTATATGATTTCAACTTCTCCTTTAGGATATAGTTCGAAACCCTGAAGTCTTGTAGCTAGTAATTCTATCTTGATTATTGCCTTTTTGTAGTCAATCTATCCATTGAAATGTACCTTATTTAGCTATGAATAGAAATATCTAAACCTTATTGGATTTGGTATGTTTCTTTTATTTGATTTCTTCTTTAGCATCTTTATAAGATTTTAAATTTAAACAAGGCTTTCTTCTCAAGAATCTTAATTTCTTGAGTTATTCAATATTCTTCTTCAATATTTGGCACTTCTTGCTAAATTCTTGTTCTTTTGGGCTTGTTGTCAAATGGAGATAATTGTCCCAAATATTTCACTATATTTTATAGTGAATTTCTCCAATGAGTTCTCCTAGGAACTTATTTGATGGCTTCTCCAATTTTTGCAATGAGGCTCTCCAAGCCTTCTCCTTATTTCTCCTTCAGACCTCTCTAAGGTCCTTAGCTTGTAGCTTATCTTGTCTTCTTGATGAGACCTTTCCTTCAACCTACAACTACGAAAGTGTTGGTAATGAGATCTTCTTAATGGATTTATAGAATAGGACTTTTGATAGTCCTTCTCTATATCTATCAAGGATGGAAATTTTTTAATGAGATCTTTGATGGGTCTCTTTAGCTTCTTCTAGAGGAAGTCTTTAATCAGTAAAGGAGATCACCAATATCCTATCTTTCATGGACTCTTCTCTATATTCTTCTTTAGTTTCAAGGCTTTTATGGCCTTTCTTCCTGTAATAAGGCTTTTGTGGTATTTTCTTCTTCAATAAGGCTTTTGTGGCATTTTATTTTGCAATGAGGCTTTTTTGGCCTTCTCTTTTACAATAAGGCTTTTGTGGCCTTTTCTTCTGTAATAATATTTTTTTTGCTTTTCTTATTCAATATGGCTTATGTTGCATTTTCTTCTGCAATGAGGCTTCTATGGCCTTATCTTCTACAATGTGCAAGTCTGCAATAGGGCTTCCTTTAGTTTCTTTTTTTTTACAACAAGATATTAGTAAAATGATTCTAAATCTTGTCAATGATGAATCTTCACTAGTTTATTTTCAATCAAGTTGAATGAATGTTGAGTCCCAATATTCACAAGTTTTCTATAACTCTATGGAAGCACTAGCCAAAAGCAATCTCAAAAATTTTGAAACTAATATTTACTTATCCTCTCTATCTCTCTTGTGAATTTCTTATTCAACAATTCTTTGCAGTAGCATTTGCATGTAGTGGCGCACAATGGTATATCCAGTTTGCAAATACACAGTAGAGTTCAGACCTATACTGGTAATGGAGGTCTCTTTTGGCTCTCCCTATTCCTATCAAACTACAATGGCTCTGATACCATTCTTATATTTTGATCATGTATGCCAAGGGAGAATACAATCACAAGATATAAAATATGCAGAAATGTAATATGTTGAATTATATTATTAAAATAAAGTGATTAAAATGATACAATGCAATATGAAGAAAATAAACACTCCAAAAATGATACTAAATCACTACATTGTACCCCATCACCAATATATGGGGTGATCCATGTAGTATACCTACTACTACCTATAGTGATATATAATCACTCACTATGAGGCCCTTTATATAGAAATATGGATTGCTTGGCCAACACTCTACCTAGTTGTACAAGGGGACACCTTGCACATTTACAACTTTCACATAGACACTTGTGCATTTATTATATTTCTTGAAGTAACTAGCTATCTACCCCCTAAAGTAATCTACTACTATAGTTATGTACCAAGGGTGGTACATTTACATGACCCAAATTATGTAATATACTTGAATAAATTTTTATGCATGTTACGAATTATTTGCCACAAAGAGAAATATTTAAGAATGATATGAAATTTATATATGAAATATATCTCCATAGATGCAAGTGCAGTTACATATATTAAAGATATTAATAGAGACTCAAATGCACTTACACAAGTATTAGAAGTTATCGATTTTATGTTTTGTTTTAAAAAACATTGATGATTGTAATTTTTCATTGATTTGAAAATAATATAAAGTTTTTGTACTTCTTTGTTGATTTGTGAATTAACCTTGTTTATTAATTTTTATTTCATACCAACAAAAATGCAATGTAGTTGACCAAAATCATTATTGTATGAGTTCCATATCTTGTCAAGGAATAAATAATCTATGTATAAGGCCAAATTCAAATATCATCTTGAGTTTGAATACTATGGGATGTAATTATAAGAGATAGGACATGCCACATAACTAAACTCAATAAATAATCAAATATTGATAAGACAAACAAAAATTCTATATTTATTATCATTATGTTTGGAATGTTAATTAAATATTACCATACAATTATTATTTCATGATAATTGAGGATATATGAGATAAGTTATGCACTATGTTTAAGATAAAAAATATGAAGCAAATTTTACACTTTCAAATTTAATTGTAATACTTGAATATGGAGAGCACTAAGAAGTTAGAATACTTCCCAAAATATATAGGAGGTTTACAAGCCCTTCATTTGAAAATTATAAAAAATATTAAAAGGTGATATTCTTAAGTCCATATTAATAAGAGTGTTATTATATACATATAATATTTTAATGATGACCTTGAATATCACATATCGAACCCCTTAATTTGAGATAGATGTGAATTTACACTATCTCAAATAACACTCTTATTAATATGGGTCATGATGTAATAGGGGTGAGTCCTATTTAAATCTCATATAACCAATTATAAATATCACAAAGAACACAATGTAGATTATGCCCTAGTCATAAAGCACACATCAAAGTTCTATATTTAAGACAAATTTCAATTTTCTTTAGCAAGAGTAAACAAATAATAAAGAACACATCAAATGACATTAATTCAACTATTTAAATTCCTTGAATTTCAAAAATATCCAAGTTTAGATTGTGCCAAGTGATAGATACATAATATACAACTTCTATACCACTTTGTGGTCATGATGTAATAGGGGTGAGTCCTATTTAAATCTCATATAACCAATTAAAAATATCACAAAGAACACAATGTAGATTATGCCCTAGTAATAAATCAAAAAGTAAATAATACTATGAAGCATAGTAGAGAAGCATCCAAGAAACATTAATATTACAAGAACAAATCATGTTTTCAAAAAAACACTTTAGATGTGGGAAAAATTGGATAGATACAAAAGGATTATGCTACAACTACTTCAATAATGGTTTATTCAATAATTAAAATTATTAGTATTACACATCATATTTTTTTGTTTGTTTGTGGAAAACACTCCAAATGGGATACCAATGAAGAACACAAGCTTATACTGAGAGGGGGGGTGAACAATATAAGAACTTTTTTTACTTTTTCCTTTATACTTCAAAATAGTAAAGCAATATACCCAAAGAAATATCAAAGCAATGCACAAAATCATCCACAAAGTGACACCAATTTTAACGTGGTTCACCCAGAAAGCCTGGGCTACGTCCACAAATTTTTTTACTAAAAGTTATCTCAAAGTTCTTTGGGAAACCTTCCCAATTACAATGTTTATGAACCTAGGCCCAAAGGAGACACCTTCCCCCAATCTAAATTTATGAGCCTCTGCTCAAAGGAGATACCTTCCCCTCTACTCTGGAAATGATCCCTCAGAAGATCAACTGCCTCTACCTCTTGCCGACATGTGGAACTCCTTTCCACCGAAGACCTTCTCGTCCTCAATGCTTAGCCTAAGAGACCTCTGCCTTCTATGATCACGTCCACAGCGAGCCTCGACTACCTATACCAAACACAGTTAGTCGATCTAGTACAGGTCTTCCTCTGTCTGTCAGATCTTTCCAACTCTTTGAACAAATCAATCCTCTGCACACAAGCCTTCTCAAAGACTTGCCAAATCTGTCCTCAAGTTCTTTTCAAAGAACCAATGCACCTTTGCCCTCAAGTTATTTGATAGTACTCTCAAAAACTCAGCTCACAAGTCCTCTGCTAGGACCTGTCCAAATCTACTCACAAGTCCCCACCGAAATATATCCAAAACCTGCTCATAAGTCCCCACAAAAACCTGTCCAAAACCTGCTCACAAGTCCCCACCGAAACCTGTCCAAAACCTCAGCAAGCTCACCAAGAAAAACTTGCTTAGCATGAACCCATAAAGAGAATTGTTAGAGACCCAATGTGATTTATAAACCTCATATAAGCATAAAGAGAATTGTTAGAGACTCAATATTTTCTATACTTAACTCCCAATCTCAATCTCAAATATCATAGAAACATAAAGAGAATTGTTAGAGACCCAATATGTTCTATACTTAACTCCCAATCTCAATCTCAACTCAATCTCAATCTCAAAATAATAAGATAGATGTAGTATGCTTTTCTCAAGAATATGAAACACAACCCAACAATTGCCAACAATGCAATATCTCATATAACAATGATACTTATATTCTTTTCACCAACAACTAGGGTTTCATCATCTCAATGCAAGTAGCAAGACTTACTAACATAAACCTTAGTGCAAAAAAAATTCTACCTCTTCCTCAACCAGAATTATGCATTCACCCAAAAATTCATCAATGACTTTAATGCATAAACAATCTTCAATATCCAGAAAATAATATTTACACCAAAAATACCTAGTAGACAACCTTTTCACTCCAAACTCAATTTCAGAAAATATACCATAAACAACATACATGGAAGAAGTTGCCCATACCTTTACTTTGATGAAGAAGGAGAACTCAAAATATATCACAACACTAACTCTCAATTTGCCACCAATTAGAGTTAGCAACTATACAATAATACATAATAATAAAGATCCAAAATAACACCTTATTTCTCCAACTTAGTAAAAACCACCAAAAGTATAATATACATACAAAGTAAAACCTCTTTACACCTTATTACTCCACATAAATATTAAACATCAATAAAACAATGTCAAAGAAAATATGATACCTTAACCTTATACCTCCCACGCATTCATAGCCACTATCCTTTGCACACCACGACCAAAAGAAAAATTACCAACGAAGAGAATCGAACTCGGCACCTCTGCCTTCTAGCGCTTTCACTTAAACACCACCGTCATTGGGTCACAAGTCCCCAAAGAAGAAATACAGCGCTACCCTCTCTTTTATCTTCCTTTGATGCCAAGAATCTGTAAAACGTAAACGTCTTCCACAAGCCACATGCAAACTGGTGAGCGCTGTCCAAAACGTAAGTCACTGAATGCTTGCATTAATCATCTCACAATACAGTCTGAAAAATGCAGTTCAGGTGCAATTGCCAATCCAGTACTATCAAGCAAAAAGGTAAGGATGTCAACCAAGCTCAAATCCAAATATGCCAAGCATGGTTTCCAATACACAGAACAAGCACAATTTCAAAGACGTCAATCGGAGATTCGAAGACATAGAGCAAGCTCAAATCGAATACACCAAGTGCTATTCAAAATATATAGAGCAAATGCAAATTGCAGACGCCAAGCACAAATTGAAAGATATAGAGCAAATGCAAATCGCAGATGCCAAGTGCAAATCGAAAGAAACAGAGCAAATGCAAATTGCAAACGCCGAGCGCAAATCGAAAGATACTGAGTAAACACAAATCGTAGATGTCCAAATTAATCGGAGGTGCTCACTTTATAAAATCATCCCCACTTATATAGCCATTTTTCCTTAACTGTTTGATGTCGGCGCTCCTCCAATGATGGCAACAAATCGGCAAAAGAATTCTTTTTTTATTTCATCGCTTAAGGGTTGAAAGACCCTTTAATAATAATTAAAATTATTATTATTATTATTTTATTAATAATAAATTAAACTTGGACCTTTGATAAAGGTTTGAGTTAATTTAATTATTAATAATAAACATGGACCTTTGCATTAAGTTAAGCTTGGTTTTAATAAAAACCCTTAATGAGTCCAAATGGTTTTAAGAGAAACCTTTAACCTTGTCACCATGGTTTTAATAAAAACCCTTTAACATAATGAAGCTTCTCAAGATATTCTTGACATCACATTCTTTTGATATCAACACAAAAATGCATTTTGACATCAATGACAACTTATCCATTTGAGAAAAGGCAATGTACCCAAAATTGAAACCAACTGTGCTAACAACTAAGAATATTCCTTTGAAGTTTTGCTCCCCCTGACTTGAAGCTTTCCTCTTCACTTTGAAGCTCTCTCCCTTACTCATATCTCTCCCCCTTTGTTATCAATGGCAAAGGGCCACCTTTGGGGCTTGGGACTAAGAATTAGCCTCTTAGCTTAGTCCCTCCCCAACCTCCTGATGAGGTGATTAATTCTGGGGTGGGAGCAAAACTCCCATTAGGCACTGATCATCATCAGCATCTATAACTTCCTTGTCGGGCCTTCTCTTGAACTCTTTGTCCATATTCCTATTCTTGTCACTGTTCTTGTTCTTGTTCTCATCCCTATTTTTATCCATGCCTTGATCCTTGGACCTGATCATGCCATTGTTCCTGTTCCTGTATTATAGAATTTCAGCTCTACACTGTCTGACTTTGTGACCTTCATTGTTGCACTTATAACAAGTAACAATGTTATTTCTTTTAGGCATACCTGTTCTTTGGATCCACCAGTTCTGACCAAACATGTTCTGACCAAACTTTTTTTGACCAAACCTGTTCTGGCTAAACCTGTTCTGACCAAACCTGTTCTGACCAAACCTATTCTAACCAAACCTATTCTGACCAAACCTGTTCTAATCAAACTTGTTCCTAATATTTGCCTTGCAATAAACTACCTTGTGCCCAAACTGTTGACAAGAGTAGCAATACCCTTGAAATAAATTACCACCTCTGAAACTGTCATTTACTTTCTTCACTTGAGCCATGCAATGTGAAGCTATAAGACCAAACCTGTGACAAGCAAAACATTTTCCTTGAAACTTTCCTTTATTTGACCTCTTAGGTTCTGAAAACTTCTTCTCATTCTAAATTATGTTTTCTATTTCTGTGCATCTATCATTCAAGGACTCATGATCTGAAATACTTTCTCCATCAGAACTATCTTCCTTTTGGAGTCTCTTACTAGACTCTCCAACTTGTTCCTTGTGAGGCTTAACAAAACCAAGGCCTATTTTATCTGTTGTCTTTCTTTGACCTTTGATGAGAGACTTAACATTTTTGGAGCTATCTTGAAACCTGTGAAGCTTATCCTTGTACCCTTTAGTTTCCTCTTTCAAAGAATCCATTTTTTGTTCTAACTCACTATACTCAAGAACCTTAGACTCTAATTCATCCTTGAGTTCTTGTGTCTTAGCTATAGAGAAGTCAAGACTTTATATAAGATCATCTCTCTCCATACAACATTCATCCAACTTATCCTTAAGTCTAGCATTCTTCTTTCTTTCCTTTTTTAAAGCACTAAGAGCACTAATAAGTTAACCTTTAAGATCTACTTCACCTTCCTCTATATGTTTGCTTTTAGAATCATCAAAGCCTTTTTTAGATTTCTTATCACTAGAGGTGCTACCCTTTTCAAAAACCATACATGCATCTTCCTTATAGTTTTATGAAGCATCCTCATACATACTAGAAACCAAATCATTATTTGTGCAATCATCCTCAAGGTGACCAAAATTTCCACATCTAAGACATTTCATGATAATGAATCTATGTTTTGGTTCTTCCTCTTTTTCTGATATGAACAACATCTCATTTTCATTCACTTGAAGAACTTTCACTATCACTACTAGAACACTTACTTGCTTTGCCTAGGTAGAAACTCTTCTTGTGTTTGTGAGAATACCTATTTCCTTTATTGTTGTGCTCATATTTGTTTTTCCTATGATGCTTGTGCTTTTTAGAATCCTTGCTCTTACAGTCCTGTTTATCTTCATCACTTTCATCCTTGGAACAGTACAGTCAGTAGCATAATGACCAAACTTTCCAAAATTGAAATATCTTATGTTTTTCATATTTTTGTGCTTTCTATAGAACTTGCATTTCTTTCTGTAATATGCCTCTTCATCACTAGAAGACTCATCACTCTCTTGAAGTTGTTTACCTTTGGATTTCTTGGTAGCCTTGAAATTTGCCTTCTTCTTGACATCAACCTTCATTTGAGTTCTTAACTCAAATGCTGCAAGTATACTATGGAGCTCATCCTTTTTCAACTTATCCAAATCTTTAGCTTCCTCAATAGCAGAAATATTTTCACTAAATCTATTTGGAAGACATCTTAAAATCTTATCACAAACATCATTTTCAGCAAGCTCAAGACCTAAGTCTTTCATGGAGTTAACAACCTCATCCATATGAAGCATGTAGTCACTAATCTTTTCATCATCATTCATCTTGAGTTGTTCAAACATACCTTTGAAGTGTATCAACTTTACCTTTCTGACATTTGTATCACCTGTATGAACCAACTTCAATTGTTTCCACATTTCACTAGCTGTCTTGCAGTGAATCACTTTGGTGAGATTTGCTTTCTATAAGCCTTTCAGGATTGCATTCATTGCTTTTGAATTGCTGTGATGTAGGAGTCTTCTTCTTTAGTATAAGGACCATGTTCAGGAATAGTGTACTCATCTTCAATCACTTCCCAAATCTCATTCCCAAGTGCCATTAGATGAACATTCATCATTGCACTCCAAAGACCAAAATCTAACCCATCAAGAATAGGTGTTGCATTGCCACTTGAATGATCCATTGTGTTTTTTACTAGCTTTTCCTTCAAGCTATTAAACTTTCCAAAGGCACCCGCTCTGATACCAATTGAAGAACACAAGCTTATACTGAGAGGAGGGGGTGAACAGTATAAGACCTCTTTTTACTTTTTTCTTTATACTTCAAAATAGTAAAGCAATATACCCAAAGTAATATCAAAGCAATGCACAAAATCATCCACAAAGTGACACCAATTTTAACATGGTTCACCCAGAAAGCCTGGGCTATGTCCACAAAAATTTTGTATAAAAGTTATCTCAAAGTTCTTTGGGAAACATTCCCAATTACAATGTTTATGAGCCTCGGCCCAAAGGAGAAACCTTCCCCCAATCTGAATTTATGAGCCTCTACTCAAAGGAGATACCTTCCCCTCTGCTCTGGAAATGATCCCTCAGAAGATCAACTGCCTCTACCTCTTGCCATCACATGGAACTCCTTTCCATCAAAGAGCTCATGTCCTCAATGCTTAGCCTAAGAGACCTCTACCTTCTATGATCACGTCCATAGCAGCTCAGCTACCTGTACCAAACACAGTCAGTCGATCTAGTACAAGTCTTCCTATGTCTATCAGATCTGTCCAACTCTTTGAACAAATAAATCCTCTACACACATGCCTTCTCAAATAATTGCCAAATCTGTCCTTAGGTTATTTTCAAAGAACCAATGCACCTCTATCCTCAAGTTCTCTTATAGAACTCTCAAAAACTTAGCTCAGAAGTCCTCTTCTAGGACCTGTCCAAATCTTCTCACAAGTCCCCACTGAAACCTGTCCAAAACCTACTCACAAGTCCCCACCGGAACCTATCCAAAACCTCAGCAAGCTCACCAAGAAAAAATTGCTTAGCATGAACCCAAAAAGAGAATTGTTAGAGACCCAATGTGATTCATAAACCTCATAGAAGCATAAAGAGAATTTTTAGAGATTCAATATGTTCTATACTTAACTATCAATCTCAATCTCAAATATCTTAGAAACATAAAGAGAATTGTTAGAGACCCAATATGTTCTATACTTAACTCCCAATCTCAATCTCAACTCAATCTCAATCTCAAAAGAATAATATAGATGTAGTATGCTTTTCTCAAGAATATGAAACACAACCCAACAATTGCCAACCATGCAATATCTCATATAACAATGATACTTATATTCTTTTCACCAACAACTAGGGTTTTATCATCTCAATGCAAGTAGCAAGACTTACTAACATAAACCCTAGTGCAAAAAAAATGCTTCCTCTTCCTCAACCAGAATTATGCATTCACCCAAAAATTCATCAATGACTTTAATGCATAAACAATCTTCAATATCCAGAAAATAATATTTACACCAAAAATACCTAGTAGACAACCTTTTCACTCCAAACTCAATTTTAGAAAATATACCATAAACAACATACATGGAAGAAGTTTCCCATACCTTTACTTTGATGAAGAAGGAGAACTCAAAATCTGTCACAACACTAACTCTCAATTTGCCACCAATTAGAGTTAGCAACTATACAATAATACACAATAATAAAGATCTAAAATAATACCTTATTTCTCCAACTTAGTAAAAACCACCAGAAGTATAATATACATACAAATTAAAACCTCTTTACACCTTATTACTCCACATAAATATTAAACATCAATAAAACAATGTCAAAGTAAATATGATACCTTAACCTTATACCTCCTATGCATTCACAACCACTATCCTTTGCACACTGCGACCAAAAGAAAAATTACCAATGAAGAAAATCGAACTCGGACCCTCTGCCTTCTAGAGCTTTCACTTAAACACCATCTCCGTTGGGTCACAAGTGCCCAACGAAGAAATACAACGCTGCCCTCTCTTTTATCTTCCTTTGACGCCAAGAATCTGGAAAATGTAAACGTCTTCCACAAGCCACATGCAAACTGGTGAGCGCTGTCCAAAACATAAGTCACTGAATGCTTGCATTAATCATCTCATAGCACAGTCTAAAAAATGCAGTTCAGGTGCAATTGCCAATCCACTACTATCAAGCAAAAAGGTAAGGATGCAACCCAAGCTCAAATCCAAATATGCCAAGCATGATTTCCAAGACACAAAACAAGCATGATTTCAAAGACGTCAATCGAATATTCAAAGACAAGCTCAAATCGAAGACACCAAGCGCTATTCGAAAGATATAGAGCAAATGCAAATCACAGACGCCAAGCACAAATTGAAAGATACAGAGCAAATGCAAATCGCAGATGCCAAGCACAAATCGAAAGATATAGAGCAAATGCAAATCACAGACGCCAAGCACAAATCAAAAGATACAGAGTAAACACAAATCACAGATGTCCAAATTAATCGGAGGTGCTCACTTTAGAAAATCATCCCCACTTATATAGCCATTTTTCCTTAACTGTTTGACGTCGTCGGCGCTCCTCCAACGATGGCAACAAATCAACAAAAGAATTATTTTTTTCTTCCATCGCTTAAGGGTTGAAAGACCCTTTAATAATAATTAAAATTATTATTATCATTATTTTATTAGTAATAAATTAAACTTGGACCTTTGATAAAGGTTTGAGTTAATTTAATTATTAATAATAAACATGGACCTTTGCATTAAGTTAAGCTTGGTTTTAATAAAAACCCTTAATGAGTCCAAATGGTTTTAAGAAAAACCTTTAACCTTGTCACCATGGTTTTAATAAAAACCCTTTAACATAATGAAGCTTCTCAAGATATTCTTGACATCACACTCTTTTGATATCAACACAAAAATGCCTTTTGACATCAATGACAACTTATCCATTTGAGCAAAGGCAATGTACCCAAAGTACCCAAAATTGCCAACAACCAATTTTTGGTAAGTCCCAAGGAGGTAGGGGTTTTTATTCTTCTAAAAATGCCCAAGGCTCACACCTGGCTTACCCCATTTGGTGCACTTAAAGAGCATGTCTAAAACAACAAAAACACAAACAAACAAACAAACACAAAAAACACAACAACAACAAAAAAAATAAATAGAAAGACAACAAAAAACATAAAACAAACAAAAAAACAACAAAAAATGTAAAAAATAACAAACAACAACAAAACACAAAACACACATTAAAAAACCACAAAAACAACACACAAACGCAACAAAGAAACACAAACACAAAACACAAAAAAGTATAAAAACAACACAAAAAACACAAAAATAAAAAAGAATGAAAACAATACAAAACAACACACACAATAAAAATTTAAAAAGAAGGAAAAAATCGAATACAAATTTTGCCTTTCTAGGCCAAAAGGCTATTCAAGAAAATATCAATAGAGGAAACATAATAATGATTAGTCTAAGAAAGGGAAATAAAATATCCTAACTAAACCAAAGAGAAGCAAAAACAAAGAAAAAATGAACTAGGTACCTCTAGTACTGGATACATCCAAAGAAAGGATAGAAAGAAGAGCTTCCATTATTTACAAATCCCATCACGTGGGAGGGTGGTCATAGTAAGTAAGATCACCTTTGTTCAATGCCCAGTTAGCTAAAGCATCAACACTCCTATTTTATTCTCTAACAATGTGACTGTATTCAACTTTCAAAAATCCTATCTGGATTAATTGAATCTTCTCAACAATTATTTTTATTCTCCAATAAACCTTATGATTCTTAGAATGTGTCTTCAATAGATTAATCATGACTTGAGATTCATATTAAACCAACACCTTTTTCCATTTCACCTTAGTAGCCTCTTTAAGGCCTCTAAGCATACCATATCCATCGGTAAGGTTATTGAAAATGATACCCAAATTCTTAGCAAAAGTGAAAACCAGGGAACCATCTGAAAGTCTATAAATTCCTCCCACACAAGATTTTCCAGGGTTTCCCTTAGAGGCTCCATCAATATTGAATTTCCCAAAATACTTAGGATGTTGTTCAATCCATATTTCGATTACTCACATTCCCTTTATACTGGTTGCCTTTAAAAGAGTTAATCTTCAATATTTGTATCACTTGATCCTAACTTTTGTGGGTTTTTAAGGAGTTTTTGGATTGATTTAACTAAGTTGGCAATGGTATTTTTCCAGATGTAGTGAATGTCCTTCCCTTATAAATTTAAAATATTGTTATTTTTTACTTCAAGATATTCCAAGGTAGAATGGTAGAACCCATCCAAGCTAGTTGCCTAATAAAATGAACACCCTCCTAATTAGGCCAATCCCTCCAAAGTTGTTCAAAAGTAAAATAATTGGACCATTGTATGCCAATTAATATGGCCATTCTCCCCCATAGCTAAAAGGCTAAGATACACTAAATGAAAATATGGTTGATATTTTTCACATTCTCTCCATACATTTCACATCTAAATAGGCCATGAAAACCATGTTTTATAAGTTTCTCACCAGTAAGCACCCTCTGATGCAATAAAATCCAAGTAGATAACCTCACCTTAGGATAACTAAGTAAAAATATCATATGGTTGGTTGTGATTATTAGAGAATAATACCAAATAACCTTGAGCAACTAAATACTCACCCTTAGTAGTGTTGTTCCATCCAAAACAATTTTTATCATGGGACCAAGAGAGAGATATCATATGAAGGATGCTTTGGATATATTTTCTTTTCCTTTCTAGAATTTGAATAGGCTAGTCCTCAATAGGGATCCAATATCTACAAACCTATGAATTACCATTATGGTATTGACAATAATTAGCAACCTTTATCCAATTAGCTTGATGAAGCTTCTCCATCCAAGGCCTCTAATTAGGAAATTGAGTTATCAAAGGCTAGTGACCATCCCAAGAATATATTCAAAAATTTATTTTTTGCCATTATGAATGATCCAAAATAATTTTCTCTTACTCAAATCTCCACCAATCTTAAGAATCGCTAAAATAGGAGAACATTTGGTAGACAATTGATAGAAAACAAGGTCTTCAAGACTTTTGTTCTCAGATATTTAGCACAAATATTCTTGGCTCAAAGAGCATTGGGGATATGCAAAATCCTCCAATATAATTTAGCATCTAAAGCCTTATTTTTATTAAGCATATACCAGAAACCTAACCCCCCTTCATTATTGGGAAGGCATAAAGTATCCCATTTCACCAAAGCCCATTTTCTTTTCTCCTTAGTACCACTCTAGAGAAACTAATGATTCATTTAATCAAATTCTCAAAGAATTGCCTTTGGAATATTCAACATAGTAGAAACATACATACGTATAGATTGAACGATTGATTTTACCAAGGTAATTTTGATCCTAAATGAAATCCACCAATTGGTTCACTTTTAAATTTTCTTATTAACTCTGTCGAACAACCAATTCTAGTATTTTTTTATTTTTGAATATTTATAGGAATTCCTAAATAAGTTATGGATATGGAGGTCTTCTTATATCTTAATTTATCCAAGACCATGGATTCCTGTCTAGGAGAGCAGTTAAATAAAATGACTTTATATTTGTCTTCATTGATCAATTTCCCAGTAGCATTAGAAAAAAAACATGATTTGCTTCATTTTAGAAGCTTCATTAACTATAGCTTTACCTAAAATAGTAGAGTCATCAAAAATTAAATATGAGAAATAGGCCTAGCTCCACGAGAAATGGTAACCCCCTCAAGGGTTTTGTTTTCTCTATTTTTTCTTATAGTCCTACCCAAGCATTCAACAATGATGAATAAATAAATGGAAAGGGGATCACCTTACCTAATACCTCTAGAAGAAAGGAATAGCTAAGAAGGTCTACCATTGATAATAATAGAGTAGGAAACTAAAGAGATACATCCCATAATCCATTCCATCCAATCTTGAGAGAAGTCAAATTACCTTAAAATTTTTACAAATGTCCATCCACTCTATCATAATATTTAGATAAGTCTAAATGAATGAACATAGATGGATATTTATGCCATGATATTTGTAATTATTTTGAGAAGAAAATTACATAAAGTTATAGGTCTAAAAGTTAATATATGATCTGCCTCTTGAGATTTTGGTACAAGAGCTATATAAGTTTTATTGATAACCTTCAAAATTTCTTTCACTTTCCTGACTTCTTCCACCACCTCTAATAAATCGACATGAAGTATTTCCTAAAACTCTTGATAGAAATCAATGGTAAAATCATCAATACTTGGGGTTTTACTTTTTGCATTTTAAAAACCACTTGCTGAAGTTCATTGATAGTAACTAGAGTAATCAAAACAAAGTTCTCAGAAGTGATAAGAGTAGCGATCACTTGAATAATATTCTATTGAGAAGTTGATTCAAGAGGTGCAACAAAAAATAGATTGGAAAATTAATTGACAACAAAAGAATTCATGTCATCCCAAGTGTAGACAACATCTCAAAAATAAGATTTCAAGGAAGAAAAAAAGTTATGATATCTTTGAACTAGAAGAGATTTGTGGAAGAAATATTTGTTTCAATATCATTCTTTGAGCCATTGGATCCTATATTTTTGCTTCCATAAGAGTTATCTTTTTTCCCATTCCTCTAACTAATTTGTGAGTCTAATTTCACCTATACTTCTACTCTCTATGAAAGGGTTATGCATAGTGGTGAATTTCACAATTTATCATGAATATTCAGATTTCCAAAATTTTAATTTTACAAATTTTGGGACCTTAGAGGTCAGCCCATTTGCCCAAAAATTTTGGGATCAAATTTTTTTCGAGTAAATTCACCCTGGTACCATAAGGTTTCCTGCCTAATTTTTAACTTAAAATTATTAAAAAAAATTATCCCACCCAATTCGCCTCTTGTACCCCATTATATATAGGTAACCCTAACAATGACACTCATACAATTAAAACATTAATTTTCTCCAATAGCAAATAATACAAAGCAGTAGATTGACACAATGTGACTAATAGAAGATGACTAACACAGAAAACTAGTAGAACATGAATAACACAGTTGTCTTCTACCAACATCCCTCTTTCAGTCGCCTTCTACTAGTCACCATATGGTAGAATGTGATTGGTAAAATGTGACTAGCATAAGACAACTAGCATAAGGCGATTGGTAGAAAGCAACTAGCATAAGGCAACTGGCAGAAGATGACTTGTAGAAGGTGATTGGTAGATGGTGACTGGCATAAGGTGACTAGCATAAGGTGACTAGAAGAATGTGACTAGAATATGGAAAATGGTAGAAGGTAACTGGTATAAGGTGACTGGCATAAGGTGACTAGTAGAAGATGACTGACATAAGGCGACTGGTCGAAGATGACTGGTAGAAGGTGACTGGTAGAAGGGACTGGTAGATGGTGACTGACAATAATTTTATAGTTGTAAGCATCAATATATATCCAAACATATGTATATTTTTACTCATTGAAAATCTCATTCTGATCCCAATATAATGGTGTATTTTTATAAAGTTTCAAGATGACTTAATAGGCCAAAAGTGATCCCAAAGATGGTGGTGAGGATGTAATATCATTTTGAGGTATATTTTAACCTACTAAATCATCTCAAAACTTCATAAAAACACCACTGTTAGGTGAGGACCGAAAATATATTTCCAACAAGTATAGATATGCCTATGTTTAGATTTATATTGATACCTAAAAATGTGAAATTTTTGGCAGTCACCCTCTGCCAGTCGCCTTCTGCCAGTCACCATGTGGCGACTGGTAGAAGGCAACTGGCATAAGGTGAGTGGCATAAGGTGTGTGGCATAAGGAAACTAGCATAAGGTGACTGGCATAAGGTGACTAGCATAAGGTGACTAGCATAAGGTGAGTGGCATAAGGCAACTAGAATAAGGCGACTGGAATAAGGTGACTGGCATAAGGCGACTGGCATAAGACGACTGGTAGAAGGTGATTGGCATAAGGTGACTAGCATAAGGCAACTGTCATAAGGCTACTAGCATAAGGTGACTGATAGATGGTGATTGACAATTATTTTATTGTTTTAGGCATCAAAATATATCCAAACATAGGCATATTTGTACTCGTTCGAAAGATATTTTTGAGCCTGATCTAATCGTAGTATTTTTATGAAGTTTCCAGATGATAGGTCAAACATGGTTCCAAAGATGGTCGTGAGTAGGTAATGTCATTTTGAGGTATATTTTGACCTACTAAATCATATAAAAACTTCATAAAAACACCAAAATTATATTGTTCTTGAAAAGAGCTTTCCAAAAAGTACCAATATGCCTATTTTTGGATTTATATTCATGCTTTAAAATGTGAAATTATTGTTATTCACCCTCTACCAGTCACCATGTGGCGACTAGTAGAAAGCGACTGGTAGAAGATAATTGGAAAAATATGACTGACATAAGGTGACTGGCAGAAGGTGACTAGCATAAGGTGACTGACATAAGGCAACTGACATAAGGCGACTAACAATAATTTCACAATTTTAGACATCAATATATCCAAACATAGGCATATTTGTACTTTTTGGAAATATTTTTTCAATACTGATATACTGGTGGTGTTTTTGTAATTTTTTAGAATGATTTAATATGTCAAAAGTACCCCCAAAATATTTTATAATTTATGTACAAAATTTTTGAAAAATTGCCATATTTTGATAATTTTTTTGTAAAATTTTGAAAACTTTGCCCCACAGTTTATTCATGATTTGCCTTGATTCACCCTGAATTTATAATTACTTTTTTTGTACTACCATTTATCCATAACCCTACTTTGTGACCATCTAAATGGATTTTCTTATTCAAATTTTCAATTTGAGCAATGACTTCATGCTTTTTTTGTTGGACATCTCCAAAATCCTAATTCTTAATATTAGTTTTTTATTTAATTTATTACAACATTTTGGCAAAATAAAACATCTTAGTATCATACCTTCGTTTACCTTCCTTCCACCATTGTTGCACTCGAGGTCTAAAGGAACTATATTTAAGCCACATTAACAAAAATTGAAAAGGAGAGAAACTCACATTGGTTTTTCAGATTTCCACCATGACTGGCCATTGATCCAAACCAACATTATTAAAATTCTACACCTTAGGAATGTGACCACATATTAAGAAATTATTAGAGAACAAGAACCTATCCAACTCTCCATGATACAAGCTAAGCCTTGTCTTCTGTTAGACCAAGTCATAAGGCCATTAATTGGTTGGATGTCCACAATATGAAGGTTTGTAATATATTCACTCATAGATCAATGCTTTTGTATAAATTTATATTTTCCCCATTTTCTCATCTAGAGATAGGATGGTATTGAAATCTCCTCTGATAAAGATCCAAGCTTTAGTAAAGTGAAATATAATACAAGTTATATCATTATTCTATCTTCTCTTTTCCTCCAAAGTAGTTAGAGCTTAAATAGTTATGCAAAGCGTAATTTGGTTGGAATGTCTACTTTGAATAGCAAAAGCTAAAATACCTCAATTACCAACCATATGGTGAATAAATACCTTTTTTGAGTCTCAAAGGCAAGCAATGCCAAAAAAATTCCCCTAGGAACTAAGAGAAGCAACTTTTTTAGCTGGCCAAATTTTACTAGGAATTGAATCCATTTCCTCTATTAACATCCTTGTTTCTTGAAGGAAAACAAGATGTGGATGGTTTTCTAAATAATTCTTCTAATTTAATTTTGTTTTGAAAGACTCCCTTTGAGTCCTCTAATATTCCAAGTGATGATCTTTATTAATACCAGGGCTAAAAATATTGGTAAGGGCATTAATCTTGCCTTCCTCTACAAGCTTTTCACCTTCTTTTACCATATGATGTTAATTGGTCTTGAAACCTACCTTTTGGTAGAAATCCATCTTTAGTTTTTCCTTATTTATTGAATTATCCTAATTAAATATGGGATGGCTTATAACCTCAAATAATGCATGTACAAAGCCAAAGTGTTATTGGAAGGTTCAACAAATTCTATCTTGGGATTTGTATTACTTGAAATCTCAACATTTAAAAGATTATTTTTCTTGTGTATATTTCCTCCTTTTTTTCTTGTTGAAATTTTTTAATTTGTTGGTTTTTCTGAGTCCTTCCTTGCATCTTTAAATTGCATTTCTAGGATGTTTGTGTCCATTATTTCCTCTTCCTCACCTGGGGCATCATTTATGGAAATAATTTCAAGCACATTAGTTGATAACTTTTATTGATCCTTTGTAACTATTTTTGTGTTAAAAAATATATATATTAAGATAGGATCAAAAATATATTACAAGTCTAACAAACTCTAGCCTTATGATTGAAAACCAAGATGTATATCATTAAAAACTAGAAATTCAAACTAATATACATACCTAGAAAACCAACCATCTTACTATTAGAGCAATTTTCTAAAGAGACAAGACCCTATAACAACCTCTAACAAGGTTAGAATTGAAGAAATGCACTAAAAAAGAGAAGAACAGTCTACTCGAATACTTCCAAAAGAATTAAAAAAAACTTCATAGCCCCAGATATGAACTAAAAAGTCATAGGGAATTTAGAACCATTAGGTCTTTAGTTATTGAATGTTGCTCTTTTTGGAATATTAGGGTCAAGTCATGAATAAAGCCTTGTGTTGCTTATCAAGTTAGGCATAGCTTTCATTATTTTCATAAAGAGATTGAACAAGAAGAATATCAGTCCTAGTTTGCTTTGGCCACTACCTCAGAGGGAAACCATAGCACCTAATATCTCATTTTTCAATATCTCAATTTGCCATAGCATCTACCACTCTATTTTATTCCCTAGACACATGATAAAAAACAACCTCTTGAAAACTAGTTACTATTAACCTAGTATTATCTATGATCCTTTGTATTATCTAGTCTACCTTCTCTGGCCTTGAAGTTGATTTTAAGTAATTGATTATAATTTGAGGGTCTAACACTACTATCACCCTTATCCAACCTGCCTTCAGTACCTCTTGCAAACTTCTCAAAATACCATACCATTCTTCTAATTTATTGGAGAGAATTCCTAAATTTTTTGCAAAAGTAAAAATTGAAGTATTGTCCTCTAATCTTCCTATCCCTCCTATACTAGCTCTTCCTAGATTTTCTCTTGATGCCACATTAATTTTGATTTTTCTAAAAAAATTTATGGGAGGCTACCATTGCTTTCTTCTATCCATCATTTGATTGGTCACTTTTTTAGTATAGATGAGAGTATACCCATGGAGGAAAGTGGTTTGGATGGTTTGGAAATGGATCTCAAGGTTTTGTAATAGATTTTTTCCAAATCATACATGTGTACATTTTGCCTTTGAATGATTTATGAATTGCACAAAATAGCTTGTACGGTCAACAAATCGTATAGTTGTACAATACAAATCATACAACAGGTTGGCATGTATAATTTTCCACTTGTTCAATTTACTGAAAGTCATTTTGTAATAAAAATCGATCAGTTTTGTAATTGTTCTTTCCAAAACCTGATTTTCCTTAATTAGTAAGTTTAAAATACACAATTGCACTTCCAAATTGGACAAAAGATCATTTGTATTGTTTAGTGGTTAGGATGTACAGTTTCACCAAACCCTTGTTGAATCCTTCATTCACAGATTTACCAATTTGCACACTATTCTTCTCTAGGAAATATTTGGGTTATCTTTCTAGTGCAATTACCAACATAGTTTTATAACATGCAAACCCTAATTCACTACCATTGAATTATTATCATTACCAACTGTTGTGGCTGCTCCACAACGTACCCCAAAATTGGGGACCCACCTTTTTATTTTTGCTATTTGGGTGTTTGCATGTTGGTTTCGAATGTCTAATGCTCGGCTTGTTTTGAATTTGCATTTATCATTAGTTCTGTCAGTAATCTTTTTCTTGTTGACGATATTTTATTATCGATGACTTTTTCTTGTCAACGATATTTTATTGTCGATGACTTTTTCTTGTCGACGATATTTTATTGTCGATGACTTTTTCTGTCGATGACTCTTTGTCGTCAATTTTACTGTTAGCTTTTTGTTATGGTTGCATTTTATGTTTTCTTCATTTGAGTGTTTCAAGTAAGATTTTTGTATGTATCAATGTTTAAGATAAAAATGAAGTTCAATCTCACAACGGACATGTATATGTATAAGAAGTATTTACTCAATATTAAAAAATAATAATAATAATATATATATATAAATCATTATTATTAAGTATATTTTATATACAATAATAGTAATGAAAAAGAAAAAAAGAAAAAAGGTTATCGAATTTATTAAAGTTTTAAAATATTATTTTAGTATTCAAAGTTATTTATGTTAATGTATACCTCAATATTATATATTTTACTTCATCCATGCAGCTAATATGAAACAAGGTTCGCTGGTAGGAATATAAGACAGGGCAAAAGATATAGGCTACAGTGAAAGGTGAAATGATGTAGAGCCAAAATTACAATCAGAGAAAATCTCAATATTTCATTCAAAGCTTGGAAACAAATTACAGAAACTAAAAACTGACCCCCATTACAATATCTCGACTTTCTCTTATAGCGGACCTAACCCTTTTCGGCCATCATTACACAAACTGGCGGGATCCTCTGTAGCCGCCTGCACGAATGCTCTGTAACCGCATGCATCCTGATGCCACGTGCCTTGGGTCATCATTTTATGAAATGGCGAGTGCTCTGTAGCCACCTGCACCTTGACCTTTTGAGTCATCATTCAAAGTGGTGGAGTGCTCTGTAGTCACCTATATCTTAGTGCCATGTGTCCCTGTAACGGCCCCTTACAACCGCCTGCCCTTCTGGAGTCATGAACAACATGTTGTAAAATCATGACATTTATGTGTCCTCTGTTGGTTCTTCCTCTTGGGTCACAAAAATGCGAAATGTCATGATATCACGACATTTTTGCTTCCTCGCTCTCTCTCTATCTCCTCTTTAGGTCACGAAATCATGACCTATCGCGATATTACGACATCTTTCCTTGCTGACCCTTCTTGTTCTCTTTCGGGTCGCAAAATCGTGACATATTGCGATATCGTGATATTTTTTCTTTCGGCATTCTCTGTATCCTTCAGGTCGTGAAACCGCGACGTGTCACAAAATCGTGACATCTTTGCCTTCTGCTTGCTCT
This sequence comes from Wollemia nobilis, assembly GCA_028583015.1. Taxonomy (NCBI): domain Eukaryota; kingdom Viridiplantae; phylum Streptophyta; class Pinopsida; order Araucariales; family Araucariaceae; genus Wollemia; species Wollemia nobilis. The sequence continues at coordinate 3,793,693 of JAQPPZ010017255.1, forward strand.
TTCCTCTTCAAGTGGCAAAATCGTGACATGTCATGAAATCGTGACATCTTTGTGTTCTGCTTTCTCTTTCCTCTTTAGGTTGTGAAACTGTGACATGTCGTGAAATCACGACATATTTGCTTGCAGCTTCCTCTTTCCTGTTTGGGTTATGAAATTGTGACATGTCACGAAATCGCAATGTCTTTGCTTGTTGCCTTCACTTTGTTGTTTGGGTCATGAAATCATGACATGTCTTGAAATCACAACATATTTGCTTGTTGCCTTCTCTTTCCTGTTTGGGTCATGAAAACACGACATGTCATGAAATCATGACATCTTTGTTTGCTACCTACTCTTTCCTATTTGGGTCACAAAAATGTGACATGTCGTGAAATCGTGACATCTTTGCTTGCTACATTCTCTTTCCTATTTGAGTCACAAAAATGTGACATGTCACAATATCACGACAATTTTCTCCCTTGTGCTTCTATCTTTTCTTTGAGTCATGAAAATGCAACATGTCATGATATCGCGACAATTTTTCTTTGTAGCTTTCTCTCTCCTTCCTGAGTCGCGAAAACGTGACATGTCACGAAATCACGACATTTTCCTCCGTAGCTTTCTCTCCTTCCTAAGCTGCAAAAATGCAACATGTTGCGATATCGTGACACTTTTTTTGTCATGATATCATGACACCAAGGCAAACACTTAAATTATTTTTGTTGATGCAAGATTGCTCTGCTGCCCCTGGATGCTCTTGCATCAAACACCCAGGGTGGATTGAGAAGTGACCTTCACTTCTGCATTGTTGGAGGAAGACCCAGGCGATCAACCTCTATTTTCGATAACCAAGTCGCATCTTCTACGGGTCTACCCTTCCACTTGACCAAATATTCATAATACTGCATGTTCCTGGTACTTCGGCTTTTACGAGTGTCCAGTATTTCCTCTATCTCGTCTGCGGCTGGAGTGCACACTGGAATGCTCCACAAATCTGGACTTGGTGTCTCACTACTGCCTCCTTCATGATATTCTACCAAATCTAAAATGTTAAAAATGGGTGATATGTTAAGCTCACTTGGCAATTCCACTTCATATGCATTTCCCGAATCCCATTTTCCTATGATTTTGCATGGTCCAAACTTCTTCATCTTCAGCTTGTTATAGGTTTTAGCAAGAAATATTTCTTTTCTCATATGTACCATGACTGCATCTCCCACTTCGAATTCCTTAGACCGATGCTTATGGTCTGCCCTGGTCTTATATTGAGTATTCATATTAGTAATCTACTTCTTCACTTCTTCATGCAAGTTCTTCAGATGCTCTATCAAGTCCTCAGTCTCAGCACTACACTTTTCCATTGTATCCATCCTCCTCAACTCAGAAGTATTTCTTGGACTACTCCCATAAATTATCTGGAATGGATATTTGGTAGTACTCCTGTTGACAGAATTATTGTATGCAAATTTTGCCTGTGAAAAAACCAAATCCCATCCCTTGGGATTATCTCCTATCAAGCATCTCAATAGATTGCCCAAACTTCTATTTGCCACCTCTATTTTTCCATCTGTCTGTGGGTGGTATGCAGAACTAAATTTCAAATTTGTCTTCAGTTTCTTCCACAAGGTTCTCCAGAAATACCCAACAAACTTGGTATCTCTGTCCAAAACGATACTCTTTGGTAGACCATGAAGTCGTACCACCTCTTTGAAAAATAAACCTGCCACATGAACCGCATCACTAGTTTTCTAGTAGGGAATAAAATGTGCCATTTTTGAAAACCTGTCAACCACCACCAGTATGGAGTCATTTCCCCTCTGTGTCCTTGGTAGGCCAAGAACAAAATCCATACTGATGTCCTCCCATGGTCTTTTTGGTATAGGTAATGGCTGATATAACCCAGTGTGTTGTCTCACACCTTTCGCCATCTGGCATACTCTACAACATTGCACAAATTGCTTCACATATTGTTGCAACTGTGGCCAGTAGTAGTTCTCATTAACAAGGGCAATGGTCTTATCTCGACCAAAGTGTTTAGCCAACCCTCCACTGTGTTTCTCCTTGACCATATTCTCCCTCATTGAACTCCTTGGAATGTATAATTGATTTCCTCTAAACAACATTCCATATTGGATCAAAAAATCCAACCACTTAGTCCTGTCTAAATTAACAGGTGTAGAGCAAGCCCTCCAAGCCTCTACAAAACCAAGATCTTTAGGGTACAAACCCTTAAGCTCATCAAACCCTACAACTTCCACCTTCATTTCCATCAACAAACATTGCCTTCTACTTAAGGCATCTGCAACACTGTTTGACTTTCCACTATTGTGCTTTAGCACAAAGGTATAACTCTGCAGAAACTCAACCCACTTCAAGTGCCTCTGATTTAGCTTCCCTTTGCTATTAATATACTGTAGTGCCTGATGATCAGTATATAGAACAAACTCTTTTGGAAACAAATAATGCCTCCACTTCTTTAGATCCTGAACTATAGCATAAAAATCTTGATCATAAACTAAATACTTATTCCTAGCATCATTGAGTTTCTCACTAAAAATAAACGATAGGATTACCTTCTTGACTCAATACAACTCCTATGGCACTACCACTAGCATCACAATCTACCTGAAATACCTTATTAAAATCTGGAAGTGCTAAAATAGGTTGCTCTGTAACCTTCTTCTTTAACATATCAAAGCTCTTATCTACTCCTGAGGTCCACTTAAATTCTTTCTTATTCCCCCTCATTGTTTCTGTAAGGGATGCACAAATACTGCTAAAATTCCTAATGAATTTTTTATAAAAACTAGCTAGACCATGAAACAATCTTACCTCAGTTATGCTTCTTGGAGCAGGCCATTCAATGATAGCCCTCACCTTTTTTGGGTCCATTTTTAGACCTTCGGCTGAGATGACAAATCCCAGGTACACTAACTCCTTCACGAAGTTACACTTCTTCAAATTTATCAATAACTGCTCCTCCCGTAGCTTCTCAAAAACCCTTCTAATATGCATCAGATGCTCTTCCAGGGTTTTGCTAAATATTAAAATATCATCCAAATAAACAATGAAAAATTTGCCTAAAAATTCTTTCAATACCTCATTCATCAGCCGCATGAATGTGCTTGGTGCATTGGTTAGACCAAATGGCATGACAAACCACTTATACAAACCCTCTCTTATCTTGAAGGTTATCTTCCACTCATCTCCTTCTCTGACACGAATTTGATGATAACCACTCTTCAGATCAATCTTTGTGAAGTACTTGACTCCACTCAAACAGTCCATAATGTCATCCATCCTTGGAAATGGAAATCTATACTTTATGGTGATCTTGTTAATAGCTCGAGAGTCTGTACACATTCTCCACTCTCCATATTTCTTTGGTGCTAGTACTGCAGGTACTAAACATGGGCTCAAACTCTCTCGAATCAGTCCCTTCTTCAACAACTCTTGGACTTGCCTATTTAGCTCCTCAGTTTCTATAGGAGTCATTCTATGTGCTGCCTTATTGGGTAAACTAGATCCTGGTACAAAATCTATATGGTGACTGATCTTCCTCACTGGTGGTAAACCCTCATGCACATTATCTGATATAATATCTAGAAATTCTTCTAACAGATCTATGACTTCTACTGGGGTATCTTTGCATTCTTCTTCCCTAACTCTAGGAATTATTGCATAGCACATATGCTCCGGCTTCAAACCATCCAAAAATATTCTCCCTTCAACTAAATAGATTCGAGCACTGCTACATACCTTTTCGTCCACCTCCTTCAGGGGCTTCAACTTATGGCGAACCCCATTCTTTGTCAAGGAATACGTGTTGGCATAACCATCATGCACTACACACCGATCAAACTACCATGGCCTTCCTAGCAACATGTGGCAAGCATCCATAGGTAGGATGTCACACAGGACCTCATCACGATAAGTCCCAATATTAAATTTCACCAAGCATTGCTCATTGACCAAAGCCCTATGGTCCTTCTGTAACCACGCAATCCGATATGGATGTGGGTGTCTTCTTCTCTCTAGTTGTAACTTGGTAACCATTTCTTCAGAGACCAAGTTATCAGTACTACCATTATCTATAATGATATTACAGACCTTGCCTGAACATTTGCACCTCGTGTAGAATAGGTTGTTCCTCTGGTCTGGTTCCTTTTCCTCATTCAACAAGGCTCTCCTTGTGACCATAACTTCTCCTCTCTCTACCTCCTCAGAGTGCTTAGATTCGACACCTTCATCTACGATAGAAGCTCTGGCATGACCCTTGAGTCTCCTATTTGTCCTCTCTTAGCGTTGTGGATAGTTGTATGCTTGATGTCCTTCTTCCCAACAATTGTAGCAGGTTCCACAAAATACTCCTCTTCCATACCCATTCCCAGGTCTACCTCTTCCTCTTGGGTAACCGTTGTTCTGATTACGTGGGTGGTGGGTATTCTCCTCTTTCTCCTCTTTTTGGTCTTGGCTATTGCTTGTTTCACCAATTTTCTTCTAATATTTATATCTTCCTCCACTGGTTCTTCCACCAGCTCTTCCACCATGATCTCTTCCTCTCTGCTTACCCTCAAACCTTCTATTCAGTTTCTCTTCAACTTTTAGGGCAAACTGGTAAGCATCCTCAATCGTGCTCATCCTAACTAGACTCAGCTCTTCTTGAATACTGGTTCTCAATCCATTGATGTAGTGGGCTACTTTCTCTTTGTTTGCCTTAGAATGGTCGGTTCTAATTGAGATCTGGTAAAACTCTTATGTGTACTCTTTGACAGATTTACTTGCCTATCTTAAACTCTGCATCTTCCTCAACAGATCCAACTCATAATCTACGGGAATAAATTACCTCTTCAATTTTTCAACCATTAGATCCCATCTGGTGATCTTTTATTTTCCCCTTTTGTTCCTTTCCAGCTGGACTCCCTTCCACCAGATGCTAGCATGGCCCTTCAACTTCATTTTTTTGAACCTGATCCAGTTTGGATCTACAACCTCCTCATACTCAAAATATTCCTCCATGTCATTGATCCAATCTATCAACTCCTCTGGGTTGAGATTCCTAGAATATGTGGAGACTTCAAACTTCAACTTCTTCTCGATCTGGGATATAGCCCTAAATAGCCTAGCTTCTGTAGGATCCAACACTTCTTCTTCATCTGATGGACCCTCAACTTCCCAAGCTTCATCTTCGCTATGGTATTCTCTTCTCGGCTCAACCCCTCTTCTCAATTCCTCTTGCAGGGCCTGCACTTGCCTCTATAAAGCTCTGAAATTGACCTCTGGCACCATATTCCTTGCACCACCATGGTTTCTTTGGGGAGGCATTCTGCTCACTTTTATCACAACCTCAACCCTAGATCTTGGTGCAAACTACCTCACATCTAGCGATCTGCTTGCATGCTCAGGATCTTCTTGCTCTTATACCACTTGACACAGAGCCAAAATTACAATTAGAGAAAACCTCAATATTTCATTCAAAGCTTGGAAACCAATTATAAAAACTAAAAACCTACCCCCATTACAATGTCTCGACTTTATCTTATAGTGAACCTGACCCTTTTCGGCCATCATTACACAAACTGGCAGGATCCTATGCAGTCGCCTGCACCTATGCTTTGTAACTGCCTGCATCCTGATGCCACATGCCTTGGGTCATCATTTCATGAAATGGCAGAGTGCTCTGTAGCCACCTACACCTCGACCTTCTGAGTCATCATTCAAAGTGGTGGAATGCTCTGTAGTCACCTGCATCTCAATGTCACATGTCCCTATAACGGCCCCCTGCAATCGCCTGCCATTCTAGAGTCATGAACATGTTGTGAAATCGTAATATTTCTGTCCTCTGTTGGTTCTTCCTCTTGGGTTGTGAAAACATGACATGTCATGATATCACAACATTTTTTCTTCCTCACTCTCTCGCTCCTCTTAGGGCTATGATATCGTGACCTGTCATGATATCGCGACATCTTTCCTTGCTGGCCCTTCCTGTTCTCTTTCGGGTCGCAAAATCGTGACATGTCACGATATCGTGACATTTTTGCTTTCGGCCTTCTCTGTCTCCTTTGGGTCACAAAACTGCGACATGTCATGAAATCTCGACATCTTTGCCTTCTGCACTTTCTTTCCTCTTCAAGTCGCTAAACCGTGACATATCACAAAATCGTGACATCTTTGCTTTCTGCTTTCTCTTTCCTCTTCAAGCCACAAAATCGTGACATGTCACGAAATTACGACATCTTTGCTTGCAGCTTCCTCTTTCCTATTTGGGTCATGAAATCACGACATGTCACGAAATCGTGACGTCTTTGCTTGCTGCCTTCACTTTGCTGTTTGGGTCGCGAAATCGTGACATGTCACGAAATCGTGACATCTTTGCTTGTTGCCTTCTCTTTCCTGTTTGGGTCACGAAAACACGACATGTCACGAAATCCTGACATCTTTGTTTGTTGCCTTCTCTTTCATATTTTGGTCACGAAAATGTGACATGTTGCGAAATCGCAACATCTTTGCTTGTTGCCTTCTCTTTCCTATTTGGGTCGTGAAAACGTGAAATGTCACGATATCGCGACAATTTTCTCCCTTATGCTTCTATCTTTTTTTTTTTTGAGTCGTGAAAATGCGACTTGTCGCGATATCACGACATTTTTTCTCTGCAGCTTTCTCTCTCCTTCCTAAGTCGTGAAAACATGACATGTCGCAAAATCACGACATTTTCCTCCATAGCTTTCTCTCTCCTTCCTGAGTCACGAAAACGCGACATGTCACGATATCGTGACACTTTTTCTGTTGTGATATTGTGACAACAAGGCAAACACTTAAATTTTTTTTGTTGATGCAAGATTGCTCTGCTGCCCCTGGATGCTCCTGCATCATGAAATCACAAGATTTTTAGGCACTATTATCGGGTCTTCTAGCGTGTCGAGGATGACGTTGGACCAACAGTGCAAACAGACTATTTAGACGTGGTATCAAAGTGGAACGAGAAGCCCAAGTGGGAAATGAACATGTGGGCACCATGCATTAGATGGGCATCTACTTGAGTGCGCAGCATCAGTTGTGGCAAAAACATCAGGGACAAGTAGACAACAAGAGCAATAATGGACGATAGTGAGGACATTGTTGAAGAAACCGGATACATCGACAGTATAACAAAGGTTTTTGAGGTGAAAGAGTGCTGAGGATATCCATTAGTCGAGTTTTGTGTTGCAGGTGGGACTTCTTTCGAATGCGAGTGAGATGTTTTCGGTGGCCAACGAAGGTTTTGACAACCTATTCACAAAGAGTGCATCGAAGGAAGTTTAATAAATGGGAGTAAGTACATCTATAGAGATTTTATCGATGCATAGATTGAATGCATGTTTGGTATATAAGCACTGTCTGAAACCTACTATAGACGAAGAGGTCTCTTGTTCTATCATCGTGCACTCTGAAGCACCTAGGGCACAAGGAATTTTTTGGGAGTCATCGACATTGTGGCACCATTTCGTGGCGTACGATTACGGCGTCAACGACATTTTGAACGACGATCTGTTCTGGTTGTCGTGTTTGATGTTCCCATGTCGGATCTTCCTGGGGTGAATGCAATGGTTCACGGTGGGAGCTCTTGTGGCATTCCTAAGGTCAGCCATAGCAGAGAATACGGAGGCATTGTGTCCAAATGATGATGTGGACACGGGGTCGCATAGAATCGAAGACATGTCAACAAGGATGTGAGTGCAGAGGTGGCCATTGAAGGAGGATGGTAAGGATAGCCCAAAGACATGGATGTCCCCACATGGATGGGCATAAAAGAGGTCATAAAGTGGAACAAAATTTCAAATGAACAATGAGTCAAGGAAATTGTCGAAGCATTGCTATTGGGCTCGCCATTGTAGTGGGTGAGCAGTTTAAAGTGAGGCGTAACCATCGTGGTAGTGTGAACAACATAACAAGAGGTCCCTTACGACCATGACAACATGATTGAAGCAGATGGGTTAGCACTTTTGATGTCAATGTAAACAAATACGGAAGACAAATATGATTAGACCCACGCGAACAAATCACAAGTATACCCAAATGGTAAAGGGGTTGATGTGGGTATATACAACGTTGCCGATGATAGAAATTTTGTAGACGTGGAGATTTCCATCAGATGGGGAGTATTTCCACTATGGTGAAGCTACAATGCAATGTTTGGTAAATCGGAGCCTGTTAGGAGGTTGTGCATCCATGAGTCAATACAAGGTAATGGACTGTGCATCACATAGAATATCGCAGAAGGCACGTGCATGAGTTTACTCACGTGTGCAGGTTAAACACTATCAACGAGGACTTAAAACATGCATATTAGGCTCATGGGACAATGATGGTGGACAACCAAAGAACCCTAGCTTGGTCAGGCTAGTCAAATATGGAATCTGTGTAAAGCGCGATGGTAAAATTTGTCTGGACAGTTTGAAATGATGGAGATACGAGCACAGGTTCCAACGGTTGTATTACAATGCCAGTGAAGTGGTAGTAGGGTGAACAAATATCATGGAGAGGCTCTGAAAAACACTGTGGGCCAATTCTACTGCAGGCAGATGTGGGAAATATGGAGGCTATCGAACACCATGGTAAAAGGTTTAAAATAGAAGTAAAATGACCTCCGAGACATGCAAGCGACCAACTCGGATATAATCAACAGTAGATGCAATGAAAGCCCATGGCAGTGCGACGGTGACATTCGGATTGCAGTTGCAACGAAAACAGTAGAGGGATCCATAAAGACATACAAAGGCACCCTATGTTTTATTCAGGGTAATCAAAACACAAGGGTATTTAACACTATGTTTTTATTTGATAAGGGTATTTAACACTATGTTTTTATTGTCATATTTAAAACATCAGGGTTGGTATTCAACACGTGATATAAAAGGAGTGTAAATTACCTTTTTTTAATCAAGGATAGCAAGTGAAAATAAGAGGTGATATCTCTCACATTAAAAGGAGTTTAAATTACCCAAGCATAGCAAGTGAAAATAAGAGGTGGAGTCCATAAAGAGACGTTATAGCGAAAGATATCATTATAAAAGAGAAACGATTGCTTGTAAATTGAGAACATGCATTTAAAAGAAGTGAAACGAAGGGTTTTCCATGGGACATGAAATGCAGAGCTAAGAGAAGATTTTAAATACACTTTGGAAAAATAGAGAAGAGGGGGTTGGAAACTTTTCAGAGAAGATTGCAGGAATGAAGGCAAGGCCTTGGCACTGGGTTTTTTTGGATATTTTCCTTCCACATTGGACTGGTTCTTTGAGAAAACCAGATTTATGCCATGTACAAAGAAATATTTTAATGCAGATAGTTTTTTAGAAAGTTGCATCTTATGGGCAAGAAAGGAGGAGTCATTTTCTGCATGCAAGATTAAATTTCTATTTTTTTCACTTTTCAAATTTTAGGCTTGTAAATGGAGTTTATGCAAGATTCTTGGTTGCTTCATGTGAATGTTTAAATCTGAAAACCTCATTTAAACCCTAGGAACCAACACTTAGCTTATTCGGATTATGCTTGTTTTGCAAGTCCAATAGGTTAGGTTGCATGCATGAAAACCTCACATATTCGGTTTTGCCAGAATAGGATAGCATCAAACTGAATGTATCATGTGTTTCATTTTCTGCATTTCAATTTTCATTTTTCTGCATTTTATTTTTCCAAAATTTTTTATTTTTTTTAATTTTAAGCCATTAAAATAAACATTTAAAAAATTTCAAAATCCAAAAATAATTTCACCATTGCGTAGGTTATACTTGATACTTCCAATACGCACTTTGAAATTTAATTTTTGGAGTTGTTTAGTATTTTTAAAAATTCATCGAAGTTGTTGTTTTACTACAGATTTAAAAAAACCGAAAATAGAAAATTTTTTCAGTTCTTTTTTGCACTCATGAGCCTATGATGACATTCCCTTCATGAAAATTCCAATTTCATTGAAGGATTTATGTTTTATGGCATTTCACAAATTTCCATTTTGAGCCTAAAATTGCCCTCTCTTCATAAAAAATCTAATTTTACGAAAGAGGGGTAATTTGAGTATTACATTGAAGGTCATTTCTTCAAAGCACTTAATTTTTCATCTTAATGAAAATTTGATTTCATTTAAGAGGGATAAGTTAAAGTGACATTTCAAGCCTTTAATTTAAGGCCATAAATTATTGCCTCTTTGTGAAAACCTATTTCACCAAAGAGGGATAGTTTATCGATCACATTGAAAGCTATCTTCATCTTCATGATAAGAAGCCATATTTGGACTTAATAAAGAAGATAAAATCTACCTTAAAACTCTCAATATAAAATGAATTAAGGCACTAAATCGTGGTCATATGAGGGCCAACTCACATTTGCTTTATTTTGGTTCAATGAAAAATCATTAAAATTTCATGGTAAAATAAACCAACATTGCCCCTTGTTTACAGTTACTTGCAATCACTAAGGTGTTCCAAGCATTTAAATTGAATATCCTTATTTGAGATTACTAATACACATATGCAAATGCTAAATATAGTGGATACTTTGGAGAAGTTGTTTGTTTAACTTATTTGCAAGAGGGGATTTGGAACTCAAATCCTAAGAGAGAGTGTACTTTCATAATTGGGTGAAAATACCACTCAACATATTGGCGCTAGAAGGAGGGCCTGAATTTTTTTATTTCAGTGTGATTTAAATGCTATAGGGATTTAAATTTTGAATATTTCATGCCCTATTGATTATTATCTTTAGCCCTCTTTTAACAATACAACCTTGTAGTGTTAAAAGGAGGACATGAATTGCCATGCATTGTTCTAACACTTTTGATTGTTCATACATGAATAATGTGTTTTGATTTGATTTTGAAAATTTTTGGGTCTTGACTAACAAGGTTGTCTCCATGCAATTACTTTCATTTTATTTTAATGGATACCTCTCTTGGTTGATGCTAACATGATTATTCATACGTTACATGTTTGATATTTGCTAGTCATTTCATGCTTATTTTTAAGGAATTATTTTATCTAAAATGTATTTTTTGTTGGTATTATGCTCTTCACTTGCATGTAATGCGATATTTTGAATCAGAAAGCCTACAACACTAGGAGTATGCTCTTCACTTGCGCATATGTGATCTGGTGAATCAGAAACTAGTTTACATTTTTAGAACACTACTTTGCCATATTTTGTTGTTTTATTTTGACTAATAGATTTGGTTCTAAAGTTATATTTTGAGTTTTACTAATGACGACATACGATATAAGAGCTAAAGTAGCATCTCTAAGAGAAAGAATGGTATCTACGATGGAGGATCATTATAAGGGTTTGTCTATACATGGGATACCCTATCAAATTCCTAAAATGTTATTGGAGTTTCTACGATGTTTTAATCAAGAGGTGCCACTAGGATACTTGCAAAAATTGTATGTCTACAAGAATACATTATGTCAATTCCAAATTTTCTATGAGGAGGTGGCTTGTAAGTTATTTGCATACATTTTGGATGATAGACCATTCTTTTGGTATGGCCAACTACCCATGAAGGTTAGGACTTCTTGGATACAACTAGAAGCAACCTATCTTTATAATTTTGGTAATCATATTGACTTAGAGATGTTGAAAAATCAATTTACCTCCATATGTAATGAGCCTAATGAATCCTTGAGTCAATTCAATGGAATATTTCGTGAGTTGCACTCCCAAATGTGGGAAAATTTTAACACATCAAAAGAGGAAGCTATTCAAGTATACATGGGAGCCATACACCCCAGACTTGTTACATCTTTAAAGAAAAACTTGGATGACCTATCTTTAGAGACAATCTATGAGATCTTGGAAAAGGTAGAACAACAAGTTTTGGAAGAAGAAAATGCACAACATGTTCACATGAGAGATTGTTATTTTTGAGTTAGTGATGCCAACCTACACCAACCATCAAATATAGCACCCTCCACTCCAATGATACCTAAGGTAAATGATCAAGGGGATGAATTTGAAGGTCCAAATGTTACAACCACCTTAGATGTAGTCCAAGAGGAGGTGCAAATTGCTAAGTCGACATCCACCAGTGAGGATTATGCAGAGATGATCTCATTCATAGAGATACATGATTATTTAGATAAAGGGGTTCTAAATTCAACAATGTTTGAAATATGTGATAGGACGGAACCTACCATAGAATTGAATGAAATGGTTGAAGGTGAAATCGAAAGAAAACCAATAAATGAATTTGAAGATATGATAGAGTTTCACCACTTGTTTTTGGAAGATACTGTTGATGAGATGTGTGAAATTAATGATCAAGAAATTTTTCACCCTCCAAATTGTGATGAAACGAAATCATGGGTTACCAAGTTGGACTATGATAGCCTTACAAATTTGAATTCAATAAATAACCCACTTTTGAAAGTTATTGAACCATCTAAAGAAGGTGAAGGTGAATTTGATGAGAAACACATTGATGAATTGGAAGATGTTGAAGAAGTAGTTGAACATCACCACTTGACTTTGGAAAATGATTATTATGATGCTTGGAAGAAGTGGGAAGACTACACTCACTCCAAAACTACTAATGAAATGTGTGTGCCAATTGATATACAGGAAAACATAATTGCCTACTCAAAGGAAGATATTACAACTCCTATACAATTTGAGGATGTTTTGGAAAAGGGTTTCAAATCTCATTAAATTTTGGAAGATTATAATGATCTTACCACCAAGGACAAAAAATAAAGTGAATTGATGAATGAATCAAAAGATCATGTCACAAATACCATGGAGTTTCATCCCACAAATTTGGAAGATAATTTTTACAATGGTTGGGGGAGATATGAAGATGTGTTATTTCCTCACACCCATATTGATGAAGCCTCTATTCCAATTTATATGCAAGGATGTTGAAACTTCTACTTCATACAAGTCTCAACAAGATTGAAGCAAAATTCGATCAGGTTGAATATAATTCATGACATCACATTTTGAGGATTCAAATGAAGAGATACCATGGATAGTGAACAAATAATTGGAATTAAATGGCAAAGTGGTTGATCTATTAGAATCAACTCAAAAGAGTGAGCATCAAGATAGATTACTTGACATACACTATGACCAACAAAATTTGAGGATTGAGAAAGATGAACATGTTTTCAATTGGGTGCCATATTTTGGTATGCTTTATGAACAGGTGATAAATGAAGAAGTTGTGATTTCTCACCAAGTTTTAGTAAATAAAAATGTGCAAAACGTATAATCTAACCTTTTGTGTTCAAGTATCCAAGCTATAGGTGAAGATTTGCATGACCATGTTTTGAATTTGGATGAAGTTTATGATGAAATTCCATTTAAGGTGAATGAAGAACAAGGATTAATTTCTAACCACACCTTTGATAACATTACTTTAATAAATGAAAAGGAGCTTGATGCATTTAAATTGCTAAATCAAATTCATCAACAATTAATTCTTGAACCTAGGATAAAAACTTCTAATGATCCCCATTTAGTAAATATCCTAGATGCTTGTAAGTTGTTAAACAATTTTGATTTGCCTAAGAACATGGAAAATGAATTGGCTTTGAAATTTTTAGAAATAGGCTCTTTCTTAAAAAATTTCATTTTGGATCAAGAAAGCCTAGTTTTAAATCATGAATGGAATTATGAAATTTACACCTTAAAGAATAGACAAGAAAGAATTGAAAATCAACCATTGTCTAATCAATTTTGTAATTTGAATCTCACCTATGAGAATACTAATGGAACTAAATCTAATTGGTGGGGTGAGAGAGGAAAGTTGAAGTTGGTTGCATTGTTTGGTCTAGTCTAGTTTTTGTTTGATTCCTTCCACATTGCATGCGTATCACATTATATGTCTTTTGGAATGCTCAAATCATGTTTGGGATCTAGGGAAGTAATAGTTCAAATTGTGCACCATCTTGTATTATATTGTACATTTGTATATAATTTTTTTGGTTTTGATGTTGGTTTTGCTCTTCAGTTTTGGTTTTAAGTTTTGTGTGTTGGTCCTTTGGACACTTTTGGTTTGTCTTGAAAAAAAAATAAAAGAGAAAATAAAAGCGAGATGTCAGCTTATGTCCTTATGAATGTTGACTAATACTAGGAGAATATGAAACATCGGAATTGTATTGCAGAAAGCTCCATGAGTATCGCAAACACATTAAATAATATCGTTTGGAACTTGTGATGCATGAAGTTGTCAGTTTCACAAATTATGGCAAATTAGGTGGTATACTCCATACGCATTTCAAAAATAACAATGCATTCATCCATATCTCATGTTACATTCCACATTGCATATACATTTCATCTCAATTGCATCTTCATTTCAAATACAATCATTGAAAAGGTGTCAAATCCTCTTAGGGTTATTACATAACATATATTAAAAGGATCCTAAGGTTGGGAACTAATGCCTGAACTATATTGAACCAAGCATGTTCTACACATATTAAAGAGGATCTTGAGAAAAATTGTCAAAACCATACTTGGAAGAAAAGGTGAGGCGAAAGGAGTATTTCGTGTATGTCCTATCATGCAACATAATCCTTAAACAATGGTTTTTACCACTCCCATAGAGCTTAAAGCCTAAAATTAGAGTAGTAAGGATAGGGTTTTAAATCCCCATCGAAATTAGGTTGAGGATCCAACTCCCCAAAGCTCTGGTTTGACCTTCATGGAGTAGTAAGGATAGGGTCTAATTCTCATCTCGCTTAGGTTGAGAATATGATTCCCCAAAGCTGCTATTTTGCCCACTCAAGAGCTTGAAATTACAAAGCAAATATTTTTCATTCTACTTTCATTTCATCATTAATATTGGATTGGAAGGATCGTACTACATGTCCCTTGCAAGGATGGGTAGTCATCCCCAAGGTTCAAGAAATCAAAAGTAAATCCAAATCCTGGATTATGGGGTTAATATCCACCGGGGCTATAGACGCCTGATTGGCAATGGAGTATGCTCATGTGTGGCAACATGTCTTATCTAAAAGCAAGACCACTGACTACTCAAATGGATAGGCTAACCTGACAGTTTCATCCATAACAGGTTAAATCATTTTTTTCAAGATGAGGTAATGAACTCCAGATCAGAGTAGTAAGGATAGGGTTAAATTCCCATCTCGCTTAGGTTGGAAATCCTATTCCCCAAAGCTCTGATTTCACTTACACTTGCACTTGGGTTAAATATGGTAGTGACACATAACCAACTTTGGGATCTAGTAAATTAATTCAGTATACACATATTTGGTCCTAAGAGGGTTTGACAGTTTTAATATGTTTGTTCATGATACTAGAAGGTTTGATCCTTTGCAAAGCAGGTTGTTATATCTTTAGCATATTTAACATACATTAAATCCTACATGAATCATCCATAACTTCTCATATGCAAGAATCATAAGTGAAACAGATGATGGAATGTTGATCAATTTCAAATGATAAGGAATGAATCACACCACACACATTGAGATGACGCTGAATAATTCTAATGCTTCATGTATTTATCGTCTAGTTTCATTATTTGGATATTTGCTGACACTTGTATTTGAGTTTGTGTGTTTTTAGGTTGGGTTCTCACCGAAATTCTCAGGAGCATTTCCTAGCAGAGTCACCATTTGTTGTGGCTGCTCCCCAACGTACCCCAAAATTGGGGACCCACCATTTTATTTTTGGTATTTAGGTGTTTGCATGTTGGTTTCAAATGTCTAATGCTCGACTTGTTTTGAATTTGCATTTATCATTAGTTCTATCAGTAATCTTTTTCTTGTCGACGATATTTTATTATCGACAAATTTTTCTTGTCGATGATATTTTATTGTTGACGACTTTTTCTTGTCGACGATATTTTATTGTCGATGACTTTTTCTATCGACGACTCTTTGTCTTCAATTTTACTGTTAGCTTTTTTTTATGGTTGCATTTTATGTTTTCTTCATTTAAGTGTTTCAAGTAAGCTTTTTGTACGTATCAATGTTTAAGATAAAAATGAAGTTCAATCTCACGACGGACATGTATATGTATAAGAAGTATTTACTCAATATTAAAAAAAAATATATATATATAAAATATATATAAATAAATCATTATTATTAAGTATATTTTATATACAATAATAGTAATGAAAATAAAAAAATTAAAAAAAAGGTCATCGAATTTATTAAAGTTTTAAAATATTCCTTTAGTATTCAAAATTATTTATGTTAATGTATACCTCAATATTAATTCTTTTACTTCATCCATGCAGCTAATATGAAACAAGGGTCGCCGGTAGGAATAGAAGATAGGGCGGAAGATATAGGCCACAGCGAAAGGTGAAATCGCAAGATTTTTAGGTGCTATTATCGGGTCTTCTAGCGTGTCGACGACGACGTCAGACCAACAGTGCGAATGGACTATTTAGACGTGGTATCAAAGTGGAACGAGAAGACCAGGTGGGAAATGAATGTGTGGGCACCATGCATTGGATGGGCATCTACTCGAGCGGGCAACACCAATTGTGGCAGAAACGTCAAGGACAAGTAGACAACAAGAGCAATAATGGACGATAATGAGGACATTGTTGAAGAAACAAGATACAATGACAGTATAACGACTTTTGAGGTGGAAGAGTGTTGAGGGTATCCATTAGTCGAGCTTCATATTTTAGTTGGGACTTCCTTTGAATGCGAGTGAGATGTCTCTGGTGGCCAACGAAGGTTTTGACAACCTATTCACAAAGAGCGCATCAAAGGAAGTTTAATAAATGGGAGTAAGTACATCTACAAATATTTTATCGATGCACAGATTGAATACATGTTTGGTATATGAGCACTGTCCGAATGCTGTTATAGATGAAGAGGTCTCTTTTTCTGCCACCGTGCACTCCGGAGTGCCTGGGGCACAAGGAATTTCTTAGGAGTCGTCGGCATCGTTGTACCATTTCATGGTGTACGATTACAGTGTCAACAACATTTTGAACGATGATTTGTTCTAGTTCTCGTGTTTGCTATGCCAGTGCTAGAGCCCCCTAGGGCCAATGCGACAGTTTGCAGTGGGAGCTCTGGTGGCGTTCCTGAGGTGGGACATAGTAGATAATACAGATGCATTGTGTCCAAATGATGATGTGGACATGAGGTTGCATAGAATCAAAGACATGTCAACAAGGATGTGAGTGCAGAGGTGGCCATTGAAGGAGGATGGTAAGGATAGCCCAAAGACATGGATGTCCCCACATGGATGGGTATAAAAGAGGTCATAAAGTGGAACAAAATTCCAAATGAACAATGAGTCGAGGAAATCGTCAAAGCATTGCTATCGGGCTCGCCATTGTAGTGGGTGAGCGGTTTAAAGTGAGGCGTAACCATCGTGGCAGTGTGAACAACATAACAAGAGGTCCCTTACAACCATGACAACATGATTGAAGCAGATGGGTTAGCGCTTTCGATGTCGACGTAAACAAATACGAAATACAAATATGATTAGACCCACGCTGATGAATCACAAGTACACCCAAAGGATAAAGGGGTTGATATGGGTATATACGACATCGTCGATGATAGAAATTTTGTATACATGGAGATTTTCATCATGTGGGGAGTATTTCGACTATGGTGAAGCTGTAGTGCAAGGGTTGGTAAACCAGAGCCTGTTAGGAGGTTGTGCATCTGTGAGTCGATACAAGGTAATGGACTACGCATCACGAAGAATATTGTAGAAGGCACATGCATGAGTTTACGCACATGTGCAGGTTAAACACTATCAATGAGGACTTAAAACATGCATATTAGGCTCATGGGAAAATGATGGTGGACAACCAAAGAACCCTACCTTGGTCAGGCTAGTAAAAGATAGAATTTGTGTAAAGCACGATGGTAAAATTTGTCTAGACAATTTGAAATGACGGAGATACGAGCACAGGTTCCAACGGTTGTATTACAGTGCTAGTGAAGTGGTAGTAGGGTGAACAAATATCATGGAGAGGCTCTGACAAACACTGTGGGCCAGTGCTAATATAGGCAGATGTGGGAAATATGGAGGCTACCGAACACCATGGTAAAAGGTTTAAAATAGAAGTAAAATGACCTCCGAGACATGCAAGCGACCAACCCAGATATAATCAATAGCAGATGCAATGAAATCCCATGGCAGTGCGACGGTGACATTCGGATTGTAGTTGTAATGAAAATAGTAGAGGGATCCATAAAGACATACAAAGGCACCCTATGTTTTATTCAGGGTAATCAAAACACAAGGGTATTTAACACTATGTTTTTATTGTCATATTTAAAACATCAGGGTTGGTATTCAACACGTGATATAAAAGGAGTGTAAATTACCTTTTTAATCAAGGATAGCAAGTGAAAATAAGAGGTGATATCTCTCACATTAAAAGGAGTGTAAATTACCCAAGGATAGCAAGTGAAAATAAGAGGTGGAGTCCATAAAGAGACGTTATAGCGAAAGATATCATTATAAAAGAGAAACGATTGCTTGTAAATTGAGAACATGCATTTAAAAGAAGTGAAACGAAGGGTTTTCCATGGGAGATGAAACGAAGAGCTAAGAGAATATTTTAAATACGCTTTGGAAAAACAGAGGAGGGGGTTGGAAAATTTTTAGAGAAGATTGCAGGAATGAAGGCAAGGCCTTGGCACTGGGTTTTTCTGGATATTTTCCTTCCACATTGGACTGGTTCTTTGAGAAAACCAGATTTCTGCCATGTACAAAGAAATATTTTAATGCAGATAGTTTTTTCAGAAAGTTGCATCTTATGGGCAAGAAAGGAGGAGTCATTTTCTGCATGCAAGATTAAATGTTTATTTTTTTCCCTTTTCAGATTTTAGGCTTGTAAATGGAGTTTATGCAAGTTTCTTGGTTGCTTCATGTGAATTTTTAAATCTGAAAACCTCATTTAAACCCTAGGAACCAACACTTAGCTTATCCGGATTGTGTTTGTTTTGCAAGTCCAATAGGTTAGGTTGCATGCATGAAAACATCACATCTTCGGTTTTGTCAGAATAAGATAGCATCAAACTGAATGTATCATGTGTTTTATTTTCTGCATTTCAATTTTCATTTTTCTGCATTTTATTTTTCTAGAAATTTTACTGTTTTTTAATTTTCAGCCATTAAAATAAACATTTAAAAAATTTCAAAATCCAAAAATAATTTCGCCATTGCGTAGGTTATACTTCAAAATTCCAATACGCACTTTGAAATTTCATTTTCGGAGTTGTTTAATATTTTTAAAAATTCATCGAAGTTGTTGTTTTACTACAGATTTTAAAAATCCGAAAATAGAAAATTTCCATGTTAAGGTCAAATTTCATTTTTTCAGGTCTGCTTTGCACTCATGAGCCTATGATGACATTCCCTTCATAAAAATTCCAATTTCATTGAAGGAGTTATGTTTTATGACATTTCACAAATTTCCATTTTGAGCCTAAAATTGCCCCCTCTTCATAAAAATTCTAATTTTACGAAAGAGGGGTAATTTGAGTATTACATTGAAGGTCATTTATTCAAAGCACTTAATTGTTCATCTTAATGAAAATTTTATTTCATTTAAGAGGGATAAGTTAAAGTGACATTTCAAGCCTTCAATTTAAGGCCATAAATTATTGCCTCTTTGTGAAAACCTATTTCACCAAAGAGGGATAGTTTATCGATCACATTGAAAGCTATCTTCATCTTCATGATAAGAAGCCATATTTGGACTTAATAAAGAAGATAAAATCTACCTTAAAAATCTCAAGATAAAATAAATTAAGGCACTACATCATGGTCATATGAGGGCCAACTCACATTTGCTTTATTTTGGTTCAATGAACAATCATTAAAATTTCATGGTAAAATAAACCAACATTGCCCCTTGTTTATAGTTACTTGCAATCACTAAGGTGTTCCAAGCATTTAAATTGAATATCATTATTTGAGATTACTAATACACATATGCAAATGCTAAATATAGCGGAGACCTTGGAGAAGTTGTTTGTTTAACTTCTTTGCAAGAGGGGATTTGGAACCCAAATCCTAAGGGAGAGTGTACTTTCACAATTGGGTGAAAATACCACTCAACACCAACATTTCTAAAAATTATACAACAACATAATAACATTTATGTACAACAATAATAATGTGTGGAGTCAATTCCTTAGCATTATACAGGGTTAATAGTCCATAATTCATATAATTATATTGCCACAATATCAATATTCCACACCATTCTAGTCATATTCATATAGAAAACACAATCTAGATTCACCACCCACATGCACAACAAAATTCACAATAACTCACAACTACAATATTGCTTTCATTATTATGGTTGAATATGTTTGTGAAATTATCAATGAATAATCACAATGAACAACACCTAATCCTCAATGAACAACAATGATCAACAACCTGAATGAACTATCGATGAACAATCCAGAACTATGAACAACCAAGAACAACAATCAAAATTGAATGGGGGGTCCTTATAATGTTTGGTGAGCAGAAATTATTTTCATAAAACAATCATTTATTTTCTATAAATTATCAATCCGGTAAGTTCATAAACTTACGAGTTTCATGCACAATATATGCCTCCAGTGTGAGGGAATGAATCCTTCTATTCCTATTTAGTTTTGTGGGGGGTGTTTGTGCATTTTTATCTCAGCCAAACCAAATAAAATAAAGTGTAGAAAAATAAATTATAAATTAAAATGCTAGAAATGAAATGCTGAAAATAAAAGTGCAGGAAAAATAAAGCAAAATATAGAACAGTAAAGCTAATCTATTGAAAATAAATGACAAAAAAAATAGGGGAGGGCTACTGTAAGGAGTGGGCCTAAGCTCTCGTAGATAGTCCACTTGACTAATTACATCAAGATTACTTTAAGAGAATAAGAGTATTTGCAACTCTTAATAAATTATACAAAAAATTAAATAAAATAGTTCTTTGTGTATTTGATCATTGATTTCATTCATATGGCATGTGTTCTTATATAATATGCAGTTAGATATTATTATTATAATAAATTAATTTATTTTTAATCACATAATGTGATTTGTTATAGTCGGTTCATACATAGGTATTATTCTCCTATTGAAAGCATGTTCGTTCACCAGAAGGATAAATATAATAATCCTTAGGTGTACATAAGAAACTAATCCTAAAATAATGCATCTTAATATTAATAATTTTAAAAATATTACAAATTCAACCAACCAACCAGTCAATAATAGAAGTGCTTTATCTTATTTTAGACATGATGCATGATTAGAATATTTTTCCTTTGTCTCACATGCAACAACCTCCTTAGCCCATTGGTCAACCGATCAATGTTGACTTGGTGCATCTTCTCAATGGAAGCAAGACACCTTTATATGGGAGAAAGGCACCATCAAGATCAAGATTCCTTTATATGGAAGCAAGGCACCATTGGAAGCAAGGTATCATAGGGATCAAGGTGTCTTTATATCGGAGCAAGGCACACCGGTCAATTGATCAATAATAGCAGTACTTTATCTTATTCTAGACATGATGTACAATTATAATATTTCCCCTTTGTCTCACGTGCAACAACCTCCTTAGCCCATTTTTCAACCGATCAATGTTGACTTGGTGCATCTTCTCAATGAGAGCAAGGCACATTCCAAATGTATGAGAGCAATGCACCTAAAATACATGCGATCAAGGCACCTGGAATACATGGGATCAAGGTGCCAGAAATACATGGGATCAAGGTACCTCTAATACATGGTATCAAGGTGCCTAAAATAAATGGGATTAAGGTTCCTGAAATACATGGAATTAATACACCTGAGATACATGGGATCAAGGTGCTTGAAATACATGCGATCAAGGCACATGAAATACATGGGATCAAGGTGCTTCTAATGCATGAAATAAAGGTGCCTGAAATACATGGGATCAAGGCACCTGAGATACATGGGATCAAAGCACCTGAAATACATGGGATCAAGGCACCTCTAATACATGGGATCAAGGCACCTATAATACATGGGATCAAGTCACCTTAAATACATGGGATCAAGGTGCCTAAAATGTATGGGATCAAGACACCTCTAATGTATGGGATCAAGGCACCTTCTACCACACTACATATTGGCCCCCTTGAAACATAACTTTGCCAGGTCCAAGTGGGATTTAGACTAGGATACACCATATCAGTAGCAAAACCTATATTTATACACATTTTCCACTAAAAATACCAGTAAAGCATAATATTAAATTTTCTATCAATTATATGCACAAGTTAAATAAAAAAACATCTCAAATACTAATTAAACCAATAAGGATACCCCTTTAAAGTGTATATAAAATGAGCATTTCTGGTGCTCATAATCCCCCCATACCTAAAGATTGTCATGTTCTTGTGACAATAGCCCCCTAAAAAAATATTTTTTTTGTAATAAATACATAGGAGTAAGGCACCATCGGGATCAAGGTATTGTCAGGATCAGGGTACCTTTATATGGTAGCAAGGCACTTTCGAGAGCAAGGCACCATCAGGATTAAAGCACCATCGGAAGCAAGGCACCTTTATATGGGAGTAAGGCACCATTGGGATCAAGGCACCTGGGATCAAGGCACCTAGTATCAAGGCACTTGGGATCAAGGTATTTGGGATCAAGGTGCCTTCCTTCAACGAGATCAAGACACCTTACTTCAATGGGATCAAGGCGCCTGAGATCAAGGCACCTCGAAATGTATGGGATCAAGGTGCCTAAAACATATGGGATCAAGGCACCTTATTTTGGGCAAAACAAGGTTAACTTCTTTCCTACTTTTGTCACATGCTCGTGCATTTAATTTATCAACCTAGGGAGCTTTGTAAACTTGTGAAGGGTCTTGAAAAATATTTCTTACTATACCACTTGAGATGAGTCCTCTAGTTCTACTATTAGGGGGTGTTTCAACGGTCGTCAATCATTCATACACTCATCAATAATTTACATAAAAACAATTAAATCTACAAAATGGAAATATTCATGCATTCTTGGAAATAAACCTATTGCAATACTAGAAATAACAATGCGATAAACAATCTTATAAAAGCAATAAACTAATCTAGAAAACATAGGAAAAATAGGGGAAGAAATACTAGTTTGGAGTGGGCCCAGGCTCCACCAGCTTCCTCTGATCTGAACATGCACTTAGAAACTCTTAGAACTGTATTATAATTATCAAAGTATTACAATGCTTATTTTGTATATCTCTCTACATTTACTATAAAAATATTCTATATATCCTTAGAGAGGTCTGTGTGTGTTTATATAGCACACCTGCAGATCTTTTGTTATAAAGAATTTATAACAGTAGATTCATTCCAGACTAAACTAAGACAGTATGGTAAATGTGATTGACATATGCTAAAATTGGTATTCATTTCTAATAGTGGCGTGTTAACTGATTGGTTTGTGCTTTTCCTGGAATTGGTAGGACATTCTCATATGTCGGTACGATCCCCAATTTAACTCTACATGACGTAGAGTTGGAACTGCACCAGTCTCTATTGTCCACGTTGTGCTTGTCTGGTCAACGGGCGAAGAACAAGGGCACCTTCCCTATGAGGAAGGTGCCTATGTATGTCAGGTGCCTTATCTATGAAGAAGGCGCCTTACTACCATTGGTGCCTTCCTGGAAGAGGAAGGTGCTTATCTTCTGTTGGTGCCTTCTTGTGAGAGGAAGGCGCTTGCCTTCTAGTGGCACCTTCCTGTCGACGCCTTCCTTATGAGAGGAAGGCACTTGCCTTCTAGTGGCACCTTCCTGTCAATGCCTTCCTGTGAGAGGAAGGCACTTATTTTCCTTTGGTGCCTTCCTAGAAGAGGAAGGTGTTGGCCTTCTATTGGCACCTTCCTGGGAGAGGAAGGTGCTTGTATTTCCTTGGCGCCTTCCTGGAAGAGAAAGGCTCCTACTTATGCTTGGCACCTTCCTGGAAGAGGAAGGCACCTACTTATGCTTGGCACCTTCCTAGAAGAGAAATGTGCCTACCTTATCTACGTTGATTCCAAAAGAAACAAAGTGCCAGGTCCATGAAAAGACCTCGACTGATCCAAATCTGACTAAATAAACTACAATTCCACAAAAACACACTAAAAACACATGAATTAGATAACACACATAATTTCATCAAATAATTATATAATCATTCATAAACATATGCAATCCTTATTATACATCCACATAATAATCAAGAAAATGTATACAAAATATGAGCATTTCTAATGCTCATCAATCCCCCACGCTTAACATATGACACGCCCTCATGGCATAAAAATTGTAGGTAGCCCTATTGACCCCTCATCATTGTCGTTTCTTGGTGGATCCGGCTGTACCTACGGCCCATGTTTGCCTCTTCTACGAACTGGCATCTGAAGGTGTGGCTCCTATTTTTCTATGCAGGGTTGCGGGTGCTATTGTCGGCTTTGCTTTCCTCGTCCTAGCCGATATTGGAGGTTATCTAGCCAGTGTCATATTTGTTACCTAAAATGTAGCTTTTGCAGATTGCCATAGGTTAGTGTCTGGAGGTCTAACCACTGCAAGAGGGATATTTGAATTATCCCTCTTGAGATGAACTACTTGGGCTTTATACAATCAGGTTGCTTTAGGAGTAAGCCCTGTGTTCTCCTTTGCAATGGCAATGGCTTACAATTTGGGGCCATATACCCCCCATCATTCAAAATACCTTCTTATATTGGACAGCCATCCCTGGTATGACCCATAAATCTTCCATAACTAGCTATCCTCTATCGGATTGACGTAGATACCAGAGTCTCCCTGCATCCTCGAGGTTTCCTTCTTGGTCTCCTTAGATACTATCATCTCTTTGAGAAGTCGTTTGAACTATTTTTGCCTCTCTATGAATGGCTACATATCCCACTCATCTTCTTCTTGCTCGGCGAAGGTCACATTAACCTTCTTTCGAGCTGTCTTGGGACCTTTTCCTTTGGCCTCTACAAAAAATATGGTGGCTCGATCAAGGGTTTTCCCTTTCTCCCTAGAGGCCATATTCTCACTCTGAGGAGCCTACTCTATTGTCCCTAGAGCATTCTCTTCACTCTAGGGGACCTGTGCTATCGTCCTAGGGGGTGCTTCTTCACCCCCTGTCTGTCTTGTGTTGACCCCTCAGGTTCTTCTCTTTATTCCTTAGGTTTGGGGAGTTCTTCCTTATCCCCTGGTCCTGTCTACTACTGTTGGCCCTCGTCCTACTCTGTATCACTCAGGTCAATGATAGGGGGTGTTGTGGGACTTCTTTCCCCTTCACTCCCAAAAATAGAGGAATTCTCCCCTACTTTCAGGCTGCTCTATCGGGTGTCCGATCGAAATTCTCCCGAAGAGAATAATCATTCTGCATATGTGGGAGAATTCATTGGGACCTCTATTGCCCAGTCAGTTTGGGTCGATGCATCCCTTATTTTTGTTCCCCTATCCTGGAGTTGTTGGTTCCTCTCCTGCAACTGTTGGACTAGTTGCTCGATCTGGGTGATTCATCTTTCTTGTTCTTCCAATTCCCCTCTATGCTCATTCTGGTAGTCCTCCAAAATTTATTGGGCCATCCATCAATTGGTCTGCCACTCCAGTGCTTCCTCCAAGGCTGTGTCGACCTGATCATTGCTCCCAGAAGTCCCTACATCTTGTGGGATCCAGTTTGTCAATTCCCAAAGATTTTGGGCTGCAATGTCGACTTCCAAGTCATTCTCTTATTATTATACCGAGAGGAGGAGTCATCACATGCGTATCCTCTTGGGGACTAGTTCTGGAAGTAGAAACTCAGCCTCACTACTAATAAGCGGTGCTCCTTTCTCTTCATACTCAGGCACTGGGGAATGCCCTCTTTCCTTTGTGCATTCGGGCACTGGTGAATGCCCTCTTTCTTCCATGAAATCGAGTAATGCCAATTTCCCAATACTTGCAATCTCCTCTACAGGGCTTCCCTCTTCTTGCCCTATTTTAGCAATAACATCTTGTTGCCTTTCTTGGCCACCATCTCCCTCTGCATCAAGGTTCTGCCTTTGCGCTTCTACATGGTGAACCAGTGATGATATCAGCCCATGGTGGGCCAAGGTAGATGGTGCTCCCTTCTAGTACCTAGTCGCTTCTTGCTTCAGGGCATTTTCCAAATAGAAGGGCACGTTCAACTTCCTTCCATGCACCAGGTGATTTAGAAACGACACATGGTTAGTCTGCAAATGGGTATACTTCCCAATGAATGTAAATAATCGAGCAACCTGCTCGAATATATTTCGTAGATTCATGGGAAGGCTACTTTTGGGTAGCCCTTCCTTATCTATCTACATATTTTCTCCTAGCAGCAGTAATTTGGCTTATGGCTTCAGCAGTCCACATTTTTTATATGTATTCACCTATGAGGGGCAATCCAGTCACCTATGAGATGTATTCGGAGGTGACCGAAATTTCTACCCCTTGCACATGAGCTACATCGCCCCTCAAGGAGGCAGTGAATTCCTTGGCTACCTCCATATCCTGGCCCTGACTGACCAGGGTATAGTATTCGAACCATCCCTTGGCCTCGAACTATGTTTTTGCCATCCCCCTGATTCCTTCCATATCACTCGGCTCATTCTTTTTCACCGCAAGATTCTTCGACCTTCCTCCCATGGAGCCTTCCCTTACTGCTGCACTTATTTTTTCTTTTTGTCCTTACTTCTTTAGGAAGGCACCTTATTATAGGGAAGGTGCCTAACCTTAGCATTTAATTCTAGGGTACACCTTTCGAGCCATATCATTGGCACATGGTTCCGACCATGGGGGTATATGATTTTTATGATGGTAATATTTTTTTTGGTACTATATAATTTATGAATAATTATATAAATATTTGAGTTAGTATGCGCGTACCTTATTTGGTGTTTCATGCATCGTGAAGAGCATTGATTCGCTGATTTGTGACATGGGGGAGGGGTATTTTGTTTGTGCAGATTACACTGGAATTGGTGCTGAGTTGTTTGATGGTTGGTGTTGAAGACAGACTCCCAATTTTCTCAAAAAACCATCTATCCATAATCTTTGGAACGTGTGCACTGATCTCGCCCCATAATTCTCTAAGATTTTTTTGATTAGGGCAGATTTCCATCACATGAGCTATGGTGATAATCTAATGTCACTCGTTCATGTGGTGATTTCATTTCGATAAAGGCATTCATGAGACTTAAGTGTTGGTTGTACGCAAAAGATGCTCTTTGGTACCTTCCCAATGTGGAAGGTGCTTATGTGGTGCCTTCCCAATGTGGAAGGCACTTATATGGTGCCTTCTCGATGTTGTCGGTGCTCTTTGAATGGATGCGTCTTTCGATGGTGGAAGGTGCCCTTTTGATGATGGCACCTTCCTGCTATGGAAGGTGCTTCTGAATGGGTGCTCCTTCCTGATGTGGAAGGCATTCCTAAATACCTATGCCTTACTGGGGTGGAAGGCACCATTGTATACCTACACCTTCCTGGGGTGGAAGGCACCTCGGTCTGTATGCGCCTTCCTGATGTGGAAGGCACCTCCGGCTCTTTTTTTTTTTTGGCGCCTTCCTGCCACGTAAGGCGTATTTTTTTATTTTTTTATGTGGTGCCTTCCCATGTGGAAGGCGCATAATTTTTTCTATTTTTTTTTTTGTGTGTGCATTCTTTATAAGGAAGGCACCTTCTTCTGGTGGGGCGCCTTCTTCATAAAATAGGTGCCTTATTCTGGCAGGGTGCCTTCTTCATAAGGAAGGCACCTTATTCTAGTGGGGCACCTTCTTCATAAGGAAGGCACCTTATTCTGGCAGGGTGCCTTATTCATAAGGAAGGTGCCTTATTCTAGATGGATGCCTTATTCATATGGAAGGTTCCTTCTTCTGGCTGGGTTCCTTCTTTATAAGGAAGGCGCCTTCTTCTGTGCCTTCTCGATGTGGAAGGTGCTTTATTCTTGGCAATCATGTTGAGATTGACTGGGAAAGGGTGATCAAGCCTTCTAATTCTCACTTCACGTTGCCTCAGTTTCTACCTATGAGTGTCGATGTCGAAATGCTGAGCCGAATCAGGTATGGTTTCCTAGATACCTATTCCTTGTACTTTCAGGTCCACCTAAAAAAATAAAATGAAAATAAAGAAAAATAAAGGTAGTTAGATGCATTTCATGCCTATTAGGTTCTGGATTAGGATTCTTGTAGCTTGCATGCGGGCGTCGTCCCTACAAAACACACCGTAAGAAAAAAAAAACTAAATTAACTGATTTTGGTGAGCACCTCCGTGCCCACTATTTTTCCTGTTAAGAGTTTTGTCTAGATCTAACAAGATGGGGTCTCCCCCACGTCTATTCCAGATTCCACCTATAAGGTTTTGGATGTGTTATAGGGGCACAGTCAATGGCCATTGACCGTTAACACATTGTTGTTGTCATCAATTGTTCCAACATGCACTGTCCCATTCTTGATGAGCTCTACCACTTCATATGGTCCCATCCATATTTGCTTTAATTTACCTTTTCTTTCCTAGAACTAAGAATCGTACAACAACACCCATTCTCCTTCTTGGAACTACTTTAGTTTAATGTGGCAATCATGCCATCGCTTTCTTTGCTTTTGTATGGTTTTTGTTATCTGCAAAGCGTCCATTCAGATTTCATCCATCTGATCTAGCTACTGAATCCTTTCTTTTTGAGCATCATCCAAGCTCAAGTTCAATTTTGAAGTCGTCCTCAATGTCTTGATTTCAAATTCAATGGGCATCATCGCACTCTTCCCATAGACCAGTTGGAAGGGTGTGAAGCCTATGGTGGATTTCCACCTTCAAAAATCATGTAGCCCAATATTTTCTATGTTGCTGCATGGTCTTCATCAAGATGTTCTCTATTTCTCTGTTTGTCACTTCCACTTGCCCATTTGCCTGCGGATGGCAGGGTGTAGTTTTATTGTGTCGAACTCTGTATTACTCCATCAGCTCCTTGATCAACTTGGATGTAAATTGAGGCCCTTGGTCTGTTGTTATCTCTCTAGGGACCCCAAATTGTGTAAAATTATGGAAAAATAAGAAATCGGTGACTGTTCTTTCTTTTGAATCTCTCAATTCTTGAACTTCAACCCATTTGGTGATGTAATCTGTACAGACCAAAATAAACCTCCTCCCTATTGAAGGTGGATTAATTGGTCCCATGAATTCCATGCCCCACTTATCAAATGGTTTCAGGTTTACCTGATGCTGGAGGGGCATTTCATCTCGATGGGTTGGTATGCCCACTATTTACCATCCATCGCACTTGTTGGCATACATAGCCGCATCCTTGAACAGAGTGGACTAAAAGTACCCAGCTTGTAGGATTTTGTAGGTAGTTTGTTTCCCTACAAAGTGTCCTTCACATGGTTCATTGTGACATGCTTTAAGTACTTCTGAGAACTCTTGTTTTGCTATGCATCTCCTTATAATTTTGTTATGTCTTATTTTGAATAGGAGGCCATAAATCCATATGAACAATGCACTTTTCTCTATGACCGCCTGTTTTTCTTGAAAAGAGAGAGCAGGTGAGGTTCTTCCGGTGGCCAAGTAATTGGATATATCTGTGTACCATGGGATTTGCTCACTAATGGTGAACAAATGTTCATCCAAAAACTAATCTTCCACTATTGTATGGTCTGTCGGTATCAATCTAGATAGAAAATCTTCTATGATGTTGTCTTTGTCTGGTTTTTCGACTATTGTGATGTTGAATTCCTGCAGTAACAAGAGCAACCTGATAATTCTTCCACCAATGGATGACTTGCTCATAAAGTATCTAATGGCCGCATGGTCCATGTGGAAAAATACCTTATACCTGATGATATAATGGTGTAATTTGTTTATGGCATGCACAACTGCAAGGAACTCCTTCTCAGTCATCGTGTAGTTGAGCTCAGGTCCTGCCAAGTATTTACTGACATAGTAGATGGCATAAAATTCTTCACCATCCTTCTATCCGAGGACTTCTCCAATCACATTGTTGGATGCATCACAGTAGATATGGAATGGTATGGCCCAATTTGGTCCTCTTAAAATCGGTGTGGATATCAGTTTCTCTTTAAGCAACTAAAACACTTCTTCATAGTCTTTCATCCAATTGAACTCCACATATTTAGATAATAGAGTGTGTAGTGGTTTTGTAATTTTGTTGAATTCAGCGATAAATCACCGGTAGTACTCGACTGATCCAAGAAAACTCCTCACCTCTCTCTACATTGGGGCTGGGTAGGTCTCTGATGACCTCAATTTTTTTTTTATCAACCTTTATTCCATCTTGCAGAGAGGTGGTGTCCCAATACGATGCCTTATTACATCATCATAAAGCATTTCTCATTTCTTAGGGACAAATTGTTTTCCTTGCTTCTTTTGAGCACTCTTTCCAAGTTTGTAATTGCTTCATCAAAGGTTTTTTCATAGATGGTGAAGTCATCCATGTATAATTCAACTGCATCTCCCATCATGTCTAAAAATATGTTAAGCACCGCACTTTGAAAGGTGGTAGATGTGTTGCATAATCTGAAAGGTAATACCCGATAGGCAAACATTCCTCATGGGTAGGTGAACATTGTCTTATCCTAATCCTCTTATCCTATCTGAATCTGGTTGTATCCACAGAATTCATCCAAGAAGGAGAAATACTTCCTCCTGGAGAGTGTATCCAAGACTTGATCAATGAATGGGAGCGATAAGTGGTCCTTCTTTGTCGCTTTGTTTAATGCTCTGTAGTCCACACAGATTCGCCACTTCCCATTATTTTTAGGGACTACCACTAACAGTGATACCCACTCGCTATCAAAAATTGGATAGATGAATCCGACAATCAAGAGTTTTTGCAGTTCTTCCTTGACAATTTTTTTCATTATCGAATTCATTCTTCTCTGTGGTTTCCTGCTTAGAGTTGCTTGATCATCGAGGTATATACGATGGGTATAGATATTTGGGTTGATACCCTTCATATCTAAGTAATCCCATGTAGATTCCTATTGGTGTCTAACCAAGAGCTCTTCTACTTTCATCAATTGTGTGGGATTCAACCCACTGCTGACATTCAACGTTCTTCCTAGCCCGACATGTATCTACTAAATGTGGTGATCTTAGACATCAGCCAATGGTGATCCAAGTGCGAATATGGAGGAATTCCCATGGAGGAACTCCACAATAGCACCATCTTCATCTTCTTCTGTCAACTCATCCAACATCATCACCGATTGTATCATGGATAGTTCAAGATTTTCATGCTCAATCAACATGGGTTCTCCTAATGAGTCAATGAACTGCGCTAGGGGTGAAATAGTTAAACTTTTAACATTTCATCCATCATAGATGGTCATCAGCCCATCTTGACATCTGATGTAAACGTCAGCTATTGCCAGCCATGGCCTTCCCAAGATGAGTGGGTAACCGCCCAGCCTAGTTTTAGATTGCAAGACTAAAAAGTCAGTTGGGTATTCCCATGCATTGATTGTCACTATTACATCTTCCAGCATTCCTTTTGGTGCCAGGGTCGATTGATCGGCCAGCTATAGCACTATCATAGTGGATTTCAGGTTTGTGAGATGTAGCCTCTACATGGTTTCTTGAGGCATTACGTTGATGGCTACTTTGAGATCAACCAACGTATTAGATAGGAAATGTCCCTCAATTTTTATGGTCAGCGCTGGGCTGCCCAAGTCTGTATACTTAGGATGGCAAGTTTTATCCATCATAAAATCTACTAGTTTACCAATGACATTGATAGTCTAGGTTGCTCTTCATCTTGGCTTCCTTAGACACATCTCTCTTATCGCCTTGGTATATATCAAAACATCTCGGATGGATTGAAATAATAGAATTGTCACGGTGAGGTTCTTCAAGCTAGAAAAGATATCAAACTCTGGTTGCGTTACTTTCCTTTGTTCTTACAGTCGATTGGGAAATGGAGCCTTTGCTATCTTAGGCATTTCTTCTATCACCTCATCTACAAGAGGTGTTTCTCCTACCTCTTCCTCCTCTTCTACTAGTGGAGGCATTCCTACTCCTAGTTGTCTACAAAACCTAAGTTGAATATGGTACATCGAATACATCTCACCCTCCACATTTTATGTTGATTGCTTCACCCTATTATTAGGATTTACTATCGGTTGTGTGGGTAGCAACGCAAGTCTCACTATTGGCAATGTAGGTAAAATTTATTGAGGGTGAGTTGGTGCTACATTCTATGGAGCTTGATTCCATGCAGTGTGGCCTCTCCACTGCTATCGAGGATATGGATATGGCATCCATGGCTGCTAGTTTGGGAATGTTGTTGGGGGTGCATTAGACTAGGGTGATGGCCCCCACCACCCCATGTTATGTGGTTGAGGTGGGCCTTGGGGCATGTATGGTCCTCCCCCATATGACGACATTTTGGTTGGCATATTCCCCATATGGGGTTGTGGCCAACTCTTTCGATTGCCTTTGAAATAGGCATCCATGCTTTCAACATCCTCCTAATTACTGGGCAGTTGCAGGCACAATCGAGTTTTATGGTTCAGCATGCAAACTGCTCATACTCTAACTTTTTTCTTTAGGCATGCATTCTTTGCATGCTTCCCTCTACATTTTGGACAAAAATAAGCCAATGTTGCTTCATTTTCTTGCTTCTTTTTCTCTAACAGCAGTGTATCCATCTACAATGCTAGAGATGAGAACATTTCGCTCTTTAAATCTTCCAGCATGTTACCTATTTATGTCTTCATGACTGAAGCAGTCACTTTCATGGTTCTAGAAGTGGTCTTCCCTCTCCTTCTTGAGTAGTTCTGGTATAGTTGTCGGATGTCTTCCATAGCATGCTGGTAGATATCACCTCCAAAAATCATGTTAAGAGCCTCTAGTGATTTATTTGTAAGTCCTCTCAAAAATATGCTTTTGAGGGACTTATTAGATAGTTTCGTGTGAGGATATCGTTGAAGATTGAAGTTGAATCTCTCCCAGTATTCCTTGAGAGACTCATCTTCTTTCTATGTCATGCTTAGGACCTCTTCTTTGGAGTCTCTTGCTCTCTCAAAATCTTGGTATTGCTCTAAAAATAGCTTCTTCATTTGATCCCAAGTGGCAATGTGTTTGTCTCCCAGACCTATGAACCATCACAGAGCTGCATCATCCAATGTAGAAGAAAAAAGTTTCAGCTTCTACGTATCAGATTTGTAGTCCACAGACCTGCATAAGACATCAAACTTAAATAAAAATATGTCAAGTTCCTTAGTTGGGTATCTTCTAAAGGTTGAAAGGTGAGTAGGGGATATTTTTTTCATTTTGGTATTTCCTATTCCTTCATCAATCGAGAAACTAAAGCCAGATGAGACTTCTTCATTGTCTGCCATTTTTAGAGAAACTAAAGCCAGATGAGACTTCACAAATCAACAACACAAAAGGTCAACATTACATAAGAGGGATCCATTGTGTGATACCCTATATAAAGATAGATTTATAAAACCCTAGTTCTATAAAATATGAAATGCTTGCAAAGGCAAAATATGTAATATTTAACACAATAAAATATTTACCTTGCCTAGAATATTTGTTGTTCTGATCTGTATTCCTATGCTTACGATCTATAACCCCATTAAAATATAAGGTTTCACTGGGGTATATGTTGCTCCAATTGATCTAAAAATTTTTGGAGATGTTCTAGAGTTTGAAAGGAACCTATCCTCAAAATTTAGGCTCAATCGAACTCTATATGAGTCATATATGGCAAAAATAGTTCGGGTGGTTTGTGCAGTCCTACACAAACATGGGCAGCATGATAGATATTTTTGTCCTCCAAAAATCCTAACTACCCAACTCCTTAACCGCTCCACCAACTTCTCAAAAGCATTGCTTAACCCTTTTACCACTCAACCCTCATTACAAAAGTGAATTATTATTTATAAATTTCCTTCCATATGTTATGGTTTCGATGACACCAACATGCAATCAAGATTAAAACGTAATGGATGGCTAGGATTATAATATTTGCAATGTAGCATGGATCAAATCAAGTGGATGACTAATATTATATTATTATGAATGGATATGATTTCATTTGCATATATACATATATTTATATTAAATATATAAATATTAACATATAAAATATTTATAAACTTATATATAAAATATAAAGAAATATATATATATAATGGATGGTTGTGATTGGGTGGATGCAAGAATGATAAGTGGCTAGGATTTGGTGTCTATAGATGTCACTTTTTGTATTCCATTGCATGAAACACTGTGCTGTGTAAAAACAAGAGATACTTGGTTTGGATGAGGCAACTTTCTTTCCTTGGAGCGCAAGAAGATCCTGAAGACCAAAATAATGTGGGTGTAGCTTACCCCCTCAATTGGTGAATGAGTGAAGAATGAATATCATGAGCCAATTGATAAAAATGTGGATGTAAATGTAAGTGTAAATGTGGGTGTAAATGTATTCTATTTTTTCCCCAACAAATGCAAGGGGGTTGTTGGAAATGTGGATGTAGATGTGATGTAAATGTCATGAAAGTGACATAGATAATGATGTAATGAGTGATTCTATTATTTGCCCCAATAGAAAAGGGGTTTGCTAATTATATGTGATATAAATATTATGTATTCTATATTTACCCTAATATATGCAAGGGGTTTTTTAAATTTTCAATATGAATGTGATGCAAAAGATGTATCTTGATGTGGGAAATCAAAATCAAATTTGGTTACCCCAATTTTGAGATGATTGTGTGCTGTTGAAGAATATACCTTTTGATGTCATTGAAATGTAAGGATATGAAAATGCAAAATTACATAGGATAATATAACCATTATAGTGAATTATTATGAGGTTCCTTTTTCTAGGAACTAATTTGATATGAACCTTCACAAAACATGATGTGACTATGGAATGGATTCATGGATAAATTTGGGAGTTATTGTGTGGGGTTAAGATACATTTTTATCCCTATTGGTATTTCTACAATATTTTGGATCTAGACATTGACTAGCATCCACACCATGCATAGATGTTAGCAAGTGGTTGCCACCCTAGAAATATAGAGTAGAATTTGAGTGCACTAGGTAGACACCTATGGGTGTTTGAGTGTGCCAAAAAATAGCTATAAAAATG
This sequence comes from Wollemia nobilis, assembly GCA_028583015.1. Classification (NCBI taxonomy): domain Eukaryota; kingdom Viridiplantae; phylum Streptophyta; class Pinopsida; order Araucariales; family Araucariaceae; genus Wollemia; species Wollemia nobilis. The sequence goes on from JAQPPZ010017255.1 coordinate 3,828,744, forward strand.
ATATAGAATTAAAATTAGATTCATTATTATGTTTTCAAGTTCTAGAAGTTGCATCTGAAATAGAGTGAGTGATTGAGAGGAGTGTGGAGGAGTGAAGTGATGGCAATGGAGGGTGTGGATGCATAGGTGGCTAAGGTAAGTGTCCATATAAATCTTTGTTTAGAGTTGTGATTTTTTTTTTCCTTTTTATATTTTTGAAATATTTTTAAGTATGCGATGAATGTGATGTTAATGTACATGTACATTTATTCTTGTGTTGCAGTTGAGGATATTGGAGGCTTAACACAATTTATCGCCCATTATACTAGGGGTGAGAAAGGCCTTGTAGAAGGTCAAATTGCATAAACTAGATGGGATGGGATTGGTTGGAGTAGCATGGTTTAAGGTGGTACAGGATGCGGTGATAGTAACTCAAGATGCTAAGGTTGCTCAGCTGCGAGTGGAGTTGGTAGTAGGTGGAGGTGAGGATGTGATAGTGAGGCTCGAGGTAGAGTTGATGTAGAGGGAATCTCATTAGAGGCATGATGTAATACACCTTCGATCCTAGAAGGCTTATATCTAGGATTTAGAGGATCTATATATGCAGCACCAAATTGGACTTCCAAATTGACCCTCTTCTTCCATAGTGGGCTCTGTTAGGCATAGTGACTCTACATCTAGGGCTCCATCAGGGTCACATGGATCCTCCTATAGGAATTAGCTAGTGCTTAAATAAAATTTTTATATATGATCCTTGGTGCTTCATTGTATATAGCCTTTAGGTATTCATTGTATATGTGATTATATATATGTATATACATGGATTTTATTTTTGTGTTATGATTTTGTATGAATGTGTGTATGAATGCATATGTATGTGTGATGGATATTAGTTCCATATTCCAAGTATCGTATCACTAAGCTTTGGATATTCGGACTACCTAACCATCTGGATGGAAATGTAGTTCTATCCTTACAACTGTGGATTTGTGGTGTGTGATTTGTAAAATATTTAGATCTTTGGGGAATCAGATCTCAACCGAAGTGTGATGATAATTTTACCCTATCCTTACTACTCATTATTTTGTTTTGGCAATGTGAGTAGTGGTGAAGACCACTATTTTTTATTTTGGACTATGTGCATAATGTGACATGCAAATATAATTTTTTTGCTTCGAGGTTCAACCTAATCATGGTGTTATTCTTCTTTGACACAATATGTTTTTAATATGTGTAAAATGTGGTTGGTTCAAGAGTGTTAGACTCAATCCTAGAACTCAATATTTTCTTTAGTGAAAATGTGACTTGGTCCTAGAGAAAAATAGACATGTATTGAAGGTTGCTTGAAACACTAGGAGTGACTAAGTGACCAAAAACCTAGGGATTATGCAAATGTGGTTGGAAAATGATAATATGACTATAATGAAAATGGAATATAACTTGAGGGTTCCTCTGATTAAAGCAACATGTTTTTATTGGATCACTTATGTTTAAACTTAACAAATGACCCCTAGTATGGTAAATGAAATGTGTGAAAGTGGCCATGCAAAGTGAATGTGTAAATGTAATGTGACATGCAATGTGTAAAATGAAATGTGTTTTTGTGTATTGGCCATTTATATATAAATATGTAACATTAAGCATAGAAAAATCTAAAGTGGAAGATGTTAAGTGGTTCAGGATCTTATCCTCCCTCTAGACTGGCATGTTTGTATGTTCCTTGACCCACTTTTTGGGTGATAATGTATGGACCTAACCAATTTAATTTAAGGATAATATCTCCTACTTAGAATTCATATAGATGGACTTTGGTGTTGTAAGCATGCTTGAGACAACTTTGATATAATCATAAATATTCTAAGGCATTAATTCACCTTTCATCAAGGAGTGTAAGTTGGTGAATATGTTCTTGTATAGCAATGTCATCAACTATGAATTCTTACAATGAAATTTGTAATGAGGGGATCTTAAGCTCGAGAGGCACGATTGCTTCGGCACCATAGAACAATGAGAATAGATTTGACCCAATATGCGTGCATATGCTTATTTGATAAGCCCATAATACCAAGTGGATATGAGTGTACCAATATCAATGATTTTCTTTTACTAGTTTCTTGAGAATAACAATCAAGGTCTTATTGATTACCTCATCTTGTCCATTTGCCTAGGGGTAGTAAGGAGTCAAGAAACTGTGTTGGATATTATATTTATTGCAAAGTGCTCAAAAATCCTTGTTGTTAAAAGACTTACCATTATCAGAGATAATTTTTAGGGGATGCCAAAATTATAAATGATGTGTTGAAGTATAAGCTCCATAATTCTAGGTCCTATCACACTGGTTAGAAGAATTTCCTCAACCTACTTAGTGAAGTATTCAGTGGTTGTGATGATGAATGTATGTTGTCCCAAGGAAGGGGCCTAGAGTTTTCCAATAAATTCCAAACACCATTGTCAAAATGGCCTTAGACTCTGAATAGGTTGCAAGGCTTGTGATGGCACATGAGTTAAATTAGTGTGTTGCTTATATTGTTGACATTTTTTGATGTAATTGCAATAGTCCTATTCCATGGTGATCCAATAATAACCCATGCATAAGATGCGCTTTGCGATGGCCATTCTACTAAAATGACCACCACAAGTACCAATGCAAATGTGTATCACCCCGTTAGGTTTGTAAATGGGTACCATGTTTGAAAGTCACTTAGGATACTCAGTGGATACAATGAAACCCATATCTAACAACTTTTGAAGCTCTTATTTGACCATGAGGGCAATGGTAGGATGCATATTTCTTAGTTTTTGTTTGACCGACTTAGCATCAAGGTGCAAGGTTAAGTTGTGGACAACCAATTTAGGGTCAATACCAGGCATCTCTTTGTAGGACCATGCAAATATGTCCTTATTCCTCTTGAGGAGAGCAATTAATTGTTCTTGTTCATTGGAAGATAAAATTTAACCAAGTTTAACGATTTGTGGATTGTCTGTGTTTGAAATAAGATTCACATCAATGATATCTTCAATGGACATGTGATAACCTTCCTCAAGTTGATGGGGTATTGGGATTAGATGAATGTCATCAATGATATTATCAAAATATTTTGACTCCAATATTAGAATAGTGACCAACACCCTAATAAATCAACCTCTCTTAAAATAATATCCACCACCATAGGATATTAACCACTTTAATAATATTCACCACTATTAAATATCAACCATTCTTAATAATATTCAACACTATATAATATTGACCAGACTTAATAATATTCAACACTATAGAATATTAACCAAACACTTTTCACTCCATGCATAAAACCTTTAAGCAAACAATATTAAAAATTTAATTTTTCCAAACCTTATAACTCCCTTGCAACCTTAGAACTAATAATAAACATGAAAAATTAATTTTTAACTTGCCCAACCAACCTCCAAAAATTTTAGATATTAAACACCTTGCATACCTTGTTTTCCCCATCAAAATGGGATTCAGCATGACTCGATCCGCCGTCTCCTCTATCCTAATTTTCTAGGCCCTTGGGCACTCACCGCATGGGCTACGAAGGCCTACATGATGGAAGGATAGATGCCTTCCTCTTATTCCTTCAAAACTTCTCCTTTTTCACATGCAAAAAACATGTTTTAGTTTCCCTTGGTCGCAGCACTAAATTATTTGCTTCACACGTTTGTAACTTAGGCATGGTAATTTCATTAAAGTGGTAGGTGCTCCTTTTATATACATAAATAGCATTCCTCCTCACATCGATGCTTTTTGAAATTGAATTTCAAATTTCAAATGCAAAACACACTTTAGGGTTTTAACCTTAATTTAATTAATTTATAATTAATAAATAAATTAATTAATAATTAATTTAAATAACTTTTCAAGTTAAGTAAATTAACTAATAAATTAATTTATAATTAACTTTAAGCTTCCTTAGTATAATAAAATTATTATACTTTATTTTCCAATGGTTTTTATGAAAAACCTTTTATTTTCTCCTTCAATGGTTTTAATGGAAAACCTTTTATTTTGCTCCGTCAGGGTTTTAATGAAAAACCTTTTTGGTCATGCTTCATAAGACATTATGAATTTTTTTGAAACCAATCAATTGCATTCCTTTTGACATCAATTACAACTTCATGCCTTGACATCAATGACAACTCAATGGACTCAAAATGTCCAACATTTCATCTGATATCCCATCCACTACACCTAATTCTATTGTAATTCCTTTTGCAACTTATCTTCCACCAACTTCCACAAACATGGCTAGCATTCATACCTCACCTTCATCCATTTCCGCTACAAATACCCAATTTGTTTCAAATATTGCCATACAACAAGCATGGAAACACCTTAATAAATTGCTTATGGACCAACAAGATGCTCTTTCTTACCCTAAAAAATAATAATAGATAGTATATTTCAAGCCCCAATCCATCTCAATCCAATCCTATTTCACATTTGATTTATCCTAGGTATTACCTTCTTCTCAGGTTACTATACCCACACCCCTATTAAACCACATCAACCCCTCTTTTGTAACCCAACACATCCATATTTCTCAAATTTCATCCCCATTTCACCAACATCAATCATCTCATCATCAAATCCAACAACATGCTTAATATCATCAAGTTCCCTTCAACCCATCAAGTCATCAGCATCACAATCCATCTCATCAAATCATCACTTCATACATTCCATCTAAGCACAATCAACAAGTAATTCAAGGTTTACACACACAGGTGAAAGACCCTAAAATCTTAGCAATGCAACAACATATTGATATCTTGATCAGCCATACTCCTCGTATGATGTACTAGAAGCCCACCCTAATACAACTAATCAATCAACCCATCCATTTTTTTGGTACCATCACTGCCATATCTAAAATATTTCTTAGTACCAAAATATGATTAATTTAAAGGGACTGATGATCCTAGAGGGCACATAAGCACATTTATCCACTCATATTTCTAGATCCAAAATAAATATGCTTTAATGCTCAAAATATTTCCTCAAAAATTGGATGGAGACACTGAATATTGGTATAACCGATTGCCTCACCACAATATTTTCACATTTAAACAATTGGTAGATCAATTTCTAGAGAGATTTTCCCTCAATATTCAAAAGAAGACCACATTGATTGACCTATACAACTTAATATAATTTGAAGAAGATTCAGTCTATGATTTTGGAAACTATTGGAGGGTTGTTATCACTAAATTTCCATTCCCCCTACCAATGGAAGAACTAACTTGAATGTTCACAAGGAGTTGCTTAAAACTCATCTTCTTGCTATTATAGCTACACCAATATAGAATATTTGATGAGGCTCTTGGTCAAGCCCGTGTTATTAAAGAGATAAAAATTCAAGAGGGCGATATAAAGCATAATAAGAAAGAATGGCAGAACAAGGGCCAATAAAAAGGAAATTACTCTGGCCAATCCAAGCTGAATAAAGTAAATCAAGTGGTCCTAAGTCAGCTAGTAATGACTCAACAACAATAACAATCCATTCAACAAAAAACACAATAAATCAATTATCAAGTGATTCCCCCATCCCATCAACCTAATACCATAGCACCAACTATGGAGACTCACCAACTTCGAAAATATATTTGACAAGACCACATTTTCACTCCTGTATTTGAATCATACACCTCAATATTTTGCAGGTTGTATGACACCAACACTATTACCTTGCCCGATATTATACCTAAATATCAAGTTAAACATGGAAAGGGTTATAGGGAACATTTTTTTGTCCTTTTCATCAACATAAAGGGTATGAAATTAATAACTAATGGTTATTTAAACACATAGTGCAATATATGATAGAGCTAACGGTCATCAAGCTTGATAGTCCCTTGGCCCAAAAAAACCAAGACCTTGGCATATATCAAATGCCACTTTATCATCATGAGGAACAACAATAGATAATAGGACCAAATACCATGACTCCTCCTAATTAGGTCAACCACATAAAATAATATCAAGGTTTTGTGGCGGCTATTCACATAGTTACCCATGATCAGAGAAACACTAGCAAATAGAATGAGCAACAACATGTAGTTCCATCTCCTATAGCACCACAAGCAACTGTGTCTCAAAAACCTATAAACTCATCATCACCCATTCGTTTATCTACAAATTCATCCCAACCAATCCATATTCCAAGTCATCCATCACCACTAATTCATCCCCCAAACCGTTCACAATGGCGAATCATCTCATTGAGTAGTTGGCTAACAACTAGCCTCAAAATAGCTTCAACCAAATTGTCTACTTATGAGCTAATTCAAAAAATATCCCCCATATAATGAAGCATTAATGGAGATTCTAAAATCCATTGAATTATAATACCAATACACTAATACTTTCAACAATATTGTTAGGAGTATTCAAATGTGCATGGAGCTTTTCATTACATTTTATGACTTTGAAAGTATATCAATATCATCAGAAGCGGTGGATCCTTCATTACATATTATGGCTCAAGTGGATAGGAATCCATTGAAAAGAGTTTTAATTAACATTGTATCTTCCACTAATATCATCACCACATCCACTTTCCAACATCTCAATATTCCACCATCACACATTATCAAATATACATTCACGTTAAGAGCATTCAATGATGTTCTTTGTTCCACAGTTGGCACTATAGTTCTACTCATAAAAGTGGGGGTGAAAATGTTGCACACCATGTTTCACTTCCTAGAAGGATCCATAGCTTACAATGTACTCCTTAGATGCCCTTGGATTAGGGATATGATATGTGTTCCCTCAATATTGCATCAGTATCTAAAATATGTTCATGAGGGATAAATTCATTGCATACCAGCAGATATTGAACCGTTTAAGTATTGCAATTTCATATCAAATCCCTAAAAACTCACACTTTCATAAAACCACTTATTTCTAAAACCATCAACCACATCATCCACCACTTCTTCATCTAAAGCTCCCATTCCTAAGAAGCTTCCCATTACCAACACACATCAGGTTTCCACTTCTACACCACCGTCTTCATCATAGTCAACTACATATACATGTGGTTGATCCCAGTCGATGCCATCCACAAACACCAAAATTTTCTATTCCATTATCCACATCATAAACATCCACTACCATTCCAACTATATCTACATCATCAACCATTCAACAAAATCTTCAACCGGACCTATCTTCATCCACATCGACAAATGTCTTACAAGTTGACTTAACAAATTGTGAGATGCCATTTCACCATGCATCTCTCCAACTACTTGAGTCACAAGACAACCATTTGCCTTCCACATCCACATCGACTCCATCCACCTCCACATCATCCCAAGTTGAGGTCCACCTCACTAATTCTAGCATTGGTGAATACATGATCCAAGACATCAATATTACACTACTAAATATCCAAATTGCTAGGGATTTCGGTCATCCATATGACTTACCCTTATCTATAGTATTGATGTACAATATGGTTTCAATGCATAATAGCATTAATTTTGTGTATGGGGGGATTGATTCATCGTTTGATCCACCTTCCCTAGATGAATTCAAACAACCAACCCTTGGCAATATAGAACATATGATGAGTTTTACTTCATGCTACTTTCATCAAGTCAATTGGGAAGTATATGACCTATGATGACATGAACAAGGCATGCATGAGATCATCGAAACTTCATATAGATAAACACATGACCATTTCGGTTTAGGATATAATTCCCATACCATCATTTATTCTTTTGAAAGATATTTCGAAAGCCTTTATTTAGGTTCAGAAGAAGAAACCACCCATAATGATGACTTTGAGGAGGAATTCTATGATGAATACGACATCATGTTGATATATTCTGATGAATCTGAAGAGGAATCAACACCCATCACTCGATTCACCGAGTAGGATAAGAATTACCTCATAATGTTCCCCATCCACCAGCCCATTTTTTTCTTGCTTCTTCCACAAGAGTCATCTGAGCCAACCGATGAACCACCACATCCACTTCATTGATCCACCTCACAAGAATATTTTGTAACATATGTAAATAATTTTAAAAAAATAAAAAACACAAAAAAAAACAAAACAAAAATCTTTTGCATTATATATGTAGAGTTTTTGTCATTTATATTTACAAGTGTTGCTTGTTGTTTTTCAGGTTCCCATGGTTCCTTTACTGATTCTAAACTTATAGGACCAACCTACCCTTCACATTGCCAACTACCATTCCCACAAAGTCATCATGAATCTTAGTTTTTGTCATTTACATTTACAAGTGTTGCTTGTTGGTTTTTAGGTTCACATGGTTCCTTTACCAATTCTCAACTGATAGGACCAACCTACCCTTCACATTGCCAACTACCATTCCCACTAATTCATCATGAATCCTATTGAATTATACATCCCACTTCGTAATCCATATCCCACTTGATTTTTAATATTGTTTTCTCAAAGGTTTTATGCATGGAATGAAAAGTGTTTGGTTAATATTCTATAGTGGTGAATATTATTAAGAGTGGTTGATATTCTATAGTGGTGAATATTATTAAAGTGGTTAATATCCTATGGTGGTGGATATTATTTTAAGAGTGGTTGATTTATTAGGGTGTTGGTCACTATTCTAATATTGGAGTTGATAAGGTGTTTCCAAGTATTTTGTTATGTATGATTTGTTGAAAGAGGAAAAAATAAGACACTAATTATATCTTGGTGCAAATAATATTTTTGAGGAAATATTGGAATAATATTTTGTATTCTAACCTTCTTGAGTTTGGTAAAGAAGTGTTTTATGGTTGTGGCATATTTGTGAGCTCTACTCCTTATCATCAAGAAAAAGGTATGAGCACATTCTTCCATAGTTAAGTTGATTGGTTGGTTTTTTGAAAAATAATTTTGGAGTGAAAAGGACTTGATTAGGGTTTCCTTATTGAGTGTGTTCAGTGAATGCTTCAAGGTTTTCTAAAATAAATAATTGTTGTTAAACCTTGTTTGTTAAGCATTGTTGTTGAAGCCATTGGTTGTATGAAGAAATTGAATTAGGGTTTGAGTATCATTTCTATGTGAAGATTACTTTATAAGCGTTATTGTTGAAGTGATTTTTTGAGTAAAGAACTTGAACTAGGGTTTGATTATCATTGCTAGAAAAATTGTTGTTAAAGTGAGTTTTTGAGCAAAGAACTTCAAATAGGGTTTTAAAAGATCATGAGTATCATTATTATGTGATATTTATAATTGAGCATAATTGGAAATATTTTGAGTTGGTGTTTATATGCCTGGATGAGGGTTTGTGAGAAAGGAGCATTTAATTGAGTGATTGGTTGGGTAGAGTTGGTTGAGCCTAGTCAAGTGGATGTGTGAAGTGATTTTCCAAGTTCCATAAAATAAACTATTCTATATTCTTAATTGAGTTGTGAAAGTGATTGAGCATTGAGTTGAAATTGAAGAATATTAAGTCTCTAACAATTCTCCTTATGTTTCTAAGAGAGTGATTGAAAGTAGTTGAGCATTGTGATTAGTACAGAACATATTCAGTCTCTAATAATTCTATTTATGTTTCTATGAGATTGGACAAGTTCTATGTGGACTTGTTGAGTAGATTTGGACAAGTTCTATGTGGACTTGTTGAGTATATTTGGATAAGTTCTGTGTGGACTTGTTGAGAAAATTTGGACAAGTTCTGTATGAACTTGTTGAGCAGATTTGGACAAGTTCTGTGTGAACTTGTTGAGCAGATTTGGACAAGTTCTGAGTGGAATTTTTGAGCAGATTTGAGCAAGTTCTAGAGAGGACTTTTGGACATATTAGTGTGAGATTTTATGAAATATTGCAAGGGAGATTTGAGATAAGTCTTTTAGAATACTTGAGAGCAAATTTGATTGATTTTTTCAAAGCCTTGAGTTAAGGTTTGGGGTAGATCTAGTAGAGTTGATTCAAGCCTTGAGTTAAGGCTTGAAGACAGATATTGAGGATAGATTTTTGCTAGACCGAAGGACTATGTTTAGTGTAGATTTAAGAGCAAAGTTTGGTGCATATTTGAGGACATATTTGTACTAGACCAAAGATAGAGATTGAGGATAGATTTGTACTAGACCAAAGGACTATGTTTAGTGCAAATTTGAGAGCAAATTTTGGTGCAGATTTGAGGACAAGTTTGTACCAAACCAGAGATAGAGATTGAGCAAATTTTTGCTAGACCAAAGGACTATGTTTAGTGCAGATTTGAGACAGAGCTTTGGAGGTGACATATTAGAGAGGATGGTAGTCTCCAGTGGATAGAGATCCATTAGCTAGGGCAATGAAGATAGGTCTTCTGAGTGGATACAAGAGTCTTCAGTGGAGAGAGATCCACAAGCCAGTGCAGTGGAGGCAGTTGTCTTCTAGAGTATCACCAGCCAGAGCAGAGGAGGAGTTCTCCTATGGATAGAAATATATGAACTTGATTTAGGGTATTGGTGTATCCTTTGGACAGAGGTCCATAAATATTTTAATAGGGAAAGGATTCCCAAGAGATTGATTGAGAAAATTTTAGTGAAATATTTTCTTTGTGGAGTAGCCCACATTGGGTGAACCACGTAAATTGTGGTGTCTCTATTATCTGTGGTGTTTTGTGCATTGCTTTGATTACTATTTTTGATATTTCTATCTATATATTACATATATTTATTTGGAAAGAAAAGCAAAAAGTGGTCTTATACTGTTCACCCCCCTATCAGTATAAGCTTGTGTTATTTAGTATGTTCTTCATTGCTATCTAAATCTTCATGCCTAGTATATTTCTTGATTCCTAATATCATCTTCTTCACCTCACTCTCAAAATTATTCATTTTTTCTAGTGCTTACTCATAAGTTGAGGATGGTACTACCTTCATCTTATTTTTATATCTTGTTAGTAACCCATCAAGAAACCATAACTTCACTAGTGCATCTGCTAGTGGTATTTGCATATTATCATCCAATTACTTTAGTAATTGATTATATGTCTTTATATCCTCATCGACACCTTACTTCATGGTATATATCTCAGTGACAATATCACCATCATAGCTCAAGGATTTGAATTCTTTGATAAAATTTCATCGTATTACATGCTTGGAATATTGATGTATTCTCTCACTTTAGATACAAATCTATTGCAAGTCCTTGTAGTGTAGTAGGAAATAATTGCAACCATTCATCTAGTTTATTTACACCATTTGCTTTCCAAATGGTTATGCATATCTTGATGTGTTTTGTTAGGCCCTCCTTACCTTCCCCCATGAAGGGTTGACATATTTGTTTTGTTGCTTTTATAGCTACACTATCCATTGTTGGATCTTCTTCCTCATAACTTAAGGAAGTATCTTTTAAAATCCTTAACTGATTCTTTCCTTGGGTGGTGTGGATGAAATTTTACACCTTCTCACCCACTCTTCCTTGTAGGATGATGGCATTTTTAATATGACCAATTTTTCAAGCTTTGTAAAGGTGGAAGAAAAGAACCAGAGCACAGTAGGGTATACAGATAAATAGGAAGACATATGATCAAGAAGGATACCAAATATATCCCTAAAATTGGGTGGAAAACTAGGATCTCAGGCCTCCATTTAAGGTGGACAGAAGAATGGGAAGGTAGCACAAGGATTATTCCTACTGATTTCCCATTCACAAACTGAATAGAGCTTTGGGAAAGCAAAGGATGGAGCCTGATCACCCATGCATAGGGTGGAGGATTAGGATGATGGAAAAGAAGGAAATGTGCCTGAATGCATGTGCAAGGCTGAGATCATCATACATTAATATGGAATCTTCCAGGATTTATAGAAGTAAGCATTGATGATATCAGCTACCGGATATAAATAGCGAATGAGCACAATGAAGGAATTTAAAATGTACAACTTTAGAGGTAATTAATTTCTAATATTTCTATGATATGAAAGAGTAAAGTAGATTATAAATTAAGAGGCTATCAAAATTATTAAAGGCCAAGATCTATGCAGAAGCACCTAACTTCCTCTGAACAATTGTCATTCCTTCCTAGAGTAGAACCGTAGTGGATATTTTGACCATCCCAACAATATTTTCTTACCTGATGCCATCAATTTTGTATTTTCAATCTATTGTAGAATCTTCTATAAATAATGGAATGCTCACCATTCCAAAGCATCACTCTATAGCCATTACAATTCATATGTAATTCTTCTCTCCTTGTAATATTAAGCATATCACTATTTGGTTTCTTAATTTAATTTCACTTCATTTTGCTTAAGTATGGATGTTTATTTCTGTGATGGCCATTTAAGCTTGTTCACTTAATTCTACAATCTATATTTCATGGATCTTGCTAGGTGGTTCTAGAATTCACATCCATCTCTGGGTGTCAGGGTTTTATTTCTGCTAAAGCTGATTAGGTGAGAGCACTCTAATTTTACACTTTGGATTTCATGCACCCTCTCACTGGTTGTAGAATTAACCCTTTCCCGATGTGCTAAATGATAAGTGAGAATGATATGAGTTGATATGTTAGGTGGTATGTCACTATTTCCATCGATGATGTCAAATACATGTATCTTGATTTAGCCATACCCCATCCTTATTAGTTCTAGCTACGACCTCCATTTGCTTTATCTCTCATGCCCTTTTCTCATTTCACACTTTACGACATAAGTAGCTAGAACTAAATGATCCAACATTTTATAAAGATAAATCACCCTACCTCTCCTAGGCCCGAAGACCATTCAATGTTTGTTGAGGACTACTGGGCATGCACCCCACCCATTCAATTCTCGTTTTCACACCAAAAGTTTTTGGTGACTCTTGTGGGGAACTCATCAAGTTTCTATAATTCAGAGTTTTGTGATACTCTAATTTTCCCACATATTTGTAAATCACCTGGTGAATCCTCTATGTGGTAGAACTATATTTCGAGAACATTTACCTCTTATGTGTTGAAATATCTCTATTTCTCGAAGGACTAAGGGTTTCATGAGTAGCCTTGACATTTCTAGAGAAGATAGTATGTTCATTTGGTGACTCCAATGCATGGATTGAGACTTCTAAATGCCAATTCCAAAAATGGCCCAACTATGCTACCATAGTGGAATGATCCTGGTCCACTAAACCTCTAATGCTAGCATGAAATTCCTGAAAGTGCATTGGAAGCCCTGAAAAAATATAATGACACCTTGGAAATTGCTTGAGATAACCTTGAAGATGTTACTACACTAGCACCCCTCCATGGTATAACATATAAAGATGTCATGATCAGGCTCATGATCTTGTCTCTATATGGGAGGACACTATAGTCATACAATAACCTTGGGAAAAAAACCATCTGCTCATGGGTCGATTTGGTGGGATATCTTGTTGACATATTTTATGACTCCATGGATCCCTTCCAACTCTTGATGCACCTCTCATTCATTAAGAGGCCTTATTTTGAATCTATCATAGATTTCAAAATTATATTTTAAAGAAGTTGGAAGAGGATTCCCCCCAAATACTAGTCGTTCTCTACCCAGACTCACCTATATTATGTTCAAGATTTTTGATTGGATATCAACCTCCTCTTGTATCAATATGGGGAAAATATATTCTCTTAAATATTTTGGGAGGTTGTACAAGTAGAGTGACTCATGCTTTGCGTAGAAAATATATCTCCAGAGGACTCTACCCTCCCATCTCCTTTCTCAATCATTGTTGCTCCCTTCCCAACTGTATAGTATCCACCATGGATGTTATCTAAAGTTGTGCAACAGTCAAGGCTACTATTGTGTAGAACCCAATGGGTGAATCTGTTCTCAATATCATGTAGAGGATACACAAGTAAGACTCCTACCATGAAAAATGTTACTTCTTGCACCTTATCTCAGCAAAAAAAAGACCTAGACCAAATAGGGAGTTCCACTTATAGAAAGGGAATAATTTACACCCTTTTGTATCTTGGAGCACACTGAGCAAGGGCCAAGCTATCCTTAGGAAATATTAGCCAATCAAAGGGTAGGTTATAAGGAGATCCCGTCCACAATATGACCAATCAAAGCACCCTACTATCAAACATATGTAGTGATATTGAAGGTGCACAAAGTAGGGATCTCACAACAAGTGGATCACAAGGAGTTACGACAATGGAGCCTGTTGGCAGACAAACCAATACTAAGAGAGGGCTCCCACATGGAAAAATTCATTGCTACACTAATCATCGATTGCATAAGTACTGGTATACATGATGATCTACCAAGTTGTGACCAATTTTTAGATTGAAAAACATTTTGACAATGTAAAAAAAACTACAAGAAGCATCTCAAGTTTAGCATAGTCTAGTCCAAAAATTACAAATTCACTAGATGAATCAGTGGTTGTGGCATACCACTCACACCACATTTTTGTGTACATAAGTTGGCACCTAAATAAATGTGTAGTAGGCACGTAGTAGAATGACATCATCCTGTACATTTGTGATAAAGGTGTAGTAGGCACGTAGTAGAATGACATCATCCTGTACATTGGTGACCCACAATGATTTTTTGGAAAGTATGTTGGTTTTGAAGATCTTCCCTTTGTTCCTTGAATTGTCATGATTTTGTGACATGTCAAGTTTTTGCAGTTAAGAGCAGCAGAATGCATATTGAGGAGAAAATGTCACGATATCGTGACATGTCATGTTTTTGCAACATGTCACATTTTCATGACCTGGAGTAGCTAAAGTGAACAGAATGAAAAAGTGTCACGACTTCGTGACAGAAAACTACAAGTCATCCTGAAAAAGAAAAGAGTCATGATTTCGTGATAGAAAACCGCAAGTCAGCCCGAAAGAGAAAAGCATCACGATTTCACGACAGAAAGTAGCAAGATGATGCCAAATTAAAAGTGTCGTGATTTCACGATAGAAAGTAGCAAAGTTGTACGAAATGAAAAGGTGTCACGATTTTGCGACAGAAAGTGACCAGATGGTGCAGAAGAGAAAAGTGTCATGATTTCGTGACATGGTGCAGAAGAGAAAAGTGTCACGATTTCGTGATAGGTTGCATCTGCACAGCCCGAAGCAAAAAAACGTCATGATTTCGTGATAGGTTGCACCCACACGGCCGATAGCAAAAAAATGTTGTGATTTTGTGACATGTCTTATTTTCGTTGTGCATGAAGGCAAACAAGGCTATTGATAGGAAAATGTCGCGATATCGCGACATGTCTCATTTTTGTGGTACAGGTAGAAGAGCAAAGTTGCATGCATAAAAATGTCGCGATATCGTGACATGCTATTTTTGGTCATGATTTACACGGGGCCATTACAGAACATGCAAAAAAGCATGGAACACGTGGCACGAAGATGTCAGGACTATGGTGTAACGTTTCAGGGCTAGCAGTTACATTTCAAGGAGAAGATCAAACGTTCGACATCCGAGCAGAAAGTCAAAGACAACGAAGAGGCGGGAAGATGAAACGATGTGATCTGGGAAATGAAATGAAGCGTCATAGGGCGAAGCAGAGAGCATTGCCAAAAAGTTTAAAAGTAGAAGCACAGATTGGTATGAGGGTGGGAAACCATTGCAAGCAGCGTTGCAGAGCCAAAGGCGAGGAAGCCATTCTGGGCCTACTGTGGAGTGTTTTTCTTCCCCTTTTTTTGGTTTTGAGAAAACTAGAGATTTTGCTATTGTAACATGACATATTTTTAATGCAGAAGTGTTCAGAAATTTGCATCTTGTGGGCAAGAAAGAAGGAGATCTTCTATGCATGCTATGGATTTAATGTTTATTCTTTCATTTTTTCAGATTTTGGATTTATAGATAATGTAGATGCCACTTCGTGGGTTACATTAGGCGAATATTTGAAATCTGAATTTTATTTCAAAACCCTAGGAACCAGCACTTAGTCTATGGGGATTGTGCATGTTTTGCAGGTCCAATAGGTTAGGTTGCATGCATGGAAACCTCACATCTTCGGTTTTGTCGAACAGGATAGCATCAAACTGAATGCAATTTCAATTTCATTTTTCTTTTGCATTTTATTTTCTTTTTTTTGCACTTTATTTTTTAGAAATTCTAATTTTATTTTAATTCTCAGGCATTAAAATAAAATAAAAATTAAAAAACTTCAAAATCCAAAAATAGTTCCACCATTTATGGCATTTCATCAATTTCCACTTTGAAGTTACAGCATGGTCATATAGGGACCAAATCACATTTGCTTTATTCGGGTTCAATGAACAATCATTAAAGTTTCATGGTGAAATAAACCACAGTGCCCCTTGTTTTCAGTTACTTGCAACCACTAAGGTGTTCCAAGCATTTTAATTGAATATCTTTATTTGAGATTATTAATACATAGATGTAAAATGCTAATATAGCGGAGACCTTGGAGAAGTTACTTGTTTAATTTCTTTGCAAGAGAGGATTTAGAACCCAAATCCTATCGGAGAGTGTGTTTTCACAACTGGGTGAAAATACCACTCAACAGATTGGCGCTAGAAGGAGGGCATGAAACGGTTTATTTCATTATGATTTTAAATGCTTAGAATTGCTTAAGAGCTTTGCAACACATTTTGATTGTTCATACAGAAATAAAGTGATTTGATTTAATTTTGAAAATTTTGGTCTTGACTAACGAAGTGTTGTTTCCATACAGTTATTTTCATTTGATTTTAATGAATACATCTCTTAGTTGATGCTAACTTGATTTTTTTTATACATTGCAGGTTGAATATTCAACAGATTTGGTTCTAAAATTACATTTTAAGTTTCACTAATGGCAACACTTGAGGAGAAAATGGTATCCCTGAGAGCTGAAATAGTGTCTCTAAGAGAGAGAATGGTATCTATGATGGAGGACCATTATAAGGGTTTGTCTATACATGTGATACCCTATCAAATTCCTACAATGTTATTGGATTTTTTACGGTGTTTTAATCAAGAGGTGCCACTAGGATACTTGCAAAAATTGCATGTCTACAAGAATACATTATGTCAATTCTAGGTGTTCTATGAGGAGGTAGCTTGTAGGTTATTTGCATACATTTTGGATGATAAACCATTCTTTTGGTATAGCCAACTACCCATGGAGGTTAGGACTTCTTGGATACAACTAGAAGCAGCCTATCTTTACCATTTTGGTAATCAGGTTGACTTAGAAATCCTGAAAAATCGGTTTACCTCCATATGTAAGGAGCCTAATGAATCCTTGAGTCAATTCAATGGAAGATTTCGTGAGTTGCACTCCCAAATGTGGGAAAATTTTAACACATTAGAAGAGGAAGCCATAGAAGTATACTTGGGAGCCATACACCCCACACTTGCTTCACTCATTGAGGAAAAAATGGGTGGCTTGTCTCTAGAGAAAATCCATGAAATCTTAGAAGAGATAGAATGACAAGGTCTTGAAGAAGAAAAGGCACAACATGTTCATATGAGAGATTGTTCTTTTGATGCCAACCTACACCAACCATCAAATATAGCACCCTCCACTCCAATGATATCTAAGGTAAATGATCAAGGGGATGAATTTGAATATCCAAATCTTACAACCACCTTAGATGTAGTCCACGGGGAGGTGCAAAGTGCTAAACCAACATCCGCTAGTGAGGATTATGCAGAAATGATCTCATTCATAGAGATACATGATTATCTAGATGAAGGGGTTCTAAATTCAACAATGTTTGAAATATGTGATAGGACGGAAGCTACCATAGAATTGAATGAAGTGGTTGAAAGTGAAATTGGGAAAAAACCAATAAATGAATTTGAAGACATGATAGAGTTTCACCACTTGTTCTTGGAAGATACTATTGATGAGATGTGTAAAATTAAAGATCAAGAAATTCTTCACCCTCCAAATTATGATAAAATTGAATCATGGGTTACTAATTTGGATTATGATGGCCTTACAAATTTGAATTCAAGAAACGACCCACTTTTGGAAATAATTGAACCATCTAAGGAAGGTGAAGATGAATTTGATGAGAAACACATTGATGAATTGGAAGATGTTGAAGAAGTAGTTGAACGCCACCACTTGATTTTGAAAGATGATTATTATGATGCTTGGAAGAAGTGGGAGGACTACACTCAATCCAAAACTACTAATGAAACTTGGGTGCCAATTGATATACAGGACAACATAATTGCCTACTCAAAGGAAGACTTTACAACTCCTATACAATTTGAGGATTTTTTGGAAGAAAGTTTCAAATCTCATCAAATTTTGGAAGATTATAATGATCCTATTACCAAGGACAAAGAAGAAAGTGAATTGATGAATGAATCAAAAGATCATGTCACAAATACCATGGAGTTTCATCCCACAAATTTGGAAGATAATTTTTATAATGGTTGGGGGAGATATGATAATGCATTCTTTTCTCACATCCCCATAGATGAAACTCATATTTCACTTGATATGCAGGATGTTGAAACTTCTACCTCACATGAAGAGATACCATGGATAGTGAACAAAGAATTAGAACCAAATGACAAAGAGATTGATCAATTGGAAGCAACTCGAATGAAGGATCATCAAGATGAGTCATTGGACATACACTTTGACCAAAAATATTTGAGGGTTGAAAAGGATGGGCATGTTTTCAATTGGGTGCCCAATTTTGGTATGTTTGATAAACAAGTAATCAATGAAGAGTATGAAGACCATGAGGTAAAAGAGGGAATTGCAAATCCCCATCAAATTTTGGTAAATAAAAATGTTCAAAAGTTAGAATCTAACCTTTTATGTTCAAGCATCCAAAATTTAGGTGAAAATTTGCATGACCATGTTTTGAATTTGAATGATGTTTATGGTGAAATGTCATTAAAGGTAAATGAAAAACAAGGTATAATTTTTAATCACACCTTTAATAACATTGCTTTAATGAATGGAAAAGAAGTTGATGCACTTGAATTGTTAAATAAAATTCATCAACAATTACTAATTGAATCTAGGGTAAAAACTTTTAATGATCCTAATTTGGTAAATATCCTAGATGCTTGCAAACTATTGCACAAATTTTATTGGCCTACAAATTTGGAAAATGATTTGGCTTTAAAATTTTTAGAAATAGGCTCTTGCTTACAAAGTCTCATTTTGGATAAAGAAAGCCTACTTCTAAATCATGAATGGAATGATGAAACTTGCACTTTAAAGAATAGACAAGACAAAATTGAATACCAACCATTGTCTAATCAATTTGATTTGAATCTCACCTATGGTGTTGGTAATAGAACTAAATCAAATTGGTATGGTGAGCGTGGCAAGTTGAAATTTGTTGCATTGCTTGGTTTGATCTTATTATTGTTGAATTCCTACAACATTTGGCATACATATTGTGTCATATGTCTTTTGAAATGTTCTAATCATGTTTGGGATCCAGGAAAGTGATAGTCCAAGCTTTGCATCATCTTGTATTATATTGTACATTTGTATATAGATTTTGTTTTTTTTTTTGGTTTTGGTTTGTGTTTTCAAGTTTGTTTTTGAAGTTGCTTTTTGGGTTTGGTTTTAAGTTTTGTGTGTTAGTCCTCTGGACATGTTGGTTTGTCTATAAAAAAAAAAGAAAAAAAATTGAGATGTCAACTTATGCCTAAGACTGGGAGAATATGAAACATTGGAATTGTGTTGTAGAAGCTCCACAAGTAACACAAACATTTTAAGTAATATCGGTTGGAACTTGTGATGCATGAAGTTGTCAGTTTTGCACATTATGGTAAAATAGATGATATATTCCAAAAGAAGCAGTGCATTCATATCTCATGTCATATTCCACATTGCATATACATGTCATCTCAGTTACATTTTCATTCCATGGGCAATCATTGAGAAGGTGTCGAATCCTCTTAGGATTATTACATAACATATATTAAAAGGATCCTAAGGTTGGGAACTACTGCCCAAACTATCTTGAACCAAGCACATTCCATGCACATTAAAAAGAATCTTGAGCAAAATGGTCAAAACCATACTTGGATGAAAAGGTGAGGTGAAAAGAATATTTCATGTCTGTCCTATCATGCAACATAATCCTTGAAACAGTGGTTTTTACCACTCCCATAAAAGCTTAAAGCCTAAAACCAGAGTAGTAAGGATAGGGTTAAATCCTCATCGAACTTAGGTTGAGGATCCAACTCCCCAAAGCTCTGATTTGACCTACATGGAGTAGTAAGGATAGGACATAATTCTCATCTCGCTTAGGTTGAGAATCCGATTCCCCAAAGCTTCCATTTTTCCCACTTCATCATAAAGCTTGGATTGGAAGGATAGTACTACATGTCCTCTACAAAGGATGGGTAGTCATCCCAAAGGTCCAAGTAATAAAATTAACTAATATTTCCCATTTTGTCTTAATATTGGATTGGAAGGATCGTACTACATGTCCTCTGCAAAGGATGGGTAGTCATCCCCAAGATCCAAGAAGTAAAAATATTTTCCATTTCATCTTAATGTTGGACTGGAGGGATCGTACTACATGTCCCTAGCAAGGATGGGTAGTCATCCCAAAGGTCCAATAAATAAATAAATAAAAAAGAGAGAGAATGAATGAAGTCAAGTCATGGATTATGGGGTTAAGTATGCTCATGCGTGGCAACATGTCTTGTCTAAAAGCAAGACCACTGATTGCTCATATGGACAGGCTAGCTTGACAGTTTCATCCATAACAGGTTAAATCATTTTGTTCAAGATGAGGTAATGAACTCCAAATCAGAATAGTAAGGATAGGGTTAAATTCCCATCTCGCTTAGGTTGGGAATCCTATTCCCCAAAGTTCTGATTTCACTTACACTTGCACATGGGTTCAAGATGGTAGTGACACATAACCAACTTTGGGATATAGTAAATTAATTCAGTTTGGTCCTAAGAGGGTTTGACAGTTTTAATATGTTTGTTCATGATATTAGAAGGTTTGAGCCTTTGCAAAGCAGGTTGTTATATCTTTAGCACCTTCATCATACATCAAATCCTGCACAAATCATTCATAGCCTTGCATACAAATCATAAGTAAAACTGACAATGGAATGTTGATCAAGTTCAAGCGATAGGGAATGAAAACACATTGCACACACCGAGCTGATACTTAATGATTCTGATGTTTCATGTATTTCTGATCTATCGGTATTTTTTTATCTTTTATGTGCTGACGCCTGTATCTAAGCTTGTATATTTCAGGTTGGGTTCTCACCAAAATGCTCAGGAGCATTTGAAAGCAGAGTCACCATTTGTTGTGGCTGATCCACAACACACCCCAAAATTGGGGACCCACCTTTTTTGCATGCTTTCAAAGAAGACCACAGTGGCCTAGATGCTAAAAAGATCAAGAAAAAAAGCAAAATATCACAAAATGAAAAAGTGTCACGATATCGCGACATGTTGCTCCATCACGACCAAAAAAGAAAAGTTGTCGCGATTTCGTGACATGTTGCTCCGTAGTGGCCAGAAAAGAAAAGTTGTCACGATTTCGCGACATGTTGCTCCATCGCAGCGAAACAGAAAAGTGTCACGATTTTGCAACATGTCGCGTTTTCACAGCCAGGTGTAAAAAAATGTAGCAAAATGGAAAATTGTCATGATTTCGTGACATGTCAAGTTTTCACGGTTAAGAGCAGCAGAATGCATCATGAGGAGAAAATGTCACGATATCGCGACATGTCATGAAATCGCGGTCGAAGGCAGCAAGAGAAGAGTCAATGCAAAGTTGTCACGATATTGCGACATGTTGCCATTTTGTGACCTGAAGACGAGATGAAGGGCGAAGGATAAAAAATGTCACGATATCGTGACATGTCACGTTTTCGCGACCTAGAGCAGCTAAAGTGAACAAAATGAAAAAGTGTCATGATTTCGCGATAGAAAACTGCAAGTCAACTCAAAAAAGAAAAGAGTCACGATTTCGCAACAGAAAACCGCAAGTCAGTACGAAAGAGAAAAGTGTCACGATTTCATGACAGAAAGCAGTGAGATGATGCCAAATGAAAAGTGTCACGATTTTGTGATAGAAAGTAGCAAAGTGGTACGAAATGAAAAATTGTCATGATTTCGTGACAGAAAGCGGCCAGATGGTGTAGAAGAGAAAAGTGTCACGATTTTGTGACATGTCATGTTTTTGTAGCTAAGTGCAACAAAACACAACGATAGAGAAAAAACATCACGATTTCGTGATAGGTTGCATCTGCACAACCCGAAGCAGAAAAACATCGTGATTTCGCAACAGGTTGCACCCACACGATCGATAGTAGAAAAATGTCATGATTTTATGACATGTCTTATTTTCATTGTGCATGAAGGCGGACAAGGTTGTTGACAGGAAAATGTCGTGATATCGTGACATGTCTCATTTTCGAGTGAAAGAAGAAAAGCAAAGCTGCATACATAAAAATGTCGCGATATCGCGACATGCTATTTTTGGTCACGATTTACAGGGGCCGTTATGGAACATGCAGAGAAGCATGGAACACATGGCACGAAGATGTCAGGACTATGGTGTAACATTTCAGGGCTAGCAGCTACATTTCAAGGAGAAGATCAAACATTCAACATCCAAGCAGCAAGTAAAAGACGACGAAGAGGAGGGAAGATGAAACGAAGTGATCTGGGAGATGAAGCGAAGTGTCACAGGGTGAAACAGAGAGCGTTGCCAGAAGTTTAAAAGTAGAAGCATAGATTGGTACGAGGGTGGGAAACCGCTGCAAGCAGCGTTGCAGAGCCAAAGGCGAGGAAGCCATTCTGGGCCTACTGTGGAGTGTTTCTCTTCCACAAATTGGTTTGGAGAAAACCAGAGATTTTGCTATTGTAACATGACATATTTTTAATGCAAAAGTGTTCAAAAATTTGCATCTTGTGGGCAAGAAAGAAGGAGATCTTCTGTGCATGCTATGGATTTAATGTTTATTCTTTCATTTTTTAGATTTCAGATTTATAGATAATGTAGATGCCACTTTTGTGGGTTACATTAGGCGAATATTTGAAATCTGAATTTTATTTCATACCCTAGGAACCAACACTTAGTCTATGGGGATTGTGCATGTTTTGTAGGTCCAATAGGTTAGGTTGCATGCATGGAAACCTCACATCTTCAGTTTTGTCAGAACAGGATAGCATCAAACTGAATGCAATTTCAATTTCATTTTTCTTTTGCATTTTATTTTCTTTTTCTGCACTTTATTTTTCAGAAATTCTAATTTTATTTTAATTCTCAGGCATTAAAATAAAATAAAAATTAAAAAACTTCAAAATCCAAAAATAGTTCCACCATTTATGGCATTTCATCAATTTCCACTTTGAAGTTACAGCATGGTCATATAAGGACCAAATCACATTTGCTTTATTCGGGTTCAATGAACAATCATTAAAGTTTCACGAGTGAAATAAACCAACATTGCCCCTTGTTTTCGAGTTACTTGCAACCACTAAGGTGTTCCAAGCATTTAAATTGAATATCTTTATTTGAGATTATTAATACACATATGTAAAATGCTAATATAGCGGAGACCTTGGAGAAGTTATTTGTTTAATTTCTTTGCAAGAGAGGATTTAGAACCCAAATCCTATCGGAGAGTGTGTTTTCACAATCGGGTGAAAATACCACTCAACAGGTAGCATATACCATCGCCAAGCATAGCTTCTCAACGTATGCATAGTTAAGCTCATAATTCACTAGGGTGCGGCTAAGATAGTAATTAGCCTGTTATTTGTGTAGTTCAATTTTTTGGGCTAGCATGGCACCCAGTGCCACCTCAGTAGCTAAGATATATAAATAGAACGACAGTCCTGGTCTAGGTGGTGCCAATACTGGAGGTGAATCCAAGTATTGTTTAATGTCATCGAAGGCTGACTGGCACTCGTCATCCCAGTAAAATGCTACCCCCTTTTGTAATAATTTATTCATGGGTCGACACTTTTCAGATAACTGTGCTATGAAGGACTTGATTGACATGACCTTTCCTTGTAGGATTCTGAGCTGCTTGATGGTAGTTGGGGGAAGCATTTCAAGGATTGCCTTGAATTTATGTGGATCCACCTCGATGCCTCATTTTGAGACTATGAAACCCAAGATTTTTCTAGATGTGATGCCAAATACACACTTCTTGGGGTTTAGTCTGACTTTGTGTTCAATGAGACGATCGAGGATCTTGCGTAAGTCATCGAGATGATCTGGGCATAAAAGAGATTTGGCCAACAAATCATCCATATAATCTTCTAAATTTTTATGCATGTGATCATGGAAGATGTATGTCATAGCACGTTGGTAGGTGGTGCCAACATTTTTAGGGCCAAATGGCATGACCCTATAACAAAATGTCTCATAAAGCGTTGTGAACACCATTTTTAGTTGATCCTCGGGATTGATATGGATTTGATTGGATCTGAAGAAACCATACATGAGGCAAAAAATTTCATGGCCTACTGTAGCATCTACCAATGTGTTGATTCTAGGCAAGGGGAAATCATCCTTGGGACTCGGTTTGTTTAGATCTCAAAAATCAGTGCATATGCAAATCCTCCTGTCAGGCTTTTTGATGGGCACCATGTTGGATAACCGTGGTGGGTAATCCACATAGATGACAAACTGTGCATCCAATAGCTTTTGTAATTCATATTTGACCATTAAGGCCATTATTGGGTGCATCTTACATAGTTTTTTCTTAACTAGCTTGACTTTTGGATCAAGCGTTAGATTATGCGTGACTAGCTGTGGGTCTAGTCCCAGCATGTCTTTGTAGAACCATGCAAAATCCTCCTTCTTCTCTTTAAGAAGGGCAATGTAGTCGGCTTACTCTTAGGGGGATAGAATTATCCCCAGCTTGATGATATGTAGATTCATTGGATCATATCCGATGTCTACATTAGTCGTCTCTTCGATTGACATGTGGGACCCATCCTCCAACTAGTGTGGAGTTAGGATCAGGTGGATATCATTTGCTGAATTTAGATTTGCGTTGGTAACCTCAGGTTCCTCTTCTACATGGAAGATATCTTGAGTTGGTCTTGGGGTGAAATGAAGCATCTTACCGCAAGGCCAATACTCTTATGGTGATGGTGGTGAGTTAATGTGATCCGAGTCTATGGAATCTAGGTCTAGATACAATGATCATGCTGGATTGGATGGATTGTGGATGGGGGTGGTTAAGTCAATAGAGATCATGTTGATGAAATTATTTTGGTCTCCATTACCATGGGTGTGGTGACTCAGACTTCCTTGGTGATCTTTGTGCTTCAAATCTGGCTCTAGGGATATTGGCACAAATGGATCGGCCCTATGTGTGGATAGAAGAATAGGGTCTGCCCTTGGCACTAATGCCTCTATAGGGTCTATGGACAAAAGGTGCTCCCTATATGCCCAAAGTGGTTGATGCAATACTTGGTCCAACTACGCTTGGTTTAGGTGCCACCTATGCCTTGGCCCCATGTTTAGCTGTTCAAACATGCCATCAATGTCCATGGGGTATTGTTGTTGTCGCATATGATTGAGATATGCCATCTCAGTTTCATCTTCATAATCACTATCAAAGATCCATAGGCCTTCATTGGCTCCGAAAACTGTTTGTGACATGTGAGGCTCATCCTGCTCGAGCAAATTGATCTGGTCCCATCGGGGTTGTTCTGCTCTCTACGGGAGGACCTGATCTTCTTGAGGTGGAAGTTGCTTGATTGGAGCATTCAAGGGGAACATCATCATGAAGTTCTCCTGATAGTCATCTATGGGGGTCACTTTTGAGTGATTACTATCAGAATCGAAAGGGTCCCATGGTGCTACCTCATACTCTAACTTGTCTTTCAAAGATCCTTCTTGACCTTGTCTATATCCCTCTTATAGGTGAGTTCTTGAACTTTATCCTTTCTCGATCGAATGGAAGGGGTTGTTGAGGTCAACAATATTGGTTGTCAACAATAGGAGATAATCCCCCAATGTATATGTTGTGTTAGGATTGGCATATGGATCTCTTTCCAACCCATCCTTGTTGCCTATCCCTAGGCCTTGTATGTTCTCTACCAAGATGTCAAGGGGCAAAGGGTGGTTGAACCCTACTCCTGATTTTTTGTATGGCATTTGATATCTTGGTTGGCAAAGAACGTGCACTCCTTGTTCATATCTGCCCAACCCGTATCCATGCCAATTACATTGGCCAAGATATCTCAAAGTGAATTCTGGGTTGGACAAATAGTTGACGTCCTCTGTAAAGGGCTCTTCATCCTCTTACTCTTGTTTGTAAGGCTCGATGCCATTATCGATGCCCCCATATACAAAATTTGTCTAGTTTTACGGGTAGCCTAGAGGAACAATAGTGTCGATGGGGAGGCCGGGTCTCCCTATGTCCTACATGGACTCAAGTGCAGGTGTTGCTACAATGTTTCACACTAGGTACTCCCCCAGACCTGTATTGGCCATCTCAACGATGATCATTGGTGGTTGAGGGGTAGGGAATGGGAGTTCTTCCTGGGTCCACTCCATGTCGAGTGAACTAGGCATCTAGACTTCCATCTGGCTAGGCATATCCTCAGTAGAAATGGTTGATACTGATGGTAGTGCCTCTTCCAGGGGTTTCTTACCATTGTCCTTTGATGTGGCCATCGTAGGTGGCATCATTGGTGGACCAGATGATGAAGATGGACCCGACTGGGGATTCGAGGGACTTAACAGCGAGGATGCATGCAAAATCAAACCCTATTTTGATGGATTCAACTAAAAGTCCAAATGTGTCGATGGAAGGGTCGATTGCGGCATTAGCTACACCACATTGAAATATTTGAAGGGCTCTAAGTCTATCGAGACTACATGCACTTGCCATTCAAATGTGTACTTTAGGCACTGATGAGCTATCGAAGGGACACACTTCATGTCCTTGATCCACGACCGGTCCAACAAGATATTATAGGCCATATCACCTTCCAATATGTGGCACAATGTAGGAATAGTCTTTTGTCCCACTTGGATGGGTAGGAAAATTGTGCCAACCGTTGAGAATATTGCATCATTAAATGCTCAAAGAGTATAGGTGGAGGCCATGATGTGAGATGCTGGCAACTTGAGGTGTTTCAATGCCATTGTTGTAATTATATTATTGGACAAGACAGTGTCCACTAACACCCTCTTAAATGGAATCTCGTTGACCCCTGCAATGACGTGCAGGGGTGGATCTGCCATATCACTAGTTACTAATTTTAGCTCCTCTTCTCTAAAGGTAATGACTGGCTTGGTGCACCATTTTACATGTCCCACAAAGTTGTTGAAATAATTTGCTTTGTGGAGCTGTAGCTCGATGGCTTCAAGTATATCCATTAGAGCCTCCCGATGGGGCGATGATTGTTGTATGAGCTCATAGATGGAGAGCCTAGCTGACGTGGTCCTCAAAATTTGGGTAAGTTTGGTCTGAATCGTGGCCACTGGTCTAGGTGAGGGAGGTTGCGTAGGGTGCTTTTGAGGTTATGACATTGATGGAACCTCTCTTGTAGCTGCACCGGGGGCAACTATGCTTGGGTACTTCTTGTTCCAAGTCACTATGCTTATCATCCCCACATACCCCTGCATGGTGCAGTTCTATGTCACCTCATTGACTTTTAGAGTCTTTGTATATGTATCATGGGTAGGTAGGGGGTCTTTGAAGACCTCAATTTTTTGGTTGCTTGGTGCCATGAGATTATCCACCGCTAATGTCTTGTTGTCTATTAGGTCTTGCACTAAGCTCTTAAACTTCCAACATGCATAAAGGTCATGTCCCTTCTGTCGATGAAATCTACAGTACAATTCTTCCTTATAACCCTTGGGTTTTTGCGCATTGGGGTCTACAGGTTGACTCTCTGACAGGTTTATCAAGTTTTCCATGGACAAGCGGTCAAACAAGGAGTCTTTAGACTCTGTGAATGGTGTGAATTGTTGTCTAGGCCAACGCTACTAATTTTGCTCTTACCTATTATTTTCTCTTTCATAGCTGTCAAGAGGCACTGCCTGATAATTAGCCTTTTGGGGTTGTGTTGCTTGTGTAGGCTTTGGTGCATTGATGGCAACCTGATTGATCGCGACGAGTTTTAGTTGTGTTGATCCAGTTTTGGTATTTTTGGGCCACTCTTTCTTGCATGGCTTAGCAATATCATCATCCTGTATCTTGATCTCCTCAATAATTTTGGCTTGCACCAGGGCTTCCTCGAGAGAGGCATATTGCTGCAACTACAATATCACAGAGATCAACCTCAAACAACTCTTTGAGAACATTTGGGTCAGGTCAGCCATGGGAGGGAGGTATGGTAGCTTTGAAAGCAACGTCCTCCATCGATTTCCATAAGCCACCATGGTCTCTTCCTCGTACTGCCTGAGGATAGCTAGGTCACTTAATGACGCCTTTTTCTTAGTGTTGAAGGTGAAGCGTTTGAGGAATGTGTCCACTAGCTGATCCAAGTTACTAATTCTATGCTTTGGCAACTGAGTGAACCAATCCAAGGCAGGGCCTACAAACATGGTTATAAATGTTCTTAGCAACAAAGCATCATTGTCCTGAATGCCAAAGCATTGGCTCAAGAATCTATTCATGTGCTCTTGGGCATCCTCCTCCCCTCTAAAGATTGCAAATTGGGGAAGTTTAAAGTGTTCAGGGTATGGGGGTGCTGACACTAACGGATGCATAGGGTGACTATAGAGCTGGTGTAAAGTGGGCTTTTGGGGCCCAAAATTCTTGGTCTCCATAGACTCTAAGCACTCTAGCAGTGCTTTGTATGCATCAAAATATTTGATCTCTTCCTCATTGGTTTGTTCCCGTTGTGGGTTGCGGGGAACTTGAGGCCTATGGAGGGGTGGCCGGATAGCACCCCCTCTCCCTTGGTAGGGTGTTTCAGCCCACTCTTCTTCTTGCTCATACTCCTCATAGGATTCTTGAGGAGTTTGTGGACATGACCTATAAACATGGGTGGGTGCCCGTGGAGGGTTCCCATCATTGTTTCTAGGAGTGGCCTCCCACTCAGGTCTAGGAGGTCTCGGAGGTAGCACTTGGTAAGTTCATGGAGACCTATCTCGCACCAAGGGGTTATGCCTCTCATACATTTTTGCCCTCTGTGTGTGAGGGGTTGGAACCCTCTCATACATAGTGTTTTGGAGTAGCTCATCTGTCTGATGCCAAATGTGCTCTTTGATAAGGTGAAACAGGTGCTTCAACTATTGTTGGTCTTGCTCAAGCTATGTGATTTACGCTTGGTGAGTGACATGTCTGGCAAATGCTAGGTCGATTTGTTCTAACATATTGAGTCTAGGAGGCCTAGATGCATCTCCTACACATCTATCTCGGTCGTGGTGATTCGAGATCTCTATAGGTTGCTTCCCTCTGTCGAGGTTAGCAGAATTCACCCAAGGCTCTAGCCTTAGTAGGTGATCCTAATAAATAGTAGGTGTAGAGGCGCATTTATCCCATGATGTGTATTGCTCTTGAGGAATGTAGTGGTCTTCCTTGTGCTCCTTTTCATAAATGTGAAAGGGACAGGCAGAGTTGGCTCGCCCTGTCTGAAGAGCCTTGCATTCTGGATTTGGCCTATCATTTCTGATAGTAATAGGGGGTAGAGAAGGGATGATGTTATCATGTTTCCCCTCCTTATGGACCCTATGTTGTTCTAGCACTTCATCGCACGATGGCCACTCATAACAAGTGTCTAAGGGAGATTTCCCATCTATGTTGAGTGCCATGTGTATGGACTCCTCCTAAAAGGGTTTGTGTTGAATGGGCATGCCCCTCGAAGGGGTGCCTCTATAGTCCCATTTTGTCATGGTATGATGTGGACTATCTTGTGGGTCAGGCCGCCAAGGTGGTATGACCAAGTCCTTGGGGCTGTAGTGGAGGTGACTTGTGCCCCCTTGTACACTCTCCATAGCTTCTAACCATGATTGGGCTTGGCTATGGGTGTACACCATGGTGGTGTCTCTCTACAATATGCATAGGTTTTTATCTTTTTTATGATTTTTTTTTATGCTACACTAAACAAAAGGAAACACACAATCAAAGAAGTGATTATCTCGTTTATAGATTAAAGATGTGTCCTAAATCTGGTTTAGTGTGTTTTGATTTTGTTGTGAAAACTTTGTAAATAAAATCTGTTGTATATGCAATATGAGGGCTCTTATATCTCCCAAAATGGTCACCCCTTCGATATACCACTTCCAGGCCGTTATACCGAACCTCTCAATATACCCGCCCTTACGTGAGGGAAACTATTGGTACGCTAGAGCAAAACAGTACGTGGAAAATAGGTGGTACAGAAGGGGAATCGCTCTATTTTTGACACCTACCATAGAAGAATTATACTCATGCGCTGGTAATCACCCCATCTACACTTGGTCAGCTTTCGTCAAGATTTACATATAGCAATAGTAGCGATCGGGGTTATGTATGCAAAAATTCAATCCAAGGTGGTGATGAAATCCACCATTGGTATTGATCAAGTGTTGGGGTTTTATGACCAACTCCTTGATGTTTAAATTACCACGTGGTGTGTGGGGTTATTTTTACTTGTGCAAAGAAAGAAAACATGTAGTAAAACTTTTTTATGCAAGCAAAGAAACTGAAAATTACAGAGATAGAAAATAGAAAATGACAGAGGATGCTTAGAAAACCTACCTCTTCTCTGCCCAAACCGGATGCCTCTAAGTTTCTATTCGAAAAGTGCATAGAGATCTAATCATATTGGTGTGGGACAAATAACAGATCTGTATTCGTCATAGGGTGGGACGAATGCCCATTCGTCCCTAGGTGACACGAATTCTAGCTCTATATTCGTCACAGGGTGGAACGAGCAGCTATCCAACACTTGAAAGATTGATACCTGTAAGCAAAAACACACAAATTTTGATCAAAAATTTGATCCCAAAATCAGGGGATAGTGTCCCATCGTGATCGCAACTGAAATCACGAGGATACTGAAGTAAAATGGCGTATCGGGTGCGATGCAAACAAAAGCAAAACATAATGCTAAGTCCTACGAACAAAAATGCATGAAAAGGGGAAAACAAGAAAAACGAAACGAGATGTAAAGAAAATGTAAATTGCAGCCCTTTATTTTATTAATTTTTTCGAGATCATGTTACAATACGTCTCCTCCCTTTTCATGGGCTAGGAGTGTTAAACATAGTTTTTTCACACCACGGATGGTACGCTTTCTTTCACGTGCCCACATGTGAAATGGGTGGGCCAAACATCATCATCGCCTGTGTGAATACATATATGCTTCCTTTATTCCCATCTGGTGTTGAGATCCTATGTTTATAAAAACAACAAACGATTAAAAGCACCTACGGATGGAGGGAAACATGCGATCCCCAAGGCCTCTAGTTAATGCATGCATAAAATAATTAAAATTATAATCAAAACATATCAGAATGATTTGAAACTTGGAGAGAGGCATGGAAACATTACCAAGAACACATTGCAAAAGGAACAGTCAAGAAATATGCCACATATTTCTAATTGCTTTGGGGTGGGACGATAAGGACTGCCATAAAACGTTAGAAAGTGACCTCCTAAATATCCCATCTAGGGGCCTCCAAAAACACCTACAAAGTTGGGGTTAGGAAAAATGGGGCATTTTGAAACGACCCAGAAGGTTGGATTTTGTATATTCTACCTCGATCTCCCTATATCAGATGATGCTTCCTGTATGTTAGTGAAAGCTAGAAATAATAAAATCATAGTGAAAACTCATCAGAATGGCATGAAATTTAAATGGCAGCATATATGAATGACCTAAAATAAAATTTAAATGAAATAGTAAAGAAATCTGCTACAAATTTCTAATCACTCTGGGGTGGGACGATTAGGACTGCAGTAGTGCGATGGGCGCCCGGGGGCAGGATGCCCACCGTTTGGGGCTTGGTTTTGGCACAAATCCACTTGGGATGGGTCCAAAACCTCCTCTGGTCTTGTGTCAAAAAATTGGATGGGGCATTGTGACCAAATTTCTAGGTTTTGGGTCCAGATTTCGCTTCCAATGATCACCCAATAACCTCCCTTCCAAAATAGAGATCAAGGATGTAAGAAGCACAAGCGATGGGTGAGGATGTAATTCGGCATCACTCCATTGCTCCAAATGCTCCTGCTCTATCCTACTTTTGGGGTGAGAAGACTCACCATTTTATAGACCTGAGGGTCTGTGAATGAGCATGCAGAGGCGCCACTTGGTGATCATGCCTTCCCAGGGGAGAGAATATTCCTCCCTGATTAAGGACTCCATGATTGCCTCTATGATTGCATCTTTGAGCTAAAAAATTCTCACTTGCACTCCCATGCATTGAAGGTGGAGTTAAGTGGCAAATCTCAGCTGCCATTTGTCAAGGTTTGACCTTTTTGCCCATCAAACCTGCTATTCGCCCCACCCTAGAGTGAATAATGCTAATCATCCCAGGGTGGGATGATTACCAGTTTGTAATCATCCCAAGTTGGAACGAATAGGGATCAAGGTGCCTGAAATGTGCCAAATTGATCTCTGACATTCTAAAATTGTTGTAGGAGTGGTTAGGACCACTGTTTAACCTCTGGGAGCTGCCCTGGGGGCTGTGTATGCCAATTCGATCAGTGTTTGTAGCCACATAATCATATTGGTGCTATTTTGGTGTCTACACTCACCATTCCAAAGCATAAATCTATGGTTATTACAATTCATATGTAATTCGTCTCACCTTGTAAATATAAAGTATATCACTACTTGGTATCTCAATTTGTCTTCACTTCATTTTGCTTAAGTTTGGATGTTTATTTCTGTGATGGCCATTTAATTTTGTTCACTTAATTATACAATCTATATTTCATGAGTCTTATTTTGTGGTTTTACAATTTGTATCCTCCTCTGGGTTTCAAGGTTTTATTTTTGCTAAAGTTGATTGGGTAGAAGTGCTCTAATTATGCACTCTCGATTTCATGCACCCTCTTGTTGGTTCTGGAATTTAACCTTGTCCACTATGTTGAATGATAAGTGAGGATTAGATGAGATGATATGTTAGGTGGTGTGTTTTTATTTAAACTGATGATGTCCAATGTGTTTGTCTTGATGTGTCCATACCCTATCTTTGTTAGTTATGGCTATGGCCTCCCTTTGATTTCTCTCTTGTTCTATTTTCCCTTTTCACACTTTATGATGTAGGTAGCTTGAAATGAAGGAGTTGGCCTTCTATAAAGATCGATTTCCCTACCTCTCCAAGGCCTAATGGCTTTTCAATTTTGTTCGAGGACCACTGGGTGTACCCCCCACCTATTCGGTGCCTATTTTCGCACCAAAAAGTGGGTGTTCCACTATGTTGATCTTCATAAAATATTTCTACTCATGCTACCTTATATTAACCAAATAGTCATATCTCAACCTCTTGAGAATCCTCAATCCATGAACTTCTTCATCAAAATGTTGACTGTGGCTCTGGTTCTTCTTCCTAAGAGCTCTTGCCCCATTGCTACAGTGCCTTACTCCCATCCTATACACCCGTTTGCAACCTTCTTGTCATTTTTTTAGGTGTTACCATCCACTCACTCTCTTCTCACATAGTTCTTTTATCATTGTCGTCCCTTACATCAATGTTCTCTTTGTCTCTTAATGGTTCTTGTACCCCTTCTTCCATATCTACCAACAACGTATCCCACCTTTCAATATCTCCTTCTTATGAAGTCCATACTTGTTTGATTACTGGTTCGTTTGTAGAGTTGTTCATGGTATCATTTTGAGAAATTCTTGTGCTCCTTATCACTAGGATTTTTTCCTCTCCTTGATCTCATATCCTATGCCTTCACAAAATTGTATAGGTCATTCACCTCCAGTTTATTTTTACTTGAATATTATCACTTGCAAACCCTTCTCAATTGTGATAATTTTAATCCAAATTCAAAAATAATGGTGTCAATTTTAAAAATTAAATTAGGCAATAGTGATAAATTTAGCACAAGGGAGAGTATTCCTAGAGGGGAAGGTGATTTGGGTTTTTTAAATATGGATCTCAATGTTTTGTAACAACTTTTACTCAAATTATACAGGTGTATGATTTACCTATAAATATTTTGCAACTTACATAAAATAGCTTGTACGATCACCAAATTGTATAGTTGTATGATCCAAATCATACAATATGCAAGCATGTATGATTTTTCACTTGGTTAATTTACTGGAAGTCATTTTGCAATCAAAATTTACAAGTTTCGTAATCATTATTTCCAAAATCCTGATTTTCTTTAATTGGTAAGTTTAAACTACACAATTGCACTTCCAAATTGGGACAAAAATCAATTGTACAGTTTGGTGGTCAGGTTGTACAGCTTCACCAAACCCTTTTCAAATCCTTCATTCATATATTTAGTAATTTGCACATTGCTTTTATCTAGGAAATATTTGGGTTATCTTTCTAGTGCAATTACCAACATAGTTTATAACATGCAAACCCTAATTCACTGCCATTGAATTATTATCATTACCAACGTTTCCAAAAATTGTACAACAATATAATAACATTTCTATACAACAATAATAATGTGCAGAGTCAATTCCTTAGAATTCTCCAAGGTTAATAGTCCATAATTAGTATAATTCTATTGCCATAATGTCAATATTCCACACCATTCTAGCCATACTTGCATAGAACACACAATCTAGATTCACCATCCACATGCACAACAAAATTCACAATAACTCACAACTACAATTCTAATTTCATTATTATGGCTGAATATTTTTGTACAATTATCAATGAACAATCACAATGAACAACAACTAATCCTCCATGAACAACTATGATCAACAACCTCAATGAATTATCGATGAACAATCCAGAACTATGAACAACCAAGAATAACCATTAAAATTGAATGGGGGGTCCTTATAATGCTTTCCTAGGCCATTCCAAAGTGGTTCTTGAGACAACCACCATTTACAACTACCATCCCCATAAACAACCAACTTGCATTAAGGTCTTCCTAAGTCTAATTATTATTACTAAATTAACCTTAAATGCACATTTCACTTAATTTCATTCTAATTTCAAATCATACATTTATGATATTTGTACAATTACCCTCAATTTTATATTTTACAACTCCACGTATGTACAATTTGGCTAAATATTATATACGTATATTTTAACAAATAGTAAATCTAACAAAATTAACAAAATTGATATCACTTTTCTTCTAGGAGGTGGATTTGTTGCTTACAACTTTCTTCCTTTTATGTTGGGCTAATACATGGCTAATCCTTAATCGGGCCCTCATTTGATCATATAGTTGATTTAAATTGTGTGGATGAGCCAATAAATGTTAAACAATATTTATCACATTTTCCATGGTCTTTAGCCAGACATAGTGGATATCACTATTCTCTTCCTGTCAAATTCACTTGTTTTGCTCATTCCAAATATTCCATGGAAGAATAGTCATTCTTGTCCAAACTATTTGGTTCACATACCAATATTTTCGTTCTTTTTTTCTCCAAATTATCCATATTTGTTCTATGGATTGATCATTGGACCATATTAAATTTAGAAGGGAAGCCATCATATTCCACAATTAGAAGTTATGGGGAATTCTATGAATAAATTGTTTAGAGTTTCAATGTTATCCCAACATATTACACATTGAAAGGATCCATTAAATCCTTTCTTCATACGCTGCTCCCCTATGAGTATCCTTTTATGAAGTAACAACCAGTTGAAAAACATGAATTTTAGCCATAAATTTTGAGCTCGTAAATATTTGAACATATCCTAAGCTGGATGAGGATTAATATTGCTTAAGGATAAATAACCTTGAGTTACAGTATACACTCCATGCCTCGAGCTATTCCAACCAATGAAGTCCTCATATTGTGACCATGCAGGCGATCACATTTGAAGGAGTATGTGAATATCCTTTTTTTTTATCTTCAAAGAGTTGGATTGGCCAATCTTCTACTAAAACTAACATCTTCTCACATTTGCATTTCATGTATGATATTTATAATATTTTTCAACTTTTATCCAATTCATCCTATGCAATTTATCCATTATAAGCATTAATTTTGGATGTTGAATTGATAGTTCATGGTTTCCATCCCAAGAGTCTGTCCAAAAATGTGCATTTTGACCATTTTGTGCTATCCAAAAAAACTTATTGTTTATCAGATCCTCTCCAATTTTTAGGAGATTTAACATTAGGGACCCTTTAGAAGGTAGTTTGTGTTGAATTATATTAGAGGGATCTTTATTTTTTTCATATTTGGCTCTCAAATTTTTGGCCCATAAGGTATCGGGGTGGCTAATTAACTTGTAGTATAACTTTGCTACCAAAGACTTGTTATTCTTGACTGTTGATCGAATATCTAGACCCCCTTTTTGAGTAGGAAGGCATAGGGTCTCCCACCTTAATAAGGTCCTTTTTTCTCCATTTTTTATCCTCTCCAAATAAATCTATGATTAGTTTTATCTAGTTATTTAAGAACTGACTTAGGGATGTTCAATACTATTGAAAAAAGATTAGGATAGACTGAAGCACTAATTTTATAAGAGTTATTTGTCCTCATAAGGAAATCCATTTGTTGGTACAACTACCTATTATTTTTTACACTTTATCTAGTAACCAGCTCCAATGCTCTTTCTTTTGGCTACCAAGATTAACTAGAACACCCAAATATTTAATTGGAAGAAAAGTTTTTTTAATCCTAATCTATCCAATATCAAAGTCTCTTTTCTAGGTGAATAATGGAAGAGTAATTTTAATTTATCTTTATTAAATAGTTGTCCTAAGTATATAGTGAAGTAGTTAAGACTTTTTCTTATTGATGCAACTTCCTTTATTGTTGCCTTCTCCAAAATGGTGAAATCATCAACAAATTATAAATGAGAAATGTGTCTAACTTCTTTAGCTATTGTGACTCCTTCTAACCTTTGAAAATCTTGATTCTTATCAAATTTCCTCCCTAAATATTCTAATATGATGATGAATAGGTATGGATAGAAAGGTTCCCCTTGTATTTTTCCTCTATATTTTGGAAAAAAATGAGTGGGATGACCATTGTGAACAAATGAATAAGAAATTGAATATATGCAACCTCTGATTCACTTTATCCATTCTTGAGAGAATCTAAAATTTTCCATTACTTGCATGAGAAATTGCCAATCCATCCTATCATAATATTTGAAGAAATATGAATTATGGAAAAATGGTACACCTAATTATGAGCAACAATATATGTATCTATCCTATCTCGCTTATGAGCATCAAACGGAAGCATGCATGTGAAAATGAAGCAATACCAAACAATAAGGAATGAAATGAAAAAAGTATCTTTCTTATTAATTTGAAAGATAAAAATCCAAGGTTACATATCAGTCCCCTTGAGGGCTCAAAATTGATACAATTGTTACAAATTTTGGCTGCCCAAGGATTAAATCCTCCAATAAATCTGGGTGCACATCTAGTACCTTTCCTCGTACCCACAATCAATGTGGGCAGTCCAATGTTGTCACTACTTGTATATATAATCTCTGATGTCTTATATTACTTCATAATTACTCTTAATAACCTACACCTACACACAAGGAAGCGAAAAGGGTCAAATAGAAAGAGTGTGTGAAGGGAAAAATGCAATCCCCACAGGCACAAAATGGCACATATATTAAAAATATATCAAATCAACTTAGAATGACTTGAAAATTTATGGGGATGTTAAATACAAGTTTTTTAGGGGATATAACTAAAAAAATATCTGAAATTGCATCTTTAAACCCCTTGATTTTGCATCGCTGGCCTGCAACCTACGAGGACCAAGACGAGCAATTCCCGCACCTATACCTGTCGAAAACACATGAAATTTGGACAAAATGCATAAATAAACATTTTAAGACAAACCATATGGTTATATTTTAAAAATGAGGCACATATACACCTGCATGCAATTGGGGTGCTCGGATGGGCCTTACGAACCCGCAAAACCTTAAAAATGAGATATATCGGCCAATTTAACTCCAAATTGCATTAAATTTGAACTACAACATCCTATGATAGTCTATAATAATACCATAAAAAATAGTAATGAAATTTTGTAAGTATTTGTCCTCGTCCTGGGGGACGGTGGTGACTGCAACTGATTGGAGGGCAACTCGGGGTGGGATACCCACCATTTTTGCCAACATTTTGCTACCAATCCTATTGGGGAATGATCCTAAATACTATAATGGGTGGTGTCATTGAATTTGGTGAACAAATTCACCCATATGGAAAATTTATGCCCAAAATACCCTCTTGAAATTACCCGGTAACCTCCTTCGCTAAGAAGAGATTCCGAGGGCAATAGAGCTCAATAGGTTGAGGGGAAATATTGACAGCACTTCGTTGCATATCCTAGAACTCCTCTCCTTATTTTTTTGTGTGGACCATGTATCCATTTTATAGCCCAAAGGGGCTCATGTGCAAAAATGCATGCAAGGGCATGCATGGCAGGAGGCACCATTTGTCAAAAAGGAGGCATGCATTGGGTGTGGAAGATGTTGGCAATTTTGGGTACCTTGAGTACATTGCCTTTGCCTAAGTTTAGTTGTTGTCATTGATGTCAAGGAGCTATTGGTAGATGTTGTTTTTGATGTCGAGGAACTTTTGGAGCAACTTGTTTTTATGTCCAAGGATGTGTTTTTGTTGAAGGTTTTAGTTGGTCAGTAAGTCTCCAAGAAAATCAGAGTAGCCCAATTGCCAAAAATCCAGAAAAAGATAAAGTAGAATAAGTTTGCAGAGTCTTTGGAAAAACAGTCACGATTTCGCGACATGTTTGAGGAGAGAGAAAGTCACGATTTCGTGACATGTTTGAGGAGAGAGAAAGTTTGGCCAAAACTATCACGATTTCGCGACATGCAGGAAGGCAGAGGCAAAGCGGGCAAAAGTGTCGTGATTTCGCGACATGTTTGAGGAGAGAGAAAGTTTGGCCAAAACTGTCGCGATTTCCATGACATGAGGAAGGCAGAAGCACAGCGGGCAAAAAGTGTCACGATTTCGCGACAAGTTTCGAAGAAGTTGTACGGATGCAGAAAGTGTCACGATTTTGCGAAGTGAAAAGGTCGCGATTTCGTGACATGTTCCGATTTCGTGAGCAGTTGGCAAGAGAGAGCCTAAGGCAGAGAAAGCGTCATGATTTCGTGACATGTTTCATTTTCGCTAGTGCAAACCAAGAAAAGGATGAAGAAGCAAGAGGTGTCGCGATTTCACGACAGAGTTGCTGATGACGTCAGAAAAAGGCAAAGGTGTCGCGATTTCATGAAAGTAGTGAAGAAGAAGGCTATGAGGTCCAGAGCATCATGATTTCATGACCAAAATCATGATGACGTCAGCAAGAGGCAAAGGTGTCACGATTTCGTGACAGTAGCGGAGAAGAAGGCTGTGAAGTCCAGAGCGTCGCGATTTCATGACAAGATTCATGATGACGTCAGCAAGAGGCAAAGGTGTCACGATTTCATGACAGTAGCGGAGAAGAAGGCTGTGAAGTCCAGAGCGTCATGATTTCATGACAAGATTCATGATGACGTCAGCAATGGGCAAAGGTGTCACGATTTCATGACAGTAACGGAGAAGAAGGCTGTGAAGTCTAGAGCGTCACGATTTCGTGACAAGATTCATGATGACGTCAGCAAGAGGCAAAGGTGTCACGATTTCGTGATAGTAGCGAAGAAGAAGGCTTTGAAGTCCAGAGCGTCGCGATTTCATGACAAGATACATGGTGACGTCAGCAAAGGCTGTAGTGTCACGATTTCACGATAGCAAATCAAAGAAGGTGCTCGACAGGAGTAGTGTCATGATTTCACGATAGCATGTAATGCAAGGTGTATGGCAGACCAAGGCATAGCGATATCGTGACATGTTTGAGTGTCGCACGAGAAAAGCCATAGAACAGCAGAAGCATTTGTAGCCGATGAAGTTAACCTTTGTCGACAAAGTATAAAGTCTTACAGTCGACGTGGTAGAAGTTGAACAACCGACTAAAGATCAAAGATTTCATCTTGAGATTGTGAGTATTAAAAGAAGACTGTTTGAGCATTTTTGGGTATCGATTGTGGTGTGCATTCGCAGAGTGATATTCGTAGAGTGAGTGCGACAAGTGAGGTTCGATCTCGAAAAAGCAGAGAGTGAAGTTCGACTGCAGCCTTAGGGTGCATTTCGTTGAATCTTTTAAGTGTCAAAATCTGAGCTATTGTTTGCATGAAGAAAGTGTTGTTGTTCATAAAAAGACTGTGCGAGGAGAGTGTGCTGTTGTGGTTACACATAGTCTGTGTAACCGAAAGCAAAGTGTGCAAGGTGGATGCTGCTGTAATTACGAACAGTTGTAAAGGTCGAACGGCGATAGTGCTGCTGCAATTTTTGCGAAGACTACACTACTATTTTTGTGCAGAAGTTGAGAAGATAGTGCAGCTGTAACTTAAGAAGACTGTGCTGCTGTAGTTTTGCAGACAGAGAAAAGTTGTTTTCCAACCACGTGCTGAAAAGAACAAAGATAGAGGACAGAATTGTGCCAGACCGAAGGACTGTGTTTTGGTGCAGAAAAGAGGACTAGCTTGCTGTGACAGAGTTGAGGACAGAGATCTCCAGCCAGAGCAGGGAAGACAGGTGTCTTCCGTGGAAAGAGTTCCACTTGCTAAGGGCAAAAGAGATAGAGGTCTTCTAGAGGATCACTAGCAAAGCTGAATTAGGGGAAGGTGTCTCCTTTGAGCTGAGGCTCATAAACATTGTAATTGGGAAGGATTCCCAGAGGTTTTGATATAACTTTTAGAAGAAAAGTTTTATCCGTGGATTAATTTGTTGTGTCTCATTACGGATTGCTTCTTGTGCACTGTTTTACTGCTGTCATTACTGCTATCTTATTTTGCTTGTTAATGGTTTGAAAGCTGTAGTGATAGATAAAGTTAAAAAGGGTCTTATACTATTCACCCCCC
This sequence comes from Wollemia nobilis, assembly GCA_028583015.1. Lineage (NCBI taxonomy): Eukaryota > Viridiplantae > Streptophyta > Pinopsida > Araucariales > Araucariaceae > Wollemia > Wollemia nobilis. The sequence continues at coordinate 3,869,571 of JAQPPZ010017255.1, forward strand.
TCTCAGTATAAGCTTGTGTTCTTCAATTGGTATCAGAGCCAGTGCCTTCGAAAAGTTTAACAACTTGAAGGAAAAGTTTACAAAGAACACAATGGACTACTCGAGTGGCAATGCAGCACCTATTCTTGATGGATCAGATTTTGGTCTGTGGAGTGCAAGAATGAAAGTCTATCTAATGGCACTCGGTAATGAGGTATGGGAAGTTGTTGAAGATGGGTATACCATTCCTGCAAATGGTCCTTACACTAAAGAAGACAGGCTCCTACATCACAGCAATTCAAAAGCCATGAATGCAATCTTGAAAGGTTTACAGAAGGTTGATCTTACCAAAGTTATTCATTGCAAAACAGCTAGTGAAATGTGGAAACAATTGCAGGTTGTTCATACAGGTGATGCAAATGTCCGAAAGGCCAAATTGAGACATTTTAAAGGTATGTTTGAACAACTCAAGATGAATGATGATGAAAATATTAGTGACTACATGCTTCGGATGGATGAAATTGTGAACTCCATGAAAGACTTAGGTCTTGAACTTGCTGAAAATGATGTGTGTGATAAGATTTTAAGATCTCTTCCAAATAGATTTAGCGAAAATATTTCTGCTATTGAGGAAGCCAAAGATTTAGATAAATTGAAAAAGGATGAGCTCCATAGTATTCTTGCAACATTTGAATTGAGGACACAAGTGAAAGTTGATGTAAAGAAAGAGGCGGCTTTCAAAGCTATCAAGAAATCGAAGGGCAAACAGATTCAAGAAAGTGATGAGTCTTCTAGTGAGGAAGAGGCATATTACAGCAGGAAAGGCAAGTTTTCCAGAAAGCACAAAAGCAAGAAAAATATAAGATGTTTCAACTATGGGAAATTTGGTCATTATGCTACTGACTGTATTGTTTCTAAAGATGAAAGTGATGAAGATATACAGGATGTTAAAAGCAAGGATTCTGAAAAGCACAGGTATTACAAAAACAGCAAAAATGAGTACAACAATCACCAGAAAAGCAAAGATGAGTACAGCAATCATGGAAAGAGGCATTCTCACAAGAATAAGAAGAGCTTCTACTTGGACAAAGCAAGTAAGTGTTCTAGCAGTGAAAGTGACAGTTCTTCTAGTGATGATGAAAATGAGATGTTGTTCATTTCAGAAAAAGAGGAAGAACCGAAACACAAATTCATTATCATGAAATGTTTTAGATGTGGAAATTTTGGGCACCTTGAGGATGATTGCAGAAATGATGATTTGGCTACTAGTATGTATGAGGATGTTTCAGAAAACCCCAATGAAGATGCATGTATGGTTTTTGAAAAAGGTAGCACCTCTAGTGATAAGAAATCTGAAAAAGGTTGTGATGATTCAAAGCGCCATCAAATAGAGGATCTTGAATGCGAACTCAATAATGCTCTTAGTGTTTTGAAAAAGGAAAGAAAGAAGAATGATAGACTCAAGATTAAGGTAGATGAATGTTGTATGGAGATAGATGAACTTGTAGAAAATCTTGAAGTATCTATGGCTAAGACACAAGAACTCAAGAATGAGTTAGAATCTAAAATTACGGAGTATAGTGAGTTAGAACAAGAAATAGCTTCTTTGAAAGAAGAAAATAAAGAGTACAAGGATAAGCTCTACAGATTTTAGGATAGCTCCAAGAAGGTTAAATTTCTCATCGAAGGACAAAGAAAACCAACAGATAAATCAGGTCTCGATTTTGTTGAGCCGCACAAGGAACAGGTCGGGGAATCTAGCAAGAAATTTCAAAAGAAAGAGAGTCCTGTTGAAGAAAGTACTTCAGATCATGAGTCCGTAAGTGATGAATATGCAGAAATAGAAAACGATATTCAGACTGAGAAGAAGAAGTTTTCGGGATCCATGAAGTCGAATAAAAGAAAATTTCACGGCAGATGTTATGCGTGTCACATATTTGGTCACATGGCTGTACATTGCATGACTCAAATAAAGAGAGTAAATGACAGTTTCAGGAGACGTAATTTCTTTCAAGGGTATTGCTACTCTTGTCAACAATTCGGGCACAAGGCAATTTTTTGCAAGGCAAATAACAAGAACTGGGTTAGTCAGAACAGGCGAATTCAAAGAACAGCCATGACTAATATTGTTACCTACTATAAATGCAACAATGAAGGTCACCTAGCTAGACAGTGTAGAGCTGATCTTCTGAGATACAGGAACAGAAACAGCAGCATGAACAAATCCAAGGATCAAGGCATGGATAAAAATAGGAATGATAACAAAAATAGGAAAAGTGATATGAACAGGTCCAAGGATCAAGGTATGGATAAGAACAGAAATGATAAAAGAAACAGGAACAATAGTATTAACAGGTCCGAGGATCAAAACAGGGACGGGAACAAAAATACAGGAAAAGAATTCAAGAGAAGGCCCGGCAAAGAAATCTTGGACACTAATGATGATGAGTGTTTAATGGGAGTGTCACTCCCAACCCTATTTTAATCACCTCATCAGGAGATGGGGGAGGGACTAAGCTAAGAGGCTCATTCTTAGTCCCAAGCCCCAAAGGTGACCCTTTGCCATTGATGACAAAGGGGGAGAGATTTAAGTAAGGGGGAGAGTTTTCAAGAGAAGAGGAAAGCTTCAAATCAGGGGGAGCAAAACTTGGAGAGATTGATTTCAGTTTTGGCTCTTGAAAGATGTGTTTTAGTTAAGGGTTGCCATCAATGACAAAGGGGGAGATTGTTGGCAATTTTGGGTACCTTGAGTACATTGCCTTTGCCTAAGTTTAGTTGTTGTCATTGATGTCAAGGAGCTATTGGTAGATGTTGTTTTTGATGTCGAGGAACTTTTGGAGCAACTTGTTTTTATGTCCAAGGATGTGTTTTTGTTGAAGGTTTTAGTTGGTCAGTAAGTCTCCAAGAAAATCAGAGTAGCCTAGTTGCCAAAAATCCAAAAAAAGATAAAGTAGAATAAGTTTGCAGGCTGCTGGAAAAACTATCGTGATTTCGTGACATGTTTGAGGAGAGAGAAAGTCACGATTTCATGACATGTTTGAGGAGAGAGAAAGTTCGGCCAAAACTATCACGATTTCACGACATGCAGGAAGGCAGAGGCAAAGCGGGAAAAAGTGTCACGATTTCGCGACATGTTTGAGGAGAGAGAAAGTTTGGCCAAAACTGTCATGATTTTGCGACATGCAGGAAGGTAGAAGCACAGCGGACAAAAAGTGTCACGATTTCGTGACAAGTTTCGAAGAAGTTGTACGGATGCAGAAAGTGTCACGATTTCATAGAGGGGAAGCCGATTTCACGACATGTTCCAGTTTCGCGAGCAGTTGGCAAGAGAGAGCTTAAGGCAGCGAAAGAGTCACGATTTCGTGACATGTTTCATTTTTGCTAGTGCAAACCAAGAAAAGGATGAAGAAGCAAGAGGTGTCACGATTTCATGACAGAGTTGTTGATGACGTCAGCAAAAGGCAAAGGTGTCACGATTTCATGACAGTAGCGAAGAAGAAGGCTGTGAAGTCCAGAGCGTCGCGATTTCGTGACAAGAATCATGATGACGTCAGCAAGAGGCAAAGGTGTCACGATTTCATGATAGTAGCGGAGAAGAAGGCTGTGAAGTCTAGAGCATCATGATTTCGTGACAAGATTCATGATGACGTCAACAAGAGGCAAAGGTGTCACGATTTCGTGATAGTAGCGAAGAAGAAGGCTATGAAGTCCAGAGCATCACGATTTCGTGACAAGATTCATGATGACGTCAGCAAGAGGACAAAGGTGTCACGATTTCATGACAGTAGCGGAGAAGAAGGCTGTGAAGTCCAGAGCATCACGATTTCGTGACAAGATTCATGATGACGTCAGCAAGAGGCAAAGGTGTCACGATTTCATGACAGTAGCGGAGAAGAAGGCTTTGAAGTCCAGAGCATCGTGATTTCATGACAAGATACATGGTGACGTCAGCAAAGGCTGTAGTGTCACGATTTCGCGATAGCAAATCAAAGAAGGCGCTCGACAGGAGTAGTGTCACGATTTCGTGACAGCGTGTAATGCAAGGTGTATGGCAGACCAAGGCGTAGCGATATCGCGACATGTTTGAGTGTCACGCGAGAAAAGCCACAGAACAACAGAAGCGTTTGTAGCCGACGAAGTTAACCTTTGTCGACAAAGTATAAAGTCTTACAGCCGACGTGGTAGAAGTTGAACAGCCGACTAAAGATCAAAGATTTCATCTTGAGATTGTGAGTATTAAAAGAAGACTGTTTGAGCATTTTTGGGTATCGATTGTGGTGTGCATTCGTAGAGTGATATTCGTAGAGTGAGTGCGACAAGTGAGGTTCGATCTCAAAAAGGCAGAGAGTGAAGTTCGACTGCAGCCTTAGGGTGCATTTCGCTGAATCTTTTAAGTGTCAAAATCTGAGCTGTTGTTTGCACGAAGAAAGTGCTGTTGTTCGTAAAAATACTGTGCGAGGAGAGTGTGTTGTTGTGGTTACACATAGTCTGTGTAACCGAAAGCAAAGTGTGCAAGGTGGATGCTGCTGTAATTACGAACAGTTGTAAAGGTCGAACGGCGATAGTGCTGCTGTAATTTTTGCGAAGACTACACTACTATTTTTGCATAGAAGTTGAGAAGATAGTGCAGCTGTAACTTAAGAAGACTGTGCTGCTGTAGTTTTGCAGACAGAGAAAAGTTGTTTTCCAACCACATGCTGAAAAGAACAAAGATAGAGGACAGAATTGTGCCAGACCGAAGGACTGTGTTTTGGTGCAGAAAAGAGGACTAGCTTGTCTGTGACAGAGTTGAGGACAGAGATCTCCGACCAGAGCAGGGAAGACAGGTGTCTTCTGTGGAAAGAGTTCCACTTGCTAAGGGCAAAAGAGATAGAGGTCTTCTAGAGGATCACTAGCAAAGCTGAATTAGGGGAAGGTGTCTCCTTTGAGCTGAGGCTCATAAACATTGTAATTGGGAAGGATTCCTAGAGGTTTTGATATAACTTTTAGAAGAAAAGTTTTTATCCGTGGATTAATTTGTTGTGTCTCATTACGGATTGCTTCTTGTGCACTGTTTTACTGTCATTACTGCTATCTTATTTTGCTTGTTAATGGTTTGAAAGTTGTAGTGATAGATCAAGTTAAAAAGGGTCTTATACTATTCACCCCCCCTCTCAGTATAATATTGTGTTCTTTAGAAGAGAATATCCATTTTGGGCATCCATTATGAGGTATGTCATAAGGATGTAGTTCCCTATGACCCGCATGCTTCATTTGGTGGGGTAAATAATGGTTTCTAGGTGCCATTTGTCCCAAATTTGACTTTTTTTGGGTCAAACTTTCTCATCGTCCCACCATGGGACGATGGCTCACCACCATCATAGGGTGGGATGGTGGGAATCTGCCATCATACCAGGGTGGTGTGGTGGTGAATTTTGGGCCAAAACCTCCAAAAATTAGGTCAAAATACTCCAAAACATCTTTCGAAGTGGCTAGAACCACTGTGAGCCTTCTAAGGGCTTCCCAAGGGGCCATATGATGTCAATTTGATCAATGTTTATGGATTATTAATTTGGTTTACCATATTTTAGTGTCTACAGATACCCCTTTTTGAGATGCATTGTGTGCAACACAGTGCCGAGCAAAAATAGGTGACTAAAATGTTCAACGATTAAGGTTACTTGATAACCTAACCAAATTTAGATGCCCCAATCATGGAAAGGGCATGTGTTCTTGCGTCCTTGTTTCTGACTCGCTAAAGAGCTTGCCTAAGTTTAAATATTGTCCATCATGAAGGGATAGGGCCCATGACTTCATGATGCCAGTAATTTTAAGCATTATGATGTGATATTGTGTGCTTGTTTGCTGCCCCAAGCAGGGATGTGATTTTCCTCCTCAAAGATTTGTTGAAAGACCGCTATTTTCATAATTGAGTGTTTAACTTTTTATTTTGATTATGAATTTGTTAAGTATGACTACCCCATATAGCAATGGGTTTTTGAGGGAATGATCTATTGAGAAAAGCGATGAGTTGCTTGACCCAAATTTGACTTAATTTTGGTGGGTTTTAGATCTTTTATTTAGCTTTTTTTGTTGTGTTTTAATTGTTTTTGAATTTTTGAGTTTTGATAAGATTTCATATAAGAAAAACCTCATCAAAATTGGATGCCCCAACCATGTAAATGGTATGCCTCTCAGAATTAATGCCTTCGACAAGTTAAGGAACTTGATTTTGGTGTTCTTTGGCATATTGGAAAACAAGCTTACGTCTAATCCTAGCCTTGGTGGCAGTTGGAAGACGAGCTCAAGTCTACACTTTAGCGTAGCCTTGATGGCAATTAGGAGATAAGCTTAAATCAAATCATAGCCTTGATGGAAATTTGGAGATAAGCTTAAATAAAATCCTAGCCTTGATGGCAATAGGAGATAAGCTTAAATAAAATCCTAGCCTTGATGTAAATAGGAGATAAGCTTAAATCAAATCCTAGCCTTGATGGCAACAGGAGATAAGCTTACTAGTTTGATTGAATTTACTTTTGATATTTTGCTTATTTACCCCAAGCAAAGGGGGTGCATGAATGTCTTTGGCAATGATTCACAAGATGAACATGATTAACTTGATTAAGTTATCCATTGTTGATTTGGATTACACAAGTTGTTATTATGACCAATGGACTTAGTGGATGCCATTAGGGCATTTGGGGTGACCAAAGAGTTTATGGATACCTTTGGAGCTTTTGGGTGACCAAAGGGTTTATGGATACCTTTGGGGCTTTTTGAGGTTGATTTCTTAACTATTTGATTTCTGATTAGGGAAGGTATGATAACAATAATACCCCGGTTGATGTTATAAAAATGTTTGCTTGATTTGCAATTATGATAATTTGGAGCATTAGATGCATTATGTGTTATGATATATGGATGCATTGATGGATGCATGTGTTGTACTATGATTTGATTTGATGATATGCAATGTGTGTATGCATAATGCAATGGATTATCTATTTATGTGTATTGATGGAATATGAACACTATATGACATACTATGTTAGCACCATAGACTGTATAGAATTAATCAATTCATTTGGAATATTTTCATGAGACTATGTAATGGATTTATGCAAATGGAAACTGACATACATGTGATAAAATGTAATGAATAAAATGAATGTTATAGAAGGCCTATGAGGTTTTCATGAGACTCAAACAATCTAGTCAACTGATCAAAAGTTGTATACTAAACTCAAAACTTTTTGACAAGGTATGAATCTATGAGGATGACCAAGGTACTTCAAATCCCTGTGTGTGCAAGTGAGTTCATTCTTGTGAGATGCATAAGGATACCGCAAGTGCCAATCAGGCTCTCAACCAAACCTGTACTGAGGATCACCTAATGAATGCCACCATTCTAGGTTTCATACTAAGTGTGACTATACCACTAGGTAATCTAGGTTACCAAATATAGCTCATCCACATGCAAACATTGGTCTACACATATGTCCAAAAGGTAATGTGGCAGACATATCATCATGTGGAAGGCTACCACCATTTATGTCTAGGCTATCCACAAAACCCGTAATTAGGATCACCTGATGGTTTTCCAAATGTTGAGGGCTCTAGGGATTCAAGTTTGACTCCCTACTTTCTTCAATTTTATTGTGATACTTGCTCTCATATAAAGTGATAAAAATCATTGTTTATTTTTCTCTTTTCAGTGATAATAGTCATTGTTTATTTTGAGTTTTTTCTTTTTCTTTTTTTCTCTTGATCAAGGGATTTGAATTTTGAGTGATGGGGATCACTGTTTCTTGTGCTTTTAGATGTGTGCACTTTTGGATTTTTTACTTTGGTATTTGTATTTTGAATTTTTGCTTTTTTGGGATTTGAAAATTTAGACTATTGCAAATATGTGAAAATGTGGGATTTTGATGACAAAAAGGGGGAAAAATCACTTATTTTTGTGGGGGAATTGGGAATGGGAGAACTTGTCCTTTTGCAAACTCTCAACATTCTTGAACCATTCGCATAGGGGGATGAGCAGGATGACATTTTTGCTTAAGGTAACCTAGACCACTTCATGGATTTCATCTTTCTTTGCACCAAACTTGGATTTATTAGTGTGAAATGTGTTGGGATTTGATGTATACAAGGCACAAACTAAGCAAGACTCTACCTCCTAAAATCCTCACTAGCCTTCCATAAAATTTGAGTATAAACTGGATATGGTTGAGTTTCCAAAAACCATACTGACATTCTAAAACAAATTTCTAAGTTAAGGGAATGGACATGACTATGGAAATGTATGAAATGTATATGGAAATGATAAGTAACTATGGAATGAGGTGAATGATGACCTTGACAACATTGATTGTGAATTATGACTAGTGTACCATCTTAGTGCTAGACGTATGATCCACTCTAAAATGCAAAGTACAAATGATGATTATGCCTAATGCAAGCGATAATGCAATGGTATGCAACTTGATGAGAATGCAATATTTTTGTATTTTTGTGCTTTAATGATGTTTTTGAGTTTTTTATTGATATGTATATACATGTGACCAACGGGCTTATTTGGGGGCCATTAGGGCTTTTGGGGGGTGACCAAGGGGCTTAAAAATGCCTTTGGGGCCTTTAGGGTTGACCTAGATGATTGTAGATGGTCTAGGGGTATTTTAGTTTGACCAAGAGGGTTGTAGACACCCTTGGAGCATTTTTGTTTGACCTAGATGGTGAAAACTTGCTAGGAGCCTTTTGGGTGACCTAGATGGTCAAAAAAACTTAGAAAGTATCTACAACTTCCTAGGGGTATTTGGTTGTAACCAAAGTCTTATGTATGCCTTTTGGGCTTTTAGGGTTTACCTAGATGATCGTAGATAGTCCAGGAGAGTTTTTATTTGACCTAGACGGTGAAAATCCTCTAGGAGCCTTTTGCATGACCTAGGCATTCAACGGCACTTAAAAGGTGTCTACGACTACATAAGGGCATTTGGTTGTGACCAAAGTGCTTATGGATGGCTTTGGGGATTTTAGGGTTGAACTAGATGATCGTATATAGTCTAGGAACATTTTTATTTGACCTAAACGGTGAAAACACTTTAGGAGCCTTTTGGGTGACCTAGACGTTCAACGACACTTAGAAAGTGTCTACGACTACCTAGGGGCATTTGGATATGAACAAAGGGCTTATGGATGCCTTTAGGGATTTTAAGGTTGACCTAGATGATCATATATAGTCTAGGAGCATTTTTATTTTATCTAGATGGTGAAAACCTGCTAGGAGCCTTTTGGGTGACCTAGATGGGCAACGCCACTTAAAAAGTGTCTACGAATACCTAGCGGTATTTCGTTGTGACCAAAGGACTTATGGATGCATTTGGGGATTTTAGGTTTGACCTAGATGATCGTAGATAGTCTAGGAGCATTTTTATTTAACCTAGATAGTAAAAACCCGCTAGGAGCCTTTTGGGTGACCTAGACGGGCAACGAAACTTAAAAAGTGTCTATGATTTCCTAGGGTCATTTTCCTATGACCAAAGGGCTTATGGATGCATTTGGGGCATTTAGGTTTGACCTAGATGATCGTAGATAGTCTAGGAGCACTTTTATTTGACCTAGATGGCGAAAACCCGCTAGGAGCATTTTGGGTGACCTAGACAAGCAACGACACTTAAAAAGTGTCTATGATTGCCTAGGGGTATTTGGTTGTGACCAAAGGGATTATGGATGCATTTGGGGCTTTTAAGGTTGACCTAGATGATCGTAAATAGTCTAGGAGAGTTTTAGGTTGACCAAGCAATATGTAGATACCCTTGGAGCCTTTTTGTCACTTTTCTTACTTTGTGTTATTATGAGGAAGGTGCAATACCTTGTATACCCCCAAAATTTGTGGTGATCAAAGGAAGTGAGGAAGGTGTGATACCTTTATAATCCCCAATTTTTACTATTATTGATGCGATGTTAAACATGACCTATCCTAATGTAAGTATAATTGCTGAAAAATACCTAATGCAATGCAATTAAAGTAGGCAAGGGTACATGCCAAATGTTTTTGTGTTTTAATGTTTTGCAATATTTTTGAAATTTTATTATTTTGAATGTTTGTGGATTTTGACATTTTATGATTTATTTGGATTTTTGGTGTTTTAAATTATTTTTGAATTTTGAGTGTTTTATGAGGGGAAGGCATGATACCTTAGGCACCCCTAGTGTGTGTGCTACTCAATGAAGGTGAGAAAGGTGTGATATCGTTAGAGTTATCACTATGATTCATTGGTTGTGATGTGGATGGTGGGGAAGGTATGCTACCTTCGGGTTGCTCAAATTGGTTGGCAGATGTTGTGTTTGCTTCGTGTATGGGCCAGAGGTCTTGGAAGTCTCCTATCGATTTGTTGTTAGGAGCAAGAGGATTGCCCACTAGAAGATCTTGCCTCTCGATCATATCCTTAACTAAATATCTAAAGGGCTAACATGTTTGGATGTCATGACCTCTTTGTCTATTGTAAACACAATATAGATCTTTCCTGTGTGCCTTTGATCTATGATTTTTAGGTTTCAATGGATGGATCTCAGGAAGCGTGATTGCTCGTGCCTCATACAATCGATTGAAGATTGATGTTAAGGGCTCTAAAAAATGAATATATTGTCTTTGCTTTTGTTGTAGATGGTTTTTGGCCAACGGAGGCTGAGCTTGGTAATTAGGTTGCACTGGTAATTGTTGTGGGGGAGCTTGGTTTAAGGGTTTAGGAATGCTTATAACCACTTGATTTATTGGGGCTACATTTTATTGTGTGTTACCACATTTAATGTTCTTGTTTGGCTATTCCCATTTGTGGAGTCGTACTTCACCTTCCTGGACCTTGATGTCCTCAATGATTTGGGCTTGTGCTAAGGCCTCCTCGAATGCTTGATATCATTGTAATTGTAAAATAAGTGAAATCTACTTTGAATAGCTTCTAGTAAACATTCTGATGAGTTCCATTGTAGGTAGGGTGAAAGGTAGTTTTAAAATCACCTTTCTCCATCTATTACCATACTCCATTACTAGCTCATCATCCAGTTGATCAATGCTAGACAAGTCAGTCAAGTTTATCCTTTTCTTAGCACTAGAGGCAAAATATCCCAAAAATGCATCGACCAATTGCTCAAATGTGTTTATGCTATGACGTGGTAGATGATTATACCATTCTAAAGAATCTCCAGATAATGTTGTAATGAATATTCTCAACATCAAAGGGTCATAATATTTAAGATGAGAGCACTTAAGAATGAAGCTTGTCACATGCTCTTTTGCATCTTCATCATCTTTGAAATCTTTAAATTTGGGCATTTGGAAATTTGATGGGTATGTCAGTGATGACACTGATGGTTGTATGGACTGATTACTAAGCTACTTTAGTGTGGGTTTTTTATAACCCAACATTTGATCTGGCTTTTCTAATGCCTTAAACCGATCAGCTAGCACTTTGTATGGCCCCAAAAATATAATTTGATCATCTTGTTGTCGCCCTTGATTATATGAATGAGGTCGCTTTTGATGTTGAGGTGGATGATAAGTATGATCATTAGGTACCTCATCATAACTGGGTTCAGGGTAGGCATCTATTTTATCTTCATGTTCCCATTGGGACTCTTCATATGATTCCTCCTCGTATTGATCTTGGTACTTTTGAGGAGTATGAGGCTTTTGATGATAACTAGATAATGACCTTTGATGTTGAATAAGCGTTTGACATGGTCGAGGGGGAATATTTTGAGATTGTATTAGGCATCTTGCCCGTTGTTGTGTACTATAGGTGTTGGGTGTAAGCACAAATATAGGTACTGCATTATGTAATTTCTCTTGTTGTATCTTTTGTTGTTCTTGTATATTTTGTTGATACAATTCTTGTAGGTGTGCTCGTTGTGAGTCCACCTATTATTGATGTACTTGTTTTTGAGCCAACTAGAGTTGATCCGTATGTTGTTGCCTATTAATATTGGGACTATTTACCTGATGAGTATGATCTGGTTGCTCTGTTGCATGGGGTTTGTGTATCCTCATATTTGAAATACATATGGGTTTATCATGTCTCTCCCCCCTAGTAGGGTCTAATGCTTGTTTTCCATGCCCCCTAAGGGTCACATTACCTTGAGACTCTAATTTATGAACTGGATCTGTATAGTCTGATGATGTAGAGCCATCATATGGTTGCACCAAGCACTCTTCATGAGGAGTAGGTAGATGGTCGGGATCTTCTACCTCATCTATTAGGAAAGCCTCATATTCAATTTTTGACATAAGCTCTATATATTTAGGTTGCATAGAAGCACAATGTGTGGATGTTGAGAACTCTCTGTGAGGAGTATGAGGGAAACTTGCTCGATCAAATGGGGTGGTTTGCTCATCCAGGCTAGGCCATGGTGTACTCTCATGTTCATATTCTGATTGATGTATAGAGTAAGCTGGGGTGTGAACCCGTGGTATTGATCTATTAGATCCCTCAGTGGGAATATTATTTTTTATATATAATTCTATCAAGGTATCCCAATCAGGGAGTTTTCCTAGAGGACCTATGGGTGCTTCCCTAGTAGGGGTATCTCGAAGGTTTGCTCCCCTAGGGATGATATTGTTGTTATGATAGGACATAGATGCCATTCAGGTATTGGCATGTCCTATAGACGTATTTGGAGATATTCACTAGCTATGGAGCTTGAATCTCTCACTAAATTGGAGGCCTTGTTTTCAACCGCATTTGGACCAAATTGGTAAAACATGGGTCCCTCGGCCATTTTTAGAAAATTGAATTTCCCAAAAATGTTATAAGTGTTATATATAAAAATTATCAGTGTGACGAGCTGATCATAATGTCCTAGGTCTTCAAAATGTGATTTTTGGGTCAAAAATTTGTATTTTTGGAATATTTGGCCAACCGAGTTTGTGGGGAAATGCCCACTTTTAGGATTTTTTGGGAAATTTTGAACCATGAAGAATTAGGACTCAAAATTTCTATGAGAGGTGAAGAAGGAGCTAACTAAGACAAAAAAACAAATTTGTGAAGTTTTGGAGTTGTCTAGACCATTCTATGACAGTTTTACTGCATTTTTCCCCTATTTTTGGCCTAAAAAATAGAGTAATCACAAAACCAAAATAACTTTTTTATTATAGCTCTATTTTGCATGATTATTGAAGCGTTGGATGCCTGATTATTTTTTTTGAAACCCTATTTTTTGAAAAATTAGGGTTAGGGTTTTGTCCTAAGTAAAAAAGAAAAGCAGATAATATGATTATATTTTTAATGATTAAATGTGTGTCCTAAACTGGTTTCAGTGTGTCTAGATTTGTTTTTGTTCTTTGATCTTGTTGTGAAATTAGAATGATAGAACTCAACCAAAGTGGTGAATAGGGACACTAGTGCCAAACATGAGTTCTCAAAAGAGTCTAGGTTACATCGCTTAAATCCCATTGGGGGGTTCACCTAGCTCTTCCACTCTGAAATAATGTTTCCAACAGTGGGAGGAATTATGAACATTAGTGACCTATTCCATATTAAGATAGTGCCCTATTATATTTAAGGAATATATGGGCAAGCTGGTGTAAGGAGGTGAAATCCAACATCACCAGTATGAATTGGGGATTGGTGATGAAATCCAACCTTACCAATGTTATAGTGGAATATGCAAGTGTGTGTGGTTCCTTTTAATCCCAAGAAAGTAAGCAAAGAAGCATTCGATGATCCTTCACTAAATGTATGTAATAAATGTGTTTTACTTTCATAAATTTAGGATAAAGAAACCTACAAATGTAACTTATGAATGCAAATCCTAAATGCTAACTTACCCATTGGGTAAGCCACAAGCAATCAAGCCACAAAGATGCATTGCTACTTCAAATTTATTTTGATTTTTATTCTTCCTTTTGCTATTTGATGTTGTAAGAAAAGTAATAATATGAATTTTAACCTTTCTATGCAAGAAAATGAAGCAATAAAAACTAATTTTAACATTCTCTGAAAATGCAGCAGAAAAACGGAGGGTTTAGGCACTTACTTTGTCCATTTTGAGCACTCCAAATTCTGAATTTGTGGGCAAAAATATCTTTGTTTCCTCAATGCTCCAGGGTGGGATGATTAGAAGCCCTACCACCATCCCAGGGTGGGATAGTGAATCCGCCATCCTAGGGTAAGCCAAATAAAGGTTCTGCCACCGTTCCAAGGTGGGGAGGGGAGCATTTGCAACACAAAAAGGGCAAAAATTGTAAAAATGGAGTCAAATTTTCACCCAAAGCACAAGGTACAAGGGTCCCAACATGATCACCACCGAAGTAGGGAGAAATGGTGCACCTAATTATGAGCAACAATATATGTATCTATCCTATCTCGCTTATGAGCATCGAACAAAAGCATGCATGTGAAAATAAAGCAATACCGAACAATAAGGAATGAAATGAAACAAGTCTATTTCTTATTAATTTGGAAGATAAAAATCCAAGGTTACATAGCAGTCCCATTTAGGGCTCAAATGTGATACAATTGTTACAAACTTTGGGTGCCCAAGGATCAAATCCTCCAAGAAATTCGGGTGCACATCCAATGCCTTTCCTCATACCCAAAATTGAGGTGGGTGGGCCAATGATGCCGCTTCTTGTATCTCTAATATCTTATGTCTCATATTCCTTCCCAATGCCTCTTAAGAACTTGCACCTGCACACAAGGAAGCAAAAAATGTCAAATAGCAAGGGTGTGTGAAGGGAAACATGCAATCCCCACACGCACAAAATGGTACATATATAAAAAATTTATCAAATCAGCTCAGAATGACTTGAAAATTTATGGGTATGTTAAATAGTAGGTTTTTAGGATCAAAAACAGATCTAAAATTGCATCCGTAGATCCCTCAATTTTGCATCACCTAATTGCAACCTACAAAGACTAATACGAGCAATTCTCACACCTAGACATGTCCAAAACACATGAAATTTGGAAATAATGCATAAATAAACATTTTAAGACAACTCATGTGGTTATATTTGAACAATGAGATGCATATCCACCTGCATGCAATTGGCATGCCTGGATGGGCCCTACGAACCTGTAAAACATTAAAAATGTGATATCTCGGCAAATTTAACTCCAAATTACATGAAATGTGAACTACAACATCCTATGATGTTATATAATAATACCATAAAAGCAAAGTAATGAAATTGTGCAAGTTTTTTTCCTCGTCCCGGGGGAATAGTGGTGACTGTAACTAATTGGAGGGTACCCCGGTGTGGGATACCCACCAATTCTGCCCATATTTTTCTATAAATACCATTTGGGAATTATCCTAAACACTATAAGGGGTGGTTTCATCGAATTTTATGAATAAATTCACCCGGATGGAAAAGTTATGGCCAAAATACCCTCTTGAAGTCACCCGGTCACCTCCTTCTCTAAGAAGATATTTCGAGGGCAAGAGAGCTCAATAGGTTGGGGGGAAATCTTGAAAACGCTCTGTTGCATATCCTAGAATTCCTCTCCTTCTTTTTTTGTGTGGACCATGTATCCATTTTATAGCCCAAAGGGGATCATGTGCAAAAAGGCATGCAAGGGCATGCATGGCAGGAGGTGCCATTTGTCAAAAA
This sequence comes from Wollemia nobilis, assembly GCA_028583015.1. Classification (NCBI taxonomy): domain Eukaryota; kingdom Viridiplantae; phylum Streptophyta; class Pinopsida; order Araucariales; family Araucariaceae; genus Wollemia; species Wollemia nobilis. The sequence goes on from JAQPPZ010017255.1 coordinate 3,885,136, forward strand.
GAAGGCATGCATTGGGTGTGGAAAAGAATATCCATTTTTGGCCTCCATTATGAGGTATGTCATAAATATGCAGTGCCATTTGACCCACATGCTTCATTTGGCTGGGCAAATGGCAATTTTTGGGTGCCATTTATCCCAAATTTGACTTTTTTGGGTCAAACTTGCTCACCATCCAACCCTGGGACGATGGCTCACCACTGTCCCAAGGTGGGACAGTGGTGAATTTTGGGCCAAAACCTCCAAAAATTAGGCCAAAATCCTCCAAAACCTCTTTTGGAGTGGCTAGAACCATTGTGAGCCTTTTAAGGGCTGCCCAAGGGGCCATATGATGTCAATTTGATCAATGTTTGTGGATGATTAATCGGATTTACCATATTTTAGTGTCTACAAAATCCAATCGAATGAACATGGATGGATATTTTTGAGCTTCCATAGAGTGAATTGCTTTCTAGGATAACACTACATCCATTATCGGTTGCCCCTCTATAAATATCCTTGATCTAGAGGGTTTATATTATGTAAAAATGGTTTTATCCTTTCAACCATAATATTTGAGATTATTTGTAGAACAACATTACATAAAGGGATTGGTCTATAATTGTTTTTTTTATTGTTCTTCTTAAGCATTTGGAAACCTGCCAAGTTTGTATCCTCTTTATTTTGATCTAGAATTTTATTTGGATGGACACTAGCCAAATGATCATATTAATGGTAAATTTTACAATGAAAAGGAATTTTCTCATGGTCCACCACTTGCTCCCAAGTGTCCTCCATAGATTGTAATGAAATATTTTTAGGTAGGGTTTTTTACAAATCCATGAAAACATTAATTTGAGCATAAACAATATGTTCAATTTTTTTATTACAATCAACAGTCATCATAAAAGCTTCCAAAGAGTTTACAATTGAAAAAAAAATAGTTAGATTATAGAATTCAACTGGGATACAAAAGAGTATAACCCATAGAGGACATATAGAAGGTATCTCTTCTTTGGATTTAAATTTAGTATACCAAGGCTTTATGAAAAACCCTACCCTTCCAAAGAACTAGGGACCCCCTTGAAATGTTTTCTCTCTAGCTTCATTATTACCAAATAAAACAAGAAAATAACCATTTGTATAAATAGAGATTTGTAATTCACCTTTTGTTTTCTAGTTTTTTACAAACTAAAATTTAAAATTAGATAGGCTCAAACAAAAACCCAAGAAATGACAAATTAGTCCTAATTTTTCCAGATTTTCAATTCTAGTATGAATAATGCCCATATCTAGCTTAACAATTGGAGTTCCATTAAGTACCCTAAGACATCCCAATTTAGGTTTCCTAGGATCAATCTTAGGCATTATCAAAGGATTATGAGAACCCCCAAGATTAATGTTAGCATTAGGCTGAGGCTATCCACCATGAGGGCATCCCTAAAATTCATTTTTGGGACTAAATATTTGAAATCCTTACCCTAGAAAAGGGTTTCCATAGTGGATATATTTTGGGGGTGCTCCTTAGCACTATATTTTCTTGATATTTGGATCGTTTTTTGATCAACTACTTGAAACTTGTTTCAAGATCTCTTTAATCCATGCCTTGGATGTCAATAAAAGGTATGATTCTCACTTTTATGTTGTGTAGCAAATTGGAAGTCATTTTCAATCAAGTTCACAACATGAACATCTATTGAAAGATATATTTCTAGCCCATATCGGATCCCCTACAACATATCTCATTAAAATATTGAGTAGAAACAACAAAAATGTTGGTCGTTAGGGCCTAGAGGCGTAAAAAAATAATTGTCTAAAGGTCACCTTCACTGATATTTTGATGAGTATTGGAATTGACCATGAAATGCAGTTTTATTCCTGGTTTTAAAATGCAAATATGATGATTATGATTGTGCCTTGCCAATCAATATGCATAATTTATGTGATTTTTGATATATTTGATCTATGTGGTATCATGTGATATATGCTGGTTATTTTACATGAATTGTGCAAGATTATTGTGTTTTCAAGAGCTAGATATTGCAGGTAGTATGTAGGGATAATATGTGTGAGTAGTTGAAATAACCAGCGTGGAAAAGGATGCCACATATATTTAATATAAGTCATTTTTTTTAGTTGACCGTGGTAAAATTTGATATGTAATATGTTATTTAATCAAAGGTTATGTAATTCAAATATAATTTGACTTTGTCCTCTCCTAAAGAAAAGGACAAAGTCATTTATAATAAGTCCAAGTTAGTTTAGTTGTTTTATTACGTGAATATTATTTAAAATTTGTTATGTAATATGCTATTTAATTAAATATTGTGTAATTCAAATGTAATTTGACTTTGTCCTCTCCTAAAGAAAAGGACAAAGTCATTTATAATAAGTCCAAGTTAGTTTAGTTGTTTTATTATGGGAATATTATTGACCACAATAGCATTTGCTATATAATTTGCTAAAGATATGTAATTTATTAATTCCCATGATGTAACGACTTTGTCCTCCTATAGAAAAGGATAAAAATTTGTATTGTCTTATCAGCAAATTATTTAAATTTAGGCCTTTGTTACGTTTGTTTGGCATTATGCCACTTGGACAAATCCATTTGCAATAAGTCCAAGGTAGTTGTTAGGATTGTCTTAATTTTAGATTATTTTTGTTATGTAAAGTTAGCATTCAAATCTTCAAGTGTTCGAGATGTAACAGAAAGGCGTGGAAGACTTCTATTGTAAATTTCCAATGTGACATTATAAATTACATGTAAAGACCTTTGAAAAGGCCTGGCTGTGACATGAATAATCTGCCAATTGTCTGTCATTTGAATAAGTCTGTCCACATAGTCTGTATGAAGATCGAAGATTAAGCAATAAAATAGCAACACTTTCTTCCATGAATTTGGTAACTGTATCTTGTATTTCTGCATGATTTATTCATTTCTATAACTTTTAGCTATTTTCCTGCATATATGAATTAATTAATATTAAGTTAGTTTAATGAAATATTAGTTACTAAAATAAAATAGAGTAGAAAGGAGAAGAGAATTATACTGACCTCTACGAGGCAGGGCCCACTCCGAACAGTTAGTCCCTTGCTCTCTTCCTCCTAAATTACAGTAGGATTAGTTAGAATTTAGAATAAGTCTTAGAGCATAGAATTAATTAAATTTACATAAGATAGAATTATAAAATCTATTAAATAATTGTTGCATTATTAGATCATACGTGGATCCACACATCTATATAGACTTAGTCATAAAATTACATCTTTAAATTAAGCATCAATTTCATTTCAATTTCCTTTATTGTAAATTTTTATTTCCTACAAACGAAACTAAGAAAATAGAATAAAGTCAAAGATTAAGAATTGTGGAATAATCTATATGGGATTTTTGTTCTTTAAATCTAACTTGGATTGACAAATTAAATGTGAGACATCACAGCTCGATATTTTGGCGTCATTGTCGAGGAGAACAATGTCGTAATTTTTTATTAGAGACTATTGGATCGAGAGGGAGGCTTACCTGCATGACTAGAAAGAAGTTCCAAGTGCATGCAGGTCAAATTTGGCACAAGGAAGTTCCAACAAGTGTCTTCATCTCAATATTTCCAGGTTCCATTTTCTTAGGTTCAAATTTATTGCTTTTCTAGTTAGCACTTTATTTCAACATTTTTGTTTTCAGTAAATTTACTTTCAAGCATTGGAGTTGATTGTTACCTACTTAGGTCTGGGTTCTTTAACTTGTGAAAACAAGGGAGTAGGTGCAACAAAATCAAACCAAAGTATTCCTAGAAATCAAGGAAGTAGGTGCGACAAAATCAAACCGAAGTGTTCCTTAAAATCAAGTAGTAACAACAATCCAACCTTTATTTCAGCATTTCTATTACACTTTAATTTTCCTTGTTGTGTTAAAATTGGTTGTTGTAATTCAGACCAGGTTTTAGTGGCAGTAAGACTATTTTAGAATAATTTTACTTTCCCTTGTTGTGTTAAGATTGACTGTTGTATTTCAGATCTAGTCTTAATAACAATAAGATTGTTTCTAAATTGCATTTTGCTTAAAAAACAAAAAACAAAACAAAACTAAGAAAAATGAAAAAAGAGAAGTAAAAGTTGCTAATGGTGGAAATTTATATTCAGTCTGCATTAATTGACCTCAGAAAACTATTCCTAGAACAAGAAATCAACCTACTTTTTGAGCAAAGACACAAGACATTTGGGAAGAGTGGAACTATTTGTGGGAACACCTTGATCTCATTAGGGGAAGGTCAAAAGAGTTGGACAAAATTAAGAGAATTGATATAGCTAAAGCTCTAGGGCCAGATTATCATTCACCTTATCTTGACCTTGTGAGGAGTTGTGAACGTTGGCTAGGGGATAGGCGAGCAAGTGTAAATTCAACTACGTATCCTTGGGGTCATTATTTTGAGGATTCCCTCACTATCCATAATTTCTTAGCCGACATAGAAAATAGGGAAGTGAGCCTAGAATACAAAAAAAGATACAAAAAATCTCCCAAAATCATGCGCTTCAGAGAGTTGTGTCACGATTTACGTTATGAGTTACAATTTGAAAGCCCTATCTCAAATCAAAGATAAGATTTTATTGTTCAACTGATTCTTCTTGTGAAAAAATATTTTGAATTTGAGGAGGAACATTACATGACTCCTGAAAAATTAGAACCAATTAATGATATCCATAAATTATTTAAGGAGGAATGAATGATTTTTTCTTTGTAGATTTATGAGTAGACCTAGAGATTCAAAAGGAAGATTCATCAAAGTCTGCAAAGAAAAGGAAAACTCTAGTGAAAAGCTTGATATTTCTAGATTAAAAGAGATTGAGATTTCAGTAACTAGATATTCTCCAAAAGAGAAAATTGAACTGCCATTGACTCTACTAGATCAAAATCTTGAAACATTTTTATTGCCTGAACCTGAATTTGATAATCATATTGATCCATCAACTATATTTTTTGAACCCATACCAGGTCCAATCTTAGAATTTTTTCAATCAGTCATGGATGACCATAATAGTGAACATGGGGAAGTAGATGGAAATAAAAGGGGGAATAGGCAAAGGAATAATGATCATGGAGAAGTAGAAGAAAATCAGAGAAGTAGGCAAAGAAAAACTTTTGCCTTTCCAATTTCTTCTCCAATAGATAGGTTAGCAAGAGAACCAAATCGATCTTTATTGCTATTTTTCCTACATTCCATGGAAAACCACATGAAGACCCTGACGCATTTCTTTTTGAGTTTGAAGTGGTGTGCCAAGCCTATTTTTATACCACTGATGAACAAAAACTAAGACTGTTTCCCTCTACACTTAAGGATGCAACTTTAAGGTGGTTTATGGGTCTAGGTGAAAGTATTTGTAACCAGTGGGATGGAGAGCATGGATTGAAAGATATATTCCTTGAAAGATATCAATATTACTATAGAGTTAGGGACAAGAAAGTTGAGCTATTTCATATGAACCAACGAGAAGAAGAATCCCTTGAAGATTATCTTGAAATATTTCAGTTTGTAGGATCTAGAGTGAATATTGATCTAGATGAAGAAATCTTAAAAGAGCTTTTTCTAAAAGGATTAAAAGAAGATGTCCTTGATGTACTAAACCTTATGGCTAAGGGAGATATTCATCTAATGGTATTTGAAGAGATTGTGAATATTTACAAAAATTATTCAAGGAATAAGCCTCTTAGGAACAACAAATACTCATCTACAGGAGGAGTGACAAGAGCATAAATTGGTAACATGTTAGAAAGCCTAAAGACTGATTTGTTAAGCATGTTAACCACATCTCTTGACCTCATGGATAAGAAACCAAAAGAACAAGATATTGAGGAGATATATTGTCATAGATGTAGGAAAATACACAATCTAAGAGAATGCCCCCTTAACATCACAAATATCTCCAACATTTTTGCTAGTTGTAAAATATGTGACAAGAATCATAGTACTAAAAACTGCAAGTATATTTCAGCTGTGAAATCTACCATAAAAGAACTTGAAGTTGAGGAGGCAGAAGATGTTTATTTTGTAGCTCAAAGAAGAAGTGGCCCATTTAATGGTCCATCTAATTGGTCAAATTCTAGTTATTCCAACCAGCAAAGACCTAACCAGTGGTCAAATGCATCAAATTGGACAAATTGGAACCCATATCCAAATAATCAAGAATGGAATATACCTCCATGGGCCCAATTTATGGCCAATTCATATGGGAGTCCACCTCCATGGACTCAAGGAATGTCAGGTCAAAACATGTCTAATTGGAATATGAATGACCAATATAATCAAGGAGGACCTAGCTGGTCTCAAAGTCCACCCCAACAACAGAATTTCCAAAACCAGTTTAGGGGACAAGCCCCTCAAAATCAGCCTCAAAATAGACTTCTTCCACCTCCAAATAATATGAACAACCCTCCTAAGCAACCACCTTTACCAGCTCAACCAATACCTAATCCTAATAACAACAAAATAGTTCAACAAGTCTATGAAACCAATGAAACATGTTCAATATCTGTGGTACCTTGCCAATAGATCCATCTAAGGTCTGGAAAGGTGTTGGACAATAGTAAAGTGACTTTTATAGAAATTGAGGAACCCACCCAAAATTTGTTTGAAAAAGTAGACAAAGATGAAAAACTTGAAGATGAGATAGAAACCTCACCAGAGAATGTTCTAGAAAAACAAAAAGAGGTCCAAATTCCTCAAAGGAAAGAAATGGAAATTCCATTTCCTAAAATATTGGCAATACCTAAAGAACCTTCCAAGCCAGATTTCAATTTCCTTCAAGAATTAGAAAATATTACCATTAAAATTCCTCTTTTGCAAGCTATCAAGGATATTCCTATTTATTCTAAATTAATAAAGAGTATGTGCACAACAAATTCAGGAAGGAAAAAGAAGAATGTATCTCAAACCATCCAAGTTATTGGACAATTATCTGAGATAATGATTGGAGGAAAGGTACTACCAAAATATACAGATCCTGGAATACCTATACTCATAGTTCATATTGGTAATACAACCTTGCATAATGTCTTAGTAGATTTAGGGGCTGCCATTAATGTTATGACCAAAGAAATAGCAGAATCTTTAGGGGTACACAAATTACAACCAACCTCTATAGTGCTTCAACTTGCAGATAGATCTACCATTAAACCAGAAGGAAAGTTAGAAGATGTTATAGTTTCTGTAAGTTCATGGGAATATCCTATAGACTTTGTAGTCTTACAGCCAAAGAAGAAGTTAGGGGGACATCCCTTGATTTTAGGATGCCCATGGCTTGCAACAGTTGATGCCTACATTAGTTGTAGATCTAGAAATATGACTATTTCCAATGGTAAGCACACTAAAGACCTTAGCTTATTTCCTGAGTCAACATTAGATGAAGGTTTTTCAAAATAACTTTGGTATGATTTTCCTAATGACTTGGATGACATTCAGACTATATCAATCAATGTATTGAGTGAACATTTACAACAAGAGATTGAAGGACCACTACCACTACTGCTAAATGAGTAGGAAAAAGACCAAGATCAAGACACTAATTATCCACTTGAATTTGCCATGTCTAGTGATGAAGCAAGTACAAGTCAATCTCATCAATTGGTACCTTATAACTATCAATTAAATGTTCTTGAGCATGAAATAATGGGAATAGATGCAAATACTAAAAATTGCAAGAAGATAGACATCACACCTAGGAAAACTTTAAACATTAATAATGTACTTACAAATATTCAAGAATCACAATTAATAGATGTACTTAGAAAACATCAGACAACATTTGCATGGAACTATGAGGATATGAAAGGAATACATCCAAATATTTGTACCCACCATATATTCATCCAAGAAGGTTGTCATCCAGTAAGACAACCTCAAAGAAGACTAAATCCAACTATGAAAGACATAGTTCAAGATGAAATTATTAAGCTATTGAATGCAGGATTTATATATCCAATTTTTGATAGCCAATGGGTGTCACCACTTGTGATAGTTCCCAAAAAGAATGGAAAATGGAGAATTTGTGTAGATTATAGGGAACTAAACAAGGTAACAAAGAAGGATTATTTTCCTTTACCCTTTATTGATCAAGTTCTTGATACCTTGGTTGGAAAGAAATATTTTTGCTTTTTGGATGGTTTTAGCAGGTACAATCAGGTCTCAATAGCAGAAGAAGATCAAGAAAAGATAACTTTCACATGTCCTGTAGGTACCTATGCTTACAAAGTTTTACCTTTTGGATTATGCAATGCACCTGCTACTTTTCAAAGGGTTTTTTTAGCTATTTTTTCTTATTTAATTAATGAATGTGTAGAAGTCTATATGGACGACTTCATAGTCTATGGTAACACCTTTGAAGAAACCTTGTTGAGATTACAAAAAGTTCTTGTTAGATGCCAAGAACAAAATATTTCCTTGAGCCATGAAAAGTGTTTTATGATGATGAGAGGAGGAATTATCCTAGGGCATTATATATCTGAGGAAGGTGTTAAAGTAGATCCTACAAAGATCCAAGTTATTCAATCCCTTCAACCTCCAAAAACACAAACTGAGGTAAGAAGATTTTTGGGACATGCAGGGTATTATCGTAGATTCATTAAGGACTTCAGTAAAGTTACCTCTCCTATGCTTAAGATCTTAACAAAGGAAAGTGAATTTAATTGGATAGAATAATGTCAAAAAGCCTTTGAAATTATAAAAGATAAATTGACTACCACTCCCATTTTAAGGGGACCAAATTGGGAATTTCCCTTTCATATACATTGTGATGCTTCAGGTTATGCAATAGGAGCAGTACTTCAACAAATTGAGAACAAAATGCCTTATGTTATCTATTATGTGAGAAAAAATTGAATGGGGCAGAACTTAACTACACAATCACTGAAAAAGAATTCCTAGTTGTAGTTCATGCCATTAATAAATTCAAACATTATATAATAGGGTATGAAGTATTTGTTCACACTAATCACTCTACCATCAAATATTTAATGAACAAAGCTACAGTAGGAGGAAGAGTGGTTAGATGGCTTCTCTTATTGCAAGAATTTAATGTCACAATTATAGATAAAGTAGGTAAATATAATGTCATTGCAGATCATTTATCTCGTATGCAAATATTTGATGATGATGAGTTAATTCTTGATAATTTTCCAGATGAACATTTGTTTGCTCTTTCTATTTTTTCTCCTTGGTATGTTGATATTGTAAACTATTTGGTAACAGGAAAAATACCACAAAATTTCACACCATATGAGCGTAGAAAGTTAGTTCATCAAAGTTCCCCTTATACATGGATTAATGGAGTTTTGTTTAAGTCTTGCCCTGACCATATAATTAGGAGATGTGTGCAAGAAGATGATGTATATGACATCATTCGGGCAGCACATGAAGAACCTTGTGGAGGTCATTATGCTGCCCAAAGAATAGCTAGTAAAATATTTCAAATAGGTTATTTTTGGCCTACCATACGTAAGGATGCCCATATGTTTATTGATAGATGTGATGCTTGTCAAAGGGCTAGTAAACCTACACCTACCATGGAGATGCCTTTGGTACCACAAATAATGTTTGAACCCTTTGAAAAATGGGGAATTGATTTTGTTGGGCCAATAGACCCTCCAAGTAAAGGCAATAAGCATATACTTGTGTGCACAAATTATGTCACCAAGTGGGCTGAAGTGAAAGCCTTGCCATGAGCACAAGTTGAGCCTGTAGCTGATTTTCTTTACACACAAATCATGCAATGCTTTGGAGCACCTAGAGAATTGGTTTCAGACCATGGATCTCAATTTCTCTCCAAAGTGATTGAGCATTTTGTTAAAATATATCAAATAAAATATAGGAAAACATCACCATATCACCCTCAAGCTAATGGACAAGTAGAGGTTACAAATAGGGAACTTGAAAATATTATAACAAAAATTGTAGCCATTAATAGGGTTGATTGGGTAGAAATATTGGATGAAGCTACATGGGCATATAATACAACTTGGAAAACTACCACAAGACTATCACCTTATGAGATGGTCTATGGGAAGTAAGCTATCATACCTATTGAATTTGAGATAGAAACTCTTCGCACAATGGTACAACTTAATATGAATTTGGATCAAGCACAAAAAGCTAGATTGGAACAATTAAATATTCTAGATGAAAGAAGACTAGAGGTATTACACAAGACTGAACTAACACAAGTACAAAGAAAAAAATGGCATGATAAACATATTGTACCATGAACATTTCAACCAAGAGATTGGGCCTTGCTATTTGACTCCCGCTACCAAGATTTCCAAGGAAAGCTAAGGACGTGATGGCTTGGACCCTATGAGATTGAAGAAATATTTGGGAATGGTACAATTAAACTTAGGCCTATTGATGATTCAACAAGAATATTATTAGTTAATGGACATAGGCTTAAGATCTATAGGAAGCCATTATCTAAAGAAGAGTTTATAAACCATCTTAAGCAACAAGTTGATTTGCAATGCATTTCTGAAATGCAATCAACTTCTATTAAATAAGAACTTCTCTTTTATATCCTAAGAAACAAAACACTATCTACTAAATAATTTTTTGCTCTGTAATCTATATATAAATAAGAGTAGTTATTAAAAATAATGTAGTCTAATCAGTCCTCTTGTTTGGATGTATAAGTACCAATAAATAAGATGGATGACAAAAATCTTTACACTACTTGACCAATGAAAGAAGGTTATTATGGACTAATAATATTTCTTGAAAATAAACTAGAGAAGATCACTCAATATTCTTTAAAATATGCTTCCTTTATTTTATGATGGATTCCTATCATACAATGTTCTATTCATCTTATTATTCATCACTTTTTAGTCACAATATCAGGTTTAGGGAAGAAGTCAGATTCGGTGTGGGAAGACATATTCTTACCTCACAGAAAGGAGGTCATATAGTCATGATGGTATCACAAATTAATAAAGCAAGGAAGTAAAATACCTTGTTTCATATAGCCCACAAGCAATAAAAGGAAGGAAAGGATAATAAGGATAGGATCACATTTCCATCCAGATGGTTATGTAGTCCAAATCCCCAAAGTTCTAATTTCTTCCCCAAATAAAAGAGAGGGTAGTAAGGATAGGATTACATTTCCATCCAAATGGTTATGTAGTTTAATTCCCCAAATCCTTAACTCTTCTTACTTAAGGGGGAAAAGTAGTAAGGATAGGGTGACAATTCCCATAAGGACTTTGATAGAGTGGTTGGGAATCTGATTCCCCAAAGCTTTGCACTCCTAAAAACTTAATCTATATGTATGTGAAAAAAATGGGCAATAAAATGGTAAAACAAATATGATACTAGAATGACTATCTTACTTTCTTATTCCAAAGTAGGTTTTGAATGTGTCCAACCATTGATAAGACCTATTTTTGAGAACCAAAATATTGTTGATTGACATTGGTTTAAGCTCATTATCATCTTTTTCATAAAGGGCTCCACAATGATACTAGAGGAAGTAGGACAAAGAAATTGATTTCTCTAGGACAATAGAAAGATTTATTATGAAATCCATGGAATCTTTTATTAAAAAGTCAAGGAAGACATCAATGTTTTTGCATAACATCTTTGCTATTGGGAACAAACAATTCCATTCTAAGAAGATTTATTATCCTACAACTTTATTTTGATGGCTTAGCTTGAAATAAATAGTTGATATATATAAGAAAATACCTCTAATTATATATATATATATATATATATATATATATATATATATATATATCATATATATATATATATAATTAAGATCTCCTATAATATAAACCCCTATAAATAAAAATTTCTCTCCTTATCTTGTTTTGGCTATATAGCCAAAAAATTCGGTTTGGGAGAAGCAAAGGGGTAATATAATATTTTCTTTAATATAGTTTTAAAAAAATTAAAATATATATATATATATATATAAATATATATATAGTACTTCTATAATATTTGGTCATTTTTATAAATTTACAAAATATTATTGTACCTAATATTATTCACTTATTAGATCTCTATTATTTATATTAAATATTAAAATAATTAATATAATATGTATAATTTATTATAGGAAAACTTATAAAATAAATATATATATATATATATAAAAGAAGAAACAAGGTGGTAAAAAAAAAAAAAGAAAAAAAAAAAAAAAAAAAAAAAAAAAAAGTTAAAAAAAACAAAAAAAAAAAAAAAAAATATAAAAAAAAAGGGGGGGGGGGGGGGAAAAAAAAACAAAACAAAGAAGGAACTTGTGCAAAATCCCTTACTACGTTGCATACTTGAAGACCGTAGCTATTGAACAACCACCAAATCCTAAGAAAACCAAGGTGCAGGTGTAAGAGGTAAAGCGCGAGAAGATGGTAGCAACAAATCCTCCTATTCCAACTCGGGTTTCATCCTGGATCAAATCCAAAAACATTTGAGTTTAAATATTTAAAAAAATTGGTCATAAAAACTGCATATCTATATCTATCTGTATGTATTCATGTATGATATGATCTTTCATTTTAGTACTTATTTCTGTATGTATGCATGAGGACATGCATTTCCTTCAGTTTGGGGGAATGATGAGTGTTGGAATTGACCATGAAATGTAGTTTTATTCCTGGTTTTAAAATGCAAATATGACGATTATGATTGTGCCTTGCCAATCAATATGTATAATTTATGTGATTTTTGATATATTTGATCTATGTGGTATCATGTGATATATGTTGGTTATTTTACACAAATTGTGCAAGATTGTTGTGTTTTCAAGAGTTGGATATTGCAGGTAGTAGATAGAGATAATATATATGAGCAATTAAAATAATCAACGTGGATGACTTGTCATTTTTTTGTTAGCAAATCGCGTTAAAATTTGATATGTAATATGTTATTTAATCAGAGGTTATGTAATTCAAATGTAATTTGACTTTGTCCTCTCCTAAAGAAAAGGACAAAGTCATTTATAATAAGTCCAAGTTAGTTTAGTTGTTCTATTATGTGAATATTATTTAAAATTTGTTATGTAATATGCTATTTAATTAAAGGTTGTGTAATTCAAATGTAATTTGACTTTATCCTCTCCTAAAGAAAAGGATAAAGTCATTTATAATAAGTCCAAATTAGTTTAGTTGTTTTATTACGAGAATATTATTGACCACAATATAATTTGCTAAAGATATGTAATTTATTAATTCCCATGATGTAACGACTTTGTCCTTGTCCTCCTATAGAAAAGGAAAAAAAGTTGTATTGTCTTGTCATCAAATTATTTAAATTTAGGCCTTTGTTACATTTTTTTGGCATTATACCACTTGGACAAATCCATTTGCAATAAGTCCAAGGTAGTTGTTAGGATTATCTTAATTTTAGATTATTTTTGTTATGTAAAGTTAGCATTCAAATCTTCAAGTGTTCGAGATGTAACAAAAAGGCGTGGAAGACTTCTATTGTAAATTTCCAATGTGATATTATAAATTACATGTAAAGACCTTTGAAAAGGTCTAGTTGCGACATGAATAATCTGCCAATTTTTTATCATTTGAATATGTCTATCCACATAGTTTGTATGAATATCGAAGATTAAGAAATAAAATAGTAACACTTTCTTTTATGAATTTGGTAACTGTATCTTGTATTTCTACATGATTTATTCATTTATGTAACTTTCAACTATTTTTCTGCATATATGAATTAATTAGTATTAAGTTAGTTTAATGAAATATTAGTTACTGAAATAAAATAGAGTAGAAAGGAGAAGAGAATTATACTGACCTCTATGAGGTAGGGCCCACTTCAAATAGTTAGTCCCTTGCTCTCTTCCTCCTAAATTACAGTAGGATTAGTTAGAATTTAGAATAAGTCTTAGAGCATAGAATTAATTAAATTTACATAAGATAGAATTATAAAATCTATTAAATAATTGTTGCATTATTAGATCATACGTGGATCCACACATCTATATAGACTTAGTCATAAAATTGCATCTTTAAATTAAGCATCAATTTCATTTCAATTTCCTTTATTGCAAATATTTATTTCCTACAAACGAAACTAAGAAAATAGAATAAAGTCAAAGATTAAGAATTGTGGAATAATCTATATGGGATTTATGTTCTTTAAATCTAACCTGGATTGACAAATTAAATGTGAGACATCACAACTCAACATATATATATATTTTTTGATGAGGAACCTTTTATATACAACATATCCGCAACATGTGAGGGGAGAGATTTGAACCTGGGCCTCTCGATAACTAGAGAGTTTTAACTACCCACTTGCTCTCCAACTCCTCTACATGAGCGGATAAATCAACATATTTCAAAATCAACATGCTATATATACTAGAATATGTGTTGTTATGGATATTTTAAAACCTTTTCCACAATCCATTAAGATAAAATTTAGATCAAGAGAACGGGATACGTACTACACATCATCATAAGGATTAAAGAATAATGACCGATTTAGTATAAGAATAATACCCCATAGTAGTAATATAGAAATATTATGGAAGCTAAAAATTTTAATCTGAAGAGCATATCTATAGTCTATAGACTTGTTGGCATTTTTGCCATACTAAAAAATAAATTTTTAAATTCATCAAATGAAGTACGTCTAGTAGTGAAATAAAAATTGGATGAAATTACATTTAGATATTTCACTGTAATAGATCTTTTCTCAAGATTTCCAATGATATATTACAATAGTCAATCGGGTGAACAGATCAAAAGTTATGGCTCCATGAAGCTTTATCACCAAAAATCAATATCCTAGGCAAAAATAGAAGGAAGAAATTTTTGGGCATAGTAAAAATCAAATTCGCACCTCAGGAGGGGAAAAAATCATTTTTGCCCTCCCTAGGGGAGAATCTGATGGGTGATGTTGATGGGCGAGGTTTATGGGCAAAGCTGATGTGCGAAGCTGATGGGTAAAGTTGATGGGCGAAGCTGATGGGCGAAGTTGATGGGTGAAGCTAATGGATAAAGTTGATGGGTGAAGCTGATGGGAAAAATCATTTTTAGGGGTGAAATTACCCAGTTAAGGGGTGAGATAAATTTTAGGGGTGAATGCAATTATGATCACCCAAAAGGGAAGGCGAAACTCAGTTTCACCCCTTTTGAAGGCGAATGTCAATTTAAAAATGGAATGATGCAGTTATCAAATGTTTTCACCCGAAGATTAAAAATAGTTACTGCTGTGATAAAATGAATGTTGGAGTGCGAAGAAGGTGAATGAAAAATGTCAGATGTTTTTGGTGCAATCAATTAGTTGATCTCAAGCAATATTGCAGTGCGGATATTGATGAATATGTATATTTTAAATGAATGCTGGGATTTAATGATAGTGTCCAAATGAAAAATATTTTTATTGATCTTCATCATTTCCCAGGAACGCCTTCTTATTGGTTTTTCTCCCTCTCCAAGATGGATTTAATATGGAGTAAATTATTGAAGCGGTGGTGATTTTCAAAGCGTGAAAGAGGCCAGAATTTAATACGCTCGTGCCCAATTAATCAACTATCCAGAGTTGTTTCACATTAGAACTGGATCATCGTGGCTGAAGGAAGATTTCCAAGGAGAAATTATCATGCCGATGTTTTTGATTTACAAACATTTTGCCTCCATATGTATTTAATGAAAGAGGTGAAAACCTCTATAAATACTAATCAAACTTGCATTGTAAATATGTTAGACATTTTACGAGAATACTCTCCAAGTTCTCAGCATCAATAGAAGACACCATGCTTCTGAATTTACGAGTGATATTGTGTGATTTCCTTCTACTTTATACACTTCTATTTTATGCTTATGCTCTTTATTTGCTGTTAAATTTAAATTCTGCATTTGGATTTAAATATTTTTGGTGAGAGAGTGAGTGTTGGAGTGTTGTTCTGAAGGTTGTTTCTACAAGTTTACAAGTAAATTCTATTGCTTTTCTTCTATTACATGCTATTTCATGTTGGGGTTAATTTATTGCTGCTATTCTACCCCAAATCCCAGGTTTTATTCTTGTGGACATATTTCCCATTCCTTTCTGCATTTTCTAAATTTCTTTCCTGCATCTCTAGTCTTCAACTAGTGTAGGATTTGTTTTGGGAGCCAACCCTCTCTGGAGATTGACACGGAGAACATTCCTTTCCTCCGGTCATTTAATGTTGGCCGTATATAGGGTGCACAAATAAAACTTTGTATGATTAGGTAGATATTTGACTAACAATTGTTGGCACGCCTGGTGAGACAGATAATTTTTATCCCAGTAAGATCGATAGTCAGTGAAAAAATTATTATCCCAAGTTGACAAACCCACCAGTGCCAATAGTTTTTGGCATGCCTAGTGGGAAAAATAGATCATGTATTTTAAGGGAGCCAAAGTTTGGTGAATCTTTGGATTTCCTTTATCTAGAAAATCATTTGGTGACTCTATTGAGCTGAATATCCAAATCTCTTGATCATGGATGCCTTTTATACTAAAATAAGACACCCTGGAGGAATCAAGGTTTGGTGAGCAGCCTTGACCTCATAATTGGAGAAAGAATATTCACTTGGAAACTTCAACTCAGTGATAAGGACCATGATCTCTAAGGACCACTGGTATAATAGCACAAGTATGATATCCCAGCTGGGATGATCTTGGCCCTCTAAATCTCTAAAGTTAGCATGAGATTTCCAAAAGTACCTTAAAGACCCTAGTAAAATACAATGGCACTAAGGGAATGGCCTGGGAGCACCTCAAATATGTTGCTTCTCTAGTGACCCTCCATGGTATAGCTCATGAAGATGTCATGATCAGAATTTTGGTCTTGTCTCTAGAAGGAAGGGCATTGTAGTGGTACAAAATTCTCGGGCGTAAGAGCATCTACTCATAGGTAAACCTAGCAGGAGAACTAGTTGACACATTTGATGGCTCTTAGGACCCCTTTCAACTATTGATGCACCTCTCCACCATCATGAGATCACCTCTAAAGAGCATCACATACTTTAATGTTCACTTTTGGAGGATTCGGAGGATAATTCAAAAGAAGATACAGTCGACACCCACCCAGGCCCACCTCTACTATATTCGGGCTCTCCACCCGGACATAAGCCTCATCATGCTACAATATGGAGAATAGAGATTCCCTTAAATATTTCAATAAGTGATACAAGTAGAGTAGCTCCTGCTCCAATCGATAAAAATATAGTGAAGAGAAATTATTTTTCCATCACTCTCTCCAGTCAATGTTGCTCCTATATGTCTTGCACAATATTCACAATGGTAGATCCCTCAAACTGTAAAAATACCTAAAACGTGACTTTGTGGAGCACAAGAGGCGAATCTCATCTAGGTAAAATGAAGGAAATATGCAAGCACTATTCTAGCAATGAACAATATGGTTGCTTGCACCTTCCATCAGGAGATGAAGCAAGAAGGTGTGAATATCTCCCAACATCGACAAATGGAATATGCAAGCATTACCCCAATAATGAACAATATGGTAGCTTGCAACTTTCTTCAGGAGAAGGACCGAGAAGTGGAGAAGAGTTTAACAATAAGCTCTGAGCATGAAGAGGGCATAATTTTACACCCTTTTTGTATCCTTGAGCATAGCACACAAATACGTGGTCAAGACCCAATTAGCATGCCTCATCAAGAGGTTGATCCTAAGGAGATCTTGATAGAAGGGCTATCATCGGAAAAATATTATTATCACACCAAGGGGTTAGAGGAGCACGTTCCCAAGATCCCATAACTAGTATACTCTTAAAAGTGGCAGCATTGGTTCCAGCCATCACCACAATCGATACTCGAAGAAGGCTCCCATATGGTAAATATTTTTGCCATATTATTCAGTAATTGTATAAGTGTTGGTATGCATGATAACCTACCACATTGTAGCTGGCTTGCAACCTGGAAAAATTTGGGAAGAGGATAGCCAAACTTCAAATATTACCTGAAGTATAATCATATCTAGTTCGGACACTATAGATTCATCAAATAAGCACCCAAAGCCAGGATTGTGGTGGCAATATGCCAATCATGTCGTAAATTTTTGTGTAAATATTGTAAATAGGTCGACTAATAAATAAAGTATTGAGGTCATGGTGTCGGAGCCCGTAGGTACGCATTTGATCTTCCCTTGATGCTTTCATTTTTTGTACCCACCACTTCTGTTCCCCTCCCCATTTCATAGTCAGCAATCACCATTGCTCCTTCATGTTGAGTGTTTATTTCACCCAATTGTGAAATTGCACTCTCCCTTAGGGTTTGGATCCCAGAACCCCCTCTTGCAAAGAAGTTAAATAAAATAACTTCTCCAAGGTCTCTGTCATATTAGCATTTTCATGTGTATTAGTAATTTCAAGTAAAGATGTATCAGTTTAAATGCTTGGAACACCTCAGTGATTGTGAGTAACTATAAACAAGGCGCAATGTTGGTTCATTTTACCATGTTACTTTAATGATTGTTCATGAAACCAAACAAAAAGTAAATGTGAATTGGACCTCATATGACCATGATGTAACGCCTTAGTTCTTTTTATCTTGAGGATTTTAAGATAGATTTTGTTTTTCCTTATTAAGTAGATTTTAATAAAGTTTTATCTTGCATTAAAGCCTACTTTAAATGTGAAAGTAAAGATCAAATCTATCTATGAATATAAATATGAAATGATGAATAGGCTCATTGAATATAGCTTCGTATCATGAAGATAAATATAGATTTCAATATGATCAATAAACTATCCCTCTTTGGTGAAATTGATTTTCACAAAGGGGCAATAATTTATGGCCTTAGAATAAGGGCTTTAAAATGTCACTTCAACTTATCCCTCTTAAATGAAATCAAACTTCACAAAGATGAATAATTTAGTGCTTTGAAATAATGATATTCAATATAGTGCAGAAATTACCTCTCTTTCATAAAATCAGAATTTTTATAAAGAGAAGGCATTTTAGGACCCCAAAATGGTAAATTTATGAAATGCCATAAAACATAATCTCCTATTAGACCTGCAATTCTGCACAATCAAAACAAGCTAAGTGCTAGCTCCTAGGGTACGAAAACAAATTTCAGATTTCAAACATTCGCATGAAGCAACCAATAAACATGCATAAACTTCATCTATAAGCCTGAAATCTGAAAAAGAAAGATAAACACTTACAATCTAACATGCAGGAAAAATCTCCTCCTTTCTTGCCCATAAGATGCAAATTTCTGAAAATTTTCTGCATTAAAAATATTTCATTTACAATGGCAGAATTTCTGGTTTTTCCAAAACCAGTCCAAATAAAAAAAAAACAATCCAAACAGGTCCAATATGGCCCTTGCCTTCAAATCCACAACCCTGTTTGCAACTGGTTTCCAACCCACTTTCCTTGCTTGGATGGCATATTTAAAAAAGTGTAGAAAACCCTTCATCTTACTGAAAAACATCTTCGTTTCACCTTCCTGGTTTTGGTTTCTTTCCCAAGACTTCGTTGGTTTGGATTTCCAACGTGCCACCATTTTAAAATAAAACAAAACGCCTTTTGAAACGACGCTCCTGTTCCACGATTTTAATTTTAAATGAGGTGCCTATTTTAACCTTATAACAACTTGACTAAGGTCCTAGTAAATGCCTTTGTCGTTATATGCCCCCCATTTTACAATTGTCAAAGAGACCACCTTTAATTTTGCCACCGAATCTTTGGTGGTAAGATCGTTTTACCACAATATTAGCCAAATCAATGCTAAGTTTTCATAATAAAACCAAAGAAGACCTTACCCTTTTATTATTATTATTATTATTTATCTTATATTAAGAAGAGTATGGCCAATATGTGGTCTCCCTTGTTGACTCCTCGGAAACCTCAAACTGACCTAAGTTTGATTATCCACATCGTCGGTGTTTTCCATTTTCTGCATGTGGCGGCATCTATCATGCCTAACCGAAGCTCCATCGTCGTTAAGCTGCACTCCCTCTCACGGCGCAGCTCATCGACACTGTATTCGTCAGGCTCACCCGACTATCCGTCCATTACTGCCCTGCTCTGACCGTCGGCCAATCTTCTATTCATGTCATACTGCCGGGGGCTATGTCTATCTACGTAACTCACAAATTACCAATTTTGAAACTGTCGCGTCTTCATATTTTAACCCGGTGATTTTCTGCCGAACTACAGGGCCTCATCACCATACCGCTTTATTGATGTCTATTCGCTGTACGTTTGGGATAAACACCGCTATCAACCAATTCATGGATACAATGGTTTCTTCAGAGAGTAGGTTTCCATTTAAAACAGTCTGCCACAATCTACGTCGATGCGCTTGGCAACTGGTTTACGTGGCTCACTAGTGCTCTGTTTGTGTCGTCGCTGTGTCCAATTTTCACTGCAAACGTGGATAGAAACCCATCAACCGTTTCTTTCATCCACGCTCGCGTTCTTCTTGTGCCGACGAGATCCACATTGCATTCCATCACGGAGGCCTGTATCCTGGTCTTCTCGGCTACTTTGTTGTCGCCGTAGTCGATGTGGGTATAACCACCAGCGAGTGATCCCGTAAATTGCCCTTGAAATGGCACCCATTCTCCACTTCCACTGGTGAATACAAAAACTCATGTCGGGTATCATTGATCTGTTGCTTCATATCCGCTTAGCTTCATGCTGCTCCTATCGTTGAAACCTAGTAGTAATTGCCATACGTAGAGTCTGCTTCATTCCTACCTGTGTACGTCTTCGACGTTGCCACGTTTTATCTAAATCTTCGAATAAAATATGGGCCCCATATTAATCCTTAATCAAACTCCCTCAGCACTTTAGAGAGAGTATCGTTAATTTTTTTTTTGTTTTGACTGGCACTCGGAACTCCTTCGTTTCGTAACGTCTATTGACATCCTCGTCAACACTGGTGCCATTTGAAACCTGGCGACTCTTACTTCTGTCATGCACGACCATTCTACGACGCCGTCTGTCGTATCCACTGCGAACACCACCGCTATATAGGACTCCGTTGATGGCTAGCTCTGGTTTGAAACCTGTCGTGTCTTCAACATTCTGCATTTGCCGAACCCTAGTACGCTGCCAAATTATAAAACCGCGATCTCATTCCTCTGCTGCCCCGTCGCTTCGATCCTCTACAAATCTGCCAATCCCCACAACGTTCGCTGACCGTCTGCGCACAGTGTAGCACTATTCTTCGTCAGCGGTAGTTTCGTCTGTCCATCGACCTATGCCACGCTGAGCCGGGCCCCACCGTCTGCTCACAACGTACCTCTACGTTCCCGGGACACCATCCTCCTCAAATCATCAGATTGGTCCCTATATTCATCATTATGGACTTCGTCGTCGGATTCCACGTGTTTAGTCTGCCGTATTGTCGTGAGCCATGCGTCTTTGGCGTAGAAAATATCCTGCCTATCCGAGTTTACGTGTTCGACGAGCTCCATAAACTGCACGCAACATAAATTGAAATTTAGATTAGAATAAAGTCTTTATAAATGCACCATAAATCTTTACCTCTTATATGTATATAAATGACACATTAAGTCCTTTTTATTATAATAATAATAATAATAATAATAATTAATATTTTTAATATATATAAAATATATACAATAATATATATGTTTTATTATTATTTTAAGTGTCTTTATAATATCCTTTATATAACAAAAGTATATACATATATAAATAAATATTATTTATTTTATTTTATTTTTATTTTTTTATTTTCATTTTTTACTTCATGAATTTTATTTTAAACTTTTATAAAGTTATATATATGTAAATAACATTATATGACTTTATGTTTTATTTTGTTTTATCCTTTTCATTTGATATGGAGTTACCTTTCACTTATTAACAACCATTTTGTTTAATTAATTTCAAATTTTGAATTGAAATACATAAGAAAGGTCAAATACCTTAGTTAGCACCAAACAAACACCGAATCTCCTACAATATTATAAGTAAAGGTATGCGACACTCATCACTCATAAATAAATAAGACTACCTTACAAGGCATGAGCCACAAAAAGGATGAAGGTGCTAACCCCCAAATGACATGAACCAAAGATACTCCATAGCATGAGACCTTGGACTCAAATTACAAATACCGAGGATGGAATACACTGAAATCATCGCTCCAAATACATCAAAATGCTCAAAAAACAAAATTTTAAAGGTGGGTCCCCAAGCCTTGGGGCTAGTTGTGAAAACCTCACAACACTTCCGCCATTCCTATTTTTTCCATTCCTTCCGCTTCCAGTTTGTTTGCCTTTACCCCTAACTATTTTTTCATTCCACCATCATCTGCCTCATATTTCATCCCCATTAATTCCATCATCGTTGTGAGTATATCAACCTCGTCAAGGGTGAGCATAACTATGGCCCCATCCATTTTTGCTTCTTCCGTTGAAGCCAAACCCTCAGTAGCCTCTATTTATTTTTTTTTCCATTTTGTTTTTGGATTACAGGAGCCATTGGCATCAGAGATCGAAGTTTCTTGAAGCAAAAAAAAATCAGTCGAGCTCGGTGAAGTGCCTCGCATGGGGTGAAAAATAAAAACAGGTAAATGAACAATATCAGGCCATGCAGGTCGAATATGATGCAAGAAGTAAATAGTTTGATGTAATTTCAAAAATACATAGATAAATTAGCTACTCAGGTCAATAATTATATTCCTAGTATTTTGTTGCTTGTAGTTAAGAAAATTATTGTAGATTCCATAAATAAACATAAGACAATTTCTCAATAAATTGCTTTGGAATGTGAATCCTATATTAACTAACCTTTTTGAGGGAAAACTCCAAGCCTGGAGAGTTGAAATGTAAATACAAAAAGACATAAAAGTGAAGTCCAAAGTTTTTCGAGAGAATGCTACTTCATAAATCCTAGAATTTAATTTGTCAGAAGCTATAGAAAGCATAACTAACTTAGTTAAAAGAGAAATCAAGTAGCAAATCGATCATCTGGAAAAACTAATCATAGGCGCATAAAAAAACTTTCTTGCACAACACAACAAGAATAGAAGTCATAGTAGAGGGCCAAACCAATGAGTCTCTACTACATAGAAAAGGCATTCATAGTAACAACATCCACAACAACAACAACAACCACAACAAAGGAATAAACAATTAAAACAACAACAAAGGAAACAACAACAAAAACAAGGATGTAAATTAAAATTTTGAGGCCCTTTCCAAAGAAGATAAAATAAGGGGAGAAACTTCTATAACCACACTTCCTCTGTGTAACAGCAATTACAATAGGACAATAGAAGAAATTTTTGTAGCTCCGATTTCAAGAATCCAAGAAATGTTTTTGCCCCATATTTTAAGAAACAACAAGGGCAGGGATTCTTCTGATGCCAAAATTATGGTGGAAACCAAAAATAATTCCTTGGTTGTAATTTTCAGCCCATAGGATTTTGGTTGTTGGTACTTTTATAGGAGTCTTGTTTGGGCTATGGATGAAAAAATCACAAATCTTGTCATCCATAATTTTTACTCTAGAAAACTTACCCAGAATGAAATTGAGACCCTCATCCTGGTCTGAACTTCCTCCTTGTTCCTCCTTCCATGGCCAAATAGGTTCTAAAATAGGATTTTTCAGCCTTTTGTAGGCGTCTTTGTCTTGAATGGTTTTTTAGATCAAGAGGTGTCCCTCTAAAACTACCGAAGACCATTGATCCTTTCCATGTCTCCAATCCAAATTTTAATCCCTCATATTTTTATAGGACTTAGGAAGAAATTATTGGCATGGGTAAAATATTCCTCAATAACAAAATATCTACTCCCAATCCTACCTTTCAAAGTGACTTTCCACCTCATATTTGATTTACCTTTCCATATCATATCTGATTTGTAATGCATTCCCTTACCAATGACAAATCCATTGTCATTAGGCATGCAAATAAAAACATGGGTGTTTTTATTTTATCCATGGACTTGGTACATTTTAGAAGGATTTTCCTAGATTTCAGATAAAAATGCATACTCTAAAGTGAACAAATTCCATTGAAAAGATATTTTTATTAGGTCTAGGACTTGCTTGGCTGGGCTTTTAGTAGAAATCTACTTTTATAAAACCACAAGAAATTTATTCTCCGGGTAACACCATCCTTTGCCATAGTGTGTCTTTCACTTGATCCCCAAAATCCACAAGCCCAAAATTTTTGGTTGACCCATATGTTCCTATTGTGGATTCATGCTCTAACCTACCTCTAAATGGCTTCATCATTTTCTCCTGCCAATTTTGTTGAAATAGAAAAATCATCTCTTGGATTCCATATCTCTAATTAAATATATTCATGGTTGTACTTTTTTCAAGATGTCATTTTTTTCTTTTTTGATGTTGAGAGTCTCTATCCTAGCATCCCCACCTCTCAAGGACTAGTAGCCCTCCATAATTTTTTGAGGAATAAATTTGAACTGTCCTAGACAAACTTTGTAGTAAGGCTTGCAGACATAGTGTTAACACAACACTACTTGGAGTTCAAAATAAAAACATAAAAGCAAATAAAAGAAACAACCATGGGAAGTAATTTTGTTGTGGTTTATGCTTGTTTATTTCTTTGTCATCTAGAGGAACAAGTATTTAATAATGTTGTTGTGAAAAATATTTTATTTTATAAAAGATACATTGATGACACCATTGGAGTTTGGCATGGCCCTAAGGAGGATCTTAATGGTTTTCTTTCTACCTATGGTTTCTTCTATGATAGTTTTAAAACTACTTCCTTTGTTTCTTATTTTGAAATAACACTTTTGGACACTATTTTTCAAGGGGTCTAATTTTTTTCAAACTAAAATTCTCTACACCAAATTATTTCAGAAGTTGATGAATGCCTATCAATACATCCCTGCTTCCTCCCATAATTCAGTTCATCAACAAAAGGCCTTTATCATGAGTGAAATCAACATATTTTTGGTTAAAGAAAGCTCCAGGGATGGATTTATTTATGTTAAAAAAAAAATTTTAATAGACTCAGAGCTAAGGGATATCAAATATTTTTTTTTATGTAAAAAGCATTATATTAAAGAACAAAATATATTTTTACAAACAAAAAAAGAGAGGCAAATAAACATGCCACGTGGCTAATGCCATCATCCAAAAAAACATCCCCATAAATAAAGTGGGAACCCAAGCAAACAAATTACAATTATTCAACACCCCTTACAAAACGAAACCAAACCCTAAAAGGGTGAATACACAACATAATTAGGCATAGAAAAATAAACTAGAAACCTTAAACTATAGAACTGTCACTCTAGGCACTAAGTAGTCTTACCTCTACCCAATGCAAAATTTTTAAAACTTTTGGGCCAGATGGGTGTCTTCCCAATGCAAAATTATTGGAAATTTTGGGCCAAACAGGTGAAACCATTTTTCAAGTAAAGTATCTTCAACTTATTTCCTTTTTCAAGGACTACAAGAACATCGAAACCACACAGAAGGGGAGGGAAATTTAGATTTTACTTCCTCTAGAGGAACTATCAATTCCATTGATGATGGCTCTGCATCCAACAACATATCCTCATCATCGTTAAGATACTCCAACACACTGTAGTTGTTACCCAACTGAACATTGGTCATATGAAGTCACTTCTTTGGAGTAGCATCTTCTTCTGCAGATCCCCTTCTTGGGCTATAGGAGCACCTAGTGTTAGTTGGAAAAAATGTACTGGAGGACTCTGAAGCAAGCACTACTGCAACCCTCTATTGAGACTAAGGAGCCTCATTGTTGGTAGTTTTAGTTGTAGGATCAATTTTTTCCTTTTCATATCATTTTTTATCGATTTTGAGACATGTGATGAATTGGACTGTGTACCTTTAGAAGTAACCAAATGTACAATTTTATGCCCTCCCATAGTCATCCAACCATCCTCCTGAGGTTGAGGAGTGGGTGCACTTGGTGTGGTGGGGCTCTGCTTGTCCCTGTTATGTAGCATCAAGGGACAATATTTGATCTTGTGTGTTGAGGATTGGCACTAAAAATAAGTGTTGGGTAAATTAATGTAGAGGACCTATTGGGATAACACAGTGTCACCAACTTGTATGTCAATAGACTTCTTGAGATCTTGAGAAACATCAATCTCAATGCAAACATGTTTTTGAGGGTGTGCATGGAAAAACATTTCTACCTCCACTAAAATGACATGCCTAAGATGGGCTACTATGGGATTGAGAAAGGGCCAAAAAGGTAGAGGGAGTCCTGGGAATTCCACCCACACATGGACTTTGGTATATCTTTCCTCAAAATCATAAAATTCATGGATCCAAGGAGAAAAAATAAGTAGAGATATTCTCATGTACCAAGGGCCATGTTCGTAAATCACCTTAGCATGTGTTTTTTCTACAAAGTAAAATAGAAAAAATCCCTTTGTAAGGTTTTGAACCATCATTAGTTTGACTCCATGAGGAGTCCAAGCTATGTTAACCCAAGCCCTAAGGGAAGACTCATTAGGGATGTGTCCAACGAAATACCCAACAAGGGTGAGTGACATGCAGAATCAACTTCAGGCAAAGAAAGAATTACATAAAGAGAACGCAGGTTACCTTGTGGACCATTCTTAGCACAAGCTTGCACAATTAAATGAGAGGAGATATTACCACATGTATTCTTTTCTACGGTGCCAATGTTGTGCATTTGTCCACCAGAGTTGGGGACTATAATGATACTCATATCAAATTAATTTTTTCCTACCTTTGTTTGAGAAAGTTAAATTTGATGGTAGGCCTTCACTTTTGGCTAGAGTTCTAGAGCGAGTAGCACATAAACATGGAACCAAAATGAAAATAGTTCCTTTTATTTTAAAGCTGGACAACTATAATTTTGTCAAAGATATTTGAATCAACACAAATATTATTTATACAATATTTGAAAAGTGGAGAAAATATAGAGAGCTCAAGCACATTGCTCAAGGTATCATTTACTAGAGGAACCAAAAACCTCTTCGATATTATCTTTGCAAAAATAAAATTATTAGAGGGACTTTATTTTCCACCTTGTATTTTTGTATTTTTTAATGTGTTTCTTTTCTTTTATGTGTGGGTGTGTTTTTTTAGGAGGTTTGATCTTGGGAATTATCTGCTTTTCACATTTGATATATAAACCTATGGTTTGTAACAATTCTTGGGTCTTTTTATCCCACATGCATTACTTTTCAAATCCTAACTAGAGTTAGGTCTTTACAAAGAGAAGTTGTACCTCTTCAAAGCTCACTCGGTTGATGAGACCTATAGGTCGAAACACATTCAAATTTTTGTAGATGTATCACTTATTTTTTTGGAATAAAAATTCAGTAAAATACTCTTTGCTCATCTCTTTCTTTAAGTTTATAATCCCTCATTTTTCTTCCAGTACTAGGAGTATGCTCTTCACTTGCACATATGTGATCTGGTGAATCATAAATTAGTTTACATTTTTAGAGTATTACTTCACAATGTTTCTTTTTTCATTAATAATTTTACCCATTAATGGTGCACACTGCTTTACAAGTTATTAGCCTTTCAGATTTTGAATCCTCTCCTATAGTTCCTAATAGTCCCCCCAGTTCCCTTTTTCATCTTCCTCACAAGTATCTACAACAATGTTAGTCTTACAATGGCACTGAGATGGGGGGTGAATCAGTGTAGCTTTTAAAACTTAATTCTACAACTCTTAAAGTAAAAACAATTAGAGCTTAAAACCATATAAAGAAAGCATCACAAGAGAACATCACACAACACAAGATTTAACGAGGTTCACCAATTTGGCTACTCCTCAAGAATGACTGCTTGGACTACCATCCAAATCCATCCTTTGCAAAGCACCAACTTTACAATCAATTTACCAGCACCCACTGGAAGGAGCACCAATTCCTTATTTATCTGCACCAATAGAAAGGAACACCAACCCTTGATTTACCAGCACCTACTGGAAGGAGCACCAACCCCTGATGCCAAGTAGCAACCTGGACTTCAATTTTGAATATAGAAGTTTAACAGAAAAAGACCTTCACTTTTACAAGACCTTGACTGGTCTATTGCTTACCCAATCTCTCTCATTTTTTACGAAACAAAAACATCTTCTACGATCTATAGCCGCAGTTCACCTTCTCTGAGCCGCTTCTCTATGCACACTCTGTGCACTGTCTTCGCACACTCTATGCCCTTACAGTTGCACTTAGTGCTCGTATTTCCCTTTGCACTCTGCGCCCTCTGCTCTCTCTACGCAATCACAACCGCACTTGGTCGAACTTCAACCTTTTTGCTCTCTATGCACTCTGCTCTCTCTACACTCACAGCCACACTTAGAACAATTCGACATGACTCTTCACTCACTCTGTGCACTTCGCCATCATCTCATCGCTTCTATGCTATCTATGCTCTTACGGTCGTATTTCACACTTTGACACACATTCGACGATTCATTCGATAGCACTTGAATTCTCCAAGCAACCTTCCTTTTATAACAATATTTTCATGATGAAAACCCTAATCTTAGTCGACTTGCATAACAAATGTAAACCCTAATCTTAGTCAAATTTCATAACAACTGTAAACCCTAATCTTAGTCGGCTATCATCGGTCTTAGTTGGCTTCAACTCATGAAGATATTTGGTAATTCCATCGCTCGAAGATTTCATTCGATAATAGTCCTTGTAGTCACTGCACTGACTTTTGTTCACTCTTCATATTTTAGCTGCATGAATCTACATGAATTCACTCTGTATCTGCCCTTGTAAATGCTGTAGTGATGTCGGTCCACTGTCACACTTCTTATTTCAGTTGAGTTCTTCTTCTTGCATCATGCTTATGCGACCTATCGTAAAATCATGACATTTTTGCCTCTACAGCTTCTTTTGTTGTTGTTGCCACAAAAATACAACATGTCGCGATATCATGAAACTTTTGCCTCTGTACGTTTTCTCTATTCTTTTGTCACGATATTGCGACACTTCTGCCTCTGTAGACTTTGTCTTTTCTTTTGTCATGATATCGTGACATTTCTACCTCTGTAGACTTCATCTTTTCTTTTGTCGCAATATCACAACATTTTTGCCTCTATAGACTTCATCTTTACTTTTGTCATGATATCGTGACACTTCTACTTTCGTAGACTTTGACTTTGCTTTTGTCATGATATCGTGACACTTTTGCTTTCGTAGACTTCGACTTTCCTTTTGTCACGATATTGCGACACTTCTACTTCTGTAGATTTTGACTTTGCTTTTGTCACGATATCGCGACACTTCTGCCTCTGTAGTCTTCCACTTAGCTTTTGTCGCAAAATTATGACACTTCTACTTTTGTACTTAACTTCTTTGCTTTTGTCATGAAATCACGACACTTCTGCCTTCAAAGTATTCTTCTTTGCTTTTGTCGCAAAATCGTGACACTTCTTCTTTCGTACTTTACTTCTTTTCTTTTGTCGTGAAATCGTGACACTTCTGCCTTCGAAGTCTTATTCTCTGATTTTGTCGTTAAATCGTGACACTTCTACTTCCGTACTTTACTTCTTTGCTTTTGTCATGAAATCGTGACACTTCTGCATTCCAAGTCTTCTTTCTGCTTTTGTTGTGAAATCGTGACACTTCTGCCTTTGTAGTCTTGCTTTCTACTTTTGTCGTGAAATCACAATAGTTCTGCCTTTGAAGTCTTGCTCTCTGCTTTTGTCACAAAATCATGACACTTCTTCTATCTTACTCTTTCTCTTTTGACTTGTCACAAAATCGCGACACTTTATCTTGCTTTCTCTATCTCTTCCAACATGTCGCGAAATCACGACACTTTATCCTGCTTTCTCTATCTCTTCCAACATGTCATGAAATCGTGACACTTTTTCCTGCTTGCTCTTTCTCTTCCAACATGTCGTGAAATTGTGACACTTTTTCTTTCTTGCACTTTTTCTTCCAACATGTCACGAAATCACGATAGTTTTTCTTCCTTGCACTTTTTCTTCCAGCATGTCATGAAATCATGACAGTTTTTCTTCTTTGCACTTTTTCTTCCTTGCCCTTTTTCTTCCAACATGTCACGAAATCGCGACAATTTTTCTTCCTTGCTCTGCATGTCGTGAAATCATGATAGTTTTTCTTCCTTGCTCTGCATGTCGTGAAATCGTGATAGTTTTTCTTCCTTGCTCTGCATGTCGCGAAATCACGATAGTTTTTCTTTCTTGCTCTACATGTCATGATATCGTGACACTTTTCTTACTTGTCTTTTTCTTTGATATTTTGCATATGGGCCACTTTGGTCTTCTTGGAAAATCATTGTACATACTCTGAATAACCTCTGAACTCTTGTCCACTACATCAACCGATCTATTTGACTGAAATCATTGTACATACTATCAATAACTTCTGAACTCCTGTCCACTGCATCAACCGATCTATCTAACTGTGTTGACAACAATGACAATACTTTTGTTGCACCTTGCTCAACAATCTCCCCCTTTGGAATTATTGGCAACACATGTGCAATTTCTTGTAACTCTTCTCCCCCTTTGAAAATAATACCAAAGGGCTGCTGCAGACTCCCCCTGAATAACCTCTGAACTCTTGTCCACTGCATCAACCGATTTGTCTGATTGGAATCATTGTACATACTCTAAATAGCTTCTGAACTCCTGTCCACTACATCAACCGATCTATCTGACTGTGTTGACAACAATGACAATACTTTTGCTGCACCTTGCTCAACAATCTCCCCCTTTGGAATTGTTGGCAACACACATGCAATTTCCTGTAACTCTTCTCCCCCTTTGACAATAATACCAAAGGGCTAACTGCAGACTCCCCTGAGTCCATGCACACCATTCTCAGGCAAAAAATATTGCACTTAGCAAAAATCACAAACATGAGCATAAAGATAAACAAATACACAAATGCTCCCCCTAATAATGTGATCCTTGTAGCTAGTCAATTCTTGGGAATATCTCCCACTGCCCCTTTTGAGTTGATTTACTAGATTGTCAAAACTGATATGACCGAACCTCTTGTGCCACAACCAATTTTCTTCTTCTTGTCTAATCAAGCAAGCTCCTCCTTCAAAAAGTGATACTGGATAGCAATATGTTTTGTGCATGAATGCATAACCGAATTCTTGGAGATGTTAATGGCACTGGTGTTATCACACTTAACTGATATTGGCTCACTAAAGTTAATACCAAGATCTTTCAAGGTTTTTTTCATCCATAATACCTATGTACAACATGTTGTCGCTGCAATATATTTTGCCTCTACTATGGATAAGGAGACTGACTCTTATTTTTTACTGTGTCACGCGACCAACCTGTCTCTAAGATAGAATGCACCTCCACTGGTACTCTTTTTGTCATCTACACATCCTGCCCAATATGTATCTGAATACGCAATAAGGGTGAAGTATTTACCTTTCAGATACCATAACCCATACTCCATAGTACCCTTGAGGTACCGAAGAATCCTCTTCACTGCTGTCACATGAGTCTCCTTTGGGATTAGCCTGAAATCATGCTACCATGCATACTGCCTGCAAAATATTTGGTCTGGTAGCTATCAGGTACAGTAAGCTCCAAATCATAGATCTTTCTTAAACCCTTGTTGGGCAATATAGTTGTCTAGCCTTGCATACCATGCTCGGGGTGCTTGTTTCAAGCCATAAAGAGTTTTCTTCAACTTGAAAACCAATTTGGGATCATCACCAAGTTGGAAACCATCTGGCTGCTCAATATAAACTTCTTCTTCAAGTTTCACATTCAAAAATGCTGATTTCATATCCATTTGATAAACTTTGAAATTCTTGTAGACTGCTAAAGCCAAAAACATTCTAATTGCCTCTAGTCTAGCCACTGGTGCAAAATTTTCCTCAAATTCAATATCTTCAACTTGTGCATAACCCTTACATACCAATATTGCTTTATTCCTGACTATCTGTCCATCTTCAGTTCGAATTTCAGCATCTAACTCTTTCTGGATTGCTTGGAATTATTCTTACAAACAGGCATCCTGCACTGATTTTGCACCTATCAAAAATTGTCAAGTAACTCACACTTGTACCAAATTTTGTCCAACACTGTACCGATACTGCAACTGCAATTTCACTACCAACTTTGTACAAGCACCAAGCACTGTACCACAACATCAATCAAATCCCTTTTTATATTTTCAACCTGGTCTATGTTTTCTATAGTCACCGTTGGTCACACCTTACTTTCAACTATTCAAATCGGGAGAAGACATTTTGTCAAACACTTCACGACCAACTATAGTGCACCTTACTCAAACTCATACTTCTGGACCTCGGATTGGTATTTTATCAACAGTTAAAAAGAAACTGTCTGTGAATTAAATATTTTCACCAAGGCATCATGAAAGATCTAACAATCTTCACATCAATGTGTAGTACAAATACACACTGCTTTTATCGAAACACATATATGCAGCTAGGGCAACATTCTTTCACTAATCAAATTATCTAAACTATTATAATCCATAGCTTTGAATAGTGGCAGTAAGAACATCAACAGTACAACAATGACATATAGTAATACTACCAATGGTGACGAATCTCAATTTAATCACCACCCTTCATGGAACCTCCACAACCAACTACATGAACTGAAATACACTTTGAAAACTATACGACAACTTCCCTGACTACTTGTTTTTCATCCTCAAAAAACCAAACAAATACATAGGAGCATTAAAATGAACTTTAATATTGCTCCCCATGAGGATGTGCTACCTGATGTTGCTTAGTGCAATAGTGGAGTAGTCTCCTTCAGTCCAAGGAGACACGATTTCCTCTCTTCTATATTTCTCCAAACTTTCTTGAATTTGGGCTTGAGTTTTTCAAGTACATCCCTATTTTGCACCTTTTCGTGAACTTGAACATCTCTCTTGTGTGGTTGTCTCTTGTGCATCCTTGATGGATAATTATTTTCTTTTCTTTTATGCACATGATTTATTCCCTGTCTGTATTGCATTCTTTGTGTCTGATGAAATCTACGGTCTTGCCTTAGACTAGATACAAAAGTGCTTGGACAAAACCTTGATATGTGCCCATGACCATTAGATTGAAAACATTGCACATTTTGTTCACTCAGAAAAGCAGATGTATTTCTACCAGCATAACTCTTTGATTTATTATTCAATCCATGATAAATTGCCTTGTGACCATAATGGTTGCATCTAAAACAATAGTCATTAAAAGCATTATTATGAATAGAATGGGAGTGATAGAACCTCTTTTATTGTGGTTGCTTTGCTATAGATCTACTTTGATATTTTCTTCCTTTTGAAGATTCAACTTCAAACTTTTATTTTTTCGATCCTTCAATAGTGAACTTCTCCTTTTCTGCATATTTGGAAGATGAAGGTTGTTCAGCTTCAAACTTTTCTTGCTTCGATCCTTCAATAGTGAACTTCTTCTTCTCTGCATATTTGGAAGATGAAGGTTGTTCAACTTCATATTTTTAAGACTAGACTTATCCGTGGAGCTTCTTTGTTTCCTTATCATTTTATCTAGCAACTCTGTACTCTTCTTGAATTTGAGATTTGAATTGGCCTCTTCTAGTTGTTTCTTCAATAAAATAATATCTTCTTCTTGTTTGTAGTAAACAATAACTTTCTCATTGATCTGTGACCTACGAGTTTCTTCAATCCTTTTGGATTCTTCTACCTGTACTTTCAAAATGGTTATTATTTCATTTGCATCCTCAATATTTCTTGAAATTTTCTTATTCCTTTTTCTTTCTATCTTCAATTCATCCAGAGATGCAATTAGTTCCTCTTTCAAATTTATTTCTGCATCAATTTCTTCTTCATCACATTCCTATTCTTTTTTTGTTTCTTCTTCGAGTGTCATGAAAAGACCTCCAGCTGTTTCATTTTTAGAATCATCCTCTAGGACTTCATTAACTCTCAACATATATGCCTCTATGTTCTCATCGTAATTCAACTTTAATGCCTCGAACTGAGCTCGATGTGTTTGTAACTTGGCCTCCTTGATCTCATCGTCTCCTTCATTAATACTCCTCAGTTTGTCCCATATTTATTTTATCATTTTACAACTCATGATATTTACCAGTTCACTGTCTACTAATCTACACCTGATATGCTTCTTTGCTTTTGAGTCATTCTCAAACAATTTCTTACCAGCAACATTGGTTGGAGGAGTAATGGTTATTATGTATCCACTATCTACTAAATCCAAGATGTCGTATCCCGAAGCACAAAGATATATCTACATCCTGATTCTCCAAACCATGTAATTAGTTCTGTCAAATAATGGTGCTTTGTTTTATGAGAAGTCTTCAACCTTTTCTGGTTCAATTTTCTATTCCACGGGAACTAAAATTGATCGAGATGCCTTTTTGGAGGAGGATCTATTCTTATTACCCATTGTGTACTAATCCAAGATCAACCTTGACTGATTTAGCCTGAGAAGGGAACTTGGCTATGATACCAATTGTTAGTCTTACAATGGCATTGAGAGGGGGGGTGAATTAGTGTAGCTTTTAAAACTTAATTCTACAACTCTTAAAGTCGAAACAATGAGAGCTTAAAACCAAATAAAGTAAGCATCACAAGAGAACATCACACAACACAAGATTTAATGAGGTTCACCAATTTGGCTACTCCTCAAGAATGACTGCTTGGACTACCATCCAAATCTAGCCTTTGTAAAGCATCAACTTTACAATAAAATTACCAGCACCCACTGGAAGGAGCACCAAACTCTTATTTATCTGCACCAATAGAAAGGAGAACCAACCTCGATTTACCAGCACCTACTGGAAGGAGCACCAACCCCTGATGCCAAGCTACAACCTGGACTTCAATTTTGAATCTAGAAGTTTAACAGAAAAAAACCTTCGCTTTTACAAGACCCTGACTGGTCTATTGCTTACCCAATCTCTCTCACTGTTTATAGAACAGACACATCTTCTGCGATCTACAACCACACTTCGCCTTATCTGAGCCACTTCTCTATGCACACTCTATGCATTATCTTTGCACACTCTATGCCTTTACAGCCGCACTTAGCGGTCGTCTTCCCCTTTGCACTCTCTGCGCCCTTTACTCTCTCTACGCAATCACAGCTACACTTGGTTGAACTTCAACCTTTTCACTCTCTGTGCACTCTGCTCTCTCTACGCACTCACAGACGCACTTAGAACAATTTGACACGACTCTTCGCTCACTCTGCGCACTTCGCCATCATCTCGCCACTTTTGTGCTATCTGTGCTCTTATGGCCGCATTTCACACTTCGACACACATTCGACGATTCATTCGATAGCACTTGAATTCTCCAAGCAACCTTCCTTTTATAACAATATTTGCATGATGAAAACCCTAATCTTAGTCGGCTTGCATAACAAATGTAAACCCTAATCTTAATCGACTTTCATAACAACTGTAAACCCTAATATTAGTCGGTTTTCATCGGTCTTAGTTAGCTTCAACTCATGAAGATATTCGGTAATTCCACTGCTCGAAGAATTCATTCAGTAACAGTCCCTGTAGTCGCCGCACTGACTTTTGTTCACTCTTCTTATTTTAGCTACATGAATTCACTCTGTAACTGCCCTTGTAAATGTTGTAGTGACGTCGGTCCACTGTCACACTTCTTGTTTCAGTTGGGTTCTTCTTCTTGCATCGCGCTTATGCAACCTATCGTGAAATCATGACATTTCTGCCTTTGTAGCTTCTTTTGTTGCTATTGCCACGAAAATACGACATGTCGTGATATCACGACACTTTTGCCTTCGTACGCTTTCTCTATTCTTTTGTCACGATATCACGACACTTCTGCCTCCGTAGACTTCGTCTTTTCTTTTGTCGCACTATCGCGACATTTCTGCCTCTGTAGACTTTGTCTTTTCTTTTGTCGTGATATGGTGATATTTTTGTCTCTATAGACTGTCTTTTCTTTTGTTGCGATATCATGACACTTCTACTTTCGTAGACTTTGACTTTGCTTTTGTCATGATATCGCGACACTTCTGCTTCCGTAGACTTTGACTTTGCTTTTGTTGCGATATCGCGACACTTCTGCTTTCATAGATTTCGACTTTGCTTTTGTTGTGATATCACAGCACTTTTGCCTCCGTAGTCTTCCACTTAGGTTTTGTCGTGAAATCATGACACTTCTACTTCCGTACTTAACTTCTTTGCTTTTGTCACGAAATCACGACAATTCTGCCTTCGAAGTCTTCTTCTCTGCTTTTGTCATGAAATTGTGACACTTCTGCTTCCATACTTTACTTCTTTGCTTTTGTCACGAAATCATGACACTTCTACATTTGAAGTCTTCTTATCTGCTTTTATCATGAAATCATGACACTTCTGCTTCCATACTTTACTTGTTTGCTTTTGTTGAGAAATTGCGACACTTTTACCTTCGAAGTCTTCTTTCTGCTTTTGTCATAAAATCGTGACACTTCTGCCTTTGTAGTCTTACTTTCTACTTTTGTTGCAAAATCGTGATAGTTCTGCCTTTGAAGTCTTGCTCTCTACTTTTATCGTGAAATCACGACACTTCTTCTATCTTACTATTTCTCTTCTGACTTGTGATGAAATCATGACACTTTATCCTGCTTTCTCTATCTCTTCCAACATGTCATAAAATTGCAACACTTTATCCTGCTTTCTCTATCTCTTCCAACATGTTGCAAAATCATGACACTTTTTTCTGCTTGCTCTTTCTCTTCCAACATGTCACGAAATCGCGACACTTTTTCTTTCTTGCACTTTTTCTTCCAACATGTCATGAAATCGTGACAGTTTTTCTTCCTTGCACTTTTTCTTCCAACATGTCACGAAATCATGATAGTTTTTCTTCCTTGCCCTTTTTCTTCCAACATGTCATGAAATCACGACAATTTTTCTTCCTTACTCTGCATGTCGATAAATTGCGACAATTTTTCTTCTTTGCTCTGCATGTCGAGAAATTGCGACAGTTTTTCTTCCTTGCTCTACTTTTCTTTTTCTTTGATCTTTTGCATATGGGCCACTTCAATCTTCTTGGAAAATCATTGTACATACTCTGAATAACCTCTAAACTCCTGTCCACTGCATCAACCGATCTGTCTGACTGAAATCATTGTACATACTCTAAATAGCTTCTGAACTCCTATCCATTGCATCAACCGATCTATCTGACTGTGTTGACAACAATGACAATACTTTTGCTGCACCTTGCTCAACAAGCAAGAGGGTTCATGATAATAAATTTGGGAGCTTGAAGAATGGGTCTTCGACACAAATAAAATGGAAGAGTTTTGTAGAGGTCTAATAGAAATAAAAGTTTTTGCTTAAAATAAAATAGTTCCTTCCACACAGGATAGAAGGACCTTCATGGGTGGAACCTATGCAATGCATGGTATTCCTCCATGAATAAAGTCTTTAGACAAGCTATTGGAAACAAGGTTCGAATAATTCCAAATTTTGAGTAGAAAGGTAGAAAAATGCCATTCTAGGATAGCGCAACTTGAAGAGAATTTGGATAAAGGAATTGTTCCCGATAGCCTACGAATGGAAAAACCATACCTTCAATTTCCAGATGAAGATATTAATAAACAATTTGGTAAGACCTCAAGGTATTACTATAAATGTAATCGCAGGCCACTCAAAGGGGGCTCCCTTGTAATCGCTTTGCCACTATAGGGGCTCCCTCCTTGGAATCTATGATTCTTATTCATTTGATATGGATGGCCAACCTAATATATATATCTACCCTAAAGCTACATTGGTGAAGAGACATGATGGTTCACATATGAAGATACGTGATGGTTCACGTTATGAAGGGTTGTGATGGTTCACTTTATAAGTTAATAATATAATAATTAAATGATTAATAATATCAACTAATACTAACTAATAATGTTAGGATTGAGGATCCTAACATGCCACCCTCTTTAAAAAGATCTTTGTCCTCAAAGCTCAAAGTGAGATGCTTTGTCCTTTGTTTTCCAAGAAGGATTTGTGTAAGTTCTTGGACTCTTTTAATGGCATCCTTTCGTAGGCAGGGATATCGAGAAGGATGAAGCATTAGCGAGGGGTTACCAAGAACAATAGTAGAATATTCCTTAGGAAAATCATGATGACGATGGGAGTGCAACCCTTGGGGTTCCTCAAATACTTTAGAATGATGCATCAAAAGTGATGGTAATGATTTCATATCCTTTTTTGATTCCTTGGTAGAGCCAACGGAGAAGGAGTGGGTAGTCACTCTGCATTGGTTTCGAATAGGTTTGGTCATATGGAAAGAACTCAATATTGGTGAGGAAGGTATGTGTAGGTCTTGTAGAGTGCATGTTTGTCTAGCATTGATCACTTTGGGTATGTATACCTCATCCTTGCTTGGTACATCAATAACTTCTTGCACATCGACCTCATTGTCTTCATTGCGGTGAGTAGGTGCACTGGTTGCTTCGGACACAACTACCTCATCTGCTTGCTCTATGGAGAGAAAGGGATCAACTTCCTTCAATAAATACAATGTTATTGTAACACATTTATGGTGGGGTCCAAATTGTTCATCACAATTATCACAGAGTCCTTTTGCTCGTCGTTCCTTCATCTCCTCAAAGCTAAGATGTTTAATTCATAAAGTTTGGTTATATTTGGGGGTTGTGTAAGTGCTTTGTGACCTTCCATTATGCATAGGTTTGGGAGCTATGTAAGTGGTCGACGATTTTTCCATAAGTGGTTTCCCTAATTGTTTTTGTGTATTAATTTTATTTTCAGCTAATTTTGCCAATCCATAGGTCTGCATCATGGTATAGGGATTGAACCTTGTCACCTCCATTCTAATTTCCTCTTTTAATCCCCTAATGAAGCCATTAATGAGAATTAATTCATCCAATCTTGTGTTGTGTTTGGTGATATCCTCAAACCGAGTTTGATACTCATGCACAGAAGTGATTTGATGAAGATCTTTGAGCAATTCCCACATTACTGGGTCCCACATGGCTCTGATACCAAATGGTAAGACCTCAAGGTATTAATATAAATGTAATCGCAGGACACT
Source organism: Wollemia nobilis (assembly GCA_028583015.1). Classification (NCBI taxonomy): domain Eukaryota; kingdom Viridiplantae; phylum Streptophyta; class Pinopsida; order Araucariales; family Araucariaceae; genus Wollemia; species Wollemia nobilis. Next base: position 3,924,101 of record JAQPPZ010017255.1, read on the forward strand.
CAAAGGGGGCTCCCTCGTAATTGCTTTGCCACTATAGGGGGCTCCCTCCTTGGAATCTATGATTCTTATTCTTATTATTCATGGAGGATTTGATATGGATGGCCAACATAATATATATATCTACCTTAAAGCTATGTTGGTGAAGAGACATGATGGTTCACGTATGAAGAGACGTGATGGTTCACGTTATGAAGGGTTGTGATGGTTCACTTTATAAGTTAATAATATAATAATTAAATGATTAATAATACTAACTAATACTAACTAATAATGTTAGGATTGAGGATCCTAACACAATTTTCTAATGAGTCGGAAGCACTCATAGAAAAATATCACTTGGAAATGGTAAAATTGTACATCTATAATTTCAAAAAATACAAAGATAAATTAACTATTGAGGCTAATAGTTATATTCCTAGTATTTTATTGATTATATTTAGGAAAATTCTTGTTAATATCATAAATAAACACAATATAATTTCTCAAGAAATTGCTTCAGAATGGGAATCCCAGATTAAAGAGCTTTTTGAGCGAAAACTCTAGGCCTAGAAAGTTAAAATGCAAATCAAAAAAGACAAAAGAGAAAGCTAAAATTGCTTGAGAGAATGTTGCTTAAGAAGTTCTATAATTTAATATGTTAGAAGCTACAAAAAACATAGCCAACTTGGTTAAAAGAGAGATCAAGTAGCAGATCGATCATCTAGAAAACTAATCACAACTGCACAGAAGAAATTTCTTGCACAACACAACAACAATAGAAGTCATAGTAGAAGGTCAAACAAAATACCCTCTACTACACATAAAGGGCATTAATACCAACAACATCCATAACGTAGAAATAACAACGATAACCAAAACAACAACAAATATAATAATAGTAATAGGGGCACAATTTAAACTTCTGGAGGTCTTCTTCAAGAAGATGAAAGAAGGGGAGAAACTTCTGTTAGAGTTAAAGTGCACTATGCCTCTTTAGTTTGACACTTGTCAAGTTCATTGACAAGTGTCATGTTTATCATATAGGCCTTATGCCTATATATGTAACACACTTTTATCAATAAAATAATACCATTAGATTTCCCTCATAACATTTGGTATCAGAGCAGGCTTTCCCTGCCCTGTGAAACCCCTTGAGGGGGGATTTCCCTCATGGAAATCCTCCCTCCCCCCATTTTTTTAAATTTTTTACCGAGGGAGTATGCTCTCCATCATTTGATGGATTAGAAACCAGATGGTACAAATTTTAAAATGTGGGAATTTTTTTTGAGAGATTTTTTTTAGTTTACTTTTTTTTTAGATCTGCAGAATGCGGCCAAAATTTCTTCCAGATATTGATGCGCAGGCCTCCTTCTGCTATTAAGCAGCAGCAGCAGGAACAACCAGTGGGTCATGACGGAGACAGGGCTAAGGAGGCTTTTTCCAAATGTGAAGGAAGCATTCCATGTCTTGGAGAGCGTAGAAAAGCGTGGATCTGTGAAGGAATATTGCCTCGCCGATGGTGCCGATGATTGGCGATTGCGGGAGAGGGCATTGCACTCTCTAAGAAGGCGGATGCTGGTGAGAAGGAATGACCGACTGCATGTAATATCTGGAGCGCTGTTGTTCGTGCAGGATATCTACTTGCTGCTGAATATGTGACGGTGGCTGCTTATTTTTCCTCCACATCCTCTGGCTCGGGGGTTCAAAACCCTTCCTCGCCGTTTGGGTAGAATGTGCTCCAGCCCGCCTTCCAGCGCCCGGATCTATTCCGGGTTCGTCGAGATCTGACTGCCAACCAATCTTCCCTATTACCAAGACCAAGAATTCAGAGTGGAAGACTTTGATGAGAATTTGTGGAATGGTTTGGTCTATCAGGAAGAGGCGTCGGCGTTGAGTGCGAGCCATAGGCTGTATACACATTTGATTAAATTGAGCGTGACAGTCCTATTTTTGACTGAAATGGGCGAGGAACAAAGAAATGCCACTGCGAGGATACTGATCCAGGCTGGGCATCAATCTTGGGAATAGCTTTTGCCCAAGGTGCAAAGGACTGAAAGGAAATGGGAGCTCAAGGTTAGCGATGACTTCAATTTCTGCGAGACGAGGAGATTCGGGGTCGAAACCCACAACGTGTGCGACTGGAAGACGATTCCTCTAATCCACTAATCCAGGATCATCGAGCGGATGCGGCTAGCTCGCTTCGCAGCAGAGGGCCGCGTTTTTCATTTTCGTCACTGAAAAGGTGTTTCTCAAAAGTTTCGGAGTGTATTCATGGTAGTTGGATTCTTCGTATTCATGGTAGTTGGATTCTTCACTGTGGAAGCGCAAGACTTCATGGTGAAATTTGTTGTGCATTTCAGACTGTTGTTCTCATTGACTGTAGCACACGATATCCGGCGTAGTTCTCTAGCCATTGAAATGTTTTCTGGCTGTTGAGATGACTAAAAGTGTTTCGTTGTTGATGCCGCTGAAGTCTGTAATGTCGATTATCTCCCTTGTGGGCCTGTTCGTTGATTATAATGTTGATCGAGAAAGCCGTGTCGGATGCTCGTGAGAATTCAGATTAGTGCAGTTTGGTGGAGATTGCCAGATTTGTCGATGAGTAGATTTTTTTAAAAAAAAAATCATGTGTTTTTTTTAAAAACAAACATCTATGTTCGGCTTTCAGTGCATATTTTGCGACATTCCCAGCAATCTGGTTGATGCGAATTAATTGGCACGCATCATCAGTAGCAGTGGCGGCGATCGTGATGAAGTCCACTCTAGAGCCTGTTGATTTCCAGCACCCATCCGCTGCTGGAGGGGGCAAGCTCGCTGGCGACGGACTCCTGCAGCACCCGCAGACTGCCGTGCTGGTGGCAGCAGCCGTTGACGGATTTTCGGCCGCCGAATTCTGCTTGCACTATGTGGTGTGTTTGTCAATTGACGAGAATGTGCTGGGCTGGGTTGTCGGTCGGCTAAACAGTGCGGAGGTGTTGAATCTGCTGCGATACCTGGGAAAATGGTTGAGGAAATACTTCGGATGTCACTTGACGGGACCTTTGGATATTTTTGCGTCAGTTAACGTAGCCGGATGGGTGCCTTCCTTGGCTTCGGTGATGAAGTGGATTTGCGTTATTTTAGACGAGGGCTACTCCACTCTGGTCCTGCGTGCTGAATTTCATGAGGAGCTCAAGTCTGTAGATGAAATTGTTAAAGATTTGGTGGAATCGGCATCGGGAGGTTGTTCTTTGGTGAGCATTGTGGAGATGTTAAGGTCAAATGCGAAGCTTCCCAACATTAACAGATTTAAATCTGATGAAGAGCATCTTGTTCAATTTTTGGAACTTGACGGCTCCCATGATGCTCTCCAGCTGCTCCAGACCTGCTAGAAAACTACCCTGTGAACCTGTTTTGGTCAACGCCTGCTAGCATCACAGTGGCCTTCGAGCCTGAAAAACGTACCCCAGGCAAATAGTAAAGACAGCTAATCAGAAGTTAACGCAGCGCGGCAGAGGTGAATGCATTTCGGTTGAGGAGCGCAGCGTGTCCAGAAACAACGTCATCTGCGTGCGAGCGGCGAGTGCTGGCGACTGCTGCGGAACGTGGTGGAGGGCGCTCGCCAGCTGTCCGAGTTGGAGATATTCGCTGGAGTACCTCATCCGTGCGATCCGCTGATCGACAGAAGGTTTGGCCCATTTGGCGTGTCCTATGTGAGACTGCAGCTGCCAATCCCCGTCCTTTTACCGAAAGATTTGCAGTGTTCATAATTTTACGCGCTCATTGGCATGCACAGCTGGAAGTTGATAATTATTTAAAACTATATATTCTTTAAATGAGAGTGGGGGCACTATATTAAATGGGCCATTAATTTTTCAAAGGCATTAAGCATTTATGATTTTCCAAACATGGGGTACAATGATTTTTTTAAAATTGATTGTGAATTTTTATTAGGAGACTTCGACGGAGTGAAGGCCCAATGATTGATTCTTGTAATTTAAAACATGACGACCTACATGGTTCCTGTAATTCCCCTGCGAGGGAAATTGATGCTATTTATTCCGCCTGAGAGCGATGCCGCCATTGAGCGATGTTGTTTCTTTTGCTGCCTAGAGAGGCATGCTGTTGTTTTTCATTATGATGAAGGCCCCTTTGATGGTGGAATATAGGGGTATTTATAGTCGTTGGAAACGTTTTTCCACGATGGACACAATGGTGGTGTCATAATGTAATTTTGAGGCTGTTTCCATTGAGTTTTTTAGCCTCAAAATTTTTTCTCCCTTGGAGTGCAATCTCGGTTGAACCCGACACTCCCAAGGTAATTTTATTTGTGATCCTTGTACCTAGTGACTATTTCTATACACTTGGCGAATGCAGTGGCTGGTTACCCATGCATTTCTATGGGATGACATGATCACCATAAGGACACTTATACTAGGGACTACAGACAAAGACACCCTAGACTCTATCCGAGGTTTTTTCTGGATCTACTTCTGAAGACTACAGACGAAGACACTTCAGAAGATTTTCTTCTTTTCTTCTTCTCTCCTCCTATTTGGATCTATGGCTCATTTTATTGTATTGAGTGCATTTTCAACAGAAACTGACACTCTTATATGGCTCCTTTTTCCTTTCATTAGGTGCATTTTCGGCAGAGACCGACACCTTCTAGATTGTGTTCACCATGAGGAGGGATTTTATACTCATGGTGAATCTAGTCAGTGACCTACGAGAGGCAACATCCTCTGAGGATGACTCGCAGAGGCAATAGACCCGAAGTGGCTGACCCTGAGGCACCCATGATGATCCCGAGGCACTTAGACGGCTGACCCAGTGGCAACAGACCCATGGAAGTGGCTAACCCTGAGGCAACAGACCGAGATGTATACATAGTGAATCTAGCATTATTCACAGTTAGAGAGCCGAGAGCACAGAGCACGAGCCTAAACCAAATTAGCAATAAGCGAGGATGATAGGTTGTTTTAGAGAAGTCAACATTAAGGGGGAATGTTACCTAATGTTGACTTGTTTTGTTTTTTCTTTAGTTAGGATAGTGCACTTTAAGGGGGAATGTTAGAGTTAAAGTGCACTATGCCTCTTTAGTTTGACACTTGTCAGGTTCATTGACAAGTGTCATGTTTATCATATAGGCCTTCTGCCTATATATGTAACACACTTTTATCAATAAAATAATCCCATTAGTTTTCCCTCCTAACAACTTCCAGAACCACACTTCCTCTATGTAGTAGCAATTGCGATTGGATAATGGAAAAAATTTTGTAGCTCTAGTTTCAAGAATCCAAGAAAGGTTTTTGTCCCATATTTTTAAAAGCAGCAAGGGTAGGGGTTTTTCTAACGCTAAAATGGTGGTGAAAACAAAAATAACCCCTTGGTCTTGTTGGCAATTTTGCACTTTGCCACATTGGATATTTTTCTAGAGTATTTTGATGTATATGATGATAAAGTCTTGTTTGTCTATGGCGGCTTTTATGTTAAAAATAATTTCTCGTATGTTCACATAGGTACTCTTTTGTATTGGTGTTATAAGTGTTTTTGTAAAATTTCATTCGGGATGCAAGTTCGCCTTGTTATGAATATGTTGGAAACAAAGGCATTTTTGGGCCTATGGGGATAAAAACAAACAATGAATGATTTGATGGAGAATTTAAGAAAGTTTAGTATTTTGGAGATGATAGCACATTTGCATCGAATAAGAGGTGAACACCCTATTCACCCCATGTTAGGGTGAACGAAATAGCAAAAATAAGAAGCAAGAAGAGGTGTGGTAAAACATATTTGCATTTGCCCCAGTTGAGGGGTGAACGTCCCGTTTGCCCCTCCTTTGGGTGAACACACTTCAACATCCAAATGTGTTCACTCGAAGACAAAGCAACATCGTGTTTTACCCAGTGGAGGGACGAACGTCCCATTTTTCCCTCTTTTGGGTGAACATACCCTGAGAAGAGAATAATGTCATTTTCGCCCTGGAGGTAAACATATTTTTCACCCCTCCCATGGGTAAACATGTTTTAAGAATAAATCATGAGTGCTTAAAAGAAGATCAGGTGAAACAGGTTTTGTCATAAGGCAAACATAGTTCTTGGGCAAAATGGATCATGGTCAAAGCCTCCAAAGGCGCTATATTTATAAACATTAAATAATGGTGGCAATAAGTAACTCAAATCATGGATCCTGAGTAGAAGAGAAGTTGTGCGAGAAGAGCAGGGGAATTTTCATGATTTCCAAGGCATAGAAATGTTTCCAAAGTATTTAATGATTTCCAAATTATCTGTGCATCGACGCCCGAGTTGATATTTTTCTTGGGAATTATTCCTTGAAATATTGATTGCTATCCTTAAGGGAGAGATTTTCAATGATTTCAAGGAGGAATTTTCTCAATTTTATTTCTGATCTGTGAGCATTTTTTTCTCTTGTGTATTTAATGAAAGAGGAAAAATCCTCTATAAATACTAATCAAATTTCCATTGTAAAAGAGGGAGATTAGACACTTTGCGAGAAGACTCTCCAAATTCTTTGCATTAATACAAGGCATCAGGCTTCTAAATTCACAAGTGATCTTGTGTGCAATTTCCTTCTATACTGTGCACTTCTATTTTACATTCATGTTTCTTGTTTTTTGTTAGATTTAAATTCTACATTTGGATTTAAATATTGCTAGTGAGGGAGTGAATTTTGGAGTTTTATTCTGAAGGTTATTACTACAAGTTTATAAGTAAATTCTTCTACTTTTTCCTCTCTTAAATGCTATTTCATGCTTTGGTGATTTTCCTGCTGTTAGTCTGCCTTGAATCCTACACTTCAGCTTGAGGCCATATTTCCCATTTATTTTCACATTTTTCCAATTCCTTTCCTACATCCCTAGTCTTCTACCAGTGTAGGATTTATTTCGGGAACCAGCCCTCTCTGGAGATTGGAACGAAGGACATATCTTTCCTTCGACCTTTCAATATTGGTTGTATCTAGGGTGCACGAACATAGTGTTTGTTGATTAGTCAGATATTTGACCAACAAGTCTATAATTTTCAACCCATATGATTTTGGTCATCGATACTTTTATAGGAGTTCTATCTGGGTTGTGGATGGTAAAATCACAAATCTTGTTGCCCATAATGTTTTCTCCAAAAAACTTACTTATAATGAAAATGAGGCCCTCAATCTAGGTTTAAAGTTCCTCTGTGTTCCTCCTCCCATGGCTAAAGAGGTTCTAAAATAGGAGTTCTCAGCCTTTTGTAAGCGTCTTCATCTTGAATGGTTCTTTAGACCAAGACGTGGCCCTCCAAAACTAACTAAGCCCATTGATCCTTTTTGTGTCTCCAATCCAAATTTTAATCCCTCATAGTTTTACTGTCCTTTGGAAGAAATTATTGGCATGGATAAAATATTCCTTAATAATAAATTATCTACTACCAATCCCACCCGCCGAAGTGCCTTTCCACCTCATATCTAGTTTGTAATTCATTTCCTTACCAATGATAAATGCCTTGTCATTAGGCCCATAGATAAAAACTTGGGTGTTTGTGTTTTATCCATGGACTAGTACATTTTAGAAGTTTTTTCCTAGCTTTCAAGTCAAAGTGTGTACTCTAAAGTGAATAGAGTTCCTTGGTAGGATATTTTTTAATAGCTCCAAGAATTGCTTGGTTAAGATTTTATGAGGAATCTACTTTTAGAAAACCATAGGAAATGTATGCTTCAGGTAACACCATCCTCTACCAGAGTGTGTATCTTTTCTTGCTCCTCAAAATCCAAAATACCAAGATTTCTAGTCGAACCATCTGTTCCTATTGTGGCTTCATGCTCAAACCTACCTCCAAATGGCTTTATCATCTGCTCCTTCACATTTTTTTGAAATAAAAAAATCATCTCTTAGATTTTATATATCTAATTAAATATTTAAATGGCCATATTTTTTCTTGATACATAATTCTTTTCTTTTTTGATGTTGAGAATATCTATCTTAGCATACCCACCTCTCAAGGACTAATAACCCTCTATCATTTTTTTAGGACTAAATTTGATCTGACCAAGATAAACTTTGTGGTAAGGCTTGTAGAGATAGTGTTAAAACAACACTACCTAAAATTCAAAGGGAAAATATATAGGTAGATAAGAATAACAACCATGGGAAGTAATTTTGTTGTGGTTTATGCTTGTTTATTTCTCTGTCATCTAGAGGAACAAGTATTTAACAATGTTGTTGTGAAAAATATTTTATTTTATAAAATATACATTAATGATGCCATTGGAGTTTGGCATGGCCCTAAGGAGGATCTTAATGATTTTATTGCCACCTACAATTCCTTCTATGATAGTATAAATATTACTTCCTTTATTTTTATTTTGAAGTAACACTTCAAGATACTGTATTTTTGAAGGGGTCTAATTTTGCTCAAGCTGGAATTCTCCACCAAATTGTTTCAAAAGTTGATGAATGCCTATCAATACATCCCTACTTCCTCCCATCATCCATTTCATCAATAAAATACCTTTATCATGAGTGAACTCAATAGATTTATGGTTAGAGAAAGCTTTGTTAAAAATAAATTTTTAACAGACTTAGAGCTAGGGGATATCAAATTAATTTTCTCCTACCTTTGTTTGAGAATGTTAAATTTAATGGGAGGCCTTCACTTTTGGCTAGAGTTTTGGAGCGAGCAACACACAAATATGGAATAATAGTTCATTTTATTTTAAAATTAGACAGCTATAGTTTTTCAAATATCTTTGAATCGACACAAATATTACTTCTCCAATGTTTGAAAAATGGAGAAAATATAGAGAGCTCAAACACATTGCTCAAGGCATAATTTTTTGGAGGAACCAAAAACCTCTCCAATTTTATCTTTGTAAAAATAAAATTGTTTGAGGGACTTAATTTTCCACCTTGTATTTTTACATTTTTTAATGCATTTATTTTCTTTTCTCAGTGGGTATATTTTTTTTTGGGGGGGAGGTGAGCTTGGGACTTCTCTTATTTTCACCATCTTGGTCTAAACCTCTGGTTTGTATCAATGCTTGGGTGGTTTTATCCCACATGCATTAATTTTTAGCTCCACCCCTAGATTTAGGTCTTTATAAAGAGAGGTTGTACCTCTTCAAAGCTCACTCTACTGATGAGACCTATAGGTCAAAATGTGTTTGGAGTTTTGTAGATGTATCGCTTCTTTATTTCGGAAATCAAATTCAATCAAATGTTTTTTGTTCCTTTCTTCACTCATATCTTTCTTTAAGTGTGTAATCCCTTATTTATCTTCCTTTTGTTTTCTAATATACTTTTGCTATTGGTATTATGCTCTTCACTTACACGTAATGCGATCTAGTGAACCAGAAGGCTTGCATCACTACGAGTATGCTTTTCACTTGCATATTTGTGATCTGATGAATCAGAAACTAGTTTACATTTTTAGAATACTGCATCACCTTTTTCATTAATAAGATCTAAACCTAATTTTTTGTTTAAGTTGAAATAATTAATGAGTTGAGATCAAGCTACTTGATACACATCCAGTTTTTTTAAGTATATATAATATATTTATAATTAAATGATAATTATTTAATGATTGAAAGTTTGACTTAAATCAATTCATCTTAAAAAGATATTTGTATATATATATATATATATATATATATATATATATTAAATTTTTATTAGGAATATGTTTATACATTAAACTCATAAAATTAATTTAATTTGTAAATAAAAATATATAGTTAATTAAGTATACTTATTGGATGTTTTATAAAGTGAAATTTGAAACATAATAATAATATTAAACTTAAACAAATAGTGTGGTTGTGACCAACTCTCCTATGTATCCAAAAAAATATTAATCTTCAAAAGGTTTATGACCTTGAAAACCAAATATATTAACACTCATTAACACCATAAAAAGGTATTATTACCACATCTAGAGTGTTTTAAATATGTTGTATCATCATTAATTGGTGAATCTTCATTTAGTGTAAGCAATATTAATTTAGTGGAATATCTCATCTAGAGGACATAAACGGTATTATACACATACGATGTACTCTTATGTATCAATCTCTATGAGTGCACGTGTTACATCTTGGTGGTGTTATTGTACTAATATATATTTATCTCTCTCTTCTAGGTTTTTTGGTTGTTTTAATTTTTGGTGTTAAAATTTATGTCATGGTACATGTTATAAATTGATTGAGGTATAGATATATTTTTCATTTAGGATTTATTATCAACTCAAATATACCTCTATAAAATCGAATGAAATAAAAAACTAATTATAATTGGAATTTTACAATAAATATATATTTAACTATAAAGAATCACTATGAGATTGAGTGGTAGTGAAAATACCTATTAGCCTAGTAACATATATTGATAATTCAAAAAAATATATAAATAATTAGTTGTGATGATCAAGCTTACACTTTCTAAACATATGTTTCTCATATTTCATAATGAAGGAGTCATAGTTTATAGCATATTGAAGAAGTTGTATGAAAACTTGGATGGTATATGGATACTTAATTTTACTATAGAGTTGAATAATATAAACATATTCACAAGAAATAATTCCTCATCTTCTACATGATTCTTCAAAATGATACATGGTCAAAATGATCTTGGAAGACATTGAAGAATCATGTAAATAAAATATTTATCCCTAATATTTCTACCATATTCTACTATATGTCTCATATGGTAGAAATATTAGGGATAAATATTTTATTTACATGATTCTTCAATGTCTTCCAAGATCATTTTGACCATGTATCATATTTCTTGACATTATACATATATTGGGTAGTATTATTACATCTACAAAGTTTTGTGCATAGTTAGTCAAATAAGAAAACAATGATAAAAAGGAAAGGAAACAAAAAATTTGTTACTTTTTTCTCTTGTCTAAGTGAAACAAAATTTATAGGGAAGAATTTTATCAAAAACAAGACAAATAATATTCAAAGTATAATTCATCCAAGAATTTTGAAGATCACAAGAACAAACTAAAGTCCTACATAAAGCATAACTATTGGGAGAAGCCAAGGCATGAGGATAATAAATATTTCAAGTCAAGAAAATAGAAAATAAAGACAAAAAAACAATTAATTCAAGCAATTAAAAGGTAATGCTCATCCTATTACTCTTATAGCTTATAACTCATCTAGTAAAGAATAGGTCATAGATCCTCCTAGGACACAAATGACCTTAGTTACTTGACATAATGATTCTTCATGACTAATGGCTTTTTGCAGAGGGTCATCATGTGATAGGTATGGGTAATCAATGAAAGCCTTATTCGTAGTTGAAAATTTAGCTTAGTTATTTTTAATTAAGTAAGATTTGCATTTTTGAAAATTTTAAAGAGTTGTATTCTATTTTTATCAGGTATCTTATCAAGTCAAGTTTTTAACGTCCTTATTAGTAAGTTTTATTTTGGTGTTTGTGTCTATTTATTAACAAAAAAAAACATTAATGGGGGTTGTTAGGATATTTTTATGTTTATTTTATGAAAAATTAAAATTAAAAATTAAAAACATCTACAAAAATAGAATAAAAGCATCAATGAAAATATAACATTAGTTACAAAAAATGGAATAAAGGAAAAACACAAAAAAAAATACTTGTAGTTAAAGAAAAGAATGACTTATAGGGCAAGCAATATATTATAAAAACTCTTACAAAGCACTTAGAATTGGTTTGAAAAAGTCTAAAAATATGGTAATAAAGAACCTAAGAATATATGGAGACTCTAAAATAATTATGAATCAATTAATCCTAGTGTACTACAAAGAAAAAATATTTAAAGTCATATAAACATCAAGTCTGAGTTTTTTTGGAAAATTTTGACACATACAAAATTAGATCAATCCTTCTAGAATTGAATACAAAAATAGATGAGTTGGTAATATTGGAGGTAAGGTTCAATCCCATCAATGATATATGGGATAAAATTAAAGAATTGGAGGTAATATTTAGAGTAGCCATGCTTCATAACTCTAATCATTGGTAGGTATTTAAAAAAGATAAGAAAATAATAGAATTTATAATTAGGGAGGCCTAATACATTGAATACAAAAAGAAGTATGGAGACAACATCAACTATGGAGTCATACAATTGAATTCAAATCAGTTACTTGAGGGTTTGATGACTCTAGAGAGACTATTTAATCCTAATAACAATACAAGGAAGATTAAACTCAAAGTAAAATCCTCCTCATATCATCCTATTGAGGTGGCTAAGGGGAAGAACCTACTACTTAGAAAGGATTGTAAACCAAATAAAATATATATTTACAAAGAGCTATGTGGAAACTATGAAGACATTATTGCTAGGTAATATGAAGATATTAAGGTCTATGACAAAAATTTACAGAGTATTCCATCAAAATGGAGCCTAGTACTCGACCTTTCAAACAAAATTACTAATCTATAAACCCTAAAATAGAGGCAATAATGAAGAAATAACTATTAAATATTCTAAATTCCCATATATTATTTCTTATAAAACACTCCACTAGGGTTTTCAATATGGTCTTGATACACAAGGAAAAATAATATCAAACAATGTGTCAATTTTAGAAATGTGATTCAAGCTGTGTTAAAAGATCATTATCCTTTGCTTACCATGGATTAATTTTTTTAGAAGGTATATGGGTCACAAATATCATCTCTCCTTGATGTATTTGTAAGATACAATCAAATATGGGTTAAATATGAATATCAACATAAGATAAATTTCACCACTATGTGGGACTTTTGCATATAAAAGGATTTTATTTGGTCTATCAAATATAGGGGAAACCTTCCAAATGGATATGTACATAGCTTTTGTTATTATTTTAGGTGAGACCATTCTCATACACCTTGATGATTTAATGGTATTTTCCAAGGATAAAATTAACCATGTTGAACATCTTGAGTCAGTATTTTAGAGGTGTAGGGAATTTGGTATCTTGATCAAACCCAAAAAGCTTTTTTTTATAGTCTAATAAGGAAAATTTATAGGTCATTTGTTATAAAATGAGAGCTTATTCATATACCCAATTGAATAGAATCCATCCAAGATATTCAATTGCCTATGTCAGTTCAAGGAATTAGGTTGTTCCTAGGCCACATCCAGTTTTTTGTCATGTTAATAATATTTTTTCCAAATAGTTGGGCCTATAAACAAAATTTTAAAGAAAAATACCTCCTTAAAATGGACTAAAAAGGGAAAGAAATCCTTCCAAGATGCTAAATATGCCATCAAAATTTTTTGGTCTTGATCAACTTGATTTTCTCCAAAGGTTTTAGGTTATATGTGTTTGGTATAGATGAAAACATCACAACTATCATAACCCAAAAGAATGAAAAGGATTAAGAACATCACATTTCATTCATGATTCAATCCCTTTACAACTATGAATAAAAAAACACCCTTATTTAAATTAGGTGTACACCATCATGGAAGCTCTTAAGAATTTCAAGTACTATCTCAATGCAAGACCGCCATCTTTGTGGTTCAACTTGATGTCTAATTACTTATGTTGAACGATGAGTTAGGAGAAAATATGGTTGATTGGATCAATAAAATTAAAGAATTTAATAGTGATATCAAACCCACCAAACTAGTCAAGATAAGAGCCTCATTTGAAAGGCTAGTAATGATTGTTTTTTAAGATTATATTGCTCTAGTAGAGGATATGGATGTAAATTATAATATTGGCTAGATGTGAAGAACATGTGCTTATACTGAGAGAGGGGTGAATAGTATAAGATGAAATTTTTTGCTTTTCAATCCATATGATAACATCAACAATATTAAAGCAGTAAACATTACACAAAGCATCACACACATGAGAAACATGATTTAATGTGGTTCACCCAATATGGGCTACTCCATGGAGAAAATATTCCTTATAAAATTTACTCAATAAATTCTCTTTAGAATCCTTTCCCTATTACAATAGTTATTGACCTCTATCCAAAGGAGACACCAATCCCCTATTAAAGTTTGTGGAACTCTATCCACAATAGAACTCCTTCTCATATGCTCTGGATGGTGATCCTCTTAGAATACTATTGCCTCCACTGCACTAGCTTGTGGATCTCTATCCACTGAAGACTCTGTCCTCACTGCCCTAGCTAATGGATATCTATCCATTTGAGACTACTATCCTTTGCTTTGTCATCTCCAAAGTCTTCTCTTACTCTATTCTATTCTCTATATTAGATCTGTAATGAACATTTTCCTTCGGTCTAGCACAAATATGCTCAATATATATCTCTAGTCTGGAACAAATTTATACTCAAATATGCACCAAACTCTATCCTCAAATATTTCCTCAAGCTCTAACACAAAGCTTAATCCAATCACAAATCAACTTTGCTAGATCTGCCCAAAAACTTAACTCAAGGTTTGAACAAATCAATCGATCAACTCTGCTCTCAAGTCTTCTCAAAGACTTACCTCAAATTTGTCCAACAAGTCCTCACTAGAACTTGTTCAATCTACTCAACAAGTCTTCACCAAGACTTACCTCAAATATGCTTAACAAGTCGTCACTAGAACTTTTCCAATCTACTTGTAAGCTTCCACAAAATCTCACACAAATCTGTCCTTAAGTCCTCTCTAGTACTTACTCAAATCTGCTCACAAGCTCTCACAAAATCTTGTTCAACTCAACTCAACCAATCACTTAATGAAAAATTAGTCAACAATGCTTATCAAACAAACTTCACATAATCATGATATTTCACAAAATATAATCATGTAAATGAAGGCTCACTCAATATTTATAACAATGCTTATCAAACAAGGTATCTAGCATCAACTCTTATTACAGAAAAAACTTCATCAATCAATATTGGATATCTCAACACTAAACTCAACAATTCTTATCAAACAATCCTTTTCACTCCAACTTAGCATTCACAACACTCAATCCAATAATATTTCACTCATAAGGAAAATGTGTGCATACCTTTAGTTTTGATGGAGATATATCTTCAAAACCTGTCTTAATCACAATTAAATTTTCTTTGCCAAAACTAGGGTTAGGTAGCCACAACCTATCTCAACATCTCTACAAAATAATTTTCCCAAAAATTATTTTTCATACAAAATATCAAATCTCTTAATACACCTTATAATATCCAGATATTATACAATATAAGTCAACATTTTCATAATAACAAAATACACCACAATTTGCTTGATACACCTTATAACCTCCAAACTTATAAAATAAATTTCAAACACCAAAAATAAAAAATAAAATATTTTAATTCTCTTTACCCTATAACTCCCTCAAAAACTTATAGCAAAATCAAATAACTCACATTGATAATTTTCCCCTCAACACTATAGTCCAAGATTAAAAAAATCATGCGTCTTAGCACCACCAAAGACCTTGGGTAATGCAAACTGTAATTAGAAATTAAATACCTCCTTGTGCGCTCTAATGGGATTGATCCCTGGTTGAAGAACCTGCAACACGTTATCCATAGCTCCCTAGATGCATGAGCCAAGCACTCAAATGGGAGTCAAAGGCACTAAAAGCACTTTGACTCTCCCTTGCCCACCAAGAGCTAAAAAGGCTCTTGTCCTACATTGTTGAAGGGTATCAAATGCAACACCTTCGCGTTCTCAAAAACATTTGCACACTCCAAAATTATCGCTAGCCCAATCACTGGTTGGTTGGTGGGATCTTCTGCATTCAACGCTTGACTTCCATGGACTTTGGGGGTAAATAAAATATATCCTTTGTCCTTTTGCTGCTCACAAAAATATTTTGCATTCACACCAAACTCGCATGCATGAAATTAATTTTGGAGACTTGCTTTCCTTAGGGGTAAGGTTATGGTATTTATACCATATGCCTCCCTCTCTCCCACATTGGCAGAGATATAAAATTAATTTTTTTTTGGTGCCCAACCCAACTTTGGGTTATAAACAATATTATTTTATAAATAAATTTATAATATAAATGTTATAAATTATTTATGAACTCCCTCAGGCATAATTAAACTTTTAATATTATAATGAAATATTATAATAGTATTTCCATTGGGCCTAGGTGATTTCCTCTTTCGTCCTTGGCCTTTTCTGACCACCTTTAATGTTATAATAATAAATATTATAATATTATTTCCTTTAGGCCTTTTCTTCAGGGTATTTAACCATCCTTTTGACCAAGCAACTAGAGCTCTTAGATCAAATCTCTTAGAATTAAATACTTTAACCCTTCTTCTTCCAAGTCTTTTACTGATTCATAACACTAACTCTTGACATCAATGACAACATAAATAACTCAAAATTTCCAACAAGATGGATGGCATGAGTAGATACATGACCACATGATATATCATAAGTATTGACAACCAAGTAAAGGGTCTACTTCAAACAAAAAGCAATTCATTATCATTGGTTGCATAATGTCTTGTTTATAAAAGGATATGATGGCATATTACTACACTAAATAGAATAAGAAAATATAAATGCCTTGATAAAGCAATACCATGATGAAGGATGTCATTACTCCACATCCACCATAGCTCACAAAATCATGATAACCATTTTTGCTAATTTCTATTAATTAGTACAAATTTCTAGATCCTACTATATGTTCAAAGGAAGGAAGAGAACAATTCCAATACCCCTAAAATCCATCATTATGACTAAAATATTCCAATAATAGGACCTATACTTCATGAACAATATAAACATACTATCAAGCTATTATATGGATGGATCCTCATTGCTACTAATTATTTCAACAATTTTTTCAAAGCAATCCTAGCCAAATTAGCCAATCAAGAGATAGGAATTTAATTGTTAGAAGACATCATCATTAGATTTGAAGCACCAACTTCAATATTCATAGATGGTTCTTCCTAATTTAATGGGGCCAAGGTGATGAAATTCACCCTATAATACAAATTTAAAATTTTATCCAATTACTATCCCTAGGAAAATGACCTAGTCAAATAAACTAAGAAAAACATCACAAGGATCTTGAAGAGAAACATTTTTTAGTCATAAAGGGGTTAGAACACCAAGTTGTATAAGAAATTATGGGTAGATAGAGTTACATAAAAAGCATCAATAGGTTCATCATCTTACAGACTGATTTATGACAAGGAGATTGTACTAGCAATAAATTTAGAGCTCCTTTCCCTACAAATGTCACAATAAATCAAATTAGAGGACATCAACATTGAGCGCATGCAAGCAAGATTAAATTCTTTGTTGGATCTATAAAAGAAAGATAATAGAATTTCAAGAGGATAGTGCAACACCAGAAATTTGTTAAAATATGCTTTGATAAATGATCCATAGTGGTGAAATACAAGGGAGACCATTCAATTGGGATGAGGATAGGAAAAAAATTAGGGAATACCAGAATATTGACTTGTTGTGGAGCTTATCACTATGGATGGAGGATTGCTACCTATTTCTATGAATGGGTACCATCTCCACATAATTTAACAAGTAGAATTATTGCAAAAAGGAGTAAATAAATATGTACCTATATTTCCAATGGCAATTATTGTGATAATTAGTTCTCCCCCTCTTATGAATCTATTTTTAATCATTTATTTTCTTCTATATAATCCCCCATCATATCTTCTTGTTTTTCATTTCTTTTTTCTATATCCCTTCTTAACATCTAGTAATGTATTGTTAAAACAATTAAAGGGCATACACAAGAAAATCACTTGCTAATATGAGCAAACCACTTGTAAAAGTAATTATACCACTTATGATCTTCGACATGACCAAACCACTCGCAATAATAAGTAGGCCACTCATGATCTTGGCCCACCCCATGCTAACTAGTGGTTGGAGTGAATTATCCCTCAATAGATTTACCACCCTATGTGGCATAAGTAGCCCCACTATGGTATATAACCCTAGTGATGGCCTAAGGGGTCCTCATTCAAGAATACCATTATATATTAAAACTCTTTGCATGGCTTTTTTGTCATACCTCTCCTTTACTATATGCCAACACACATGCTCTCCTTTTTGTTGGACATTTTGAGTCAAAGTTGTCATTGATGTCAAGGAACGAAGTCATCATTGATGTCAAGGAATATGTCAAGGAACAATGCAAAGGTTAATGGCAAAAGAGCTTCATAATATTTTTAATATTATGTGGAAGCATATGAAGGCGGGTTTTTATTAAAACCATGGATGAGCAAAATAAAAGGTTTTTCATAAAAACCCAAGGAAGCATTTTGAAAAGTTAAAGGAGGTTTTAATATTTATTTTATAAAATATTTAAATTCAAATTGAATTTAAATTTTATAAATAAATATTATTTATGCAAAGAGGTAAAATCAAAGAGGGCTTTAATAAGCCAAAAAGGACTTAAGAATTAATTTATAAAATTTAAATTCTAAAGAATTTAAATAATTTATAAATTAATTATTCAAATTTCGAAGGCGTCGACGTTCAAAATTATTGGAGGTAATATGTATAAAAACTATATGCCTTAATGGCATAGAACTTATCCTTCGTTCGAAAGAAATAATAGTGGCATATGTTGTGGTGAATACTCATGTGGAGAAGAAGACAAATCTTTGTCTTAAGGCGCCAGCGAAAGTGTTAAAGATGATTGAGGGCTAAACCCTCATATCCACCAAGGCACGTGGCCTAGTGGCAAGCGATCGCGAGTTAAGTCGTGTGGGTGCAGAGTGGTTCACGTTTGATTCTTGGCAAGGGCATTTTGGTGTGTTGTGCTTTGGTGTGGAGGAAGTGACGCGTTGATCTTTTGGTTTTGATGCATTGGGAAGAACATAGAGCACGTTGTGCTCTTGGTTCTCCAAATGAGCGCCTAGCTCGTGCGGTGGTTGGAGCCATGGCTAGGGCATTGGGAGAAGCTGCGTCGAGGGTTCGAATCTCACCTAGGCGGAGGTAATAAATTTTGCATTATTTTTAATTGCCTAAGGTGTAAACATAAGGTTTAGGGAGTTATAAGGGGTTATGAAAGGTGCTTATTTTAATTGTTAGTTTTTGATTAAATGAAGGAATAAGGTGTTGAACTTTATTTTTAAATAAAGTTATTGTGATATTTTTGATTTATCAAAAAGTGAATTGAAGAGTGATTAAATTTAAGAGGACTTCTTGCCATTGAGTTAGTTTGAAAAGGAGATTGTATTGACATTATTTTTGGTATTGAATATTGTTTTAATTGGGAGATCATAAGGTGTATTTGGTCAATCATTTTTGTATATGTTGATGGATGCTTTCTTTAAGATGGAGTGATAAGGTGTATATGTGTTTTGATATTTTGCATTGTATCTTTGAGAGAGTTTAGTATCTTCTAACTCCTTTGAGCTTGGCAAAGAAGTGTTTGTGGTTGTGGCAGATATTTGAGGTTCCTTCATCATCAAGAAAAAGGTATGAGCACATTCTTCCATAGTTGAGTTGATTGATTGGTTTTCTGGAAAATAAGTTTGGAGTGAAAAGGAATTGATTAGGGTTTCCTTATTGAGTGTGTTGAGTTAATGCTTCAAGGTTTTCTGGAATAAAGAGTTGTTGTTAAAACCTTGTTTTATAAGCATTGTTGTTGAAGCCATTGATTGTGTGAAGAACTTGAACTAGGGTTTGGAAAGAACATGAGTATCATTGTTATGTGAGATTGGTTGATAAGCATTGTTGGAAATATTTTGAGTGAGTGTTCATATGCTTGGACTAGGGTTTGTAAGGAAGGATTATTTCATTGAGTGATTGGTTGAGTAGAGTTGGTTGAGCCTAGTCAAGTGGATGTGTGAAGTGATTGTTCAAGTTCCATAAAATAAACTATTCTATATTCTAAATTGATTTGAGAAAGTAATTGAGTTGAAGCATATTGAGTCTCTAACAATTCTCTTTATGTTTCTATGAGATTGGACAAGTTCTAGTGTGGACTTTGCAAATTTAAGACAAGTCTTTGAGAAGACTTGAGAGTAAAGGTGATTGATTGATTTGTTCAAACCTTGAGTTAAGGTTTGGGGAAAATCAAGTAGAGTTGATTTGAGATTGAGTCAAGCTTTGAGTTAAGGCTTGAAGATAAATTGAGGATAGATATTGAGGATAGATAAATTTGGTGCAGATTTGAGGATAGATTTGTGCTAGACTAGAGATAGATATTGAGGATAGATTTATGCTAGACCGAAGGACTATGTTTAGTACAGATTTGAGATAGAGCTTTGGAGGTGACAGAGTTGAGGATAGAGATCTCCAGCTAGAGCAGGGAAGACAGGTGTCTTATATGGATAGAGTTCCATTTGCTAAGGGTAGTGGAGGCAGAGGTCTTCTAGAGGATCACTAGCTAGAGCGAACTTGATTTAGGGGATTGGTATCTCCTTTGGATAGAGGTCCATAAACATTGTAGGGAAAGGATTCCCAAGAGAATTTATTTGAGAAAAATTTATAAGAAATATTTTCTCCGTGGAGTAGCCCACATTGGGTGAACCATGTAAAATCATGTCTCTCATGTGTGTGATGCTTTGTGTAATGTTTACTACTTTAATATTGTTGATGCTATTATTTGGATTAAAAAGAAAAAATTTTATCTTATATTGTTCACCCCCCTCTCAGTATAAGCACATGTTCTTCAATTGGTATCAGAGTGGGTCTCTCCATGAAAAGACTAACATCTTGGAGGAGGATCCATCAGAAACACACATGACTTCAAAAAATGAAGAAGAGACCATGTTTGATATAAAAGAAGAATTATTTTGCTCTCAAAAAATTGGAAAGGATTAGGGAAAATAATTCAAGCTTGAAGGAACAAATTCAAGAGGAGGAAGAAACAAGGATAGAACTTCTACAAAATCTCACAGAACTCAAGGTAAAGGTAGAAGAAGGAAAGAATATTGAGTAGGATATAACATATCTATTAAGATCCAGAGAAATAGAATGTGAAATATTGGAAGCAGAAATTGTCTACCTAAGGAATGAAGTTGAAAGGATCAAGGCACTACAAGATGAAGAATATAAGAAATAGAAAGAGGAATCAAGTCTTCAAAAAGTAGAAACTTCAAACAAGGATAAGCAAGCAAAGGATATCAGAAAGGAAGAAAGCAAAGAAGAACCTTGGATAAGAGTTAATCATAAGAGAAAGAATACTTCACCACAAAATCCAAGGCATCCAAATAGGTTACATAATTTCTTCCATGGTCATTGCTTTTCTTGTAATAAATATGGTCATAGAGTTGTACATTGTATTAATCATGCAAGAAACAATGTCAATAGAAATTTCAATTCTTTTGCACCTCTTATGGATGATGATATTATATGTTACAAATGCAATAATTTTGGGCACAAGGCTAGATGGTGTAAAATGATACTTCCTGAGTCTAGAAAAACAATTTCAACAACTAGGAAAGATGAAAGGGAAAATGTTAAGGCTAGATCAATGTTAGTTCAAACAACCCTTCATGCTCAGGATAAAGAAGAACAATGGTATCTTGATAGTGGTTGCTCTAGTCACATGACAGGAGACAAAGACAAATTCATTGTACTAAAAGAAACCAATAGAGGATCAGTAAGTTTTGGTGATAATGGATCAACAAGGATTGGTGGAAGAGGAACTCTAAGTTTAGATAATGGGAAAACAAAAATAGAAAATGTGTTGTATGTCAAAGGGTTAAAACACAATCTGCTAAGTATAAGTCAACTTTGTGATCAAGGGTACATGGTTACTTTCCATCCAGATAGATGTGAGATAAGAAAATCAGAAACTAGAAAAATCATTGCCAATGCAAGAAGAACTCCAAACAATTTATACATGCTCAATGAGATCAAAGGGGAAAAGTGCTTCCTATCACAAGAAGATGAGAGTTGGTTGTGGCATAGAATATTGGGTCACTTGAATTTTGACAACATAGTCAACATAAGCAATAAACAGGCAGTCAGAGATTTACCCAAAATAAGAAGACCTCAAAGCACAATCTGTGCACCCTATCAACATGGAAAGCAAACTAGGACAACATTTAAATCAAAAGGATATATGTCATCTGAGCCATTGAGTCTAATACATACTGATCTATGTGGTCCTACCAGAACACAAAGTATTCAGGGTGATAGCTACTTTATACTATTTATAGATGATTATTCCAGAATGGTTTGGGTAGCTTTCCTAAAAGAGAAGTCAGAGGCTTTTGAAAAATTCAAAGCATTTAAGGAATTAGTTGAAAATGAAACTGGCAAAAGGATTAAATGTCTGAGATCTGACAGAGGAGGAGAATTTACTTCAAATGAATTTATAGAGTTTTGTGAACAACATGGAATCAAAAGAGAATATTCAACAGCAAGAACTCCTCAACAAAATGGAGTAGTTGAAAGGAAAAATAGGACTATTGAGAATATGGCTAGAGCTATGCTAAATGAGTCTAAGCTCTCAGATGGATTTTGGAGAGAAGCAATCAACACAATAGTATACATAATCACTAGGGCTCAAATGAGGGTAAATCATCACAAGACTCCATATGAGCTTTGGAAAGGAAGAACTGCCACTATAAAACACTTCAGGATTTTTGGAAGCAAGTGTTACATAAGACGAGAAGATCAAAACTTAGGCAAGTTTGATCCAAGATGTGATGAGGGAATATTTCTTGGTTATTCCTCAAGGAGTAAAGCCTATAGATGCTTCAACAAGAGAACACGTACTATGGTGGAAAGTATAAATGTAACAATTGATGAGAAGATAGATTCAAGAGAACCAGTTCAACAAATTGTGTATCAAGAAGATGGATGTTGTCAAGAAGAGTTTTGTGAGGATACAAGATAAAGAAGAAGAAGAAACACAAAGACTTCTTCCCAAAACTCCATCCAGGTATGTACAGAAGCATCATCCAAAAGAGCAAATCATTGGGAATCCAGATGAAAGACAGACAAGGAGAAGAATAATAACACCATCTCAACAAGCAAATTTTTCTTTGCTATCTAAGATTGAGCCAAAAGACTTCACTCAGGCAAGTGAGGATAAATTTTGGATTAAGGCAATGGATGAGGAATTAGATCAGATAGAGAAAAGCAAAACTTGGGAACTTGTTCCATGACCAAAGGACAAAAATGTGATCGACACAAAATGGGTATTCAGAAATAAGTTAAATGAAGATGGATAGGTGGTCAAGAATAAAGCAAGGTTAGTATGCAAAGGTTATGCACAGGTAGAGGGAATTGAATTTGATGAGACATTTGCTCCAGTTGCATGACTTGAAGCCATAAGAATGTTTTTAGCCTTCTCAAGTTTCAAAAACTTCAAGGTATATCAGATGGATGTCAAGTCAACATTTCTAAATGGTGTTCTAGAAGAAGAAGTTTATATTGAACAACCAGAGGGATTCATATTAGAAGATAAACCAGATCATGTATGCAGATTGAAAAAGGCATTGTATGGTCTAAAGTAGGCTCCGAGAGCATGGTACTCAAGATTGGATAAGTATCTTCAGGAATAGGGATTCAAAAAAGGAATAGCAGACAATAATTTATATATCAAAAATGAAGGGAATGATCTACTAATTGTGGTTGTTTATGTTGATGACATCATTTTTGGGGGAAACAATGATAAGATGTGTAAAGAATTTGCTAAGAACATGCAAAATGAATTTGAGATGTCTATGCTTGGTGAATTGTCCTTCTTTCTTGGACTTCAGATTTCACAATCGAGAGAAAGGGGTATTTCTCTCACAAGCCAAGTATATAAAAGAAATGTTAAAGAAATTCAGGTTAGAAGATTGTAAACCGGTAAGTACCCCCATGGTCATAGGATGCAAGTTGAGTAAGGATGATGAATCTCCAGAGGTAGATCAGAGATTATACAGATCTATGATTGGCAGCTTATTGTATGTTACAACTACAAGACCAGACATAGTACAATCAATGGGATTAGTGGTAAGGTTTCAGGAAGCACCTAAGGAAACACATGTGGCAGTGGTAAAAAGAATTTTTAGGTATCTAAAAGGGACTATGGAATTTGGGCTTTGGTATCCCAAAAGTGACAGTTTCACACTGACAACATATACAGATGCAGATTGGGCTGGCAACATTGATGACAGAAAAAGCACAAGTGGAGGAGCATTCTTTCTTGGAGACTATTTAGTCTCTTGGCTAAGTAAGAAGCAGGTTTCAGTATCCTTATCTACAGTAGAAGCAGAATATATTGCAGAAGTAGCCAGTTGTACACAGGTGTTATGGATGAAGTGAACTCTAGAAGACTTCAAGATAAAACATGATCATCCTATTCCCATACTATGTGATAATACAAGTGCTATAAGTATCTCAAAAAATCTAGTGATGCACTCCAGGACAAAGCACATTTCGATTAAGTATCATTTTCTGAGAGAACAGGTGACAGATAAACAAGTCAAGTTGGAATATGTTACTACAAAGGAACAGATAGCAGATATTTTCACTAAGCCACTTTCAAAGGAAACCTTTGAGTATCTTCGAGGAAAACTGGGAGTAAGACTCCCACCCCAGAATTAACCACCTCAAGAGGAGGTGGGGGAGGGGCTAAGCTAAGAGGCTCATTCTTAGCCCCGAGCCCCAAAGGTGACCCTTTGCCATTGATGTCAAAGGGGGAGAGATTTGAGTAAGGGGGGAGATTTGGTATTTGAGTAAAGAGGAGAGATTTGAAAAGAGCATTGAGCCAGGGGGAGCAATGTCCCAGGGGAGCAGAACAAAGAAAAGGTTAAGTTTTTGGTAAAAAGAATTTGGGTTGCCATCAATGACAAAGGGGGAGATTGTTGGACATTTTGAGTCAAAGTTGTCATTGATGTCAAGGAATGAAGTCATCATTGATGTCAAGGAATATGTCAAGGAAAAATGCAAAGGTTAATGGCAAAAGAGCTTCATAATATTTTTAATATTATGTGGAAGCATATGAAGGGGTTTTTATTAAAACCATGGATGAGCAAAATAAAAGGTTTTTCATAAAAACCCAAGGAAGCATTTTGAAAAGTTAAAGGAGGTTTTAATATTTATTTTATAAAATATTTAAATTCAATTTGAATTTAAATTTTATAAATAAATATTATTTATACAAAGTGGTAAAATCAAAGAGGGCTTTAATAAGCCAAAAAGGGTTTAAGAATTAATTTATAAAATTTAAATTCTAAAGAATTTAAATAATTTATAAATTAATTATTCAAATTTTGAAGGCGTCGACGTTCAAAATTATTGGAGGTAATATGTATAAAAACTATATGCCTAAATGGCATAGAACTTACCCTTCGTTCGAAAGAAATAATAGTGGCATGTGTTGTGGTGAATACTCATGCGGAGAAGAAGACAAATCTTTGTCTTAAGGCGCCAGCGAAAGTGTTAAAGACCATTGAGGGCTAAACCCTCATATCCACCAAGGCACGTGGCCTAGTGGCAAGCGATCGTGAGTTAAGTCATGTGGGTGCAGAGTGGTTCGCGTTCGATTCTCATAAAGGACATTTTGGCATGTTGTGCTTTGGCATCGAAGGAAGAGACATGTTGATCTTTTGGTTTCGGTGCATTGGGGAAGAACATAGAGCACGTTGTGCTCTTTGTTCTCCAAATGAGTGCCTAGCTCATGTGGCGGTTGGAGCCATGGCTAGGGCATTGGGAGAAGCTGCATCGAGGGTTCAATTCTCACCTAGGCGGAGGTAATAAATTTTGCATTATTTTTTAATTGCCTAAGGTGTAAACATAAGGTTTAGGGAGTTATAAGGGGTTTTGAAAGGTGCTTATTTTAATTGTTAATTTTTTATTAAATGAAGGAATAAGGTGTTGAACTTTATTTTTAAATAAAGTTATTGTGATGTTTTTGATTTATCAAAAAGTGAATTGAAGAGTGATTAAATTTAAGAGGACTTCTTGCCATTGAGTTAGTTTGAAAAGGAGATTGTATTGACATTATTTTTGATATTGAATATTGTTTTAATTGGGAGATCATAAGGTGTATTTGGTCAATCATTTTTGTATATGTTGATGGATGCTTTCTTTAAGATGGAGTGATAAGGTGTATATGTGTTTTGATATTTTGCATTGTATCTTTGAGAGAGTTTAGTATCTTCTAACTCCTTTGAGCTTGGCAAAGAAGTGTTTGTGGTTGTGGCAGATATTTGAGGTTCCTTCATCATCAAGAAAAAGGTATGAGCACATTCTTCCATAATTGAGTTGATTGATTGGTTTTCTAGAAAATAAGTTTGGAGTGAAAAGGAATTGATTAGGGTTTCCTTATTGAGTGTGTTGAGTTAATGCTTCAAGGTTTTCTAGAATAAAGAGTTGTTAAAACCTTGTTTTATAAGCATTGTTGTTGAAGCCATTGGTTGTGTGAAGAACTTGAACTAGGGTTTGGAAAGAACATGAGTATCATTGTTATGTGAGATTGGTTGATAAGTATTGTTGGAAACATTTTGAGTGAGTGTTCATATGCTTGGACTAGGGTTTGTAAGGAAGGATTGTTTCATTGAGTGATTGGTTGAGTAGAGTTGGTTGAGCCTAGTCAAGTGGATGTGTGAAGTGATTGTTCAAGTTCCATAAAATAAACTATTCTATATTCTAAATTGATTTGAGAAGGAGTATTTGTGAGTGTGAAGTATATTGAGTCTCTAACAATTCTCTTTATGTTTCTATGAGATTGGACAAGTTCTAGTGTGGACTTGTTGAGCATATTTGAGACAAGTCTTTGAGAAGACTTGTGAGCAGAGGTGATTGATTGATTTGTTCAAACCTTGAGTTAAGGTTTGGGGAAAATCAAGCAGAGTTTATTTGAGATTGAGTCAAGATTTGAGTTAAGGCTTGAAGATAGAGATTGAGGATAGATCAGAGGATAGATTTTGGTGCAGATTTGAGGATAGATTTGTGCTAGAACAGAGATAGATATTGAGGATAGATTTGTGCTAGACCGAAGGATTATGTTTAGTATAGATTTTAGATAGAGCTTTGGAGGTGACAGAGTTGAGGATAGAGATCTCCAACCAGAGCAGGGAAGACAGGTGTCTTCTATGGATAGAGTTCCATTTTCTAAGGGTAGTGGAGGCAGAGGTCTTCTAGAGGATCACCAACCAGAGCAGAGTTGTTTTTCCGGAAACACAGATATTTTTAAGGGGATTGGTGTCTCCTTTGGATAGAGGTCCATAAACATTGTAGGGAAAGGATTCCCAAGAGAATTTATTTGAGAAAAATTTATAAGAAATATTTTCTCCGTGGAGTAGCCCACATTGGGTGAACCACGTAAAATCATGTCTCTCATGTGTGTGATGCTTTGTGTAATGTTTATTGCTTTAATATTGTTGATGCTATTATTTGGATTAAAAAGAAAAAAGTTTTATCTTATACTGTTCACCCCCCTCTCAGTATAAGCACATGTTCTTCACTTGTTGACTAGCATGCAAATCGTACCATCTACTATTCCAACCATATCTCATCAAGACATTTTGTTTAAATATGTCATGTAGTGATTAAGCCCCCATTTGGTAGGATAAGAAGTTTAAAATCCCATAGGAATTTTCCTTAGCAGACTAACATAATCCCAAAACATATTAAATAAGCAAACCACTCAGGCATCTAGGAAAACCCCCCCAAAACTTGAAATTTATCCAACTCTTGCTAGGCAAGAGAATCACTCACTTGAGCAAGTGTTATGATCCCATCCTAACCTTGCTATGTAATTATCACCTTCCTAATGCAGGTATCCCATCTTAATGATATTATGCAATATTTTATGTGTCTATGGCATTTGAGGTTCCTAGACAAGTGGGTCCATTTAATGTAACCATTATAAAGAATGTAATTGTTTATTTGGTAGAATATTCTAGCTTAGGTGGCCACTTGCATGTGAAGCCAACCCTTTAGTGTTATAGTTGGGGTTACAAAGAGTCTTTAAAAATACAAGAGGACATAGATGAAGGCATCTCATATTTTGTTGTATCAAATTTTTGCTTCTAAGGAGGTTGCACCCTTGAAGAGGCCTATAATTTTATAATTTGTTTTTTCTTTCAATAATATACTCTATCGCATTTCCATTTCATATTTTAATATTATTTATTTCAAGCCCATTTTTTGTTATTATTGCAATATTTTGTGGATGTGTTTTAATTTTATTGCAAGGTTCATAACATGTGGTATCATAGCATTTTTTTGGATTGCATCCTACTATAGTGCAAATAGTTTGTGTCCTATCATTTCAACTTGTTAGGTAAAATTTTTTATTATTTTTATTTTTCTTCCTTATTATCCTATAAATAAAAATAATAAAAAGAAAAATTGATGTTTTTTTGTTTTTTTTTAGTTAATTAGGTTAGAAACCCTCTGTTAGGGGTTTTAAAATATCATAGAGAAGTTTTCGTTATTGGCTAATCTAGATTATTCATAAAGCATATAGTTAAGTGAGGGATGATCATACTCAAAGACCCGAGCCTTAGACAACACACATTTACAGACTTGAGCTTCCACATATCTTCAAGTATATTGGGAACCCCCTAGGTTTATTAGATATCTTTAGCCATAGGAATATTTTTTATTGTGTATCTATCCATAGTGCATCAAGAATAACATTTGATAAGATAACCCTATCATAGTATCAAAGAGGTTAGTAGTGTTCTCAAGGGTATGTGTGGAACCCTCCTTCAATAGTGGCCTAAAATATTGGTCTAAGCATTATCATTCATTGTTGTGGTATAATAAAGGGCTATGAAAAATGTACACACCTTGGCCTAGTGTTACTATATTATAGTCATATGTTACACCTCCAAAACTCTAACCATATATTTGAGCATACTTAGGAGACTACACTTATCATGATTTAAATATAGTAAAAACATTTGATGAAATAAGAAACTATAGGGGTTAGTAATAGTTGGAAACAAAGTTAGTTAGGATATTTATTAATGATAGATGGAAACATTTTCAAATAAGGTAGTTGTTAGTAATAGTCAAAATAGTCCATTAATACAATTGTTGATAATCATCAATAATAGTGTCATAAAGTGCTTGTTAGTAACAGTCGAGAATCATAATAGATAAGGAGTTGTTAGTAATAGTCAACATAGTCTCAGATACAATATTAGATAGTCATTTTTAGACTAGGTAGTTATCAAAAAATAAATACATAAAACATAATAAATCATGGGATATAATATTTTAGGATCATCAAAAAATATCATTGTGGGATATAACCCATTGTGATCGTCTCATCAAGTTGATTATCTTGGTATATAGCACCCATGCATGTTTTTGGGGGTACCAAAAAATATCATTTGAGACCTAATTCATTGTGATCATTTTTTCAAACTTGTCATTTTGATATATAGCAATATGACACCTTTTTCTAGACCATTACTAAAAATAGTAACCCCTAGAATGACATTTCTATTTTTAGTAAGGTAGTTCAGGTGGTCTAAATCATAAGTAGATGGATGGAGAGACTAGAGGATCAATAAGAGATATGGAGCAAAATGTATCCATAGAAAATAAATCAACAACTTAGTAACATACAAAACCAAATGGTACATGTTGGACAAGCTAAGCATATAAAAGATCACATGGAGGTCTTGAAATCTAATTGGATTAAAGTCAAAATAGAGATTGAGAAAAAATTATTTGAGGTTCAAGAGCATTTAAAGGAAACCCTATGATAGGGATTAGTATGATATTGCATTTAATACTCACATGGATCATGTGTATTAAATGTTGAATTATAAAGGTAGACTTACCTATAAATATGTTTTTGATTAATACAATTGGAATTTTTCATTTGTGCCAATTTGTGTCGTCTATTAAGAGTACTTCCAACATAATTGGTGTCAGAGCTGAGCATTGGATAGGTGAGTATCCTCTTCCTCTAGGCCAATCTGATTCAAAATAGGAACGAGAAAACCATCAGTGGATCTTGGATTTGGGTGAACATTATTTTACTTTCGTAGACACCTTCGTGCACTTTCGTTTGTGAAAACTCTTAGCTAGAGTTCCTTTGACTTTGATATTTAGCTCATATTTCATATATTGATCGTTGTTTGTGATGCAAACTCCATTTGTGACCATCATTCATTATGTCAACCATTTCACTTATCAACTTCATCATAAAATTTCAACAATTTCATGTCGAAATGAAAGTCAATTTTGTAGGAGCTTCAAGAAATGATTATCGTTGCTAACGAAGATATCATTGAAGAATATAAATATTTCATCCCTGATCCAAAACTTGAAGAATTTTTATCCACACCTAGATTTGAACCAGGGTCTCTAGGTGATATACCCAACATCTTTCCACTAGATGATGTGGCTCCTGATGTGGATTTGAGCTCCTTTGAAGCTCCTGATGTAGATCAGGCCCCTCTAGATGTTGCAAATCCAAGCTCTTCAGATGCCATTACCATTGAAGACCAAACTATTTTCACTACGTTGTCATTGTGCCTACTGCACTTCATGATCCACCTGTTCCTCTTGACGATGATCTCTTGATTTCAGATATTGATCCATTTCATACAGATTGTGTGTCATCATTCTTGGTGGCTCCATAGATCCCCTATAATTTTTTGATCGTTACTTCATGTGATCTACCATATCTTGCCACCGAATTTCATACTACACTTCATCACAACAATTGTTCTCACATTTTGTCACCATCGCTCGAGTTTGTTTATCATGATCCACCTCCACTGTTGTTTTCATTGATGCACACACCCTTCTGTTGCTTGATTCCTGATGATCTCTACAATGTTAATTTGTGGCCTCCACCGCCACTATCATCATTTTATACAAATCACGTCAACCACTTGTGTTTTTTGCCATTTTTCGACATTTACAACATCGATCTATAGTTTTTCCTGGTCATGTCGTGTAGTCTTTTGGCCACGATTTTTGTCCATCGCTTCACCACTTCATGTTCACCATTCGAAGTCGTTGTTGTCGACATTATTTTCTTCACAGTCAATTTACTGGCTCCTCCTATGCATTTTCACTACATATTGCATGTTTATAACAATATTTATCTTGGCATTGTGCATCCTCTACTGAAACCACTACCAGCTTGGCATTTTCACTATCTCTCGTGCCATTTTTTATTTTCTTTGCTCGATTCCACATACCCATGATCTGCCATGGCCTCCACCATTCCATAAATTAAATTAAATTAATATTTAATTTAATTTAATTTTTAAATACCTATTTTTAATTTTTCCACTTTCATCCTCCAACGGCCACCAAATACATATTCATTTTGACTATTTTCATTAAAAGTGTGCACCACTCCATTCAATTTTCAACCATAAATTAAATTATATTATTTTTTAATATAATTTAATTTTTCTCCACCCTTGCACCACTCCATTAAAACCCACATTCAATTTTCAACCATAAATTAAATTATATTATTTTTAATATAATTTATTTTTTCTCCATCCATTAAATGCATATCACCCCACCTTCAGTCTTGACCACTATTTCGGTCACCAATAATTTAATGCAAGTCGAATACTATCCACTTGATCGTTGTCCCGGTCCACCAATAATTTAATGCAAGCGACCCACAATTAACCACAAATTTATTAAATTAAATTAAATATTTTTTTAATTTAATTTAATATTTTCCATAACCATTAATGCACTCAGCCAATTCAATGCATGCCGCTTGTCTTAAAGACTGCAACAATTTATTTTTCCATTTGGCACATGGTTCGAGGCATCTTATGCTGCATCTTCTTTGACATTTTAGGTTTTGCTTTTTTTTGCTAATTTTCGAGACCCATTTCAGCTATCCATCAGTATAGCAGTTTTTACAGTCATTGGAGTGTGTTTTTCGATCCAAACTCAAATCCAGTGCTAGATTTTGGTTTTATGAAGACCTGTTCAACTTCACCATTTTGGGTCTTCTTTTTGTAATAAGAGTGCATTTTCGGTTGTACTCAACACTCTTCAGCTACCCGTATTTCTCTTCCACACTTGTACGCATTGGGGACCAATGCTTATTCAATGGGGAAGAAAGATAGGGATTAGTATAATATTGAATTTAATACTCACATAGATCGTGTGTATTAAATATTGAATTATAAAGGTAGACATGCCTATAAATATATTTTTGATTAATGCAATTGGAATTTTTCATTTGTGCCAATTCATGTCGTCTATTAAGAGTGTTTCCCACATCACTCTAAATTTATACCAACAAATTAACATTGAAGGACCATATAGCAGTTCAAGGAATAAAGATGAAACCCATAATACTTTTTTTGACACTAATACCTTGTTTAAAATGCCCAAATAAATTTTTCCCAAGTTTAATGGAAATAACCCTTATGGTTGGTTATATTGGGTGGATCAATTCTTCAAACTCCATAATATCCCTTGATATGTATGGAAGACCCTCCAAAATCTAAAATTTTATATTTCCTTTCACAAATACCTCCCTAAAAACCAAAAAATAATATAACTTCACCTTTCTGCTATGCGGCTCCCTCCTCTTATTAGTCCAAGTATAGCTAGTTCTAGGATATTTAATATCCACCAAGTGTAATGCATTGACCTAGGCAATCATAAATTGATATCTTGAGTCCAAAATTGGAGTTCCTCCTTCTTAATCTCTAGATGATAATTTTGCATTAAAATCCCCAACAACAATCCAATCTAACTCCTCCCTTAAGTCTTTCATATTATGCATCACTTTCAATTGATGAATTTGACCATCTAGGGTTTGATCCACGTTAAAAATTATGATTATATCATACTCAACTATCACATTGTTCCTATAATGGGATGTAAGAACACCCCTCCAAGCTATATGTTCTATTGCTATCCATTCAAGAGATTTTCAAAAGGTAACTATTCCCCCTTAGGGTCCCTTGGGAAGCCACTTCCATATGACCAACACCCCTCCAAAGTCTATTTATTGTTTTGTTCAATCCCATCTAGGATAGGAGGAACTAAAAAAGTGGCTTGAACATGATTGTTATTGTTTTTATTATTTTCATCCACTCTTTCCATGTGTTGTTCTTCTTCCTGCTCCATTAGTATCTTGAAGATCTCATACCTATTTAAGGGTTTGGGCTAGGTTTTCTCTTTTCCATATTTTATCCTTTGCCTTCTCCTTATTTTGGGTTGTTTAAAACCATCTCCCTCTGCTTCAACTCTTGAGAAGCATTGGTTGCTTCTTTAGTAACTATAGACTTACCCTCTTTAAGAAGATTTGACATTCTTAGAGGAACCATCGTTTTTGTGATCATATTATTTGGTCAATATTGGACCAAATACCCATATTTGGGGTAAAATATACACTTGAAGGACAATACCTCATAATCCAATTGTTGACTCAAAGATAGTCCTACAAGTTTGAGTTTCACCTATATCAAAAGAGGTTGGCTGAGATCCATTTCAATGCATAATCTAGCATAAACAATTGTGTTTCCTTTTATTGTGTATCTAGAGACATCCAAATATCTTCCAAGGAAGTTACTAATGATTTACAATACTTGCTCACTCCAAAACTCTATTGGAGTGCATATAATCAGATCCAAATGGGATAGTAGTGGGTTCACTTCAGGGATTAAATCCCACTCTCCAAGGCTAAACAAATAATATTGTTGATTTGTGATTCCTCTTTTCTTATTCGAATAACCTATTTTTATTGAGTAGAAATAGAAAACTAATAATAGCATATCTATTACTAATAAGCTGTAAATAATACTCACCAAGATGCTCCTAGTTTTGTTGAACCCGTAAATGCAAAAAAGTTCAAAGTAAGAGGTGAATACCCATTAATGAATATATCATGTCATAATTGGATTTATATAAGACAATTTATTCTACTATACTCTGTGCATTGACAATCTTTGGTCTTGATTCAATCTATGGCAAGCATCCATTGACTCTATGAGGTATTGATATTTTTCTAGTAGACACAAAGATCAGTTTTAATGCAAATTTTTGTGCTTCTTCAATCTTTGTTTCAGATTTGTTCTTCAATAAGTCTACGAACAAACTCTATCTATATGGAAAAGAATATGGAAACATCCCCATTATCCTCTCTCAAAACAACATTCTTATTTTTAATTTTTTAACCACTTTTGTTTGTAAAATAAAATTTTGACTAATTTTTTTTTTATAACTGTTATAATATTATTAAATTGATTCATATAACTAAATTTTTAACTTTAAAAAATAAAATCAATTATAAATGATAAGGAATAGGTAAACCTCTAAGTAAAATTAAAAATAATACATATGTAATTGCACAATTTTCAAATTCACTACTTTTTCGTTAAAAGGTCAAATAGTATTTTTATTTGAGTGCCTAAAAATAAGGATGGAAAACAAGAAGGGATGTTAAAAA
The DNA here is from genome assembly GCA_028583015.1 of Wollemia nobilis. Taxonomy (NCBI): domain Eukaryota; kingdom Viridiplantae; phylum Streptophyta; class Pinopsida; order Araucariales; family Araucariaceae; genus Wollemia; species Wollemia nobilis. Next base: position 3,958,340 of record JAQPPZ010017255.1, read on the forward strand.
AGATAATATTTGATGAGAAATTAATTTTAAGGGTTAGGTGAATTGGTAAGTGCAAGTGTAGTTGGATACTTACCAAAAAAAGACATAGGTTTAAATTTTGAGGAAACCAACCTTTTGTAAAGTAGTAATCCAATCTAAATTTTTAAGTGCATGCCAACCGATGATGACTGTACGAATTCTGACCTAAATAATAACAAGATAGAACAGGGGTTATCCCTAGCACCATCCTGAGCTAAATAATAACAAGCTAGAACAAGGTTTATCCCGAGCACGTCGTGGTCTATTTCATTTCATGTCAGGCAAAATAATAACAAGATAGAACAGGGCACCTCGTGGTCCATTTCATTTCATGTCACGCTAAACAATAACAAGATAGAGCAGAGGTTATCCCGAGCACCTCATGGTCCATTTCATTTCATGTCAGGCTAAATAATAGCGAGATGGAATAGGGGTTATCCGAGCTCCTCGTGGTCCATTCCATGTTAGGCTGACTAATAATAAGATGGAATAGGGGTTATCCGTTGTGGCACATTTCATATCAAACTAGAATTTAAATTTAAAAATATTAAACTAGAATTTAAATTTAAAAATATTATGGAATAGGAGTTATAAAGATCAACCCATGATTTAAACACTACTTAATAGTAGAAAATTGTGTAATTTTTATGTATAAGAAAAGTTTGTGAACTTCGTATAACCCAGAGATATTATTGAAGGGCGTGTTAAGCTCTTTCGACGTTTGTGGACTTCGTTTAGCCAAAGAAGAGATATTATATTAACGACATTTCCTATCCATAGCTAGGAAAATCCCTGGAATCTTCATAAAGATACGGATGGAACGGAGAGCGTGTTAAAGAGGACATAACATTTGATAAGACGTTTGTGGACTTCGTTTAACCAAAGAAAAGAACAGATATTATTGTCATTTCCTGTCCATAGCCACGAAAAGCCCTCGAATCTTCATAAAAACCAGGAACTCCGAAGTTTTAGGGATAGGGGTGGCATTAGAACCTACGTACTAAAACAATATAAAATAATAACGATATTTGACAATAAAAAAAATTTACGTTTGAGGGATGAAACTTTTTAAAATAATTAAAAGATTCAACATTCAACGATTTTTTTACAGTCTGAATTCTCATAGATTTACTTTTCCAAATTTATCTTTGAAATTGAATAAGTAATAATTTATTTAAATAATCGTTGATTTTCAGTTTTTGTAACTATTAATTATTTAATTCATAAAATGTGTTTAAAGAATTTTTACAACTTTTTCCTCCCACCCTTCGCAAATGTATTTGAGATATAATGGTGATTAATTCTTAAAAAAGGATAAATAAATTTTATTTTAAATTTGTGGCTATACTTGATCCTTGCAATTTAATTATTCCATTGAAATTGAAGGTGTGGGATTTGTTTTCCTAATGTTATAGGAAGTCTTACATTATTTTGAAAGTATATTCTAAGTTGTGTCTTAAGATTTTGTCATATTAAAATGGCTTAATCATACAAAAAAAGGTGGGTGGAATTAGCACATCCCGGGTGGGTAGAATTAGCACACCTCGAGCATACAACCAACACACTAACTGTGTGCTAAATAGCTAACAGAGCTACCAAAATAACTTATAGAAGTTCACAAGAAAAAAAAACAAAGAACTGCATAAGAAAACAACTAATAGACTATGCATTATTGTCGTGTAGGGGCTGGAGGAACAGGATTCACTGCACAGGGAGAATTACCCCAATGATCAATAAGGTCCCGTAAGTGACGAAGATCTATATTTACTTTTTTTGGTTGCACTGAAATATGTAGCCAACAATCATAGAAAACCTGATACTTATCAGCAAGAGAAAAAATAGAATAAGGCTCCTGTTGGCTAAAAATCACTCTGTTGCAAATTTTCCACAAATGAAAAAAAATCCTCACTCTAAAGATATGCCACACAGGAACAAGCTTCTCAGAAAACTCAAGTGGATCCCCTAACAAAATATTCACCCAAGAACATGGACCTATCATAAATGGTTTGAAAAAATAGAAAATCCACTGTCAAACCTCTTGAGCTCTCACACAAGACCAAAACAGATGATGCACATCCTCCTCTACTCCACAAGATCTGCAATAAATATCATTCACACCCAAATATATAAGTCCCTAACCAATAGGAAGCCCTTGAAACAATAAACTCCAAGAAAAAAAGGCTTGCTTAGGTTCAAGATACTTTGCCCAAACTATATTAAATCTGAGACTTCATCTGGACTAGAGAGATACTGCATCCCACCTAGAATTAAGCTTCTCAGCCATAGGCACAATAGGGGAAAGCCAAGAGTATCATAAATGAGGTTTATACTTGGTGAGATAAACATCTTTGGGCCAAGACCAATCAGTTCACCAAAGGTTTCTGATAATATCGAAAACTTTTTCCCCAAATAGATAAAGGAGTGGAATCAATAACAGCCTCATAAGTAGTCTTATCAACAGAAGATAAACCAAATAGATTCCTAAAAATTTCCAAAGGTATCCAAGACCTTCAATGAAAATCCATGAAATCAGATAACCGAGCAATACCTCATTTATAAAATTTATGAGCATGTATCCACTGGACTTGAGCAAGGGGAGTCACCTGTAAAGTGATGGTCGAAGACCACCAGACATTAAGCAAAGGTATTGAAGTCCCCAACTTACCCTTGTGACATTTCTAAGAACTTCAAGGTTTAATGGCCTCCTAGGCCTTCCAAATGCTTTGCATAACAAAGGACCTAGAAATATTTATCGAAACAGGGGCTATAAGAATGGTTTGTAAATCAAGACCTTTCCACACCTTCTTACCAAAAGGAAGCCCCGTGGAGAGGCAATGACGAAATAAAAGTTTCCATGCTTCCTTCCCTGTAAAGCTCTCACAATCCATTTAGCACAGAGGGAAAAGCCTTGCCACTAACAGTCAAACAATCTGGTTCCTCAAAAAATTTTAGGAAGACAACAAAAATCGCAAGCCACCCTATGAAATCCCTTCTTACCAACAGCATTGGACCACAAAAAATATTGAAGCAACTTATCCAATTTGGCATAACAAGTCTTGGAAGGGACCCAACAAGAAGAGTAATACACATGAGTAGAGGCCAATACCTTGGAATAAATTTGAAACTTGCCAGCTAAGGATAATGTTTTGGTACACCAGTACATAAGCTTCTTCTCAACCTTTTGAACAACATAATCCCAAAAATAGGCAAGAGAACCCAAAAAACCAAAAGGAATACCCATAAATTTAAAGGGTTCCCTAGGTTGAATCTACTTCCAAGGCTTATCAACTAACCAGGTGGGCATATATTTTCCAGACTGTCTATAGCAAGAAGTTTTTCTCCATTGAATATTAGAGCCAGAAGCTAAGCAGAATGTATGAAGAAAATCTAAAGCATGAGCAACAAAGATCTCATATTTTGCAATAGTCAAGAAAGAATCATCTACAAAATGACCATTAATCAACTGCTTGGGGAGGAAGGGAGATAAATTCCCTTGATCAATCCTTGAGCAGATCTATGAGCTAGAAGATAACCAAAGGCCTCAGTAGCAAGAATAAACAAATAAGGCACCAATGGATAACCTTGTCTGATAGAACGAGCTAATTGAATATTTTGAGATTATCTCTTGTTCAGAGTTAACACAACAGAAATATCTTTGAATAAAATAAGTACAGTCCTGATAAAATAAGGGTCAAACCCTAGAGCCTTTAGCATAGAAGTAATAAAGAACCATTCTATTCTATCATAAGCCTACTCAAAATCAATATTAAGGAAAAAACATCCTGACCAAAGGATCTAGCCCATTCCATCCCTTCCCAAACAATAATAACATTATCCAGAATATATCTTTTCTGAACAAAAATAGCCTGCACAGGCCCGATTATCTCAAGAAGAATAGGTATGAGTTTAAGAGCTAAATCCTTGGCAATTATCTTATAATTGACATTAAGCAAGGTGATTGACCGCCAATTAGAAATAAGTTCAGGGTCTCCCCATTTTATAATGAACTTAACATTACCTTTGTTGATGAGATTCCCCAATGACCCAGTAAGCATAGCCTCTTTATACACTTGCAGTAAATCATAACCCACCAAGTCCCAACATTCTTTATAAAATTCATAATGAAAACCATCTAATCTAGGTGCTTTGTCATTTGCCATCTGAGACAGAGCCTGTTTGAGATCCTCCAGGGTTAAAGTTGCATCACAAAAATCCCACTGAGTTTGAGTAAGCTTAGTAGGTATGACTTGACAACAAGATTCTAGAGCTTGCACTCTATCATGGGTAAGGCCCTGAGAAGCAAACACTCTTTGATAATGATTAACAAAAGCTCCAAAAATATCATCAAGAGATGTGAACCTTTGACCATCAACTTGTAGAGCAGTGAATTGGGTAGTATGAGTAGGTGGGCAAAGGCGCTTGAAAAAATATTTAGAGACTTTGTCACCCACCTTTAACCAATGTTTCTTGACCCTTAATTGTGCTCCTTTGGCTTCATACATATCAAATTTTTTTAGCTCATGTCGAAGGGCAGCCATGAAAGCTTGAAGATCAGAACAAAAAGGATTAGCCTCAAGCTGCACAAAAGCTTTTACTAATTTTGACTTCAAAATCAAATTAGCTTTCTTCCTCCTCTTGGCTACTTCCACTCCCAAAGTGCGAAGCAAAGAGGTGGTTCTAAACATAGCAGCATTCCAGCAAGAAACCCAACCAAAGTCACCAGAGGGTCTCAAAAGAAAATTTCAAATTCTATAAATATGAGCCTTCATAGTCAGGTGATGAAGAAAACATTAAGATAAAATTGGGTCTGAAATTGTCGGGGCTGATGAAGAATGGCTTCCATAGAAAAAAGAATAGGAGCATGATCAAACAAAATAGTACCTGGGATAACCAAAAAAAGAGGTTGAGAAGGTGAAACCCTAGTAATTTTAAAAGTCACACTGGAAGGAGCATGGCTCGATCAAGGCATTTTAACACCCTAGATTCGTTTGCTTAAAAATTTGACCATGTAAACCATTGAGCTTTAGAAAAGTTACCAGGAGAAAAACAGATATTAGGATAACTAAGACTCAACTTATTTTTCATAAAATAAAAAGCTTCCTATTCCCCAACACACAAGTGGTTAGGAGATAAACTAATTTTATCATAAGGCTTTTCCACCATATTAAAATCCCCACACATCACCCATGTGGCAAGAGGCAGAGACAAAACCAACCACCACCACAAGGCACACCTTTCTCGAGCATTATTTGAAGCATAAACATTAATAACTCTAAATGATTTACCATGTAATTCCAACAAATTCCATACTCCTTGATTGAACGGATCCACTCCCCACATCACAATATTCAAGTGCCACTTTGGGGAAATAAAAGTGACAGCTCCATCTGTCCCACTGGAATGATTCATTACATGGAAAACACCACAAGGCCACAAAACATTACAGATACACTGCAAATTAAAATTAGAAACTTTCACTTCTTGTAAACACATCACATCAATATTGCCAAACTTATGAGTGACATAAGTCATCTCACTACGGATCATATATTTACAGACTAGATCCATCAGTCCTCTTACATTCCATGAGAAGAAAATCATTAAGACCTGTCAGTATGCAAAAGTTTCAGAACATCCTCATAGGCTCCCAGTTGAACAAAAGACCCAACGGAGTTAGAAGCATACTGATCCTGACCATCCTGGTAAACATGAGAAGCCTCCTCCATTTGGTGGCGCTTATCATAATGCAGATTATTTCTTAGAGGGCTATGAGAACGACGAAATTTATAACCAAATTAACCTTCTGATGAAGGTTTTTGGAAGGCATCAGAGACATATTCCTCCAAAGAGGTAGTAGAACTCGGCATGGCCGTCACAACTTGAGAAAAATTTAGAAGAATCCAAATGGATTGCACTTCTGGAGGAGCAATAGGAGCTTGTCGAACAGAAACATCTTGAGGCACAAAATCTGATGGTGTGACAACAGGGGCAAAGTGTGACAAAAGGGGTTGTGAAGCACTCTCAAGAGCTTGAGACTGTAATGCACTCTGGGAGCGGTTTCACCGATTAACCACCTACCATTCCTCTTGCCCCCCAGTAACCCTAGTTGCCTGAGCGCTAGATGCCGAGGCACCAGGTGCCTGAATAGAAGAATTATTAGGAGCTGGAGGAGGGTTTTGCTGGAATTTACCTGCCATAAGTGGGCAATCTTTTATCTTATGGGCAATTGACTGACAACGAAAGTAGGTATTCAGGAGATTAATATAGGCCACCCTTTTTTTGTGGGTATAATCTCCAGCATTAATCTCAATTTCCTCAGGTAAATCCTTGGAAAGTTCAAGCTTGACGCATACCCTCCTAGTGGTTCGGGCCGAGAAGAAACAAGGAGGCTCAAAACAAATAAACTTTTCCAAGGGAGCAACCAGTTTATCTAAAAAATTCCAAAACAGAATGGGAAGACCAGGGAACTCGACCCAGACAGGAACCTCCAGGGAAGAGACCTTAGCAACAGTGAAATCCCGTGTATAGGGTTGCAAAATAAGCAAGGAATTCCTAACCATCCAAGGTCCTTTATCCAACATCTTTTGTGTATGCACAGGCCATCAAAGCGAAACAAAAAATACCCTTTGGTAAGATTCTGAACATTTGAAATGTTGACACCATAAAGACCCCAACTTGGTTGACCCAGGTACAAAGCAAAGTATCATTGGGGATTCTACCCAGAAAATACCCCACCAAGTGATGACATTCAAACCATTGACAAGCATATTGAAATTCATGAGCAGGGATAACAACTTGAAGAAGAGCAGCATTACCTCTTGGTACAATTTCAGATTGAGCTCTAACAGCGGTAAGATCAACTGAGCTTGTCGAGTGAGCGGCCGCAATGAGGTAAAGAGCAGAGCCATCACCCAAGACGGTGGAAGAAAAAGACGTGGCAGTATCTAAGACTAAATTTTGCGCAAAAACTCCAGAAGGAGGGCGTAGTATTCCTCTAGAATCCCTTGTCTGCAATTTCGTTCACCATCAAAACCCTAGCTCCCTTGTCTACCTTGTGAAAATTGACCTCGTTTCGTCACTGGAAAATTTTGATTTTAAGATATATGTAAAATTTTGAATAAGGTAGTAATATGGTAACCTCACTTTGACCTTTCTTATTTTTGTAAATTTTATTTCTAGTAAATATAAACATTGTCAAAATTCTAGATCTATAGCATAAAAGTTTACTTTTAAACCATAAAATTAAAAACAAGAAATTGTGTAATCAATATTTAAAAATAAACAAAAATAAAAATAATTTTAATAAATATATACTTTTTAAATATTAAAAAATAAAATAATTTTCATATTAAAATAATAATAAAAAATACAAACCAAAATATAGTTTATCCATAACTACTGGACTTGTCTCTCCTTTTCCAAGATTCAACACTACAACCGCATGTTACATAACTACCGGACTTGTCTCTCCTTTTTCAAGATTCAACACTACAACCGCATGTTACATGAAGGGTTCGCCATTATGCTAGACTTAATTCGTTTGATTTGATACAGAGGCGGGGGACTAAGGTATAAACATTAAATTATTCTCAATTGAACTATTATACATTATATAATTGATTTATTTTACAAACTTTTTTAAATGACCGATCATGTTATTCCCTCAACCCTCAAATTGAGAACGTACTCTTCCCCTCGAAGCCATAGGAAATGTGATCAGTCTCCACCTAGACTATTTTATAGGAGCTTGTTATTTGTAGGAAATGTGGAATTTGAAGGGAATTTGTTGAAATGAAAATAGTTCTGTTTTCCCAGCTGATACTTCTGAGGGATCAAGGATGGCAAAGCTTCTGTTAGAATATTTCAAAATCCTTAAATTGTAAATAAAACGAGGAAGTTTTTGCAGAAACTTTAGAGATAGCCGCTAGAAAGCTATTGATCCTATTGAATTTGCAGTTGTTATTGGACATAATGTAATTTTTCAGGCATAAATACTCTTGTACAGAATAATAATAATAGCGTGCTTTCATATTGCAGATGCAAAATACAACATTGATGAAAAAATATGAAAATTGTAAGACACTTCCGCCGGCAAACATGGAAGAACATTGTATCTAACTTATCTCACAGAGATGGATTAAGAAAATCAAGAAAAGCAATCCGATATAAAACAAACCGTAAGCTTCTGAAAGCCCGTCCCCTTGCCTATCAGCAAAGAAAACAACATTGCAAAGTTAACACAATCTTCAAACTATAAAGTCCTTGAGCAAGAGATATCTAGCTACCTTCAAGTTTCTCTTGAAGAAGTACCCCTTTTGATATAATGTTTGATTTCGACGAGGCCAAACTTTGCTCAAATTAGGTGATTGGAACATCCATAGACATAGGCGTGGAAGATGCTATTGAAGAGAATGCGAAGAGATTGGCTGCTTGAATAGGGACATATAATGCAATTGTTAGGGCAGTGGGAATATGAAGTACTGCTTCCAAATTCAACATCTTTAGAACTCCTAACAAAACCCTTCTTCCAATAACCGCTCCATTTCTGCTGTCTCAAACTCTCCATTTAACCTCACATCTGCTCCATCCACAACTCTACCTTGACCATAAAGATCCCTAGTATGAAATTTGAATTGATATCATTTTTTAGATTTATCTTTCCTTTTTCATCACATTATAGCCCATGCAATAGCCTCTTCATAATCATTTCTATCATATTTTTTTTAATGTCCATTTAGTATAAGTTTTACTTAAATGTGACTTTAAGCATAGGTGTTTGTCACTATTTCCAATTGCCACTATTTTCTTAGGATTTAAGACCTATTATTGGCCATATATTATTGGCCTATTTTTTAGATTTAAATCATAGGTAGGCATTTACCATCTGCATGCATACTAGCTAATGCAATATATTAGCTCCCAATAACAAAACTATTGCTAATATAATATATTAGCTCTCAATAACAAAGCTTTTATAATATGTTTTAGTTCCTTTCATGTTGTCCCTATAATGCAATATATTAGCTCCTAATAACAAAACTATTGTTAATATAATATATTAGCTCTCACTAAAAAAAGCTTTTATGATACGTTTTAGTTCCTTCCATGTTGTCCTTAGAATAATCCTTTTCTTGTGTAAATAATAATAATATTTAAACATGGATAACTTTAAAAAATATACATTTCTAGACCACTCTTGGTTTATTTTGGTTGCATAGTGTAGTTCAATGATTTTTGACTCACTAATATCTTCAAGTAATGTTTTTCCTTAGCTTTTAGGTTTATAGTTCACACTAGGAAACTTAGTCCTTTTATCATCACATCTTTCTAACTCAAACATTTTTCATTAAATCCATTCATAGCCATCATATAAGGATTCTATGCCCCATAAAATAAATCTATATTCATTATTATTTATAAAATAAAGCTATATAAAATAAAAGGTCACTAGACAAACACATAAATGGTTCCTAAAATCTCTATAACTTTGAAACAATCTCATGCTTAGTCACATGCACATAATAGAAATTTATCAACATATTAAAAAAATAAACAAGCATGAACCTTGATGTCTTGATACCAATATGTTTGAATAACATAATAACACACTAAACAAATAATCATAACATTAAATATAACTTGAATTTAAAGAAACATAAATATATAATTATATTAATGGAGACATCTCTATTAAGAATATATATAGTTGTTTATTTTATATATAATGTAAAAAAGTTCTTCATCTAATTCATCATCAACTATTTTAAATACCTAAAATATTGATGCAAAATAAATTTATTTAATAAAATTTCATCTACAACATTTTTAATTGAATTATAAAATTTTAATAAATAATTTAAATTTTTACACATTACATAATTAATTCTATTATTTTTTTTTTGGTAGATTAAAAGTGGGTTTTTGTCAAGGATCCCAAAACCTGATTACAATGGAACAGATTGCATCAAAGTACATCAGATTAAATCAAGGCAAGGATAGCCAAAAGGAACAAATAAGGAGCATGCAATAGGACCAAAAAGGAAGGTGTCATCCTTTGCACCAGAGGAAGGCACTTTCCTTTGTGCCAGAGGAAAACGTCTTCCATTGTGACAAAGGAAAAATGGGAAGGAAGGGAAGGCCTGTGAGACACCAAATTTGAATCAAAAGATGCCAAATAAGATTTTGAATCTCAAAAATGGCGGGAGAAAGTGCTAGACCACCCAAACCACTAAATGAAAATTTGAACCTTTCCCAAAGGCAAAAAAGAAACAAAGCCATAAATTTAAATATTGAAACAACCCAAGGGCAGGAAAACCAAAAACCACCCTTGGAAAACAGAGAACTGAAGGAAAACAAGCATCCCACGTAGGGGAGCCCTAGTAGAAACATAGAAGGAAAAAAATCCTATAAAATGGAATTGTAGTGGTTTAGCAGCAAAGGAACACCCCAGGCCATAGGGTCCTTTAGCATAAAATGAAGCCTTCGAGAACACCTACCCAGTAAAGGAAGCAGCAGTAGTAGAACAACACTTCTGAAGGAAAGGACGGGAAAGTACCACAGGAATTCAAGAGAAAGGAGTCTTGAAGATTCATGACTGTAGGTGTTAAAGCACAAAATAAAAAATAGTAGCCATGCATCCTAGACAACCTTCAACAGCTTTAGGGCCATAGAAGATGAAGTCCTACAAGAAATAAGTGACAAGAAAAATAGAGGCCCATCCCAACCATGAAAGGAACTGAAATCCTATAGGAACCACAACCTCAAACTCAAAGAGCAGATTCACAGTAGAAAGCACATGGGTAACCATCAAAACCCAAAAATATGTTGTGTAAAACTGCTCATGAATCTAGAATTCCTCAGACCCACCAAAATTAGGTTCAAGGAAACAAGGAAGAGAACCTGCAAGGATTAAACAACAAAAATACTAGAGGCTGCAAAGCCATGAAAGAAACTAAAATCCTACAAGACCCATCACCTCGAATCCAAAGATCAGAGTCACAGTATCAAGCACGTGGTCCCTCCTATGACCAAAAGGATGCTGTGAAAAACTTCTCAAGAAGCCAGAATTCCTTAGACCCAGCCACTCACCACAGAAGATCCTCAACGAGCAGATGTCAAGAAGACTTTTTCAAAAAAAACCTAAGAAAATCCTGGAAGAGTCCTAAGAAAAAAACCCTAACCCTAATTTAGAACCCAAACACCAGAGAAAAAGGTAGGATAGTGGAGTAAAGGTAGAATACAGATTTTCCCATTGTAGGGTAAGGAAAGAGGCAGAACAATGGAATAGTTATCTCCCCCCCAAAAGGAGATCATCTACAACACCTTCCAACATAAAAGGATGGGAAAAGGAGGTTCTAGGGAAACTAGAAAATGATCAAGGACCTAGGACAGGGCCGAGGAAGGGATGTAAGAAAGTGGAATAGGACTTCCATAGGAAGTCACCTGCAGAGCCCCTCCTCCTTCCTCCTACCAAAGGAAGCCCCCCAAAATTGTTTTTAGTTGATGTCTGAGTCAGCATTGAAAGAACAGGTTATCTAGAATGTGGGATGCTAGATATGCTTTCTTCGATCATCACTCTCGGAATAATGTCTATTTGCGTAATTGCAGTCTCTGGGTTTATTCAAAGACAATTAATTCTATTATAAATCCAAATTACTTGAGATATTTTTTTCTTATTTTTTATTATTAATAATATTACTATAGTGGCAAGGGCTTTAGACTCTCTTTGAGAGGTCCAAGGTTCAAACCCTACCCAGTATGAGGGGACCAGGACCCCTCATAAAAACTTGTGTAAAATCATTGAACAAGGGTGAAGATAGTAGACTAACTGGTTTGGTATTTATTATTAATAATATTACTATAGTGGTAAGGGATTTAGACTCTCTTTGAGAGGTCCAAGGTTCAAACCCTACCTAATATGAGAGTACCAGGACCCCTCATAAAAATTTGTGTAAACTCATTGAAAAAGGGTGGAGGTAGTAGACTAACTGGTTTCGTAAACTTATTGAAAAGGGTGCCAACTAATTTCACCTAAATGTTTGCCAACTTGAAGTTGACAATTCCAATGCTAAACCCCTAACCAAATTGAAAAAATAATTCCTCTAACTATCTATCCCTCTATATATGATTAATGATGTATCATTTTTTAAATTCAAAAATATATTTAAATAAATTCAAGCCTTTCACTTATTCTATATCATCCTGTTGTGGCTGATCCACAACACACCCCAAAATTGGGGACCCACCTTCTTTGCATGCTTTCAAAGAAGATCTCAATGACCCAGATGCTAAAAATCAAGAAAAAGGCAAAATTGCACAAAAATGAAAAAGTGTCGCGATATCGCGACATGTTGCTCTGTCGCGGCCGAAAATGAAAAAGTGTCACGATATCGCAACATGTTGCTCCGTCGCGGCCAAAAATGAAAAAGTGTCGCGATATCGCGACATGTTGCTCCGTCGTGGCCGAAAATGAAAAAGTGTCGCGATATCGCGACATGTTGCTCCGTCGTGGTCCAGAGAGGAGAGAGAAAGACAGAATGGAAAATTGTCGCGAAATCATGATATGTCACAAAATCGTGGTCAAACCAATCAAACAGGGCAAGGCACTAAAAGTGTCGCGATTTCGCGACAAAAAGTAGCAAAGAGGTACGGAGCAGAAAAACGTCACGATTTCGCAACATGTCGCGTTTTCGCGATTAAGAGCAGCCAAATGGTACGAAACAGAAAAGTGTCACGATTTCGTGACAGAAAGCAGCCAAGGTGTACGGAATAGAAAAGTGTCGCGATTTCACGATAGAAAATAATGAAACAACATGAAAGAGAAAAATGTCGCGATTTCGCGATAGAAAGCCGCAAGACAGCTCCGAATGAAAAAGCATCACGATTTCGTGACAGAAAGCAGCCAAGGTGTACAGAAGAGAAAAATGTCACGATTTCACGACAGAAATCCGCAAGACAGCTCTGAATGAAAAAGCGTCGCGATTTCATGACAAAAAGCAACCAAGTAGTACGAAACAAAAAATTGTCGCGATTTCGCGACAGGAAGCAGTGAGATGATGCCAAATGAAAAAGTGTTGCGATTTCGTGACATGTCACATTTTCACGGATAGGTACAGGGAAACACAACAAAATGAAAAGGCATCTTGATTTCGTGACAGGTTGCATCCTCACAACTCGAAACAAAAAAATGTCACGATTTCGCGACAGGTTGCATTTGCAAGGTTGTTGACAGGAAAATGTCACGATTTCGTGACATGTCTTATTTTCGCTGTGCATGAATGCGAACGAGGCTGTTGGCAGGAAAATGTCATGATATCGCAACATGTCTCGTTTTCACGGTGAAAGTAAAGGAGCAAAGTTGCATGCATAAAAATGTCGCGATATCGCGACATGCTATTTTTTGTCGCGATTTACATGGGGCCATTACAGAACATGCAGAAAAGTGTGAAACACGTGGCGTACATGTGTAAGGGCTGCAGAGGCGTTACAGTTCACAGAGAAGATCTCGAGCATAAGGTCAAAAGCAATGGAAAGGTGAGGAAGGTGAAACGAAGCAATTTGGAAGATGAAATGAACCGTTGTGGAAGGAGAAGCAATTTACCAGAACTTTAAAAGTGGAAGCATAGATTGGTACGAGGGTCAGAAAACCACTATGGGCAGATTTGCAGAGCCAAAGGGAATAAGCCATTATGGGCCTGCTTTTGTGGTGTTTTTCCTCCACTTTGTCTGGATATTCCTTTACATTGGACTGGGTAGGAAATTGCTGTAAGAAAAGTTGCAGTGCTGAAGGCCAGAGGGCCATTCTGGGCCTGCTTTGAGGCTATTTTCTTCCATAGACTGGGTTTGGGAAACCAAATATTTTGTTGTTGTATAATGACCAATTTTAATACAGAAAATTTAGAGAGTTGCATCTCATTGGCAAGAAAGAAGGATTTATTTTTTGCATGCAGGATTAAATGTTTATCTTTCCCCTTTTCAGATTTCTAGGCTTATAGGTGAAGTTTAATGCAAGTTCTCTTGGTTGCTTCATGAGAATGTCTAAATCTAAAAATTACGGTTTAAACCCCGGGAAACCAGCACCTAACTTACCTGGATTGTGCGAGTTTGCGGGTTCAATAGGTTAGGTTGTATGCAGAAAACCTCATTAACTTCGGTTTTGTCAAAGAGGATAGCATCATACTGAACGCACTTTTTATTTTTCTTTCACATTTTATTTTCATTTCTTTTTCTGCATTTTATTTTATTTACAGGCAATAAAATAAAATAAATAAAAACTAAAAATTCTCAAAGTCATAAAATATAAAATTTCCATTTCTAGGCCAGAATTTCATTTTACAGTTTTGTTTTTCATTCATAAGCAGATGATATTCCCTTCATAAAATTCCAATTTCATTGAAGGGGTTATGTTTCAAGGCATTTCATCAGTTTCCATTTTGAAATTACAACTTGGTCATATAGAGATCAAATCATATTTGCTTTATTAGGGTTCAAAGAACAATCATTAAAGTTTCACAGTAAAATAAACCACATTGCCCCTTGTTTTCAGTTACTTGCAACCACTGAGGTGTTCCAAGCATTTTTATTGAATATCTTTATTTGAGATTATTGATACACATATACTAAATGCTAACATAGTGGAACCTTGGAGAAATTGTTTATTAAATTTCTTTGCAAGAGAGGATTTAGAACCCAAATCCTATCGAAGAGTGTGTTTTCACAATCGGGTGAAAATACCACTCAACACATCCTTATGTATGTTGGTATAAGAGATTGATTCAAATTGTAACATAGACATGAATTTTTCTTTACAAGGCATTAATTTTTTAATGTAGACCCTTAATTGAGCAAAACATTTTCTTAGTTGAATTAATAATTTTATAATTTTGGGATCAGTTTATGGATAAATTTACCAAATTATTGGACTACTGGAAATATTTGGAATGTCTCAAGCAACTAAAATCTAGATTTCTAGAAAAATTTCAACCCCTTTCCATGTTTACTTCTCTTCTATTTTGACTCCTAGAAAGGTTGGGTATGATAAGATAAACAATATGCTTCGAGTGTTTTTTTGGGTAAAAATCCTAACCAAATGAGGCCTCCTAATGATCTCTTGGAGAAACTATTACAGATAAATTTCATGCAATGGGCTAGGAATTCCCAAACTTCAAGCATAGGGCTATGCACTTGCAGCTAAATGGATGCAAAAGGTGATCATAGGGAATGATCCATTGAAGGTGTTGGTGGAAAATTGTTTGAAAAACCTTCAAGTGTAAGATAAAATTGGGGTAAATATGTCATACACTGATGTTATTTTACAAGCACCTTATTTCTCTATAGCAGGTTGTAATATTCTCAAAGGGATTTGGAAAGCATGATAGCATGTGCATCAATTTCTTTTGCAACAACCACCTTGAGAGCAAGGACCCACAATTTTCCTGCAACACAACTTATGGTGATCACCCCTTCTCACCCTTGATGCACAACCTCTTGGCATGAGTCATTGGTTTCCTATTAGGCATCTCTTCCAAAGGGGAATGATTATGGTGGGTGATATTTGAGAGTTTTCTAAGTCCTCATGGAAAACTTAGACGCAAATCCAGTCAGAATTTTACCTCTACCCTACTAATAAATCAATAATTATGTGAATCTTTCCATCACATCCCAGACACCCTAACCTCTATCTTCTCCATTAGAAGCTAGTATCTATCGGACTCATTGGAAAAGGTTAAGCAATCATGACTTCAAGCAACTATCTCTTAAGTTTTAGTACCAAGACTTGATTCCAATGAAATATTAGGAATTTGTAGATATGCTCAATAAAAAATGGAACTTTGTGTTAATTTGGCCCACTTGAGCGAGAACCTTCAAGTTGATCAACTTTGTCCCAATTTAAGGAAAGTTCCATATTATTCTTTGGAATGTACTCCTTCAAGATCTACTTACTTGGATTAGGTTGAAACATATGGTCCAAGGGTAAAGTGATTACCTTTTTCATGGTTTGGAAGAGATAGTGTAACAATCCAATCCTATAGTCTCACTTGGTTGACCTAAAACAATATAAGTAACTAACAAAAAAAAAAAAAAATTGTAAGTTTACTAAGCAGACCCAAAAGTTACTTTCCTAAGTTCTCATATTTATTTACATGTTCTCATGGTTTATATCATCTAATGATATTTTATTTGTTCATTATCTACTTAGCACAAGCATAGTTAACCACATTTGATTCTAAGACTGGTGTAGACATCCAAGTGGATAAGATCAACCATATCCCATAGAGTAGCCTTTTAGTGGAGTTAGTTAGTCTCATTTATCATCCACATATATTAGCATGAGGATTGAACCATGGCTAGGGTTATCCCCTCGAGCCCATAACACTTAGAGGGGAACACCTATGTTCCCTACCTCAACATATTGAACTCTCGACCAACTAGTCGACCTGTTCTTTAAATAATATGAAATAGGTTAGCATATTTATGCTTTTGTGACTAACTAATGATTCCATTAAACTAGAGATAGTTAACACCATGTCAATACCTTAACCTTGGACTTCATTTTCCGAACCCAAGATAACACAAAGTAGTTTATCCCATACCAAACTTTGAGGCTATTCTAGCTAAGTATATTTAGTAAGATTTTCATCACAGTGATATTCGAGTTCAGCCTGGATAAATATGTCCTATACCACCTCTCCATATTGACCAAAAAATTCTCTTTCGACCACTTCCATCAATCATTCATGGACTCAAAACTTGTTGTGTGCATACCCGCACCTCAATATTTTCTCAAACTATAGTATAAGGAATTAGAACCTAAGCCTTCTAAGGTTTTTCCTTAAGTTAAATCCATCATCTATCTCTTCATAATACAAGCTTACAATATCTTAAGCATTCCTTTGTTGGAAATATCAAGTATATTGAGTTTTCATTGATGTCAAAGGCAAGAATATACATTGATGTCAAAAGCAGGAATATATTCATGAAAATAATTGTAAGTTGTCAATATTGTCAAGCATAAAAATATTGACAAGGATGAAATAATGAATGGACAATATTATGGTACTTGAAAAAATAAAATGGTGATATATCTCAAATATCAATTAGTGATGTATACTTTGATATTTAATTTAAATATTTAAATATTGAGATAAGGTTTTAAAGGTAGGATATATTTAAAATTAAGAGGATTTAAATATATTTAAAATAATGAAAAGGTCAACCTTATGTTTAATATTCAAAAATTTATTTTTGAATATATAGATGTGGTGCTAAATTTATTGGTGAAGTGATTTTAATGAGCACCTTCATAATTGCCTTTGGAGAAATAAGAAAACCTTTTGTTCGTATGCTTTGTCTTCGTTCGAAAGAGAGAGTGAGCTCTAAAGTGCACCTTCATTAGATAGTGAGACTTTATTCCGTTTGAGTGTAGTGAGACTTTATGTCATTAAGTGCAATGAGATATCCTTTCATTTGATTACAGCGAGACATCCTTCATTTGAGTATAGTGAGATATCCTTTCATTTGAGTGCAATGAGGTTTTCATTCGTTTAGTACCATGAGTGTGCCAATCACTTGAGCGCTTCCATTTGAAGGAGTGTCTTTTACATCTGACTGGAAGCAATATTCACATGTGAAAGGTGTGCCTTCATTTGTGGAGAGTGAGTGCTTTCAAATAAGTGTGTTGTAGTGTGCAATGGGTAGAAGCTTTGCTAGAGTAAAATCAAGCTAAGAACCTTTTTGTAACCAGCATAAAATAATATGAAGAGGCATCGAATTACCCACACAGATTGTCATTTCCAAGAGTAAGAAAAGAGAGGTCTACAATATAGTTGAAGTGTGCATAGTGTAAAGTAAATAGTGGTGGCAGTGAAGACATATCGTCAATGTTGTGGAGTAAAATTCTTGACTACATTTGATCTGAGCTTGGGAGAATTGCATAGTGATAAATACAAAGGTATCATGCTGATTTATTCATTTACACTATGTTCATTAATATTGTGAGGAAGTGTTTGTGCTAGTAGAAAGATAAAGCATGTTACAAAGGTCCATGATCTGAATGCGGTAAACAAAAATCCTAAATTAGCAATTTTCATGAAAATCCAAGGCAGTGGGAACATCAACTATGTGTGATATTAGAGCCAAAACCTAATGATAAAAAAGAGGTAACAATATGAGAAGCCAAAACGTTGTATTCATGAGAGATACAAAAGAAACCATGTAGAAACATTTTGAATTCAAAGTGCGCCAAGGATACATTTTGGAGTGCAAGATCATGTCCATGTATTCAAGCTAAAAGGTGTGGAACCACCTTCCATCCAATGGTGTAGCTAAAGTGGTTCATGGCAAACCAATAAGATTTTTGGGTGAGAGACTAGGGTTCAAGTTGTAACACCAAAAAAAATATTTTGAAGAGATAAGTTTCTTTTTTATTATACCTGAGAATGAAATTTGTATTGATGAAATTTTATGATTGAAATTTTTCTTCAAAAGGATAAAACAACAGGAAGTGAGAATTTATTAATGCACTATGTTTTTTATGAATGAAAGTTCTTTTTGTTAGAACAAGAGAATAAGTGCATAATATTTTGAGGAAGGTGTGGCAATAGAAATTCCAAAGACAAGTGCTTTATGAGGGTAGATATGAAAGTGGTATGAAATATTTCTGTATGATATTATTATGATTTGTTGATTGTTTCAAGTGGATGATATAAGAGATTATTAGATGTATGAACATAAAATATGAATTTGACAAGGGTTTGAGAGCAAATTTATGTATTATTTTGATTGAAATTGGAAATAATAGTACAAAGGTTTGAGAGCAAAAATTGTGCATTGGTCTTGATTGATTTTGGGAGTACATGAGAAGACCAACTATCAAGTGCTATACTAGAGCTATCTTTGTAATGCAATAAGTGTGAAAGTGATAGGCTTAATGAATGTGAAAAGAATATATTGAATATTTGTAATGTATATCACTCTTTATATTTTTATGAAGAAAAATAATTTTGGGTAGAATTTATCTGAATTACTTTAGTCAAAGAAAGTACTTTTGGGAAAGATATAAGAATAGTTTATATGCAATATTTGGGAATAAATGAGCATGTTTTGTGAGCAAGTGGAGCAAGTTATGTGAGTAGTTTGACAAAGCCTTATGAGTAGGCTTGGAGAAAAATTCAGTAGGTTTTATGAGTGGATTTCAGCAAGCCTTGTGTGTAGGATTGGAGTAGGGTTGAGCAAGTGAGTGAGCAGATTTGAGCATGTTTTGGTGAGCATATTTGAGCAGAGTTGTGAGAAGATTTGAGCAAGCATTTTGTGTAGGCTTGGAGTAGATTTGAGTAGGTTTTTATGAGAAAATTTGAGCAAGCCTTGTGTGTAGGCTTGGAGTATATTTGAGCAGGTTTTGGTGAGTAAATTTGAGCAAGCATTGTGTGTAGGCTTGGAACATATTTGAGTAGAGTTGAGAGTAGTTTTTTGAGTAGATTTGACCAAGATTTGTGTAAATGCTTGGATCAGATTAGAGCAAAGAGGATTGGTGTCTCCTATGGATAGAGGTCCATGAACCAGAGCAAAGGTGATTGGTGTCTCCTATGGATAGAGGTCCAAAAACTAGAGTAAATGGGATTGGTGTCTCCTGTGGATAGAGGTCCATGAACTAGAGTAAATGGGATTGGTGTCTCCTATGAATAAATATACATGAACCAGAGAAAATGGGATTGGTGCCTCCTGTGGATAGAGGTCCATGAACCAGAGCAAATGGGATTGGTGTCTCCAATGGATATAAGTCCATGAACTAGAGTAGAGAGGATTGGTGTCTCTTGTGAATAGAGGTCCATAAAATTGAGCATAGGGGATTGGTGTATCCTTTGGGTTGGTTCCCATAAACATTATAATAGGGAATTGGTTCCCAAGATATTTTTTGAGAAAATTTATAAGAAATATTTTCTCCATGGATATAGCCCACATTGGGTGAACCATGTTAAATTTGTGATATTACGTGTGTGATTATTTGTGCATTGTTTCATTATTGCAATTGATAATATTGGATGATATTTCTTTGGAAAGAAAAGTAAAATTTTGATCTTATATTGTTCACCCCATCTCAGTATAAGCTTGTGTTATTCAATTGGTATTAGAGTGGTTTCCTTCATGAAATCCTAACAACTTGAAGGAAGATCCTACAGGAACACACATGGCTCATAAAGTAGGATTTTTGTCAAATAAGACTTCATTGTTTTATGGGACTAACTATGCTTTCTTGAGTGTAAGAATGAAGACTTATTTGATGGTACATTGATATGATACATGGAAATCTATTGAAAATATATTCACATCATCTACAGCTCCTCCTACATATGCAAGTGTTAAGAAACCATATGAAGATAATGCCAAGGCAATGAATGCAACTTTGAGTAGGTTATGTGAATCAAAATTTGTGAAATTCATACAATGTAATTCAGCAAAATAAATGTGGGATAATTTATAGAGAACATATGAAGAAGACGACAAGGTCAAAATGGAAAAACTTCAAACATAGAGAAGGAAGTTTGAATATTTGAAGATGAAATATGATGAATATATTGCTATGTATCTACTTCATGTTGACGAGGTTGTTAACACTATTCTTGGACTTGGAGAAAATATTGAGGAATCTACTATTTTTCAAAAAATATTAAGGTCACTCCCTATGAGGTATGATGCAAAGGTTTCAGCAATAGAAGAGGATGAAAACTTTGAGTATGGATGAGCCACATGGAATTCTCACAACCTATGAGATGAGGATATAAAAATAACAAACATGAAAAAGAGAGACAACATTCAAAGCTTCAAATAAGGAAAAGAATAAAGAACAAGAATCAAGTGATGAGTCAAGTAGTGAATAAGAGGTTAACTTTATGAGAAGAAATAATAAGGGTCCAAGAAAACACAAAGATATGCAGACTGTGAAATGTTTTAGCTTTGGTAATATTGTTCACTATGCAGCTAAATATCCATAAAATGGAGGTAGTAGCAGTGAAAAATAAAATGATTACTAGAAAAAGAAGGAAATAAAATTTTATTATGAAAATAAAAATAGGTATGGTCAAGGTGAGCATGAGAAGAAGATCTTTCAAAGGGACAAGAAGAGTTTTTATGCTGAAGAATAAAATAGTGCTTTAAGTGAAAGTTATGAAAGCTTCTTCTATAATTAAAAGGAAGAAATCCTATTTTTGTCCATAGAAGAGAATGAATATGCTATTGTGATTAAGCATCCAAAAAAAAAAAAAAGATTCAGAAAATAAATAAGAAACCATGCTTAACATAGAGGAGAAACTTATTACTGCTCTTGGAGAATTGAAAAGGGTTAGAAAGAAGAATTTAGAATTGAAGGCTCAAGTTCAAGAGGATGAGGAAACAAAGACAAAGCTCCTACAAGATCTCATAGACTTAAAAGTGAAGTTTGAAGAGACAAAAAGAATTGAATAAGTTATGGTTGATAAATTAAAGGTAAAATAACTAGAATGTGAAATACTAGAACATGAAGTTGACATTCTAAGGAAGGGACTTGAGAGATTCAATAATAAGATATATCAGTTTAGGAAAAGCTCAAAATATTTGGATAATATTATCAAAACACAGATATCTCCATTTATAAATACTGGACTAGGTTACGAGGAAGGTCAAGAGGTACAATAAGAGGAGTCAATATAAAAAGAAATAGAAGCATAAAATAAGGTATTTGAAGAATAGCCTAAGACCTATACATATAATTTTAGAAGCGAAAGCATCAAAGTGGAAGAAAATAATACACCATAAAGGAATAAGGACTATCATAAGAAAAGAAAAGAAAGAACCATGTGATCATATCCTCCAATAAAAGATGAATATCTCTTCCAAGGTTATTGTTACTCATGTAACATTTTGGGTCATAAAGCTATACATTGCAGGGTTTATGGTAAAGAATTATTATGGCTTGACCAAAATAAATTTCAAATAACTTACACTTTCCAAGGACTACAATATCATGTGTTTCAATTGCAATAATTTTGGACATAAAGCAAAATGGTGTAGAACAATGTTTCCTAAATTTTTAAATACAAGCAAGAAGGAAAGTCAAAATGTTCAAAGAGGTATGACTTCAAAAGTTTGGAGAAAGAAAATAAAATAAGAAGAGGAGCATAGTAATTTGGGATTTTCACTTCCATTCCATAATTAATCTCCTCACAAAAAGGAGGTGGTGAGGGGGCTATGTTAAGTGTCTTATTTTTAGCCCCAAGGAGCCCTTTGTCATTGATTTCAATGGGGGAGAGAATTCAGTGAGGGGGGCAACTTGTCAGGGGGAGTAGATTGAGAATCTAGTGATAATAAACGATTTCTTTTTAAGGTTACCATCAATGACAAAGGGGGAGATTATTGGAAATATTGAGTATATTGAGTTGTCATTGATGTCAAAGGTAGGAATATACATTGATGTCAAAAGCAGGAATATATTCAAGAATGGAATTGTAAGTTGTCAATATTATCAAGGGCAAAAACATTGACAAGGATGAAATTATGAATGGACAATATTATGGTGATTGAAAAAATAAAATGGTGATATATATCTCAAATATCAATTAGTGATGTATACTTTGATATTTAAATTAAATATTTAAATATTGAGGCATAGTTTTAAAGGTGAGATATATTTAAATCAAAAGGATTTAAATATATTTAAAATAATGAAAAGGTTGACCTTATGTTTAATATTCAAAAATTTACTTTTGAATATATATATGTGGTGCTTTATTGATGGAGTCATTTTAGTGAGTGTCTTCGTAATTGTATTCAGAGAAAGAAGAAGACCTTTAGTTCTCATGCTTTGTCTTTATTCGAAAGAGAGAGTCAGCTCTAGAGTGCACCTTCATTGGAGAGTGAGACTTCCTTTCATTTGAGTGCAGTGAGACTTTTTTTCATTGAATGTGAATAACATATTCTTATACTGAGAGGGGGGGTGAACAATATAACATAAAAAATTTCCACAAATAGTAGAATCAACATTAATAAAATAGGTAACATAACATAAAGGATCACACACATGAGAGACATCATTTTTAACATGGTTCACCCAATGTGGGCTACATCTATAGAAAAATATTTCTTCTAAATATTTCTCAAATAATATTTTGGGAATCCTTCCCAAGTACAATGTTTATGGACCTCTGTCCAAAGGATATATTGATCCCCTAATCTCAATTTCATGGATCTATTCCACATGATAAATCTTTCCCCTTCTACTCTGGCTAGTGATCTTCTAGAAGACTCTATCTCTTTGCAGCACTGACTGGTGGATATCTCTCCACTTGAAGACTCCTCACTCAGATCTATCTTCAATTATCCTAGTTGTTGTATATCTATCCATTGAGAATTTTTCCTCTATACTCTGTCACCTCCAAAGCTCTATCTCAATAGGTTCACTCAGAACCTTCTCAAATCTTCTCAAAAAGCTCACTCAGAACATGTACAAATCTTCTCAACAAGATCACTTAGAACTTGTTCAAATCTTCTCAATAGTTCCACACAAAACCTACTTAAATCTGCTCAATAGGTCCACACAGAACCTGTACAAATTTTCTCAATAGGTCCACACAAAACCTATACAAATCTACTCAACAAGTCCACATAGAACCTTCTCAAATCTGCTCAACAGGTCCACATAGAACCTATTCAAATCTACTCAATAGGTCCACACAGAACTTGTCCAAATCTCATCAACATGTCCACACATAACCTGCCCAAATCTGCTCAATAGTTCCACATAGAACTTGCTCAAATATACTCAGTAAGTCCTCTCTAGGACTTTCTAAAATATTCTCGATAATTCCTCTCTAGGACTTGCTCAAATCTACATAGCAAGCTTCCACAAAAGCTTACTCAAAATCAGTCCACAAGCCTTCTCAAAGACTTGTCTCAAATCTGCTTAACAAGCTCACATAGAACTTGTCCAATCTCATAGAATCATAAAGAGAATTTTTAGAGACTCGATATGTTCTATACTTAATGCTCAATCAATATCTCAACTCAATCTCATAGAAGCATAAAGAGAATTTTTAGAGACTCAATATGTTCTATACTCAAATCCCAATCTCAAATCAAATCAATCTCATAGAAGCATAAAGAGAATTGTTAGAGACTCAATATGTTATATTCTCAAATCTCAATCTCAACTCAAATACAGAATATAGAATAGTTTGTTTTATGGAACTTGAACAACCACATGCATCCACTTGACTAGGCTCAATCAACTCAACTCAACCAAGCATCTCAATGAACAACTCTTTCTCACAACCCCTAGTCCAAGTATGTATCAATCAACTTAAAATGTTTCCAACAATGCTCAACAACAAATATCACATAACAATTATGCTCATGTTATTTTCTAACTCAATTTCAAGTTCTTTTCTCAACCAATGGGCTCCAATAACAATGCTTATAAAAAAGGTTTAATCACAACTCTCAATCCAGAAAACCTTGAAGCACTAAACCAATCACTTTTGAAAGGAAACCACAATCAATCATTTTCACTCCAAAGATATTTTCATAAATCAACCACCATAATCAATCAATAGGATAATGTGCCCATGCCTTTAATGAAGATGAAAAATCCTCTTTGGAAATCTTCCACAATAAAAATATTCTTTTATCAATCTTCACAAGGGTTAGCTGATCACAAAATAATCAACATTACTCCACTTCATAATTATATTCACCAAGGCTTTTAATTAGAAAACCTTCTTAAAAATTAATTCACAACTTCCTTATCACTCCTAAAACCACTTGTGCCATAAAATCAAATAAATCAAATCATTGCATAACCTTGTCACTCCACAAACTATTTATACCATAAAATAAATCAAATATTTTATATCTTTCCTTTCAACACTTTGCACTCAACAATAATCACAAAGCTTTCTTAGGCAATATCTCACATTAATCAAATATCAAACCTTATTAAAATATTAAAGCTTGCTCAACCTTATATCTCCCACAAAAATTATAATCAAACCTTAATAAAATATTAAAGCTTGCTCAACCTTGTATCTCCCACAAAAATCATAATCAAACCTTAGCAAGAAAATATTTTAATTAAAATGTTAATGCCCACAGATATTGGAGTTGGAGCGCATACCTCAAATGAGCCCTCATAGGGCCTTGGCGTTTCGATCCTCTTCCCACCATGCTGCCAAGTGACAGCTAAGCTGTGTGAGCTAACACTGCCCACATGAGTGCCTTGGGCACTCTCTTCCTTAAGCCATGTGCACTTTCCTCACAAGGCACCAAAAATTTGACCATCCATGACTTGATTGCCCATGTCACACTCCATAAAATTTGCTACTCAATATTCGGATGCCAAGCACTTTAGGTTTTCAAAAATCATGTGACACTCCTTTTATTTATTAAATGAAAAACCTTTGGTTTATTTATATAATCCATCCTTAAATGCGAATACGTCGGCCCTTTAAACATTGCCCTCATGACGTCAACGACACAAATAAGAAAGGAAGGAAAAACCTTTTATTTAATTTTAAAATTAAAATTTAAACTAAACCTTTAAAATTAAATTTCTCCATCATCGGGGCACATTTTTTTGATGAAACGAAAATTCAACTTGGATTTTAGTAAAACCCATTTCAAATATGCCATCCATTGGTTTTAAATAAAACCTTTCCTTGCATTCCTTTATTTTCATAAAACCTTTTTCTAAGCTTCCCTTGAAGCTCCTTTTGAAACCAAATGCCATCCATTCCTTCTAGAACCTTTGATCAAAATCTTTGCTTCTCATGAAGCTCTTTGTGGAGCAAAATCATAGTGCTTACTTACATAGGTCCTTTTGACATCAATGACAACTTTTATCTTAGGGACTCAAAATATCCAATAGAGTGTAGTGATACATCCTTTCATTTGAGTTTAGTGAGATATTCTTTCATTTGAGTTCAGTGAGACATCCTTTCATTTGAGTACAGTGAGGCTTCTGTTCGTTGAGTGCCATGAGTGTGCCAATCGCTTGAGCACTTGTGTTTGAATAAGTGTGTTTTACATCTAATTAGAAGTAGTGTTTGTGTGTGAAATGTGTGCCTTCATTTGTGGAGAGTGAGTGATTTCAAAGAAGTGTGATGTAGTGTACATTGGGTAGAAGATTTGCTGGAGTAAAATCAAGCTAAGAATATTTTTGTAACCAGCATAACATAAGCAGGAGAGGAATTGAATTACCCACACAAATTTGCATTTACAAGAGGAATAAAAGAGAGGTTGCAGCATAGTTGGAGTGTGCAAAGTGTAAATCAAATAGTGGTGGTAGTGAAGATATATCATCAAAGTTGTGGAGTAAAATCCTTAACTACGTTTGATATGATCTTGAGAGAATTGCACAATGATAAATACAAAGGTATCATGTTGATTTATTCATTTGCACTATGTTCATTAATGTTGTGAGGAAGTGTTTGCACTGGTAGAAATACAAAGTAGGTTACAAAGGTGCAGGATCTGAATGCAGAAAAAAACCCTAAATCAGTGATTTGCATGAAAAACCAAGGTAATGGGAATATCAGCTACATGTGATATTAGAGCCAAACCCTAAATATAATGAAGAGGTAGCAGTGTGAGAAGCCAAAATATCATATGCATAAGAGATACAAAAGAAACCTTGTAGACACATTTTGAATTCAAACTGTTCCAAGGATACGTTTTGGAGTGCAAGATCATGTCGACGTCTTCAAGATGAAAGGTGTGGAGCCACCTTCCATCCGGTGGTGTAGCTAAAGTGGTTCATGGCTAGCCAATAAGAGTTGTGGGTGATAGGGTGAGAGACTAGGGTTGAATTTGTAGCACCAACAAAAATATTTTGAAGAGATAAGTGTCTCCTTTATTATACCTGAGAATGAATTTTTTATTGATGAAATGTTATGATTGAAAGTTTTCTTCAAAATGATAAAAAAAAAGAAAGTGAGATTTTATTAATGCACTATGGTTTTTATGAATGAAAGTTCTTTTTTTTAGAACAAGAGAATAAGTGCATAATATTTTGAGCAAGGTGTGGCAATAGAAATTCCAAATACAAGTGTTTTATGAGGGCAACTATGAAAGTGTTATGAAATATTTCTATATGATATGATTATGATTTTTTGATTGTCAAGTGGGAGATACAAGAGATTATTAGATGTATGAACTTAAAATATGAATTTTACAAGGGTTTGAGAGCAAAGTCGTGCATTATTTTGATTGAAATTGGAACTAATAGTACAAATGTTTGAGAGCAAAAATTTTGCATTGGTCTTGATTGATTTTGGGAGTGCATGAGAAGACCAACTATCAAGTGCTATACTAGAGCTATCTTTGTAAAAGAAATTAGTGTAAAAATGATAGACTTAATGAATGTGAAAAGAACATATTGAATATTTTTAATGCATATCATTCCGTATATGTTCATGAAAAAAGAAATATGGGTAGAATTTGTCTGAATTACTTTAGTCAAAGAAAGCACATTTGGGAAAGATATAAGCATAGTTTATATGCAAGATTTGGGAATAAATGAGCAAGTTGAGCAAGTTGTGTGAGCAGTTTGAGAAAGTCTTGTGAGCAGGCTTGGAGTAGAATTGAGCAGGTTTTGTGAGCAGATTTTAGCAAGCCCTATGTGTAGGCTTGGAGCAGGGTTGAGCGAGTGAGCAGATGTGAGTAGATTTGAGCAGATTTTGGTGAGCATATTTGAGCAGAGTTGTGAGCATATTTAAGCAAGCCTTTTGTATAGAATTGGAGAAGATTTGAGTAGGTTTTGGTGAACATACTTGAGCAAGCCTTGTGTGTAGGCTTGGAGTATATTTGAGCAGATTTTGGTGATTATATTTGAGTAAGCATTGTGTGTAGGCTTGGAGCATATTTGAGTAGAGTTGAAAACAGGTTTTTCGGCATATTTGAGCAAGCCTTGTGTAAATTATTGGAGTAGATTAGAGTAAATGGGATTGGTGTCTCTTGTAGATAGAGGCCCATGAAACAAATCAAATGGGATTGGTGTCTCTTGTGGATAGAGATCAATGAACCAAAGAAAAGGGGATTGGTGTCTCTTGTGGATAGATGTCCATGAACCAAAGCAAATGGGATTGGTCTCTCCTATAGATAAAGGTCCACAAACAAAAGCAAAGGGGATTGGTGTCTCCTATGGATAGAGATCCATGAACCAGAGTAGCAGGTATTTGTGTCTCCTATGGATAGAGGTCCATGAACTTGAGCATAGGGTATTGGTGTCTTCTTTGGGTTGGTTTCCATAAATATTGTAATAGGGAATTGGTTCCCAAGATATTTATTGAGAAAATTTATAAGAAATATTTTCTCCATGGATGTAGCCCATATTGGGTGAACCACGTTAAATATGTGTCTCTTATGTGTGTGATGATTTGTGCATTGTTTCATTATTGCAATTGATAATATTGAATGATATTGATTTGGAAAGAAAAGTAAAAGTTCGATCTTATATTGTTCACCCCCTTCTTAGTATAAGCTTGTGTTCTTCATCCTCTTATTTGCATACCATAAAAGATTGTATGTTTCTTTTAAAATATGATAGGACATATAAACCCAAACTACATGGTCACTAGGTTTTAAACATATTTTAAGAGAATATTTGCCATCCAATTTCCTTCTAGGTTTGGATTCCAAAAACATGTAAGTATAAATAAACCAGCTAAACAACCATTCTAATGACAACAAGAACAACATCATACTTTGGATGTATTAAAGTTAATTATAGCATTAATAGGGTTTGTAACATCCAACCTTTCCCTTGGTTCTTTCAAATATTTTTTGATTTAACTCTATGTTTTTCTCGCTTAAGTAACATGATATTACAAAACGTAGCAACCCATTGCAATTCATGCAAAATATAATACTACAATATTTAACAAATTTAGACACAGGTTTCACCCGGATCCGCTATAAACATGCTTCACCATCAAAAGATTAGAAATATTTTTAGTTTATAACAACAAACTCAAAACATAAAAAAATTTCTCTTTGTTTTTTATCATAACGTTTCTGAGTTTGGTCAGGTTGGTTTATTAATGTATTATTAACTAAAATGTAATTCATAGCGTATTAAGAAAAATACAAATCCATAAGTCATTATCATTGAGTAGGGAAAATAAGCTTTAATACACTTTAATTACAAATGTTACATTTGGATTCACCAAGCTCACAAAGACACTTCCAGAACATTTGAGTATTTTTTTTAATAAACAACAATACATGCACTTCACCCTTTTCTACAGAGACAAAGCCTTAAACTTTTACTGCTAAATAATCTCCTATATTCCACCCTAAGGCTTGGACTACCCAAAGGTACTATTATCCACAAATAAACTATACTACCACCCAGACCAAGGCTACCAAATATTTTTTCTTAACTAATGCTTTACTTATTGTGACATGGAAGTTGTAAAGATGATTATAGCCTTGCACATTCTTGAATCAAATTTACTTCAATTCGCCTAGTGCAGCTCCAATGATTTTTGCGAGGACGACAACTTGAACATGGGAAACTTAGATGATTCCAGGTATCAAAAATGACTTTCTAAATATGAATATGCAATTTTCTATTATGCATGCATGCAACTGCACTAGAAACACTTCTGATAAATTCACCAATCTTCTTTCCTAAGATTTCCTAGAATTTTAGAACATGTTTCCGCAATTAATTTATTTAATTCTTCAAGAGATGCCTATGGTTTTAAAGAGATATAAATATATGGTTTTTCTTTATCATTTTGTTTCATATGGCATGTCATTCATACACTACATCCATCCCAATATCTCTTCTAAATACTATCACATTGTCACACAACAACATAACAAGCTACTCTTGTTTACATTCAAAGCAACACATAACATAACAACACATTAAATCACAACAATGCCAAATTTATCTTTTTCTTTCTATATGGTAGAGATATTTCAACACTTCCATTGCTTCATTTGCCTTCTACTTTCACATTATATAGCAATGCAATTATAGTGAAGAGTTTTTTTGACATGGTAATAATTTACTAACTATTCCATAGCTTCCAATTACCATTTCTTACTCTAACCATTCAACAATAGCACACAACAACACAAAAATTCAATCAACCAGATTTAATCATGGTATACGCATTTACAGACCTGGTTCACATGCTTTCCAATCGAACTTGTTTGTTGATATTTTAGTCTCCCTCAACTCTTTCTCTCATCCATATTCTCCCACATGACTCTCCAAAAACAAACCTTACCTTTTTGTTTTGTTCTTTCACCTCCCAAACAATACATGAAAATTATGTGAGTTTTTTTTCCTTTTCTCCATGCACAATGTCAAGTTGTTGAGCTTCCACTTCTACTTCATGCGAGCTCCAAGTAATTATTTTCCATTCATCATTTCACATCTCTATATTAACTAGCCTTAAGAATAAATGAAATCACCACTTGGAGGTTTTAATACACATTGTTCTAACACTTCTAACTATTTTCTTAATATTCAATATGGATCTATCTTAACAATAGTTTGGATCACTTTATACACAAATAAAATAAAATAAAATAATTTACATTATAGCCATTGTCCTATATTTCAAAGCAAAGTAACAATAGCATTTGTATAGGTTTCCCTACATGACAACCTAATACCATATTAATTCATATATCAAACAAAAGATCATTTTTAAACAATATCCTCACACATGATTTAGCAAGAAACCATACACACATGTTATTATTTAAGAAACTAGTGGCTCCCATCATCATTGCCACCTAAATAAACATTTCTCATTCCTTTCCAAATAATAAATACTTGAATCAATTTAACCCACGCAAAGATGTAATATGCAATGCACCTATATGATATGCAAGCATAATTTTCCATGTGATCACGAGTCGAATCATCACCTCCTTGTCTCACCTTTTTCCCCTGACTAGCTTCCTCTCATTGTCGTCACATAACTATCATGTGCTCACAAAAGATATCAGCAGTACCATGGTTCATAGGAAAAAGGTACGTATATACATATTTTACTATCCTTCAAAAATTATGCAAGGAGGGTCATTACATCCTCCCCCACTAGGGATAAACATAGTCCCTGTCCCTGTGTTTCTAACCATTGTAAGCAAAATAAAAATTAAAATATATTTATTGCTCACGTCAAGTTTTAGATTGTGTAAAATAATTTTTCCACATCATTAGAATATAATTACATCATATATTTTATCATAACATAATCAATTGATAAAATATCATTATATGTTCTAAAATATATCATTTTGCAAAGCTACATACATGCAAACTACTCTACTTAGTGAAATGACAAACCAACTTTATTCTACTTGGTATCCAATTCATTTGCTTTTGTATAAATACAAATATTCTAAAATTATATAAAAGTTTATAATAAAGTCTTTTTCTACTCAAACATATAAGGAAACTACCAATGCATTTCTACCATGTCTTCCTATGTAGCATTTTGGTCTTAGTAGTGGTCCCAGTGGACCCGACATTGCTCAATGTTCCATTTTATGAGATTATTGGTTCAAAATCCAAGTAGGTGGATAGGTCGCACCTCAATATTTAATGGATAGGTCATTTGCAAGTTGGAAACATCCAATACATAAGTAGGATCATAAATATATTTTCTAAAGAGGGACACATGGAAGATATTATGAATCTTGGATAAGCTTGGCGGTAGAGCTAATCTATATGCTACAGGGCTTATCTTCGCAATAATCTCAAATGGACCCACATATCTAGAGTCAATCTTAGAGGATTTTATAGGAATTTTTGTTGGTTTCACCCTTAATAATACTTTGTCTCCCATAAAATATTCCCTTGGTGTCCTTTTGAGGTCTACATGGCTCTTTTGGTGGTCTGCAACCCCTTTCAGCTTTTACCGAATCCTCTTTAACTACTCTTCCATTTCTTTTATCATTTTTTATCCGATCACTACTTGATCTTCTGAATTATCCTAAGTTAAGGGAACTTTGCACCATTTCCCATATAGAGATTAAAAAAATGCCATACCTAGTGATGTGTGGTAACTGTTGTTATATGCAAATTTTACTAGGTACAAATAGTATTCCACTTTGTGTGATATTCCATTTAGTACATTAACAACATATCCTCAAGCACTTAATTTACCCTCTCAGTCTGACCATCTATCTCAGGGTGATAAGTAGTGTTGATATTCAGTTTTTTCCCTAATACCTAATGCAAATCCTACCAAAATTCAAAAGTAAAACAAGAGTCTTTATCAAAGATTAAAAATTTTGGAAAACCGTGTAGCCTCACCACTTCCCTAGAAAATTTACTTGCTACAGTGGGCATATCATCATGCATAATAACTGGTATAAAATGTTTGGCTTTGGTTAGCTTGTACAATTACATCATGCTTGAATCTGGTTTTAGGTAATCCCATAATAAACTTCATTGATACTACTTGCCATTTTTGTGCATGAAACTAGAAACTGTACATACTGTATACTTCTTATTAGGGTCAAGCAATTGTAAAATTGGTGATGTTATCAACCTTTCTTTCAAAACCCGAAAAGACTCTTCACATTACTCTATCCACCTATAGCCTTTCCCTTTCCTTTGAAGGTTAGTAATGGGTTGAGTTATTCTCAAAAACCCCTTGACAAACCGCATATAATATCCTGCAATCCCCATAAAAATTCAGACCTCTGAAACATTAGTAGGTGTTAGTCAAAAAATAATTGCTTCAATTTTCTTAGGGTCCACTGCAATTCCTTATGCAGAAACAATATGTCCAAGGTATTGCACTTGTGGAGTATAAAACTCACACTTGGTCAGTTTTCCATATAGTTGATTCTTTCTGAGGATTGCAAGCACTATTTGCATGTGTTGATCATGCTCTTCTTTGTTTTTGGAATAAATCAAAATATCATCCAAAAATACAAGTACAAACTTATCCAATTGTTGTTTAAAGATGTTCATGAGGTTCATGAATGCAGTCAGGGCATTGATTAGCCTAAAATGTAAGACAGTAAACTCTATATATCCATATCTTGTTCTAAAAGCCATATTAGATGTATCTTCCTCCCGTGTCCTTAACTGATGGTATTTGAACCTCAAATATATCTTAGAAAATATAGTTTCTCCTTTCAATTGATCAAACAAATCATCAATCCTTGGTAATGAATACATATTCTTGACATTAACCTTGTTCAAAATGCAATAGTCTATGCACATCCTTAAGGTACCATCTTTCTTTTTAATGAACAAAATAGGAGCTCCCCAAGGTGACACACTAGGTTTGATTAACCATTTTTCAAGCAAATCCTAAAGTTATGTTTTAAGCTCCTGCAACTTAATGGGTTTCATTCGATAACGTGACCTTATAATTGGTGCTACCCCTGGTAATAACTCGATTGAGAAGTCAAATTATCTTTGAGGTGGTAATCTTGTAAGATCTTCAGGAAATACATTTTTGAAAGCACCCAACATGGGGTATTACTAGAAAATATCAGATTCCTTTTCAGATGCTTCCATTGTATTAATCTTAACTATGAATATCATTTACTTATTTTTAACAACCTTTTTGGTCTGCATTCTAGTCACTATATGTGGCTTAAGATCACTTCATCCATAACTAATTATAACCCTTTGACTAGCTTCATCCAAAAATTCCACCCATCGTTCTTCAAAATTTAAAAGAGCCTTGTGTGCTTTTAACCAATCAACTCCTAAAATTTTATCAAACGCATGCAAATGTGTCACATAAATATGCCAATTGATATTTCTTTGAGGTAAGTAAATGTAGGAGTAAAAGAGGCATTGATTAACATGATGGGTTTACCCTGAACCATACTCTACCTTCTAATATTTGGCCAAGAATCCAGTGACATTTTATCGGTTCATTATCTACTTAGCACAAGCATAGTTAACAACGTTTTGTTATAATCACAATGACACTGAGAGGGGGGGTGAATCAGTGTGTTCTTTAAAAACTTAAAAGCAATTTAGACTTTTAAATAAACTACAACAGATTAAAACAGAAATAATAAAAGTACTAAGAGCATCACACATAACACGACATTTTAACGAGGTTCATCGATGTGGCTACTCCTCAAAAATACTGTTTGGACTACCATCCAAATCCAGTCAAATGTAAAGCTACAAATTTACATAATCATTCACCAGCACCAACTGGTAAGAGGCACCAACCTCTAAATTTTATCTGCTACAACAGAATGGAGCACCAACTCCAATTTTTCCAGCTCCAACTAGAAAGAGGCACCAACCCCTTTTACCAAGCTACAACTTGGAGATAGTAATAAAAATTGTAGAATTAAATTGTCACCTCAATTTGCACGATCTACTGTTTTTCTTGCATTCTGCTGCTTGTCGGCATTCGGTTGCTCCTATGAAAAATGATTCGCACTTTTTCAACCACTCCTCTATATCTCTCCGCGTTCTCTGCTGCAACTTCACAAAAATATTACTTCTACAGCCAGCACACTGTCATTTCACACTCGAAACACGACTTCTGCATACCGTGTTCTTATCTTCTCTTTGCACCACTCACTCTGCTGCACCTTCCATGAAATCTCACTTCTACCATCTGCGTATTTTTGCCTCGGACTTTAAACACGCCGTCTGCATATCGCTCTTTTTGTTCTCGATCAGTCGATACGCACTCACTCACTATCTCATCGCTGCGATCTCTTTTCTTTAACTCCAAAGAAATATCACCGACTTACACTCTACTGCACATGAACTTCATTCGCATATATCGCATCACGCCCCCTGTTCAACCTTGCAACAGTCCTGCATTTTTACAGAAGAGAATATCTCATCAAAACATTCTCAAACATGTCGACTGCAACCCTAATTAGGTCAACATGAAACCCTATAATTTTTTGGTTGCTTAACCTTGCTTTGTCAGCAGGAAACCCTAATTGATCCTTTGCAAAACCCTAGCAATGTCGGCTTTGAAAACAAGCCGATGAACAACTTTAATTTAATTTTAAAATATTAATTTAAATTTTAAATAAATAAATAAAATTTAAACTGGATATTTAAAATTAAATATCTTCATCATCGGAGCACCTTTTTCAACAAAACGAAGAGCTAACTTGGGTTTTAAGAAAAACCCATTTCAAAACTGCTGACCATGGATTTAAACAAAACCTATAATTTAGTCTAGCCTTGGTTTTCACAAAAACCCTTCTGCTCTTTGACATCAATGACAACATCAACACTTGAGTAAGGGCAATGTACCCAAGGTACCCAAAATTGCCAACAATCTCCCCCTTTGTCATTGATGGCAACCCTTTACTAAAAACACATCTTCAAGAGCCAAAACTGAAATCAATCTCTTTGAAGTTTTGCTCCCCCGAACTTGAAGCTTTCCTCTTCACTTGAAGCTCTCCCTCTTACTCATATCTCTCCCCCTTTGTCATCAATGGCAAAGGGCCACCTTTGGGGATCGGAACTAAGAATGAGCCTCTTAGCTTAGTCCCTCCCCCACCTCCTGATGAGGTGATTAATTGCGGGGTGGGAGTAAAACTCCCATTAGGCACCGATCAACATCAACGTCTATAACTTCCTTGCCGGGTCTTCTCTTGAACTCTTTGACCATATTCTTGTTCCTCGTCATTGTTCTAATCCTTGTACCTGATCATGCCACTGTTCTTGTTCCTATATCCTGGAATTTCAACTCTGCACTATCCGACAGTGTGACTTTTATTGTTGCACTTATAACAAGTAATAGTGTTGTTTCTTTTAGGCATACCTGTTCTTTGAATCCACATGTTCTGACTAAGCCAGTTCTGACTAAACCTATTTTGACCAAGCCTGTTAGTGTGATGTTCTTTTGTTTTAAATGAAACTCTGGTCTGTTTACCCTTCTGACATGAAGCACACATACTATTTGTAGGTTTTTTAATGATTGGAATATCTCTCACTACTTTTTTAGCGCTAATTCTTACCATATTATCAAAACTTATGTGTCCAAGCCTCTTATGCCACAACCAGTTCTCTTCTTCTTGTCCCATGAAGCACATACCTTCTAAAAACTCTGAGAGTGTGTACAGATTGCCAGACGTCCTTGAGCCGGTTGCTATTAATTTCCTGTTGTTTATTTTTCTGACTTCACAACCATGCTTCTTGAAAACTACTTCATGTCCTTTGTCACAGATTTGACTCACACTCAATAGATTATGTTTCAAACCATCCACATATAAAACTTCCTCTGACTTGATCTTTCCTTCACTAATTTTGACTATTCCTTTATCTATTATTTTGGCTCCGTCATTGTTGCCGAATTTTATAGAACCACCCTCATACTTTTGTAGATTTTTGAATTTCTGTTTGTCACCTATCATATGACTTGAGCAACCACTATCAAGAATCCAAGGAACATGTTTATTCTGAGCTCTAAAAGTTGTCCGCACTATTAAAGAATCATGTTCTTTCCTGAGCTCGTTCTTTTTGTTTCCATTCTGTTTTAACTGTGGTATTGGGTTCTAGCTGTTACTTCCCATTTTTAGAATTTTGCACATATCCTTCAGTATAAATTCTATTTTGTTTTGCTCTATACGGTAGAAATCTGCTTTCATGAGGTTGATATGAAACAGACATACTACGACAATTTCTGGCAATATGACCAAAGTTGTGACACTTAAAACACTCTACTGCATAACTCATTAAAGGAGCAAACGCATTTCTACTAGTGAAACTTCTTGGACCTACGTTGTATTTGCAGTCAACAATTTTATGCCCATAAACATTACACTTGAAACAAAAACCATAGAAATAATGATTAAACCTGAAATATGGTCTTGGCCAGGTTGTTGCTGGAGCCTTGGATCTTCTATTATTTTGATGTGTGACCTTAGTAAAGCCATCATTGTCAGCTGCTATTTCAGGTCTGGCATTATATCTTTCTTTTGCTTGATTCTTGTCTTTGTTCTTTTCACTTTCAACATTGCTTGCTTTTTGTCCAGTTGATGATTCTCCTTCGAAAAGCCGAGACCAAATTTGATACCTGTGGATCTTTGATCGCTCAGAATTTTGTCCAATTTCATCGAGCTTTCTTCACATTTTACATGACAGTTGATTTTTCGATCCAGCTCTTGTATCTATATTCGAAGACTCACATTTTCTTCTTCCAATTTGTTGCAGTGGTCTATCTTCATGGATACCTGTATTTCCAGATCTTCAGACATTTTCTTGTATTCTTCAGTCTGTATTTTTAAATTGACAATAATGTTGTTTGCATCCTTAAGTTTCCTTGAAAAATTTTCATTCTTATTTTTCTTTGATTCCCATTCCGTAAGGGCAGACACTAGCTCACCCTCTAAATCAACTTCAACCTCAACTTCTTCAACTTCAGATTTAATTCCTTCTGCCATTTCTGGTTCAATTTTCTCAACCATAGGAACTGAAACTGGTTGGGATGCCTTTTTGGATGAGGATCTATTCTTCTTAGCCATGGTGTACTAATCCAAGATCAACCCTGACTGATTTAGCCAAAATTGGGAACCTGGCTCTGATACCAAATTGTTATAATCACAATGACACTGAGAGGGGGGGTGAATCAGTGTGTTCTTTAAAAACTTAAAAGCAATTTAGACTTTTAAATAAACTACAGTAGATTAAAATAGAAATAATAAAAGTACTAAGAGCATCACACATAACACGACATTTTAACGAGGTTCATCGATGTGGCTACTCCTCAAAAATACTGTTTGGACTACCATCCAAATCCAGTCAAATGTAAAGCTACAAATTTACATAATTATTCACCAGCACCAACTGGTAAGAGGCACCAACCTCTAAATTTTATGTGCTACAACAGAATGGAGCACCAACTCCAATTTTTCCAGCTCCAACTGGAAAGAGGCACCAACCCCTTTTACCAAGCTACAACTTGGAGATAGTAATAAAAATTGCAGAATTAAACTGTCACCTCAATTTGCACGATCTACTGTTTTTCTTGCATTCTGCTGCTTGTCGGCATTCGACTGCTGCTATGAAAAATGATTCACACTTTTTCAACCACTCCTCTATATCTCTCCGCGTTCTCTGCTGCAACTTCACAAAAATATTACTTCTACAGCCAGCACACTATCATTTCACACTCGAAACATGACTTCTGCATACCGTGTTCTTATCTTCTCTTTGCACCACTCACTCTGCTGCACCTTCCATGAAATCTCACTTCTACCATCTGCATATTTTTGCCTCGGACTTTAAACACGCCGTCTGCATATCGCTCTCTTTGTTCTCGATCAGTCGATATGCACTCACTCATTATCTCATCGCTGCGATCTCTTTTCTTTAACTCCAAAGAACTATCACCGACTTACACTCTGTTGCACACGAACTTCATTCGCATATATCGCATCACGCCTCCTGTTCAACCTTGCAATAGTGCTGCATTTTTATAGAAGAGAATATCCCATCAAAACATTCTCAAACACGTCGACTGCAACCCTAATTAGGTCAACATGAAACCCTAGAATTTTTCGGTTGCTTAACCTTGCTTTGTCAGTAGGAAACCCTAATTGATTCGTTGCAAAACCCTAGCAACGTCGGCTTTGAAAACAAGCCGGTGAACGACTTTAATTTAATTTTAAAATATTAATTTAAATTTTAAATAAATAAATAAAATTTAAACTGGATATTTAAAATTAAATATCTTCATCATCGGAGCACCTTTTTCAACAAAATGAAGAGCTAACTTGGGTTTTAAGAAAAACCCATTTCAAAACTGCTGACCATGGATTTAAACAAAACCTATAATTTAGTCTGCCTTGGTTTTCACAAAAACCCTTCCGCTCTTTGACATCAATGACAACATCAACACTTGAGTAATGACAATGTACCCAAGGTACCCAAAATTGCCAACACGTTTGGGTCTAAGATTGTTGCAGGCAACCACCCAAGTGGACGATATTGGCCATATCCCATAGAGTAGCCTTTAAGTGTAGTCAATTAGTCTCATTTATCGTCCATATATATCGGCATGAGGACTGAACCATGGCTAGGGTTATCCTCTCGGGCCCATAACACCTAGAGGGGAATAATTATATTCCCTACCTCAACATATTGAACCCTCGACCAACTAGTCGACCTGTTGTTTAAATTATATGAAATAAGTTAGCACATTTATGCTTTTGTGACTAATTATTGGTTCCCTTAAACTAGATATAATTAGTGCCATGTCAATACCTTGACCTTGGACTTCATTTTCCAAACCCAAGATAACTCACAATAGTTTATCCCATACCAAACTCTGAGGCTATTCTAGATAAGTATATTGAGTAAGTTTTTCATCATAGTGCTATTTGATTTCATCTCGGATAAAGGTATCCTATACCACCTCTCCGTCTTGACCAACCAAGTCTCTTTCAACCACTTTTGTCAGTCATCTGCAAACTCGAAACTTGTACACCTGCACCTCAATATTTTCTCAAACTATAGTATAAGGAATTAGAACCTAAGCCTTCTAAGGTTTTTCCTTAAGTTAAATCCATCATCTATCTCTTCATAATACAAGCTTACAAGATCTTAAGCATTCCTTTTATTTACATACCATAAAAGATAGTCTATTTCTTTTAAAAGATGATAGGTTGTCTAAACCCAAACTACATGGTCACTAGGGTTTTAAACATATTCTAAGAGAAGAGTTGCCACCCAATTTCCTTATAGGTTTGACTTCCAAAAATATGCAAGGATAAACCATAACTTTTACCAATTTTCCATATTAAGATATATGCTTTCAGTTTGCACATTAAACCAGCTAAACAACCATTCTAATGACAACAAGAACAACGTCATACATTGGATGTATTAAAGTTAATTATAGTATTAACAGGGTTTGTAACATCCAATATTTCCCTTGGTTCTTTCAAATGTTTTCTAGTTTAACTCTATGTTTGCCTTGCTTAAGGAACATGATATTACAAAATGTAGCAACCCATTGCAATTTGTGCAAAAGACAATACTACAGAATTTAACCAGTTTAGACACAGGTTTCACCCAACTCCGCTATAAACATGCTTCATCGTCAAAAGATTAGAAATATTTTCAGTTTATAACAACAAACTCAAAATATAATTATTTTTTTTTTTTTTTATCATAACCTTTCCAAGTTTGGTCAGGTTGGTTTATTAATGTCTTATTAAGTAAAATGTAATTCACAACGTATTAAGAAAAATACAAATCCAAAAGTCATTATCATTGAGTAGGGAAAAGAAGCTTTAATACACTTTAATTACAAATGTTACATTCGACTTAACATTTGAGTCTTTTTTTAATAAACAACAATACATGCACTTCACCTTTTTCTGTAGAGATAAAGCCTTAAACTTTCACTACTAAATAATCTCCTATCTTCCACCCTAAGGCTTGGACTGCCCAAAGGTACTGTTGTCCACAAATAAACTGTACTGCCACCCAGACCAAGGCTACCAAATATGTTTTCTTAACTGATGCTTTACTTTTGGTGACATGGTAGTAGTAAAGATGATTCTTGCCTTGCACGTCCTTGAATCAAATATGCTCTAGTTCACCTAGTGTAGCTCCAAGGATTTTTGTGAGGACGACAAATTGAACATGGGAAAATTAGAAAATCCCAGGGATCATACATGACTCTCTAAATATGAATATGCAATATTCTATTATGCATGCATGCAACTGCACTAGAAACACTTTAGATAAATTCACCAATCTCCTTACCCGAGATTTCCCAAAATTTTAGAACATGTTTCCACAATTAATTTATTTAATTCATCAAGAGATGCCTATGGTTTTAAAGAGATATAAATCTATGGTTTTTCTCTTTCATTCTGTTTCATATGGTATACCATTCATACACTACACCCATCCCAACCTCTCTTCTAAATACTATCACACTGTCGCACAACAACATAACAAGCTACTCTTGTTTACATTCAAAGCAACACATAACATAACAACACATTAAATCATGACAATACCAAATTTATCTTTTTCTTTCTATATGGTAGAGATATTTCAACACTTTCATTGCTTCATTTACCTTCTACTTTCACATTATATAGCAATGCAATTACAGTGAAGAGTTGTTTTGACATGGTAATAATTTACTAACTATTCCATAGCTTCCAATTACCATTTCTTACTCTAACCATTCAACAATAGCACACAACAACACAAAAATTCAATCAACCAAATTTAATCATGGTATACGCATTTACAGACCTAGTTCACATGCTTTCCAATCGAACTTATTTGCTTATATTTTAGTTTCCCTCGGCTCTTTCTCTCATCCATATTGTCCCATGTGATTCTACCAAAAACAAACCTTACCTTTTTATTTTGTTCTTTTGCCTCCCAAATGATACATGAAAATTATGTGAGTTGTTTTTCCTTTTCTCCATGCACAATGCCAAGTTGTCAAGCTTCCACTTCTGCTTCATGTGCGCTCCAAGTAATTATTGCCCATTCATCATTTCACATCACTAAATTAACTAACCTTAAGCATAAATGCATTCACCACTTGGAGGTTTTAATACACATAGTTCTAACACTTCTAATTATTTCCTTAATATTCAAGATGGAGCTATCTTCACAATAGTGCGGACCACTTTATACATAAATTAAATAAAATAGAATTAATAACATTATAGCCATTGTCCTATATTTCAAAGCAAAGTAACAATAGCATTTGTATAGGTTTCCCTACATGACAACCTAATACCATATTAATTCATATATCAAACAAAAGATCATTTTTAAACAATATCATCACACTTGATTTAATAAGCAACCATACACACATGTTATTATTTAAGAATCTAGTGGCTCCCATCATCATCATCGCCTAAAGAAATATTTCTCATTCCTTTCCAAATAAGCAATACTTTAATCAATTTAACCCATGTAGAGATGCAATATGCAATGCACCTATATGATATGCAAGCATGAGTTTCCATGTGCTCGCAAGCCGAATCATCACCTCCCTGACTCACTTTTTTCTCCTAACTAGCTTCCTCTCATTGTCGTCACACAACTATCTTGCACTCACAAAAATTGTCAGCAATACCATGGTTCATATAAAAAAGGTAAGTGTATACATATTTTACTATCCTTCAAAAATAATGTGAGGTGGGTCATTACAGATAGTACAAAAACTATTTTGGAATTGTGCTCATGTCCATCGTATTTTGTGTGAAGCACAACAATTGCTTTATCCCTTACCACTGCCTATGACAAAGGATCA
This sequence comes from Wollemia nobilis, assembly GCA_028583015.1. Classification (NCBI taxonomy): domain Eukaryota; kingdom Viridiplantae; phylum Streptophyta; class Pinopsida; order Araucariales; family Araucariaceae; genus Wollemia; species Wollemia nobilis. The sequence goes on from JAQPPZ010017255.1 coordinate 4,000,609, forward strand.
AGCCTTATTGGGGATCAATCTGATGCCCAATCAAAAATTTCTTCTCTCCATTACTAGGGCAACAGTCATCTTTCATATTTGGAAGACTCGATGTAAATTCATTTTTTGAAACTGATCAAGAAGATATCTCTAATCTCTTAGTAGGTAACATATTTGTTGTTGTAAAATACCAGTTGCAAGTTGAATTAACAAGTTGCACCTGTAATGAGAAAGCACTACAGGAAGAAATCACAACTCTAATATGTGAGACCTCGACTCATAGCTCAAATGGAATATATATATTAAAGAACATGGTAGGCAAATTAACTAAGCAACATAGCTCGGTGATGCATAATCAAGCACACTTGATGAAGCTTTTGGGTCAATTGGAATTAGTAGCCAACAACACTCATTCCAATCCTCACATTATGTTCCCATGAGTAGATTTACTTAGAATATTCTCCTTAGTAAATGTTTTCCCATCATGGTTGCTCCCTTAAAGTTTTTGTTTTGGTCGAGCGTAGTACTCTCTTCTCAACAAATAGTGTGTAGGCCGCCCATTAGAGGGTGAAACCCAGTAGTCTCTAGTCATTCATTTTTATATTAGCATGTCTTTTTAGAGTCCTAGTGATGGCATGATTTTTCATCCACATGATAGCCACTGGGGATATCTCAAATTTTGACATGGATCACCAGGGGATCACTTGTGTGGTTGTTCACTTTCAATGCTTGTAGTCAAGTATCCTGAGTGTCACAATCTTTCTCAATTCTCCTCTATGTTGGTCATTCATTGCCTAATGTTGTAATACAATAGTGGTGGCCTGAGTGTGGTCTTTTTTGTGCTTATTTCTAGTGAAGGGTGTCCTACATGGTCCTGTAAATGCACCTGTGTTTGCTTTGTCTCCATTAGAGGAAATTCTATCGTGGCTCCCATGGTTGTTAGGTGTTCAAACCTAAATGTAAACACTCAAACCACGGTTAACTTTTATATTGAATATGTTCCATTAAAATTTTGGATAATATAAATTTAACAACGATTTTATTAAAAAATAATAATAATTTTATAATTTATTTTTAAATAAATTTAATAATAAAAATTTTAAAATTTTAAATAAAGTGTTATTTTTTTTTGGTAATTATAATGATAGATTAATTGTGGGTTTTTATAAAGGATACCAAAACCTTATGTACAAAATCAGCCTTGCTAAAATATATTTCATGTCGGATGGCTGGGTAAATAAAGCAGTTCGTAAAAAAGGCAGGAAAATACAAAATTCCTGAGGGCCCCAGAAGACGCGGACAGTCCTGGAAATCTTGATCTTGAAGTACATTAAAATAGAATAATAGCCGATGACAATATATCAACAAACTTTGGGAGAAGACCTATGATACAAATTATTCATCATGAGGGAATATCTGCCTTGGCCAAACTGTCCACCTCGATTGGGAAACGAGAATGCCAAACAACCGGGCACGTGGTCATAAATCCTTTGTTGGCCAAGTGATCTGCCACCCGGTTACCTTCTCTGTAGATGTGCCCCGCCTCCCACTTGGCATGCTGAGCGAGGAGCATCCTAGCCTCGAGGATGATATTCAGGACCCACTACAACGGGTCTTTGGAGCCACGAAGGTAGTTGATAATGTTTAGAGAATCGCCTTCAATATTTAAAGGCCTAGGATCATTTGATATGACCTGCAACCCTTTCAACACACCACGGGATTCGGCAAAATGATTGGTCTGAGGGCCCATATTTTCACAGTAGGCCAAGATCAGATTCCCATTATGGTCCCTGACAAGCCTCCCGGAACCAGTGGGCCCCGGGTTGCCTTTAGTAGCCCCATAAAAATTAAGTTTGATCCACCCCAAAGGATGTTTGGTCCAAGTGACCTCCCTGCGGCCATTCACTGAGTCAACTCTAGAAGAGGAGCCAAGGTCCAGTCTTTTGAAAATAATTGCCTCCCAAGGATTGTGAGGGCGGGAGCTGGGAATAGTTTTTGAATTCTCGACAGCAAAGGATAAGGCCCATTGGGCAATAGAGGGAGCCATTCTAGGGATCTTGCCAAAGACTCTAGCATTACGCTCCAGCCAAATTTGCCAGATGGAATGGTGAAAGGTAGCCTCACAAAGGAATTGGAGCTTAGAATTCTTAAAAGGCTTGGGCGATTGGAGGAAGGCGTATTTAAGGGAGAGAGGGGAGCACCAGAGTACTTGGAAGGAAGACAACACATAGCTTAGGACTGAATGGGGAAAGGGGCAATGCAAAAATAAGTGATCAAAAGTTTCACAGTCAGCTAAGCAAAGATAGCACCTGTTGGGAATTGCAAGGCCTCTCTTGTGGAGATTGTCTATGGTAAGGGCTTTGTTATAAAAGGCAATCCAAGCAAAGTAATTTATCTTAGGAATAATCCCTTTCCTCCAAATTGCTTTCCACCGGGGGTCCATAGCAGCTTCAAACGATAGAAGATCATAAGCGGACTTAACAGAAAACTGCCCAACCTGCGTGTTGCTCCAAATAATTCTGTCGTCTCTTATGACCGAAGGAATTAACACCGATTGGAGGACACTACAATAAATTCACCTCATTATCAAACCCATCCACCATCGAAAGTTTCCACCGAGGGGGAAGGGAACTCGGTCAATGCAATCCGAAACCTTGAGATGACTCGTTTGGATCAATCCGGGCCCTCAAGCCAGCCAAGTTCTGATTTACAGCGAGAGCTTCATCTATAGCCCACTTGTCTCTCCAAAAAAGGATCATGGATCCATCCCCAAAGATCCAAAGAGCACCCCTATTAATCACCGAACGACCTTGAAGCACCGTCTTCCAGAAATTCGAAGCTTCATGAGGAGACTCAACTTCCAGGAGAGAATTTTCCCGAAGATACTTTCTTTTAACTATATTGACCCATTCCACCGGTGCATTAATAAGAATTCTCCAAGCATGTTTGGAAATTAAGGTAGTGTTCATGAGCCTGGATCTTCTCAATCCCATGCCCCCTTGGTCCTTTCAAAGGAAAACCTTATCCCATGCCACCAGAGGAATTCTGGATTTTTCTTTGCTGTCGGACCAGAGAAAATTCCTTTGAATCTGCTCGATTTTGGACTGGATAAACACAGGAAGCATGAAAATAGACATGAAATAGGTGGTAATTCCTTGAAGACAGGGTTTGGTGAGGGTTTCCTTCCCAGCTTGAGATAGCAATTTGCATTTCCAAGTGCTAAGTTTCTTATGAAGCCATTCCAAAATCGAATTCTAGATGTTCCCACCACCTCGCCCATTGCAAACTAGTGGTAACCCCAAATAAGTTGCAGGCAGGGAATCAATAGTGCATTCGAGGATTCTAGCAATGTGAATTTTCCTACGCAGAGGGGTATTAACAAAAGAATTTTCGCTCTTCAAATAATTAAATTTTTGGCCAGAAGCCTTCTCATACAGGGAAAGAATGCGCTTGATAGATTTGGCCTGAGTGATAGATGCTCCAGTGGATATGAGCGTGTCATCCACAAACTGTTGGTGAGTGACAGGATCAACCCTGGAAGTAGGCAGAATGCCAGAAATCTTGCTTCAGTGGAGGGCTTCACTCAAAGACCAGCTAAAGACCTCTACCAAAAGAATGAATAAAATAGGAGACAGATAGATCACCTTATCTGAGGCCACGAGCACTTTGGAAGAATCTAGCGGGGGACCTGTTGATCAGCATAGAAAAGGACGGAGTGGAAATGCAATTGTTCACAAGGTCAATCCAGTGATGATGGAAGCCCAACTTGCAAAGGACAGCACAGAGGAACCTCCTGTCCACTCTGTCAAAAGCTTTATTCATGTCTAGTTTAAGGAAAAGCACAACATTCTTGGAACATTGGGCAGTATGGAGGGTTTCGTGAATAGTAATGACGTCGTCAAGGATGTTTCTACCCTTAATGGTGCTCCCCTGAGCTGAACCTACCAAAGAGGGTAGGAGGGATCTCAGACGATTGGCAATGGTCTTGGTAAGGATCTTGTAGAAAACATTGTAGAGGCTTATGGGACGATAGTCAGAAAAACTTTTGCAGGCGGACGACATAGGAATGAGAGCTAGGAAGGTAGAGTTGAGCTTCGGATGAATGGATCTTGATGCTTGGATTTCTAAGATAGCCTCGCAGACATCAGGCCCAACAACATCCCACATAACTTTAAAGAATCGGGGGGGAACCCATTAGGCCCGGGGGCCTTATCTGGTTGCATGGAAAAAAGAGCATCCTTAATCTCGAAAAGGGAAAAAGGTTCCAGGAGTTTAATACTTGCCTCATGGGGGAATTTGGTAGGGAAATTAGCAAGGATTTCTGAACATGGAGGACGCTATCAGGAGGAGCACCTAGAAAATCCTAGAAGAAATCGACTGCTTGGCTTCGAATTTCCTCAATCTCCCTGGTAGTGCACCCATCCTTACACAACACCTGTCTGATCTTGTTAGCCCCCCTGTGTCTCATGGTAGACGTGTGGAAAAACTTTGAATTTGAATCGCCGCTCTTCAGCCAAAGATCCCTGGACTTCTAATGCCAAAATGTTTCCTCGCTGGCAATAATGGAATGATAGTCCACTAGGAGGCTCTGTTCCTCCTCTCTGAGGCCTTCAGAATACCCTTCGACCTCCATATTTTCCTCTAAACTCTTCAAGCATTCAGAGATGGATCTTTTAGACTCAAAAATGTTGCCAAAAACCTCCTTATTCCACGCCTTTAAGTTATTTTTAATCATCTTAAGTTTTAGGGCCAGTCTTTTGGACGTTGAACCAACCACCGTCACCTACCACCATTCTGAAACCAACTGTTTGAAATCCTTGTGGGAAATCCACATGGACTCAAATCTAAAAGGGATCTTAAACCTAGGCCTGCTAGTGGCCTCTAACAGAATGGGATTATGGTCCGACCCGATTCTTGGCAAAGCTGAGAGAGTTGCAGCACCGAGGAACGGAATAGCTTCGTGGGAAATGAGGAACCGGTCGAGCTTGACCTGGATGAGATTGCTCCCAATCCTCCTGTTGCTCCAGGTGAAGGACACCCCCTTAAGTTCGATGTCTAGCAGATTATTGGATGAAACAAAATCTCTGAAATCCTCCATGCTACGGCTGGCCAGCTTAGTGCCTCCCTTCTTTTCAAAGGGATGAATAGGGCAATTGAAATCCCCTCCCACAACCCACGGGACGTCACTAAAACTTTCCCTCATATGGTTTTCCACAACTCAGCTCGCTCCAAAGCAGAGTTTGAGGCGTAAACATTGGTCAAAATCCATGAAAAATTATCAACCTTAGAGTGAAACACGACATTGATAGTCCTGCTGGAAGCTAATAGAAGACTACCCTTGACCTTGTCAGAGTCCCATAGCACCATGAGACTGCCTGCAAAACCTATTGTAGGGCTAGAAAGGAATTTGGCCTTGGCCAAAATGGCCCTGGCAACCTTGACAGAGGCAGAGGCATCAAACTTAGTCTCCTGCAAAATGAGGATGGATGGGTTAGACTTCTTTCGGAGATCGGCCACCACCCTACATTTGGTCGCTCCGTTCAGACCTCTCACATTCCATGAGAGGATTTTCATCTAGACATTTTAAAGACTTTCTTGCCTCCCTTTCCCTGCTAGATGGGAGGTTTTGGGACAGGCAAATCACCCACCAGGGAGTCGAAATCTTCTTGAAAAAGCAACCGCTGGGATCCATTTGCAATGTCTACTATCGTTTCCTTATCCCTTCTTTCTTTGTTAGGAGGTCGCCCCTGTTTTCTTTCACAGCAAAAATCCACCCCTTGCTTCTGGCTTCTAGTGTTTCGTGGACTAATGTTGCCATGTTGTTCGTCCCTCTTGCCCAGCAGATACTCTTCCAGCAGGGACTCAGGAGGTTTTTTGTTTTGGCAAATAGGGGAATCAGCCTGAGCAGACATACGGGAAGGAAACTGATCCTTTTCCACTTGAGGTTCTGGTTGGGAACTTGCATTGCATAGAACGACGTCCGACTCGAGGAGAACCCTCGAAGGATTTGGAGACTCAGGAACTGTCGCTACAGGGTGTTTCAGTTGTTTTCCTTCTTGCTCCGGGGGGTTGCCAGAAGCCCCACCCTTCATCCCCGACTTTTGAAGAGGACAATTTGACTGAAGATGCCCCTGGGAACTACACTGGGGGCAAAAGGTCGGCCTATTTTCATAGTTAATGACTTGCTTATGAAGAACGGAGCCTCCATACCGAAGAGTGATGGAGGATGGAAGGTTCGCCTCCAAATACGCCAAGACACAAAAGTGAGCTTGGACAAATCTGGTTCGGGCCCGAGTGGGAGGGTCAATGGTGACCAACTCACCAATGGAACAGGCGATACCCCTAATAACATTTTCATGTCAGCAAAAAAGGGGAAGGTTCGACAGCCTAACCAATATTGGGGCAATATTAATACTCTAGGTTTCGGGGTTAAAATCCATCCCCCACTTCCTGAGAAAGAGACTCCTGCGTCTCAGAAACCAAGGGCCCCCAGCCAAAATTTTACAATAATCCTCCGCATTATTCAGCCTAATTACGAAAAAACCCCGGGATAGGACAGCCAGCTCCATATGACCCGAGGTCCGCCATTTTCCTGCCGCCCACCTGCGGATGGTCTCCATATCGGGACGTCCTCCAATACTTCCCGATTAGGGTAAATTTTTCAAATTCGACGAAACTTGATAGGATTTCCTCCGGGATGTCCAGTTCATCTCCGGACGGGAAGAGGTCCTTAGTGAAAATACCATTTGGGGTTTCAGAAGTCGTTGCCTCTGCATACGATTTCTGTTGGCAGTCTTTCCCTTTGTCAGGCGGATCCTTCCCGCGTCTGCCTCCATCTTCGGGTAACTCCGTCGAGCCTCCATTCTCTAACTGCCCTCCCTCCTTGCTGCGGCCCTCCAACTTGCCGGTGCCCAGGTTCACAGTGCTGGCGCTCCCGCTCCCATGCCCTCCCGCCGCTACCTTCCCGCTCATCGCTGCACTTCCTCCTCCCGTCATTAAATAAAATGTTATTAATCCTTTAACAAAAAAAAATACCTTTACCTTCCAACACCATTGATTCTTCAATGAAAGTTTGAAAGCTTTCCTTAATTAGACGTTAATGGAATGGAACAGGCCACAAACAGTGTCTTATTCTTGATACAGAAGGCCTCATTCAATTGCTTTACTTAAACAATATATGATAAAGTCATCGTAAGAGCCTACGGAGGAAAAAGGGAACATGCTTCACAGGTCCAAATGAAACAGATTTTAATTAAAAAAGCTCTCTCTCTCTTTCCCCTAAACGTGAACGGCCCTCTATCCCCTTTGGCATGTGACATACAGAATGACGTATATGTTTATTCTTTTTCTGTTTTTAGAACAATGGTTTTTGCCAAATTATTTGGAAGATGTTTTTCGAAAAACAAGAGGCAGGGGATTGTATAGCACATTAAAGTAGATATCCCAATAGGAACTCCTATAACGAAACTCATTGATTTCAAAATTCATAGAATGATATATTTTGTTGAATCTTGTATATGGTTTAAATTAAAAGTGTCTAGAATTTGAATACTTATACTTGAACCTAAAAATATATATACTATGAATCATAATAACTATATCTGCTCGCTTACATACTGTTGGTTTAAATCTTTATGGTATGCTGCATTTCACATGATAGTACGAATATATATATTTTTTTGTTATATACAATCACTATTTTTAATAATTAATAAACCAATGGTGCAAATCTTACCCACTATCTGTTACCTTCTTGTTGACCAGCGTGTGGTGTAGCTGGGGATTCCTACCATTGTTGTCAGTTTGGCCTGCACTCAAAGCATTTGAAAAGAGTTGACCCCAACGTTTGAAACTAAGTCTCTTCTTGATAAGTGCCCAACCACACCTACACTTGTCAATCCACCTAACTTTGAAAGTGTTAATACCAATATACAAAAAATTACAATATTCACAGTATTAATATCCTCGAGATCCATGTCTACGAGGAGACGGCCAGGATTTTGCCTACACTATTCTTCACAGACTTGTCTAACAATTCCTCGGCTCTACGCAGGGGTTACATCTGACATTTTAAATTTAAACGAAATGATATATTCTCTTAATCGATAAGAACAAGAAAATGTGAGAACGGACACTGACGCGAATGGAATTCCACGTATCAACTCAAGGCGTAGCCAAACTAAAAGCCAAGTGTTGCAAAGGTTATTGAAAATCATTATGTGCCTCTTTTTTAGTGCATTCCACGTATGAGGATAAGTTTAATCAACTCATGGTATGAACTTAGGCCCGCCGGATCCAAGAGATAAGACGTTGGACTATCGGCCTAGACCCAACCTCCAAGTTTCTCCACACGTATGCATCGTCACAGGCAAATGGAATCTTTTGGATAAGTATTTATTTAAAAATGATTTTTTAATTATAGTTATATTGATCTTAATTTTTAAATTTTAAATATAAAAATTTTAAATTGAAAATATTAAATTTTGATTGATTTTAATTGTTGTTCAAAAACCTACTCTATGACATTCAATATATGTTTAGCCAATTTAGCCAATTTTTTTTCTTTTTGTTTATAGACTTTGTTTTCCTTGCTTTCAACATGAGATTTCGAAGTGAAAGATAGATTTTTAATTTTGTTGATGTTTATTATGATTGTGTTTTTCTTAATAATTTTTAAAATTAATTAATTAAAAAATATATAAATGAAAGAATTTTTTGTACATATATTGTTTATTTAATAACCTATCTTAAATATTATTATACAACCTTATAATGGTGTCCCCTTTTAAATTTGAATATAAAATTTCTTTTAAATTTCCAAAACTTTATTATTAATTCACTAGAATCGTTTCAAAACAAGAAGTGCATTTTCTTTATAAGTCCGCTCTAACTATTTCCATGGATCTTGTAGCAATGTTCACGTACAATTTTTCAGGTCTTTTTTTAATATAAATTCAGTGCTTCATATTGTCCTTAACATTGGCCTCTTTACTCCCTTACTCCCTATACATGGGTCTCTTTACTCCCACACAGGACACCATAGTTCCGAGCATCACTTAACAAGGGGAAAAAATCTATTTCATATATGTACACACTAATTTTACAAAGAAGAATGCAAGAGTATTCTATGCTTTAGTTTTTACATTTCACTCAAATACAAAATATTACTATCAAACTTGAAAACAATAATTTAAGTACGAGCAAGAGGGGTGAAGAGTATATATAAGACTGTGCCCATCATTTACATATAATTTAAGTACGAGCAAGAGGGGTGAAGAGTAATATATAAGGGGTTCCTACATTGAATGACAAATAGAATGGTGAAAATAAAAAGGTTGCTTGGTTCAGGTGTAAAAAGCTTTTGTAAGCCTCTCTACTTTGAGTTTCTTCCGTTACAACTTTGTACACACGTGTATCCCGGTATTTGTGATTTTTCTATAATAAATTAGATAGATATGTTTTTAAGAGTACATTAATTATATTTTTTATTTCTTTAAATTATTTTGTTTTTAAAAGTATGATTTTTTATGAATACATACTCACGTCCTCACACACTCATTTAGGGTTTGAACCTTGGATCTCCCGAAGAAGAACCAAAGCCGAAATCATTGCGTTGTGTCCTCTCCGGCAAAAAGTATGTTTTTGAAATCATATTCTTTATGATATAAAATCTAACTAAATCAATTAAATTTTAAATTATGACGTTCTCCAAAGCAAAAATCAATATCATAATTAATTAAATTATTTGCTATCCAATTTTATTCATTACAAATATGCTAGTATTTTCAAGATACCATTTTCAATAATCATTAATGGGCATAAAAAGTAATGCAAATTTTTATCAAATACTTGTATCAATTTTACTAAATAATATTAATAATAATTTGATTAATCCGTGTATTTGAAATATATTTGAACTTTTAATCAATGCAAGAAGTTCCCTGGACTCTACATAGTTTTAATTCCAATTTGTATTCATTATTTTGAAAAACATCATCTTTGTCAATGATTCCTAGATCTCCTTTGGTAGAAAAATCATCTCAACTTTTGGAGTTAAGAAAAAAAGATCTCAATAGATCTACATTTTTAAACATGAGCATGATTTTGAGATTTTATTTTTACACATTCTATTATTCCTTTCAAGTCATAGGTTTAAAAATAAAAATGAAATAAAAAACAATCCTTCACAATATGCATAATGCTTTAGTTTTAAAATAATTAATCCAACATTTTATCAACTCTTTTAATGTTGATGGAGTTATCTAGTGTATTTTCATATTTTTGACCAACTTGACCAAGTATCCACCATTTTTTAATAGATTATAAACCAACTTATCCCTTTATATAAAATAGGAAAATGAAACTCTTGAAGCACATATGTTATTTGCTTAAAATCCTCCAACCAAGTAACTAATAGAAATTCATAATCTTGTATTATTGGTTACGTTAATATAGTTTTCCTCCTTTTAACCTTCATGATCTAAACATACCTAATCTAGCAATTTCTATTAAGGACACAAATAAGAGGAAAAGTCTTCAAATAAGCATTAAATGAAAAATATATAAAATCCCTGTTAGCATATAAGGTTAACATTGTTACTTTACTGCATGGATGGCATGGACAGCATCAAGGAGTGTTTATTTTTTGTTTTGATTTGAACTAGCATCTTATATTTTAGGCTTTATGGTTAGCCCGCTTCTAGACTATATTAGCTCCTTTGTAATTCTTGATTATTTGAATATGATTTAGCAATCTTAGATCTGACTGGATAGCCTACATTGATGACGTAGCTGGGCACGAATTTTGAGGTGACATCTCAGCACAGACTCACATGTCTGAAGATTTGACGCAGTCAGTCTGACAGCTTAACTGTCATATCTTCAAATCTGGACGTTGACGGAGTGGCTGATCCTAGCCTAGGTGGACCACTGCTGTGACGGAGGAGGCTAAGGCGGATAGCAACGTGGAGGATCAATCAGCGCGATGTGCGCCTGACACGGAGGGTGACCTGGATGGACACACTTTACGATCGACTGGACTGTGACACTTGGCGATGTAATGATAAACCGATGTGGCAAGCTAGGTGATGGATGGACGTGTTATATAGCGAACACTAACGGATCGGAGGAGGCGGTCACGCGGTGGTTGAGGATAAAACTACGCGGTGGTTGAGGATAAAACTTACCTAGCTATGTGGCAGTTGTTTGCATCTTTGAGCGAAGGAGAGGTCGAGTATGGTCTACCCAAAGGTAGAGAAGATCCTAATGGCGTGTTTTTGGTTTTAAGCACGTGTATTTCCCTCAAGGTATCCCATGTGGGACAATTATTTAAAAAACAAATACCACGGACAGTCTCTCAGACCTTGCAGACACAGATGTGGATTTAGTTGAAGCATTCCCATTGATGCCGCAATAGATTGAAGCGCAGACACCATCGTGCACAGATTTACAGCCACCAACAAGGAAATGTGGTGATCGATCCACGATTACAACATTATCGGGGAAGATCAACTCGGGATCGCAACAAGCAGAGGTTCATCGCAGATGGAATAATTTGCCGAATCACGCACACAGAAGGACAATTGTAGTCGACGCTCCATTTGCAGGCATGCAGATCAGCCGCATAATCGCACCAGGAATCCAGCGATCCATGTTTGTACATGTCCCAGGATCGATTATTGTGCCCGATATTGTGCTCTCTCGCTTCAACAGTCATCGTCACTGCCTTAAGGCTAAGTGCAGGAGTCATCAAAGATTTTCCAGCAGGCGAGTTTGTGGAATGGCATTGCTGACCACTTGGGACCACGGGTCGTGAACGAGAACAACAAGCTAGTGATGCAGCGGTTTCCTGGAGATCGCCCACAACAGCGCCGTCACAGCGTGAGAAGAGGCGCGACACCTAGTGGACGCGTCGTCCGGTGGTAGTAGAGCGACCGCGTGCGCCCTTCATATAAGGGATCTTCCCCAATATTCCTGTCCGGAGCAAAAGCCGGATTGGTTTAGTCCTTGTCCGCTAAGGCGATGCCGGTATGGAGGTTAGGGGATAAAAACCCACCTGCGCCCCCTCCAGTTAAATTTTTTTAAATTATTTTCTTTAATAATTTTTTATTTTATTAATCAATTATTTTCTTTTAATTGATTTAATAAAGTATTTAATTATTAAATTAGTTTAATTTAATTAAATTTTTATTTTTTACAAAAACAAGTAGAGGGAATATAAAGAACATATTTTATCCTTCATTTTGCCACATCAAGGGGGGATTTTCTGGTGCAAATTTCCTAAGAGGTAATCTTTGTAAAAGTTTCGCACAATTGCTTAAGAGGCAATCTTTGTAACAAGCTTCAAAAGCTTTATAGGGGGGATATTTTTCCATCAAAATGGGGATAGTTTTGTAGCCTTTAAATCTGTTATGTTAAGGTCAAATGGAAGTTACTATGCCCTCCTCTCTCTTCTAGCTAGAGAGACCCTTGAATCTTTTAATTAAAGAGTGTGAATATATAGTCTGAATACCATCTTCAGTCAGCTCCAAAACGTTGTCATAGCAAACCTAAGAGCTCCTGACACTGGTTACGATGGTGATTTTGAAGACAACAATTCGTTTGATAGTAAACCTGAGGAGTCAGTATCTCTTAAAGTTGCACCACAGGAACCTGAGATGATTTATCTGAGTGACAGCGAATCTATTGAAATAGTGGAACCAGAACCACTTTCACCTGAAGTCATAATTGTTAGTGACAACAATGATTCTATTGCTGATAATTTTGTCAATGAAGTGATAAGTGAACCTATGCAGGTAGAACAAGATCTCTACAAGAGAGTTGACCAAGTGAGATTTGATTTAAATCTGTAATTTTTCTTTTGCAAAGCATAGTGGATTGTTTGTATTGAGGAATAAAAGTAGAATATTTCTAGTTTATTTCCAAAAGTTATGGCATCAAATAATAATCTACCCATACCTAAGTTTCATGGGTTAGATTATGACTATTGGTCCATAAAAATGAGGACCTTACTCATTGGCAAAGGACTATGGGATTAGTTGAAGAAGGTTATGCAGAACCTTCAGATTGAACCACTTTGAGTGCAACAAATAAGAAGACCAAAAAGGATTCCTAAAAGATCAATTCTTTTGCCCTCTACCATCTCCAAGAAGCTTTGGAGAAGAGCATATTTCCAAGAATTGCTTCTTGTTTATCTGCCCAAGACACATGGAAAGCTTTGAAGGATAGTTATCAAGGTAATGATCAGGTGAAGCAAGAGAGGCTTCAAACCTTGAAAAGGAATTTTGAAAACATAAAGATGCAAAATGATGAAAATGTTGGTGATTATTGCATTAGAGTGAAATCCATAGTAAACAAAATGGAAACCCTTGGAGATGACATCAAAACTAAAGTAGTGGTGAAGAAAGTGTTGCGAACACTTCTTCCCAAATGGAATCATATAGATGTCATTATTGATGAGTCAAAAGATCTTTCTAGCCTATATTTTGATGCTTTAATTGGTTCCTTAATGTCCAATGAAGAAATATTACAGGGTTCTCCTTCAAAAAGTTATGGAGGATATGACAAAGCTTTCTCATCCAATGAGGGTGCAAGCGGAGGCCAAGGCAGAGGACAAAGAAGAGGTAGAGGAAGAAGCAGATCAAGAGGAGGAAATCAAGATAGAGGTGGCAATCAAGGTAGAGGTGACAATCAAGGAAGGAGTGGCAATCAAGGAAGAGGAGGTGACAAAACAAAGAAAGCTTGTTTCAATTGTGGCAATACCGGTCACTTTGCTAGAGATTGTTGGTACAAGACTTCTCAAGGTGGAAGAGGTCAATATGGCAGCTATGGTGAAGATGAAGGAACTTCAAACTTATTTCTTACTTATGGAAAATCATATCAAAGTCTAAATGATACTTGGATTTTAGATACCGGTTGTTCCAAACACATGAGTGGCAAAGAAGAGCTCTTTGCTACAATGGATTCCACCTACAAATCAAGAATCAATTTGGGAGATGACAAAGCTCTACAAGTTGAAGGTATTGGATTCATGGAGTTTCCAACAAAAGAAGGTACCAAAAAGGTAAATGACATCTATTACACCCCCAAACTCTAACATAACTTGCTTAATGTTTGACAAATGATGGAAAAAAATTACAGGCTTGTTTTTTATGAAGGCAAATGTGTAATTTTTGATAAGAACAATTTTAATAGAGCTAGCTATCCACTCAAATTGGTGCATTCGAACATTTGTGGTCCAATGCAAACCAAAAGCATTGGTAACAATTCTTAATTTCTCACTTTCATTGATGATTTCTCTAGGATGTGTTGGATCTATTTTTTGAAAACTAAAGATGAAGCTTTTGATTGTTTCATAGATTTCAAAAATAATGTAGAGAAACAAAGTGAGTTTGTTGTAAAGATTCTAAGGACTGATAGAGGAGGAGAGTATTCTTCAAATACATTTCTAAAATATTGTAAAGATTGTGGAATAACAAGTCAATTCACAACTGCCTACACTCCACAACAAAATGGTGTGGCTGAAAGAAATAACCACACCATAGTAGAAATGGCTAGATCAATGTTGCAAACTAAGCATCTCAACAACATGTATTGGGTTGATGTTGTAAGAACTAGTGTTTACATTTTAAATAGGAGTCCTACTTCTAGTCTAGATGGGATCACTCCTTATGAAGGATGGAATGACAAAAAGCCAAATGTAAAACACTTTAATATTTTTGGTTGTATTGCATATGCCCACATTCCTGATGAAAAAGGAAAGAAACTTGACCCCAAAATTCAAGCATGTATTTTTGTTGGATATTGTGAATCTACCAAAGCATATAGACTCTACAATCCCAAAACACATAAAATTGTACTTTCTAGGGATGTAATTTTTGATGAATGGGGAGAATGGGGTCATCAAAAAAAAATTTATGATGGATCCCATGATGTTAGTCCCTCTCAAGTGCAACAAGTGCTGCCCAAAAATAGCAAAGGAATTCCTCCAAGCCCAAGTCAAAGTACTACTGCAAGTACACCAGCTGCTACTTTAAGGTCTTCTCCACAAATATTAGTAAGTTCTTCACCTATGGATATTGATTATCCATCTAGAGGTAAAATAATTCTTTAGCACCATCCATTTGTTCAAATGTTGGATAAGAATTTCTAGAAAAGATACACTAGAAGTCAAGCTAGTGAAATGAATGCAGTTTTCAAAAGACTTGAAAATTTGCATATGTATTGTGATGATGACTCACAAGAGCCTAAGGGAGATGTATTCAATTATGCTTTTAATTACTAGTACAAAGCTAGATCCATCTATCTATGAGAAAGCATGCACTCATGATGTATGGCAGCAAGGCATGAAAGAGAAAATCATCTCTATAAAAAAGAATGATACTTGGGATCTAGTAAAGCTTCCTAAGGGTAAAAAATGTGTTGGATGCAAATGAGTCTATAAGACCAAATTAAAATCTAATGGAAGTATTGAAAGACACAAGGGAAGACTTGTAGCAAAAGGCTTCACTCAAAATTATGGCATTGACTATGTGGAGACCTGTTCTCCTATTGCTATACAGGAGACTATCAGATCAGTACTTTCCTTGGCTACCCACAAAGGGTCAAAAATTTAGCACATGGATGTGAAGAGTGCCTTTCTCAATGGGTACTTGAACGAAGAGGTTTTTGTGCAACAACCTCAAGGTTTTTAAGAACAAGGTAAGGAGAACCTTGTCTACAAACCTAAAAAAGCACTATATGGCCTCAAGCAAGCACCAAGGGCATGGTACTCTCTAATTGATGGCTACTTTAAGGAGTATAGATTCACTCAGAGCAAAAATGAACCTACTCTCTACTACATAAAGCAAGGTAAAGATATTCTCATTATATTTATTATATGTGGATGATCTAATATTCATGGATAGTAGTGATAAGATGAATAAGGAGTTCAAACACTCCATGATGAGAGAATTTGAAATGAAATATCTAGGCTTAATGCATTACTTCTTAGGAATGGAATTTCATCAAACAGATAAAGAGATCTTCATATGTCAACACAAATATGCTGAAGATATGATTAAGAAATTTGCCATGGAGCAATGCAAATCTGTTGCAACTCCAACATGTCATGGGATCCAATTGAGCAAAGATGATGGAGCACCAAAAGTTGACATGACCACTTACAGGATCATGGTTGGGAGTCTAATGTTCCTCACCAACACAAGACCTGATATTCAGTACATTGTTTCTCTTGTTTCAAGGTTTATGGTTGATCCATTAGAACTTCATTTTCAAGAAACTAAGAGAATTCTAAGATATATAAAGGGTACATTAGATTTTGGGATCCATTACCACAAATGTAATTCTGTAAAGTGATAGTGATTTGGGTAGCAATGTAGATGATAGAAAATCTACTTCAGGAAATTATTTTAGTCTTAGGTCAGGACTGATTACATGGAGTTCCAAAAAGCAGACTGTTGTAGCATTGTCATCTACTGAGGCTAAGTATATAGCAATCACACATGCTAGTACTCAATCTCTATGGTTGAGAAAATTCATTGAAGATATTGGAGAGCAACAAAGTGGTCCTACAAGATTGTACTGTGACAATATGAGTGCCATCCAATTGGCACATAATCCCATCCACCATAGAAGATCAAAACACTTTGATATGAAGTATCACTTCATTCGAGACATGGTGGAGAAATAGGTAGTTGAGCTTCAACATTCCAGCACTTTGGACAACATGTCGGACATCTTCACCAAAGGCATTCCTAAATCTCAATATGTAAATTTGAGATATTGTCTTGTCAGCCCTCTCAACTTTAAGGGGGATAATTTTAGCATATAAGGTTAATATTGTTACTTTACTACATGGACGACATGTATGACATGGACGGTAGGAAGGAGTGTTTAATTTTTGTTTTGCTTCGAACTAGCATCTTCTATTTTAGGCTTTATGGTTAGCGGCTTTTCCGCTTCTAGACTATATAAGCTCCTTTGTAATTATTGATTATTTGAATATGATTTAGCAATCTTATTATAATCCCTTTCATCAATTGGTCATCTTATATGATTCTTTGTTAATTACAAATCATCCAATATGAAGTTCCATATTTTCAAGCTTTTATGTAAGGTTCTTATTCTAGACAATTTTTTTACACCAATAAAACCTAATATATTTTTAAAATAACATTTTTCGCAACTCCCTCCTTGATATTTAAATAATTTCTAGCCAAAAATTTTCCAATAGCGCTAAACTCATAAGTCTTCACTTTCACAAGCCTGCTCCATCAAAATTATTTCTTTTGTAGACCCTATCCCCGTTACAAAGAGGAAACCTAAATATTTCATTGCATCCTTTGTAATGAAAATGTCTAAAAAAAATTATAAAATTTAGATACTATCCCTACTTTAAATATTAAAAGTGATAGCATATATAGGGATAAATTATTATGTAATCTTTATGACTTATAGACTTATAAAAATAGTTATTCACTTACCTTTTCAATCTATGAAACACGATTTTATTCTATCTAAAATTGAGTCCCACAATTTCTTCTTCTCTCCTTAAATAGAAAAATAAATACTTAGATATATTGATCAAAATAATATAATTTTAAACACAAAAATATCACAAAATAATTTTTTGATCCTAGGTTTTGTATTATTAGCTAACCAATTATGAACCTTATCATAACATGATGGTTTTGATTTAAAATCCACGGCCTTTCCTACAAGGGATAACCTAAAAGAAAATTATAATTAACAAATTAGACATAATATTTGAAGGGGCCATTTTTGCACCTTGAATGCTTTTGATATTTTCTTCCATTATTTCCATTAATAAATCTATATTCATTGACTCATCATGAATAATAAATAAATAAGAAGATAGTAGATCACCCTAGAAAAGTTCATGGGATGACTTAGAGTATGTAATGGGGGATCCATGGATCAAAACATAATATTTTGGACTATTGTAAAAACACCTAATTTATTTATACCACCCTAATTCAAATCAATTTCTTTAGAATACCATGTAGAAAACTCTATAAAATTATATCATCTGCTTTGTCCATGCCTAATTTTACAAGCCTACTTAGTATCTTCATCGAATGATGAGAATGTATGGAATTTTGTGCAATTATTATTTTTTACCACAAAAAGAATACCCTTATTCATCTAAGATAACACAATCTATAACAAAAACTTACCTTATCAAATTTTATATGCTCTTTATTATCTAGATTAGAATTGGTAACGGGCTCATCTATGACTTCCTATACTTCTTAAAAGTCAAGTTGAGTTATGAGTCTTGTCTTCTAGATATCAAAATTATTCCCTTATAATAGTTGGAAATCATACAATAGAATCTTTGGTACACCACTAACCATATTAAAATTTTCATAAAACTAGAAAATTTTACTTCCATTATATTTATCTCAAAAAATTATTTCCATTGAGTATATATGAGCCTATACACATAAGTTGATTGATGCATTAAATTGTGCGAAAATAATATTTGGTCAAGCAAAATAATAAATAGATGAAATATTCCAATATTTTTTAAAATTTATATAAATATTTTCCTTTAATTCTCATGCAATAAATAAAAGGAAAGAGCCAACAAATATGGTCTTTAATAAGCCCCCACACAATTCATATTGGGTAAAAAGAATTTAACTTGGCTTTTTACATCTTCAATTGTATGCACAAGTCCCTAGAGTAGATTTATCAAATAAAAGTGAGACATCATTATAATTTTTGATGAATATTATTATTGTCATGTGTTGGAGTAAAATAACCACCTTCGACTAGAGATACTTCATGAATCTCACAATTTCTTGATAACACCTTGGTTTTCTTATTTCCTTGGCATAGGTGTAATATGTTTTGCAGATGAAATATGCTTTATAGTCAGATGTCAAATAATTTGTATGTGTGTCTAGATGTCACCCCTTTTGCTAAGACTTTAGAAAAAATTAACCAATTTTGATTACATCCTGTAATACATCAATGAGGAAGGAAGCACCATGAGAGGGCCAATGGTATTTGCAAGTAGAGCAACCACACTATCTTTTGCTTCACCAAAATCATCAATGGAAAGATTTTTGATGCCCACAATAAGCTCAAGGTTTATCATGAACACATTTAACTGGTTCGCAAAGAGGGATGATGTATAGTCTAGCTGTAATGTCTACTGCAATAAGAAACCAATTATGAGATTGAAATAACATTTATTTGGTCTTAATTGTTCTTTCTTATGATTATTGGGTTGTTTTACCAAATTGAGTTGTGTTGTGCTTATGGTTTTTTTTAAGAGGTGAGACTTCGATCTTCGTGAAGTAAAAAAAAATGCCATGGATCGAGTCTTTTCCTTTCTTTATCTGGATGGTCAAGACTTATCAATGATATTGGATTAAATCATGGTCCAAGTCTATATAATGCAAATAAAATAGACAAGATAAACAAAATGAAAAACGAAAAGTTAACCTAAGAGAAAAACAAGACATAGTTTTGCTCCTAGTTTGGAAGAAGCATTGTAAAAGTAGAAGCATTAAAGTTCTTATCGATGTGTTGTTACTGTTATTTATAACTATGAATGACTACCTTTTGGGTAAGTCTCTTGCTTTTCAAAGTACCTCCACATAAACTAACTCCAAATAAGTTGATCCCTTTTCCAAAAAGATATAAAACAAAAAACAAAAATAGAAAATGATGAATGATTAACAGGCAACAAAAATGATGACAATTATATTGACTATGGAAGGTGCTTTTGGTTACAAACATAGATTGACAAAATGTAAGATTTGCAATCTCTATAATTGTAAACAAGAGTGTTGTACCACTAGCGGGACTGCAATCTAGTAGCTCTTTTACTTGTAAATATAACAAAGTAGAGGTATTAGGACTTAACTTGCAACAAATAATTAGCTCTTTTGTTTTATTAGGTATTTGTTTTTTCAAAGATACCTTGTTTACCAATTTGGTCTACTTAGCTTGTTTACCAATATGGTCTACTTTTTAGTAACTCTACCTTTGATCATCAAAAGTTTCACTGCCTTATTTTATTGTTTTCGCGATAAGTTCGACATTCCTTCATTCTAGATTATCAATGTTTATAGATTTTATTGAGTTTTGACATCAAAGAAATATTGATATTAACTCTCTTTATTCATTTGACAACATGTTGGAAGAATAAACCCATAATACTGGAATCTATATACTATTTATAAGAAAAACCTCATTAAAGTTTAAAAAGTATCAGAATAAAAAACCATCAATAATTTTTATTTAGAGATAAGCATACCCCATTCTAAAAAAACATGATAAAATAGCTTGTTATATAGACAACAATTAAAATTGATTAATCTTTTTCAATAATAAATCCTATTACATTAAAATACATTTGTAAGGAGAGACGAGGAGAAAATCTGCAAATATTCTTTGGGCATATTAAATTAGTAGCCAATAGTTTCAAAACTGAAAATCAGTATTTAAACAAAGTTATTGCTTATACAATTTTAAAAATAAACTTAGGAAAGCAAATATATAGGGAAGCATGGTGTTAGAATGTTGAATCTTTAACCATGACTGTACTAGTTTAACTTTGGACTCTTTTAAGTTTATGTTTTAAAAAAAAAATTATTTTATTTTATTATACTATGTAGGTTTTAGTGCCACGTCTCTTTCTAAAACTTTGCGGTTCCTGTCGTGACTTTCTATGAAAATTCCACGCCTACGAAATGGCGATAGTATCTATTCTTTGGGGAAACGAAGTCCACAAACGTCTAATCAAATGTTATGTGCCTTCACACGCCCTTCCTGTTTTCCATCCTTCAAAACTGAAAATCAGTATTTAAACAAAGTTATTGCTTATAAAATTTTAAAAATAAACTTAGGAAAGCAAATATATAGGGAAGCATGGTGTTAGAATGTTGAATCTTTAACCATGACTGTACTAGTTTAACTTTGGACTCTTTTAAGTTTATGTTTTAAAAATATATATATTTTATTTTATTATACTATGTAGGTTTTAGTGCCACGTCTCTTTCTAAAACTTTGCGGTTCCTGTCGTGACTTTCTATGAAAAGTCCACGCCTACGAAATGGCGATAGTATCTATTCTCTGGGGAAACGAAGTCCACAAACGTCTAATCAAATGTTATGTGCCTTCACAAGGCCTTCCTGTTTTCCATCCGTATCTTTTGGCAAGTGACTTTTTATGAAGATTCCAGGGCTTTTCGTAGCTATGGATAGGAAATGTCGATAATATAATATCTCTTCTTTAATTAAACGAAGTCCACAAACGTCTAGTCATGTTACTACGGCTATGAATCAATCTTTCTTTGATGTCAAAACTCAATAAAATGTATAAACATTAATAATTAACACTTCGGTTTTCTTTGATGTCAAAACTCAATTAAAACAACAAAAAAAAAAAAAAAATGTCGATAATTTATGTACACTTCGGTTTTCGGATAAAAAAATAAAGTACTTAAACAGTGGTGTCATTTTTAGAAGGGGTTTAGTTGCCTTTAGATAAAAGCTATTATATTGATAATTAGTCTTCAACTAAAAGAATTTATTGAAGGGACTCGTTCTTGCTCCTGCCATAAGGATTCCATTTCATGGTTTAAGCTTCCTTAACTAAAGCAATTCTATCGGCCAATTAATTTAATGTCTTTATTCAATTCTTTAATTCATGTCATTTTCATTGTCGGCGCTGTGCAACAAATAACTGCAACAAATAACTGACTCCCAAAATGTTATATACTGTATAGTTTAAAAATAATATCCATATAATACCTTACTTATTTCTCCTTTGTTAAGATTAACCGCTACAACAGCACGTTACATAATTAAATGTCCGCCATTATGCTAGGCTGTATTCGTTTGATTTGATACAAAGGAGGATGTAAGTTACAAACATTATTATTTCTCCTTTGTTAAGATTAACCGCTACAACAGCACGTTGCATACTTAAATGTCCGCCATTATGCTAGGCTGTATTCGTTTGATTTGATACAAAGGCAGATGTAAAGTACAAACATTAAATTATTTACAAAGACCAATTATACATTATATAGTTGCTTAATTTATTTTACAACTTTTCAAAATGAATAATCATGTTATTCCCTCAAATTGAGAACGTACTTTTAACCTGAAGGCCATAGTATAGTAAATGTGGTCAGTCCCCACCTAGATTATTAATAAACGTGATCCGTCTCTACTTAGATTATTATTAATTTTTTTCTATTAAACATCTGGAACTTTATATTAAAACAAACTATTACATCAGAAGCTCATAGCATCATAATAGGCTAAAACCAAGAACTACAGATAACTGGAAGGATTCCAGTCATAACAACTATAAAACAGTCATAGAGTGTTGTTGTTTTTAACATACAAAGCGTTACATCTTATAACAAAATTACAAAACCATTTATATACATCAAGATCATGAATATCATCAAACATGGAGCATATAGCCCAATCATTTGTCTTCAATTGATCCAAGTCCTCAAAAACTTTCTTTGATTTGCAGCTGCCCTTCAATGTCCATAGCGACCTGTTGACCTGCAATAAGATTTTGAAGCGTATGAGTCTCAAATGAGACCCAGTAAGATTTCTACAATGCTGCTGAAAAACTTCATCGTTACGAGATCTCCATATCATCCATAAAATTTTAGAGGATAGAATGAGCCAAAATAGATTATAAGTTTTTTGCAACTGCTGAATATGCCCACAAACAACTTGCATTTTAAACTCAATTGAGTTACAATTCCAGCCAAGAATACCAGAGCAGAAAAGAAGCCATATTTCTTTAGCATATACACAATAAAAAAAGATATGACAAATAGTCTCCGAAACTTTACATAAAGAGCATATAACCAAACTGTTAGGATCAACCATAGTAGGCAGCCTGTATAACAGAAGAAGCCATCTAAAAAAACTTTTTTTGGTTCAAGATTCCTGGACCATATATGCTGCAGAATAAAAGAGTAATGACTAATAGATAAACTGAAACCCCATTTAGTGATAATGTGCTGATAAATAATATCTGTATTAGTAAGCATAAGATACAACTGCTTCGGCTTAGGCTTTATGAATTTAGAACCATCATTCCAACAGATAAAATCAAAAATCTGCTGCTCATCAAAAACAAATTCAGGATTGATCAGTTGTCTAAAACATTTTTGAAGCACAGAGTAAGTTCTCTACTGGGAATCAGGCAGATGAAATTCCTGTTTCAACATTTCCCAAGACTTCAAACCAGTAGGACATAGAATATGCTCAAAAAAATAGATACCATTTTGAGCCCAACTACGAGCTGAACAACCCTGTAAAAGGGCTAAAGGCTTATTTTTATGTTTCAAGTTCCACCAAACAGAACTCTTCACATATATTTTAAAGCTGGAATTTATAGGCTGAAACCAACCCTACAAATTAGATCTCACATGTTGCCAAGCTTTCCAGATAGTTCTAAAAACAACTGAACCAGCTGGAACACTACTAAAAGTGCCAAAAAGAACATCAGAAAAGGATAATCCATGCCAAAACTTCCTTTTGTGAGGAACAACAGCACAAATATTATGCCTAATTAAAACTTTCCATGGTTCCACACCATTAATGCACTTCATTATCCATTTAACAACAAGAGTCATACCCTGTTTACGCAAGTCAATTAAACCCAAACCTCCTCTAAATTTGCATAAAGCAACCCAATCCCATTTAACCATATGCCTTTTCTTAATCCCATAATCACCAGCCCACAGGAACTGTTTAATATATTTCTGAATTTCAAAAATTTGATTAGCATTAAAAGACCAAACTGAAGCATAATAAACAGTATAGGAGGATAAGATCTTTTGACAGATCTGAAACCTGCCAGCCAAAGAAAGTTGTTTATTCTTCCATTTATCCAGTTTTAGAACAACTTTCTCCTTGACCCAGCTCCACATATCCCTTAAATTGGGTTGAACAACAAAAGGTATCCCAAGATATCTTACCTGAACATTAGGTCCACACCATTGAAGCTCATATTTGTTCAACCAAATAGGAGGATTAAAATCCCAACTCAAAATTTTGGACTTAGCATTAGAGATTTTAGCTCCAGAAGCATTGCAAAAAAGATCCAGTTTATGAAAAATATTAGCAAAATTATCCTCCACTAACTCCACAAAAAGCGTAGTATCATCCGCAAATTGCATATTAAGAAGCTCTTGAGAAGAAGGTAAACTAACACCTCTAATAGAAGGACCCAACGAGTTATCTCTTAACAAGTAATAGAGAAGGTCATTAGCAATAACAAACAATGCAGGAGCAAGGGGACAACCCTGCCTGATTGATCTTTGCAAAACAATAGGATTAGATAAACTCCCATTAACTTCAATCCGCGTAACAACATCAGTCATAAGAGTTTTAACCATTCTGCAAAAATTGTCAGGGAACCCAAAAGCAACCAAAACAACCATAATATACCCCCATTCTATTCTATCATAAGCCTTCTCAAAATCAAGAAGAATCATGCCAATATTTTGACCAGACCTACGAGCCCAATCCATAGCCTCCCATCCAGTAATCAGATTTTCCAGAATATATCTACCTTTGATAAAACCGGTCTGGGTAAAATTGATAAATTTAGGTAAAATATCCACCAATCTAAGTGCCAAATTTTTTGCCAATATCTTATAAGAGACATTCAAAAGAGTAATAGGCCTCCAATTCTTAATAAAAATTTTGTCTCCATATTTAGGAAGAAGTTTGATAACCCCTGAGTTAATAATGCTACCTAAAGAACCACGCTTAATAGCCTCATCATACACCTTCTGTAAATCCTCACAAATCCAATTACTATACTTCTTATAGAACTCAATAGGCAGCCCATCAGGTCTAGGTGCATTATCACTATTTATAGCTTTAATGGCTTTGCAAATTTCATCACAAGAGATCGGCCTGTCCAGAATTTCAGCCTCTTGATGGGTAATTTTCCTCGGAATAAGAGAACAACAAATATTCCTATCTCTAACCCGAGAAGAGTCATCTTCAGAAGAGAAAAGAGAGGAGTAAAACTGATGAAATATCTCCTTTATTTTATCCTCATCAGTAACCAACTGATTTCCATCAGAGATAGAATGGATATGAACTTTATGAGTCTTTTCCTTCAGATAATCAAAATAGAATTTGGTACCCCTGTCGCCCATTTTTAACCAATTCATTCTAGCTCTAGTTCTCTGACCATTAATTTTCTTAACTTGAAAGTTTCTAAGCTCCTCCTTGATCCTGATCAACTCCATCTGCAAGTCAATATTGCTAGGCTGAAGCTGAAGAGCAAATTCTGTTTGTAAAAACTGCTCATTCAAAAGGACCTCTAACCTCTTATTGGCTTTGGCTCTAAGTCTTCCAATAGTTTGAAAGGTTTTAGTCCAACTTTTCACATTGCAATTCCATCTATCAATGGCTGAACAATGCTTAAAGCAAACTCTATTAAGCTCCCTTATAGTAAAAATAGCATCAAAACAGTCCTGAAGGTCCAATAATGAAGTGTTCAAGATAAACTTGTTATATTTGCTAGTCGGCTTAGAAAAAGCTCCCGACAATCTCAAATTAACCATAATAGAAAAATGGTCAGAAAAGGCAGTAGGAAGGACATTAATTTTGCTGCCATTAGCAAAGTAATCAAAACTAAAAAAATTGCTATTAGCATAGGCTCTGTCCAATCTGCAATATATCCTATTATTACCCTTTTGCATATTACACCATGTGTACCATAGACCGGGATGATTAGCCCTTTGACCCAACAGAGGATCACAAAGGCAAAAATGGGCCTTAACTTTAGACCAAAAAAATTGTTCCTCTCTTTTCCATTCAAAAATTGCCCCACCTTGTTTATCATCACAATGTTCCACCATATTAAAATCCCCCATGAGAAGCCAGGGCAGATTGGGTAAACCCAACAACCATTGCCATAACAAACATCTACTTTTGTAGTCATTAGGTGCATAAATAGAACATACACCAAAAGTAGAGTTCTCATCATTTAGAATAACCCAAACAACAGAGTTGCACGGAGAACATCCATGATTGACAACCTTCAAAGACCATTGTAAAGACAGCATAAGGGCAGAGCCACCCCTACCAGGGCAATGATCTGTATAATATGCAGAAGAATCCTTCCAAATAGCATTTAAAGCTGCACGAAGTTTAAAACCTGTGGCTTTTATCTCATGAAGCATAATACAATCAAGAGAACCAACAAAATTCACCAGATTTCTAACATAATATTTCCTATCTGGGGATTCAAGACCCCTAACATTCCAGCTCAGACACTTAAATGTCATTAATATCAGAGACAGGAGAATTTTTACCTCTAGCAAGGCATTTTAAACTTCTTAAGGATTTACCCATACTATTAACATCAGAAGAATGCTTGCGTTTCTTCTTTTCAACTTTTTCCCACCCTGAACTACCAGGAGCAAGCACGTCATCCTCTGTAACATCACAAACAGAGCCTGAAGGCTCACTGCTAATATGAGTGTCAGCATCAGAGAACTCTTCATTGACATCCTTTTCTGGTATACTAGTTGAATCCCCTTTAATTGGTTCTTTATTATTGTAATACTCTGCAACCCTAGCATTAATAGAAGATAGGGCTAATTTTTGGGCACTTAATCTACCCTCAAACTGTATGTGACCACCAAAAATAGAATTATTGCCACTCAATCCCTCTTCCACACTATGCCTGATAGTATTAGGAGCGGCCAACTGAGTAATAGAGTCCCCATTTTTGCCAATTCTATTATTCAGTTCCTCGCACATAATAGAATCACCCACAACAGGGGTGACAAAATGAGTAAAAGAGGAATCAAAATTAATCACTGTTTCACTATTGTGTTTATTCAAAACATCCAATACATCATTTTTTGTGTTTAAAACAAACTTACCAAGTAGATTGTTCTTATGTACAACATCACCCAAAATTATCTCATTATCCATAACTGTTTTATCCTGCATCATAGATGTTCCAGGTATTTTTACCCTTTTATCTTTACTACCAAAAACAAAAACAGATTTATTCTGAGAAAAAGAAAGACTGCCAGGTGAAGAAACCCCAGATCCAGACTCAACATTGGCCGCGGTAGAGCCAGAAATACTTTGACCATGCACAAAATCAACATTATTATTATTCAGCTCAGGAGACCTGGCCGGAGTACCATGCTTATTTACACCTTCATTATTTTTTTGCCCACTGGAAGACAAACTAGGATTTAAATTTCGTTTCCTTGCTAGCAAAACTGGACAATTTTTTCGGAGGTGCCCCTCACGTCGACAGATAAAATAGGCGTTGATTCCACCTAGAATCTCAACTTGGCAAACATATTTAATATCCCCAAAATCCAATTCAATTTCATGTGGAAAGTCAATGCCAGGAGTAATAGACAGAACGACGCAAGCGTTCGTGTGCATGAGAGGAGAACGAGACTCCTCAACCCTCAGAACTCTGCCAAACGGTGATAAAAATTGAGATAAAAAACACCAAAGTACAGGTGAAACATTCTTTATGATTACCCATTTGGGATATGAAACGAAAAATAATTCCTCATTTAACATATTGGGAGACCAGGGCACAACCCTAAACACCGAGCTCCCTACAGACCAATATTGTTTTTGAACCACCTTAGACTGCATTTCTGGATTATTGAATACAATTAAGAAAAGCCCCTTTTGAATCATGCGACATAGTGAAAACCTAATATTTAATTTTTTGCCCCAAACATTGGATAACCAGCCATCAAAGAAATTTTGGGAGGGTAATGATGAAATATCAACAGAGACAAAGAAAATGGCACAAGCCTTAAGCCTAGCTTGTTCCCCATCTAACGTCGTTTTCATTGCATGATTAGGAGAAACGGTAACTCGCACAACACCATTAGAAGAAATCTTACCTGTAACATCAAAAGGCGATCCCACATAATTTTTGGTTACTCTGAAAGTATCCAAGAAAATGCTTGGCCAATGGCATCCAGTTCTGATAATTTTTAAAGTAGTGGTCTTTCCTGAGTAATGTCCTCCTAAAAGACCTCCATGGAACTCATCCAAAATATTTTGCTTTTGATCATATTTTATGCACCAAAGCAATACTCCATCCATATTTTTTCTGTACAACCCTTTAGATAGTAAAGTATATTTCAAACCTTGGATCTTGTATCTCCTCCTCTATAAGGTATTCAAACCTACTAAACATTTTCCAGTCTAGAAATATATGATTAAATTCATCAGCCTAATCAGTACTTTTCAAGGGTATATCATTCCCTGGAGCTATTTCTTGCATTTGGCAGGCCACATATTCTGATGAGGCTCATTTTGCATGTTCTTGACATAATGCGCTGCCCCTCACTAGCTTGGTCGAGTGGATCTCGACATCGTACTCTTGTATCTTTGATACTCAACCGACTCTTTTCCTACTAAGCTCCCTCTGTATGATGAAATTTCTAACATCAAGGTGGACCACATACACAATGGTCCTGCTCTATGAACTAAAGTGTCTAAACTTTTTTAACAATTTCATTATCGTGTAAACTTGTTTTTTGATGAAATTGTACTTTTCTTCGTGTTCCTGCATGGTTTGATTTAAAAATGCTCTAGGCCTCTCTTCATTGTCAGACCCTTTCTGAGTAAGTACTGCAATGTAACTCTCTTGATCACCTACAACATACAATGTGAAACCTCTGGAATAGTTTGGATTTACCAAGACGGGTGCTTGGGCTATTTGTTCTTTTATCTATTAGAAAGCCTTCTTTTGTAAGTCTGTCCACTTAAACTGAGCATATTTTTATAAAAATTCGCTCATATGTTTGATGATATGCATAAAATATACTATGAATTTACGTACAAAGTAGATCTGCCCAAAGAAGGATTGCAAACCTTTTTTGTTCGGGGGTAAGGGAAGTTCTAATAGTGCTTTCACTCTCTTAAGATCTATAGCCAACCCGACCTTAAAAATGACATGACCTAGTAAAATCCTTTGCTTTAATTGGAGTAAATTAATCCTCTAAATAACAATACAAACCAACTACAATACATTACCTCACTAAATAATCATACTAAACATATACCTAATTTAATTTAAAACTCCTTTAAAAGTCCATCTGCTCCTCTATTTAGATTTCAATAAATAAGAATGGTCGTGTGAAAGCATGCCATTGCTGTGAATGAAGAAAGGAGAGGGGTCATGGGGAGTAAGTGCTGAATCACATCTATGCACATTTTCTTCTTTGATAAGCGTGAACTGATGAAATTGTGATTGTTGACAATTTCATGTGATTTATGGGCACCCATATGTCCACGGCAAAAGCATGTGGCATCCATGAATGTATTTCCTTCGAGGACTCTGAAAAGTTTGCAGTGCCGTGTTAAACAAAGTTGAACAAGTGAAAGTCCCCATTTCTCTTTAAATTGACTCACGCACCAGCAAGTACGAAAGTTATGTTGTGTGCTTTTTCTCCTAGCGTTCCGCATGGCTTTGGAAAACAAAGGAAATATGACCAAGACTTGGATAACGTATTTTGTGTGTCATTCATTAAATTTTACTGGCTGTTCTGTCAACATGACTTCTATTTCAATAATTGTAGTGTCAATCTAGTTAAAATAGACTGCCCCAAAGGGAAGAGTTTAAAACATAAAATTAAAAAATACTCCCGGTCAACTTTAATTTCAATAATAGCAGGGTGTTTCTAGTAATATAACATATTTTAATTAGATAATGGTGGTGGTATCTCTAGTCTTATATCATATTTTAATTTAAAAATAGTGGTGGTGTTTAATTTAAAAATGATGGTGGTGCGTCCAATCATAATAACATATTTTAATTCGCTAATGGTGGTGCCTGTGATATAACATATTTAAAAATGATGGTGGTGCCTGTAATATAACATATTTAAAAATGATGGTGGTGCGTCCAATCATAATAACATATTTTAATTCACTAATGGTGGTGCGTCTGGTGATATAACATATTTTAATTGAACAATGGAGTGGTGCGTCTAGTGATAGACCATAATTTAATTAAACAATAAAGGTGGTGCGTCATATTTTATTTCAATAATGGTGGGGGTGGTGCCTCCGGTTATATTATTATGTATTTGGTTATTATTTTTTTTTTTTGTTATCGTGAGAAATTTTTATGATCGACGTATAGGGTTGAACAGTCTCCTTTCAATCATGACCCTTCGTAAAGCTGAAAATTATACTTATTAATAGAAAATTTAACATATTTAAATTTTAAAATGTGGAGGGATATAACATATTTTAATTTTAAAATGTTGAGTGTTATAACATATTAATAATGGTGGTGGTGCGCCTAGTCGTCTAACATACTTTATTACAATGATGGTACCTTTGAATTTGTATTAATGTCCATTGGTGACTAAAATAGGTCAATAGGACTGTAAAGTAAGACATATACAAAGCAACAGAAGTGTCTAATGCAGCTCCGGAGAAAATAAAGTAAGAAAAACAGTAAACAGAATGATATATGATATACAAGATATGTGGATCAAGGATTACTCCCAACATTCAAGGTTGAAGAGAAGTGAGTGATATAAGAGTTGGATGTCATCGTAGATGTTCTTTGTTGGAGTCGACAACGAGTTGATCTTGTTGTATCTCTGTGATCACCCTGGCGCTTCCTAGTCATGGCCTCTGGAGGCTGGAAGAATGAAGTGATAAGTCGGGATCCTGTTATCTTCTGCAAATTGTTACTAAGTGGTTCATTCCTAAGATTGAATAATTCCCGGATGAAAAGGGCAATGCATCTCTGATCTTCATAATTAATCCAATATTTTACTGTATGGGTGTCTCTAAATAAGCAATAATATCTACCTCGTATCTAGTAGTAGACAGGACAGATGAAAATGAAATGTTCCTCGTATTCCACATCAAAACTGCATAATCTGCAAATACGTTGATCTCTGGGGAGGTGATGATCTGTCTCAATACACAGCTGGTGGGAGCAAACTCATAGCTGAGCTAGAGGAAACATGGGGCTGTGTGACATCTGTATCAAGTTATATTTTGGAGTAGTGATCAATCCATTCTTTAGTTGGAGATAAAAATGAGAGTAATGGAGCAGTGTTGGTGAAAGAGGTTCCTTTGGATCAGTCCAAGTAGTTTTTACATATGCTAAATAAATCTCATCTCGAATATCCTTATTGGGGTATGTTGCATTGATTGATGCTTTAGTAGGAGGAGGTCTCATGATGTCTAGGCTAAGATATTGAAGTAGAGTACTAAGCGGAGCTTACCAGCAATTCTTGGCCCCTTGATTTGCCAATTGTCTTAAGTATTGTAGTGCTAAATATAGATATCTTCTCATGTCCGACATACAATGCAATCTACGCAGTAAAGAGAGAATAAGAAATGTTATTGTTGTAAGCAATGGACGAGAACCAAACTTAGCTAGAATGATGGGATGTAGAACAGTTCTTTTGGAACGAATGAACTTGGATAGCATTGATATGAGAACCCTTTCAATATGATACGAACCCAACTGTCTGAGGCCAAGGCCCCAAACTTCACAGCCATAAAGTAGTGTAGGGCTAACAATAGTGTGGAAGAGTCTGATCTTCGTATTGATGTCCTAAAACTAGAGCTGAAAGCATTGCTTATCCAGAGAGGCTAAGGCAACATAACCTTTGTTTAACCTTGCTTGAGATGCAGGGATCAAGTTGAAGGTAGGTCCTGTGAAAAGAAATCCCAAGTATGTGTACGATGTGACAATCTCAACAGTCTTCTATTTATATGTGATGTGAATAGAAGAGAGATCTTTCTTGGACAGGTTGAATATCATGATTTTTATTTTTTATAGATTAACTTCTAATCAATGCAAGTCAGAGTATGTGCCAAGTATGTCCAGTTGTTGTTGTTGAATTCATCCTATTGTATGTGACATTAGGATAATATCATTAGCAAATAGCAAAATGGCAATAACACTACCAAAAAGTAAGCAACATATACTCTTAGCTAGAGAGTCCATAATGAGCACCTCTAATTCATCAATATACAATCCAAAGAGTGTAGGTGAAAGTAGGCAGCCCTGTTTAACCCCAATAGTACTATGAACATCTTTTGTTCTGAGAGATCCAATTTTAACCTGTCTAGTGAATTTTTCATAAGGTCATAACCAAAAAAAGTAACCTCCTTTGGAATTCCTAGATCCTTCAACCTCTAAAGTAGTAACTGTTTGGGAAAAATATCAAATGCTTTCCTGTAGTCAACAAAACAATAATAAACCCTGTGTTTATTAGCTTTGGATTCTTCAATGATAGCTACGAGAGTTAGAATGTGATCACAGGTATGATGATTTCTTATGAAACCTGCCAGCCCCTTTGCACGAAGTTTCTTAGCCTCAACAAAATCAGAGATAAAAAAATCAAGAACTGTTGCAAAACGTTTTGCAAGAGTATGACCAACCATAATAGTTATGTAATTGTTTGGATTTAGTAGATCTCTGGGTTTATGTATGGGATGTATGATATTCGAAGACCAAGAGAGTGGAAACCTAACACTGGTTCCCCTAGCTAGCACGTCATAAAATGATGGTTTTTGCACTGTAGCATTCCCGACATATGCCTCCTCCATGATAACTTCTTCTCCTGTCATCCTCCCATCCACACGCTCCACCATATCAACATCCCGACATAAATTCCCATCATCAAAAACTAAAATCTCCTCTACACTATCAGGTGGTCTCCCTATCTCCGCCATCGTTCCTTCACAACTCTATTATTTATTTTTATTTTTTTTATTATACATAAAAGAATTGGTTTTATGTAAAAGAATTGGTTTTACATCCAGCCTTTTTCTACTCAGATTATTTTATTTCTACTATCTTCACTTAGATTATTTTATACGTGCTTATTATTTGTATCAAAACTCCATAATATTGGCCTCACAGCAGCAGTGGAACACATGTAGTCTTCCGTGTTTCAGTATGTGGAATTAAAAGGAAAATTGTTGAAATGAAAATAGGTATGTTTTCCTAGGTGTTACTTCTCGCCGATCAAATGGCAAAGTTTATGTATTGTAATATTAAATGATATATTTCGAAATCCTTAAATTATAAATGAAACGAGGAATTTTTTTTAAAGAAACCTTACAGATAGCTTCTAAAAAGCTATGGATCCTAAGGAATTTGCAGTTGTTACAGGACATAATATCACTTATTTGGCATAAACACTATAGAACACAATAATAACGTGCTTTCATATTGCAGATGCAAAATACAAAACTGATGAAAAAATATGAAAAATGCTAAGCCCCTTCTGTCCGCTGCAAACATAGAGGAATATTGCATCTAACCTGTCTTACACAGACTGACTAAGAAAATCAAGAAAACCAATCCAATATAAAACAAACCACAACCTTTTGAAAGCCTGTCCCCATGCATATCAGCATTGCAAAGTTAACACAATCTTCAAACCATAAAGTTCTGAGTAGAAACGGTTGAGCAAGAGAGATACTAGCAACCTTCAAGTTTCTCTTGAATATGTACCCCTTTTGATATACTGCTTGATTTAGACGAGGCGAAACATTGCGGGATCAGAACATCCGCAGTTATAGGCGTGGAAGATGCTATTGAAGAAGATGGAGAGAGCGTGGCTGGTTGAAAAGGGGCATATGATGGTATTGGTAGGGCAGGGGGAAGATGAGGTACGGCAGCTTCGAAATTCAACATCGTTAGAACTTGCCTCATTTTGGGCCTTGCCGCTGCATGTGGGTGAGAGCACCACAACCCTACCTCCAATAACTTCTCTATTTCTGCTGGCTCAAACTCTCCATTTAACTTCGCATCTGCTGCATCCACAACTCTACCTTGA
This sequence comes from Wollemia nobilis, assembly GCA_028583015.1. Taxonomy (NCBI): domain Eukaryota; kingdom Viridiplantae; phylum Streptophyta; class Pinopsida; order Araucariales; family Araucariaceae; genus Wollemia; species Wollemia nobilis. The sequence goes on from JAQPPZ010017255.1 coordinate 4,034,450, forward strand.
CCATAGAGATCCCATACCCATTCCACAAGCCTCATGTTATGATCTGCCAAACTCAAATCTACAACTCTCCGCCCAGACGCTATTTCTAAAGCCACAGCACCAAAGCTGTAAACATCTGATTCTGGACTTGTTTTTCCTGTCATCACACTCTCTGGTGCTAAATACCCCAATGTTCCAGCGGCTATTGTAGTCTGAGATAAACAATCATGCTCCAATATACGGGCCAATCCAAAATCCCCAAGCTTTGCACTGAAATTGCAATCAAGCATAACATTGCTGGATTTTACATCTCGATGAACAATACACTGACCCCAATCTTCATGAAGATAGAGCAGTCCACAGGCTATGTCACGAGCAATTCTATACCTGAAATTCCAATTCAGTGTTGGATGATCTTTTTTGCAGAAAAGGTGTTTGTCAAGGCTTCCATTGGGCATATATTCATAAACCAGAAGCAATTCAGTTTTCTCGTAACACCATCCCAAAAGTTGGACAAGGTTGCGATGTCTTACACGACTAACTATTGTTATCTCCGAGATAAACTCCTTTATCCCTTGTCTAGATCCTTCTGCAATGCGCTTGACTGCTACGATTTCCTTTGTTTCTGCCAGAAGGCCTCTATATACTCCTCCAAATCCTCCTGAACCAAGCTTTTGGTTTTCGTCGAAGTTATCTGTGGCGGCTTTCAGATCTTCAAGCACAAATTTATGGGGATCATGCTCTAATAGCCTGTGCAGATCTATTTCACTATTTTTACATGCTTGTCCACTAATAGATACCTGAGGTTTCTTTCTTTGGATGAAGGCAAGGTAGCCCCAAACCAGAAGCGCACTTGCTATGACAACTACAAAAATAGATCCCAAACCTGCAATTATTTTTGTGGATGTCTTGGATTTTTTGGGACTTCTAATCGTTGTAGTGAAGCTCCATGAATGGATGGTATGAGTCTCTGATGATTTGTAGGCACTCCCAGAAAGCCCTACTGCAATGTATCTAGGAAGATATTGAGACAAATCTATAGTACGACTTCCATAAATCTTAGAATCACTTGAATGATTTGAAAGGACTACTTCTAGCTGTTGTGTGATGCTGCTGTAGTTTATCCAAACATTCCATATTGTTCCATTATTCAGACTCTGATTTAATGAAATATAATATGAAGAATAAAGAGGATTTAAGTTGCTGCTTAATGTGACGACATAGCCCTCACTATGAAATCCTATAGCGAATACATCTGGTAATAGATGATCGCTTTCATCTGTAGCAACTCCAGGAAGACCATAATAATATGCATCTGACAAAGCCATGGAAGCGTTTGCTTTCGAGGACATGAAAAATGCTATACCCCGTCCTTCACTATCATCAGAGCTAACATTATAGTACTTCATGGTAAACTGAAAATGCGTGCTGAAATTAACAATGGAGGATAGTTGAATTGTTTCATTGTAAACAATTCTTCCTGTACTTTGGTTTGTTGATTTATACATATCAGACTTATTATTTGTAAGCTGGATCAAATGGTCAGAGACCTTGCTATCATTGATACAAAGAATTGCATCTGTATTACATGCTTTAAAGCTAGGAAAGTTAAAATTTACACCTGTCGATTTGGCCATCGGTATGTGTATCATCGCATATAGCAAAAGAAACCAAAGAACTACTTGATAAAAAATAGTGCAAGCCATCTCCTGCATAGGGTTGACGGTAGGGATGAAAGGAACTGTTTTTTGGAAGGTGCATAGATATCAGAAATGGCTTCCTACTTCATACGGGGTTCATAAGGTTCAGTGGAGAATAATGTAGGTAACCACAACGTTATTTCCTCGGTTGACTTTGGTCTAAAAAACGTGAGAAAACTGTACGACGTTCAGATTAGATTTTTTCGTTCGAAGTAGTTTAAATTTTAGGACTGTAGTATTTTAGGACTGTTTCATACTAGGGTTGGTATTGTTATTGTCGAGTTGGTGTGTATTTAGGGAAGGCAGGTCAGATTATTATATTTACATAAATAAGTATGCTCCAGAGTTTTAACTTGACATGAGGAGAAGTATCGGGGATTGGGGTTGGAGACTAGGGTTGGTACTGATATTATCTGATGTGCACTCACGGAAACAGATCAGACTACTATCTTTAACCTAATTTTTTTGTAGTAACATCAAAACTTACCAATCTACTAACTCTTAAAAAATATTTATTAAAACATATAAATTCTTTTAGCATTGAAATAGAAGAAACCCGGGTTATTTCTTAGCGCATTCTATTTGTAAACCATCTTTCTTATGTGGCCGTTACGTGCAAAGCTACCTTTTATCTAAGGGTGTGTTTTGTGTAGGGCAGTGCTGTTATGTAATGTTTGGTATATTATATATAATTAAAATATATATATTTTAATATAAAATTATTTTTATATTTAAATATTTATATAATTTTTGTAATGGTTTTATAAAATATTTATGTAATTATATAAGTTTTTTATTTGAATTTGTTTTTTTTTTTTTAATTTGAATTTGTTTTTTAATGAGATATTTAATGAATTAAGATCAAGCCTCTTAATAAACATTGTATTTTTAATAATATATTTAATAATTAAAAGTTCACTTAAACTAATTTTATTATATGGATGGTAAGTACAGTTAAATATATTTAATAGATGGTAAGTATAGTTAAATATATTTAATATAATAATATAATATTAGTAAAAGACAATCAATATGAAAGAGATATTTTTATTTATTCTAAATTTTCATTAGGAACATGCATATACATCAAACTAAAATAAATTAATTCATTATTTAAATAAAAAAGAATGGATAGTAAATTATACTTATTAGATTTTTTTTATAAAATGTATTTCAAAACATAATGATAGTCTTAACTTTCAAAAGGTTTATGACCTTGAAAGCACAACATATTAACATTCATTAGCACCATCAAACGTATTATTAATACCTCTAGAATGTTATAAATATATTGTATCATTAGGATTTGTATTTAGTGTAAGCAATCTTGATTGAGTGGAATATGTAATGTAAGGAGACATAAAGTGTTTTACACCTATCCTATTTGTATCAATGTCTGTGAGTGCAAGTGTTATGTGTGATGTTATTGGACTTGTATATATTTATTTATTTATTTTTTGGTTATAATTTTTTGTGTTAAAATTTCTATCATGATACTGGAGTCTTGTTGGAATACAATATGTTATAAGTTTAATGAGGTATAGATATTTTTTAAATAATTTACTATGAATTTAGTGTATATCTCTCCCTCAAATCAAAATAAATGAAAAAACATAATTATGATTGGACTTTTAAAATATAGATATATTTAACTCTAAAAATCATTATGAACATGTGATTTGTAGTGAAAAAACCTACTAGCCTTGAAATAGATCTTGATAACTAGGAAAAAGAGATAAACAATTAATTGTGTTGACTTGCACTTTCTAAATATATGCTTCTCAAATTTTATAATGAAAGAGTTATGGTTTGTAGCACGTTAAAGAAGTTCTATGAAAAATTATATGATATTTGGATACTTAACGTTACTATAGATTTACATAATACAAAGCTTTTGGATTCACAAGAAATAGTTCCTTTTAAATATATTTTAAGCGAAAAATCTTTTGCGGGGCCGCCTTGGTCTGAGAGGTTCTACACTGTCAAAGTCACCCGGGAGTCGCACCTGACCCTGCCCACACCAACATTATCAATGGGATTTTGGATACCCAATTCAGTTTTTGGTAGGGTGGAGATTTGAACCTGGGACCTCCCTTGGAGTATTGCCCTCTCCTCTCCAATTCCTTATCTTACTAAGATGAAAGAGAAAAAATAAGCTTGCTCATATGGTAGAAATAGTAGGGATAAATTTTTTGTTTGCATGATTCTATTGACCATTTATTAGATGCCTTGATATTCATAAATTAGATAGATTGCATCTAGAAATTTGTGTGTATAGTTAGTGCCACAACAAAATGATGATTAAAAAAGGAATAAAAACTATTGTTCATGATTATTTTTGTCCAGTATGAGGGAAACCAAATTTGTAGGAAAATATTTTGTTCAAAAAAAGATGAAAATGATTCCAAGTATAATTCATTCAAGAATTTCGAAGATCACAAGAACAAACTAAAGTCCTACATAAAGTACAACTATTGAGGGAAGCCAAGGCATATGATAATGAATGTTTTAAATCAAATAAATAGAAAGAAAGAAAGATTTTTTTTATTCAATCAATTTAAATCGTAATGCTCTTCATGTTGCTCTTATGGCTTATAACTCCTCTATTAAAAAATAGGTTATAGATCCTTATGGGACACAAATGACCTTAGTTACTTGACATAATAATTATTAATGATTGGTGGCTTTTCCAAAGAGTGTCATCATGTGATAGGTATGGCAATTCATGAACTCCTTATTTGTAGTTGATAATTTTATTTAGTTCTATTTAATGAAGTATGACACACCTTAAAAATTTCAAAGAGTTGTATTCTATTTTTATTGGGTACCTTATCAATCCAAGTTTTGAGGACCCTTAATAGTAAGTCTATCTTGGGTGTTTGTGTCTAGTCCTAAATAAATATAAACGTTAAAGGGGTTTGTTAGAATATTTTAATGTTTATTTTGTAAAAAAACAAGTCTTGAATAAATCTACAAAAAAACTAAAAGCAACAATAAAAATAAAACAATAATTACAAGAAAAATGAGAGAAAGAAAAAAATAATAGTTGTAGTTAAAGAAAAGAGTGACTTGTAGGACAAGCAGTCTATTATAAAAACTTTTACAAAGCACTTTGCACTAGTTTAAGAAAGGCTAAAAAAATGAAAATGAAGAACCTATGAATATAGGGAGACTCTAAACTAATTATAAATCAAGTTAATTTCCAATGTGCTACAAAGAACTAACATTTAAAGTTATATAAACATCAAGTTTAGGATTTGATGGATTTTTTAACATATACAAAATAAAATCAATCCTTAGAGAAATTGAATACAAAATTAGATGAATTGGAAAGCATGGTAGCAAGGTTCAATCCCACCAATAATATGTGGGATAAACCTAAAAAATTGGAGGTAGTTTTAAAACTATCCATCCCTAATAAATCTAATCATTGGGAGGTCTTTAAAATGGTGATAAAATCATAGAGTTTATAATAATGAGACCTAGTACATTGAAGAAAAAAATGAGTATGGAGATGACATCAAGGATGAAGTTACACAACTGAAGTCAATTCAATTACCCAAGGTTCCAATCACTCTAGACTATTTAATCCTAATAATATACCAAAGAAGATGAGCCTCAAAGTAAAATCCTTCACATATCATCTTATTGAGGTGGATGAAGCGAAGAATGTGTTTACTTAGAAAGGATTTTACTCCAAAAGAAAATATATTTTCAAAGAGCTATGTGAAAAATATGAAGATATTATTGCTTGGTCATATGAAGATATTAAGGTCTATGACCAAAACATTATACATCATACCATCAAATTATACCTTACTACTAGATATTTTAGACAAAAGTAGTAGCCATTGAACCATAAAATAGATGTAATGATGAAAGAAGGACTACTAAATCTTCTATATGCTTAAATGATATTTTTCATCAAGCACTTCACTTGGGTTTCCAATATAATAATTTTCAACAAAAATGACCAATGGATTTTTAAGCCTCAATACTACTAGAAATATCACAAGATATATCTCATAGGATTGAATATAATATAGCCATAATACAATAATATTAAGATATAACAATAGAATAATATGAGCAAATTTATATGTATATCAAGGCTAATAATATATGAAATAAAATGTATATAAAGGCTAATAATAAGCAACAATATGAATGTAAATAGATTGAATCATACATGTATTAAGCATTAGAAAAACTTAAAATATTAATTTCTCAAAATGTATGCAGTCTTTATTACTCCTCTTTATTTTACAAATATGATAAGAACTTGCTCTTCTCTATAATGTAATACATCTTGATATGATATGAAGTATCCTTATGGAGTATATATCCATAGTAGAATGACTCTTAGGATACTTGACTATTCCTTTCCATATGCCAAGTCTCATTACTCTTGGCTTCTCTACTTGACACTTGCATACTTGATGAACATGTGACTCTATATTGTATGCACACCTAGACACGAATATTGAACTTCACTTTGCAGACTCTAATCTAAGATATGTGTGCACATCTTTACATCAAATATTTGATATCTTACATATAAGACACTTGTGCACATAAACTCAACTTATACTTTCACACTAACTCACATGACACTTGTGCATTTCCTAAACATGCACACTTACATGAAAGGGGTAATGCTACTCACACTATAAACTATTACTCTACCCTAATATATTATTTACAAGTTGTACCATGAAGGTACCATGGGGTTACATTATTATGTACAAAATAATGTAATATACTCTAACAATGACAATATTAGACAATGTGTCAACTTTAGAAATGTGAATTAAGCTTTGTTAAAATACCATTATGTTTTGCTTATGATTTATTAGATTTTTTAAAAGGTATATGAGCCACAAATATCATCTCACCTTGATGTCTTCTTCAGATACAATAAGATATATATTAAAGATAAATATTAGCATAAGATACATTTCACCACCAAATGGGGGACCTTTGCATATCAAAGGATGTTATTTGGTCTATCAAACATAGAGCCAACCTTCAAAATGGCTATGTACATAGATTTTTTTAAGATTGTAGGTAAGACCATTCTCATACACCTTGATGATTTAATGGTATTTTCCAAGGATAAGAGTTAACATGTTGAACATCTTGAGCTAGTCTTTTAGAGGTAAGGAATTTGGTATCTCAGTTAACCCTAAGAAGTCTAATTTTATGGTCAAAGAAGGAACATATTAGGCCATGTGGTGTCAAAAGAGGGCCTATCCAAAAACACCAATCAAACTAAAGTCATCCAAGACCTCTAATTGTCTATATTAGTTCAAATAATTAGGTCATTCCTAGGTAAATCCAATTTATTTTAAATTTTCCTAGATGCTCATGCCTATAATCAAAATATTCAAGAAACTGATGTAGGAGCATCCAGTGGTGTAAGAGTGATCTTGCATCACCCAAAAAAAAAAATTGTAATTTTTATTTTATTTTATTTTATTTTGTAAAACTAGTAAAACTTGTAGGAGATTTTTGAAGGTCTTAGAGGTCGAATTTGAGGATTTTTGGCTAGACGCGAGCCTTGGCACAAAGAGCTCGCCTCACTTAGCTCGTTTCATGCCATTTTCAAAAACATGTTGTAATAGTCAATTGGGTCAACGAGTGCGAAGTTATGACCTCGACAAGTTGCCCCCAAAATTCAAATTTCAATTTGAATGGTTTTAGGTGGGAAAAAGGGAAAATAGGGTATTTGAGGGAATTTTCGAAATTGTAAAGGGGCTTCTTCTCTTGTATCCTTATTTTTGGCATGAAAGTAATGAAAGGTTGGATTCTCTGACTGGTTCAAAGGAAAAATACCTATGTATCATTTGTTTGGTGTTGCTAGTGTAACGTGATCTACATCAAGTGGTATCAGAGCGGGAGTTCTTGAGTGTGTAAATAGATCATCGGACGTGAGGCAGTTTACACTAGGATCTGTGGTTAGGGTTTGTGAGAGAAGTGAGCAGAATGCCTCCACGAAGAAACCGTGGTGGTGGGAGAAATATGGTGCTAGAGGAAGATTTTAGAGCTTTGCAAAGGCAAGTTTAGGCTCTACAAGAGGAGCTGCGTAGAGGGTTTGAGCCAAGGAGAGAAGAAGGTAGTGAAGATGAAGTTGAAGAAGAAGAGGACCAATTTGAGGAAGAAGAAGAGGCAGTAGATCCTGCACAAGCTAGGTTATATAGAGCCATATCTCAGATCGAAAAGAGACCGAAGATGGAGGTTTCTACGTATTCTAGAAATCTTGATCCAGAGGAGTTGATTGATTGGATCAATGATTTGGAAGAATACTTTGAGTATGAGGAGGTTGAAGATCCTGATAGGGTCAAGTTTTCTAAGACCAAGTTGAAGGGTCATGCCAGCATATGGTGGAAGGGAGTGCAGCTAGACAAAAATAAAAGAGGAAAAGAAAGGATAACAAAATGGGAGCGGATGTTGGAGAAGTTGAAGAGGCAGTTCATCCCAGGTGACTATGAGTTGGATCTGCTAAAGAAAATGCAAGGTTTGAGGCAATCAAGTAAGTCTGTTAAAGAATACACAAAGGAGTTTTATAAAATTGTAATCAAAACAGGCCATTCAGAGGCCAACAAGGAGAAGGTAGCCTATTATATTAATGGGTTACGAGCAAGTATTCAAGAGGAGTTAAGTCTTGTCAGGATGACCACCATAGAGGATGCTTACCAGTTTGCCCTGAGGGTTGAAGAGAAGCTGAACATAAGGTTTGAGAGCAAGCAAAGAGGAAGAGGTCATGGTGGAAGAACTGGTGGAAGAACAAATGGAGGACGAAACAAAGATTATAAGAAGAATGGAGAAGCTAGCATTAGTCAGGACCAAAAGGGAGATAATGCTTACCGCCCTCGTGATCAGAACAATGGTTACCATAGAGGAAGAGGAAGTTATGGATGAGGGTTTGGAAGAGGAGGATTTCGTGGAACTTGTTTCCATTGTGGCGAAGAAGGACATCGAGCATACGAGTGTCCACAACACCAAGAGAGGACAAATAGGAGGCTTGAAGGTAATGCCCGAGCTACGGTCATTGATGAAGGTGCTGAATCTGAGCACTCTAAAGAAGCAAAAAGAGGAGAAGTGCTAATCACAAGGAGAGCCTTGTTGAATGAGGAGAGAGACCCAAATCAGAGGAAGAGCTTATTTTGCACAAGGTGTAAATGTGTAGGTAAGATCTATAATATTATCATAGACAATGGTAGCATAGATAACCTAGTTTCAGAAGGAATGGTTACCAAATTACAATTAGAGAGGAAGAGACACCCACATCCATATCGGATTGCGTGGTTACAGAAGGACCATAGGGCTTTGGTCAGTGAGCAATGCTTGGTAAAATTTAATATTGGGAATTACCGTGATGAGGTTCTGTGTGACATCCTTCCTATGGATGCTTGCCATTTATTGTTGGGAAGGCCATGGTAGTTTGATCGGTGTGCAGTGCATGATGGTCGTGCCAACACTTACTCCTTGACAAAGAATGGAGTGCGCCATAAGCTGAAACCCCTGAAGGAGGTGGATGAAAAGGTATGTAGCAGTGCTAGAATCTTTTTAGTTGAAGGGAGAAGGTTTTTGGATGGTTTGAAGCATGAGCACATGTGCTATGCATTAATTCCTAGAGTTAGGGAAGAAGAATGCAAAGATACCCCAATAGAAGTCTTAGGTCTATTAGAAGAATTTCTAGATATTATATCAGATAATGTGCCTAAGGGTTTACCACCAATGAGGAAGATCAGTCACCATATAGATTTGGTACCAGGATCTAGTTTACCCAATAAGGCAGCCCATAGAATGACTCCTATAGAAAGTGAGGAGCTAAACAGGCAAGTCCAAGAGTTGCTAAAAAAGGGACTAATTCGGGAGAGCTTGAGTCCATGTGTAGTACCTGCAGTACTAGCACCAAAGAAATATGGAGAGTGGAGAATGTGTACAGACTCTCGAGCTATTAACAAGATCACCATAAAATACAGATTTCCATTGCCAAGGATGGATGATATTATGGACTGTTTGAGTGGAGCCAAGTACTTCACAAAGATTGACCTGAAGAGTGGGTACCATCAAATTCATGTCAGAGAAGGAGATGAGTGGAAGACAACCTTCAAGACCAGAGAGGGTTTGTATGAGTGGTTGGTCATGCCATTTGGGCTAACCAATGCGCCAAGCACATTCATGCGGTTGATGAATGAGGTATTGAAGGAGTTTTTAGGAAAATTTGTCATTGTCTATTTGGATGACATTTTAATATTTAGTAGGACCCTGGAAGAGCACCTGATGCATATCAGAAGGGTTTTTGAGAAGCTGAGGGAGGAGCGGTTGTTGATTAATTTGAAGAAGTGTAGTTTTGTGAAGAAGGAGTTAGTGTATTTGGGATTTGTCATCTCAGTCGAAGGTCTTAAAATGGACCCAGAAAAGGTGAGGGCTATCATTGAATGGCCTACTCCAAGAAGCATAATTGAGGTAAGATCATTTCATGGTCTAGCAAGTTTTTACAAAAAATTCATTAGAAATTTCAGCAGTATTTGTGCACCCCTTACAGAAACAATGAGATGGGATAAGAAAGAATTTAAGTGGACCTTAGGAGCAGATAAGAGCTTTGATATGTTGAAGAAGAAGGTCATAGAGCAACCTATTTTGGCACTTCCAAATTTTAATAAGGTATTTCAGGTAGATTGTGATGCTAGTGGTAGTGCCATAGGAGTTGTATTGAGTCAAGAAGGTAAACCTGTTGCTTACTTTAGTGAGAAACTCAATGATGCTAGGAAGAAGTATTCAGTTTATGATCAAGAGTTTTATGCTATAGTTCAAGCTCTAAAGAAGTGGAGGCATTATTTGTTGCCAAAAGAGTTTGTTCTATATACTGATCATCAGGCCTTATAGTATATTAATAGCCAAGGGAAGCTAAATCAGAGGCACTTGAAGTGGGTTGAGTTTCTATAGAGTTATACCTTTGTGTTGAAGCATAGGAGTGGAAATTCAAATAGAGTTGTAGATGCCTTAAGTAGAAGGCAATGTTTGTTGATAGAAATGAAGGTGGAAGTTGTAGGGTTTGAAGAACTTAAGGGTTTGTACCCTGAAGATCCTGATTTTGCAGAGGCTTGGAGGGCTTGCTTGGCACCTGTTACTTTGGACAGGACTAAGTGGTTGGACTTTTTGATCCAAGATGGAATGTTGTTTAGAGGAAATCAATTATGCATTCCAAGGAGTTCAATGAGGGAGAATCTAGTCAAGGAGAAACACAATGGAGGGTTGGCTAGACACTTTGGTCGGGATAAGACCATTGCCATTGTTAGTGAGAACTACTATTGGCCACAGTTGTAGCAAGATGTGAGGAGGTTTGTGCAAAGTTGCAGAGTATGCCAGATGGCGAAGGGTGTGAGACAGAACACTGGATTATATCAGCCATTACCTGTACGAGAGAGACCATGGGAGGACATCAGAATGGATTTTGTTCTTGGCCTACCAAGGACACAGAGGGGAAATGACTCCATATTTGTGGTGGTTGATAGGTTTTCAAAGATGGCACATTTTATTCCCTACCAGAAAACTAATGATGCGGTTCATGTTGCAGGTTTATTTTTCAAAGAAGTGGTACGACTTCATGGTCTACCAAAGAGTATAGTTTTTGACAGAGATACCAAGTTTGTTGGGTATTTCTGGAGAACCTTGTGGAAGAAATTGAAGACAGATTTGAAATTGAGTTCTGCATACCACCCATAGGCTGATGGACAAACAGAGGTGGTGAATAGAAGTCTGGGTAATCTATTGAGATGCTTGATAGGAGATAAGCCCAAGGGATGGGATTTGGTTTTGCCACAGGTGGAATTTGCATACAAAAATTCTGTCAACAGGAGTACTAACAAATCTCCATTCTAGATAATATATGGGAGCAGTCCAAGAAATGCTTCGGAGTTGAGGAGGATGGATACAGGGGAAAAGTGCAGTGATGAGGTCGAGGACTTTGCAGAGCATCTGAAGAGCTTGCATGAAGAAGTGAAGAAGCATATTACTAAGATGAATACTCAATATAAGACAAGGGCAGACCAGAAGCGACGGTTTAAGGAATTTGAAGTGGGAGATGAAGTTATGGTCCATTTGAGAAAAGAAAGGTTTCCTGCTAAAACCTATAACAAGTTGAAGATGAAGAAGTTTGGACCATGCAAAATCATAGAAAAATGGGATTCAGGCAATGCATATGAAGTGGAATTGCCAAGTGGGCTTAACATATCACCTATTTTTAACATTTCATATTTGGTAGAATACCATGAAGGAGACAATGGTGAGGGACCAGTAGCAAAATTGTGGAATATTCCAACATCTACTCTAGATACGGAAGAGATAGAAGAGATCCTAGATACACGCATCGGCAAAAGTACCAGAAATAGGCAGTATGCAGAATATCTGGTTAAGTGGAAAGGTAGACCTGTTGAAGATTCATCTTGGTTGTCGAAGGCTGAGGTTGAATGCCTTGGTTTTCTTCCAACAATAGAGAAGTGAAGGTCACTTCTCAAAATTACCCTGGGTGTCTAATGCAGGAGCATCCAGTGGTGTAAGAGTGATCTTGCATCACCCAAAAAAAAAAATTGTAATTTTTATTTTATTTTATTTTATTTTGTAAAACTAGTAAAACTTGTAGGAGATTTTTGAAGGTCTTAGAGGTCGAATTTGAGGATTTTTGGCTAGACACAAGCCTTGGCGCGAAGAGCCAAGGTCGCCCCGCTTAGCTCGTTTCATGTCGTTTTTGAAAACATGTTGTAATAGTCAATCGGGTCAACGAGTGCGAAGTTATGACCTCGACAAGTTGCCCCCAAAATTCAAATTTCAATTTGAATGGTTTTAGGTGGGAAAAAGGGAAAATAGGGTATTTGAGGGAATTTTCAAAATTGTAAAGGGGCTTCTTCTCTTGTATCCTTATTTTTGGCATGAAAGTAATGAAAGGTTGGATTCTTTGACTGGTTCAAAGGAAAAATACCTGTGTATCATTTGTTTGGTGTTGCTAGTGTAACGTGATCTACATCAGAAACACACCTCCCTAAAATGGACTAGAATATGCTATCAAAATGCTTCAATTTGGATCAACCCATATTTATTCAAAGGTTTTAGGTTATATGTGTTTGATATAGATAAAAGCATCACAACTATCTTGACTTAAAGTAATGATTAAAATAAAGAGTATTCCATATTATTCATAAGTCAAGCCCTTACAAATATGAAGCAAAATAGATCCTTATTGAAAATAGGTGCCCACTATCATAAAAGCTCTTAAGAAGTATAAGTATTATCTTAGATCAGGACCACCATCTATGTAATACACCTTAACATTTAATTCATTATATTGTATGGTGATTTAGGAGTGAGAGGGTTGGGTGGATCAATAAAATTTATGAATTTGACACTGATATCACATCCACCAAACTGATCAATGGAAGAGCCTTATATGAAAGGCTAGAAATGACAATTTTAAATATCATATTTCTCTAGTAGAGGAGATGGATGTATATGATAGATCAAATAGATGGGTGACATGACTAAATACATGGTACCATGATAAATATTAGAAGGATTAACAACTAAGGAAGGGGTCTAATTTAGAAAAATAATAATACATTATCATTGGTTGGATGGTGTCTTGTTTAGAAAAGGGTATGATGGCATCTTACTATAATAAATAGAAGAAAAAAATATAAATGCCCTAATCAAAGCAATACCTTGATGAAGAAGGTCATTACTCCACAAACACCATAGATAACAAAATCCTTAGGGGTGGATACTATTGGCTCACCATATTTGCTAATTACTACCATTGGGTTGAGATTTATAGATCCTACTATATTTTTAGAGAAATGAAAAAATAACTCCAATGCCTTGAAAATCCATTATTATGACTAAAACATTCTATTAATAAGACCTATACTTCATAGGCAATATGAACCTAATATCAAGCATAGTACATGGATGGATTCTCATTGCTACTAGTTATTTCACCAAATGGGTCAAGGCAGTGCTAGCCAAAATAGCCAATTAGGAGATAGTCATTTAATTATTAAAATATATCATCAATAAATTTGAAGAAGCAATTTCCATATTCATATATAATACCACTTTAAGGGATCCAAGGTGATGAATTTCATCGTAGATTATAAATTATTGTTCAAAACTTCATCTAATTGCTATCCCTAAGACATCAAATTGGTCAAAACAACTAAGACAAATATCAAAAATATCTTGAAGAATATTTATTTTTGAGTCACTATGAGATTGGAATACCAAGTTTCATAAGGATTTATGGCTAGATAGAGTGATATCAAAAAAACCCATTGGATTATCCCCTTACAAATTGGTCTCCATCAAGGAGGTTGTACTACTGATCAATTTAGAGTTCCTTTCCCTCCAAATGTCACAAAAAATCAAACTAGAGGGCATAAATATTGAAACCATGTAAGTAATATTAAAGGCTTTGTTAGGTATATATGAGGAAAGTGAAAATTATTTCAAGAGGATAGTGCAACACCAATAAGTTTTAGAATTTGATTTGATAAATGAGCCATATTGGTGAAATACAAAGGAGAACTCATTCAAGTGTGATAAGGACCAAGAAAAAATAGGGAAACATGAAATTTTAACTCCTTTTGGAGAAGATCCTACCAAATCATGAAGACCATAGGTTCAAATGCCTACAAGCTTACCACCATGGATGGAGGAATGCCACTTCTTTCTATGAATGAGTAACATATTTTCCCAATTTAACAACCAAAATTCTAGTCAAAAGGTGTATGTAAATATGTACCTATATTTATAATATAAATTATTGCAATAATTATTTCTCACCCTCCTCTTATGAATCCATCATTAGTTATTCTCTTTCTTTTTAAAATTCCACCATCATCTCTTTTTGTTTTCTCTTTCTTTCTTTTTATCTCCCTTTTTAGAATCTAGTCATGTATTTATAAAAAAATTGAATGGCATTCATGAGAAAATTTCTCACTAATATGAGGAAATAAGTTGCACTAGCAAGTAGGCCACTCATGACCCTAGCCCAGCCTACACCAATTGATGATTGGAATGAATTTACCTTTTATAGGCCAACCATATTACCTAGCATGATTAGTCCCACTAATATATATAACCATTATAATGGCCCAAGGGTCCTTCTTTTAAGAATCTTGCTCCACACAAAAACCATTTACATGAATTACTTATCATAACTCTCCTTTATTATATATCAATCCATGCACTCCCCTTATTGACTAGCATGCAAAGCATAACCTCTATTGTTCCAAACATGTCTTGTCAATCTATTTGGTCTAAATATTCCATGTAGTGGTTATTTCCCCATTTAGTAGGATAGAAAGTTCAAAACCCCATAGGGGTTTCCCTTAGAAAAAAATCTTCCAAAATTATATTAAACAAGAAAACTACTAAAGCATCCAAAAGAGCCCAAACACCTAAATTTGTCTCTTCTAAGCAATAGAATCACTCAACTTGTGCAAGTGAATCACTTATAAATTTGAGCAAAGCACTTATAAATTTCCTTAAAGAAGAATGAATTTCTTACTATTTTTTAGAAAATATCTACTCTTTTTTTCTAATTTCTCTAAATGATTAAATATGAGGGAATTTTTCTATTTCATGAGTGAATCGCTTCATTCTCTAGGACTTGGAAAAATTACCCTATTCCAAGTTCTTACTATCAACCCCATTTTATTCATTTTTTATCTTGAATCACCATGGACACCACCTTTGCATTCACCATCCCTTCATTTCTTAAAGTAAGCTTAATTTTATTGCCTTCCATTGTTGTTACCCCAATCACTTTTGCTCTACCTTTGGCCATTCCTATACCACTAGATCACTAGAGGGATAGTTATATAAAAATAAATAGGAATAATTCTCCTCCTCTAAATATACTTAAATAATAATATGATGATCACTACCATAGAGTTGAGTAGTGGAATTATATACATGCAATTAGACAAGTTATAATAGAATAGAAAAAAACATCATATTTTTAGGTCAAGGTTATGAGACTAATCCTCGGGAATAAGATGTTATAAAAATTTATAAAAGTACTTTTACAAGGTTTGCATGGGCAAAAAAGGAAAATATAACCACCACACATTCTAGCATCAATCCTTAAACTAAATGAGGTGCATTGAGAGAGACCATTACTTTGTATCCATCCTTAAGGGATAATATCCAATTCCAAGAAGATCCTATATGTGCATGAAAGTGATCTTAGGCATGATCTTGGTCAATATGTCTAGTTCCTACTTTGAAGAAGGATAAAATATTAGATCTAGCATCCCATAAACATGAAGCCAAATAAAAAATGGAGCACTAGATTATAGACAAGGTGGATAGTGCTTTGATTATCAGATTTAAGAGGGATAAGAAAGATTTGAGGAATGAATATTTCCTTCAAAATAATTAGCATCCAACTAATATACTTAGTTGGATCATTAGAAATAAAATATTTAGCCTGCATGGAAGACTAATAAATGGTGGATTATTATCTAGGGGTAGATTCTAAGTAGAACACAAAGCCTATAGTGGATATCTACTCATCCATTTCACCTACCAATTAGCATATAATAAATATATTAAAACTGAGATGGGATCCAATAAAATAATGGATTCCCATATAATAGGTACCTCTAATATATTTGATAATTATCTTAGTTGTTATCCAGTGACTCTCTTGGGGTGCCTACATGCAACTAGAAAAGTAATTGATAGCAAAGTCTATATCTAGTCTAGGGTAAGAAATATAGAGAAGTTTTCCCATATGAGGCCAATATAGGGTGGCATCAACCAAAGGTGTCATGATATCAGCTTAATTTTTTAGACATTAGGTAAAGGGGGTTTGAGCAAGCATACACTACTTCATATTGAACCACTAAAGGATATTTGAAGCATACTTGGACAAAGAAATAGTAATGTCAAAGTCTATTTGATCAATTAAATCCCAAAAAGTAATGCAAAAGTCCCAAATATTTCATATCAAAGCTATAAAAAATTTATGACTTCATATATTGAGTCAGAGTAGAGGACCTGCATGTGTTGAGAACATCATCAACATGTAGCACAATCACCAAAGTTTTCTCATCCTAATATTTAATGTAAACATTATGTTTAGCTCATGTCACTAAAATTCATAACTAAGGAAAAATAATGGATATTTTCATACCACATGTAAGAAGCCTACTTAAGTCCATACAAAGACCTAGTCATATGGCATACTAATGGAGTAGATCCCTCAAGCTCAAAACTTGGTGGTTGCTATATGTAGATTTTCTCCTAAAGCTCCCCATGTAGAAAGGCATTCTTCATATCCATTTGATGGAACTTCATTCCATAGGAGATAGTAATGGAGAGAATCATCCTAGCTACAAGTGTGAAACTATCATAATAGTTCACTCCCCCCTATTGAGAGAATCCCTTAGTGGCAGGGTTTACTTTATGCTTCTCTACCTAACTATAAGATTTTTATTTGGTATATAGACCCATTTACACCCAATAATATTCTTTTATTTTTTGAAGAGGGACCAAATCCCAAGTTGTGATATTCATTAGTGCATCATATTCTATTGCCATAGCATATTCCAATTTTAGCTAACCCTTATATTAATTATATGTGAGATGATCTAAAAATTGGAATACCTTCAAAAGAAAACCTCTAGAAGGAGCCTTTCATTGTTTCTCAAGTGAGAGAATAGGTTAAGTATCTTTCAAAAATGTTGGATGAAATAAAGAATCATATATCATATGCTATCTCAACATTAGAAACTAAAACTAAATAATCTAACATATTACCACTCACCTCATCATGCAAGGAAGAAGTATTCTAAGGTAATGTGTCTTTTGCATCCTACCTTATTCGTAGAGAATATAAACTGCTTGAGATGCTTCTTATGGAAGGGTCAAATTGATAGGTAAGGAATAACCACTTGAGAAGATAAATATAAAGACAAATATTCTCTAATAGAAATAGATCCAACCATAATCTATAAATAACCTATTAAATTTGGAATAGGTAAAGAATGAAAGGAATCAATAGCCATTTTTTTTTTCACCCAGGTGTTGTAGGTGAGTTGGAGAGGAGAGGGCAATCCTCCAAGGGAGGTCCCAGGTTCAAATCTCCACCCTACCAAAAATATGAATTGGATATCAAAAATCCAATTGATAATGTTGGTGCAGGCAGGGTCGGGTGCGAATCCCGGGTGACTTTGATAGTGTAGAACCCCCTGCTCGTGGTCTCTCAGACCAAGGCAGCCCTGCAGGGGATTTTTTACTTTTTAAAAAAAATATATAGCCAAAATTTTTGGTGGAGATATTGAAGAAGTACTTGGAATAATATCATCAAGGATGAAATATCTCCTAATCAACATCTCATACCTTTGAGGATCATAAATAAGATATGCCTTTGAGGTATTAGAACACCCATCATATACACTTAAGGCTCTTTGGTACCTACTTTGAAATATCCTTGGGTATGTGATTGCATTATAAAGACCTAATGATATGGAATTGGGACATATTTATCTTATCACTTATCAATCTCTCAAGAGGTGTCATGCCTTGGACTACCCGGTAGAAACTCTATTGATGATGTATGTTGCATAAGTCATAGGATCACCCCAAAACTCATGGTCTAGCCCCTTAGCATAAATCATACATCATGTCATATCGATAATTACACTATTTTTTCTCCCATTCACACTATTTTATTTAGGAGTATAGTGATCAATCATTTGATATGCAATCCCATGAAAATCCAAACAACATGAAAAATATAGCTAGTATATTCACCACCCCCATTTGTTTTGAGACATTTGGTTATCCTAGATAGATAATTTAAATAAGATCCTTGAAGGTCTTAGACCTCTCAAAAACCTCATCCTTAGTATTGATAGTGTACAACACATATCTAAAAAAATGATAAATAAAAGTATTTATTTATTAAAAGATATGGTGTACCCTTAGGTCCATAAATATCACTATGTATCATCTCCAAAGTATGAGATGCTCTCCATACAATGTTTTACCAAAATGCACCCCTCACATGCACCACTTAGAGGAAATATGTGTGGAAGCCAAACAACCATCTGATGTTGACTCGTTTACCTCAAGTAACTATAGTTGAGATGCCAAATCCTATGATATTACTTCTAATTCTAATTATCAACATGTGCAACCATGGTAAAAAAAAAATTCTTGTGAGAAAGAGTGGTAGAAGGGTTAGGTATTTCACCCAACTTTTACATGTGGTCAGTCTCATCACAATAACCATATGCAATATTTTTTAATACATTGTCTATATACTTAGTTACTTATCTATCGAGCTAGAATTATATTTTCTTATTTGTATGAATAATGTAATAAATAGAAAAAATCTTAGGGACAACATTAGGAACATAAAGTATCCCATAAAATGACAAAGATCAAATATTGATATTTCCACTTCCTACAACTTACAATGAAGAGTTTACAAAACATTTCGCTACATGAGTTTTTTTGTGACCTTGAAGAATATGATTGTGCTTTTTAATGTTCTTAGTAGCCCCTAAATTGGCTATCCACTTATATGAAGAACTGGATGTCTAATATGAAAAATGAAAAATAACATGAGCGTACAACACGAGCCTATGAAGTTGCTTCATAAAAATTATTCTCATATTACACTTAGAATAGAGAACCATCGAAACTCTCTTTCTTATTGTTTCCTCTAGTTTCTTAATTTTAATTCTATAAAAAATTACCTTGTCTCCTTATTTTTTAAAAGCTCACAAGTAGGCTTCTTGAAGTTCTCATTTTGTTTGGTACTTTTGTTATTCTAAACTTTAGTAATAGATTCTTTTGGGTGAGTCTAATTAAAATAGAATTTTTCTTATTCATATTTCTCCCACCTTGATGGTGCAAAAAACACTTAAATTCATCATCAATAGGTGGTGTAAGAGAATCTAGAAAGTATACATGTAGCTTATAAAAAATAATGAGTATATTATATATTTTAGATACATTGTCAAAGCTAATATCGAGTAGTTTAGTGTTCTTTTCCTTATCAAATTATTATTTTCCTTCTCTTGTCTCCTTGAGTATTTCTCTTACAATTTAGATATCCTCTTCTAGTTTCTTTAATTGATTGATATACTCATCATATTTATGAAATAAGTACATTGAAAATATAGTAAGATTAAACTCCAATCTACTTATTTGTGTGGAATCAATTTGATCAAATTTTCCATATAACTTCTCAAACAATAGTTTAGGATCCATGGTGTTACTACCTGAATGCCATAAACATTACCAACATGAAGAGCAATGATACCATGAACCTCATCCTTATTTTACTTATAAAGTTGGTTTACCTCTTCATAATTAGTGTTATGAGGTTCTTGATTCACAAATTTGAACAACCCCTTGATTTGGAGTTAAGCTTCAATATTGATCTTCTAAGTGGCATAGTTAGAACAACTCAACAAGAGAACATGATGTTCCATGATTCTTCTATCAAAATTAAAAAATATACATATAGTCATGACTAGAAATAACACCACCAATGTAGAGAGCTTGAAAACCAATATGATTTAATAAAAAATAGGCTCAAACCAAATTTATATGAAAACACTATGTACCCAAAAATTTTGGTCCTAAAATCAAAATATTACCTCTAAAAATTTTTAAAAATAAAAAATCTAATACCTATAGTGAATGAGAGGTCACCATATGTCCCTTTGCAAATTGCTAAGAGGGTACAAAACATACACTAATTATACAATATATCAGTGAACTAAGTGATGCAACTTTTCATGATATAATTTACTATTAGATCTATAAATAACACTATACACTTTCTTCCTAATTCCCTCCAATTCATGCATTACTAAGTTTTCTATTGATTATACAAGATATTTTCCAAGTTAGGTAAGTTGATAAAATATGATTAATCAAATCTATTTTTATACACATCAAGTGGTTTATGATATACAATGTAGACCTAATCAAATTCTACTATGTTAGCACCTATATCAACCCCTAATGTAAAACTGTGAACTAATTTTATTAATCACAACAGGGTTTAAATACAATGCAACAATGCCGGGAATAGAACATCCGGCGTAACTGAACTGTTACGTTGTAACAGTGTAACAGCAAAGGTACTAACATAGATAAAGTATGCTAACATCCCCCTTTATTATATTATTTGGGTAATGTAATAACTAATAGCTATACTAGACTACTAACATCCCCTTACATCATTTTGCAATACAAAGTGAGTTGCGAAACAATTCAAATTTGACACGTCCAAGTGCCTTAGTGAAAATGTCTACAACTTGAGCATTGGTGGGAATGTGCTGAAGCTGAATTCGGTGCTTTGGAACTTCATCTCGAATGAAATGACATTGTGTGTCAATGTGCTTTGTTCTTTCATGATGGACTGGATTCTTGACGAGGTTCAGAACACCCTGATTGTCGCAAAACAAGTGTATTGGAGATTTTGATGGATGGACCATACTTGTCAGAATGCAATGTAACCATATCACTTCACACATAGCTTCACGTGCGGTGCGATATTCTACCTTTGTTGATGAAATAGCAACCACCTGTTGCTTCTTGTTGTGCCAAGAGACAGGACCGAATCCTAGATGAAAAATATCCAGAAGTTGACTTGCGATCATCAAATGATCCAGCATAGTCGGAGTTTGTGTATCCTTGCAAGAAGAATTTGTTGTTCCTCTTGTATTCTAGGCCATATTCCATAGTACCACGGACATAGTGAAGAACATGTTTTGTTGCTTTCCAATGAGTGGTCTTAGGCTCCTGCATGAACCTCAAAAGATAGTTGACAGCAAATACGAGATCTGGCCTAGTATTGGTCAGATATATGAGACTCCCAATCAACTGTCAATAGAGAGTACCATCTACCTGAGGTGAATCATCATATCACGATAACTGAAGTCCATTCTCCATTGGAGTTGCCATTGGATTGCAATCAGTCATGCGATATTTTTCCAGCAATGTCTTGGCATATTTTTTCTGAGACACTTTGATAGAGTGCTCCTTCTGGCTGAATTCTAGACCAAGACAGTAATGGAGAAGTCCGAGATCTGTCATCTCAAAATATTTACACAAGTTTCTTTTGACAATAGAGATCATAGTTTCTGAACTCCCTATAATGAGCAGATCATCCACATAGAGTACAAGCAACACTATCTCAGAACCCTATTTCTTGAAATAGAGGTTTGCATCTAACGGACATCTCTTAAATCCATGCTGCATAAGGTGATTGTCCATTTTTATATACCAAGCTCGAGGAGCTTGTTTCAGACCATATAAGGATTTGACCAATTTGCAAACTTTCTGTTGTTGGCATTCCACTTCAAATCCTTCAGGATGAGTCATATAGACTTCTTCTTGGAAATCACCATTTAGAAAGGCACTTTTGACATCCATCTGGTGAAATTTCCACCCATATTGTGCTGCCATAGCACACATAACCCGAATTGTGGTCATCCGAGCAGTAGGTGCAAAAATTTCCTCATAGTCGATGCCTTCCTTTTGAGCATAGCCCTTTGCAACAAGACGGGCCTTATGCTTATCAAATTTTCCATCTGCCTTGTACTTGATTTTATATACCCATTTGCAGCCAATGGGCTTCTTTCCATGCAGAAAATCAACAAGCTTCCAAGTTTTATTCTTCATCAAAGACTCATACTATGTATCCATAGCGGCCTTCCACTGAGGCTCACTGAGAGCATCTTGCACTGATGCAGGTTCAAGATCATCTATGGTAGACATGAACGCCCTGTCATCATCAATATCCATATCCTCTACTTCGGTACTTGGAGTTACAGAAAGTTCCTCAAAAGATTGACAAAGATCATCAACCTCACCAGTTTCTCTGGCTTCTCTTTCCTTTTGAGCCATACTGCGTGTACGAGGTCTATCCAAATTCATATTGGGAGGAGTGGATAAATTTGCGTCTCTGATTGTATTTGTACACCATTTAGGATTCTTCTTCGATGGAGTTGAAGAAGATGTAGAAGGACCTCCTGTCTGTGTTGACGAAGGAATCTTCTCTTCCTTAGATTCCACAATATCTTGGTGTACTTTAGATGTGCTCTGTGATGTGAAATCTTCATCAAAGACAACATCTCTGCTGATATGAATTTTCTTGGTCAAAGGATCTATCAACCGATATCCTTTAGAGTGCTCAGAATAACCAAGAAAAATACATCTCAGTGTTTTCTCATCTAGCTTCTTCCTTTTCTCTTTTGGTATGTGCATGAAAGTGTGACATCCGAAAATACGTAGATGAGATATGGAGGGTTTTCGACCACTCCATGCTTCCTGTGGAGTCATTCCTTTTAGGGCCTTTGTGGGTGCCCTATTCAATAGATACACTGCAGTGGTGACAGCTTCTGCCCAATATTGTTGCCCAAGAGTAGCTCCTGTGAACATACAACGAACCATTTCCATGATAGAACGGTTCCTTCTCTCAGCAACTCCATTTTTCTGAGGAGTATAGGCAGTTGTTAACTGTCTCTTGATTCCATGCTTATCTAGGAATGCAAAAAATTCATTAGAGGTAAACTCTCCCCCTCGATCTGAGCGGAGGGTTTTAATAGAAGCTCTTGACTCCTTCTCAATGGATTTCTTGAACTGCTGGAAGAATGCGAAAGCTTCAGATTTTAGTTGGAGAAAGAAAACCCACATATTTCGTGAGTAGTCATCTATGAATAACTGAAAGTACCTCTTCCCTCCATAACTATTGGGTGTGAAAGGACCGCATAGATCGGTATGAATTAACTCCAGAGGTTTTTGTGCTCTTGTTGAGCTCTTCTCAAATGGTACTCTATGCTGCTTTCTCGCTAGCAGTCAGAGCACACAGGCAATGTGGCAGAAAGGGAAGGAAGACCCTTTACCATCTCATACTTGCTGAGCTCAAGTAAGTAGCCAGAACTAAGATGCCCATATCTCTTGTGCCATAGGGAAGTTGCCTCCTTGGTAGAGATAGTCATGGCAACATGTGGAGTAGAGATAACATCTAGTGCAAATAAGTCGTGCTTATATGAAGCTGTTGCAATCTTCTTACCCTTCCTGGTAATGGTACAACACTTCTTTCCATTCTCAACATGAAAGTTGACAACCATATTTCTATCCAGGATTTGTGTCACTAACAACAAATTGTTGGCCAATCTCGGAACATAGAGGACTTTGTCAATCTGACACTTGCCATCAGGAAGAGTGACTAAAACTGTACCCTCTCCCTGAACCCTGTAGGTTTTATCATCAACAATAGTGACAGGTTTGCCCTCTTTGGCCACAAATGATTCAAACCACGATCTATCGCCAGTCATATGTTTTCTAGCTCCAGAATCGACATACCAAATAGGATCCCTCTGTGTGGAATCTGTGGTAGTCATGAGCACCTTGTGTGCCCATTCAGAATCTGAGTCAGATTCTTCAACAACAACATTCACCTGGGGTTGCTTGTTTTTATTTTGTGTTTTGTTTTGGCCTTTCTACTTTTTCTTATGCCAACACCTGTTGGTGTCATGGTTGTCTTTCTCACAGATCTTGCACCACCTCTTCTTCTGTTTAGGTTGTTTGCCTTTTCCTTTCGTATCTTGTTGAGAATTTCCTCCTTTTTGAAAGTTGCCTCCTTTTTGCCCATTACCTTTCTTCCTAGAACCCTTCCTGTTGGTGTATAGGGCTGTATTGGAAGAATCATCCTTGTGAAGTTGGTGTGCCTCCTGTTGTTGAAGTAGATTGACCAACTCGATGTAGGTAATTTTTCGTTGAGACACCCGGATGGAGGTTATCAACATGTCAAATGAAGAAGGTAAAGCTCTCATCACAAGTGAAATGAGAAGCTTTTCGTCCACGGTATCTCCCAAAGAACTCAATTTCTCTTTCAACTCAGACACTCTGCACAAAAAGAGTTCAACTGTTTCACCCTACCTCAAACTCAGGTTATGAAGTTGTTATTGAAGATGAAGAATGGTGGATTCATTATTTCCATCATAGATGGTTCTAAGGGCATCCCATGCCTCTTTACCACTTGCTTTTTCAGCTATATGAGGTTGCACTTCATCTGAAACAGCAAACAAAATGAGCACTTTTGCTCTACTGTCTTTCTTGTCAAAAGAAATCTGATCTGCGGAAGGACCTGTGGATCCTACTGTTGGTGAAGGCCTAGTTGCTACTCCAGTAAAAATATCCCACAAATCTTCCATTTGGAGAATAGCCTTCATCTTATGTTTCCATGGTGTATAATTTGGACCTTTCAATAACTGATGCGGATCAGTCATCAACTTTGCAACAACGGCCATAGTGAAGGTTCCTTATATCACCAATTGGTCCCCCTTTCGATATACCTTTTGCTAGGCCAATATACCGTACAAAATACCCACCCTTACATGAGGGAAACTATAGGTATTTAGAAAGATCAACAAAAATCACCCGCCCTTACGTGAGGGAGACTACAGGTGAGTTTTAGAGATTATACGATACGTGGAACATAAGCGATGCTGAAAGGGAATCGCATTGTTGATGGCACCTACCATAGAAGATTCTTCTCATGCGTGGGGCGTAACTTCCCCTAAACACTATGAAGAAAACTTTGTCAGGATTTACGCCTAAACACAAGTGCGATAAAGGGTAGTGGATGGAGTAAAAAATGCAAAAATGGCTAACTTATCTCTCCCTGACGATTTATAGAAAACAAGCTCAGACGTCGTTGTAGCAGCTATATTAGGCGACAGATACAGTAGCCAAATCACGATAGCTTTACCTATAAGTGCTGGCCAGAGGTATCACAAATACCAAACGCTGCAGTGCAATAAATTGCACGGATGGGTTTTAATTATTCCAGGGACTTAGGGAGTGAATTGATTTTAATTTTTAATGTTATAGTGCAAAAATGAAATATGCAACATACAACAAAAAAAATGCCCACAAGAATAACCCACTAGGTGTCGGTCATAACCGAAAATGCACCTTTTACAATTCGCCAAATTGCTCACTATCCCCCTTTGATTTTTTGAAAAAATATCCCCCCTTAAAAAATTCTCTTTTAACAAAGTATTTTAATAATTACTATACTTTTAAAATTAAAATAAATAATTTTAATTTATATAGTTTTAAAACTTATAAAAAATAAATTAAAAATTAAATTTTAATTTATAAAGTTTAAAAAACTATAAAAAATAAATTAAAATTAAAAATTTTAATTAAAAAATAATAATTAAAATAAAACTTTGAAAAATTTATACCTTGGGGGAGTCGGCGGGATTTGAACCCCCGACCTGCAGGCTCCCTGAGCCTTACCGCACGGCTCACGACCACGTGAGCCAGCAGGCTGATCCGAGAGGATCAGTCGACCTTCACCCTTTTCAACCCCGAATGGTCCTCCTCCTCGGCCTCGCGCGCTGCTGCTTTGCGGCTCCCGGCACTCTGTGTTTTAGAAAAAAAAAAACTCGCCGCCGCAGTCTGCAATTCGTGCGCAGACTGGATAGAGACTAGATGCTCTGTCTTCAGCCAACTTCAACGGGGGAGGACTCTTTTTAAAAAAAAAAAAAAAAAAACGGGGGGGGCGGGGAGGCGCACGTCGCGCGCGATTCCCGCTGCGCGCAAGGGGGGGTTATACCCCGCGTGGGAGCGGGAGCGAAATTTTAAATTTTTGCTTCCCGCGCAGGGGTCCCTCCCTCTCCGACCCAACGTTCCAGCACTGGACGTCTGGCACGTCTGCGACGTCCTCCCTCGACGGGGGGGGGGGGGGCGGGTTCCCCCTTCTCCGATGCGGTGGGCCAACACTGGCCGTCTACGTCGTCTCGTAGGACATGACAACGCTCGGCGCGCTGCGTCCTACGGCTGGCGCTACGGACGTTGTCGGCACGTTCTGTCCGTTCTCCTTAGTGACGTATGCACGCGACGTGCGGGGCCCACATCGCGATGCGCACGCGTTAGGGAGCGGAACGGACTCCCGTGCTTCTGCACGCAAGGGGGGGCTCTGCTTCACGACTCTCGGGTCACGCGAAAGCCGTTTTTTTTTTTTTATTCTTCACCAAACGAGTCCTCTGCCCAGCAAACCCAAAAAAAAATATTTCTTCGGCTGCCAATTCCAGAGTCCACCTGGCAATAAAAAAAAAAATTCTCCACCTGCTGGCCGAGCTTCTCTGCTTCCGCTTCCACCTTCTCCCTTCACGCCACTGGCTCTGATGCCATGTAAAACTGCAAACTCATTTTATTAATCACAGTAGGGTTTAAATACAATGCAACAATGCCAGGAATAGAACATTCGACGTAACTGAACTGTTACGTTGTAACAGTGTAACAGTAAAGGTACTAACATAGATAAAGTACACTAACACCTACCTCTATTATGCATCTTGAAAAGTCATTAATATAGACTACCATATCAATTATATAGAATAATATGTCACCTGTATGGACTTTTGAATGTTGGCTCAAGATTTGATTGATGGTTTCCACCTTAGCCATATAGATTTCCATAGAGCATCTACATGTTCTTACATATCATCACTAGGTGCAACATCATCATGGGGTGTTATGTCATAAATGATCACCACATCATCAATTTTGCTAATATCATAATTTTTCAAAAGGAAATTCCATGGGAGAAAATTAAAATTGGGATCTCTCATATCCTAATTCCTTAAATAGACTGATTTATCCATCACCCAAGCACCAAGCTTGGAAGGGAAAAGGCAACAAGTAAATTTTAATAAAAAAATACTCTTGGATACCCATTTTATGTGCCCTATGTAGGCTTACATCATGTTGATGCAAGCACACATGTTAATCCCTCCATGAAAAACCACCAAGTCATGGAATACTCCATCACATCCAATTTTTTAAAAGTGAAAGAAAATGGTAAATATTTTTAAACAAAAATTTGGAGTCCTTTGAGGTAATCTAAACAAAAGAAATAAACTAGGACCAACCCTAAAATTTAGCAAAGAATCTAAAAATATTGATGGTTTATCTACGTATTTTATGGTTCTTTATACACAATTATTTTAACATAATCAAACAAGTCATTGTCTCGTACATATGTTGTAAAAAAAATTATTGGATCATTTTTACAACTTTTTCAACTAGCTCAAAGGCATTTTCTAAGAATATAATAATGCACATACCTTCTCTAGATCTAGGGTTTTATTAAAAAAAAACTTATTTCCTTCTTTCATAATGCCCAAGTAACATATCCTCTCAACAATAGTAATTTGATCAACAAATATCAAAAGAGAAAATAAAATGGATTTTTTGAAAGATCTATAAAATATGAATGAGATTTTTAGAAAACCTCAAAAAATCTAATCATAAAACTAGGGCATCCATCTAATCAAAAAAAGTAAAATAAATCAAGAGGAAAGACAAAATTGTCAATGAATATTTCCCTTAGAATGTATTTGCTAATTTTAGTGAGATTCTCATAATCTAATTCCATCTAAGTTTACTTATTAAAAAACTTTCTTTAAATTAAGCCACCAAACTTTAAGGAAATATCCTTTGCTAGATTCCAAAAAATTACCTTGGAGAGAAGCTAGAGGAGAAAAGAATTGTTACAAGTGGAAGCAAACAAGTAATGAAGATTCACACCCACTCTAATACTATGTTAGATTTTATAATAGTTTTTAAAAACAAATAGAATCAAACAATATTAATTATTACTTAACAAAAAGAATACACATAATAAAATAACATAGAATATGATCAGATGTCCACATATACTAAATAATCTTCACTAAAGGAAATAAAATTACACTCCAACCAATAATGAAATGATCCATAATAAGGGGTAATTATTCCCAAACACATTATGCCTTTAGTTGAAGGTTGTGAGAGCAACCCTTAGGAATAAAATATTATAAAAAATTACAAAAGTATATTTTACAAGGTTGCAATTGACCCAAAGGAAAAATATAACAAATACAAGCATAAATAGTTTACCATGACCTTAAGAGAAACTTAACCACCACATATTACAACACTTTTTTAATATCTATTCTAAAGGCATAATTTATAATGGAAAGGACACCATTTGAATAATAGTTAATATGGATTAAAGGGAAAAGTCTCATGAATCATAATATAACTCTTCCTATTGACATCTCATACAACACTATGGATTTAATATTAAAAAATATTTTATTTATTTTAATTCAAATGTTCTCTAGATGGAGGTTTCACATGCATAATAGGTCTTTCTGTATTAATAAATTCCTAATCAAATATATTCTTAAGAAAAACACACATAGTGGTCCTTAATTTATATATATCACTTGGTCCTCCACACTATAATGGACATTCTCAATAATAGATACAAACATTGTGGTAAATATTTTCCTCCCTACTTTTTTTGTATAGATCATCTAGTAGGATTAGATACAATTTCAATAAAACATCATTCTCTCGAATAATATCATGTTGTATGACTAGTAGCTTTTATCAAACATCTTCTTGTAGTGTGAAATTTGAATTGATGTCATTTTTATAGACTTTTATTTTTCTTATAATACCTTTCATCATGTTATAGCCTTTATAGTAGTCTCTTCACAATCATTTATATCATATTTACTATGCCCACTTAGTGTAATTTTTACTCAAATGTTACTTTAAGCATAGGATTTGGTTACAATTTCTAATTGCCACTATTTTATTGGTCTTTACATCCAATGAATATAACCTATTATAGCACATTACAATGAGAGACCAAGCTTTAAACCATAGGTAGACATTTATCAAGTGCATAAATACTAGTTGATATAATATATTAGCACCCCATAACAAAGAAATTATGATATGTTTTAGTCACATATTATTCTTTGATGTTGTCCATAGAATAACCCTTACCCAATGTAAATAACAATAATATTTGAACATGCATAAATTTTTAAAATGATAGGTTTCTATTTTAATATGGACCACTCTTATCAAATAACAATAATATTTGAATATGCATAAATTTTTAAAATAATAATTTTCTATTTTAATATGGACCACTCTTTTTCTTTTTTGGTTTCATAACATGGATGAATGACTTTTGAATTACTATAATCTTAACATATTAACATGATGTTTTTTTCACTCACGTGATGTAGGTGTGTTCGAGAGGGTAGGGCAATCCTCCAAGGGAGGTCCTTGTTTTGGAATCTCCACCCTACCAAATGCACACCTTTTACCCAAAATCTAGTTGACAATGCTAGTGTGGTGAGGGTAGGGTGCTACTCCCAGGTGACCCTGGTCATGGTTTGTCAAGAGTTTTTTGCTAAATTAAAAATAAAACATGATGTTTTTCCTTAGCTTTTAGGTTTGTAGTTCACACTATTAAACTTAGCCCTTTTATAGCAAACCCTTTTAACTTAAATAATTTTCATTAAATTCATTCATAATCATCATATAAGAATTTCATACCCAATAACATAGATCTATATTCATTCTTATTTATGTATTAGATTCACACACAATAAAAAGTGACTTGACAAACACATACATGCTACCTAAAATCTCTATAACTTTGAAATAATCTCATGTTTAGTCACACATTCTTAATACCAATTTATTAGCATATAAAAAATAAGCAAGCATGAACCTTGATGCCTTGATACCAATATGTTTTAGTAACTTAATCACACACTAAAAAAGTGTACAAATAAACACATGTATTTTTTATAGTATCCTATATGACATAAAAATGATAAAACATAAATATATATTTATATTGATGAAGACATCATTATTAAAAATGTGTATAATTGCTTATTTTATATATAATAAAAAAATTATATAAACAAATTTCTTCACCAACCATTTCAAATGCCTTAATAATACATATTTCCTATGTTGAAATTTAGTTCCATTTTAATACCTCTTCTTCTTAAAAAATACTCTCATAAAATACATTTATTTTTAATAAAATATTATCCTTTATTTTATCATTTAATGAAAATAAAAACAATAAAATTATTTGAATTATCAAATTTTAATAAATAAATTTAATTTTTATTTGTAACGCAATTATTTTTATTATAAACCCAAATTATTTGAAATAATTTATAGATAAAATTTTATTCTATTTGTTATTATTTTAAATTCCTCTTAACTATCTATCCTAAGATATATGATTATTCTTGCATCGTTTTTAATTCAAAAGTGTTTTAAATAAAATCAAGTTTAAAAAAAAAATATAATATTGTTTCACTTCTTCAAATATTTATTACTAATAAAAAAATATAAAAATATTTTGAATTGAAACTGAGAAACGCATTAAAAGATTGATTTAAATTTTGACAAAGCCATAAAGTTTCCTTTACAAGGCATTTACTATTTAAAGTGGAACAATAAACGAGAAGAATTTTTTAATTAAATTAATAAGTTTATTATTCTAAACTTCCTTATTTAAATAATTATTACGAACTATTTTAGTTTCAAAGCTTTCTCCACCTATTGTTGAGCTTCTCAACTTTAAATCAACATAGGGTAAACTCGTTTTTTTAATTAATATTCATAGATGTAATAATATCTCCTAAGACATGTAGATATAGACATTAGGAAAGTGGTGGCCAACCGAAACTGCATACAATTATTACGCCCAGCTTGTCA
Source organism: Wollemia nobilis (assembly GCA_028583015.1). Classification (NCBI taxonomy): domain Eukaryota; kingdom Viridiplantae; phylum Streptophyta; class Pinopsida; order Araucariales; family Araucariaceae; genus Wollemia; species Wollemia nobilis. The sequence continues at coordinate 4,065,775 of JAQPPZ010017255.1, forward strand.
ACTTTAAATCAATGCCGGGCAAACTCATTTTTATTAATTTTCATAGATGTTATAATATCTACGAAGCCATACCATTAAAATTTCCAATAAGAATAAGATATAATAATAATCTCCTTGACATTAGGAAATTGGTGGGCAGTTGTAAGTGCATATAATTATTACGCATTATTTTTGTGGTGGATATAATTAGACGTTAATGGATCGGACTACCGAGTGTCTTATATACAGAAGGTCTGGTTCAATTGCTTTAGTTAAACATCGAGAAAGCCATAGAGCCTATGGACGAAAAAAGGAATGTCCTTCACATTCACGAGTCCAAATCAAACAGATTTTTTGAAAAAAATCTCACTCTATTTTTCCCCTAAACGTTAAGGGTTTTTTTAACCTTTGGCATCTGATATAACGAATGACGTACATGATTTTTTATTTATTTTTTAATTAGTATACCACATTAAAGTAGATAACCCGATATTAACTCTTCTAACAAAAACTTATTAATTTCACATTATCATTCATTTGGTTGAATCTTGTACATGGTTTAAATTTAAAAGATCTAAAATTTAAATACTTTAAATGAAAAGTTTAATATTTCAATTAAAAAATAGCATATATAATCCAGGTGTTGTAGGTGAGTTAGAGAGGAGAGGGCAATCTTTGAAGGGAGGTCCCAGGTTGGAATCTCCACCCTACCAAAAAGCTGAATTGGGTATCCAAAATCCAATTGATAATGTTGGTGTGGGCAAGGCTGGGTGCGACTCCCGGGTGACTTTGACGGTGTAGAACCCCCTGTTCGTGGTCTCTCAGACCAAGGCGGCCCCACAAGGGAGTTTTTGGAAAAAAAAAAAATAGCATATATGGTATAATACTTATACCTTCTGTTTCAAACCTTACAATATGTCATGTTTAATAAAGGGTAAAGGTATTAGTGTAACTTGAGTGGATTGAGTGTGCGCCACCTTGATGGAGAACCAACCTTAAGTCACTTTTCCACAGAAAAGCAAGAATTATAAAGATAATAAAACCTTGAGACAAATATCTAACCTTATACCCAATTGTTAAAAATGAAAAAATATTATGTATTTCTGGATGACATGACCCCGCCAGGATCTTGCATATACTATTCTTCGCAGACTTTTCTAACAATTCCAAGAAGTTACATAATCGGTTCCACACGGGTTATATCTGACATATTCGAATTTTATGAAATTAGCGTAAAACATAAAGTAGCGCGATGGTGATGTAGCAGTCGGAATTGGAAAATGGTTTGCCATATCAAATAATCTCTTAATCGAACGGAAAATGTCAACTATTTTCTAGCAACAATAAGAAAATAGGAGCACGGACATTGACGCGAAGGGAATTCCACTTATCAACGGAAACAAAAAGCCAAGTGCTCGAAAGGTGATTGGAAATCTTCATGTACCTCTTTTTGAGTGCATTCCACATATGTGGATAAGTTTAATCAGCTCATGGTATGAAATTGGAGCCGCAGAGTCCAAGGGATAAGACGTAAGACTATAGGCCTTGACCCACCTACCACCTTCCCAGATTCTCCACCCTTATCCGTTCTCACACGAGTAGTCTATTCCTATAAAAAATGGAATCTTTTGGATAGGCTTTTGGATAAGAGTTTGTAAAAAAAAACGAATTTTTTAATTTATAATTATTTAAATTATGTTTTTAAAAAATTAAAAAATTAACATTTAAATAAGTAAATAATAGTAAAATTTTTAATTTTTGATAAATTTTATTGGTTACTTAAAAACTTGTGTTATAGATGGTATTCAATACATATTTAACCAATTCTAAACTTATTTATAGGCTACGGGCTTTTTTCAGTTTATGCTATGCTGTGTTTATCACTATAGACTTGTTTACGTTGATGGACTTTTAATTTCGTTGATGCAGGATATTTTGTATATAAAAATAAAAATAATATATATTTTTTAAATGTTATTTATTTATAGATTTTTTATTTATTTATATTTTAAATATTGATATATAACCTTATAATTATGTGACCTTTTAAATTTGAATATATATATATTTTAAATTTTAAAAGTTTTTTTAAAGTTGTTCAAAACTTTTACTTAATACTTTTATATATAAGCTGTTTATAGTACAAAATAATACATATAATTTAAAACTTGTTAGACAATTTACAAAGATTAAAGACTATTACTAGATAAGTGCTCTCAATTCCCCTTCCTCATCTTTTACTAGAGCAGCTAAACCATTGAGAAAATTAATGTTTCTTCATATTTTAACAAACATTACGCTCTATTTGTAAGTGCCCTCTACCTATTTCCATGAAACTTGTAGCAATATCCACAATAGATTTTTAGGTTCTCCTAAATTCATTAGTTCATAACCGCAAAGGCTAGATGCATTGCTGGGAAGTTTGTTGGTTTTAGTCATTCTGGGTTGCTAGGTTTCCTGGTTTAGCTTTCGTATTTGTAGCAGTAGGATAGTTTGCTAGGTGGAATACGATGGTAGCTTAAGGAACCACAGTAAGTAGCCTTGTTGTTGGGTGGATGGCTAGACCAGTTGGAAGCTAGGAGTTTGGGATCCAATCTATTTTTCTTCTTCCATGAAGTGGGATGCTATTTTAGCTAGAGGAGACTTGTGCCTTCAATGTTTGTGAGGACATGCTTTTGCAATCAGACCTCTTTGGTTGGTTGTGGGATCTTTTTTCTGATGAGTTGCTGGGGTTTTTGTTAGATGTGGGTGTTGTTCATAGGGCTATTTCCTTTCAGTATTATTATGGTCTTGCTCCTTTGAGATACCAGGGGGAGACCCTATGCTTGTTGATCGATGAGAAAGAAGTTTTTTTTTGGCCCTTGCATTTGGTAGGTACTCCTAGTTTCATTGAATTGCTGGGGGTTTTTGCCTAGTAATTTCTTGGTCCTTCTACCTTGCTTTGTAGGGCTTTGGTTCTCATCTGAGCATGAAGAATTTTTTTAAACTTTTAGTACTTTTGATGTTTCTGAAGGTTTGGGTCTCTTCTATTTAAGTCTCATTTTTGGGACCATATACCCAGCAACTATTTTGGGAATAGATCCATGGTTTATTTTAGGACCATATTTGCGATGGTTCATTTTTTTGGATGAGATCCATGGTTGGTTTTGGGACCAATTCTATGGCGGTTCATATTTCCTATCTGGGGTAGGAAGGTTATATTTTGTTGGTCGATGTTTGTATGTGTATATTTCCTTATACCGATTGTTCATTCATGAGGTTCTCTTGTTTTTGGCTTTGTTGGATGGTTACACTATTATGGAAGGCAAAATATCCTAATTCATATTTCCCATTAGGCGATAAATTCAAAATCAATTGTAATTCAACTTGAGTGCTCTAGGAAGGAACTTCAAAATTTTAAGTCTTGGAGCCTAGTTTCAAATTTGGTGTTTTAGGTGAGCGAATGTATAGTTTCATTTTTTAATTTTATATTCAAATCATGCTTTGGTTGGCCTCCGATTTTCATTGGATATTTATTTTAGGGTAGCTTTGCTTTAGGTTGGCCCCCAATGCTCTTTGAATATCTTAAGATGGGGCAATTTGTTATTTTAGTTACTTAATGGCTAAATCTAAGGTTGGGGGAGCCTTTCAAAATCCTATTGTAAAAGGTTCAAGGACCCTTTAAAAACCCCTTCTTTTATCTAATAAAAAAAATTGGCCTCCTTACTCCTAAACCAGATGCTATAGATCTGAGTGTCCTAAACAAGTGGAAACAACTTTTTTTCAATATATTAATTTTAAAAGGAAGAAATTAAAATGCAAAAGTATATTGCAAGATTCAAAAGTAGATGTTATTACAAACTATGCATGCTTGAGTTTTTATATTTCACATTTAAATAGAAAACATTACTATCAAACTTGAAAATGATAGTATAAGTATGAGAAATATGGGTGAAGAGTGGTATATAAGCAAGTTTGCCCACATTTCCATTAGTTCCAACATTGAGTGATAAATAGGAAAGTTTGGTATAATGTGAAATTTTTTTATGATTTTTTTAAAAGTAAAAGTTAGATTATATTATGTCATTAATTGAAATATTATAATAATATGGTGTTAGCATCATCCACCAACCTCCAAAAAAAAAAAAAGTGGATATGGAGTAAAGCATCAATAACTAAGTACATATAAGAATAGAAGCTAATAGTAATAAAGATATTATAGTTGCATCATGTTGCAATATGTCTGATATCATCATTTATTCATGGAAGAGCCTAACATGTGGAGATGTTCTAAGTATTTTTTCCATTATATATTCTAAATTCTTCACGGAAAAAATAGAAGTAATGAGTTCCTAAACTAGTTGATCATTGTTTACTACCTTCTTTCTTGTTTCACATTGAAACTTTTGATGATCTTGGATCATGTGAAAAATCTAATGAAGCTTATTGGCAACATCTCCTAGTGTGCTCAAAGGTCCACCAACATGAGAATGATTATGTCCCAAATGTAACAAATTATCAAAGGTGTAATAACTCTCCTTGGCAAGACATATGATTGACATTTGAATTGTGTATTAATGAATTGTTATCAAATACATAGTTTTATTTTATTATTGAAAATTACCTTTAATGATTGATTATGCTACTTTAAAATATGGTATTGTTGATGGATTTTATGGTTGCAATACCAGGTACTCTTATTGGTGGATTGATATGAGACAACCACCATAGATGAGAGAAATTTAGGAAATGATGGTTAATGACTTGTTCATCAACAACTCATAGGTAAAGTATACCTATCATATAGATGCATTACATTTACTTTTTTTTTGGATACATCACTTGGCCGTGAGATTGCTACGACAAAGGAGTCATATTTAGTAGGATTGAAAATAACATGCTAGTTATCATAAAAAAGCCACTTCCTCAAAGATAAACCAACATAATGTACCATGAATTTGATTAAGTCTTTGTTTTGATTAACATTTTTGGAAGTATAGATTGATGGATAAACCAATAAAGTATTAATATGTGCATAACATTAACACTCGAGAGTATTAATATTAATTTTAATAATTAATATTTAAAATTGTTAGTAATTGATAAGTAATTAATGTTAGGAATTCACCATGTATAAAAAATACACATCCTATGCGAAAAAACAAATAATAATAGCTGCAATGGAAAAATATTTCAAACCCTATTTAAGCAGTGCAATAAACAATAAGAAATCACACAAATGTAAGAGATACAAGATATACGTGGTTCGAGCAGTGTACCCTATGTCCATGGAGAAATAATAAGTTCTTTGTATTATTAAAAATACAACAATCTTCCCCTTTTGTACAATGTCTCCGCCCCTCTCTTCCTCCAAACTAGAAAAAAATATTCCGCCATAGAGGTAATCTTTATAGTAAAAAATATATATAGATTCATGGCTTTTCCTCTACCGAAACCACATAGTGGTGTCGGAATACAATGAGCTAAAAACATGGGCTGATAACCACCCATATTCTTATCACGTTCTTATGACAAGTGTTTTTCACCAAGAAAATACAGTTAAATTGCTAGCCATAAATTTTCATTAAAAATTTCTCCATCAACAATATTTAATAGTAATTAAATATTTAATGGTAATTAAATATTTAATGTTAATTAAATATTAATTATGCCCCTTGGAACCCCGTTCAAGGGCCTATTGTTGATCATTGCTCATCAAAAATACTCCTTGGCAATTAATTCCTTTCTTATCAATTTGGCTCCATTACCTAACAATCTCCCACTTGGAGACAAGATTGATGCAACATCCCTGCACCCTAGGACTGAAAGTTTCTCATAACATGACCTTACTCCTTAAGGCCAATCGAATTAGAGCAAAAGCTCAACTTCTCACTAGTTACAATTTTAGTAAGCATATTAGCAAAAATTTGGGAAGTGTGAATCTTACCCAACTTTACCAAACCATCCTCCATTGCACATCGAATAAAGTGATACCTCAACTGAATGTGCTTTGTCCGTGAGTGAAAAGCAGAGTTCTTAGCTAAATGAATGGCACTTTGGCTATCACTCCAAAGTGTCCCATCTCCTTGCTCTTGATCCAACTCCTTAATCAACCTCTAAAGCCATATGAAATCTTTGGCACCTTTCGTGATGACCACATACTCAGCCTTCATAGTAGATAGAGCTACAACACATTGTAGCTTGGATATCTAACTCACTGATGTACCTCCAACTGTTAATACATACCCAATAGTGCTTCTCCCACCATCCAAATAGCTTGCCATATCTGAATCCATATAGCCCTATAACTCAACTTTGGAACCTCCAAAATTCAAACAAAATTTTGAAGTCCCTTTCAAATACCTAAGTATCCATTTCACTGCTTGCTAATGATATTTACCTAGGTTACTCATATACCAGCTCACAACTCCCACTGCTTGGGAAATATCCAGTCTTGTACATGCCATAGCATACATCAAGCTCCCAATTGTTGAAGCATAGGGTACCTTCCTCATGTACTCTTAATCCTCCTTTGTCTTGGGATATAGCTTCTTTGAGACATTAAAGTACTTTGCAAGAGGTTGGGCTACCAGTTTTACATCATGCATACTAAACCTCTTAAGCACATTTTCCACATAATCCTCCTAAGACAACTTCAGTGTTTTCTCCTTCCTATCTCTAGTGATTCTCATGCCAAGGATTTGTTTGGTTTCCCCCAAATCCTTCATGGCAAATGTACTTGACAACTCCCTTTTCAATTTCTTAATGTCTTGCATATTGGATCTTTCCACGAGCATATCATCAACATACAATAAAAGAATAAGGAAGTTACCATTTCTTGTAGCCAAAAATAAACACAATGGTCACTGTGGATCCTAGTAAAATCATGCTCACTCATGAAACTGTTAAACTTGAGATACCATTGCCTTGGATATTGCTTCAAACTGTACAAGCTCTTTTTTAGTTTACACACAAGACTCTTCTTACCTTTGACCTCAAACCCCTCCGTTTGGTGCATGTAGATCTCCTCATTCAAATCCCCATGAAGGAATATTGTCTTCACATCTAACTGCTCAATATGAAGATATTCTACTGCAACTATACTTAAAATAATTCGAATTGAAGTCATTTTTACTATAGGTGAGAAAATATCATCATAGTCTATACCTTTTCTCTTTGCAAATCCTTTCACAAAAAGTCTTGCTTTGTACTTCTTACTGCCATCAATTTTTTCCTTCACTTTGTACACCCATTTGCAATGCAATACCCTTTTTCCATTTGGAAGCTCAACCAAATTCTAAGTTTGGCTTTGAGAAAATGATTCCATCTCATACTTCATAGCATGCTCCCACTTACTCCTAGTTTTCAATTGCAAAGCCTCATGAGGACATTCTGGCTCACCTGCATCATTGTATATAATGTAATGTAAATAAGGAGAATACTTATTTGGTGCTCTTATTACCCGAGTAGATGTCCAACCTTCTAGTATTAGTGGTGGTGGGGGTGTTTGAGGTGTTTCATTCACAACTTGCTCATTCGTTTGGTCACCATGCTCTTCAACATGAGCACCATGTTCATCAATCTGAACAAGAGGTTGTCTTTTTACACCATGCTCTGGGATTGCATCCAAGTCAACAAACTCAAGTGCATCCTCTTCAAACCGTATGTGCTTATCCTTGTACAACCTATCCTCATTGAAAATCACATCTCTACTTCTGATAACTTTTCGACCAACGTTATCCCATAGCCTATATCCCATCTCATCCGCACCATAACCAAGAAAATAGCACTTTATAGACTTTACATCAATCTTACTCCTATTTTATTTATCTATGTAGGAAAAAGCCTCACAACCAAATACTCTAAGGAAATATTAGTTTACAGGTTTACCTTTCCAAGTCTCCTCTGGAATACCTCCATCCAATGCAGTACAATGTCCTCTATTTAGCAAATAAACTATTGTATCAACTGTACTAGCCCAACATAACAATGGCAACCCTGCATGCAATCTCATGGCTTTGGCACACTTCATTATAGTTCTGTTTATCCTCTCTGAGACTCCATTCTCCTGTGGTGTCCTAGGAGTAGTTTTGACTCTCCTAATTCCTTCCTTTGTGCAATAGTCCTCAAACTCATTGCTGCAATATTCACCATCATTATCAAATTTAAGGTATTTTACTTTCTTACCTGCCTCAATCTCCAATAATGCTCTCCACTTATGAAAAATGTCAAAAACATTATATTTATGCTTGATTATGAATATCCATGTCTTCCTACTCAATGAAGGTAACATAATAAGAGTATCCCTCAAGATAAAGTACCAGTGAGGGACCCCACACATTCGAGTGAACTAAATCTAATTTCTCTTTCTTTATTTTTGGACCAAACTTTAGAAATCTTATCCTTTTCTATTTTTTGTATAAAAAACCTTCACAGAAACCCAAATCAACCTCCTTGAATTTTGGTAAAAGTTTTCTGGAGTGAAGGATTTTCATCCCTTTCTCACTCATATGACCCAACCGCAAATGCCATGCTTTTGCATCATCCTGAGCAACATAGTTTAATGAAAAATAAGATGATTTCTACAATAAATACAAAGTTCCAGTCAACTCACCTTTTGCAATCACCATTAAACCCTTTGTCACTCTCCATTGCCCATTTTTGAAAGTAGTGTTGCATCCCTCCAAATCAAGTGCACTCGTTGAAATCAGGTTCCTCTTCAGATCAAGAATATTCCTAACATTTTTAAGCATCCAAATATTTCCATTTGGTAACTTTACATTCACCTTGCCAATACCCACAATCTCACATGGACAGTTATTTCCCAAAAAACCTCTCCATAATTACCTAGAGTATAATCATCAAAGTACTCCCTATGAGAAGTGACATGATAAGAAGTTCTAGGGTCCATAACCCAATACTCACTCGTGCAATTTGCTACAAGAATTAGAGCATCCTGATATATTGCACCTGCAATTTTTACCTCTTGAGCATCATTTCCACTACTGTCCTCATTCTTTTTTCTATATTTGCACTCCCTCTTAAAGTGTCTACTCTTCCTACAATGCTAACCATAAATCTTGCTTTTTTCTCTGCTTTTAGATTTACCTTTTGATTTTCCTCTATTCTTGCTTTTTTTCTCTAGCTTGGCCTTTTCCTCTTTCTATGTTTCTGCCTGTGCTTTCTATAGATAGTGCTACTCCAGATGATGAATCCTCCCCTGAGTATTTTATCCTCATATCCTCACCGAGGATTGTGCTAATCACATCATCAAATACCAACTTTCTAGATCTAGACACAAAATTATTCACTGCCATTACAACACTACCCCATGAGTCTGGTAGTGAACAAAGAAACCCTAAAGCCATAACCTCATCATCAAAATAAAGCCCTACAGATTTTGAGGAACCCATAACAACATACAAATCGTTAAGGTGTTCTTGGATAGATCCACCCTCTTACAACTTCATAGTAAATAGCTTTCTAATCAGGAAAATTTTATTTAAAGTTGAGGGTTTTCATACAACTTAGCTAGTGTATCCATGTCTCCTTTGGTGGTATTTTACTTCTCAATGTTGTATGCAATAGAATCATCCAGGCTCAACCAGATCACCCCTAGTGCCCTCCTGTCTATCAGATCTCATTCATCATCATTCATAATCCTAGGTTCACCATTAGTATTTCCTTTTAGAGCCAAGTACAGATCATCCTTCTGATACAGATCATCCTCCATTTTGGCTTTTCACATGCCAAAATTTTATCCAATAAACTTGTCTAATTTAAACTTCAAAATTTCTCCCATTTCTCTCACTCAAACAGAAAAATCTCTTGTGAGTGCCCTTTCCCAAAAATATAGATCTGATACAAGTTTTTAGGAATTCACCATATACAAACAATAAACAGCCTATGCGAAAAAATAAATAATAATAGCAACAATGGAAAAACAATTCAAACCCTAGTTAAGCAGTGTAATAAACAATAAGCAATGACACAAATTAGGAGACACAAGATATACGTGGTTTAGGTAGTGTACCCTATGTCCACGGAGAAACAATACAACAATCTTCTCCTCTTGTACAATGTCTCCTCCCCTCTCTTCCTGCAAACCAGAAAAGAGCATTCTACCATAGAGGTAGTCTTTACATTACAAAATATATAAAGATTTGTGGCTTTTCCTCTACTCGAAACCACATAATGGTGTCAGAATACAATGAGCCAAAAACATGGGCTGATAACCACCCATACACTTATCACGTTCTCGTGAAAAGTGTTTTTCACCAAGAAAAAATAGTTAAATTGCTAGCCATAAATTTTCATTAAATTTTTTTCCATCAACAATATTTAATAGTAATTAAATATTTAATGGTAATTAAATATTTAATGTTAATTAAATATTTAATGCTGCCCCTTAGAACCATGTTCAAGGGCCTATTATTGATCATTGCCCATCAACAATACTCCTTGGAAATTGATTCCTTTCTTATCTATTTGGCTTCATTACCTAACAATTAAGCTACATACCTTATTTCTAGAAATAATAAGGTTGTGGTGGAGTTAATAGATTAATTCTTATAGTAGGTTTAAATGGTTTCTTTCCCAATAATTGCTTTGTTTTCCTAATGTTGAAACATTAAGAATGTAATATTGTATGGTTTGGAATATTGAAGAGATTAATATTTCTTTGCCTAGTCAAGCTTTAATTAAACCAAGTATGGTCTTTTGTGAGCATTCAAATTTTGAAAATATCCACTAAAGAATTTTATGAAGCTTTGGATAGTGGCTAATGAAATGAAATATATCAAGGAGGATCTTTCAACTCTTCATGAAGCAACCCCATGCTATTTGAAGGGTTCATTTTGTGAAGGTAGCATTGGTTTTGGCATGTTGTGGGTTGGGATGGTGAATATTGGTGAGGCCAAAGGAAAGGAGACAAAATTTTGGAGCTTTGAAGGAATCGTAGTGGTAACCCTATCAAAATACTATTATTTTCTTATTTATCTCATTTATTATTGCTTGAGTGCATGCTATCCTCTATTATGAAAATTATTTCAAAGGACATCCTCATGGTCTATGTCACAAAGAGTATCCCTGTAACACCCTAAAATTGGCACAGTTAAACCCTTAGTAAAAAGATAAAAATTTAAATTTTAACCTCGAAATCGCTCGTTAACCGCTCACCATATTTTTCATGTCATTTTTAGTTATTTTGATCGTTGGACGATATCATCGCCGATCAGACGAAATCGTCCTAGATCGGACGAATTCATCTGGAAAAGAACATCTAGAAAATTTCATCCCAAAATCAAATTTTCATAATTAGCTTCCATTTTAATAGCCTCTCCAACTTGGGAAGCAGCGTGTCTGTGCAGTTAGAGATTCCTCCACTGAGGATCTCCTAGATTGGGATGATCCCCAACCTCCTAACCTTCCCCTAATCCTATATAAACTAGGATTTTCTCAATTTATCCCCCTGGTTGGCTGATCCCATGATTCCTTGATTGATTTTCCCTACCATTTAGTTTTTTTGTGTCAAGACGTCCTATCCACCATTGTTTTCACTTGTAGTTTTAAGTTTTCATTACAAGTTTTCACTGTGCTTCAGTTGGAGAAAGCTCGGATCGTCGTAGGCGATTCTATATGATTTCAGATGATCCTATCACAGATCAGTGATGATCTCATACGATTGGAGGTGATATCGACTACAGTTCAAATTGGGGGTAACCAGAGCCCTGAGTTTGCATTCCTCATTTGTCTTCTTTATTTTACTATGCATTAGTTTGATTTATTTTCATTCTGCATCCTAGATTTCACCTCATTCAGTGTAAATGCATAATAAAGTTAAAATAAGTTATTAAAACAATGCATTTCTTTCAATTTGCTATCTAGATTTATTAGTTAGGCATTTATACTATCATTTCTATCATTTTACATTATTCTAGCAGTAGCATTTTCATTTTTTGATGTTTGTTTCTATTATTGTAGGTTTTTGACAAATTCATATGATGAATTCATCGGATCGATGATGATCTTGTCTGATATCAAATGATCGACTGTGATCTGAGATGATTCGGTATAATTTCAGATGATCCTATCATATTCAAGACAATCTAGACTCTTACAAGCTTCAAAATCTTCATCAGACATCCGGAATCAGGTGCATTCTTTCTCATTTCGTATAATCTTTACATTTAGGATTCATTCCTGCTTTTTGTATTCATATAAATCAGCATTTTCATATAGAATAGCTTAGATTCATTATGGAAAACCTAGCATTATGAATGATCGAGTCTAAAATGAACACACCAAAACCATTCTCAACCTAGGTGTGGAAACTACCACTCAAAGTTTCCTGGTGAACCCACCATCCATCAAAAATTCACCCTTATACCCCTCCCCCGAGAGGCATGACCTTCAAAGGGCCTCTCAGTTCGAGGTATTGTCCCATCCTTCTCGCATCCCCCTTTTGGTCGCAGATCCTATAGCCTGAAGGTAAGGATACAAAAAATTTGGAGCGATACATTTTTGGTGAACCCGACGTGAAACTAAAACCTTTTGAAAACAAAACAATAAAAAAATAAATGCATTATTAAGTAACATCTAGAATCATGATACAAACAATTAAAGTTGCATATTATATTTAGATGGTAGATTATAATAAAAGATGAGTTGTCACCATAAATTTTGAAAATCAATTAACAACCATAGAGATTATTTCTGTGCTTAGAGTACCTCAAAAAAATAGATTTCAACCTTTGTGGGACGAACTTGATAGGAGATTGGATATTATTTCATCTAGATCAACCAAATGTAGGCAAATCAAGAGGTTTGTCCTAGATAGAATCCTGGATCCTAATCAAGTAACCTTATATCATGAACTTTAGAGAGATTGCCATAGGTGGTTAGCAGATAAAAGAGCACTTGTGTCTTCTAAATTTTACACCTTTGAAGAATACCTTGAGAATGCAGTTGTAGTACATAATTTTCTATCTCATATAAAGGATCAAGAAGTCATTCTTACGGATAGAAAAATATGGAATAGATCTCCTAGAGTTGTGTTGTATCGAGAGTATTGCCATGAAATTTATTGTTACAAGTTCGAGTATGAAATAGATCCTATTACCACAGCACACTTTGTTAAATTTTTGAAAAACCATTTCCAATTTGAAGAGGAGCATTTCATGACTCCCGATGAACTTGATCCTATCAATGATATCCATAAATTATTTATAGAAAACTAAGTTATTCTTTTATTATTGTTATTCCTTTTGCAACTAGAATGCTATTTGTTATATTTATAATAATATTATAAAACACAAAAACAATATAAAAAAATCAAAAATCAAAACATTTCCTTTTTATAGTAGGTATATAATTAAAATATATACCTCTCAAACCTATCACACACACACACACACACACACACACACACACACACACACACATATATATATATATAAAAAAAAAAAATATATATATATATATATATATATATTTGCTGAAATCTAAGTTTAAGCACAATGCCTAGACTTAGGAATGGAAAAAAAACTGAAGAAGAAGAAGATTGGTTAGGAAAACCATTAAATAACCCGGATGTCCTTCCTGAAGATCAAGTTTAGGAAGACAAAATCCTAGATCAGCAAGAAGAAGAGCTTGTTGTAAGAAATGAACAAGAAGAAAATAGAGAGGAAGGATCCTCATCCCCTAAAATGTCTTCGGGAGGAGCTATTACTTTTGAAAACATGGAACAATTTTGGAAGTTCCTTAATACTAATATTGGTGTGCTTAATAGAGTAGTCTATATGGACAAGGATCGAATTAGTGACACTCAAGCAACTCTAGAAGATGTATTTCACACACGCACTAATCCCTTGTCCTTTATTGAACAAGAGAGTGATCAAGCTGGACCATCCAATTTGGATATGGAAGCTATAATCCAGAACATGCAACAACAATAGGTTACCCAACCATCTAAAGTTCTTGTTAGCAAGCCTAGGGTCATTCCTGCACAAAAGAAACCCTCATTTACTGCTCTATTTTGCCAAGCCATTGAGCAATATACCTCAAATCAGCAAAAACCCAAAACAAAACCAAACACCAATTACCAACAATCTGGAATACAACATAATACTACTACAAATCCTCTTCATAATACTCTTTCTACCAGCACTTTGCATAATAGCAATATAGCATCTAATCCTTATGTCACACCGTCATACACTCATAAATCCCATACCTATGTCCCACCAAACCAATATGGTGGACAAATTAGTAATATTGAAACCATGGTGAAACAGTTAGTTTCTCGCATGGATCAGATAGATCCCTACCATCCCTCGTACAATTATTGAGAGATGTGTATTCAACCTCTAGATCCTATAGTTCGAGCACAATCGTATCCTAAACATTTTCCTATGCCTATCTTGTCCATATATAAAGGAACCGAAGATACCATAGAACATATTCGTATGTTTAGGATAGCATGTCATGATATATCACATGATGACTTATTATTGCTAAAAATGTTCCCGAAAAGTTTAGGAGGAATGGCATTAGAGTGGTATTATCAATTACCCACTAATTATTTGAGGAAATTTGAAGAAACTACTGAGTCTTTTGTGCATCAATTCAGTGCCTACATCGAAATGCATGTGACCATTAAAGACTTGTACAACTTAAAACAAGACAAAGATGAATGTTTTGCCTATTTCCTAGCTAGGTGGAGACAGTTGATAGGAAAATTGCACTTTGCATTGCCTTATAGGGAGATGTTGGAAATCTTTATTAATAATTTACAAGACCAACTATCTTATGAATTGTCAATTGCTACCTTGACCACCTTTGATCAGGCTATAGACTTAGCCCGAAGAGTGGAAGATGCTCTCATTAGGAGAGGTCAGCTTAAAAAGAAAGATGATGAGAAAACATCCAAAAATCAATATAAAAATAAACAAGTTGTGGGTGATGGAGTCACTAATAGTAGAAATATTGCTACTGTTAATGTTGCGAAGACAACGGAGAAATTTATACTGAAACCTCCTTATAAAACTCCTCGAGAATTTACTAGGTTAAATCAACTTTTATCAACCATTATCTCACAATTATTAGAACGAGGTTTGATTCAATTACCAACTATTTGGGAACCTGATCCAACTATACCTGGATTCAAAGATGATTTACACTGTGACTTCCATAGAGGACCTGGACACACTACTAACTCTTGTAAAATATTAAAACATAAAATACAGGACCTGATTGATAACAATGATATGGAGGTGCAAGCATTTCAACCTAAGCAAAATCCTCCTAATAATACTCAAAATAACATTCCTCAAAACCAGAATCATAATGCCAATCATTCATTGGACATATTTCAACATCCTTTACCAAAACATGGCAAGGAAGTGGCTAATCAAATTGAACATCATAATGTTCCCCTCCTACCCGATATGTTGGAAATATTAGTGGGCATTTACCTGTTCATGATTTGGAAATATTTGACACAACTTTATTTGTAGTTACAACCAGGCCTCTACATAATATTCAGACACCTGATCTTAGTGATACATAATATGATACTGAGAGTGATATGGAAATCACCCCAAATCAATCGAATAGCTCTGAATATGAATCAAATCCTATTCTCCCTATCACAATTCACATGGTCCCAGAAGAACCATTTCCAAGAAGAGTCACTACTCGACCATCGTCTCACCAATTAATTTCTAATGAGCAAGCCATAAATGTTATACCAAGACCCATTCTTCATCCATAGAATAATATTGTGCATGCCATCGGAGCTGTTACTAGACAATAGGCTCAAAAATTTCAACATGATCAAATGCAAAATGATTGATCAACTCCATTTGTTTTGAAAGTTACTAATAAAGGGAATCAGACACCTAATGTGCAACCCAAACCTCCTTATAATATTAATAAGAAACTATCAAACATTACAGCTAGAATTTCCCTTTTGGACCTTTTAAGATCCTCTCCTACACATAGAGATGAATTAATGCTCACATTAAGCAAGATGATGGTACCACAAGACATTCAACCTGAAGCCATGGCTAATACTATAATAACTTGTGAATTTGATTGTATTGACTTCTAGGATAAAGACATACCTCAACATAGTTTACATAAGGATAACCCTTTATATATTACTACCTTAATTGGAGATGTAGCAGTTAAACGATTCTTGATTGATAATGGTTCATCTTTAAACATTTGTACTTTTTACTTCTACCAAAGATTTGGGTTTAGAACTGATGAAATGAAAAGAACTGATATGATCATAAAAGCCTTTAATGACGAAACACAAGAAACGTATGGAGTTATTACCATCCCATTACAGGTTGGTCCGAGAACCTTGGATACGACTGTGTTTATTGTACGTTGCCCTACATCATACAATATCCTCTTGGGTCACCCTTGGATCAATGCAATACGAGCCATTCCCTCAAATTTACATCAATGTGTTAAATTTGAATTTAAGAATCAGTTGGTTACCATCCATGGTGATCCTAGACCCTTTGATATGTGTGCTTTGGCAGAACCTATTGGCGTTCAATTTTGCCCTGCTTTATCATCCACACATCCTAATTCTCATTATCCATCTAAACGTGTGAAACACACACCCATAACGCCATCTAATTCTTCTCCATCAATTCCACCTCTACATGTAGCTCAACCATCCTCGAAACAAACCACATTAGGATCTCAAAAATATCCTAATCCCATAACCAAGGCTTCTTTCTCTACTCCTATAACTTTTATACCTATAATATAATCATCCATATACATCTCTACAACATCTACATCTACCAAAGGCATAGTTTCTACATCAAAAGATGTAGGAAATGTTCCTTCTACCTCTTATGCTCTTACTGACGAGCTCTTACCCGATTTATCTAAAATTCTTATATCAAAGAAAATGAATGCTACCATGCAAGATTCCCTTATTTTAAATAATTTTCCACCATCTCCTTGTACCTTGGGTCTCCCACAGCCTATGGGAAGTATTTACCAAGTCGGGAGTTGCGCTTTTATCTATAAGGGATATGACTAGGGTAGAATACCCAAAAACATCAAGACTCATTATGATGGATATGCTCGATGTTATTTTACTAATGAGTATACTAAAGCCAAATCTATAATTCATAAATTGGGATATAAAGGGAAAGGTTTGGGACCTTTCCAAAATTGCATGAAAGAACCCTTTGAGGTAGAACCATGGCCTACCCAATGTGGTGTGGGTCTATTTCCTAGTAAAGGTCAGCCCTTCCCATTTGAGGATGATGACCATCTCATATGTTACCAAGATTATTTAGATCAATGTGATGCTTTGTGTTTAATGAACAATACACTTACATGTAATATGCTATCTACAGCCTACCCTGAGATGATCACCAAATACGATGATGAGTTGGAGGGAGATATCTTCCATGATGTCTCCGTTGAGGAATTATTACATCATGAATTTTATTTTGATGGCTCTATACCTAGTATAGCCTAGCTTGAGGCCACAACTCCTCAAGATGAATTATCCAAACTAACCTTGGAATAATTACAAGAATTGGGCGTTTCACCCACCCCACCTAATTTTGAGAAAAATATAAACATGGAAGTGGAAAATGTCATGAAAATTAACATTGGAACTGAGGTAATCCTCACATAATCAACATTGGATCAGAATTGAGTCAAGAAAAATAGGATAAATACATTGCATTTATTAAATAATATGAAGATGTCTTTGCTTGGACATATGAAGATATGCTAGGATTAGACCCTTATGTAGTTATGCATCACCTAGTAGTCCATCCGGATGCTAAACCTGTTAAACAGAAACTTAGAAAAATGCATCCTAAAGTGGACTTACTAGTCAAAGGGGAGTTATAAAAACTCTTAAATGTTATTTTTATACAAACCATTGATTATGTTGAATGGATATCGAATGTAGTTCCAGTAACTAAGAAAGAAGCTACCAAGGTTAGGGTTTGCACAGACTTTAAAAATATTAATTATGCATGCCCTAAAGATGATTTTCCTCTTCCCAATATGGATAAGATCATTGATTTTATTGCTAGGAGTGGAATTATATCCCTAATGGATGGATTTTATGGTTATAATCAGATCAGGATAGCTCCTAAATATCAGGATAAAACAACCTTTATTACCCCTTGGGGAACCTTTTGTTGGAAAGTGATGCAATTCGGTTTAAAGAATGCAGGTGCAACCTATCAACGAGACTTGACTTACATATTTCATGATATGATGCATGATATACTACATGATTATGTAGACGACATTATAGATCGTTCTACTGAAGAAGATGACCATTTAGATGATTTGAGAAAAGTATTTAATTGGTTAAGGGAATATCTTATCCGATTGAATCCAACTAAATGTATATTCGAAGTTAAGTCTGGTAAATTATTGGGAGTTATAGTTTCTTTATGTGGCATCAAAATTGACCCTCTCAAGATTATGGCCATCACTGATATGCCTGCACCCACAAATATATCAAAATTATGAAGTTTACAAAGTAAGCTTCAAGTTATCCATCGTTTCATTGATAAGCTAGCGGGTAAAATTGGACCCTTTCTTAAGCTTCTTAATAAGGATGTTTTTTTCCATTGGGACTATGAATGTAAGCAAGCATTTGAACTCCTCAATCAATATCTTCTTAACCCACCTGTGCTTTTGCCACCTAGACCTGATCGCCCATTTATCTTGTATATTTTTGCTTCAGATTTTGCCTTAGGAGCTATGTTAGCTCAACTTGATGATGAGAAGAAAGAACGTGCTAATTATTATATCAGTAAAAAATTAATCATTTATGAAACCCATTACACAACATTAAAGAAGTTATGTCTAGTAGTCGTATTTTCTACACAAAAATTACGCCATTATATGCTTAGTCAGAAAACCTATGTTATTGCTAAATCCGATCCTTTGCAGTATCTCATGAGTCGACCGTACTTATATGGTCACACAACAAAGTGGGTTCTTGTCCTAAGCGAGTTTGAACTCATGTTTATAGGAAAAAATTCTATTAAGGGTCAAATCATAGCAGATCAATTAGTTGTTGCACCCTTAGAGTCTACCCATCCCCTCATCATTGAGTTTCCTTATGAATGCCTTAAACTAGAGGTAGATCATTTAGAGAAATGGTCCTTATACTTTGACAAAGCCCGATGCATGAGTGGGGCTGGTGCAGGTATTACTTTAATATCTCCACAGAAACATCTTATCCCTCTGTCCTTTAAATTAACATTTGCTTGTACTAATAACACTGCTGAGTATGAGGCTCTAATCCTTGGATTATGAGTTGCCTTGGCATTGAAAATTAAAAATCTATTAGTTTTCAGTGATTCTCAACTTGTCATAAATCAAATTAATGATGTTTATCAGACCAGATATGATAAATTGCATCCATATAAAGCATATGTATTACAATTATTATATTTATTTGATCAAGTTACCTTGAAAGCTATTCCTCGAACTAGCAATCGTGTGGCTGATGCTATGGCTGCAGCTGCATCTCTTTTGCCCCTAGAGTTAGAGGAAGAATATGCTACCATAATTATTCATCGACTCCAGGAACCCACTTCAAATAAAGCATGCTTAGAACCTTTGGATGTGTTTCTAATCAACAAAACTACTCCTAAACTTTGGCACTGATATCTTCAATTTTCTTCAAAATGGGACCTTCCCTGAATATTTTAACAGAAACCAACATCGGTTATTGCGTAGAGGAGTAAGTCGCTTCGTCATAATTGTTAATACATTATATATAAGATCTTTTGAAGGTATCCTACTGAGATGTTTGAATCTAGAAGAAGCTATATTAGCTTTGAGTGAAGCCCATGATGGATCTTGTGGGGGACACTTTAGTGGTAGCGCCATTGTTAAGAAGATCCTTAGGATAGGACATTTTTGGCCTACCATGGAAAATGATGCACATGATTATGTGCACCATTACGACAAGTGCCAGAAACATGCTGACCTTGTCCATGCACCTACACAAGAGCTACAGGCTTATTTCATCTCCTTGGCCTTTTTCAAAATGGGGCTTAGACATCATTGGAAAAATCAATCATGTGTCATATGATGGACACAAATTCATCATAATCGCCATCGAGTATTTCAAAAAGTGGGTTGAAGCTATGCCCTTAGCTTCTTGCACTGAAACCCAAGTTTCCAAATTTATTTTTAATCAAATTATTTGTAGGTTTGGAATCCCTAAAAATCTCATCTCGGATAATGGAACTTGTTTCAAAAATAAATATGTCAAGAAATTATGTCAAAAATATAAAATTCAACATCGTTGGTCCACCCCCTATTATCCTCAGGGTAATGGCCAAATAGAAGCATCTAATAAAATATTAATTAAAATCCTCAGAAGACTGGTCAATAAATCTGGTCGAGTTTGGCACATTCAACTATATCCTACTTTGTGGGCTTATCGAACTAGCGTTCGTACCCCCATAGGCACTTCACCTTTTGTTTTGGTTTATGGCACTAAAGTAGTTTTTTCCTTTGAATTAGAAGTTCCTTCTTTGGCTCTGATACTTCAAGATACTGAAGTAGGAGATGAATATCATGCTGGCAGATTTAGTCAGCTGGAAATCCTAGATGAGAAGCGCATCAATGCTTTGTAATATTTTTGATCCTATCAGAACAAGATCAAGCGAGCATACCTCAAGAAAGTTCATCATCGATCCTTCGAGATCGGAAACCTTGTCTTGAAAGAAAATAAAAAAAATACTAATGCAACTAAAGATCTTAAAGGTAAATTCGAGCCCAACTGGCTTGGACCGTATATCATCACTACTAAATTTGGATCGGGAGCATACCGATTAGCTACCTTAGATGGTAAAGATCTTAAAGAACCTATGAACATTATGCATCTTAAATGCTATTATGCATAAAATTTGGTCATTTCATCATTGTATATATTGTTATTTTGCATATTGTTTCATTTTAGTCATTCATATAAAAATTTCAAAAACAATCACATTGTGTATCTTCTCAATTCATCAATCAAAATCAAAATATAAAAACATCAAAATCTTCAAAAACATCTTTTATTTTCATACCTGTCAATTCTTGAAGTATTGCAGTTATATTTTCAGTTATTTTGGATAAATTAGCATTTATTTGGAATCCCGCACTTTCACACTCACATGCATAAATATCTTGATTTTATTTGGTATGATTATTAATCTCTCTTATATCAAAGTCCACAGTTGAATTAAATAATTTTTTGAGCATAGAGAATTGATCTTGTTATTTACTTAAACCAAGCATATCTCTTCACATTAAAATGATTTCATTGCAAATTCGATATGATGCTACATAGTAGAAGTGGTTTCTTGAGCGAAAAGTTTCCTTTGCTATCCTATCATGCACATGGTCTAGAATCTTTGATAATTGAAAAAAGGACAAGATCACCCCTGTCCAGAATAAAAATCCCTTGCTCTACAGCCAATTCGAGCAAGTATCCCTAGTATAGGAAGAAAAAAGAAAAGTCAAAGAAAATGAGAAAAAGAAAAATATTATTTTGTACCATCTCAACAATATTTCAGCACTATCTCAGTTCCAAGAAAAAATACAAAAAAAAAAAGAGAAAGAGAGAAAAAGAGAAAAGAAAAAACAAAAAGCAAAAAGCAATAAAATCCCTTTCCCTACCAATTGAAAAGAAAATAAGGGTGAATGAGCTTGAATCCCTAGAATTTTCAATTATTCGAAAACTGTGAGGTAAAGCCCCATAACAAGTGGTTTGTGCCCAACCCACATGGCCTTGGGTAATCCCTAGCATGGTGATATGTCTGTCACATTAGCGAACTTATTTTGTACAGACCTATGTTTGCTTATGGATAAGCTAGCTCTTGATGACCTGACTTACATAGTAGTCTGGTACAGTTACATGCATATAAATCATGGTCAACGAACATTCATTTGGTTAATTCAAATTACTTGTATCAAATTATCTTTCTCAAAATTGGTAAATGAACAATACAATTGCACACACATTTACATTTAAGAGATTTTGTATCATTATGATAAATCAAAATCAGAAATGAACTCACATATGCACATGAGGGTTCCTTATAAGTCTACATTTTGTCTTTGAGATAATTTAAAATATTTATGCAACTCTTTTTGGAATAATTTCATCTTCTTATTTAAGAACATTTGTTTCGTATACAAACAATTACATCCATTGTTTTCAAAAATCCAAAATTTCTTTCAACAACATATTCAAAATCTAGCAAATAAAGTCACATTTATATAATACTTTCGACTTCCGCAATGATCGTATAGTTCCTAAAAACCTAAATTTGAAATTTATGCCTAGCGCAAGTCCTCATCTTATATATTTTTTGTTTATCTCAAAATCAAAAATCAATTATGCAATAAAATTATTTTTTTGGATTTTGCAATGATGGTATAAGTCTATACCTATAATTTTATGCCTAGCGCAAACCATTGTTCTAATTTGATTTTATATTCATTATTATTTATAAAAACATATGGCTTATATCATTATGTTACACAATTTTACTTTAAAAAGAACGAACACTTTTTCTATTTCATTTCATTATGTCAAACATTCCATTTTGCAACCATGGTATAATTCCTAAGGAATTGTTCAAAACTTTATCACACTTAAGAATCTTAAAAAATCATATTTTTAATATTTCATGCATAATATTTTTATGAAAATCTAAAAACAAATCATCACCATCATCATTTTCATCATCACAACACCAAGTCTTAAGACAGTCTCTTAAGCACTCTTTTACTTTTAGCAATATTTCTATACTAGGATTAGCTTGACGACCTAGCGAGCGGTGACTCCATGAAATGGTCTATAACAGTGACAATGTCCTTTGAAATTATTGTTAGAAGTGCCTTTATTTTTATCAAATCACACCATAAAACAACCAATTTGTTTACATTAGATTATTTCATTTAAATTTTATAGCATGACATAAAATTATACTATTTCCAAAATGACATGATTACATGAATAATCAATCAACAAATCCAAAATTGAAGCATCATAAAACATGTGGACAAGTCATATCACAAAAAATATCATATATATATATATATCAAAATATATGTACATCATATCAAAATTGGATTGGTATTCCACAATCTATACCCTGGCATACTCAATCCTCTCAAAAATATACAATCTAGTCTATAGCAGTTAGTCTCGAGAAACCCTCAAGCTCTCAGCCTCATCTCCTCTCCCAACCTGAGGTGGAGGAGGTGGCCCCATAGAGGTCCATGCTATGTCTTGGGTCCTCGTCGTCGACCGTGAGGATGTCCTCGATGATCCCATCCTGATCGGCTCTACAATGTTAGCTGGCAGTTGTATCCTTTGGCCCTCTAGAACTAGTTGGAAGTATGCTCCCTAATAGAACGTGATCTGAGCAACTGATCGTGCTAGCTCCAAAATCCTTTCCCCTCCACTCTGAGCACTGAGCCATGTAGCCTCATCCTGCAGTGTCTGCATCTGAGCTCGAAGGTAGGCGTTCTCATCCCGGAGAGCTACCGTCTCATTGCTCTCCCCCACCTCGATACCCTTGCCCTTATCAAGTGATGTTGGCCTATCCATCTGCTGAGAAAGGATTCCATATCTCCTCTCTGCCTGCTACGGTCTCTTTAGAGCCTATGGCACTCTCTGACGTCTCTCCTGAGGAGACTGTCGCTACTCCCTCCCCTCATGACCCCTCACTACCTCAATAGCAGTTTGGCACCACCTCCCCATTCATCGCACCATGGCGTACATTAGACCCTATGCCCTCATCATCCGAGGAGGGTGGATGCCTGTGTACCAAGCATCATACCTGTCTGCCACCCCTACATCATCCCCATCCACTAGCTAAATGGGATTATCATTCATGTCCTGACTTTAGAATCGCTGCATATCTAGATCCCCACTCAGTGTAGTACTATCTCAAATAGTCCAAGAGTACTCGTAATCCCTGAGAGAAGGGATCCCCTGTTGTAGACTGAACTGCCACAAAACTCGATCATAGCAGTGGAGCTCTACCTCTCCTCGCTCCATCCTCAACCAGTAGACTTTCTTGATGTAAGCCAACTCCTGTCCATCCTCTCCCCACCCTAGATGCTCTCTCCATTGCCTCTAGGTGATCTAGTCTGATATGAGGTCGTCTAGCAACCTCCGAGACATCGATAGATCTATCCACTGTTGTGACTCTCTCTGGAGCCACCAATAGAAAACCTGAGGTATCTCCCAATCAAACCCTGTTAGTAGAAGCCCTACTGGCCTCCACATCATAATGTGCTCCTAGCACCAAACCTATAGCAGCGATGTCAAAACTAGACATCGACCTCCCTTGTATATGACCCCGTGCAGGATCCTATACAAGAAGCATAACATAAAGCTACCCCAAGCAAATCTGTAGTCGTGGTCTCTCATATTGTAGACCACATCTAAAAGTAGCCAAGGTAACCTACATCCATGCTGGTGGCATAGTAGTAAGCCACCTACTACCCCTACAAAAACTTGAATCAATTAAGATGCCCTAAGAATCTATTGTAATGTCTTGATGTTCACCCCGCCCTTCTCTAGGGCGAAGCTAGGATCTCTGCATAGGCGCATCATGGCATGGCCCTAATTTGATATAGGAGTCATAAACCATTCTTGTATGGGGATCCTAAATATCCTCCATACGTCCTCTATATTGGGAGCCATCTCCCCTATCGGTAACCAAAAACAAGATGACCTCGGATACCACCTCTCTACTAGGGCTATCAGTAGCCCCATGTCTGTTGATATTTGTGGCATCTCTGCCATATGCTGTAGTCCAACCTTTGCTAGTCGGTCTCGCTCCACCTGGTCAAGCATGGCTACGTCGTCTCTGAGTCCCTTGTATTTCCACTCCCAACTTTTTAGTAATCCCCTCTGCACAATAAATAATCAAACAATAAAAATCATCAATAGATAGTCATTAAAATCGATTTCATATTATAACAACAAAAAATAATGATATTGTCCACTATTGGATGATATTGTCCTAAATTAGGTCAAATCGTCCTTAGTAGTATGAAATCATCTATTTTGCAACTTGGGGATCACCCCTTGTTGGATGGGCTCGCCTCTATTCTGTTGATTTCGCCCCTAGACGAAATCGGTGATCTAGGGATGATTTCGATGAAATTGGGACGATTGGAGGTGATCTCCACTGCAGTTCATATTGGGGGCAACCATAGCCCTGAGTTTGCATTCCTCATTTGTCTTCTTTATTTTACTATGCATTAGTTTGATTTATTTTCATTCTACATCTTGGAGTTCACCTCATTCAACGTAAATGCATGATAAATTTAAAATAAGTTATTAAAACAATGCATTTCCTTAAATTTTCTATCTAGATTTATCAGTTAGGCATTTATACTATCATTTCTATCATTTTTCATTATTCTAGCAATAGCATTTTCATTTTTTGGTGTCTATTTTTGTGATTGCAGGTTTCTAACGAATTTGTTTGATCGATAATGATCTTGTCTAATCTTAGATGATCGACTGTGACCTGAGATGATTCAATATAATTTCAGATGATCCTATCATATTCAAGATGATTTGGACTCTTACAAGCTTTAGAATCTTCATCAAACATCTAAAATTAGGTGCATTCTTTCTCATTTCGTATAATCTTTACATTTAGGATTCATTCCTACTTTTTGTATTCATATAAATAAGCATTTTTATATAGAATAGCTTAGATTCATTCTGGCCAACCTAGGATTATGAATGATTGAGTATAAAATGAACACACCAAAACCATTCTCAACCTAGGCATGGAAATTGCCACTCAAAGTTTCCTGATGAACCCACCATCCATCAAAAATTCACCCTTATACCCCTCCCCTAAGAGGCACGAACTTCAAAGGGCCTCTCAGTTCGAGGTATTGTCCCATCCTTCTCGCATCCCCTTTTCATGCGTAGATCCTATAGCCTGAAGGTAAGGATACAAAAAAATTGGAGCGATACAATCCCCTTCAGCATACTCCCTTGGGGTCACAACTAACTCAGGATGCACCAAAGTTACCACATTGTAAAATAGAATTTCAATGGAATAAGGTGGTCTCTCATCCTCATCACTCCACTCCAAGCCTTAATAATCCAAATATTTGGCATAAGTAATGAGATGATCATCATCATCAAATGGAAAAGTTTAGTTTTTATTGGGTATTTAGCCTATACCACATTTCCTAGGCCAAAGATTAACTTCTAAAGAATCTTGAATACATTTATTTTGTGGCCCCAAACCTTTATCTATATATCCCATACTAGATAGGATTTTCTTGGAAAGTGGGTAATCATTGGATAAGCAATAATGGGTAAAATAGTGCTCTATAGGAAGAGGGTTTCCACCATGAATATTTTATTTGAGTGATATACCCATGAATATAAATATACACAAGGAAGTGTGTACTATTTCATATTTTTTTATAAGGTAAACCCATAGTTATTGGTGAAGTTTACAGCTTGGCTAAATCTAGAAGAGGTTCTTAAACAAAATTATTGACCTAATCTTGTGATGAAATATTGATTAGTAGTTACTTGAAGAACACAATATTATACTAAGAGGGGGGGTGAACAATATAAGACCATTTTTTATTTTTCTTTCCAATCAATATTATGTAATTTATAGATAGCAATATCAACAACAGTAATCAAAGCAATGCACAAATCCCCACACACAATAGAGACACCAATTTAACATGGTTCACCCAATGTGGGCTACTCCACAAAGAAAATATTTCACTAAATTTCTCTCAATCAATTTTGTGGGAATCCTTTCCCTATTACAATGTTTATGGACCTATGTAAAAAGGGGACACCAATCCCCTAATCAAGTTCATGGATCTCTATCCATAATAGAACTCCTTTACACTAAGATTTAACTAGTGATCTTCTAGAATAATTGTTGCCTCCACTACACTAGCTAATGTATATCTATCCACTAAAGACTCCTATCCTCACTCAGAAGACCTATCGTCACTGCCCTAGCTAATGGATATCTATACACTAGAGACTATCAAACTCTATACTCTATCACCTCCAAAGCTTGCTCTTAGCTCTTATCAAATCTATACCAAACACAGTCCTTTGGTCTAACATAAATCTACTCAATATCTATCTCTGGTCTGGCACACACTTGTCCTCAAATCTACACCAAACTCTTTCCTCAAATCTATACTAAACATAGTCCTTTGGTATATTACAAATTTATCCTCAATATTTGTCCTTTGATCTACACTAAACATAGTACTTCGTTCTAGCACAAATTTATCTTCAATATTTGTCCTTAAGCCTTAACACAAAGCTTGAATTAATCACAAATCAACTCTGTTGGATCTGCCCCAAACCTTAACTCAAGGTTTGAAAAAATAAATTAATCAACTCTGCTCACAATTCTTCTCAAATACTTATCTCAAATATACCTTTTAATATTCCACTAAATCTCACTCTAATCTATCCACAAGTCTTCTCTAAGACTTACCTGAAATCTGTTCAACAAGTCCTCACTAGAACTTATCCAATCTGCTCACTAATATCTATCTTCAAATCTTTGTATTGTAAGCTTCCACAAAAACTCACACAAACCTATCCACAAGTCTTCTCTAAGACTTACCTCAAATATTCTCAACAATTCCTCACTAGAACTTGTCCAATCTCATAGAAACACATAGAAAATTGTTAGAGACTCAATATGCATCACATTCACAATAATGCTCAAATACGTTCAATCTCTCTTTTACCACAAAAATATATAGAGAATTGTTAGACTCAATATGTTTCACACTTACAAACACTCAACCTCTTTCTCAAATTAATTTATAATATGGAACAATTTTTTTCATAGAACTTGAACTATCACTTCAACACATCCACTCAACTAAGCTCAATCACTTCAACAACAATGCTTATCAAGTAATCCTCACATAACAATGATACTCATGATCTTTGCAAACCCTATTTCAAGTTCTTCACTCAACCAATCACTTCAACAACAATACCTATCAAGTAATCCTCACATAACAATGATACTCTTGATCTTTACACAAACCCTAGTTCAACCATATGAAATATTTACTCAATATTTCTAACAATGCTTATAAAACAAGGTTTTGAATCATCAAATCTCACTCAAAAAAGCCAAACTCAACAATGCTTTCCAAACAACCCTTTTCACTCCAAATTAGCATTCACAACATTCAAGAATCACTCACTAGGAATATGTGCCCGTACCTTTCTGTTTTATGAAGAAAATGACCTCAAAACCTATCTTAAACACAATTTTCTTCTTTGCCAATTTAATGGTTGGATGAAAAAATATCACACAAACTCTCTTGAGAAATATTTCTCAATCAAAAAAATAATCAAACTCAAATACACCTTATTACTCCTTTGAAATTAGCAATCATCAAAGCATACAAAAATTAATTACTCAATTACTCCTTATAATCTCCAATATTTTAATTAACAATATCCAAAATCAAACCCTCAAAAATTAATGCTTCCTATCCTTTTATCTCCCTCAAATTCTCAATAATCAAACTTTAAAAAATAAACTTTATAACCCTCAAAATATTTATTTTATTCAACCTTTAGAAAATCTGAAATTGCAATTAACCTTGGCAAATCATGAGCGCATACCTCTCTCTATGCAAAAAGGGCCTCAATAGGTTTCGAACATGGAACCTATCCAGTCGAGCACCTTAGAAAGGTGCTAGCCCACCACATGGGCTACATGCCTTCCCACAAAGGGAAAAGTGAGCACTTTCCCTTCGTGTCGTCTCTCACAGCGTAGAGCTCAAAAAATCAACTCACCCTCTCTTTGCAAAAACCAAATTCGAGGGGTTTCGAACCTTGCACCACGATTCTGCCACACTTAGCACCTCCAATGATTGCCAACTACACTACACCACATTGTGTGATGGAGAAGGGACTCTACTCCCCTTTGTCCTTTTTTCTACCATCGAAAGCTTTGAAAAACATGAATTGTCTTTTCCCTTGTGCATGATATTTTAGAGCTTAGCACATACGAATGGTATGGATGGGTTTTGATAAAGTATTTGCCCCCTTTTTATATGCATAGACCAAACTTTGCACATGTCGATAGATAATTCAAATTTTTGAATTCAAATTATAAAATAAATTTTATAATCCTAACTTTAGGATTATTTTAATTAACATAAATTAATTTTATAATTAAATTATAATTAATTAATAATTAACTTACTAACTTTAGAAGTTAATTAACTTAATTAATAAATTTATTTATAATGAAATTATTTAAATTAATTTATAATTAATTTAAATCTCCTATTTTAATATTATAATAAAATATTATAATATTATTTTGTTTGGGCCTCTTTATTTCTCTTGGAACCTCATCTGACCACCTGGAACCAGATCTGACCAACTGGGCATGGATTTTCCTTTGCACTGATTTCAAAACCGCTTCTTCTTGCATTGCTCACTGAAACTAACTCTTGACATCAATGACAAATCAATTACTCAAAATGTCCAACAATGTCCCCCTTTGTCATTTATGGAACCCGATTACATTTTATCATTTTCTTGACCTTTTTTCCTTGCTCCCCCTAGGAAACTACTCCTCCTGACTCAGTCTTATTTTCTTTAAATCAAATTTGTCCCCCTTACTCAAATATCTCCCCCTTTGACATCAATGGCAAAGGGTCACCTTTGGGGCTCGAGGATAAGAATGAAACTCTTGGCTTAACCCTTCCCCCACCTCCTCTTGAGGTGGTTAATTATGGGGTGGGATTATTTCTACTCCTAGCATACACTGATATTTACCTTTGTTCACTTTCCTTCTCATCTGATCCTTCTAATTACTCTAACTATTCTTGTTGTTGCTTGTCTCTAGAATTTCTACTCTACACCTTTGTTGTATGTCTATCATTATTGTACTTGTAACGCTTAATATTGTTATTCATTTAAGGTGCAAATATCTTGGGATTTTTTCTTGTGAAGCCATATATATTCCTATCATGGACCTTGTAATTCATTTCCTTGTGACCAAACTGATTACATGAGTAGCAATACCCATGAGAAAGTTGCATTGTTTGAATTTTTCATATTCTTGTCTTTCATTTCTCCTGCACTATGAAGCCTTGTGTCCAAATTTGTGGCATTAGAAACATCATCCATTGAAATTTCCTTGCCTTGACTTCATTGGTCTCTTAGTATCTTTTATCCTATGTTGGTTCTTATTCTATTTTTTCCTATTTTGTGCATTGTTCTTTTCTTTGTTGAACTTTCTATTGTCCAACTCATCTTCAGAAGTCTCACTTTCTCTCACATTATCTTCTTCTAAAGTTTCTTCTTCTTTAGAACTTAAAGTTGATTCCTCTTCTTGTTTATTTTGTACTTGTTCAAAACCATACTTGTTTTATTTGTTGACCGTATTTGTACCTTGATCGCCTTATCTACTATATTTGAGCTCTTTTCAAACTTGTGTAGCTTATACTTAGACTTTTCTACTTCTTCCCTTAGTAGAGTTATTTCTTGTTCTAATATTTTACATTCTAAGGCCTTTTCTTCTAACTTATCCTTGAACTTATTAGTCGTAGCCATTTACTTATTTAGATCCTCTTTAATATTTCTTCTCTCTTCATCACATTCTTGAAACTAAAGCTTACGTTGGAAGTTTTGCTTTCTTACCTTCTTTAATGTGTTAAGAGTATAAATAAGCTCTCCCTCAATATCAACTTCTTTCTTTGATTCTTCCTATATTTGTTTGCCTTTGAAAATATCTTCATTCTCTTTTGACTTATCTTCTATAGGATCACTTGCTTCTTCTTCTAATGTCATTAGAATATTCTCTTCTGGTCCTTCAAGTGTATCTTCATATTCGTCATCACTGAAACTGAAACCATTCTTTGTACAACTATCTTCAAGATATCCAAAATTACCACATCTAAAACACTTGAGAATTATTGGTGACCTTTTCTTAACTTCTTCCTTTTCCTCTATCATAAATAGAACTTCATCTTTATGATTATCTGAGAAACTATTTTCACTATCACTTGAGTACTTACTTGCCTTGTCTACATAGTAACTCATTTTCTGTATTTGAAATAACTTTCATTTTTTGCCTTGTCCATCCTTGCCTTTCTTTTGATACCTATATTTTTTTATTCCATGTTCTTATGATCCTATTTTTCTTCATCATTGCTATTTTTAACTTCTTGACAATCAGTTGCATAATGACCATACTTTCCACAGTTGAAGCATCTAACAAATTTTGCATCTTTAAATATTCTTGGATCCTTATTCCTTCTTCCATAATTTACTTCATCACTAGATGACTCATTGCTTGAATATGACTTCTTACCCTTTATCTTCTTAGTATATTTGAAGGTTCCTTTCTTCCAGATATTAGGTTCTTATTTTGTTCTCATCTCAAAAGCTGTAATAATACCAAGTAATACATTTCTTATCAAAATATCACCATATTTTGATTCCTCTATAGCAAAGATCTTTTCACTAAACCTTTTTGGGAGAGATCTTAAGATTATATCACAAACATCAAATTCTTCAATGTCAAGTCCAAGTCCTTGCATGACGTTAACAACCTTATCTACACAAAGTAGATAAGTACTATTTTTTTCAACATCCTTAATTCTTAATTCTTGAAGTTTTCCTTTGAGATTTCATATATTTACCTTTTTGAAACTTTTATCTCCTTGATATATGCTTTGCAACTTATCCCAAATTTCTTTTGATGATTTGCAATGCATAAATTTTATGAACTATGTTCTATGCAAACCTCTCAAAATTGCATTCATTTCTCTTGAATTGTAATGATGTAGATGCTTACCATATTTATATGTAGGTGGAGTAGTTGGTGGTGTGTATCCATTTTAAATTGCTTCCCATATTTCATTGCCAAGTGCCATCTAGTGAATTTTCATTCTCATACTCCAAAATATATATTCACTTCCATCAAATATTGGTGTTGAATTATTTGAGGATCCATTCTTAGAATCCATTGTGTTCTTGTAAGGTTTTCCTTTAAGCTCTTAAAATCATATGAAGGAACTCAATCTGATACCAATTGAATAACATAAGCTTATACTGAGAGGGGCTGTGAATAGTATAAGACCACTTTTTACTTTTTTATACAATCAATATTATGTAATTTATAGATAGCAATATCAAAAACAATAATCAAAACAATGCACAAATCATCATACTCGATAGAGAAAAATTTAACGTGGTTCACCCAAAGTGGGCTACTCCACGAAGAAAACATTTCATTAAAATTTTTTCAATCAATTTATTGGGAATCATTTCCCTATTACAATGTTTATGGACCTTTGTACAAAGGAGACACCAATCCACTAATCAAGTTCATGGGTATTTATCCATAGGAGAATGTCTTTTTCCTCAACTATGACTGGTGATCTTCTAGAAGAATTGTTACCTCCACTGCACTGGCTAATGGATCTCTATCCATTGAAGACTCTTGTCCTCACTCAGAAGACCTATCCTCACTACCATGGCTAATGGATCTATATCCACTAGAGACTATCATCCTCTATACTCGATCACCTCCAAAGCTTACTCTTAGCTCTTCTCAAATTTGTACTAAATATAGTGCTTAAGTCTAGCACAAATATGCTTAATATCTATCTTTGGTTTGGCACAAACTTAACCTTAAATCTACACCAAACTCTATCCTCAAACCTATACTAAACATAGTCCTTCAATACAACACAAATCTATCCTCAATATTTGTCCTCTAATCTGCACTAAATATAGTCCTTCGGTCTAGCACAAATATATCCTCAATATCTATCCTAAAGCCTTAACACATAGCTTGAGTTAATCACAAATCAACTCTGTTGGATCCGCCCCAAACCTTAACTCAAGGTTTGAAAAAATCAATCAATCAAATCTACCCACAAGTCTTCTTAAAGACTTATCTCAAATCTACCTTATAATCTTCCACCAAATCTCACTCTAATGTGTCCACAAGTCTTCTATAATACTTACCTCAAATCTACTCAACAAGTCCTCACTAGAACTTGTCCAATATGCTCAATAATATTTGTCTTCAAATATCTGTATTCTAAGCTTCCACAAAAGCTCACACAAATCTATCCACAAGTCTTCTCTAATACTTACCTCAAATCTGCTCAAAAAGTCCTCACTAGAACTTGTCCAATATCATAGAAACATATAGAGAATTGTTAGAGACTCAATACACTTCACATTCACAATAATTCTCAAATACTTTCAATCTCTCTTTTACCACAAAAATATATAGAGAATTTCTAGAGACTCAATATGTTTCACACTTATAAACACTCAACCTCTTTCTCAAATTAGTTTATAATATAGAATAATTTGTTTCACAGAACTTGAACTATTACTTTAACACATCCACTCAACTAAACTCAATCACTTCAACGACAATGCTTATCAAGTAATCTTGACATAACAATGATATTCCTGATATTTGTAAACCCTAGTTCAAGTTCTTCACTCAACCAATCACTTCAACAACAATGCCTATCAAGTAATCCTCACATGACAATGATACTCATGGTCTCTGCACAAACCCTAGTTCAAGCATATGAAATATTTACTCAATATTTCTAGCAATTCTTATAAAAAAAAGTTTTTAATAATCAACTCTCACTCGGAAAACCAAACTCAAAAATGCTTATCAAACAACCATTTTCACTCCAACTTACCATTCACAACATTCAACAATCATTCACTAGGAATATGTGCCCATACCTTTTTGTTTGATGAAGAAAACGACCTCAAAACCTATATTAAACATAATTTTATTCTTTGCCAATTTCAATGGTTAGATGACAAAAATATCACAACAACTCTCTTCAGAAATATTTCTCAATCACAAAAATAATCAAACTCAAATACACCTTATTACTCCTTTTAAATTATCAATCATCAAAGCATACCAAAATTAATTACTCAACTACTCCTTATAATATCCAATATTTTAATTAAAAATATCCAAAATCAAACCCTCAAAAATTAATGCTTCCTATCATTTTATCTCCCTCAAATTATCAATAATCAAAATTAAAAAAATAAACTTTATAACCCTCAAAATATTTATTTTATTCAACCTTTAGCAAATCCAAAATTACAATTAACCTTGCTCACTAAAACCGACTCTTGACATCAATGACAACTCAATTACTCAAAATGTCCAACATTCCTCACTTACATTTAAATTTTAAGTTGCTTGGTAATGTGAGATGAAAAACTAATGGACATAAATTGAGACTAGATTGAGCTTGCTCAACCATTGAACAATATTGGAATGGATGAGGGTCACCTAAAATTGTGACAATTTGATATTTCAATTCAAACTTCACATATTGATGAATATAAAAGAGAAAATCCTCATCACAAAAAATCCAAGGGCAACCAAGGAGATTAAAAGATGCGGGGAACGATACCACATAAGACAAGGTATCAAAGATCTTAGGTCCAATCCTAAGGGGGAGAGATATAATGTTGTAGGTCTCTTAACACTTATTGTTGAAAGCTTTTATGATATCGTATTTAATTAAATACTTCCCTTTTAATTCAAAAATTTGAAAGAATTGATAAGTGCATAGATTGAGGGAGGAACTATTATCTATTAAAATTCACTTGATAACATTTTCCCAATATATGTAGCAATGTAGAGGGAATAATTCCCTTAGGAGTTTGAGGAAGGAATATAATCATTGATGCACCCACAAAATCCAGTGACACTTTCATGATTTAGCCGAATTAAAGTTCCAACTTCCCAAGGTCATAACTTTTGATTCGAGTGTTCGTTTGAGCCTGTTTTTTTTTAAATGCATAAAATTGAGTTCACCTCACTGTGTTCAGCAACATTGTCATTGAAGTGGTTGTTTCGACATGTTTTTGGGCCCTAAAACATCACCTGGTGGTCAGAAATGGGCTCAAAAATTTTTGTTCCAGTTTTTTTTGGCTTTTCAGTATTTAATATCTTTTGTTGCATGAGTCAGTCTAGGGAGATATTTTAGGAAAGTCTTAATTTTGGAATAAGAGATGCATGATATTTTTTTTGGATCCATCTGAGTGATATTTTAGAATTACTAAAAATAGTAATTTTGTGTTAGGTTAGGTTTTTGGTGGATATTATATGTAGGAAGTGATTTCATTGTAAGGGGGGAGATCCAAGGAAATAATAAAATTTGAGTTGCAGAATTGTTGTTTTCTCATTTATTTTGCTTGTGTGTTTGATAATCAATACAGATCTACATCATTTGGTATCAAAGCGGGTAATATCTTGCTAGTGGAGATATCATGCCGCCTAGGAGAGGCCGAGCTAACTATGCTTAGTTGAATAGGCAAATAGAATATCTGCATGGAGAAGTAGCACGACTAACCAATGTGATTGACCGCATGATGGAGAGACACCCCAAATTGCATTCATATCTAGGGTCTACTGATGAGGGCGTGGTAGGAGAGGACAGGTCTGAAGCAGGCTCAGAACATACAAGAGAGGAGCCATGTTTTGAAGAAAAACTGCTCCTAGCCTTGGAAGGAATCTGAGGGAATCGAGATAATATCAAGATCAAGGTTTCTAAATATGCTAGTGGGTTAAAACTAGAGGAGCTCATTGAATGGGTGAACAGTATGGAAATATATTTTGAATGGAGTAATCTCATTGAGGAGAAGAGGGTGAGGCTTGCATGTACACAGCTGAAGGAACATGCACTGATTTGGAGGGACCATCTACATAAGAAGCGATAGAATAATGGAAACGAGAAGATTAGATGAAGAAGAAGCTTCAAGAGAAGTTTATGCCTTCCGATTATACCCAAAATTTATTTCATAGGTATTAGAACCTTTAATAGAGGGATCTTAGTGTGGAAGACTACACCAATGAGTTCTACAAGTTATTTATACGGGTAGCACTTAATGAGATAGAAGATCAAAATGTTGGGAGGTATGTGAATGATATAAGCTATGATATTCAAGATGAGTTGCGCATGCATCACACTCCTATAGTAGATGCAACATATGAGGACATCCAACATCATATCGACTTGATCCTCGGGTAAGCTCTTCCAAATCAAGCAGCCTATCGATTGAATCCAACACATAATGCTGAGTTGAGAAAAAAAGTAACAGAACTGATATGAAAGGGATTGGTCAGGGAGATTATGAGTCCTTGTGCGACTCTTGCACTTTTAACCCCAAATAAAGATAGATCATGATGGATGTGCATGGATAGCAGGACCATAAATAAGATTACTATAAGATACATGTTCCCAATGCCAAGGATTGATGATATGATGGATGCTTTAGCAGGGGCTAATTATTTTAGTAAGATTGACCTACGAAGTGGCTATTACCAGATCACGATCAGAGAAGGGGATGAGTGGAAGACAACTTTCAAGACTTGATATGGATTATACAAATGCTTGGTGATGCCATTCGGGTTATCTAATTCCCCCAGTACCTTTATGAGATTGATGAACAGAGTGTTGCGAGAATATAATGGTAAGTTTGTGGTTGTTTATTTTGATGATATCTTAGTTTTTAGTAAGACTAAAGTAGAGCATGTACACCATTTGAGGTTGGTGCTAGATCTATTAAGAAAAGAGAAAATATATGCCAATTTGAAGAAATGTAGTTTCCTTCAAGAGAGTTTAGTATTTTTGGGTTTTGTAGTTTCAAGGGAAGGCCTTGGGATGGATGAGTAAAAGATAAAAACAATTGTTGAATGGCATATCCTAAGAAATGTAACAAAGGTTAGAAGTTTCCATGGCTTGGCAAATTTCTATAGAAAGTTCATTAGGAATTTTATTAGCATTGTGGCTCCCATTACATAATGCACCAAGGGGAAGGAATTCATATGGACAAAGGTAGCAGGATAAGGCTTTGAACTTTTGAAAACAAAGGTAACCACCACACCTATGTTATTGTTACCTGATTTTACCAAATTATTTGAGGTTGATTGTGATGCATCACATATTGTAATTGGAGTTGTGTTGAGCCAAGGAGGGCATCCAGTAGCATTCTTTAGTGAGAATATGAATGAGGTCAAGAAAAATTACTCCACCTATGATGTTGAATTCTATGCTAGTGTGCAAGCATTAAGATACTGGAGACATTACCTATTATCCAAAGAGTTTATACTCTTCATGGACCATGAAGCATTAAGGTATGTTAATTCCAAAAAAAGTTGAATAGTAGACATGCAAAGTGGGTATCATATTTACAAGAGTATGAGTTTACTTTGAAGCATAAATAAAGAAAACAGAACAAGGTGGTAGATGCCTTAAGTAGGAAGGTAATGTTGCTGACTACCATGGAGAATGTTGTGGTAGGATTTGAGAGTATCAAGAATTTATATGAGGCTGATGCTGACTTTGGACAGGTTGTGGCACAGTAAGAATCCAGTAGGGGGTGTGCCTAGTAACATTTTTGCAGAATATGTTATGCAATATGGTTACCTATTTAGAGGTAAATAGTTATGCATTCCTGTTGGTTCCATGAGGGAGAAAATACTGAGAGAGCTACATAGTGGAGGTTTAGCTGGACACTTTGGGTTGGATAAAATTATTTCTCTTGTGGTGGAGAAGTATTATTGGCCAAATATACGAAGAGATATAACTAGGTTTATATCTCGTTGTAGATTCTTTATGGCTAAAGGCCATACCCATAATACCGGGTTGTATATGCCTTTACCAGTTCCCATAGGACCTTGGACTGAACTGAGCATGGACTTTGTGTTAGGACTTCCACATACCCAGTGAGGTAAAGATTCCATCTTTGTTGTTGTTGACAAGATCTCTAAGATGGCTCACTTTATCCCTTGCCATAAAACTGAAGATTTCACAGGAGTTGTAATCCTATTTTTTGATGAGATTGTGCATTTGCATGGCATCCCAAGATCTATCACTTCAGATCGAGATGTCAAATTTTTGTGTCACTTTTGGAAGACATTATGGAAGAATCTTGATACCAAGCTCCAATTCAGTAGTGTGTATCACCCATGGACTGATGGACAAACAGAGGTAGTGAATCAAAGTTTGGGTAATCTTTTGAGGTGCATAGTTGGTACAAAGCCAAAATAGTGGGATCGAGCATTACCAAAAGCAGATTTTGCATTAAACATCTCAATAAATCGCTCAACAAGAAAGTCCCCATTTCATATTGTTTATGGCCACAATCTCCATGGTGTGCTTGATTTAGTGGAATTATCAATTACTGAAACTTTTAGTGATGATTCAGAGGATTTTGCCGAACATATAAAAAAATTGCAGGAGGGAGTTTGATAGCGGTTGTAGGAGAGTAATTCCAAGTATAAAGTAGCAACAGATGTACATAGGCGAGCAAAGGTATTTTAGGAAGGTGACTTGGTAAGGGTCCACCTTCGTAAAGAAATATTTCCAAAGGGCACATACAATAAGCTCAAAATGAAGAAGATTGATCCCTGTAGGATTCTTTAGAAAAGCAATGACAATGCCTATGTGGTCGAATTGCCAGAGGACCTGGATATCTCATCGATCTTCAATGTCTCTAATCTGTACCAATTTCATGGAGATGTAGGGGATGTTGAGGTACCAAAAGTGATAAATTGGGTGCAACAGATTCCCAATAAGAAGAAGGATCATGTTGAGAAAGTCTTGGATAAGAAGGTGATCACCACACACAATGGCAGCTACAACAAGTACTTGGTATTGTGGGAAATATTATCATCAGCTAAAAGTACCTAGATTTTTGAAGGAGAGATAAAGAATATTGCACAGGATAAGCTTCTGGAGTTTCATCTGTAGAACTCACAGGAGTTGATTTATTTTCAACCATAGGAGAATGATGCACCCACAACATCCAGTGACACTTTCCTTATTTAGCCGAATTAAAGTTCCAACTTCTTGGGGTCATAACTTTTGATCCGAGTGTCCGTTTCAGCCCATTTTTTTTAAAACATACATAATCTAGTTTACCTCACCGTGTTCAGAAACGCTATCACTGAAGTGGCTATTTCAACACATTTTTGGATCCTAAAACATCACTTGGTGGCCATAAATGGGCTCAGAAGTTTTTATTCCAATTTTTTAGTAACAACAAGCAAAATCAATGAGAAAACAACAATTCTGCAACTCGAATTTTATTATTTCCTTAGATCTCCTCCCCTTTACAATGAAATCACTTCCTACATATAATATCCACCAAAAACCTAACCTAACATGAACTTACTATTTTTAGTAAGTCTAAACTATCACTCAGATGGATCCGAAAAAAAGATCATGCATCCGTTATTCCAAAATAAAGACTTTACAAAAGTATCTCCCTATACTAAATCATCCAACAAAATATATTAAATATCAAAAAACCAAAAAAAACCTGGAACAAAATATTTCGAGCCCATTTCTGGCCACCAGGTGATGTTTGATTCGGGTGTCCGTTTGAGCCCATTTTTTTAAAACGCATAGAATTGAGTTGACCTCACCGTGTTCAACAACGTTGTCACTGAAATGGCCATTTCGACATGTTTTTGAGCCCTGAAACATCACCTGGTGGCCAAAAATGGGCTCAAGAGTTTTTGTTCTAGTTTTTTGGTATTTAATATCTTTTGTTGCATGAGTGAGTCTAGGGAGATATTTTAGGAAAGTCTTAATTTCATAATAACAGATGCATGATATTTTTTTCGGATCCATCTAAGTGATAGTTTAGACTTACTAAAAATAGTAAGTTTGTGTTAGGTTAGGTTTTTGGTGGATATTATATGTAGGAAGTGATTTCATTGTAAGGGGGGGACATCCAAGGAAATAATAAATTTCGATTTGTAGAATTGTTGTTTTCTCATTTATTTTGCTTGTGTGTTTGAGAATCAATACGGATCTACATCATTTGGTATCAGAGCGGGTAAAATATCGCTAGTGGAGATATCATGCCGTCTAGGAGAGGTCGACCTAACTATTCTCAGATGAATAGGTAGATAAAATATCTGCATGGGGAAGTAGCATGACTAACCAATGCGATTGAACGCATGACGGAGAGATGCCCCAAATTGCATTTAGATATAGGGTCTATTTATGAGGGCATGGTATGAGAGGATAGGTCTAAAGTAGGCTTAGAACACCTAAGAGAGGAGCAATATTTTGAAGAAAAACTTCTCCTAGCCTTGGATGGAATCAGAGGGAATCGAGATAATATCAAGATCAAGGTTTCTGAATATGTTGGTGGGTTAAAACCAAAGGATCTCATTGACTGGGTGAATAATATGGAAACATATATTGAATGGAGTAATCTCATTAAGGAGAAGGGGGTGAGGCTTGCATGTACAAAGTCGAAGGGACGTGCACTGATTTGGTAGGACCATCTGCAGAAGGAGCGATAAAATAATAGAAAAGAGAAGATTAGGACATTGGATAAGATGAAGAAGAAGCTTCAAGAGAATTTTATACTTGTTGATTATACCTAAAATTTATTTCATAGGTCTTAGAACCTTCGACATAGGGATATCAGTGTGGAGGACTACACCAATGAGTTCTGCATGTTATCTATACGGGTAGCACTTAATGAGAAAAAATATTAGAAGGCTCGAAGGTATGTGAATGGTCTAAGCTATGCTATTCAAGATGTGTTGCGCATGCATCACACTCCTATAGTAGATGCAACATATGAGTTAGCCATGAGAGCCGAAGATAAGATAAATAGCAGGTTGAGAAATCAAAAGAGGGGATCTACATCTTCCTCAAGTCGTGGATGTGGTGGATCTAATTTTTCCAAGGGTGGATATTCTATGCATGTAGAAAAATCATAACAAATTGGACATGAGCGTGATGCCTATCAAGGAGGTAGAGGAATCTCGAGAGGTAGAGGTAATGCGGGAGGTTGCACTCGGAGTGGACCACGCAGGCCCTTTATCTGCTATAGTTGTGGTGAGGAAGGTCATAGAGCATCTGAATGACCCCACTATGACGCTAAAGAGCAGGGAGGCCAAGATAGAGTTAATCTGGTTGAGGAAGGGGAGGAATATGAAATAAAAGTTGTTGATATGGGTGAAAGTCTCATGATACAAAGGACATTGATTGCTCCAAAGAAGGAAAATATCGGGGAAGAAAATGGAGATGAACCATGGCTGCATTTGAACAAAATGCACCTCAGGAGGAAAGGTATGTAAAGTGATTATTGATACTGGTAGTTGTAAGAACATGGTATCAAATGTTATGGTTGAGAGAATGTGAGAAGCACCCAACCCCCTATCGAGTTTCATGGGTTAAAAAGGGGAATGAGGTGACTATTGATAAGAGGTGTCTAGTGAAATTCTCAGTTGGGATTACCTATAAGGATTAAGTGTGGTGTGATGTGATTCATATGGATGCATGCCATATTTTGCTGGGGAGGCCATGGGAATATGACAAGAAGACCTCCCATGATGGATTTCAGAACACATACACATTTTGGAAGGAGTGGGTAAAGGTGGTTTTGCTACCTCCAAAGGAAGATGGATAGAGTGAAACTTTAATTACTGTAAAGATTTTTTTATAGAAGTGAAATAATTCGGTTGGTGTTATGCCTTAACAGCCAAGAAGATCGCAAATGAAGAAACTATCATAACACTAGTGGTGTCCAAGTTGCTATAGGAATATGTTGATGTCATACCTAATGAATTACTAGTCGGTATACCACAAAAGAGGGACATCCAACATCATATCAACTTGATCCTTGGGTCAGCTCTTCCAAATAAAGTAGCCTATCGATTGAATCCAACATAGAATTCCGAGTTGAGCAAAAAATTAACATAACTAATACAAAAGGGATTGGTCAGGGAGAGTATGAGTCCTTGTGTGACTCTTGCACTTTTAACACCAAAGAAAGATGGATCATGGAGGATGTGCGTGGATAGCAAGACCATAAATAAGATTAATATAAGATACAGGTTC
This sequence comes from Wollemia nobilis, assembly GCA_028583015.1. Classification (NCBI taxonomy): domain Eukaryota; kingdom Viridiplantae; phylum Streptophyta; class Pinopsida; order Araucariales; family Araucariaceae; genus Wollemia; species Wollemia nobilis. The sequence goes on from JAQPPZ010017255.1 coordinate 4,107,721, forward strand.
CCAATGCCAAGGATTAATGATATGATGGATGCTTTAGGAGGGGCTAAATATTTTAGTAATATTGACCTATGAAGTGGCTATTACCAGATCAGGATCAGAGAAGGGGATGACTGGAAGAAAGCTTTCAAGACTCGAGATGGATTATACAAATGGTTGGTGATGCCATTCGGGTTATCTAATGGCCCCAATATGTTTATGCGATTGATGAACAGAGTGCTGCAGGAATATAATGGTAAGTTTGTGGTTGTTTATTTTGATGATATCTTAGTTTTTAGTAAGACTAAAGCAGAGCATGTGCACCATTTGAGTTTGGTGCTAGATCTATTAAGAAAATAGAAACTATATGTCAATTTGAAGAAATGTAGTTTCCTTCAAGAGAGTTTAGTATTTTTGGGGTTTTTAGTTTCAAGGGAAGGCCTCAGGATGGATGAGGAAAAGATAAAATTAATTGTTGAATGGCCTATCCTGAGAAATGTAACAAAGGTTAGAAGTTTCCATGGCTTGGAAACTTCTTACAGAAATTTCATTAGGAATTTCAGTAGCATTATGGCTCCCATAATAGAATGCACCAAGGGGAAGGAATTCATATGGACAAAGGCAACATGAGAAGGGTTTGAGCTTCTAAAAAAAAAGGTAACCACCGCACCTGTTTTAGTGTTACCTAATTTTAGAAAATTATTTGAGGTTGATTGTGATGCATCACATATTGGAATTGGAGCTGTGTTGAACCAAGGAGGGCATCCAGTAGCATTCTTCAGTGAGAAGTTGAATGAGATCAAGAAAAATTACTCCACCTATGATGTTGAATGCTATTGTGCAAGCATTAAGATATTGGAGACATTACCTATTATCCAAAGATTTTGTACTCTTCACGGACCATGAAGCATTAAGGTATGTTAATTCCCAGAAAAAGTTGAATAGTAGACATGCAAAGTGGGTATCATATTTACAAGAGTATGATTTTACTTTGAAGTATAAATCAGGAAAATAGAGTAAGGTGGCAAATGCCTTAAGTAGGAAGGTAATATTGCTAACTACCATGGAGAATGTTGTGGTAGAATTTGAGAGTATCAAGAATTTATATGAGGCTAATGCTGACTTTGGATAGGTTGTGGCACAATATAAGAATCCAGTAAGGGGTGTGTCTAGTAATATTTTTGCAGAATATGTTATGCAAGATGGTTACCTATTTAGAGGTAAACAATTATGCATTCCTGTTGGTTCCATGAGGGAGAACATCTTGAGAGAGTTGCATAGTGGAGGTTTAGTTGGACACTTTGGGGTGGATAAAACTTTGCTCTTATGGTGGAGAAGTATTATTGGCCAAAGATGTGAATAGATATAACCATATTTGTATCTCGTTGTAGAGTATTTCAGATGGCTAAAGGCCATACCTAGAATATAGGGTTGTATATGCCTTTACCAATTCCCATAGGACCTTAGACTGAATTGAGCATGGACTTTGTGTTAGGAATTCTGCGTACCCAGTGAGGCAAGGATTCCATCTTTGTTGTTGTTGACAAGTTATCTAATATGGCTAACTTTATCCCCTGCCATAAAACTGAAGATGCCATAGGAGTTGCAGTTCCATTTTTTTATGAGATTGTACGTTTGCATGGCATCCCAAGATCTATCACTTCGAATCGAGATGTCAAATTTTTGGGTCACTTTTGGAGGAAATTATGGAAGAAGCTTGATACCAAGCTCCAATTCAGTAGTGTGTATCACCCATGGATTGATGGATAGATGGAGGTAGTGAATCAAAGTTTGGGTAATCTTTTGAGGTGTATAGTTGGTACAAAGCCAAAACAGTGGGATCGAGCATTACTAGAAGCAGAGTTTGCATTCAACATATCAGTAAATCGCTTGAAAAGAAAGTCCCCATTTCATATTTTTTATGGAAAAAATCTCCATGGTATGCTTGATTTAGTGGAATTATTGATTACTAAAATTGTTAGTTATGATTTAGAGGCTTTTGTAGAACATATACAGAAATTTCATGAGGGAGTTTGATAGCAGTTGCAGGAGAGTAATGCCAATTTTAAAGTAGAAACAGATGTACATAGGTGAGCAAAGGTGTTTTAGGAAGGTGAATTGGTAATGGTCCACATTCGTAAAGAAATATTTCCAAAGGGCACATACAATAACCTCAAAATGAAGAAGATTGGGCCCTGTAGGATTCTTCAAAAAAGCAATGACAATGCCTATGTAGTCGAATTGCCAGAGGACCTGGATATCTCACCGATCTTCAATGTTTCTAATCTATACCAATTTCATGGAGATGTAGGGGATGTTGAGGTACTAGAAGTGATAAATTAGGTGTAAAAAATTCCTAAGAAGAAGTATTGTGTTGAGCAAGTCTTGGATAAGAAGGTGATCACCACACGCAATGGCAACTACAACAAGTACTTGGTACTATGGGAAGGATTATCATCAGCTAAAAGTACCTAGATTTCTAAAGGAGAGCTGAAGAATATTACGTAGGATAAGCTTCAGGAGTTTCATCTGCAGAACTCGTAGGAGTTGAGTTCTTTTCAAGCAGAAGAGAATGATACACCCGCAACATCCAGTGACACTTTCCTGATTTAGCCGAATTAAAGTTCCAAATTCTCGGGATCATAAATTTTGATCTGGGTGTCCATTTGAGCCCGTTTTTCTTTTTAACGCACAAAATTGAGTTGAACTCACCATGTTCAAAAATGCTATCGCTGAAGTAGCCATTTTGACACATTTTTAGGCCCTAAAACATCACGTGGTGGCCATAAATGGGCTCAAAAGTTTTTGTTCCAATTTTTTAGTAACAACAAGCAAAATCAATGAGAAAACAACAATTCTACAACTTGAATTTTATTATTTCCTTGGATCTCCCCCCCTTATAATGAAATCACTTCCTACATATAATAACCACCAAAAACCTAACCTAAAACGAACTTACTATTTTTAGTAAGTCTAAACTATCACTCAGATGGATCCAAGAAAAAGATCATGCATCTGTTATTCTAAAATTAAGACTTTACAAAAATATCTCCCTAGAATGACTCATGCAAAAAAATATATTAAATACCGAAAAACCAAAAAAAATTGGATCAAAAACTTTTGAGCCCATTTCTGGCCACCAGGTGATGTTTGATTCAGGTGTCCATTTGAGCATGTTTTTTTTTAAATACACAAAATTGAGTTGACCTCGATGTGCTCAGCAATGTTGTCACTGAAGTGGTTGTTTCAACACATTTTTGGGCCCCAAAACATCACCAAGTGGCCAAAAATGGGCTCAAAATTTTTTGTTCCAGTTTTTGTTTGGTATTTTGATATTTAATATCTTTTGTTGCATGAGCCAGTCTAGGGAGATATTTTAGGAAAATCTTAATTTTGGAATAACAGATGCATGATATTTTTTTTGAATCCATATGAGTGATAGTTTAGACTTCCTAAAAATAGTAAGTTCATGTTAGGTTAGATTTTTGATGGATATTATATGTAGGAAGTGATTTCATTGTAAGGGGGGGAGATCCAAAGAAATAATAAAATTCGAGTTGCATAATTGTTGTTTTCTCATTGATTTTGCTTGTGTGTTTAAGAATCAATACAAATCTACAACATTTCGTATTAGAGCAGGTAAGATCTCGCTAGTGGATATATCATGCCACCTAGGATAGGTCGAGCTAACTATGCTCAAATGAATAGGTAGATAGAAGATCTGCATGGGGAAGTAGCATGACTAACCAATGTGATTGACCGCATGATGGAGAGATGCCCCAACTTGCGTTTAGATCTAGGGTCTACTGAAGAGGGTGTGGTAGGAGAGGACAGGTCTAAAGCCGGCTCAAAACACCCAAGAGAGGAGCCGTATTTTGAAGAAAAATTGCTCCTAGCCTTGTATGGAATCTGAGGGAATCGAGATAATATCAAGATCGAGGTTTTTGAATATGCTGGTGGGTTAAAACTAGAGGAGCTCATTGCCTGGGTGAACAATATGGAAAAAATATTTTTAATGGAGTAATCTCGCTAAGGAGAAGATGGTGAGGCTTTCATGTACAAAGTTGAAGGGACATGCGTTGATTTTGTGGGACCATCTGCATAAAGAGCGATATAATAATGGAAAAGAGAATATTAGAACCTGGGTTAATATGAAGAAGAATCTTCAAGAGAAGTTTATAACTGATGATTATACCCAAAATTTATTTCGTAGGTCTTAGAACCTTCGACAAAGGGATCTCAATATGGAGGACTACACTAATGAGTTCTACAAGTTATCTATATGGGTAGAACTTAATGAGACAGAAGATCAGAAGGCTGGGAGGTATGTGAATGGTCTATGATATGCTATTTAAGATGAGTTGTGCATGCATCGCACTCCTACAATAGATGCAACATATGAGTTAGCCATGAGAGCCAAAGATAAGATAAAGAGGAGGCTGAGAAATCAAAAGAAGGTATTTACATCTTCCTCAAGTCGTGGGCATGATGGATCTATTTTTTCCAAGGGAGAATCTTCTACGCATGTAGAAAAATCACAACAAATTGGACTAGAGCGTGATTCCTACCAAGTATGTAGAGGAATCCCGAGAGGTAGAGGTAATGGGGGAGGTCACACTTGGAGTGGATCATGCAGGCTATTTATCTGCTATAGTTGTGGTGAGGAAGGTCATAGAGCATCTGAATGCCTCCACTATGATGCTAAAGAGCAGGGAGGCCAAGCTAGATTTAATCTAGTTGATGAAGAGGAGGAATATGAAATGTAAGTTGTTGCTGATATGGGTGAAAGTCTCATGATACGAAGGACATTGATTGCTCCAAAGAAGGAAAAGATGTGGGTAGAAAATTGTGATGAATCATGGCTGCATACAAACATTTTCCAAACAAGATGCACCTCAGGAGGAAAGGTATGTAAAGTGATTATTGATCTTGGTAGTTGTGAGAACATGGTATCAAATGTTATGGTTGAGAAAATGAATATACCATGTCAGAAGCACCCAACCCGCTATCAAGTTTCATGGTTTAAAAAGGGGAATGATGTGACTATTGATAAGAGGTGTCTGGTAAAATTCTCAGTTGGGAGTACCTATAAGGATGAAGTGTGGTGCGATTTGATTCCTATGGATGCATGCCATATTTTGCAAGGGAGGCCATCGAAATATGACAGGAAGACCTCCCATGATGGATTTCGTAACACATACACATTTTTTAAGGAGGGGTTAAAGGTGGTTTTGTTACCTTTGAAGGAAGATGGACAAAGTGAAACTTTACTTCCTACAAAGAATATTTTTATACAAGCGAAAGAAGTTGGTTGGTGTTATGCGTTAAGAGCCAAGAAGGTCGCAAATGAAGAAACTATCATACCACCAGTGGTGTCCAGGTTGTTGCAGGAATATGTTGATGTCATACCTGATGAATTACCAATTGGGCTACCACCGAAGAGGGACATCCAACATCATATCGACTTGATCCCTGGGTCAGATCTTCCAAATAAAGTAGCCTATCGATTGAATCCAACACATAATGTCGAGTTGAGAAAAAAAGTAACAGAACTGATACGAAAGGGAATGGTTAGGGAGATTACGAGTCCTTGTGTGACTCCTAAAATTTTAACCCCAAAGAAATATGGATCATGGCGGATGTGCGTGGATAGCAAGACCATAAATAAGATTAATATAAGATACATGTTCCCAATGCCAAGGATTGATGATATGATGAATGCTTTAGCAGGGGCTAATTATTTCAGTAAGATTGACCTACAAAGTGGCTATTACCAGATCAGGATCAGAGAAGGGGATGAGTGGAAGACAACTTTAAAGACTCGAGATAGATTATACGAATGGTTTGTGATGCCATTTAGGTTATCTAATGCCCCTAGTACCTTTATATGATTTATGAACAGAGTGTTGTGGGAATATAATGGTAAGTTTGTGGTTGTTTATTTTGATGATATCTTATTTTTCAGTAAGACTAAAGTAGAGCATGTGCACCATTTGAGGTTGGTGCTAGATCTATTAAGAAAAGAGAAAATATATGCCAATTTGAAGAAATGTAGTTTCCTTCAAGAGAGTTTAGTATTTTTGGGTTTTGTAGTTTCAAGGGAAGGCCTTGGGATGGATGAGTAAAAGATAAAAACAATTGTTGAATGGCCTATCCTAAGAAATATAATAGAGGTTAGAAGTTTCCATGGATTGGAATTTTTTTACAGAATGTTCATTAGGAATTTTAGTAGCATTGTGGCTCCCATCACAGAATGCACCAAGGGGAAGGAATTGGTATGGACAAAGGTAGTAGGATAAGGCTTTGAGATTTTGAAAAAAAATGTAACCATCGCACCTGTTTTAATGTTACCTAATTTTAAAAAAAAAATTGAGGTTGATTGTGATGCATTACATATTGGAATTGGAGTTGTGTTGAGCCAAGGAGGTGTCCAGTAGCATTCTTTAGTGAGAAGTTGAATCAGGTAAGGAAAAATTACTCCACCTATGATGTTTAATTCTATGCTATTGTGCAAGCATTAAGATACTGGATACATTACTTATTATCCAAAGAGTTTGTACTCTTCACGGACCATGAAGCACTAAGGTATGTTAATTCCCATAAAAAGTTGAATAGTAGACATGCAAACTGGGTATCATATTTATAAGAGTATGATTTTACTTTGAAGCATAAATCAGGAAAACAAAATAAGGTGGCAGATGCCTTAAGTAGGAAGGTAATATTGCTGACTACCATGGAGAATGATGTGGTAGGATTTGCGAGTATCAAGAATTTATATGAGGTTGATGCTGACTTTGGACAGGTTGTGGCACAGTATAAAAATCCAGTAGGGGGTGTGTCTAGTAAAATTTTTGCAGAATATGTTATGCAAGATGGTTACCTATTTAGAGGTAAACATGCATTCCTATTGGTTCCATAAGGGAGAACATCCTGAGAGAGATGCATAGTGGAGGTTTAGCTGAACACTTTGGGGTGGATAAAACTATTGCTCTTGTGGTGGAGAAGTATTATTGGCCAAAGATACGAAGAGATATAACCAGGTTTATATCTTGTTGTAGAGTGTTTTATATGGCTAATGGCCATAGCTAGAATATCGGGTTATATATGCCTTTACCAGTTCCCATCGGACCTTGGACTCGCCTGAGCATGGAATTTGTGTTAAGACTTTCGCATACCCAATGAGGTAACGATTCCATCTTTGTTGTTGTTGACATGTTCTCTAAGATGACTCACTTTATCCCCTGCCATAAAACTAAAGATGCCACAGGAGTTGCAGTCCTGTGTTTTGATGAGATTGTGTGTTTGCATGGCATCCCAAGATCTATCACTTCAGATCGAGATATCAAAATTTTGGGTTACTTTTGGAGGACATTATGGAAGAATCTTGATACCAAGCTCCAGTTCAGTAGTGTGTATTACCCACAAACTGATGGATAGACGGAGGTAGTGAATCAAATTTTGGATAATATTTTGAGGTGCATAGTTGGTACAAAGTCAAAATAGTGGGATCGAGAATTTCCACAAGTAGAGTTTGCATTCAATAGATCAATAAATTGCTTGACAAGAAAGTCCACATTTTAGATTATTTAGGGCCACAATCCCTATGGTGTGCTTGATTTAGTGGAATTGTCAATTACTAAAACTATTAGTGATGATTTAGAGGATTTTGCAAAACATATATTGAAATTGCAGGAGGAATTTTGACAGTAGTTGCAGGAGATTAATGCCAAGTATAAAGTAGCAATAGATGTACATAGGCGAGCAAAGGTGTTTCAGGAAGGTGACTTGGTAATGGTCCATCGTCGTAAAGAAATATTTCCAAAGGGCACATACAATAAGCTCAAAATGAAGAATATTGGGCCCTGTAGGATTCTTCAAAAAAGCAATGACAATGCCTATGTGGTCAAATTGCCAGAGGACTTGGATATCTCATCGATATTCAATGTCTCTGATCTGTACCCATTTTATGGATATTTAGGGGATGTTGAGGTACCAAAAGTGATAAATTGGGCATAACATATTCCCAAGAAGAAGACGGATCATGTTGAGCAAGTATTGGATAAGAAGGTGATCACCACATGCAATGGTAGCTACAACAAGTACTTGGTATTGTGGGAAGGATTATCATCAGCTGAAAGTACCTAGATTTATGAAGAAGAGCTGAAGAATATTGTACAGGATAAGATTAAGGAGTTTCATCTACAAAACTCACAATAGTTGAGTTCTTTTCAACCAGAGGAGAATGATGCACCCGCAACATCCAGCGACACTTTTCTAATTTAGCTGAATTAAAGTTCCAAATTCTCGGGGTCATAACTTTTGATTCGGGTGTCTGTTTGAGCCCGTTTTTTTAAAATGCATAGAATTGAGTTGACCTCATCGTTTTCAGCAATGCTATCATTGAAGTGGCCATTTTGACACATTTTTAGGCCCTGAAACATCACTTGGTGGCTAGAAATGGGCTCAGAAGTTTTTATTCTAGTATTTTAGTAACAACAAGCAAAATCATTGAGAAAACAACAATTCTGTAACTCAAATTTATTATTTCCTTGGATATCCCCCCTTACAATGAAATCACTTCCTACATATAATATCCACCAAAAACCTAACCTAACACAAAATTACTATTTTTAGTAAGTCTAAACTATCACTCAGATGGATCCGAAAAAAATATCATGCATCCGTTATTCCAAATTAAGACTTTACGAAAATATCTCCCTAGACCGACTCATGCAACAAAAGATATTAAATACCCAAAAACTGAAAATAATTGGAACAAAAACTTCTGAGCGCATTTTTGGCCACCAGGTGATGTTTGATCCGGGTGTCCGCTTGAGCCCGCTTTTTTAAAATGCACAGAATTGAGTTGACCTTGTCGTGTTCAACAAATTTTTCGTTGAAGTGGCCGTTTCGACAAGTTTTCGGGCCCTTAAACATCACCTGGTGACCAGAAATGGGCTCAAAAGTTTTTGTTCCAATTTTTTTTGGGTTTTTTAGTATTTAATATCTTTTGTTGCATGAGTCAGTCTAGGGAGATATTTTAAGAAATTCTTAATTTTGGAATAACATATGCATGATATTTTTTTCAGATCCATTTGAGTGATAGTTTAGACTTATTAAAAATAGTAAGTTTGTGTTAGGTTAGGTTTTTGGTGGATATTATATGTAGGAAGTGATTTCATTGTAAGGGGGGGAGGTCCAAGGAAATAATAAAATTTGAGTTGCAAAATTGTTTGTTTCTCATTGATTTTGCTTATGTGTTTGAGAATCAATACGAATCTACATCAATCATCCAAAAATGTGATATGATGTATCCCAATAGAACCTACACCATCAACTATAATGCTAGGGGAAATTTCTTAAGGGATAGATTGTTGACTTAGAAGCTTCAACAAAGCTTCCCTATGAATAGAAAAAATTTGTAGAAGTTCTAAGAGGGAGATCTTGGCTATGGTACTAGCTAACTGTTGTTTAATGTCAAAGGAGATGTTAGGTTGTGGCTTCAACACTAAAGGTGGATTTCTACTCTTGTGCTCCTTTTTTGGGAATGATTCAAAATTAAGAGTGGTTTTGAAGGTTGATTGCATGTGGAAATCATATCCTATCAAGATCGTTGAGTCGATTGATTTTGAACTTGTTGCATTGTAGTTGTTTCTATCATACCAACCATGTTATTATAGGGATGTGACACATTTCAACATGAAACTTGATTAGTTGCATGTTACCCATGATTAGGTAGGGGATCTTGGAAAATACCCATGTCTTGATTAGTTGTTGATGTTTATTGGGGATGAGGTTGATTGTTTATTGGAGGATTAGGTTGAGAACCCTATGTAACAATGCGCCCTAAATAAATTAAGTCTAAACCACATGTTTCAATCTCTTACATGAATTTTTCATGTGCCTCTCCACTCTATGATATTCACAATGTTGACCAAGCTTATACCAATCAATCGTGCTATCGGGTTGCCTTATGGGAAGGAACTCAATCATGTGAGCTTCCAAGAGTTGTTTTAGGATCAAATAAATGGGTTGGTTTAGTCTAGTGAAATTCCTTGGTGGGTGTTTTTAAGGTTTTCTAAGCACCATATTTTGTAATATATTAGCAACATTGTTGACAGGTCTACTATCCATGATCCCATCATGAACTGCATGCTTTTTTTTATAATAATATTTCATTGTCCTATCTTCCTATTTCTCTAGATTAATTTGATATCTTCAAGTAAGGGCTTGCTCTACCCTTATTTCCAAATCTATTATTTTTTCAAAAGAGGTAATAGTTGTTGTTTCTGATTGGTATGATATTTTCTCTTGTAATTTTTCAATTAAGATATTTAACATGTCTTGAGGAGGTAAAGTATATCTCAACCATCCAACTAAAATTCTCAAATGAGACAATAATTCCAAAAAACTTTCATCTTTTCCTTAATTCAACATATAAACATCTTTCATAGTCCCGCTTTTCTCAACATAAGCTCCAAATTTCTTAATAAACAATTTTGTTGTCTCTTCAAAATTCCTCAAAGAATGATGAGGTAGTTTATAATACCATTTTAATGCCATACCATCAATGCTCTTAGGTAACATATTTAGTAACAACATGTCATCATACATAATATCATGGCATGTTGTCTTAAACATCCTTAAGTGTTCAATTGGATCCTCTATTCCCTTATAAATAGACAAAACCAACATTGGAAAATACCTAGGTTAGGGCCTAGAAATGACAATAGGGTTTGAGGGTTAATTGCACATTTATTTATAGGTGTAGGTGAAACTTGGAGGTTGAATCATATCCACTCTTGAGACCAATTGTTTCACCATATTTTCAAGATTTGCATATCAAGCTTATTGATGTACAATACCCCTAGGCTCCCTAGGATAGGGTTATAGGCATATTATTGAAAGGGAACTTGGCCAATGTTGAAGGCATTGACACTATTATGGTATGGATTATAATATGTGGTATCTTGTTGTGGAGGATAATTGACATTTAATGGAACAAAAGCATGAATTATGAGATGAAAAAATGAGGAGAAAATTGAGCACAATATTGAGATGCACTACTAGTTGGAGGAACTCATGGAATTCTTCCAACATTGGTGGTCACAGTAGTAACATATGTTGGTTTATAAAAAGGATTAATATGATGTGAAGATTAAAACAAAGGATTAGATTGAACATTCCAAGGAGAAATAGTTTGATGATGGGATGCCCCAACCTCTTCGAGTTGGCTTCCTCATCCATAGCCTTAACTAAAGAATCCTTGTGATATTTCATATAATTTTGGATATGATCATATAGTTTAAAGGTGAGGTGTCCATTAGACCCCTCAAGAGGATCAAGGTCATCACTAGTTTCTACATGTTCTTCCTCTTCTAGGTTAGATTTATCCCTATTAATTTGGTCATCTTCTTGAAGAATTATTAAATTCTAAAATTCTTTGCTTAATCCTAAGGTTGGGATCCATTAGGAGAAATACAAAGGATGGAAGAGAAAAGTATGATCTAAAATCTAGTGAAAAACACAAAAGATTCTTAAGATGTTTTTAATGTTTTTAAATTCTAAGCAAACAAATTTAGTGGTCTTGCTTAAATTTTTCAAACAAAACAAAACAAAAGGAAGAAGATTCGTATCTTGATCACTAAGACATATTTTCACATAAGATTCACCAAATATGTAGAGGGGGAAAGTTGCCCTACCACATATGATTCTCAGCTAGTTCTGCTAGGAGTTGAGGTGATCGTGGGGGTGTGTTATATTATCTACACTTGGGGGCTTAGGGATCAAAGGGTTCACCAATAATGGTTTAAGGATTCACTTCAATTTTAGGTATGAAATGTTTGATGTATATATTGATCAAGAACCTATGTTTGAATTTTCTAAATCTAAGCTATGGAAAATTAAAGAACAATGCAAGGCAAATGTTGATGCAAGAAGACAATAAGCTAACCCTAGGATGATTCTTGATTTTCAATTATGATCAAATCCTAACTTGCAATAAAATAAATATTTTTATTTTCATTAGAGATTTAAGAGAATGCACAAACAAAGTTAACCTTATAATGCAAACTGTATATATTTTCTCTTTTAAATGCTTAGAAATGTAACCAAATATTTTCCTATTATTTATAATTTAAGTGTAGAATATAAAAGGACAAAAATAAAACAAATTACAACCTAATAAATTTACTTAGGGCACTTAGTTTATCTTATGAATGACCTTAGATTTTAATTTACATCCAAATATATCCAACAACTTCACAACCTGCAAAATAGCTTCATAAGACCCTAGAAAATTTGATCAGGATTTGGGGGCTTACTTAGGCCACTATGCAACTGATCTTGGAGGTGTAGTAGTCAATCACCCTTGGTCATTTTAGTTGACCATTTGAAAACAAAAGTGATTGTTGACCCTTTTGAAAGAAAGCAATACAAGATGCAAAGAAATGAAATATTGCAAAAATTAGAATGCAAACAATGATATTATGACCTAAATGAAGCATGCAAATACAAAATGAGGGTTTGGGAGTGAAAATTTACCCCTAAACCTAAAAGAACTGAAATCATGTCCTATGTGAACAAGGCACAAATTCAAAAATAGAAGCACAAAACAATCTATAAATGTAGGATATATATATATATATATATATATATATATATATATATATATATTATGATCTAGGAAAAATCAAAATGCTAGATGAAACATGGTGACAACAAAAGAACAATCCAAAGGATGAAGATCTCCACAAACTAGTAGAATCCACCTCAAGGTTCCAACACTTGTCCACCAAAAATAACAATTCAAGAGTAGAGTAGTAGAAGAACACTTGAACACACTTGATCTTGCTATAATTCATCAAAGAATTCTTGCAACAACTTGTTAGAAAAACTTTCTTGCTAAAAGACTTGCTCTAGGAAAATATATTAGATAACTTGCTAGGAGAAAATAGGATCCAAACCCACTATTTATAAGAAGTTTGGAGGGAAAAATGTTGCAAAATAAAAATAAAAATAAAAATAGGTTTTCTAAGAGAAAACCCAACTTGCAAATATCATGTCCCATACTGGACGATTGTGATTTCGATAAATATAGGGAAAAAAAGGAAAAGGGAAGGGTAAGAGAGGCCCAAAATTTTATCTTGACAAGTTTTAGGGGCTTCTCAAGGGTTCTAGGAAAAATAAATTACTTGGGTATGTCAATTTTCCATGTCTACAAAGGCTTTATTTAATTTTACAAGATTTGGTTCATCCTCTATGTGAATATTGATATCATCTACTTTAGACTATTTGAACAATGATTTAAAATCCCTATCAAAATCACCAAATAGGATTTCTAAAGACACAAACCCTCTAGGGATTCTATTGGTCTTTAGTTGTATGACCTAGATGGGTTATTGAATAATATATTTCTTCATATTTTTCATCACATATGATATCAAAAAATTTATTTTGTAAGGTCATCAAATCATTAATATGTATATAATCATGAAAGACTTGTAGATTTACCATATTATCAGGGACATATGGCTTATAAATAGATATAGTTGAAAATATATCCGTAAACCAATTATCTATTTTGGGACTATCAACTCAAAAAACATCCATAGCCAACAAATTTGCATTATAATTATGATATTTGGAAATGTACTATAGATCAAAAGCCAAAAAAATATTCATCTAGTACTTCTTGCTTATATTGGTTCAACCTAGGGTGCTTTTTTGGTACTTTTATTTGATTTGTTCTATTATTATCTCAACATCCTCAGTTGCATTTAGGTAATTAATACCTAGTTATTTAGATTTCCTAAGACCTAGCAACAAAGGTTCATACTCTAAAATATTATTTGTAAAAAAAAATCTAGTCTATATGGTATACCAATATAATTCTTATTAATATCAGTTAGCATCACTGCAACCCCTACTCTTTCCTAATATTTTACACCATCAATGGTGATAGTCCACATTTCAGAATTCAAAACTCTATTATCCTCTACATCTATCTCAACTTTCAATTTTGGATCCATATTTTTAGCATTAGGTACTTCTAACAAGAAGGGCGAATGATAAATAACGTAAACTTCCATATCCATTTATTCAATAGAGTACATGATATTGGTCATGTTATAATTAGGTTCTCTTAATTCAATTGAATATTAGTTAAAGGGTTATATTTTCAAGATACCCCTTTATTTACCTAGTAGCTCAACCCAATTTCTAGAAAGTAAGATAGAGAATAAAGGGTCTACATCTGCCACTACAACATCCATAACTGTACCTTTATTTGTATATTGTTATAGGTTGACTAGCATTCTAGTAATAAGCCTACACAAGGCACTCTCCTATTATACATTATAGAAATAGGAGGTGCTCCTTATGATAAGAGAAGGCTAGTTGATCAGCTATTTTTTTAGACATTGCATTCATGGAAGCCCTACTATTAAGTAGATAATTATGAATAACATATTGGTCACCATAGACTGATGTGTACCTTAGGGATATATAGAATAGTTTAACTAAAGATAGGGCTTTTATTACATAATTTTTAGGACCTATAGGGATTTCAGGTTGATCTTCTAATTGATCAATTAGACTCTATAGATTTAGTCTCTATATTTTGGGATAGTCATCAAATCCCAAAAGTGATATTAACTTTTTCTTAGCAATTTCTGGGCTAACATCAAATTGATATTTTTTGTCATCAAATTTCTTACCAGATTCTTGATCGAACAAATAATTATGTTTTTTTTGACATACTTCTTCTATATTTTTTTCTTCAGGGATAACTTCTTGTTTCATTTTATTGACCTTCTTCTAAGATATAATCCCCATAGTTCTTTCTTATTGAGCAGATTTATTTTTACTTGACTACCCATTATTTCTATTTGTGGGTCTCATATTAGTTTTATCCTCTACTATTTTTTTCCTAAGATTAATAGAATGAATTTTTTCTAAATGATATACTTCTTTCGTTGTGGGGATAAGTTTTCCAGTTTTTCATTTGATCAAATCTATTATCACAAGGCTTATTTGAGTTTTGTGTTTCTCCAAAAACAATGGCTCTTTGTTCACGATTATTGGTGTAGAGGTTGAGGTATTTTTCAAATCCAACTTCTCTAACGTCATCTTCTTGAGTCCAACATAGATTAATTCTAACATTTTCTTCTGAAGATTCATCATTTAAGTCAATGTTAAAATACATGCTTAGATATATGCCAAAATTAGTTGAATTATGTCATGCATCACAAGCAGAGAAATAGAAAGGATAATTTGATGCAATGCTATTGGATGGAATTGGGTTTGGAAAAAAATTAAGGTCTTGTTCCACTTTCTTCTTCCAATTATTATTTCCATTTTGATTTGTATTTCCTTCTTTATTTTCATTATTGTTCCAACTTTTGTTAAAATTCCTTCTCAAATGAGGTCTTGTATCAACCAACTATATATTCTAACCTTGATACTATGAAGCCTTAACATTATTCTCTTTACCTTTTTCAATCCTAGCTAATCTATTATTCAAAGTGGTTAACATTTCACTCAATTGATTAGCTATTTTGTTCATAGGATCTTGCTCTATTTTCTTAGGAACAAAGAATTCAACCTTATTAGGTTTTCTTTCAGGTTGGATATGTTCTAGAGAGTATGCTTTCATATTTCCATTATCGATCATATTTATCTCTATATCAATATCCCTATCCATACATGCATCAATGTTATCTATTTATCTTTACATTAACTCATAATTAAAATCTCTACGGAAGGCATTCTGGTAAAAACAAATGGATTGGTCATCATTTAGCCTTAGTCCTACTCGGATCATATTTATGAGTTTGGTAAATCTTATGTTAAAATATTTCACTGACTCATTTTATTTCTTTTTCATAGTGGCTAATTCTATTAATAAAAATTTCTTGTTCTTATTTTCTCCATATTTTCTAAGGAAGATAGTTTCCATGGTTTGGAAATTAGGGATGGAATTATTTTGACGGTTGTTAATCCATTCACAAGCATTGTTCTATAAAGTATCCAATGATGACCTCATGGAAGGTATGATATAGTGAAGTTTGTCATGTATTAACTTAGAACTTGAGTTCAATTTTGTTAAAGGCACTTTATACTTATCCTAAGGAAATTTGGCAACTTTTGTTAAATGAAATTTATACTTGTCCCAAGGATATTTGGAAAAAATAATTCAGTGTTGGAAAATCCTTCATTGGACACTTCAGTTGTTTTATATTTGAGAATAGAAAAACTATTAATAACCGGATTGGTCATAAGTGGGAAAATCCTTCATTGTACATTTGAGCTATTATTCTATATTTGGCATTGAATGTACTTGGATCAATATTTTTCTATTCCCCTAGTTATGGTGAGTTATTGAGAGCTCAAACTAGTTAATTGTAAAAATCTTGATGTGGTGGTCATAGGTAAGACCAAAGTAAGTTGTTTCTATTCTTACTATATAGATATTGGAAATACATGATTTACCATTATTTTATAGTTGCACTTTTTAAAGTCATAGAACTAATATGGAAAGATAATAACTAGATATTGAATTTGAGCATAGGAAAAAAAATCTAATAGTTATTACTTATGAAAACTTGAAGTTTATTTTACTTTGGATAACAAATTATTTCTCATAAGTGGCAATTGTTTTTAATTGGTTATGTGGAATTAAAATGAGCCACATCGGTGTTACAACATGACCATGTTAACATGGTATTTTAGTGAATAACATCATTGTGGCATTACAAAAAACTATAGTATCACAAAACCCATGGGATTTGGACTTTGGTTAGATTTTTGTGAGTCAAACATTCTCTCTAGTTGAACTTCAACTTGTTGGCAGTTTTGCACTTTGCCACATTGTGATATTTGTTGCAAGTATTTTTATTGTAATTTGACAGTATTTATTTTAAAATATTATTATTATGGATCAATTTCATATGTTACTTTTATGATTGTATATGTATTTATTTGAGAATTGAAGTTATAAATGTTTAAAAGGAATTTTTAAATTTAGAGCTTCATTTGGGATTCAAGTGTGATGCATTCAAAAAAGCATTGTGAAATGGAGAAGTATCTGGGCCTGTATATCCTGCAAAAGAAATGAAGAAAGGGAGATCAAGATGAAACACGTGAAGGATTGAATGGTTCAAAAGTGCCCAAAAAGGATGGAATGTGAAATCACTTTAGCCCCAAGGATGAGGTGAAAGCTCCATTTGCCCCACATTGGTATGAACGCCATATCAAAAAGTGACGTAAGCAAGGCTTGGTAAAAAAGGGGTATGACAAAATGCTTTCACGTTTACCCTAGTCGAGGAGCGAACATCCCATTCACCCCTCCTAGGGATGAACGCGATCTAAAATTAAAACGTGATTGCTTTCACCCCTCCCATGGGCGAACATACCCAGAAGGCAAAATGAAATCATGTTCACCTTGGTTGAGGGGTGAATATTTTATTCACCCCTCCCATGGGTGAATGTGCCTTAAGAATGAAACATGATCATGTTTGTCCTAGTCGATGAGTGAACATTTTGTTTACCCCTCCCATGGGTGAATGCATTCTCAGATTGGAATCATGTGAGCATGCCAAGCAATGGAATATTGGGTAAACGTAGTTTTGAGCAAGAAAGGGTGAATGCAATTACGAATATAGAGTTGTCCAATTGTGATATTTTTCCACATTCCATGAAGAATATAGTCAAGATTTCAAGAGTGCCCAAAGATGGTTTTTGCAAGCATTAAATGACGGTGGCAGTAACTCAAATTATGAATCCCAAGTGAAAGAGGAAGCCATATGAGAAGCACAAGAATATTTTCATGATTTCCAAGGTAGGGACGCATTTTCAAGGCTTTGAATATCTTTTAATTTTTTGTGCACTGACACATAAAATGTTGATTTCCTAGGAATGTTCCCTTGAAAGGTCGATCAATGTTCCAAAAGGATGGGTTTTAATATTTTCAAGGAGGAATTTCCTCACTCTTGTTCCTAATATGTGATCATTTTGTATTAATGTACATTTAATGGAAGATGTGAAATCCTCTATAAATACTAATCAAATATCCAATGTACAGGAGGTTGGACGTTTTGCGAGAAAAATTATTAAGTTATCTACACCAATAGAAGAGACTTGGTTTCTAAAATTTACAAGCATTCTTGTGTGTGTGATTTCCTTCTATTTTTAAGCATTTCTATTTATGCTCATGTTCCTATTGTTAAGTTTAAAATTCTATTTATGGATTTAAAATATTTTTGGTGAGTGAGTGAGTTTTGAAATACAATTTGGAGGTTGTCTCTGCAAAGGTGTGAGTGAAATTCTACTACCTTACTCTTGTTACATGCTATTATAAAACTTGGTGGAATTCGTATTGCTAGTCTATGCCAAATCCTACACCCCGACCTATGGCCATATTTACCTTTCTTTCTGTTATTTCCAATTTATTTCTTGCAACTCTTATCTTAACCATTTATGATTAGTAAGGGAGCCAAACATCTCTAGAAATTGACATGAAGTACATTCCTTTCCTCCGATCATTCAATGTTGGACGTATCTAGGGTGCACAAACACAATTTTTTTGATTAAGTAGATATTTGACCAACAATTTTTGGCACACCCGATGGGACCTCAAAATTTCCACTTTAGACAGTATTAAGGTTTGATGTCCACCTTCTTGCTGTATATTTAGAACATATTGTGACTCGATTACACCCAAAAATCTCCAAACACGAGTACAACAAAAGTTGTGTCTCATGAATACAAGATCGAAGGCCAAAAATATAGATCATAAAATTGAGTTGTACAAACTTGATATCAAAAGGTTATGGGAACATCCTCAATTAGCCACTTTACCCAAACATATTCATTACCTCATACATCCCATATATCATCTGTCACATCCTCATGACTAGATGGTGTATTTTTTGCTCCTACAAGCCCAGTTAGCACTGTAACTATGGTAGGAACCTAGGGTTCCCAGAACAATAAATTTATAAATAATTAATTAAATAAATAAACCTAGACTAAAAGAATCATTTTTGTATTGTTTGGAATGTCCTTTCAATAAATTGTATATTTTATATTTCATGGATGATTTACAATATTACTCCTTCACACATTTATATCTACCCTAACCCTAATCCTACGTCCGCTCAATATGACAGTTCACATAATAATTAATTATATTATTAATACTTTAATATTATAATTAAATATACTATTAATAATTAATAATTAATAATACAATATTAATTATATTATTAATTATACTATTAATAATTAATTAATTACAATATTTCTAAAAATAAGGAAATTTTAGGATATGGGATCCTAACATGCCACCCTTCCTTGAAAAACTTTGTCCTCAAAGTTTAGAAGGACTAGAAAAAAAAAATTAGTCTTCATAGCGCCTTAAGCATCATCTTCTGAAAAGCTCAGTTTGTAGAGTAGATGGAAGTATTTTTTTTTTCTTTTGTTACCCACAACGAGACTTATCCTTGAATAAAATTACTTTAAGGTATGGTGGTTTACTTTTCTTCTTGGTTTTTTTCATATTTTTCCATAACATTAGTTATTTGATTCAAAAATTTGAGTGAAAATGCAATTTCTTTAACATTTTTATGTAGTGCCAACCTAACTTTATACATCACTTGTTTCTATGAGGCTGACAAAAAATTTCATGTAATATTCTTATTTGAAAGATACCATAGCCTTTCATGTTCCTCCTCGCTAAGATGAGCTCGACTATTTCCCATAATCTTCTCATGCAAATACCCTCTATTTAGTTGGCTTTGTTGATGGGCATGTGGGTCATGTGTTATAGGATATGCATTCGTTTAAGATGTTGATAAAAGTGAGTACCATGTATTGGAGCATATTATAATAACTTGGCCTTACGAAGGAGAGTGAACTTTGAATGGTGTGATGGCAAAGTTTACGAGGTGTGTCAACCTCTTTAAAGACAAAATATGAATCTAAAATTTTAAAAATCGACAACCTCCATTATCTCCATCGTCATCAGCTCTTACGAAAACGAGTGGAATATGTTTTAAAGAATTATCTCCCTCTAGGCATTTCAATATTTTATTCATTATCAAAATGTGATTTCTTCTAAATTTGAAGGATATCCCATACTCGCAATCCTTCCTTAACTGTTAGCATTACTCTCTTTCTTTTAGTTTTAAATTCAAATAGCAAGTATTTAAATTTTAACATCATGGAATTATTTTATATGAGATGTAATACTTGTCAGTTTTGGATACGACTTGCGTAGATATCAATCTTGGATTTTAATTAATATTGTGAGAAACCACAATATAGAATTTAAATATTTGTTTTACCTAGTCAACGATATCTTCAGGTGTAATATTTCAATTGTGTTTCCTTGTAACTCTGGTCGCAAATGTATGACAAATGACTACGATAGAATTATAACTTTAGGTTATAACAAAATCTTGCGACCTGCAGAGTTTGTCAAAGTTCACCAGACAGAAAACTGCAAGCACATCAGAGTTTGTCGAAGAAGTGGAAACGTATCAGAAATTTAGATTTTACCTTGCCGAAATTTGTGGATACGTCGAAATCCTAACTACTTGCGTATGATCTTCTCTCAATATTTTGCATTCCTTAATATCTTCTTTTCCCTTGTGCACTTTTATTAATTTTTTTTTTTGCATTTTTAGGGTTTCTATTCATTTCTTTCTTCTCAGAAGATGCAATGGATACATTTTGAAATTGTATGGCTATGGGCTTCTCCTCCACATGGGATTCCATTTCCATGGGCTCCTCCTCTTGCATTTTTATTAAATACTCTATATATTGCTCAAAATACGATCAAAATGTTCCATTTCTTTATTATGGTATTGTTCATTTATTCTTATAATTTTTGTGATGTCATTTTTCATTTCCTTGATATTTTTGTCCCATATGGTTGGATCCATAAGGCTCTGATACCAGATGGTAGGAACCTAGGGTTCCTAGCACAATAAATTGATAAATAAATAATTAAATAAATAAACCTAGACTAAAAGAATCTCTTTTGTATTGTTTGGGAAGTCCCTTCAATAAATTGTATATTTTATATTTCATTGATGATTTACAATATTACTCCTTAACACATTTATATCTACCCTAACTCTAATCCTACGTCCGCTCAATATGACGGTTCACATAACAATTAATTATATTATTAATAATTTAATAATATAATTAATCATATTATTAATAATTAATAATTAATAATATAATATTAATTATATTATTAATTATACTATTAATAATTAAATTAATTACAATATTGTTAATAATAAGCTAACCCAATAAATTGATAAATAAATAATTAAATAAATAAACCTAGACTAAAAGAATCGCTTTTGTATTGTTCGGGAAGTCCCTTCAATAAATTTTATATTTTATATTATATATTTCATGGATGATTTACAATATTACTCCTTCACACATTTATATCTACCCTAACCCTAATCCTACGTCCGCTCAATATGACGGTTCACATAATAATTAATTATATTATTAATAATTTAATAATATAATTAATCATACTATTAATAATTAATAATTAATAATATAATATTAATTATATTATTAATTATACTATTAATAATTAAATTAATTACAATATTGTTAATAATAATTAAATGTTGGGATATGATATCCTAACAAATTAGTGTTCCTCAAGCTCCACCCCACATGGCTTAGAATCCTCCATCACAGCAGCCACAACCACCCAGGCAGTTCCCATCATGGAATAACTCTAGGGCCTTGAAATTACAAGCACAAAATCTAGTGCCTCAAGCAGCTTTTACGGATTTGCTGACCTATGATGGTACTAGTAAAATGACCTATGAGCATATCCAAGATATAGCTTATTTGGCTACAATCCATAGAATAACAGACGATAATGTGATGGTAAAATTATTGGTATTGTCACTGAGAGGGAAATTGTTGTATTGGTACTGATCATTGCAACCTGGTACTATTACCTCATGGGATCAGTTGGTGGAGTTGTTGATAAAAAAAATTCATGAGCAAGCTGACCCATACTCGCTACACCAGTTCACAATGATTCAAAGACAATTGTAGTAGGAGATAGTTGATTTCAACATCAGGTCCACTTGAAGCGAGCAAAGGGTTCTTGATGGTTTGTGGCCCATGCATGAACAATCTGCATTCTACTACCTTATGACATTTAGCACTGAAATCAGTATGGTCGTGCGAAAAGCCAATGTGACTACATTCCTAGACCTATACACTCAGGTGCAGAAGGTCAAATCTAACTTAATTGCCATAGGTATGCTTCTCCCAAAAATAACTATGCCCATTCTTCCTGACCTCCCATAGTATTTGTATTCCAACGCATTTTTGTAGACCATGCCTTCCATGTACCCATTTACCTCATGGAGTTCAATCCTTCCTCATATCGCTCTGATCCTTGTCCCACAATGTTTGACTCCAAGTTTTCCATAGTTGCCTGCTCAATAAGTACCCCAACTATCGTTATATGTTCCTTTTCTACTATTATCGATGCCATTGGTTCCATTATCATTGACTGTGCCTCCAACACCTCTACCTTTACCAGTGCCCCCTACATCATCTACTCCATATCCTTTTATGACATTATTACAAGAAGTGAAATCCAATAACTTAGCCTTGAGGACTATATCGAACAAGCTGACAATAGTGAGGAACAAGTAAGCTGAGACTGAATTTTGGTCAAGGATATATCAAACTCTACCGATTACTCGAGAGTGGGCATATTCTAGTAGAGGTCCTGAGAAGAGGACAACAATGTTAGCAAACGAGGATACCAACGCAATAGAAAAGGTATACTAGTTTTCAACATGCAATGATCCTCATGGAGAAGAAACCTACATGGTGCACATGAATTATGTGCAAATGATAGTGAAAAGTTCAACCGACAGACAAGTCAATATGATCAGGGAAGTTGATCACAATTTTACGATTCCATATTTAGAGCAAGTTTTGGTTCTTACAAGATCTGGGAAAAATCCAATAACTATAGATCCAGTTGAGCTCAAACCTTTAAAGGTACCTACAAAGGCAAAGGTGCAAGATGGAAAAGGGTAATATCTAGTGAAAGCGTTTGGTGTAAGGACTAAGGAGCAGGATCCCATCAAGCTAAAATATTTACTGCCTAAGCAAGCTCAAGAAAAGGTACAAACGAGAGCATAAAATTTGCAACCCATAGTAGCTACTCAAACACAAAATGAAATGAAAGAACAGGCTAAGGAGTGACTCAAGTACCCATCATTGACAAAGAGATAAAGAGTAGAAGTTACTCAAAATTATTGGGATAAGTATGAATGAGCTACAAAAGATAATACTCTTACTATCTCAGATTATAATATTGTGGAAGAAATGAAGAAGATACCTACAAAAGTAAGCTTGTATTATGCACTACAATTTTTGGGGCAAGTTGGCCTACTACACAAATATTTGAAGACTACTAAATATCAAAAGAAAACTTATCCTTAAACAGTCTTAGTGCAAGCACTACCAACTTCGACAATAGGAAAGAATAGACCACCCCCATTTTATTTATCACTTAGAATAGAGGGATGGATCGTACATAATTGTATGATCTATTTTAGTGCTACGACTACTGTCATGCCAAAGGCAGTATGTGAAGTTATGGTGATGAAATATACAAGAAGTATCCTGGAAGTGTTGCAGCTGGATAGAACTATGATAAATATAGTGGGATTAATCAAAGATATTTCCATTTTTCTTCATAGTATACCATAAATCATGATCATCTAGGAAGTCGTAGTGGTTTACTTTAGCATGTGCCTCTCAAGGAAGTTCACAACTAAGTTGGAGATATATCTTTACTTAGACTACTCATATTTGGAGATACCATTCAAAGGAAAGAGGATTCACATTCACAATGAAAATCCATCACATTTTCACATTGAAAAGTCAAAAGAGGAAGAAGAAGCTTCAGGTGCAGTTAACATGATGACTGAAGAGCTAGAAGAAGTTGACTTAATGGAAGAAGTGCTTGGTGAACTTCACCTTGAAGATGATTTTTCCCTCATATATTTTAATGCCATGATTGGAATGTACATTGGTTGTTATAAAATAACCAAGCCATAGAAAATTGGAGAAGAAGTCCTTGGTTCCCTGGATCTTGACACAAATTAGTTATGGAAGTTGTATTTTGATGGTGCTAGATGCAAGACTAGCATAAGAGCTGGTGTCGTATTGATCTTCCCCACAGGGTTACAGAAGAATTATTCTTATAGATTGACATGGAGTTGCACAAATAATGTGGCTGAATATGAAGCATTGTGCCTTGGATTGAAGAAGGCTAAAAAATTGGACATCAAGTAGTTGTAAAGTTTTGGTGAATTCGAACTTATTGTTAATCATACTACTAATAAGTGTGTATCAAAGAAATATTACCTGAAATCTTATCACAATAGAGTGTGGGATCTATTTGAATGCTTCATATCTTTGAACATTCAGGTGATTTACTGAGAGCAAAATAAACATGCAGATATTCTAGCATATCTTGGTGTGAATTATTCTCCTATGGAGCAAGTAGTCAAAAAGCCCAATACTGTCAGGGTGATATCTAGACCTTCAGTTCTGGATAAGAATCCTTTTTGGCAAGTATTCTATAATGATGAACAAGTAGTTAATTGTATGCTTAGTGAGGCTACTAGTGTAGATGATAGAGTGCTTGTTGAAGAAGAGAAAGAAGCAATGATCCAATTAAAGAATAATCATATTCCTAAAGGTTTGATTTTGCTGGAGAGTTTTTTGACTAGAACGATAGGTTTGAAAATCTTAGGATCAAAGTGGATGCAAAGGAGTATAAATATTTGCAGTTAGAACCTAAAAATATCAGTAAATTGAAACTGATTACTTGCCTAAGGAATTGGAAGATATTAAGAACTTGTGCTATGAGTACTCAAACATCGTGGCATGGAGCTATCAAGATTTAAAGGGATATAACAAGAACATGATACAACATACCATTGATTTGCAGGAGGGGGTGAGACCTTTTCAGAAAAAGCAATGCCCTTTCAATCCTAAAATCAAAGTACTTATAAAGGCAAAATTGTTGAATATGTTGGAGGTAAAGATAATTTATCCAATCAAGCACTCAACATGGGTGGCAAACCTGGTCCCAGTACAGAAGAGGAATAGAGACATTCAGTTGTGTGTTGACTTTTGCAACCTAAACTAGGTATTGTTAAAGGATCATTACCCTCTATCGTAGATTGATCAAATCATTCATGTGGTATCCAGTACGTAAATATTCTCATTGTTATATGGTTTCTTTGGATATAATCAAATTTGAATGAATGGTGAAGATCACGTTACACAAGCAACACCAAACAAATGATACACATGTATATTTTTTCTTTGAACAAGTCAGATAATCAAAACTTTCATTACTTTCATGCCAAAAATAAGGATACAAGAGAAAAATATTGTTTACAATTTCAAAAATTCCCTCAAATACCCTGTTTTCCCTTTTTCTCACATAAAACCATCAAAATTCAAATTTGAATTTTGGGGGCAACTTGCCGAGGTCATAACTTTGTGCTCGTTTACCCTATTGACTATTACAACATGTTTTTGAAAGGGGAAAGAGATGATCTAAGTGGGGAAGACCTTGGATCTTTGCACCAAGGCCCATGTCTAGCTGAAAATCCTCAAATTTGACCTCTAAGACCTTCAAAACTCTCCTGTAAGTTAAACTAGTTTTACTAGTTTTACAAAATTAAACAATTACAATTTTCTTTTTGGGTGATGCAAGATCACTCTTACACCACTGGATGCTCTTGCATCAGTGAAATATGAATACCAAAATAAAATAGCATTCACCACAAAATGGGGTACGTTTGCCTACCAACGAATGCAATTTAGACTCTCAAATGATGGCACTACTTTTTAGAGGGCCATGGACATTGCTTTCGGTGAGTTATTGAATAAAATTATTGTAATATACCTTGATGATATGATTGTATTTTTGCATCACAGAGAAGACCACATAGCTCATTTGATATAGGTGTTCTAGAAGTGCAACAAAGTTAGGATTTTTATTAATCTGAAGAAGTCGATCTTTTTTGTTAATGAAGGGAAATTATTGGGTCATGTGATCTCACAAGAAGGATTGGAAATTAACCCTGCAAGAGTTGAGGCTCTTTTGAAGTTACCATTACCTGTTAACAAAAAGCACCTACAATATTTCTTTGGCCAAATAAACTTCATTCACAAGTTTATTGTTGACTTTGCTCAGGTTGTGAAATCCATGATGGAGCTCTTAAAGAAGGATATTGAGTTTAAGTGGACGAAATCCAGAAGATGAGCTTATTAGGAAATGAAAGAAATAATTACACAAGCTCTAGTTACTTTACATGAAGGGACTACAAAATTTTATTTATATGTAGCTCCCCTACACGCCTTTGATGTGATTCTCAGGATGGATTGGCTATAGGCTCATTAAGACTTAGTCAATTTCCAAGATCACTAGATTGAGTATTCAAAGAAAGGCAGAGAAATACTATGAGTTCATAGAGATCAAGAGGCTTTTGAACCTCAAATATTTTCCACTATGCAAGTGAAAAAGGCCCTAAATAGAGGGGGGATAGTGTATGTGGTAAAAATAAATGAGGTGGAGGACCAAGAGAAAGGATAAATACTAGGACAACATCCAATCCTACAGTATTTTCAGGATGTATTTCTAGAGGACTTACCTGGATTACCTCTTGTACAAGAATTTGATTTTGCAATTGAAATTATGACGGGAACATGACCTATTCATAAATACCCATATAGAATGAATCCTACTATAATGCATGAACTGAAGGTTCAATTGAGAAGGGTTTGATAAAACTAAGTGTGTTACCATGGGGCACACTGATTCTGTTTGTGAAAAAGAAAGAGGTTCACTAATATGGTGTATTGATTACAGAATGATAAATAAGGCTCCAATCAAGAATCAATATCCTTTACCTAGGATCGAAGATTTATTTGATCAATTGAAGTATGCCAATGTGTTTACCAAAATTGATATGAGTTCATGGTATCACCAGTTGAGAATTCGTGAGGAAGAAACTCACAAAATGACATTTAAGACTAGGTATGGCCATTATGAGTTTATGATTCTACCCTTTGGGTTGACTCATGCCCCAAAAACTTTTATGAACCTAATGAAAAATGTGTTCTAGAGACATTTGGACAAATTTGTTCTGGTATTCCTGGATGATATCCTTATATACTCTCAATATAAAGAAGAGCATGATAAACTTCTAAGGATCATGTTGGAATTGTTGAGAAAGAATCAAATTTATGTAAATTTGGCTAAGAGTGAACTCTATGTTCCAAAGGTAAGGTAACTTGGACACGTTATATTGGCAAAAGAGATTTTTGTGGATCTATAAAAGATAGAGGTTATTTTGAATTGGCCACCCCCGACTAATGTCACTAAAGTGCAAAGTTTCATGGGGTTAATGGGCTATTATAGATGTTATATAAAGGACTATTCTAAGATTGATGGACCCATAACGAACATTTAGAAGAAAGGGAAAGAATTCAAGTGGTCAGAGAAGTGTGAAGTTGCCTTTGAGCTATTAAAGCATAATCTTACTACTGCACCGATACTAAAGGTTCCCGATCCTCAAGGGGACATTTTAGTGTGTACAGATGCATCAATAGATAGGTGGGGTGGGGTACTCTCACAAGAGGATTTAGTAGTGGCATATACTTCAAGGAAGCTTAAAAAGCATGAAGTTAATTATGCTACAAATGATTTGGAGCTAGCTACAGTGGTGCATGCTCTAAAGGTTTGGTGCCACTACTTGTTTAAAGCCATTTAAATTGAAAACAGACCATCAGAGTCTACGGTATATATTCACCCAAACAATACTTAATGCAAGGTATAGAAGGTGGGTATAATTCCTCATTGAGTATGATTTCAAGATTGATTACATAAAAGGAAAGGAGAACAAAGTGGTTGATTCATTAAGTAGAAGGCGATATATAGCAGCCATCACTAGAGCTCACATGGATCTGATGGATCAAGTGAGACATATGCAATCTCAAGATGAGTATTGCTAGGGGATTTGAGTTAATATGGATAGATATCCTGAGGGAAATAAGGATTTTAGTGTCGAAGATGAATTTTTGTGCTATAAGGGAAGGGTCATTATACCAAATATAGGTGATTTGAGGAACTTGATAATGCAAGAAGCTCATATATCTCCTTATTCTGCTCATTCGGGAGGGATCAAAATGTGAGAAAACATGAAAAGAGCCTTATTTTACGTAGGAATGAGGAAGGATATCATAGATTTTGTTGCTCGATACCTCGAATATTAGAAGGTTACGGAAGTATTCCAACAAAAAAATTATCTACATGAGGTACCTACGTGAAAATGGTAGGTCATATCCATGGATTTTATTGTGAAATTACCCAAGACTCGATACCAACATGATGTCATATTTGTAGTGGTTGAAAAGTTGACTAAGGTTACCCACTTCATACTAGGAAATACCAAGGACGATGCTCAGTAGTAGCTAGCAGATTCATCAAAGAGGTATTCTGATTGCATGGGTTTCCAGAGGTAATCATCTTAGATAGAGACTCCAAATTCAATTCTAAATTTTGGAAATCCCTTCATAGTGTAGTTGGTATGAAATTGAATATGAGTTCATCATACCATCCCAAAACTAATGGACAAACAAAGCGGGTAAACCAATTTTTAGAAGACATGCTCCACATGTACTACATGGATCATAAATCTTAGTGGGAATATTGTCTACCTTTGGTAGAATTTACCTATAATAATGGATATCACTCCTCGCAAGGAATAGACCCTTTCGATGTCTTTTATGGATGAAATTTTAGAACACCATTATCATGGGACAACCTAGAGTATCAAGTTGTGATCGGACCAGAAATGGTCAGGATAATGGAAGAGCAGCTAAAGAAAATTAGGCAAAGGCTTAAGGAAGTTGCAGATAGGTATAAGAGTTATGTAGATCTAAAAAGGACCCCGATAGAGTATTCTATTGGAGATAGGGTGTTCTTAAGGGTTAAGCCAAATAAAAGTGCTATCAAATCCATGAAGTTGGATTCATGTTTTGTGGGGCCCTTCGAGATCACATAAAAGGTCAATCTGATTGTATACTCACTTGCATTACCATCTAATCTGTCCAAAATCCATGACACCTTCCACATATCCTTGCTTAGGAAATATATTTATGATCCTAAACAGGTGTGGTATATTTCTAAATTGCATATGGCAAATCCAAAGGCCATTGAAGTACTATCGATGAAGATTTTTGAGTTTTGATCTAAATCTCTGTGAAATTAAACTCTCGATCAATGTAAGGTCCAATGGGACCAGTTCTCTGAGAAGAATGCCACTTGGGAGAAAGTGGAGGTTATGCAAAAATATTTTCCATTTTGTTTGAAACTATATGATGTAATAATTTTATTTTCTATTGAACAACAAAAGGAAAACTATAAACACCAAGGACGATGTTTAATCCTAGTGGGGGAGGATGTCATGAACCTACCTAGATGACTTTAAGGTATAAGAAAACAATGTATTAAGTGAAGATGTGGTGATATTTAGTTTGAACAATTGAACCAGCTATGTGATGTTTAGTTGATTTATGAGGGCATGTCATTTCTAACATATTTCCAAGTGTGCAATATCAGGTATACTCATAGGTGGAACAGGTAGAGTTATCCACCAGATATGAGGGTACCAAATATCAGGGGAAATGATTATTAAGGTACTCGAAGGTAACATGGATAGATACATTAATATAGACATGCATTAATGGAAGGGATAATCATCAATAGTCGATCACCTAGAGCTTTAGTTGATAGCCTAGTAGCTATCGTAAAATCTATGGCTAATATGGGTGATTGAATTGATGGAAAGAATCCCTCTTTGATTAATTATATAAATGTGTTTGCTTTCTACGACATCATAACTTGAGTAGTTTGATGATTTACCTCCTATATAAGAACCACTGCAAGATGTTTATATATGCATAATATTAATTGTCATATTAACAATGAAAACAAAGCATCCTCCTTGTAAAAGAGAACAAATTAAGTTATATTCTGAATTTAGATGCTTTTAAATTAATTAATGGAGTTTAAGAAAATAAGGATTGGCTCATTAGAGCTCATTTGTAAACTTCATTTGCAATTAAATAAGGATTTTTCATTTTAATTAATTAAAAATAGATATTTTAATTAATAGTGGCTATCATTCATTAGAGATTAATTAAAAGTGATTATTTTAATGATAAGAGAAAATTCATTAAAAAAGTTTTAATTAATTAAGAATAAATTGAATGAGGATCTTTCATTTAAATAAAAGAATAATAGATATATTGATAATATATTATAAATATATTATAATATAATATATTATAAATATCATGTCCGAGGTGTAGACCAATTGGTTCATCCAAACCCCATAAGGGGGGTGGAGGTCCAAGGTTCAAATCTCGAGCCTCACCAGACTGAACGCTTGTCCCTTTCCTAGTGCTTTCAATGGCGTAAAAGGTTTAAAATGATTGTGGCATGGTAGTTATAGGGGAAGACTACGCGAAGATCTATGTGGCGGCTTCTAGGGCGGACAACACAGAATATTGTAGCGACCATAAAAATCTAGACAGCCTGCCCAGATTTATGGCAGCTATAGATTCCATCGTGTAAATTCAAAATATATATGTATATATATATTATAAATATCTTTATTATTTTAAAATAATATGTCGTGATCGCACATTTCTACATGGTGCAACCTAAGTAAATGCCTATGATGCTTAAACTTGCCAAAGAAGGAAAATATGGGAGGAATGCACAAGGGATAGGGGATGAGCATTTATGGAAAGATGGTGGCACAAGATTTGATATGGTGCAATATGGACCACCAAGGCGAGGAGGAACATAAGGAAGAGACAGAATGAAATGAGGGGAAGGAAAAATGTAATGGAAGAATAGAGGAAGCAAGGGGGAAGGCAGAGGAAAGGAAGTGCACCAAGAGCCAAAAGGGAGGCACCAGACTTCATCGTATGTCTATCTCAATGAAACCATAGGTTGGGTTATTCTAAGCTAAGCTTTGGTTTTAATTAAATATGTTTTTAGTGAAGCCATTTTTGGCTTGTAAGCACTGTGAAATGTACCTTCGTTTAGAACCACCTTGAGTGGGAGAAATGTGTGTTTTAGTGAACCCATTCTTTCCTTGGAAGCGTTGTGCGATGTACCTTCATTTGGAACCACCGTGATTGGGAGAACTAGGCTATTTTAGTGGAGCCATTCTTTCCTTGGAAGCATTGTGCACTGTACCTTCATTTGGAACCACCTTGAGTAAGAGAATTGTGTGTTTTAGTGAAGCAATTATTGCGTTGGATGTGTTGTATGGTGTACCTTTGTTTGAAACCACCTTGAATGGGATAATTGTG
This sequence comes from Wollemia nobilis, assembly GCA_028583015.1. Classification (NCBI taxonomy): domain Eukaryota; kingdom Viridiplantae; phylum Streptophyta; class Pinopsida; order Araucariales; family Araucariaceae; genus Wollemia; species Wollemia nobilis. The sequence continues at coordinate 4,139,188 of JAQPPZ010017255.1, forward strand.
TGTTCTAGTGAAGCCATTATTTTTTGGAAGCACTATGCACTATTCCTTCATTTGGAACCACCTTGAGTGGGAGAACTATGTATTTTAGTGAAGTCATTATTGCTTGGAAGCGTTGTGCACTGTACCTTCATTTGGAACCATCTTGAGTGGGAGAATTGTATGTTTTAGTGAAGCCATTATTGCTTGGAAGCATTGTGCATTGTACCTTCATTTGGAACTACCTTGAGTGGGATAACTATGTGTTTTAGTGAAGCCATTCTTGCTTGGAAGCATCGTGCAATATACCTACGTTGGGAACTTCAATACTAGTGGGATAGGTGTGATGTTGGAAAGGACACTTTGCATTGTGTTTGATTCAGAAACCCCTGGAACCCTGAGAGGGTACCATGTTTAACCAGTTCTGGAAAGAGCGACGTAAAATTCTTTGTTTGCCTTAGAATAGCGTTCGACAAGTAAGCATAGTGTTCGACAAAGGAAAACCCCTAGGTTTTAGGGAGTGCAGGTTGAGAAAACTAGTCAGCATTAGTAGAACATCCCTGGTTTTAGTGGATGCTAGGTTCGCCATGGATGTTTGGAGTGCCTTATATGGCATTAGAACTGACTGTAGATTTTCTATGTAAAAGAGACATAGTTTACAAAAGGTTTAAGATCATGGTTTTAAATAAAAAGAAGGGCCTTTGATTTTTATATAAGACATATATTAAGACCTTTGATGTATATGTGAAACATATATTAAATTTTAATTAAATGGACCTTTGATTTATATGTGAAACATATATTACGATTTAATTAAATGGACCTTTTATTTATATGTGAAACATATATTAGGATTAAATGGACCTTTGATTTATATGTGAAACATATATTAGGATTTAATTAAGTGGACCTTTGATTTATATGTGAAATATATATTATGATTTAATTAAATGGACCTTTGATTTATATGTGAAACATATATTAGGATTTAATTAAATGGACCTTTGATTTATATGTGATACATATATTAGGATTTAATTAAATGGACCTTTGATTTATATGTGATACATATATTAGGGTTTAATTAAATGGACCTTTGATGTATATGTGAGACATATATTAGGACCTTTGATTTATATGTGAAACATATAGTAGGTTTTAATTAAATGGACCTTTGATTTATATGTGAAACATATAGTAGGTTTTAATTAAATGGACCTTTGATTTATATGTGAAACATATAGTAGGTTTTAATTAAATGGACCTTTGATTTATATGTGAAACATATAGTATGTTTTAATTAAATGGACCTTTGATTTATATGAGACATATAATGGGTTTTATTTAAAGGAACCTTTTATTTATATGGGATATGTAAATGTTAGGTTTTGATTGAAATGTAACCTTTGATCTTAGGGAAATATATTGAAGGTTTATTTAAAGATAACCCTTGTATTAATGTTGATTATCTTAGGAGTTTTTAAATAGAATTAAATGTGGATATATTCTTTAATATGAAGTTATGGGGCTTTTTTTTAGGGAATGAAGGAATGATTGTTCTAAATGTTAAGGATATAGGACTTTAATGCTTTAGGACATGAATGAAATTAAATTAATTTAGACCTTAATCTAAGTTATAGCATGTTTGGATGACTCTCCAAGTGGATTTAGTGGAGGTGAAAATAAAATTAAGGTTTCTTTTATGATGTCCATTATGCATTAGATGGTTAGATAATTAATGGACTATTGTATAGTTGCAATTTGGCATAGTATATGAATAGATGAATTTAAAGGTATGCCTATCCTGAACCATGAGTATCCTGATCCTCTACTACCCTCAAATAACCAAAGGGAAGCAAGGAGAAGAAAGGAATTGAATGGAAACAAATAATGTGTATGAAATATTACATTGATTTAATTATGTTCCATAGATTAGAATTATGGGGAGATATCCCCAATATAGTTAATGCGATACCTTTGAGTAGGAAAGGCTTATTATGCAAGTAATTTTGAGTTAATCGTTATTGGGTTATTGAAAGTAATTTTACTATATGTCTATGTTTTACTATGCCATGTATTAGATTCTATTTTAGATTTAATCTTAATTAATTTTATCTATTATTGTTTTATTATTTTATGATGTGATAGCATAGATGTATTATCATTGATTGCTTTATGATAGGGAATCTAGTGAGGTAACCTAAGGGAATTGATATCCCATTATGGTGAACATAGGAGGGCCTAAGGTAATTGAGACCCCCTTATGGAGAAATAGGACTAAGTAGGAAGAGATTACATTTGATTTAAGATAGCTCATCGCGGAGATGATATGGATAGCTTAACTAGTGGTACTCGTAGCATACCTACACATAAGGATTTGTGTATGGTATTGAGATGCGTGTACACCTTACATGGATAGAAGGTGATAAGTCTAGCTCATAAATAATGATGAAAGAGATGGACTTATCCATAGTAAAACATTATACGCCTATATAGATCGATTTGTGCTAGGGTAATTCGTGTGATGTAACTTCCAGGGAAACTTAGGAGAATGAAACTTTAGGTTTTTGATAGAGGATTAAGGGTTCACAAAGGGTTCATATACCTCTATCCTTAGTGAAAAAAACTTCCTTCAATTTTTGCATTTTTCTGGTTGTGTGTTTTTGGGTCATTACATGTACATTTAATGAAAGAGCTGAAATCCTCTATAAATACTAATCAAATTTCCATTGTAAATGAGGTTGGATGTTCTACAAGAAAACTTATTGCTTTGTATCAATAGAAGAGTCTTGGATTCTAAAATTTGCAAGAATTCTTGTGTGTGTGATTCCCTTCTATTTTAAGCATTTATGTTTATGCTCATGTCCCTGCTGTTAAGTTTAAAATTCTATTTCTGTATTTAAAACATTGTTGGTGAGTAAGTGAGTTTTGAAATGCAATCTGGAGGTTATCTCTGCAAAGGTGTGAGTGATATTCTACTACCTTCCTCATACTCATGCTATTATAAAACTTGGTGGAATTCTTGCTTCTAGTCTGCCCTAAATCCTCCACCCCAGCCTGTGGTCATATTTCCCTTTCTTTCTGTTATTTCCAATTTCTTTCCTACAACTCTTATCTTAACCATTTATGATTAGTAAGGGAGCCAACCCTCTCTAGAGATTGACACGGAGGACATTCCTTTCCTCCGATCATTCAATTTTGGATGTATCTAGGGTGCACAAATGTAGTTTTTATTGATTAGGAAGATATTTGACCAACACAACTCCATGGGGAATTAATGGTTCAATTGAGGTACATAATTTAATTTGAAAAACTAATATTTATTTCATGCAAATCCATTATGGTGCTTTAGTTGCATATGTGTTTTTTCTTGATTTTGTTATGCATCTTCTATCAGGTACACAATATTTTGGATCATACTTCTTATAACTAAGCTCAATTTTAGCTACTACATAAAGGTATTTTTCTAGCTTGTAATTGTAATTTATAAAATATGTAGAAAATTATTGTAATTACGTAAAAATGTAATTCATGAATGGAATATATAGAAGTGTAATTGAGACTTGAATAGACTCTTGACATAAACTTTGGCATTTTTGAATAGACTCTTGACATAAACTTTGGCATTGTTGGATTCAAGCATTGGCATTCGTTCAAATCTATAATTCTTTAGGATTTTATTTCAATATCAGTGCACTCTAAACATAAATAATTATAATAAATTTGGAATGGTCTAATTACAATATGTGTTATTTAATTTATATATTAAACCACTGATTAATTCTATGCAAGATATCATGAAATTGAGTGTTGAAAAATTTAAGTGGCATGATTTGTTTCCATGAGGTAACCTTGTGTATTTTTATATGATTTTGATAAGATGTCTACGCATTAAAGTAGTAAAAATCTCTAATATATACATTATTTATATTGTAGTAAAAAATAATCTTAGTACAATGATTGATCTTTGGGCTTCAATAATACTTGTGAGACAGACCATATTTTCTTTAAATTCATTTGAAGCGCAAAAAATTTATAACATTATGTAATATATATTTTTGGTATGTGTGTGTGTGTGTGTATTGGTTATTTATCTTCAGGTGTATGCCATAGACACACAAATTTTGTATTCCATTTTCTCCACTATTTTTGGAGGTATATATGGTGCATTCTGTCGACTTGGTGAGGTTTGTTTTCTCCAATATACTATGACATGTTATATCATTCTATCATGAATTTTTAGAACAAATATTGTGTTTATTCATGTAGTATATAATATTGTTGTTGATCATAGTATTGTTTCTATTTTAGATACGTACATTAGGAATGTTGAGGTCAAGATTCCAATCTTTTCCTACAGCTTTCAATGAATTCCTGGTACCACTTTCTAGAGAAAATCCAAAAAATAATGGTCTAAATAGGTCATCGTTGTCATTATTATCAAGGAATTTTGATGAGTTTGGGTTTTAATTTTTCTATATTAATAATGTTTTTCTCAACCAATAGCAATTAACACAATAACATTTATTTAGCTTGAATTACTTTCAAAACATTATAGCTTCTTATGGTGATTCCTAACAAAAGGGGTGAAGCTACTAATTTTTTTCAGCTATAGAACCAAGTGATTAACAATTTTTGAGCAAAGGATTTGATAAACATGAAGTATTATCTCTTGCTATTGTCCTTTGGATAAATATGGTAGAATGTTAGAGCCTATGCATGAGTTAATATTATTTGATTCAACACAATACATGGATATGGATTTATTGCTTGTTCCTAATTCTTCATATCTTGGTTTATATATTTCTAGTGGCCATTATTCTTACTTTCTACTAAGGTATTATGTTTAAATTTTTCTTTTTGCCCCTTTATCTTGAAGTTTTTTCCTTTTTATGTTTTGTATATTATTCTCATGATTCAGATACCAATAGCATTACACATGGTGAAGTATTTTAAATGGGATGATGAAGGTACAGGAAAGAGAATAAAGACTAATGATTACATGAGCTATGTAGTTCAATAATGCTATGATTCACTAAAATATTTTCTTGATAAAGTATTTATCGATGTAGAAGAGAAAAGGTAAATCCATTGGAAGTTGTGATCATGTTTATCCATATTAATATATTTTCCTCATGAACCATGTATAACTGTATAGAAATACCTTTTCAATTTACTTTGATGGTACATTTTTTCTTTCATTTACAAATATTGCAAGAATTAAAAACAAATTGCTTTTTTGCAGCATATTTCTCTTTCACTTTGTTGATATTATTCCTACATTTATTTGTCCTATTTTTATTTATCGGGGTGATAAAGAAAATTATTGATGATGTGGAGAAAATTATAAAAGAGGGTAAATTCTTGAAGACATTCAATATGAGCAAGATTACCTTAATTTTTATGATATATTTTTAGAGCTTATAAAACTTTTGGTAATTCTAAACATTCTTTTTTTGGGGGAGGGGGGTTATTTTTAGCTCTAACAATCCTCCTAGTTACATATTTTAAGTTCATTTATGTAGTAGCATTCTGGGATTTAAATTGAATGTAGGAGCACATGTTTACATGTGTGTGTAGCTGGAAAATGATGATGAGTATGCAACTCAAGGAAAATTTATTATTTTACTTCAAGATATGCTTGAGATCGTAACCTGGGATATGACTGAATATTGGTGAGGTTCCTTCTAGAATTGATTATTTAACATTTATATACTTTAGGTGTAATGCATCTAGGTTGTGAATAATATACATAACATATTTAATATGCTCTTCACCAATTATAGTGGTATTCTTTGAAATTAAGTATTTACGAGATTTACTAAGGAGAGAATTTAGATTTTAGGGTAATATAAATGGTGGATATGTACTGGTCCTCCAGTGGTTGATATTGGGATAAGGATTAGAAGCTACCATGTTTGCTACCGAATGATTGACTATAGGCATCTTATTAACAGTAGGAGATGACTAATTTAGACTTGAATTGGTACTAGAAACATAAATAGTATGAATTGGAATTGAAGAGCTACTATGATATTTAAATAATACCTCAAGGTATGGCACTTTGGGGAGTAATTCTTTATTTCTTTTCCTTGTAGACACTAGATCCAAGCTATTTCCTTTTTTTTTTTAATTTTGGATTTGATCAGAGTCACCATCATAGATATGCAATAACAATATATTCTCAATATTTGGACAAATATTTCTTGGCTTAATATTCTCTTAATTCTCATAAATTTCACTCAAGGGATAAATGGAATTGTGATTTATTAAAAATGGGGGAAAATTATATGACAGAACATGAATGTTGATTTTTGAATTTTGAAAATTTAAAATAGGGAAGAAAGCCTAGGAAAAACACAAAATCAAAAGACAAATTTAAATTTCTTGATGTCATTGTATTTTTCTCCCCAACAACAGTGCCAAATTATTGTCTATTTTTATGAATTTATTTTGTGCATTATTAATTGTGGATTAATGGTTTTAATAGTTCTATATTAAAGTGAATTTTATACTAATAAGAAGTGAGGTTCATAATATATGTACACTATATGGTTAGCACACATTCAAAACCCCATCATATACTCACAAAATGACATGTGGTAACTTCTCAATCATTGCAGGTATAAAAAATTAGTTTTTTAAAGGTTCTAGAGGTATTTTTGTGATTTTAGGGTAAAAATTTTAAGGCCCATAAATTTTGCATACAAAGGTATTTTAAGCCTATTTTTCCAAGCATGTGGATTTTTGAACTCCTTGCATTGGCAATGTTGTTTCTAGTCATAATTGTTGGGTACTGAATTGCACCAAGTTTTCACTCAATACTATGACTGTCTATCTTCCTATTTTCTTTCCAAACTTGCACCCGATAACTGTAGCTCAGCACTCTACATTGGATGGAACAAAATAGAGTTTCCAATCCAACCTCCAAATTAGGCTAGTTCCTTGTCAACTTAAGTAGGGTGTTGACACAATTATGCTCACTTAGGGTTTGAAGGTTAGGGTAAGAAAAGGCTAGGGTTAGATAAATGTGAACAATAGTGGACAAATAGGCTAACAACATTTCACCACCATACAAAGCTATAAAAAACTAACCTAAAGATACATAACTTAGATCAGAATTATCACAAATTGAATGACTCTTCATTCATTAAAGCACACAAAGAAATATTACATACAACGATTTCAATATCTAGACGATGATAATCCAAATAACAAAATTTACCAATATCTAGATTCTACATAAATGCACTTTCTAACAATAAAGATCAAACTTAGAAGTAAATTTCAATTACTTTAACAGCTAGTAATCCATTAATTTGGCACAAACTAACCACTTAAGTATTCATAGAAATACAACTAAAGAATTTGAACCTATGATATCAAGCATGAAGATACAAATTTTGAGGTGAATATCAATGTAATGCTCCTTCCATTAGCTCTTGGGAATATTTATAGTAGCACAGACAAACACACTAGAGCTGACCCTTAAAAATGAGGGTTCGACCTCTATTTATAGTTTTGCAAAAATTAAATTTCACTAAGAACATTACAAAAATTTATTTTGACAACGCAATAGAGAATTATTGTTGGTGTTTTCTTATTGGTACATCCTTCGAGATATCTACTGAATGTGGTCTGCCATGGCATCTCGAGGCCTCTGCAACTTACTGGTTGTTCGAAGCAACTAGAGTCTAGGTCATTGGAATTCACATATCATCGTTGATTCTTCTTGGATATTGTTTACCGTCGTAGATTTGTAACCATCTTTGGTTCAACTTTCTTGGAAACCCTCGATGCTTCAGCTTCCTCTTCCAACTAGTTTTTCCAATTCTAGTGAAGAAATATTCTTAAATACCTCAGGTTATTCAATGCAATATCCATCATTGATCTCCCTCATTATACGGTTCTAATTAAATATGATAAAAGCTTCTTATAATGGTGGGGATAAATGGCACCATTCCACTTTAAAATGTTGGTGACATCATCCTTGTATCTTATAAACCACATAATCATCAATATAGCTTCCAAATGATCTCAAAAGTGAGCAATATCAAATCCACTCTTTGTTCCTCAGATTCCTTCGTTATCTACAAGGTTCCTTCCAATCTGCACAAAAATATTGATGACTTCACTCCTTATTTATGAATTTTATGGATTCCATTTCGGAATGAGCAAGTGCATTAGCATATGATCGTTAATCTAGACTCATCATAGTGCAATGTGACCTTTTATCCATTCTGTACTATCCTCAGAATAAAACATTATGCCTTGTCACCATTCCAGAAAGGAGAGGTCAAAATCACCTTTAGTCATGAATCCGCGTCTAACTTATCCATAGCATCCTACCTTGTCACCATTCTGGGTGCCAATACTCTATGGGTTTTTCAGAATTGGGCCTTCTAAAACTTAGCCACTCATGAAGTTGCCAATCCACACTTTTTTATTTTGACGTCATCTCTTATAAAAAAATTTGTGGATTCAATATGCGTTGCCAGTTCGAAGCCAAAGACAAGTCTCCTAGAATTGCTTCAATCATGAAAATTTACTAAGTTTAGGGTGGGCTAATACCTTCTATTGTGGATATGCTTCAAAATACACTGCAAGGGGTGTAGAATGAATATTTTTCCACTTAGACAAAATTTGCAAAAAATTTCCTAAGTATGTGGCCATTTTGGGCATACATTCTAGTGCCTCCTAGGTGGATTTGCTTGCAAAGCGAATTGAGCTTAGAGGTTTATCCATTGGTCCTTAGGAGTCAAACATACTCATCTTTAAAATATATATACTTTATAGAATAAATTCAATACAAACACTACTCTTTGATAGTTTCATCAGTCTACTGAGAGAGTAGAGGTTCATATTGAAGTGATGCCAAAAATACATAGAACTCATTCGCTCATACAAATATTGTGTATGAAATACAAGTCTTACCAGTATTCAAAAACTAGACACAACTCTAATCCTTTTATAAGGCCTTATTTCAAAATTCCTTCACATATAGTCCGTTGCTCTTCTGCCTCTATAGTCTTCATGCCTTTATTGCTTACTTCTGACAATTGTTAGAGTCAAAACAAAAAATACAAAACTTATGCATATGTACAAAATAAAAATGAACTAAGTGTGAGCCGCTCATGGGATTGTAACTAATCTATCTAATTCTTATTCTTCATGGGGATCTTCCTTGACCTCCTCATCTTGATCTTCTTCTTCTTCTTCTGGAATAGGTGTTTTCAAACTTTTTCCTCTAGAAGTATCACCAAAAAATTGGATCATCAATTCCAAAGATTGTAGATCTTATTTCCAATATGCTTTAGAGGGTTTTGATATCTCTTTGAGATGATTATAAACAAATTGTAGCTCATCAATGTCTTCATGGTTAGTATCATCCCCTTTATTTACCATATCTTCAATGAGATATCTCAAACGGGTAAAATCAAAAATCAATTGGACAACTTGTTCTTGGGGTAGTGGCTCTTCCAGAGAATCCATCCTGGATTCATCCTACAAATTATTATTGATGCTTTTCTAGATTTATTCCATGGATAAAAATTTTCGGTCCTCCATACATAGGCCTTTAAATCCAACTTGAATCATTTCCTTATTCAGTTCAAAAACATCGTTAGTCATACCATCAATCATATAGAACAACAACCAGGCTCTTTGAAGTGCCATGTTATTTTTAACCACTATCCTGGTGGCAACTCTGGAAAGATTCCATTATTTATTAGGAATAGATTTAGAAGAATAATTGAGTTTACTACCAACCAACCTGTACATTTGTTCTGCTGGAATCACCATAGGCTACAACTCTCCAATGATCTGATCTAGCTCTTTCTGAATATTGGAGAGTAGACGACTGACATCATTAAGATAATCAATAATAAGTTGAAGCCCTAAACATTTCTCCTAGACCTCAGAAAGCAAATATTTTCTAATCATTTTCAAATAATTCTTAGAAAAGCCTAAATATTTAGCTTTCTCTATTTGAAGTTGATAATTTAAATTTTAAATCTCTTTTGCTTGATCTTCATTCAGCTTCTAATGCTCTTCTAATTGGTCCTTTAGTTTACTAGCCTCTTGAAATTTCTCCTACCAAGCCTTAGCCTCTTTTCTCAAAGCATTTTCTATTTATTTTTTTTATCATTGAGACTCTTATTAAGCTTTCCAACCCATTTCTCCAACTTGTCCACCTTCTCTCTAACTAAATCATTTTTCACATAGAAGGTATCCAAGTGAGCTTTGGCTATGATCAACTCATCTTCTTCAGGGAAGTTGTCAATATATTTTGTGACCTCTTACACTCGATAATCTTGAATAGTCATCTCAGTCTCAGGTTTGCTTTCTAGTGGAGTCATAGATATTGATATTATCTATCTAGAAATAGGGTCAACAAACACACTTCTTCTCTTGACCGCCATCCTACTGGAAGGCCTAGCAATCCTTTCTGCCCAATAATCATTTATACTCTGAGTGGTTGCCTGCTCCTAAAAGACCAACAACCAGGGGAGATGATGACACTAGAAATTAAAGGGTGGACTGCACTTTTGATTATGGGGGTGAATATATAGTTACAACAGCCTCTATGACAATAGTAGATTCTGTAACTATTGATGTTGTTATTTGTAGACTCATAGAAATTGATGCAAGACTAACAATCGGATGGGTGGATATACTTGGAACAAAGTGTCCCATTGATGGTGGTGATGAAAAATATGGAATTGAAATGGTGGTAGATGAGGAAGTAGGAAACTCAAATGCTGGAGATGGGATTTGAGGTGGTTGTGAGGAAATAGGAGTAACTTGTACCTCGATGGCTACTGATGACTCATGTGGTGGACTGCGAGAGGGAGGAGGTACACTTGTCATGTATTATTGATTAGAAAGAGAGGGATATTTCTTTTGGGAATCATGAGGATGAAGAGAAAAAGAGATATTAGAATCCATACATTCACCTAATTATGTAGGGTGTTCTTGTTCTATCTTGGTATCTTGTTGCTTATCCTAATCAATCAATTTTCCCATAGCAAAATCAGCTACTTCTTTAGCAATCTCCTCCATATCCAAATTTTGTTTCTTTGAAATCTATTTTTCCTCTCTTTTTGGAAATATCTTAGTCCTTATATGAACCAATTTAAAAGCAATCATCTCATTCTCAGAATCTTTCTCCAACTCATCTTCTTTCACTACTCCAGAAAGTAATGTTTTCTTAGAAATGGATCGTAATTCAATTGATGTTGCAGGGGTAAAATAAGGGGGTTTGTACTTAAATATTTCATCCTTTTCTATCAAGTTGATATCAGTTTCTGGATGTCATGCTCCCAAAGCTAAGTGTTTAAGCCTAGATGATGTTTCAATAACTAGATTACTGACAAATTTTTCCTTAATATATTGCATCTTTCTCATCAACTTAGCTCCCTTAGGAATTGTTTCCACCTGCTCAGTGGTAGGATGAAAGGTATTCAGTAATTCAGTCATTGTCAAGGGAGTTCTTGGTTCTTCTAGATGAGCCTCATGATCTATAGGTGGAGGGAGGGATTTAGAACCAGATTGAGGTGTTTCACCCATTAATACTATGTTTTTGACATTCTTTTGTTTCTAGGTTCATATGTTTTTATTATATCTCCTTGAAAATTATTTGTCAATCTTCATTCTAGACTTGGAATTAGGCTTTCCAATTTCAATCCTCATTCTTCATCAATCAGTTATCTTTTCTACATTCCATGGTCCCTTTTCCTCCTCTTCTTCTTTTGTAATCTCTTCTTCAGGCAAAGGATCATTTTTCTTTGCAGACTTAGCCTCAGGCGGAGGATATTTTTTCTTTGTTGATTCAGCCTCAAATTTTTCAATTGTAGCCTCTGTAATCCGATGACTTGTTATCAGTGTTAAAATCAACAATCTACTCATAAAAATCCAACCATGGGGGTAAATGACCCATATTTGATACATTCCACTCTAAAAGAGCAGTCTCATCATTATTCCTACCTTTTTCAAACTTATAGGCCTTATATCCTTTTAGGGTTTTATTCCTAGAAGTGAAAATTCCATCAGGGGCATAGCTCCATCTTTGGGGAATATAAAATAGACCTAACCTATCGAAGTATTGGTCGATTTGTTGGATCTGCCCCTTCTTGGTGATGGTGATGTCATCCAAAGTACGGTTGGTAAGTAAAGATTTTCTCTTCCTTTTAGAGCCATATTTTGCATCAATGTACTCCACCTGTCTCAAATATCCTAGATCAAAAAGCCTATTCATGATGAAATGGGGCAGGAGGAAGGGTTTACCCATGAAACCATACAACTTGATCACAGTACCCTCAATCAACAAATACTAGTCTCCTTCTACACTCTTTTTCTCGAAATATAAGGTGGCAACCTAGGGAAATTACCATACATTATTTTTAAAGAAGGTCCCAAAAATTTCAAATTGAATTTATAATAGGACTCATTGCTCCTCAAATGGCTTGTCCAATAATAAATTGGTAAGGGTTCCCCATCATTGGTTTTATCCTTGACTGAAATCCATGGCATATTGTATTTGATGGTGGTATAGAACATCCACACCAGACTTGAGCAATGCCTAAAACTAGGAGCATCGACACCCATTTTCATGCTTGCTAGCTGCTCATGTATCCTCTATGCAAGAAGCATTGGCTAGTCAAAATAAATCACTCTAGTCCCTTTCTTTCCTGCATCCTTCTCATACATTCTTTCGTTATAAATACAATATGCTATAGAAATTTGCCATCCATGTACCATTTTATCATAATCTAAACCCTCCATGCAAGACAACATAGAAAACTGGATGGAGTTTGCAAATTTTTCAATAGAGATAGGGACCTTAGGCAATTTCTTCTTGGGCATAATATTAAGCTATTTATAAACCTAATTTTTAAATGACTCGCCATCATTAGCTCATTTTTTTTTTGTATAGAACCCTATCTGCTCAATGATCCTAAACATATTTGGTATTACTAGGTGGTCATATCCTAGGGCAAAGAGTCTATGACAAAAATAATTGATGATATTGAAAAGTTTTTCATCCTCGGAGGTTTTTACTACTTTAGCCAATGGGTCATAAAACTTAATTATGGCAGCTATCAACTCAAGGAAGGAATGAATAGAATCACAAATATAGAAAGAGAGATAAGAAAGAATAGCACATATACCTTCCACGACCAAAGTAGCTCTCTTCTTGTATCTATCATTCACATTTCTCCTTAGCCTAGTTCTTTCTATGAGGACCATTTTTGTGTCTGCCACGGCTTCGAACTTATCAAGATATGGTGCCACCACCTTCTTCTCCAAAGTCTCAAACTCCTGAACATATTCTAAAGAGTCGGTAGGTGATTTTTTAGGGCCATTTTGACAGTAGCAAGACCTCGTTCTCCCTGCAATTCATGAATTTTTTTTCAAAATATCACCATGTTTTTTACCACTCTGGGAATGCAAATCGATTCCAAATGAATGTCATGTATGTTTTTTGTCACTTTTTATTTTTATAGAATGCATGTATCCCCCATCATTAATGTAGCTATTGCATGATATTGCAACTGGTACACTTTCCAACATTTAATCATTCCCTTTTGTGGCTCAACAGTGGCACTTTGTCTTTTCATTGGTTGAAATTTCAAATTGTGTTGCCATCTCACTGCACCCCTTCGGCTACTCTAAGGTCATGGTGCAAGTTCGTTAGCATTGAATGCAAGATTGTTCTCTAGTATCCACATGTCGTGGTCAAAATTGCTACTTGGTTTCGCTCCCACTTTGAAACTGGTGGCTTAAGAAGTTTTTTGGGTCTATGGAAACTTAGTACCTTTTAGGCATGACATTCCATCTTGATTCTGCGTCGACAACATTGGATTCAAAAGGTTCCTGGATTGGGAATGCCATTTTCTTTATTTTGATCAATGACTCACCATTTCACGAGAATATTAGCAGATTTTCAATGTGGATTCAAGAGCACATGCCATTCCGAAGAGGTTCTAATAGAATTGAGTGCAGAATGAAATCATATTGTGCACTTAGTCCATACTTAGTCATTCTTGCAAAAAAAATTCCTTTTTCAAGATATTTTCAAGAAAATTGATTACAAAGTACATAAAGAAATTAAAGTACAAAGTGCAGAAAGGAAGAAAATAATTATACAATGTATATACATATGTTACAATGAAATCACTCCTTACACATAGTAGAGCTTGAGATGAAAACCATTCATCATAATTGGTAGTATGTTTCCCTCCGGATCTTCCAACTGGAATACATTGGACTCCTTAGCATCTACTATTTTGAAAGGACCATCCCAAAAAGAATTAAACTTTTCATGTTTGCTTGACTTTGCTCTATCAACATTCCACCTAAGAACTGAATCTCCAACCTAGAATTTCTTGAATTTGGCATTCTTATCAAACCATGTTTTAATTTCTAATGAATAATTTTGAAAACTATTATATGCCTGAGCTCTACTCTCTTCTAATTTTAGCAAATGTGTCAATATGGTTTTCATAGGATCTTCTTCTAACTCTTCCCCTGAATTGACAAGCTTGAGTGTTGGGATTTCCAAATGGATTGGTAACACTGCCTCCTTGCCATACACTAGTGTATAAGGGGAAGTATTTATGGAATTTTTAATAGTAATCATGTCTGCCCACAAAGCTTGGTCCAATAATAGGTTTCGGATTCTTTTATTACCTTCCAGTGATTTCCTAAAAATCCTTAATAGGTTTTTGTTGGTAGAGTCTGCAAGTCCATTACCTTGTGGATAATAATTAGTAGTATTTTTAGAGTAATGTCATACTTACTCGTAAACTCAATATACTTGGTTCCTATGAAAGTTGGGCCATTGTCACGCACCAAATATTCCAGAACTCAAAATCTTGAAATCAAATTTTCCATAAAATTGATCACAACATCTTGATCTGATTTCTTAGTAGGAATAGATTCTACCCATCTGGTAAGATAATATGTGGTAGTTAAGATAAAATTATGTTTTTCTAAGGAATTAGGGTTGATGATCCCTATGAAAGATAGCCCCCATTGTTGAAAAGGCTCTTCAACTTGAATAGGTTTTAGGGGGGATGAAGCATTCCTTGTTCTTCCCACATATCTCTGGCATTTGTCACAAGCTCGGGTGATTTTAAAAGCATCAGTGAATACAGTGGGCCAATAATAGCCCGCTATTATGATTTTTAAAGTTGTAACCCTACCTGAACTATGCCCACCAGCTAATCCTCCATGGAATTCCTCCATGACCCTTTTTTCTGGTCATCCTTTAAGCATTTTAGAAGAATTTCATCCAAGTTTATTTTGTATAAGCCCTCTGGTAGTAATACATATTTCAAAGCATGAAGCTTGTAACTTCTCCTTTGGGAAGAACTTAGATTAAGGGGGTATAATCCACTTTGGAAATACCAAATCATCTATTCAATCCAATAAGAGTCTTCAGTTTGTATTATTTCAACTTGATTTTATTCTACTACCTGGAAAGTTGTTACTTCTACCAATGCTGTAACTTTTGTTAACCCTTGGCATAAATCCCTACCTATTACTAGCTTTGTGGGGTGTATTTCTACATAATATTCTTAAATTTTGGTAATCCAACCAGCTCTTTTGTCTCCTAGATCACCTTGCAGTGTAAAGCTTCTTACATCTGGATGGACCACATATACCAAGGTCTTACTTTGTACCAAATAATGCCTGAAATTCTTTAGTTACTTCATCACAACAAATACTTGCCATTCAATAAAATTGTATTTTACCTAATAATCATGGAGTGAGCACTGAGGCATAACTTTCTCCAACTTCATATGCATAAAGAATAAAATCTTTGTTGAAGTCCTGGTTTACCAGTACTAGGGCTATTGCAATGGATTGCTTGATGATCTTAAAATCTTGTTTTTGACTTTAGTCCACTTGAATTCAGCATTTTTCTTAAGCAACTCAGATATAGGCCTTACTTTCTGTACAAAATCAAAAATGAATTTCGTGAGAAAATTGATTTGGCCTAGGAAATACTGCAATGTCTTCTTATTTGTAGGCAAAGGAAGAGCAAGAATTGATGTGATTCTACATGGATCTATGGACATTATTTCTTTTGAGACCACATGACCTAGTAGCTTTCCTTCATGGACTATAAAGAATGACTTCTTAGGATTGAGTGAAATACCAAATTCTCTACATTTTTTAAAAACTTGCTCCAAGTGTGACAGATGGTCTTTTTTATCATGGGAAAACATAGTCATGTCATCCAAATAAATAAGAATAGCCTTGTTGATCAGTGCTTCAAAGGAATAATTCATAGCTCTCTAAAATGTGGCTTCTGCATTGGATAGCCCAAAAGGCATTCTTTGTGTAGCACCCTAAAATTGGCACAGTAAAATTGGAATAATTACATTCACCTTAGTAAATAATTTAAAATTAAATTTAACCTCCCAAACTGCCCGTTAACTGTCAGGAAACCCGTTTCTCCATTTTCCATGCCAATTTAAAGAGGTTGTTTTGATCGTTTGATGATATCATCACCAATCAGACGATATCACCCTAGATTTGATGATTTTGTCTGGACTAGGACGTCTAGAGGATCTTGTCGCAAAACTAAATTTGCAAAGTTGGAATCTGTTCCAACGGGTCTCCAATCCAGGCAGAAGCGTGTCTGCACCGTTGGGACCCTCCCTCGTTGGAGATCTCCCAAATTGGGATGATCTCCAACCTCCTAACTACTCCCCCTAAGCCTATTTAGTCTCTAGGATTTTCCCTTCCCAACCCTGGCTAAAATTCTCTGCAAATCAATTCCCTCTATGTTAAAGCATCCCAATATTGCATTTGCATTAGATATATACCAATTTTGTTGCAGGTACATCACTATTTTTCAATCGGATCCAACACCCATCATCATCGACGAACCTATTCAGATCGGAGGCGAACCTGTCGAATTCGAGGTGATTTCGTACTGATGCGAGACGATCTCGACTATAGTATGTATTAAGGCAATCAGTGCCTGAAGTTTGCGTTCCTCAACCATTTTTCTATCATTTTATTCTGCAAATTAGATAATTTATTCAGTGTTTATGTTATCTTGCATTTAGAGTTCACCCATTTAGCTTAGATTGCATACTAAGATCATGATTTGTCATTAAAATATAGTAATTTGCTTGGATTGCTGTCCATAACTAATTTTCAGTGTTTATACTGCCATTTTATATCATTTCCCTCTGTTAGTACAATAGTATTCATTGTATTTTGTATCTATTTTTTTGCTTGTAGGTCTCTGACGAATTTGTCAGATCTCAGACAATTCTGTCAGTCTCAGATGATTCTTTCAGATATCCGATGACTCTGTCAATCTCAGATGATTCTATCAGATCTCAGACAATTCTATCAAATTGCAGATGATTCTATCAAATTCTAGATGATCCAGACTACTTCAAACATCAGAATCTTCTTCAGACATCCGGATTAGGTATTCCTCATTTGCATTTTATATTTTTTTTGTTTTTTGCTTTTAAATTTGTTTCCTGTATTCATGGAATTTGCATTTTCATGTAGATTAATCTAGATTCATTCGGCCAAACCTAGGATATGAATGCTTAAGGTTAAAAATGAACACATCAAAACACATTCCAAAACCTAGGCATGGAAACTGCCGCCAAATGTTTCCTGGTGAACCCACCATCTATCGAAAAATCGTAAAAATACACCTCCCTTGAGAGGCGGGACCTTCGCAAAGTCCTCTCAGTCCGAGGTACCGCGACATCCTTTTCCCATCCTCCTTCCGGGCATGGATCCAATAGCCTAAAGGTAGGGATGCGAAAAATTTGGAGCGATACATTTTGGTGAACCCGACGTGAATGCATCATAACCTTTTGAAAAACAAAAAACAAAAACAAAAAAAAAATAGAGCAACTAAAACATAGATGCATTTTAAATCCTTTAAGTTTGAAATCATGTTTAGATGGTAGCTCCTAAG
The DNA here is from genome assembly GCA_028583015.1 of Wollemia nobilis. Lineage (NCBI taxonomy): Eukaryota > Viridiplantae > Streptophyta > Pinopsida > Araucariales > Araucariaceae > Wollemia > Wollemia nobilis. The sequence continues at coordinate 4,157,129 of JAQPPZ010017255.1, forward strand.
AAAATTTTAACAGTTACTATAAACGTAGAAAACCAATTGGCAGCTATAGAAGTTAATTCTATCCTTAGTGTGCCTGAAACAAGTAGAAGTCAGTTCCTGTGGAACGAACTTGATAGGAGACTTAGTCTCATTTCATCTAGGTCCACATAACTTAAGTAAATCAAGAGGCTAGTCCTAGATATAATCCTGGATCCTCATCAATTAGTTTTTTATCATGAACTTCAGAGAGCCTGCCATAGATGGTTAGCTTATAGGAAAGCTCTTGTATCTTCAAAATTTTTAACTTTCGAGGAATATCTCAAAGACACAACTGTGGTACATCCATTTCTGTATCATGTAGGTTCCTTAGAAACCGATCTTATGATTAGAAGAAGATGGAACAAAACACCTAGAGCTATGTGGTATCGTGAATATTGTCGTGAGAATTATTATTATCAACCAGAATCTGAAATACATGGTATTTCCATAGCCCTTTTCATAAAATTTTTAAAAGAAAACTTTCAATTTGAAGAAGAACACTTCATGACTCCTGAAAAACTCGAACCTATCAATGATATTCATAAGTTGTTTATAGAAAATTAAATTATTACTTCAGTAATTATTTCTAGCATTTATTGTGTTATTTGCTGTCTTTATTGTATTGTTTCAAAAAATTAAAGAAAAACTAAAAAATCAAAAACTTAGCAAAAACTTAAACATTTCATTTTTAAAATATTGTAGTAGGTATATAGTAGATATATACCTCTTAATTTGTTGCATATATATATATATATATATATATATATATATATTTGCTGAAATCAAAACTTAGCACCATGCCTAAACTTAGGAATGGTAAAGAAACTCTAGGAGAAGGAGAAGATTGGTTACAAGATACAACTGAAAACCCAAATTTCCTTCTTGGAGATACAAATCCGAAGGAGAAACTCTAGGTCAATCAGATGAAGACTTAGGTGAAGATAAGGAACAAGAAGGAAGTGTTAAAGAGGATGGATCCTCATCCCCTAGAGTAGCTCCAAATGGAACTATTGCCTTTGACAATGTAGAGCATTTCAAGAAATTTCTCATGGATAACATTGATGACCTTAATGTGGCAATTCGCCTTGATAAAGGGCAAATTAGTAAAACTCAAGCAGCCATGGAATATATATGCAATATGCGGACTAATCCCTTGTCTTTCATTGATCAAGAAAGTGACAAGGCTGGGCCATCCAATATGGATATGGTCACTATGGCTCAAAACATGTCAAAACAACAGGTTACCCAACCTCCTAAGGAACCTGTTATTCAACCTAAAATCACTCACACACAAAAGAAACCTTCCTTCGCTACTTTGTTCCGTCAAACTATTGAGCAACATGCTTTAAATAAACAAAAACCTAAAACAAAGCCAAATACAAACTTTCAACAATCCGAAATACAACATAATCCAACTTCAAAATTCCTCCATAATACTTTTCCTACCAATACTTTACACAACAGTAACATGGCATCTAATCTGCATGTTCCTCCATCCTACGCCCATAACACTCATGTCAATGCCCTACCGAACCAATATGGGGGGCAAACTAGTAATCTGGAAGCCATGGTGAAACAATTGGCTTCATGTATGGACCAGATAGATCCCTATCGTCCCTCGTATAATTATTGAGAGATATGTAGTCAACCTTTGGATCCCATAGTTGTAGCTCAACCATACCCTAAGCATTTTCCCATGCCTGTCCTGCCTATATATAAAGGAACCGAAGATCCCATAGAGCATCTTCGCATGTTTAGGATAGCATGTCACGACATATCGCATGACGACTTGCTATTACTAAAAATGTTCCCAAAAAGTTTAGGTGGGATGGCATTAGAGTGGTACTATCAGTTGCCCACTCATTCTTTGAGAAACTTCGAAGAAACAGCTGAATCATTTGTCCATCAATTTAGTGCCTACATCGAGAGGCATGTAACTATTAAAGACCTATACAATTTAAAACAAGACAAGGATGAATGTTTTGCTGATTTCTTAGCTAGATGGAGGCAATTGATAGGAAAATTGCACTTTGTGCTGCCTTATAGGGAAATGTTGGACATTTTCATCAACAATTTACAAGAACAGATATATCTTATGAGCTATCAACCGCTACTTTAACTACCTTCGATCAAGCTATAGATTTAGCTCGAAGAGTAGAAGATGCCCTCATTAGGAGAGGCCAACTTAGGAAGAAGGATGATGAGAAAACATCTAGAAATCAATATAAAAATAAACAAGTTGTCGGTGACGGAGTCACTGATAGCAAAAATGTTGCTAATGTCAATGCAACGAAGACAACAAAAATATTTATATTGAAACCTCCTGACAAGCCTCCTAGAGAATTCACTAGATTAAACCAACCCTTATCAACTATTTTACCTCAATTACTTGAAAGAGGTTTGATCCAATTTCCAGCTATCTGGGAACCTGACCCAACTATACCCGGATACAAAGCTGACCTGCACTGTGATTTCCATAGAGGACCTGGAAATTCTACAAACGCTTGTAAAAGATTGAAACATAAAATAAAATATTTGATTGACAATAATGAAATGGAAGTACAAGCCTTCCAACCTAAACAAAACCCTCCTAATAATACTCAAAATACCATTCCCCAAAATCAAAATCAAAATGCCAATCAAACTCTAGACATATTTCAACACCCTTTACCAAGACATGGTAAAGAGGTAGCCAATCAAATCGAACATCATAATGTTCCCCCTCCTACCCGATATGTAGGAACCATTAGCGGACAATTACCTATTCAGGATCCTCAAATATTTGACATGACCTTATCCCTAGTTACGACCAGGCCCTTACATAATTTTCAAACTTCTGATTCTAGTGATATAGAATCAGGTAGTGAAAGTGAACTAGACATTACTTCAAATCAATCGAATAGTTCTGAAAATGAATCAGATCCTATTCAACCTGTCACGGATGCTATGGTTCCAGGAAGAACCATTTCCTAGAAGAGTCACTACTCGACCTTCTTCTAATATATTCCTTTCTAATGAACAAGCCATTAATGCTCAACCGAGACTAGTTCAACGTCTTCACTATAACATTGTAGGTACCATTGGAGTTGTTACTCGACAACAAGTTCAAAACTCTCAACAAGAACCAAACTAGAATGATGGATCGGCTCCATTCATTCTGAAAAACCCTAATAAAGGGAATCATGCTCCTAATATCCAATCTAAACCCCCTTACAGCATTAATGAGCAATTGTCTAATACTACGGCCAGAATTTCCCTCTTAGATTTATTAAGATCCTCTCCCACCCATAGGGATGAGTTGATTCTTACATTGAGCCAAATGATGGTACCTCAAAACATTCAACCTGAAGCTATGGCCAATGCTATTATCACTCGAGAGATTGATTGTATTGACTTTTGGGATAAAGATATCCCGCAACACAGTTTACATAAGGACAATCCCTTATACATTACCGCTTTAATTAGAGATGTAGCTGTCAAACGAGTCTTGATTGATAATGGCTCATCTCTAAACATTTGCACCTTTGACTTCTACCAACGATTTGGCTTTAGAAGTGATGAAATGAAGAAAACTGATATGATCATCAAAGCTTTTAATGACGAAACACAAGAAACGTGTGGAGTTATTACCCTCCCATTGCAAGTTGGTCCTAGAACCCTAGAAACAATCGTGTTTATTGTACATTGCCCAACATCGTACAATATACTTTTGGGTCGCCCCTGGATCAATGTCATGCGAGCGGTCCCATCAACCTTACACCAATGTGTTAAATTTGAGTTTAAAAATTAGTTGGTCACTATTCATGGTGACCCTAGACCTTTTGATATGTGTGCTTTGGCAAAACCCGTTGGAGTGCAATTTTGCCCAGCTCTGTCATCCACACAACCTAGTTCTTATCTTTCATCTAAAACTATGAAACATAAACCCATAACTTCCCCTATTCCTCCTCCATTCATTTCATCCTCCTATATAGACCAACAATCCTCTAAACAAATTATTTTAGAACCTCAAACAGATCTTAAATCTATAACCAATCCTTCAAGTTCTATCCTTATAAATTCAAAACCTATAGACACATCTATCATACCTTCCACATCTAAAGATATAGGTAATAAACCTTCTACATCTTATGCCCTTTCTGATGACCTTTTACCAGATTTATCTACAACCTTAATATAAAAAAAAATGAATGCTTTCATGCAAGATTCAAACCTTTTAAATAACTTGCCACCATCTCCTCGTACTTTGGGCCTCCCACAACCTATGGGAAGTACTTACTAAGTTGGGAGTTGTGCTTTCATTTATAAAGGATATGACTGGGGAAGAATCCCTCGAAATATCAAAACTCACCATGAAGGATATGCTCGGTGTTATTTTACCAATGATTATATTAAAGCTAAACCCATGATGCTTAAAATGGGATATAAAGGGAAAGGCTTGGGACCTTTCCAAAATGGCATGAAAGAACCTTTCGAGGTAGAACCGTGGCCCTGCCCGCTGTGGTGTGGGCCTATTTCCTAGTAAGGGTCAACCCTTTCCTTTTGAGGATGATGATCATCTCATATGCTATCAAGATTATTTGGATAGGCATGTTGATTTGCCTCTTAAAAATCAGTCGTTCTCATGCAACATGCTATCCATAGCATACCCTGAAATGATTGCTGACCCCGATGAAGAGTTGGAAGGAGATATCTTCCATGATGTCTTTGTTGAAGAAATGTTACACAATGGGTTTTATTTTGATGGTTCTATACCAACTATAGCCCAACTTGAGGCCACTAATCCTCAAGATGAATTATCTAAATTAACCTTACAAGAATTACAAGAATTGGGCGTTTCACCCGCCCCACCTAATTTTGAAAGAGATCTACACATGGAGGTAGAAAATGTCATTAAAATTAACATTGGAACTGAGGACAATCCTCACATAATCAATATTGGATCAGAATTAAGCCAAGAAAAACAAGAACAATACATTGCATTCCTTAAAGAGTATGAAGATGTCTTCGCTTGGACATACGAAGATATGCCAGGTCTAGACCCTTCTATCATCATGCACCATCTAGTGGTCCATCCCGATGCTAAACCTGTTAAAAAAAAACTTAGAAAAATGCATCCCAAAGTGGCTCTGCTAGTCAAAGGGGAGTTAGAAAAACTCCTGAATGTTATCTTTATACAAGCTATTGATTATACTGAATGGATCTCAAATGTAGTTCCAATCACCAAGAAAGAAGCTACCAAAGTTAGGGTTTGCACAGATTTTAGAGATATTAACGCTGCATGCCCTAAAGATGACTTTCCTCTTCCAAATATGGATCAAATCATTGACTTCACTGTCGAAAGTGGGATGATGTCCTTAATGGATGGATTCTTCGGTTATAATCAGATCAGGATAGCTCCTGAAGACTAGGCTAAAATAACCTTTATCACCCCCTGGGGTACCTTTTGCTGGAAAGTGATGCCATTTGGCTTAAAGAACGTCGATGCAACTTATCAACGAGCTATGACCTACATTTTTCATGATATGATGCATGATATCCTACATGATTATGTAGACGATATTATAGCTCACTCTATTATTGAAAATAATCATTTAGATGATTTAAGAAAAGTCTTTAATCGATTACGAGAATATCTCATTCGATTAAATCCAGCAAAATGCATATTCGAAGTTAAATCCGGCAAACTATTAGGGGTTTTAGTTTCTTTACGTGGTATTGAAATCGACCCTCTCAAGATTGCGGCCATCATCGATATGCCCGCACCAACTAATATATCTGAGTTACGAAGTTTACAAGGTAAGCTTCAAGCCATCCGTCGCTTCATCGATAAGCTGGCGGATAAAACCGATCCCTTTCTTAAACTCCTTAAGAAGGATGTCCCATTTAATTGGGATACCGAATGTAGAGAAGCTTTTGAACTTCTCAAACAATACCTCCTTAATCCACCTGTGCTTTCACCACCTAAATCCGATCGCCCATTTCTCCTATATATTTCAGCTTCAGATTCTGCCTTAGGGGCTATGTTAGCCCAACTTGATGATGAAAAATGAGAATGTGCTAATTATTATATTAGCCGAACCTTCATCAATTATGAAACCCGCTATACAGCTCTGGAAAAACTATGTCTAGCAGTCGTGTTTGCTATGCAAAAATTATGACATTATATGCTTAGCCAAAAAACTTATGTCATTGCTAAATATGATCCCTTAAGGTATCTCATGAGTCGACCTTATTTATCGGGTCGCACAGCCAAGTGGTTTCTTGCTCTAAGCGAGTTTGATCTCACATTCATAGGACATAAGTCTGTTAAGGGTCAAATCATAGTAGATCAATTAGCTGCTACACCCTTAGAGTCTACCCATCCCCTCATCATCGAGTTTCCAGATGAATGCCTTCAATTAGAGGTAGACCATCCTGAACAATGGTCCTTATACTTTGATGGAGCCCGATGCATGAGTGGGGCTGGTGCGGGTATTATTTTAATATCTTCGCAAAAACATCTTATTCCTCTGTCCTTCAAACTGACCTTTGCTTGCACCAACAATACTGCTGAGTATGAAGCTCTAATCCTTGGATTACGAGCTGCTCTAGCACTCAAAATTAAACATCTTTTAGTTTTTGGTGATTCCCAACTGGTTATAAACCAAATTAATGAAGTTTATCAAACCAGAGATGATAAAATGTGCCCATATAAGGCCTATGTTTTACAATTAATGTCCCTATTCGATCAAGTCACCTTGGAAGCTATTCCTCGAACTAGCAACCATGCAACTGATGCTATGGCTGTAGCTGCATCTCTCTTGCCCTTGGAGTTAGATGACGAATATGCCACTATCATTATTCGTCGACTCCAGGAACCCGCCTCAAATAAGTCATGCTTAGAGCCTTTGGATGTGTTTCTAATCAATGAAACTACTCCTGAACCTTGGTATACAGACATATTTGATTTTCTTCAAAATGGGACTTTCCCTGCCAATTCTAATAGAAACCAACGACGGTTATTACGTCGACGAGCAAGTCGCTTTGTAATAATTGGCAATACTTTATATAGGATATCTTTTGAAGGTATCCTATTAAGATGTTTAAACTTAGAAGAGTCTAAATCAGCCTTGAGTGAAGCCCACGATGGATCTTGTGGAGGACACTTTAGTGGTAGTGTTATTGCTAAAAAGCTCCTTCGGATAGGATACTTTTGTCCTACCATGGAAATGGATGCACATGAGTATGTGCGCCATTGCGACAAGTGTCAAAAACATGCTGACCTTGTCCATGCGCCTACACAAGAGCTGCAGGCTATTTCATCTCCATGGCCCTTTTCTAAATGGGGCTTGGATATTATTGGCAAAATCAATCCTGTGTCATCTGATGGACACAAGTTTATCATAACTGCCACTGAGTATTTCATGAAGTGGATCGAAGCTATGCCTTTAGCTTCTTGCACTGGCACACAAGTTTCTAAATTTATTTTTAATCAAATCATTTGCAGGTTCAAAATTCTTACCAATCTCATCTCTGACAATGGCACTTCTTTCAAAAATAAATATGTTAAAAAATTGTGTCAAAAATATAAGATTCAACATCGCTGGTCCACCCCCTATTATCCTCAGGGTAATGGTCAAGCAGAAGCATCTAACAAAACCTTAATCAAAATTCTCAAAAGATTAGTCAATAAAACTGGCCGTGACTGGCACATTTAATTATATCTAGCCTTGTGGGCCTATCGAACTAGTGTTCGAACCCCCACTGGAACTTCACCATTTGTTTTGGTGTATGGTGCCGAAGCAGTTTTTCCATTTGAATTGGAAGTTCCTTCTTTGGCTCTGCTACTTCAAGATACCGAAGTAGGAGATGAATATCGTGTCTGCGGACTCGATCAACTGGAACTCCTAGATGAAAAATACATCAATTCTTTGGAGCATCTCCGTGCTTAAAAGATCATATGCTAATAAAGTTCGTCATCGATCCTTTGAGATTGGCGACCTTGTTTTAAAAGAAAATCAAAAAAATACTAATGCAACTAAGGAATCTAAAGGTAAATTCGAGCCCAACTGGCTCGGACCATACATAATTACTGCTAAATTTGAATCAGGAGCATATAAATTATCTACCTTAGATGGTAAAGAACTTAAAGAACCTATGAATATTTTGCATCTTAAACGTTACTATGCATAAACTTGGTCATTTCATCCATGTATATATTTGTTCAAAATCATTATCTTATATTTCTTTCAAATTTATAAAAATCCAAAAACATCAAAAATATTCATAATCATCCAAAATCTTCAAAACTATCTATTGCATTTATTTAAAGCACTTGTTAAATTTTTCTACTCAAAATCATAAATGAAATCAAAACAAAAATCAAAATAATGATAAAAATACAAAAACAGCAATATGCTTGACTCTTTTGAAACCCACATAAAATAAAGAAGAAAGAGAGAGTCAACATTCTCCAAACTTTCTCAAAAATCATTTATATATATTTTCTTACAATTATTGTAGTTATATGTTTCAACTTATTTTGGATAAATTAGCATTTATTTTGAATCCCTCACTTGCACACTCACAACAATAAATATCTTGATTTTATCTGGCATGATTACTAATCTCTCTTATATCAAAGTCCACAAAATTCAATTAAATAAAGTTTGAGCATAGAGAATTGATCTTGTTATTTACTTAAACCAAGCACATCTTTTCACAATAAAATGATTATATTTGTAATTTCCATGTTTTGCTACATAGTAGAATTGATTTCTTGAGCGAAAAGTTTCCCCTGCTATCCTATCATGCACATGGTCTAGAATCTTTGAGAATTGGCAAAAGGACAAGCTCACCCCTACCCAGAATAAAAATCCCTTGCTCTACAGCTAATCTGAGCAAGTATCCCTAGCACAAAAAAAAAAAAAAAAAAAGTTCAAGAAAGAAAAAAAGAGAAAAGAAAAATGTCATTACAGCAATGTTCCATGCATTATCAAGAAAAAGAAATACAAAAAGAAAAATAAGCAAAGTTCAAAAGAAAGCAAGAAAGCAATAAAATCCCTTTTCCCTACCCTTTGAAAAGAAAAGAAGGGTTTATGAGCTTGAATACCTGGAATTCTCAATTATTCGAAAACTGTGAGGTAAGCCCCATAACAGGTGGTTTGTGCCCAACTTGCTTGGCCTTGGGTAATTCCTAGCGTGGCGATATGTCTATCACATTAGAGAACTTCTTTTGTACATACCTATGTCTGCTTATGGATTAGCTAGCTCTTGATAATCCGACCTACATAGTAGCCTAGCATGGTTATATGCATCTACATCATGGTTAATGAACACTTATTTGGTTTCTTCAAATCACTTGTATCATAGTATCTTGCTCAAAACTGGTAAATGAACAATGCAATTGCACACACTTTTGTATTCGAGAGATTTTGTGTATCATTATGATAAATCAAGATTGGAAATGAATTCACATATGCACATGGGATTCCTTATAAATCTAACTTTTGTCTTCAAAATAATTTGAAATATTATTTTTGCAACTTGTTTATAATAAATTAAGTACAATCGTTTACCACCAAGACAACTATATAATAGAAAAAGCAAAACTTCTTTCAAAAATATACAAAACATATACATATATATATCTGATTGACTTTCGCGACGATGGTATAGTTTCAAAACCAAAATTGGAATTTTATGCCTAGCGCAAGTCCTCATTTTCATATTTTCTGTTCATTAAAAATCAACCATGCAATAAAACTATCTTTTTTTTGGATTTTCGCGATGATGGTATAAGTCTATACCTACATATTCTATGCCTAGCGCAAACCATCGTAACAATTTTTATTCCCCATTTTTTTCAAAATCATGAAAACCATATGGCTTAATTCATTATGTTACACAAATTATGCTTTTCCAAAGCAAACACATTTTCATTATTTCATGTCATTATGTCAACCTTTAATTTTGCAATGATGGTATAATTCCTAAAAGAATTATCCAAAAATTTATCACCCTTAGGAATTTATGCCTAGCAAGAATCATTTTAAAACATCATTTCATGCACAAACATTTTTTATGAAAATCTGAAAACAAATCATCATCATCATCATCATTTGCACTATTGCAACAAAGTCTTAAGACAGTCTCTTAAGCACTCTTTTACTTTTAACAATATTTCTATCCTGGGACTAGCTTGACGACCAAGTGAGCAGCGACTCCATGAAATGGTCTATAATAGCGACAATGTCCTTTGAAATTATTGTTAGAAGTCTCTTTTTATTTTTACATTTCATTACAACAAACCAATTTGTTACATCAGATTATTTCATTTAAAATATTATAGCATGACATTAAAGTTATAAATTTCCCAATGACATAATTACATCCAATTATCAAATCAATCACTCAAAACATATAAAAGCATCATAAAAATATATAAGACAAGTCATATGATCAAAAATATCTCATATATATATATATCAACATATGTACATCATCAAAATTAGATTGGTATGCCACAATCTGTACCTCAGCATACTCAATCCTCTATAAAAAATAATCATATAATACAAATGTTAGTCCAACCCTCTAGCCTTGCGAGCCTCTTGAGCTCTCTGCCTCATCTCCTCCCCCACCCTGAGGTGGAGGAGGTGGCCCCATCGTCATCTGTGTAGTCCTCGTCCTCGATCGAGATGTAGTCCTCGAGGACCCAATCTTGATAGGGTCAGCAATGCCGGCTGGCAGCTGTACCTTCTAACCCTCTGGCACCATCTAAAAGTAGATGCCCTGGTAGAACATGGTCTGAGCATTCAATCGCACCATCTCCTATGTGCTTGCCCCTCCACCCTATGCCTTGAGGCGTGCAATCTCATCTCACAGCTGCGACACCTCAGCTCGGTGTTGTGCGGCCGCATGCTGTAGCGTTTGCACCTAAGCCTGCAGACGATCTCTCTCTGCCCGAAGAGTAGCCATCTCGCTACTCTCTCCTGTATCCACACCCTTGCCCTTATTGGGCGATGGTGGCCTCTGTGGAGATGGGGGTCTCACCTCCCTCCTCTCCCTCTCTCTCTGCCATGACCGCTCCTATGCCTATGGCCGCCTCACCTCTCTCCCACCGTGACCCTGGGCTGCCTCCATCGCCGCCTGGCACCGCCTCCCTATCTAATGCACAACCACATGGATAGGTCCCTGTTCCCTCGTCATCTAAGGAGGGCAGATGCCTGCATACCAGGCATCATAGCCATCGACTACCCCTGTGTCGTCCCCATCCACTGGTTATATGGGGGCATCATCTGTGTCCTGGCTCCAAAAGCGCTGCATGTTCAGAGCCCAGCTAACAGTAGTGTTATCTCAGACAGTCTGAGAAAACTCATAATCCCTTAGAGATGGGATCCCCTGCTGCAGATTGAACTATCTCAAAACTCGATCGTACCTATGGAGCTCCACCTCTCCCCTCTCCATCCTTAGCCAGCAAACTCGCCTAATGCGAGCCAGCTCCTGTCCGTCCTCTGGCCACCTTGGATGCTCCCTCCACGGCCTCCAGGTGATCTGGTCCCAGACTAGGTCATCTAGTAGTCTCCGGGACATCGGTAGGTTGATCCACCGTTGTGCCCCTCTTCGGAGCCACCAGTAGAAGACTCGGGGCCTCTCCTCGTCAACCCCTATCAGAGGAAGCCCTACCGGCCTTCGCACTACAATGTGCTCCCAGCACCAAACCTGTAGTAGTGATGTCATAACCAGACATCGACCGCCCTTGTACATGACCCCATATAGGATCTTGTACAATCGGCATAGAACAAAACTGCCCCAAGCAAACCTGTAACCGTGGTCTCTCATGTCACAGAACACATATGCCAGCATCCATGGCACCTTGTATCCACTCTGGTGGCACAACAGAAGTCCACCAACCACCCCAGCTAGTACCCGTGTGAGTGTAGATGCCCTAGGCATCTGGCGTAGTGCCTCGATGTTAACTCCGCCCTTCTCCAGGGCGAAGCTCGGGTCACCGCACAATCGTCCCATAGCACGGCCTTGATTGGCCATAGGAGTAATTAGTCGTCCTTGTATGGGGATTCTCAGAATCCTCCATACGTCCTCTAAAGTGGGAGTCATCTCCCCGTCGATGATCGAAAACATGAGGACCCTGGATACCACCTCTCTGCTAGGGCCGTCAGTAGCCCCATGTCTGTAGAAACTTGTGGCATTTCTGCCACATGTAGTAAGCCGGCCTATGCCAGCTGATCTCACTCTGCCTATGTCAGAGCGGCCAAGTCGTCTCTCAACCCTCCATATTTCCACTCCCTGCTCTTTAGTAATCCTCTCTACAAACATAAACAACAAAACAATAAACAATCATTAATCAACAATTCAAATAATCAATAATGCAAGTTAAAAATTCAACTTTGTGCAATTGATGATATTGCCCACTATTGGATGATATCGTCCCAAATTTGAGCATAATCGTCTCCAATTTCACAGTTCGAAATCGTCTCTAATTTGACGAAATCATCCCCCTTTCGACGATTTCGCCCTTGGGCGAAATTGCTGAAATTGAGATGATTTCGTCGAAATTGGGTCGATTTCGTCCCGACGACGTCGACGGCCCAAAAACGGCCGCGATGCTCAAAATTCACCTAAAATCTACCTACAAAGCATGTAAAGTTAAATTAAAGCATTCTAAACTAAGTTTAGACTCTTACCCGTAGACCGCGTCGGACCTCTGTTGATCTGTGCGTCGTCTCCACCATTTTTGCTTCCAAAGCTCTAAAACTCAGAAAATGAACAGTAAAAATGAATTAGGGTTTTACCCTATTTTTATTAATTTTATTTAAAAATAATTTTTTTCTTTTTCGCGTTTTTACCTCAAACGTTTGATTTGGGTAAAAACACGGTGGGGGCACCATAGTAAGCTATCATACGATTCAACCAAGAATCATCGCCTAAAAATGGGAATAATTTTTGCTTTCTCGTAGATCGAGAAGAACTCATCTTTAACGCATTTTCTTCAAAAAATTTGCTAAATAGGGGGCAAAATGTAGCACCCTAAAATTGGCACAGTAAAATTGGAATAATTACATTCACCTTAGTAAATAATTTAAAAATCAAATTTAACCTCCCAAATCGTCCGTTAACCATCGAGAAACCCGTTTCCCCCTTTTCCGCGCCATTTTTAGAGGTTTTTTTGACCGTTTGACGATATCGTCGCCGATCAGACGATATCGCCCCAGATTTGATGATTTCGTCTGGACTAGGACGTCCAGACGATCTTTTCGCAAAACTAAATTTGCAAAGTTGGAATTTGTTCCAACGGGTCTCCAATCCGGGCAAAAGTGTGTCTGCACCATTGGGACCCTTCCCCATTGGAGATCTCCCAAATTGGGATGATCTCCAACCTCCTAACTACTCCCCCTAAGCCTATTTAGTCTCTAGGATTTTCCCTTCCCAACCCTTGGCTGAAATTCTCTACAAATCGATTCCCTCTATGTTAAAGCATCCCAATCTTGCATTTGCATTAGATATATACCATTTTTTTTGTAGGTACATCACTATTTTTTATCTGGAGCCAGCACCCATCGTCGTCGATGAACCTGTTCAGATCGGAGGTGAACCTTTCGAATTTGAGGCGATTTCATATTGATGCGAGATGATCTCGACTGCAGTCCGTATTAAGGCAATCAGTGCCTGAAGTTTGCGTTCCTCAACCCTTTTTCTGTCATTTTATTCTGCAAATTAGATAATTTATTTAGTGTTTATGTTATCTTGCATTTGGAGTTCACCCATTTAGCTTAGATTGCATACTAAGATCATGATTTGTCATTAAAATATAGTAATTTGCTTGGATTGCTGTCCATAACTATTTTTTAGTGTTTATACTGCCATTTTATATCATTTCCCTCTATTAGTACAATAGTATTCGTTGTATTTTGTATCTGTTTTTCTGCTTGTAGGTCTCTGACGAATTCGTCTGACGAATTCGTCAGATCTCAGATGATTCTGTCAGTCTTAGATGATTCTGTCAGATCTCAGATGATTCTGTCAGTCTCAGATGATTCTGTCAGATCTTAGACAATTCTGTCAAATTGTAGACGATTCTGTCGAATTCCAGACGATCCAGACTGCTTCAAACATCATAATATTCTTTAGACATCCGGATCAGGTATTCCTCATTTGCATTCTGTAAATTTTCTATTTTTTGCTTTTAAATCTATTTCCTGTATTCATGGAATTTGCATTTTCATGTAGATTAATCTAGATTCATTCGGCCAAACCTAGGATATGAATGCTTAAGGTTAAAAACGAACACATCAAAACACATTCCAAAACCTAGGTGTGGAAACTACCGCCAAATGTTTCCTGGTGAACCCACCATCCATCGAAAAATCATCAAAATACACCTCCCTTGAGAGGCGGGACCTTCGCAAAGTCCTCTCAGTCCGAGGTACCACGACATCCTTTTCCCATCCTCCTTCTAGGCACGGATCCAATAGCCTGAAGGTAGGGATGCAAAAAATTTGGAGCGATACACTTTGGTAGGTAACTGTACCCCATTTTGTGGTGAATGTTATTTTATACTGATATTCATATTTCACCCAAATTTTGTTATATCTAGAGTAACCATCCAATAATGAGAATCTTTATACTCCTGCCACTACCTGCAATATTTGATCAATCTAAGGGAGAGGGTAGTGATCTTTGAGGGATGCTTGGTTTAGAATTTTGAAGTCCACACACAAGCGTATATCCCCATTCTTTTCTCATGGGTACCAAATTACCTACCCAAGTAAAATGTTTTATTGGGTATATGATCTTAGCCTTTAATAACTTTAAGAGCTCCTCTCTCATAATGTCTTTGATCCTTGGATTGACTAGCCTCTGCTTCTACCTAGATAGTTTTACATCAGGCTCTAGATCAATAGTATGTTGGATAACCTTTTTATCATACACCTTGATATTTTCATATGACCAAGCCACAATGTATTGGTATCTTACAAATAGAGCTTTGATATCTTTTGCTTCTTCAAGAGAACATTAGATACCGACATTGAGCTTTTTCTCTATACCAACTTCAACTTATTTATAGATTTTTTCATTGACATTCATGGCTTTGTTCTTCTTTCTATCCTCATTATCAAACAAACTCTCAAGGGTGAGGAGCCCTCTTGGGATATGATTGTTACTTAGTTGGATAATATCTTGCTGATCAATTTTATCTGAATTCTCCTCTTGTATAGTATAAAGACATGCCTCTCTCACCAAAAAATAAACTATTTGTTCATCACTTTCAAAAACCTGCCAAAAAATCTACTTTTTTGGTACTACAAGTCTGAAAATCATTTTAATTCCCTTGGCCTTCTTGATTCTAAAGTCTACAGAAGAGTTTAATTTAGCTCCATTTTTTGCTAATGATCATCCAGAGTATTCTTTTCTTTGGGAAGAAAATTCAAATTCAGGGCATCAAAAGATTCGATTAAATCCCATATCCTGTTTCTATAAGATTTTAAGTAATGGTGCTTACTACTGCACATATTTCTTACTTGATGGACTATTAGCTTAGAATCACCATATATATTCAAAATATTAATGCCCATACTTTATTCTTGTATAAATTCTAAACATAGGGCCTCATATTCTACTACATTGTTAGTACATGACCATGTCCGTCTGTAAGAAAAAAGTATTTGTACCTTCTGATTGGGATTGAAGGACCACACTAGCTCTTGCACTGTTTCAGCATTTAGCACCATCAAAGTGCATGGTCCAAGTTTATTTCTCTCTTAGATACTGGTTGGATATAGCAGGGATTTTCTTCTCTAATATTTTTAGATGTTGTACATTCCCATACCAGTTCTGAACTAACTGTAGTCTTCTCTAAAAGGTAACTCATCCTCTATGTCCAACTCTTAAATATTTTCCACCATCTCAAATTATTCCAAAGGATTAATATTACACATATCTTATTCCATATTTTCAATGTGATAAGCTACTACTTTTTTAGGAGTTATCCTTATCATTTTCCTTTTCAAAGGGATTATCATGCTAGAATAATCCATATACATACATCCCCTTAGCTTTGTAGTAAAATCTCTCGAAAGACACAATTCAAAATAGGGTTCTAAGTCAACCAAAACTATTTATTTAACTATTGTTACCTTAGGGGCTTTGTGCAACCTCATTAGTACATCCTTAATAACCCCAACTATCTTGACAGGTGTTCCATCTAGTTGTAATCCTATAGGACAATATCGGGTATACTTCATAACCATCTCCTCATAGACTGGTTTAGGCATAACTGTATTTGATGATATTGAGTTAATCATACAATTTTGGACTACCCAACCTTCCATTCTTAGGGATATATAGAAAGGGAGAGGTTTATTATTTAAAATAGTAGGTGTCATTTCTTTCTTTTCTGATGGCATACTAAGGATTGTTGTGGTCAATCTACTCTTAGGCTTTTTGTTGAGAGAAGCCTTAAGTAGGTCAATATGAATAGGTATGAACAAAGTGTCATACAGGCTAGTTTTTGATGGGATCCAATTCATTTCTTCAACAATGTTGTATCTTATTTTATATTGTTGGATGGCCTCTAATCTTTATATTTTTTTAATATAGGGATCCTCAGTCTTTCTTGATCTTCATCCTTGCATCTCATTCGGTCTCCTTTTGTTTCCTTTTTTGGCCTCTTAGGGAGACTATATGTCTTCTATTTAACTTTTTCTTGAGGAATAGGGAAGATGTTATTGCTCTGAGGGAGGGTATCAGCTTTCCTCTGAGAATGGACTTGGAATTGTCCCATTTTTTAGGGTCTACTTGTAATTCTTTCTTCCCAGACCTTGTCATAATAGCAATTGGGCTATCCTCAGATGACTCTTTCCCAACAATGATTTTATTGGGGTGTCATAACATATTGAATCTCCCATTTTGATTCTTTTCAGCTTGATCCATAGCTTGCTGAACATGGTGTTGGTACATCACATAAGACTATGATTCATGGGGGTCATTACATACTAAACACCAAATATTCATAAGAGTGGTATCTGAAGAAAACTTTGGCTCCTCATATAGTGCACTCACCTTGACCCTAGTACTGTTACTAGGACCAGGTATCTGATCCTTGTTTACATATGGAAACCTCCTCTATTGTGACATTTCTTGGTCTCTCTTTTTGATTGAATTCATTCTATTACTCAGAGTTTTCAGAGTATTTTGTATTTCCAGGATAGTAGAAAACTCCTGAGATGATTGAGAAGGAAGGGGAGGAGAAGGAGTTGCATAGGTCATAGGATTTGGTTGATGGATTGCATTCATTTGTGGAGATGTGGATGATAAATATAGAGGGTCTATGTAAGAGGGTTTTGTGGATTGAATTTGACTACTAGTAGTTTTTGAGTTTTAATGCAATACATTTTTTAGGGGAAGTATTCCGATATTGATTAGGATATTTCAGCATGAACTGCTGCATTATAAATTTTGAGGAAAATTTCCACTTCTGATTGTTGTGTTTGTAGCCCCAAATCTAATCCAAGATCTCGGATATAATACATATAATCCAAACATGTAGTTGGTATGGCAATGGGGGGAATTATTTTCCATGTCCTGCTAAATCTCAAATTGAAATCTGAGAGAGTTTTTTGCTGAGTTTTCTGCATGGAGGTAAACTGGTTAAGCAGAGAAAAAGGATCAATAGATTCATTAAATTCCTCTATGAATGACTCAGATCATTATTGCCATGAAGTTATAGTATTATCCTCCAAGGTTCTAAACCAATGTAATATCTTTCCTTTGAAGGATAGGGCTAGAATTCTTACAATAATATCTTCTTCCTTTATGTTGTGGATTGTTGCTAGGTTCAAGATATCTTGAAAATGCTCATAAGTTTTTTTCCTAGATCCATCGTAAGTGAGAATAAATTTATATACATCCTAAGGGATGGAATTAATTTGGGCTAATTTGAGAGGACCAGCTGTGTTCCAGCTGGGATACTTCTATAATGGTTGGTTAGGGGGCCCATTTTGTGCCATATTTTTGGTTTTAGATCTTATTGGGGGAATTATTGGATGGACTGCAGAATCCTCTTCCATAAGCTCTTCCTCTATGAGGAAATCTTGATCTAAAATTCTAGCAACAACAGCCCCTCTAAAGGTAACTCATAGTAAAAATAGGAGTTAGGGTTATTCCTTTTGAAAGACCTGGTATACATGAAAGGACACTAGTCTACAAGGATAATTCTTATTCTAAGTCTAAAGACCAGGGAATCATTAGGTGAACTTGTTATTCTATGATTATAAGGTCAAGATAATTCACCTAATCTTGATTCCTTCGGGTTGAGATTATAGTAACTCATTTGATGAGTTTCCTTTTCCTTGTGAACTGGTCCCATCGGGTATACCAAAAACTATTTTCCACTTAATTGCACCAAGTTTTCACTCAATACTGTGACTGTCTATATTCCTATTTTCTATCTAGACTTGCACCCAATAGCTACAAATTAAAATTCAATATTGGATGGACCAAAGGAGAGTTTCTAATCCAACATCCAGAGTATGTTGGTTCCTTGTCAACTTAAGTAGGGTTTTTATACAATTATGCTCACTTAGGGTTTGAAGGTTAGGGTAAGAAAAATATAGGGTTAGAGAAATGTGAACAATAGTGGATGGATAGGCTAACAACATTGCACCACCATACAAAGATTCTAAAAACTAACCCAAAGATACATAACTCAAATCAACATTATCACAAATTGAAGGAATCTTCATTCATTAAAGCACACAGAGAAATATTACAGACAATAATTTCAATATCCAGATAATGATAATCCAAATAACAGAATTCACTAATGTCTAGATTCTACAGAAATGCACTTCCTATAAATAAATATCAAACTCAAAAGTATATTTCAATTACTTTAATAGCTAGTAATCCATTCGTTTGGCACAAACTAACCACATAAGTATTCACAAAAATACATCTAAATAATTTGAACCTCTAATATCAAGCATGAAGATACAAATTTTGAGGCGAATATCAATGTAATGCTCCTTCCATTAGCTCTTGGGAATATTTACAGTAGCACAACCAAACACACTAGAGACAACACTTAAAAATGAGGGTTTGATTTCTATTTATAGTTTTGCAAAAATTAAAATTCACTAAGAACATTACATGGATTTATTTTGACAGTGCAGTAGAGAATTCTTGTTGGTGTTTGCTTACTGGTACATCCTCCAAGAAATCTGCTGAATGTGGTTTGCCATGGTAGCTCGAGGACTCTACAAATTTTTGGTTGTTTGGCACAACTAGAGTCCAATCCGTTGGAATTCACATATCATCGTTGATTATTCTTGGATATTGTCTGCCACCATCAATCTGTAACCACCTCTAGTTTAGATTTCTTGGAAACCCTCAATGCTTCAACTTCCTCTTCCAACTGGTTGTTCCAATTCTAGTGATGAAATATCCCTAAATACCTCAGTTCTTCGATGCAATCTCCACCTTTGATCTCCCTCATTATATGGTTTTGATTAAATCTGATAAAATCTTATTACAATGGTAGGGATAAATGGTGTCATTCCACTTTTAAATATTGGTGACATCATCCTTCTGTCTTAGAAACTATGAAATCATCAGTCTGGCTCCCAAATTATCAAAAAAGTAAGCAATATAGAATCGACTCTTTATTCCTTAGATTCCTTTGTTATCCATAAGGTGCCTTCCAATTCTCACAAAAATATTGATGAAATAACTCCTTTATGACTTTTGCATATTCCATTCCGGATTGAGCATGTGCATTAGCATATGATCGTCAATCTGGACCCATGATAGTGCAGCGTGACCTTTTCTCCATTCCACACTATCCTTAGAATAAAACATTATGCCTTGTCACCATTCTGGAAAGAAGAGGTCAAAATCACATTTAGTCATGAATCCGCATCTACCTTGTCCATAGCATCCTACCTTGTCACCATTCTTGGTGTAAATACTCTATGGGTTTTTTGGAATCATGCCATCTAAAACTTAGCCACTCGTGAAGTTGTAAATCTGCATTTTTTATCACTGACATCATCTCTTCAAAAAAAAATTGTGGATTTGAGATGCATCACCAGTTTGGAGTCGAAGACAAGTCTCCCAAAATTGCTTCAATCATGAAAATTTACTAAGTTTCTGGCGGGCTCATACCTTCTATTGCGGATCTGCTCCAAAATACACTGCAAGGGGTGTGAAATGAATATTTTTCTACTTAAGACAAAATTTGCAAAAATATTCCTAAGTATGTGGCCATTTTGGGCCTACATTCTCGTATATATGCAAATTGTATATTATGGTAGAATAGTTATGGATCATCATGTGACCTTCTTGAGTGGTCCTAAGTAAGAGGTCACTAAAATATGTGAATGAGTATCCTCAAGATATAGATTTTGAAGAAGTGAAGTATATCTATAGGGACAAGAAAGATGAGGCTTATGGTGTAATTTCTCTTTATGTTGACAATGTATATGATGCATGTGTTAATAACACCATGGATCCCAAAGTGTTTCTTGATAGGGGATATATGATGAAATTAATTCTACATAAATCAATCAACTGGAGGATGAGCTAGAAACCTTATCCATGGATTCAATGGATACTATTGATGAGTATATCAGTTAGTTTGAGGAACTATAATAGGACAATTTATTGCATGAGGACTGTGTAGTAAGAGAATATAAGAAAAGGAAGCATTAGAAAATAAAAGGAACACTAAACTATTTTATATTCTATTCATTAATATATCTAGAACATATGATATAATTGTTGTATTTGATATGCTTCATGTGTACTTTCTAGATTCTCTTACATCATTCATTGATGTGGTATTTAAGTACTTCTTGCATCATTAATCCAGGAAAAATAGGTATAAGGAAAATTTTATTTTTAATTAGGATTACCCAAAATAAGCAATTGCTAAAGTCTATAATGATAAAAAATCCCATATAGAATTATAAAATACCCAAGAAGCCTACTTGAGATATTTACATAAAGGAAGGACACAAGGCATATTTCTACAAATTTTATTAGAAACTTAAGGAAGTAGCGAGAAAGTAGGGTGGTGATGTTGTTGTCTTATATACATAAGATGCAAATAAATTTGATAGAGAAACCTCATAGAATCATGTAGTAGTTCACTCTTCATATTTGACATCCACTTCTTCAAATGAGTGGATAGGAGATTTAGGGGAATCTAGGCACATGATAAAGCATAGGCATATTATGTATGGGTACAATAAGATATGCATATTAGATAATATTCTTTATTGTAGGTTGCAATGAGTTGAGACATAAAAAATGTATATTCATCATTTGATTAGGTTTGGACATACCTTTTTAATTATTTATTGCATTACTCATAAAAATTAGAAGGTAGAGATTTATCTTGATATATGGGTAATTAAGGACTCAAATAATTGATGCAAAACTACTACTTGTAGTTGTTATGATGAGACTAACCACATTAGGATATATAATTTCCACTTTTGCATCTTCATATAGGAAGAAAAGTTATGTTGCTATGGTTGCTTATGTGGATAATAAAATTCAATAGAGGAATCATAGGTCTGGGTATATTAGCTATGGCTCTTTGAGATACATGAGTTAGCATCAGATGGATATTAAGATCCTATGTATATCTCATTAAAGTGATGCATATGGAGGTGTAATTTTGGAAGTCATCATAAGGAGATATTTTTTGAAATGGATTGCAAAGAGATCATATCATCCTTTGGAGATCATACATATTGATGTTTGTGGAATCTCTTAAGAAATAGTTACTTTATTTTATTGATTATTTTTCTAGATATATATGGTTGTACACCATTCACACTAAGGATGAGGTTTTTGAGAGGTTCAAGACTTTCAAGGCCCTTGTTGAAAATTAACTAGACAATATAATCGAATGTATAAGGACAATTGGGGGTATTGAGTAGGTCATCTATGATTTTTATTTATATATCTCTTAGCATTACATATTAAAGTATGATTCACTATAATGCTAAACATAATGGTGTGGTTGAAAGAAAAAACAAATTTATCATGGAGATGTCATAATGCATGATTCATACCAAGGGGATGGATCATAAGTTAAAGGGTGAAGTCATCATTTATGCAATATACATAATAAATAATTTTCTTACCAAGGCCTTGTAATGCATGAAATATCTTGAGAAATTGATATGGTCTAAACCTAATGGTCCATTTTATATATTTAGGTTTTTAGCATAGGATCACACATGTAAGTATCTTAGGAAGGGGGAGGCACCAAAGAGTCATATGTGTATTTTTATGGGGTATACCAATACCACAAAAGCATATCATATTTATGATTGTTAGGGGTATGAAATTGCTAGATTTTGATGTAATGAGCATTGGGAGATAACAATCACAAGATTCAAAATAATATGAAAGAAAGTAAATCTACTAGATGAATGAAATATGATATAAATAGAAATGACATAAAATAATAAAATATAGTTATGGAGGAAATGAACACTCCCCTAATGAACTACATTACACCCATCACCAATGGATGATTATCTACATATAAATGTACTATGATGTAAGCTACACTGTGTGCCTATATCCCTCGACTCTATATCTATATTATAATAAGGCCTTTCTCATATAGAAAAATAGGTTCCTTGGTCAACACTCTATCTAGTTGTGCAAGTGACAACTTACACATAGAACTTACACATTGATATTTATGCATTTTACATTGCATGACGTAACTAGATAACTTCCCCCTAAAGTAATATAATGTCCTAAGTATGTACCTTGGAAGATACATTTACATGACCCAAATTATGTAATATACTCTATTTATAACACCCCCTTGTATTACATTATTTGGGTATTGAAGACTTTAGTCTTCAATATGGATTTTATTCTTCTTCATCCTAAAATTTGTACTCTTCTTCTACATTCTTTGTTTTCAGTTTTAGTAGGTAATTTGTGTCTTCATATGATGCAAAGTAAGCTATAGCTGAAGCTTCTTCTTTCAATTGGCTTTGCATTTTATTCCTCCTTTATCTGCTATGTCTTCTTCTTCATCTCTAGATTTTCCCTTGATTATGGTTTTTGTGCTCTCATAGTAGGTTGAGCTGCTACTTGGTTCTTGTGAGGAAGATTCTCCTTTCCTGTCTATAATCTATACATAAGTTTCTGATCAACCACTTTAGGCATCATGATAAGATTTTGAGTTAGTAGAATAGGAAGTGTTGATGCTTCATGAGGATTGAATTTTTTTTTCTATAGATGATTCATCAAGTTCTACCTTCTTTTTGAGTAATTCTATCAATCTTTTTTGTTCTTTATTTTCTGCCTTGTAGTGTTTATATGTGAGTAGTGCCATGTATAATATGCTAAAAAAGTCTAATGAAAGTGAAATGTAACTTTTTCCATTGTCAATTACTTCATTTAAATATGTTTGAAGATAGCATTCCATAGTATCAAAATTATCTTCTAAGGCTTCACTATGAATTACTTTTGAAGTTAGATCTAACTTTCCTTCCAATTTCTTGAATATATTCATGATCCCAAGTTTTATGGCACTGGATTTTTCTTTTTTGAAGTAGTTATTCTTATAGGTATTTTGGTAATTAGACACCCTTATAGCTATCAATTTTTAGAATATATGATTTGTAATTGAAGTATATAATCTTGATTTGATAAAACCTTTATAAATCCTTAGGTTCATAGACTTCCTTATGTCTCCCTAGTAATGAGAGTATGAACACCTAATTTTAGGTTTTGAAAAAAGCTTATATATTTCCAACTTGATAATATTTGATATATATTATTATTATCAAGTTTTGTAGAATGTCTTATGACTCCCTAATTATTTTGAAGTATGATATAGTGCTTTTGTAAAGTATAGTTCAATTTTATTTTTATTTTGCACAGTTTGTAAAGATCAAAAATAAACTTTACTAACTCCTTATTGCTCCTATTGAACTAAGTATTTTTCAATTTTGAAGAGGTTTTAATGTTGGATTTCTTTAATCCCTTTTGAGAAATTTTGAGAGAAGAAAATTATAAATTTCTAACCTTAACAAAAAAAATCTTAATAACCTCTTTTGTAACCCTTAGGATTTTATTCAATTGTTTCTAATTTCCAATAACCTAGTTTGATGTTGTAACCCTTATCACTCCCAAATTTGGAAAATTAGAAAATTAATAATATTTGCATAATATTAAAGAATTTAATCCTAAGTAGAATTCCTTATTTCTTCTAGGTTCAATTGCAAATATTATTTCAATTTGATAAGTTATCCCTTAGGGATTTTGCTTTAAAAATCTAAGATTTGACCTTAGCTTATAACCCTTATATCTCCCTAAAGGGAAAGAAATAATAAATAGGATTTAAACCTTACCTTTGAACGTTGTATCACCACACTGTTTGGCATATTTTTTGGTTGATTATAACACTTTAATGTCCTCCTTTTGTTCTAGAAACAATGTTTATGCTTTGGAATTCCTTGTGTTTAATGTTGGAATGTAGGTGCTGCAAATATGGAGAGGTTTTACCTTCAATACCAAGAGATTTTAAATCTTCCTCTTCCTTCCTTCCACACTGCACTTTGATATGCTTTGACTGTGCTTTCCTATGCTTAACTATTTTGGAATTGAGTGCCTTTTTATGAAATAAAGGTCTTGAACTTTGTGACAAGTGTCACATCCATTACATATGAGAGCTCCACATTTCTTAATGTATCAATTTTTTCTTTAACTCTTACTGATCACTCTATAATATATAAGCAGTCATGTGGGCACTTGTGTGAGGCTTGTGGAAGATAACAAGTATCACCACTTCCTTGATATTCCCTATAACTCTTGTGTGAGGTTTCTTGAGTGTTGAGAGATGAAATGGTGCCTTAGAAAGTTTATGCCAAGTGGAATTCAAGATATTTGCATGAAGTCCTTTGCTATAAAGCTTACAAGGAGAATATTATAACACCTTTTGTATGCCTTTTATTAGCTTACTTTGTTTCCTGAACAACAAGAAAAATTTTCTTTTGCAGGTGAATTGATGAGGCACTACGGAGCTTTGAATGACTATTTTGGTGCTTACTTTGGTAGATAATCTTCTCCATGTTTAAGATATTGAATGTAATCCTTGTCTTCTATACCTTCAATGTGTTGAATATTGTGCTTCTTTTTAGTGTAGATAGCCTCTTGTTATGTTGTTCATCCCACATTGGTAGAAGTAAATTTTGATGCCTTCTCTTTGTAGATGAGCACTCTTTTTGTCTACGTAAATACATTTTTATAATAACCTTATGTGGGCTTTGATTTTGCAGGTTCATCCATCCAAGATATGTGAAGAGTGAGCACTTTGAGTGTCTCATTTTTCTATGGAAGAAGAGTGCTAACGTTCGGCCTTCATTGGTTGGCTTACCCTGTAGATATTTTGGCTTTTGAGGTACCTACAAATATGATCTCTTCCTACATATAATGTATTGTAGAAGTGCAATAGTGTGTAACCCTATATATATACAACCTTATTTATGTCACCTTTTATTGAACTCTTTTGTAGGTCTAGAATTTTTGTTTTATATCAAATTATTGAATGTAAATATAGGGGCTTTGTAGGTCTAGAATTTATATTAGATCAAGGTCATCACTAGTTTCTACATGTTCTTCCTCTTATAGGGTAGAGTTCTTCCTATTAATCTGGTCATCTTCTTGAAAAATTATTAAATTTTAAAATTCTTTGCTTACTCCTAAGGATGATATCCATTAGGAGAAATAGAAAGGATGGAGGAGAAATGTATGATCTAAAATCTAGTGAAAAACACAAAAGTTTCTTAAGATGTTTTTAATGTTTATAAATTCTAAGAAAAAAAATTTAGTGGTCTTGCTTAAAGTTTTCAAAAAAAAAAAGGAAGAGTATTCCTATCTTGGCCACTAAGACATGTTTTCACATAAGGTTCACCAAATATGTAGATGGGGAAAGTTGCCCTACCACATTTGATTCTCAGCTAGTTCTACTGGGAGCTGAGGTGATCATGGGGGTGTGTTATATTCTCTACAATTGGGGGCTTAGGGATCGAAGGGTTCACCAAGAATGGTTTAAATATTCACTTCAAGTTTGGGTATGAAATGTTTGGTGTATATATTGACCAAGCACCTATGTTTGGATTTTCTAAATCTAATCTATGGAAAATGAAAGAACAATGCAAGGCAAATGTTGATGCAAGAAGACAATAAGCTAACCCTAGGATGATTCTTAATTTTCAATGATGATAAAATCCTAACTTGCAATAAAATAAATATTTTTATTCTCATTCGATATTTAAGATAATGAACAAAAAAAGTTAACCTTAGAATGCAAACTATATATTTTTCTCCTTTAAATGCTTAGAAATGTAACAAAATATTTTCCTATTATTTATAATTTAAATGTAGAATAGAAAATGACAAAAATAAAACAAATAACAACCTAAGAAATTTACTTAGGGCGCTTTTTTTATCTTAGGAATGACCTTAAATTTTAATTTGCATCCAAATATATCCAACAACTTCACAACCTACAAAATAGCTTCACAAGACCCTAGAAAATTTGATAAGGATTTGGGGGCTTACTTAGGCCACTATGCAACTGAGCTTGGAGGTGTAGTAGTTAATCATGCTTGGTCATTTTAGTTGACCATTTGAAAACAAGAGTGATTGTTGACCCTTTTGAGAGAAAGCAATACAAGATGCAATGAAATGAAATAGTGCAAAAAATAGAATGCAAACAATGATATTATGACCTAAATGAAGCATGCAAATACAAATTGAGGGTTTGGGAGTGAAAATTTATCCCTAAGCCTAAAATAACTAAAATCTTGTCCTATGCGAACAACGCACAAATTCAAAAATAGAAGCACAAAAAAATCTATAAATGCAGGACAAAACATAGAATATATATATATATATATATATATATATATATATATATATATATATATATAGGAAAAATCATGCCACATACTAGACGATTGTGATTTCGATAAATATAGGAAAAAAAAGGAAAAGAGAAGGGTAAGAGAGGCCCAAACTTGTATCTTGACAAGTTTGAGGGGCTTCTCAAGGGTTCTAGGAAAAATAAATTGCTTGGGTATGTCAATTTTCCATGTCTACAAAGGCTTTATTTACTTTTACAAGATTTGGTTCATCCTCTGTGTCAATATTAGTATCATCTACTTTAGACTATTTGAACAATAATTTAAAAGCCCTATCAAAATCATCAAATAAGATTTCTAAAGACACAAACCCTCTAGGGATTCTATTGGTCTTTAGTTGTATGATCTCGATGGGTTCTTGAATAATATATTTCAATTTTTCTTCATAATTTTCATCACATATGATATCAAAAAATTTATTTTGTAAGGTCATCAAATCATTAATATGTATATCATCATGAAATACTTGTATATTTACCATATTATTAGGGATATATGGCTTATAAATATATATAGTTGAAAATATATCCATAAACCAATTATCTATTTTGGGACTATCAACTCCAACAACATCCATAGCCAACAAATTTGCGTTATAATTATGAGCTTTGGAAATGTACTATAGATAAAAAGCCAAAAAAATATTCATCTCATACTTCTTGCTTATATTGCTTCAACCTAGGGTGCTTTTTTGGTACTTTTCTTTTATTTTTTGTATTAATATCTCAACATCCTCAGTTGCATTTAGGTAATTAATACCTAGTTCTTTAGCTTTCCTAAGCCCTAGAAACAAAGTTTCATACTCTAAAATATTATTTGTACAAACAAATCTAGTCTATATGGTATACCAATATAATTCTTATTAATATCAGTTAGCATTATTGCAACCCCTACTCTTGCCTAATATTTTACACCATCAATGGTCATAGTCCACATTTCAGAATTCAAAACTTTATTATCCTCTACATCTATCTCAACTTTCAATTTTGGATCCATATTTTTAGCATTAGGTACTTCTAATAAGAAGGGCAAATGATAAATAATGTAAACATCCATATCAATTTCTTCAATAGATTACATGATATTGATCATGGTATAATTAGGTTCTCTTAATTCAATTGAATATTATTTAAAAGGTTATATTTTCAAGATACCCCTTTATTTACCTAGTAGCTCAACCCAATGTCTATAAAGTAAGATAGAGAATAAAAGGTCTACATCTACCACTACAACATCTATAATTGCACCTTTATTTGTAAATTATTATAGGTTGACTAGCATTCTATTAATGAGCCTACATAAGGCACTCTCCTATTATACATTATAGAAATGGAAGGTGCTCCTTATGATAATAGAAGCCTATTTGATCAGCTACTTTTTTAGACATTGCATTCATGGAAACCCTAATATTAAGTAGATAATTATGAATAACATATTGGTCACCATAGCCTGATGTGTATCTTAGGGATATATAGAATATTTTAACTAAATATAGGGCTTTTATTGCATAATTTTTAGGACCTATGGGGATTTCAAGTTGATCTTCTGATTGATCAATTAGGCTCTATAGATTTAGTCTCTATATTTTGGGATAGTCATCAACTCCCAAAAGTGATATTAACATTTTTCTTAGCAATTTCTAGGCTAACATCAAATTGATATTTTTTTGTCATCAAATTTCTTACTAGATTCTTGATCGAGCAAATCATTATGTTGTTTTTGACATACTTCTTCTATATTTGTTTCTTTAGGGATAACTTCTTGTTTCATTTTATTGACCTTCTTCTAAGATATTATCCCCATAGTTCTTTCTTATTGAGCAGATTTATTTTTAGTTGACTACCCATTATTTCTATTTGTGGGTCTCTTATTAGTTTTATCCTCTACTATGTTGTTACTAAGATTAATAGAATGAATTTTTTTAAAATAATCTACTTCTTTTGTTGTGGGGATAAGTTTTCCATTTTTTCATTTGATCAAATCTATTATCACAAGGCTTATTTGAGTTTTGTGTTTCTCCAAAAAGTATGGCTCTTTGTTCATGATTATTGGTGTAGAGGTTGAGGTATTTTTTGAATCCAACTTCTCTGACCTCATCTTCTTGAGTCCAACATAGATTAATTCTAATATTTTCTTCTTCAAATTCATCATTTAAGTCAATGTTAAAATACATGCTTAGATATATGCCACAATTAGAATTATGTCATGCATCACAAGCAGAGAAATAGAAAGGATAATTTGATGCAATGCTATTGGATGGAATTGGGTGTGAAATAAAATTAGGGTCTTGTTCCACTTTCTTCTTCCAATTATTATTTCCATTTTGATTTGTATTTCCTTCTTTATTTTCATTATTTTTCCAACTTTTGTTAAAATTCCTTCTCAAAGGAGGTCTAGTATCAACCAACTATATATTCTCACCTTGAGACTATGAAGCCTTAACATTATTCTCTTTACCTCTTTCAATCCTAGCTAATCTATTATTCAAAGTGGTTAACATTTCACTTAATCGATTAGCTATTTTTTTCATAGGATCTTGTTCTATTTTCTTAGGAACAAATAATTCAACATTATTAGGCTTTATTTCAGGTTGGATATGTTCTAGAGAGTATTCTTTAATATTTCCATTATCGATCATATTTATCTCTATTTCAATATTCCTATCCATACATGCATCAATGGTATCTATTTATCTTTACATTATCTCATAATTAAAATCCCTACGGAAGGCATTATCGTAAAAACAAATGGATTGGTCATCATTTATCCTTAGTCCTACTCTGATCATATTTATGAGTTTGGTAAATCTTATGTTAAAATCTTTCATTGACTCATTTTATTTCTTTTTCATAGTGGCTAATTATATTAATAAAAATTGCTTGTTCTTCTTTTCTCCATATTTTCTAAAGAAGATAGTTTCCATGGTTTGGAAATTAGGGATGGAATTATTTTGATGGTTGTTAATCCATTCACAAGAATTGTTCTCTAAAGTATCCAATGATGACCTCATGGAAGGTATTATATAGTGAAGTTTGTCATGTATTAACTTATAACTTGAGTTCACTTTTGTTAAAGGCACTTTATATTTATCCTAATGACATTTGGCAACTTTTGTTAAATGAAATTTATACTTTTCCCAATGATATTTGGAAAAAATAATTCATTGTTGGAAAATCCTTCATTGTACACTTCAGTTGTTCTATATTTGAGCATAGTAAAACTATTAATAACCGGATTGGTCATAAGTGGGAAAATCCTTCATTGTACATTTGAGATATTATTCTATATTTGGCATTGAATGTACTTGGATCAATATTTTTCTATTCCCCTAGTAATGGTGAGTTATTGAGAGCTCAAACTAGTTAATTGTCAAAATCTTGATATGGTGGTCATAGGTAAGACCAAAGTATGTTGTTTCTATTATTACTATATAGATATTGGAAATACATGATTTACCATTCTTTTATAATTGCAATTTTTAAAGTCATAGAACTAATATGGAAAGCTAAGAACTAGATATTGAATTTGACCATAGGAAAAAAATCTAATAGTTTATTACTTATGAAAACTTGAAGTTTATTTTACTTTGGATAACAAATTATTACTCTTAAGTGACAATTTTTTTTAACTGGTTATGTGGGATTAAAATGATCCACATCGGTATTACAACATGACCATGTTAGCATGGTATTTTAATGAACAACATCATTGTGGCATTACAAAAAACTATACTATCACAACACCCATGGGATTTGGACTTTGGTCGGATTTTTGTGAGTCAAAAATTCTCTCTAGTTGAACTTCACCTTGTTGGTAGTTTTGCACTTTGCCACATTGTGATTTTTGTTGCAAGTATTTTTATTGTAATTCGAAAATATTTATTTTAAAATATTATTATTATGGATCAATTTCATATGTTACTTTTATGTTTGTATATGTATTCCTTTTAGCGTTGAAGTTATAAATGTTTAAAAAGAATGTTTAAATTTAGAGCTTCATTTAGGATTCAAGTGTGATGCATTCAAATAAGCATTTTGAACTGGAGAACTGTCTGGGCCTGTATATCCTACAAAATAAATGAATAAAGGAAGATCAAGATGAAACACGTGAAGGATTGAATGGTTCAAAAGTGCCCAAAAAGGATGGAATGTGAAATCACTTTAGCCCCAAGGATGAGGTGAAAGCTCCATTTGCCCCACCTTGGTATGAACGTCATATCAAAAGGTGACATAAGCAAGTCTTGGTAAAAAATGGGCATGAAAAAATACTTTCATATTTACCCTAGTTGAGGGGCGAACATTTTGTTCGCCCCTCCTAGGGATGAACATGATCTCAAAATTAAAATATGATTGCGTTCACCCCTTCCATGGGCAAACATACCCAAAAGGCAAAGTGAAATCGTGTTCACCTTGGTTGAGGGGTGAATATTTTATTCACCCCTCCCATGGGTGAATGTGCCTTAAGAATGAAACATGATCATGTTTGCCCTGGTCGATGGGTGAACATTATGTTTACCCCTCCCATGGGTGAATGCATTCTCAGAGTGGAATCATGTGAGCACGTCATGCAATAGAATATTGGGTAAATGTATTTTTGAGAAAGAAAGGGTGAATGCAATTACGAAGATAGAGCAGTCCAATTATGATGTTTTGCCACATTCCATGAAGAATATAGTCAATATTTCAAGAGTGTCCAAATATGGTTTTTGCAAGCATTAAATGACAGTGGTGGTAACTCAAATTATGAATCCCAAGTGACGAAAGAAGCCCAATGAGAAGCATAAGAATATTTTCATGATTTCAAAGGTAGGGATGCATTTTTAAGGCTTTGAATATCTTTTAATTTTTTGTGCACCGACACATAAAATGTTGATTTCCTAGGAATTTTCCCTTGAAAGGTGGATGAATGTTCCAAAAGGATGGGTTTTAATGTTTTCAAGGAGGAATTTCCTCACTCTTGTTCCTAATCTATGATCATTTTGTCTTAATGTAAATTTAATGAAAGAGGAAAAATCCTCTATAAATACTAATCAAATATCCATTGTAAAGGAGGTTGGATGTTCTGCAAGAAAAATTATTAAGTTATATACATCAATAGAAGAGACTTGGCTTTTAAAATTCTATTTCTGGATTTAAAATATCTCTAGTGAGTGAGTGAGTTTTTAAATACAATCTGGAGGTTGTCTCTGCAAAGGTGTGAGTGAAATTCTACTACCTTACTCCTGTTACATGCTATTATAAAACTTGGTGGAATTCTTACTGCTAGTCTATGCCAAATCCTACACCCCGACCTATGGCCATATTTACCTTTCTTTCTGTTATTTCCAATTTATTTCTTGCAACTCTTATCTTAACCATTTATGATTAGTAAGGGAGCCAACCCTCTTTGGACATTGACACGAGGACATTCCTTTCCTCTGGTCATTCAATGTTGGACGTATCTAGGGCACACAAACACAATTTTTTTGATTAAGTAGATATTTGATCAACAATTATTGGCACACCTGGTGGGACCTCAAAATTTCCACTTTAGATAGTATTAAGGTTTGATTTCCACCTTCCTACTATATAGTTAGAACATATTGTGACTTGATTACACACAAATATCTTCTAACATGACTATAGAAAAAGTTGTGCCTCATGATTACAAGATCGAAGGCCAAAAATCTAGATCATAAAATTGAGTTGTACAAACTTGATATCCAAAGTCTAGGGGAACATCCTCAATTAGCCACTTTACCCAAACATCTTCATTACCTCATACATCCCATATATCATCCATCACATCACCACGACTAGCTGGTGTATTTTTTGCTCCTACAAGCCTAGGTAGCACTGCAACCATGGTAGGAACCTAGGGTTCCTAGCACAGTAAATTTATAAATAAATAATTAAATAAACAAACCTAGACTAAAAGAATCGCTTTTGTATTTTTTGGGAAGTCCCTTCAATAAATTGTATATTTTATATTTCATGGATGATTTACAATATTACTCCTTCACACATTTATATCTACCCTAACCCTAATCCTATGTCCCCTCAATATGACAATTTACATAATAATTAATTATATTATTAATAATTTAATAATATAATTAAATATACTATTAATAATTAATAATTAATAATATAATATTAATTATATTATTAATTATACTATTAATAATTAAATTAATTACAATATTGTTAATAATAAGGAAATGTTAGGATATGGGATCCTAACATGCCACCCTTCCTTGAAAAACTTTGTCCTCAAAGTTTAGAAGGACTAGAAAAAAAAAATTAGTCTTCATAGCGCCTTAAGCATCATCTTCTAAAAAGCTCAGTTTTTAGAGTAGATGGAAGTATTTTTTTTCTTTTGTTACCCACAATGAGACTTATGCTTTAATCAAATTACTTTAAGGTATGGTCGTTTACTTTTCTTCTTGGTTGTTTTCATCTTTTCCATAACAATAGTTATTTGATTCAAAATTTTGAGTGAAAATGCAGTTTCTTTAACATTTTTATGTAGTGCCAACCTAACTTTATTCATCACTTGTTTCTATGAGGCTGAAAAAAAATTTCAGGTAATATTATTATTTGAAAGATACCATAGCCTTTCATGTTGCTCCTTGCTAAGATGAGCTCGACAATTCCCCATAATCTTCGCATGCAAATAATACCCTCTATTTAGCTTGGCTTTGTTGATGGGCATGTGGGTCATGTGTTATGGAAGCCACATTCGTTTAAGATGTTGATAAAAGTGAGTACCATGTATTGGAGCATATTATAATAACTTGGCCTTATGAAGGAGAGTGAACTTTGAATGGTGTGATGACAAATTTTACGAGGTGTGTAAACCTCTTTAAAGACAAAATAGGAATCTAAAATTTTAAAAATCGACAACCTCCATTATCTCCATCATCATCTTATGGAAATGAGTGGAATATGTTTTAAAGACTTATCTCCCTCTAGGTATTTCAATATTTTACTCATTATCAAAATGTGATCTCTTCTAAATGTGAAGGATATTCCATACTCGCAATCCTTCCTTAATTGTTAGAATTACTCTTTTTTTTTTTTTTTTTAATTCAAATAACAAGTATTTAAATTTTAACATCATGGAATTATTTTATATGAGATGTAATACTTGTCAGTTTTAGATACGACTTGCATAGATATCCAACCTGGATTTTGATTAATATTGTGAGAAACCACAATATAGAATTGAAATATTTGTTTTACCCATTCAACGATATCTCCAGGTGTAATATTCCAAGTGTGTTTC
This sequence comes from Wollemia nobilis, assembly GCA_028583015.1. Lineage (NCBI taxonomy): Eukaryota > Viridiplantae > Streptophyta > Pinopsida > Araucariales > Araucariaceae > Wollemia > Wollemia nobilis. Next base: position 4,191,382 of record JAQPPZ010017255.1, read on the forward strand.
CTTGTAACTCTCATCATAAATGTATGACAAATGACTACGATAGAATTATAACTTTAGGTTATAAAAAAATCGTGTGACAAGCAGATTTTGTCAAAGTTCACTAAACAGAAAACTACAAGAACATCAGAGTTTGTTGGAGAAGTGGAAACATATCAAAAATTTAGATTTTACCTTGCCAAAATTTGTAGATAAGTCGGAATCCTAAATGCTTGCATCTGATATTCTCTCAATATTTTGCATTCCTTAATATCTTCTTTTCCCTTGTGCACTTTTATTAAAAAATATTTTTGCATTTTTAGGGTTTTTATTAATTTCTTTCTTCTCAGAAGATTCAATGGATACCTTTTGAAATTTTATGGCTATGGGCTTCTCATCCACATGGGATTCCATTTCTATGGGCTCCTCCTCTTGCATTTTTATTAAATACTCTATATCTCTCAAAATACGATCAAAACATTCCATTTCTTTATTATGGTATTGTTCATTTATTCTTATAATTTTTACGATGTCATTTGTCATTTCCTTGATATTTTTGGCCCATATGGTTGGATCCATAAGGCTCTGATACTAGGTGGTAGGAACCTAGGTTTCCTAGCACAATAAATTGATAAATAAATAATTAAATAAATAAACCTAGACTAAAAGAATCACTTTTGTATTGTTCAGGAAGTCCCTTCAATAAATTGTATATTTTATATTTCATTGATGATTTACAATATTACTCCTTAACACATTTATATCTACCCTAACTCTAATCCTACGTCCGCTCAATATGACGGTTCACATAATAATTAATTATATTATTAATAATTTAATAATATAATTAATTATACTATTAATAATTAATAATTAATAATTAATAATATAATATTAATTATATTACTAATTATACTATTAATAATTAAATTAATTACAATATTGTTAATAATAAGCTAACACAATAAATTGATAAATAAATAATTAAATAAGTAAACCTAGACTAAAAGAATCGCTTTTGTATTGTTTGGGAAGTCCCTTCAATGATTTAATAAATCATATATTTTATATTTCATGGATGATTTACAATATTACTCCTTCACACATTTATATCTACCCTAACCCTAATCCTACGTCCACTCAATATGACGGTTCATATAATAATTAATTATATTATTAATAATTTAATAATATAATTAATCATACTACTAATAATTAATAATTAATAATATAATATTAATTATACTATTGATGATTAAATAAATTACAATATTTTTAATAATAAGGAAATGCTAGGATATGGGATCCTAAAAAATTAGTGTTCCTCAAGCTCCACCCCACATACCACCCCACATGGCTTAGAATCCTCCACCACAATAGCCACAACCACCCAGGTAGTTCCCATCATGGAATAGCTCTAGGGCCTTGAAATTACAAGCACAAAATATAGTGCCTCAAGCAACTTTTACGACTTTGCTGACCTATGATGGTACTGGTAAAATGACCTATGAGCATATCCAAGATGTAGCTTCTTTGGCTACGATCCATAGAATAACAGATGAGAATGTGATGGTAAAATTGCTGGTATTGTTGTTGAGAGGGAAATTGTTGTACTAGTACTGATCATTGCAACCTGATACTATTACCTCATGGGATCAGTTGGTGAAGTTGTTTATTAAAATTTTTCATGAGCAACCTAACCCATACTCCTTGTTGCACCAGTTCACAATGATTCAAAGACATTTGTAGGAGGAGATAGTTGATTTCAATGTCAGGTTCACTTGAAGCGAGAAAAGAGTTCTTGATGGTTTGTGGCCCATGCATGAACAAGTTGCATTCTACCACCTCAGGGCGTTTAGCATTAAAATCGGTATGGCTATACGACAAGCCAATGTGACTACATTCCTAGACCTATACACTCAGGTGCAGAAGGTCAAATTTGACTTAATTGTCGTAGGTACGCTTCCCCCAAAAATAACTATGCCCATTCTTCTTGACCTCCCATAGTATTTGTATTCCAGTGCATTTTTGTAGACCATGCCTTCCATGTACCCATTTACCTCATGGAGTTCAAACCTACCTCATATCGCTCTGATCCTTGTCCCACAATGTTTGACTCCAAGTTTTCCAGAGTTACCCGCTCAATAAGTACCCCAACTATCATTATATTTTCCTTATCTAGTATTACCGATGCCACTAGTTCCATTATCGTTGCTCATACCTCCAACACCTCTACCTTTACCAGTGCCCCCTACATCATCTAATCCATATCATTTTATGATATTATTACAAGAAGTGAAATACAATAACTTACCCTTGATGACTATACGAACGAGCTTACAACAGTGAGGAACAAGTAAGCTGAGAATGAATTTTGGTCAAGGATATTTCAAACTCTACTGATTACTTGAGAGTAGGCATATTCTAGTAGAGGACCTAAGAAGAGCACAATAGTATTACCAAACGAGGAGACCAACGCAACAAAAAAGGTATACTAGTGTTCAACATGCAATGATCCTCATTGCAGAAGAAACCTGCATGGTGCACATGAATTATGTGTAAATGCTAGTGAAAAGTTCAACCGAAAGACAAGTCAATATGATCAGGGATGTTGATCACAATTTTATGATTTCATATTTAGAGCAAGTTTTGGTTCTTACAAGATCTAGGAAAAAGCCAGTAACTATAGATTCAGTTGAGCTCGAACCTTTGAAGGTACCTACAAAGACAAAGGTGCAAGATGGAAAAGGGTAATCTATAGTGAAAGCGCTTGGTGTAAGGACTAAGGAGCAGGATACCATCAAGCTAAAATATTTACTACCTAAGCAAGCTCAAGAAAAGATACAAATGAAAACATCAACTTCACAACCCATAGTAGCTGCTCAAACACAAAATGCAATAAAAGAACAGGCTAAGGAGTGACTCAAGCACCCATCATTGACAAAGAGACAAAGAGTATAATCTACTCAACAGTATTGGGATAAGTATGAATGAGCTACAAAAGAGAAGACTCTGAATATCTTAGATTATAATATTGTGGAAGAAATAAAAAAGATACCTACAAAAGTAATCTTGTATGATGCACTACAATTTTTGGGGCAAGTTGTCTTGCTACAAAAATCTTTGAAGACTACTAAAGATCAAAAGAAAACTTATCCTTAAAAATTCTTTGCGCAAGCATTGCCAACTTCCATAATAGGAAAAAATAGACCACCCCCATTTTATTTGTCACTCAGAATGGAGGGTTGGATCATACACAGTTGTATGATCAATTTCAGTGCTGTGACTTGTTGGCAATTTTGGGTACTTTGGGTACATTGCCTTTGCTCAAGTGTATAAGTTGTCATTGATGTCAAGAAGCTCTTGAAGGAATTTGATTTGATGTCAAACAATTTGTTTTGATGAAGGTTACGACATGACAATTTCAAAGGTCTTTTGCAAACCCCAAGTTGGCAGGTTTAGAGATTACAGGTGGATGCATTGGTTTAATGCATTTGGGTCTAGGAGGAAGTATTTATTTAAATAATTAAAAACCTTGTTAAGGTTCCATTTAATTATTTTTAAATAAATAAATTATTATTTGCAATGGGTTCTCCTAATCCATGGCGCAAATGTTTTAAGTTGTGGGCGCTAGCAAAGACCTCTGCCGACGTGTTAAACTCCTCGTCGACGTCAAAGAGCTTATGGTAAATTGCATATAAATCTCCCTCGACAAAAACAAATATTGATCCCATCCAAATTTTGAAAGGAGTTGCTCGCTGTAAATTCGACTGTGTCTTCGCTGATTTTCGTGGATCCGCTATTCGTTTGTCTGCACTCATCGTTTGTCGAATCCATCGTAAAGTTTATTGTCATCGTGTCACGACAGAGGAAAGGAAGGGACTGTGGTTTCATTTTATCCTTTGTGCAGAAGGATCAAGGTTAACAGCGTGAGGTTTAAACCTCAACAGGTGCCTTTGGCACACCGGTAGCGACTAGGATGTTGGCGCGCTACCCGAATGGGAGGTTCCACGTTCGAATATCGCAAAAGGTTTTTTTTTATGAAGTGGATGCAGCGGGTGGTGTTAGAATTCATGCGCAAATTTCCCCATAGCGATTTTTGATGTGGCTAAGGTATTTTCAAAATTAATTTTTGCTAAGTGTTTTTGCGGATGGAGGAAGTTTGTTAGAGGGAAAAACAGCTTAGGAGTTATAAGGAGTTTAAAGCTTGTTTTGTATTTTGATAAAATATTCTTTTTGAAGATGTTGTTGAAATATCTTATTGCATTCTTATGAGAGAGAAATTTTACTTTTGATAAGACTATAAGGGAGAAATAAGGTGTATAAGGGTTAAATCTTTCTTGTAATGTTGAGAGTGTTTTTGGTTGTTTATGGAAATGAAAGCATGATGTTTTAAGGTTAATTGCTTCTTGTGTGAAGTTGTGAAACCTTAAGTGGGCAGATTTGAGATTGACATTTGCTTTCATTAAATTGGTAATAATCAAGCTATTATTTACTTGGTTAAAGTGTTGAGCTTACTCCTTTGTTGATGATTTGAAAAGTTGTGTGTGCTATTGCAAGTTGAGTTGGTGGATGCTTTTGTTCAAACAATATTGGAGAGAAAAGGAGTTCTACTTGTTTCCTTTTCTAATGTTGATTGTGAAATGCTTCAAGGTTGTGTTTTGAGATGAATGGTGTTGATTGAACCTTTTTTGATGAGCATTGTTGTTGAAGCCCTAATTGATGGTGAAAAGAACATGAGTATCATTTTTATGTGATTCTTTGCATAGTTGGCAATTGTTGGAGTTTCATGTTCTTGAAAGAAAGCATTCTATCCTATCCATTTCAGATTTGAGATTGAGTTTGAGTTGAGTTTTTAGATTTGAGATTGAGTTTGAGTTGAGTTTTCAGATTTGAGATTGAGTTTGAGTTGAGTTTTTCAGATTTGAGATTGAGTTTGAGTTGAGTTTTTCAGATTTGAGATTGAGTTTGAGTTGAGTTTTCAGATTTGAGATTGAGTTTGAGTTGAGTTGATTTGAGTTGAGTTTTGAGATTGGGAGTTGAGTATAGAACATATTGAGTCTCTAACAATTCTCTTTATGGTTCTATGAGTTTGTCAAATCACATTGGGTCTCTAACAATTCACCTTGTGATTTGCTACTAAGAAAGTTTTTCTTGGTGAGCTTGCTGAGGTTTTGGACAGGTTCCAGTGGGGACTTGTGAGCAGGTTTTGTATAGGTTCCGATGGGGACTTGTGAGCAAGTTTTGGACAGGTTCTGGTGGGGACTTGTGAGCAGTTTTGGACAGGTTTCGGTGGGGACTTGTGAGCAGGTTTTGGACAGGTTTCGGTGGGGACTTGTGAGCAATTTTTGATAGGTTTCGGTGGGGACTTGTGAGCAGATTTGGATAGGTCCTAGCAGAGGACTTGTGAGCTAAGTTTTGATAGTTCTATGAGAAAACTTGAGGACATAGGAGCACTGGTTCTTTGAGAAGAACCTGAGGACATATTTGGAAAGTCTTTGAGAAGGCTTGTGTGTAGAGGATTGATTTGTTCAAGTGTTGGACAAATCTGACAGACAGAGGAAGACTTGTCCTAGACCGACTGACTATGTTTGATACAGGTTGCTGAGCTACTATGGATGTGATCATAGAAGGCATAGGTCTCTTAGGCTAAGCACTGGGGATAGGAGGTCTTCAATGGAAAGGAGTTCCACATGCTGGCAAGAGGTAGAGGCAATTGATCTTCTGAGGGATCATTTCCAAAGAAGAGGGGAAGGTATCTCCTTTGAGTAGAGGCTCATAAATTCAGAGTAGAGGGGAAGCTATCTCCTTTGAGCAAAGGCTCATAAATTCAGATAGAGGGGAAGGTATCTCCTTTGAGCAGAGGTTCATAAATTCTGATTGGGGGAAGGTATATCCTTTGGGCCGAGGCTCATAAACATTGTAATTGGGAAGGATTCCCAAAGAACTTTGAGATAACTTTTAGAGAAAATTTTTGTGGACGTAGCCCAACCATTCTGGGTGAACCATTTTAAAATTGGTGTCACTTTGTGGATGATATTGTGCATTGCTTTGATATTGCTTTGGGTATATTGCTTTACTATTTTGAAGTATAAATGAAAAAGTAAAAAGAGGTCTTATATTGTTCACCCCACCCCTCTCAGTATAAGCTTGTGTTCTTCAATTAGTATCAGAGCAGGTGCCTTTGGAAAGTTTAACAACTTGAAAGAAAAGCTAGTAAAGAACACAATGGATCATTCAAGTAGTAATGCAACACCTATTCTTGATGGGTCAAATTTTGGTCTTTGGAGTGCAAGGATGAAGGTTCATCTAATGGCACTTGGTAATGAGGTATGGGAAGTGATTGAAGATGAGTACACTATTCTTGTACATGGTCCTAATACTAAAGAAGAAAGGCTCCTACATCATAGCAATTCAAAAGAAATGAATGCAATCCTGAAAGGCTTACAGAAATTAGATCTCACCAAAGTGATTCACTGCAAGACAACTAGTGAAATGTGGAAACAGTTGAAGGTGGTTCATACAGGCGATACAAATGTCAGAAAATCCAAGTTAAGACACTTCAAAGGTATGTTTGAACAACTCAAGATGAATGATGATGAAAATATTAGTGACTACATGCTTCATATGGATGAGGTTGTTAACTCCATGAAAGACTTAGGTCTTGAGCTTGCTGAAAATGATGTTTGTGATAAGATTTTAAGATCTCTTCGGAATAGATTTAGTGATAATATTTCTTCTATTGAGGAAGCTAAATATTTGGATAAGTTGAAAAAGGATGAGCTCCATAGTATACTTGCAGCATTTGAGTTGAGAACTCAAGTAAAGGTTGATGTCAAGAAAGAGGCAACTTTCAAGGCTACCAAGGAATCCAAGGGTAAACAGCTTCAAGATAGTGATGAGTCTTCTAGTGATGAAGAGGCATATTACAGCAAGAAATGCAAGTTCTTTATAAAACACAAAAGTATGAAAAATATAATATGTTTCAATTGTGGAAAGTTTGGTCATTATGCTAGTAACTGTACTATTCCCAAGAATGAAAGTGATGAAGATAAATAGGATTCTAAGAGCAAGGATTCTGAAAAGCACAAGCATCACAGGAAGATCAAATATGAGCACAACAATCAAGGAAAAAGGCATTCTCACAAGCACAAGAAGAGTTTCTACCTATAAAAAGCAAGTAAGTGTTCTAGTAGTGATAGTGAAAGTGAAAGTTATTCAAGTGATAATGAAAATAAGATGTTGTTCATATCAGAAAAAGAGGAAGAACCGAAACATAGATTCATTATCATGAAATGTCTTAGATGTGGAAATTTTGGTCACCTTGAGAATGATTGCACAAATAATGATTTTGTTTCTAGTATGTATTAGGATGCTTCATAAAACTATAAGGAAGATGCATGTATGGTTTTTGAAAAGGGTAGCACCTCTAGTGATGAGAAATCTGAAAAAGGCTTTGATGATTCAAAAGGAAATCAAATAAAGGATCTTGAAAGTGAACTTATTAGTGCTCTTAGTGCTTTGAAAAAGGAAAGAAAGAAGAATGCTAGACTCAAGGATAAGTTAGATGAATGTTGTATGGAGAGGGATGATCTTATAGAAAGTCTTGACTTCTCTATAGCTAGGACACAAGAACTCAAGGATGAGTTAGAGTCTAAGGTTCTTGAGTATAGTGAGTTAGAACAAAAAATGGCTTCTTTGAAAGAGGAAACTAAAGAGTACAAGGATAAGCTTTACAGGTTTCAAGATAGCTCCAAAAAGGTTAAGTCACTCATCAAAGGTCAAAGAAAGACAACAGATAAAACATGCCTTGGTTTTATTAAGCCACACAAGGAACAAGTTGGAGAGTCTAGTAAGAGACTCCAAAAGGAAGAGAGTTCTGATGAGGAAAGTACTTCAGAAAAGGAGTCCTTGAATGATAGATGCACAGAAATAGAAAAAAAAATTCAGAATGAGAAGAAGTTTTTAGGACCCAAGAGGTCAAATAAAGGAAAGTTTCAAGGCAGATGTTTTGCTTGTCACAGGTTTGGTCACATGGCTTCACATTGCATGGCTCAAGTGAAGAAGGTAAATGACAGTTTTAGAAGTGCTAGTTTCTTTCAAGGGTATTGCTACTCTTGTCAATAGTTTGGGCACAAGGTAGTCTATTGCAAGGTAAATAATAGGAACAGGTTTGATCAAAATAGGTTTGGTCAGAACAGGTTTGGTCAGAACAGGTTTGGCCAGAACAGGTTTGGTCAGAACAGGTGGATTCAAAGATCAGGTTTACCTCAGAGAAACAACATCGTCAAGTGCTTCAAGTGCAACAATGAAGGTCACATAATTAGACAGTGTAGAGCTGAAATTCTAGAATACGAGAACGAGAACAGTGGCATGATCAGGTCCAAGGATCAAGACATGGACAAGAACAAGGATGAGAACAAGAACAAGAATAGTGAAAAGAACAGGAATATGGACAAAGAGTTCAAGAGAAGGCCCGAAAAGGAAATTATAGATGCTGATGATGATCAGTTCCTAATGGGAGTTTTACTCCCACCCCAGAATTAATCACCTCATCAAGAGGTGGGGGAGGGACTAAGCTAAGAGGTTCATTCTTAGTCCCAAGCCCCAAAGGTGGCCCTTTGCCATTGATGACAAAAGGGGAGAAATATGAGTAAGGGGGAGAGCTTCAAAGTGAAGAGGAAAGCTTCAAGTCAGGGGGAGCAAAACTTCAAAGGAAGATTCTCAGTTGTGGGCACAGTTTCTCAGTTGTTAGCACAGTTGGTTTCAATTTTGGCTCTTGAGAAGTGTTTTCAGTAAAATTTTACCATCAATGACAAAGGGGGAGATTGTTGGCAATTTTGGGTACTTTGGGTACATTGCCTTTGATCAAGTGTATAATTTGTCATTGATGTCAAGAAGCTCTTGAAGGAATTTGATTTGATGTCAAATAATTTGTTTTGATGAAGGTTACGGCATGACAATTTCAAAGGTCTTTTGTAAACCCCATGTTGGAAGGTTTAGAGATTACAGGTGGATGCATTGGTTTAATGCATTTAGGTCCAGGAGGAAGTATTTATTTAAATAATTAAAAACCTTGTTAAGGTTCCATTTAATTATTTTAAAATAAATAAATTATTATTTGCAATGGTTTCTCCTAATCCATGGCACAAATGTTTTAAGTTGTGGGTGCTAGCGAAGACCTCTACCGACCTGTTAAACTACTCATCGACGTCAAAGAGATTATGGTAAATTACATATAAATATCCCTTGATGAAAACAAATATTAATCCTATCTAAATTTTGAAAGGAGTTGCTCACTGTAAATTTGACTGTGTCTTCGCTGATTTTCATGGATCCGCTATTCGTTTGTCTGCACTCACCGTTTGTCGAATCTGTCGTAAAGTTTATTGTCATCGTGTCATGACAGAGGAAAGGAAGGGACTATGGTTTTATTTTATCCCTGGTGCAGAAGGATCAAGGTTAACAGTGTGAGGTTTAAACCTCAACGGGTGCCTTTGGCGCATCGATAGCGGCTAGGCTATTGGCATGCTACCCGAACGGGAGGTTTCGTGTTCAAATATCGCAAAAGGGTTTTTCGTCGTGAAGTGGATGCAGCTGGTGGTGTTAGAATTTGTGCACAAATTTCCCCATAGCGATTTTTGATGTGGCTAAGGTATTTTCGAAATTAATTTTTTCTAAGTGTTTTTGCGAATGGAGGAAGTTTGTTAGAGGGAAAAACAACTTAGGAGTTATAAGGAGTTTAAAGCTTGTTTTGTATTTTGATAAAAGATTCTTTTTGAAGATGTTGTTGAAATATCTTATTGCATTCTTATCAGAGATAAATTTTATTTTTGATAAGACTATAAGGGATAAATAAGGTGTATAAGGGTTAAATATTTCTTCTAATGTTGAGAGTGTCTTTGGTTGTTTATGGAAATGAAAGCATGATGTTTTAAGGTTAATTGCTTCTTGTGTGAAGTTGTGAAACCTTAAGTGGGCAGCTTTGAGATTGACATTTTCTTTCATTAAATTGGTAATAATCAAGCTATTCTTTACTTGGTTAAAGTGTTGAGCTTACTCCTTTGTTGATGATTTGAAAAGTTGTGTGTGCTATTGCGAGTTGAGTTGGTGGATGCTTTTATTCAAACAATATTGGAGAGAAAAGGAGTTCTACTTGTTTCCTTTTCTAATGTTGATTGTGAAATGCTTCAAGGTTGTGTTTTGAGCTGAATGGTGTTGATTGAACCTTTTTTGATGAGCATTGTTGTTGAAGCCCTAATTGATGGTGAAAAGAACATGAGTATCATTGTTATGTGATTATTTGCATAGTTGGAAATTGTTGGAGTTTCATGTTCTTGAAAGAAAGCATTCTATCCTATCCATTTCAGATTTGAGATTGAGTTTGAGTTGAGTTTTTAGATTTGAGATTGAGTTTGAGTTGAGTTTTTATATTTGAGATTGAGTTTGAGTTGAGTTTTTCAGATTTGAGATTGAGTTTGAGTTGAGTTTTTCAGATTTGAGATTGATTTTGAGTTGAGTTTTCAGATTTGAGATTGAGTTTGAGCTGAGTTGATTTGAGTTGAGTTTTGAGATTGGGAGTTGAGTATAGAACATATTGAGTCTCTAAAAATTCTCTTTATGCTTCTATGAGTTTGTCAAATCACATTGGGTCTCTAACAATTTACCTTGTAATTTCCTACTAAGAAAGTTTTTCTTGGTGAGCTTGCTGAGGTTTTGGACAGGTTCCAGTGGGGACTTGTGAGCAAGTTTTGGACTGGTTCCAGTGGGGACTTGTGAGTAGGTCTTGGACAGGTTTCAATGGGGACTTATGAGCAGTTTTGGACAGGTTCCGATGGGGACTTGTGAGCAGGTTTTGGACAAGTTCTAGTGGGGACTTGTGAGCAGTTTTTGATAGGTTTCGATGGGTATTTGTGAGCAGATTTGGACAGGTCCTAGCAGAGGACTTGTGAGATGAGTTTTGATAGTTCTATAAAAGAACTTGAGGATAGAGGAGCACTGGTTCTTTGAGAAGAACCTGAGGACATAATTGGAAAGTCTTTGAGAAGGCTTGTGTGTAGAGGATTGATTTGTTCAAGTTTTGGATAGATCTGATAGACAGAGGAAGACTTGTACTAGACCGACTGACTATGTTTGGTACAGGTTTCTGAGCTGTTATGGACATGATCATAGAAAGTAGAGGTCTCTTAGGCTAAGCATTGAGGACAGGAGGTCTTCAGTGGAAAGGAGTTCCACATGTTGGCAAGAGGTAGAGGCAGTTGATCTTCTAAGGGATCATTTCCAAACTAGGGGGGAAGGTATCTCCTTTGAGTAGAGGCTCATAAATTTAGAGCAGAGGGGGAGGTTTCTCCTTTGAGCAGAGGCTCATAAATTCAGAGTAGAGGGGAAGGTATCTCCTTTGAGCAGAGGCTTATAAATTTAGATAGAGGAAAAGGTATCTCCCTTGAGTAGAGGCTCATAAATTATGATTGGGGAAAGGTATCTCCTTTGGGTCGAGGCTCATAAAAATTGTAATTGGGAAGGATTCCCAAAGAAATTTGAGATAATTTTTAGAGAAAATTTTTGTGGACGTAGCCCAGCCATTCTGGGTGAACCACGTTAAAATTGGTGTCACTTTGTGGATGATGTTGTGCATTGCTTTGATATTGCTTTGGGTATATTGCTTTACTATTTTGAAGTATAAAGGAAAAATTTAAAAGAGGTCTTATACTGTTCACCCCCTCCCCTCAGTATAAGCTTGTGTTCTTCACGACTACTATCATGCCAAAGGCAGTATGTGAAGTTATGGTGATGAAATATACAAGAAGTATCTTGGAAGTGTTGCAGCTGGATGGAACTATGGTAAAGATATTGGGAGTAATCAAAGATATTTCCATTTTTCTTCATAGTATACCACAAATCATGATCATCTAGGAAGTGGTAGTGGTTGTCCTGGAGCCATACTTTAACATGTACCTCTCAAGGAAGTTCACAGCTAAGTTGGGGATATATCTTTACTTAGACTACTCGTATTTGGAGATACCATTCAAAGGAAAGAGGATTCACATTCACAATGAAAATCCATCACATTTTCACATTGAAAATTTGGAAGAGGAAGAAGAAGCCTCAATTGTAGTTAACATGATGACTGAAGACCTAGAAGAAGTTGATTTAATGGAAGTTCTTGGTGAACTTCACCTTGAAGACGATTTTTCCCTCATATATTTTAATACCATGATTGGAATGGATATTGGTTGTTATACAATTACCAAGCCATTTCAAATTGAAGAAGTCCTTGGTTCCCTGGATCCTGACACAAATTAGTTATGGAAGTTGTATTTTGATGGTGCTAGATGCAAGACTAGCGCAAGAGCTGGTGTCGTATTGATATTTCCCACAGGGTTACATAAGAATTATTATTATAGATTGACTTGGATTTGCACAAATAATGTGGTTGAATATGAAGCATTGTGACTTGGATTGAAGAAGCCTAAAAAATTGGGAATCAAGTAGTTGCAAATTTTTGTGAATTCGAACTTATTGTTAATCATACTACTAATAAGTGTGTATAAAGGTAATTTACCTGAAAACTTATCACAACAGTGTGTAGGATCTATTTGAATCCTTCATAGCTTTTAACATTCAGGTGATTTACTGAGATAAAAATAAACATATAGATATTCTAGCATCTCTTGGTGCAAATTATTCTCCTATGGAGCAAGTAGTCAGAAAGACCAATACTGTCAGGGTGATATATAGACCTTCAGTTATGGATAAGAATATTTTTTTGCAAGTTTTCTGCAATGATGAACAAGTAGTTAATTTTCTTCTTAGTGAGGCTACTAGCGTAGATGATAGAGTTCTTGTTGAAGAAGAGAAAGAAGGAATGATACAATTAAAGAATAATCATATTCCTAAAGGTTTTATTTTGCTGGAGAGTTTTTTGACCAGAACGATATTTTTGAAAAGCATAGGATAAAAGTGGATGCAAAGGAGTATAAATAATTGTAGTTATAACCTAAAAATATCATTAAATTGGAACTGATTACTTGCCTAAGGAATTGGAAGATATTAAGAACTTATGCTATGAGTACCATACATCATGGCATGGAGCTATCAATATTTAATGGGATAAAACAAGAACATGATCCAACATACCATTGAGTTGCAGGAGGGGGTGAGACTTTTTTGGTAAAATAAGCACCCTGTAAATCCTAAAATCGAAGTACCTATAAAGAAAAAATTGTTGAAGATGTTGGAGGTAAATATAATTTATCCAATCAAGCACTCAACATGGGTGGAAAACCTGGTCCCAGTGTAGAAGAAGAATAGAGACATTCAATTGTGTGTTGAATTTTGCAACCTAAAATAGGCATCGTTAAAGTATCGTTACCCTCTATCATAGATTGATCAAATCCTTCATGTGGTATCCATTGCGTAAATATTCTCATTGTTATATGGTTTCTCTGGATATAATCAAATTTGGGTGAATGGTGAAGATCACGTTACACAAGCAACACCAAATAAATGATACACAGGTGTGTTTTTTAATTTGAAAAAGTCATAGAATCAAACCTTTCATTAATTTTATGCCAAATATAAGGATACAAGAGAAATATCTTGTATAAAATTTAAAAAATTGCCTCAAATACTTTGTTTTCCCTTTTTCCCACATAAAACCATCAAAATTCAAATTTTAATTTTGGGGGCAAATTTTTGAGGTCATAACTTCGCACTCGTTGACCCTATTGACTATTACAGTATGTTTTTAGAAAGGTAAATAGATGAGCTAAGTGATGCGAAGCTTGGATCTTTGCACCAAGGCTCATGTATAGCAAAAAATCATCAAATTCGACCTCTAAGACCTTCAAAAATCTCCTGCAAGTTAAACTACTTTTACTAGTTCTACAAAATTAAACAATTACAATTTTCTTTTCAGGTGATGCAAGATCACTCTTACACCACTGGATGCTCTTACATCAGTGAAATATGAATACCAACATAAAATAGCATTCACCACCAAATGGGGTATGTTTGCCTACCAACGAATGCCATTTGGACTCTCAAATGATGGCGCTACATTTTAGAGGGTCATGGACATTGCTTTCGATGAGTTATTGAATAAAATTATTGTAATATACCTTGATGATATGATTTTGTTTTTGACCCAGGTGTTGTAGGTGAGTTGTAGAGGAGAGGGAAATCCTCCAAGGGAGGTCCCAGATTCGAATATCCACCCTACCAAAAATTTGAATTGGGTACACAAAATCCAATTGATAATGTTGGTGCGGGTAGGGCTGGGTGCAAACCCCAAGTGACTTTGATGGTGTAGAACACCCTGTTAATGGTCTATTAGACCAAGGCAGCCCTACAAAGGGTTTTTCACTTAAAGAAAAAAAAATGATTGTATTTTTACATCATAGAGAAGACCACGTAGCTCATTTGAGGCACATGTTCAAGAAGTCGATCTTTGTTTATAAAGAAGTAAAATTACTGGGTCATGTGATCTCACAAGAAGGATTGGAAATTAAACCTACAAGAGTTGAGGCTTTCTTGAAGTTACCATTACCTGTTAACAAAAATCACCTACAATATTTCTTCGGCCAAATAAACTTCATTTGCAAGTTTATTTTTGACTTTTCTCCTGTTGTGAAATCCATGACAGAGCTCTTAAAGAAGGATACTGAGTTTAAGTGGACGAAATCCAAAAGACGAGCTTCTTAGGAAATAAAAGAAATAATTACACAAGCTCCAGTTACTTTATATGAAGGGACTAAATTTTTTTTATTTATATGTAGCTCCCCCACATGCCTTTGATGTGATTCTCAGGATTTATTGGCTATAGGATCATAAAGACTTTGTCAATTTCCAAGATCGCTAGATTGAGTATTCAGAGAAAGGCAGAGTAAGACTAAGAGTTCATAGCGATCAAGGAGATTTTGAACCTCAAATTTTTTCCACTATGCAAGTGAAAAAGGACCTAAAGATAGGAGGGATAGTGTATGTGATAAAAATCAATGAGGTGGAGGACTAAGAGAAAGGATAAATACTAGGACAACATCCAATCCTATGGTATTTTTAGGACGTATTTCCAGAGGACCTACCTGGATTACCTCCTGTACAAGAATTTTATTTTGCAATTGAAATTATGATGGGAAAATGACCTATTCATAGATCCCCATATAGAATGAATCCTATTAAAATGCATGAACTAAAGGTTCAATCGCAAGGTTTATTGGAGAAGGGTTTGATAAAACTAAGTGTGTTACCATGGGACGCATCGATTCTATTTGTGAAAAAGAAGGAGGTTCACTGATACTGTGTATTGATTACATAATGCTAAATAAGGCTACAATCAAGAATCAATATCCTTTACCTAGGATCAAATATTTATTTGATCAATTGAAGGATGCCAAGGTGTTTACCAAAATCGATCTGAGTTCAGGGTATCACCAATTGAGAATTCAGGAGAAATAAACTCACAAAATGATATTTAAGACTAGATATGGTCATTATGAGTTTATGATTCTACCCTTTGAGTTGACTAATGTCCCAACCACTTTCATGAACCTAATGAACAATGTGTTCCAGAGACATTTGGACAAATTTTTTCTGGTATTCCTGGATGATATCCTTATATACTCTCAATATAAAGAAGAGCATGATAAAGAATAAACTTTATGGAAATCTGGCTAAGAGTGAACTCTATGTTCCCAAGGCAAGGTAACTTGGACATGTTATATTGGCAAAAGGGATTGTTGCGGATCCAAAAAATATAGAGGCTATTCTGAATTGGCCACCCTGACTAATGTCACTGAAGTGCAAAGTTTCATGGGGTTAACGAGCTATTATATATGTTATATAAAGGACTATTCTAAGATTTTTGTACCCATAACGAACCTTTAGAATAAAGGGAAAGAATTCAAATGGTCAGAGAAGTGTGACGTTGCCTTTGAGCTATTAAAGCATAATCTTACTACTGCACCAGTACTAAAGGTTCCCGATACTCAAGGGGAATTTTTAGTGTGCACAGATACATCAATAGACAGGTTGGGTGGGGTACTCTCACAAGAGGATTTAGTATTGGCATATACTTCAAGGAAACTTAAAAACATGAATTTAATTATGCTACAGATGATTTGGAGCTAGCTACAGTGGTGCACGCTCTAAAGGTTTGGTACCACTACTTGGTGGGAAGGCCATTTAAATTGAAAATAAACCATCAGAGTCTATGGTATATATTCACCCAAAAAATACTTAATGCAAGGCATAGAAGGTGGGTAGAATTCCTCGTTGAGTACAATTTCAATATTAAGTACATAAAAGCAAAGGAGAACAAAGTGGTTGATGCTTTAAGTAGAAGGCAATATATAGCAGCCATCACTAGAGCTCACATGGATCTGATGGATCAAGTGAGACATATGCAATCTCAAGATGAGTATTTCTAGGGGATTATAATTAATATGGATATATATCTTGAGGGAAATAAGGATTTTAGTGTGAAATATGAATTTTTGTGCTATAAGGGAAGGGTCATTATACCAAATATAGGTGATTTGAGGAACTTGATAATGCAAGAAGCTCATATATCTCCTTATTCTACTCATCAGGGAGGGACAAAAATGCGATAAAACATGAAAAGAGCCTTCTTTTGGGTAGGAATGAAGAAGGATATCATAGATTTTGTTGCTCTATGCCTCGAATATCATAAGGTTAAGGAAGAATTCTAGCAAAATAATCATCTACATGAGGTACCTACGTGAAAATGGTAGGTCATATCCATGGATTTTATTGTGGAATTACCCAAGACTCGATACCAACATGATGCCATATTTGTAGTGGTGCAAAAAGTTGACTAAGGTTACCCACTTCATACTAGGAAATACCAAGGATGATGCTCAGTAGTAGCTAGCAGATTCATCAAAGAGGTATTTTGATTACATGGGTTTCCAGAGGTAATCATCTTAGATAGAGACTTCAAATCTACTTTCGAGTTTTGTAAATCCCTTCATAGTGTAGTTGGTATGAAATTGAATATGATTTTAGCATACCATCCCAAAACTGATGGACAAACAAATCGGGTAAACCAAGTTTTAGAAGACATGCTCCACATGTATTGCATGGATCATAAATCTCAGTGGGAATATTGTCTACCTTTGGTAGAATTTTCCTATAATAATGGATATCACTCCTCGCAAGGAATAGCACAATTTTATGTATTTTATGGATGAAATTTTATAACACCATTATTATGGGACAACGTAGAGGATCAAGTTGTGATCGGGCCAGAAATGGTCAGGATAATGGAAGAGTAGCTAAAGGAAATTAGGCAAAGGCTTAAGGAAGTTGCAGATAGGTAGAAGAGTTATTCAGATCTAAAAAGGATCCCAAGAGAGTATTCTATTGGAGATAAGGTGTTCTTAAGGGTTAAGCCAAAGAAAAGTGATATCAAATCCATGAATTTGGATTCATGTTTTGTGGATCCCTTCAAGATCATAGAAAATATCAATCTGATTGCATACTGACTTGCATTACCATCTAATCTATCCAAAATCCATGACAACTTGAACATATCCTTTCTTAGAAAATATGTTTCTGATCCTGAACATGTGTGGTATGTTTCTAAATTATATATGGAAAATCCATAGGCCATTGAAGTACTACCGATGAAGATTCTTGAGTTTTGATCCAAATATCTATGAAATCGGACTCTCGATTAATGTAAAGTCCAGTGGGACTAGTTCTCTGAGAAGAATGCCACTTGGGAGAAAGTGGAGATTATGCAAAAATATTTTCCCTTTTGTTTGAAACTATATGATGTAATAATTTTATTTTTTCTAAATAGCAAAAGGAAAACTAGAAACACCGACGACGATGTTTAATCCTAGTGGGGGAGGATGTCATGAACCTACCTAGATGACTTTAAGGTACAAGAAAACAATGTATTAAATTAATATGTGGTGATATTTAGTTTGAACAATTGAACCAACTATGTGATGTTTAGTTGATTTATGAGGCCATGTTATTTCTAACATATTTCCAAGTGTGCAGTATCAGGTATACTCGTAGGTGGAACAAGCAGAGTTACCTACCAGAGATGAGGGTACCAAAGATCAGGGGAAATGATTATTAAGGCACTCGAAAGTAAAATGGATAGATACCTTCATATAGGCATGCATTGACGAAAGGGATAATCATCAATAGTCGATCACTTGGATATTTAGTTGATAGCCTAGTAGCTATCATAAAATCTATGGCTAATATGGGTGATTGAATTGATGGAAAGACTCCCTATTTGATTAATTGTATAAGTATGTTTGCTTTCTGCTGCATCATAACTTGAGTAGTTTGATGATTTACCTCCTATATAAGAACCACTACAAGATGTTTATATATGCATAAGATTAATTGTTATATTAAAAATGAAGACAAAGCATCCTCCTTGTAAAAGAGAACAAATTAAGTTATATGCTGAATTTAGATGCTTTTAAATTAATTAATGGAATTTAGGAAAATAATGATTGGCTCATTAGAGCTCATTTGTAAGCTTCATTTGCAATTAAACATTTTAATTAATTAAAAATAGATATTTTAAATAATAGTGGTTATCATTCATTAGAGATTAATTAAAAGTGATTATTTTAATGATAAGAGAAAATTAATTTAAAAAGTTTTAATTAATTAAGAATAAATTGAATGAGGATATTTCATTTAAATAAAAGAATAATAGATATATTTATAATATATTATAAATATATTTATTATTTTAAAATAATATGTCGTGATCCCACATTTCTACATGGTGCAACCTAAGGAAATACCTATGATGCTTAAACTTGTCAAAGAAGGAAAATATAGGAGGAATGCACAAGGGATAGGGGATGAGCATTGATGGAAAGACGGTGGCACAAGCTTTGATAAGGTGGGAGATTGACCACCAAGGTGAGGAGGCACATAAGGAAGAGAAAGAATGAAAGGAGGGAAAGGAAAAATGTAAGGGAAGAATAGAGGAAGCGAGGGGGAAGGCAAAGGAAAGGAAGTGCACCAAGAGCCAAAAGGGATGCACCGAACTTCATCGTTCATCTATCTCACTAAAACCACAAGTTGGGTTATTCTAATCTAAGGTTTGGTTTTAATTAAATATGTTTTTAGTGAATCTATTTTTGCCTTGTAAGAACTATGAAATGTACCTTCGTTTAGAACCACCTTGAGTAGGAGAACTATGTGTTTTAGTGAACCCATTCTTTCCTTGGAAGCGTTGTATGATGTGCCTTCATTTGGAACCACCATGATTGGGAGAACTAGGCTGTTTTAGTGGAGCCATTATTGCATTGGAAGCATTGTGCATTGTACCTTTATTTGGAAACACATTGAGTGGGAGAACTATGTGTTTTAGTGAAGAAATTATTTCCTTGGAAGTGTTGTGCGGTGTACCTTTGTTTGAAACCACCTTGAGTGGGATAACTATGTTTCTTAGTGAAGCCATTATTTCTTGGAAGCACTATGCATTGTACCTTCATTTGGAATCACCTTGAGTGGGATAACTATGTGTTTTAGTGAAGCCATTCTTGCTTGGAAGCATTGTGCAATGTACCTTCATTTGGAACCACCTTGAGTGGGAGAATTATGTGTTTTAGTGAAGCCATTATTTCTTGGAAGCATTGTGCATTGTACCTTAATTTGGAACCACCTTGAGTGGGATAATTGTGTGTTTTAGTGAAGCCATTCTTGCTTGGAAGATTTGTGCATTGTACCTTCATTTGGAACCACATTGATTGGGAGAACTGTGTGTTTTAGTGAAGCCATTCTTGCTTGGAAGCACGTGCGATGTACCTGCATTGTTAACTTCAATACCATTGGTATAGGTGTGATATTGGTAAGGCCACTCTACATTGCGTTTGAGTTAGAAACCCCTGGCACCCTGAGAGGGCACCATGTTTAACCAGTTTTGGAGAGAGCGACATCAAATTCTTTGTTTGCCTCGAAATAGCGTTCGACAAGTAAGCATAGTGTTTGACAAAGAAAAACCCCTAGGTTTTAGGGAGTTTAGGTTGATAAAACTAGTCAGCATCAGTAGAACATCCCTAGTTTTAGTGGATGCTAGGTTCGCCATGGATGTTTGGAGTGCCTTGTATGGCATTAGAACTGACTGTAGATTTTCCATGTAAAAGAGACATAGTTTACGAAAGGTTTTAGATCATGGTTTTAAATAAAAATAAGGGCCTTTGATTTTTATAGAAGACATATATTAGGACCTTTGATTTATATGTGAAACATATATTAATATTTAATTAAATGGACCTTTGATTTATATGTGAAACATATATTAGGATTTAATTAAATGGACCTTTGATTTATATGTGAAACATATATTAGGATTAAATGGACATTTGATTTATATGTTAAACATATATTAGGATTTAATTAAGTGGACCTTTGATTTATATGTGAAATATATATTAGGATTTAATTAAATGAACCTTTGATTTATATGTGAAACATATATTAGGATTTAATTACATGGACCTTTGATTTATATGTGATACACATATTAGGATTTAATTAAATGGACCTTTGATTTATATGTGATACATATATTAGGGTTTAATTAAATGGACCTTTTATGTATATGTGAGACATATATTATGACCTTTGATTTATATTTGAAATATATAGTAGGTTTTGATTAAATGGGCCTTTGATTTATATATGAAACAAATAGAAGGTTTTAATTAAATGGACCTTTGATTTATATGTGAAACATATAGTAGGTTTTAATTAACTGGACCTTTGATTTATATGTGAAACATATAGTATGTTTTAATTAAATGGACCTTTGATTTATATGAGACATATAATGGGTTTTATTTAAAGGAACCTTTGATTTATATGGGATATGTAAATATTAGGTTTTGATTGAAAAGGAACCTTTAATCTTAGGGAAAGATATGGAAGGTTTATTTAAAGAGAATCCTTGGATTAATATTTATTATCTTAGGAGTTTTTAAATAGAATGAAATGTGGATTTATTATTTAAGATGAAGTTATGGCGCTTAGGTTTAGGGAATGAAGGAATTATTGTTCTAAAGGTTAAGGGTATAGGACTTTAATGCTTTAGGACATGAATGAAATGAAATTAAGTTAGACCTTAATCTAAGTGATAACATGTTTGGATGACTCTCCAAGGGGATTTGGTGGAAGTGAAAATAAAAGTAAGGTATCTTTTATGATGTCCATTATGCATTAGATGGTTAGAGACTTAATGGAATATTTTATAGTTGCAATTTGGCATAGTATATGAATAGATGAATTTAAAGGTACGCCTATCTTGAACCATGAGTATCCTGATACTCTACTACCCTCAAAGAACAAAATGGAATCAAGGATAAGAAAAGAATTGAATGGAAACAAATAATAGGTATGACATCTTACATTGATTTACTTATGTTCCATCTATTGGAATTGTGGGGAGATATCCCCAATATAGTTAATGTGATACCTTTGAGTAGGAAAGGCTTATTATGCAAGTAATGTTGAGTTAATCATTATTGGGTTATTGAAAGTAATTTTACTATGTCTGTATTTGATTATGCCATGTACTAGATTCTATTTTAGAGTTAATCTTGCTTCATTTTCTCTATTATTGTTTGATTATTTTATGATGTGGTAGCATAGATGTATTATCGTTGATTGCTTTATGATAGGGAATCTAGTGAGGTAACATAAGGGAATTGATACCCCATTATGGTGAACATAGGATGGCCTAAGGTAATTGAGACCCCCTTAGGGATAAAGAGGACTAAGTAGGAAGAGATTACATTTGATTTAAGATAGCTCGTCATGGAGACGAGATGGATAGCTTAACTAATGGTATTCATAGCATACCTACACATAAGGATTTGTGTATGGTATGGAGATGCGTGTACACCTTATATGGACATAGGGTGATAATTATAGCTCATAAAGAATGATGAAATGGATGGAATTATCCATAGTAAAACATTATATGCCTATATAGACGGATTTGTGCTATGGTAATTCATGAGATGTAACTTCCAGGGAAACTTAGGAGAATGAAACTTTAGGTTTTTGATAGTGGATTAGGGGTTCACAAAGGGGTCATGTACCTCTCTCCTTAGTGAAAAAAAAAACTTCCTTCTATTTTTGTATTTTTCTGTTTGTGTGTTTTTGGGTCATTACATGTACATTTAATGAAAGAGGTGAAATCCTCTATAAATACTAATCAAATTTCCATTGTAAAGGAGGTTGGATGTTCTACAAGAAAAATTATTTCTTTGTATAAATAGAAGAGACTTGGATTCTAAAATTACAAGAATTCTTGTGTGTGTGATTCTCTTCTATTTTTAGCATTTATGTTTATGCTCATGTTCTTGCTGTTAAGTTTAAAATTCTATTTCTGGATTTAAAACATTGTTGGTGAGTGAGTGAGTTTTGAAATGCAATCTGGAGGTTATCTCTGCAAAGGTGTGATTAATATTCTACTGCATTCATCCTATTCATACTATTATAAAACTTGGTGGAATTCTTGCTACTAGTCTGCCCTAAATCCTACACCCCAACCTGTGGCCATATTTCCCTTTCATTTTGTTATTTCCAATTTCTTTCCTGCAACTCTTATCTTAACCATTTAGGATTAGTTAAGGAGCCAACCGTCTCTGAATATTGAAATGGAGGACATTCCTTTTCTTAGATCATTCAATGTTGGTCGTAACTAGGGCACACAAACGTAGTTTTTATTGATTAGGAAGATATTTGACCAACACAACTCCATGGGGAATTAATGGTTCAATTGAGGTACATAATTTAACTTGAAAAACTAATATTTTTGTCGTGCAAATACATTATGGTGCTTTAGTTGCATGTGTTTCTTCTTGATTTTGTTATGCATATTCTATCAGGTACATAATATTTTGGATCATACTTCTTATAACTAAGCTCAATTTTAGCTACTACATAAAGGTATTTTTCTAGCTTGTAATTGTAAATTATAAAATATGTAGAAAATTGGTGTGATTACATAAAAATGTAATTCATGAATGGAATATATAGAAGTGTAATTGAGACTTGAATAAACTCTTGACATAAACATTGACGTTGTTGGATTCAAGCATTGGCATTCATTCAAATCTAGAATTCTTTAGGATTTTCTTTCAATATCAATGGACTCTGAACTTAAATAATTATAATCAATTTGGAATGGTCTAATTGGAACAAGTGTTACTTAATTTATAAATTAAACCACTGATTAATTCTATGCAAGATATCATGAAAATGAGTATTGAAAAATTTAAGTGGCATGATTTGTTTCCATGAGGTAACCTTGTGTGTTTTTATATGATTTTGATAAGATGTATAAGCATTAAAGTAGTAGAACTCTCTAATATATACATTGTTTATATTGTAGTAAAAAATAATCTTAGTACGGTGATTGATCTTTGGGCTCCAATAATACTTGTGAGACAGACCATATTTGCTTTAAATTCATTTGAAGCGCAAAAAAATTATAACATTTATGTAATATATATTTTTGGTATATATGTGTATGTGTGTATGTATTGGTTATTTATCTTCAAGTGTATTTCATGGACACACAAATTTGGTATTCCATTTTCTCCACTATTTTTGGAGGTATATATGGTGCATTCCGCCGACTTGGTGAGGTCTGTTTTCTCCAATATACTATGACATGTTATATCATTCTATCATGAATTTTTAGAACAAATATTGTGTTTATTCATGTAGTATATATAATATTGTTGTTGATCATAGTATTGTTTCTATTTTAGATACGTACATTAGGAATGTTGAGGTCAAGATTCCAATCTTTTCCTAGAGCTTTCAATGAATTCCTGGTACCACTTTCTAGAGAAAATCCAAAAAATAATGGTCTGAATAGGTCATCATTGTCATTATTATCAACGAATTTTGATGAGGTTGGGTTTTAATTTTTCTATATTAATAATGTTTTTCTAAACCAAAAGCAATTAACACAATAACATTTATTTAGCTTGAATTACTTTCAAAACATTATAGCTTCTTATGGTGATGCCTGACAAAAGGGCTGAAGCTACTAAATTTTTTCAGCTATAGAACTAAGTGATTAATAGTTTTTGAGCAGACGATTTGATAAACATGAAGTAATATATCTTGCTATTGTCCTTTGGATAAATATGGTAGAATGTTAGAGCCTATGCATGAGTTAATCTTATTTGATTCAATACAATACATGGAGATGGATTTATTGCTTTTTCCTAATTCTTTATATCTTGGTTTATATATTTCTAGTGGCCACTATTCTTACTTTCTACTAAGGTATTATGTTTAAATTTTTCTTTTTGCCCCTTTATCTTGAAGTTTTTTCTTTTTTATGTTTTGTATATTATTCTCATGATTCAGATACCAACAACATTACACATGGTGAATTATTTTAAATGGGATGATGAAGGTCTAGAAAGATAATAAAGACTAATAATTACATGAGCTATGTAGTTCAAGAATGCTATGAGTCACTAAAACATTTTCTTGATAAAGTAGTTGTCGATGTAGAAGAGAAAAGGTAAATCCATTGGCAGTTGTGATCATGTTTATCCATATTAATATATTTTCCTCATGAACCATGTATAATTGTATAGAAATACCTTTTCAATTTACTTTGATGGTACATTTGTTCTTTCATTTACAAATATTGCAAGAATTAAAAACAAATTACTTTTTTACAGCATAATTATCTTCCACTTTGTTGATATTATTCCTACATTTATTTGTCCTATTTTTATTTATCAGGGTGATTAATAAAATTATTGATGATGTGGAAAAAATTATAAAAGAGGGTAAATTCTTGAAGACATTCAAGATGAGCAAGATTACCTTATTTTATGATATATTTGTAGATCTTATAAAACTTTTTGTAATTCTAAACCTTTTTTTTTTTTTTTTTTTTTTTGGGGGGGGGTTATTTTTAGCTCCAACAATCCTCCTAGTTACATATTTTAAGTTCATTTATGTATTAGCATTTTGGGATTTAAATTGAATGTAGGAGCACATGTTTACATGTGTGTGTAGCTGGAAAATGATGATGAGGATGCAACTTAAGGAAAATTTATTATTTTACTTCAATATATACTGGAGATCGTAACCTGGGATATGACTTAGGATTGGTGAGGTTCCTTCTAGAATTGATTATTTAACATTTATATACTTTAGGTGTGATACATATATGTTGTGAATAATATACATAACATATTTAATATGCTCTTCACCAGTTATAGTGGTATTTCTTTGAAATTAAGTATTTACTAGATTTACTAGGGAGAGAATTTAGATTTTAGGATAATATAAATGGTGGATATCTATTGGTCCTCCAGTGGTTGATATTGGGATAAGGATTAGTAGCAACCATGTTTGCTACCTAATGATTGACTATAAGCATCTGATTAACAGTAGGAGATGACTAATTTAGACTTGAATTGGTACTAGAAACATAAATAGTACGAATTGGAATTGAAGAGCTACTATGATATTTAAATAATAACTCAAGGTATGGCACTTTTGGCGAGAAATTATTTACTGCTTTTCCTTGTAGACACTAGATCCAAGATTTTTCATTTTTTTTTTATTTGATCAGAGTCACCATCATAGATATGCAAGAACAATATATTCTCAATATGCTTGGGCCAAGATTTCTTGGCTTAATATTCTCTTAATTATCATAAATTTCACTCAAGGGATAAATGGAATTGTGATTCATTAAAAATGGGGGAAAATCATATGACTGACAACACCCATGAATGTTGATTTTTAAATTTTAAAAATTTAAAATAGGGAGGAAAGCCTAGGAAAAACACAAAATCAAAAGATAAATTTAAATTTCTTGATGTCATTGTATTTTTCTTCCCAACAATAGTGCCAAATTGTTGTCTATTTTTATGAATTTATTTTGTGCATTATTAATTGTGGATTAATGGTTTTAATAGTTCTACATTAAAGTAAATTTTATACTAATAAGAAGTGAGGTTCATAACATATGTACACTATATGGTTAGCACACATTCAAAACCCCATCATATACTCACAAAATGACATGTGGTAACTTCTCAATCATTGCATATATAAAAAATTAGTTTTTTAAAGGTTCTAGAGGTATTTTTGTTATTTTAGGGTAAAATTTTTAAGGCCCATAACTTTTGCATACAAAGGTATTTTAAGCCTATTTTCCCAAGCATATGGATTTTTGAACTCCTTGCATTGGCAATGTTGTTTCTAGTCATAATTTTTAGGTACTGAATTGCACCAAGTTTTCACTCAATATTGCAGCTGTCTATATTCCTATTTTATTTCCAAACTTGCACTCGATGGTTGTAGCTTGGCACTCAACATTGGATGGAAAAAAATAGAGTTTCCAATCCAACCTCCAAATTAGGTTGGTTCCTTGTCAACTTAGGTAGGGTGTTGACACAATTATTCTCACTTAGGGTTTGAAGGTTAGGGTAAGAAAAGGCTAGGGTTAGATAAATGTGAACAATAGTGGACGAATAGGCTAACAACATTTCACCACCATACAAAGCTCTAAAAAACTAACCCAAATATACATAACTCAGATCAGAATTATCACAAATTGATTGACTCTTCATTCATTAAAGCACACAGAGAAATATTACATACAACGATTTCAATATCCAGACAATGATAATCCAAATAACAAAATTTACCAATATCTAGATTCTACATAAATGGACTTGCTAACAATAAATATCAAAATTAGAAGTAGATTTCAATTACTTTAATAGCTAGTAATCCATTAATTTGGCACAAAATAACCACTTAAGCATTCACAAAAATACATCTAAATAATTTGAACCTATGATATCAAGCATGAAGATACAAATTTTGAGGCGAATATCAATGTAATTCTCCTTCCATTAGCTCTTGGGAATATTTACAATAGCATAGACAAACACACTAGAAATCACCCTTAAAAATGATGGTTTGACCTCTATTTATAGTTTTGCAAAAATTAAAATTCACTAAGAACATTACAAAAATTTATTTTGACAACGCAGTAGAGAATTCTTGCTAGCGTTTGCTTATTCATACTATCCTTCAGGAAATCTACTGAATGTGGTCTACCATGGCATCTTGAGGCCTCTGCAACTTATTGGTTTTTCGATGCAACTAGAGTCTAGGTCGTTGGAATTCATGTATCATGGTTAATTATTCTTGGATATTGTTTACCGTCATCGATCTGTAACCACCTTTGGTTCAACTTTTTTGGAAACCCTCGATGCTTCACCTTCCTCTTCCAACTGGTTGTTCCAATTCTAGTGAAGAAATATCTCTAAATACCTTAGGTTCTTCAACACAATCCCCACCATTTATCTCCCTCATTAATGGTGGAGAGAAATGGCACCATTCCACTTTAAAATGTTGGTGATGTCATCCTTCTATCTTATAAACCATGGAATTGTCAATCCAGATTTCAAATGATCTCAAAAGTGAGCAAGATTGAATCCGCTCTTTGTTACTAAGATTCCTTCATTATCTACAAGGTTCCTTCTAATATACACAAAAATATTGATGACATCACTCCTTATTTATGACTTTTATGGATTCCATTCTGGAATGAGCAAGTGCATTAGCATATGATTGTTAATCCAGACTCGTCATAGTGCAACGTGACCTCTTCTCCATTTTGTACTATCCTCAGAATAAAACATTATGCATTGTCACCATTCCAAAAAAGAGAGGTCAAAATCACCTTTAGTCGTGAATCTACATCTACCTTATCCATAAAATCCTGCCTTTTCACCATTATGGGCACAAATACTCTATTGGTTTTTCGAAATTGGGCCTTCTAAAACTTATCCACTCATGAAGTTGCCAATCCACACTTGTTTATCATTGACGTCATCTCTTATAAAAAATTTTATGGATTCGAGATGCGTCGCCAGTTCGGAGCCGAAGACAAGTCTCCCGAAATTGCTTCAATCATGAAAATTTACTAAGTGTAGGATGGGCTCATACCTTCTATTGTGGATCCGCTCCAAAATACACTACAAGGGGTTCATAATGAATATTTTTCCACTTAGACAAAATTTGGAATTTTTTTCCTAAGTATGTGGCCATTTTGGGCCTACATTTTGGTGCCTCCTAGGTGGATTTGCTTGCAAATATAGTCAAACTCAGAGGTTTATCCATTGGTCCTTAGGAGTTAAACATACTCATCTTAAAAAAAAATACACTTTACAAAATAACTTCCATACAAACACTACTCTCTAATAGTTTCATCATTCTACTGAGAGAGTAGAGGTTCATATTGAAGTGATGCCAAAAATACACAGAACTCATCCGCTCATACAAAGACTGTGTATGAAATACAAGTATTACATGTCTTCAACAACTAGACATAGTTCTACTCCTTTTATAAGGACTTATTTAAAAAATACCTTCACATATATTCTATTTCTCTTATGCCTCTGTAGTCTTCATGCCTTTATTGCTTACTTTTGATAATTGTTAGGGTCAAAACAAAAAATACAAAACTTATGCATATGTACAAAAGAAAAATGAACTAAGTGTGAGCTCCTCCCGGGATTGTAACTGATCTATCCAGTTCTTCTTCTTCATGGGGATCTTCCTTGGACTCCTCATATTTCTCTTCTTCTTCTTATTCTGTAATAGGTGTTTTTAAACTTTTTCCTCTGGAAGTATCACCAAGAAATTAGATCATCAATTCCAAAGATTGTAGATCTTGTTTCCAATATGCTTTAGAGGGATTTGATAGCTCCTTGAGCTGATTATAAACATATTGTAGCTCACCAAAGTATTCATAGTTAGTAGCATCCTATCTATTTAATATATCTTCAATGAGATCTTTCAAACGGGTAAAATCAACAATCAATTGGACAACTTGTTCTTGGGGTAGTGGCTCTTCCAGAGAATCTATCCCGGATTCATCCTACAAATTCTCATTGATGCTTTTCTATATTTCTTCCATGGATAACAAGTTGTGGTCCTCCATCCATAGGCCTTTAAATCCAACTCAAATCATTTCATTATTAAATTCAACATCCTTAATCATACCCTCAATCTTATCGAACAACAACCAAGCTCTTTGAAGTGCCATGTGCTTTTTAACCACTATCCTAGTGGCAACTCTAGAAATATTCCATTCTTTATTAGGAATAGGTTTAGTAGAATCACTGAGTTTGCTACCAACCAACCTATACATTTGGTCTGCTAGAATCACCATAGCCTGCAACTCTCCA
Source organism: Wollemia nobilis (assembly GCA_028583015.1). Taxonomy (NCBI): domain Eukaryota; kingdom Viridiplantae; phylum Streptophyta; class Pinopsida; order Araucariales; family Araucariaceae; genus Wollemia; species Wollemia nobilis. The sequence continues at coordinate 4,220,622 of JAQPPZ010017255.1, forward strand.
ATGATATGATCTAGCTCTTTATGAATATTGGAGAGTAGATGACTGGCATCATTAAGATAATCAATAATAAGTTGAAGCCTTGAACATTTCTCTTAGACCTCAAAAAGCAATATTTTCTAATCAATTTTAAATAATTCTTAGAAAATCCTAAAGATTTAGCTTTCTCTATCCTAAGTTGATACTTTAAATTTTGAATCTCTTTTGCTTGATCTCCATTCAGCTTCTAATGCTCTTCTAATTGGTACTTTAGTTTACTGGTCTCTTTAAATTTCTCCTACCAAGCCTTAGCCTCTTTTCTCAGAGCCTTTTCTATTTATTTTTTATCATTGAGTCTCTTATTAAGATTTCCAACCTGTTTATCCAACTTGTCCACCTTCTCTCTTACTAAATAATTTTTCACATAGAAGGTATCCAAGTGAGATTTGGCTATGATCAACTCATCTTCTTTAGGGAGCTTGTCAATATCTTTTGTGACCTCTTCCACTCGATAATCTTGAATAGTCATCTCAGTCTCAGGTTTGCTTTCCAGTGGAGTCATATATCTTGATATTCTCTGTCTAGAAATAGGTTCAATAGACACACTTCTTCTCTTGACCGCCATCCTACTGGAAGGCCTAGCAAGCCTTTTTTTCCAATAATAATTTATACTCTGAGTGGTTGCCTGCTCCTTTGGTATAGTAATAGTTCCTGAAATACCAACAACCAGGGGGGATGATGACACTAGAAATGAAAGGGTATAATGAATTGTTGATTATGAGGGTGAACATATAGTTACAACAACCTCTATGACAATAGTAGACTCTGTAACTACTGATGTTGTCATTATTAGTAGACTCATAGAAATTGATGCAAGACTAACAATCAGATGGGTGGATATACTTGGAACAAAGTGTCCCATTGATGGTGGTGATGAAAAATATGGAAGTGAAATGGTGGTATATGAGGGAGTAGGAACCTCATATTCTGGAGATGGTATTTGAGGTGGTTGTGAGGAAACAAGAGTAACTTGTACCTCAATGGCTATTGATGATTCATGTGGTGGACTATGAGAGGGAGGAGGTACACTTGTCATGTATTCTTGATTAGAAAGAGAGGGAGATTTATTTGGGGACTCATGAGGATGAAGAGGAAAAGAGGGATTAGAAGCCATAACTCTACCTATTGATGTAGGGTTTTCTTATTCTATATATATATCTTGTTGTTACTCCTAATCAATCAATTTTCCCATAGCAAAATCAGCTACTTCTTTAGCAATCTCCTCCATATCCAAATTTTGTTTCTTTGAAATCTCTTTTTCCTATTTTTTTGGAAATATCTTAGTCCTTCTATGAACCAATTTAAAAGCAATCATATTATTCTCAAAATCTTCCTCCAACTCATCTTCTTGCACTACTCCAGAAAGTAATTTTCGCTTATAAATAGATTGTAATTCAATTGATGTTGCAAGGGTAAAAGAAAGGGGTTTGTACTTAAATATTTCATCCTTTTATTTCTAGTTGATATCTGTGTCTGGAGGTCATGCTCCCAAAGATAAGTGTTTAGGCCTAGATGATGTTTCAATAACTGGAGTATTGATAGATTTTTCCTTAGAATATTGCATCTTGCTTATCAACTTAGCTCCCTTAGAAAATGTTTCCACCTGCTCAGTGGTAGGATGAAATGTCTTTAGTACTTTAGTCATTTTCAAGGGAGTTCCTGGTTCTTCTAGATGATCCTCATGATCTATAGGTGGAAGGAGGTATTTAGAACCATATTGAGGTGTTTCACCTATTAATACTATGTTTTTGACATCCTTTTGTTTCCAAATTCCAATGTTTTTATTATATCTCCTTGAAAATTCTTTGTCAATATTTATTCTAGACTTGGAATTAGGCTTTCCAATTTCAATCCTCATTCTTCACCAATCATTTATATTTTCTAAATTCCATGGTTCCTTTTCCTCCTCTTCTTATTTTGTAATCTCTTCTTTAGGCAGAGGACCCTTTTTCTTTGTAGACTTAGCCTCAGGTGGAGGATATTTTTTATTTGTTGATTTAGCCTCAATTTTTTCAATTATAGCCTTTGTAATTCGATGACTTGACTTATTATTAGGGTCAAAATAAAAATTCTACTCACAAAAATCTAACCATGGGGGTAACTGAACCATCTTTGATACATTCCACTCTAAAAGAGTAGTCTCATCATTATTCCTACCTTTTTCAAAATAAGCCTTGTGCCTTTTCCAAATTATAGGACTTATATCCATTTAGGGTTTTATTCCTAGAAGTGAAAATGCCATCAGGGGCATAGCTCCATCTTTGGGGAATATAAAACAGACCTAACCTATCGAGGTATTGGTTGATTTGTTGGATCTGCCCCTTCTTGGTGATGGTGATGTCATCTAGAGTATAGTGGGTAAGTAAAGACTTTCTCTTCCTTCTAGAGCCATAGTTCGCATCAATGTACTCCACTTGTCTCAAATATTCTAGGTCAAAAGTCCTCTTCATGATGAAATGGGGCAGGAGGAAGGGTTTACCCATGAAACCATACAACCTAATCACAGTACCCTCAATCAACAAATACTAGTCTCCTTCTTCTGCACTCTTTGTTCTCAGAATCTGCTTAGTTAAAGGTGGTAACCTAGGGAACTTACCATACATTATTTTTAAAACAGGTCCCAAAAATTTCAAATTGAATCTATAATAGGACTCACTGCTCCTCAAATGACTTGTCCAATAATAAACTGGTAAGGGATCCCCATCATTGGTTTTATACTTGACTAAAATCCATGGCATTCTGTGTTTGATGGTGGCATAGAACATCCACACCGGACTTGAGCAATGCATAAAAATAGAAGCATCGACACCCATTTTCATGCTTACTAGATGCTCATGTATCCTCTATGCAAGAAAATTTGGCCAGTAAAAATAAAGCTCTCTAGTCCCTTTCTTTCCTACATCCTTCTCATACATTCTTTTGTTAGAAATACAGCATGTTGTGGACATTTTCTAGCCATGTACCATTCTATCATAATCTAAACTCTCCATGCAAGACAACATAGAAAACTGGATGGAGTTTGCAAATTTTTCAATAGAGATAGGGACCTTAGGAAATTTTTTCTTGGGATTAATATTAAGCTATTTATAAACCCAATTTTTAAATGACTCGCCATCATGAAAAGCATTTCATCCTCAGAGGTTTTTACTACTTTAGCCAATGGGTCATAAAACTTAATTATTGCAGCTATCAACTCAAGTCAAGAATGAATAGAATTATAAATATAGAAAGAGAGATAAGAAATGATAGCACATATACCTTCCATGACCAAATTAGCTCTCTTCTTGTATCTATAATTTACATTCCTCCTTAGCCTAGTTCTTTTTGTGAGGACCATTTCTTTGTCCGCCACGAATTTGGCCTTATAGAGATATTGTGCCAACACCTTCTTCTTCAGAGTCTCAAAATCCTGAACATCTTCTAAATACTCAGTGGGTTATTTTTTAGGGCAATTTTGATAGTAGCAAGACATCGTTCTCCCTGTAATTCATGAAAAATTCTTCAAAATATCACCATGTTTTTTACCACTCTAGGGATGCAAATCAATGCCAAAAGAACATCGTGTATGTCTTTTGTCACTTTTTATTTTTATATAATGTGTGTATCCTCCATCATTAATGTAGCTACTGCATGATCTTACCACTGGTACACTTTCCAAAATTTAATCATTCCCTTTGGTGGCTCAACAATGGCACTCTATCTTTTCATTGGTCAAAATTTCAAATTGTGTTGCCACCTCATTGTACCCCTTCGACTACTCTAAGGTCATGGTGGAAGTTGTTAGAATTGAATGCGGTATTGTTCTCTACTCTCCACATGTCATGGTCATAATTGCTGCTTGGTTTCACTCCGACTTTGAAACTGGTGGCTTAAGAAGATTTTTGGGTCTGTGGACACTTAGTAAATTTTAGGCGTGACTTTCCATCTTGATTCTACTTCGACAGCATTGGATTCAAAAGGTTCTTGTATTGGGAATGCCCTTTACTTTCTTTTGATCAATGACTCACCATTCCACGAGAATCTTCGAAGAGATTCAATGCGTATTCAAGAGCGCATGTCATTTCAAAGAGGTTCTCATAGAATTGAGTGCAGAATGAAAACCATGTTGTGCACTTAGTCCATACTTAGTCATTCTTGCAAAAAAAATTCCTTTTTCAAGAGAATTGATTACAAAGTACATAAATAAATTAAAGTACAAAGTGCAAAAATGAGGAAAATAATTATACAATGTATATACATATGTTACAACGAAATCACTCCTTACACATAGTAGAGCTTGAGATGAAAACCATTCATCAAAATTGATCATATGCTTTCCTCTAGATATTCCAACTGGAATACATTGGACTCCTTAGCATCTACTATTCTGAAAGGACCATCCCAAAAAGAATTAAACTTTTCACGTTTGCCTAACTTTGCTCTATCAATATTCCATCTAAGAACTGAGTCTCCAACCTGGAATTTCTTGAATATGGCCTTCTTATCAAACCATGTTTTAATGTTTGATGAATTAAGTTGAAAACTATTATATGCCTGAGCTCTAATCTCTTCTAATTTCAGCAAATGTGTCAATATGGTTTTCACAGAATATTCTTCTATCTCTTCCTATGAATTGACAAGCTTGAATGTTGGGATCTCCAAATGGATTGGTAACACTGCCTCCTTGCCATACACTAGTGCATAAGGGGAAGTATCTATGGACTTGTTAATAGTAATCATGTCTGCCCATAGAGCTTTGTCCAATAATAGGTGTCAAATTATTTTATTACCTTCCAATGATTTTCTCAAAATCCTTAATAGGTTTTTGTTGGTAGAGTCTGCAATTCCATTACCTTGTGGATAATAATTAGTAGTATTTTTAAGAGTAATGTTATACTTAATAGAAAACTCAATATACTTGGTTCCTATGAAATTTGGGCCATTGTCACTCACCAAATATTCCATAACTCCAAACCTTGAAATCAAATTTTCCATAAAAATGATCACAACATCTTGATCTGATTTTCTTGTAGGAATAGATTCTACCCATTTGGTAAGATAATATGTGGTAGTTAAGATAAAATTATGTTTTTCTAAGGAATTATGGTTGATGACCCCTATGAAAGCTTGCCCCCATTGTTGAAAAGGCTCTTCAACTTGAATGGGTTTTATGGGGATGAAGTATTCCTTGTTCTTCCCACATATCTCTGGTATTTGTCACAAGCCCGGGTGATTTTAAAAGCATAAGTGAATACAGTGGGTAAATAATAGCCCACTCTTATGATTTTTAAAGTTGTAACCCTGCCTAAACTATGTCCACCAGCTGATCCTCCATGGAATTCCTCCATGACCCTTTTTTTTTTTGTCATCCTTTAAGCATTTTAGAAGAATTCCATCCAAGTTTCTTTTGTATAAGCCTTTTGGTAGTAATACATATTTCAAAGAATGAAACCTGTATATTTTCCTTTAGGAAGAACTTAGATTAAGGGGGCATACTCCACTTTGGAAATACCAAATCATCTGTTCAATCCAATCATAGTCATCATTTTGTATTATTTCAACCTGATTTTCTTGTACTACCTGAAAAGTTGTTACTTCTACCAATGTTGCAACTTTTGTTAACCCTTGGCATAAAGTCCTACCTCTTAATAGCTTTGTGGGGTGTATTTATACATCATATTCTTGAATTTTGGTAATCCAACCAGCTCTTTTGTCTCCTAGATCACCTTGTAGGATAAAACTTCTTACATCTGGATGGACCACATATACCAGGGTATTACTCTGTACAAAATACTACCTGAACTTCTTTAGTTACATCATCACAAAAAATACTTGCCTTTCAATAAAATTGTATTTGACGTGATAATCATGAAGTTTCTAGATCTAAATTAATTTAGGATGTTCCCCCCCTTGATCATATTTATGAGTGAGCACTGAGGTATAACTTTCTTTAGCTCCATATGCATAAATAATAAAATATTTGTTGAATTTTGGGTTTACCAGTACTGGGGCTATTGCAATGGATTGCTTGATGATCTCAAAAACTTGTTTTTTTACTTCAGTCCACTTGAATTCAGCATTTTTCTTAAGCAAATTAGATATAGGCCTTACTTTCTATGCAAAATAAAAAATGAATTTCGTGATAAAATTGATTTGGCCTAGGAAATACTGCAATGTATTCTTAATTGTAGGCAAAGGAAGAGAGATAATTGATGTGATTTTATATGGATATATGGACATGCCTTCTTTTGAGACCACATGACCTAGTAGCTTTCCTTCATGGACTGCAAAGAATGACTTCTTAGGATTGAGTGAAATACCAAATTCTCTGCATTTTTTAAAAACTTGCTCCAAGTGTGACAGATGATCTTTTTTATCATGGTAAAACATAGTCATATCATCCATATAAATAAGAATAGCCTTGTTGATCAGTGCTTCAAAGACATAGTCCATAGATCTCTGAAATGTGGCTCTTGTATTGGATAGCCTAAAAGGCATTCTTTGGTCGGTAAATATACCCCATTTTTTGGTGAATGTTATTTTATACTGATATTCATATTTCACCCAAATTTGGTTATATCTAGAGTAACCATCCAATAATGAGAATATTTCAGCTCCTGCCACTACCTGCAAGATCTAATCAATCTAAGGGAGAGGGTAGTGATATTTGAGGGATGCTTGGTTTAGATTTTTGAAGTCCACACACAAGCGTATATCCCCATTCTTTTCTCATGGGTACCAAATTATCTACCCAAGTAAAATGTTTTATTGGGTATATGATATTAGCCTTTAATAATTTTAAGAGCTCATATCTCATAATGGCTTCGATCCTTTGATTGGCTGGCCTCTGCTTCTACATAAATATTTTTGCATTAGGCTCTAGCTCAATAGTGTGTTGGATAACCTTTTTATCATACACCTTGAGATATTCATATGACCAAACCACAATGTCTTGGTATCTTACAAATAGATCTTTGATATCTTTTGCTTCTTCAAGATAACATCAAATTTCGACATTGAAATTTTTCTCTATACCAACTTCAACTTTTTTATAGATTTTTTCATTGACCTTCATGGATTTGGTCTTCTTTCTATCCTCATTATCAAACAGACTCTCAAGGGTGACCAACCCTCTTGGGATATGATTGTTACTTAGTTGGATAATGTCTTGTTGATCAATTTAATATGAATTCTCCTCTTGTACAGTATAAAGACATGCCTCTCTCACAAAAAAAATCAACTATTTGTTCATCACTTTCAAAAACCTGCCAAAAAATTTGATTTTTTGGTACTGCAAGTCTGAAAATCATTTTAATTCCCTTGGCCTTCTTGATTCTAAAGTCTACAGAAGATTTGAATTTAGCTCCATTTGTTGCTAATGAATCATCCAGACTATTCTTTTATTTGGGAAGAAAATTCAAATTCAGGGCATCAAAAGATTCGATTAAATCCCATATCCTATTTCTATAATATTTTAAGTAATGGTGATTACTACTACACTTATTTCTTACTTGATGGACTATTAGCTCATAATCACCATATATATTCAAAATATTAATGCCCATACTTTATTCTTGTATAAATCCTAAACATAGGGCCTCATATTCTACTACATTGTTAGTACATGACCATGTCCGTCTATAAGAAAAAATTATTTGTACCTTCTTATTGGGATTAAAGGACCACACCATCTCTTGCACTGTTTTGGAATTTAGCAACATCAAAATGCATGATCCAAGTTTATTTCTCTCTCAGATACTGGTTGGATATAGCAGGGATTTTCTTCTCTAATTTTTTTGATATGTTGTACATTCCCATACCAGTTCTGAACTAACTGTACTCTTCTCTGAAAGGTAACTCATCCTCTATGTCCAAATCTTCAATGTTTTCCACCAGCTCAAATTCTTCCAAAGGATTAAGATTGCACATATATTATTCCATCTTTTCAATGTGATAAGCTACTATTTTTTTAGAATTTATCCTTATACTTTTCCCTTTGAAAGGGATTATCATGCTAGAATAATACATATACATAGATCCCCCTAGCTTTGCAATAAACTCTCTCGAAAGACAGAATCCAAAATAGGGTTCTATGTCAACCACGGTTATTTCTTTAACTATCCTCATCTTAGGGGCTCTGTGCAACCTCATCAGTAAATCCTTAATAACACCAACTATCTTGATAGGTGTTCCATCTAGTTGTAATACTCCAAGACAAGATCATGTATACTCCATAACCTTCTCCTCACAGACTGCTTTAGGCATAACTATAGTTGATGCTCTTGAGTCAATCATACAATTTTGAAATACCCAACCTTCCATTCTTAGGGATATATATAAAGGGAGAGGTTTATTCTTTAAAATATTAGGTGTCATTTCTTTCTTTTCTGATGGTATACTAAGGATTTTTGTGGCCAATCTACTCTTAGGATTTTTGTTGAGATAAGCCTTAAGTATGTCAATATGACTAGGGATGAACAACGTGTCATATAGGATTGCTTTTGATGGGATCCTTTTCATTTCTTCAACAATTTTGTATGTAGACTTAGTCAAGGAGAGTCTTTCCAGCCCTCTTTCTTGCTCACCGTATCTTATTTTATATTGTTGGGTGGCCTCTAATATTTATATTTTTGTAATAGAGGGGAACTTCAGTCTTTCTTGATCTTCATCCTTGGATCTCATTCGGTCTCTGTCCGTTTCCTTTTCCAGTATCTTAGGGAGACTATCTGTCTTCTCTTTACCCTTTGCTTGAGGAATAGGGAAGGTGTTACTGCTCTAAGGGAGGGGATCAAATTTCCTCTAAGAAGGGACTTGGAATTGTCCCATTTTTTGAGGGTCTACTTGTAAGGATTTATTCCTAGACCATGCCATAACAACAATTGGGCTATCCTCATCTAACTCTTTCCTAACCATGATTTAATCAGGGTTCCATAACATATTAACTCTCCTATTTTGATTATTTTTAGCTTGATCCATATCTTGATAAACATGGTGTTGGTACATCACACAAGACTATGAATCATGGGGGTCATTACATACTAAACACCAAATATTTGTAAGAGTGGTATTTGAAGAAAATTTTGGCTCCTCATATACTGCACTCACCCTGACCCTAGTACTGTTACTAGGACCAGGTATCTAATCCTCGTTTACATATGGAAACCTCATCTATTGTGACCTTTATTGGGCTCTCTTTTCCATTTAATTCATTCTATTACTCAGAGTTTTAGAGTATTTTGTATATCCAATATAGTAGAAAACTCCTGAGATGATTGAGAAGGAATGGGAGGAGAAGAATATGCATAGGTCATAGGATTTGGTTGAGGGATTGCATTTATTTTTGGAGATAGGGATGATAAATATATAGGGTCTATGTAAGAGGGGTTTGTGGATTGAATTTGACTACTAGTAGTTTCTGAGTTGTAAGGCAACACAGTTTTTGGGGGAAGTATTCCGATATTGATTAGGATATTTTTAGCATGAATTGTTGCATTATAAATTTTGAGGAAGGTTTCCACTCCTGATTTTTGTGTCTGCAGCCCTAAATCTAATCCAAGGGCTCAAACATAATACACATAATCCAAACATGTAGTTGGTCTGGCAATGAGGGGAATTATTTTCCATGTCTTGCTAAATATCAAATTGAAATCTAAGAGAGATTTTTGTTGAGTTTTCTGCATGGAGGTAAACTGGTTAAGCAGAGAAAAAGGATCACCAGATTCATTAAATTCCTCTACGAATTGCTTGAATAATGCTTGCCATGAAGTTATAGTATTATCCTCCAAGGTTCTAAACCAATGCAATATCTTTCCTCTGAAGGACAAGGCTAGAATTCTTACAATAATATTTTGCTCCTTTATGTTGTGGATTGCTGCCAGGTTCAAGATATCTTGACAGTTATCATAAGCTCTTTTCCCAGATCCATCGTAAGTGGGAATATATTTATATACATCCTAAGGGATGGAATTCATTTGGTCTAATTTGAGAGGACCAATTGTGTTCCTGCTGGGATACTTTTATAACGGTTTGTTATGGGTCCCATTTTGTGCCATATTTTTAGTTTTAGATCTTATTGGGGGAATTATTGGATGGACTATAGAATCCTCTTCCATAAGCTCTTTCTCTATGAGGAAATGTTGATCTAAAATTCTAGCAAAAACAACCCCTCTATAAGGTAACTCATAGTAAAAATAGAAGTTAGGGTTATTCCTTTTGAAAGACCTGGCATACATGAAAGGACACTGGTCTACGGGGATAATTATTTTTCTAAGTCTAAATACTAGGGAGTCGTTAGGTGAACTTGTTCTTCTCCACTTATAAGGTCAAGATAATTTACCTAATATTGAATCCTTTGGGTTGAGATTATAGTAACTCATTTTATGAGTTTCGTGTTCCTTGTGAATTGGTCCTATCGGGTATACCAAAAAATATTGGCCACTGAATTGCACCAAGTTTTCACTCAATATTGTGACTGTCTATATTCCTATTTTTTGTCCAGACTTGCACCCGATAGCTACAACTCAACACTCAATAATAGATGGACCAAAATAGATTTTCTAATCCAACCTCTAGAGTATGTTGGTTCCTTGTCAACTTAAGTAGGGTGTTTACACAATTATGCTCACTTAGCGTTTGAAGGTTAGGGTAAGAAAAGGCTAGGGTTAGAGAAATATGAACAATAGTGGATGGATAGGCTGACAACATTGCATCATGATACAAATATTCTAAAAAATAATCCAAAGATACATAACTTAGATCAACATTATCACAAATTTAATGACTCTTTATTCATTAAAGCACATAGAGAAATATTGCAAGCAACGATTCCAATATCCAGATAATGATAATCCAAATAACATAATTCACCAATATCTATCTTCTACAAAAATGCACTTCCTAAAAATAAATATCAAACTCAGAAGTAGATTTCAATTACTTTAACAACTAGTAATCCATTCATTTGGCACAAACTAACCACTTAAGCATTCACAAAAATACATCTAAATAATTTGAACCTATGATATCAAGCATGAAGATACAAATTTTGATGCAAATATCAATGTAATGCTCCTTCCATTAGCTCTTGGGAATATTTAAAATAGCATAGACAAACACACTATAAATCACCCTTAAAAATGATGGTTTGACCTCTATTTATAGTTTTGCAAAAATTAAAATTCACTAAGAACATTACAAGGATTTATTTTGACAACACAGTAGAGAATTTTTTATGGCTTTTTCTTACTGGTACATCCTTTAAGAAATCAATTGAATATGGTTCAACATGGTAGCTCGAGGCCTCTATAACTTTCTAGTTGTTCGGCACAACTAGAGTCCAGGCCGTTTGAATTCACATATCATCATTGATTATTCTTGGATATTGTCTGCCACCATCAATTTGTAACCACCTCTAGTTTAGCCATCAATTTGTAACCACCTCTGGTTTAGATTTCTTAGAAACCCTTGATGCTTTAGCTTCCTCTTCCAATTGGTTGTTCCAATTCTAGTGATGAAACATCCCTAAATACCTCAGGTTCTTCAACGCAATCTCCACCGTTGATCTCCCTCATTATACAGTTCTGATTAAATATAATAAAATATTATTACAATGGTAGGGATAAACGGTGCCATTCCACTTTAAAATGTAGGTGACATCATCTTTTTGTCTTAGAAACTATGAAATCATAAGTCCGGCTCCCAAATGATCTAAAAAGTAAGCAATATCAAATCCACTTTTTGTTCCCTAGATTCCTTCATTATCCACAAGGTGCCTTCCAATTCAAACAAAAATATTGATGAAATCACTCCTTTATGACTTTTGCATATTCCATTCCAGATTGAGCATGTGAATTAGCATATGATCATCAATCTGGACCCATCATAGTGCAGTGTGACCTTTTCTCCATTCCACACTATCCTCAGAATAAAGCATTTTTCCTGGTCACCATTCCGAAAAGCAAAGGTTAAAATCACCTTTAGTCATGAATCTGCATCTACCTTGTCCATAGCATCCTACCTTGTCACCATTCTTGGTGCAAATACTCTATGGTTTTTTTGGAATTAGGCTTTCTAAAACGTAGCCACTCGTGAAGTTGTCAATTCACATTTTTTTATCGCTGATGTCATCTCTTATAAAAAATTTTGTGGATTTGAGATGCATCGCCAGTTTGGATCCGAATACAAGTCTCTTGAAATTGCTTCAATCATGAAAATTTACTAAGTTTCGGGCAGGCTCATACCTTCTATTGCGGATCTGCTCCAAAATACATTGCAAGGGGTGTGAAATGAATATTTTTCTACTTAGACAAAATTTGCAAAAACATTCCTAAGTATGTGGCCATTTTGGGCCTACATTCTCGTATATATTCAAATTGTATATTATTGTAGAATAGTTATGGATCGTCATGTGCTCTTCTTGAGTGGTCCTAACTATGCTACCTATACCATTAAACTTGAAGCTCTATTTGAAAGTAAGAGGTCACTAAAATATGTGAATGAGTATCCTCAATATATTGATTTTGAAGAAGTGAAGTATATCTATAGGGACAAGAAGGATGAGGCTTATGGTGTAATTTCCATTTATGTTGACAATGTATATGATGCATGTGTTAGTAATACCATGGATCCCAAAGTGTTTCTTGATAGGGGATATATGATCAAATTAATTCTACATAAATCAATCTATTGGAGGATGAGCTAGAAACCTTATTCATGGATTCAATGGATACTATTGATGAGTATATCAGTTAGTTCGAGGAACTATAATAGGACAATTTATTGCATGAGGACTGTGTAGTGAGAGAAGATAAGAAAAGGAAGCATTAGAAAATAAAAGGAACACTAAACTATTTTATATTCTATTCATTAATATATCTAGAACATATGATATAGTTGTTGTATTTGATATGCTTCATGTGTACTTTCTAGATTCTCTTACATCATTCATTAATGTGGTATTTAAGTACTTCTTGCATCATTAGGCTAGGAAAAATAGGTATAAGGAAAATTTTATTTTTAACTAGGATTACCCAAAATAAGCAATTGCTAAAGTTTATAATGATAAAAAATCCCATATAGAATGAGAAAATACCCAAGAAGCCTACTTGTGATATTTGTATAAAGGAAAGACACAAGGCATATTCCTACAAATTTTACAAGAAACTTAAGGAAGTAGCAAGAAAGTAGGGTGGTGATGTTGTTGTCCTATATACATAATATGCAGATAAATTTGATAGAGAAACCTCATAGAATCATGTAGTAGTTCACTCTTCATATTTGACATCCACTTCTTCAAATGAGTGGATAGATATTTAAGAGAATCTAGGCACATTATAAAGAATAGGCATATTATGTAGGGGTAGAATAAGATATGCATATTAGATAATATTCTTTATTGTAGGTTGCAAGGAATTGAGACATAAACATTGTATACTCATCATTTGATTAGGTTTGGACATAACTTTTTAACTATTTATTGCATTACTCATAAAAATTAGAAGGTAGAGTTTTATCTTGATATATGGGTAACTAAGGACTCAAATAATTGATGCAAAACTACTACTTGTAGTTATTATGATGAGACTAACCACATTAGGATATAGAATTTCGACTTTTGCATCTTCATATAGGAAGACAAGTTATGTTGCTATGGTTGCTTATGTGGAAAATAAAATTCAATAGAGGAATCATAGGTCTGGGTATATTAGCTATGGATCTTTGAGATACATGAGTTAGAATCAGATGGATATCAAGATCCTATGTATATCTCCTTAGAGTGATGCATATGGAGGTGTAATTTTGGAAGTCATCATAAGGAGATATTTTTTGAAATGGATTGCAAAGAGATCATATCATCCCTTGGAGATCATACATATTGATGTTTGTGTACTATGTATATACCATATCTCTTAAGAAATAGTTACTTTATTTTATTGATTATTTTTCTAGATATATATGGTTGTACACCATTCACACTAAGGATGAGGTTTTTGAGAGGTTCAAGACTTTCAAGGCCCTTTTTGAAAATTAACTAGACAATATAATCGAATGTATAATGACAATTGGGGGTATTGAGTAGGTCAACTATGATTTTTATTTATATATCTCTTAGCATTACATATCAAAGTATGATTCACTATAATGCTAAAAATAATGGTGTGGTTGAAAGAAAAAACAAATTTATCATGGAGATGGCATAATGCATGATTCATACCAAGGGGATGGATAATAAGTTATAGGGTGAAGTCATCATTTATGCAATATACATAATAAATAATTTTCTTACCAAGGCCTTGTAATGCATGAAATATCTTGAGAAATTGATATGGCCTAAACCTAATGTGTCCATTTTGTATATTTAGGTTTTCAGCATAGGATCACACATGTAAGTATCTTAGGAAGGGGGAGGCACCAAAGAGTCATACATGTATTTTTATGGGGTATACCAATACCACAAAAGCATATCATATTTATGATTGTTATAGGTATGAAATTGCTAGCTTTTGATGTAATGAGCATTGGGAGATAACAATCACAAGATGCAAAATAATATGAAAGAAAGTAAATCTACTAGATGAATGAAATATGCTATAAATAGAAATGACAAAATAATAAAATATAGTTATGGATGAAATTAACACTCCATTAATGAACTACATTACACCCATCACCAATGGATGGTTATCTACATAGAACTGTACAATGACCGAAGCTACACTATGTGCCTATATCCCTCGACTCTATATCTATATTATAATGAGGCCTTTATCATATAGGAAAATAGGTTCCTTGGCCAAAACTCTACCTAGTTGTGCAAGGGACAACTTACACATATACAACTTACACATTGACATTTGTGCATTTATTACATTGCATGAAGTAACTAGATAAATTCCCCCTAAAGTAATATAATGTCCTAAGTATGTACCTTGGAAGATACATTTACATGACCCAAATGATGTAATATACTCTATTTATAACACCCCCTTGTATTACATTATTTGGGTATTGAAGACTTTAGTCTTCAATATGGATCTTATTCTTCTTCATCCTAAAATTTGTACTCTTCTTCTGCATTCTTTGTATTCAGGTTCAACAGGTAATTTGTGTCTTCATATGATGCAAAGTAAGCTATAGCTGAAGCTTCTTCTTTCAATTGACTTTGCATTGTATTCCTCCTTTATCTGCTATGTCTTCTTCTTCATATCTAGATTTTCCTTTGATTATGGTTTTTGTGCTCTCATAGGAGGTTGAGATGCTACTTGGTTCTTGTGAGGAAGATTCTCCTTTCCTGTCTATAATCTATACAGAAGTTTTTGATCAACCACTTAAGGTATCATGATAAGATTTTGAGTTAGTAGAATAGGACGTGTTGATGTTTCATGAGGATTGATTTTTTTTCTAGATATTATTCATCAAGTTATACCTTCTTTTTGAGTAATTCTATCAATACTTTGTGTTCTTCATTTTATTCCTTGTAGTGTTTATATGTGAGGAGTGTCATGTATAATATGATAACAAAGCCTAAGGAAAGTGAAATATCACTTTTTTCATTGTCAATTACTTCATTGAAATATGTTTAAAGATAGCATTCCATAGTATCAAAATTATCTTCTAAGGCTTCACTATGAATTACTTTTGAAGTTAGATCTAACTTTCCTTCTAATTTCTTGAATATATTCATGATCCCAAGTTTTATGGCACTGGAGTTTTCTTTTCTGAAGCAGTTATTCTTATAGGTATTTTGGTAAGTAGACATCCTTATAGATATCAAGTTTTAGAATATATGATTTGTAATCAAAGTATATAATCTTGATTTGATAAAACCTTTGTAAATCCTTAGGTTCATATATTTCCTTATGTCTCCCTAGTAATAAGAGTATGAACACCTAATTTTAGGTTTTGAAAAAAGCTTATATCTTCCCAACTTGATAATATTTGATATATATTATTATTATCAAGTTTTGTAGAATGTCTTATGACTCCCTAATTATTTTTAAGTATGATATAGTGCTTTTGTAAAGTATAGTTCAATTTTATTTTTATTTTGCACAGTTTGTAAAGATCAAAAATCAACTTTTCCAACACCTTATTGCTCCTATTGAACTAAGCACTTTTCAATTTTGAAGAGGTTTTAATGTTGGATTTATTTTATCCCTTTTGAGAAATTTTGAGACAAGAAAATTATAAATTTATAACCTTAACAAAAAAAAATTTAATAACCTCTTTTGTAACCCTTAGGATTTTATTCAAGTGTTTCTAATTTCCAATAACCTAGTTTGATGTTGTAACCCTTATCACTCCCAAATTTGGAAAATTTGAAAATTAATAATATTTGAAAAAGAGAACACGAACAGGGGGTTCTACACCATCAAAGTCACCCGGGAGTCGCACCCAGCCCTGCCCGCACCAACCTTATCAATTGGATTTTGGGTACCCAATTCAGCTTTTTGGTAGGGTGGAGATTCGAACCTAGGACATCACTTGGAGGATTGCCCTCTCCTATCCAACTCACCTACAACACCTGGGTATATTTAAAAAATATTAAATAATTTAATCCCAAGTATAATTCTTTATTTATTCTAGGTTAAATTGCAAATATTATTTCAATTTGATAGGTTATCCCTTATGGATTTTGCTTTCAAAATCTAAGATTTGACCTTAGACTATAACCCTTATATCTCCCTAAAGGGAAATAAATAATAAATAGGATTTAAAACTTACCTTTGAACGTTGTATCACCACATTATTTGGCATATTTTTTGGTTGATTATAACAACACTTTAATGTCCTCCTTTGGTGCTAGAAACAATGTTTATGCTTTGGAATTCACTATCTTTAATGCTAGAACGTAGGTGCTGCAAATATAGAGGGATTTTACCTTCAATACTAGGAGCTTTTAATTCTTCCTCTTCATTCCTTCCACATTGCGCTTTGATATGCTTTTACTATGCTTTCCTATGCTTAACTATTTTGGACTTGAGTGCCTTTTTATGAAAGAAAGGTCTTGAAATTTGTGACAAGTGTCACATCCATTACATATGAGCGCTACACCTTTCTTAATGTATCAATTTTTTCTTTAACTCTTATTGGTCACTCTATAATATATGAGCACTCATGTGGGCACTTGTGTGAGGCTTGTGGAAGATAACAAGTATCACCACTTCCTTGTTATTCCCTATAACTCTTGTGTGAGGCTGCTTGAGTGTTGAGAGATGAAATGGTGCCTTAGAAAGTTTATGCCAAGTGGAATTCAAGATATTTGCATGAAGTCCTTTGCTATAATGCTTCCAAGTAGAATATTATAACACCTTTTGTATACCTTGTCTTAGCTTACTTTGTTTCTTGAACAACAAGCAATATTTTATTTTGTAGGTGAATTGATGAGGCACTACAAAGATTTGAATGGTGATTTTGGTGCTTACTTTGGTATATAATCTTCTCCAAGTTTAAGATATTGAATGTAACACATTTTCTCCTTGTCTTCTATACCTTCAATGTGTTGATTATTGTGTTTCTTTTTAGTGTAGATAGCCTCTTGTTATGTTGTTCGTCCCACATTGGTAGAAGTAAATTTTGATGCCTTCTCTTTGTAGATGAGCACTCTTTTTGTCTACGTAAATACATTTTTATAATAACCTTATGTGGGCTTTGAATTTGCAGGTTCATCCATCCAAGATATGTGAAGAGTGAGCCATTTGAGTGGCTTGTTTTTCTATGGAAGAAGAGTGCTAACGTTTGACCTTCATTGGTTGGCTTACCCTGTAGATATTGTGCCTTTTGAGGTACCTTTAAATCTGCTCTCTTCCCACATATAATGTATTGTAGAAGTGCAATAGTGTGTAACCTTATATCTATATACAACATTATTTATTTCACATTTTCTTGAACTCTTTTGCAGGTCTAGAATTTTGGTTTTATGTAATATTTTTGAATGCAAATATGGGGGTTTTGCAGGTCTAGAATTTATATCAGATCAAGGTCATCACTAGTTTCTACATGTTCTTCCTCTTCTAGGTTAGAGTTGTCCCTATTAATCTGGTCATCTTATTGAAGAATTATTAAATTCTAAAATTCTTTGCTTACTCCTAAGGATGGGATCCATTAGGAGAAAGAGAAAGGATGGAGGAGAAAAGTATGATCTAAAATCGAGTGAAAAACATAAAAGATTCTTAAGATATTTTTAATGTTTTTAAATTCTAAGCAAATAAATTTAGTGGTCTTGCTTAAAGTTTTCAAACAAAACAAAAAAAAAGGAAGAGGATTCCTATCTTGGCCACTAAGACATGTTTTCACATAAGGTTCACCAAATATGTAGAGGGGGAAAGTTGCCTTACCACATATGATTATCAACTAGTTCTACTAGGAGCTGAGGTAATCGTGGGGGTGTGCTATATTTTCTACACTTTGGGGCTTAGGTATCGAAGGGTTCACCAAGAATGGTTTAAGGATTCACTTCAAGTTTGGGTATGAAATGTTTGATTTATATATTTATCAAGCACCTATGTTTGGATTTTCTAAATCTAAGCTATGGAAAATGAAAGAACAATGCAAGGAAAATGTTGATGCAAGAAGACAATAAGCTAACCCTAGGATGATTCTTGATTTTAATTTACGATCAAATCCTAACTTGCAATAAAATAATTTTTTTTTTATTTTCATTAGAGATTTAAGAGAATGCACAAACAAAGTTAACCTTAGAATGCAAACTGTGTATTTTTTCTCTTTTAAATGCTTAGAAATGTAACAAAATATTTTCCTATTATGTATAATTTAAATGTAGAATAGAAAAGGACAAAAATAAAACAAATAACAACCCAAGAAATTTACTTAGGGCACTTAGTTTATCTCATGAATGGCCTTAGATTTTAATTTGCATCCAAATATATCCAACAACTTCACAACCTGCAAAATAGCTTCACAAGACCCTAGAAAATTTGATTAGGATTTGGGGGCTTACTTAGGCCACTATGCAACTGAGCTTGGAGGTGTAGTAGTCAATCACCCTTGGTAATTTTAGTTGACCATTTGAAAACAAAAGTTATTGTTGAACCTTTTGAGAGAAAGCAATACAAGATGCAATCAAATGAAATAGTGCAAAAATTAGAATGCAAACAATGATATTATGACATAAATGAAGCATGCAAATACAAAATGAGAGTTTGGGAGTGAAAATTTACCCCTAAGACTAATAGAACTGAAATCATGTCCTATGCGAACAAGGCACAAATTCAAAAATAGAAGAACAAAACAATCTATAAATGCAGGACAAAACTTAGAATTATATATATATATATATATATATATATATATATATATATATATATATATATTGATCTAGGAAAAATCAAAATTCTAGATGAAACATGGTGACAACAAAAGAACAATCCAAAGGATGAAGATCTCCACAAAATAGTAGAATCCACCTCAAGGCTCCAACACTTGTCCACCAAAAATAACAATTCAAGAGTAGAGTAGTAGAAGAACACTTTAAGACACTTGACCTTGTTATAAGTCGTCAAAGAATGTTTGCAACAACTTGTTAGAAAAACTTGCTTGCTAAAAGACTTTCTCTAGGAAAAGCTATTAGGTAACTTGCTAGGAGAAAATGGGATCCAAACCCTCTATTTATAAGAGGCTTGGAGGGAAAAATATGGGAAAATAAAAATAAAAATAAAAATAGGTTTTCTAAGAGAAAACCCAACTTACAAAAATCATGCCCCATGCTGGACGATTGTGATTTCGATAAATATAGGAAAAAAAGGAAAAGGGAAGGGTAAGAGATGCCCAAAATTGTATCTTGACAAGTTTGAGGGGCTTCTCAAGGGTTCTAGGAAAAATAAATTACTTGGGTATGTCAATTTTCCATGTCTACAAAGGCTTTATTTACTTTTACAAGATTTGGTTTGTCCTCTGTGTCAATATTGATATCATCTACTTTAGACTATTTGAACAATGATTTAAAAGCCCTATCAAAAACATCAAATAGGATTTCTAAAGACACAAACCCTCTAGGGATTCTATTGGTCTTTAGTTGTATGACCTCGATGGGTTCATGAAAAATATATTTCAATTTTTCTTCATCTTTTTCATCACATATGATATCAAAAAAATTATTTTGTAAGGTCATCAAATCATTAATATGTATATAATCATGAAAGACTTGTAGATTTACCACATTATCAGGGACATATGGCTTAGAAATAGATATATTTTAAAATATATCTATAAACCAATTATCTATTTTGGGATTATCAACTCCCACAACATCCATAGCCAACAAATTTGCATTATAATGATGAGCTTTGAAAATGTACTATAGATAAAAAGCCAAAAAAATATTCATCTAGTACTTCTTGCTTATATTGCTTCAACCTAGGGTTCTTTTTTGGTACTTTTATTTGATCTGTTGTATTATTATCTCAACATCCTTAGTTGCATTTAGTTAATACCTAGTTCTTTAGCTTTCCTAAGCCCTAGCAACAAAGGTTCATACTCTAAAATATTATATCTGTACAAACAAATCTAGTCTATATGGTATACCAATATAATTCTTATTAATATCAGTTAGCATCACTGCAACCCCTACTCTTGCCTAATATTTTACACCATCAATGGTCATAGTCCACATTTCAAAATTCAAAACTCTATTATCCTCTACATCTAACTCAACTTTCAATTTTGGATCCATATTTTTAGCATTATGTACTTCTAATAAGAAGGGCAAATGATAAATAAGGTAAAATTCCATATCCATTTCTTTAGTAGAGTACATGATAGTGATCATGTTATAATTAGGTTCTCTTAATTCAATTGAATATTAGTTAAAGGGTTATATTTTCAAGATACTCCTTTATTTACCTAGTAGCTCAACCCAATGTCTAGAAAGTAAGATAGAGAATAAAGGGTCTACATCTACCACTACAACATCCATAACTGCACCTTTATTTGTAAATTATTATAGGTTGACTAGCATTCTAGTAATGAACCTACACAAGGCACTCTCATATTATACATTATATAAATGGGAGGTGCTCCTTATGATAATAGAAGCCTAGTTGATCAGCTACTTTTTTAGACATTGCATTCATGGAAGCCCTACTATTAAGTAGATAATTATGAATAACATATTGGTCACCATAGTATGATGTGTACCTTAGGGATATATATAATAGTTTAACGAAATATAGGGCTTTTATTGCATAATTTTTAGGACCTATGGGGATTTTAGGTTGATATTTTGATTGATAAATTAGGATCTATAGATTTAGTCTCTATATTTTGGGATAGTCATCAACTCCCAAAAGTGATATTAACTTTTTCTTAGCAATTTCTAGGCTAACATCAAATTGATATTTTTTTGTCATCAAATTTCTTACCAGATTCTTGATCGAGAAAATCATTATGTTGTTTTTGACATACTTCTTCTATATATTTTTCTTCAGGGATAACTTCTTGTTTCATTTTATTGACCTTATTCTAAGATATTATCTCCATAGTTCTTTCTTATTGAGCAGATTTATTTTTACTTGACTACCCATTATTTCTATTTGTGGGTCTCTTATTAGTTTTATCCTCTACTAATTTATTCCTAAGATTAATAGAATGATTTTTTTCTAGATAATCTACTTATTTTGTTGTGGGGATAAGTTTTCCATTTTTTCATTTGATCAAATATATTATCAAAAGGATTATTTGAGTTTTTTGTTTCTCCAAAACCTATGACTCTTTGTTCATGATTATTGGTGTAGAGGTTGAGGTATTTTTCAAATCCAACTTCTCTGAACTCATCTTCTTGAGTCCAACATAGATTAATTCTAATATTTTCTTCTTTATATTCATAATTTAATTCAATGTTAAAATACATGCTTAGATATATGCCACAATTAGTTGAATTATGTCATGCATCACAAGCAGAGAAAAAGAAAAGATAATTTGATGCAATGCTATTGGATGGAATTGGGTTTGGAATAAAATTAAGGTCTTTTTCCACTTTCTTCTTCCAATTATTATTTCCATTTTGATTTGTATTTCCTTCTTCATTTTCATTATTGTTCCAACTTTTGTTAAAATTCCTTCTCAAAGGAGGTCTAGTATCAACCAACTATATATTATCACCTTGAGAATATGAAGCCTTAACATTATTCTCTTTACCTCTTTCAATCCTAGCTAATATATTATTCAAAGTGGTTAACATTTCACTCAATTGATTAGCTATTTTGTTCATAGGATCTTGCTCTATTTTCTTAGGAACAAAGAATTCAACCTTATTAGGTTTTCTTTCAGGTTGGATATGTTTGAGAGAGTATGCTTTAATATTTCCATTATCGATCATATTTATCTCTATTTCAATATCTCTATCCATACATGCATCAATGGTATATATTTCTCTTTACATAAAATCATAATTAAAATCTCTACGGAATGCATTCTTGTAAAAACAAATGGATTGGTCATCATTTAGACTTAGTCCTACTTGGATCATATTTATGAGTTTGGTAAATCTTATGTTAAAATATTTCAGTAACTCATTTTATTTCTTTTTCACAGTGGTTAATTCTATTAATAAAAATAGCTTGTTCTTCTTTTCTCCACATTTTCTAAGGAAGATAGTTTCCATGGTTTGGAAATTAGGGATGGAATTATTTTGACGATTGTTAATCCATTCACAAGCATTTTTCTCTAAAGTATCCACTCATGGAAGGTATGATATAGTGAAGTTTTTCATATATTAACTTAGAACTTGAGTTCAATTTTGTTAAAGGCACTTTATACTTATTCTAATGACATTTGGCAACTTTTTTTAAAGGAACTTTATACTTTTCCCAATGATATTTGGAAAAAATAATTCAGTGTTGGAAAATTCTTCATTGTACACTTCAGTTGTTCTATATTTGAGCATAACAAAACTATTAATAACTGGATTGGTCATAAGTGGGAAAATCCTTCATTGTACATTTGAGCTATTATTCTATATTTTGCATTGAATGTACTTGGATCAATATTTTTCTATTCCCCTAGTTATGGTGAGTTATTGAGAGCTCAAACTAGTTAATTGTAAAAATCTTGATGTGGTGGTCATAGGTAAGACCAAAGTAAGTTGTTTCTATTCTTACTACATAGATAACGGAAATACATGATTTACCATTCTTTTATAGTTGCACTTTTTAAAGTCATAGAACTAATATGGAAAAATAAGAACTAGATATTGAACTTGAGCATAGTAAAAAATCTAATAGTTTATTACTTATGAAAACTTGAAGTTTATTTTACTTTGGATAACCAATTATTACTCTTAAGTGGCAATTGTTTTTAATTGGTTATGTGGGATTAAAATGAGCCAAATCGGTGTTACAACATGACCATTTTAACATGGTATTTTAGTGAATAACATCATTGTGGCATTACAAAAAACTATACTATCACAACACCCATGGGATTTGGACTTTGGTAGGATTTTTGAGTCAAAAATTCTGTCTAGTTGAACTTCAACTTGTTGCTAGTTTTGCACTTTGCCACATTGTGATTTTTGTTGCAAGCATTTTTATTGTAATTCGACAGTATTTATTTTAAAATATTATTATTATGGATCAATTTCATATGTTACTTTTATGTTTGTATATGTATTCCTTTTAGCGTTGAAGTTATAAATGTTTAAAAGGAATGTTTAAATTTAGAGCTTCATTTAAGATTCAAGTGTGATGCATTCAAATAAGCATTGTGAACTGGAGAAGTATATGGGCCTATACATACTGCAAAATAAATGAAGAAAGGGAGATCGATATGAAACACGTGAATGATTGAATGGTTCAAAAGTTCCCAAAAAGGATGGAATATGAAATCACTTTAGCACCAAGGATGAGGTGAAAGCTCCATTTGCCCCACCTTGGGATGAATGTCATTTAAAAGCTGACGTAAGCAATGCATGGTAAAAAAGGGCCATGACAAAATACTTTCACATTTACACTAGTCGAGGGGCAAACATCCTTTTCACCCCTCCCAGGGATGAACGTGATCTAAAATTAAAACGTGATTGCATTCACCCCTCCCATGGGCGAACATACCTAAAAGGTAAAGTGAAATTGTGTTCACCCTAGTTGAGGGGTGAACATTTTATTCACCCCTACCATGGGTGAATGTGCTTTAAGAATAAAACATGATCATTTTTGCCCTGGTCGACGGGTGAATATATTGTTTACCCCTCCCATGAGTGAATGCATTCTCAGATTGGAATCATGCGAGCACGCCAAACAATAGAATATTGGGTAAACGTAGTTTTGAGCAAGAAAGGGTGAATGCAATTATGAAGATAGAGATGTCCAATTGTGAAGTTTTTCCACATTCCATGAAGAATATAGTCAAGATTTCAATAGTGCCCAAAGCTGGTTTTTGCAAGCATGAAGAATATCTGTGATCATTTTGTCTTAATGTACATTTAATGAAATAGGTAAAATCCTCTATAAATACTAATCAAATATCCATTGTAAAGGAGGTTGGACGTTCTACAAGAAAAAATCTTAATTTATCTACATCAATAGATGAGACTTGGCTTCTAAAATTTGTAATGATTCTTGTGTGTGTGATTTCCTTCTATTTTTAAGCATTTATATTTATTCTCATGTTCTTGCTATTAAGTTTAAAATTCTATTTTTAGATTTAAAATAGTTCTGGTGAGTGATTGAGTTTTGAAATACAATCTAGAGGTTGTATCTACAAAGGTGTGAGTGAAACTCTACTACCTTCCTCCTGTTACATGCTATTATAAAACTTGGTGGAATTCTTACTACTAGTCTACCCCAAATCCTACACCCCGACCTGTGGCCATATTTCCCTTTCTTTTTGTTATTTCCAATTTATTTCTTGGAACTATTATCTTAATCATTTATGATTAGTAAGGGAGCCAACCCTCTCTGGAGATTGACACGGAGGACATTCCTTTCCTCCGGTCATTCAATGTTGGACGTATCTAGGGCGCACAAACACTTTTTTTTTATTAAGTAGATATTTGACCAACAAGTTTTGGCACACCCGATGGGACCTCAAAAGTTCCACTTTCAACTATATTAAGGTTTGATGTTCGTATTCCTGCTGTAGTTATAACATATTGTGACTCGATTACACCTAGAAATCTCCAAACACAAGTACATCAAAAGTTATGTCTCATGAATACAATATCGAAGGCCAAAAATCTAGATAATAAAATTGAGTTGTACAAACTTGATATCCAAAGGCTAGGGCAACATCCTCAATTACCCACTTTACCCAAACATCTTCATTGCCTCATACATCCCATATATCATCTGTCACATCATCACGACTAGCTAGTGTATTTTCTACTCCTACAAGCCTAGTAAGCACTGCAACTATGGTAGGAACCTAGGGTTCCTAACAAAATAAATTTATAAATAAATAAACCTAGACTAAAAGAATCATTTTTGTATTGTTTGGGAAGTCCCTTCAATAAATTGTATATTTTATATTTCATGGATGATTTACAATATTTCTCCTTCACACATTTATATCTACCCCAACCCTAATCCTAAGTCCACTCAATATGACGGTTCACATAATAATTAATTATATTTTTAATCATTTAATAATATAATTAATTATACTATTAATAATTAATAATTATTAATATAATATTAATTATATTATTAATTATACTATTAATAATTAAATTAATTACAATATTGTTAAAAATAAGGAAATGTTAGGATATGGGATCCTAACATGCCACCCTTCCTTGAAAAACTTTGTCCTCAAAGTTTAGAAGGACTAGAAACAAAATTAGTCTTCATAGCGCCTTAAGCATCATCTTCTGAAAAGCTCATTTTGTAGAGTAGATGGAAGTATTTTTTTTTCTTTTGTTACCCACAACGAGACTTATCCTTGAATAAAATTACTTTAAGGTATGGTGGTTTACTTTTCTTCTTGGTTGTTTTCATATTTTTCCATAACAATAGTTATTTGATTCAAAATTTTGAGTGAAAATGTAGTTTCTTTAAAATTTTTATGTAGTGCCAACCTAACTTTATTCATCACTTGTTTCTATGAGGATGACAAAATTTTTCATATAATATTCTTATTTGAAAGATACCATAGCATTTCATGTTGCTCCTTGCTAAGATGGGCTCGACCATTCCCCATAATCTTCGCATGCAAATAATACCATCTATTTAGCTTGGCTTTGTTGATGGGCATGTGGGTCATGTGTTATAGGAGCCGCATTCATTTAAGATGTTGATAAAAGTGATTACCATGTATTGGAGCATATTATAGTAACTTGGCATTACGAAGGATAGTGAACTTTGAATGGTGTGATGGTGAAGTTTACGAGGTGCATCAACCTCTTTAAATATAAAATAGGAATCTAAAATTTTGAAAAGCGACAACCTCCATTATCTCCATCGTCATAAAATCTTATGGAAACGAGTGGAATATGTTTTAAAGACTTATCTCCCTATAGGCATTTCAATATTTTACTCATTATCAAAATGTGATTTCTTCTAAATTTGAAGGATATCCCATACTCGCAATCCTTGCTTAATTGTTAGCATTACTCTCTTTTTTTTTTTAATTCAAATAACAAGTATTTAACTTTTAACATCATGGAATTATTTTATATGAGATATAATACTTGTCAGTTTTGGATACAACTTGCATAGATATCCAGCCTGGATTTCAATTAATATTATGAGAAACCACAATATAGAATTGAAATATTTGTTTTACCCAGTCAGTGATATCTTCAGGTGTAATATTCCAAGTGTGTTTCCTTGTAACTCTCATCATAAATGTATGACAAATGACTACGATATAATTATAACTTTAGGTTATAACAAAATCGTGCGACAAGTAGAGTTTGTCAAAGCTCACCAGACAGAAAACTACAAGGACATCATAGTTTGTTGGAGAAGTGGAAACGTATTAGAAATTTAGATTTTACCTTGCAAAAATTTGTGGATACGTCAGAATCCTAACTGCTTGCATCTGATCTTCTCTCAATATTTTGCATTCCTTAATATCTTCTTTTCCCTTGCACACTTTTATTAAAAATATTTTTGCATTTTTAGGGTTTCTATTAATTTTTTTCTTCTCAAAAGATTCAATGGATACCTTTTGAAATTTTATGGCTATGGGCTTCTTCTCCACATGGTATTCCATTTCTATGGGCTCCTCCTCTTGCATTTTTATTAAATACTCTATATCGCTCAAAATATGATCAAAACATTCCATTTCTTTATTATGGTATTGTTCATTTATTCTTATAATTTTTGCGATGTCATTTTTCATTTCCTTGATATTTTTGTCCCATATGGTTGGATCCGTAAGGCTGTGATACCAGATGGTAGGAACCTAGGGTTCCTAGCACAATAAATTAATAAATAAATAATTAAATAAATAAACCTAGACTAAAAGAATCGCTTTTGTATTGTTCGGGAAGTCCCTTCAATAAATTGTATATTTTATATTTCATTGATGATTTACAATATTACTCCTTAACACATTTATATCTACCCTAACTCTAATCCTACGTCCGCTCAATATGACGGTTCACATAATAATTAATTATATTATTAATAATTTAATAATATAATTAATCATACTATTAATAATTAAATTAATTACAATATTGTTAATAATAAGCTAACACAATAAATTGATAAATAAATAATTAAATAAATAAACCTAGACTAAAAGAATCACTTTTGTATTGTTCGGGAAGTCCCTTCAATAAATTTTATATTTTATATTTCATGGATGATTTACAATATTACTCCTTCACACATTTATATCTATCCTAACCCTAATCCTACGTCCACTCAATATGAGGGTTCACATAATAATTAATTATATTATTAATAATTTAATAATATAATTAATCATACTACTAATAATTAATAATTAATAATATAATATTAATTATATTATTAATTATACTATTAATAATTAAATTAATTACAATATTGTTAATAATAAGGAAATGTTAGGATATGGGATCCTAAAAAATTAGTGTTCCTCAAGCTCCACCCCACATACCACCCCACATGGCTTAGAATCCTCCACCACAGTAGCCACAACCACCTAGGAAGTTCTCATCATGGAATAGCTCTAGGGCCTTAAACTTACAAGCACAAAATCTAGTGCCTCAAGCAGATTTTACGGCTTTGCTGACCTATGATGGTACTAGTAAAACAACCTATGAGCATATCCAAGATGTAGCTTCTTTGGCTACGATCCATAGAATAACAGACAAGAATGT
This sequence comes from Wollemia nobilis, assembly GCA_028583015.1. Taxonomy (NCBI): domain Eukaryota; kingdom Viridiplantae; phylum Streptophyta; class Pinopsida; order Araucariales; family Araucariaceae; genus Wollemia; species Wollemia nobilis. Next base: position 4,248,901 of record JAQPPZ010017255.1, read on the forward strand.
GATCGTAAAATTGTTGGTATTGTTATTGAGAGGGAAATTGTTGTACTGGTACCGATCATTGTAACCTAGTACTATTACCTCATGGGATCAGTTGACGAAGTTGTTTATTAAAAAAAATCATGAGCAAGATGACCCATACTCCTTGTCGCACCAGGTCACAATGGTTCAAAGACATTTGCAGGAGGAGATAATTGATTTCAACGTTAGGTTCGCTTAAAGCGAGCAAAGAGTTCTTAATGGTTTGTAGCCCATGCATGAACAAGCTGCATTCTACTACCTTAGGGTGTTTAGTACTGAAATCGATATGGCTTTGTGACAAGCCAATGCGACTACATTCCTAGACCTATACACTCAGGTGTAGAAGGTGAAATCCAACTTAATTGTCGTAGGTACGTTTCCCCCAAAAATAACTATGCCCATTCTTCTTGACCTCCCATAGTATTTTTATTCTAGCACATTTTTGTAGGCCATGCCTTCCATGTACCCATTTACCTCATGGAGTTCAAGCCTACCTCATATTGCTCCGATCCTTGTCCCACAATGTTTGAATCTAATTTTTCCATAGTTTCCCGCTCAATAAGTACCCCAACTATCATTATATGTTCCTTATCTAGTATTACCGATGCCACTGGTTACATTATCATTGCCCGTACCTCTAGCACATCTACCTTTACCAGCGCCCCCTACATCATCTAATCCATATCCTTTTACGACATTATTACAAGAAGTGAAATCCAATAACTTAGCCTTGAGTACTATATCGAACGAGCTTACAATAGCGATGAACAAGTAAGCTGAGACTGAATTTTCATCAAGGATATTTCAAACTCTATCGATTACTCAAGAGTAGGCATCTTCTAGTAGAGGCCCTGAGAAGAGCACAACAGTGTTAGCAAATGATGAGACCAGCGCAACAAAAAAGTTATACTAGTGCTCAACATGCAATGATCCTCATGGAGAAGAAACCTGCATGGTGCACATTAATTATGTATAAATGCTAGTGAAAAGCTCAACCGAAAGATAAGTCAATATAATCAGGAAATTTTATCACAATTTTATGATTCCATATTTAGAACAAGTTTTGGTTCTTACAAGATCTGGGAAAACACTAGTAACTATAGATCCAGTTGAGCTCGAACCTTTGAAGGTACCTACAAAGACAAAGGTGTAAGATGGAAAAGGGTAATCTCTAGTGAAAGCACTTGGTGTAAGGACTAAGGAGTAGGATACCATCAAGATAAAATATTTACTACCTAAGCAAGCTCAAGAAAAGATACAAATGAGAGCATCAACTTCACAACCCATAGTAGCTGCTCAAACACAAAATAAAATAAAAGAACAATCTAAGGAGTGACTCAAGTATCCATCATTGACAAAGAGACAAAGAGTAGAATCTACTCAATAGTATTGGGATAAGTATGAATGATCTACAAAAGAGAAGACTATGAATATCTCAGATTATAATATTATGGAAGAAATGAAGAAGATACCTACAAAAGTAAGCTTGTATGATGCACTACATTTTTTGGGGCAAGTTGGCATGCTCCAAAAATCTTTGAAGACTACTAAATATCAAAAGAAAACTTATCCTTAAACAGTATTGGCGCAAGCACTGCGAACTTCAAAAATAGGAAAGAATAGACGACACCCATTTTATTTGTCACTAAGAATGGAGGGGTGGATCATACACAATTGTATGATCGATTTCAATGCTGTGACTACTGTAATACCAAAGGTAGTATGTGAAGTTATGGTGATGAAATATACAAGAAGTAACATGGGAGTGTTGTAGCTGGATGGAACTACGATAAATACAATGGGAGTAATCAAAGATATTTCCATTGTTCTTCACAATATGCCACAAATCACGATCATCCAGGAAGTGGTAGTGGTTCCCTGGAGCCATACTTTAGCATGTGCCTCTCAAGGAAGTTCACAGATAAGTTGGGGATATATATTTACTTAGACTACTCATATTTGGAGATACCATTCAAAGGAAAGAGGATTCACATTCATAATGAAAATCCATCACATTTTCACATTGAAAATTCAAAAAAGGAAGAAGAAGCTTCAGGTGCAATTAACATGATGAATGAAGAGCTAGAAGAAGCTGACTTAATGGAAGAATTGCTTGGTGAAATTCACCTTGAAGATGATTTTTCCCTCACATATTTTAATGCCATGATTGGAATGGACATTGGTTGTTATACAATAACCAAGACATAGCAAATTTAAGAAGAAGTCCTTGGTTCCATGGATCCTGACACAAATTAGTTATGGAAGTTGTATTTTGATTGTGCTAGATGTAAGACTAGCGCAAGAGCTAGTGTCATATTGATCTTCCCCACAGGGTTACAAAAGACTTATTCTTATAGATTGACTTGGATTTGCACAAATAATGTGGCTAAATATGAAGCATTGTGCCTTGGATTGAAGAAGCCTAAAAAATTGGACATCAAGTAGTTGCAAATTTTTGGTGAATTTGAACTTATTGTTAATCATACTACTAATAAGTGTGTATCAAAGCAATATTGCCTAAAAACTTATCACAACAGAGTGTGAGATCTATTTGAATCCTTCATAGATTTGAAAATTCAAGTGATTTATTGAGAGAAAAATAAACATGCAGATATTCTAGCATCTCTTGGTGAGAATTATTATCCTATGGAGCAAGTAGTCAGAAAGCCCAATACTATCAGGGTGATATATAGAACTTCAGTTCTGGATAAGAATATTTTTTGACAAGTATTCAAAAATGATGAACAAGTAGTTAATTTTCTTCTTAGTGAGGCTACTAGCGTAGATGATAGAGTGCTTGTTGAAGAAGAGAAATAAGGAATGATCCAATTAGAGAATAATCATATTCCTAAAGGTTTGATTTTGTTGGAGAGTTTTTTGACCAGAACAATAGGTTTGAAAAGCATAGGATCAAAGTGGATGTAAAGGAGTATAAATAATTATAGTTAGAACCTAAAAAGATCATTAAATTGGAATTGATTACTTGCCTAAGGAATTGTAAGGTTATAAGAACTTGTGCTATGAGTACCCAGACATCATGGCATGGAGATATCAAGATTTAAAGGGATATAACAAGAACATGATCCAACATACCATTGAGTTGCAGGAGGGGGTGAGACATTTTTAGTAAAATTAGTGCCCTATCAATCCTAAAATTGAAGTACTTATAAATGTAGAATTGTTGAAGATGTTATAGGTAAAGATAATTTATCCAATCAAGCACTCAACATGGATGGTGAACCTGTTCCCAATGCAGAAGAAGAACAAAGACATTCAATTGTGTGTTGACTTTTGCAACCTTAAATAGGTATCGTTAAAGGATCATTACCCTCTATCATAGATTGATCAAATCCTTCATGTGGTATCCAGTGCGTAAAGATTCTCATTGTTATATGGTTTCTCTAGATATAATCAAATCTAGGTGAATGGTGAAGATCACGTTACACAAGAAACACCAAACAAATGATACACAGGTGTGTTTTTTTCTTTGAAAAAGTTAGATAATTAAGCCTTTCATTAATTTCATGCTAAAAATAAGGATACAAGAGAAAGAGCATGTTTACAATTTCAAAAATTCTCTCAAATACCTTGTTTTACATTTTTTCCACATAAAACCATCAAAATTCAAATTTGAATTTTGGGGGCAACTTGCCGAGGTCATAACTTCACACTTGTTGACCCTATTGACTATTACAACATGTTTTCAATAATGGAAAGAGATGAGCTAAGTGGGTTGGAGCTTGTATCTTTGCACCAAGGCCCGTGTCTAGCCAAAAATCCTCAAATTCGACCTCTAAGACCTTCAAAAATCTCCTATAAGTTAAACTAGTTTTACAAAATTAAACAATTACAATTTTATTTTTGGGTGATGCAAGATCACTCTTACACCACTGGATGCTCCTGCATTAGTGAAATATGAATACCAACATAAAATATCATTCACCACAAAATGAGGTACGTTTGCCTACCAATGAATGCCATTTGGACTCTCAAATGATGGTGCTACTTTTTAGAGGGCCATGGACATTGCTTTCAGTGAGTTATTGAATAAAATTATTGTAATATACCTTGATGATATGATTGTATTTTTGCATCACAGAGAATACCACGTAGCTCATTTGAGGCAGGTGTTCAAGAAGTGCCACAAATTCAAGATTTTTATTATTTCGAAGAAGTTGATCTTTGTTGTTAAAGAAGAGAAATTATTGGGTCATGTGATCTCACAAGAAGGATTGGAAATTAACCCTGCAAGAGTTGAGGCTCTATTTAAGTTACCATTACATGTTAACAAAAAGCACCTCCAATATTTCTTCAGCCAAATAAACTTCATTCGTAATTTTATTATTGACTTTGCTCAGGTTGTGAAATCCATGACGGAGCTCTTAAAGAAGGATACTGAGTTTAAGTGGACGAAATCCAGAAGACGAGCTTCTTAGGAAATAAAAGAAATAATTACACAAGCTCCAGTTATTTTATATTAAGGAACTACAAAATTTTATTTAAATTTAGCTCCCCTACATGCCTTTGATGTGATTCTCAGGATGGATTGGCTATAGGCTCATAAAGCCTTTGTCAATTTACAAGATCGCTAGATTGAGTATTCAGAGAAATATGGAGAAAGACTAAGAGTTCATAGCGATCAAGGGGCTTTTGAACCTCAAATATTTTCCACTATGCAAGTGAGAAAAGGACCTAAAAATAGGAGGGATAGTGTCTATGGTAAAAATCAATGAGGTGGAGGACCAAGAGAAAGGATAAATACTAGGACAACATCCAATCCTATAGTATTTTCAAGACATTTCTAGATGAACTACCTGGATTACCTCATGTACGAGAATTTTATTTTGTAATTAAAATTATGACGAGAACATGACCTATTAATAGATCCCCATATAGAATGAATCCTACTAAAATGCATGAACTAAAGGTTCAATTGCAAGGGTTATTGGAGAAGGGTTTGAAAAAACTAAGTGTGTTACCATGGGGTGAACTGATTCTGTTCATGAAAAATAAGGAGGTTCACTAATACTGTGTATTGATTACAGAATGCTAAATAAGGCTACAATCAAGAATCAATATCCTTTACCTAGGATCAAAGATTTATTTGATCAATTGAAGGATGCCAAGGTGTTTACCAAAATTTATTTGAGTTCTAGGTATCACCAGTTGAGAATTCATGAGGAAGAAACTCACAAAACGACATTTAAGACTAGGTATGGTCATTATGAGTTTATGATTCTACCCTTTGGGTTGACTAATGTCCCAACCACTTTCATGAACCTAATGAACAATGTGTTCTAGAGACATTTGGACCAATTTGTTATGGTATTCCTGGATGATATCCTTATATACTCTTAATATAAATAAGAGCACGATAAGCATCTTAGGATCATGTTGGAATTGTTGAGAAAGAATCAACTTTATGGAAATATGGCTAAGAGTGAACTTTATGTTCCAAAGGCAAGGTAACTTGGACACATTATATTGACAAAAGGGATTGTTGTGGATCCAAAAAATATAGAGGCTATTCTGAATTGGCCACCCCGACTAATGTCACTGAAGTGCAAAGTTTCATGGGATTAACGAGCTATTATATATGTTATATAAAAGACTATTATGAGATTGTTGGACCCATAATGAACCTTTAGAATAAAGGGAAATAATTAAAATGGTCATAGAAGTGTGAAGTTGCCTTTGAGCTATTCATAAGGTTAAGGAAGAATTCCAAAAAAAAAATCATCTACATGAGGTGCCTACGTGAAAATGGTAGGCCATATCCATGGATTTTATTATGTAATTACCCAAGACTCGATACCAACATGATGCCATCTTTGTAGTCGTCAAAAATTTGACTAAGGTTACCCTCTTCATACTAGAAAATACCAAGGACAATGCTTAGTAGTAGCTAGCAGATTCATCAAAGAGGTATTCCGATTGCATGGGTTTCCAAAGGTAATCATCTTAGATAGAGACTTCAAATTTACTTTTGAATTTTGGAAATCCCTTCATAGTGTAGTTGGTATGAAATTGAATATGAGTTCAGCATACCATCCCAAAACTAATGGAAAAACAAAGCGAGTAAAACAAGTTTTAGAAGACATTCTCTGCATGTATTGCATGGATCATAAATATCAGTGGGAATATTATCTACCTTTGGTAGAATTTTCGTATAATAACGGATATCAATCCTCGCAAGGAATATCACCTTTTGATGTCTTTTATGGATAAAATTTTAAAACACCATTATCATGGGACAACCTAGAGGATAAATTTGTGATCGTGCCATAAATGGTTAGGATAATGGAAGAGCAACTAAAGGAAATTAGGAAAAGGCTTAAAGAAGTTGTAGATAGGAAGAAGAGTTATGTAGATCTAAAAAGGACTCCAAGGGAGTATTCTATTGGAGACAAGGTATTATTATGGGTTAAGCCAAAGAAAAGTGCTATCAAATCCATGAAGTTGGATTCATGTTTTGTGGGGCCCTTCGAGATCACAGAAAAGATCAATCTGATTGCATACTGACTTGCATTACCATCTAATTTGTCCAAAATACATGACACCTTCTACATATCCTTGCTTAGGAAATATGTTTCTGATCCTGAACATGTGTGGTATGTTTCTAAATTGCATATGGTAAATCTAGAGGCCATTGAAGTACTACCAATGAAGATTCTTGAGTTTTGATCCAAATCTCTGTGAAATCAGACTCTCAATCAATGTAAGGTCCAGTGGGACCAGTTATCTGAGAAGAATTCCACTTGGGAGAAAGTAGAGGTTATGCAAAAAAAATTTCCCTTTTGTTTGAAACTATATGATGTAATAATTTTATTTTTTGCTAAACAGCAAAAGGAAAACTAGAAACATCAAGGATGATGTTTAATCCTAGTGGGGGAGGATGTCATGAACCTACCTAGATGACTTTAAGGTACAAGAAAACAATGTATTAAATGAATATGTGGTGATATTTAGTTTGAACAATTGAACCAACTATGTGATGTTTAGTTAATTTATGAGGGCATGTTATTTCTAACATATTTCCAAGTGTGCAATATCAGGTATACTCGTAGGTGGAATAGGTAGAGTTACCCACCAGAGATGATGGTACCAAAGATCAGGGAAAATGATTATTAAGGTACTCTAAAGTAACATGCATAGATACCTTCATATAGGCATGCATTGACAAAAGGGATAATCATCAATAGTCGATCACCTGGAGCTTTATTTGATAGCTTAGTAGCTATCGTAAAATCTATGGCTAATATGGGTGATTGAATTGATGGAAAGACTCCCTGGTTGATTAATTGTATAAATGTGTTTGCTTTCTACTGCATCATAACTTAGTTTGATGATTTACCTCCTATATAAGAACCACTGCAAGATGTTTATATATGCATAAGATTAATTGTCATATTAAAAATGAAAACAAAGCATCCTCCTTGTAAAAGAGAACAAATTAAGTTATATGCTGAATTTAGATGCTTTTAAATTAATTAATGGAGTTTAGAAAAATAATGATTGGCTCATTAGAGCTCATTTGTAAACTTCATTTGCAATTAATTAAGGATTTTTCATTTTAATTATTTAAAAATAGATATTTTAATTAATAGTGGTTATCATTCATTAGAGATTAATTAAAAGTGATTATTTTAATGATAAGAGAAAATTCATTAAAAAAGTTTTAATTAATTAAGAATAAATTGAATGAGGATATTTCATTTAAATAAAATAATAATAGAAATATTTATAATATATTATAAATATATTATATTATAATATATTATAAATATCTCTATTATTTTAAAATAATATGTCGTGATCCCACATTTCTTCATGGGAGGAAATGCCTATGATATTTAAACTTGCCAAAGAAGGAAAATATGGGAGGAATGCACAAGGGATAGGGGATGAGCATTGATGGAAAGACGGTAGCACAAGCTTCAAGAGGGTGGGAGATGGACCACCAAGGTGAGGAGGCATGTAAGGAAGAGGCAAAATGAAATGAGGGAAAGGAAAAATGTAATGGAAGAATAGAGGAAGCAAGGGGGAAGGTAGAGGAAAGGAAGTGCACCAAGAGCCAAAAGCGAGGAACCGGACTTCATCATACGTTTATCTCAGTGAAACTACAGGTTGGGTTATTCTAAGCTAAGATTTGGTTTTAATTAAATATGCTTTTGGTGAAGACATTTTTTCCTTGTAAGCACTGTGAAATGTACCTTCATTTAGAACCACCTTGAGTGGGAGAACTATGTGTTTTATTGAATCCATTCTTTCCTTGGAAGCGTTGTGTGATGTACCTTCATTTGGAACCACCATGATTGGGAGAACTAGGTTGTTTTAGTGGATCCATTCTTGCCTTGGAAGCATTGTGCATTGTACCTTCATTTAGAACCACCTTGAGTGGGAGAATTGTGTGTTTTAGTAAAGCAATTATTTCCTTGGAAGTGTTGTGTGGTGTACCTTTGTTTGAAACCACATTTATTGGGATAACTGTGTGTTTTACTAAAGTCATTATCTCTTGGAAGCACTATGCACTATAACTTCAATTGGAATCACCTTGAGTGGGAGAACTATGTGTTTTAGTGAAGTCATTCTTCCTTGGAAGCGTTGTGCACTGTACCTTCATATGGAACCAACTTGAGTGGGAGAATTGTGTGTTTTAGTGAAGTCATTATTGCTTGGAAGCATTGTGCATTGTACCTTCATTTGGAACCACCTTGAGTGGGAGAACTGTGTGTTTTAGTGAAGCCATTCTTTCTTGGAAGTGTCATGCAATGTACCTGCATTGGGAACTTCAGTACCAGTGGTATAGGTGTGATGTTGGTAAGGCCACTCTGCATTGCGTTTGAGTTAGAAACCCCTAGCATCCTAAGAGGGCACCATGTTTAACTAGTTCTGGAGAAAGCGATGCCAAATTCTATGTTTACCTCGAAATAACGTTCGACAAGTAATAATAGTGTTCGACAAAGGAAAACCCCTAGGTTTTAGGGAGTGCAGGTTGAGAAAACTATCCAGCATCAACAGAACGTCCCTAGTTTTAGTGGATGCTAGGTTCACCATGGATGTTTTGAGTGCCTTGTATGGCATTAGAACTGACTGTAGATTTTCTATTTAAAAGAGACATAGTTTACGAAAGGTTTTAGACCATGGTTTTAAATAAAAATAAAGGCCTTTTATTTTTATATAAGACATATATTAGGACCTTTGATGTATATGTGAAACATATATTAGGATTTAATTAAATGGACCTTTGATTTTTATGTGAAACATATATTAGGATTTAATTAAATGGACCTTTGATTTATATGTGAAACATATATTAGGATTAAATGGACCTTTGATTTATATGTGAAACATATATTAGGATTTAATTAAATGGACCTTTGATTTATATGTGAAATATATATTAGGATTTAATTAAATGGACCTTTGATTTATATGTGAAACATATATTAAGATTTAATTAAATGGACCTTTGATTTATATGTGATACATATATTAGGATTTAATTAAATGGACCTTTGATTTATATGTGATACATATATTAGGGTTTAATTAAATGGACCTTTTATGTATATGTGAGACATATATTAGGACCTTTGATTTATATGTTAAAAAAATAGTAGGTTTTAATTAAATGGACCTTTGATTTATATGTGAAACAAATAGTAGGTTTTAATTAAATGGACCTTTGATTTATATGTGAAACATATAGTATGTTTTAATTAAATGGACCTTTGATTTATATGAGACATATAATGGGTTTTATTTAAAGGAACCTTTGATTTATATGGGATATGTAAATGTTAGGTTTTGATTGAAAAGGAACCTTTGATCTTACGGAAAGATATGGAAAGTTTATTTAAAGAGAATCCTTGGATTAATGTTGATTATCTTAGGAGTTTTTAAATAGAATGAAATGTGGATTTATTCTTTAAGATGAAGTTATGGGCTTTGGTTTAGGGAATGAAGGAATGATTGTTCTGAAGGTTAAGGGTATAGGGCTTTAATGCTTTAGGATATGAATGAAATGAAATTAAGCTAGACCTTAATCTAAGTGATAGCATGTCTGGATGACTCTCCAAGGGGTTTTGGTGGAGGTGAAAATAAAAGTAAGGTTTCTTTTATGATGTCCATTATGCATTAGATGGTTACAAACTTAATGGAGTATTGTATGGTTGCAATTTGGTATAGTATATGAATAGATGAATTTAAAGGTATGCCTATCATGAACCATGAGTATCCTGATCCTCTACTACCCTCAAAGAACCAAAGGTAAGCAAGGAGAAGAAATGAATTGAATGGAAACAAATAATAGGTATGACATATTACATTGATTTACTTATGTTCCATAGATTAGAATTGTGGGGAGATATCCCCAATATAGTTAATGTGATACCTTTGAGTAGGAAAGGCTTATTATGCAAGTAATTTTGAGTTAATAATTATTGGGTTATTGAAAGTAATTTTACTATATGTCTATATTTGATTATGCCATGTATTAGATTATATTTTAGAGTTAATCTTGCTTCATTTATTGTATTATTGTTTGATTATTTTATGATGTGGTAGCATAGATGTATTATCATTGATTGCTTTATGATAGGGAATCTAGTGAGGTAACCTAAGTGAATTGAGACCCCATTAGGGTGAACATAGGAGGGCCTAAGCTAATTGAGACCCCCTTAGGGAGAAAGAGGACTAAGTAGGAAGATATTACATTTGATTTAAGATAGCTCATCGTGGAGATGAGATGGATAGCTTAACTAGTGGTACTCATAGCATACCTACACATAAGGAATTGTGTATGGTATGGAGATGCGTGTACACCTTTTATGGACAAAGGGTGATAAGTATAGCTCATAAAGAATGGTGAAACAGATGGACTTATCAATAGTAAAACATTATACGCCTATATAGATGGATTTGTGCTAGGGTAATTCGTGAGATGTAACTTCCAGGGAAACTTAGAAGAATGAAACTTTAGGTTTTTAATAGTAGATTAGGGGTTCACAAAGGGTTCATATACCTCTCTACTTAGTGAAAGAAAAAACTTCCTTCTATTTTTATATTTTTTTGTTTGTGTGTTTTTGGATCATTACATGTACATTTAATGAAAGAGGTGAAATCCTCTATAAATACTAATAAAATTTCCATTGTAAAGGATGTTGGATGTTCTATAAGAAAACTTCTTTCTTTGTATCAATTGAAGAGACTTGGATTCTAAAATTTACAAAAATTCTTGTGTGTGCGATTCCCTTCTATTTTAAGCATTTATGTTTATGCTCATGTTCCTTCTGTTAAGTTTAAAATTCTATTTCTGGATTTAAAACATTGTTGGTGAGTGAGTTTTGAAATGCAATTTGGAGGTTATCTCTACAAAGGTGTGAGTGATATTCTACTTCCTTCCTCCTATTCATGCTATTATAACACTTGGTGGAATTCTTGCTGCTAGTCTACCTTAAATTTTACACCCTAGCCTATGGCCATATTTACCTTTCTTTTTGTTATTTCCAATTTCTTTCCTCCAAATATTATCTTAACCATTTATGATTAGTAAGGGAGCCAACCCTCTCTAAAGATTGAAACGGAGAATATTCCTTTCCTTTGTTCATTCAATGTTGGTCATACCTCAGGCGCACAAATATAGTTTTTATTGATTAGGCAGATATTTGACCAACACAACTCCATGGGGAATTAATGGTTCAATTGAGGTACATAATTTAACTTGAAAAACTAATATTTATTTCATGCAAATCCATTATGGTGCTTTAGTTGCATATGTGTTTCTTCTTGATTTTGTTATGCATCTTCTATTAGGTACACAATATTTTGGATCATACTTGTAACTAAGCTCAATTTTAGCTACTACATAAAGGTATTTTTCTAGCTTGTAATTGTAATTTATAAAATATGTAGAAAATTGTTGTTGTTACGTAAAAATGTAATGCATGAATGGAAGATATAGAAGTGTAATTGAGACTTGAATAGACTCTTGACATAAACTTTGGTATTGTTGAATAGACTTTTGACATAAAATTTGGTATTGTTGGATTCAGGCATTGACATTTGTTCAAATCTAGAATTCTTTAGGATTTTCTTTCAATCTTAGTACACTCTAAACTTAAATAATTATAATCAATTTGGAATGGTCTAATAGGAATATGTGTTATTTAATTTGCAGATTAAACCACTGGTTAAGCCTATGCAAGATATCATGAAAATGAGTATTGAAAAATTTGAGTGGCATGAGTTGTTTCCATGAGGTAACCTTGTGTATTTCTATATGATTTTGATAAGATGTCTAAGCATTAAAGTAGTAGCACTATCTAATATATACATTATTTATATTGCAGTAAAAAATAATATTAGTACGGTGATTGATTTTTGGGCTCCAATAATACATGTGAGACAAACCATATTTGCTTTAAATTCATTTGAAGCGCAAAACAATTATAACATTTATGTAATATATATTTATTATATATGTGTGTGTGAGTGTGTGTGTATGTATTGGTTATTTATCTTCAGGTGTATGTCATGGACACACAAATTTGGTATTCCATTTTCTCCACTATTTTTGGAGGTATATATGGTGCATTCTACCAACTTGGTGAGGTTTGTTTTCTCCAATATACTGTGACATGTTATATCATTCTATCATGAATTTTTAGAAAAAATATTGTGTTTATTCATGTAGTATATACAATGTTGTTGTTGATCATAGTATTGTTTCTATTTTTGATACGTACATTAGGAATGTTGAGTTCAAGATTCCAATATTTTCCTGGAGCTTTCAATGAATTCCTGCTACCACTTTCTAGAGAAAATCCAAAAAATAATGGTCTGAATAGGTCATCGTTGTCATTATTATCAAGGAATTTTGATGAGGTTGGGTTTTACTTTTTATTTATTAATGATTTTTTTCTCAACCAAAAGCAATTAACACAATAACATTTCTTTAGCTTGAATTACTTTCAAAACATTATAGCTTCTTATGGTGATGCCTGACAAAAGGGGTGAAGCTACTAAATTTTTTCAGCTATAGAACCAAGTGATTACTAGTTTTTGAGTAGAGGATTTGATAAACATGAAGTAATATTTCTTGCTATTGTCCTTTGGATAAAGATGGTAGAATGTTAGAGCCTATGCATGAGTTAATCTTATTTGATTCAATACAATACATGGAGATGGATTTATTGCTTATTCCTAATTCTTCATATCTTGGTTTATATATTTCTAGTGGCCACTATTCTTACTTTCTACTAAGGTATTATGTTTAAATTTTTCTTTTTGCCCCTTTATATTGAAGTTTTTTCCTTTTTATGTTTTGTATATGATTCTCATGATTCAGATACCAATAGCATTACACATTGTGAAGTATTTTAAATGGTATGATGAAGGTCTAGGAAATAGAATAAAGACTAATGATTACATGAGCTATGCAGTTCAAGAATGCTATGAGTCACTAAAATATTTTCTTGATAAAGTATTTATCGATGTAGAAGAGAAAAGGTAAATACATTGGCAGTTGTGATCATGTTTATCCATATTAATATATTTTCCTCATGAACCATGTATAATTGTATAGAAATACCTTTTCAATTTACTTTGATGGTACATTTGTTCTTTCATTTACAAATATTGCAAGAATTAAAAACAAATTGCTTTTTTGCAGCATATTTCTCTTCCACTTTGTTGATATTATTCCTACATTTATTTGTCCTATTTCTATTTATCAGGGTGATAAATAAAATTATTGAGGATGTGGAGAAAAGTATAGAAGAGGGTAAATTCTTGAAGACATTCAAGATGAGCAAGCTTCCCTTATTTTATGATATATTTGTAGAGCTTATAAAACTTTTGGTAATTTGAAACCTTTTTTGGGGGGGTTATTTTTAGCTCTAACAATCCTCCTAGTTACATATTTTAAGTTCATTTATGTATTAGCATTCTGGGATTTAAATTGAATGTAGGAGCACATGTTTACATGTGTGTGTAGCTGGAAAATGATGATGAGGATGCAACTCAAGGAAAATTTATTATTATACTTCAAGATATGCTGGAGATCGTAACTTGGTATATGACTGAGGATTGATGAGGTTCCTTCTAGAATTGATTATTTAATGTTTATATACTTTAGGTGTATTACATCTAGGTTGTGAATAATATACATAACATATTTAATATGCTCTTCACCAATTATAGTGGTATTTCTTTGAAATTAAGTATTTACTAGATTTACTAGGGAGATAATTTAGATTTTAGGATAATATAAATGGTGGATATCTATTGGTCCTCTAGTGGTTGATATTGGGATAAGGATTAGCAGCTACCATGTTTGCTACCGAATTATTGACTATATGCATCTGATTAACAGTAGGATATGACTAATTTAGACTTGAATTGGTACTAGAAACATAAATAGTATGAATTGGAATTGAAGAGCTACTATGATATTTATATAATACCTCAAGGTATGGCACTTTGGGGAGCAATTCTTTACTACTTTTCCTTGTAGACACTAGATCCAAGCTATTTCCTTTTTTTTTGGATTTGATCAGAGTCACCATCATAGATACGCAAGAACAATATATTCTCAATATGCTTGGGCCAAGATTTCTTGGCTTAATATTCTCTTAATGTTCATAAATTTCACTCAAGGGATAAATGGAATTGTGATTTATTAAAAATGGGGGAAAATCATATGACAGACAAAACCAATGAATGTTGATTTTTGAATTTTTATAATTTAAAATAGGGAAGAAAGCCTAGGAAAAACACAAAATCAAAAGACAAATTTAAATTTCTTGATATCATTGTATTTTTCTCCCCAACAACAGTGCCAAATTATTGTCGATTTTTATGAATTTATTTTGTGCATTATTAATTGTGGATTAATGGTTTTAATAGTTCTACATTAAAGTGAATTTTATACTAATAAGAAGTGAGGTTCATAACATATGTACACTATATGGTTAGCACACATTCAGAACCCCATCATATACTCACAAAATGACATGTGGTAACTTCTCAATCATTGTAGGTATAAAAAAATAGTTTTTTAAAGGTTCTAGAGGTATTTTTGTTATTTTAGGGTAAACATTTTAAGTCCCATAACTTTTGCATACAAAGGTATTTTAAGCCTATTTTTCCAAGCATGTGGATTTTTGAACTCCTTGCATTGGCAATGTTGTTTCTAGTCATAATTGTTGGGTACTAAATTGCACCAAATTTTCACTCAATACTGTGGCTGTCTATCTTCCTATTTTCTTTCCAAACTTGCACCCGATAGCTGTAGCTCAACACTCAACATTGTATGGACCAAAATAGATTTTCCAATCCAACCTCCAAATTAGGCTAGTTCCTTGTCAACTTAAGTAGGGTTTTGACACAATTATGCTCACTTAGGGTTTGAAGGTTAGGGTAATAAAAGGCTAGGGTTAGAGAAATGTGAACAATAGTGGATGGATAGGCTAACAACATTGCACCACCATACAAAGCTCTAAAAAACTAACCCAAGGACACATAACTCAGATCAGAATTATCAAAAATTGAATGACTCTTCATTCATTAAAGCATACAAAGAAATATTACATACAATGATTTCAATATCCAGACAATGATAATCCAAATAAGAAAATTTACCATTATCTAGATTCTACATAAATGCACTTCCTAACAATAAACATCAAACTTAGAAGTAGATTTCAATTACTTTAATAGCTAGTAATCCATTAATTTGGCACAAACTAACCACTTAAGTATTCACAAAAATACAACTAAAGAATTCAAACCTATGATATCAAGCATGAAGATACAAATTTTGAGGTGAATATCAATGTAATGCTCCTTCCATTAGCTCTTGGGAATATTTACAGTAGCACAGACAAACACACTAGAGACGACCCTTAAAAATGGGGGTTCAACCTCTATTTATAGTTTTGCAAAAATTAAAATTCATTAAGAACATTACAAAAGTTTATTTTGACAACGTAGTAGGTAATTCTTGCTGGCGTTTGCTTATTGGTACATCCTTCGGGAAATCTACTGAATGTGGTCCACCATGGAAACTCAAGGCATCTGCAACTTACTGGTTGTTCGATGCAACTGGAGTCCAAGTCATTTGAATTCACGTATCATCGTTGATTCTTCTTGGATATTGTTTACCATCGTCGATCTGTAACCACCTCTGGTTCAACTTTTTTGGAAACCCTCGATGCTTTAGCTTCCTATTCCAACTGGTTGTTCCAATTCTAGTGAATAAATATCCCTAAATACCTTAGGTTCTTCAATGCAATCTCCATCATTGATCTCCCTCATTATACAGTTCTGATTAAATATGATAAAAGCTTATTATAATGGTGGGGAGAAATGGCACCATTCCACTTTAAAATGTTGGTGATGCCATCCTTTTATCTTATAAACCATGAAATCATCAATCCAGCTTCCAAATGATCTAAAAAGTAAGCAATATCGAATCCACTCTTTGTTCCTCAGATTCCTTCGTTATCTGCAAGGTGCCTTCCAATCCGCACAAAAATATTGATGACATCACTCCTTATTTATGACTTTTATGGATTCCATTCCGGAATGAGCAAGTGCATTAGCATATGATCGTCAATCCAAACCTGTCATAGTGCAACATGATCTTTTCTCCATTTTGTACTATCCTCAGAATAAAACATTATGCCTTGTCACCATTCCAGAAAGGAGAGGTCAAAATCATCTTTAGTCGTGAATCTGCATCTACCTTATCCATAGCATCCTACCTTGTCACCATTCTAGGTGTAGATACTCTATGAGATTTTTGGAATTGGGCCTTCTAAAATTTAGCCACTCATGAAGTTGCCAATCCACACTTTTTTATCTTTGACGTCATCTCTTATCAAAAATTTTGCGGATTCGAGATGCATCGTCAGTTCGGAGCCGAAGACAAGTCTCCCTAAATTGCTTCAATCATGAAAATATACTAAGTGTAGAATGGGATCATACCTTCTATTGTGGATCCGCTCCAAAATGCACTACAAGGGGTTCATAATGAATATTTTTCCACTTAGACAAAATTTGGAAAATTTTTCCTAAGTATGTGGCCATTTTGGGCCTACATTTTGGTGCCTCCTAGGTGGATTTGCTTGCAAATCCAGTCAAACTCAGAGGTTTATCCATTGGTCCTTATGAGTCAAACATACTCATCTTAAAAAAATATATACTTTACAGAATAACTTCCATACAAACACTACTCTTTGATAGTTTCATCAGTCTACTAAGAGAGTAGAGGTTCATATCGAAGTGATGCCAAAAATACATAGAACTCATCCACTCATACAAAGACTGTGTATGAAATACAAGTCTTACCAGTATTCAACAACTAGATATAGATCTACTCCTTTTATAAGGCCTTATTTCAAAAATGCCTTCACATATAGTCTGTTGCTCTTCTGTCTGTATAGTCTTCATGCCTTTATTGCTTACTTCTGACAATTGTTAGAGTCAAAACAAAAAATACAGAACTTATGCATATGTACAAAATAAAAATGAACTAAGTGTGAGCCCCTCCTAGTCTTGTAACTGATATATCCAGTTATTATTCTTCAGAAGTATCACCAAAAAATTAGATCATAAATTCCAAAGATTTTAGGTCTTGTTTCCAATATGCTTTAGAGGGATTTGATATCTCCTTCAGATGATTATAAACATATTGTAGCTCACCAATGTCTTCATAGTTAGTAGCATCCTCTCTATTTACCAGATCTTCAATGATATCTCTCAAACAGGTAAAATCAACAATCAATTCGACAACTTGTTCTTGGGGTAGTGGCTCTTCTAGAGAATCTATCCCAAATTCATCCTACAAATTCTCATTGATGCTTTTATAGATTTCTTCCATGGATAACAAGTTGTGGTCCTCTATCTATAGGCCTTTACTGACAACTTGAATCATTTCCTTAATCATACCCTCAATCTTATCGAACAACAACCAGGCTCTTTGAAGTGCCATGTACTTTTTAACCACTATCTAGTGGAAAATAGGGCAAGATTACATTCTTTATTAGGAATATATTTAGCAAAATCACTGAGTTTGCTACCAACCAACCTATACATTTGTTCTTCTAGAATCACCATAGGCTACAACTCTCCAATGATATGATCTAGCTATTTCTGAATATTGGAGAGTAAACAACTAGCATCATTAATATAATCAATAATAAGTTGAAGCCTTGAACATTTATCCTAGACATAAGAAAGCAAATATTTTCTAATCATTTTCAAATAATTCTTAGAAAAGACTAAAGATTTAGCTTTCTCTATCTGAAGTTGATACTTTAAATTCTAAATCTCTTTTGCTTGATCTTCATTCATCTTCTAATGCTCTTCTAATTGGTCCTTTAGTTTACTGGCCTCTTTAAATTTATCCTACCAAGCCTTAGCATCTTTTCTTAGAGCCTTTTCTATTTATTTTTTATCATTGAGACTCTTATTAATCTTTCCAACCTGTTTCTCCAACTTGTCCACCCTCTCTCTGACTAAATAATTTTTCACATAGAAGGTATCCAAGTGAGCTTTGGCTATGATCAACTCATCTTCTTTAGGGAGATTTTCAATATATTTTGTGACCTCTTCCACTCGATAATATTGAATAGCCATCTCAGTCTTAGGTTTTCTTGCCAGTGGATTCATAGATCTTGATATTATTTGTCTAGAAATAGTGTCAACAAATACACTTTTTCTCTTGACCGTCATCGTACTGGAGGGCCTAGCAAGCCTTTCTGCCCAATAATCATTTATACTTTGAGTGGTTTCCTATTTCTTTGGTATAGTAACATTTCCTGAAAGACCAACAACTAGGGGAGATGATGACACTATAAATGAAAGGGTAGACTAAACTATTGATTATGGGGGTGAAGATATAGTTACAGTAGCCTCTATGACAACAATAGACTTTGTAACTATTGATGTTGTTGTTATTGGTAGACTCATAGAAATTGATGCAAGACTAAAAATCAGATGGGTGGATATACTTGGAACAAAGTGTCCCATTGATGGTGGTGATGAAAAATATGGAAGTGAAATGGTGGTAGATGAGGAAGTAGGAACCTCATATTCTGGAGATGGGATTTGAGGTGGCTATGAGAAAATAGGAGTAACTTGTACCTCAGTGGCTACTAATGACTCATGTGGTGGACTACGAGAGGGAGGAGGTACACTTGCCATGTATTCTTGATTCGAAAGAGAGGGAGATTTTTTTGGGGACTCATGAGGATTAAGAGGAAAATAGGGATTAGAAGCCATACCTTCATCTACTAATGTAGGGTGTTATTGTTCTATCTCTATATCTTGTTGTTGCTCCTAATCAATCAATTTTTCCATAGCAAAATTAGCTACTTCTTTAGCAATCTCCTCCATATCCAAATTTTGTTTCTTTGAAATATCTTTTTCCTCTCTTTCTAGAAATC
Organism: Wollemia nobilis; assembly: GCA_028583015.1. NCBI lineage: Eukaryota > Viridiplantae > Streptophyta > Pinopsida > Araucariales > Araucariaceae > Wollemia > Wollemia nobilis. Next base: position 4,268,373 of record JAQPPZ010017255.1, read on the forward strand.
TCTTAGTCCTTCTATGAACCAATTGAAAAGCAGTCATCTCATTCTCAAAATATTCCTCCAACTCATCTTCTTGCACTACTCTAGAAAGTAATGTTTGCTTAGAAATAGGTCGTAATTCAATTGATGTTGCAGGGGTAAAAGAAAGGGGTTTGTACTTAAATATTTCATCATTTTCTTTCTAGTTGATATCTATGTCTGGAGGTCATGCTCCCAAAGCTAATTTTTTAGGCCTAGATGATGTTTCAATAACTGGAGTACTGACAACTTTTTCCTTAGAATATTGCATCTTGCTCATCAACTTAGCTCCCTTAGGAAATGTTTCCACCTGCTCAGTGGTAGGATGAAAGGTCTTCAGTACTTTAGTCATTTTCAAGGGAGTTCCTGGTTCTTCTATATGAGCCTCATGATCTATAGGTGGAGGGAGGGATTTAGAACCATATTGAGGTGTTTCACCCATTAATACTATGTTTTTGATATCCTTTTGTTTCCATGTTCCAATTTTTTTATTATATATCCTTGAAAATTCTTTGTCAATCTTCATTCCAGGCTTGGAATTAGGCTTTCCAATTTCAATCCTCATTCTTCACCAATCGGTTATCTTTTCTACATTCCATGGTCCATTTTCCTCCTCTTCTTCTTCTGCAATCTCTTCTTCAGGCAAAGGATCCTTTTTCTTTGTAGACTTAGACTCAGGCAGAGTATATTTTTTCTTTTTTGATTCAACCTCAATTTTTTCAATTGTAGCCTCTATAATCCATTGAATTGACTTATTATCAGGGTCAAAATCAATAATCTACTCATAAAAATCTAACCATGGGGGTAACTGACCCATCTTTGATACATTCCACTCTAAAAGAGCAGTCTCATCATTATTCCTACCTTTTTAAAAACAAGCCCTGGGCCTCTTTTCAAACTTATAGGCCTTATATCCATTTAGGGTTTTATTCCTGGAAGTGAAAGTCCCATCAGGTGCATAGATCCATCTTTGGGGAATACAAAACAAACCTAACCTATCGAGGTATTGGTCGATTTGTTGGATCTGCCCCTTCTTGGTGATGGTGATTTCATCCAAAGTACGGTGGGTAAGTAAAGACTTTCTCTTCCTTCCAGAGCCATAGTTCACATCAATGTACTCCACCTACCTCAAATATTCTAGGTCAAAAATCCTATTCATGATGAAATGGGGCAGGAGGAAGGGTTTACCCATAAAACCATACAACTTGATCACAGTACCCTCAATCAAAAAATACTAGTCTCCTTCTTATGCACTCTTTGTTCTCAAAATCTACTCAGTTAAAGGTGGCAACCCAAGGAACTTACCATACATTATTTTTAAAGCAGGTCCCAAAAATTTCAAATTAAATCCATAATAGGACTCACTAATCCTCAAATGTCTTGTCCAATAATAAACCGGTAAGGGTTCCCCATCATTGGTTTTATCCTTGACTGAAATCCATGGCATTCTATCTTTGATGGCGGTATATAAAATTCACACCAAACTTGAGTAATGCTTAAAACTTAGAGCATCGACAACCCTTTTCATGCTTACTAGCTTCTCATGTATCCTCTATGCAAGAAAAGTTGGCCAGTAAAAATAAATCACTCTAGTCCCTTTCTTTCCCACATCCTTCTGATACATTATTTTGTTAGAAATACAGTATGTTGCGGAAATTTTCCAGCCATGTACCATTCTATCAGAATCTAAACCCTCCATGCAAGACAACATAAAAAATTGGATGGAGTTTACAATTTGTCAATAGAGATAGGGACCTTAGGCAATTTTTTCTTGGGCTTAATATTAAGCTATTTATAAACCCAATTTTTAAATGACTCGCAATCATTAGCTCATTTTTTTGTTGTGTAAAACCCAATCTTCTCAATGATCCTAAGAAGATTTGGTATTACTAGGGTGTCATATCCTAGGGCAAAGATTCTATGACAAAAATAAGTGATGATATTGAAAAGAGTTTCGTCCTTAGAGGTTTTTACTACTTTAGCCAATGGGTCATAAAATTTAATTATGGCAGCTATCAACTCAAGTCAGGAATTAATAGAATCATAAATATATAAAGAGATATAAGAAAGGATAGCACATATACCTTCCACAACCAAAGTAGCTCTCTTCTTGTATCTATCGTTCACATTCCTCCTTAGCCTAGTTCTTTCTGTGAGGACCATTTTTGTGTCCGCCATGACTTCTTCCTTATCGAGATATGGTACCACCACCTTCTTCTCTAGAGTCTCAAACTCTTGAACATCTTCTAAGACTTAGTGGGTGATTTTTTAGGGTCATTTTGATAGTAGCAAGACTTCATTCTCCCTGTAATTCATGAAAAATTCTTCAAAATATCACCATGCTTTTTACCACTCTAGGGATGCAAATCGATGTCATTTTTTATTTTTCTAGAATGCGCGTATCCTCCATCATTAATGTAGCTACTATCTGATATTTCCATTGTTACACTTTCCAACATTTAATCATTCCATTTTGTGGCTCAACGGTGGCACTCTATATTTTCAATGGTCAAAATTTCAAATTGTACTACCACCTCACTGCACCTCTTCAGCTACTGTAAGGTCATGGTGCAAGTTCGTTAGCATTGAATGCAGGATTGTTCTCTAGTCTTCACATGTCGTGGTCATAATTGCTACTTGGTTTCACTTTAACTTTGAAACCAGTGGCTTAAGAAGCTTTTTGGGTCTGTGGACACTTAGTACCATTTAGGCATGACTTTCCATCTTGATTCTGCTCCGACAGTATTAGCTTCAAAAGGTTCCTAGATTGGGAATGCCCTTTACTTTATTTTAATCAATGAATCACCATTCCGTGAGAATCTTAGCATATTTTCAATGTGGATTCAAGAGCACATGTCATTCCAAAGAGGTTCTCATAGAATTGAGTGTAGAATGAAACCATGTTGTGCACTTAGTCCATACTTAGTCATTCTTGCAAAAAAATTTCCTTTTTCAAGATTTTTTTAGGAGAACTGATTACAAAGTACATAAATAAATTAAAGTACGAAGTGCAGAAAGGAGGAAAATAATTATACAATGTATATACATATGTTACAATGAAATCACTCCTTACACATAGTAAAGCTTGAGATGAAAACCATTCATCAGAATTGATCGTATGTTTACCTCTGGATATTCCAGCTGGAATACATTGGACTCCTTAGCATCTACTATTCTAAAAGGACCATCCCAAAAAGAATCAAACTTTTCATGTTTTCCTGACTTTGCTCTATCAATATTCACCTAAGAACTGAGTCTCCAACCTAGAATTTCATGAATCTGGTCTTCTTATCAAATCATGTTTTAATGTCTGATGAATTATTTTGAAAACTATTATATGTCTGAGCTCTAATCTCTTCTAATTTCAAAAAATGTGTCAATATGGTTTTCATAGGATCTTCTTCTAACTCTTCCTCTGAATTGACAAGCTTGAGTGTTGGGATCTCCAAATGGATTTGTAACATTGCCTCCTTGCCATACACTAGTGCATAAGGGGAAATATTTATGGAATTTTTAATAGTAATCATGTCTACCCACAGAGCTTGGTCCAAAAATAGGTGTCATAATATTTTATTACCTTCCAGTGATTTCTTCAAAATCCTTAATAGGTTTTTGTTGGTAGAGTCTACAAGTCCATTACCTTATGGATAATAATTAGTAGTATTTTTAAGAGTAATTTCATACTTACTGGAAAACTCAATATACTTGGTTCCTATGAAATTTGGGCCATTGTCACTCACCAAAGATTCCAGAACTCCAAACCTTGAAATCAAATTTTCCATAAAATTAATCACATCTTGATCTGATTTCTTGTTAGGAATAGATTCTACCCATATGGTAATATAATATGTGGTAGTTAAGATAAAATTACGTTTTTCTAAGGAATTATGTGGGCCCATGACTTACAGGTACCAAGATGACTGTAGTACCGAGGAGAGTGATACGACAATAGTTGTGGATGCACACTCAGATCAATCAAGTGAAGACTGTGAAATATTTGATCGCAGATATGAAGAGTCTTGTGGGGTTCCTTGTAACAGTTTGTTGATGCATGATCATGACATTCAGGATGAAGTTTTGGACTTGCTTTCAGATCAATCTAGTGAGGTTGTGGTCATAAGGTATGATGAGCCTTGCACCTTTCCCAACAACTGCTCATTAATACATGATGATGTTTTGCATAATGAAATTCTTGGAGGTGAACCCAATTCACATGATGTATGTGTGAGTGATCCCCATTGTTGAAAATGCTCTTCAAATTGAATGGGTTTTAGGTGGGATGAAGCATTCCTTGTTCTTCCCACATATCTCTGGTATTTTTCACAAGTCCAGGTGATTTTAAAAGCATCAGTGAATATCGTGTGCCAATAATAGCCCACTCTTATGATTTTTAAAGTTGTAACCCTACCTAAAATATGTCCACCAGCTTATCCTCCATGGAATTCCTCCATGACCCTTTTTTTCTGGTCATCCTTTAAGCATTTTAGAAGAATTCCATCCAAGTTTATTTTGTATAATCCCTCTGGTAGTAATTCATATTTCAAAGCATGAAGCTTGTATCTTCTCCTTTGGTAAGAACTTATATTAATGGGGCATACTCCACTCTGGAAATACCAAATCATCTATTCAATCCAATCAGAGTCTTTAGTTTGTATTATTTCAACCTGATTTTCTTCTACTACCTAGAAAGTTGTTACTTCTACCAATGTTGCAGCTTCTGTTAACCCTTGGCATAAAGCCCTACCTCTTACTAGCTTGGTGGGGTGTATTTCTACATCATATTCTTAAATTTTGGTAATCCAACTAGCTCTTTTGTCTCCTAGATCACCTTGCAGGATAAAATTTCTTACATCTGGATGGACCACATATACCAGGGTCTTACTCTGTACCAAATACTGCCTAAACTTCTTTAGTTAATTCATCATAACAAATACTTGCCTTTCAATAAAATTGTATTTGACATGATAATCATGGAGTGTTTGGCTCCAAAATATTATAGGATGTTCCTCCCTTTGATGATATTTTTGAGTGAGCAATGAAACATAACTTTCTACAGCTTCATATGCATAAAGAATAAAATCTTTGTTGAAGTCCAGGTTTACCAGTACTGGGGCTCTTGCAATGGATTGCTTGATAATCTCGAAAGATTTTTTTTTGACTTCAGTCCACTTGAATTCAACATTTTTCTTAAGCAACTCATATATAGACCTTACTTTCTGTGCAAAATAAAAAATGAATTTCTTGATAAAATTGATTTGGCCTAGGAAATACTGCAATGTCTTCTTATTTGTAGGCAAAGGAAGAGAGAGAATTGATGTAATTCTATATGGATATATGGACATGCCTTCTTTTGATACCACATGAACTAGTAGCTTTCCTTCATGGACTGCAAATAATGACTTCTTAGGATTGAGTGAAATACCAAATTCTCTGCATTTTTTAAAAACTTGCTCCAAGTGTGACAGATGGTATTTTTTATCATGGGAAAACATAGTCATATCATCCAGATAAATAAGAATAGCCATTTTTATTAGTGCTTCAAAGGCATAGTCCATAGCTCTCTGAAATGTGGCTCCTACATTGGATAGCCCAAAAAGCATTATTTGGTAGGTAAATGTACCCCATTTTATGGTGAATGTTATTTTATACTGATATTCATATTTCATCCAAATTTGGTTAGATCTAGAGTAACCATCCAATAATGAGAATCGTTTTGCTCCTGCCACTACCTATAAGATCTGATGGGATCCTTTTCATTTCTTCAATAATGTTGTATTCATACTTAGTCAAGGAGAGTCTTTCTAGCCCTCTTTCTTGCTCACCGTATCTTATTTTATAGTTTTGGGTGGCCTATATTTTTGTAATAGAGGGTAACCTCAGTCTTTCTTGATGTTCATCCTTGGATCTCATTCGGTCTCCTTTCATTTCCTTTTCTAGTCTCTTAGGGAGACTATCTATCTTCTATTTGCCCTTTGATTGAGTAATAGGGAAGGTGTTACTACTCTGAGGGAGGGGATCATCTTTCATCTGAGAAGGGACTTGGAATTGTCCCATTTTTTGAGGGTCTACTTTTAAGGCTTTCTTCCCAGACCTTTTCATAATAGAAATCGGGCTATCCTTAGCTGACTCTTTCACAGCCATGATTTGATCAGGGTGCCATAACATATTGACTCTCCCATTTTGATTCTTTTTAGCTTTATCCATAGCTTGATGAACATGGTGTTGGTACATCACACAAGACTATGAGTCATGGGGGTCATTACATACTAAACACCAAATATTCGTAAGAGTGGTATGTAAAGAAAATTTTGGCTCCTCATATACTGTACTCACCCTGACCCTAGTACTGTTACTAGGACCAGGTATCTAATCCTTGTTTACATATGGAAACCTCCTCTATTGTGACCTTTATTGTTCTCTCTTTTCCATTGAATTAATTATATTACTCAGAGTTTTCATAGTATTTTGTATATCTAGGATAGTAGAAAATGCCTAAGATGATTGAGAAGGAAGGGGAGGAAAAGGAACTCTATAGGTCATAGGCTTTGGTTGAGGGATTGCATTTATTTTTTGAGATGGGGATGATAAAGATAGAGGGTCTATGTAAGAGGGTTTTGTTGATTGAATTTGACTACTAGTAGTTTCTGAGTTGTAAGGAAACACAAGTTTTGGGGGAAGTATTTCGATATTTATTAGGATATTTTCAGCATTAACTGCTGGATTATAAATTTTGAGGAAGGTTTCCACTCCTGATTGTTGTGTCTGTAGCCCCAAATCTAATCCAAGGGCTCAGAAATAATACACATAAGCCAAACATGTAGTTGGTCTGGCAATGAGGGGAATTCTTTTCCATGTCTTGCTAAATATCAAATTGAAATCTAAGAGAGATTTTTGTTGAGTTTTCTGCGTGGAGGTAAACTGGTTAAGCAGAGAAAAAGGATCAATAGATTCATTAAATTCCTCTATGAATGGATCGAATAATGCTTTCCATGAAGTTATCCTCCAAGGTTCTAAACCAATGCAATATCTTTCCTCTAAAGGACAGGGCTAGAATTCTTACAATAATATCTTCTTCCTTTATGTTGTGGATTGCTACCAGGTTCAAGATATCCTGATAGTGCTCATAAGAATTTTTCCCAAATCCATCGTAAGTAGGAATATATTTATATACATCTTGAGGGATGGAATTCATTTGGGCTAATTTGAGAGGACCAACTATGTTCCAACTGGGATACTTCTATAATGGTTGGTTAGGGGGCCCATTTTGTGCCATAGTTTTAATTTTAGATCTTATTGGGAGAATTATTGGATGGACTATAGAATCCTCTTCTATAAGCTCTTACTCTATGAGGAAATATTGATCTAAAATTCTAGCAAAAACAATCCCTATACAAGGTAACTCATAGTAAAAATAGGAGTTAGGGTTATTAATTTTGAAAGACCTGGTATACATGAAAGGACACTGGTCTATAGGGATAAATATTTTTCTAAGTCTAAAGACCAGGGAGTCGTTAGGTGAACTTGTTCTTCTCCGCTTATAAGGTCAATATAATTAACCTAATCTTGATTCCTTCAGGTTGAGATTATAGTAACTCATTTGATGAGTTTCATGTTCCTTATGAACTCGTCCCCCCTGGGTATACCAAAAACTATTGGCCACTGAATTGTACCAAGTTTTCACTCAATATTGTGACTGTCTATATTCCTATTTTTTGTCCAGAATTGTACCAGATAGCTACAACTCAACACTCAATATTGGATGGACCAAAATAGAGTTTCTAATCCATCCTCCAGAGTATACTAGTTCCTTTTCAACTTAAGCAGGGTGTTTACACAATTATGCTCACTTAGGGTTTGAAGGTTAGGGTAATAAAAGGCTAGGGTTAGAGAAATGTGAACAATAGTGGATGGATAGGCTAACAACATTGCACCACCATACAAAGCTTTGAAAAACTAACCCAAATATACATAACTCAGATCAACATTATCACAAATTGAATGACTCTTAATTCATTAAAGCACATAGAGAAATATTGCAGACAACGATTTTAATATCCAGATAATGATAATCCAAATAACAAAATTCACCAATATCTAGATTCTACGAAAATGCACTTCCTAAAAATAAATATCAAACTCAGAAGTAGATTTCAATTACTTTAACAACTAGTAATCCATTCATTTGGCACAAACTAACCACTTAAGTATTCACAAAAATACATCTAAAGAATTTGAACCTCTGATATCAAGCATGAAGATACAAATTTTGAGGCAAAGATCAATGTAATGCTCATTTCATTAGCTCTTGGGAATATTGACAGTAGCACAACCAAACACATTAGAGCCAACCCTTAAAAATGAGGGTTTGATTTCTATTTATAGTTTTGCAAAAATTAAAATTCACTAAGAACATTACAAGGATTTATTTTGAAAACATAGTAGAGAATTCTTGTTGGCGTTTGCTTACTGGTACATCCTCTAAGAAATATGTTGAATGTGGTTCACCATGGCAGCTCGAGGCCTCTACAACTTTTTGGTTATTCGGCACAACTAGAGTCCAAGCAATTAGAATTCACATATCATCGTTGATTATTCTTGGATATTGTCTACCACCATCAATCTGTAACCACCTCTGGTTTATATTTCTTGGAAACCCTCGATGCTTTATCTTCCTCTTCCAACCGGTTGTTCCAATTCTAGTGACAAAACATCCCTAAATACCTCAGGTTCTTTGATGCAATCTCCACCATTGATCTCCCTCATTATATGGTTCTGATTAAATCTGATAAAATATTATTACAATGGCAAGGATAAATGGTGTCATTCCAATTTAAAATATTGGTGACATCATCCTTCTATCTTAGAAACTATGAAATCATCAGTTTGGATCCCAAATTATCCAAAAAGTAAGCAAGATCAAATCCACTCTTTATTCCTTAGATTCCTTCGTTATCCACAAGGTGCCTTCCAATTCGCACAACAATATTGATGAAATAAATCCTTTATGAATTTTGCATATTTGATTCCGGATTGAGCATGTGCATTAGCATATGATCATCAATATGGACCCATCATAGTGCATCATGACCTTTTATCCATTCCATACTATCCTCAAAATAAAACATTCTGCCTTGTCACCATTTTGAAAAGTAGAGGTCAAAATCACCTTTAGTCATGAATTCACATCTACCTTGTCCATAGCATCCTACCTTGTCACCATTCTCAGTGCAAATACTCTATGGGTTTTTTGGAATCAGGATTTCTAAAACTTAGCCACTCATGAAGTTGTCAATCCGTATTTTTTTATCGTTAACGTCATCTCTTCTAATTTTTTTTATAGATTTGAGATGCATCGCCAGTTTGGAGCCCAAGACAAATCTCCCATAATTGCTTCAATCATGAAAATTTACTAAGTTTCGGGTGGGCTCATACCTTATATTGTGGATCTTCTCCAAAATACACTGCAAGGGGTGCGAAATGAATATTTTTCTACTTAGAAAAAATTTGCAAAAACATTCCTAAGTAGGTGGCCATTTTGGGCCTACATTTTCATATATATGCAAATTGTATATTATGGTATAATAGTTATGGATCATCATGTGCCATTCTTGAGTGGTCCTAACTATGCTACCTATACCATTAAAATTGAAGCTCTATTTGAAAGTAAGAGGTCACTAAAATATGTGAATGAGTATCCTCAAGATATTTATTTTGAAGAAGTGAAGTATATATATAGGGACAAGAAGGATGAGGCTTATGGTGTAATTTCCCTTTATGTTGACAATGTATATGATGCATGTGTTAGTAATACCATGGATCCCAAAGTGTTTCTTGATAGGGGATATATGATCAAATTAATTCTACATAAATCAATCGACTGGAGGATGACCTAGAAACCTTATCCATGGATTCAATGGATACTATTGATGAGTATATCAGTTAGTTCGAGGAACTATAATAGGAAAATTTATTGCATGAGGACTATGTAGTGAGAGAAGATAAGAAAATGAAGCATTAGAAAACAAAAGAAACACTAAACTATTTTATATTCTATTCATTAATATATCTAGAACATATGATATAGTTGTTGTATTTGATATGCTTCATGTGTACTTTCTAGATTCTCTTACATCATTCATTGATGTGGTATTTAAGTACTTCTTGCATCATTAGGCCAGGAAAAATAGGTATAAGGAAAATTTTATTTTTAATTAGGATTACCCAAAATAAGCAATTGGTAAAGTTTATAATGATAAAAAATCCCATATAGAATGAGAAAATACCAAAGAAGCCTACTTGTGATATTTATATAAAGGAATGACACAAGGCATATTCCTACAAATTTTATAAGAAACTTAAGGAAGTAGCAAGAAAGTAGGGTGGTGATGTTGTTGTCTTATATACATAAGATGCAGATAAATTTGATAGAGAAACCTCATAGAATCATGTAGTAGTTCACTCTTCATATTTGACATCCACTTCTTCAAATGAGTGGATAAGATATTTAGGAGAATCTAGGCACATGATAAAGCATAGGCATATTCTATAGGGGTACAATAAGATATGCATATTAGATAATATTCTTTATTGTAGGTTGCAAGGAGTTGAGACATAAACATTGTATATTCATCATTTGATTAGGTTTGGACAAAACTTTTTAACTATTTATTGCATTACTCATAAAAAATAGAAGGTACAATTTTATCTTGATATACGGGTAATTAAGGACTCAAATAATTGATGCAAAACTACTACTTGTAGATATTATGATGAGACTAACCACATTAGGATATAGAATTTCCACTTTTGCATCTTCATATAGGAAGAAAAGTTATGTTGTTATGGTTGCTTATGTGGATAATAAAATTCAATAGAGGAATCATAGGTCTGGGTATATTAGCTATGGATCTTTGAGATATATGAGTTAGCATCATATGGATATCAAGATCCTCTGTATATCTCCTTAGAGTGATGCATATGGAGGTGTAATTTTGGAAGTCATCATAAGGATATATTTTTTGAAATGGATTTCAAAGAGATCATATCATCCCTTGGAGATCATACATATTGATGTTTGTGGACTATGTATATACCATATCTCTTAAGAAATAGTTACTTTATTTTATTGATTATTTTTCTAGATATATATGGTTGTACACCATTCACACTAAGGATGAGGTTTTTGAGAGGTTCAAGACTTTCAAGGCCCTTGTTGAAAATTAACTAGACAATATAATCGAATGTATAATGACAATTGGGGGTATTGAGTAGGTCAGCTATGATTTTTATTTATATATCTCTTAGCATTACATATCAAAGTATGATTCACTATAATGCTAAACATAATGGTGTGGTTGAAATAAAAAACAAATTTATCATGGAGATGGCATAATGCATGATTCATACCAAGGGGATGGATAATAAGTTATAGGGTGAAGTCATCATTTATGTAATATACATAATAAGTAATGTTCTTACCAAAGCATTATAATGCATGAAATATATTGAGAAATTGATATGGCCTAAACCTAATGTGTCCATTTTGTATAATTAGATTTTCAGCATAGGATCACACATGTAAGTATCTTAGGAAGGGGGAGGCACCAAAGAGGCATACGTGTATTTTTATGGGGTATACCAATACCACAAAAACATATCATATTTATTATTGTTAGAGGTATGAAATTGCTAGCTTTTGATGTAATGAGCATTGGGAGATAACAATCACAAGATGCAAAATAATATGAAAGAAAGTAAATCTATTAGATGAATGAAATATGCTATAAATAGAAATGACATAAAATAATAAAATATAGTTATGGAGGAAATGAACACTCCATTAATGAACTACACTGCACCCATCACCAATGGATGGTTATCTACAGAGAACTGTACTATGATATAAGCTGCACTATGTGCCTATATCCTTCAACTCTATATCTATATTATAATGAGGCCTTTCTCATATAGGAAAATAGGTTCCTTGGCTAACACTCTACCTAGTTATGCAAGGGATAACTTACACATTGACATTTGTGCATTTATTACATTGCATGAAGTAACTAGATAACTTCCCCCTAAAGTAATATAATGTCCTAAGTATGTACTTTGGAAGATACATTTACATGACCCAAATGATGTAATATACTCTATTTATATCACCCCCTTGTATTACATTATTTGGGTATTGAAGACTTTAGTCTTCAATATGGATTTTATTCTTCTTTATCCTAAACTTTGTACTCTTCTTCTGCATTCTTTGTATTCAGGTTCGGTAGGTAATTTGTGTCTTCATATGATGCAAAGAAATCTATAGCTTAAGCTTCTTCTTTCAATTGGATTTGCATTTCATTCCTCCTTTATCTGCTATGTATTCTTCTTATCTCTAGATTTTCCCTTTATTATGGTTTGTGTGTTCTCATATGAGGTTGAGCTACTACTTGGTTCTTGTGACGAAGATTCTCCTTTCCTGTCTATAATCTATACAGAAGTTTATGATCAACCACTTAAGGCATCATGATAAGATTTTGAGTTAGTAGAATAAGAAGTTTTGATGTTGCATGAGGATTGATTTTTTTTTCTAGATATGATTCATCAAGTTCTACCTTCTTTTTGAGTAATTATATCAATCCTTTGTGTTCTTTATTTTATGCCTTGTAGTGTTTATATGTGAGCAGTGCCATGTATAATGTGCTAAAAAAGTCTAAGGAAAGTGAAATGTCAAATTTTCCATTGTCAATTACTTCATTGAAATATGTTTTAAGATAGCATTCCATAGTATCAAAATTATCTTCTAAGGCTTCACTATTAATTACTTTTGAAGTTAGATCTAACTTTCCTTCCAATTTCTTGAATATATTCATGATCCCAAGTTTTATGGCACTGGATTTTTCTTTTCTGAAGCAATTATTCTTATAGGTATTTTGGGTAGTTCTTTTACCACTTTTGTAGAGGATGTGAATCTTTGTATCTAATATCACCAAGTTTTTCCTTCAAGTAGGATATTGCAATTTTTAGACTATCCTAAACAACTCCTTCTTCACCAAAATATGATAACAAACTTTCTTTCAAGATCCTAAGATTTGGTGGCTTTTTCTCCTATTGTGGTATCCTCCTTCTGTTATAGATTTGGAGAAGTATTTGTATCTGAAGTGGTGCATTTATGTCCATCATGATAAGTGGTAGCTCCTTTCTCTTGCATGTAACCTATCCTTAGCGCTCAACGTTCCTTTATTTTATTAATGTTATTTACCAGCTCTTTGCAAGTTTTTTTATCTTCCTTTTGCAACTACCGAGTGCTTCTTGATTTCCAATGTATGGTGGTGGCTCTTCTCCTTTGATGAACACTCCTATTAAATGGTGGTGGCTCCTCCTTTGGTGGTGCTTTAGCACTTCTTTCCTTGGTGATTATTTCAATATTGTTATATTTGATATTCAGCCTCTTTTGCTTGGCTTAATACTTCCTCCTTTGTCCTTGTTGTAGCTTTGTCCTGATTTTATATTTGTCTTCTTTCTCTTATTGTAGATTTTGATCCAATGTGGGTGTCTTCCTCTTGGAGTTTTGGTACCCTATTTGGTGTCTTTAGACACCTCAAATATTGTCCTTCTTTTGCTACTTTAGAAAAGATAAATATGGTGCTTTTATAAACTAGAAATGAATATGTTGTAGACTAAGATAAAATACCTTTATTGCACCAAAATTTTGAGACCTATTTAGTCTCATTTTGTAGCTTACCTTCTAGTATTTATCAACTGGATTTTACTTTAATATGATGGCACCTCCTCTTTCTCTTGGTGGTTCCTCTTCACTGAGACTTGTTTCTATACATAGCTTAAGGAGACACAAGCTTGTGCCTTTCAAATGCTTGCCCCCTTGTACTTTCAACTATCACCCTTGCTTTCACAAAAAAAGTGGTTTCTCTTTTACCAAGATGTGGTAATGATTTCTTCTATGTAGCCTTTTCCTCTTTGACTACTTTTCTACTATATATCCTTCTTGAATCAATGCTTGGTAACTTCTATAATTACCCCAAGATTCTAACTCATACCAAAACTTTATATTTTGGATAGCTTAGTATATCCAATATTTTCTATACAATATTTTCTTCTTTGCTTTCAATAGATAGTAATAAGTTGATATTTTCTCTCATTGTAATATATATAACTTCTCTTTATTTTGTGTAGGTGTTAACTCCTTCAAATGCCATATTCTACACCCTTGAAGTCATAAACATGAAACATTTCATCTTGAAACTTTAAACCTCAAATTTGATACTTTTAAAGACTTAATAATAGGCTAAATATGAAGGTTCTATTAATGAACTTTTTGCACCAGTGTTGCATACCTTTTGGTGATGTATTTCTTGGTTATTTGAATCACCTATTTTTTGCCTTGAGTTTGATAAATTTGCAGCTACAACTTGATATACTTTTCTGCCCTAAACTTGTCTATTTTGCAGCTCTTCTTGTTGTCCAAATCAACTTCTAAAATCTACCAATTTACTACTTTACAACTTCTTTAACGTGTTATCCAAGAATGTGATTTTGTGGCTTCAATTCTCCTCCAACTTGCTTTCTTAAATTTTGAAATATTTTAGCTATTAATTTTTCCCTCTTGCTATCCTAAAACCCTTTAATTTTTAGCTTCCAATACTGTCTAATATATTGCCTTTAACTTTTGAAATTTGTACCATATTTACTTGACCAAATGCTATCTAAAATGCTGCCCTCTTGTTGTCTAAAATGTTGCCCTCTTGTTGTCTTGTCACCCTTCAAATTATACCTTGAAAAAAAACAATATCCTTCTTTGAAAATTAGCCTTTAAACCCTTTGAGGCTATCATCAAAACTCTCAAATTTGTTAGCTTCTTCTAGCTTATTTCTCCTCCATTAATCCTTATCAAATTTTGACTTCAAATTTATCCTCTTTGTTGACCTTATTCTCAAGAATATGAATGTCTTGAGGTCTTAATAAAAAATGAAACATGGCATAGTAGTACTACAAAAAATACAAATTGGTTTTTGATTCACCAGATCGCTTACGCACAAATGAAGAGCATACTACTAGTGTTGGAGGCTTTCTGGTTCACCAGATCCATTATTCACAAGTGGAGATCATAATACGAACAACAAAAGCATCGTAAAAAACAAAAGGAAAAATATTAAATTTTATAAAAACATGAGTTAGGAAAGGAACAAAAAACATACCGATTGAATTTTATTTCAATAAAAATAAGTAATACAATATCAGTAATACAATATCAAAACTCTAATTTTTTTTCAACCTATAGGTCTCATTAGCGATGTATGAGATTTGAAGAGGTAAAATCCCTTATTATAAATCCTAATCCTAGGGGGGCATTTGAAGAGTAATGCATATGGGATAAAATATATACAAGAATTTAATACAAGTTGAAAGTTTATAGACCAAGATGGTAAAAATAATTAAAGCCCAAGCTCAACCTCCAATAAAAAGACCCACCCCAATAAAAGCAAAAGTGCATTAAAAAATGTGAAAGTACAAGGTGGGAAGAGAGTCCCTCAAACAATTTTATTTTTACACAGATCAGATATGAGAGGTTTATGATTCCTCCAACAAATGATGCCACGAGCAATGTTTTTGAGCTCCTTATATTTATTCCATATTTCAAACATTGGAGAGATAATATTTGTGCTAATGTGGAGGTCTCTCACAAAGCTGCAATTTTCCAATTTCAAAATAATTGGAACTATTTATTTTGGAACCATATTTGTGTGATGCTCGTTCCAAAGCTCTAGCCAAAAATAAGGGTTTACCACCAAATTTGAATTTCTCAAAAAAATTAAGGAGAAAGTTAATCTCATATCCCCTTGCTCTAAGTCTATTAAAAAAATATATTTTTAGAAAAATTTTTATAGAGAGGTTGTATCTCTTCGAAGCTCACTCCATTGATGAGACTTGTAGGTCGAAACATGTTTGGAGTTTTGTAGATGTATCACTTTTTTTTTTTTTTGGAATATAAATTCAATCAAATATTTTTTTTCCTTTCCTAACTTGTCTCTTTCCTTAATTTTATAATCCCTAATTTTTCTTCCTTCTATTTTCTAATACACTTTTGTTTTTGGTACTATGCTCTTCAGTTACATATCTATGATCTAGTGAATTAGAAACTAGTTTACATTTTTAAAGTAATGCTTTACCATGTATTTTTTCATTAATGAAATTTCCCATTAATGGTGCACGTTGCTCTACCAGTTATTAACCTTTCATATTTTGAACCCTCTCATATAGTTCCTAATAGTACCCCTAGTTCCTATGTTCATCTTCCTCGCAAGCATCTATAGTAAGAGGGTTCACAATAGTAAATTTGGGATCTTGAAGGATGTGTCTTCAACATACATAAAATGGAAGATTTTTGTAGAGGTCTAATAGACATATACAAGTTTTTCTTCGAGTGGAAGAGTTCCTTCCACATAGGATAGAAGGACGTTCATAGATAGAATCGATGTAATACATGGCATTCCTCCATGACTAGAGTCTTTAGACAAGCTATTGGAAACAAGGTTTGAAGAATTCAAAATTTTGAGTAGAAAGGTAGAAAAATGATATTCTAGCCTATCCCGACTTGAAGAGAATTTAGGAAAAGGTATTGTTCCCCATAGCCTACAAATAGAAAAACCATACCTTCAAATTCTAGATGAATATTTTAATAAATTGTTTTCTAATGAGTCGAAGGTAGTCACAGAAAACGTTTTCTTGGAAATTGCCAAATTGTACATTTGTAATTTAAAAAAAAACATAGATAATTTAGCTACTCAAGCCAATAATTATATTCCTAGTATTTTATTACTTGTAGTTAGGAAAATTCTTGTAGATTCCATAAATAAACATAAGACAATTTCTCAAGAAATTACTTTGGAATGGGAATCCTAGATTAAATATCTTTTTGAGGGAAAAATCCAAGCCTGGAAAGTTGAAATGCAAATCCAAAAATACATAAAATAGAAATCCAAAGTTTCTCAAGAGAATGCTACTTTAGAAATCCTAGAATTTAATATTCCAGAAGCTATAGAAAGCATATTGGGTTTGGTTAAAATAGAAATAAAGTAGCAAATTGATCATCTGAAAAAACTAATCATAGGTGCACAAAAGAACTTTCTTGCACAACACAACAAGAATAGAAGTCACAATATAGGGATAAACCAATGAGCCTCTACTACATATAAAATGCAATCACATTAACAACATCCACAATATAGAAATAAACAACAACAACAACAACGACCACAACAAAGGAATACACAATTAAAACAACAACAACAACAACAACAAAGGCAACAAAATCAAGAAGGTTGTAAATTAAATTTTTGATGCCCTTCCCAAATAATACAAAATAAGGGGAGAAACTTCTATAACCACACTTCCTCTATGTAGCAGCAATTCCGATAGGACAATGGAAGAAATTTGTGTATCTCTGATTTCAAGAATCCAAGAAAGTTTTTTGCCCCATATGTTTAGAAGTAGCAAGGGCAGGGGTTCTTTTGATGCCAAAATTATAGTGGAAACCAAAAATAATCCCTTTGACTGAATTTCTTAGCCCATAGAATTTTGGTTGTTGGTACTTTTAGAGGATTCCCATTTGGGCTATGGATGGCAAAATCACAAATCTTGTCATCCATAATTTTTCCTCCAGAAAACATACCCAAAATAAAATTGAGGCCCTCAACTTGGATGTAAAATTCCTCCCTATTCCTCCTTCCATGGCCAAAGAGGTTCTAAAATAGGATTTTTCAGCCTTTTGTAGGTGTCTTTGTCTTGAATGGTTCTTTAGATCGAGAGGTGGACCTTTAAAACCACCTAATCTCATTGATCCTTTTTGTGTATCCAATAAAAATTTTAATCCCTCATAGTTTTACAAGACTTTGAAAAAATTATTAGCATGGGTAAAATATTCCACAATAACAAATTATCTACTGCCAATCCCACCTATCAAAGTGCCTTTCGACCTCATATCTAATATGTAATAATTCCCTTACTAATGATAATTCCATTGTCATTAGGCCTATAGATAAAAACTTGGGTGTTTTTATTTTATCCATGGAATGGTATATTTTAGAAGCTTTTTCCTAGCTTTCAAATCAAAATGTGTACTCTAAAGTGAACAAATTCCCTTGGTAGGATATTTTGTATTAGCTCTAGGACTTGCTTGGCTAGGCTTTTAGGAGGAATCTGCTTTTCTAAAACCACAAGAAATTTATGCTCCAGGTAACACCATCCTTTGCCATAGTGTGTGTTTTCTACTTGCTCCCCAAAATCCACAAGACCAGGATTTTTGGTTGACCTATCTATTCCTATTGTGGCTTCATGCTCGAACCTACCTCTAAATGGCTTCATCATTTTCTCCTACCAATTTTTTTGAAATAAAAAAATCATATCTTGGATTCCATATCTCTATTTAAATATCTGCATGGTGGTACTTTTTTCAAGATGTCATTTTTTTCTATTTTGATGTTGAGAGTCTCTATCCTAGCATACCCACCTCTCAAGGACTAGTAGCCTTCCATCATTTTTTGAGGAATAAATTTGATCTAGCCTAGACAAACTTTGTGGTAAGGCTTGCAGACATAGTGTTAACACAACACTACTTGGAGTTCAAAGGGAAAAAATACAAACATATAAGAGCAACAACCATGGAAAGTATTTTTTTTGTGGTTTATGCTTGTTTATTTATTTATCATATAGAGGAACAAGTATTTAATAATGTTGTGAAATTTCTTTTATTTTATAAAATATACATTGATGATACCATTGGATTTTGGCATGGCCCTAAGGAATATCTTAATGGTTTCCTTGCTACCTATGGTTCCTTCTATGACAGTATTAAAATTACTTCCTTTGTTTTTTATTTTGAAGTAACACTTATAGAAACTATTTTTCAAGGGTCTAATTTTTTTCAAACTAAAATTCTCTACACCAAATTGTTTTACAAGCTAATGAATGCCTATCAACACATCCTTGCTTCTTCCCATCATCTAATTCATCAACAAAAGACCTTTATCATGAGAGAAATAAACATATTTTTGGTTAAAGAAAGCTACAAGTATGAATTTATTTATGTTAAAAATAATGTTTTTAATAGACTTAGAGCTAAGAGATATAAAATTAATATTTTTTGATGTAAAAAGCATTATATTAAAGAACAAAATACATGTTTACAAAAAAAAAAAATAGGCGGATAAACATGCCAAGTGGATAACACCATCATCTAGAAAAAAATATTCCCATAAATAGAGTGGGAACCCAAGCAAACAACCTACAATTATTTAACACCCTCTTACAAAATGAAACCAACCCCTAAAAGGGTGAATACAAAACATAATTAGGCATAGAAAAATAAACTAGAAACCCTAAACTATAGAACTGTAACTCTAGGCACCAAGTAGTCTTACCTCTACCCAATGCAAAATTATTGGAACTTTTGGGCCAGATGGGTGTCTTCCCAATGCAAAATTATTGGAACTTTTGGGCTAGATGGGTGAAACCATTTTTTAGGTAAAGTATCTTCAACTTCTTTCCCTTGTCAAGGACTACGCGAACATCAAAACTACATACAAGGAGAGGGAACTTTAGATTTTTCTTCCTCTATAAGAATTATCAATTCCATCGATAATGGCTCTGCATCCAACAACATATCCTCACTGTCGTTAAGATACTTCAACACACTGTAGTTGTTGCCCAAGTGAATACTCATTAGGGATGCGTCCAACAAAATACCCAACAAGGGTGAGTGACATGCATAATCAACTTCAAGTAAAAAAATAATTACATTAGGAGAATAAAGGTTACCTTGTGGACCATTCTCAACACAAACCTACATAGTTGAATGAGAGAGCCATTATTGCATGTATTATATTCTATGATGTCAATGTTGTGCATTGGTATGCTAGAGTTGTGGACTATAATGATACTCATATCAAATAAATTTTCTCATACATTTATTTGAGAAAGTTAAATTTTATGGTAGGCCTTCACTTTTGGCTAGAGTTTTGGAGCGAGCAACACATCGACATGAAACCAAAATAAAAATAGTTCTTCTTATTTTAAATCTAGACAACTACAATTTTTTCAAAGATCTTTAAATCAACACAAATATTATTTATCCAATGTTTGAAAAGTGGAGAAAATATAGAGATCTCAAGCACATTGCTCAAGGTATCATTTACTAGAGGAACCAAAAACCTCTTTGATCTTATCTTTGTAAAAATAAAATTATTTGAGGGACTTTATTTTCCACATTGTATTTTTACATTTTTTTAATGTGTTTCTTTTCTTTTCTGTGTGGGTGTGTTTTTTTAGGGGGGCTAAGCTTGAGAATTCTTTTCATAGTTGATCTATAAACCTATGGTTTGTAACAATGCTTGGGTGTTTTTATCCCATATGTATTACTTTTCAGCTCCTCCCTAGAGTTAGGTATTTACAAAGAGAGGTTGTACCTCTTCAAAGCTCACTTCATTCATGAAACATGTAGGTCGAAACACGTTCACAATTTTATAGATGTATCACTTCTTTTTTGGAATAAAAATTCAATCAAATATTCTTTATTCCTTTCCTAACTCATCTCTTTCTTTATGTTTATAATCCCTCATTTTCTTCCTTCTGTTTTCTAATATGTTTTTACTTTTGGTATTATGCTCTTTATTTGCATGTAATGTGATCTAGTAAACTAAAATCTTGCAGTACTAGGAGTATGCTATTCACTTGCACATATGTGATATGGTGAATCATAAACTAGTTTACATTTTTAGAGTACTACTTCACCATGTTTCTTTTTTTATTAATGAGTTTACCCATGAATGGTGCACAATGCTCTACCAGTTATTGGCCTTTTAGATTCTAAATCATCCCCCATAGTTCCTGATAGTCTTTCCAGTTCCCCTGTTCATATTCCTCACAAGCATCTACAACAAGAGGGTTCACAATACCAAATTTGGGATTTTTAAGAATGGGTCTTCAACACAATTTTTTTGCTTAGAATAAAAGAGTTCCTTCCACACATGATAGAAGGACCTTCATGGGTGGAATATATGAAATGCATGGTATTCCTCCACAACCAAAGTATTTGGACAAGCTACTGGAAACAAGGTTCAAAGAATTCAAAATTTTGAGTAGAAACGTATAAAATGCCATTCTAGGATAGCCCAACTTGAAGAGAATTTGGACAAAGGAATTTTTCCCCATATCCTACAAATAGAAAAACCATACCTTCAATTTCCAGATGAATATATCAATAAACATATTTCTAATGAGTTGAAGGCACTCATAGAAAAAATTCTCTTGAAAATGGTAAAATTGTACATCGATAATTTTAAAAAATACACAAATAAATTAATTACTCATGCCAATAGTTATATTACTAGTATTTCATTGCTTTTAGTTAAGAAAATTATTGTAGATTTTGTAAATAAACACAAGATAATTTCTCAAGGAATTGCTTTGGAATGGGAATCCCAGATTAAAGAGCTTTTTTAGGGAAAGCTTTAGCCCTAGAGAGTTAAAATGCAAATCCAAAAAGACAAAAGAGAAAGCAAAAGTTGCTTGAGAGAATTTTTCTTAAGAATTTTAAAAAGTTAATATGTTAGAAGCTATAGAAAGCATAGCTAACTTGGTTAAAAGCGAAATCAAGCAAAAAATAGATCATATAGAAAACTAATCACAAGCGCATAGAAGAACTTTCTTACACAACACAACAACAATAGAATTCATAGTAGAGAGTTAAACCAAAGAGCCTCTACTACACATAAAAGGTAATTATAGCAATAACATCCACAACATAGAAATAACAACAACCACAATAAAGGAATAAACAACCAAAACAACAAAAAAGGCAACAACAATAATATGGGTACAATTTAAAGTTTTGGGGGTCTTCTCCAAGAAGACAAAAAAAGGGGAGAAACTTACAAAACCACACTTCCTCTGTGTAGTAGCAATTTCGATTGGATAATGGAAGAAATTTTTGTAGCTCTAGTTTCAAAAATTCAAGAAACTTTTTTGCCCCATATGTTCAAAAGCATCAAGGGCAGGGGTTCTTCTAATGTCAAAATGGTGGTGAAAACCAAAAATAACCCCTTGATCTATAATTTTCAATCCATAGGATTTTGGTCGTTGATACTTTTATAGGAGTCCTATCTGGGCAGTGGATGGTAAAATCACAAATCTTGTTGTCCATAAATTTTCCTCCAAAGAACTAACCTAGAATGAAATTGAGGCCCTCAAACTAGGTTTAAATTTCCTCCATGTTCCTCCTCCCATGGCCAAAGAGGTTCTAAAATATGATTTTTTAGCCTTTTGTAATCATATTCATCTTGAATGGTTCTTTAGACCGATAGGTGGCCATCCAAAACTAACTAAGTCGATTGATCATTTTTGCATCTCCAATCCAAATTTTAATTCCTCATAGTTTTACTATCCTTTAGAAGAAATTATTGGCATGGGTAAAATATTCCTCAATAACAAATTATCTGCTACCAATCCCACCTGCAAAAGTGCCTTTCCACCTCATTTCTAGTTTGTAATTCATTCTATTGCCAATGACAAATCCATTATCATTAGGCCCGCAGATAAAAACTTGGGTGTTTGTGTTTTGTCCATGGACTAGTATATTTTAGAAGGTTTTCCCCAGATTTTAGGTCAAAGTGTGTACTCTAAATTTAATAGAGTCCCTTGGTAGGTTATTTTTTATTAGCTCCAAGACATGCTTGGTTAGGATTTTATGAGGAATCTACTTTTAGAAAACCATAGGAAATGTATGCTCTAGGTAGCACCATCCTCTTCCAGAGTGTGTATCTTTTACCTGCTCCCAAAAATCCATAAGACCAGGATTTCTAGCCAACTGATTTATTCCTATTATGGCTTCAAGCTTGAACCTACCTCCAAATGGCTTTATCATTTGATCCTATCAATTTTGTTGAAACAAAAAAAATCTCTTAGATTGCATATATCTAATTAAATATTTGTATGGCCATACTTTTCCTTAATACATTATTCTTTTATTTTTTATGTTGAGATTTTCTATCCTAGCATACCCACCTCTCAAGAAATAACAACCCTCTATCATTTTTTGAGGAATGAATTTTAGCCGACCAAGATAAAATTTATGGTAAGGATTGCAGAGATAGTGTTAACACAACACTACCTAGAATTCAAAGGAAAAATATATAGGTTGATAAGAGGAACAACCATGGGAAGTAATTTTGTTGTGGTTTATGCTTGTTTATTTCTCTGTCATCTAGAGGAACAAGTATTTAATAATTTTGTTGTGAAAATATTTTATTTTATAAAAGATACATTGATGATGTCATTGGAGTTTGGCATGGCCCTAAGGAGGATCTTAATGGTTTTCTTGATACCTATGGTTACTTCTATGATACTAATAAAATTACTTCCTTTGTTTCTAATTTTGAAGTAAAATTTCTAGATACTGTATTTTTGAAGGGGCCTAATTTTACTCAAAATGGATTTCTCTACACCAAATTGCTTTAGAAGTTGATGAAATCCTATCAATACATCCCTGCTTCCTCCCATCATCCAGTTCATCAACAAAAGGATTTTATCATGAGTGAACTCAATAGATAATATTTAAGCATAAGTTTTTTTTTTAAGTTGAAATAATTAATGAGTTGAGATCAAGCTACTTGATACACATCCTATTTTTTTAATTATATATAATATATTTTTATAATTAAATGATAATATATTTAATGATTGAAAGTTTGAATTAAATCAATTCATCTTAAAAATATATTTGTATATATATATAATAAATTTTTATTAGGAACATGTATATACATCAAACTCAAATAAATCAATTCAATCTGTAAATAACAAAATATAGGTAATTAATTTTACTTATTGGATATTTTATAAATTAAAATTTGAAACATAATAATAATCTTAACCTTAAAAATATAGTGTGGTTATGACAAAATCTCTTATGTAACCAAAAAAAATCTTAACCTTCAAAAGGTTTATGACCTTGAAATTCAAATATATTAACACTCATTAACACCATCAAAATGTATTATTACCACCTCTAGATCATCTTAAATATATTGTATCATCATCAATTGGTGAATATTCATTTAGTGTAATAAATATTCATTTAGTGGAATATCTCATCTAGAGGACATAAAATGTATTGTACCCATACAATGCACTCATATGTATCAATATCTATGAGTGCAAGTGTTACGTCTTGGTGGTGTTATTGTACTAGTATATATTTATCTCTCTTATTGGTTTTTTGGTTGTTTTAATTTTTGGTGTTAAAATTTATGTCATGGTACATGTTATAAATTGATTGAGGTATAGATATATTTTTCATTTAGAATTTATTATCAACTCAAATATACCTCTCTATCAAATCAAATTTAATGAAAAAATAATTATGATTATGATTTTAGAATAAAAATATACTTAACTATAAAGATTTACTATGAGATTGTGAGTGGTAGTGAAAATACATATTAGCCTAGGAACATATATTGATAATTGAGAAAAAGAGATGAACAATTAGTTGTGATGATCAAGCTTACACTTTCTAAAAACATGTTTCTCATATTTCATAATGAAGGAGTCATAGTTTATAGCACATTGAAAAAGTTGTATGAAAACTTAGATTGTATATGGATACTTAATTTTACTATAGAGTTGAATAATACAAGCATATTCACAAGAAATAATTCATTATCTTATTATGATGAAAGATAAAAATAATATTGTATCATATGGTAGAAATATTAGGGATAAATGTTTATTTACATGATTCTTCAATGTCTTCCAAGATCATGTTGATCATTTACCATATTTCTTGACATTATACATATATTGGGTAGTATTATTATATCTAAAAATTTTTGTGCATAGTTAGTGAAATAAGAAAACAATGATAAAAAGGAAAGGAAAAATTTTGTTCATTACCTTTTTTCTTGTGTCTAAGTGAAATTTTTTTTATAGGGAATACTTTTATCCAAAACAAGACAAATATGATTCAAAGTACAATTCAGCCAAGAATTTTGAAGGTCACAAGGACAAACTAAAGTCATACATAAAGCACAACTATTGGGGGAAGCCAAGGCATGAGTATAATGAATATTTAAAGTCAAGAAAATATAAAATAAAGACAAAAATATTAATTCAAGCAATTAAAAGGTAATGTGCATCCCATTACTCTTATGGCTTATAACTCATCTAATGAAGAATAGGTCATAGATCCTCCTAGGACACAAATGACCATAGTTACTTGATATAATGATTCTTCATGACTAATGGATTTTTGCAAAGAGGGTCATCATGTGATAGGTATAGGTAATCCATGAAAGCCTTATTCGTAGTTGACAATTTAGCTTAGTTATTTTTAATGAAGTAAGATTTACCTTTTTGAAAATTTTAAAGCGTTTTATTCTATTTTTATCGGGTATATTATCAAGTCAAGTTTTGAAGATCCTTATTAGTAATTTTTTTTTGGTTTTTGTGTCCAATTCTTAACAAACAAAAAAATTAATGGGGGTTGCTAGGATATTTTTATGTATATTATATAAAAAATAAAAAAATAAAAATAAAAAACTTGAAAAAAACATCTACAAAAATAGAATAAAAGCAACAATGAAATTATAAAATTAGTTACAAAAAATGGAATAAAGGAAAAACACAAAAAAAATACTTGTAGTTAAAGAAAAAAGTGACTTATAGGACAAAAAATCAATTATAAACACTCTTACAAAGCACTTTGCATTGGTTTGAAAAAGTCTAAAAATATGGTAATAAAGAACCTAAGAATATGTGGATACCCTAAAATAATTATGAATCAAGTAATCCTAGTGTGCTATAAAGAAAAAATATTTAAAGTCATAAACATCAAGTCTAAGATTTGATGGAGAATTTTGACACATACAAAATCAGATCAATCCTTATATAATTTAATACAAAAATAGATGAGTTGGGAAGAATGGAGGTAAGGTTCAATCCCATAAATGATATATGTGATAAACTTAAATAATTTGATGTAATATTTAGAGTAGCCATGCTTCATTACTATAATCATTGGTAAGTATTTAACAATGATGAAAAAATCGTAGAATTTCTAATTTGGGAGGCCTAATACATTGAATACAAAAATGAGTATGGAGACTACATAAAATATGGAGTCATAAAATTGAATTCAAATCAGTTACTCAAGGGTTTGATCACTCTAGAGAGACTATTTAATCCTAATAACAGTACAAGGAAGATTAGCCTCAATGTAAAATCCTTCTTGTATCATTCTATTGAGGTGGCTAAGGGAAAGAACCTACTACTTAGAAAGGATTGTAAACCAAAGAAAATAGATCTTTTCAAAGAGGTATGTGGAAAGTATGAAGACATTATTGCTAGGTCATATGAAGATATTAATGTCTATGACAAAAAATTATAGAGTATTCCATAAAAATGGAGCCTAGTACTAGATATTTCAAATAAAATTACTAATCGATAAACCCTAAATAGAGGCAATAATGAAGAAATAACTATTAAAGCTTATAAATTACTATATAATATTTCCTATAAAAAACACCAATAGGGTTTTCAATATGGTTTTGATACACAAGGAAAAACAATATCAAACAATGTGTCAATTTTAGAAATGTGATTCAAGCTTTGTTAAAAGATAATTATCCTTTGCTTACCATGGAACAAATTTTGTAGAAGGTATATGGGTGACAAATGTCATCTCTAATTGATGGATTCATAGGATACAATTAGATATGGGTTAAATATGAATATCAACATAAGATAACTTTCACCACCATGTGGGACCTTTGCATATCAAAGGATTTTATTTGGTCTATCAAATATAGGGAAAACCTTCCAAATGGATATGTACATAGATTTTGTTAGGCTTATAGGTGAGACCATTCTCATACACCTTGACTATTTAATGGTAAAGGATAAAATTAAACATGTTGAACATATTGAGTTCATATTTTAGAGGTGTAGGGAATTTGATATCTCAATTAAACCCAAAAGTAGTTTTTTATAGTCTAAGAAGGAAAATTTTCTGGTCATGTGGTATAAAATAAGAGCTTATTCATATACCTAATTGAATAAAATCCATCCAATACCTTCAATTGCCTATGTCAGTTCAAGAAATTATGTTGTTCCTAGGCCACATCCTATTTTTTATCGTGTTAATAATATTTTTTTTCCAAATTTTTGGGCCTATAAACAAAATTTTGAAGAAAAATACCTCCTTAAAATTGACTAACAATGGAAATAAATCCTTCCAAGATGCTAAATATGCCATCAAATATTTTTGGTCTTGATCAACTTGGTTTTCTCCAAAGGTTTTAGGTTATATGTGTTTGGTACAAATGAAAGCATCAAAACTATCTTAACCCAAAAAAATGATGAAGATGAAGAACATTACATTTCATTCATGATTCAATCCCTTTACAACTATGAACAAAAATACACTCTTATTTAAATTAGGTGCTCACCATCATAGAAGCTCTTAAGAATTTCAAGTACTATACCAAATTAAGAACACCATATTTGTAGTTTAACTTGATGTCTAATTCCTTAAGTTGAACGGTGAGTTAGGAGAAAATATGGTTGATTGGATCAATAAAATTAAAGAATTTAATAGTGATATCAAACCCACCAAACTGGTCAAGAGAAGAGCTGCATGTGAAAGGTTAGTAATGATTTATTTTTAAGATTATATTGCTCTAGTAGATGATCTGGATGTAGATTATAATATTGGCTAGATGGATGACATGAGTAGATACATGACCACATGACATATATAAAAAAGGATTGACAACTAAGGAAAGGGTTTGATTCAAACAAAAAGCAATGCATTATCATTGGTTGCATAGTGTATTGTTTAGAAAAGGGTATGATGGCATATTACTACACAAAATAGAAGAAGAAAATATAAATGCCTTGATAAATCAATACCATTATGAAGGATTTCATTACTCCACACCCACCATAGCTCACAAAATCTTGATGACAATTTTTGCTAATTGCTATTAATTGGTAAAAATTTCTAGATCCTACTATATGTTGAAAGGAAGGAAGAGAAGAATTCCAATACCCCTCAACTCCATCATTATGACTAAACTATTTCAATAATAGGACCTATACTTCATGAGAAAGATAAACATACTATCAAGCATAGTATATGGATGGATCCTCATCACTACTAATTATTTCAACAATTTTGTCAAAGCAATCCTATCCAAATTAGCCAATCAAGAGATAGTGGTCTAATTATTAGAAGACATCATCACTATATTTGAAGCACCAACTTCCATAGTCATAGATAGTGTTTCCTAATTTAAGGGAACCAAGGTGATGAAATTCACCCTAGAATACAAATTCAATATTTTATCCAATTACTATCCCTAGGGAAATAACCTAGTCAAATAAACTAAGAAAAACATCACAAGGATCTTAAAGAGAATCATTTTCGAGTCATAATGAGATTAGAATACCAAGTTGTATAAGGAATTATAGGTAGATAGAGTTACATAAAAACATCAATAGGTTCATCATCTTACAGTTTGATTTATGACAAGGAGGTTCTACCATCAATCAACTTAGAGCTCCTTTCCCTCCAAATGTCACAATAATTCAAATTAGAGGACATCAAAATTAAGCCCATGCAAGCAAGATTAAATGCTTTGTTGGATCTAGAAGAAGAAATATAATAGAATTTCAAGAGGATAGTGCAAAACCAAAAATTTGTTAAAATATAGTTTGATAAATGATCCATAGTGGTGAAATACAAGGGAGGCCATTCAACTAGGATGAGGATATGAAAAATATTAGGAAACACCAGAATATTGACTTATTGTGGAGCTTATCACTATGGATGGAGGATTGCTACCTATTTCTACGAATGGGTACCATCTCCACCTAATTTAACAAGTATAATTATTGCCAAAAGAAGCATGTAAATATGTACATATATTTTCAATGGCAATTATTGTGATAATTGGTTCTATCCCTCTTATGAATCTATTTTTAATCATTTTTTTTCTTCTTAATAATCCATCATCATCTCTTATTGTTTTTCTTTCTTTTTTTCTATCTCTCTTCTTAACATCTAGTAATGTATTATTAAAACAATTAAAGGGTATACACAAGAAAATCACTTGCTAATATGAGAAAACCACTTGCAATAATAATTAGACCGCTTATGATCATGGCCATGAGCAAACCACTCCAATAATAAGTAAACCACTCATGACCTTGTCCCACACCATGATAACTAGTGATTGGGGTGAATTATACCTGAATAGATTGACCACCCTATGTGGAACAAGTAGCCCCACTAGGGTATATAACCCTAGTGATGGCCTAAGGGATCCTCATTCAATAATACCACTATATATAAAAAATATTTGCATGGATTTCTTGTCCCAATTCTCCTTTTAATATATACCAACACACATGCTCTCCTTATTGACTAGCATGCAAATCGTACCCTCTACTATTCCAACCATATATCATCAAGCCATTTGGTCTAAATATGTCATGTAGTGGTTAAGACCCCATTTGGTAGGACAAGAAGTTTAAAATCCCATAGGGGATTCCCTTATAATACTAACATAATCCTAAAACATATTAAATAATCAAACCACTCAAGAATCTAGGAAAACCCCCCAAAACTTGAAATTTATCCAACTCTTGCTAAGCAAGAGAATCACTCACTTTTGCAAGTGTTAGGACCCCATCCCAACCTTGCTATGTAATTATCGCCTTCCTAATGTTGGGATCCTATCTTAATGATATTATGTAATATTTTATGTGTCTATGGAATTTGAGGCTCCTATACAAGTGGGTCCATTTAATGTAACTATTATACAGAATAAAATTGCTTGTTTGGTAGAATATTATATATTAGGTGGCCACTTGCATGTGAAGCCAACCCTTGAGTGTTATAGTTAGGATTACAAAGAGTCTTTAAAAAGAAAAGAGGACATAAATGAAGGCATCTCATATTTCTTTGTATCAAAGTTATGCTTCTAAGGAGGATGCACCCTTGAAGAGGCATATAATTTTGTAATTTTGTTATTGCTTTCAATAATATACTCTATCACATTTCCATTTAATATTATTAATTTCAAGCCCATTTTTTGTTATTATTACAATATTTTGTGGATGTGTTTTAGTTTTATTGAAAGGTTCATAACAGGTGGTATCATAGCATTTTTTAGGATTACGTCCTGCTATAGTGCAAATAGTTTGTGTCCTACCATTTCAACTTTTTAGGTATAAATTTTTCTTATTTTTATTTTTCTTGCTTATTATGCTATAAATAAAAATAAAAATAAAAAATTGATGGATTTTTTTGTTTTAGTTTATTAGGTTAGAAACCCTCTATTTGGGGTTTTAAAATATCAAAGAGAATTTGTCATTATTGGCTAATCTAGATTATTCATAAAGCATCTAGTTAAGTGAGGGATGATCATACTCTAAGAATTGAGTCTTAAACAACACACATTTACAGACTTGAACTTCCACATATCTTTGAGTCTATTGGGAACCCCCTAGGTTTAGGAGATATTGTTAGCCATAGGAAGCTTTTTTATTGTGTATCTATCCATAGTGCATCAAGAAAAACATTTGATAAGATAACCCTCTCATACTATCAAAGAGGTTAGTAGTGTGCTCAAGGGTATGTGTGGAACCCTCCTTCAATAGTGGCCTAAAATATTGGTCTGAGCATTATCATTCATTTTTGTGGTATAATAGAGGGTTATGGAAAATGTTCACACCTTGGCCTAGTGTTACTGTATTATAGTCATATGTTACACCTCCAAAATTCTAACCATATATTTGAGCATACTCAAGATACTAGACCTATCATGATTTTACTATAGTAAAAACATTTTGTGAAAGAAGAAACTATTGGGGTTAGTAATAGTTGGAAACAAAGTCAGTTAGGGTATTTATTGATGATGTATGGAAACATTATCAAATAAGGTAGTTGTTAGTAATAGTCAAAATAGTATATTAAGACAAGTGTTGATAATCATCAGTAATAGTGTCAGATAGCGCTTGTTAGTAACAACTGAGAATCATAAAAGATGAGTTGTTAGCAATAGTCAATATAGTCTCAGATAGGGTAGTTGTAAGTAACAATCGAGGACAATATTATATAGTCATTGTTAGACTAGGTAGTTATCAAAAAATAAATACATAAAACATAAAAAATTATGGGATATAATAGTTTAGGATTGTCAAAAAATATCATTGTGGGATATAACCCATTGTGATCATCTCATAAAGCTAATTATCTTGGCATATAGCACCCATGCACATTTTTTGGGGTACCAAAAAATATTATTTTGATATCTAGTTCATTGTGATCATTTTTTAAAACTCGTCGTTTTGATATATAGCAACTGGAAAACTTTTTATAGACCATTACTAAAAATAGTAACACCTAAAACAACATTTCTATTTTTAGTAAGGTATTTCAGGTGGCCTAAATCATAAGTTGATGGATGAAGAGACTAGAGGATCAATGAGAGATATGGAACAAAATGCATCCATAGAAATTAAATCAACAACTTAGTAACATACATAACCAAATGTTACATGTTGGACAAGTTAAGCATATAAAATATCACATGCATGTCTTGAAATCTAACTAGATTAAAGTCAAAATAGAGATTGAGAAAAAATTCCTTGAGGTTGAATAGCATTTAAAGTAAGACCTTAACTTATACCAATAAATTAACATTGAAGGACCATATGGCAGTTCAAGGAATAGATATGAAACCCATCATACTCTTTTTGACACTAATGCCCTGTTTGAAATGCCCAAATTAAATTTTTCCAGTTTAATGGAAAGAACCCTTATGTTTGGTTATATCACGTGGATAAATTCTTCAAACTCCATAATATCCCCTGATATGTATGGTAGAACCTCCAAAATCTAATATTTTAGATTCCCTTTCACAAAAGCCTCCCTAAAAACCAAAAAACAATCTAACTTCACCTTTTTGCTATGACTCCCTCCTCTTATTAGTCCAAGTATAGCTAGTTCTAGGATATTTAATATCCACCAAGTGTAATGCATGGACCTAGGCAATCATAAATATATTTATTGAGTCCAAATTTGGAGTTCCCTCTTCTTAATATCTAGATGATAATTTTGCATTAAAATTCCCAACAAAAATCCAATCTAACTCCTTCCTCAAGATTTGCATATTATGCATTGCTTTCCATTGATGAATTTGATCATCTAGGTTTTGATCCACATTAAAAATTATGATTATATCCTACTCAACTATCACATTGTTCCTATAATGGGATGTAAGGACACCCCTCCAAGCTATATGTTCTATTACTATCCATTCAAGAGAGTCTCAAAAGGTAACTATCCTCCCTTAGGTGCCTTGGGAAGCCACTTCCATATGACCAACAACCCTCCAGAGTCTATTTATTATTTTTTTCAATCCCATATAGGATAGGAGGAACTAAAAGAGTGGCTTGAACATGACTATTATTGTTTTTATTATTTTCATACACTCTTTCCATGAGTTGTTCTTCTTCCTGTTCCACTAGTATCTTGAAGATCTCATACATATTTAAGGATTTGGGTTAGGTTTGCTCTTTTCCATATTTTATCCTTTGCCTTCTCCTTCTTTTGGGTTGTTCAAAAACCATCTCCCTTTGCTTCAACTCCTTAGAATAATTGTTTGCTTCTTTAGTGACGATAGACTTATGTTGGAAATAGTAAGCATATTGAGTTGTCATTGATGTCAAAGGGTTGATGTCAAAAGGATGCATGGTATTAAAGGCAAAAATATTCTTTTAAGGTTGGAAAAATTATTACAAAGTAATTTTATTGCAAAGAAAGAAAATTAATTTTAAGGATTATAATATTTAAATACCAATATTTAAATATTATAAAGAGATGGGCAAAGGCTTGAGCAAAGACAGAGTTAATATTTCAAAGGAACAAAGGTTCAGAGATTTTTTAAATGGACAAATGTTTAAAGACAAAAGGATTTAATATATCAAAGGGCCAAAGGTTTTAAAAATAATATTGTAATATTTAATTTAAATATTCAAATGGATTTAAGTTTAAAAGGTGCTAAAGGCAAGCATAAAAGTCAAAAATCAAAGCACCCACATCCATGGTGAAAACGAAAAGACACATATAAATGTAGGAGAAAAAATCATATGCAATGAAAATATTTTAATCGTGCGATTCGATATTATTCCAACGCATTGTTATAAACGAATGAAGAGGGCAGGAAGCACAGTGAGAAAGTTCATCGTTTGATGAAATATAAAGCAGATAAATAATTGGTTTCTCATCTTGGTTCCCACTCGTCAATGTGTCCTAGCTGGTTGGTTGGCCCTTGTTAGGGCACTGTTGTGCAGAGAGACAGAGGTTCAAATCCCATTGTGAGGTTTTTGATATGTGATTTTTTGGTTAGAGGATAAAGCTGCAAAGGATACAAATATTACTGTTGAGGCCTTAGGTTTCACCCACTGGGCTAGCTTAGTTGGTCGGAGTTACTTTGAGAGAGCATTATATTGGGCAAGGTGAGGAGATTGAATCTCTAGCACAAAATTTTGATAGTTTGGTTTTTTGAGGTAAGGGCAATAATGTTTTAATTTTTATTAAGTGGGAGTCATAAGGTGCAACATTAATAATTATTTTGTATATACTGTTTTGAGTATTGAGATAAATTGAATATTGTCATTTGCACATTGTGTTAGGTGTATGGGGATAAATTGAAGTTTTTCATTTGTATATTGTATTAGGTGTATAGGGATAAATGAAAATTATCTTCTGCATGTGATGTGATGGTGTTATAAGGCTTACTAAGATAAATTAAAATCTATATTTTGTATATTTTGAAAGTAGGAGTTATAAGGTGTGATTATGGTTTAATTTTTAAATGTATTTTTGCATAATAGAAGTAGAAAATTTAAGGGCTTAGTGACTAATAAAAGCTTTACTTTGGGAGACTAGAAAGGAGTTTTAAAACATAGTTTGCAAGATTTATTATGCACATCTTTTGAGAAGGGTTTAAATGTGGATGATTTGAAAGATAAATTTACAAACCAATTTTTTGAAGTGGCACAAGAAAGTGAAAGTACATCATTATCAAGGAAATTTTAGAGGTATGTGATTTAACTCTTTCTTAAGGTGTTTTTTTTTTAGAGAAATAGTTTTGATATCATATGATTAGAGGTATAATGATTTATTTGATGTGCAATAGTGATTGATGAAATTTTGGAGTAATTGTAATAAAATTAGAAATATATGTGCTAGAGTTTGAGAATAAAGTTGTGCATTATTGTTGAATGAAATTGGAAATATATGTGCAAGTGTTTGAAAATATACTAGCAAGGGTTTGAGAGCAAATTGGTGAATTAAATTTGAGTCATATTGGGAATGAACTTGCAAGGGTTATAGACCATTCTTGTGAAGTAAATTTATGCATTAATTTTGAGGGAATATATTTGCAAGGGCTATAGACCAGTTTTGTAAATCAAGTATGTCCATTGATTTTGATTAATTTTGGAAGTACCTAAGAAGGTCAAATTTCAAGTGCTAGACTAGAGTGTCCTTTTGAATGCAATGAATGTCAGATATGTGAAAGCAACAAACTTAATGAATGTGAGAAGAAAATTTTGAGTATTTGTAATGCATATCATTATCTATTTGTTCATGAAGAAAAATAATTTTGGGTAGAATATGTTTGAATTACTTTAGTCAAAGAAAGCACTTTTGGGAATTATATATGCAATTGTTTCTATGCAAGAATTAGGAATGGTTGAGTAGGTTGAGAAGAGTTTATGAGCAATATTTGAAAGTAGATTTGAATAGGTTATTAATTCATAATTGAGCAAAGTTTATGAGCAGGATTTGAAAGCATATTTGAGCAGGTTATTGAGGCATAATTGAGCAGGATAAATTGAAGTTTGTCATTTGTACATTGTATTAGGTGTATAGGGATAAATGAAAAATATATTTTGCATGTGATGTAAGGGTGTTATAAGGCATACTGATATAAATTAAAATATATATTTTGTATATTTTTAAAGTAGAATTTATAAGGTGTGATTATGTTTTAATTTTTAAATGTATTTTTGCATGATAGAAGAAGAAAATTTAAGGGCTTAGTGACTACTAAAAGCTTTATTTTGGGAGACTAAAGAGGATTTTTAAAATATAATTTTCAAGCTTTATTATGCACATATTTTGAGAAGGTTTTAAATGTGGATGATTTGAAAGAGAAATCTACAAACCAATTTTTGAAGTGGCACAAGAAAGTGAAAGTACATCATCATCAAGGCCGTTTTAGAGGTTTGTGATTTAACTCTTTCTTAAGGTGGTTTTGTTTGAGAAAAATATTTTTGATGTCACATGATTGGAGGTATAAGGATTGATTTTATGTGCATTAGTGATTGATGGAACTTGGGAGTACTTGTGAATTAATGTTTGAATCAAATTGGAAATATATGTGCTAGGGTTTGAGAATAAAGTTATGCATTATTGTTGAATGAAATTAGAAATATATATGCAAGGGTTTGGAAATATACTAGCAAGGGTTTCAGAGAAAACTGGTTCATTAACTTTGAGTCATATTGGGAATGAAATTGCAAGGGTTATAGACCAATCTTGTGAAGTAAATTTATGCATTAGTTTTGAGTGATATTGGGAATATATTTGCAAGGGCTATAGACCAGTTTTGTGAAGCAAGTATATCCATTGGTTTTTATGATGGAGATCCAAATTTTCTCAATACCACTTTATGGAGATCCAAACTTTCTCAAACCAATTCTCATTCAAAAACTTGGAAATATTACCTCACAAACCCTCATTCTATGGCTATATAGCCAAAAAACCCTAAAAACTAAAATGAGTTGGATGGGGCCCAAAATTGGGGTACGCATCCCTCTTAAAATAGAAAAGCCAAAAATAAAGTTTCTAGTCCTAACTCTAAATATATTAGGAGATATTAACCTCTGAACATCTCAAAAAGCATAAAAAACTAGGTAAGTAATTTTAAAACCCAATTTTGGGGCACTAGATGATGGAATTTGGCCCCAAAAACTGGATTTTTTGGACAAATAGAACTCTAGGGAGTCGTATTTATTTAGAACTCCCCCAAATAGCTCCCTATCAAATTTCACATCAATCGAAGCTACGGTTGAGAAGTTATGGCCCCGACAATTTCATTGGATGCTCCTGCATTAGACACCTGGGGTGGATTGAGAAGTGACCTTCACTTCTGTACTATTAGAGGAAAAACCAGGTATCCAACCTCTATTTTGGACAACCAAGTCACATATTCTATAGGTCTTCACTTCCAATTGACCAAATATTCTGAATACTGCCTGTTCCTGGTACTTCTGCCTTCTCGAGTGTCTAGTATTTCCTCTATCTCATCTGTGGCTTGAGTGGACACTGGAATACTCCACAAATTTGTACTTGGTGTCTCACTACTACCTCCTTCATGGTATTCTGCCAAGTCTAAAATATTAAAAATAGATGATATATTCAGCTCACTTGGCAGTTCCACTTCATAGGCATTTCTTGAATCTCTTTTACCTATGATCCTGCATGGTCCAAACCTCTTCATCTTCAACTTTTTGTAGGCTTTTCTAGGAAACCTTTCCTTTCTCAAATGAACCATGACCTCATATCCCACTTGGAACTCCTTGAAATGCCTCTTCTGATCTATTTTGGCCTTGTACTGAGTATTCATATTACTGATATGTTGTTGTACCTCTTCATGTAAACTCTTTATGTGCTCTACAAAATATTCAGCCTCAACACTGCTCTTTTATCCTTTACCCATCATTCTCAACTCAGAAGCATTCCTTGGGTTGTTCCCATACACAATCTAGAATGGTGATTTACCAGTACTTATGTTGATAGAATTGTTGTAGGCAAATTCTGCCTATGGCAAAATCAAATCCCATCCCTTGGGCTTATCTCCTACCAGGCATCTTAGAAGATTACCCAAACTTCTGTTCACCACCTTTGTTTGTCCATCAGTCTATGGGTGGTATGCAGAACTAAAATTCAAATCCATTTTTAGCTTCTTCCACAAATTCCTCTAGAAATAACCCACAAATTTGGAATCTTTGTCAAATACTATACTCTTGGGTAGACCATGAAGGCGTACCACCTCCTTGAAAAACAATCCTACAACATGAACTGCATCACTCATTTTCTGACATGGAATAAAATGAGCCATCTTCGAAAACATGTCAACCACAACAAAAATGGAGTCATTCCCTCATTGTGTCCTTGATAGGCCAAGAACAAAATCCATACTGATGTCCTCCCATGGTCTCTCTAGTATATGTAATGGCTAATACAATATTGTATTCTGTCTCACTCCCTTAGCCATCTAACACACACTGCAACCCTGCATAAATTTCTTCACATCCTACTACAACTATGGCCAATGGTAGTTTTCACTAACAAGGGCAATGGTCTTATCTCGACCAAAATGTCCAGCTAGTCCTCCACTATGCTTCTCCTTTATCAGATTATCCCTCATTAAACTTCTAGGAATGCACAATTGGTTCCTTCTGAATAGCATCCCATATTGGATTATAAAATCCAACCACTTAGTTCTATCCAAAGTAGTAGGATACAAACATGCCTTCCAAGCCTCTACAAAATCCGGATCCTCTGGATATAAACTCTTGACTTCTTCAAATCCAATGACTTCCACTTTCATCTCTATCAAATTTGTTTTCCTTCTACTCAAGGCATCTGCAACTCTATTAGACTTCCCACTCCTATGCTTCAAAACAAAGGTAGAACTCTATAGGAATTCAACCCACTTCAAATGTCTCTTATTCAGTTTTCCTTGACTATTAATATACTGCAAAGCTTGATGATCAGTATATAAAACAAACTCTTTTGCTAATAAATAGTGTCTCCATTTCTTAAGAGCCTGAACTATAGCATAAAATTCCTGATCATAAATAGAATATTTCTTCCTAGCATCATTTAACTTCTCACTAAAATATGCAACAGGTTTACCTTCCTGACTCAACACAACTCCAATGGCACTGCCACTAGCATCACAATCAACCTAAAATACTTTATTAAAATCTAGAAGTACCAAAATGGTTTGTTTTGTCACCTTATTTTTCAAAATCTCAAAACTTGCACCTGCCTTTGCAGTCCACTTAAAATCCTTCTTATCGTCTCTCATGGTTTCTATCAGGGGTGTACAAATATAGCTAAAGTTTCTAATGAAATTTCTATAGAAACTTGCAAGACCATGGAATGATCTTACCTCTGTTATGTTCATTGGAGTAGGCCACTCAATGATAGCCTTCACCTTCTCTGGATCCATTTTTAGACCCTCATCTGAGATGACAAATTCCAGATGCATCAACTCCTTCACAAAACTGCACTTCTTCAAATTAATCAGCAACTGCTCCTCCCTCGCACTTTCCAAAAACTATCTGAACTTGCATCAAATGCTCTTCCAATGTCTTAAAAAAAATTAGAATATCATCCAGATAAATAATAACAAACTTCTCTATGAATTCTCTCATACAAACCCTCTTTGGTTTTGAAGGTTGTCTTCCACTCATCACCCTCTCTGATGTGAATATGATGATACCCACTATTTAAATCAATCTTTGTGAAGTATTTAGATCCACTCAAATAGTCCATTATATCATCCATTCTAGGTAATGGAAATCTATACTTAATGGTAATCTTATTTATGGCTCTAGAATCAGTATACTTTCTCCATTCTCCATCCTTCTTTGGTGCTAGTACTATAGATACTGCACAAGGACTCAAACTCTCTCTAATCAACCCCTTCCTCAACAACTCTTGAACCTGTCTATTCAACTCTTCACTCTCCATGAGTGACATTCTATGGGCTGCATTATTGGGTAAACTAGGTCCTGGAATCAAATAAATTTGATGGCTAATATTTCTCACTGGTGGCAAACCCTCAAGCACATTATCTAACACAATATCATGAAACTCTTCTAATAGACTTTCAATCTCTACTGGAATATCTATACATTGCTCCTTCTTAATACCAGGAATTAATGCATAACACATAGAATCCCTCTTCGGGCCATACAAAAATTTTCTACCATCTACCAAACATATTCTAGCACTACTGCATACCTTTTCATCCACTTCCTTCAATGGCTTCAACTTGTGACACACTCCATATTTTGTCAGAGAGTAAGATCCTCTCTTGGTTTTGGGGACACTCATATGCCCAATGTCCCTCTTCCCCACAATGGAAATAGGTTCCACAAAATCCTCATATTCCATACCCATGTCTAGATCTACCTCTTCCTCTTTGGTAACCATTGTTATGATAATGGAGGCGGTAGGTATTCTCCTCTTTCTAATCCTAGTTATTACTTGTTTCACTAGGATTCTTCTAATCTTCATATTTTCCTCCACTAGTTCTTCCACTAGTTCTTCCACCACGACCTCTTCCTCTTTGTTTTCTTTCAAATCTTATGTTCAGCTTCTCTTCAACCTTCAAGGCAAACTGATATGCATCCTCAATGGTGGTCATATTGACCAAACTGAGTTCTTCTTGGATATTCATTCTTAACCCATTTATGTAACGAGATACTTTCTTCTTATTAGCCTCTGAATGACCAGTTCTAATTGAGATCTTGTAAAACTCCTCTGTATATTATTTGACAGATTTGCTTGATTGTCTCAAAATTTGTATTTTCCTCAACAGATCCAATTCATAATCTACAGGAATAAAATTCCTCTTCAAGTTATCTACCATTCAATCCCATCTGGTTATCTTTTCCTTTCCTCTTCTATTTATTTATAGCTGCACTTACTTCCACCATATGCTAGCATGGCCTTTCAACTTCATTTTTGCAAACTTGATCCGATCTGGATCTACAACCTCCTCATACTCAAAATACTCCTCCATATCATTGATCCAATCAATCAACTCCTCTGGATTGAGATTCCCAAAATACGTGGAGACATCAAACTTTGGCCTCTTCTCGATCAGAGATATGGCCCTAAATAATCTAGCTTCTATAAGATCCATTGCTTCTTCTTCATCTGATGGATCATCAAGCTCCCAAGCTTCATCTTCACTATGGTCTTCTCTCCTTGGCTCAACCCCTATTCACAACTCCTCTTACAGGGCTTACACTTGCCTATGCAAAGCTCTAAAATATCCTTTAGGTACCACATTTCTCCCACCACCATGATTTCTTTGTGGAGGCATTCTTCCTCACTCTCTTCTCACAACCCTTCCATAGATCCTGGTGCAAACTACCTCACTTTTGGAGATCTGCTCATACACTTAGGAACCCTAAGCTTTGATACCACTTTATGGAGATCCAAATTTGCTCAATACCACGTTATGGATATCCAAACTTGCTCAAACCAATTATCATTCAAAAACTTGGAAAGATTACCTCACAAACCCTCATTCTATGGCTATATAGCCAAACAAACCTTAAAAACTAAAATGAGTCAGATGGGGCCCAAAATTGGGGTGCACATCCCTATTAAAATAGGCAAGAAAAAAATAAAGTTTCTAGTCCTAACTCTAAATACATTAGGATATATTAACCTCCGAACATATCAAAAAGCATAAAAAACTAGGTAAGTAATTTTAAAACCTAATTTTGGGGTACTAGATGATGAAATTTGGCCTCAAAAATTGGATTTTTTGGAAAAAATAGGACTCTAAGGAGTCATATTTGTTTAGAACTCTCCCAATTAGATCCCTGTCAAATTTAACATCAATCGGAGCTACGGTTGAGAAGTTATGGCCCCGATAATTTCATTGGATGCTCCTGCATCATTTGATTAATTTTGGAAGTACATAAGAAGGTCAACTATCAAGTGCTAGACTAGAGTATCCTTTTGAATGCAATGAATGTGAGACATGTGAAAGCGACAAACTTAATGAATGTGAGAAGAACATATTGAGTATTTGTAATGCATATCATTCTCTATATGTTCATGAAGAAAAATAATTTTGGGTAGAATATGTCTGAATTACTTTAGTCAAAGAAAGCACTTTTGGGAAAGATATATGCAATTGTTTCTATGCAAGAATTAGGAATGGTTGAGCAGGTTTTGTGAGTAGGTTGAGCAGAGGTTATGAGCAATATTTGGAAGTAGATTTGAGAAGGTTATTGAGGTAAAATTAATCAGAGTTTATGATCAATATTTGAAAGTATATTTGAGTAGGTTATTGAGGTAGAATTGAGCAGGTTTGTGAGCTAATCTCTGAGAAGGTTTGAGGCAGATTTGAGTAGAATCTATGAGCAGGTTTGAGCAGTGATTCGAGCAATATTGTATAGTAGATTTGAGCAAGCCTTGTGAGTAGGCATGGAGTAAATTTGAGTAGATTTGTGAGCAAGCCTTGTGTGTAGGCTTGGAGTAGATTTGAGTAGAGTTGTGAGCAAGCCTTGTGTGTAGGCTTGAAGCATATTTGAGCAAGCCTTATGTAAGGACTTAGAGTAGATTAGAGCAAAGGGTATTGGTGTCTCCTATAGATAGAGGTCCATAAACCAGAGCAAAGGGGATTAGTGTCTCCTATGGATAGAGGTCCATGAACCAGAGCAAAGGGGATTGGTGTCTCCTATGGATAGAGGTCCATGAACTAGAGCAAAGGGGATTGGTGTCTCCTATGGATAGAGGTCCACAAACCATAGCAAAAGGGATTGGTGTCTCCTATGGATAGAGGTCCATGAACCAGAGTAAAGGGGATTGGTGTCTCCTATGGATAGAGGTCCATGAACTAGAGCAAAGGGGATTGGTATCTCCTATGGATAGAGGTCCATGAACCAGAGCAAAGGGGATTGGTGTCTCCTATGGATAGAGGTCCATGAACCATAGAAAAAGGGATTGGTGTCTCCTATGGATAGAGGTCCATGAACTTGAGCATAGGGGATTGGTGTCTCCTTTGGGTTGGTGCCCATAAATATTGTAATAGGGAATTGGTTCCCAAGATATTTGTTGAGAAAATTTATAAGAAATATTTTCTCTGTGGATGTAGCCCACATTGGGTGAACCATGTTAAATCTATGTCTCTTATGTGTGTGATTATTTGTGCATTGTTTCATTATTGCAATTGATAATATTGGATAATACTACTTTGGAAAGAAAAGTAAAATTTTTATCTTATATTGTTCAACCCCCCTCTTAGTATAAGCTTGTGTTCTTCAATTGGTATCAGAGTGGGTTCCTTCATGAAATCCTAACAGCTTGAAGGAATATCTTAAAGGAACACACATGGCTCATAAGGAAGGGTTTTCATCAAATAAGACTCCATTGTTTGATGGGACTAACTATGCTTTCTAGAGTGTGAGGATGAAGACTTATTTGATGGCACATGGATATGATACATGGCAATCCATTGAAAATGGATTCACACCATCTACAACTCCTCCTATAGATGCAAGTGGTAAGAAACCATATGAAGATAATGCCAAGGCAATGAATGTAATTTTGAGTGGGTTATGTGAATCAGAGTTTGTGAAATTCATGCAATGTACTTCAACAAAAGAAATGTGGGATAAGTTATAGAGAACATATGAAGGAGATGACAAGGTCAAAATGGCAAAACTTCAAACACATAGAAGGAAGTTTGAAGACTTGAAGATGAAATATGATGAAGATATTGCTATGTATCTACTTTGTGTTGATGAGGTTGTCAACACTATTCGTGGACTTGGAGAAAATATTGAGGAATCTACTATTGTTCAGAAAAATATTTAGGTCACTCCCTATGAGGTATGATGCAAAGGTTTCAACAATAGAAGAGATGAAGGATCTCAAAACTTTAAGTATGGATGAGCTACATGGAATTCTCATAGCCTATGAGATGAGGACAGAAAAAGAACAAACATA
Organism: Wollemia nobilis; assembly: GCA_028583015.1. NCBI lineage: Eukaryota > Viridiplantae > Streptophyta > Pinopsida > Araucariales > Araucariaceae > Wollemia > Wollemia nobilis. The sequence continues at coordinate 4,311,298 of JAQPPZ010017255.1, forward strand.
AAAAAGAGAGGCAGCATTCAAAGCTTCAAATAAGGAAAATAATAAAGAACAAGAATCAAGTGATGAATCAAGTAGTGAAGAAGAGGCTAACTTTGTGAGAAGAAATAAGAAGGGTCCAAGAAAACACAAAAGTATGTAGACTATGAAATGTTTTAGCTGTGGTAACATTGGTCACTATGCAGCTAATTATCCACAAAATGGAGGTAGTAGTAGTGAATAAGAAAAGGATTACAAGAAAAATAAGGAAATAAAGTTTTATTATGAAAAGAAAAATAGGCATGGTCAAGGCAAGCATGAGAAGAAGATTTTTCAAAGGCACAAGAAGAGTTTTTATGCTGAAGAAGAAAGCAGTACTTCAAGTGAAAGTGATGAAAGCTTCTCTGATAATGAAAAAGAAGAAATTCTATTTTTGACCATAGAAGAGAAAGAAGATGCACCTGTTGTCAAAGACCAAGAAAAAGAAAAAGAAGATGCCCCTGTTATTGAAGACCAAGAAGAAGAGAAAGTTTTAGAATATGAAAAGGAAGCCACAATTGATATGGAAGAGGAACTTTTTGTTGATCTTGAAGAGTTGAAAAGGGTTAGAAAGAGAATTTAAGATTGAAGGCTCAAGTACAAGAGGATGAGAAAACAAAGACAAAACTTCTACAAGATCTCATCGACTTAAAAGTTAAGGTTGAAGAGGTAAAGAAAGTTGAAGAAGGTATGGTTGAACAGTTAAAGGTAAAAGAACTAGAATGTGAAAGACTAGAACATGAAGCTGACATTCTAAGGGACTTGAGAAATTCAATAATAAGATATATCAGTTTAGGAAAAGCTCAAAATATTTGGACGATATTATCAAAACACAGAGATCTCCATTTATGAATATTGGACTTGGTTATGAGGAAGGTCAAGAGGTACAAGAAGAGGAGTCAAGCTCAAAAGAAATAGAAGCATCAAAGAAGGTATTTGAAGAAGAGCCTAAGACCTATATTGATAAGTTGAGAAGTGGTAGTATCAAAGAGGAAGCAAACAAAGAATCATCAAGGAATAGGGACCATCACAAGAAAAGCAAAGAAAGAACCATGAGATCAAGGCAAGATGAATATTTCTTCCAAGGTTATTGTTTCTCATGTAATAATTTTGGTCATAAAGCTATACATTGCAGGGTTTATGGTAAAAATGATTATGGCTTCAACAAGAGAAATTTCAAGTCACTTGCACTTCCAAGGACTACAACATTAGTTTCAATTGCAATAATTTTGCAGGGTTTATGGTAAGAATGATTATAGCTTCACCAAGAATTCATTTGCACCTTTCAAGGACTACAACATCAGGTGTTACAATTGCAATAATTTTGGGCATAGAGCAAAGTGGTGTAGAACAAAATTTTTGAAACTTCCAAAGACAAGCAAGAAAAAGGATGCTCAAAATGTTCAAAGAGGTATGACTTCAAAAGTTTGGAAAAATATTGAAAAAGAAGAAGAGCATTGTAAGTTGGGAGTAGCTTTACTCCCATCCCAAAATTAATCACCTCAAGAAAAGGAGGTGGTGAGGGGGCTATGCTAAGTGTCTTATTTTTAGCCCTAAGGAGCCCTTTGCCATTGATGTCAAAGGGGGAGAGATTTCAGTAAGGGGGAGAGATTTCAGTAAGGGGGAGCAACTTGTTAAGGGGAGCAGTTTGGGAATCCAGTTGCAGTAAAAGAAATTTTTTGTAAGGGTTGCCATCAATGACAAAGGGGGAGATTGTTGGAAATATTGAGTATATTGAGTTGTCATTAATGTCAAAGTGATGCAAGAGCATGGTACTCAAGGCAAAAATATTCTTCAAGGTTGATGAGGTTTAAGGTTGGAAAAATTATTACAAAGGAAGTTTATTGCAAAGCAAGACAATTATTTTTAAGGATTATAATATTTAAATACCAATATTTAAATATTATAAAGAGATGGACAAAGGCTTGAGCAAGGACAAATTTAATATTTCAAAGGAACAAAGGTTCAAATATTTTTCAAATGGACAAAGGTTTAAAGACAAAAGGATTTAATATATCAAAGGGCCAAAGGTTTTAAAAATAATATTATAATATTTAATTTAAATATTCAAATGGGTTTAAGTTTAAAAGGTGCCAAGGGCAAGCATAAAAGTCAAAAATCAAAGCATTGACGTCCATGGTGAAAACAAAAAGACACATATAAATGGAGGAGCAAAAATCATATGCAATGAAAAAGGTTTTAATCGTGTGATTCGATATTATTCTAGCGCATTATTTTTAGCGAACGAAGAGGGCAGGGAGCGTAGTGAGAAAGTTCATCATTGGGTGAAATCTGAAGCAGATAAATAATTGGTTGTGCATCTTGGTTCCCACCCACCGGTGTGTCCCAGCTGGTTGGTTGGCCCTTGGTAGGGTGTTGTTGTGCAGAGAGATAGAGGTTCGAATCCCATCATGAGGTTTTTGCTGTGTGATTTTTTGGTTGGAGGATAAAGCTACGAAGGATACAAATATTATCGTCGAGCCCTTAGGTTTCACCTATTGGGCTAGCTTAGCTGGTCGGAGGTCCTTTGGGAGAGCACTACATTGGGCAAGGTGAGGAGATCGAATCTCCTACACAACATTTTGATAGTTTGGTTTTTTAGGTAAGGGCAATAATGTTTTAATTCTTATTAAGTGGGATTCATAAGGTGCAACATTAATAATTATTTTGTATATTCTATTTTGAGTTAGTGGGAGTCATAAGGTGTATGAGGATAAATTGAAGATTGTCATTTGCACATTGTGTTAGGTGTATTGGGATAAATTGAAGTTTATCATTTGCACATTGTATTAGGTGTATTGGGATAAATGGAAAATTATCTTTTGCATGTGATGTGAGGGTGTTATAAGGCATATTGAGATAAATTAAAATTTGTCTTTTGTATATTGTGAAAGTAGGAGTTATAAGGTGTGATTATGGTTTAATTTTTAAATGTATTTTTGCATGGTAGAAGGAAATTTAAGGGCTTAGTCACTACTAAAAGCTTTATTTTGGGAGACTAAAAAGGAGTTATAAAACATAATTTTCAAGCCTTATTATGCACATATTTTGAGAAGGGTTTTAATGTGGATGATTTGAAAGAGAAATTTACTAACTAGTTTTTGAAGTGGCACAAGAAAAGAAATAATTTTTAATTTTGAAATTGACATCATCATCAAGGCAGTTTTAGAGGTATGGTGATTTAACTCCTTCTTAAGGTGGTTTTGTTTGGAGAAAAATATTTTTGATATCATATGGTTGGAGGTATAAGGATTGATTTGATGTGCATTAGTGATTGATTGAAGTTGGGAGTAATTGTGAATTATTGTTGGAAATATATGTGCAAGGATTTGGAAATATACTAGAAAGGGTTTGAGAGCAAATTGGTGCATTAACTTTGAGTCATATTGGGAATGAACTTGCAAGGGTTATAGACCAATATTGTGAAGCAAAGAAGGAGGAGGGAAAAAGAGGGGAGAAGGGAAGCAAGTATGTGCATTGGTTTTGATTAATTTTGGAAGTACATAAGAAGGTCAACTATCAAGTGCTAGACTAGAGTATCCTTTTGAATGCAATGAATGTGAGACATGTGAAAGCAACAGACTTAATGAATGTGAGAAGAACATATTGAGTATTTGTAATGCATATCATTCTCTATATGTTCATGAAGAAAAATAATTTTGGGTAGAATATGTCTGAATTACTTTAGTCAAAGAAAGCACTTTTGAGAAAGATATATGCAATTATTTCTATGCAAGAATTAGGAATGGTTGAGTAGGTTTTATGAGCAAGTTGAGTAGAGGTTATGAGTAGGATTTGAAAGTGGATTTGAGAATTTTATTGAGGCAGAATTGAGCAAGTTATTGAGGTAAAATTGAGCAGGTTTATGAGTTGATTTCTAAGAAGGTTTGAGGTAGATTTGAGAAGAATATGTGAGCAAATTTGAGTAGGATTGTAGAGTATATTTGAGCAAGCCTTATGAGTAGGCATGGAGAATATGTGAGCAGAGTTGTGAGCAAGCCTTGTGTGTAGTATTGGAGCATGTTTTAGCAAGCCTTGTGTAAAGGCTTGGAGAAGATTAAATCAAAGGGGATTGGTGTCTCCTATGGATAGAGATCTAAAAACTAGAGCAAAGGGGATTGGTGTCTCCTATGGATAGAGGTCCACGAACCAGAGCAAAGGGGATTGGTGTCTCCTATAGATAGAGGTCCATGAACCTGAGCATAGGGTATTGGTGTCTCCTTTGGGTTGGTGCCCATAAACATTGTAATAGGGAATTGGTTCCCAATATATTTGTTGAGAAAATTTATAAGAAATATTTTCTCCGTGGATGTAGCCCACATTGGGTGAACCACGTTAAATATGTGTCTCTTATGTGTGTGATGATTTGTGCATTTTTTCATTATTGCAATTGATAATATTGGATAATATTGCTTTGGAAAGAAAAGTAAAAAGTTTTATCTTATATTGTTCACCCCCTCCTCTCAGTATAAGCTTGTGTTCTTAAAATTACACTCCTTAGGAAGATTCAACATTCTTATAGGAACCCCCATTTTTGTGATCATATTATTTGGGCAATATTGGACCAAATACCCATATTTGTGGTAAAATATACACTTGGAAAATACCTCATAATACATTTGTTGAATCAAATATAGTCCTAAAAGTTTGAGTTTCACTTATACCAAAAGAGGGCTGAGATCCATTTCAATGCATAATCTAGCATTAAAAATTGTGTTTTCTTTTATTGTGTCTCTAGAGACATCCAAATATCTTTCGAGGATATTGTTGGACATTTTGAGTAGTTATCACCAAATGTCCAAAGTGAGTTGTCATTGATGTCATGATGTCAGTAAGATGCCAGTGATTATCCTTTGTCAGTTCAAGTGAAAGGGAAACAATTTCAGTGTTAAGGTAAAATGTCTTCATCATTGCACTCAAGGAAGTAAGTCAAAGTTCGATTTAATTCCACCATGGTAGAAAATTGTTTGAGTAAAAGAAGCACATAATATTATAATTCTTATAATATTATTCCACGTTGAAGGAGAAACCCAAAAGTCAATATTTTAATTTTAATTATAATATCTTGGGTCATAAGGTTGCAATTATTTTATTGGGAATAAATCCAAAAGTTGAGTTTAATTCAAGCATCCGGTGATGAAGATATTAAAGTTTAAAGTTTAAGTTTAAATTTTAATTTAATTAAAATTAAAATTAAAATTTAATTTAAATTTAAATTTAAATTTAAAATTCTTTTTAAATGTTTTCCCTCCCTTTCATTTTGGTGTTGTCGATGTCATGAAGGCATGGGATAGGGCCTACGTATGTGCAATTAATGGAGGGTGGCATATATATATATATATGCAAAGGTTTTTTATTTAAAATTAAAGTTGAATGCATGAGATTTCAGGTGATGTTTGAAGAATTCCAAATCATAGTTTCTGAATTCGTAGGCAGCTTAGAGTATAAAGGTGGATGCCCTAAATATTTCACATGTGTCAGCGTGGTCCAACGGTGAGCTTGGGAAGCATGGAGTTTTTGCTTGCGGTAGGGCACGCGTTCGATTCCCATCAGGTTCAGTTTTCATGGAGCATGGAAGAAGTGCCTTTGGCACATGTTTTGGCGTAAGTGAAACATAAGAAGTATTTTTACTCTTCGTCCTATGTGAGTGGATAGCTCGCGTGGTATTTGGTGCAATGGTTGTGGTGTTGAGTAGGTAGTAACGAAGGTTTGATTCCCTCTAAGAGGCAAGTAAATATTTTTATTATTGCCTAATGTTGGAGGTATAAGGTGATGCTAAGGTAATAATGTTTGATTAAATTTTTATTTACTTGGGAGGCAATTTAATTTTTATATTTTATTTTTTATTAAAATAGCCTTAAGGGAGAAATAAGGTTTATGCTATGCCTGAAAATTGAGAGATTTTTGATGGTTTCATTTTTGGAAGGGTAGCGTATTATATATTGTTGGAAAGCATTTTTCAAGGGCTACTTGATTAACTTACTTAGAAGGATAAATAAGGTGTGTGTAAAGAGATATTTGTTTTTTTGTAAATGATTTCAAAGTGAGTTTGATTTATTCTTTTTCAAAGGGGATTGTTTCTTTCATGAGAGGATATGGTGAATTTTATTGAGTAGGAGTAATAAGGTGTTATTGGGATATTATTTTTTTTGCTGTGATATTACTCAACTCCTCGAACCTCTTTGTGATTGAAAAGGAAATATTTGAAAGTGTGTTGAGTTTGAAAAATTTTATGGATAACTTCTTGGCATCAAAAAGTTATGGGCAATATTCTCTACTGAATTGTTTGGGTGATTGATTTATGAAAATATCATTAGAGAGAAAAGGATTGATTGTGGTTTCCTTTTCTATAGTGGTTGGTTTAATGCTTCAAGGTTTTCTAGATTGAGTGTTGTGATTAAACCTTATTTTATGAGCATTGTTTTTGGATCCATTGGTTAAGCAAAGAACTTGAACTTGAAGTTAGAAAAGAAGATGAGTATAATTGTTATGTGAGATTTGTTTTTGAGCATTGTTGGAAACATTTTGAGTTGGTTGATACATGCTTGGACTAGGGTTTGTGAGAAAGGGTTGTTCATTGAGGTGATTGGTTGAGTAGAGTTGATTGAGCCTAATCAAGTGATTGTGTGAAGTGGTTGTTAATTTTCCATGAAACAAATTATTCTATATTTTGATTTGAGTTGAGATTGAGATTTGAGAATAGAACATATTGATTCTCTAAAAATTCTCTTTATACTTCTATGATATTGATTTGAGTTGAGATTGAGATTTGAGTATAGAACATATTGAGTCTCTAACAATTCTCTTTATACTTATATGAGATTGATTTAAGCTGAGATTGAGATTTGAGTATAGAACATATTGAGTTTGTAACAATTATCTATATGCTTCTATGAGATTGATTTGAGTTGAGATTGGGATTTGATTATAGAACATATTGAGTCTCTAACAATGCTCTTTATTCTTCTATGAGATTAATTTGAGTTGAGATTGGTATTTGAGTATAGAACATATTGAGTCTCTAACAATTCTCTTTATGCTTCTATGTGATTGAGTTGAGAAAGTGATTGAGCATTAAGTATAGAACATATTGAGTCTCTAACAATTCTCTTTATGATTCTATGAGATTGGACAAGTTCTATGTGGACTTGTTAAGCAGATTTGAGGTAAGTCTTTGATAAGGCTTGTGGAATGATTTTGTGCAAGATTTTTTTGGAAGGTTGCAATGCAAATTTGAGGTAAGTCTTTGAGAAGGCTTGTGGATTGATTTTATGTAAGATTTTGTGGAAGATTACAAAGAAAATTTGAACAAGTCCTAGAGAGAAATTATTGAGAATATTTGGACAAGTTCTGAGTGAGCTTGTTGAGCAGATTTGATCAAGTTCTGTATGGACCTAGTGAGAATATTTGATCAGGTTTTGTATGGACCTGCTGAGAAGATTTGATCGGGTTATGTGTGGACCTAGTGAGAAGATTTGATCATGTCCTATGTGGACCTATTGAGCATATTTGATCAGGTTCTATCTGGATCTATTGAGTAGATTTGAGTAGGTTCTAATTGGACCTATTGAGCATATTTGAGTAGGTTTTGTGTGGACCTATTGAGCAGATTTGAGCAGGTTTTGAGTGGATCTATTGAGAAAATTTGAGTAGGTTCTGAGTGAACCTATTGAGCAGATTTGAGAATGTTCTGATTGAACCTATTGATAGAGCTTTGGAGGTGACAAAGTATAGAGTATAAAGTCTTAGTGGATAGAGATATAGCATCCAGGACAATTGGAGATAGATCTTCTAAGTGAGGAGTATTCAAGTGGAGAGAGATCCACTAGTCAGTGCAGTAGATAGACAAAGTCTTCTAGAAGATCACTAGTCGATGTTGAAGGGGAAATATTTCTCTTGTGGAAGAGATCCATGGACTTGAGATTTAGGGTATCAACATCTCCCTTGGATAGAGGTCCATAAACATTGTAATTGAGAAGGATTTCCAAAATATTATTTGAGAAATATTTTCTCTATGGAGGTATCCCACATTAGGTGAACCATGTTAAAATTTGTGTCTCTATTTTTTTTGATGATATGTGCATTGATTTGTTTATTGGTATTGATATTGCTATTGATTATATTGATTAATACTATTTGGGAAAGAAAAGCAAAAAGTGATCTTATACTATTCACCCCCCCTCTTAGTATAAGATTGTGTTCTTCAATTGGTATCAAAGTTGGTTCCCTCAGAAGAATTTTAACAACTTGAAGGAATATCCTACAAGAACACAAATGGCAAAGAAAGGCAAGAGTAGAAGCATGAGACACAAGAAGAAAATAACACCTATGGTCATGAAATAAAAGGAAGATGAGTTTAATATTGTTGTTTTGGGAGGACAAATGGAAATAGATTCAAGATATGAATCAAGTAATGGAGAAATATCCAGGCTAACAAAGTTTTGTACCAGATGTGGGAACACAAGTCACCATGCAGCTTATTTTCCACAAGAATGTTTTATTTGTGGTAAACTTGGCCATGATGGAAGATATTGTAATGAATTTAGTAGTAGTGAAGATGAAGATAATATTCTCAAAAATTCTAGAGATTGGTTCAAGAAAGGATAACAGGTATAATCAAAATAGGTATGAAGAAGAAACTCTACTTTCAGTAATAGAAGAAAAAGAAGATGCTTCAAAAAAAGAAAAAAGGAAAGCCACTCTTAAGGAGCTTATTGAATTAAAAAGAGAGAATTTAGAATTGAATTCTCAAATACAAGAAGATGATAAATGTAAGACAAAGATTCTACAAGATATCTCTGACTTGAGAGATAAGGTTGAAAAAGCAAGAAGAGTTGATGAAGGTATGATTAAAAATTCAAAGGTAAAAGAGATAGAATGTGAAAGGCTTATGATTACTCTTGGAGAATTAAAAATGGAGAACTCGTGATTAAGGGTTTAAGCTCAAGAAGATGAGAAATAAAAAGAAATGTTTCTACAGGAACTCACTAACTTCAAAATCAAAGTTGAAGAGACAAGAAAAATTGAAGAAATATGGCCGAAAAATTAAAAACAAAAGATATAGAGTGTGGAAGATTAGAGAATGAGATAGTTTCATTAAGGATGGAAGTAAAAGGTTCTAATGACAAGCTACAAAAGTTTGAGAAAAAATCAAATACCTTGGAAATGACTATCAATGCACAAAGGTCATCAGTCACCATAACAGGACTTAGTTCTAAAGAAGAACAAGGGAAACAAGAAGCAACAAAAGGAGAGTCAAACTCAAACACCAAAAAAGAAGAAGAGTCAAAAGAAGTAAGTAAAAGAGAGAGTGAGACCTCTAAGGATAAGTTGGGAAATAGAAAGTTCAACAAGAAAAGGAACAATGCACAAGCAAGGAATATATGGAACAGGAAACAGGTAGAAGAAACTAAGAGACCAATGGGGTCTAGGAAAGGTTTCTTCAATGGAATATGTTTTTGATGTCACAGGTTTGGGCACATGGCTTCACAATGTAGGACACATGAAAGACAATAATATGGAATTATACATCGATTTCATGGGTATTGCTACTCATGTAATCATTTCGATCACAAGGCAGTGAATTACAGGGTTCAAGATAGAATAGGCTATGGCTTCACCAGGAGAATTCCAAAGTCATTCATTCCTCCAAGGAATAATATCATTTTTTAGTGCTATAGATGCAATAATGATGGTCATGTAGCAAAGTGGTGTAGAGCAGATATACCTGAATCATGCATAATTTGGAACAGGTGGAGTTTGAAAAAGAATAAATTAGAAAAGAACTAGAATAGAGACTCCAAAAAGAATAAGAATGTGAACAAGGACTTTGACAGGAATAGGAACAAGAACATAGATAGAAATGAAGATATGGATATGGAAGTTGGTCAAAAAAATCAGAAGAATAAGGCAAGAAGGAAATATGACAAAGGGAAAGAATAGTGCTTTCTGGAAGTAGAGATATTCCCACCCAAAAATTAAACACCTCATTAGGAGGTGGTGGAGGGGCTAAGCTAAGAGGCTTATTCTTAGCCCCGAGCCCCAAAGGTGACCCTTTTCCATTGATGTCAAAGGGGGAGAGATTAGAGTAAGGGGGAGTAGATTGATAAGTAAAGGAAAAATGGGAGAGATTTGACCCAGGAGAAGTAGAGCATAATTGAATTAAGTTTTTAGCATAAGCATTTGGGTTGCCATCAATGATAAAGGGGGCGATTTTTGGACATTTTGACCAGTTATCACCAAATGTCCAAAGTGAGTTATCATTGATGTCATGATGTCAGTAAGATGCCAATGATTATCCTTCGCCAGTTCAAGTGAAAGGGAAACAGATTCAGTGTTAAGGTAAAATATCTTCATCAGTGCACTCAAGGAAGTAAGTCAGAGTTCGATTTAGTTCCACCATTGCAACAATTTTTTCAAGAGTAAGAGAAGCACATAATATTATAATTCTTATAATATTATTCCAGTTTGAAGGAGAAACCCAAAAGTCAATATTGTAATTTTAATTATAATATTTTGTGTCATAAGGTTGTAATTATTTTATTGGGAATAAATCTAAAAGTTGAGTTTAATTCCAGCATCCGATGATGAAGATATTAAAGTTTAAAATTTAAGTTAAAATTTATTTTAATTAAAATTTTAATTTTAATTTAATTTAAAAAAAAAATGTTTTCCCTCCCTTTCATTTTTGTGTTGCCGACATCATGAAGGCATGGGAGAGGGTTGACGTATGTGTAATTAATGGATGGTGGCATATATATGCAAAGGTTTTTTATTTAAAAATAATGTTGAATGCATGAGATTTCAGGTGATGTTTGAAGAAGTCCAAATCATAGTTTCTAAATTCATAGGCAGCTCAGAGTATAAATGTGGATTCCCTGAATATTTCACATGTGTCTGAGTGGTCCAACGGTGAGATTGGGAAGCATGGAGTTTTTGCTTGCGGTAGAGCACACGTTCGATTCTCATTGGGTTTGGTTTTCGTGGAGCATTGAAGAAGTACCTTTGGCACACATTTTGGTGTGAGTGGGGGTAACAAAACATAGGGAGCATTTTTGCTCTCCATCCTATGCGAGTGGATAGCTTGCGTGGTCTTTGGTGCCATGGTTGTGGTGTTGAGTAGGTAGTAACGACGGTTCGATTCCCTCTAAGAGGCAAGTAAATATTTTATTAAATCTTTTTATTATTGCCTAATGTTGGAGGTATAAGGTGATGCTAAGGGAATAATGTTTGATTAAATTTTTATTTATTTGGGAGGCAAGTTAATTTTTATATCTTAATTTTTATTAAAATAAGCTTAAGGGAGAAATAAGGGTTATGTTATGCCTTAGAAAAATGATATATTTTTTATGGTTTCATTTTTGGAAGGGTAGCATATTATATATCGTTGGAAAGCATTTTTCAGTTTTTGTAAAGGGGTTCAAAGTGAGTTTGATTTATTCTTTTTTAAAGGGGATTGTTTCTTTCATGAGAGGACATGGTGAATTGTATTGAGTAGGAGTAATAAGGTGTTATTGGGATATTATTTTTGTTGTTGTGATATTACTCAAGTCCTCTAGCCTCTTTGTGATTGAAAAGGAAATATTTGAAAGTGTGTTGAGTTTGACAGATTTTGTGGATAACTTCTTGGCATCAAAAAGGTATGGGTAATATTCTCCATTGACTTGTTTGGGTGATTGATTTCTAAAAATATCATTGGAGAGAAAAGGATTGATTGTGGTTTCCTTTTTGAAAGTGGTTGGTTTAATGCTTCAAGGTTTTCTGGATTGATTATTGTGATTAAAACTTATTTTATGAGCATTGTTGTTGGAATCATTGGTTAAGCAAAGAAAGTGAACTTGAATTTAGAAAAGAATATGAGTATCATTGTTATGTGAGATTTTTTGTTGACCATTTTTTGAAACATTTTGAGTTGGTTGATACATGCTTGGACTAGGGTTTGTGATAAAGGGTTGTTAATTGAGGTGATTGGTTGAGTAGAGTTGATTGAGCCTAATCAAGTGATTGTGTGAAGTGGTTGTTCAAGTTCCATGAAAAAAAATATTCTATATTTTGATTTGATTTGAGATTAAGATTTGAGAATAGAACATATTGAGTCTCTAACAATTCTCTTTATGCTTCTATGAGATTGATTTGAGTTGAGATTGAGATTTGAGTATAGAACATATTAAGTCTCTAAAAATTCTCTTTATGCTTCTATGAGATTGATTTGAGTTGAGATTGGCATTTGAGTATAGAACATATGGAGTTTCTAGTAATTCTCTTTATGCTTCTATGATATTTATTTGAGTTGATATTGGGATTTGAGTATAGAACATATTGAGTCTCTAACAACTCTCTTTATACTTCTATGTGATTGAGTTGAGAAAGTGATTGAGCATTTAGTATATAACATATTGAGTCTCTATAAACTCTCTTTATACTTCTATGTGATTAAGTTGAGAAAGTGATTGAGCATTTAGTATAGAACATATTGAGTCTCTAACAATTCTCTTTATGATTCTATGAGATTGGACAAGTTCTGTGTGGACTTGTTAAGAATATTTGAGGTAAGTCTTTGAGAAGGCTTATGGACTGATTTTGTGCAAGCTTTTGTGGAAGCTTGCAATGCAGATTTGAGGCAAGTATTTGAGAAGGCTTATGGACTAATTTTGTGTAAGATTTTGTGGAAGATTACAAAGAAGATTTGAGAAAGCCCTAGAGAGGACTTGAGAAGATTTGGACAAGTTTTGAGTGAGCTTGTTGAGTAGATTTGATCAGGTTTTGTGTGGACCTATTGAGCATATTTGATCAGGTTCTGTGTGGACCTGGTGAGAATATTTGATCAGGTTCTGTGTGGACCTGGTGAGTAGATTTGATTAGGTTCTGTGTGGACCTATTGAGCATAATTTATTAGGTTATGTGTGGACATATTGAGTAGATTTGAGCATGTTTTGAGTGGATCTATTGAGATATTTGAGCAATTTTTATGTGGATCTATTAAGCATATTTGAGAAGGTTCTGAGTGGACATGTTGAGCATATTTCAGTAGTTTCTGAGTGAACCTATTGAGCATATTTGAGAAGGATCTAATTGAACCTAGTGATAGAGCTTTGGAGGTGATAGAGTATAGAGGACAAAGTTTTAGTGGATAGAGATCCAGTAGCCAGGACAATTGAATATAGATCTTATGAGTGAGGAGTATTCAAGTGGAGAGAGATCCACTAGTTAGTGCAGCAAAGAGATAGAGTCTTCTAGAAAAACACTAGCCGGATATGAAAGGGGAAGAGTTCTCCTATGGAAGAGATCCACGTCCTTGATATTTAGGGGATCATCGTATCCTTTGGATAGAGGTCTATAAACATTGTAATTGAGAAGGATTCCCAAAAGAGTATTTGAGAAATATTTAGAAGAAATATTTTCTCTATGGAGGTAGCCCACATTAGGTGAACCACGTTAAAATTTATGTCTCTATTTTGTGTGATGATCTATGCATTTTTTTGGTTATTGCTATTTGATACTATCATTGATTATATTGATTAATACTATTTGATAAAGAAAAGAAAAAAGTGATCTTATATTGTTCACCCCCCTCTCAGTATAATATTGTGTTTATCAATTGGTATCAGAGTTGGTTCCTTCAGAAAAAGTTTAACAACTTGAAGGAAGATCCTACAAGAACACAAATGGAAAATAAAGGCAAGAGTAGAAGCATGAGACACAAGAAGAAAAGAAAACCTATTGTCATGAAAGAAAAATAATATGAGTTTAATATTGTTGTGTTGGGAGGACAAATAAAAATAGATTCACGAGATGAATCAAGTAATGGAGAAATATCCAAACTAACAAAGTTTTGTACCAGATTGTGGAAACACAGCTCACCATGCAGCTTATTGTCCACAAGAATGTTTTGTTTGTGGTCAAATTGGCCATGATGGAAAATATTATAATGGGTTTAGTATCAGTGAAGATGAATATGATATTCTAAGAAATGAACTTCTAGAGATTAAACCTTTTTTATGAGCATTGTTGTTGAAGCCATTGGTTAAGCAAATAACTTGAACTTGAAGTTAGAAAAGAACATGAGTATCATTGTTATGTGATATTTGTTATTGAGCATTGTTGAAAATATTTTGAGTTGGTTGATACATACTTAGACTAGGGTTTGTGAGAAAGGGTTGTTCATTGAGGTGATTGGTTGAGTAGAGTTGATTGAGCCTAGTCAAGTGATTGTGTGAAGTGGTTGTTCAAGTTCCATGAAATAAAATATTCTATATTCTGATTTGAGTTGAGATTGAGATTTGAGAATAGAACATATTAAGTCTCTAACAATTCTCTTTATGCTTATATGGGATTGATTTGAGTTGAGATTGAGATTTGAGTATAGAACATATTGAGTCTCTAACAATTCTCTTTATGCTTCTATGAGATTGATTTGAGTTGAGATTGAGATTTAAGTATAGAACGTATTGAGTTTCTAACAATTCTCTTTATGCTTCTATGAGATTGATTTGAGTTGATATTGCGATTTGAGTATAGAACATATTAAGTCTCTAACAATTCTCTTTATTCTTCTATTTGATTGAGTTGAGAAAGTGATGGAGCATTAAGTATATAACACATTGAGTCTAACAATTCTGTTTATGATTCTATGAGATTGGACAAGTTCTGTCTAGACTTGTTAAGCATATTTAAGGCAAGTCTTTGAGAAGGCTTATGGACTGATTTTTTGCAAGATTTTGTGCAAGCTTTTGTGGAAGCTTGCAATGTAGATTTGAAGTAAGTCTTTGAGAAGGCTTGTGGACTGATATTGTGTAAGCTTTTAAGGAAGCTTACAAAGCATATTTGAGCAAGTCTTAGAGAGGACATATTGATAAGATTTGGATAAGTTCTAAGTGAGTTTTTTGAGTACATTTGATCAGGTTCTATGTGGACCTGGTGAGAGTATTTGATCAGGTTCTGTGTGGACCTAGTGAGCAGATTTGATCAGGTTATGTGTGGACTTATTGAGCATATTTGATCAGGTTCTATGTGGACTTGTTGAACATATTTGAGCAGGTTCTGAGTGGACCTATTGAGAAGATTTGAGCAGGTTTTGTGTGGACCTATTGAGTAAATTTGAGCAAGTTTTGAGTGGACCTGTTCAGCGTATTTGAGCAGGTTCTGAGTGAACCTATTGAGCATATTTTAGAAGGTTCTGAGTGAACCTATTGATAGAGATTTGGATGTGATAGATTATAGATGATAGAGTCTTAGTGGATAGAGATCCAACAGCCAGGATAATTGAAGATAGATCTTCTGAGTGAGGAGTCTTTAAGTGGAGAAAGATACACCAGTCAGTGCAGCAGAGAGATAGATTATTATAGAATATCACTAGCCAGAGATAAATGGGAAAGAGTTCTCCTATGGAAGATATCCATGAACTTGATATTTAGGGGATCAACATCTCCTTTGGACAAGAGGTCCATAAACATTGTAATTGGGAAGGATTCCCAAAAGAGTATTTGAGAAATATTTAGAATAAATATTTTCTCTATGCAGGTAGCCCACATTGGGTGAACCATGTTAAAATATGTGTCTCTATTTTATGTGATGATCTGTACATTGCTTCGGTTATTGCTATTGATATTTCCATTGATTATATTTATTAATATTGTTTGGGAAA
The DNA here is from genome assembly GCA_028583015.1 of Wollemia nobilis. NCBI lineage: Eukaryota > Viridiplantae > Streptophyta > Pinopsida > Araucariales > Araucariaceae > Wollemia > Wollemia nobilis. The sequence goes on from JAQPPZ010017255.1 coordinate 4,326,956, forward strand.
GAAAAGCAAAAAGTGGTATTATACTGTTCACCCCCCTCTCAGTATAAGCTTGTGTTTTTCAGATACTGATGATTTACAATACTTGCTCACTCCAAAACTCTATTGGGAGTGCATATAATCAGATCCAAACTGGGATAGTAGTGGGTTCACTTCAAGGATTAAATCCTACTCTCCAAGGCTAAAAAAATAATCTTATTGGTTTGTGATTTTTTTTCTTATTCGAATACCCTATTTTTATTGACTAGCAAGGGAAAACTAATAATAAAATATCCATTACTAATAAACCATACAGAATACTCACCAAGATGCTCCTAATTTTGTTGAACCCATAAATACAAAAAAGTTCAAGGTAAGAGGTGAATACCCATTAATTAATAGATCATGTCATAATTGGCTTTATATAAGACCATTTCTTCAAATATACTCTGCTCAATGACAATATTTGGTCTTGATTCAATCTATTGCAAGCATCCATTGACTCTATGAGGTATTGATATGTTTCTAGCAACCACAAAGAGCAATTTTAACATAAATTTGTGTGCTTCTTCCATATTTGTTTCAGATTTGTTCTTCAATAAGTCTATGAACAAACTCTATCTATATGAAAAATAATATGGAGGCATCCCCATTATCCTCTCTCAAGACAACATTCTTATTTTTTATTTTTTTAACCACTTTTATTTGCAAAATAAAATTTTGACTAAATTTGTTTTATAACTAAATTTTGAATAACTAATATCTTTATAATTTTTTAAATTTTTTTAATCACTTTTATTTGTAAAATAAAATTTTGACTAAAGTTTTTTTATAACTAAATTTTGAATAACTAATATCTTTATAATTTTTTTTTTTTTAATTTGTGGAAAACATCCCAAAAGGGATGCCACTTTCGGGTAAGACCCAAGGAGGCAGGGGTATCCATTCCGCCAAAAACGCCCAAGACTCGGACCTGGCCTACCACCTTTGACATACTCAAGGAGCAAACAAACACACAAAACCAAATTAAAAAAAGTAAATAACAACAAAAATAATAAAATAAAATAAAAAACATGCTCCTTGAGTGTGTCAAAACCAAAAGCACAACCAAACACGCACAATAAGATAAAAGAAACCACAACACAAACCACATAGAAAAACACAAGAACCACATAACAAAACACAAACAAGACAAAAACAATAGAACACTACAAAGACATAACCCAAAAAAACATGAAAAATAAACACAACCAAAACCTAAAAAATAAAATAAATAAAATAAAAATAAAAACAACCAACAATAGACAATAAACAAAAACAAAAAACATAGAAAACACTCACACAAAAAAAATGAAATAACACAAACAAAGAGAAACCCAAGAACAAGAACGAAAAAAACACAAGAACAATAACAAAAAACATAAAAAAAAACAACAAAAACACAAGAACAACAAAAAACAACACAAAGAACACAAAAACAAAACAAAACAAAAGAACCCACCCACCTTAAAAAACTAAACAAAAAAACAAAGAAGACAAAAAAAAAAAATGAACAAAACAATGACCTATCTAGACCAGAAGACTATTAATGCAAGAATCAACAGAGGAAACAAAATAAAGAATAGAATGAGCTAGGGAACTAAAAAAACTGAATGAACCAAAGAGAAACAAAAAAAACAAGAAGAAACTAGGTACCTTTAGAACTGGAGCCATCCAAAGAAATGATAGAAAGAAGAGCTTCCCTAATTTGAGAAGCCCACCATATAGGAGGGTGGCCATAACAAGTAAGATCACCTTTGTCCAAAGCCCAATTAGCTAAAGCATCAAGCACTCTTGTTTTGATCTCTCGACCACATGATTGTAATCAACTTTCAAAAATCCCACCTGGATTAACTGAATCTTCTCAATAATTCTTTTTATTCTCCAATCCACCTTATGATTCTTAGAAGGAGTCTTCAAGAGATTAATCATAAGTTGAGAGTCAGACTCAACTAACACCTTTTCCCATCCAACCTTAGTAGCCTCCTGAAGGCCTCTAAGGATACCATACCCCTCAAGAAGGTTATTGGAAAGAATACCCAAATTCTCAGCAAAAGTAAAAACCAGGGAGCCATCCGAAAGTCTACCAATTCCTCCCACACTGGCTTTTCTAGGGTTCCCTCTAGAGGCTCCATCAGTATTGACTTTTCCAAAATCCTTAGGAGGAGGTTGCCAATTTCTAGTCCTATCCATATTACTAATACTCACATTCCCTTTAAGTTGGTTGCCCTTAGAAGGTTTAATCTTCAATATTTGCATCACTTGATCCCATCTTTGGTGGGAGTTTTGGGGGTGATTAAGGAGTTGATGGACCGATTCAACTAAGTTGGCTATGGTCTTTTGCCAAATATAGTGAATATCCTTCCTATCTTGATTAAAAATTTGGCTGTTCCTTTCATTCCAAATATTCCAAAGAAGAATGGTAGAACCCATCCAAACTAACTGCCTAATAAAATGATCAACACCCTCTTGATTAGGCCAATCCCTCCAAAGCTATTCAAAAGTGAAAAAATTGGACCACTGTAAGCCAAGTAAAGTTGCCATTCTCCTCCATAGCTCAGAGGCTAAAGTACACTCAATAAAAATATGGTTGATATTTTCTACATTCTCTTCACACATTTCACATCTAAAAGGGCCATGAAAACCACGCTTCATAAGTTGCTCACCAATAAGCACCCTACGATGCAATAAAAGCCAATTAAAGAACCTCACCTTAGGCCAGAGCTTTTGAGCCCACAATTGAGAAAATATGTGAGAAGAATGGTTGGGATTATTATGGCATAAGGTCAAATAACCTTGAGCAACTGAATACTCACCCTTAGTAGTGTTGTTCCATCCAAAACAATCTTTTTCATGGGACCAAGAGAGGGATCTCATATGAAGGATGCCTTGGATATCTTGTCTTTGCCTTTCTGGGATTTGAATAGGCCAGTCCTCAATAGGGATCCAATATCTACCAACCTTTGAATTACCAAGTATGGTACCGACAATAATTAGCCACCTTTATCCAATTAGCTCGGTGAAGCTCCTCCATCCAAGGCCTCCAATCGGGAAACCGAGTTATCAAAGGCTTGTGACCATCCCAAGAATCTGTCCAAAAATTTGCATGTTGACCATTATGAATGATCCAAAATAATTTTTTCTTTATCAAATCCTCACCAGTCTTAAGAACTGCTAAAATGGGAGAACCTTTGGTAGGAAGTTGATAGCGAACAAGGTCTTCAGGACTTTTGTTCTCAACATATTTAGCATGGAGATTATTGGCCCAAAGAGCATTGGGGTTATGCAACATCCTCCAATATAATTTAGCAGCTAAAGCTTTGTTGTTATTAATTGAAGACCGGAATCCTAACCCCCTTCACTCTTAGGAAGACATAAAGTATCCCATTTCACCAAGGCCCATTTTCTTTTCTCCTTAGTACCACTCCAAAGGAAACGATGACTGATTTGATCCAATTCTCGAAGAACAGCCTTTGGGATATTCAAAACGGAAGAAACATAAATAGGAATAGCTTGAAGGACTGATTTTACCAAGGTGATTCTACCCCTAGAAGAAAGCCACTTGTTGGTCCACTTTCCAATTTTCTTCTTGACTTTGTCCAACAACCAATTCCAATATTTATTTTTTTGCCTTTGAATATTTATGGGAATACCTAAATAAGTGATTGGAAGAGAGGTCTTCTTATATCTTAATTTATCCAAGACCATGGATTCCTCGTCTAGCATAGAGCAATGAAAGAAAATAACTTTAGATTTGTCTTCATTGATCAACTGCCCAAGAGCCTTAGAAAAATAGCTAATGATTTGCTTAATATTAGAAGCTTCCTTAACTGTAGCTTTACCTAAAAGGGTAGAGTCATCCACAAATTGAAGATGAGAGATAGGTCTAGCTCCATGAGCAATGGTAACTCCCTCAAGGGTTTTGTTTTCCCTCTTTTTGGTTATAGTCCTACCCAAGCATTCAACAAGAATGATGAATAAATAAGGGGATAGCGGGTCACCTTGCCTAATACCTCTGGAAGCTGGGAAATACCGAGAAGGCCTGCCATTGATAAGAACTAAGTAGGAAACTAAAGAGATACATCCCATAATCCAATCCATCCAATCCTTAGAGAAACCAAATTGCCTCAAAACTTTGATAAGGAAGTGCCAATCCACTCTGTCATAAGCTTTGGATAAGTCTAACCGGATGAACATAGAAGGAGAATTTTGCATATCCATGGAATGGATGGCTTCCTGAGCAAGAACTATCTCATCTACTATTTGACGTCCTTCCACATATCCCCCTTGCTCTGGGGAAATAATCTTATGCAAAAGAGGCTTCAACCTTTCCGCCATGATTTTAGTAATAATTTTGAGAAGAACATTACATAAAGCAATAGGTCTAAAAGCTGAGATATGATCAACCTCTTGAGCTTTTGGAACAAGAGTAATATAAGTTTTATTGATAACCTTCAAAATTTCTTTGGATTTCCTGGCTTCTTCCACCACCTCTAATAAATCAACATGAAGGATATCCCATAACTCTTGGTAGAACTCAATAGGAAAACCATCAGGACCTGGGGTTTTCCATTTTTGCATTTTAAAAACTACTTGTTGAAGCTCATTGATAGTAACAAGAGTAGTCAAAATAGAGTTCTCCTCAGAAGTGATAAGAGAAGGGATTGCTTGAAGAACATTTTGTTGTGAAGCTGAGTCAAGAGGAGTAGCAGAAAAAAATTGGAAAAGTAATCAACAACAATAGAGTTCATGCCATCCCAAGTATAAACAACATCTCCAGAATCTGATTTTAAGGAAGAAATAAAGTTGTGAGATCTTCGAGCTAGAAGAGATTTGTGGAAGAAATTTGTGTTTTGATCTCCTTCTTTGAGCCATTGAATTCTAGATTTTTGCTTCCATAAGATTTCTTCTCTTTTTTCCCATTCCTCTAACCGAGTTGTGAGTTTAATTTCATCTGCACTTCTCTTCTCTGTGAGGCCATCTAAACGGATTTTCTTATTCAAATTTTCAATATGAGCAATAACTTCATGTTTTTTTTTATGAACATCCCCAAACTCTTTCCAGCTCCAAGTCTTGATTTTGGATTTAATGTATTGCAGTCTTTTGGCAAAATAGAACATCTTAGTCCCATGCCTAGGTTTACCTTCCTTCCACCATTGTTGCACACGAGGTCTGAAGGAAATGTCTCTAAGCCACATTAATTGAAAATGAAAAGGAGAGAAACTCACATTGGTTTTCCACATTTCCACCATGACTGGCCAATGATCCGAACCAACATTATTAAGAGTCTTCACTTTAGGAATGTGACCATGGATTAAGAAATTTTTAGAGAGCAAAAACCTATCCAATCTCTCCATTATACAAGCTAAGCCTTGCATTTTATTAGACCAAGTCATAAGGCCATTATCTGGTTGGATATCCACAAGATGGAGGTTTGCAATATATTCGCTCATGAGGTCAGTACTTTTGTCCAAATTTCTATTTCCCCCCTTTTTCTCATCCAGAGAGAGGATGGTATTGAAATCTCCTCCGATCAAGATCCAAGATTTAGGAAAATGAGAGATAATATGAGTAATATCCTTCCACTGTCTTATTTTTTCCTCCAAAGAAGTCGGGGCATAAACAAGAATGCAGAGCATAATCTGGTTGGAATGTCTACTTTGAATAGCTATAGCCAACAAACCCCAACTGCCAACCATATGGTGAATAACTACCTCTTTTGGGTCCCAAAGACAAGCAATGCCACCCGAAGTCCCTTGGGAACTGAGGGAAACCACTTTTCCAACTGGCCAAATTTTACTAGCAATTAAGTCCATATCCTCCATTGACATCTTTGTTTCTTGAAGGAAAACAAGATGTGGATGATTTATCCGAATCATTCTTCTAATTTCATTTTGTTTTGAAAGACTCCCTTTGAGTCCTCTAATATTCCAAGTGATGATCTTCATTAATACCAGGGCTAAAAATGTTGGGAAGGGCATTAATATTACCTTCCTCTACAAGCTTTTCACCTTCTTTTACCATATGATATTGATTGGTCTTGCGACCTACTTTTTGATTAGAATCCATCTTCAATTTTTTTTCCCTGTTTCTTGACTTATTCCAATTGAATCTGAGATGGCTTCTAACCTTGAAGAATGCTCATACACTACCAAAATTTTACTAGATGGTTCAATGGAGTCTATATTGGGACCTGCATTATTTGAAGTTTTGACATTTGAAATATTGTTTTTCTTGTGTAAATTTTCTCCTTTTTTTTTGTTGAAAACCTTTGATTTGTTGGTTTGTCTCCGAGTTCTTTCCTTCATATTTAAATTGTGTTTCTAAGATTTTAGTTTCCATTATTTCCTCTTCCTCACTTGGGACATCATTTGTGGAAAGGATTTCAAACATATTAGCAAATGACTTTGATTGATCCTTCATTACTGGTTTTTTCTGAGTGTTCTTCTTCTTAGGTATTTGGAAACCTATTGAGTTTATATCTTCTTTCTTTTGATCAAGAATTTTATTTGGGCAAGCACTGGCCAAATGACCATATTCATGGCAAATTCTACAACGAAAAGGAATGTTCTCATAGTCCACTACTTGCTCCCAAGTGTCTTCCCCAAATTGTAATGTGATATTTTTAGGTAGGGGTTTGTCAAAATCCATTAAAACACAAATTCGAGCATAAATAATATGTTCAAAATTTTGAGTACAATCAACAATCATCATAAAAGTTCCTAAAGAGTTTCCAATTGAAGAAAAAATAGTAGGATTCCAAAATTCAATAGGGAGGCCAAAGAGTCTAACCCACACGGGAGCTATAGAAGGCATCTCTTCTTTGGCTTTAAATTTAGTATGCCAGGGCTTCATGAAAAGCCCTGCCCTTCCAAAAACCAAGGACCCCCTTGAAAAGTTTTCTCTCTATCTTCATTATTAGCAAATAAAACAAGAAAATAACCATTTGGATAAATAGAGATTTGTAACTCACCTTTAGTTTTCCAGCTTTTTGCAGCCCAGACTTTGAAAGCGGATAGACTCGGACGAAAACCCACGAACCGACAAATTAGTCCTCTTTTTTCTAAATCTTCAATGCCGATCTGAATGTTACCCATATCAAGCTTAACAATAGGAGTTCCATCAGCTGCTTTAAGACATCCTGACTTCGTTTTCCTGGGATCAATCTTAGGCATTCTTAGAGGTTTATGAGAAGCCCTAATATTGATATTAGCATTGGGCTGAGGCTGTCCACCACGAAGGGCATCCCTAAAATTCATTTTTGGGACTCGAGTCTTCAAAATTCTTACCCTTGACAGGGGTTTTCATAGTAGAATTATTTTGTGGGTGCACCTTAGCACCGGATTCACTTGAGATATGAGCCATTTTTTGATCAACTGCTTGAAACTTATTTCGTGGTCTCTTTAATCCTTGCCCTAGACGTCGTGGAAAGGTATGGTTTTCACTTTTCTTTTGTGCAACAAATTGGAAGTCGTTGTCACTCAAGTTCACAGTATGATCTGTTGAAAGACAAATTTCTAACCCATCTTGTATCCCCTGCAACATTTCCTGCTAAAATATTGAGCATAAACCACAAAAATATTGGTCGCTAGGGCCCGAAGGCCCTAAAAACCAACCTCTGGAGCTGCTTGCACTCAACCCAGATGAAACCCTCGCATAGTCGCTTGCCAAATATATCGTTCACACATAGGGATGTGCTAGGATCTGTGTTGCTCCAAATGATATGAAAATTGGTGGAGACGTTCTAGGGTTTTTCAGGCATCTACCCTCAAAATTTCAGCTCAATCCAAGTTTGGATGAGTGAGATATGGTCGAAACGAGTTCGACAGTTTTGGCAGTCTTATGAAAAATGACTCTACCCCTATCTTTATAATCTTATTAAATTGATTCATATAACTAAGTTTTTAACTGTAAAAGTAAAACAAATTTAAAAAAAAATAAAATCAATTATAAATGATAAGGAATACTTAAACCTGTATGTAAAATTGAATATAATACAGGTGTAATTGTACAAATTTCAAAATTACTAATTTTTCGATAAAAAAGTCAAATAGTATTTTTATTTGAGTGCCAAAAAAATAAGGATGGACAACAGGAAGAGCGCTAAGAGATATTATTTTCAAATGTTAAGTGAATTGGTAAGTGTAGGTGTGGTTGGGCACTTACTAGAAAAATACATAGGTTTAAACTTTGGGAAAACCAATCTGTTGCAAAGTGCTAGTCGATCTGAACCTCTGAGTGCGTTCTAGACCGACGATGATGGTACAAATCCCAAGTACCTTATGGTTCATATCATGTCAGGTTAAATAATAACGAAACAAAATAGGGTTATACTGAACACCTCATGGTCTATTTCAGGTCAGGCTAAATAATAAGGAAATGAAATAAAGACAATCCTTTCGTGGTTCATGTGGCTAAATAATAATAAGATGGTATAAAAATTATCGTCTTATGATACATTTCATATCAGGTTAAATAATAAAAAAATTATAAAATAAAAGTTATAAAGATTAACCCAAAATTTAAATATCTCTAACCGATTTCTTTGTGTATAAGACGTTTGTGAACTTCGCATAACCAAGAGATATTATTGGAGGGCGTGTTATGCTCTTTCGACGTTTGTGGACTTCGTTTAGTCAAAGAAAGAGATATTATATTATCGGCATTTCCTATCCATAGCAACGAAAAGCTCTCGAATCGTCATAAATATAAGGATGGAACGTAGAGCGTGTTAAAGAGGACATAACATTTGATAAGACGTTTGTGGGCTTCTTTTAACCAAAGAAAAGAAGAGATATTATTGTCATTTCCTATCCTTAGCCACGAAAAGCCTTGGAATCTTCTTCGAAGTTTTAGAAAGAGGGGTGGCATTCGAACCTACGCAATTATATTGTATATATAAATAATAATATTTAACAATAAAAATATTTTTCGTGTGAGGGATGAAACTTTATAAAATAGTTAAAAATTCAACATTCAGCCATAATTTTACAGTCTGAATTCTTATAGATTTACTTTTCCAATTGAATAAGTAATAATTTATTTAAATAATCGTTGATTTTCCGTTTTTATAACTTCTAACTATTTAATTCATAAAATGTGTTTAAAATTTTTTACAGCCTTTTCCTCCCACATCTTTCGCAAATGTACTTGAGATATGATGGTGATTAATTCTTAAAAAGGGTAAATAAATTTTATTTTAAATTTGTTGCCACACTTGATCCTTGCAATTTAATTATTCTATTAAAATGGAAGGTGTGGGATCTGTTTTCCTAATGTTATAGGAAGACATATATTATTTTGACAGTATATTTTAAGTTGTGTCTTAAGCTTTTGGCATACATAAAAGTTTGAATAAGGTAGTAATATGGTATTAGTATCCTTATCTACAATAGAACTAGAGAATATTGCAGCAGTAGTTAGTTGTACACAGGTATTATAGATGAAACACACTCTAAAGGATTTCAAGATAAAACATGATCATCCTATTCCCATATTATGTGATAATACAAAATATTTCAAAGAATATAGTGATGCAGTCCAGGACAAAGCACATTTCGATCAAGTATCACTTTCTGAGAGAACATGTGACACACAAATAGGTCAGATTGGAATATGTTACTACAAAGGAGCAGCTAGCAGACATTTTCACTAAACCACTTCCGAAAGACTCTGCTTTCGCATTCAATGGTAAACAACTGAAGGCACCCTTACCTAAGTCATATTGGGTCAAGCGACTCGTCGCTTTTCTCATGTCGATCACTCCCTCATTGATTCATCACTTGAGGGGGTAGTCACACTTAGTCGTCAATCAACAACAATATACCCAATCATGGAAATGACACGCATTCAAATGATCATTGACAAAGACAATCGTTTCCCTGCTTGGGGCAGCAAAAAAGCAATTATCACAAGCTGATCAAACACTTGGCATTCATGAATCATGAACTCAAGGTTCCCACAGAAAAAATGTTGCACCCTTTGCCTATTCATGACTAATCAATGTCCAAGCTCACGTAACACCTCTCCAAACCAGGTTAACACTTGACTTTAGTTCCTTAGCTCGTCAGAAGCAAGGATTCAAGAATGCGTGCCCTTTCCATACTTGGGGCATCAAGAGTTGGTTAGGTTACTGAGAAACCCTAATTATTAGTGCTTTGGTTATCTATTTTTGCTCGGTGCTGCACCTTGCATAGGGCTTCCCAAAAAGGGGCATCTGTAGACACCAAAACAGCACCAATCCGATTACGTGACAAAAAGCACTGATCGCATTGACACACACAGCCCCTAGGGCAGCCCCCAGAGGTTAAATAGTGGTTCTAACCACTTCCAAAAGCAGTTTTAGAGGTCAGAGGTCAATTTGGCACCTTTTTGGCACCTTTTTCTCTACTCATCCCACACAGGGATAAATTTAGACTGGTATTCATCCCACGCAGGGATAAATTTAGACTGGTATTCATCCCACGTAGGGATGAATTCAGACTGGTATTCGTCCCACCCAGGGACGATTAAGCAATCGCTCTAGGGTGGGACGAATAGCAGGTTTGACTGGCAAAAAAGTCAAACCTCGACAAGTCTGCCAGTTAACTGAAGCTTCAGGCCATGCAATTGTGAGGAATGGCTCCAAATCAAGAAGAGAGACTTCAATCATGCATGTCTTTATTTTAGAGACCTCATGCAAGGAGATTTTTAATCAGGGAGTTAGCTTTTCTCTAAAAATAGGAAAACAACTCAAGTGGCGCCCTCGCATGCGCAATTCAAATAGAGAGACCCTAAGGTCTATAAATTGGTGAGTTTTCTCACCCAAAAGATATACAAAGAAGGAGAATTTGAGCAACGAAGTGCTACCAATTTACCTACCTACCTGCGATTTGTGCTTTTACATCCGTAATATCTCATTCGAAAGGGAGGTTATTGGGTGGCTATTGGAAGTGCGAATCCGGACCCAAAACCTGATTTTTGGCCACACCTATCAATAAAATTTGTCAACAACACCCCATAATAAGTTTTGGACCCATCCCAAGTGGATTGGTGCTAAAACAGTGTCCCAAATGGTGGGCGTCCTGCCCCCGGGCGCTCCCCAAACTATCACAGTCCTATTCGCCCCACCTCGGGACGATTAGAAATCTATGATAGATTTCTCTGGTTTTTCTTTTGCATTTGACTCTAGATAGGTTAAATAGGTTACAGTTCAATATTGATAGGATGACGTTATCATCCAAAATATTCATTATAAATAATTTTTACAATTCTACATGTCAAAGTGGCCACTCTTCTTTACTTTTATAATAAATGGTGATAGGATTTTCTTGAATGTATATTATTATATACATTGGTTGTATGTTAAACATCTTGCTGAAAAAAAACATTCCTCATATTAAGAATAATTTTTTTCCAAAATGTTAGGTATCCATTCTTTCTTCCTTAAACAAAAGTTCCAAAGGGAGAAGTAGAATTAAAAAAATTAGGATTAGAAGAAAAGTAGATATGTGCCTCACAAGAGGAGTTAGAATTATTTTTCATTACAAAAAATAGGTAAAGGTAAAGGTAAAATACTTCTCAAAGTGCACAAGACAATAGGTGGTATGAGACAATCATAATAGAAGATGATATTCACCCAGTATATGTTTATCCAATGAGACTTTAATTGTTTAAATATGGTTTAAAACTCTATCCCGTATTTAATTCAAACCTTAGACTTGCTATTTAGAGTTTCAAAGCCTTACCATTAGACATACTCATTACAAGAGATAGTAGGAGAAACTCCTTCTCTAAATTAAAGGGTTCTTATTATATTGTCTATAGTTATATTGGGATATTTTAACAACTATTCTATGTTATGATCAATCAATAGTAATTTTTTTGGTAGGCAATATCCTTGTGGTGGACCCTATAGTGGAGGAATCACAATAAGTGGCTATTAGTAATATCCTTGTGGTAATTATGGAAACATGGTGACGAAACAAGTGACGGTAGAAGCATGATGATTGGATTAAATTTTCACATATTATAGAGTAACCATAGATGGTGGAAGAACCATGATGATTGTTGGTAAGGATTTTAATTAAAATTTTATAGGTAGCGATGAAACCATAGTGGTGAAACACGTGGTAGTAGAACCATGATGGTTGTTGATAAGGGTTTTGATTAGAATGTTATAGGTACTGAGAGAACCACAACGATAGATGAACCATGGTAGAGGAGGAACCACAATAGGTGGTATAACCACGGTGGTTGTTGGTAAGTATTTTGATTAAAATTTTATAGAAAATAATGGAACCTCAATGACAAAGGAATAGTAGTGATAGAGGAATCATAGACAATGATAGAACCACAAATTTGAAAAATTAGAAAATTAATAATAATTGTAAAATGTTAAAGAATTTCACTCCAAGTAGAATTCCTTATTTATCCTAGGTTAAACTAAAAATATTAATTTAATTTGATAGGTTATCCCTTACAGATTTTTCTTTCAAGACCTAATATTTAACCTTAGATTATAACCCTTATATCTCCAAACATGAAAGTAATTATAAAATGGGATTAAAACTTATCTTTTGGATGCTAAATCTCATCACTATTTAGTGCTTTCTTCATTTGGATATAATAGCAATATAATGATCACCTTCGGTGCTAGAATCAATGGAGATGCATTTGAATTGCTTATATTCAATGTTGGAACGTAGATGCGCTATAAAAATAGGAAGGTTTGATCTTCAATACCAATATCCTTTAATGCGCCTTCTTCCTTACTTCCATGTTATGCTTCGAATGAATTTTATCGTGTTCTGTTGTATATTAGAATTTTTAAATTTTCACCTTTTATGGATGAACAATCATAGATTTTGTGACACATGTCATGCCCATTACAATTGAGCATTCCTCTCCTTATTTAACATACCAAATTATTGTTCAATTATTTCTTGATCATTCTGTAGCATATGGGCACGCGTATGGGCACTTGCATGAATATTGTGGAGGATAAAATGTGTCACCACTTCCTTGATATTTGCTTTAACTCTTACATGAGGTTTCTTGAGCATTTAGAGATGAAATAGTGCCTTAGAAAGTTTATGCCAAGTGGTATTCAAACTCTCTGCATGAAGTCCTTCCCTATAATGTCTTCCAAAGAGAATATTATATCTCCTCAAATCCTTTCGAATGCTATTCCTTCACTTTGCTATGTTTCTTGGGCAGCAAGCAAACCATTTGTATGCTCCCTTTGGTGGACAATCTTCACCAATTTAAAGAGATTGAATGTAGCACATTTTCTCCTTTTATTATATGCCTCCAATGTATTGATTCTTGTGTAGATTTTTTATGCCTTTTCATAGTAGTTTTTCACTCAATTTATCTACATAAATGTATCTCGGTGATGAACTTCTATGGGCTTTGATTCTATAGGTGCATCCAACCAAGATGAGCTCTTTCAATAACTCATTTTTCTTAGGAAGAAGAGTGTTGATTCTAGGCCTTCCTTGGATGATTTACCTTGTAAATATTGTGTATTTTGAGGCTCTTTAAAATCTGATATTTTTCTATAAAAACCAAATTAGAGTAGTGCAATAATATGTACCATAAATTGTATATAATTCTTATTTAATGTACCTTCTTTTGTACTCTTTTTTCCAGATATGAAATTCTGGTTTTATGGTAGATTTTTCCTGCAATATAAGGGTTTTGAGGTTGTATTTTATGAGTAGAAACCATCCCATTTTTGTTTGGAAACTTTGATAACAAATCCAAGATTATATAAAAGTAGATAGAAGCTCTTTAATTTATGCAATTTTCTGCACTTTCTTTCTTGGCATCTAACTTTGTAATGCTTTGGATTTGAGATTCACGAAGTATCAATAATTAAATCTTCTATTTTATATTTTCTATTTTTGGTTAGTTGTATTCTTCTCCATATTTTGGAGGATTCTAACATTTTTTGGTGGCTTTACTTTGCCACTATGATTTGTAGATTTTTGTGCTTTAATAGTGTCTTTATACACTTGATATAGATCAGATGTTATGCCCTTCCAAAAACACAAAACTATTTTCTTTTGATAGTAGTATAATAATGAAAATAAATCTAATATACTTTATTTTTAATGCACTAAAAATTTCACCTTATCACTCCAATCAACTCTCAATATAATGCACTTAATCAAATTTACTACAACTAATCAAGAATAATATAAAATAAACCTTCAATAATTATTCTGCAATTTCACTATAATTTAGTATTGTAGGACTTAGTATTCTTTATCTTTTTCTAAAGTAGATGATAGGTAGTTTATAAAAGCAATTTTGAAATCTAATCAACTCCTAATTAGTGTGAAAATGAACCTTAAAAAGAACCCTTATTTATTTGCACTTTTGAAGACTATAATCTAATATTTTTCTTGCAACTTCAATCCAAATATAGGTGCTCTAACAAATCAATCCAATTAATGAATCTACTTGCACCAAAATTTGCTTACCTTTGAATGTTTTTGTAGCTCTTTTGCCACTTTTGTAGAGGATGTAGATATTGGTGTCTAGGATCACCAAGTTGTTGCTTCTAATAGGATCTTGGAGCTTTTGGTAGACTGTTCTAAACAACTCCTTATTCACAAAATTATGATCTCAAAATTTATTTCATGAGCCTAGGATTTTGTGGCTTATTCTCCTTTTGTGTTCTCCTCATTCTACTGTAGATTTGGATAAGTCTTTCTCTCTAAAGTTGTGTCTTCTTGCTATGAGAGGTAATCTTCAAATATCCAATATTTGGTGAGCTTATTCTATCTTCAAGTCTTGTCAAATTTTGAGTTCAAAAAATATTTTATTTTTATATTTGGTATTCCTTACCAAACTCTTCTTCATATATTTGGTGCTCCTTATAAAATTATCCTTCATATATTTGACACTCCTTACCAAATTTTTCTCTTGGGCTTGTTGTTAGATGGTGATAATTGTCCCAGGTCCTTAACTATCAGGATTTTCTCCTTAGTAGTATAGTTATCCAATGAGTTATCCTAAAAAATCTTTTGATGATCTTTAGCAAGGCTCTACAGGATTTTTTTTGGATTCTTCTTGAGACCTCTCCTAGGTCTTCAATCTTGCAGCTTTCGATGGTCTTCCTTGAGACCTTCTCTTCAAACTTCTACTATTGGAAGTGTTGGTGGTGAGATATTCTTCTAGATCTCTGATTCTATTGTTTCTAGATTCGAGTAAGACTCATCTAGTCCTTCTACTTCTTCTTCCAAGACTAGAAGTTCTTCAACAAGATCTTATCCCGATCTCTTTATTTTTGCTTTAGGTGCTATGTTGATTCTGAAGAAGATACTATTCCTAAAATTCTTGTAGGAAGTTTCCCAACTCACTAAATATTCTTTCCCTACAACAAAAATATTAGTACTAAAATATTTAGTCTATTTCTGAATCAGATATTCTCTTCGAATTCTTTTTAGGATCAAGGATTTTCTGGAATTTTTCAATATCAAGGCTTCTATGGCATTTTTCAGTATTAAGGATTCTATGGCATTTTTTTTAGTACCAAAGCTACTATGGCCTTTTCCAGTATCAAGGCTTCAATGGCCTTTTCGATATCAAGGCTTCTATAGCCTTTTCTAGTATCAAGGCTTATGTGGACTTTGAAGTATCAAGGATTCTATGGCCTTCTCAGTATAAATAATTTTTTTCTACTTCTTCAAGGCTTCTATGGCCTATTCTTCAAGGCTACTATGGAATTTTTGTATTAATGCTTCTATGTACTATTCTTAAACTGTAATTTTTTTTAATCTAGCAATGAAGATCTTCAATATCATGACTTCACCATGATTCTTAACTAGAAGTTCTATTTTATAGTATTTTTCTCTTGCACAAGGAACTAATATCTCCACTATGAAGGTACGCCAACCTTCAGGCAACGAACTTGGAGTCTCCTAGATTTCTATTGTAGGAGGAATCCCAATACTCTGAGAATTATTTTGTTATAATAAAAAAATTTAGGTAATAGTTAGAAAATTCCAGACCTCCTAAATGATATTCACTACATGATTTATCAATCTAGTGGATTGAATGTTGATTCCTAGTCTTCACAAGTTTTTTTTGTAACTTTGTGGAACAGAATCCAATCAAATATAATCTCAGTATTTCTAGAGCTTATATTTATTTCATTTATAACTTTGTGACTCTCCCTAATTCTACCACCTAGACTCTTCTAAGTGTTTTTGATAGTGACTAGTCTAATGGCACGTCAGGTTGACAAAAATCTCAGGCTCAATAATAATGGGGGTTTTCCTATTGAACTGCTATAGTTATATCTACCATATATCTGATACCATTGTTAGCTTTTGATATAATGAGAATTTGGAGATAGCAATCACAAGACGTAGAATAATACAAAAGAAACTAAATCTGTTATATGACTGAAATATGTTGTAAATAGAAATCATACAAAAATATACAATGTAGCTATGGAGGAAATGAACACTCCATTAATAAAGCTACTAAACTACATTGCACCCATCACCACTAGATGGTGATGTACACAAAATTGTATTATACCCTAAGCTACACTATTTGACTGTCCCCTATGATGCAAGAGCCTATTTTTCAAAGGGCATAACTTTTGATCTGACCGTTCGATCAACTTGAAAATTTACGGGGAGTTATATAAAGAGGTGGACATACCATGGGATATGTTTTATAGGATACTTAATATATATGATATGAAGTTCCATATCAATTTTGAGGGCTATCCAAGTTTTTTGGGTGATTTAGGTTTTGACACTAAAGATGAAATAGCCTAGAAAAAAAAGTAATTTTTTTATTTTTAGGGCTTAAGATTTAAGTTTTTTTTTTAGGTTTTCTTGTGATATATATTTCCTTGGTATCACATTGTAAAGGGGTTAAATCCAAGAATAATAAAGAAAGCATTTATTAGACTATTCCATCTATTGTAATTTTTGTGTAATTGGGAATTTTGTCTTTTGCTTTGTTTCTTTTGTCACAATTTTATGTGATTGGAGGTTCTTATTCTAACCTCTTGTAGTTGTATTTACACCACATTGACTCTATATCTATATAACAATGATTATTTTATTATATAGGAAAATAGATACCTTGGCCAACACTCTACCTAGTTGTGTAAGGTATAACTTGTACATATATAACTTGCATATTGATACTTGTGTATTTATTAAATTGCATGAAGAAACTAGATAAATTTCCCCTAAAGTAAGCTTAATTTCTTAAGTATGTAGCTTGGAAGATACACTTACATAACCCAAATAATGGAATAAACTTTATTTCTAACATAACAATCCCTTGAGTGTGCATGAAAATATAGATGTATCTTCTATTTTAGTATTTTATGAGGAATGAGAAGCAAACCAAAGGGTCATGGAGTAGTTGGGTATAACCCCACTAGAATGTAATAAAGTTTTATAGGACCTAGATATTATCCCTTCTACATTGCCATGGCTAATGGAGAAAGATAATGTGAATATGGTGAAGGTAGGGAAGGAAGGTTCAATCTACCCTCAAGTAAAAGAATATGTGAATATGGTGAAGGTAGAGTAGGAAGGACCAAACTATTCCTACGAAGGACCAATTTTTTCTCATGTGGATATGGAGAATGTCCCTTATACCTTACCATTGGTTATTATGGTGAATACTAGGCAAGAAGGTCCAAATTATTCCCATGAGAAAGACCAATTAGATATTGATACTCATGAGACTATAGAGGAACAAACTATTGAGAAAGGTCCATCCTATGTTAATTCAAATATAATAATTACCAAGAGTTCTCATAAAGTCCCTGATCTAGGTCATGTAAAGCCCCTGATCTAGGTCATGAAGAGTCTAGCAAAGAGGATAAAAAGTCTGTTAAGGAGAAAAGGTACAAGGAAGAAGTATTTATGGGGTCTCAACCTATTATTAAAGAAATTTTTATTGATTTGAAAAATCTTGACTATATTTTGTCCCTGCTTCATTATTCAATATGAGGTCTATCATGTAAATGGAAAAATACTTAAATTTTTAATGTTTATTCGTGCCACCTCTCCATTTATCTTTGATTACTATTTTCCTCACTACCTCTCCATAAAATTCATAATTCCCCACTAGCTTTATTACGAACCAAATGTGAGAATCACTTAAGAGATGAACTGTACCATCCATTCTTCACAAGAGTAATACTGATAACTTCAAATCTATCAGTATGACTAGTAGATTCTCCAAAAGCACCATAATAATAATGAAATCACCTGCACATAACACGAGCTTTACCAGTCTGACATAGTTTTCTTAAATAAGCTACATATGTACAACAAAAATCCAACACAATGAAATAAGTGAACACTCTTTTTCATTCATCGTCATCCTAGTAGCTACTCTTCTTCAGTAACACAATACTCATAATACCTGCAATCAAGAAAATGGACATTAAACAAAAATCTCAAAGGTGTGTCACCAGGATTTTCTTGCTTTATAATATTCTCTAATTAACTCCCATTTGTTTTTTTCACAAAGCAATACTAACATATATGCAAATAATTTTACTTCTGAATCATTGAATATGGGTGAATGTGGTGCATGTTGCTGTGCATCTAAATATTTTCATCTATAACATTTTGTACCGAATCCTTTGCTCCATTGGGAAATCCTTCGTCATCTACCGTGGTGAACTAAAAAATGCTTCCTCTAACTTGGAGAACTTGTCATTTTTGGCCTCTATGTCCTCCAAAGACTTCAAAAATAGATCCACAAAAAATTGGCTTCATCAAATCATCTCTTAATGTTGTCGAAGATAATAATCCTAGAACCATGGCAAAGACTGCATAAGCTTCCATCATTACATCAAAAAAAGTCTCCCACCTATTGGTAAACAAAGGGGAATAAATAGTGGAACATTTAGCTTTAACATAAAACTTCCTTGTGATGCAACAATCAGAATCCATTCATAGCATCAAATAACCATCAGTAGCACTTGTCAATTATGTTATATCATTATTGGAAATGATGTTGAAACAAATTCCTCTTTGATTGTGTCACAACATGCATCTCCACCTATGCAAAATCTAAAAATTCTCTTCTCCTTGGTAATGCTAACCCTTTGGAATAACTAAATTAGGTCAATCATTGCGACACATACTCTCATTAAAGAGATGAGAATTTTACCGTTCTCTCTCAACAAAATACATATACCCAATTAATTCAACATAACCATAAAATGTTAATATTCTTTAACCCGATGAGACTCTGATCTAGGTCACTACGTGGAGAGATATGTATACCAAATTAATTCAACATAGCCATCAAATTTCAATGTTCTTCAACTCGATGAGACTCCACTCTAGGTCACTACACATATTGTGGTCCTTTGCATTTTGCAATGCTCCAAATTTTTTGTCCCACACGTATATGGGAAAATGCTATGAAGGATTTATAACCATGTAAATATGATGATTTGCTTACCCAAATATGCACGCCTCTTGACTGTGCTACACTTCACAACCCGTGCTAGGAAACCATTGACCGTGATTGCATTGAGTCCACTGGTCCACCTCGAAAACCATGCCACCTATTAAAACATAAACGTTATCAATAAAACAATAAAAAATCAAACTCTCTTTGAGAAGGTAATCTTGGAAGGTCCTCTAAAAACACATCCTTGAATTCCTCCAAAATAGGATATTTTTAGAAAAGATCTGACTCTACTTCAATATCCTCTTTATTATTAATTTTTATCACAGAAATCATTCCCTAATTCCTAATAACTTTTTATATATTTATTGCAAATAATAGATGTGGCTTAATTTCTCCATGACCACAATGAATCCTAATCCTTTGATTAGACTCATCCATAAACTCCACACATATTTCCTCAAAATTTTAAAAGAGCCTTACGTATTTTTAACCAATCAACACCAAGAATTATGTCGAAGGTATGCAAAGGTGTCACATACAAATGCCAATTAGTTTTTCCTTATGGCAAAGTGATAACCATACATTGGTTGACTTGGTAGGTTTTTGTTGACCCGTACTCTACCTTTCAACCATTAGCCAAAATCCTATGTCTTTTAGGTATGTCCCTCACTAATATAGTGGAAATAAAACTATCATTTGATCCACTATCTATCAAAATATGCACATATTTATCAAAAAAATTACCATTAAGTAAATGGAGTAACTTGGACATCATGTATGGGATTACCTATCACCACAAATATCTTGTGGGTGGCTTCTTCTAGGGATTTCTAGCAAATATCAGCTCTATGGAGGCACTTTTTGGTATAATGAGCTCCTTGAAATATAGAACATTTGCTTTGAGGGGATCTGTTTCCTCTATTATTATTCTTATTTCTACCTTGAGGCACAATTTCTCTATTCTTCTCTTGATTAGCTGATCTTTGATATTATCTTTTGGGAAAATCTTGACCATCCCTCCTAAAATTATTACCCTAAATGTTAGATCTATTTTTTCCTCCCTACCTATTCTTATCTCATCCTTTAGGTTTCTTGTTTTTCTTTATTTTTTCCACTTCATGAACCTAGCACTCTTTCACTTATTGAGCTCATATTTTTCCTTTTTAGATAGATTTTGATAATTAAAGTATGTTTTTCTTGTCTCATGATTTGCTTCTTCTTTTCATACCAAATCAGAAGCTATAGGAATATCCACAGGGTTGTGAATCTTCATCACTGTCATCATTCTAGGATACAATCTTAGAATAAATTTCTAAGCTTTCATCTCTTCATTACTTTCATACTGGAATGCATGTTTTAGCAGTTGAATATACTTTTGGTGGTGATATCGTATTGACATAGTTTCTTATCACAAATTAGAAAACTCACCAAATTTCTCCACATAATATTGCTTAGTCAAAAATATATCCCTAAATTCCTTAACAAAATCCTCCCACTTGAGGTCTGTAGCTTCAATATTATACCCTTTCTTAAAGGACTTGCACCAATCTAGGGCTACTTTAGTCATATTCATAACTACCAATGCATTTTTAGATTCAAATGATAAAACTACCAAGGAAAACTATGACTCAAGTTCAGTTAGCCATTTTTTTGCTACATCACCATCACCTTTTCCATTAAACTTGGATATTACAACCTTCATAAGGTTCCTATCCAACTCTTTACTCACTCTAGCCCTACTAGTATTGGATCCTCCAGGTTCACTAGGTACTTCCTCTACCTTGTCTATTCTAATTCCTCTTTCCCTGGTCAAGTCTTCTAAGAATTTCTATTGTTGAACAATCAAATCCTATTTTTGCACAATATGAGTTTTCTTTTGGGCCATCTCTTCCCTTTTGTATTCCATGTGTGTTTGTAATAATTGCACAACCTTTGCAAGGTTTCCTTCCACCCTTATAGGCTCATTTTTAGGAGGCTCATTCAATAATTTCATCCTTCTATCATGTTGAGAACCCTCTCATATTATTATTTATTTTGATCCCCTTATAGGTCTTTTAATGGCTTCTTCCTCCCTATCTCTCGTAGGATTTCCCAAATACCCACCCCGCAACATTCGTGCCATTTGACCTATAGGTGAAAGAAGTAAGTTTATAGATTTATAATGATCTAGGAAAATATATTTATTCAAAGTATACAACTTAAGATATTTTATGCTCTAATACCATATGTAACAACCGAAGTCTACTCACCTGGTTGCACCACAAAAAAAATCAAGCAAATTCTTAGGGTAATTTTTTTCGAAGTTTAAGGTTTCAAACCCTATAAGTGAATTCATACTCCTAGCAAATGCTTTCAGGTTCATAGCATTTTGTTTCATCCAATAAATCTTTAACATATAATTTTTAATCAGTACTGACATATCAATCACTTTTAGGCTCAGGTCTACTGTTGACAGCCTCCCAAGTGGACAAGATTGGCTAAATTCCATAAAATATACCTTTTTTGGAATTTATTAGCCCCATTAATCATCCTCATGTTATAGCATAAGGATCAAACCATGGCTGAGGTTATCGTCTAGGGACCATAACAACTAAAGGGCAGACACATACTTCCCCATCCCTTATCATATTGATCCCTCGACTAACGAGTTGACTTTTTTAATATGTATATGTAAGAGGTTAGAATACATATGCCTAATATCTAGCTAATTGTTCACTTCTCATAATTAGCTAGAGCCATGTCAATACCTTAATCTTGGACTTTATCACACATGCCCATTGTGACTCACGATATTTTATCCCATACAAAATGTCATGGCTGAACTAGCTAAGTCAAATTAACATAGGATTTATCATAGTACTACCCAAGCAACAACCTAGAGGTGGCATCCCATACCACTTCTCCTTACCAGTCTTGACCAAGTCTCATGTTTCTACTGATTCTACCAAACTATGGTTGCTCTCAAGACTTATTGTGTGCATACTCGCACCTCAATAATATTGGGTGTTTTAATCATTCATTTTTTCTAACAATAATTTATGTTTATCTTTCTCGATAAACTACTATAGATGGTTTAGGTTCACTAATTGGATATATAATTTCTCATAGTTCATATTCTATTAATTTCATAATGAACTACTATGGGACCAAGAAAAAATATTTATTAGATTGGTTTCCACCATCAAAGGTCTTTGCACTATTTATTCATCATATTTTAGAAAATGTAGAATAATTGCTAGATTTAAGCAACCATATCCTCTCAAAAATGTATTTACAATCCTCATTTATTCAATAGCATATTACCAATATTGAAATGTATTATCCAGTAATTAAGCTTATATGATAACACTGCTAGGAAATCATAGTCTGCAAGTTCTCAAAATCATGCAAAGCTTGAATAGTTTTATATTTTACTATGCCTATTTTAAATTAAAGGAAATCATAGAGTGCTTTATTAGTCCAGGCAACATTTACCAAACAATGCATCTTAAAAGAACAAAACCAATAACCATAACCACGATAAAGACGTTATCTGATCAAAACATGAACCGCATCACTATTGTTAGATATAAGGTTTCTATTCGGTAATGTTACCACCCTAGGTATTTTCTTTTTTTGAACTATAAAAGTCCTATTGATTGTAAAATTCCAACGCATAGCCTAATTGGATTATGTCTCCTTGAATATGTATTCTATAGTTCTCTAATATCGCTTGAGTTCAATGATTATCTTAACCAACAAGTTTCTTTTGTTATTATTGGTAAAAGCATTGATGAAAATAAGGATTACACAAATAAATTTAATTGTTGACAAAGATTATCACATTGTTTGGATTGCACCAAGGCAATCCACCATCACAGTTTGATCATAGAATTTTCCTATAAAAAATATCTTGGGCATAGCAGTTCTAGGTCTTATTTTATTATTCCAATTTAGACCTTCTATATTCAACTATGATATTTATAGTTTTAGATGTATTTACGTCTATTCATTAGTTCAAATAGGTTCTTTTCAATTTATCCATCCATCGTCCTTCCTAATCCACATATAAAAAAAATAATACAAATCGTTTTCAAAACCAAAGGTACAAATAATAGAGTATTTGAAATATCAAAACATTTTAATTTTAACATAGTTTTCATCTTTTAACAAAAAATTTTACAAACTAATATCCGTAAACTCTATTTGAATTCTAAATTAAAATAAAAATTACCAGAGAAAGACTTCAAATTCCCTATAAAATTACATTGTTGTACTCGAACAATGATTTACAGTTTATTCACAAAAGAAAACATACTATAACTAATCAGTGTCATTTACATCTTCGGCCTTACTTTACTATTGTTAAGATGCTTTGATTTACAGAATAAGAATGAAATATATCTCCAAGATAGAATTATCAGTCTCAATTTGTCTTATAAAGGTTACTTCTTTCCATGTCCATATGCAACCGGTTGATGAGTCTTAGGAAGTAAGTCTTGTAGTATCTGACTACGTCAACCAATCTATCTTGGTTCACATCAAGTACTTAATGGAACACAATGGGATCAGATGTAGCCTCAAATAACATGCAAAATGTATGCATCTATCCAAATGCATTATATGTAATCTTTTCACAATCTTTCATACTTATTTTCTTTTCCATTCCCACATTATGTGATAATACAAGTGCTATAAATATCTCAAAGAATCTAGCGATGCACTCCAAGACAAAGCACATTTCGATCAAGTATCACTTTCTGAGAGAACATGTGACACACAAATAGATCAGGTTGGAATATGTTACTATAAAGGAGCAGATAGCGGATATTTTCACTACGCCACTTCTGAAAGAGAATTTTGAGTATCTTCGAGGAAAATTGGGAGTAATATTCCCAACCCATAACTAACCACCTCAAGAGGAGGTGGAGGAGGGGCTAAGCTAATATTATCATTCTTAGCTCCGAGCCCCAAAGGTCACCCTTTTTCATTGATGTCAAAGGGGGAGAGATTTGAGTTAGGGGGAGGGCATTCAATCAAGGGGAGCATTTTTTCAGGGGGAGCAGAAAATAAAAAGGATAAGGAAATGTTAAAATTTAATTGGATTACCATCAATGACAAAGGGGGAGATTTTTGGAAATGTGAGCAATTTTTGTTGTCATTGATGTCAAGAGTCAATTTCAGTGAGCAGCATCAATTCCTGTGAGCAGTGCAAGAAAATGATTGCTTCTAGGTCTAAGGGAAAATAATATTATAATACACTTATTATAATATTTAAGTTCGTCAAAAAGGTCTATAAGAGCCATAGAAAAGCCCAAGAAAATGATATTTTAATTTTAATATTATAATATTAAAGGACTAAAGTATAGACCTAATTAATTAAATTAATTATAACACTTTGTTATAAATTAATTTGTAAATTAATTTAAATTAAAATAGCCCCAAGGTTAGGGTTACAAAGGGCAAGCAATAAAATTTGAGCGTTGACGTCGACTATCCTTTCCATCCACCAACGTGTTGAGGGAAGAGAAAATTTTTATATTTATACCATATGCTTTGGAAGAAAAAATTATCCTTCAAATAAAACTAATCAAAGTGCATGTGATTTGTGCGAACTGTGTGGAAGAAGAGGAGAAGAGGATAAAGTATTTGCAAACATGGTAGTTAATGAGCACATAAAGGGAAGGCAAATTGTGAAAGGCTAGTAATGATTGTTTTTAATATTATATTGCTCTAGTATATGATATGGATGTAAATTATAATATTGGCTAGATGGATGACATGAGTAGATACATGATCACATGATATATATCCGAAGGATTGACAACCAAGGAAAGGGTCTGATTCAAACAAAAAGCAATGCATTATCATTGGTTGCATAGTGTCTTGTTTAGAAAAGGGTATGATGACATCTTACTACACTAAATAGAAGAAGAAAAAATAAATGCCTTGATAAAGCAATACCATGATGAAGGATGTCATTAATCCACACCCACCCTAGCTCACAAAATCTTGATGACCATTTTTGATAATTGCTATTAATTGGTAGAAATTTCTAGATCCTACTATATGTTCAAAGGGAGGAAGAGAATAATTCCAATGCCCCTAAAATTCATCATTATGATTAAACTATTCTAATAATAGGACCTATACTTTATGAGCAAGATAAACAAACTATCAAACATAGTATATGGATGGATCCTCATCACTACTAATTATTTCAACAGTTTTTTCAAAGCAATCCTAGCCAAATTAGCCAATCAAGAGATAGTGGTTTAATTATTAGAAGACATCATCACTATATTTGAAGCATCAACTTCCATAGTCATAGATAGTTCTTCCTACTTTAAGGAGTCCAAGGTGATGAAATTCACCCTAGAATACAAAATTTTATCTAATTACTATCCCTAGGGAAACGACCTAGCCAAATAAACTAAGAAAAGCATCACAAAGATCTTGAAGAGAATTATTTTTGAGTCATAAGGGGATTAGAATACCAAGTTGTATATGGAATTATGGGTAGACAGAGTTACACCAAAAGCATCAATAGGTTCATCATCTTACAAATTGGTTTATGACAAGGAGGTTGTACTATCAATCAATTTAGAGCTCATTTCCCTCCAAATGTCACAATAACTCAAATTAGAGGACATCAACATTGAGCCTATGCAAGCAAGAATAAATGCTTTTTTGGATCTAGAAGAAGAAAGATAATACAATTTCAAGAGGATAGTGCAACACCAAAAATTTGTTAAAAGATACTTTAATAAATGATCCATAGTGGTGAAATACAAGGGATACCTCATATTCAACTGGGATGAGGATAGGAAAAAAATTAGGGAACACCAGAAGATTGACTTGTTGTGGAGCTTATCACCATGGATGGAGGATTGCTACCTATTTCTATGAATGGGTACCATCTCCACCTAATTTAACAACTAGAATTCTTACCAAAAGGAGTATGTAAATATGTACCTATATTTCCAACAGTGATTATTGTGATAATTATTTCTTCCCCTCTTATGAATCTTTTTTTAATCATTTATTTTCTTCTTAATAATACCTCATCATCTCTTATTGTTTTTCCTTGATTTTTTTCTATATTCCTTCTTAACATCTAGTAATGTATTGTTAAAACAATTAAAGGGAATACACAAGCAAATAACTTGCTAATATGAGAAAACCACTTGCAATAGTTTTTAGACCACTTATGATCTTGGCCATGAGAAAACCACTCACAATAATTAGGCCACTCATAACCTTAGCCCACAACATGCTAACAAGTGACTGGGGTGAATTATCCCTCAACATATTGACCATCCTATGTAGCACACGTAGCCCCACTAGGGTATATAGCCCTAGTGATGGCCTAAGGGGTCCTCATTCAAGAAGACCACTATATATAAAAACTCTTTGCATGGCTTGCTTGTCACAACTCTCCTTTTATTATATGCCTACACACATTCTCTCCTTGTTGACTAGCATGCAAATCATACCCTCTACTATTCTAACCATATCTCATAAACCTATTTGGTCTAAATATATCATGTAGTGGTTAAGACCCCATTTGGTAGGACAAGAATTTTAAAATCCCATAGGGGTTTACCTTAGTAGACTAACATAATCCCGAAACATATTAAATAAGCAAACCACTGAAGCATCTATGAACCACCCCCCCAAAAAACTTGAAATTTATCCAACTCTTGCTAGGTAAGAGAATCACTCACTTGTGCAAGTGTTAGGACTCCATCCTAACCTTGCTATGTAATTATTGTCTTCCTAATGCAGGGACCCAATTTTAATGATATTATGCAATATTTTATGTGTCTATGGCATTTGAGGTTCGTAAAAAAGTTGGTCCATTTAATGTAACCATTATAAAGAATGGAATTACTTGTTTGGTAGAATACTCTAGGTTAGGTGGCCACTTGCATGTGAATCCAACCCTTGAGTGTTATAGTTGGGGTTACAAAGAGTCTTTAAAATGACAAGAGGACATAGATGAAGGTATCTCATATTTTTTTGTATCAAAGTTTTGATTCTACAGAGGTTGTACCCTTTAAGAGGCCTATTATTTTGTAATTTGTTCTTGCTTTTAATAATATACTCTATCGCATTTCCATTTCATATTTTAATATTATTAATTTCATGCCCATTTTTTGTTATTACTGCAATATTTTGTGGATGTGTTTTAATTTTATTGCAAGCCTCATAATAGGTGGTATCATAGCATTTTTAGGATTGCATCCTACTATAGTGTAAATAATTTGTGTCCTACCATTTCAACTTGTTAGGTATATATTTTTATTATTTTTATTTTTCTTGCTTATTATCCTATAAATAAAAAGAAAAAGAAAAAATTGATGCATTTTTTTGTTTTGGTTTATTAGGTTAGAAACCCTCTATCAGGGGTTTTAAAATATCATAGAGAAGTCATTATTTTCTAATCTATATTATTCATAAAGCATTTGGTGAAGTGAGGTATGATCATACTCCAAGACCCGAGGCTTAGACAACACACATTTATAGACTTGAGCTTCCACATATCTTTGTGTATATTGGGAACCCCATAGGTTTAGGAGATATCTTTAGCCATAGGAATCTTTTTGATTGTGTATCTATCCATAGTGCATCAAGAATAACATTTGATAATATAACCCTCTCATACTATCAAAGAGGTTAGTAGTGTTCTCAATGGTATGTGTGGAACCCTCCTTCAATAGTGGCCTAAAATATTGGTTTGAGCATTATCATTCATCGTTGTGGTATAATAGAGGGCTATGGAAAATGTACACACATTGGCCTAGTGTTTCTGTATTATAGTCATATGTTACACCTCTAAAACCCTAACCATATTTGAGCATACTCAAGAGACTACACCTATCATGGTTTGACTATAGTAAAAACATTTGGTGAAAGAAGAAACTATCGAGGTTAGTAATACTTGGAAACAAAGTTAGTTAGGGTATTTATTGATGATAGATGGAAACATTGTCAAATAATGTAGTTGTCAGTAATAGTCAAAATAGTCTATTAAGATAATTGTTGATAATCATCAGTAATAGTGTCAGCAAGTGCTTGTTAGTAACATTCGAGAATCATAATAGACAAGTAGTTGTTAGTAATTGTCAAGATAGTCTCAGATAGGGTAGGTACACATAACAATCAAGGATAATATTAGATAGTCATTGTTAGACTAGGTAGTTATCAAAAAATAAATACATAAAACATAAAAATTCACGGGATATAATAGTTTAGGATTATCAAAAAATATCATTGTGGATATAACCCATTGTGATCATCTCATCAAGCTTATTATCTTGATATATAGCACCCATGCACATTTTTGGAGGTGCCAAAAAATATAATTTTGAGACCTAGTTCATTGTGATCATTTTTCAAACTTGTTGTTTTGATATATAGCAGCCTGACACCTTTTTCTAGACCATTACTAAAAATAGTAACCCCTAGAACAATATTTCTATTTTAGTAAGGTAATTCAGGTAGTCTAAATTTTAAGTAGATGGATGGAGAGACTAGAGGATCAATGAGAGATATGGAACAAAATATATCCATAAAAAATAAATCAACAACTTAGTAACATACAAAACCAAATGCTACATGTTGGACAAGTTAAGCATATAAAATATCACATGCAGGTCTTGAAATCTAACTGGATTAAAGTTAAAGTAGATATTGAGGAAAAAATCTTTGAGGTTGAAGAGCATTTAAAGGAAGCCCTAAAATTATACCAATAAATTAACATTGAAGGACCATGTGGCAGTTCAGGGAATAGAGATGAAACCCATCATACTCTTTTTGACACTAATACCCTGTTTAAAATGCCCAAATTAAAATTTTCCAAGTTTAATGGAAATAACCCTTATGGTTGGTTATATCAAGTGGATCAATTCTTAAAACTCCATAATGTCCCTTGATATGTATGGCAGACCCTCCAAAATCTAAAATTTTAGATACCCTTTCACAAATACCTCCCTTAAAAACAAAAAATAATCTAACTTCACCTTTCTACTATGTGGCTCCCTCCTCTTATTAGTCCAAGTATATCTAGTTCTAGGACATTTAATATCCACCAAGTGTAATGCATGGACCTAAGCAATCATAAATCGATTTCTTAAGTCCAAAATTGGAGTTCCCCCTTATTAATATCTAGATGATAATTTTGCACTAAAATCCCCAACAACAATCCAATATAACTCCTCCATTAAGACTTTCATATTATGAATTGCTTTACATTGATGAATTTGATCATCTAGGTTTTGAGCCACATTAAAAATTATGATAATATCCTACTCAACTATCACATTGTTCCTATAATGGGATGTAAGGGCACCCCTCCAATCTATATGTTCTATTACTATCCATTCAAGAGAGTTTGAAAAGGTAACTATCCTGCCTTAGACCCCTTGGGAAGACACTTCCATATGACCAACACCCCTCTAGAGTCTATTTATAGTTTTGTTCAAGCCTATCTATGATAGGAGGAACTAAAAGAGTGGTTTGAACATGACTGTTATTATTTTTATTATTTTCATCCACTCCTATGAGTTGTTCTTCTTCTTGCTCCACTAGTATCTTGAAGATCGCATACCTGTTTAAGGGTTTGGGTTAAGTTTACTATTTTCCATATTTTTTCCTTTGCCTTCTCCTTCTTTTGGGTTGTTCAAAACCATATCCCTTTGCTTCAACTCCTGAGAAGCATTGGTTGCTTCTTTAGTGACTATAGATTTAACCTCTTTAGGAAGATTCGACATTCTTAGAGGAACCCCCGTTTTTGTGATCATATTATTTGGACAAGACTGGACCAAATACCCATATTTGTGGTAAAATATACACTTGAAGGACAATACCTCATAATCCATTTTTTGACTCAAAGATAGTCCTACAAGTTCGAGTTTCACCTATACCAAAAGAGGTTGGTTGAGATCCATTTCAATGCATAATCTAGCATAAACAATTGTGTTTCCTTTTATTGTGTCTCTAGAGACATCCAAATATCTTCCAAAGAAGTTACTAATTATTTAAAAACTTGATCACTCCAAAAATATATTGGGAGTGCATATAATCAGATCCAAACTGGGATAGTAGTGGGTTCACTTTAGGGATCAAATCCCACTCTCCAAGGTGAAACAAATAATCTTGTCAGTTTGTGATTCCTCTTTTCTTATTCGAATACCTTATTTTTATCGACTAGCAAGGGAAAAATAATAATAAAATATCCTAACCTAATAAATCGTAAATAATACTCTCCACGATGCTCCTAGTCTTTTTGAACCCATAAGTGCAAAAACATTCAAGGTAAGAGGTGAATACCCATTAATTAATAGAACATGTCACAATCGGATTTATATAAGACCATTTCTTCTACTATATACTCTACTCAATGTCAATATTTGGTCTTGATTCAATCTATGACAAGCATCCATTGACTCTATGAGGTATTTATCTTTTTCTAGCAACCACAAAGAGCAATTTTAATGGAAAATTTTGTGCTTCTTTAATCTTTGTTTCAGATTTGTTCTTCAATAAGTCTACGAATAAAGTTTGTCTATATGGAAAAGAATATGGAAACATCCCCATTATCCTCTCTCAAGACAACATTCCTATTATTTAGTTTTTAACCACTTTTATTTGTAAAATAAAATTTTGACTAATTTTTTTTATAACTAAATTTTGAATAACTAATATCTTTAATTTTTTTTTTAACCATTTTTATTAACTAAATTTTGAATAACTAATATCTTTATAATCTTATTAAATTGATTCATATAACTAATTTTTTAACTCCAAAAGTAAAATAAATGTTAAAAAAATATAATCAATTATAAAGGATAAGGAACACGTAAACCTCTAAGTAAAATTGAATATTATACAGATGTAATTGTACAATTTTCAAATTCACTACTTTTTTTTGATAAAAAGTTATAGTATTTTTATTTGAGTGTCCAAACACATTGTTTTCAAAGGTTAGGTGAATTGGTAAGTATAGGTGTGGTTGGGTACTTATAAAAAAGAGATATAGGTTTAAAATTTGGGGAAACCAACCCTTTGCAAAGCAGATTTGAATCTCTAAGTGCATGCCAGACCGATGATGACTTTATGTGCGTGTCAAATTGATAATGATGATACAAATTCCGAGCACCTCATTGTTCATATCATGTCAGGCTAAATAATAACTAGAAAGAACAGGGTTATACCAAGCACCTCATGATCTATTTCATGTTTGGCTAAATAATAACCTGAAAGAACAAGGTTATACCCTCATGGTCCATTTCATGTAGGCTAAATAATAATGAAATGAAATAAAAATTATCCTTTCCCAATCCATTTCATGTCATTTCATGTCAGCTAAATAATAACGACATGGTATAAGAATTATCCTCTAGTGGTGGATTTCATATTAAACTAAATAATAAAAATATTATAAAATAGGAGTTATAAAAATTAACCCAAAATTTACATACTATTTGATAATAGAAACATTTTGTAACTAATCGATTTCCTTATGTATAAAAAAAACATTTGATGAGGCGGTTGTGAACTTCGTATAACCAAGAGATATTATTGGAGGGCGTGTTAAGCTCTTTCGACGTTTGTGGACTTCGTTTAGTCAAAGAAAGAGATATTATATTATCGGCATTTCCTATCCATATCAACGAAAAGTCCTCGAATCTTCATAAATTTACGGATGGAACGTAGAGCGTGTTAAGAGGACATAACATTGGATAAGACGTTTGTGGACTTCTTTTAACCAAAGAAAAGAAGAGATATTATTGTCATTTCCTATCCTTAGCCACGAAAAGCCTTGGAATCTTCTTCGGAGTTTTACAAAAAGGGGTGGCATTAGAACCTACGTACTAAAACAATATAAAATAATAATTATATATATAAATAATAATATTTAACAATAAACATATTTTACGTTTGAGGGATGAAACTTTATAAAATAGTTAAAGATTCAACATTCAACAATAATTTTACAGTCTGAATTCTTATAGATTTACTTTTCCAATTGAATAAGTAATAATTTATTTAAATAATCGTTGATTTTCAGTTTTTGTAACTGTTAACTGTTTAATTCATAAAATGTGTTTAAAGAATTTTACAGCTTTTTCCTCCCACATCTTTCGCAAATGTACTTGAGATATGATGGTGATTAATTCTTAAAAAATGACAAATAAATTTTATTTTAAATTTGTGATCCTTGCAATTTAATTATTCCATTGAAATGGAAGGTGTGGGATCTGTTTTCCTGATGTTATAGGAAGACTTATATTATTGTGACAGTATATTCTAAGTTGTGTCTTAAGCTTTTGTCACTATACAAATTTGATTTTAAAATATATGTAAAATTTTGAATAAGGTTGTAATATGGTAAACCTCGCTTTGACCTTTCCTTATTTTTGTTTTTTTTTAAATATAAACTTTCTAAAAATTTTAGATCTATAGCATAACAGTTTACTTAGACTTTTAAACCATAAAATTAAAAACAAGAAACAGTGTAATCAATGCTTTCAAAAAATAAAAATAAAGATATTTTTAATAAATATATATTTTTAAAATATTAAAAATTAAAATAATTTTTATATTAAAATAATAAAAAAAATACAATCCAAAATATAGTTTATCCCTAACAACCGGACTTGTCTCTCCTTTTCCAAGATTCAACACTACAACCACATGTTGCATAACTACCCCACTTGTCTCTCCTTTTTCAAGATTCAACACTCCAACCGCATGTTCGCCATTATGCTAGACTTAATTCGTTTGATTTGATACAGAGGCGCGTCTAAGGTATAAACATTATATTATTCTCAATAGAACTATTATAAATTATATACAGTTGATTGATTTGTTTTACAACCTTTTTTAAATGACCAATCATGTTATTCCCTCAACCCTCAAATTAAGAACGTACTCTTCCCCTCGAAGCCATAGGAAATGTGATCAGTCTCCACCTAGATTATTTTATAGGTGCTTGTTATTTGTAGGAAATGTGGAATTGGAAGGGAATTTGTTGAAATGAAAATAGTTCGTGTTACTTCTGAGGGATCAAGGATGGCAAAGCTTCTGTTGGAATATTTCAAAATCCTTAAAATGTAAATAAAACGAGGAAGTTTTTGCAGAAATTTCTAAAGAAATAGCCGCTAGAAAGCTATTAATCCTATGGAATTTGCATTTGTTACTGGACAAATGTAATTTTTCAGGCATAAACACTCTTGAACACAATAATAGCATGCTTTCATATTGCACATGCAAAATACAACATTGATGAAAAAATATGAAAATGCTAAGACACTTCCGTCCGCTGCAAACATGGAAGAACATTGTATCTAACTTATCTCACAGAGATTGATTAAGAAAATCAAGAAAAGCTATCCGATATAAGACAAACCATAAAGTCCTTGAGGAAAAACGTTTGAGCAAGAGATATCTAGCTACCTTCATGTTTCTCTTGAAGAAGTACCCCTTTTGATATACTGTTTGATTTCGACGAGGCGAAACTATGCTCAAATTAGGTGATTGGAACATCCTTAGACATAGGCATGGAAGATGCTATTGAAGAGAATGCAGAGAGTTTGACTGGTGGTTGAGCAGGGGCATATAATGCAATTGGTAGGGCAGTGGGAAGATGAGGTACTCCAACTTCGAAATTCAACATCTTTTAGAACTTGCCTCATTTTGGGCCTTGCCGCTGCATCTTGGTGAGAGCAACCAAACCCTACTTCCAATAACCGCTCCATTTCTGCCGTCTCAAAGTCTCCATTTAACCTCACATCTGTTGCATCCACAACTCTCTACCTTCACCATAGAGATCCCTAGTATGAAATTTGAATTGATATGCTTTTTTAGATTTATCTTTTCTTATGATGTCTTTCATCACATTATAGCCCATGCAATAGCCTTTTCGTAATCATTTCTATCATATTTGTTTATGTCCATCATAATTTTTAGTCAAATGTGATTTTAAGCATAGGTGTTTGTTACTATTTTCAATTGCCACTATTTTCAGCATAGGTTTAAGACCTATTATGGACCATCTTACAACACATTTTAATAAAGGAGACCAAGATTTAAACCATAGGTAGGCATTTACCAGCTACATGCATACTAGCTAAGCTAATATATTAGCTCCCAATACCAAAGCTATTGTTAGTATAATATATTAGCTATATATTAGCTTTTATGTTGTCAGTAGAATAATCCTTTTTAATGTAATAATAATATTTGAATATATGAATAATTTTAAAATATATAGATTTTTATTTTAATATAGATCATTTTTGTTCGTGCAAATAATAATATTTGAATATAAATAATTTTAAAAAATACAAATGTTTATTTTAATATAGATCACTCTTGTCCTATTTTGGTTGTATAGTGTAATTCAATGATTTTTACTCACTAATATTTATTTTTCCTTAGCTTTTTAGGTTTATAGTTCACACTAGAAAACTTAACCCTTTTATCATTAAATCTTTCTAACCCAAATTTTTTTCATTAAATCCATTCATAGCCATCATATAAATATTTTATACCCAATAACATAAATCTATATTCATTATTATTTATAAAATTGATCTATATAAAATAAAAGTTCATTAGAGAAACACATGTTGCCTAAAATCTCTATAACTTTGAAACAATCCCATGCTTAGTCACATGGACCTAATATCAATTTATCAACATTTTAAAAAAAGAAACAAGCATGAACCTTGATGTATTGATACCAATATGTTTAAATAATATAATAACACACTAAACAAGTTCGCAAATAATCACAACTATTTTTTTAGAACATTAAATATAAAGAGACATAAATATATAATTATATTAATGGAGACATCTTTATTAAGAATATATATAGTTGTTTATTTTATATATAATGTAAAAAAAATCTTCATCTAATTCATCATCAACCATTTTAAATACCTAAAATATTGATGCAAAATATATCTATTTAATAAAATTTCATCTGCAACATTTTTAATTGAATTATAAAATTTTAATAAATAAGTTAATTTTCTACACAACATAATTAATTCTATTATAAACCCAAATTATTTGACATTATTTTTTCTTATTTTTTATTATTAATAATATTACTACAGTGGTAAGGGCTTTAGACTCTCTTTGAGAGGTTTAAGGTTCAAACCCCACCTAGTATGAGGGGACCAAGTTCCCTCATAAAAGCTTGTGTAAACTTGTTGAACAAGGGTGGAGGTAGTAGACTAACTAGTTTGGTAAACTCATTGCAAAAGGGTGCCAACTAATTTTTCCTAAATATTTGCTAGCTTGAAGTTGACAGTTCCAATCCTAAACCCTTAACCAAATTGAAACTATCTATCCTTCTATATATGACTATTGACGTATTTTAATTCAAAAATATTTTTAAATAAATTCAATCTTTTCACTTATTCTATATCATCCTTATGCACATTGGTATAAGAGATCAATTTTAAATTGTAACATAGACATAAAGTTTTCTTTGACTTTTTAGCATAGTATGATGTGAAACATTTTCTTAGTTGAATTAAAAAAATTATAATTTTGGGATTGGTGTATGGACAAATTTACCAAAAAATTGGACTACTAGAAATATCTGGAAATGTCTCAAGCAACTAAAATCTAGATTGCTAGAAACAATTCAGCCCTTTTTCATGTTTACTTCTCTTCTCTTTTGACTCCCAGCAAGGTTGGGTATGATAGGATGAATAGTATGCTTTGGGAGTTTTTTTGGGTAAAAATCCTAGCCAAATGAGGCCTCCCAATGATCTCTTGGGGAAATTGTTGCAGACCAATTTCATACAGTGAGCTAGGAATCCCCAACCTTCAAGCATAGGGCTATGCATTTGCAGCTAAATGGATGCAAAAGGTGATCATAGGGAATGATCCATATAAGGTGTTGGTGGGGAAGAATTTGAAAAACCTTCAGATTTAAGGTAAAATTTGGGTAAATATGTCATACACTGATGTTATTTTATAATACTCTTATTTCTCTATAGAAGGTTGTAATATTGTCAGAGGGATTTGGAAATCATGGTAGCATGTACATCAATTTCTTTCATGGAAGCCACCTTGAGAGCAAAGTCCCACAAATTTCCTATAACACAACTTATGGTGGTCATCCGTCCTCACCCTTGATGCATAGCCTCTTGGCATGAGTCCTTGGTTTCCTATTAGGTATCTATTCCAAAGGAAGATGATTCTAGTGGGTGACATTTGAGAGTTTTCTAAGTCCTCGTGGAAAACTTGGAAGCAAATCCAGCCATAATTTGGCCTCTACGCTACGAATAAAATAATTATTATGCGGATCTTTTCCATAGCCTCCCAAGCACCCCATCCTCTATCTTCTCCACTAGAAGCTAGTCCCTATTGGACTCATTGGAAATGGTTTGGTAATCATGACTTTGAGCAGCCAACCCTTAAGTTTTAGTACCAAGCCTTGCTTCCTGTGAACTATTAGCAATTTGTAGATATGCTCAATAAAAAATGGAACTTAGAGCTAAGTTGGGCCACTTGAGTGAGAACCTTCAAGTTGATCAATTCTGCACCAATTCAAGAAAAGTTCCAGATTCTTCTTTGGAATATTGTCCTTCAAGACCTACTTACTTGGAGTAGGCTGAAACAGATGGACCAAGGGCAAGGTGATTGCCTTTTTTATGGTTTGGAAGAGATAGTACAAAATCTATTTTGGAATTGTGCTCATGCCCATTGTATTTGGTGTGAAGTGCAACAATTTCTTTATCCCTTACCACTACCTATGACAAAGGATCAAGCCTTATTGGGGATCAATTTGATGCCCAATCAAAAATTTATTCTCTCCATTACCAGGGCAACCATCATATTTCATATTTGGAAGACTCGATGCAAATCCATTTTTACACTAATCAAGAAGATACCTCTAATATCTTAGTAGATAACATCTTTGTTGTTGTAAAATACCAGTTGCAAGCTGAGTTAGCAAGTTGCACCTGTAAGGAGAAATAACTACAAGAAGAAATCATAGGTATGGTCTGTAAGACCTCAACTCATAGCTCGAATGGAATATATAGATTAAAGAACATGGTAGGTGAATTAATTGGGCAACGCAGATCGATGATGCATAATAAAACACACTTGATGAAGAATTTGAGTCAAGTGGAATTAGAATCCAACAACACTCATTACAATCCTCACATTAGGCTCCCATCGCAGCATGAGATGGAGTAGGGTCATTTAGAATCTTCTCCTTAGCAAATGTTTTCCCATCATGGCTACTCCCTTGAAGTTTTTTTTTTGGCCGAATGTAGTAGTCTCTTCTCATCAAATAGTGTGTAGGTCGCCCATTAGAGGGTGCAACCCAGTAGTCTCTACTCATTCAGTTTTATATCAGCATGTCTTTTTAGAGTTCTAGTGATGGCATGATTTTTCATCCACATGATAGCCACTTGGGATATATCAATTTTTGACATGGGTCATTGGGGGATCGTTTCTGTGGTTATTCACTTCCAATGCTTGTAGTCAGATACCCTGAGTGTCACAAACATTCTCAATTCTCCTCTGTGTTGGTCATTCATTGCCTCATGTTGTAATACAGTAGTGGGGACCTGAGTGTGGTCTCTGTTGTGCTTATTACTAGTGAAGGGTACCCTATGTGACCCTATGAATGCATGTGTGTTTTCTTTGTCTCCCATGTTTGTTGGGTGTTCAGGCCTAGATGTAGATACCTAGACTACGGTTAACCTTTATAATATATATATATATATATTTTTTTTCAAATTTACACGAAATCGGTAGCTGTCATGAATCCTGAAAAGGCTATCTAACTTTTAAAAGTATTTGTTCTCTTAAAATTTTGAATAATATAAATTTAACAACAATTTCAATAAAAAAATAATAATTTTATAATTTATTTTTAAATAAATTCAATAATAAAAATTTAGTAAATAAAAATGTTAATAATCCTTTTTTAAAAAAAAAATTGTTTTATGTTTACCTTCCAACACCATTGAATCTTCAAAGGAAGTTTGAAAGCTTTCACCTTTCCCACCTATTGTTCAACCTGTCATCTTTATACCAACTACCGGGAAAACTCATTTTTTATTTATTTTCATAGATGCTATAATATCTCCTACGACATGTGGATATAGACATTAGGAAAGTGGTAGGCAATTGTAACTGAATATAATTTTTACTTGCTATATTTGTGGTGCATATAATTAGACGTTAATGGAATGGAACAGGCCACAAACAGTGTCTTATTCTCGATACAGAAGGCCTCGTTCTGTTGCTTTACTTAAACAATATATGAGAAAGTCATTGTAAGAGCCTACGGAGGAAAAAGGCAACATGCTTCACAGGTCCAAATGAAATAGATTTTAATTAAAAAAAGCTCTCGCTCTCTTTCCCAAAACGTGAACGGCCCTCTATCCCCTTTGGCATGTGACATACAGAATGACGTATATGATTTGTTTTGTTCTGTTTTTAAAACAAAGGTTTTTGCCAAATTATTTGAAAGGATGTTTTTCGAAAAACAAGCCGCTGGGGATTGTATAGCACATTAAAGTAGATATCCCATTAGGAACTCTTCTAACAAAACTCATTGATTTCAAAATTCATAAAATGATATATTTTGTTGAATCTTGTATATGGTTTAATAAAAAGTGTCTAAAATTTGAATACTTTAGATAGAAAGTTTATACTTGAACCTAAAAATATATACTTATGAAGTATAATAACTATACCTCCTCGCTTACATACTGGTTTAAAACTTTATGGTATGCTGCATTTCACATGATAGTGCCATATATAAGAAATTACAGCATTCACAGTATAAATACCCTCGCGTCACAGTATAACCAAGAACATATAGTAGCGCAAATTGGAAAATCATTTCACATATCAAATGATCTCTTAATCGAACGAAAAATGTCAACTACTTACCATCAAGAACGAGAAGATATGAGGACGGACATTCATGCGAATGGTATTCCACGTATCAACGGAAGTAGCCAAAGTAACAGCCAAACTAAAAGCCAAGTGTTGGAAAGGTGATTGAAAATCTTCATGTGCCTCTT
This sequence comes from Wollemia nobilis, assembly GCA_028583015.1. Taxonomy (NCBI): domain Eukaryota; kingdom Viridiplantae; phylum Streptophyta; class Pinopsida; order Araucariales; family Araucariaceae; genus Wollemia; species Wollemia nobilis. The sequence goes on from JAQPPZ010017255.1 coordinate 4,366,432, forward strand.
TTTTAGTGCATTCCACTATGATAGCATTGAAGTATTTCATTACATTTTACTGATCCTCAGATTGGAGTTCCTTCAGGGTTTCTTCCATTAAATCAATATTTTCCAATTCCTCAGACATCATGTTGACGGTAGCTGTTTCCTCCAGTCTTTCTACGTGAAAAGTAGATGGTTTTTCATTGTAGATCTTGACTCTTTTACCTTTGAAAGGTACCTCCAAATGAGAATAATCTAGAGACAGATAACCGCCCATTTTGGTTGTGAATTCTTTCGATAAACACATACCAAAATATGGTTCTAAGTCTACAAAAACTACTTCTTGTATGACGACTACTTCTGGCATTCCATGGAGTTGAATAGGGATATCTTTGATCACCCCGACAATTTTTACTGGAGTACCATCTAATTGCAACACACCAGGATGACTTTGAGTATATTCCATCCTCATTATATCACATACGGCTTTCGGCATCACCGTAATTGCGGCCCCTGAATCAATCATGCAATTGTGAACTATCCATCCCTCCATTTGCAAGGATAGATAGAATGAGTGCGGTCTGTTTTTCTAAGAGGTTGAAATAACATTTGAGGAAGAGGTATCATTCTTTAAATTTTGGGATTCTTGGAGGAGGTCGATCTGACCAGGAATTTGCAGCACATCATACATGCTTATTTTGGAAGGAGTCCTCTTCATTTGTTCTGCAATGTTGAACGAAAGGGTTGCAACTGGGGATACCTTAGCACTCTTTTCCCTTCCACTAGTAGATGCGTCGTATCTATCTCTATAGACCTGCATGGATTTTGTTCTTTGCCTTTTTGTCAGTGAAGGATATTTGAGTCTTTCCTTTGCTTGCTCTTGAGCCCCGCTCCATTTTCTATGAGGAAATTCTTTTCTTGGTGTACTTGTAGAAGTCCAAGGAGGGTCAGAACGTCCTTTCTCACTGGACTGGTTCTTCTGTGGAGTTGCCCTGGGGGCAAGAGGAAAACCTAGTGGTTGGAGTTCCTTAGGGTCAACTTGTAATGACTTTTTTCCCTATCTTGTCAGGATCGATACTTGCTCCACTGATGACATTACCAAATTGAGGTGGACCTCTTTGATTATGTTCACCTATCCCTTGCCAGTTTCTTTGCCTCTTTCATTAATAACTGCTTGCACATGATGTTGATGAATCATGCATGAATATTCTCCATGAGGATCGTTGCAAGTGGTACACTAGTAATCATAATTAGCGGGTTCTCCATTATCTCCTGTCTCATTTGCATACACCACATTTTTTCTCTCTTGTACCCTTCCACTTGTCGAAACACCTTCCTTTTGTATCTGTGGAAATCTTCTTGCTTGGATATTCCGTTCAGCCTCTCTCTTTGTCATGGATGCCATTTCATTTGATAATGTCTTCATTGTATCAATTATGGTCGTGTATTGTTCATTGGGGGAGCTGATGCAAGGGGTATAGTTGGTAATGCAAGGAATGTAGGAGGTGCGGCTATAGATGGGAGATCCTGTGTTGATGGGAGTATAGGCAATTTAGAAATTGACGCTTGGGAAAGCTTTGGTACAATTGGCAATAGACTCTTTGATGGATATCTTTTCGTAGCAATGAGATCAACTTCGCCCTTTGCTGCCTCTAGATAGATCCTAGGAAAAGTGGTTACATGGGATTGCCTTATTATCATACTAAGATCTGAATCAAAAGCCCTTAAGTAATAGCATATAGCTTGTTATTTTGTGGGTTTTAGGCCCTGTGGTACTTTATCACGAGTTCTAGTAAATCTGATGTTGAAATCCTAGATTTCTTCTTGTGGATGCCTCTCAATGATAGTGAATTGATTTAGCAATGTGAAATGATCTGCATGTATGTTAAATTCATCGACCAGACGACTGACAAGCACTGCCCAAGAAGTAATGGATCCAGTGGGGAGCACTCTGTACCAATAGAGCATCTTTCCATTCAAAGGTATAACTAGCAATCTGATCATTACATCTTACTAAGTGATATTGTAAATAGATGCTAGTGATGATACATCTAAACAGTGCTCATCTATTATTTTTCCTGTTTTGTCAAAGGTCGATAATGCTTTTAGTGCAGCTTGTGGAATTTGGTGGTGTCCTCCCAAGTTCAAAGGGCTAGTTTGATTCCACATAAGATGGGCTGGGGCAGGGGCGGCTGCCATGATTGTTAAAGCAGTTACAACTACTATAGGATTGCTTGCAGATGCTCCTAAAATAGGTGTTAAAGAGGTGCTAATGGTGTCAGGCAAATTTGATCATGCGGCTAGCACAGGGTGTACTTTTAGTCTTTTGAGATGTAGTTCAAAGAACTCAATAGGTTCTTTAGAGTTTCTAGCTTGAGATCTGGTTATCATATGGCTATATAACCAGAAGGTTTCTAGACAAGGTCTTTCTTTTATGGTCTAAATTGGAACGGAGTCGCCAGGTGGTTTTTCTTGAGATTTTCAAACAAAAAGGTTCTTAAGGTAAAACACCAATACTTATACAATACTATGGGATTGTTGGTCCCACCGGGCGTGCCAAAAACTATTAGAACAAAATTTGCCTTTGGTTAATAGTGTTGCGCCTTAGACTTTGCCAACATTGAATAGAAAAATCTTTCTTGAGATCATCTATCTAGTCTCCAGAGAAGGTTGGTTCCTTTGAATTTTTTAGAGAAAATGGGAACAAGAGATAAGTAAAATATAGCCTAAGCTAGAACTTTTCTCATGGTACAGATTAGACAACAACAAACATTGATGATGCAGATTACTACTTTTAGAGTTTTCTTTATATCTTCTTATAGAAAAAACGAATTCCTGAGTGCGACTTTTAGATGTTCATCTAAATACATGTAAATATATTTAATGTTCAACTCTAGAAACAATGTTTATATGTGCACAGTCTAGATTTCAGAACAGATATATTATAAAACTTAGAATGAATAAAAGTTAAAACACCAGATACATACACTTGCACACAGAAGTTTTGGAAGCTAGAAGAAGAAATATTTTATTGCTTGTAATCCAGTACATAGACATCAAGCCTGTAAAAATCCAAGAGACGACCTTTTTTCATGGTCGACTCACTCCTATTTATACCCTAAAAAGAGTATCTTCTACTATGTACATTTAATTTCTTCAATCAATTACAAGTAATTGTCTGTAGTTTCTAAGAATATAATCAGATTGGATAGATTTCCTTCTGGCTAAATTTAGTTGAGCCTGTTATTCTACAATCATCCAGTGGAATTGCCAGGTTATAATCAACTGACCATTCTTCAGAAATTAGCACCAGATGTTAGTGCATGTCCCAGTTGCCAAAAATATACTTTGTTTCCTTGGTGAAAACCGGACATGTCACGAAATCGTGACACTCTTGCTTCTCTGCCTGCCTCCCCTTTTTGTGTCACGAAAATGCGACATGTTGCGAAATCATGACACTTATGCCTCTTTGTTCTCTTTTGTCATTTTTGGCCATGAAAATACAACATGTCATGATATCGTGACACTTTTTCCTTCTTGCTCTTTCTCTTCTCTTTTGGCCATGAAAATGCAACATGTCGCGATATCGCGACACTTTTGCCTCACTCCATTTTGTTGCTCTTATCCGCAAAAATGTAACATGTCACGATATTGCGACACTTTTGCCTCCTTCTTCCCTTTTGTTGCTCCTAGTCGTGAAAATACAACATGTCGTGATATCGCGACACTTTTGCCTCCTTGTTCCCTTTTGTTGCTCCTAGCTGCAAAAATACAACATGTCGCGATATCGCGACACTTTTGCCTCCTTGTTCCCTTTTGTTGCTCCTAGCTGCAAAAATACAACATGTCGCGATATCACGACACTTTTGCCTCCTTGCTCCCTTTTGTTGCTCTTAGCCGTGAAAATTTAACATGTCGCGATATCGTGACACTTTTACCTCCTTGCTCTCTTTTTTTGCTCTTAGTCGTTAAAATACAACATGTCGTGATATCGTGACACTTTTACCTCCTTGCTCTTTCTCTTTGTTTTTTCCCACGAAAATGCAACTTGTCGCGATATCGCGACACTTTTACCTCCTTGCGGTATTTTGCTTTTTCTTTGATCTTTAGCATATGGGCCACTTCAGTCTTCTTGGAAACTATGCAAAAAGGTGCATCAGCTATTTTTCTATAGGTAGTCACTTTTTTACTAATAGGTTGCTTCATAGTCTACCCAACAAACCAGCCCTCTAGTACATTTTCCCTAGGATAATGCAAGATGCTCCCGCAACCTAAGAAGGAAATCTGCAAATGTTGCTCTAGATAAGTGACTTCATATGACCAGTGTTGAGTTAGGCAACTATGTTCCTGATTCATCCAACGTCTAGAGTGTGTTGGAGTATCTTAACGATGACGAGAATATGCCTTTTATGGAATTGATGGTTCCTACGGAGGAAGAAAAATCTAAAGTTCCTTTCCCTTTTGTGCGGTTTTGACGTTCTCGTAGTCTTGGATAGGGGAAAGAAGATAGATATAGTTTACCAAAAAAATGGTTTTAGCCTTTCAACTCAAAAGTTCCAATAGCTTTAGAACATTGGATAAACACAGAATGACCAAGCAATAAGTCTACTTGGGGCCTACAGCTACAATTATATAGTTTAAGGTTTTTTGTTACTCTAACTTATTTTTCTATGCTTATTTATGTTGTTTATTTGCCATTTTAGGGGTTGGTTTTGATTTTGATTATATGGATGGCCTTGCGCCCCGAGCTATGATCTTTCCAACTCCCTCCCTATTGCAACCTCTTTTATTTTTATTGAATATAATTGTTGGTTCCAATAAAAAAATATGTTTTTGAAATCATATTTTTGATATAAAATCTAACTCAACCAATTGTATTTTAAATTATGATGTTCTCCAAGGCAAAGATCAATATCATAATTGATTAAATTATTTGCTACCCAATTTTATTCCCTAAAATATGCTAGTATTTTCAAGATACTATTTTTAATAATCATTGATGAACATAAAAATAATGCATTTTTGATCGAATGGTTATATCCAGTTTACTAAATAATATTAATAATAATTTTATTATCCCCTTTGACATATATTTCAATCATTTTTAGAGAAATTTTAATCCATGTAAGAAGTTCTCTGGCCTCTACATAGTTTTAGTTCCATATGATTATGAGAAGAGAAATTTGTATTCATTATTTTTAAAAGCATCACCTTTATCAATGTTTACTAGATCCTCTTTTGTAGAACCATTATCTCAAATTTTGGAGTTAAGAAAAAGGATCTCTATAAATCTACAATTTTAAACTTGGGCATAATTTTGAGATTTGTTTTACATATTTTATTATTCCTTTCAAGTCATAGGTTTAAAAACAAAAATGAAAAAAAAAAAATCCTTCAAGATATGCATAATGCTTTAGCTTTGAAATAATTAATTCAATGTTTTATCAACTTTTTTAATTTTGATGGAGTTACCTAGTTTATTTTCAAAATTTTGACCAACTTGACGAAGTATCCACCATATTTTAATAAATTATAACCCAAATTATCCCTTTACATAAAATAGTAAAATGGAACACTTGAAGCATATTTTCAAGCTCATATGTTATTTGCTTAAAATCCTCTCGTTCAAGCAAGTAGCTAATAGAAATCTATAATCTTGTATTGTATTATTGATTACATTAATATAGTCTTCCTCCTTTGAACATTCATGATCTAAACATACCTAATCTAGCAATTTCTATTAAGGATACAAATAAGAGAAGTCTTCAAATAAGCATTATATATAAAAAATTTATAAAATATCCTTCATAAACTAGTCATATTATATGATTCTTGGTTAATTACAGTTAATCTAATATGAAGTTCCATCATTTCAAGATTCTATGTAAGGTTCTTATCATAGACATTTTTATCACACGAATAAAACCTAATATATTTTTAAAATAACATTTTTTCACAATTCTCTCCTTGATCTTTGAATAATCTCCAACCAAAATTTTTCCAATAGTACTAAACTCATAATTCTTCGCTTTCACAAGCTTGCCCCATCAATATTGTTTCTTTTGTAGACCCTATCCCCCTTACAAAGAGGAAACCTAAATATTTCATTACATCCTTTTTAATAAAAATATCTAACGAATTTTATAAAATTTAGATACTATCCCTACTTTAAATCTTGAAAGTGACATCATATATAGGGATAGATTATAATTTAATCTATAGTCTTCTAATAATAGTTATTCACTTACCTTTTCAACCTATGAAACAAGATTTTATTTTATCCAAAATTGAGTCCCATGATTCTTTCTTCTCTTCTTTAATTGAAAAATTAATACCTAGATATTTTGATGAAAATAATCCAATTTTAAACACAAAAATATCACAAAATAATTGATTTATCCTAGGTTTTGTAGTATTAGCTAACCAATTATAAAACTTGTCATAACATGATGGTGTTGATTTAAACTCCATGGCATTTCCTAGCAAGGGATAACCTAAAAGAAAAGTGTAATTAAAAAATTAGACATAATATTTGAAGGGACCATTTGTTGCACCTTGAATGCTTTTGATCTTTCCTTTCACTATTTCCTTTAAGAAAGCTATATAAATTGTCTCATCATGAATAATAAATAGATAAGAAGATAGTAGTTCACCCTAACAAAGTCCATGAGATGACTTAGAGTATGTAATGGGGGATCCATTGATCAAAATAGAATATTTTGGATTGTTGTAAAACACCTAATCTATTTACACCACCCTAATTCAAACCAATTTCTTTAGAATACCATGTAGAAAACTCTATAAAATTATATCCTCTACTTTGTCCATGCCTAATTTTATAAGCCTACTTAGTATCTTCATAGAATGACGAGAATGTATGGACTTTTGTGCTATCATTATTTTTTGCCACAAACAAAACACCCTTATTCATCTAAGAAAATACTATGTATAACAAAATCTTACCTTATCGAATTTTATATGCTCTTCATTATTTGTATTAGGATTGTTAATGGACTCGTGACTTCCCATACTTCTTCAAACTCAAGTTGAAATCTGAGTTTTATCTTCTAGGTAACAAAATTATTCCCTTGCAATAGTTGGAAATCAAACAATAGAAACTTTGATACATCACTAGCCATATTAAAAAATTTCACAAAACTAGAAAATATTACTTCCATTAGATTTGTTTCAAATAATGCTTTTCAATGAGTATATATAAACTTATACTCATAAGTTGATTGATGCATTAAATTGTACGAAAACAATATATCTTCAAACAAAATAATAAATAGATGGAATATTCCAATATTTTTTAAAATTTATATAAATATTTTCCTTTAATTCTCCTCAATCAACAAATATGATCTTTAATAAGCCATTTTGGACAAAAATAATTTATGCTCACTTTTTACATCTTCAACTGTATGCACAAGTACCCAGAGTAGATTTATCAAAATAAAGGTGAGACATCATTATAATTTTCGATATCTTATTAGTGCTATGTGTTGGAGTAAAATAACTACCTCCTAACTAGAAAAACTTCAGGAATCTCACAATTTCTTGATAACAACTTGGTTTCCTTCTTGCCTTGGCATAGATGTAATATGTTTTGCAGATGAAATATGCTTTATAGTCAAACGTCAAATAATTTGTTGTCAAAATGTGTGTCTAATGTCATCCCTTTTTGCTAAGACTTTAGAAAAAAATAACCAATTTTGATTACATTGCGTAATACATCAATAAGGAAGGAAGCACTATGAGAGGGCCATTGGCATTTTTAAGTAGAGCAACAACACCATCTTTTTCTTCATCACCATCATCAATGGAGAGATCGTCGATGCCCACAATAAGCTCAAGGTTGATCATGAATTAATTGGTTCACAAAGAGGAATGTTGTATAGTCTAGCTTACTGCTACAGGAAACCAATTATGAGATGAGATTAACATAATGGTTCTTTGGTCTTAATTGTTCTCGTTGTTTTATCAAATTGCATTGTGTTGTGCTTATGAGTTATTTTTTTCGTAGAGGCGAGACTTCGATCTTATTGAAGTCATCAGAAATGCCATGGATCAAGTCTTTTCCTGGCTTTCTCTCTATGGTCGAAAGAGGAATGATGTATAGTCTAGCTGCAACATCTACTGCTACAGGAAACCGATTACGAGATTAAAATAACGGTTCTTTAGCTTTAACTGTTCACGTTGTTTTATCAAATTGGGTTGTGTTGTGCTTATGGGCGTTTTCTTTAGAGGTGAGACTTCGATCTTGTTAAAGTTACCAGAAATGCCATGGATCAAGTCTTTTCCTTTCTCTGGCTGATCGAGACATATCAATGATCTTGGATCATGTGTTATATATTGCAAATGATGGCCTATATATTTCCATTGAAAATATAAATGTTTTGCCTAGGAAAACAAGATTAATGTCTTGTCAAATTTTGGTTGTGTTGGGTGAAAATGAGCTGTTCTTGTTAAATGTTCATCTATTTATGTCTGTGTGCATCTCATGAGTGATGATCAATTAAATTTGAGGAAATGCTAGTATCTCTTCTATGGGCAAACGAAGTCCACAAACGTCTAATCAAATGTTGTCCCCTTAACACGCCCGTTTTCCATCCGTATCTTTTGGCAAGTGACTTTTTATAAAGATTTCACGGCTTTTCGTAGCTATGGATTAGGAAATGACGATCATATCCCTTTTTTGGTCAAACGAAGTCCACAAATGTCCTCTTCACAAGCCTCAAATAAAAATACTACTGTTTTTAGGGGAACAAATATTGATTCATAATTTGAAATTATATTTGCATTATATTCATTTTTAATTTTCTTATCATTTGCTTTTTTTTCCATTTTTATTTTATTTTTAAAGTTAAAACAATATTTGTTTGGTTTTTTTTTTTTTTTTTTAATTTAGTTATGTAGATCAAATTAATATAATTATAATTATATTATTCTATTTTATTATATTATTAATATTTTTAAAATTTATATGTTTTTTATTTTTTATATATTGTAGATTCATATATATATATATATATATGTATATTTATTTATTTATTTAATTATGTTAATGTAGTTTTTGTTTTTAATAGATTTTGATTTTATTAACCCTATTTTTTAATAAAATAGGTATAAGACTGATTTTTTTTTAAATATAAAGTAAAATTCATTAAAATTCAAATTTAATCTTTTGTTTCTTGTATATATATTTATAAGATTTATTACTTATATTTTATTGGCACTCTAGTATAATTTAATTTTTTAAATATTTTGTTGCAATAAAATATCATAAAAATATTATTTATTATAAAATTCTATCATGATCAAAATCAAAGAGTTTTTAAACTCCAAATAAATGCGCTCAACCATTTATATATATAAAAACCATCTATCATATATAATAAAATAAATGAAAATAATAAATACTTTAATTTAAACCATTAATACTTTGAAATATATATATATATATATATATATATATATATATATATATATATATATATATATATATATATATATATATATAAGGTAAAGATTTATTCAATCAATAAGATTTACAGTAAACAAAAAAAAATGAAAGAACTCCTAACCAAGAAGACATCCAACAATCAACAGCCTCAAGTAGGCATATCCATAGCAAGCAAATTAGAGATGTCGAGAACAATCCAATGGGAGCTAATCGCATTCCCTAAAATTCCAGTCTTCTTGAAACTCAAAAGCCCATTTTACCAAGCAATCAGGCATATCCACAACAAGCAAATTAACAATATGTCGAGAACAATCCAATGGAAGTTGATCCCATTCCCTAACATTCTAGTCTTCCTGAAACTCATAAGCCCATTTTACCAAGCAATCAACCACACCATTCCATTCCTTGGAAATATGAACAAAGGAAATAAAAAACTTTAGATGCTGACAAATTTGAAAGATCTACCGAACTACTAACACTAACTGCGAATGAACATTAAAAAGATTATGAGTCTTCAATAAATTAATAATAATTTGAGAATTCTACTCACATATTATCTTTCGCCATCCCAGAGCATAACCTTTTTTCAAAGCAAAAAAAAAAATAGCAAGGGCCTCCATATAATTATTAGTCTGCTTCCTCTTATAACAAGAAAAATGAAAAGAGTTGCATCACTGCTATCTCTGCCGACACCACCAATACCTGCATGCCTAGGATTCCCTCTAGAAAAGCCATCAGTATTAATCTTAAACACCCCCGAGGTGGAAGATGCCATTCTGTACTTTTTGATTAAGGCCTCTCCTCCTAATAGATACAGAATGACGAGGGTCATTCTCCACTAAAGTACATAAGGATAAATTTTATACTTTAGTTATTAAGAGTTATTTCTTTGAGTTACTAGGAGTTTTTTTTTTTGTATTTCTTTGGAGCAGTATGAGATTCTGATTCCACCCACGAGGTGGAAGATGTCATTCCGTACTTTTTGATTAAGGTCTCTCCTCCTAACTGATATAACTGATACAGAAAAGATGAGGATCATTCTTCACTAAACCTAGATCAAAATCTCATACTATTCCAAAAAAAATACAAAAAAATAAACTCTTAATAACTAAAATATAAAAATTATACCATACAATATATGTTTTAAATTTTAACTTATCATACCCTAATAAATTTATTTTAATTAGTCTGGTATAAACCTATGGCTTTGAATATATTATAGACCCAGGCCGTTCAAAGGTATCAGTGGTAATGCACCTTAAAATTATCATACCCTAATAAATTTATTTTAATTATTCTGATATAAACTAATGCCCTATGGCTTTGAATATATTATAGACCGAGGCCGTTCAAAAGTATAAGTGGTAATGCACGATATCTCACTTTGTGACAAAAATAGTATGAAATATTCCGACCACTTCACGCGTCGTATGAATAGGATCGTTTTTTCGTATACAAGCTAAACAAAATAAGATCGTTTTTAGTTGTAAAGGATGACTATTGGAGTTACGACACCAAGTAGGGGTCCAATCACCTTTACATAAAATTCTATTATATTTATAATTAATCTTCAAATAAAAGAATTTATGAAAGGAACTCGTTCTTGCTCCTACCATAAGGATTGACTGCATGGTTTAAGCTTTACCTTTACTAAAGGAATTCTATCGGCCAATTAATTTTAATGTCTTTATTCAATTCTGTGCTGTGCAACTAATAACTGACTTCCAGGGTTATTTATTTATGGTTAGGTTATTGTAAGAAACTTTTATGGCAGATGTACAAGGCTGAGCAGTCTCCTCTCAACCATGACCTTTAGTAAATAATCATGACCCTTCTTAAAGCCTGCAACTATACTTATCATAAAACAGAAAGCTATACTTATCAATAAAAAATTTAACACAAAACCACTACACCCATCCATCTCACACTCACGAGTTACACTGCACCCAAGTGCAATAACTGACTCCCAAAATTATTATATGCTCTATAGTTTTAAAATAATATCCATACAATATCGTACTTGTTTCTCCTTTTTCAGAATTCACCACTAAAACAGCGCATTACATGCTTGAGGGTCCGCCATTCTGGTAGGCTGTATTCGTTTGATTTGATGCAATGGTAGATCTAAAGTACAAACATTAAATTATATCCAAAAACCAATTATACATTATATAGTTGCTTGAATTATTTTACAATTTTTTAAAATGATCAACCGTGTTATTCCCAGAATTGGAACGTACTCTTACCCAGGATGCCATAGTAAATGTGATCAGTCTCCACCTAAATTATTATTTTTAATATTAAAAAAAATAATTATATTTATAGATTTTTTTACTATAATAAATATGATCAGCTTTCATTTAATTGTTTTTAATATATAAAAAAATTGATTATATCTACAATAGAAATGCTTGTTATTAACTCTTGTTATTTGTAAGAAAACTCCATAAGAGTGGCCTCACAACAGCATCTAGTCTTCTCTCTTTTAGTATTAATGATGTGTGGAATCAAAAGGAAAATTGTTGAAGTGAAAATAGGTCTGTTTTCCTAGGTGTTACTTCTCAGGGATCTACGATGACAAAGTTTCTGTACTGTAACATTAAATTAAATATTTTGAAATCCTTAAATTGTAAATAAAACGAGGAATTTTTTGCAGAAACTTTACAGATAACTGCTAAAACCGCTATTGATCCTATGGAATTTGCAGTTGTTACCGGACATAATATCACTTTTCTGGCATAAACACTATTGAACACAATAATAGCGTGCTGTCATATTGCAGATGCAAAATACAACATGGAGGAACATTGCAAAATATGAAAATGATAATCCCCTTCTGTCCCTGCAAACATGGAGGAACATTGTATCTAACCTATCTCACACAGATTGATTAAGAAAATCAAGAAAACCAATCCAATATAAAACAAACCACAAGCTTCTGAAAGCCTGTCCCCTTGCATATCAACACAGAAAACTACATTGCAAAGTTGAAACAATCTTCAAACCATAAAGAAGTTGACACAATCTTCAAACCATTAAGTCTTTCCGAGGAAAAACGGTTGAACAAAAGAGATATCTAGCAACCTTCCAATTTCTCTTGTGATATATTGTTTGATTTAGACGAGGTGAAACTTTGCTCAAATGAGGGGATGGGAAAATCCGTGGGCGTGGAAGATGTTATTGAAGAAGATGCAGAGAGCGTGGCTGCTTCGAAAGGGGCATATGATGATTTTAGTAGGGCAGTGGGAAAATGAGGTACTGCAGCTTCAAAATTCAATATCTTTAGAACTTGCCTCATTTTGGGCCTTGCGGCTGCATGTGGGTGAGAGCACCACAACCCTACCTCCAATAATCGCTCCATTTCTGCTGTCTCAAACTCTCCATTTAACTTCGCATCTGCTGCATCCACAACTCTACCTTGACCATAGAAATCCCATACCCATTCCACAAGCCTCATGTTATGCTCTGCCAAGCTCAAATCTACAGCTCTCCGCCCAGATGCTATTTCTAAAGCCACAGCACCAAAGCTATAAACATCTGATTCTGGACTTGTTTTCCCTGTCATCACACACTCGGGTGCTAAATACCCCAATGTTCCAGCGGCTATTGTAGTCTGAGATAAACGATCATGCTCCAATATCCTCGCCAAACCAAAATCCCCAAGCTTTGCACTTAAATTGCAATCAAGCATAACATTGCTGGATTTTACATCTCGATGAACAATACATTGACCCCACTCTTCGTGAAGATATAGGAGTCCAGAGGCTATGTCAAGAGCAATTCTATACCGGCAATTCCAATCCAATGTTGGACTATGTTTTTTGGAGAAAAGATGTTTGTCAAGGCTTCCATTGGGCATATATTCATAAACAAGAAGCAATTCAGCTTTCTCGTGACACCATCCCAAAAGTTGAACAAGATTTCGATGTCTTACACGACTAACTATTGTTATCTCCGAGATAAACTCCTTTATCCCTTGTCTAGATCCTTCTGCAATGCGCTTGACTGCTACTATTTCCTTTGTTTCTGCCAGAAGGCCTCTATATACTCCTCCAAATCCTCCTGAACCAAGCTTTTGATTTTCGTCGAAGTTATCTGTGGCGGCTTTGAGATCTTCAAGCAAAAATCTATGGGGACCATGCTCTAATAGCCTGGACAAATCTATTTCACTATTTGTACATGTTTGTCCACTAATAGATACCTGATGTTTCTTTCTTTGCATGAAGGCAAGGTAGCCCCAAACCAGCAACGCACTTGCTATGGCAACTACAAGAATAGATCCCAAAACTGCAATTATTTTTGTGTATGTCTTCATCTTCTTGGGACTTCTAGTCGTTGTATTGAAGCTCCATGAATGGATGGTATGGGTCTCTGATGATTTGTAGGCACTCCCCGAAAGACCTACTGCAATGTATTTAGGAAGATATTGAGACAAATCCAGAGTACGACTTCCATGAATCTTAGAGCTAGTGGAATGATTTGAAAGGACTACTTCTAACTGGTGTGTGGTGCTGCTGTAGTTTATCCATGCGTTCCATATTGTTCCATCATTCATACTGTGATTTACTGGAATAAAATGCTCAGAAGAATAAAGAGGGTTCAAGCTCCGGTCTAATATTAAGACATAGGCTCTACTCCGAAATACTATGGCGAATACATCCTCTAATAGATTATCACTTTCATCTCCAACATGTCCAGGAAGACCATAGAGATTTGCATCTGTCAAAGCCATGGAAGCGTTTGCTTTGGATGACATGAAAAATGCTATACCTCCAACTTCATTATCATCAGAGCTAACATTATAGTACTTCATGCTAAACTGAAAATGCGTGGTGAAATTAACAATGGAAGATAGTTGAATTGATTCATTGTAAACCACTCTCCCTGTAGTTTCGTTTTTTGATTTATAAGCATCAGACTTATTATTTGTAAGCAGGATCACATGGTCAGAGACCTTGCTATCATTGATACAAAGAGTTCCATCTGTATTACATGCTTTAAAGTTAGGGAAGTTAAAATTTATACCTCTAGATTTGGCCATTAGGATGCTTATCATCCCATATAGAAAAAGAAACCGAAGAACTACTTGAGAAAAAATAGTACAAGCCATCACCTACAGAGCGTTCACGATAGCGATGAAGGAACTGCTTGCTTTCGGGAGAGGACGCAGAAATGGCTTCCTCTGGCTTCCTCTTTCCTTGAGTTTCTGTATATATATTTTCTGTATATACACTGTTCATTAACGTCAACTGGATAACCACAACGTTATTTCCTCGGTTGACTTTGGTCTTAAAAACGTGTGTACGTGGTTCACGTTATATTAACTAGTGAAATATGTGGATTCTTCTAGCATTGGAGTCGAAGAAACTTGGGTCATTTATGAGGGGCATTCTATTAGTAAACCTTCACGCAAAAGTACTTTTTTTAAGAGTGTGTATGGGGATATTTGGTATATATAAAAAATTAAAATAGATTTTTTTATATGATATTATATTTTATTATATTTGATAATATAGTAACATAGAGTGGTGTTATGATTGTTGGGGTGATTATGTATATATATTTTAAGTAAGATTTTAACGTACGCTTATTTTTAATTTATTTCTAAAGTTGAATATAAAAAAAATCTCTTCAATATTACCTTATCTTTGAGTCGAAGAGATTTCTGCTTAGTGTGGATTTGAAGATAAGATTGTTGTTCCGAGAGGGCCCAATGGGGACACTTTCATATCCTCTTCTAGAGAGACATAGTTCTTTTGCAGATTTGTTAAAGGATAAATCTCCATCAAAGACTGAAGAAGCACAAAATACTGCATTAAAAATGCTCTTTACGACTACTGGAAATAGATCAACATCTCACGAGTTAATGGATGCTTGCCACAGTCATAATCAAGGCCAAATATTGTCATTGAGCAAAGGATGGTTGAAGAAACAGTTTTATATAGAGCCAATCATGATTTGATCTGTAAATTCATGGGTATTCACCCTACCCTGAATTTTTTGCATTCCTGGGTCCAGCAAAACTGGGAGCCTCTTGGTGAATATTCTTTATGGTTTATTAGCATTGGATATTTTATTGTTAGTTTTTCTTCACTTGTCGATAGAAATAGGGATTTTGAATTAGAAAAGAGGAATCATGGTCCGACAGGATTATTTGTTCAACCCTGGAGAGTGGGATTTGATCCTCGAATTGAACCCACTGTTTTCCTGGTTTGGATCCGTTTGTATGCACTTCCAATGGAGTTTTGGAGTGAGTAGGTATTGGAAATTATCGATAATTCCCTTGGAAGACATTTGGGTGTTTCCAAAGACACAATAGAAGGAAACACAACTGTTTATGCAAGATTATGTGCGGAAATGGATCTTAGCCAACCTCTATCGATAGAGGTGGAACTTGAACTTGCAGGACTATCTTGGATTCAACCACTGGATTATGAGGCATTGCCCTTCAAATGCAGAATTTACCACAAATATGGGCATTTGGCCCGATCTTGCCCAAATAATATGAGCATAAAAATGGAGGCTCCTCTAGGAATGTCAAATCTTCCTAAGGAGGGTAAGTCAAAAAAAACACAGAACCAACCAATATTTCTCAGGGTAAAGAAGCACAGGGAGATGGTTTTGAACATCCCAAAAGAAGGAGAAGGCAAAAGAAAAAATATGGTAAAGAACAAACCCAACTCAAGCCCTCCAACAGGTATGAGATATTTAAGAGACTAATGGACCAAGAAGAACAATTCATGGAAGGAGTGGATGGGAATAATGAAAATAATAACATCCATGTTCAAGTTCCTCTTTCATCTCCTCCCATCATAGAGCGGGTAATTGAGTACGATGAGTTACAACAGTCAGAGAGTGCAGGGGCATTGATAGTGCATAACCAAGAGCAACCAATAATTAAGGATGTCAGCATGGGCATAGTAGAAAAGAACAGAGAAAGGTCAACTTTAGGGATAACTCAGGTGGAAAAGAGATTAAAAAATAGCAACTCTCAAGGAGTGGGTAGAAAATCAAATAAGGAATTGATAGCAATTCAAGGAGACAAACTGATGACTAGAGGATCGGTGAGGCCAATAGACTTTTATTGCTCTCAAGGTAACCAATGATTATACAATCATGGAATGTTAGGGGTTTAAACAGTAGAACCCATCAATCTGTTGTTCAAAGACTCTTAGAAAAATGTAAAACAAATTTTTTGCTTATCTAGGAGACAAAAATGTCGTTAGATGTTTTGTAAAATAGTTAACAGACTTTGGAGGGGTGTTGATCATATGGAAGTGGCTGCCCATGGTGCCTTAGGGGGGATAGTTACTCTTTGTAACTCTCTTGAATGGACTGCAATAGAACATATAGCTTGGAGGGGTGTTCTCACATCACATTTTAGAAATAATATCACAGTTGAACATGTTTTAATCACAAATTTTTATGGGGCTCAAAACCTAGATGGTCAGATGCATCAATGGAAATTTATGCATAACATGAGAGTCTCAAGGGAAGATTTAGACTGGATTATTGTTGGGGATTTTAATGCTAAATTATCCTCTAGAGACCAGGAAGTGGGAATCCCAATTTTAGACCCAGGGGATCGACTTATGATTTCCCAAGTCTAGGCATTACACTTGGTGGATATTAAATGCCCTGGAACCAACTATACTTGGACTAATAAGAGGAGGGAGCCACATAGAAGGAAGGTGAAGTTAGACCATTTTTTGATTTCATAGGAGGCATTTGTAAAATGGAATATAAAATTTTAGATTTTGGAGGGTCCAATTTTAGATCACTTTCCTATTTTGTTGGAAGGAGGGATCAAGACAATGCAGCATCACAAACCATTTAAATTTGAAAAATTTTGGTTACAAAAAGAGGAACTTCGAAAGAAAATTCCACAAGTGGTGGGAAGAAGGTCGCCCAACATATGGGACAACAATGTTCAGATTCCACAAACAACTTCATTATGTCAAAGATCAACTGAAACAATGGAGGCGAGCTAACAAGACAGACTTCCAGGTCCAAAGAGCTGCATTAGTGGCCAGATGGGATGAGGTTCAAAAACACTTTAGGGGACGAAATAATTACAGAGCAACTCAAATAATAGGATGATGCATTGCATAAAGCGGTTGAGGACATTGACAACCAAGAGGAGACCTACTAGAAATAGAGAGCAAGAACCACTTGGTTATTAGAAGGTGATAAAAGTACCAAATTTTTCCATCGAACTGCTTGTGCTAGGAGACAGATGAACAACATGGAAGCTCTTCAAGATGAGAATGGACACTCCTTTGATACAATTCCAGGTATGCATTTACATTCAATGGATTATTTTTCTAAACTATTTAAGGAAAGTATGGTGCAATATGAAGAGGTTCAAAAAGAATTTATTGTTGTCATACCCTCTATTATCTCTGAAGAATAAAATCAGACCCTACTTAAACCCATTGATAGAGAGGAACTGAATAATGTAGTCTTTGGAATGAGTATCGAAAAAACATTAGGTCCAGATGGCTATCCAATTGAGTTTTTTCAGGCCTTCCTGGATAACATGGAGGAGGATGTAATGGTTGTTATAGAGGAGTCCAAAGGTAGTAAAAGAATGCTTAAAGCATTAAATCATACTTTCATTACCTTAATTCCAAAAGGGGATGAGGGAGTACATATTTCAAATTATAGACTTATTGCCTTATGCAATGTCATATATAAAATAATCACAAAGGTAATGGTTGAGCAGCTAAAACCTCTTCTACATAACATTATCTCCTCGGAGCAAGGGGGTTTTGTAGAAGGTAGGCAGATCTTGGATGGTATGGTTCTAGCTCAGGAGGCAATCCATTCAATGCAAACATCTGGTACTAGAGAAATGTTCATAAAATTAGATATGTCAAAGGATTATGATAGGGTGGAGTGAAGCTTCTTGTCAAAGATGATGGCATCCTTTGGTTTCTCTTAGGATTGGATAGAATGGGTCATGAGTTGTGTTTCTACTCTGACATACTCAATGTTAATCAAGGGTCTTCCCTCGCAACCATTTGGAGCTACTCGAGGCCTTCGTCAAGGGGATCCTTGCTTTCCCTATCTTCTTCACATATTGGCTGAAGGATTGGGTAGACTTATATTGAGGAGAAGACAACAAGGTTTGCTAACATGTATCAAGGTGGGTGAGGAAGTTTTGACTCACCTACAGTTTTTGGATGACACAGGATTGGTGGAAGTGTCCAGCTTCAGGGAAGCAAGAATGATTAGAGATACACTTAATGTCTACCTTAGGGCTACAAACCAAGTCATCAATGATAAAAAATCCAAAGTGGTATTTTTAAATCTTGATCAAAGGCTTCAGGACAAAATTTTAGAGATCTTGGGATTCACAAGGACTTATTTCCAGTGGTATACTTGGGGATCCCTTTGCATTTTAAAAAACTAAAAATAGATATCTGGAGGAATCTTTTGGATTGTATCAAGGACAAAATTAATCATTGGTATCACAAATGGTTAAGCTATGGGGGTAGATTAACTTTTTTATAGTCAGTCATTCATGCCATGCCAATTTATAAATTTTCTATCCTTGCTGCCCCACATACCATATGGAAAGAGTTGGACAAGATGGCTAGAAAATGTTTTATGGGAAAGAGTAAAAGGAGAGAGGAAATGGGCCTTAGTAGGTTGGGATAAAGTAAGCCAGCCCCAGGTAAAAGGAGGTTTGGGACTGAGAAGATCAAAGTTAAATAATAAAGCTTTGGTTGGAAAGCTTTACTAGAGGTGGATTTCCCAACCAACTTATTTATTTAGTAGAATATTAACTAGTAAATATTTGGGACAGGTAAACCCAAATGAGCTGGGTCATTTCCCTTTGGATGGTAATGGATCCTTAGTGTGGCAGGCTCTCAAGTTAGGATCTCAGGTAGTAAAAGATAGATTATTTTGGAAAGTGGGGAGAGGGGAGAAGGCACAATTTTGGACAGATTCATGGGATCAATACCCACCTATCATTGTTGAATTTCCTGAACTGCAACCAATAAAAATAGCCATAGAAACCAGGGGATGGGTCCAAATTGAAATTTATTTCAACACTAGTCATCTGGGGAATTATAAGTTTAAGTAGTTTAAGAAGTTGGATGAGTGGCCAATTTCAATCCCTCCGGATTTGACACCCGTCATGACTAAAATCTTGGTAGAAAGATTTCTCATAGGTAGAGACAAGGAGGATGAATTAGCTTGGGGATATGGGAGGCTTGATGTCTACACAGTGAAGGATGGATATGATAAGATCCTTCCAGAGCCTCCTCCTCAT
This sequence comes from Wollemia nobilis, assembly GCA_028583015.1. Classification (NCBI taxonomy): domain Eukaryota; kingdom Viridiplantae; phylum Streptophyta; class Pinopsida; order Araucariales; family Araucariaceae; genus Wollemia; species Wollemia nobilis. Next base: position 4,386,153 of record JAQPPZ010017255.1, read on the forward strand.
ACATATTAGGTTGAGGATTGGAGAAATATTTGGCAATCCAAGGGTTGGATGAAAGTAAAATTTTTTGCCTGGCAGTTCATGCATAATGGAATTCTTACTTTTGATAATCTCATATGTAGGGGAATAATTGGTCCATATCAATGTGTTTTATGCTACAAGAGTGAGGAAACAACTGATCACTTGATGTTTGAGTGCCCATTCACACGCCAGATTTGGGAGAGATGGTTTTTATATTATAAAATTCAAGTTAATGGTGATTTGAATCAGATTAATATTTGGGAAATATGGAAGAGGTATAGATTTAAATCTAAAGATATTTGTATTGGTTGGGAGATTGGATTAAAATTTATTTGGTGGCAAGTGTGGTTGGACAGAAATGCCAAAAATTTTAGAGAATTTTTTTCTTCTTTTGATGGAGTTTGGCAGGTCATTTGGAGCAAAGTCACATAAATTATGGTAGTCTATGCTAAAGATGAAACTCGGGTTGTTATTGGGGCAATGGAAAAGGAAGTTGAAGTGCAAGAGGGACAAGACAGAGCTAGTTGGAAACCACCCCTAGAAGGTTGGATTAAAATTAATATTGATGGAGCTACAAAAGGCAATCCAGGTAGAGCTAGAATTGGAGTGGTTTTCCGGAATCATGTTGGAATAGTGCTCTATTGGAAACTACAAGGCTTGGGAAGAGCCACAAATAATGAAGTAGAAGCCTTAGCTATCAAATATGCTTCTATTTGGGCAGTAAAACAAGGTCATAGGAGGATAATCCTAGAATCAGATTCTCAAATAATGATTGGAGCTCTAGATTGCATGAGGAACTTTGCTTTGAAAACATGGAGGTTTACGATTCTTGTCACTCAAATTAAGGAATTATGGAGGGAATTAGATGATGTGATTCTAGTTTATGTGAGTAGAGATCTAAATAAAGTGGCAGACTTCCTGGCTAAGATGAGTACTGAGAAGGAGGTAGGGGTTCAGTGGCACAGTGACATGGCTATTGAGGATGATATGATTAGGCAGGTTGGTGAGCAAATCCAGTGCTTAGCTAATTTGGATAACCATTCTAGAAATACTGTTTAGGATATTTGTGTTTCAATGTAGATCTTCTTTTATAGTTGTAAACAGGTGAACAATCATTGTAGAAATATGGTTTAAGAGATTTGGCTCCAATGCAAATCTTCTTTTATTGTTGTAAACATGTGTTCTCTTTAACTAAGGCTAGGAAAAGTCTCATCCCAACTTGTAAATGATCTTTGTTTTAATACAAGTTTTTTCAAATTATTTTTCAAAAAAAATTATTTTTAAAGTTGAGATATTTAATGAATTGAGATCAAGTTATTTGATACATATTATATACATTCTATATTTTTATTAGTAATATGTATATACATCAAATTAAAATAAATGAATTTGATTTTTAAATGAAAAAAATATACTTATTATATTTTTTATAAAATGTAGATTGAAACATAATGATACTTTTAACTTTAAAAAAGTTTGATCATGAAATTCCAATATATAAATACTTATTATCACCATCAAGAGGTATTATTAACATCTCTAGAGTGTTATAAATATATTGTATCATCAATTGGTGTATCTTCATTTAGTGTAAGAAATTTTTTATTTAGTATAAGATCTCATGTAAAGCAATATAAAGTGTATTAGACTCATCCAATGTAATCTATTTGTATCATTCTTGGTAAAAACAAGTGTTACCTTTTAGTGGTGCTATTATATTCACATATATTCTTCTCTCTTTTTGTATTTTTGGTTGTTTTAATTTTTGGTGTTAAATTTTTTGTCATGGTACCATAGCCTTGCTCATATACAATAGGTTATAAGTGGATTGAGATATAGATGCTTCTTTTTTTTTTACGATCTACTATGAAATTAAATATACCTCTCCCTCAAATCAAATTAAATGAAAAATATATTATGATTAGATTTATAAAATAAATATATATTTAAATCTAAAAAATCACTATGAGCTTGTGATTGGTAGTGAAAAAATCTACTAGCCTAGGAATAAATTTTGATAATTAGGAAAAATGATAAACAATAAGTTGTTTTTATCAAGCTTACACTTCTAAAAATATGCTTCTCAAATTTCATAATGAAAGAGTCATCATCATATGTAGCACATCAAAGAAGTTATATGAAAATTTAAATGATATACTTAATCTTACTATAGAGCTACATAATATAATTTTTTTATATTCACAATAAATAGTTCCTCATCTTACTAAGATGAAAAAGAAAAAATAAGCTTGCTCATATGAAAAAAATATTGGGGATAATTATTTTGTTTACATGACTCTTTAATATCATCCAAGATCATAATGGCCATTTATTAGATGTCTTGATATTAATCATAAATTGGGTGGTATTATTTATATACAAATTTGCATGCATAGTTAGTGCAAGAAGAAAACGATGGTAAGAAAAAAAAAATGTTCATGATTATTTTTCTCTTGTGTCTAAGGGAAACCAAATTTATTGACCAAAATATGATAAAGGTGATTCCAAGTACATTTCATCCAAAAATTTTGAAGATCACAAGAAAAAACTAAAGTCCTACATAAAGTGCAACTATTGGGGTAAGCCAGTGCATAAGGACGATGAATGTTTCAAGTCAAGAAAATAGAAAGAAAGAAAGAAAAAAAAATTATTTCAAGAAATTTAAAATGTAATGCTCTTCCTATTGCTCTTATGGATTATGAATCCTCTAATGAAGAATAGGTCATAGATCCTCTTGATCTTAGTTACTTGACATAATGATTCTTCATGGCTAATGGTTTTTTGCAAAGAGGGCCATATGATAGGTATGGGTAATTCATGAAAGTCTTATTTGTAGTTGATGCACCTTAACAATATCAAAGAGTTGTATTATATTTTTAATGGTTATTTTATCAAGACAAGTTCTAAGGACCCCTTTTAGTAAGTCTTGAAAATATTAAGGATGGTTGCTAGAATATTTTAATGTTCATTTTATAAAAAAAATAGAATTTTTTTTGAAAATATATACAAAAATAAAAAAACTAATGGTTGTATTTAAAGAAGAAAGTGACTTGTAGGACATGCAATCTATATTAAATACTCTTACAAAGCACTACTTTGAACTATTTTGAGAAAGGTTAAAATGATGGTAATTAAGAACCTAAGAACATATGGGGACTCTTAACTAATTATAAATCAAGTCAATTCCTAGTATGCTACAAAGAACAAACATCTAAAGTCATATAAACATTAATTTTAGGACTTGATGACACATACAAAATAAAATAAATCCTTAGAGAACTTAATACAAAAGTAGATGAGTTGGCAAGCATGGCATTAAGTTTCAATCCCACCAATGATATGTGATATAAACCTAAAGAATTAGAGATGGTCTTCAGTCTAACCATCCCTAATAACTATAATCTTTAGTAGGACATTAATAATGATGAAAAATCATAGAATTTATAATTAGGGGGATCTAATACATTGAATAAAAGAATGAGTATGAAAGCGACATTAAGGATGGAGTCATACAACTAAATTAAAATCAATTATCCAAGGGTCTAACCATTCAAGATATATTATCTAATCCTAATAATAGTATAATAAAAATGAGCCTCAAAGTCAAATACTCCTTTTATCATCGTATTGAGGTGATTGAAGGTATGAAACTACTACTCAAAAAGGATTATACCCCAAAAGAAAAATATCTTTTCAAAGAGCTATATGGGAAATATGAAGATATTATTGCCTATTCATATGAAGATATTAAGGTCTATGACCAAAAGACTATAGAGCCTAGTGCTAGACCTTTCAAACAAAAGTAGTAATTGATAAACCCTAAAATAGAGGTAATAATGAAGAAAGAACTACTAAAGATTCTATAGGCCTAGATAATAGTTCCTATCACGCACTCCATCTAGATTTTCAATCTACTTTTAATATGGCAATAAAAATGATAATATTAGAGAATGTATTAACTTTAGAAAAATGAATTAGGATTAGTTAAAATATCATTATTTTTTTCTTACAATTTATTAGAATATGTAGAAGGTATATGAGTCAAAAATATCATCTCTTCCTGATGTATTCTCATGATACAATCAAATATGGCTTAAATATTAAGACATAAGACAACTTTCACCATAAAACAGGGGACCTATGCACATCAAAGGATGTTATTTGGTCTATCAAACTATAGATATCCAAATTTGACACATGATTAAATAGCATCCCAATGATGATACATAAAAATTGACCTTCAATCTATCAAGTCAATTCAACCTATACCTTACTTGTTTTCTTATCTCAAGGCAATTGTGTCGATGTTATATGATAGCACTATATGCATCATTATTATAAAATGGTCGATTTTCACCAATTTAACCCTCCAATGGTTAGATCTATCAAAATCACTAACATTCTATGATAGCACTACTATAAACACTATTACAAAAACCCAATGCTATTGATGGCACAAGTCAAATCTCTATAATGTAAGCCAAAAACATGTAAATCCATTCCTCCACTCTTTGATCTAATCATGCATGGTACCTCCCCTCCTTAGGCTTATGAAATTTAAAAATATTTTCTTATCCAAATGGTATCCTTGACCTATCTTTCCTTCGGATTAGTTTCCCTTTCAATATATTTAAATTGAGCTCATGGCATGAGCATTCAAGAAGAATTGACAAAGCATCAAAACTCTACTAAAATTTCCTTCTAAGTTCTCTTTCACTCTTGCATTTGGATCAATTTATAGTATTTATAGCAAGTGGAGAAAGGCATAGTGAAATTTAGGGCAAGTCCATATTGTCTTGTTTTTTCTAATCAAGGAGGACCTCTTGGCTAAGAGGAGGAGACTATGTTGGTATTTGACTCTAATATTTCATTTTGAACATGATTTTCTCTTCAATTTGCTTTTTATTCTTTGCATTTATTCTCTTAATATTTTTCTAACACTTTTTGGGTGTAATCTACAACTGTTGATATTTTCTTGGTGTTTTTCTATTGCTCATAGTATCTTATTTCATATTATCTAACTTGTTTTACAACCATTAATCTTTGTTTATACTTACTTTGTGTCATTTGCACATGTACTTGTGACTGTGGGACCAGCTCACATGATATTTCAAGTCCCCATTGGAAATGGGTCCAAGGTATCAACCTGCATGGTCCACTGTTGCCACAACTTTGGTGAACTCAATGTGAAACATGCACATCTTACCTTACTAAATATAAAATTAATTTAAACTTAAGCATGATCATATAAACTTATTTTTTTATATTAGGTCACATTAATTGAGAATTAATATATTTTCCCTCTACTAGTGTGAAAGTATTAATATTAAGTCATGTATGTAAGTGTGTTTGATCCTTGAATTGGACATATTTCATGTACTTCAATATTTTTCCTCATGTATGGCCATGTATATTAGGTAAAATGAGTCTCTTCCATGTATTGATAGGTATATCAAGAATGCAAGTATATCGAATAAGTTTTGGTATATTGGCTAGTTTTTTATATACGTAGCATTTGCTACCAATCTAAATAAATATCTAATTAATTTATCAAATCCCCTTCTTTCAATATTTACTCATGGTTGAAAATTGATATAATACATGTAGTAGAGGATTACCATTAAAATTCTTATACTTCTTTTTCATATTGTCAAGAAGAAGAAGAATCAAATCCATGGGTAAACCATAATTAGAGAGAAGAAGAGGAACCCATTGTAGAAAATGTATCATTTTATTTTATAGATCATATTAGGGAATATGTAAGAAGGAACAAATATATCTTCTTCAATGTTCTTGGAGAGGAACTCAAAAATCTTCATAGAGAATAACTTATATATTTCAATCCAATAAACGATGATATCAAACACTCAAATAGTTAATGTATTGTTACACCATTAAATGAGAGTCAAGTTGATACTTTAGGTCTTAACATGGCTATGGATAAACCCATTAAGTCTACTACTACTACTACAATCTCTATAAGCATACTCATTTCCATCATATCCTCTAGTTTCCCTCTATCCATCTCCCTATTTTAAATTCTATTTCCAATAATTCTTTCTTATAAACTGATTTAGGGTTTAATTGTGTCCTATCAAGTAGTACAACCCTTAGGATCACTACCTCATGTATCTCAAACCAACTATTAACCCACATTAATATTACCTATACCTATAAATCTAACTTATCTAGAGTTTTAAAATATAAATGCTAAATTATAACACCTTGAAAAACAAGACTAAAAAATCCTAGGATTAGAATGAAAAATATCTTCCCTTCAAGGAGATGTAGATGGAAAAAAAAAAAAATTGATAAATTTTATAGCCAAACAGTAGACCCTATAATAACTAGTCATCCATTTCCACAAAATTGTGAGACACCAAAATTTCAAATCTATGATGGTAAGCAAGATCTTATTAATCATGTTAGATTATTACAAATAGCTTGTAGTGATGTAAGTGAAGAATTCGAAACATCGTTTATTATGCATCTATGGAATAAATACATGTTACAGTGTCGTGAATAGCACACAGGCAACTGAACTCTGTTACATAGTTGTAACAGTACAACAAATAATGTAATATAGCCAAACTACATAACAGTATGTTAACAGTACGCTAACATCCCCCTTTATTACATTATTTGGGTAATGTAATAACTAATAGCTATACTAGACTACTAACATCCCCTTACATTATTTTGCAATACAAAGTGAGCTGCGAAACAATTCAAATTTGACACGTCCAAGTGCCTTAGTGAAAATGTATGCAACTTGAGCATCGGTGGGAATGTGTTGAAGCTGAATTCGGTGCTTTGGAACTTCATCTCGAATGAAATGACATTGTGTGTCAATGTGCTTTGTTTTTTCATGATGGATTGGATTCTTGACGAGGTTCAGAACACCTTGATTGTCGCAGAACAAGTGTATTGGAGATTTTGATGGATGGCCCATACTTGTCAGAATGCGACGTAACCATATCACTTCGCACACAGCTTCACGTGCGGCGCGATATTCTGCCTCTGTTGATGAAATAGCAACCACCTGTTGCTTCTTGCTGTGCCAAGAGACAGGACCGGATCCCAGATGAAAAATGTATCCAGAAGTTGACTTGCGATCATCAAATGATCCGGCATAGTCGGAGTCCGTGTATCCTTGCAAGAAGAATTTGTTGTTCCTCTTGTATTCTAGGCCATATTCCATAGTACCACGGACATAGTGAAGAACACGTTTTTTTGCTTTCCAATGAGTGGTCTTAGGCTCCTGCATGAACCTCGAAAGATAGTTGACAGCAAATACGAGATCTGGCCTAGTATTGGTCAGATATATGAGACTCCCAATCAACTGTCGATAGAGAGTACCATCTACCTGAGGTGAGTCATCATATCGCGATAACTGAAGTCCATTCTCCATTGGAGTTGCCATTGGCTTGCGATCAGTCATGCGATATTTATCCGAGCAATGTCTTGGCATACTTTTTACGAGACACTTTGATGGAGTGCTCCTTCTGGCTGAATTCCAGACCAAGACGGTAATGGAGAAGTCCGAGATCTGTCATCTCAAAAGATTTGCACAAGTTTCTTTTGACAGTAGAGATCATAGTTTACGAACTCCCTGTAATGAGCAGATCATCCACATAGAGTACAAGCAACACTATCTCAAAACCCTATTTCTTGAAATAGAGGTTTGCATCTGACGGACATCTCTTAAATCCATGCTGCATAAGGTGATTGTCCATTTTTATATACCAAGCTCGAGGAGCTTGTTTCAGACCATACAAGGATTTGACCAATTTGCAAACTTTCTGCTGTTGGCCTTCCACTTCAAATCCTTCAGGCTGAGTCATATAGACTTCTTCTTGGAGATCACCATTAAGAAAGGCACTTTTGACATCCATCTGGTGAACTTTCCACCCATATTGTGCTGCCATAGCACACATAACCCGAATTGTGGTCATCAGAGCAGTAGGTGCAAAAGTTTCCTCATAGTCGATGCCTTCCTTTTGAGCATAGCCCTTTGCAACAAGACGGGCCTTATGCTTATCAATTGTTCCATCTGCCTTGTACTTGACTTTGTATACCCATTTGCAGCCAATAGGTTTCTTTCCATGCGGCAGATCAACAAGCTTCCAAGTTTTATTCTTCATCAGAGACTCATACTCTGTATCCATAGCGGCCTTCCACTGAGGCTCACTGAGAGCATCTTGCACTGATGCAGGTTCAAGACTATCTATGGTAGACATGAATGCCCTGTCATCATCAATATCCATATCCTCTACTTACGTACTTGGAGTCACAGAAAGTTCCTCAAAAGATTGACAAAGATCATCAACCTCACCGGTTTCTCCGGCTTCTCTTTCCTTTTGAGCCATACTGCGTGTACGAGGTCTATCCAAATTCAAATTGGGAGGAGTGGATAAATTTGCATCTCTGATTGTATTTGTACACCATTTAGGATTCTTCTTCGGTGGTGGTGAAGAAGATGTAGAAGGACCTCCTGTCTGTGTTGACGAAGGAATCTCCTCTTCCTTAGGTTCCACAATATCTTGGTGTACATTAGATGTGCTCTGTGATGTGAAAGCTTCATCAAAGACAACATCTCTGCTGATATGAATTTTCTTGGTCAAAGGATCTATCAACCGATATCCTTTAGAGTGCTCAGAATATCCAAGAAAAATACATCTCAGTGTTTTCTCATCTAGCTTCTTCCTTTTCTCTTTCGGTATGTGCATGAAAGCTTGACACCCGAAAATACGTAGATGAGATATGGAGGGTTTTCGACCACTCCATGCTTCTGTGGAGTCATTCCTTTTAGGGCCTTTGTGGGTGCCCTATTCAACGAGATACTGCTGCAGTGGTGACGGCTTACGCCCAATATTGTTGCCCAAGAGTAGCTCCTGTGAGCATACAACGAACCATTTCCATTATAGAACGGTTCCTTCTCTCAGCAACTCCATTTTGCTGAGGAGTATAGGCGGTTGTTAACTGTCTCTTGATCCCATGCTTATCTAGGAATGCAAAAAATTCATTAGAGGTAAACTCTCCCCCTCGATCTGAGCGGAGGGTTTTGATAGAAGCCCTGACTCCTTCTCAACGGATTTCTTGAACTGCTGGAAGAATGCAAAAGCTTCAGATTTCAGTTTGAGAAAGAAAACCCACATCTTTCGTGAGTAGTCATCTACGAATAACTGAAAGTACCTCTTCCCTCCACAACTGTTGGGTGTGAAAGGACCGCATAGATCGGTGTGAATTAGCTCCAGAGGTTTTCGTGCTCTTGTAGAGCTCTTCTCAAATGGTACTCTATGTTGCTTTCCTACCAAGCAGTCAGAGCACACTGGCAATGTGGCAGAAAGGGAAGGAAGACCCTTTACCATCTCATACTTGCTGAGCTCAAGTAAGTAGCCAGAACTAAGATGCCCATATCTCTTGTGCCATAGGGAAGTTGCCTCCTTGGTAGAGACAGTCATGGCAACATGTGGAGTAGAGATAGCATCTAGTGCAAATAAGCCATGCTTATATGAAGCTGTTGCAATCTGCTTACCCTTCCTGGTAATGGTACAACACTTCTTTCCATTCTCAACACGAAAGTTGACAACCATATTTCTGTCCAGGATTTGTGTCACTGACAACAAATTGTTAGCCAATCCCGAAACATAGAGGACTTTGTCAATCTGACACTTGCCATCAGGAAGAGTGGCTGAAGCTGTACCCTCTCCACTGAACCACGTAGGTTTTATCATCAGCAATGGTGACGGGTTTGCCCTCTTTGGCCTCAAATGATTCAAACCACGATCTGTCGCCAATCATATGTTTGCTAGCTCCAGAATCGACATACCAAATAGGATCCCTCTGTGTGGAATCTGTGGTAGTCATGAGCACCTTGTGTGCCCATTCGGAATACGAGTCGGATTCTTCAACGACAACATTCACCTGGGGTTGCTTGTTTTTATTTTGTGGTTTGTTTTGGCCTTTCTGCTTGTTCTTATGCCAACACCTGTTGGTGTCATGGTTGTCTTTCTCACAGATCTTGCACCACCTCTTCTTCTATTGAGGTTGTTTGCCTTTTCCTTTCGTATCCTGTTGAGAATTTCCTCCTTTTTGAAAGTTGCCTCCTTTTTGCCCATTACCTTTCTTCCTAGAACCCTGCTTGTTGGTGTATAGGGCTGTATTGGAAGAATCATCCTTGTGAAGTTGGCGTGCCTCCTGTTGTTGAAGCAGATTGACCAACTCGATGTAGGTAATTTGTCGTTGAGACACCTGGATGGAGGTTATCAACATATCAAATGAAGAAGGTAAAGCTCTCATCACAAGTGAAATGAGAAGCTTTTCGTCCACAGTATCTCCGAGAGAACTCAATTTCTCTTTCAACTCAGACACTCTGCACAGAAAGAGTTCAACTGTTTCACCCTGCCTCAAACTCAGGTTATGAAGTTGTTGTTGAAGATGAAGAATGGTGGATTCATTCTTCCCCTCATAGATGGTTCTAAGGGCATCCCATGCCTCTTTACCACTTGCTTTGTCAGCTATATGAGGTTGCACTTCATCTGAAACAGCAAACAAAATGAGCACCTTTGCTCTACTTGTCTTTCTTGTCAAAAGCAATCGATCTCGTTGAAGGACCTGTGGATCCTGCTTTTGGTGAAGGCCTTGTTGCTACTCCGGTAACAATATCCCACAAATCTTCCATTTGGAGAATAGCCTTCATCTTATGTTTCCATGGTGTATAATTTGGACCTTTCAATAACTGATGCGGATCAGTCATCAACTTTGCAACAGCGGCCATAGTGAAGGTTCCTTATATCACCAAATTGGTCCCCCTTTCGATATACCTTTTGCTAGGCCAATATACCGTACAAAATACCCACCCTTACGTGAGGGAAACTATAGGTATTTAGAAAGATCAACAAAAATCACCCGCCCTTACGTGAGGGAGACTATAGGTGAATTTTAGAGATCATACGATACGTGGAACATAAGCGGTACTGAAAGGGAATCGCCTTGTTGATGGCACCTACCATAGAAGATTCTTCTCATGCGTGGGGCGTAACTTCCCCTAAACACTATGAAGAATACTTCGTCGGGATTTACGCCTAAACACAAGTGCGATAAAGGGTAGTGGATGGAGTAAAAAAATGCAAAAATGGCGTACTTATTCCTCCCCGACGATTTATAGAGAACAAGCTCAGACGTCGTTATAGCAGCTATATTAGGCGGCGGATACAGTAGCCAAATCACGACAGCTTTACCTGTAAGTGCTGGCCAGAGGTATCGCAAATACCGAACGCTGCAGTGCAAATAAATTGCACAGATGGGTTTTTATTTATTTCGGGGACTTAGGGAGTGTTTTGATTTTAATTTTTAATGTTATAGTGCAAGAAATGAAAATGCATCATACATCAAAAAAATGCCCTCAGAATAAAAACCACAAGGTGTCGGTCACAGTCGAAAATGCACCTTTTACAATGCCAAATTGCTATTTTTCAAAAAATTACTCACTATCCCCCTTTGATTTTTTGAAAAAATATCCCCCCTTAAAAAGGCTTTCTTTAACAAAGCATTTTAATAATTATTATCAATTTTAAAATTAAAATAAATAATTTTAATTTATATAGTTTTAAAACTTTAGAAAAAATAAATTAAAATTAAAATTTTAATTTATAAAGTTTAAAAACTATATTAAAAAAAATTAAAATTAAAAATTTTAATTAAAAAAAATAATAATTAAAAAATGACTTTGCAAAAAAAAAATTATACCTTGGGGGAGTCGGCGGGATTCGAACCCCCGACCTGCAGGCTCCCTGAGCCTTACCGCACGACTCACTGCCACGTGAGCCAGCGGGCTGATCCGGAAGAGATCAAGAGCCTCCTCCTTTTTGAACACCTTCTTCCTCCTCAGCTGCGGCCGCGCTGTTTCCGCCTGCGGTCTGCGTTCCCCGACGTTCCCTGGTGCTGCTTCCCGGGCTTTCAATTTTTTTTTTTTTTTTTTTTTAAATCACCCGCCGATTCACGGGCCTCCCCTCTGCCTCCTCGACCAGGCGGACCTCCCTCCATGTCCGCAACACATTTTTTTCTCTGTTTTTTTTTTTTTTCAAAAAAAAAATTGACTGTGGGGAGGGGCGAGTTGCGGCGATCCGCACTGCGCAACAAATGTTTGGGGGGGGGGGGGTTTATACCCCTGCACCTCCCGCACGCAGTGGGAATTTAAAATTCCCGCGCGGGGGGCTTTCCCTCCTCCTGCCGCGCGATGACGCAGCGCAGACAGTACGTCTGCGCCCTGCGCACGATGTCACATCTGTGTGGCGTCGTTCGGGGGGGGCACTGTCCCTCCTCCTCTGCGCGTGACGTGATGCAGCGCAGATAGTACATCTGTGCTTTGCGCATGACATCACGTCTACGTGGCGTCATCCGGGGGGGGCACTGTCCCTCCTCCTCTACGCACGACGTGCAGACGCTCTGCACGCGTCGCAGACCACGTGGACGTCGGCCTGCGTCGATGTTCTGTACGTGGGCGTCGCCACTCTGCGCGCGTCGCGGCTCTGCGTGCGGAGTCAACAGGGGGCCTTCCTTCGCGTCGCGGAGACGGAGGTTCTGCGTTGAGCGCAGAGCTGGAATTTTTTTTTTTTCTCCCTTCCGTGGCTGCGCGACCAAGAAGAAAAAACTCTACAATCAAAAAATTCCTCTGCCCAGGGAAATCATAGAACTGGCTCTGATGCCATGAAGAATTCGAAACATCGTTTATTATGCATCTGCGGAATAAATACATGTTACAGTGCCGTGAATAGCACACAGGCAACTGAACTCTGTTACGTAGTTGTAACAGTACAACAAATAACGTAATATAGCCAAACTACATAACAGTATGTTAACAGTACGCTAAAAGTAAGTCATGTTGAAATACTACTCATAATTTTTCCCAAAATAATTTTTTTAAAATGGTACTTCCAAATACCTCACCATTTTATCAAAAGCTTTAGAGAACTTATGGAAGCATTTGTAAAACAATTCTTGATATATATCAAAGAAAATATTACCATAGATTATTTTTATAAGTTGTAGGTCAAAAATGAAAATTTTGCTTCCTTTTTAGCAAAATGACAAATCCTTTTTAGAATAATACAATATATCCCTCCTCTAAAGGAACTCCTACATTTTTTTATATGCAATCTTCACGAAAAATTATCATATGCTCTAGAGATTACTAAATTTCCTTCTTTTGAAGAGGTGGCCAATATGGCTAAGTGAGTAGAAGTTGCTCTCTTACAAATGAGGAAACTTAAGTTTAATAAATATGAAGATAAACCAACATCTTCAAGGAATAAATGATAATATAAGAATAAAAATGTAGTAGGTTATGGTTTTATTGACTCCTACCAAACAAATAATGTTAATGTTGGACATTTTGAGTTCCTAAGTCAAAGTTGCCATTGATGTCACCTTTGATGCTATCAGAAGGAGTAATCATTAATTCCAAATATTTCAGTAGGAAATAAAGGTGACAAATATGGTCATTTGATATTCAGCAAGAAGGCAGAATTTTGAGTGAAATAGTGCAAAATACAGAAGTTAAAAAGGAGTGAAAATATTTATTTTATAAATTATTTAAATTCAGGATGAATTTAAATTTTATAAATAAATATTAAAAGGTATTTTATCAAAGGTAATAATTATAATGGTTAGAAGTACCATGGTGAAAACCCAAATAAAATATTTGTAATTTTCATTACAATATTTTATATTGCAAAAGTGGGTTTATAAAGTATTTTAATAAACCCAAAGGTTGGGTTAAAGGTTGAAGACCAAAGTATATTTTAAATAAATCCAAAGGTTGGATTTAAACAAAGCAAGCTCATTTCCACCGACGTCGAAGACAAAGGGAAGCATCAACATTTTTAATTTAATGGGAATGCATATTAATACCATGCCAAAGTTTAGTTTCAAATTACCCTTGCTCGAATTGAAAGAGAAGCACATGCAAATTAAAGGCAGAGCTCGTGTTAAATACTTTGTGAATTTCATGGTTTTATTTGATGACGAAAAGGACAAAAGCAAGTGCGTTGGTTTGTTGGATGCCAACAAGGCACCTTGGCCTAGTGGCAAGTGGGCTCCAAGCTTACATTTTTGGTGTGCATGGTGGATAGTGTTCGAATCCATGAGGAAGCATTTTGGTGGATGTGGTGAAGGTGCTAATCAAAAGGCGCATACGTTTTGCAAGGCAAGGAAGGTGTATTAAAGCACGTGGTGCTTCTTCCTTCCCAATGAGCTTGTAGCTCGTGTGGTGTTTGCGTCATGGGAAAAGACTTGTGTGGGCTGCGTTGAGAGTTTGAAACTCTCCAAAGGCAAAGGTACATTTTTAATGTTTTATTTTATTAATGCCTAAGTTGGAGGTATAAGGTATTAAGTGGTTGAAGTATTTGCATTGTGATAAAGGTTGGTAATTGAGAAATATTATTAGGAGGTATAAGGAGAATTCTGGTTTTATTTTCAAGTCTTAAATTTTGCTATAGTGGAATTTTGAAAGGTTAAGACTTTGTGAGTTGTGTGTTATTTCCAATAAAGGGTTTTGTGATTATTGTGAGGATATTACTTATTGTTTAAGTTGGAGTGATAAGGTGTAATTGTGATATTATTTTTGTGATATAAAAATTATCCTCTAAACCTTATTGAGTATGTCAAAGAAGTAATTGTTAGTGTGGCAGATTTGTAAGGGAAACTAATGGATAAAATTCTTCTTTTTTGAGTTAGAAGGTTGGATTGATTGAAAATTAAGTTTGGAGTGAAAATAATTTTATTAGGGTTTCCTTTTAGAAAATGGTTGAGTTAATGCTTCAAGGTTTTCTGGATTGTGAGTTGTGATTAAACCTTGTTTGATAAGCATTGTTGTTTAGACCATTGGTTGAGTGAAGTACTTTGAGTTTATGCTTCAAGGTTTTATAAATTGAGGATTGTGATTAAAACTTTGTTTTATTAGCATTATTGTTGATGCCAATGGGTGATGCAAAGAACTTGAACTTGAGTTAGAAAATAACATGAGTATCATTGTTATGTGAGATTTGTGTTGGGCATTATTGAAAATATTTTGAGTTGGATGATACATTCTTGGACTAGGATTTTTGAGAAAGGGTTGTTCCTTGAAGTGATTGGTTGAGTAGAGTTGATTGAGCCTAGTCAACTGATTGTGTGAAGTGGTTGTTCAAGTTCCTTAAAATAAACTATTCTATATTCTGATTTGAGTTGAGATTGAGATTTGAGAATAAAATATTTTGAGTTCCTATCAATTCTCTTTATGCTTCTATGAGATTGAGTTGATATTGAGCTTTGAGTATAGAACATATTGAGTCTCTAACAATTCTCTTTATGCTTCTATGAGATTGAGTTGATATTGAGATTTGAGTATAGAACATATTGAGTCTATAATAATTCTCTTTATGCTTCTATGAGATTGAGTTGAGAAAGTGATTGAGTATTGAGTATAGGACATATTGAGTCTCTAACAATTCTCTTTATGATTCTATGATATTGGACAAGTTTTGTGTGAACTTGTTAAGCTGATTTGAGGTAAGTCTTTGAGAAGGCTTGTGGACTTGTTTTGTGTGAAATTTTGTGGAAGCTTGCAATGCATATTTGAGGAAGTCCTAGAGAGGACTTATTGAGCAGATTTGGACAAGTTCTAAGTGAGCTTGTTGAGAAGATTTGGACAAGTTCTGAGTGAGCTTGTTGAGCAGATTTGGAAAATTTTTAAGTGAGCTTGTTGAGCAGATTTGGACAAGTTCTGAGTGAGCTTGTTGAGAAAATTTGGACAAGTTATGAGTGGACTTGTTGAGTATATTTGAGCAAGTTTTGATTGGACCTATTGAGCAGATTTGAAAAGGTTTTGAGTGGACAATGAGGACAGGTCTTCTGAGTGAGGACAAGATTCTTCAAGTGGAGAGAATTCCATAGTTCTGAGTGAGGACAAGATTCTTCAAGTGGAGAGAATTAACACTTCCACCAATTAAACCTCTAGATACCTCAAAATAATTACCAAGTTGATATCGACACAAGTAACATTGTTCTTTTCATCATGTTAATGATCATAAAACTAACAGGTGTAAGACTCTGCACAATATCATTCAAAATATTATAGACAAAGGAAAAATTATCTTTAATGATAAATAATCCCCACCTAATCAAAACTTAGAAATACTCCAAAATACTTTTCCAACCCATAATAAAAGGGTGACTAATCATGTCCAATATTACAATATGGTAGGCATAACTTATTTGACTAAGTTCTATGTCTTAACTCAAACATAAGTTAGGAATAAATCTTAAAAACAAATATCACAACCACCTTTATTTCTTAGACCAACACCCTTCATAAATTTAAAGTGACACCCTCTAATAGATCACCTTTATTTATTAGACCACCTATAATGAAGTAAGATTTGCCTTTTTGACAACAACTAGAATGCATGTCCATGACAATTTCTCTCTTGTAATTACTAAGAATATCACTAGTTCATGATAGCCTATGAGATTTTTTGTATCATGATGTACTTATGACCTTGATATATATATATGACAAGATGTTTGAGGATGCATGTGTTTTTTTATTCTGTGTGTGTTATGTGATGGATGATTATGGATTTATGCCTAGACTTGTAGATATGATGATGCATATATGTGATATGGATGCCTAGATATATTATTTGTGGATAGACCTAGATATGTGTGCAATGTACTAATGATATGTGATGATTTAAATGATATGAAATGTGAATGTATGTGTAAATGATAAAATACAGTAATCCGAAATGTAATAACTAAGTATAAGCACCATAGAATGTATAAAAGTCATGAATCAAAGTTAAAATAATTTCATCTAAGGTATACAATGAAACCTACACCAAATGAAAATAAAATGTGTATTGATAATGTGTGAATGTAATGGATGGTGATCAATGAGAAGTCACAAGGGAACAATAAGACTTTCATGAGACTCAAACACCCTAGTTGATAATTTAAAAGTTGTATACTGACCATGCAAAAGTCTACGAGATAAAAATATTCTAGGAAGACTAAGATATTCAATATCCTTGTGTGTGCATAGTGAAGTTCATTAATGAGATAGGTGTGTTACCACGCATAAGACTACCCTATTGCGAGGTTGGTTTTTATAGCCCATTTATGTAATGGATATTAATCTATGGTCATCATGACCCTAATTTTGTATGCAGTTGGACTTAACTACTCTATAATGTGAGCCATCGAAAGCTAGCTCATCCATAAGTTGACGTTGGTCTGTACAAGAGAAGGTATCTAATGTGATAGACATGTCACCATGTGTAAGACTATTTCACTGCCAATCCAACATCTATAACTCATTTCTAGAAATGGATATTGTCCCATGGTTGTTGAAATTTTTAAAATTCTAGGAATTCAAGCTCTTTGCAGATTTTTTTTGAGGGAAAGGCTTGCTCAATTTGAAGGAGAGAAAGGAATTGCTTTTATTTTTAGGAATTTTTCCATTTTGGACAAGAGAAATGGGATTTGTTATTTTTAGATGAGGGAGGGAGAGCTTATCCTTTTGTCAATTCTCAGCTTTCCAGACCATGTACATAATAGGATAGCAAGGAAAACATTTTTCTTTTGAGGCAAGAACCACTTTATAGTTTCATATTTCCTTATTCAAATCATATTTAAGAGTGTGAATTTTGTGTTGGGATTTTGAGATAAGCAAGGTAAAATAGAAGCAAGAATCTAACTATTAGAAATCAAGATGAATTTCTAAAAAAACTAAAAATAAAGGTAGGAATGGATGAATGACCAAAAGACCTTATTGGCCACTACGTGCAACCTTGAAAAATAAAATAAATACCAAGAAAGAGATATGTGAATGGGGATGAATAATGTGATGGGGTGCTTACTATGTGGACTTTCAAAAATTAAAAGGTGTACATAAAATAGTCAGTGGTCGGATGAACACCATTTTTTATGGTCATACGGTATATATCCTATCTTATGTAGACCACTTAATAATCAAAATACCATAAAGAAATGGGTGTAAGCGATGATAAGTGAAAAAGGATGCTTTGCTTATGAATTTTCAAAAATTAAGAGGTGTGTGTAAAAATAGTCAATGGTCATATGAACATCATTGCTAATGGTCATACGGTATCTATCCTTTCTTATGCAGACTGCTTAATAATCAAAAGATCACAAGAAAAGGTGTAAACAATGACAAGATAAATATTTTTATCAAAGACTAATGATAGGCATATAAACATAGTGTTATTCTTAGTGCTTACAATAAAAGTATAATGAAAGTGCAGTGATACAAGTGCCTAATGCAATATGAAAAGTGTAGCTAAACATTGTGAAATACAAAAATGAAGACTTCTAAATACATGGTGCAATAAATTATGATATGCAATGTAGTGGTAATGTGCAACGATATGTGATGAATTATCAAATGAGAAGATGTATTTTTGTGATTTTTTTGTTTTTATTTTGTTTTAATTAATTTATTATTATTATTTGTATGCATAAAATGCTTACAGGTGGAGAATATTGAGGGGTTCAGGATTCTCAACACCTTCGAGTAAAGCTAACTGATATGTTCTAGTCCTACCTTTTGTGTTATTATGAATGGTTCTAACTATTTTGTAGTGAATTTATCGTGTAAATGGCTAGGTAGGTTGGAGTTCTACTAATTTTCTTTGAGCACAAGATCACCAACTTGGAACTCCCTAGTGTGAAATTTTGTATCATAGGCTCATTTAATACAATATTAATAAACATGAATATGCTCAAGAGCATTCATCAAGAAGCGTAAGTCGATTTAGGTAAGCCTATTGCGTATCATCATCAATAAAGAATTCTTCTAGTGAGATGCACAATGAAGGGATTTCAAGTTCCAAGGGTATAATGGCCTCAATGTCATATACTAGCCAGAAAAGAGTTGTCCCTATTGGTGTTCTAATGCTCATATTGTAAGCGCAAAGTGCCAGAGGTAGTTGAATATGCCAATCCTTGTGATGATTGTTAATCATTTTTTTGAGGATAGCAATAATTGTTTTGTTTGATGCCTTAGCTTACCCGTTAGTCTACAGATAATAAGGGATCGAAAAGCTATGCTAGATATGATAATTTTTGCATAAAGATCAAACATCCTTATTCTTTAATGATGGCCCATTATCCAAGATTATTTTGGATGAGATATTAGAATGATAAATGATATTATGGAGTAAGAACTTCATGATGTGTGCACCTGTCATAGTGGTAAGTGGGATAGGTTCAAACTACATTGTGAAATACTTAGTGGCTATTAGAATAATCATGTGTTAGCCTAAATATGAGGGTGAGATTTTCCAATTAGATGAAAATTCCATTGAGAAAAAGGTAACAATGAGTGAATCAGATGCAATTCTTGTGAAGGTATGTACGATATATTAGGATGATGCTAACACTTGACACACCTTTTTAGATATGTACAATAATCCCTCTCCATAATAGGCTAGTAGTAGCACATTCAAAGAATGTGCTTTGCAATGGAAATTCCACTAAAATGGCCATCACATGTACCATCGTGATCTTGAAAAATGGCCCAAGTAGACTCTTGGGGATCTAAGAATCCAAGGACTCCATCATAACTGTTGGGACTAAAATTAAATGAACACAATGAGATATATTTTATTGATACAAATGGGTTACATATATAGGCAGGAGCCCTATATGATAAATGACAAGTGTCAATATAAACTGACAAGTGTCAAAACAGAGGCATAGTGCACTTTAATTCTAACATTCCTCCTTAAAGTGCACTATCCTAACTAAAGAAAAAAAAGTGGGGATGCCACGACTGGCTACGCGGCCAATGTCAAGGCTGGCCTAGGCAGCAGAAGTGGGTTTTGCGTGCGTCTCATCGGGAGGTGTCGGCCCCTCAATCAATGGCTCCACCCGAGGCTTCTTCTTTGATTGCCACCGTTTCTTGTCCTTCATCAATATCGATATTGATGGTGGGAAATAACCGTTCACATGGGCCCTCCATGCTTTCGCTGCACTCCTAATCCATCACAGTTAGTTCCTTTAAGAATAAAAAAAAAACAGTCGATCTATTTTCAACACTTCTTCCTCGACCATGCAGCCATGTGACAAACGCGTCGCTGCTCCCGCTGTGACCCGTCATTCATAAAAAAACTACTGCTTTTGATTTCAAATAAAATATTTGATATGATGTTATTGATGAGTGTTTCACTGAAGATGCATCCATGTACAAATTAATAAAACAATTTTGATTTCATTATATCTTTACCAAAGCCGTGGTGAGCACTCCTCAAATGCATCATTCTGTCGAGCCAAAAAATCAAAATATATCACCATTTTTTATTAATTCATTAATTTATGAAATGAAAGATCTACCTGCGCTGTTTGTAGTGAAAAAATATCATCCAATAGCGAAAGAATTTTTGTGCATCAGCTGAGCAATGGACTGTACATCTCGGGGCAGCCCGAGCAGTACAAGGAGAAGCCACCCACCATTGGCTCTACTGTGGTCCCTTACATGGTAGGGGACATCAAGAAGTCTGGTGAGCTTGGAAAGCTTCAGAAATTTGCAACAAACTCATAAAGTCTTCTCTAGCGAAGCAGTGGATGGCCTGGAAAATCTGGTAAAGCTCGAGCTCTTTGTCGTCCATATACCTCCGAAACTCCTGGTAATCCACGCGGCCATCCTGATTGGAATCACAGACCTTAAGCAAATCCTTGGCATATTTATATTCGAAAGGAATAGTGCCTGCAAACCTTTCTCAATCTGTGAATTGTCGAGGTGCCCGCTCTTCACCGCATCAAAGAAATTAAACAAACTCCGCATACAAGTACAGACAAACCAAGGATTGTTGCAGTAACAGCATCCACCTTTATCATTCCTCCAAATATCTAGAGACCCACCGTAACAAGAAGCATGGCGGGCGCTACCAGTGCCCACTATGTCCACCCGATGGTCTGCCCAATGGCCCTCGCTGCCAGGTTTACGCTCAATGGGTTCACCACAATCGCTGTCAAAAAAATCATCGATGATATCATCGACGTCTGGAAGCACGTCAGCATAAGCCACGACACCATCTGGTTCTTTGTCCCATCCCCCACGTTGCTCCCGCATGCCACGCACAGCGACTTCACCAGGGGCAGAAATATGCCCCCCCAAAAAATACTTGTACAACAACAATTTGCTTTGGCAAGATATAACACCCAAAGCACCAGAAAAAAAATACCTAGATTTAAGAAGCTACAGCAGTGTAAATTCAAGTACAACGCCACAACCACACATAGAACAAGCCACCAAAAACTAGCAGATCCTCAAGATTTTTGGATCCATATGCGATCTGACCGCCAGTTTGTAAAGTTCTACTCCGAGATCGAAGCCCTTGACAAGACAAAAACAGAGCTGAAAACGCTGCGGTTAAAATAATAAAAAATATAATCAACCCGAATGAAGTAAAAAAAAAGGGGGGCAACTCAATCAGATCTGGTGAAAACTCGTTATCATCACTGTGCCAATAATAGACACAAACTTCTAGACACTACAGCTGATGCGGGTGCTTCTATTTTTATCCAGTGCGATGGCGCGCTCCCGGTCGAGCAATGACGGCGTCGCTGCCTCCAAGGAGTTGGCACGTGAGGTGGAGGCGGTCTTTGACCCAGCGCTTTCAAACAAAGTCTCCAATGTGGCAGATGAAAAAAACCCCTTTTATACATTCAGAACTTTGTGTTGTCTGTCTCTCCGTCTTCGTATCCATGCAACAACCAAGATTTTTTTGTGGCATCCATGGCTGTGATGTGCTGATCGATTCATGGCGAGGGGAAAAATGGATCTAAAAAAAAATATTTGGGGGTAGCCATTAATTTTCAAAAATCTGGTTTCTGATTCATCCATCAAGGATGAAGAGCATACTCCCTATTTTGAAAAAAAATGGGGAAAAAATGAAAAAATGGGAAAATGGGGGAAAGGATGAGGGGGGACCCCCTCAAGCTCACAAGGCTAGAGAAATCCTAGTGCTCTGATACCAGATGTTGGGACTAAAATTAAATGAACACAATGAGATATATTTTATTGATACAAATGGGTTACATATATAGGCAAGAGGTCTATATGATAAATGACAAGTGTCAATATAAACTGACAAGTGTCAAAACAGAGGCATAGTGCACTTTAATTCTAACAATAACTTTGATAGTATAGTATATCTCCTAGCAAGACATATTTAGTTTCTTTTTATTTGAATTTTCATTTGGTGGCATGCGATAAACCAAGCTTCAATAAATATTTAATCTAGGAGAACCAGTATTGATATTGCTCAAATTACAATAAAAAGTGGCTTGCTCTAAACGAATAGCCTACTCCTCTCTAAAAGCACTGCACAATAATATTTATTTAGAGAGGGCCTAAAGATAAATGGTCGTGACTATATCATAAGGGCCTTGTAAGATTAAGGATCCTCAATAAGAAAGTTTCAAGAATTCCTAAATTTTTGAGAACCAATCTTGGTATGGTTCAATTTGTAACATGTGGATGGTTTGCTCTTCTATAGTTGCATCTCTTGAGATTGCATATTGTAAGAGGATTTTAAAATTAATAGTGGTGACATCATCTAATGGGTTTTTTAGAATTAGGGATCTCAAGGAAGCTATTCTATCTGTAAAATGATTGGAGGACCAAGGTATGGCCTCGATGTCATACCATTCAAACTTTATAAGAAAATTATCCATGATGGTATTGTAATATTTCAAGATTGAGCATTTACATTTGTAGATTTCTTTTACTGATTAACGATGATCAAGGAGTCACCAGATATTTTGATTCTCTTAACATTCATGGTAAGATCTATTTGAAGACCCAAGAGGAGGGCTTTGTATTCAATGTTTTTATTATTGTAGGGGAAATTGAGTTTGAATGAAAGAGGAATAAGATCCCCTTGTGATGTGAAAAACATGATTTTTACACCACACCCTTGCTCGCATTTTGAACCATGAAAGAACAACATGAGATCTTATTTGTGCTATGGTTCTTCTAGTTCTTCTGATATAGACAATGCAAATACTGCATCATCAAGTAGCTCAATTATAATAGTTTTATCATCATGAAGCGATGCTTTTGCTAGTTGGTCTACAATGACCTAACCTTTAATAAACTTTTGTCTAATTAATTCTAGGTCAAACTCCATCAAGAGCCTGATCCACTTTATGATGTGACTATTGTGATAAGTATGACTTATCATGTATTGCAAAGGGTTATATTTAGATATGACATATGTTGTCTAATTTATCATGTAGTGATAGAGCTTTTTGGTGGTGAAGACCATGGTGAAACTAATGTAGTAAGTAGCATGTTCTTTATTTACCTCATTATTTTTTATCAACATGCTCCCTAAGGCAAAATCGTTGGTTGAGATGTGTAACAAAAAAGGTGCACCAGGACTTAGTGGAGATAATACTAGTGTGAAAGCCAAGTATTGTTTGATATATTGGAAGGCTACTTAGTAATCCTAATTCCAATTAAATTTCACCCCTTTTTGTAAAATATGATTAAATGGCCAACAATTGTTTGATAGTAGCACAATGGACCATTGGATGGCATGTATCTTCTCTTTTAAGCTACGAAGGTGCTTGAGGATAATGGAGGGAGACATACTTGTGATTACTTCAACATTTTAGGGTCAAATTCTATGCCCTACTTAGACACAAGTAAACCTAAAAAAAATTGGATGTTACTCTAGAAACACACTTTTTAGGGTTCAAGTGTATGTTATGCTCTAGGAGGTGATTAAAGATCTTTTCTATAACACCAATATGATCTCGATGCAATAAATATTTAGCTACAAGATCATCGATATAGTCCTCGATAATTTTGTGCATGTATTCATGAAAGATATATGTCATTTCCCATTGATATATTATTTAATCCGAAGGGCATGACCTTATAGCGAAAGGTCCTCCATGGTGTAGTATAGGTTGTTTTGACCTAATCTTCATTATTGACTTGTATTTGATTGTATTCGGAGAAGCCATCCATGAGAGATATAATTTCCTATCTTGTGTGGTTGCATCTACCAATGTATTAATGCTTGAGAGTAAAATTGCATCCTTGGGGTTTGCTTTATTAATATTGTGAAAAATAGTGAATATGCACACCCCTCCATTTGGTTTCTGAATCGATACCATGTTGGACACCTAGTAAAGATAATCGATAGGCTAGATGAATCCTACATCCAACATTTTTTGTAATTCATTTTTTTATCATAATAAAAATTATTGGATGGATCTTGTATATTTTTTGCTTGATCGATTTAATTTTTGGATTTATGTCAAGTTGTGGATACCTAAATTTGGATCTAGACCAAGCATATCTTAGTATGACCAAGAAAAAACCATTTTATACTTTTGTGACCATGGAATTTTTACCCAATTTAAAATTCCTCCAATCCCCCAATAATGTAGTCCCCCCTCATTTGCCTTCCCCATTTTCCACACTGGTTTTTTCCCACCTAACCATTTTTAGCTCCCCTTTTATCATTTTACTATTTCTAGAAAATTTAGGTGGCTGCAATAGCCCACCAAGTTTGCTAAAAATATTGCACTAGCCTAAATGGTTGGGGACCATTTGGATTTGAATCCAATTTGGGTAAATCTAAAATTTCTATGAATTCAGTTGGCTACTGTAGCAATCTAAATTTGCCTAAATTGGAAATTTTCCCAATTTTCCCTAACCTCTTCATTTCATTTCACATTGTTTTTGCTCTATTTGGTTTCCCCCTCATATTTAAATAAATTACCCTACCTCCTGAGTAGGATTAATGGTGATTTTTAGGAGAATTGAATTGAAGAACCTCTTTCATGAGATTTTGTTGTAGTTTTAGTGGATATTTTGCTATCCTATAACAATTTATTGGCCATCAGAGATTGTATTGGTATAGTTCTTCTTTATGCATTTCATTATTAATATTATTACATGATTTTGTATTGTTATATTTGGATTTTACCTCAACTATAACAAATTTGGGAGGCTTTTGTAGGGTCTTTAATTCATTTTTTCAGGTCTAAATTCGCACAGACATACACAGGGGGTAAATTAATATTTTTGGATTAATCTTATCAACCTATGATTTGAATTATAACCCCTTTTGATTGCAATATTTAGTGTCTTATCTATCAATTTCTAGGTCTCAAAAAAAATTGGAAGGCTACAATAGGCATCTAAAGTTGCTTGAGTATTCCAAATTCACTCTGCAAAGTTTTTAGATTTGATCATTGTAGGATTTAATGGATTCATGAGGCTACTACACATATCTAAATTCGTTGAAGGATTCTGAATTCGCTAGAACATTTTTGAATTCATTCTTCTTCAACCATCTAGGTCAGGTAAGTGTTTGACCTAGTTTATTTTAGCTTCATTTACCTATAATATGTTAATTTCATGCTTCCTTTGTTCCTAGATCATTCAAAAATACAATAAAATAAAAGAATAATAAAAAAGAAATATGTATGCATATGAGATAGTACTACATTTAGATTAGCTATCTTGTTTGTTGTTGTTTTCAAGGAAATAAAATTGCCTATAGATCAAGTATAGTTATATTTCACCCAAAACATAGGTGTATTTCAATTAAAGAACACACTAAACACTTCACATTGCATAGACTTGAGAATAATATTTAAACATTCCTTGGTGAACCAACCATAATTCGTTTACAATCACCAAAGTGGGTATAACATAATTACTTCTTGTCTGAGGTGTAGACCTCCTATTTTTCCATCCCCCTTTTAGGCATGGATTCATTAGTCTGAAGGAAAGGGGTGTGAAAATTTTGAGCCTACATTCTTTGGTGAACCCGACGTGAAACACCACAAACTTTTATTTTCTATTTTTCTTTTGTTTTTGAAAAAAACTAAAAAATAGCATTAAAATCTATTTGTATTAGATTAAAGCATATAAAAATACAATTTTTAAATTTAGTGTGATTCACATTTTTTTGCACCATTATTGAAAAGAATATCATCTGACGTATTATTTCATAGCTGAGTTGCATAACCAGGACACCACTTTAGTGGTTGTAAATCTACCTTGAATATCCTATGTGATAAATATGGTCTAGAAATAATAGGAATACATAGTAAAGGGGGTTAGCCACACCCACGAACCTTCAAAAAGGGATTATCCTTTTGCTTATGCTCGAAAAACTAAAAACCTTAATCAAGATTAAAATTTAGCTGATCCAACAACCATCATAATCATGGAATAGAGCATGCATTTATCTTCAGAGAGTGTATCGATGACCATGTTGAACTGGGTGAATATTGGTAGGATTTGGGCTTCATAATGGCTTGGATTTTAAAACCAAACATTTGCATGCAGACATCCAAGTGAAAGCCTAATTTGAAATAAGACAACTAGACTGTTGGACATTTTGAGTACATAAGTTGTCATTGATGTCAAGAGTAAATGGTCATTAATATCAAGCTTTCAGTACCAGTTAGTAGCAGTTTAGTGGCCGACATCAGTTTTAGGTTCTCCAATTTTAGTTGATCAAAGACTCGATTTTTGGAATTTCGATATGGTCCAAAGTGCAAGAAAAGAGCCCAAGAAAATAATATTATAATATATTTTTATAATATTATCAAGGGAAGTTTAAATTAATAAATATAATTTTTATTAAAAATTAATTTATTAATTAATTTACTCAACTTATAAGTTATTTAAATTAATTTTTAATTAATTTTAATACAAGTTATAAGTTAATTTATATTAATTTTTTAACTAACCCTAATATGGATTATTGAATTAAATTTGAATTTCAAATTCAAATTATTAAGCGTTTATGTGTGGAGAAAAAACCCATGTGTGTATAAAATGAGGTTACCCACCTTACCCAAAATTACCTATGCCATTGGTCAAAATTAATGCGAGCTCATGCGAACTGTTTTGCGTCAAAGGGAATAATTACTTTGTTTTTCATGGGATTCAATAGCGCATGAAGGGTCATTAGGAAGGAAGCCTTCCTACCTTCATGTGGGTGCCTCTAGCCCATGTGGTAGGCTCCCAAGTGCTAAGGCACTTAAGCTTGAGGAGATGGCAGTTCAAATCACGACGAACCCTTTTGGAGGAATAAAAGGTATGCACTAAAGTTGTGAACACCAAAAATTTTGGGGTAGTAGTTGAGCATTTAAAAATTAATTTTTGCATAATTAAAATTGTTTATAAGGTTGTAAAGGGGAGTTATAAGGCTTATGCAAAATTAATTTTTTGTGTTATTTACTTTAGTGTTTAGGAAAGGGTAGTAAGGTGTTTAGGAATATTGTTTAAAAACTTGTGATGTTGGATATTATTTTAAGTTGGAGTTTATAAGGTGTATCAAAGTAATTATTTTTCATGTATGGTATGATGAGTGTTATTTTAAAAGGGAGCATTAAGGCATAAATCCAGTTGTGATTATTTTGTGTCTAAGGAATATTTTTGAGAAAGTGTTGAAGTAATATTGTTGTGTCTAACCATTGGAATTGGAAAGAAGAAAATTGTGATTGAGACAGGTTTTTCTAACAGCACTTTTACATCCAACAAAAGATATGGCCATATTATTCCTAATGAGTGATTTTTGAAAGTTATGAATGAAAATTTGGAGTGAAAAGGATTTTTTGGTTAAGTATTATTGCGTGTGTTGTTAATTAATGCTTCAAGGTTTTTTGGAATTAAGAGTTTTTGATAAAACTTTATTTTATAAGCATTGTTGTTGAAGTGATTAAGTTGAGTGAAAAACTTGAACTAGGGTTTGCAAAGAACATGAGTATCATTGTTATGTGAGATTGGTTGATAAGCATTGTTGGAAATATTTGAGTGAGTGTTCATATGTTTGGAATAGGATTTGTGATCAAGGATTATTTCATTGAGTGATTGATTAAGTAGAGTTGGTTGAGCATAGTCAAGTGGATGTGTGAAGTGATAGCTCAAGTTCTATGAAACAAATTGTTCTATATTTTGAGTTGATTTGAGAAAGGGGTTGAGATTTTATGAGTTTGAAACATATTGAGTCTATAACAATTCTCTATATGTTTTTGTAGTAAAAGAGAAATTGAAAGTGATTAATATTTTGTGAGTATGAAGCATATTGAGTCTCTAACAATTCTCTATATGTTTCTAAAAGAGTGAGTAAAAGTGTTTGAAAATTAAGGTGAATGTGAAGCATATTGAATCTCTAACAATTATCTATATGTTTATAAAATAGTGATTGAAATTGATTGAGTATTTTAATAAATGTGAAACATATTGAGTCTCTAACAATTCTCCTTATGTTTCTATGATATTGGACAAGTTCTAGTGTGGACTTGTTGAGAAAATTTTAGAATAGGTTTGTGCCAGACCAGATATAAATATTGAGGATAGATTTGTGCTAGACTGAAGTACTATGTTTAGTACAAATTGAAGTATAGAGTTTGGTGTAGATTTAAGGATAGGTTTTTGCTAGACCAAAGATAGATATTAAGCAAATTTCTGCTAGATCGAAGGATTGTGTTTAGTGTATATTTGAGATAGATATTTGAAGGTGATAGAGTATAGAGGATGATAGTCTCTAGTGGATATAGATCCGTTAGCTAGGACAGTGAGGATAGGTGTCTTTAGTAGATAGATATTCATTACCTAGAGCAGTGGGGGTAATAGTTCTTCTAGAAGATCACTAGTCAGAGCTAAGGAGAAAGGAGATCTTATGTGGATAGAAATCCACAAACTTGATTAGGGTATTGGTGTATCCTTTGGACAAAGTTCCATAAACATTGTAATAGGGAAAGGATTCCCAAGAGATTGATTGAAAAAAATTTAGTGAAATATTTTCTTTGTAGATTAGTCCACATTGGGTGAACCATGTAAAATTGGTGTCTCTATTGTGTGTGGTGATTTGTGCATTGATTTGATTTCTTATATTGATATTTTTATCTTTACATTGCACAATATTGATTCGGAAGGAAAAGTAAAAAGTGGTCTTATACTATTCACCCCCCTCTTAGTATAAGCTTATGTTTTTAAATTGGTATAAGAGTGGGCTCCTTTAGAAGAGTTTAACAACTTGAAGGAAAACATTTTAAGAACATAATGAATTGTAATAATGTGTCCTTAGATAATTCAACATGAATCTTTAATGGAAGTGATTATATATATTGGAGTATGAGAATGAAGATTCACATGATGGCACTTGGCAATGAAATTTGAAAATTTGTTGAAAATGGATACACACCACTAGTTTATCCACCTACAGATAAGGTAAGATTCTACAACATTACAATTCAAAAGCAATGAATGCAATTTAGAGAGGTTTGCATAGAATAGAATCCATAAAAGTTATGCATTATAAGGATGCAAAAGGAATTTGGGATAAGTTGCAAAGTATATATGAAGGATATAAAGGTGTAAAGAAGGCAAATATATGAAATCTCAATAGACAATTTGAAGATTTAAGAATGAAGGATGAGGAAAACATTAGTACTTATCTACTTCGAGTTGATGAGGTTGTTAATGCTATGTAAGAACTTGGACTTAATGTTGAATAATAGGATGCTTATGATAAGGTCTTAATATCTCTTCCAAAGATATTTAGAGAAAATATTTCTACTATAGAAGAATCAAAATATGGTGATACTTTGACAAGAGACATGTTGCTTGGTACTCTTACAGTTTTTGAGATAAGAAAAAAGAGGAACCTAATATAAAAAAGGAAGTAGCCTTCAAAACTACTAAGAAGACAAAGGACAAGAATCTAGATTCAAGAAATGAGTCATATAGTGATAAAGAAGCTAATTATGATAGAAATAATAAGGATTCAATAAGGTTCAAATATGTAAAATCCATTAGATGTTTCAATTGTGGAAAGTATGATCACTAAGAAACTGATTTTCAAGAAGCTAGAAATGGTAATGATGAAGAAAAACATAATCATAATAACAGAGAATTAGAAAAATACAGGTACCAAAATAAAGGCAAGGATGGACAAGGCAAACAAGGAAATAAGTTCTTTCAAATATAGAAGAGGAGTTTCTATGAAGATACAGTGAGTAAGTACTCAAGTGATAGTGATGCTAGTTCTTCAAGTAATGATAAATATGAAGTTCTATTTCTGATTAAGGAAAAGGAAGAAGTTAAGAAAAGGTCACCAATAATTCTCAAGTGTTTTAGATGTGGTAATTTTGGACATCTTGAAGATAGTTGTACAAGGAATGATTTCAATTTTAGTGATGATGGATATGAGGATGCATTTGAAGTACCATAAGAGAATATACTAATGGCACTAGAATAAGAAGGTGATACTATAGAAGATAGGTCAAAAAATAATGAATATGTTATCAAAGGTAAACAAACTAAGGAAGAACCAAAAAAGGAGTTGATCTTAAGGAAGATCTCATTTATGCTCTTAAAACTTTAAAGAAGGTAAGAAATCAAAACTCCCAACTTGAATTTCAGTTTCAAGAATGTGATGAAGAGAGAATAAATCTTATACAGGATCTAAACAAGTCAATGGCTAAGATAAAGGAGTTTAAGTATAAGCTAGAAATAAATATATTATAATGTGAAAGGTTAAAAAATGAAGTAGCTCTACTAAGGGAATATTTAGAAAAGTCCAAGGATAAGCTACATAAGTTTTTAAAGAGTTCAAATATTGTAGACAAGATGATTAAGGTACAAAAAAATTCAACAAACAAAACAGGTCTTGGCTTTGAACAAGCTCAAAAGAAACAAGAAGAAGAGTCAACCTCAAGTTCTTCAAAAGAAGAAACTTCAGAAGAAGACAGTGTAAGAGAAAGTGAGACTTCTAAGGATGAGTTGGACAACAAGAAGTTCAACAAGGAAAGAAACAATACACAAAGAAGAAACTTATGGAATAGGAACCAACATAGATAAAAAGAGACTAAGAGACCAATGAGATCAAGGCAAGGAAATTTCAATGGATGATTTTTCTCATGTCACAGATTTGGGAACATGGTTTCACAGTGCAGGACACATGAAAGACAGGAAAATGGGAATTTTAGAAACATGCAACTTTTCCATGGGTATTTCTACTCATGTAATAAATTTGATCATAAGGCAATGAATTGTAAGGTTCATGATAGAAAAGGATATGGCTTCACTAGGAGAAATCCTAAGACATTTTTACATCCAAGGAATAATAACATTAAGTGTTATAAGTGCAATAATGATGGGAATACAAAAAAGTGTTGTAGAGTAGACATTCCATAACCAGGTATGAACATGAATAGGAACACAAACAGGAACATGAATATAATAGGATCAGGAACATGAATAGGAATATGATATGAACATGAACAGGAACAAGAACATAAAAAGGAACAATAATATGGATACGGATATGAACAGGGATAGGAATATGGATATGGACAGGAACAAGAACATGGAAATGGAGAGGAACAATCAAAGGAATCATAAGGATCAAATAAGAAGTAAAGAGGACAAAGGTAAAGACCAGTGCTTGCTAGGAGAAGAAATACTCCCACCCCAGAATTAACCACCTCAAAAGGAGGTGGTGGAGGGGCTAAGATAAGAGACTCATTCTTAGCCCCGATCCCCAAAGGTGACCCTTTTCCATTGATGTCAAATGGGGATATATTTGAGTAAGTGGAAGAGTTTGGTCTAAGGAGAGAGCATTGAGTCAGGGGGAGCAATGTCCCAAGGGGAGCAGAACAAGAAAATTATCAAGTATTTGGTAAGAATAATTTGGATTGCCATCAATGACAAAGGGGGAGATTGTTGGACATTTTGAGTAGATAAGTTGTCATTGATGTCAAGAGTAAAGGGTCATTAATGTCAAGCACCAGTCAGTGGTATTTTAATGGGCAACATCAGTTTTAGGTTCTCCAGATTCAGTTGATCAAAGACCCAATTTTCGAAAGTCCGATATGGTCCAAAGTGCAATAAAAGAGCCCAAGAAAATAATATTATAATATTTTTTTATAATATTATAAAGGAAATTTTAAATTAATTATAAATTAATTAATATAATTTTTATTAAAAATTAATTTATTAATTAATTTACTTAACTTATAAGTTATTTAAATTAATTTTTAATTAATTTTAATACAAGTTATAAGTTAATTTATATTAATTTTTAAACTAACCCTAAGGTGGGTTATTGAATTAAATTCGAATTTCAAATTCAAATTATTAAGCATCGACATGGGGAGCAAATACCCATCTGTGTATAAAATAAGGTTACCCACCTTACCCAACATTACCTAAGCCATTGATAAAAATTAATGTGAGCTCATGCAAATTGTTCTACATCAAAGGGGATAATTGCTTTGTTTTTCATGGGAGTCAATGGCGCACGAAGGCTCAATAGGAAGGAAGCCTTCCTCCCTTCATGTGGGTACCTCTAGCCCATGTGGTGGGCTCCCAAGCACTAAGGTTCTTAGGCTTAAGGAGACGGAGGTTTGAATCATGTCAAATTCTTATGGGGGAAGAAAATGTATGCACTAAAGTTAAGAATGCCAAAAATTTCGAGGTAGTAGTTGAGCATTTAAAAACTAATTTTTGCATAATTAAAATTGTTTATAAGGTTGTAAAGGGGAGTTATAAGGCTTGTGCAAAATTATTTTTTTGTGTTATTTACTTTAGTTTTTAGGAAAGGATAGTAAGGTGTTTAGGAATATTGTTTGAAAACTTGTGATGTTGGATATTATTTTAAGTTGGAGTTTATAAGGTGTATCAAAGAAATTATTTTTCATGTATGGTATGATGAGTGTTATTTTGAAAAGGAGCAGTAAGGCATAAATTCAGTTGTGATTATTTTGTGTCTAAGCAATATTTTTGAGAAAGTGTTGAAGTAATATTGTTGTGTCTAACCATTGGAATTGGAAAGAACAAAATTGTGATTGATACAGGTTTTTCTGAAGGGAATTTTACATCCAATAAAAGGTATGGGCATATTCTTCCTAATGTGTGATTATTGAAAGTTATGAATGAAAATTTGGAGTGAAAAGGATTGTTTGGTTAAGTATTGTTGAGTGTGTTTTAAATTAATGCTTAAATATTTTCTATAATTGAGATTTGTTGATTATACCTTGTTTGATAAGCATTGTTGTTGAAGTGATTAAGTTGTGTGAAAAACTTGAACTAGGGTTTGTAAAGAACATGAGTATTATTCTTATGTGAGATTGGTTGATAAGAATTGTTGGAAACATTTGAGTGAGTGTTCATATGTTTGGACTAGGATTTGTGAGTAAGGATTATTTCATTGAGTGATTTATTAAGTAGAGTTAGTTGAGCCTAGTCAAGTGGATGCGTGAAGTGATAGATCAAGTTATATGAAACAAATTGTTCTATATTCTAAGTTTATTTGAGAAAGATGTTGAGAGTTGATGAGTGTGAAACATATTGAGTCTTTAACAATTCTCTATATGTTTCTGTAATAAAAGAGAAATTGAAAGTGATTAATATTTTGTGAGTGTGAAGCATATTGAGTCTCTAAAAATTCTCTATATGTTTCTAAAAGAGTGAGTGAAAGTGTTTGAGCATTAAGGTGAATGTGAAGCATATTGAGTCTTTAACAATTCTCTATATGTTTCTAAAAGAGTTATTGAAAGTGATTGAGTATTGTAATGAATGTGAAACATATTGAGTCTTTAACAATTCTCCTTATGTTTCTATGAGATTGGAAAATTTCTAGTGTGGACTTGTTGAGCAGATTTGAGGACAAGTTTGTGCTAGACCAGAGATAGATATTGAGGATAAATTTGTGCTAGACTGAAGGACTATGTTTATTATAGATTCAAGGATAGATTTTGGTGAAGATTTGAGGATAGGTTTATGCTAGACCAAAGATAGAGATTGAGAAAATTTGTGCTATATCGAAGGATTGTGTTTAGTATAGATTTGAGATAGATATTTGAAGGTGATATAGTATAGAGGATGTCAGTCTCCAGTGGATAGATATCCATTAGCTAGGGCAGTGAGGATAGGGCATCTAATATAAATATATATTAATGGCCATGACTCTAAGAAATGATAAAGAAGTTATAGATCCTCCAGAGGAACAATTGGACACTGAAAATCCTAATGACGAGAGAAATAAAGTAGAAGAAGATAATAGAGAATAAAATATGAAAAAACAAAACAAGTTGTATCAAATCCAAAACCTCACCTTGAGCTAAAGATAGGACCCAAAGGGGAGGTTCAACTTAAAACTAGGAATCAATTTTAAGGTTTTCTAAGTTATAATCGCCCTACTATCCTTGAAGCCTTCGAGGTAGAATACTATCTTAGGGGTCAAATTTCAATTGAAGCCTCCTTAGAGAAATATTTCAAAATTTAACCCTCTTCTTCTCAACTTCCTCCTGAGAGCCACACATGAGTGACTTCAACTAACCTGACTTTGTCTCATCATATTACTTTTGGTAATGAAGAACATAGGCTTATACTAAGAGGGAGGGTGAATAGTATAAGACCAAATTTTACTTTTCTTTCCCAAAAAATATTATCCAATATTATCAATACCAATACCAATAGCAATAATCAAATCAATGCACAAATCATCACACACAAGAGAGACATAAATTTAACGTGGTTCACCCAATGTGGGCTACTCCACGGAGAAAATATTTCTTCTAAATTTTCTTAACAAATCTCTTGGAAATCAATTACCTATTACAATTTTTATGGACCTCTATCCAAAGGATACACCAATCCCCTATGCTCTGATTTGTGGATTTATCTCCATAGGAGAACTCTTTCCCATTTTCTCTAGTTCATGGAACTTGATCCAAGATAACTCTATCTCCTCAATTGGTTTGTGTATCTATATCCATAGAAGAAATATATCTCCCTAGATGGTTCATGGATCACACTCCATAGGATAAATATCTCCCCTTGTTTTGGTTCGTGGATCTCTCTCCATAGGAGAAATATTTCCCCTTGCTCTAGTTCGTGGATCTCTCTCCATAGGAGATCTCTTTCCCATTTCCCTAGTTCATGGATCTCTATCCATAGGAGAAATATTTCCTCTTGATCTGGTTTATGGATATCTCCATAGGATAACTCTATCCTCTTTGATCTGGATAATGATCTTCTAGAAGACTTTTGCCCCCACTGCTTTGGCTTGTAGATCTCTCTCCACAAGATACCTCTATCCCCACTGCACTAGTTTATGGATCTCTATCCACTAGATACTATTGTCCTCCTTTCTCTATCACCTCCAAAGCCTTCTCTCAACTCTATATTAAATCTACACTAAAATCTATCCCAATTCTAGCACAAATATGATCCAAAATTTGTTCATAAATCTGCACCAAACTCTATCTTAAATTTATCCCAAGTATTAAAACAAAGCTTGAAAATATCAATAATCAAACCTGCTATCAATGATATTTCAAGTCTTCATAAGGATTTCTCAAATATACCATCATGCCTTCTCAAATAATTGCTCAAATTTATCCTCAATCCTTCTCAAAAACTTGCTCAATTATGTTCTGAAGTTGCTCACAAAACCTGCTCAAATAACTCCAAAACTTGCATACAAAACACAACTTAAATCTCTTTCAAAAAAATCTCTTCACACAAATAAAATCTACTTAGAATCTTGTTTAAACTCAATAATATATAGATAATGATAAGCTCTATCGAAACCTTAATATGTTTCACACTCACAAAGTTTGTACTCAGCAAATCAATCTCTAGTACATACAAAATCTCTTTCAAATAAATTCAGAACAATGTATAAATTATTTTACAAAATTGATCTATCCTTATTGCAAATTTTCTCTCATAGATCAATCACACTAATGCATAATTTCCCTTCACAAATTGATCTCAATAACTTCCATGATTTCAATTAATATCTCTCAAACCAATGCTCAAAATCTTCACACAATTATTCAAACAATGAAGCACAATCTACTCACAAACCCTAACATAGGTGTTTCACTTTCTTTCAACAAATATGCTCAATGTAGGTCTCAAACCCTAACTCAAATATTTCCAACAATGTTTACCAAACAACCCTTTTAACTCCACCTTATATTTCAAAAAACCTTGCTCAACAACACACCTCAAATAAAGAGAAAAATGCCCATACCTCTTATTTTCTTTGATGAAGATATGTCACAAAACCTATCTCACAAACAACCATCCTTCTTGTACCACCTCAAGAGTTAGAGAGCAAGATTCTATTTCAAAATATCCACATGAATTTTCTCTCAATAAGGTACTCAATGAATTTTGAAAAAAATGTTCTAGGACTCTTCTTTTGTTCTCAAGGACAATGCATTAAAGCTCAACAAAACTTTCTCAACAATTTCCTTTTTATAAAGCAAGAATTACAAACAAATAAAAATACCTTTACACATTTTATCTCCTACTCTCTAAAAACAATTTCCAATCCACTTTAATGTCCAAGAACAAAGAATTACAATTCTAAATAAACCATTTACATACTTATCACTCCAACGTTTACATATAATATAAATAGCAACTATACCCTTTAAAATATTATGCAAAAAATTATTTCTCCTTATACCTTCTATATGCCAAAATATAAACCAAATCACATCCACAAAACACCAACTATAGTCAACATTTAATCAACTTGGACCATACCTTATAAAAAATTAATTCCTTTTTATCGTGGATGGGAATCGACCCTTCGACCTCAAGCTTCTAAGAGCAGTGCTCAACCACTTATGCTAGCCAAGCGGTTGAGACCTAACCCTTGGCCTCCACCTTTTATTTCTTATTGCCTCTGATGAAAATAAAATAAAATACTTCAATCTAGTGCTAGGGGGAATCAAACCACAAATGTTTCCTCTGCTAGCACCTTATGCAAGACCCACCTACCACTTGGGATACCAACCCTTGCTAAAACACAACGTCCACATCCTTGTCCTTATTTACTGTTGCTTGCTTAATGAATGGTATTTCGAATCTTTTTATTTGCACTCCTCGATCGATTAATTTTGGTACCCTTTGCCAATTTCAACTTTAATTTTATATATAATATTAAATTTAACTTTGTGTTAAATATTATATTATTTAACTTTAGTATTTGAACAATACTTTTGCATGGAGCCTTTCATCAAAATTTTCATTTTCCTTTTAATAAGCCCTTTTGGCTTAATTATTATAATATTGAAATATTTCTTCTTTTCTTTTAAAAACATGGGCGTAAATGTTTGCCTTCAACCTTTTAACCAACCTCTTTGGTTTATAATATAAAATATTATAACCATTTTTTTACCAATTTTCTTGTATCGTAATGAACTTTACCTTGCACAAAATACTTGACATCAATGACAACATAATTATTCAAAATTTCCAATAGGTAATCCTACTTTTGATACCACTCAATTTATTCAACCTTCAGATGTTTGCTCGTAATTCAAGGCCCACAAAGAATCACAACAATAGCCTATTTATGCCACTACTACAATTGTTAGTGTAGGGCAAAACCCATAGGTTTATTCAACTAGTGATAACTATTCCATTTCATTCCTCCATAAAATTCTAATCCTTATTCTTCATATATCCCACACTCTTCTCATAATGTTAGAAGTTCTTATCAACAAGTTACCATGCCCATTCCAAATATTCTTCACAATAGCATCTCTATCCCATATATGAATCAACATCAAGCCAACTCTTCCTTTGTTAATCCTATGTACAATAATGTTATAGCTTTGGTTCTAACTCCATATCAGGTCATGCAAGCTAACTATTACCCTCCTCATGCAAACATAGTGGTATCAAATATGCATAATAAACAAGTTCATCATCTTGAAACCATAGTGAAATAGTTAGCTTCACAATTAGATCACACAGATCCTTACTGTCCCACATACATTTATAAGGAGATATGCAATCAACCATTAGATCCTATTATCGTAGCTATACCATATCCTAAGAATTTTCCCATTCTAGTTCTTCCAATCTACAATGGAACTGAAGATCCAATTGAACATCTTCACATATTTAAAATGGTGTGTCATGATATTGCTTATGATGATATGCTATTACTAAATATTTTTTCTAAAAGTCTAAGGGGTATAGCTCTAGAATGTTATTATTAATTGGCAACACACTCCTTAAGAAATTTTGAACAAACTACATAACTATTTGTGCATCAATTTGGCGCCTACATAGAGAGACATGTAACGATCAAAAACTTTTATAATTGGAAACAAGGAAAAGAAGTAAGCTTTGCTAAATTTCTAACCCGATGGAGGAAGATTTTGGGTAAATTATACTTTACATTACCTCCAAAGAATATGTTAGAAATATTTATTAGAAACTTACAAGAGCAATTGTCTTATGAATTGGAAACTTCTACGTTAACCTCTTTTGATCAAGCCATTGATTTAGCAATGACAGTAGAAGAAGCTCTTATCAGAAGAGGACAACTTAAAATAAAATTTGAAGACAAATTGTCCAAAAACCAAT
Source organism: Wollemia nobilis (assembly GCA_028583015.1). Classification (NCBI taxonomy): domain Eukaryota; kingdom Viridiplantae; phylum Streptophyta; class Pinopsida; order Araucariales; family Araucariaceae; genus Wollemia; species Wollemia nobilis. Next base: position 4,424,626 of record JAQPPZ010017255.1, read on the forward strand.
ACCAAAAAAAGCATGTGGTGGGTGATGTGGTCATAGATAATATACCCCTAAAAATATAAAATAATTATATTGAAAGCACCACAAAACCCCCACCACGTAATTTCACAAAGTTGAATCAACTCTCATCAATGGTCTTGCCATAATTTTTGGAAAGAGGCTTGATAGAATTACCAGGAACATGATAACTAGATACCTCTCAACCTTGGTATAGACCAAATCAACATTGCAATTTTCATCAAGTTGGTGGCCATCCAATAAATACTTGCAAAATATTAAAACATTTAGTGCAAAACTTAATTGACAATGGTAAGTTGGAGGTGGAAGGTTCTTCTCAAAATGCCAATCCTCTTGCAAATCTATACTTCTACACAGTAAGCACAAAATGCAAATAAAATTTAGATCTTTTCAAAACCCATTATCCAACCATGGTAAAGAAGCAATAAATCAAGTGGATTATAGAAATGTACCCCATCCAACATGCTATGTAGGTATGGTTGGTAACCTTTTACCATAACAACCTTCACAGAGTACATTCATGCCTACACAATCTATTGTTACAATTGAAATATGTTGAGAACCTCAACTTTTTTTTTAGTACTCAAAAAGTAATTCAGACTCCAAAATAGATATTAGTTTCCTTCATTATAATAGTTCAGAGGATGAATCAAGGCCTATAACACCTATTACAGATTTATTAGTTCCCAAATAACCTTTTCCAAGAGTGTTGACGACTTGCCCTTATTCATGTCAAGTGCTTCCTCTAGAGAAAGCAACAAATCATAGATCTCAACCCATTCAAGTTAACCCATCCTCTTTGCTCATTACCATACAAAATCCTCATCAACCAAACAATATAATGGGCATGATTGGGGCCATAACTAGACAACAGGATCAATCCCAAACATCTCAACCTCAACCACCTATGACTCAACCAAGTGATACCATTCAACCACATTTAATATTGAAGGCACATTATAAAATAAATAATCTATTAAAACAAAAGCTAGAATATCATTTTTTGAACTTCTTCGATCCTTCCCCATTCATAGGAAATAATTGATGAATACCTTAAGTCATATGATGGTGCCTTAAGATATAGAACCAATTTCTATGGTTAATGTTGTCGCCTCTCATAGAGTCGATTACATTGATTTCCATGATAAGGATATTCCTCCTCAAATTCTACATAGAGATAATCCTCTTTACATAACAACATCAAGTGGGGATGTTTGTGCTAAGAGGGTGTTGATAGATAATGGGTCATCATTAAATATTTGAACCTACAAATTTTTCAAAAGGTTTGGATTCAAAAATGAGGACTTCAAAACAACTGATATGATCATTAAAGCCTTCAATGATAAAACTTAGGATGCATGTGGTGTGATGTACATCCCACTACAGGTTGGTCCTAGAATTTTAAACACATCTATTTATGTTGTACCCTACCCAACATCGTATAATATTCTTCTAGGATATCCTTGGATTAATGCAATGAGGATAGTCCCTTCTAACTTACATCAGTGTGTGAAATTTAAATTCAAAAATAAATTAGTTACCATTCATGGTGATCTCATACCTTTTGATATGTGTGCTATGACTAAACCTATTGATGCACCATTTTGACTTATTTTATCATCCTTAGAACCTACTTCTGATTTATTTTTAACAAAATATGGTCAATCATATTCTTTTTACATACCTCCATCTTCTGATACCAATGATCCTTCCACATTTTATCCTCTCATATATGATGTACTAACTGATTTGTCCACCATACTAGCCCTAGGTGAACACACCAGTTTTGTTGTACAACATTCTATCCTCTTTTTTAGGCTATCACCCTCAGTGTATTATGGGACTACCCTATAAGAAGAGAGATATATACCATGTTGGTAATTGCACCTTCATTTATGTGGGATATTCTACATATGATATTATCATCAGTAGAACGTGCTTAATATTTCACAAAAATAGTTTTTCCCATTATTATTTTTTAGATAGATATGATGAGGGTCATTGATCATTCATCATTTAGTAATTATATATCAGTCCAATGCGGTGTCCAAAGGTTGTATACAATAGAAGGCGTCACAATTGCAGGTTTAGTTTGTCCAAGAACATGATTTTATTGGTAGATCTATTAGTAGTGTTGGGGGTTGTTGTAACTTCCTAATTTATAACAAATGAAATCAAATTTGCACAATCTAAAGCTGAATTTAAATTACAGGAAAATGAAACTGTAGAATCTGAAATTGACAAGAAATAAAATGCTGTTGAATTTACCAAAAAGCAAATTGCAGGAAAGTAAACTGCAGAATGGAAATTCACACATACACTTGCAAAAATTGAACCAATGATAAAACTCATAATTTTCTGAACATAAGTTGAACCAAATTAATGTTTATTGCAGTAAAACTAAAAATGACATAATTATGGAAATTGCAAAAAATGTTGAAAATGATGTAATTTTGGAAACTGTAGAAAATGCTAAAAATGATGCCATTATAGGTCAAATGCTAAATTTTGTTCTAACACATGATGAAACCTATTCTATATGCTATGGTGCAATTCTAAAATAAAACTAATTCTGCAAATAAATGTTGATAGAATTCTCCTGATCTGCTGTAGCAAGAAATCAACAAGAATTTTTTGTCACTGTGCTACCCTTCCTCTGATCCTGCAAGTGGCCCTTACTTCCAGAACCAGAAGAGGGTGAAGAATTATACCAGATACATTAAATATGCACTATAAACCATTAAATGCTAATAAAATCTAAATAATGCACCTTTTATTCCATCTGAAACTGCATTACAGTATTACAAGAAAAATATGCAATTTACTGTAATGCTACAAAGACTTTATCTGTTGCTAATAACTATATCCTATTTCTCTATCCCTATTTCTTCATATGTCTATATATTATCTATTATCTCAACCATGTTGGGAGCTTTATTTATAAGACAAAGTTGATATATATGTTTGTTGGGTTTTAGGGATTTTCGACTATTTACAAAATAGTTTCCTGGAATGCAGGGTTATAATTTGTCAACCTTTATCCCTTTATCCTAGCTGGTCCGCCTATGGTGAAGTAACATAGTCCAAATATGGTGGAATAACTGCTTGGTCAATTTCCATTCGTACTTTCCATGGTTTTGGCACATTTTGACCATTTTTTATTATTCCTGCACTATTCCCTATTCCTGCGTCGCTTATTCCTACACTGCTATGAAATAACAGGTAGGTGATAATTCGTTGCTTATCTATGCTACAAACACATAGGGAGGAAGTTATTGACTGTTTGGATTGTTTTCCCTTATCTTGTACACCCTTATGCATTAGTGGCACATGCTAGAGTGACTGATTCCAAGCCTTGTTATATATGTACAACTGGTTGGAACTGTCACAGTCACAGCCTGTTTTCCTACACAGTCAGCTATAGTGGAAAAGTTATTGGTGCATTTTTCCATTTGAATCAGTTTAAATAGAGGAACACAATATTGTTAAGCACCAGATATTCAATAATGTCTATGCTATAATTCTAAATTATTACAATACTACTGATTAATTAACTGAAAAAAGGTGAAATTGTAGTAAAAATAGTAAAATAGAGGATATGCACTTTGTCATTTCATAATATGCAAACATCATTATATAATGTGTTTTACCCATAATTAACATAAAAACATAGTAAAAAGGGTGAGCCAAATAGTTATAATGTATCAAAAAGTGTACATGGATGAGGCAATTCCCGGCCTCATCATTTTCCAATTTATGGTAATGCATGTCCTCATGCATTATGTGTAGCTATAGAGGCACATAGATCCAGGTCTAGATATCTCCCATGAAATTTTAACCATACGCCACCAACTACATAGAATAATCTGATTGCTTTTATGGACTGAAACCACTGTTGGAAGTGCATATCAGGTTGTGGATCATTATCAAAGAAGTAGGGGACAAGAGTGATAATTATAGGCATGTTGTATCTTATACCTATCCAAAGCTCCTTGATTTATAAGATAATTTGGACAATACCTTCTGCACTTCTCCTTTACCACAGCAAATTAGTGGAATAAATTGGCTCCCGTTTCTGTAGAGATAGATAACTCATCCCATCTATTTTTACAAGATGCCAAAGCATCATCAAAGAAGTATGCACAAAAACTTTAAAACTGAGTTATACATCTTTGAAGGTTCCCTATATAGATTTGTTTCATTCTGGTATTCCGCATGAAGGTATAATGATTACTTGTACAATCCCTATGATTTAGGGGAGTAGGTCTGATAAGTAAAACAACTTGTGATTCCAATTCTTTAGTTAATTTCTTTTTTGTGTCCCAATAGATATGATTTTGTAGAGTGGACATGAAGGCTCTCAGTTGTAAGTCACCTATATAAATATGAGGCATAAACATACTTTTTGTTGGCAAAAAGAAATTATGCAAAAATAACTCACATAACAGGTGTTGCTATTCTGTTGGACTCTACACAAATACCTCTACAAATTCTTCAAGAGTTTTCAACTGATGAGGCAGCTCAGAAGCAAGTCTCATGATTTGCCAGCGAAGGTATCTCTCCTTGAGTAGGAGGCTATAAAACCTAGGTGGTCTTCTGCAATCTGGCATACATCCTGCACCTATGCTTTTAACCTATTAATTTCTATTTCCTTCTCTGTTAATTTGGTTGTTTTAGAGTTCAAAATGGCAATCTTTCCCTCTAACTGATGACATTGGGTCATCTAATATGCTAGGTCTTCATTCTACCTATTTAAAGACACTGTGTCTAGGGGCCTTACAATGGGTTGCATTTATGCCAATATATTTACTTGTACACCAACTTCCACAGTTGGTGTTACAAATGGCAAATATGTTTGTGTTCCTTGTTCTACTGTAACTGTAATAATTGGATTAGTAGAAATAAGATGAGAGAGTGTGGATACCTGATCTTGAGCTGCAACCTCTTGTTCCTTCACAAAAAGTGTTTGTGTTTCCTGCTGAAGGGCAGTGTCATTTTTCATCATAATTCTTGATGGATTTTCATGCTGAATCATACTATCATAAATTTATATTCTTGCTTCTTCTCCAATAGGTGATCTTTGTGCAGGTGATGTGTTAGCCTCTGATTATTCAGCTAAATCCAAGAGGATCTGTACCCATTAATCATGTGATGCCTCTGCTAATTCTGTAGATTGATGTTCTAGTTGAGATAATTTGTTCTATAGATCTTGAATTTGCTGCTGAAGTAGAGAAATTTGTTGATCTTTGTATTTTATGGTTTCTTTAGTATGTTCAATACAATGGTTTTGGGTTTTAATAACACTCTTTGCAGCATCCAATTGAGTGTGGATATCAATTTCTTCTTTGAACTTAGAATCAGAATATTTCTCAGACTCAGCATGCACTAGGGTGTGCACATCAACCTTAGTTGGTTCAAAATCATAATTCAAAGGCTCCTTAGGATCAGAGTCAGTATAATCAACTAGTGGACATATAGGGCTTATTGGAGTTTCTTCCATAGTTGTGTCCAATTCCATTGGCTGTATTCCTTTGTCTGTAATTTCTATTTCAATGTCTTTTTCCTATGCATCTTCTATTCTAACTTCTCCTTCACTTGATAGACAGATTGGGTCTATGATATTTATTGGTGTTTCTAGCAGGGTTTTAATTTTTTGCTATCTAGCAGACCTTCTTAACCCTGTAGAACCTATATATTCCTTAGCAAGTGCAGTTTCTATATGTTCTGGAGCAACTGTAGATTTTGTTGTTGATTCAGGAGCAGATACATGTTCACTTGAACTCCTAATTTCTCTGCTAGGTTGTATAGTTTTTGCAAATGTTACCCTTTTTATTTTCAACTGGGAAACATATGTGGATGCTTGTTGTTTTTTAGTCGTGAAGATAGGGGACCATCAGGAGAAGGAGAAATTCTGCTCTTAGAGGGCTCTGGATTAGGGTTTTCTTCAGATTCTTGCTATGTTTCCTCTTCCTTGGGTGTAGAGTTAGAATCATTTGTTTCTGCCCAAGGAAAGATGACGAGATCAAAATTCCTAAGGTTTCCCCTAAAGTGATACTTGCAAATGAGTTTGATGATCCCATGGTGTTTATGGATTCCTTTCCCTACTTGGTATTTTAGGGCCATAGCTTTTAGCTCCTGATAAAGACATAAGGGAATATTGACCCTATATTCTGGTTTGACTGATCCATGGCATAGATGGTTGAGAATACGAAGGTGTGGGCCAGATATAATAGGAAATTGGCCATCACAAGTAATGTACATCATAACCCACATTGCAACTTCGCCCCAAGGGGATAGTAAACTAGGTCTTTTTACCCCATTACAAATATTCCTATGCATCAAGAATTCAATTTTTCCATCCCCTTATTCCTTAAACTAATTAACGATGTCAACTAAAATATTTCTCCCAGTTTTCACAATCTGCAAACCCTGAAGGGGTAATTGAGTGATTTGGCTGAGTATCTCAGTAGTTACCTGGATGGTCATCCTGCTAATGTGTACTCGATTGTTGCAAAAGGTGCATGCGAAATCTACCGCCAAGCCCTCAAAATAGCCATCAAATTTTCGTAGGAATGGCAGAAATCCCCCATCAGTAAAGATTTTTAGAGATGTAGGATCGGTCTCTAGGTATCTCATATTTTTGGGTTCAGCTTTGATTTTCTTTCCACCCATAGTGTAGTCTTCTACCTTCTATTATGTGGTGTCTATGACTTTTTGGACAGTATGAGCTTGCATTTGTTTTTACGGTTTTAATCATATTAGCAGGAATAATTATAGTAGTGCAGGAACTACTTCAGAACTTGCAGAGTAATCAAGATAGGTGATGTGGCAGCGTATGTGAAGTTGTCAACCCTTAATTTTGCTCGTTCTTGTTATGGATACCATCTATCACATGCCACCTTGAATCTAAGACCTGTCCTTTTTCAAAACCAATTAAATCACTTCAAGCCACGTGTCGTAGACTTTATTGCACAAAAATTCATTCCTATGCTTAGTGATTTATTCCAGAGCATAGAGTAAACTGGTCTATTCTTGCACTTAATAAGTTATTCTGGCACTTATACACAGCTCATTCTTGTGCCTAAAACATAAACAACATATTCCTGTGCTTGATGAATCATTCCTGCACTTTGGAACATAAATAGTTTATTCTTGCACTTCCTTTTTTTTATTCCAATGTACTTTTGTTTTTTCATTCTAGGGCAGAACTAGGGAGAGGCATTTTTGAAACACAAATTTCCATTTTTTTTATTCCCCTTTTATATGCTTTATACTAATCAAGGATATATACACTATATACTAATGATTTACACTATTCAAAAAATGAAAAAGACACATACCTGTTATAACCATTTTGTCTACATTTCGGGGTGCTCCTACTGATATTTCTAGCTAATCAATCTTTGAACTAAGGTAGATGCAATCTAAAAATAGATGAAATAATGGTCATGAGACAATACTGAACAATGATGGTGAAACCAACTAGGTAAACATGCCGAAACATCGATTTTCATGTAAACCCAACTCAGGAGTGCCTCAAAGAGGTTTTCACTTCCTAAATTTTTATTGTTTTTTTTTTTATGTTGTGTCAATCTACTGAATTCGATATGGAAGAAGTGTTTTCTTACCAAATGTGTACATCCAAATTTTCTACTTGCTTGAGAAATTCTTCCCTGTTGTGTGGTTTGTGGTACATACGAAGACGATGTCCATTCACAAACAAATTGCATCGTGAGTCATCAATAGGGGTAAGGCGAACAACTCCATTGTCAAGAACTTCCTCAATTTGGTACGGTCCAAGCCATCTGGTCTACAACTTTCCAGGGAAATACTTGTATTGTGAATCAAACAACAAGGCCCAGTCACCTTGCTGAAATTTTTGTTGCTTTATGTGACTATCATGCCACATCTTTCGATGTGCTTGGATTACCTTTGTCTGATGTAGTGCATCCATGCGTAGTTCATCCAATGCATCAAGTTGCATAATGCGATCTTCTTGTGCCTGTGATAGATCAATATCTACTTCCAAAGTAGTTTGAAGAGTTAGTAATTCAAACTCAATAGGCAAAAGAGGTTTTTTTCCATAAACTAATTCATATGGCATAAATCCAGTGGTAGATTTCCAAGTGGTATTATAAGCCCAAATAGCTTCTGGTAACTTGTCCAGCCAATTTCTTCTATGGAATGCTATGTTTTTTGTCAGAATTCATTCTAATTGCCTATTAGTCACTTCAACTTGGCCATTGGCTTGTGGATGATAAGGTGAGGACTTTCTATGTTTGACTTGATAGAGTTGAGTGAAGGCTTCAATAAATTTTGAAGTAAACTGGGGTCCTTGATCTGTAATGATGGATTGTGGGGCTTCAAAACGCAGAAAAATCTATGAATACAGAAAATTAGCAACTTTTTCTTCTCGAGCATGCTTAAAGGCACGAGCCTCTACCCATTTGGTAACATAATCAGTGCATACCAAGATATGCACTTTGCCTTGGGAAGGAGGATTAATGGGTCCTACGAAATCTAAACCCCATATTTCAAATGGTTTTGTTCCTATTTGAGGTTGTAATGGCATTTCATTAGTAAAGGTAGGTTTTCCCATTCACTGACAGGCATCATAATGTCTAATGTACCTTTTTACATCTTTGTGCAAAGATGTCCAATAGTATCTGGTACCCAAAATTTTGTGAATAGTTCTTTTGACTGAATAATGCCCTCCTGATGGTTCATCATGGCATGTTCGTAGGATATCATATACTTCATCCTGGTGGATACACCTGCGTAAAACATGATTAGGACTACATTTAAACAATAATCCTTCTATCCATTTAAAATAAGAGCTTTTCTTGATTAACTATTTCTTTTGTTTAGGGGTAAAGTGAAGAGGAATTTTCCTTGTAGCTAAGTAATTAGCTATGTCTGCAAACCATGGAGATTGTATAGAGATAGAAAACAACTTTTCATTTGAAAATGTATCTTCCACCACTTCTCTTGTATCTACATTTGGTATTCTTGACAAGAAATCTACGACTACATTAGATTTTCCAAGTTTTTTCACTATTGTAACATCAAATCCCTGCAACAAAATCAACCAACGAATAATTCTTGCACTAACCAATGGTTTATTCATCAAATATTTGATTGCAGCATGATCTGTATGGATGAATACTTGGTACCCTATGATATAGTGTCATAATTTGTTAATAGCATAGATTACAACAAAGAATTCTTTTTCAGTGGTAGTGTAGTTTTTCTCAGCTCCTATCAATTTTTTACTGATATAATAAATAGCATAATGTTCCCTATTTTCAATCTATCCTAACACAGATCCAATAGTAGTATTGGAAGTATCAGTTTCAATATGAAAGGGTATATCCCAATTAGGACATCTTAGTACAGGTGGAGTGGTTAACTTCTCCTTTAAGTCTTCAAAGGATTTTTGACATTCAGAAGACCAAACAAATTCAGAATCTTTCTTGAGTAATGCAAACATGGGATTCGCTATGGTACTAAAATTAGCAATGAATCTGTGATAAAAACTAATGTGTCCTAATAAACTACGTACATCAGTTTGAGTTTGTGGAGGAGGGAGGGTTTTGATGACTTCAACCTTCTTAGGATCAACCTTGATTCCATAAGAAGAGATATGATGTCCAAGAACAATTCCTTCCTCCATCATTAAGAAGCATTTCTCAGTATCAAGTGATAGGTGGTATGTTTCACAGCAAATCAACACTTTTTCAAGTTGTTCTAATGCATATTCAAAACTATCTCCAAATACTATGAAGTCATCCATATAAATTTCAACACTTTCATTTGTTAAATAAAAAAAAATTGCTAAAACAGCTGTCTGAAATGTTGTTGGAGCATTTCATAACCCAAAGGGTAAAACCCTGTAAGAAAAGGTTCTCCAAGGACATGTAAAGGTAGTCTTTTATTGATATTTTGGCGCAACTTGTATCTGGTTATACCCATTGAAACCATAAAGAAAATAGAAATTTTTCTTTCCAGCAAGGGTATTCAATACTTGGTCTATAAATGGTAATGGGAAATGATCCTTATGTGTGACCTTATTTAACTCCCTATAGTCCACACATACTCTCATTTTACCATTTTTATTTGGAACAATGACCAGTGGTGAAACCCACTTACCATGTGAATTGGATAAATGAATCCAACATCTAAAAGTTTTTCAATTTCCTCTTTCACAATCTCCTTCAGAGTGGGATTCAAGCATCTCTGAGGTTGCCTTACTATTTTTACATCTTCTGTGTATATCCTATGTGTACATACCTCAGGATGAATGTTTGCCATGTCCTTATAGTTCCATGCAAAAGCTTGAATATGTTTATGTAAGACTGCAAATAATTTGGTTTCTTGGTCCTCAGTTAACCAACTATTAATATTTAGAAATTTACCTGGCTGTATTTCAATTTGTTTGATCCTTGAATGGACAAAAATAGCTACTTCATAGTTACTGATTAATGCATTTAATGGACAATGATGTGGCTACAGAGTATGAAATACCCTAGAATTTGTCTCAGAGATGATACCTGATGGAATCAGAGGATATTTGAAGGTGTTAAGAAGATGATGATGCCATCCATGTGGTAGTATGAATGATCTTTCCTAACTAGGCATGGATGATAGAGGTTCTAAAATTTGTTTCTCATCTTTCCATAATAATCAATGAACAAGAATTTCATCATCAATTAGTCCTTCTGATTGTAACGTTTCAATTAGGATAGTTTCATTCTCAAATATTTCTCTTTTTGGTGTAGTGATTTCCTCAATATGTTCCTTCACTACAACTATAGCCAAAGTGGCAATGGTTTCTTGTTCTTCATCAGATTCAGGATACCAAATTTGTCTAAAACATTTAGTTGATGGTTGATATGGTGGATACAAAGAAATTTTCTTCAGGTCAACACCATTAGAAATGGTCATTTACCCTGTTGCAGTCTATAAAAGTAGCTGCAGTAGCCATCCAAGGTCGTCCTAGAATGATTGGGTATCCATTGACTGAATTTCTAGGCTACAATACTAAGAAGTCTACAGGATATTCCTAAGAAGAGACTTCAATGGCTACATCTTCTAGGATACCTTCAGGTTTAGCAACTGACCTATCTGTCATTTTCAAAACTATGGTGGTAGGACTAAGATTTTTGAGCTACAATTTTTGCATTGTGTCCTTAGTCATTACATTAATTGCAGCTCCAAGATCAATTAGCACATTAGGAATTTGCATTAACCTAATAGTAATTGTAACTATTGGACTACCTGGGTCACTATACTTGGGAGGGACTAGTTTCCTAGATAATAAATCAGCTAATTTTCCTTCTACCTGAACGGTTTTAGGAAAAGCCTTCTTTTTTTACTAGGTTTCTTGATACATAACTCCTTAATAGTCTTTTTGATTAAAGGCACATCCCTTATTACTTGCAACAAAGGGAGGGAAATTGACATATTTTTAAGTTATGTCATTAATTATGATTTAGGGGCAGTATCAATATGATCAAATCTTTCAGGGTATGGTAATGCTACTGGAGAAGATTCTTGTATTTTTTTCTGTTATTTCTTCTTTTTGTTTTTGTTGCACTGTCCCTTGATTTGGAGGTTCTTGTTTCTCACTAATTTCTTCAATGGTGGGTGGAACCGGTTCAAGTAAAATCTTTCCTGAATGCAGCTGGATGTTACTACATTCAAGTACATGAACTACAACAAAGTCTTCAGACTCAGCCTCATAAATAGGGGTTGTTTGTCTGGTATTATTTGGGTTAGTCATAGGATGAGCTGGGAGTGGAGGTTGTTTCATTGGTTGTGTTTATTGATGTTGTGCTCTTCCCTAAAAATTTGGATTAGGAGCGGGCATCAAGTTTTGATCTTGCCCTTGATAACTTTGTTGTCCTTGATATTGTGGGTATTATTGTCCCCATATTTGTCCTTGTTGTGTCCATTGTGGATGAATTGTATGCCAAGGTGGGTTCATCCACCCAGAATGTGACCAATATGGAGGAGTTGTCCAAATTTGGTTCCAAGGTTGTGCAGAGACTTCTGCATGTCCCCATGGCATATTAATATTCCAAGGAGGTTGTCCCTAATTTGGAAATCGAGGAGCATTGGGATATTGTGCATAGCCACCATCGGATATCTACCCAATAGCATTAAGTTCTTCTGTTTGGGTGCCCAAAATAGATTTTAGATGAGGCAAAAAAGGACATCTATCTGTTGAATGTTCCTTGGAACAAATTCCACAAATAGAAGTTTTGTTTAAAGGGAAATCCTGCAAGGCATGCTTATTTCTACATCTCAGGAAATAAATTGCCAAAGGTGGTGTAGAATTAGGTTTTATGTTTCTCTCACCTAATGCAGAATTAATTTGAACAAGGATATCCATTTTTAAATTAGCCATTTCCTCCATCAACTCCTTTATGTCACTATTTCCAAAATTTCACTTCTTTCTTCGTTGGTGAGTGCAGGAATAATTTTTGCATAACTCCACAATATCTTCAATGTCAAGTTGATCTATGTCTCCTTTTCCCATTAAATCTAACACTTCCCTAGATTCATCCTGCAATCCTCTTAAGAAGAAAGGTTTTAAGAAATCTAGTTCTACAGGACCACATCTCTTTTGGACAAAGGCAAAATGATCAAGATAATCCTCTAAAATCTCATATTCTTCTTGCTTGATCTGAAACAACTCATCTTTACTCTTTCATACTCTAAAATAATCTTGATATTTATGTAAGAATGTAGTCTCCATGTCATCCCAAGTATGGATTGAATTAGATTCAATATTACTCATAAACCATCAGAGAGCAGCATCCTTAAGCGTGGAAGAAAACAATTTCAATTTTTGGTTATCATTTATGTAGTCTGACATAACACATTGAATTCAAACAAAATTTGATGAGGATCTTCTGAAATAGTTCCCCTAAAAATTGGTAATATGGATGGAGAAATAGTTTTCATGGGAGAATCTAGAGCTGGATCCAACTGTATGGGGTATTCAAAAGTCTTAGGAGGATCATCAGCATACCCACCTTGTGGTGGTGGTGCTGCTGCCATAGTTGTTTTCTTTCTTGAGTCTGATGTGGATTGTTCAGGCTTAGGGGAATGTTTAGCAACAAGTGCTTCAAAAAGCTCTTGTTCTAATCTTTCCAAAGATTCAGTTTGTGAAGAGGGTATTTCTTGCATAGGAAATTCTTCATCTAATCATGAAGAACGCCTTGGTGGTTCAAAACTAGTTCTGATAAACCTCCCTCTTTCATCTCTTGGCCTATGCATTCATGCCTATTCACTAAAGAAACTAAAATGTAGTATTTCAAAAAATTTAACACAATTCTTGACCTGTTTCACTTTTCCTAACAACACCATTTTTTCCCCAAGAAATGGTGGCAAAAATGATGAGGGTCATTGATCATTCATCATTTAGTAATTATATGTCAGTCCCAGGCAGTGTCAAAAGGTTGTATACGATAAGATGTGTCACAGTTGTAGGTTCAATTTGTCCAAGAACACGATTTTATTGGTAGGTTTGTTAGTAGTGTTGGGGGTTGTTGTAACTTCCTAATTTCTAACAAATGAAATCACATTTGCATAATCTAAAGCTAAATTTAAATTGTAGGAAAATGAAACTGCAGAATCTGAAATTGACAAGAAATAAAATGTTGCTAAATTGACCAAAAAACAAATTACAGGAAAGTAAACTGTAGAATGGAAATTCACATATACAATTGTAGAAATTGAACCAATGATAAAACACACAATTTTTTGAACATAAGTTGAACCAAATTAATGTTTATTACAGTAAAACTGAAAATGACATAATTTTGGAAATTGCAAAAAAATGTTGAAAATGATGTTATTTTGAAAATTGCACAAAACGCTGAAAATGATGCCATTATAGGTCAAATGCTAAATTTTGTTCAAATAAATGATTAAACCTATTCTAGATGCTATGGTGCAATTCTAAAATGAAACTAATTCTGCAAATAAATGTTGACAAAATTCTGTTGATTTTCTATAGCAAGAAATTAGCAAGAATTTTTTGTCACTATGCTGCCCTTCCTCTGATACTGCAAGTGGCCCTTGCTTCCAGAACTAGAAGAGGGTGAATAATTATACCAGGTAAATTAAATTTGCATTATCAACCATTAAATGCTAATAAAATCTGAAGAATGCACCTTTTATTTCATCTAAAACTGCATTACAATATTGCAATAAAAATCTGCAATTTATTGTAATGCTATAAAGACTTTATCTGCTGCTAATAACTATCTCCTATTCCTCTATCCCTATTTATTCATATGTCTATCTATATATCTATTATCTCAATCATGTTGGGAGCTTTATTTATAAGATAAATTTGATATATTTGTTTGTTGGGTTTCAGGGATTTCCAACTGTTTACAAAACAGTTTTCTGGAATGCAGGGTTATAATTTGTCAACCTTTATCCCTTTATCCCAGCTAGTCCGCCTATGGTGAAGGAACGAAGTCCAAATAGGGTGGACTAACTACTTGGTCAATTTTCAATTGTACTTTCCATGGTTTTGGCATATTTTGACCATTTTCAGTTATTCCTGTGCTATTCCCTATTCCTGTGTTGCTTATTCCTACGTTGCTCTAGAATAACAGGCAGGTGACAATTCGTTGCTTATATGTGATCCAAATGCATAGGGAGGAAGTTGTTGACCATTTGGATTGTTTTCCCTTATCTTGTACACCCTTCTGCATTTGTGGCACATGCTGGAGTGACTAATTCCAAGCCTTGTTGTATATGTACAGCTGGCTGGAACTGTCATAGTCACAACATGTTTTCCTGCACAATCAGCTATAGTGGACAAGTTCTTGGTGCCTTTTTCCATTTGAATCAGTTTAAACAGAGGAACACAATATTTTTAAGCACTATATATTCAACAAGGTCTATGCTATAATTCTAAATTATTACAATACTACTGATTAATTAACTAAAAACAGGTGAAATTGCAATAAAAATAGTAAAACAGAGTATATGCACTTTGTCATTTCAAAATATGCAAACATCATTATATAATGCATTTTACCCATAATTAACATAAAAACATAGTAAAAAGGGTGATTCAAATAGTTATAATGTATCAAAAACTGTCCATGGATGATGCAATTCCTCGCCTCATCAAGATATACAATTTCCAATAAAATCATGTGTGACATGGGTTATAGGGGCAAAGGCCTAGGTCGATTGGAAAATAGCATTTGTGAACCTCTTGACACTGAAGAGTGGTCTGCATGATGTGGTATTGGTTACATTCCCATAAAACACCAATATTTTTCCTTCGATGATGATGATCATCTAATCACATATGAGAAATATTTAGAAAATCAAAAATACTTGAAGGGAATAAAAAAGAATGAGGAACCTTCTCTTCCCTCCCATTTTTACTGTAATATGCTTTCGATGATCCATCGTAAGATAATTTCCACTCTAGATGAATGTGTGGAAGATGTCTTTTATGACATCCCACATGATGAAATCATACAAAATGGTTTCTTCTTTGATGGGTCCATCCCATTTATAGCCCACATCTAGATGTTTACTACACAGGATAAAATAGAAAATATGTTCTTAGAAGAACTTCAAGAAATGGGTTTTTTCAGCCACCCTCCCTAATTTTGAAAGATATTTAAGCATTGTAATAGAGGATATTTTGAAGATCAATATTGGCACTAAAGCCAACCCTCGTATAGTTAAAATAGGAGCTACTTTGAGTAAATAAGAACAAGGTAAATATATGAAACTCCTTGTGGAATATCCTAATATTTTTGCATGGATGTATGTAAATATGCCTAGCCTAGACCCATCTATAGTCATGCATCATTTAGTGGTCCATCCTAATGCTAAGCCTATGAAACAAAATCTTAGAAAAATGTATACTAAAATAGATTTACTGGTCAAAGAAGAACTAAAAGAGCTCTTAGATGTCTATTTCATCCAAGCAATTGATTATTCTAACTAGATATCCAACATATTTCTAGTATCTAAAAGGGAGGCTAAGAAAAATAGGGTATGTACTATTTTTAGGGAAATCAATGTTGCATGTCCCAAAGATGATTTTCCCCTCCCCAATATGGATCAAATTGTTGATTTTACGGTAGAGAGTGGGATTTTATCCCTTATGGATGGTTTTTTAGGATATAACTAAATTTGGATAGCACCAAAAGACCAACCTAAAACTACTTTTATCACACAATGGAGGACATTCTATTGGAAAGTAATGCCCTTTGGTCTAAACAATGTAGGTGCAACATATCAAAGAGCAATGACCTATGTGTTTCACAATATTATGTATGACATATTGCATTATTATGTTGATAATATTATCACACATTCCATTAATGAGGAATATCACATTCCCAACCTTTGACGAGTATTTGATAGGCTTCATGAGTACAAAGTCCATCTAAACTGGAAAAGCATGTTTTTGGGGTTAAATATAGAAAGTTGTTAGGGTTTATCATTTCCATGCAAGGAATAGAGATATATCCAATTAATATAGATGTCATTATAAATATACCACCACCCAATAATTTGACCAAGCTTCAGAGTTTACAAAGCAAACTTCAGTTTATTCATCACTTTCTTGACAAACTAGCAAATAAATGTCAACATTTTCTTAAGCTCCTTAATAAAGGTATCCCTTTCAATTAGGATGCTAAATTTCAAGAATATTCTATGTTTGCCCCTCCTAAACTAGAAAATCCCTTCATATTGTACATCTCTACTTTAGAGCTTGCATTGGGGGTAATGCTCGCCCAACATGACGAGGAAAAGAAAAAGCAAGCAATTTACTACATTAGTAGGACTTTAGTGAGTTATGAAACTCATTATACCCCCTTAGAAAATATCTTCCTATTTTTTGTGTTTTCTATATAAAAATTGCATAACTAAATGTTTAGTAAAAGAACATTCATCATAGCGAAATTTGATCCCTACATTAGTTGATGAGTAGACCCTACTTGTTGGGACGAGTAGAAAAATGAGTTCTTACCTTAAGAAATTTTGACTTAACCTTTATTGGTAAAAATTCCATCAAATAATAGGTTATATCTAACCAACTCACCATTGCTCCCATTGAATCCACTTATCCTTAACCATTTAATCCACTTATCATTCAAACTCTTGGTTTCTATTCTTTTATGGAGCTCATTGTATGAATGGTGTAGGTGCAGACATTATATTGGTATCTTCATAGAAACAACTAATTGTCTTATCATTTAAGATCCAAATTTCTTATACAAATAATACAACATAGTATGAAGCTTTAATCCTTGGTTTACACACTGCTCTAGCCCTAAATATTAAAGTTCTATCTATTTTTGGAGACTCACAACTCGTGGTAAACCAAATTAATAATGTCTATCAAACCCAGTATGAGAAAATTTTTCCTTATAAAGAATTTATCCAAAAGGTTATGTTCCTATTTGATAAAGTCACTATTGAAGCTATATTTTACACTAGTAATCACTCTAGAGATTCTATGGCAACAACTGCTTCTTTCATCCCTTTGGAGTTGGATTATGATCATGCAACCATTATCATTCATCACATCCAAGAGCCTACCTCGCTAGAATATATTTTAATACCTTTGGATATATTTGTAATTTGAGAAACATCATCAGAACCTTGGTATACAAATATCATCAATTTTATCCAAAATGGCTTATTTCTAGATGGTTTAGATAGAAACCAACGTAGACTTCTATGTAAAAGAGCTATTCGCTTTGTCATCAAAGAAAATAATATTTATAAGAGGTCTTTTGAAGGTATCCTGCTAATATGCCTCAACTTGGAATAATCTCAAAAGGTATTAAGTGAAGTACATGATGGATATTATTGAGGCCATTTTGATGGTAGCACCATAGCCAAAAAACTCCTACAAATGGGTTATTTTTGGCCTTCCATGTAGAAGGATGTGAATTATTATGTGTGTCATTATGAAAAATATCAAAGGCATGTGAAACTTGTTCATGCTCCTACTCAAGATATTCAAACCATTTCTTCCCCTTGGCCCTTTTCCAAATGGGACCTCGATATCATTGAGAAGGTCAATCCAATTTTGTTTGATGATAAATAAGTTTATAATAATAGCAAAAAAATATTTTACCAAATGGATAGAATCCATGCTATTGGATTTTTGTACAGGAGCCCAAGTCTCTAAATTTATTTTTAATCAAATCATATGTAGATTTGGGATTCCCTCTGCACTTATTTATGACAATATGAGAAAACATTGTGCAAAATATAAAATCCAGCATAGATGGTCTACTCCATATTATCCACAAGGTAATAGCCAAGCAGAAGTATTCAAATAAACCTTAATCAAAATATTAAAAAGGTTGGTTAATAAGTCAGGTCAATATTGGCACATTCAATTATATCTAGCCTTATGGGCTTATTGGACCAATGTTTGAACCCAAACAGGTGCTTCTTCTTTTGTCTTGGTCTATGGTGCTAAAGTTGTTTTTCTCTTTGAGCTTGAAGTACCTTATTTAGGACTTCTACTTCAAGATTCTAAATTAGGATATGAATATCATGTTGGATGATTAAGTCGACTAGAAATACTATATGAAAAGTGCATAAATGCCTTAGAGCATTTTCATGCCTATTAAGAAAAAAATAGAAGATCATATTCAAAGAAAGTTCATAATAGGTCTTTCAAATTCAATGAATTAGTTCTTAAAGAAAATTAAAAAAAACACTAATGCTAGAACAAATAATAAAGGTAAATTTCAACCAAATTAATAGGACCACTCATAATAATTGCTAAATTTGGATCAAGTGCATGTCGTTTGGTCACATTATATGGAAAAGACCTTAAGAAGCCAATGAACATAATGCATCTCAAAAAGTACTATGCATAAAATCATGTCTCACCATTGTACATAACCATATTTCTTTTTGTACATAAAGCATGTGTTGCATTTAGTTCATTCTATAATTTCAATCATCTTATATAAATCATATATCATATAGCTACATTCTTTGCACATCTGTAAGTTAGTTTTTGTCCCAATTGCATATGTCAAATAGTCACATCTAATTATTATATTATCTAAATATCAGACAGATGATATTAAGATTCATAGTCAATATTAGTATTTTTTTTAACTAATTCAGATTTTATCTTGAACCACTCACAAGATTCATATTTTAATAAATCTTGATTATGTATATTTGATTAAAAATATCTCTTAAACCAAAACCACTATTTTTCATTAAGAAAATTTTGAGTTTTAGGAAGCGATTCTGCCACTTTTGAATCAAAACACATTTACACATTTTAAATATGATTTTGCAAAAGGAAATATGATACTACATAGTAGTCCTTACTCCTCAATAAAAGGGTTTCTCTTGCTATCCTATTATGTGCATGGTCAATAATATTGATAATTGACAAAAGGACAAGATCCCCGCACCCGAAGTAATAAAATCCCTCACTCTTCCACAAAAATGAGCAAGTATCCCTAAAAAAGTAGTTTTCACCACAAAGCAAATAAATTCCCTTGTTCATCATCAAACATGAAGAAGAATCCCTAATCAAAGGAATCAAAAGAAAATAAGGGGGTAATGAGCTTGAATCCTTGGAATCCTTAGTTATTCGAAATTCGTGGAATGATCTCCATTACAATAATGGGTTGAATAAAACCCACCTAGAAATCGGGTATTTTTACGCATGGTAACATGTCTATCACATTATCGACATTTTATATAGACCAATGTTTGCTTACAAATGTGCTATATTTTGGTGGCTTGTATTACAAAGTAGTTAAGTCCAACCACATACAAAATCAAGGTAAATGAATTCATAATTTGCACACATGATGGTTCTTAAGTTGGTTTGCATCATTACCTCACTCAAAATTGGTAAATAAACTTCATAAGCACACACATTTAATCCTTGAGATATTTGTATCATAATTAAGATCAATATGGGAAAAGAATGCTTGAATATAAAAAAATAGCTTTCTCTAAACAAATAGCTTGATCCTCTCTAAAAGCTCCGCACAAGAATATTGACTGAGAGAGGGCCTACAGATAAATGGTTGTGACTATATCATAAGGGCCCTTTAGGATTGAGGGTCCTCAAGAAGAAAGTTTCAAGAAGTCCTAAATTTTTGAGAACCAATCTTGGTATGGTTCAATTTGTAATATGTGGATGGTTTGCTCTTTTGTAGTTGCATCTCTTGAGATTGTAGATTGTAAGAGCATTTTAACATGAATAGTGGTGACATCATCTAATGGGTTTTTTAGAATTAGGGATCTCAATGAAGCCATTATATCTGCAAAATTATTTGAGGACCAAGGTATGGCCTCGATATCATACCATTCAAACTTTATAAGCAACTTATCCATGATGTTCTTGTAAGATTTAAAGATTGAGTATTTGTATTGGTAGATTTATTTTACCTAATTAACTATGAGCAAGGAGTCACCAGATATTTTGAGTCTCTTAACATTCATGGTAAGAGCTATTTTAAGACCCAAGATGAGGGCTTCATATTCAATTTTTTTATTAGTGTAGGGGAAATTGAGTTTGAATGAAAGGGGAATAAGATCCCCTTGTGATGTGAAAAACATAATTTTTGTACCACCCTTGCTCGCATTTTGAACCATCAAAGAACAACATGATATCTTCTTTGTGCTTTGGTTATTCTGGTTCTTCTAACATAGACAATGCAAAGTTTGCATCATAAAGTAGCTCAATTGTTATAGGTTTATCATTATGAAGTGATGCTTTTGCTAGTTGGTCTGCAATAACCTGACCTTTAATAGACTTTTGTCGAATTAATTCTAGGTCAAAATCCATCAAGAGCATGATCCACTTTACGATGTGACTATTGTGATAAGTATGACTCATCATGTATTACAAAGGGTTCTCTTTAGATATGACATCTATTGTATAATGTATCATGTAGTGATAGAGTTTTTTGGTGGTGAAGACCATGGTGTGACTAATGTGGTAGATATCATGTTCCTTATTTACCTTGTTCTTTTGGGCCAACATGGTCCCTAAGGCAAAATTGGTGGTTGAGACGTGTAACAGAAAAGGTGCACCAAGCCTTAGTGGAGATAATACTAGCATGGAAGCCAAGTATTGTTTCATATATTAGAAGGATACTTAGTAATATTAATTCCAATTAAATTTCACCCCCTTTTGTAAAATATGATTAAATGGCCAACAATTGTTTGATAGTTGCACGATGAACCATTGGATGACATGTATCTTCCCTTGTAAGCTACGAAGCTTCTTGAGTTTAATGGAGGGAGACATACTTGTGATTAATTCAATATTTTAGGGTCAAATTTTATGCCCTACTTAGACACAATTAAACCTAAAAAAATTTTGGATGTTACTTTGGAAACACAATTTTTAGGGTTAAAGCGTATGTTATGCTCTAGGAGGTGATCAAAGATCTTTTCTAGAACACCAATATGATCTTGATGCAATAAATATTTTGCTACAATATCATCGATATAGTCCTCAATAATTTTTTTCATGTAGTCATGAAAGATATATGTCATTTCCCATTGTTAGTTATCACCCACATTACTTAAGCCGAAGGGCATGACCTTATAGTAAAAGGTCCCTCATGGTGTAGTAAAGGTTATTTTAGCCTAATCTTCAGGATTGACTTAGATTTGATTGTATCTAGAGAATCCATCCATGAGAGAGAGAATTTCCAGGCCTATGGTTGCATCTACCAATATATCGATGCTTGAGAGTGAAATTCCATCCTTGGGGTTTGGTTTATTAAGATTATGAAAATTAGTGCATATGCACACCCCTACATTTGGTTTATAAAATGGTACCATGTTGGACACCTAGTCAAGATAATAGATAGGTTGGACCACACTAAATAGTTAGGGACCATTTGTATTTGAATCCAATTTAGGCAAATATAAAATTTTCACAAATTCGGTTGGCTACAGTAGCCATTCAAATTTACCTAAATTAGAAATTTTTCCATTCTCCCCTAACCTCCACATTTCATTTCACATTGTTTTTGCTCTGTTTGGTTTCCCCCTCATATTTAAATAAATTACCCTACCTCCTAAGCAGGGTTAATGGTGATTTTGTAGGAGAATTGGATTGAAGAACCTCTTTCATGAGCTTTTATTGCAGGTTTAGTGGATATTTTGCTATCCTATCACCATTCTAGTGGCCATCATAGATTGTATTGGTATAGTTCTTTATAAATTTTATATTAATAATATTACATCATTTTGTATTGTTATATTTGGATTTTCCCTCAACTTTAACGAATTTGGGAGGTTTATGTAGGGTCCTCAATTCACCTTTTTAGGTCTGAATTCACACAAACATACACAGGGGGTAAATTAATATTTTTGGATTAATATTATCAACCTATGCTTTGAATTCTAACCCCTTTTGATTGCAATATTTAGTGTCTTATGTATCAATTTGTAGGTCTAGAACAAATTTTTAAGGCTACGATAGCCATCAAAATTTGCTTGAGGGTTCCAAATTCGCTCTGCAAAATTTATAGATTTGATCGTTGCAATATTTAATGGATTCGATTCTTGAGGCCCTCCACAATTATCATCTTTTTCACACCATCCAGATAAGGTAATTGTTTGACCTAGTTTATTTTAGCTTCATTTATGTGTTATATGTTAATTTCATGTTTCCTTTATTCCTAGATCATTCAAAAATACAAGAAAAAAAAAGAACAAAAAATAAATATGTATGCATATGAGATAGTACTACATTTAGATTAGCTATCTTGTTTGTTGTTGTTTTAAAGGAAATAAAATTGCATATAGATCAAATATAGTTGTATTTCACCAAAAACATAGGTGTATTTCAATTAAAGAACACATTAAACACTTCACATTACATAGACTTGAGAAAAGTCTTTAAATATTCCTTGGTGAACCAACCATAATTCGTTTACAATAATCAAAGTGGGTATGACATAAGTACTTCTTGTTTGAGGTGTAGGCCTTCTATTTTTCCATCCTCATTCTAGACGTGGATCCATTAACCTGAAGGAAAAGGGTGTCAAAATTTTGAGCCTACATTCTTTGGTGAACCCGACGTGAAACACCACCAAATTTTATTTTCTATTTTTATTTTGTTTTTGAAAAAAAACTAAAAAAGACCATTAAAATATCTTTGTATTAGATTAAAGCATATAAAAATATAATTTTTAAATTTAGTGTGACTCACATTTTCAATCATTAACCATGTCATGTTCAATCAATCACTTTCAAAATACTTTTGGCTCATAACCCTTCGATGATAGCATACAAATAAAACATCACACAAGATATACTTCATGACCACACGCGAGGGACAATCTCCATTTACAATCATATACAAGCACACATCCTCAAGGTCTATTGTTGACTAATCAAAATTGTAAGGGTATATTTCCCAACACACTTTTTCTACAAAAATTAAATCACATTACATTACAAATATCAATCACTTTACATCAAATCACATCTCATTCTCCTACAATTGTATTGTGACTAGCATGATAAAAAGTGCATTAGAAATAAAACATGACCATAAGCATCATTATGTAAGATCATAAAAAATAAAAAAAAAATTTTGCATTTGCATAACACATAAAGAGACAAAACTAAAGTATAGTATTACTCTCAAAAAAAGGGTACATAATAGTAAAACTTGCATGCCACAATAAAAAAGTGGCATACTCAATAACTAGGGAAGTAAGCCACAAAAAGCAACCCTATAATATCATCCTCTAGAAATCTATTCATCACCCCTATCTCCTAGTAGTTTTGGTGGAGGTATATTCACAAATAGAGTTCCTATTCATAAAATAGATCACACACCACTCTAAATCTAGCTCGAATCCATATCTATAGGAAAAGGCACTCTCTGGTCCTTTAGAATGACCTAAAAATATAAGCCCTAATAAAATGCCTCCCATGGATAGGCATTCACCAACTCATCCTTGTAGTGATATACCAAACTACTGGTACTCGTATGAGTCCACATGTTTGTAGTAGGTACCTCTCTAGTCTACTGCTATAGTTGGGAATATATCTATGTCAGCTGGACCTCCACTGTTTGGATGTGCCCTACTTGAGTTTCTATCTATTGTGCTTGGCTAGCCACCTATCTCATCAAACCTACAATCGTAGTCTACTAGGCCACCACCTGAGACTCCATCTCATCTATCCATTGTCTATCATATCTATGGGCCTCTCTAGGGGTATCTATCACCATCTTTCCCACATCATCCTACTTTGGACCCTCCTCCTGCTACTCAGGAGTCTTGTCCTACTGCTTGGGGGTTTCCTCTTATTAAGGAACTCTCTCTCATCTGGGGATATTATGACCCACTTGACCTACCCTAGTCCAAGGATCGATCATCCTCTATGTTGAAACTTCTCCTCATTATTGTCCTCTTCCAATAGCCCTCCATCGAGCAACCATCTAGTAAGCCCATTACACTTGTTGCTCCACCTCTAATATCTCACAAGTGGTCCTCATAGGTTTCATGCTCGCATACCACTAGAGGTAGCCATCCTAAACTTCCACTTTGTCCTCCTTTTTTAGGATCACTATAGGGTCATCATTTTCTAGCTTTGTAAACCTATTTAAGCTTGTCTCATCCCCAACAGTTGGTGGATCTCATGTCACCAGCTGGTACCAAAAGTCTCACACCTTGGGTATCCACTATTTCATTCCAAACTAGCACTAAACTCCATTGGTTTAATGGAGCTCTAAATTTTCCTTCTCTAATCAAAGCCATCGTATCCTTCATACTTGAGCTAGCTCCTCCCCATTCTCATCCTAACTAGGATGTCTCTACTAGGTTTTCTAGGTAATATGATGAGGAATCAACTTACCTATAGTCATTCTAGCCTCATCCAAGCCATCATATATCCTCTTGTGCCCACCTAAAAGTGCCTATATACACACAGTAGGGCATACCTCCTCTATCTATTGTAGTGGTAGTCTTATGGGTTCCCTCACTACAATGTATTCCCAACTCCACACATGTAGTAGTGTGCTGAGAAATATACCCGAGTTGTGCTTGTGCATGATGTTATACATTATTATATATAATTGATACAATACAAAGGGCTCCCATGCAAATCCCCTACTAGAATCTCTCATATCAGCCACTACTCCAACTAGGGTCTAGGGAATATGTCACCCACTCTCATGGATGAACAATAGTCCATTGATGATGCCAAACATCACCACTACCAATATGAGAATCCTCTATCATTAACAATCGTTTAATGTCAATCCCACTCTGATCCATAAGAAAATTAGGAACCCAAATCATCTACTACATAGCCTATTCCTATGTCATTTTTTGGTATATAAAGTAACCACATAACGAAATGCAAAGAATTCTCCACATGTCCTCAAAAACCATTGTCATATTCTTTGTAGGTATCCAAAATGTGGAGGATCTCAGATACCATTTCTCTACCAAAGTTGTAAGTAGAGGTTGGTCCATCTCAATGTGGAGCATCTTTGCTACATGGAGGAGCCCCACCTGCCCTAGTAGGTCTCTCTCTACTCCATCTAGCCCTCACACATGCTCTTCAAATCCCTTGTGTTGCCACTCCTGGTTCTTAATAACAGCTCACTTCATTCAAAAAAAAAATCATATTGTTAGTACATCATAATCATACTTTGTCAATATTTTTTAAAAATATAATACAAATATTAGTTTCTTCTCTTTTTAAGAATTCAAATGTTTACCTTCTGAATTCACAAGTTTGGATGCCTTGTCAATATGAATTCAGAACTTCCAAATATGACTAATAGGTATGAATTCAAAAATACCAAATCCACTTGATAGGTCTAATTTTAAAATTTGAATGTCTTTTTAGAGTGAATTTGGATGCTTCATTTCACCCGAGGCATCCGAATTCATCATGTCTTACCATGTAACGGAAATGCGAATGCAAAATCTAAAATTAAATCCAAAATCCAAAAATAAAATGGTACAATGAGGGTAAAAATGTGATTTTTCACTTACCTAGATCCTAACTCCTGTTGTGTTACCTACTACTCATACTTCATCTGCCCGGTGGGGTGGTAGCACTATTTTTTTTCTCCCTCCATAGTAAAATTCTAAAAATAGTTAGGGTAAAAATGAATTAGGGTTTTACCCTAAACCCTTATATTTTGCCCCCCTTTTTACCCCACTTTTTGTTTTTCATAAATTTTGAGTTTCGTGATGAATTTTGAATTCCCCATGAAACTCAAAGGGGTGTCCTAAGCAAAATAAATAAAATATATAAAAAAAAAATTGTTTTGTAGTGTGGTTTTCATATTTGAGTAGTTGTGTATTTATTTGATGCATTTATTGCTCATAATTGTGCCAAATATGGGGTAAAATGTAACCATGGAATTTTAACCCACTTAAAAATTCCTAGCATCCCCCAAAAATGTGGTCCTCTCCTTAGCCACCTTCCTCATTTTTTACACCGATTTTAACCCACCTAACCATTTTTAGCCCCCTTTTTGCCATTTTTCCATTTTTAACGAATACGGGTGGTTGTGGTAGCCCACAAAATTTGTTAAAAATAGTGCACCATCCTAAAAGGTTAGGGACCATTTAGATTTAATCCAATTTAGAAAAATCTAGATTTTTCACAAACTTGATTGGCTACAGCAGCCATCTAAATTCATCTAAATTGGGAATTTTTCCAATTTTCTCTAACCCCCCTATTTTGTTTTGCATTTTTTCACTCTGTCTAGTTTCCTCCTCAGATTTAAATAAATTACCCTACCTTCTAAGAAGGTCTAATGGTGATTTTGCTAGATAATTATATTGAAGAACCTCTTTCATGAGCTTTTGTTGTAAGTTTAGTGGAGATTTTTCTATCCTATCACCATTCCAGTGGCCATACAATATTGGATTGGTATAGTTCTTTATGCATTTCATTATTAATAATATTACATCATTTAACATTGTTAGATTTTGATTTTCCCTAAGATTTAACAATTTTGGGAGGCTTCTGCAGGGTCTCAAATTCACTTTTCAAGTCTAAATTTGCGCAGACATACATAGGGAATAAATTAATTTTTCTGGATTAATCATATTAGCCTATGTTTTTAATTCTAACCTATTTTGATTGCAAGATTTAGTGTCTTATCTATCAATTTGTAGGTCTCAAATGAATTTGGGAGACTACGATAGCCATCCAAATTTGCTCTACAATTTTTTTACATTTGACCATTGTAGGATTTAATAGATTTAGAAGGCTACAACATAGATCTGAATCCACTAGAGGATCCCTAATTTTTCATAATAGTTCTGAATTTATTTTTCTTCAACCATCCAGGTCAGGTAAGTGTTTGACCTAGTTTATTTTAGCTTTATTTACCTGTTATATGTTAATTTCATGCTTCCTCTATTCCTAGATCATTTAAAAATACAATAAAACAAAAAAATAAAACAAAAAAAATATGTATGCATATGAGATAGTACTACATTTAGATTAACTATATTTTTTTTGTTGGTTTCAAGGAAATTAAATTGCATATAGATCAAGTATAGTTGCATTTAATTCAAAACAAAGGTGTATTTCAATTAAAGACCACATTAAACACTTTACATTGCATAGGTTTGATGACAATATTTAAATGTTCCTTGGTGAACCCAACACAATTTTTTTACAATCACCAAAGAGGGTACAACACAAGTACTTCTTGTATGAAGTGTAGACCCCCTATTTTTCCATCCCCTTTCTAGACATGGATCCATTATCCTGAATAAAAGGGGTGAAAAAAAATTGAGCATACAACTTATTTAGAAGAGCAAAGAATACCTTAATTTTGTGATTGAAATATGCTTCCCCAATTTGAGAATTTTGGGGTGTTAAATATCATCGCTGACATCAATATTAACCATCTCTTCTATTAAAATATGTTATCCCTCCTCTAATTGATGAGGATTAGGAAACAAGTGAATGTTTTTCAATTGGATTAAGAGAATTAGATGTGTTATCAAACTTTATTTTAGCTTAGAGGATAGCTAATGTTGGATGTTATGGTAGATGGTACATTTGTAGCATATCCTCAAAAGGTAGAAACTCAGATGGCGAAGGTGGAAAGGCAATGCGATAAAAAATAATAGCCTTAATCTTGAGAGGTGATGTTAGATAGGGGTTACTAGGATAATGGAGTGGAGTGATGATATCAATGGAGATCATATTTATGGATGGTTTATGATATCCATTCGTGGATTTAAATAGGTAGTTAAATATAGGTAGGTGCAAATGTTTAGGAGGTGGTTGTGGTGGAATGGATGTGAGAGGGTATCCCCTAGGTGTAACTAGGATGATTGGATCCTCGGGTGTGAGAAGATAGTACTAGACAGGCAAAGGTAATATCAATAATAGACAAAGGTAGAATTCATATAAGTCCAAAAGAGGATCGATGGGAGCAAACTCTTCTTTTGAACTCAAATAGAGGAGGGATGTAGTATTCCAACCATATTTTGACCCCTAGTCATGTTTTGAATCTTGATCATTATCAAACTCCTCTTCTTATGAGTCACCATAAATAATAAATAAGGTAGCAATATGTAGATGATCACTAAGCATATGAGCATTTCCAGGATTGACATACTCATTCCCATCGATATCTACCCCCAAGCCTAAGTTAAGATATTATAGGGAATCAATAAGAAGTTCATCAAGAATGTGTATATCTTATCCTAAGCTTAATTTATCTATAGATAATTGGTAGTGTGGTTCTAAAGGAGTTTAAGGGCCTTTATCATATAATTCCAAACTATTTCCATACCAATTATTTTTATGAAAATACCTCATAAAAAAGGATGAATTTGAAATATAATCATTATTGGCTTGAAATGACTCTTCATCCTTTTGCATAGACTGTGTGTCTGTGGTGGTATCAATACCACCACAGATCAATACCACCATAGACAAAATTGGTTTACCTAGGGTAAGACCCAAGAGGGACTATGTTACCTATGGATAATATTATGTTGCATGAATAACCAAAGTCTCTGATTGACTCAACAAGTAGGGTGAATGTGACCTCTTCCACTTCATATTCATTGATATTCAGATTTGTCATGCTAATAATGAATTTTGGAGAATCGTTTAGGGGAGATGATGAAGGAGATGTGTACTATGATGAAAGTAGTGTGATGATGGGTGGTTTTTCCTCTACGAGGGATACATCGGTGGAAGTGGCAAAATGCTCAAAATCAAAGGTGTGAAGGGTGTATTGGATGGTTGAGATATAAATTTGTGTTGGCAAAAGTGGACATGAAGGTGATGTCATAGGTCCCTTCTTTCGATTTTGAGTTGGGGGATATGATGATTATGAAGGCCTATATACTGAAATTGTGGATGAGGGTTGGTATGGAGGTGGTTGTGGTGAAATGATGGATGATTGTGGAGTGAGCTTTGTGGTTTTTACAAGGTTATTGGGTTTAATATTAGGGTGTGTAGAAAGAAAGGTTGACTCATGGGGATGCACAACTATATTGCAATATTTTAAGGGTTCTAGGTCTACAAGGATGCAGTGGACTTGACCTTCATGTATATATTTTATGCACTGATGCAATATAGAAAGCATGTATTCCATGACTCGAATCTAGGACCTGCTACGCAATATGTTGAATTGCATTGCATATTCCAATATGTGACATGGTACATAATAGTCTTCTATCCAACCTGGATAGGAAGGACTATTCCCAATGGTAGAACATACGGTATCATTGAAATATTGAAGGGTGAAAGTGGATAACATGTTGGCTAATGATGGAATATAGAGATGTTGGAGGGTGATAGAGGTAATTATGTTGATTGACAATCCCATGTCAATCAAGACACATTTGAAGGGGATCCTATGCACACTAGCGATGATATGCAATGGTGGATTAGGTAGCTTAGCGGGTATTGTTTGAATTTCATTATCCTAAATATAATTGTAAGATCTTGACATATCTGAAAGTGTCCCATAAAATTGATGAAAGAATTTGGATCTTACGGTTGCAGTTCAATGGATTTCAAGATCTCCATCAAAGCCTCTTGATGTCATTTTAATTGTTGAATAATCTCATACATGGATAGCCTCACTATTGGCATTCCTGCAACATTATTTTTTGTGTATATATATATTTTTTTTAGTATTTTATCGTTCCCTAAAGCTCTATTCTTTGTTTAGAATGTATTTTCTCTTCCTTGCTTTTGTTGTCAAAATTTGTTGGCTATGCTTCAGAGAAGAAAACATAAGTAAATTCCCAATTTGATTTGCCCTACCTAGAGAGCGCAATGCCTTTGCACCCTTACTAGACAACACAATGATTTTGCACCCTTTCTAGAGAGCGCAAAGCCTTTTCAAGGCTAAAATTGGATAAAAATACTTTTAAACTATTCCAAAACTTAGTGAAAATATGCTTCAACACAATTATTGGGCCAAGATCCATTTTTCTCCTATGGATGAGCACAAGGTATTTTTGGGCCCAAGGAGGAGAGTAAAGTCCTTTGAATTTTCAATAGCACTTCAATAGCACAACCCAGTAGCAGTTTCAAGGAAAAATTCTTAGTATGACTCTAAGTCATTTTGCTGTACTTTTTTTAGTGCAAAGCACTTTTAGAGTAAGTGGGAGCACTTAGGCCTTTGAATTTTCCACTTTGGAACTACTCCCAATGCAATAAGATATTTTGATCCTCTTTTTAAGTGTAAGACATTTTTGAGCCAAGTAAGGGGCACAATGACATTTGACTTTACAATTTTAGCACACCGCCCAAGGTTCCAAGGTGCTTCGCTTATTTTTCCTAGCACAAGGTATTTTTGCTCCAATCTACAATGCAATCCCCTTTGAATTTTTAACTCTAGCACCCATTTTAATGAAGCAGGCTATTTTACCCCAACTTCTAAGTTCAATTCATTTTCGATATTATAAGGATATAAATAGAATTTGACTTTTCAACGATATAGCCCATCAAGCAAAAATAATGCTAAGTGTGGATCAAAGTGTTTCGCTCTATTTTCTAGGTGCAAGACAATTTTGGGAGTTAGTAGTAGCACAATGAAATTTGACTTTTCAACACCTACATTGCTCTCAAGATGGCAAGTCCTTTCACTGTATTTATTGAAGCGCAAGCCCATTTCGATCCAAAAAATAGTGAAACATAGGTGGGGAGCATCTAGCACACCAGTTTTAGTCCAACCCTTCCTACTTTATCTAGAACTCCTCATAAATGCTTCTCATCAGTAAAACAAGATGCATCCTTATCCATTTAAATGCAGTCAATATGAGAAGCTTCCAGACTTGACCTTTTAGTATTTCAAAATGCTATCTTGCATTAAGGCAATCCCAAAAAGTGAGGAGATGGCACCACCAACCAACCCTATCAGTGCATTAAAGAGGTACAAATGCATTTCAGCGAGTCATTAGTTTTAGGACATGCCTCATTATTGTTTGATGAGTGCTTATCTCTCAAATATTATCTTTCTTACCACTACAATGTTTTTTGGATGTGGATTTATGTTTCAAGTGGCATAATTCTATATAAAAGATGGTAATTCTAATGTAATATCATGGATGTTTTTCTAGAGACTTGGTGTAACTTGAATTATGCTATCAATACAAATAATATTTGGCTCTAATTTTGGACATCTCTTTATGTGTATTTATTCTATCATATATTTCTATTAAATTATTTGCTTTGTGTGTGGGTTATAATTTTATGTCTAGATTTGACTCGTGATAGAGGTGAACATTGGAATAATTCTAGAGATTGCACATGTTATATGCTTGGTTTTAATTTTGATTAGTTTTTTGTGCTGAGTGCTATTGATTCAATGTATAATTAAGTTATTGTGCTGATGGTCCATCACCTCTGTTCTACTTGGCCTGAGGCCATATATCCCATCCCTTTTAGTCATTTACAATCTCTTTCCTATTCCTTAATCTCAAAAACCAATTTAAAATATTAAGAGAACCAGTCTATCTCTAGAGATTGGCATGAGAGGCATTTCTTCCTCTCAGTATTTCAATGTTGGTCGGGTCTAGGGCACATGAATGAAACATTTCATACCTAAGGAAAATTTTTGACCAACAATTTTTGGCATTACCGGTGGGACCCAAATGTTCCACATCAAATCAATATTAATAGTTGATGTTCATCTTGTTACTATCAAATCTGAACATCTAGCGACTCAAATGAACTTAGAAGCCTTTGAATCTTGGATCTAGTTTAAAAGCCCACACCTTCATGTACACGATACAGAAGGCTAAAAATTTATAAGAAGTTAAGTTCTTCAATCTCAATATTGATTCTTTGGGAGAGCATCCTAGAGTAGTCCCATCAACTATCTCGTTAGTCGAGACATCCTCGCAAGTAGTTGTTGTAGCTTCACAGACTCCAAGTCCTACCAACACAGTGACTAGCTTACCCCTGAATTCTTTGGTTCAACCAAATCCTCTGGTCCAATTGATACAACCTTCACCCAGGCATTTCTTGACCTAGAATAATTCAGGACCACTAGCTCTTTAGACCTAGAACCAAGTACCACCTCAAGCATTGAAGGCTCTACCCACATTTGATGGTATGGGGAAAATAACCTATGAGCATGCCCATGATGTCACTACACTAGCAACTATTCACCACATCATGAAAGAAGGTATATTGGTGATACTATTAGTTCTCTCACTTAGAGGTAAGCTCCTCTACTGGTACTGATTGCTACTTCCTGACACTATCACAATATGGGATCAATTAGAAGAACAACTAATAAAGGGGTTCAATGAAGTAGTAGATCTATTCTCATTATTGCATCATTTCACCACCATACAAAGACATCCTCAATAGGAGGTAGCATATTTCAATTTCAGGTTCACCCAAACCTAGTAAAGAGTTACTATCGATATCCAAATTTGAAGCAAGCAACATTCTATTATTTGAGGGCTTTCAATTTTGACATTATCCAATATGCTAATATTAATACATTTTCAACCTTTTATGAGTAGGCATAGAAAGTCGATGTTGATCTAGTCACTATCGGTAAGTTGCCTTCGAAGACCACCATGCCAATTTATCTAGATTTTCCTCAGAATATGTATCCTAGTTTATCCACCCAACCTACATCCTCGATGTATCCCAATCAATCATGGAATCCGAATCCACAAAATCATGTAGTATTCACACCATAGTTTCAAGTTCCCACTGTTCCTCATCTCCCAACTCCTATCCCATATCCAGTATTACTTGTGCCATTGGTGCCATTTCCATTACCCGTGCCTCAGGCAACCACAAATATAGAATAGGCTCAAGAATTGTAGGATTTACGAGCATAAATGAAGATGATGGTGAATTATATGACCATTTTAAGGAGGCAAATTATCAAAGTTTTCAACCAACGAGATTCAATCC
The DNA here is from genome assembly GCA_028583015.1 of Wollemia nobilis. Classification (NCBI taxonomy): domain Eukaryota; kingdom Viridiplantae; phylum Streptophyta; class Pinopsida; order Araucariales; family Araucariaceae; genus Wollemia; species Wollemia nobilis. The sequence continues at coordinate 4,458,070 of JAQPPZ010017255.1, forward strand.
TTCTCCCCCGATCACTAGGGAGCAAGCTACTTTTATCAAGAGGTTGGTTCATTCAACAAAACTTACTGGTGCTCCACTTGCAATGACCTGTACGGTGAAGAAAATTGCATGGTTCATCTGAAATATGTACAGACCCTTGCAAACAACACTCTTGTCGGGTAGGTAAACATGATTAGGGAAATCATTCGTAATTATATGATTCCTCATATTGAGCAAGTCTCCATTCTCATGAGGATGGGTAAGAAGTCTATTGAGGTTGATCCAATTTAGATGGAACCATTAAAAGTGCTTATCACTTCCAAGCTACCATGTGAGAAGTCATCACCACCAAAAAAGGAGATTGTTCAAGTATCAGATTAAAAATATTTTACCTGGTTAAAAGAATTCTTGCCTCTAAGAGAAAAAGGGAGAATTCCTCAACTACAAGCTTTGCCCTCTTAATTACAAATTGAGGAAATGTATCAAGTGATATAAAAGCTCAAATACCCCTCGTTGCCCGAGCACTAGAGAGTAGAAGCAATGCAACAATAGCAAATCTAGTTCAAAATTATAAATGAGGGAGGTGAGTTTGGTATAGAAGCGTACAACATCATTGAAGAGTTAAGGAAGACTTCAACAAAGTTAAGCCTCTTAGATGCACTACAACTACCTGGTCAAGTTGATCTATTGTAAGAATTCCTAAATTCTTTCAAGAGCAAGGGGAAGCCAACTCAGATCGTCTTGACATAGATATTGAATACCTCTACCACTAGAAAGAATAGGCCATCACCATTTTATTTATCCCTCGGGATGGAGGGGTGGGTTGTGCATAACTACATGGTAAATTCTAGTGTTGCCACTACTATGATACCCAAAGCTATTTATGAGATTATGAAAATAGATTACACTAGGATTAGTCTTGAAGTTGTTGAACTAGATGAAACTTTGGTTAAGGTAGTGGGGGTAATCAAGGATATCTCGATCTTATTGCACAAGATGTCATATATTATCGTGATTCAAGAAGTTGTGGTGGTAGATTTGGAGCCCTATTTCAACATGTGCCTATCAAGGTAATTCACTGCTAAAATTGGAGGCTATCTATCTCTCGATTATTCACACTTGGAGATCCCATTTAGAGGAAGGAGGATCAAAATTTTTAATGAAAAACCCTCCACCTTTCACATTGAAAGGATCCAAGTTCTGTAAAAATAGTTGGACTCAGTCAACATCATTGATGAGGTAGAGGAAGAAGGAGGAGGAATGGAGTTGATGGAGGAGGCTCTATATGAGATCCACTTAGAAGATGAGTTTTCTATGAGTGACTTTAATGCCATGATCAAATCTGACATTGGGTGTTACTCAATTACCAATCCTAAAAAGGCTAAGGTACCAAGTTATGAAGACCCCATGGCTGATCAACTATGGATTTTCTTCTTCGATGGTGCTCAATGCAAGAATGGAGTTGAAGTAAGAGTTGTCCTCATCTCTCCTTTGAGAAATTAGAAGACGTACTATTACAGGCTCATGTGGATCTATACAAATAATGTTGTTGAGTATGAAACCCTATGTTTGAGGTTATAAAAGGTAAAGAATCTTGGAATAAAATAGTTACAGATCTTCAAAAACTCAGAGTTTATCTGTAACCAAGTATCTAATAAGTTTGTTGTAAAGCAACACTATCTAAAAGTATACTGTAATAATATATGGGACCTGCTAGAGTATTTATTAGCTCTAAACATCCAATCTATTTTGAGGGAGTGAAACATACATGCAAACATCCTAGTTTCTATTGGAGCCATATGATCCCCATTCAAGAACATAATGCACAAGGTAATGGTAGTGAGGGTAATTTACCAGCCTTCAGTAACTGATAAAAATATCCATTTGTAGGTTTTTGATAGTGACGAGTAGATCATCAAATTTTTGATCTATGAAGTAGACAATATCAAATATAGGACCCTCAATAAGAAAGAGTATGAGGTATTAATTTAGCTAAAGAATAACCACATCCTAAAGGGTTTAATAATCCTTGAAAGTTTTTTGACCAATATGATAGGTCTCTTGCCCACAAGATCAAGGTGAATGCAAGAGAATACAAGGAGCTCGAGCTAGAATTTGAGAAAACTATCAAGGTGGGAATTGATTTCATGCCACTAGAAATTGAGTAAATCAGAACCCTATGTATAGAATACCCTGATATCATCGCTTGGAGCTATAAAGACTTAAATGGGTATGATAAGAGTGTCTTCCAACACATTATTGAGCTATAGGAAGGGGTCAAACCTTTTCTATAGAAGAAAAGACCTGTCAATCCAAAAATAGAAGTTTTGATGAAGGTTGAGCTCTAAAAGATGCTAAAGATAAAAATCATCTATCCGATCAAGCACTCTTATTGGGTGGCCAACCTTTTCCTAGTACAAAAGAATAATGGGGAAATATGCTTGTGTGTTGAGTTCCAAAACCTCAACCAGGCATCGTTGAAGAACCACTACCTACTATCCTAAATTGACCATATTCTTCACATAGTGGTAGGAGCGTAGAGGTTCTCTCTATGGGATGCCTTCTCTGGGTACAACCAAATATGGGTGAAGGATTATGACCATTTCAATACAAACTTCACAACCAAGTGGGGCACTTTCACCTACTAGCACATGTCATTCAACCTCTCAAATATCGGGGTGAATTTCCATAGGCTAATGGACTTTGCATTTGGTGAGTTACTCAATTGCATTATTGTGATTTACCTAGATGATATGACTATTTTATTCCACAAAAGGGAGGAAAATGACCTACATTTGCACCAATTATTTGAGAAGTGTCAAGAATTTAGAATCTCCATAAACCCAAAAAAGTTTTTTTTTGCGATAAAGGAAGGCAAGCTCCTGGGTCACATAATTTTTGAGAATGGACTATCTATAGATCCTGCTAGGGTAGAAGCCCTCCTTAATCTATCGCTACTAGCAAAAAATAAGGGCCTCAAATCCTTCTTTGAGTAGATTAATTTTATTAGGAAGTTCATCTCTAACTTTGCCCAGGTAGTTAAGTCTATGATCAAGCTCCTCAAGAAGGATGTAATTTTTTAGTGGAACAATGATAAGAAGCAATAATTTAAAGATATAAAAGAGAGAATCACCCAATCCCCCATTCTAGTGAACCCTGACTACTCCAATAATTTTATCCTTTACATCATTGATGAACTGAAGAGCTATGTAGCTATCCTTACTCAAAAAAATGATGATATGAATGAGTAGCCAACAATATTTCTGAGTTGAGTCATCCACCCACATGAGAAAAAGTACAAATTAATTAAAATATAATTCCATGTGGTGATGCAATCACTAAAGAATTTTTGTCATTTTTTATCCTAGAGTAAGACGATAGTGTACATGGTACACCCCAACATTAGAAACTTCATCATCCAAGGCAAACTTGGCAATAAAAGGGTGGGTTGGGTCTCCAATATCCAAGAGTTTGACATAGATATTTGAACCACTAAGTTGGTATATGGCTGAGCCTTATGCCAATAATTAACCAAGAGCATCACATCTGAGGTGACGGCTTTCCAGTGGGATGATTTAGCACAAGAGAGCAATATTGCAAATCAGTCTCCACTTGGTAGAGATCGGACAGAGGACCTAGTGGAATACTTTAGTTTTGTATGGTACCCTTCTAACCTTAATACTTCACATAGGATAAGGTTCAAGATGCAAGCCTACAAATATGTATTTTTGCTAAATGGTTTGTTTCACCAAAATATTGATGGAGTCCTCCTCATATGTGTCATGGGGGACAAACATTTTTAAAATCCTAGACGAGTTCCATTCTGGAATGTTTTGGGGCCATTTTACCAGAATGCCTATGGACTTAAAGATAATAAAAGTAGGGTATTATTGACCTACAATTTTTACTAATACCTTTGAGGTTAGACAAAAGTGTAACAAATGCCAAAGGTACATCGATCAAACAATGAATGATTCTCTACCCTTGCACCCAATTCATGTTGGGGCTCAATTTTAGTAGTGGGGCTTAGAATTCATTGGGGTGATAGATCCCAATTTATCTATGGGGTAGTACATTCTTATGGCCACATACTATTTCACCCAATGGGCAGAAGTAGTGCCTACCAAGTAGGCTAACCAAGATGTAGTCATCATATTTTTGGAAGGGTTGATAACCTGTTTCAGGATATCAGATGTAATAGTAACTAATAATGGTCGTTGCTTCACTGATGCAAAAATCTATACATTTGTAAGTAAGTATGGTATTTACCTAAATACTTCATCTAATTGTTACCCGTAGGGTAATGGTTTAGCAACGTACACAAATAAGAACTTACTCAAGATCCTAAAGAGGACCTTGGAAGGTAACAAGTGGAGCTAGAATTTACTTTTAAATTTTGCTTTATGGAATGACCATATTTATATTAATAAATCAATCAAGACATACCCATATTCCTTGGTATATAGTAAATAAGTAGTGCTTCCCACGAACATTGAGTTTCCCATGTTGTAGTCCCTCTGGCTTCTAGACGATAAGGATGAAGAGTTCAAACCTATAAGTTTTAGGATAGCCCAACTATTGTAGTTAGAAGAAGAAAGAGAGAAGATCTATGAGGATTTAATAAAGCATACCGAGACCATAAAAAATTGGTTTGGGAAAAGAACCTATGACCAAACCTGCCAAATTGGTGACTTAGTGCTGATGGAACAAGAAAAAATCCAAATCCAAAAATCATGATAAATTTGATGCATTCTGGGAGGGTCCATTTCGAATTTATAAGGTCCATCAGGTTAAATATTTTACTATTCAATATTTGAATGGGTTTACCATTCCAAAATTAGTTAATGGCCTTCATCTTAAGGCTTACTACCAATGAGAGGTAATATGAAAAATTTTATCAGGTTGTGTACATATTTTTTATTTCCTTGTTTGCTCGTACATATTTATTTTTTTGGAGTATATGTCTCTTCACCCCCTTTTGTGCTATTAGTAGCACAATTTAGGGCTAGAGATCTAGCTGGTAGGGAAATGGTTATGAAGAGCCTATAAGTTGTTTTGTTTTAGTTTAGTCTGGGCATTTTTTAGTGTGCTAAGAAAAAAAAAGAGTAGTAGTTTCAAGCACCCAGATTTAGCTAACTAGATAGTAGGTTTGCAAGAGCATTAGGTTTGTCATTTTAGCATTGCCTAGAAAGAATAATGTAGTAGATGAAAAGTGCCCAGCCATTCGGTAGGAGGGATTTTAGCTCTCCCATAGGAGCAAAATTGTGTTTTTGTGCTCTAAGGAGAAAAAGTAAAAAGTAGAGGTGAAGCTAAGTTAGAACTAAAAGGCCAAGATACCAAAGGTCAAATTCAGAGGTGATTTTAAGGTTACATTGAGCACCAAGACCTTTCACCCCCAAAAAAAAGCAAAATCCCATTTTAGGCCTTATTTGGATGAAACCCATTTTTGGAGTAGAGATGTTGAGTTTGACCCAAGGAGCTTTCACCCCAACTTAGGAGTGCAAATTAAAATTAGAGTTGTTTGGGTGAAGCACCTTCTAAAAATATGTGCTAGAAATATAACCAAACAAAGGAATACCAATGGGGACAAAGGCCATTTCACCCTAGTTTTACTGTGTAAGTCCTTTTCGAGGGTTTGATAAGGCAAAAATTCCTTTGAATTTTCCAAAGGCGCAACCCGAGGGGAAGTGTATGTGGGCCCCATTTCATTTTTTCCCCAGTTGGCGAGCACAAGGTGATTTCAAGAGAAACTCCTTTGAATTTTCCCACCCTAGCATCACTCCCAAGGTAGATTTTCACTCTAGTTTGAGGGTGTAATTCAATTTTAGGAGTTACATGAGTGAATGGGCCTTTCGCTCCACTTTTAAGCAAAAACCATCTTTCGGGCCCTTAGGCAATGATGAAAACATGTTTAAAGCAAAAGGGTTTCACTTTCTCCAACATAGTTGGAACGTATTCCAATATAGAATCTAGCATGAAATAAATTTTAAAAAAGATGATGCATATCATATTTCAAGGAGGATTATGGCCCACATAGTTGGCCAACATTTGGAGATGTGCTTCACCATCAGTTAGCACACACAAGATCTTCCACCTTACCCATAATCACTCTAGTCATTTACTCCACTGAAATGCAATTAATATAGTGGATAAATTATTGTGCTATAAAAAGGCCATTGATGCACCTAAAACAAAATCGAGAGATTACTGAGAAATTTACTACAATAGTGCTTTTTTCCTTGCCAAGTCAGAGTGAGCAAATTGTTGATAAAGTGCAGTCTAATTGAGTAGTAGTGAGGCACTCCCATTTTTAGAGCAAGCACTTGGACAAGTGCACAGTCAATATGGGCAAGAAGAGCACTGAGAAAATGAAGGAGAAGGTCCCAAAGAAGGCATAGGGAAAAAATAAAGAAAAAATAGAAAAAAAGGAGAAGGCACTACTGCCCCCACTTGAAGATAGATTGAGTAGAATTCATGATTGTATGCTCACTAGGACAAGCATAAAGAATTTGCATGGGAAAATTGACCTCATGATGACCAAGGTGTCTACAAAAAGTAACTGGACATCCACTTATCACTCTTATCTATATGGGTACTTGTGCACGCCCGTGCATCATTACCCGGAATTGATATGCATAGTCGCTAAAAACAACCCCTGGACTAGGACAGTCCTAGATGCTAAGGAAAAAAATTATTCTCTATCTCTGCATAGGATATTTGATATTATTTCACCTATGAAAAGGGATCCCTACTAATTACATAGAAAAATTAATAGTAATGAGTAGAGTGAAAGATACACCAACATAGTGTAGATGTGCCAATTCATAGAAACGCAGATGTTAGAAAAACTGGTGCCTAAAATATTGCCAGACCTTCCCAAATATTTGATGAAGTTCAAAAATCATGACATATACTCCATGTTGGCATGGGTTATGGGGCTATCCATGTATGCCCTAGTTTATAAGTGGTAGGTTTCACTTTTCGAATGTATTTCACATGGCGAGTTCTATTCTCTTAATACCATGGCATTGAGGACAAAACCTATATTTTTTGATTAGGCATATTGGGTATCATGACAAATGTATACCCAAATGAGTGATGTGCAGAGCAAGAAGGATATGTTTTTATGAACTTACTCGTTCCTAGAATGGTATTTCTTCTACCACATGCATATTCATTTCATATTCATCGCCATGAGTCATGTGGATAAAAAGGGCAAAGCACTCCCTATTTATCAATGGAATCGAATTCTATCAAGGTGCGAGTCATACTAAAACTTAAATAGAGCATTCCTTGATATAGCATTAGAAATAATTTATGATATCTATGAGCAGGTGTTGAGGTTCATGATAGATTACATACTGCAGGAGCGGTTGGGCGACATTTTTTAGATAATGCAAGACCTTGTTGTCAAAATCTACAACTTTATTGGTAAATCCTTCTTGTTGTTGTACTATATGACTGAGTACCTGTTCACCCTTGAAGTTTCCCATCAGTGTGACTTCGCTTATGAAACATACAACCATGAGAAAATAAAGCCACACACCTATCCTTGGCCCTTCAAACTTAGTGATATTAAGGTATTAGCAAATAGGCAGAATGTCTTTTTGGTGGTAACATTGTATGAATTTGGTCTGATTTACCTCCCACAATGATGGAAGTATGACCCACTAGGTATTTTCAAGGATAATATAAGGGTGAAAATATTTCATTGCTATCCATGCCCAGATATTTAAGCATAATGTAACAACCCCTTAGGGTGTGACCTGGAGTGGCACATGGATTGGATGATGTTCCTTCCTTTGTGGCATTAATTCTACACAATGGAGGTCAAGTATGACCATACACAAAAATTGGTGCATGATCCTAATAAAAAAGTGTTTAAAGTAATAAAAAATAAAGTGCCTAACTGGTCGGATGAAAAAATTGCAAACTGGTGGATCATGAGGGTCCACAATGGAAATGAGGCATCTAACCTATCACTTGTATTAGATAAGATTTTTTTTGATAATTATTATGCACATTGTGAAACTTACCGACCCATCTTATTTTCTAGTACCTAGGAGTACTCAAAACCCTAGTAGAGTGGAAGATACAGTGAAAGTATAAGAGCAACACACTATTTAAGACCTACTTGTCAGGGAGAAAGGTAATAAACTGCTCTTTAAAGAAGACATAACTTCAAAGAAGACATCACTTCAAATAATATGAGCACTAGTTTAGAAATTTCACTCCCACAAGCTATGAAGAAGCCTTGGTCTAGTTCAGTTTGACCTCTTGGCATAAACCCTCATGTAGCATCGATAGCTTTTGATATAACTATTTCTAAAATTCCTATTTAGGTATAGCAAATGCATCAAACATGGTAGGATATATATTTTATTGAACTAGAGGTAGAATAATAAGAAAGGAATGAGTAGAAATCCCTATCATGCAATGGTTCACCTCTTTAGCTCTGGAAGTGCTCGAGCTTACGGGTGCATTCTCTCTCTCTTCGTCTATCACTTTTGTATCTTTAACAAATTTTGCTTCCAATGCTAAAACCACCATTCCCAGTTGGATTGCATTTGACATCTCCCTTTCTACCGTGAACTTCTTTGCATTCCCATCATTAGTTTCCTTAGTGTTCCCACTTATATCTCAGGTGTTTAGCTCCTATGCATCTATCTCCAATGCTTTTACATTTCCTACAACATTTGCCATTGCCCCTCAAGATTTTGTTAATCCAATCACTGCATCAACCACTATAGTTAAACCAAACGTGTTCTTACCCCCTTTTACCTCCTTAGTAGAAACATTCACTCCTCTAGTATTCTACCCCCATATCCTATCATCTCAATTATAGCCATACAAACCCTAGTATCGGCTAAGGTTATTGTGGTTTCTATCCCAATTGTTCTAGATGAATATATTGTATCGAGCACTCAACAAGATATGTTCCCCTTCATGCCACTCTTTGGAGTGTAGGAGCTAATTGATATTGATGTAGAGTTTTTACAAGATGGCCCAATTACATAGAGAATACATTGGGCGCAACAGAATTCCTTGACTTGGCTTAAAGGCTAGAAAAGAAAGAATGCGCAGGCTCTAGCTCAAGTAAAAAAGAGGGCTATGTTTGACCCATAAAATATGCAACTCCAAAATATGGAGAAAGTTCCCAAGTTCCAAAAGACATTTGAGGAGATGATGGTCGCATACTATTCTTACTGTCATACAGTGGAAGATATGAAGATGACCGATACTATGGAAAATGTAGGAAACTTGCAAGTTGAGATGGAATCCTTCTATTTCCACAAAAAGCACTTCAAATCTCACTACTATGATGCTAAGACCAAAAAATTAGATCTTGAAGAAACCCTGGCACTCACAAGGGTGCAACTTGAGAAAGTGAGGTCTAATTCAAAGCAGTTGCAGTAGCACATGACCAATCTAGAGCAAGAGGTGAAGAATTACAGGAAAGAATCTAAGCAACACTTCAAAGTGCATGCAAAAGCACAAAACTACTTGTAGGTTTTGTATGCTCAATTTCAAGAACTGTAGGCCCATTTGACAACAAGATTAGGGCAAGTGGATGTCTTGTTAAAATATCATGTTAAGGAGGTACACCATTGCTTCTTGAGCAACTTTCAGATTTGGGCATGGAAAGTAACGATAGTCCTATTGTTCATCTGGGAGGCCAAGTAGTTAGTCATCTATGGTACTTCCATAATAGATGATGTCAAAAGGGATATTGACCAATGTTTGGAGTTGGACATAAAGGTACAAATTCTAGAAAAAATAGACCTCAATATTGCTCCAATGTGCCCACTTTTTGTAAAGATAACGCTAAGGACTTTCTTTGCAAGAATGAAAATAGCCCAAGAGGCATGAGGGCTTATGGATATGTTTGAGTGGGAAAGGTGAGTTTCTCTGATGTATTTTAGCACTCTAGTGCATATCGGTTTCCATAGCTTCACTGACAAAGGAGGTCATGTTTTGATAAAAGAAGAGCTGAAATCAGTCTGGGATACCTTTGAAAATGATACTTCAGAGATTGATGATTGGGATGAACCCATTTTAGAGCATCATATGATGCAATATGTAGACATGTTCACATTAATTGAAGCTTTTTTGGTAGACCTTAGTGAGCAATTTAACTACGCTGACATAGATCATCTCAAGATCTTTGGGTACCTGGTCAGGGACCTCCAAGATCGAGGTACGATTAAAGAAGATGCCTAGGCCCTGTTCCAGACAACTTATGACCATATTCAGGATAATCTCCCACCATCCAATCCCCCTAATAACATGAATATCAAGCACCAAAGGGGGACCAACAAGAATGAGGATACCAAAGGAAATAAGATATCCTTGAGCACCAACATGAAGAAGGCGGTTACCACCAAGAAGAAGAGGAAGAAGCAGAGAGAGAGAAGTTGGATGAGGATTTTACTACCATCAGTGAGCATTCAAAAAGGAATAGAGATGATGAATTTGAGCCCAATAGATAATACATAGGATCTCAACATTAAGGTAAAATTAATTTTCTTGTGATATAATAGAGATGTTGGCATTCCTACAACATTATTTTCTCCATATATATTTTGTTGTTCAGTATTTTCATCTTCTCTAAAGCTCTATTCTTTTTTTAGAGTGTATTTTCTCTTCCCTACTTTTCTTGTCAAATTTTTTTGGCTATGCCCCAATACTGGTGTAGTTTTTCTATCAATTTTTCATGTAGGGTCCTTATCTTATCAAGGGTGAAGGAATTTTCACACCATGTCTCTAGGCACAGTTTAGTTTTGGGGTAGAGGTATAGCGTAGACCCATTTTATGCTAGAGTATAGTGAATCCCAGCTTCAAATAATAAAACATAAGTAAATGCCTAGTTTGTTTTGCCCTACCTGGAGAGTGCAATGCCTTTGTACCCTTCCTAGAGAGCGCAATGCCTTTGCACCCTACTTGGAGAGTGCAAAGACTTTTTGGGGCTAAAACTGGATAGAAATGCTTTCAAACTATTTCATCATTTAGTGAAAATATGCTTCAACACAAGTGTGGGGCCCAATTTCATTTTACCCCTATGGGTGAGCGCAAGGTATTTTTGGGTCCAAGGAGGAAAGCAAAGTCATTTGAATTTTCAATAACACAACCTAGTAGCAGTTTCAAGGAAAAATGCTAAGTATGACTTTAATTCATTTTGCTGCACTTGTTGGAGTGCAAAGCACTTTCAGAGTAAGTGGGAGTGCTTAGGCCTTTGACTTTTCCACTCTGATGCTACTCTTAATGCAGTAAGGTGTTTCACTCCTCTTTTCAGGTGCAAGGTAGTTTCAAGCCAAGTAATGGGTGCAACGACATTTTAATTTTCAACACTAGCACACCATCGGAGGTTCCAAGGTGCTTCGCTTTTTTTTCCTAGCACAATGTATTTTTGCTCCAATCTACAATGCAAGGCCCTTTGACTTTTATAATCTGGTTCTCCTCCTGATGCAGCAAGTTGTTTCACCACAACTTCTAACCGTAATTCATTTTTGGGGTTATAAGGAAAGAAACAGACTTTGAATTTTCCATGATGCAGCCCATCAAGCAAAAATAATGCTAAGTGTATATCAAAGTGTTTCACTATATTTAGTAGGTGCAAGGCAATTTTGGGAGTAAGTAGCAGTGCAATGATATTTGAATTTTTAATGTTTGCACTGATCTCGAGATGGCAAGTCCTTTTGCTATAGTTCTTGAAGTGTAAGCCCATTTCAAGTTAGGAAATAATGAAACATATGTGGGGCTTGCATCTAGCACACTTGTTTCAATATAGACCTCCATGCTTAAACCATAACTCCTCATTAGTGCTTATCATCAGCAAAGCAAGGTTCATCCTTATCCATTTAAATGCAGTCAGTCTAAGAAGCTTCTAGATTTGATATTTCTAGATTTTAGAATCATATATTGCATTAAGGTGGTCCCATAAAGTGAGGATATGGCACCACCAGCCAACCATGTTAGTGCATTGAAGAGGTGCATCTACATTTCAATGAGTCATTTATTTTAGGTCATATCTCATTACTATTTGATGAGTTCTTATCTCTCAAATTCTATCTTTCCTACCACTGTGATGTTTTGTGGGTGTGCATTTATGTTTCAAGTTGTAGAATTATCTATAAAAGCTAACAATTCTAATGTAATATCATGGATGTTTTTCTAGAGACTTGTTGTAATTTGAATTCTACTATCAATACAGAGAATATTTGGCTCTAATTCTAGAATTTCTTTGTGTATGTCTTATATCTTATATTTATATTAAATTCTCTATTTTTTTTGTGGTTTATAATTCTATGTTTAGGTTTGACTCCTGATAGAGGGTGAACATTGAAATAATTCTAGAAATTGTACATGTTAGATGCTTGGTTGTAATTTCTATTAGTTTTTTGTGTTTAGTGCTATTGATTCAATGTATAATTAAGTTATCATGCTTTTGGTCCATAACCCCTGTTCTACTTGGCCTGAGGCCATATTTCTCATCCCTTTTAGTCATTTACAATCTCTTTCCTTTTTCTTAATCTCAAAACCCAAGTTAGAATAGTAATGGAACCAGCCCATCTCTAGATATTGGCATGGGAAGCATTTATTTCTCCTGATATTTCAATGTTGGTTAGGTCTAGGGTGCATGAATAAAACATTTCATCCCTAAGCCATATTTTTGACCAACATCCACCAATGATATTCATAGACTTTGAGTAATTCCACTCCTTAGCATGAGCATTGGGTGAGGCATAGCGGGCATAACTATATTTGATGCCAGTGGTGCTTGTGACATCGATGAAACATTAGCAAGATTCACAGGTTGTGGGTTATGTTAGATACCATCTATTTCTCGTCATAATATTAATCATTCCCACAAAACCTTGGTTAGATGGGTTAGCATACATTTGATTAACCTACTTTGGTTGTTCTATTTTGATAGCATGTGTTGGGTTTATTCTATGTTGGGGGAAGAGGTCTTGGAAGACACCTATATTTTGGTTATTTGAGGCAAGAGGATTATCAATATGAAACTCTTACATATTGATCATATCCTGCACTATATTCTTGAATGTGTAGCATGACTAAAGTCATACCCTTTTTGTTAATGATGTAGTATTTATCCCCCCTTTAATATTTGAATTTAGGATGATTAGGATCCAATGGTCAGATATTAAGGAGCATAATTACTTGAAATTTGTATAATCAATTGAATATTAATGCCAAGGACTGATAATCTCACAATGACACTGAGAGGGGGGGGGTGAATCAGTGTAACTATTTAAAACTTGAATCTACAACTCTTAATACTTAAAAATGCAAGCTTAAAAATAGATATAGCAAGTATAACATAAGAGCATCACACAACACAAGATTTAACGAGGTTCACCGATTTGGCTACTCCTAAAATAATGACTATTTGGACTACAATCCAAATCCAGCCTTTGCAAGGATTCAATATTTACAAATTTTACCAGCACCCACTGGAAGGAGCACCAACCCCTAATTTATCTGCTACAACAGATAGGAGCACCAACCCCTTATACCAAGCACCAACTTGGATTTCTATTATGAATGGTATATTGACATAAAAATGCCTTCTCTTTTACAACACCCTCACTGGTCTATTGCTCATTCGAATCAATCTCATAGAAGCATATGGAGAATTGTTAGAAACTCAATATCTTCTATTGCATACTAAAACTCTCTTTCAATATTCAAGAATTAAAACTAGGTTTCAGTTCTATTGTAGTTTTTCAAACAACATTCTTTCTGTGCTTCTTACAGCACTCTAACTCAACCTTTTCTTTTTGTTTTTCAAGAATAACCATGGTTGTAGTAACCTCACTTACTGCACCTTTTCGATTCTATATCCTCGGTTTAATCGAACGGCTATTTCAAAAAATGACTCTATTTTTTCCCTCCATTTTTCTATGCATTCTCAGCTACGTTCAATCTGTCAAACCCTCTCTGACGCGCTCTGTCTTTTAGTCGCTTTCTTTCTGACTTATTCTGACATTCTTCTCTGCACATTCTGACAGCCTTTTCTATGTATTTCGAAGCTCTGTCATTCTTATCTTCTATCCTTCATGCAACTACTCTCTCGACACCTTTACCCTTTTCGATGGCACTCTTTTCAATTTTGAGCCAAACTTTTTCATCTGCCCGCAACTGCCATTTCTGACTCACGCAACCTATGAAAGGATTTCTCACTAATCGAGATTCTTGGAATATCTACACTTTTTACAGCCTTGTAGCATCACGGCCCTGTAATAGTCGTTCTTGTCTTTAATGCACTCTGTAACTGCCACCTGTAACTACAGTTCTAACTCCAGTTATCTTTTACATGTTTGGTTGCATTATTATCCTCTGCGCTTTCCCTGACAACTATCACCTGTAACTGTAGTTCTAACCCCAGTCAACTCTTACATAACTGGCTACATGATTTTCCTTTGCGCTTTCCCTGACAAATGTCACTGTGCATGCTTCTCGGATTTTACCCGCCAAACTATTACCTATCGCGATATCATGACATTTTTGCCCCTTTAACTTTTCAATGACAATTGACCGCGAAAACCTGACCTGTCACGATATCGCGACGTTCTTCGCCTCCTGGTCCTTATATCGGCATGCAACCGTGAAAATAGAACATGTCACGAAATCGTGACGCATTCGCTGCCTCTAACTCTTTTCTGTCTCATGCCTACAAAAATGGGACATGTCGCGAAATCGTGACACATTCGCTACCTCTCTCTTTTCTTCCTCTTGCCCGTGAAAATGGGACATGTCATGAAATCGTGACACTTTTCACTGTCATACACTTTTATCTGCATGCCTCAATGAAATCGAAACATGTCACGAAATCGTGACGCTTTTCTACCTTAGCGTTGTTCTCTGCCTTTCGCCCGTGAAAATGCACCATGTCGCGAAATCGTGACATATTTCGCATCCGTACAACTCTCTCTTCATGCACTAGCGAAATCAATACATGTAGCAAAGTCGCTACACCTTTTTCCCTTTACAATTTCTTTGCTTCTGCTAGCGAAAATCTAACATGTAGTGAAATCGCCACACTTTTTCAACTTAGCACCTTTTCTTTGCTTCTGCCAGCGAAAATCTACCATGTAGTGAAATTGCTACACTTTTTCAACTTAGCACCTTTTATTTGCTTCTGCCAGTGAAAATCTACCATGTAGCGAAATTTCTACACTTTTTCAACTTAGCACCTTTTCTTTGCTTCTACCAGTGAAAATCTACCATGTAGCGAAATCGCTACACTTTTTCAACTTAGCACCTTTTCTTTGCTTTGGCCAGTGAAACTTCGACTTGTAGCGAAATCGCTACACCTTTGTGCCTTGCACTTCCATATTTTTCTTCGGTCTGTGAAACTTTGACTTGTACCGAAATCGCTACACCTTTGTGCCTTTCACTTCCAACTTTGCTTCGGTCCGCGAAACTTTGACTTGTAGCGAAATTGCTACACTTTTGTTACTTAGCACTTTATTTTGCTTCAGCCAGCGAAAATCTAGCATGTAGCAAAATCGTTACACCTTTCTTCCTTAGTGCTTTCAACTTTACTTCTGCCCGCAAAACTTCAACATGTAGCGAAATCGCTACAGTTTCTTGACTTAGCTTCTTTGCCTCCAACATGTCGCAAAATCGTGATAGTTTCTTGACTTAGCTTGTTTGCCTCCGATATGTCACGAAATCATGACATTTTTGGCTGCACCTTCTCTCTCCTCCATTTTGTCACGAAATCGTGACATTTTTGGTTGTGTCTTCTCTCTCCTCAGTTTTGTCACAAAATCGCGATAGACAACATGTCGCGATATCGTGACAGTTTTCTTACTTGTCTTTTTTTTCACTTTTCTAAATCTTGGTCACTTCTTTCTTCTTGGAAATTCACTGTACATGTTCTGACTTACCTCTGAACTGCATCAACTGCATCAATCTGTCTGTGTTGAAAACAATGACAATACTTTTGCAATACTTTTGTTGCACCTTGCTCAACAATCTCCCCCTTTGGAATTGTTGGCAACACATGTGCAATTTCAATTTCCTGTAGTAATTCTTCTCCCCCTTTGCCAATAATACCAAAGGGCTGCTGCAGACTCCCCCTGAGTCTATGCACAACATTCTTAGGCATAAATAATTTAATGCTCCCCCTAAGAATGTGTTCCCCATAGCTATTCAGTTCTTGGGTAGTGTGACCACTCCCAGCTTACTCCTAAGGTACTCAAAAACTTCCTTGGGCAATGGTTTTGTGAATATATCTGTTACTTGCTCTGTGGTTGGAACAAACTCCAATTTGACCTCTCCTTCTACAACTTTATCTTTCAAAAAGTGATACCGTATTGCAATATGTTTGGTGCGGGAATGCATAACCAGATTCTTTGAGATGTTGATTGCACTAGTGTTATCACATTTAACTGAAATTGGGTCATTGAAGTGAATACCAAGGTCTTTCAATGTTTGTCTCATCCATAATATCTGTGTACAGTATGTTGTTGCTGCAATGTATTCAACCTCTGTTGTGGATAGAGATTGATTCTTGTTTCTTGTTGTGCCATGCTACCAGCTTATCTCCAAGATAAAATGCTCCTCCACTGGTACTTTTTCTGTCATCAATACATCCTACCCAATCTGCATCAGAATATTCAAAAAGAGTGAATTCTTTTCCTTTTGGATACCATAGCCCATACTCCATAGTACCCTTGAGGTACCTAAAAATCCTTTTCACAGCTGTCACATGAGTCTCTTTGGGACTAGCCTAAAATATTGTTACCATGCAAACTGCCTGTAAGATATCCAGTCCGTGGTCATCAAATACAACAGGCTCCCAATCATAGATCTGTACATTGTTTGATCAACATCTGGAGATTTGTCATCCTTGCTCAACTTGCAGCTTGTTTTCATGGGAGTGCTAACAAACTTACTATCCTCCATTGTGAACTTTTTAGCATTTCTTTCACATATTTAATTTGAGAAATAAAAATCCCCTTTTCAGTTTGATTAACTTGCAGTCCGAGGAAGTATGAAAGTTCACCAATCATAGACATTTCAAATTCTTTCTGCATTTTATTTTCTATGTCTTTGCATGATTCATCATTGTCTGCTCCCAAATATTATATCATCTACATAAACAACAAGGACAATGAAATTGCCATTCTCGCTTTTGATATATAAATTGCTATCCACCATACCTTTCTTGAATCCTTGCTTAGTGAGATAGCTGTCCAATCTTGCATACCAAGCTCTAGGTGCTTGTTTCAAGCCATACAATGCTTTCTTCAGCTTGCAAACAAAGTTAGGATTATCACAGAGTTGAAAACCATCAGGTTTTTCAATATACACTTCTTCTTCAATATTTCCATTTAGAAATGCTTATTTCACATCCATCTGATAAACTTTGAAATTCCTATGAACTGCTAAAGCCAAAAATAGTCTGATTGCTTCAAGTCTGGCCACTGGTGCAAAAGTTTCTTTAAAATTAATCCCCTCAACTTGAGAATATCCTTTACAGACCAATCTTGCTTTATTCCTTACAACCTATCCATCTTCATTCAATTTTTTTCGAAATATCCATTTAGTATCGATTATGTTTTTATTTTCAGGCCTTGGTACTAATTCCTAGGTTTTGTTTTTCTCAATTTGATCAAGTTCTTCATTTACTGCTTCCATCCAGCTTTCATCTATGCTTGCTTCAATAATATTTTTGGGCTTAATGCTAGATAACAGAGAATAGTTGTTTACTACTCTTCTTCTTGTTTGAATGCCAACTGTAGGGTCCCCAATAATCTGCTCTCTGGGATGATTTTTTTCCCAGCTGCCTGTTTTGAATTTTTTGTTTTCTTCTATTTCTAAATCATCTGAATCTGATTTCTGTCTCTCTTCTTTTTCTTGATATTCATCCTCTTCAATAAATTCTTCATAAGTCAGGTAGTTTTCATTATTGTTGATTTCTTGTTTCCTACCTTCATCAACCTTAACATCTACACTCTCCACAATTTTCTTTAGTCTTTTGTTGTAGCATGTGTAGGCTTTGCTTTTTGTTGAATAACCAAGAAAAATTCCTTCATCAGCTCTATCTTCAAACTTGCCAAGATTGTCTTCAGTTCGTTTAATGTAACACTTACTGTCGAACACTTTGAAGTATTTTGTTGTAGCCTTTCTGCCAAACCACAGTTCATAAGGTGTTTTGCTTTCATGCGGCCTCAACATGCACCTATTCTGGATGTAAACTACAATATGAACTGTCTCTTTCTAGAACCTGTCAGCAATTCTGCTTTCTGTCAACATGGTCTGTGCCATTTCCTGCATAGTTCTGTTCTTTCTTTCTACTACTCCATTCTACTGAGGTGTTCTTGCTACCAAAAACTGTCTTCTAATCCCATGTTTTTCATAGTATTATGCAAACTCATCTTAAATAAACTCTCCTCCTCTATCTGATCTTAAACATTTAATTCTTTTTCTTGATTGATTCTCAACAAGATTTTTGAAAGTTTTTAAAATTTCAAAGGCTTCTGATTTAAGTTTCAGAAATAGTACCCATGTCATTCTAGAATAGTCATCTATACACAGCATAAAATATTTGTATCCATTTATGCTTTCTGTTCTCATGGGTCCACATAAATCAGTGTGAATTAATTCTAATGGCTTGCTCATGAAGTACTCTTTTGCTTTGAATGTGGCACGAGTTTGTTTCCCCTTTTGGCATGAAGCACAAATGCTATTTGATGGTTTGCCAATAGTGGGTATGTCTCTTACTGCCTTTTTTGAGCTGATTTTTACCAGATTGTCAAAGCTTATATGACCGAGTCTCTTGTGCCACAGCCAATTTTCTTCTTCCTGTCCAACTAAGCAAGCTCCTTTTGAAGTCTCTGAAAGAGTATACATATTTCTAGAAGTTCTCAATCCATTAGCTATCAACTTCCCATTTTTTTTCTTTCTTACTTCATAGCCCTGCTTCTTGAATATTACTTCATGACCTCTGTCACAAATTTGACTTACACTCAGTAAGTTATGCTTCAGACTAACCACAAAAAGGACTTCTTTAGAGTTGATTTTTTTGTCACTTAACTTAACTGATCCTTTACTCACTATCTTGGCTCCATCATTATTTCCAAATTTTATAGAACCACCTTTGTATGTCTGTAACTTATCAAACTTCTGTTTATCTCCTGTCATATGACTAGAGCATCCACTATCTAGAATCCATGGTGCAGATTTGTTCTGGGCTTTGAGAGCTGTTTGAACGATCAAGGATTCCTTATATTTCTTAGGTTGTTCCTTTTCTTTCCACTATGATTTGACAACAGATCTGGTCACTTGTTTTAACTTCTCCCTTTCATTGGCTTGTGACTTTTTTTCGGGATATTTTTTGTTTTGTTTCAATCCAGTTGGTTGAAATTTTCTTCCCTGGTATTTATTTCCTGCAAAAGAGCTATGACAATTTCTTGCAATATTCCTAAAGTTATGACAGTTATAACATTCAACAGCATAATCTATCAAAGGTGAAAAAACATTTCTACTAGTGAAATTCCTTTGTTCTACATTATATCTACAATTTGAAATTTTATGACCATATGCATTACATTTAAAACAATAACTAGAAAAGGAACGAGTGTACCTGGGTAATGGCTTTTGCCATGTTGTAGTAGGAGCCATGGGTCTTCTTCTTCTTTGATAAGTGACTTTGGTGAATCCATCATTCGCAGTACTCCTTTCATGCTTGGCCTTATGGTTTTATTTTTCATGATACGGTTTTTCTTGATCAACCCTAATCTTATCTTTATTATTTATTGGTTCTATAGTTATAGCCTTTGATTCCTTTGAGGATTCTCCTTCGTCAAATCCCAAACCAAATTTAATGCCTATAGGCCTTTGGTTATTCAACATTTTATTCAGCTTCGCAAAACTGTCTTCAAATTTATTATGACAACTCAATTTTCGATTCATCTCTTCTAGTTGCATCCTTAATCCAACTATGCCTTCTAGTTTATTGCACTCATCTATTTTCATAGTTAGTTGTTATTCAAAATCTTCAGCATTTTTCTTAAATTCTTTAGTCTGTACTTTCAAACTGATTATTAATTCGTTGGCATCCTCAAATTTTCTTGAAATCTTTTTATTTTTTTTCCTTTATGTACTTAACTCTTCAAGTGCAGCAACCAACTCACCTTCCAGATCTACCTCAGCCTCATCCTCTAGTTTTTCATCACACTCCTGGGTTTCCTCTGTTCTTTCTTCTTCAAAAGCCATGAACAAGGCTTCACCAGTTTCTTCTTCAGAGTCCTCACTGGAGCTATCTTCAGAAGAGTTAACATTCTTTGAAATAAAACTTTTCTTCTTGAAGTTCCTTTTTCTAAAATGTGGTTTCTTCTTCCAGTCACTTCTTTCTTGGTGATTCCCTTCATCACTTCTATTTTTCTCATTCATTGGGCATTTAGCCGCAAAGTGCCCAATGCCTCCACAGTTGAAACACTTGAATGATAGCTTACCTCTATACTTTCCTTTTCCCTTTGTTAGTTTCCTAACAAAGTTTGCTTTAGTTTCATCTGAAGATTCTTCTTCCTCAGATTCTTGTTTAGCTTTTATATTTTTCTATGCTTGAAAAGTCGCTTCTCTATCTGAGGGCTTAGTTTGTCCTATTCTCATTTCATATGATGTTAAAGAACCATGCATTTCATCCATACTGAAAAAATTTAAATCTTTGGCTTCTTCTATGGCAGAAACTTTAGCATCAAATATTTTATGGAGAGTTCTTAGTACCTTTTTCACAACAAATGCATCTTCTATTTCCTCACCAAGTCCTCTAATAGAATTAATGATTCCATTTACTCTCAGCATATAGGCCTCTATGTTCTCATCATCATTCATATTTAATGCTTCGAACTGGGCTCGATGTGTTTGTAGCTTGGCTTCCTTGATCTTGCCATCTCCTTCATGAATGCTCTGTAGTTTGTCCCATATGTCTTTTGTTGATTTACAGCTCATGATCCTTATCAACTCACTGTCTACTAACCCACACATAATAGCATTCTTAGCTTTAGAGTTGTTCTCAAACTTTTTCTTCTCAGCCGCATCTGAAGGAGGAGCAGAGGGTATTGTGTATCCATTTTCAAAAGATTCTCAAATGTCATATCCCAATGCACATAGATATGTCTGCATCCTGAGTCTCTAAAAAGAGTAATTTTTTCCATCGAACAAAGGATATTTGTTGGAATAAAAACCTTCACCATTGGCCATTGTGTATCTTCCAAGATCACCTTAGCTGATTTAGCTTATTCAGGCACCTTGCTTTGATACCAATTGATAATCTCACAATGACACTGAGAGGGGTGGGGTGAATCAGTGTAACTATTTAAAACTTGAATCTGCAACACTTAATACTTAAAAATGCAAGCTTAAAAATAGATATAGCAAGTATAACATAAGAGCATCACACAACACAAGATTTAACAAGGTTCACCGATTTGGCTACTCCTCAAATAATGACTATTTGGATTACAATCCAAATCCAGCCTTTGCAAGGATTCAATCTTTACAAATTTTACCAACACCCACTGGAAGGAGCACCAACCCCTGATTTATCTGCTACAACAGATAGGAGCACCAACCCCTTATACCAAGCACCAACTTGGATTTCTATTATTAATGGTAGATTGACATAAAAATGCCTTCTCTTTTACAAGACCCTCACTGGTCTATTGCTCATTCAAATCAATCTCATAGAAGCATATGGAGAATTGTTAGAAACTCAATATCTTCTATTGCATACTAAAACCTCTCTTTCAATATTCAAGAATTAAAACCAGGTTTCAGTTCTATTGCAGTTTTTCAAAGAGCATTCTTTCGGTGCTTCTTCCTACACTCTAACTCAACCTTTCCTTTTTGTTTTTCGAGAATAACCATGGTTGCAGTAACCTCACTTACTGTGCCCTTTTGATTCTATATACTCGGTTTAATCAAACAACTATTTCAAAAAATGGCTCTATTTTTTCCCTCCATTTTTCCATGCATTCTCAGCTACGTTCAATCTGTCAAACCCTCTCTGACGCGCTCTATCTTTTAGCCGCTTTCTTTCTGACTTATTCTGACATTCTTCTCTGCACATTCTAACAGCCTTTTTCTGACAGCATTTTCTATGTATTTCGAAGCTCTGTCATTCTTATCTTCTATCCTTCACGTAACTACTCACTCGACACCTTTACCCTTTCTGATGGCACTCTTTTCAATTCTGAGCTAAACTTTTTCATCTGCCTGCAACTGCCATTTCTGACTCACGCAACCTATGAAAGGATTTCTCGCTAATCGGGATTCTCAAAATATCTACACTTTTTACAGCCTTGTAGCATCACGACCTTGTAATAGCCATTCTTGTCTTTAATGCACTCTATAACTGCCACCTGTAACTATAGTTCTAACTCCAGTTAGATTTTACATGTTTGGTTGCATTATTATCCTCTGCGCTTTCCCCAACAACTGTCACTTGTAACTGCAGTTCTGACCCCAGTCAACTATTACATAACTGGCTGCATGATTTTCCTTTGTGCTTTCCCCGACAACTGTCACTATGCATGCTTCTTGGCTTTTACCCACCAAACTATTACCTGTCGTGATATCGCGACATTTCTGCCCCTTTAACTTTTCAATGACAGTTGACTGTGAAAACCTGACCTGTCACGATATCGCGACGTTCTCTGCCTCCTGGTCCTTATCTTGGCATGCAACCATGAAAATAGAACATGTCGTGAAATCGTGATGCATTCGCTACCTCTAAATATTTTCTATGTCCTGCCCACAAAAATGGGACATGTCACAAAATCGTAACACATTCGCTGCCTCTCGCTCTTTTCTGCCTCTTGCCCGTGAAAATGGGACATGTCGCAAAATCGTGACACTTTTCACTGCCGTACACTTTTCTCCGCATGCCTCAGCAAAATCAAAACATGTCGCAAAATCGTGATGCTTTTTTGCCTTAGCGCTGTTCTCTGCCTTTCACCTGCGAAAATGCACCATGTCATGAAATCGTGACATCTTTCACATCTGTACAACTCTCTCTTCATGCACTAGCGAAATCAATACATGTAGTGAAATCGCTACACATTTTTTCCTTTGCAATTTCTTTGCTTCTGCCAGCGAAAATCTAACATGTAGTGAAATCACTACACTTTTTCAACTTGGAACCTTTTCTTTGCTTCTGCCAGCGAAAATCTACCAAGTAGCGAAATCGCTACACTTTTTCAACTTAGCACCTTTTCTTTGCTTCTACTAGCGAAAATCCAACATGTAGCGAAATCGCTACACTTTTTCAACTTAGCACCTTTTCTTTGCTTCTGCCAGCGAAAATCCAACATGTAGCGAAATCGCTACACTTTTTCAACTTAGCACCTTTTCTTTGCTTTGGCCAGCGAAACTTTGACTTGTAGCAAAATTGCTACACCTTTGTGCCTTGCACTTCCAGCTTTTGCTTTGGTTCGCAAAACTTTGACTTGTAGCAAAATCTTTACACCTTTGTGCCTTGCACTTCCAGCTTTGCTTCGGTCTGTGAAACTTTGACTTGTAGCGAAATCGCTACACCTTTGTTACTTAGCACTTTCTTTTGCTTCGGCCAGCGAAAATCTAGCATGTACCAAAATCGCTACACCTTTCTTCCTTAGTGCTTTCAACTTTACTTCTGCCCGCGAAACTTCAACATGTAGCGAAATCGCTACAGTTTCTCGACTTAGCTTCTTTGCCTCCAACATGTCACAAAATCATGACAGTTTCTCGACTTAGCTTGTTTTCCTCCGATATGTCATGAAATCACGACATTTTTGGCTGCACCTTCTCTCTCCTCTGTTTTGTCATGAAATCATGACATTTTTGGCTACATCTCTCTCCTCAGTTTTGTCGCGAAATCGCGATAGACAACATGTCGCGATATCACCATAGTTTTCTTACTTGTCTTTTTTTTGCACTTTTCTAAATCTTGGTCACTTCTTTCTTCTTAGAAATTCACTGTACATGTTCTGACTGACCTCTAAACTGCATCAACTACATCAACTGCATCAATCTGTCTGTGTTGACAACAATGACAATACTTTTGCAATACTTTTGTTGCACCTTGCTCAACAAGGACTTCAAATAGTGTATATTGGTGAGGTGGCTGATGAGGTTGAGTTTGGAGTTGTTGTTATTGCAACAGATTGGTCACTTTATTATTGTATGACATTGATGGAAGTTGTGCTTGATAGTTAAGTGGTATCATTGGAGCCCGATTTGAGGGTACATGGCGCTTAAGACAACTTGGTTTACCAGAGCTACCTTAGGTTGAGTTTGGACACCTTTGGAATTTTTATTGGACCACACATTTTCTAGATTTTAATCTCTCCTTCCTAGACATTGATGTCCTCTATTACCTTTACCCGGTCCAAGCTTCCTTGAAAGTCCTATACTATTGAAGTTGCAATAATAATGAGATTTTTTTGGTGCAACTTCTTGTGAACATTCAAGTTAGCTCAATGATGGGTAGGTTGAAGGGTAATTTTGTTATGATGACCCTCCACCTATTCCCATAGTCCATGACTAGTTCATCCTAGATTTGTCAAATATTATACAAATCATTCAAGATGGCCTTTTTCTTAAAATTGAAGGCAAATCATTCTAGAAAAGCATTTTCCAAATTTTCAAAGGTTAAGATACTATGGTGTGGTAGATTATTATACCACTCCAAATCACCCCCAACAAGACTTATAAGGAACATTCGTAGCATAAGGGGGTCACTATCCTAAATATAGAAGCACTTGTTCGTGAAGCTCGTTACATGCTCCTATGCATCTTCATCACCCTTGAACTTATCCAACTTTGGCATTTCAAAGCACTTGGGATAGGGTGGTGAAAAAATGAATGGGTATAGAGGTCGATTTTTAAGCTATTGTAAGGTAGTTTTTTGATAACCTGCCCCTAAGGCTTTCTTTTCTAATGTGTTGAGGTGCTCTATCAATCATTTATAGGCCTCTAGAAATATAATG
Source organism: Wollemia nobilis (assembly GCA_028583015.1). Taxonomy (NCBI): domain Eukaryota; kingdom Viridiplantae; phylum Streptophyta; class Pinopsida; order Araucariales; family Araucariaceae; genus Wollemia; species Wollemia nobilis. Next base: position 4,483,056 of record JAQPPZ010017255.1, read on the forward strand.
GCATCTACTCACCTTTCGCCTTGATTAGTTTGAAGATTTTTTTGTGGACGATGTTGTTCATGAGTGGTATCAATAGGTATGTCACCATAGGTTACCTCAAAATATGTATCAAGTGGTTCTTGATACTCAGGTTATTGTTCCTCATAGGTTTTATTATCCTGCTGATGAGGGTACACTTGATAGAATTCTAGTAAATGGGGTTGATGATGATGGATGAGTGGTGGTCTAGGATGTTGATGATGAGTTGGATTTAGGAATGGGCAAGGTGGACGATTTTTATTGGAGAATGATGTAAGGTTGTGTTGTTGTGCTTAGCACCTAGGGTATTTTTGGACATGTTGTCTTTGTTGTGTAGGCGTAGGAAATCTTTGATGCAATACTTATTGCATTTTATGGTCCATTATCATCCTAGGTATCGATATTTGGTTTAATTTGTCAGTTGTATGTGGATTATTCACATGTGTGAATCGTACAAATATGTATTTGTTTCCTAGGATTAGGAGAGACTACATTAACTTAGTATTTCTATCAAAAGATAGGTTTTAGGTAATCAAGAGGTTTTGAAGTGCACTATCCTTGAACATAATGCATATCATACGGTGTAGCAAATGGATGAAGATCATCCCTGGCCCCACGAGCCAACATGGTAGCATTATGGTTATCTTGATCATTGTATATGTTCAAATGATCATACTTATATCCTATCCAATGATAATAAACTAGAGTATCTTGAACATCCCTATCTTGTTGTAGGGTGCATCCTTGATCCTAATCTAAGGGAGTCACAAATCGAGCTAGGATACGAATATGTGATAGAGGATTTCTAGATGTTTTAGCTTGGTTGTAGTTATCCTTATAAAAGGTGTAGAAGATATCTTGATTAGGATAATCCATATCTTGATCATATTCAGTACTTGTAGGTGAGTTATGAGTGTGGATACCCGATGTGTCAAGGTTTGTGGTGTTATAGATGATGTTCAAACTAGGATGATCACATCACTATTCAGGGATGATGAGATCCTATGGATCAATCTAAAAATTATCCATGGATCTAGGTGATGGATCAATAGTGTAATCTTGTGAATGAGCCTGGTTGCATGTTATGACTATCTTCTAGAAACATGATGTGTAAAAACCTACAATAATACTCTCAGGCATTTTCTTAAGCTATGCACACAAAGAAAATAAACAAACAAGAAATAAATATTTATTTTTATTTTTGTTTTTTAGATTGTTTTCTCATTTTATTTTATTTTGTGTTTTTTTGGAACCTCTACCCCTAAAATATTAAATGAGATGAAGAGAACTCTATAAAAATGTGGTTTGTGCACATCCATTTTTGAAGAATGTGACACAAATGACAAAAGTGTCTTCCTATAAGGATAAATTGGCAATGGGTAACACTATAGGAAGAAAAATACCCCCCTCAAGGAGGGGCCACACTATCTAAATCCTACTACTTACCCAACCAAAATTTTTCTTCACACTTGGGTATGCTTGGATACAAACGACAACTATGTTCCATAAATTATAATCCCTATGGTTAAGAGACATCTAAACCTAACCTGCTTCAGGATGCACCCAAAAGTAAGGTATTTCTTGGTTATGAAGTCCAAGAAACCACTCGTGGGGGCTACTATGGTGTGTAGGGGGTGATCCAGTGGAAGGATGTGAAATCCAACATTACTGGTCTCGATTGGGGGTTGGTGATGAAGGCTAACCTTGCCAATGTTTATGTGATATGTGCATGTATGAATTCCTTTTATTGATAAAATTAAAAAAATATCACATTATGATTATAATGATGCAAATTGTAAAGTAAAGTGCATCTATTTTCCTTAACCATGCTCAATATTTCATCAAACAACAATGCAGAAGAGAAAATAGTGAAGACAACAAGACCATATTTCTATGAGACTATCACAAAACTAAGACCATATCGGTATGAGATGGTTGTGGTGTGATAGATTTAAAACTAAGAATGAATATGCATGCATGCAATTATGATATATATTTTTGTTGTTTTTCTTAGTTTTCCTATCTAAAACATGAAATCAAACTATCCTAAGATGTGAAGGCATAACCTAGAATCCTTTCATTTGATGTAGACCTTGTAGATCCCTGTAGTTTTACCTTTGGTTCAAGGCCATCTCATTGGAGATGTTTCAAAATATGGGTAATATCGCTATGATATGGTGGTCACTGTGTACTCGCAAAAGTCAAAAATAAATAAAAAATTTAGTCATTTATTGATTTAAGGAACCAAAAAATGATGAAAAGGGATCCAAATGAGGTCCCACCATGATCACCATTTGAAAACACAAAAAATCATACATTCTACAAATGATAAACAACTAAAAGAGAAAGTAAATGATAGAGCACAATGAAATACAAGAATTTAAATGGCAATAAATTTGACTATATTAAATTGATATTGATTTCTTTTAAAAAGGTATTACAAATAATCCCCTTCAATTATTTTACCGATGATAAAATTTTACAATGAGGACTATTATGCCCTTTTCCACTAAAAATAACATTTTCTTTGTGCAATCTAAAATATTTTTGAGCCCACAACAATGATTTCAAGAATAGGTTTTCTTAAGACTACCATACGAGGGTAAGATCCAAATTCTTTCACTATCTTGAATCCTATAACCTACGTGTAATAAAATAAGAAAAGGATAATTATCATTTGTGGGGCCATCAATATTAGACCCATAATTATCAAGAGATAAAATTGAATAAAGTAAGTGCATGCATGAAATAATGAAATATCCAAGCTAATACTATGATATAAAGTGCTCAAACTGAAGGATCTACTATTAAAACTAACATGCAAATATAGATTTGAAGTAAAATGTAAGAAAATCCATAAAACTATTCACTTGATCAAGGCCATATTTGGTCAAGATGATATTACCTATAGGATCATCTTAGGTAATGTGGTCTTCACCTTAGCCTAGTTCCATAAATTTACAAGTCCAAGGTAGAGATAGTCTTACCTGACATGGTCCTGCAAGCAAGATTATCTTGACCAGAGATGAGCTTGATCAAGTGATCAGTTTCATATTTTTTCTTGCATTTTACTTTAGATCTACATTTGCATGTTATTGTTAATAGCAAATTCTTCAGTTTGAGTACTTTATATCAAAATATTACCTTGTATATTTTTTTATTTCATATATGCACTTACTTTATTTAGCTTTATTAATAATTATAGGTATAATATTTGTTGGCCCCATAGATGCTATTGATCCCTTTATTTTTATTACACATGGGTTACAAGATTCAAGATAGCAAAAGAATTTGGATCTTACCCTCATATGGCGGTATCAAGAAAACCCACTCCTAAAATCATTGTTGTGGGCTCTAAAATATTTTAGATTGCACCAAGAGAAAGCTATTTTTGATGGACAAGGGTATCATAGTCCTCATTGTAACATTGTATCGTCAGTGAAATCCTTGAAGGGGATTCTTTGTAATATCTTTGTAAAATAAATATATATCAATATAATATAGTTTGATTCATTGCCATTTGGTTTCTTGTATTGCATCATGTTTTATCATTTGCTTTCCCTTTTAGTTTTTTATCATTTGTATGGTGTATTTTTTTTTGTGTTTTCACATTGGGAAAGTTCGAGGGTCTCTCTAAGGCTCTAGGGAAAATGACTCAGTTAAGTGGGTGAATTTTCCATGTCTACAGGTCCATTCATCATCACTATAAAATTTGGACTTGGAGCTTATCGCCTAGTCATGTTGGGTGGAAAAAACAAAGGGATCAATCAATATAATGTGTCTTAAGAGATATTATGCTTGAATCTACATTATTTGCTTGATCATATACCTTATTGCATGATTAAATGTATGTATGGCTACTTGAGTATACCTATTTTATATCATCAAGTTAGGAGATCCTTTATGAGGCTATGATAATCCTAGATAGCAAAAATGAAGCACTTGCACTATATTTGCACTAGGTACTTCATGCTAGTAGATTCTTCCAGTCCCATAATTCTCTCACTACTAGTTTTATATCAAATATTTTCTCTCTATTTTAAATCAATATTTTTCTTCTTTTCTTCCATTAGTTAGGTTAAGTGATGTATGACATGAAATTCATGGCTCTTATCACCTTACCATTGCCTTTTCTTCTTTTATACAAATATTAATTTAAATAACAATCTCACTCCATGGATGTATTGTAAAATATCATTCATCATGTCATGAAAAATATAAGTCATAACCCTATAATATGTGGCACCTGTATTCTTCAAGACAAAAGGCATGAATTTATAACATAAGATACTCCATGGTGTGATGATATTTGTCTTGGATTGGTCCTTAGTGGTAACCATGATTTGATTGTATCATAAGAAACCATCCATGAGTGAAAGCCTACCATATTTTGTGGTGAAATATATGATCTAATATATGTTGGGGAGAGGAAACTCATCCTTGGGATATCCTAAATCTGGTACATATCTTAATTTTTGTCTTATTAACCACAAGAACAATGTCGAAAATCCAATTAGAATAGTCTATAGCTTTTATAAAACCAACATCAAGGAGTTGTTGGAGTTCCTATTTGACTAAAAGGGTGACCCTATGATATGTCTTCCTAAGTTTTTGCTTAATAGTCTTAGAAATAGGCTTTAGTACCAAATAATGCATAACAAAGGAGGGATCAAGCCCTAACATGTCAGCATATGACCAAGCAAAAATATCATGGAATTATTTCAACAAATTGGTCAACTACTCTTGGTTGTTCATGGACAAGGATTTACCTAGCTTAAGGATTTTAGGATACTCCTCAAAACTTATGTTAACATTTATGGTCTCTTCAATGAGAATAGAAGACTCATCCTCAAGATGAGGTAGGGTAGGAATCATTCCTAGTTTCTCAAGGTCCATGGGAGACATAAAACCAAAATCCTCTTGAGAGGTAAAATACTTATCCTACACAAGATCCAGAGGAGGCTCTTGAAGAGAAGGATTGGCTTGATATTGTGATGAATAATTTATTATTGGTTCTTCACTCACCTTTAGATTTTTAGGTTGCTTGGTGATGTGAGATGAAAAAAATTATGGACATAAATTAAGATAATATTGGGCTTGCTCAACCATTGAATACTATTAAAATGGATGAGGGTCACCCATAATGGTGATAGGTTGATCTTTGAATTTGAAATTTAGACATTGGTAAAAAGTGGAAGGGACCATGCTCATCACATGAATCTAAGGGCATCTAAGAAGAATATTAAAATATATAGGGGGAGACATCACATAGAATAAGGTATCTAAGATCTTAAGTCTAATCTTAAGGGAGAGATATGTAATGCTACAAGCCTCTTGGGACTTGTTGTTGAAAGCTTTGATGATAATTGGAATTAAATTAGAATGACACCTTTGCAAATTAAATATATAATACAAACAATGTGCAAGATAAAGTAAAATTTGTATTTATTTTAAATATAGTAGAGCCTTGGTCTCCTTATATAATGATTTTCTATTTGAAATATATAGGGGTGTTATTACAATAAGAGTGCTTTGCTTTCTTGTCTCAAAATACAATGATCAAAAGTGATAAGAACCTATTTAGAATAATTAGAATAATGTGGTGTCAATTACAATCCGATTGTGCTACGGGCTTGAATATCCTTGTAGACCATCCTTTCTTTAGCAGCTACTTAAGAACATGTCACCTACACACATATCCTTCTAAAAAGAGTATTAATAGCATATGAAGGGCCTCCACAATGTGATATATTTTTTAAAATAAAATTAAAAATATTAAAACCTTGAAAGTAAATTCTTGTAGAATAGAAAATAATATGCAAAATATAGAAAACAATGAAATAAAATGCCTTGTTGATTTACCTATCTGATATGTGTTTAACGATGGCTAAATCTACTCCTAATCAAATGTAGGGTTGCATTTGGGAATGGTGAAGCACATGACTATATTTATGACCATTGAGTTGCATTTGCAACTATATAAATATAGGTCTTCATTTGGGACTGAGTTGTAGAAGGGTTTTGAGGGCCCAAGATGGTGCTTCTTAACTTAGATGGCTCAAACTCCAAGAATGTTGGTGTCCTCCTAGCACAATTTTGATAGCGTAACATTGTGTATTCAGTCCTCCTTAATTGATCAAATGATAGAGACTTTATAGGCTTTTAGGATATGGGAAGGGTGAGAATAGGTGGCAAGCCAGAGCTGCCAAGTGGTAGGGACTAGGCAACCACCTATCTTGGGTAGTTAGAGTAAGTTTCTTAAAGTGTCCCACTTAACTGGAGAGATGTGGAATATGGGTAGGTGAGAGTGGAGTGAGGTGTGTAAGATTTTGCAAAGGGAGGGGTATTGGTTGCTAGGACACATGTCAATTGGGGAGACAAGGTATCCTAGGCGGATTTTCCAAATTTTATAAAATTTTCAAACCAGGATATGTGTAGGAAAATATACCTAAGTTTAGACTTAGGCATATTATTTTACCATGCAAATTTTTGGAGTGGATGGGTTTTTTTAAGGGTTATATTTTGGTGTCTACAAATTCCCCTTTCTGTATCACATTGCATACATAATGTGGTGCAAAAAACAAGATATGCCTAGCTTTAATGGATGGAAAAACTGACTTTGCTACCCTAATACGAGGATTGAATGACTTTTTAAAATTTTGATTTTGGCTTACCACCTCAAGTTATGAATGGGTGAAATATGAAACAAATGAGATCCATGAGCCATTTGAACAAATGTGGATGGTGGGTTGATGTTTTGATGGATACAAATACAAAAATCAAGATCCATTTGGTTTCCCCAAGTTGGAATGGGCTACTTTGTTGAAAGTTTACTTTTGGTGAATTGATGTGCAATTTAGGTGTTATAAATGGACCAACCAATGTGGCTACTTTTGAAAGGGTTTTGTTTGTTATTACCTTTCTACTTTTTAATTTTATCTGAGTCTATTTGTTGATTCTAGGTTTTTGGAGCTCCATTTCTAAAAATATCACAAATTATTCTTGATAGTTTCAGGATCTGTTCATGCTATTTATGTACCTATGCAAATGTAGGTCCACATTTGGGAAACCTAAGTAAATATAGCTCTATGTTTGGGAGCCTACATAAATACATCCTTTTTTTTGGACACCTGTGCAAACACAATCCTATGTTTGAGGAGAAAAAGAATTCCAAGTAAGTTGTCTGGACATTCTATTTCAAAACATGTTTAAAAAAAAGGAAAAAACCTTTTGTTTCTATTCTTGCCTATGTTTTTGTTTTGTACATAGTAGAGATAGCATTGTTGTAGGCATAAAAAATAAAAATGCATTCTAGGTCATATTAATTAAATTTATAGGTTACAGAATAATTGTAGCTCGGATCAAAAGTTTAATTTAACATCATTTAGCCCATTTAGAGTGCATTTAGGTTTTTATCTATCCTAAATTAGCTCTAAATAATAGGTAGAAACATAGATATACGGGTCTCTAATGTAGAGTTGCATTTTTCCAAAGATAAACATAGTCCTATGGGTCACCAAACGTAGTCCTGCGTTTGGTATTATGCCTCAAATCCCATTTAAGGCCTTTAAAAGCAATTTGTTTTTGCATTTTAGCTTAGGGATTTTGCATTTTGCTATTTTTTGGAGTGTTGTTTCCTATTTTTTATTGTAACTTGTATTTTGTAGGCATGTAATCAAAATAACATCTTAAATTTACAATTGTGTGAAATTAGATTAAATTTTGCTCTACAAAATCATACAAAAACTCTAAATAAAACACCCCACACACTTGCATGAATCACCATTATGCACCTTTGCATGACAAGTGCAAGGAAAACCATTTGAACATTTTTGAATTCATCACCAACTATCAATAGAGCCCTAGTTAAATCCATAGTTAATATGATAGTCACTTGGATTTCATCACCAAGAGCCCAATCACTCTTGAGGTTTGTTTGGTGTGATCATTAGGTTAGATGCCCTTTTACCATAGGGCTAAATAATCAGTGGATTGCAACTATTATTCTTGTTTGAGTACACCTGAGTGTGAAGAAAAATCCTGGTTGGGAAAGTAGAAATACTTAGAAAACATGGCCTCTTTCAATAGATAATTTTATTCTCTAGGTTGCACCCATCACCAAGACTTCATATATGAAGTCCTCTTAATTGTACATGATTCATATTTTGTTAGAGGGGTGGATACAAATACACCTTTTAGATTCCACTTCACCACCTAACATTTATAGTTTTTAGGCATAGATTACATAAAAACACACCTAAATATCTCCCTACCCCCAAAAAAACTAAACTTCAAAATAAATCTACAAAAACTTCAAAATTAAATAAATAAAAAATCAAATAAAAAAAACTGCAAAAATGAAACAAAATAGAAAACATTTTTTTAATTGTGTGTTTGTTTTCTTTTCATTCACATCATTTTTCCACACACATATATACACATTTGCTCCCCCATATCACTCCTATATTATGGTAATGATACAAAGTCAAGCCAAATCTTTAACCAATACCCAAATACAACTACCTACATCCATGGAGCATTTTGGTCAAGTTTCTCATGCCCCAAGCACTTCTATAGTTGAGTGAGCTATTTTTTCATGAACCATGTATCTAGATTTATCCACTAGGCCTTCCAATACTGCACCCACATCAAGCATGTATATGATGCAAAGTTGTCCATACCTCCATCCTAGAGATCTCCGCATCGAGTCATACACACCATATAAAAAACACATTACCTACATAGATTTTGATGCCCTTAAAATCTATCTGAACATGGTCTTTCCATCCTTACCACCGCTCACCATTCCACCCTGAACCGTTACTACCTTTCAATAGGAACCCACCTATTCACACCCTCATCATAACAACCAAGTAACCATCAACAATATTTTTGAGACCACATTTATACCAATGAACCAAAACCCTCCATAATCATCCAACCAATACATCTCCATCCCATACACCCATAACATCATCTATTCTAATCCACTTTACAAATCATAGGTCAATGTTGCTTTGCAAGTACCAACCTCCATTCCACCTACATCATTGCCATCTATCAATTCCAAGAAGCATGCCATTCCTCACTTGCAAATGAAATATAAAAAATAATCAATGTGTAATATAAAGTAAAATTTGTATTTTTATTAAAGTACAACAAATTCATGATCTCCTTTTACAATGATTTTTTTGCCTTGAATGTACACGGATATGATTACAATATTAGAATACAATGATCAAAAGTGGTAAGAACCCCTTTTGCATAATCAAAATAATGTGGTGCCAATGGATCTTCTATTCTAAAATTAGATTGTAGGATAGGATTAAATATCCTTGTGATCCATCCTTGCTTTAGCAGCTACTCAAGAACCTGTCACTTGCACACATATCCTACCAAAAAGAGTGTTCATAGCATATGAAGGGCCTCCATAGTGTGAGATCCTTTTTTATATAAAATAAATCTATTAAAACCTTGAGAGTAAATTCTTGCATAATAGAAAATTATATGTAGAAGATAGAAAATAGTGAAGTAAAATACCTTGTTGATTTACTTATCCGATCCATATTTGTTGATGGTTGAATCTACTCTTGAGTGAAAATAGGGTTGCATTTGGTACTGGTCAAATGTAGGACTATGGTTTGGACCTATGAAGCTATATTTATGATTGTATAAATGTAGGTTTACATTTGGGACTGATTTGTAGAAGTATTTTGAGGGCTTAAAATAGAACTCCTTGAATTTGATGGCTCAATCTCCAAGAATGTTGGTGTTCTCCTGGTAAAATTTTGATAATGTAATAATGTGTATTTAGTCCTTATTACTTGATAAAATGGTGGATATTTTAAAGGTTTTTGGGAGATGAGAGGGGTGAGGATATATGGCAATCTAGGGCTACCAAGTGGTAGAGACTGGACAACCACCTATCCTAGGTAGTTAGAGTGAGTCACTTAGAGTGTCCCACTTAACTAGGGATATGTGGCATGTGGGTAGGTGAGAGTGGAGTGAGGTGTGTGAGATGTGCAAATGGAAGGGTAGTGGTGGATAGGAAACATGTCAAGTGGGGAGATAGGGTATCCTAGGGGAATTTTCTAGATCTTATAAAATTTGTAAAATAGGATAATGTGCAGGAAAATATACCTAAGTTTAGACTTGAGAATATTATTTTATTATGTAGATTTGTAGAGTGGATGGTTTGTGTAAAGGGTTAGGTTTTGGCATCTACAATGATATTAGATCTAGTTAAATCTTCATCCTTTAATCCAAATATTTATAGAATTTCATAAGTGCATAAATTGAGGGAAGAACTATTATCAATCAAAATCTGCTTGATAAATATTTTCCCAATGAATGCAGTGATATAGAGGAAATAATCACCTCACAAGTTTTAGGAAGGAATATTTTCATCCAAAAATGTGATATTATGTATCCCAAGAGAACTTATAACATCGGATATAGCACTAGGGAAAATATCTTGAAGATCAAATTATTATCTTAGAAGTTTCAACAAAGCTTCCTTGTGAATAGGAGAAGTTTGTAAAAGATCTAAGAGGGATATCTTAGCCAAGGTACTAACTAATTGTTGTTGAATGTCAAAGGAGATTTTAGGTTATAGCCTCAACAATAAAGGTGGGGTTTTTAATCTTGTGCTTCTTTTTTGGATATTATTCAAAAATAAGATGGATTTTGAAGGTGGGTTGGATGAAGAACTCATCTCTTGTTGATAATATTGATTCAGTTGTGCTTGATATTGTTGCCTTATAGTTATTGCTATCATACCAACCATATTATCATAGGGGGATGGTACATTGTGATATGACACTTTATTAGGTATCGATTGACCATTCTTAGATAAGAGATCTTGGAAGATCCCCATGTCTTTATTTTTTGTGGGTGCTTGTTGAGTAGGTGGTTGATTTTTTGTTGGAGGATTGAGTCAAGAACCTTATATAACAAGTCATACTTCATCAATTATGTCCTAAACTACATGTTTCAACCTCTTACATTATTTTATCATATGCCCATCAACCCTATGATATTCACAATGCTGACTAGATTTATACAATTAGTTGTGGTATTAGATTACCTTATAGGTGGCAACTCAATCATGTTAGCTTCCAGAAGCTGCTTTAGGACCACTATCATAGGTATTTTGAGTCTTGTGAAATTTATTTATGGGGGCTTTTGGGGTTGTCTAAGCACCATATTTTGTAGAGTGTTAACAATATTGTTAATAGGCCTACTATCTATTACCCCATCATCAACCACATGTTTGTTTTTATACTATACTTTCATGGTCCTATCTTCTCTTACTTTAAGCAAGCCTCTTCTTATAAGGGCCTACTCTACCCTTCTTGCTAGATCTATTGCTTGATCAAAATATATAATAGTTGTTGTTTCCAATGCATAAGATAGTTGTTCTTGTAAATTCATAATAAATACCTCAAGCATGTCTTGAGGAGGTAAATTATATCTCAAACATCCAACTAGACTCTTCCAACAAGGCAATTTTTTTGAAAATATTTCATATTTGCCTTGTTTTAACATATATACATCCTTCATAGTCACATTATTTTCAACATAAGCTCTGAACTATTGAATAAACAATTCAATTATATTTTCAAAATTCCTTAAAGAATGATTGGGTAGTTGATAATACCACTCTAATGTCATACCACCAAGGCTCTTAGGAAATGTCTTTAGTAGCAACATGTCATCATATATGATATAATGGCATGTTGTCCTAAATATTGTTAAATGCTCAATTATATCTTTTGTTCCTTTATAGATAGGTAAAATCAACATTGGAAAATTCTTAGGGTAGGGCCTAGAGGAAATGATAGGGTCTAAGGGTTGATTACATATTTCTCTATAGTTTTAGGTGAAACCAAGAGGCTAAATCATATCCACTCTTGAAACCAATTGTTTCACCACATTTGTTAAACTTTGCATCTTAGCATTGTTGTTGTGCAGTATCCCTAGATTCCCTATGGGAGGGGTATAAGTAGGTTTTTGAAAGGTAACTTGGCCTATGTTGGAGGTGTTGACACTATTATGATATGGGTTGTGATATGTGGTATCTTGCTATGGAGGATAACTGAAATTTTGTGGAACAAAAGCATGACCATTCAAATGAGAATAATGAAGAGAAAATAAAACATAATCTTGATATGCACTACTAGATGGAGGGACTTGCAAAAACCTTCCAACATTGGTGGTCACAGTAGTAGCATATGTTATATTATGGTAAATATTGGCATGATGTGAAGATTACAACAATGGATTGCTATGAAAATATTGAGAATAAATGATTCTATGTTGAGAAGTTTTAGCTTCCTTAAGTTAGGCTTCCTCATCTATAATTTTATGCAATGCATCTCCATGATATTTGTGGAAATTCTAGATGTGATCAAATGATTTAAATATAAGGTTATCATCGGTCCTCTTAGTAGGATCAAGATCATTACCAACTTCTTCATTTTCTTCCTCTTCTAGATTAGGATTCTTTCTATCAATCTGATCATCTTCTCAAAGAATCTGATAAAATTCTAAAATCTTTCACTTACTCCTAATGTTAAAATCCATTAGGAGAAATAAAAAGGATAAAGTAGAAAGGAATAAAACTAAAAACTAGCAAGCACACACAAAGGATTTTAAGATGTTTTATATTATAAAAAACAAAATTATTGGTCTTATTTAAAATTTTCAAAAGAAAAATAAAGGAAGAGGCTTCCTATTTTTGCCACTAAGGCCTATTTTCACATCAGGTTCAACAAAGATGTAGAGGATAAAAATTGTGCACCGTGTAGGATTCTCGACTGGATCTATTGGGATTCAATGTGACCATGGTGGCTATTATATTATCTACACTCAATGGAAAAAGGAAAGGGTTCACTAGAAATGGTTTTAGAACTCACTCCAAGTCTAGGATGGAAATTTTTAATGTGTTCAATTAAGCAACCACCTACATTTGGCCTCTATAAACTAAACTATGCAAATAAAAGAGTGATGTAAGATACACAAGATTCAAGAAGACAATCACTAACCCTAATATGATTCTTTTGATTCATTGATCTCTAAACCTAAGTTGTAGTAATAAAATCACTTTTATTTTGACTAAGGAAACAAGTAAAATACACAAACAAGGCTAAACCCTAAAATGCAATCTAAAATGCTCTTTTATTTTGAATCCCTAAAAATGCAAATCAAATATTATTTTCTTTTTACTTAATCTATGTTTGGAATAGAAATAATGGAAGACATAACAAAAAACAACCAAAATATCTACCAAGTATACTTATTTGTTTTGATGTTTGATCCTAGATTTATCTTATGTCTAGAATATCCCACAACCCCAATATGTAAAATAACTTCATAAAATACTAGAATATATGATAAACGTTAGGAGGCCTACTTAGGCCATTGTATGACTATGCTTGAAGGTGCACTATTCAATCCCCCTAAATCCTTTTAGATGACATTTAGAAATAAAATGATCTTTACCTTTAGAACAAACATAATGAGATATAACAACTTGAAATAGTAAATGATGTACAAAGCAAAATAAACAAAAAGCTTGAACAAGAATGTAATTTTTAAACTAGGGTTTGGGGACAAGTAGATGCCCCTAGGATAATATTATATGCAAACAAAACAAAATGATAGACTGTAAATGATGTTATTATTCCCTAAGAGTAATTATAAAGTAGACCTAGAGTTTAGGAATAAATCCTTACCCCTAAGCTTGACGTAATAAAAATCATGCCTTGTACGATGCAACTATGATATTGGCTCTACTGAAATTGCACCCTATAAATACAGGGTATGGTTTCACAAAAAATGAACAAAATCAACCGACTAATGCAAAATGAACAATAATAAATGTGAGATCTACAAATCTATGAATGCAAATGAGAGAAAATGACCATGTGGCAACAAAAAACAAACAAAAGCGTGAAGACCTCTAGTATAGTAGACATCTGATTAAATATCCAACACTTGTTCACAAAGGGTAGAAAAAAATAACAAAGTAAGAAGAGAGAACACCATAAAAATTGTTAGTACTTGGAAGAAGCCTCTAATAGATCACCTCGAAAAACAATTTCTTAGCTTGAAAATCACTTGTTGTGTCTCTTCTCTTAAAAAAAGGAGGATCCAAAACCTTTATTTATATGAGGTTTGGAAATAAAATGGGTAGGAAAACCCTAATGGAGGACCGAACTTAAAGAAATAAGCTCAAACAGTTAGTTTTTTTAAAAGAAAACCTTAACTTATCAAAATCATGCCCTGTAAGTGTCGACCATGATTTTGGTAAAAATAGACAAAAAGGAAAAGGGAAAGGATAGGAGAGGCCTAAAATTACATTGGAAAATATGGAGGGTCTCTCTAAGGCTCTAGGAAAATGACTCACTTAAGTGGGTTAATTTTCCATGTCTACAGGTCCATTCGTCATCACTATAAAATTTGGATTTGGAGCATATCGCCTAGTCACATTGCATGGAAAAATAAAAGAAGCAATAAATATAATGTATATTAAAATATATTATGCTTGAATCTACATTATTTTCTTGATCATGTACCTAATTTCATAATTTAATGTATGCATGGCTGCTTGAGTTTACCTATTTCATACCATCAAGTTAGGAGGTCCTCGATGAGGCTATGATGATCCTAGATAGCAAAAAAGAAGCACTTGCACTATATTTGTACTAGGTATTTGATGCTAGTAGATTATTTCAGTCCCATAATTCTCTCACTATTATTTTTCTATCAAACCTTTTCTCTCTCTCTCTCTCTCTCTCTTTTAAATCAATATTTTTCTTCTTCTCTTATCTAAATTAGGTTAAGTGATGTATGACACTATCATTCATGGCCCTTATGACCTTACTATTTCCTTTTCTTCTTTCATACAAATATTAATTAAAATAACAATCTCACTCCAAGAATATATTAGACAATCAAATCATATATCTTTCATTATTTAAATCACCACACTAAATTATTATCAAAATACATCACAAGATTCACATATCATCAACTTCAAGGTCATTTTATAGCGCCCTTCAAGACCCAATCCTACTCGTCTAATGATTTACAAATTTACAGTCACATGTACACATGCCAAGCAATTGATGAATAAGTTTGGATCTTGTATTGGCCTATCAAATATATCATGACAAACATTAGCCTCATGGTCACCTGATAGACCCTAACAAGGTCCATTTTTATGGATTTAATGCTTTGTAAATCTGAAATCACTTGTAGAATTATAAATCAACAAATATATAATATTGGATCTTGCTTCAATTTATCTAGAGGTCATGATAATAAAGTCTCATCTCCTAATGATTATTAAAAATTTAATGCAAGCTAAGTTTACAATCAACTATGTTTTATAATGCACCACCTAGGCAAGTAAGGCCCTTAAACATCCATTGTAAATTATTTTTAAGAGTTCTAGTTAATGGACGCATGGTTCCTACCACCATGGTTGGCATACTCAACAACATATTTTTTACAAATTCCTATCTTATATATCAATGAGAAGATCAAATCCCTATGTCCAATATCTTATGGTTCTATAAATATTTTACAATACTCCAAGTAATGAACATTTGTATTTGAACCTCTTATTGATATACTAGGCAATCAGGGATATTTTAAATCATTATTTTCTTTAAACCAATCTAGTCAGTTGCCTCGTACACCATTGTGAAGCTCAGGCCCTACACACCAATGTCTTGCAAACCTATAATTATCTACAAGGTATTCCAAGAAATTGTGCATATGGTATGATACTTTCAAGGGTCTAAGAAGAAACCAAATTTCAATATCATATAAACCTTCTCTTTCATTTTAGCTATGTTTAAATACCTCATACACGATTGCGGGGTCAAATCCATATGAACCCATGTCTTAAAAATATGTATTATTTATACAATTGTTAGGCAAGGGTTCATAAGGGTCTATCATGTAATTAAATAGTGGTATCTATCAATTATTTTATTGGAATATTTTAAGTCTTCCTATATATTCTATTAATCAATTTCATATTAATCTAGATGTCTTGTGTATTGTTGTAAGGTCCAAGAAACATGAACTAAGGTCTCACAAAAAAGTAATTGCTCACAAATATACCAGATAATTGGCTCATAATAATTAGACCTCACAATTTTCCATTAAGCAACCAAGATATACCTACTTTGTGATTTTATCCCTCCCTAATTATTTGTAGATCCATGAGACTATGGGGTGTATTTGATCAACACTTTGTTGACCCATAGAATTTTAAGAGTGTGCCAAGTTTTCGATCATTTGTACCACTATTACTTGTTGGTATATAAACTAAGTAGGCCATCCTTCATTAAAAATTATCTTTACATAATTTCCACTTCAATAAAAACCTATCTATGGTTTATCATAAACAAATAAAATGGGACAATCCATTTCCTCCACAATTTTTATTTGCATAAATCTCATAATCATTTCTTAGTGCATGTGTGAGGTACCATAGACACACTAGACCATGACCAAAAATATCATCTTATTTTGGGAGATACACAAGACTGCATAGACATCATTGAATGAAAATATTTTTATTCTCCCCACTAGGGGGCAACTAGTTATTAAAAATACAAAATTCTTATAAAATTGTTTATATCTAATTTGTAGATCACTTTGCAACATATGCATATTATATATTTCATATACAAAAATATTATATACCCCATAAGTCCTTAATGTTTGAATACCTCCCAAATATCATAGGTGTTACATGTCCCTAGATGGCATAGATATTTACACACCTCCAGATTGTAAGACATTTGCATGCCCCAAAACAATGCAAAATATTACTTGCCTCTAGATGGCATAGATATTCACATGTCCCAAAATGGTATATATTTACATACCCCTATATGGAAAAGATATTTGCATACCCCCAAATAGTGTATATATTAAATGACCCCACATGGCATGGACATTTGTATGGCCCTATATGGTGTAGATATTACATTCCCCTATATGGCATAGATAGTTGTATTCCCCTAGATGACATAGGAATTTGAGGTCCTCCTCGGGCATTTAATAATTGAAGTCCCCTTGTGACATGTTCTAATAGAAGCCCCCCTTGGTAATTTACTAACCAAAGTCCGCCTATGTCATTTACTAATAGAATATCATATATTTCTTTATATTGTGTATATTCTAGGCACACAATCATCATAAATCAAGTTCTTGTCCTATTAATTAGCACTAAGGATTCCACTTGAGCATGATGCATTGTATCTGCATCTATCTAAGTGCTTATCCATTATCAAACCCCTAGGAAACTAATTGGAGATTAAAAATATTTGTTTGTATATATAGTTTTAGATATTTTTTCCTTTCTGAATGATTACCTATTTATCATGGCATATAGTCCACCATTTAGGAATGAAACCATTATCTATAAAAATTACATGTTCTTTCATGAGTACATGTCTATTATTAAGCTTATAGTCTATTGCTCAAAATGATTGATTATAAATATATTAGTTCATGAGAACATGCCTATTATCCATATTACATGATCTTGATCAAAAAATGATCATACATACATTCTTTCATGAGTGTATTCCTATAGTTAGGCTTATGGGTCATCACTCAAAATAATTTATCATGAATATGTTCTATGTCACATTAGAATGTCATGGTCACCGATTGCAATGGTCAAATGCACCTGGCACTTGCCGCTCATGTAGAGTGACACATCATAAAGTCTATAGATCATTTTATACAACTCTAAGGATGACCTCTAAGGTATTTTACAAGGCCAACTTATTATTGCATGTAATATTCAATGCTCACCTACCTAGATTAATTTCACACACAAAGAAAAATAATAGAAAGCAAACAACCAAAATTAAAGTCCTAAGATAATGGAGGTGATGTACCAAGCTCATGAAAGTTTTCCACATATCAGTGGGATTTATGAACATGTGCATCAACTATTAATAGTGCAAAGTGAACATGATTTTGTTAAGCATGAACATTCAAACACAAAAAATTATTAAATAACTAGCAAAAGGTAAGTAGTCATGGCTTATTATAAATATATATCATAAATTTGAGTACAATCATTCCATAGAAAATGACTTGAAATCTTGCTAACAAGATGTCACAAATCTTGAGTTCAAACTACTATACAAAATAAAATGAAAGGAAAAATACATACAAGTCTAGATATTAGGCACAAATAGGCAACCTTCCAATTTATTAAAATGCATATCAACTTAATATTTATAAATAAAATTGGGAAAAGTTTCCTTACACACTATGTACAAAATTCAAATGACTTTACTACTACATGATAGGCCACATCTATATTCAAGTCATTGGCCTCTTTCAGGTATCTAGATCCAAAATCATTAATTTAAAAGAGGTTTGGGCTTCTATATGTGTATCTACTACTATTGTTATCAACTAACTCTTCCTAGGGATTCTTAAAGACTAAGCATGGGGGCAATCTACCATTAATATTTTAGGCTTTGAGGTTCTTATATTATTATACCTATGTCACTCTCCTAAATGTACCAACATATCCGTCGGGATGACTATGCAAAAGTAATGTTGATAGGTCGACTTACGGGCATTTTATTCCTTGTCAATTCATATTGAAGGTTGTTCATTCGGTAATGAAGTGACATGGAATTTCTTATCATGATATTTTTAATGGCCATCACTATCACTTCAGCTAGCCTAGATATTTTTCCAAGTTAAATTACCTCAATATTCTCTAGCTTCATTTTCTATAGATGTTGAAGTGTTACCACATATATTGATCTTGGTTTATTCTTTAACTTCCCTTTCATAATTCCTTCAAATCAATATAGTTTGTAAAAAAATTATATTTATTTTTTGTCAAAGCCTTCTTCAAATTCTATAGGTCATCGATTATTCCTTTCAGCGAATAATATATAGGACATTTCTTTTTTAATATTTTATCAAATATGTTTAGAGGAATCTCCCCTAAAATCCTTTTCTCAATCATCTATAATAAAAATTATTTTATTCTTCACTAAAACTCTCCTAAAACAGTGGATCATCAATCATTATGATTAGAGGGTCCATGGAACTCTTCTTTAATATTCATCATCGAACTTCTTATAAAACTCTATGGACTATCGATCAATATGAGTGGATAGTCTATGGAATTTTTGGAGTGTCCACCATACTTCTAGCTTCCTAAAATAGTGCTCATAATTGATTGAGAAGATCCAAATCCAAGCATAGCCTCTAACTTTGTATGATACTTTTATTTCCTTTGCCTTCTACTAGCTTGTCTTGTATTGAGTTTATCTTTGAATTTTTTTTTCTCAAGGATGTGAAAATCACTATAGTTTTGGAAAATCATAAGGATATTATGCTTACAAAAGAATGAATCCCAAAATGTTTACCTTATCTTTGGATGTAGAGTCAAAAATAAATATTGAGAAAATGAAGAAATTAAATAATTAAAAAGAAAAAATATAGAATAATTATAGGCTAAATAACATATTTAGAACATTATTGACCTCCTTCCACTCGTCCTCTAAAGGTAAATCAATTATTTTGATGTGCCTATAAATTATCTAGAGCTCTATTTTGTCATCACATGAAAACTTATTTCTGCAATATATGACTTCGTGCAAATAAATATTTAACTTTAATAATGGTATAATTACCTAAGCAACATCATCCATAATAGAAGTGTTTGAACATGACATAAAAGGGGTGAGTTATTTATGCTACTTGAGAAGCTAAAAATAATCTTGCTCCAAAATAAGCTTACTATTTGAATCTTGAGGAGAGGGAAGGCCTTTCTACAATGATAAATCTATGTGACTTGAGATTTACAATAGTAGAGGCTAGGGTGGTTATTTAAGCTTTGCATTATTGTGTAGTCTTATATTTATGAGAAGGTTGCTTACCCTGTGCATCATGACCTTTTTATCTTAAATTCTAATAGCTACTATCTTAGAATTAGATGTAGTGGTTAATATAACTCAATATGTTCTTGCTTTAGCTATTTGTGAAAGATTATACAAGATTCTACCCAATGTCTTGGTCCATTAGGAAGATTTATTTGCTAGTGCATTAACAAATTTGAATGCTGAGGAGATATTTGGTGTATTCCATGCGATTTCCTTCTAGCATACATTGTAAAACTCTTAATTATGATTTTAGTCCCTGGTTGTTGACAATTATTCAAGTTGTACATTTCATTCTTCAAGCTTCTTTGGTAGGCTAGCCCTCTTTTATTAACTATTTTTCTTAAGAATTCACCTATATTAATTCATGTGCCATGAATTTATAATGTTTATATTTTCAAATCAAGTGGGATATTTTTGACATCATCATTTAATTCTCATATTATTTAAATTATTTTCCATTCTATACATCCACCTTAAGGAGATTGTCATACATTTCAAAGTTGATTTATTATTCCCTCATCATTGGATTTGCTTCTTTCATAGGTTCCCTTTCTATGTTAGGTTGGTGTATGGGCCATCATCACAATCAAGGCATTAAATTCATGCATGGGATCCTATTGTAACTTCAAGGCATACATTTTCTTTGTGATTAGATAGCCTATGGTGTTCCACCAATAGGAAGGCATACATTTTATAAAGAAACCACCCTTTGTTTAAATTTTTTCTACCAATTGGCTTCATTATATCGCATATGCATGTTTGGGAAGTGATTACCCTTATCAACTAGTGTTACCCATATATTTTATTGAATTAGACATCCCTTGCTAACTGGACTTAATGTTTCTTTATTAGTAAGGGTTTTTTATAGATCCTTAGTTAGTTTAGGATCGATGGTTAATCATCACATTCATGGTTTGGCTAAGAGGGACTTATTTAGTCCTTTTGTGGTTTTAAAAAATGATGTTGGCCATTGATTAATATGATCAAATAGTCTTTATATTTTTGGCTTTTTAAGCTTCATCAGAGCTCCCTTGAAATAGTGTTGGTTGTAGATATTTAGGATCATATTTTTAGAAAAACATTGAGCAACTAATTTCCATTAGAGCTTCCTAAAAAATAGTGTGGCATTCGTTCATGAGATATGATGGTTGAAAAAATATTTTTTAATCAATATTTTATTGAAAACCTCATGAAATAGCATAGACCATAGATCCTTAAGTTTAAATAGTCTTCAAAACTTGTCCTTTGCAATTTTTCATCAAAACTCTTTGAAATAGCATGAGCTATTGATCTTAGATTGGATATTTAGTAAAATTTTTCAACTTGTATGCTCTAATTATTTATTTGAAATTCTACAAGCTACCAAATTTGTATCCTAGGATCAATAGGTTTTGAATCTATTTGGTGTTGGGTCCTTCTTGATTTATTTTAGGGTCAATTTTAATCACTTGATGAGAAGATACAAATAATTTTTATGGTCTCAAAAGTGCTCCTCAGACTTTGACTACCCCAAATCTAAGATATCAATGACTTTGCACAACATCACAATTGTTAGAGCCATTTTTGTGAACACTTGAATTTTAAGACTTAGGAATCCTTTAAACTCCTAAAAAATCATATTTTAAAAAGTAACCCAAGTAGGGTTTAAAATTCCATGCTCAAGATTCATCTCATGCCCATTGCCTTGAATGTTCCAAGAAGATTGAAATCATTAATTTTGATTGCATCCATTCATATAATCATTGAGGATGAAGGAGTGCATCTCATATAGAAAAATTTAGATCCAAACTAATCCTCAATTGATAAATTCTAATAAATATTTAGCTTCATCATGGTTATATGTTCAACATGATGCATGTGAATCAATGTAGACACCTAAAATTGGATCACCTAAATTGAACCAATTTTGTGATAAATACATAGAATGATCAACCCATCCATGTTGACTACTTCAACTCTAGATTTTGCAACCAAAACCCATGAGTAGTGAATTCCCAATTTTATAGCAAATTTGCCAAAAACAAATTCTCTCCTTAGCTATTAGATTCACTTCCCTCATCAAATTTGACCTATAACAGTCAATTTCATGAATTTGTTACCTTAGAGAATTTGTTGGTAGTGTATTTTCATATTGTGAATTTATGTTAAGCATGCAACTAGAATATTTTCCCCATCTAAAACATCCAATTAGGGAACAATTGCCTATTCCTATCCTCTCTTCTATCATAGGTAAACAGAAATCAAGGAAAAAGATGGCTAACTTTCCTCCACCTTCCCAAATCAATCCCAATCATGGGGGAAACTAATTTCACTCCTAATTAGCCCAATAATTGCTAAATTATCATAATAAATAGGACATTTCACCCCTTCCTTTTTGGAAACTCCTAATAGGGTCCTTTCTATAAATTGCCCCTTAGTACAACATTTAGATGAGCTCACTCAAAAGAACAAATTTTTGATAAAATTTCATAAGATATCCATCTATCTCAAGTATTTAAATGCTATTGGATTTGCTCTAAAGTTATTTATAAGTTTCAAGCATCTAAACTCTACTATATTTTTTCCATATTGAATCCCATTAGGTCATTTTCAAGCAATTGAGTGAGCTTTGAAGGGAAAGAGAAGGCAACTCACATTTTTTCATTTATATAATTCTCATATCCTTTATCTTAGTTCTCATTCATCATTATATTTTTTTATTAGTTATTTATCCATGTATTTATTTGCATTTCCATTTGCATCTAATGAGTGTTTTTCCATTATCAAGCAACCTAATTAGTTTTTTATAGGCTTTTTAGAAGACCTATGGGATAGTACATCATATCTAAGGCTCTCTATGAATCCTTAATAGTGCCTTGTATACTCTCATAGTCTACCATTTTTAGTTTTTATTACTATAATATATTTGGACAATTTATTTGGTCTGGACTATCATAGTTTTAATATTTTGATCTAAAACACTTTTGCATATTTGTGTAATAAAATAAAATATACCACACATAACTAGTTTATATGGAAGACTAATCCTCTGCCCACATAACCTTAAATATCCTTAGTAATCTAGAAGTTTCTCTATATAACTTATCTCAACACAATTTCATATCATTGTTTTTGAATCCTCCTATCTACTTTTGGTACTCTATCACTCTACTTTTGACTACATGAGTAAATCCACTAGTTATAGAACATTTAGGTAATAAATTCATCACTAATGTTGTGACATCTATTTCTAATATCAAGTTCACTTTTGTTTATGAAATAGGGGGTTTGACTATGCCAAACATGAATTATTACATTTCCAACTATTTGGAAAGCCCCCAAAAGTTGATTCTTATTTTTAGTTTGATCAATTTTATAGGTTTAACAAATTTTCCAATTACAAAATTTTAGGTAGTGTATTCACTAGGAAACATATTTGAGCTTATGTGGTGTATTCACAACAAACATTAAAATAGGTAAGTACAATTCATGTTATCTATTTCTATTATTAGTACAATTTGTTTACTAATTTTATTTTCAAATTTATCTATTTTAATATTTAGATATCATATATAAAGAGAAAAAAAAAAAAAAATATCTTGTTTAGTTTAGCCTTTTATTTAATTTTCATAGGCATTCAATAAAAATACATGCAAATTTTGCAATAGGATAATTTGTGTGTTTTGCATACTTCTTGTACCTTTTGCTTCCAAGAAAAATAAAAATAAAGATTTTATTTTGATATAGCTCTCATTCTAGCATTAAAACAAAATTGCACCTAGGGTAGCATTTTTTATTATGTGTATTTGTACTCAATTGCATTGCATCCTCAACACTTTTGCATTTTAGACATTGGTGTAGAACAAAACCTAGGAGTTTATCAAACTAAACACATAAAACTAGATTTAGGAAAATCTATAAAACCCTTTGGTGAACCCAAAATATTTCACCAAAGATGATAAATCGAAGCACAAAATAACTAGTTAGAATCAGGGCTCTCTCATCTGAGTGTGGTCCAATCCTTGAGGGAGAATTTTTAGAGGGTAACATATCCAAAGGGAAATTATTTTTTTGTATCCCACATATTTGGTGAACCTAACATGATATACCATGTGGGACCAAAAAATTTTGGTCTAGAACCCTATCTCTAATCAACATAATATTTACTGCACTTTAATTAAATTTTATTTTTTGCATAGTGTAAATCACATTAAACAAAGATAAAAAGAACCCAACTTAATTGTTACTCCTACTAGGGGAAGGTTAACGTCCCCTTTAATAAGATATCATATGAGCCTTGAGGGTTATATATCTTGGTAATTATATTATGGTGAGATGATGGGAGTCATAAGGTAGGTTGTTTTCATGAGGGATATAAGTATTGTAAAAGCATCTTCTATTTCTTCTCTAAGAAACTACGAAAAAAAAACCTTAATAAAATTGAATCTTCTCTTTCCTTGACCATGTATGAACCCTCTTATCTTACTCAAAATATTGCATGACAATTAGCAAAAAATCCTAGTGCTTCATCTAAACTTCTAAAGAAGCAACCAATGGTTGAAAACCCAACATATGAGGAAGAAGAGGAAGAAAATCATCCCTCCAAAACCCTTTACTCCATTCACAATAAAAAAGGGTAAATATATTTAAATACATTGACCATTTGGTGGCTTTCCTATGAGGAAATAGGGAAGTCATGTAAAATATATTAAGGTTGATGAACAAATCTTTCCCACCTGTAATATGGAGTAAATTCTCCTAGAACATCCATAATGACCTAGATTCAATATTATGATTTCTTTAAAAAGAGACTCAATCATTACAATAATTGTAGAAGGAAGCTATCAAATATCTCATCTTCCACTAAGAATTAGGGATCCATACCTCCAAATATAGATCCATTTAGGATAAATCACCTTATCTCTCAATCCACAAGTATTCTACAAGTTCAAATTATTGTTATCTTTCCTAACATGTTATTGCTTCAAAAGTGTTATCCATTGGATAATTCATAGTCACAATTCATAACCCCACAAGTTCTTTATCTTGTATTCTAGGATATAAACACTAAGTTAGAAAAATTGGTTAAAGAAAATTCAAACAATAGTTGGCTTCTATCCAAGGAGACACACACAAAAAAAGTATTCCTAAAAGGATTATTGTAACCAACTGGTAGATCCATATCTAGCTAGTTAACCTTATCCTCTAAAATTTGTAGCACCAAAGTTTTGTATGAATACAGGAGAAGGTGACCCAACATATCACCTTAGAATATTTCAAGTTGCTTGTCATGTCATTTCCTATGATGAGGTATTGTTATTGAAGCTATTCCCTAAGAGCCTTAGTGATGAGGCCCTAGAACGGTATTACCAGATACCTTACCACTCAATCAAAAACTTTGGTGATTTAGCACATATGTCCATACAAAAATTATTCATCTACATCACATAAAAGTGCATAATAGATGATTTATATCAACTTAAGGAAGGTAAACATGATTATTTCATTGAGTTTTTAACTTGGTGGCATGTTTTGGTTAGAAAATTATCCTTTACCACACCACAAATGGATCTATTGTATATCTTCATACATAATTTACAGGAGCAACTTTCGTACCTCTTAGAAATGACCCACATCTCTTCCTTCAAGGATGTGATAGATTTAGCAAAGCAAGTAGAAGTTTCCCTTTAGCATAGAGGGTAATTGAAAACCAAGAAAGAGGATGAAAAGTATTCTTCCTCTAATATAAAATGATAATACAAAAACAAACATGTCATTGGTGATGGCATAATCCACTCTTGCCTCATTAACAATCCTAATGCAAGTAGCATAAATATTTCCATTACATTGTAGAAACTAGTTCTAGATATGGCTTAAGAAATGCCTTAGAGGAATTTTGTGAAGTTAAACTAATCATTTTCCTCTATGCTAGGGAATTTATTGGATGCTAATATGATATATTTACCACCCATAAGTAATATTGACCCTAAAAGGGAAAATATTCCTTGGTTCAAGTCCAACTAATAGTGTGTTTTCCATTGTGTGAATGAGCACCATACAAACAAATGCATAACCCTTAAGCATGTGGTGCAAGACCTTATTTATGAAGGTTCCCTTTTGGCTAGTGTTCCTAAATAATCAACATCCTCTAATCAAGATATTGGGATTTTTTAGGATCCCTTGTCTAAGCATAGGAAAAATATTAACAATCATGTTCAATATAGGAATGTTTCCTTGATAGATCAAAACTATTAGCATTGTCCCTAGACAACAAGCCAAAGGAAAGGACCAATCATCAAAATTTCTCTTCAATCATCCTTTAGTCTTATTACCTAGACATTTCTCTACTCTAGAAGATTCACCTTTGGTTTTAAATATAAATGAAAAAGGGCCTTTAACCTCTAACAATAATTGGAGGATACTCCAACCAAAATATCTACATTCGAGTTAAAAATTGTTTTCGAGTCAAAGAAAACTTGTTTAAACTATTAAGTGAGATAATCATCCCTAAAAAAATTATCCTCAATAATTTGACTAACATGGTAGGGTCCCTTAGTGTGAATGATGTAAATCCAGCTACAAGAGGTCATAACAAGAACCTCCAGTCACATAAAAATGTGTTGAAAAATAAAACCAAGCAAAAAAAATTCCCAATCACACAAAAGTTACAATACATGGAACTAATATGATAAATGCTTTAATTTCTAATTTATGGATTTCACACACCTTTTATAATATGATACCAAGGGAATATATATATTCCAAAATAAACCCTAAATATTAAAGCCCTAAAGATAACAAATTATAATATTTTTATTTTATTCTATTTTTTTTGGCTATTTCATCTTTTAGTGCCAACCAAAAAAATCTTGGATAGCCCTCTAAATTAATACACATTATTGGTTTTTCCATATTAAGCCTCCTATAAAATCTCAACACCTACACATGCCTAAATAAGAAGTTATCCCAAATATCTTATCTTCTATATTTTCAAAAAAATACTAAATCCTATTTTTGGGGCACTAGATGAAAGAATTAGGGTTCGATAATACACAAAAAAATCTTCAAGACTTCTAGAGAATATTACCACAACATTGTCCTATTATTTGGCTCCTTGTAAAATTTCAAATTGATCTAATAGTCAGATCAAAAGTTATGACCTCTGGAAGATAGGCTTCTACATCAGTGAACCATGCCACCATATCAGTTTCTAAGGATTACCTTTCATCCATTTTGATGTTAGGAGAGATCCCTTCGTACATCACATATAACACCGATAAACAATACATTAAAATGATCCTTGTTGACAATGGATCAAATATACATGTGTGTAGCCTTAAGTTCATTAATTAAATAAATATCAATAAACAAGACCTAGAGAAATCCAATATTGTCATAAGGGCTTATGATAATGAGGAATGCAAAGTTGTTGGAACTATAGTTCTTACATTGAAAGTTGAGCCTCACATACTTAACACATTTTTTTATGTGTTGCCCTACAATTTGAAGTACAACATCCTTCTGGGTTGACCTTGGATCCAAATTTTGCAAATCATCCCCTAAACTTACAACCAATGTTTCAAATTCAAATATCAGGGTAATATGTATAACATTATGGTTTACTAAAATCCTTTCACTTATTGTCAATTCATCTAGTCAAAAACCAAGGACTCATATTTTTCCTTCATTGAATGCTTCACATCCTTTTGAAGATAATTGTTAGGACCCTCCTAACGTAACTCTTAATCATATTATATATTATATTGCATTATAAAGGGACACATCCCTTCACCATTCACACCTTTTAGATAAGATGTAAATAGGACAAGGAGGATGCTCCAAAGATCATCCAAGAACATTAATTTATTATATTGTGGGTTTTTACCTTTCAATACAAACTACGATTCTATTCAAACAATGATTCTTTTCTGCATTCAATTCATATTTCAAGTTGCAGGTTCATAACAACTAGATCAGAGCTAAAAAGACCTAAATTTTTTTTCCCACCCTGCTCTAGTTACTGATAGGCCATTACTCGACAATGTTTTCTTTTTAGCACACATTCTAACCATTACTGACGGAACTGTTACATAGTAGGCCATAGTCACCAGCAAAGGTAGCATACAAAATTTTTGGATAGCATCACGCATTACCACAGTTAGAAAACCCCAACAATGAGTACAGGTGAGGAAAATATCATTCGATGTGAACAAAGAGCAACAAGTACGCAAAATTAAACGTGGCAGAGACAGACAATTTTTTTTGACAAAACTAATTTTTGCATATTCAACTCACTTATAAATCAATCACACCCTAAATTTCCGAGGGAAGACAATATCAAGACACAACGAAGGAGATTGCGAAGGAGGTTTCAAAATAAATTACGAAAGAACTCTCACAGTTTTCCAAGGAAATGAGAGACATGATGCAAGGAATGGTGTTTTGGAAGGACAATTTAGAAGATAAAATTGCTACCAAAATAGCAGACCTAACCATAAACATCACAAACTCGAATACAGATATATCCACTAAATTGGATGCTACAACCCATTCCATGGACTTAGTACAGCAAAATTTTTTGCTCATGCAAAATGGACAACAGAACACTATGCCACCACAACAAACATTAATAGGGGGACCACATACATCAATCCTTCCCTGTACCACAAAACTAGATTTTCCAAAATTTGATGGACCTGACCCCACAAATTGGATATATAGGGCAGATCAATATTTTGCCTTATATCAAATTCTGGAGATTTAGAAAGTTTGTATCGCATCATTTCACTTAGAATAAATTGCTACATAGTGGTATCAATGGTATGAGAAAACAAAAGGTCCACCAACATGGATCGAATTCACAAAAAAATTAATGTTGCGATTTGGCCCCACTAAATTTAAAGACTTCATAGGAGCCCTCACTAAACTGTGGCAAACCTCCACCGTAAGGGAATACCAAGCACAATTTGAGAAATTGGCGAACCTTACAACATGACTAGATGCATCATTCTTCCAAAGTTGTTTCATTAGTGGCCTAAAAGAAGACATTAGGATGGAGGTACAAATACAAAATCCTATTGATATGATGCATGCAGTGGCATTAGCACAAATGATAGAAGAGAAGAACAATAACCAAAGGCGAATAGGAAGAGTTTTTTCAGGAAAAACACCAAATACCTACACCAGCCAAAAACTGAATAAGGTCATGCCAATTAAATGAATTATCCAAGAAGAGCTAAAAGAAAGATGAGAAAAGGGCCTATGTTTCCACTGTGATGAAAAGTTTACCCCCAACCACAAATGCATCTCACCGAAATTATATATTTTGGACACAATTGATTGCACTCCCAAAGAGGAGGATGACATAGAAGTGGAAGTAATAACTAAGGTTGCAGAAGAAAACCAAGAAGATAAAATAGAAATATCCTTTAACGCATTAGCAGGATACTCGATTCCACAAACAATGAAGGTAAAAGGGTATTTTAAGAAACAAAACCCTATTGTGCTCTTAGAATCTGGTAGCACTCACAATTTTATAGACCCCATTTTGGCCAAACAAGCTAATTGCTTTATATATCCCTGCAATAACTTCAAAGTCATGATTGGCAATGGAGGAAAAATTGCATGTAAAGGCAAATGTAGGAATATCAAACTCACGATGGGGGAATATAACATGAAAGCAGATATGTATGTACTACCATTAGGAGGATGTGATATTGTTTTGGGAGTACAATGGCTACGAACGCTCAAAAAAATTCAATGGGACTTTGAAGAGTTATGGATGCAATTTATACAAAACAACCAAACATACACAATTCAAGGTTTAAAAATAGGTCCCACACAAATCGTAAGTTCCCATAGAATGGAAAATATTCTTTGAAAATGAGGAAGAGGCATGGTTGCCCAACTATTTTCCTTGCAAAACACCACCGAAGAGCAACCAGAGGCACCTGAATTAATAGAAATCCTAGAGAAACATGATAAAATATTCAAAGAACCAGAGGGATTACCTCCACAATGAAGCCATGATCATGCTATTCAATTACTTTCAGGACACCAACCTCCAAATATTAGACCTTACTGATATCCATACTTACAAAATATGGAAATAGAAAAATTAGTACAAGACCTACTAAGGGCAGGGGTCATTCGACCTAGTAGAAGTCCCTACTCTTCGCTAGTCATACTAGTAAGAAAAAAGGATGGATCATGGCACCTATGCGTGGATTTTCACGCTCTCAAAAAAATAATGATTAAAGACAAATTTCCTATTCCAATCATTGATGAACTACTCGATGAACTAAATGGAGCCGCATATTTTTCTAAACTCGATTTACGATCAGGTTACCACCAAATTCGAGTTAAGGAAAGCGATATACCCAAAACTGCTTTTCGCACCCACGAGGGACATTATGAATTCTTGGTGATGCCTTTTGGCCTCACCAATGCTCCATCCAAATTTCAAAGTCTTATGAATAAGGTATTTTCTCCCTTCCTTCAAAAATTTATTTTAGTTTTCTTTGATGATATTTTGATTTACAGCAAGACATGGGAAGAGCACTTAACACATATAACGCAAGCACTCAAAATATTGGAAGAAAATCAATTATACGCAAAGCAATCAAAGTGTTCCTTTGGGAAATAGGAAATTGAATATCTTGGACATATTGTCTCCAAGGAAGGAGTTAAAGTAGACCCCCAAAAAATTGAAGATGTGGAAAATTGGAAAATTTCAAAAACTCTAAAAGGGTTGCGTGGGTTCTTAGGATTAACGGGCTATTATCACAAATTTGTTAAATATTATGGGAAAATAGCAGCACCCTTAACAACCCTACTTAAAAAGAATGCCTTCATATGGTCTCCAAAAGCGAATGAAGCTTTCATGACTTTGAAAAATGCCATGTGTACCACCCTTGTCCTAGCTATGCCAAATTTTTCCCAACCATTCATTATTGAAAGCGACGCTTTCGTATTGGGAATGGGAGTGGTGCTCATGCAAAATGAGAAGCCCTTAGACTTTACTAGTAAAGCATTTTCCAAAAAGAATTTAGCATGTTCCACTTATGAAAAAGAAATGTTAGCTATGGTCCATGCTATCCAACATTGGAGACCATACCTTATTGGAAAACATTTCATTATCCGCACCGACCACCATACCTTCTTGAACAACGAATAACCACTCCAGAACAACAAAAGTGGGTAACAAAACTATTAGGCTATGATTATGAAATCATCTACAAAAAAGGGAAAGATAACATGGTTGCAGATGCACTTTCTAGAAAGTTCGAAGAAACTTCACAATTACATGCTTTTTCCTGCCCCATCCCTACATGGATCAAACAAGTCAAGGATGAATGGTATGCGGACCCTACTATACACACCATAATTCAACATCTACAACAAAATCCCATGAGTAAACCCCACTACTCTTGGCAAGGTAACATGCTCCATTACAAAGAACGTCTGGTCCTCTCACCTACATCGGTTTATCGTCCAAAGATTCTACATGAGCTACACGCTACACCTACTACAGGCCACTCTGGATTCCTAAAAACCTACAAAAGAGTGACTAAATCATTTTATTGGCGAGGGATGAAAAATGATATCAAGAAGTTCGTCAATGAATGTGAAACATGCCAAAGAAATAAAGGTGAAATAGTAGCAACACCGGGCCTTCTTCAACCTCTACCCATACCAACCATGACATGGGAGGATATTTCAATGGATTTCATTGAAGGTCTTCCAAAATCCGTAGGAAAAACGATGATCCTAGTGGTGGTAGATCGTTTATCTAAATACGCCCATTTTTTTCTAGTAGCTCACCCCTATACCGCTAGTACTATTGCTCAAATCTTCCTTGACAATATTTTTAAATTACATGGCATGCCTTCTACTATCGTTAGTGATCATGATCCCACTTTCACTAGTAATTTTTGGAAGGAATTATTTAAACTCCAAGGTACGCGACTTCGGATGAGCTCCGCTTACCACCCACAAACGGATGGTCAAACTGAAATTGTCAATAAGTTCTTAGAAACCTATATCCGATGCTTTATTTCCACCAAAACCCTTCACTGGGTTAAATGGCTTCCACTAGCTGAATTTTGGTATAATACCACATATCACACAACCATAAAAATGACCCCTTTCGAAGCATTATATGGCCAATCACCCCCATCTCTAACCTCTTATATTCTAGGAAGTACAAAAGTACCAGTTGTAGAGATGGAGGTGGTCACTCGAGATAATATCATTCGCGCTCTGAAGGATAATCTACATATCGCTCAACACCGCATGAAGCAAGAAGCGGACCAACAACGGACTGAAAGGGTTTTTCAAGAAGGGGATATGGTATTTCTCTGCCTCCAACCATATCGTCAAACTTCATTGAAAATAAAAGGGTCACAAAAATTAGCACCAAAATTTTATGACCCTTATAAAATTCTACAAGGTATTGGACCTATTGCCTATAAAATTGAATTACCAGAATCTTCCAAAATCCATCTGGTATTTCATGTTTCTTGTCTTAAAGCCATAATAGGCACTAACATCATTACGAAAACTCAACTTCCAAAATTTTTAGATAATGGAGCTCTTGTGGTTGAACCGAAAGCTATCCTAGACCGATGTATGCGCCGCCTCCGTAACCGCACCATCATCGAGGTATTGATTCAATGGAAATTTCTACCTCCAAAGGATGCTACATGGGAGATGCTCCACCAGATTCAACAACAATTTTTGCAATTCCAGCTTTGAGGACAAAGCTTTTTCAAAGGAGGGTGGCATGTTAGGACCATCCTAACATAAATCTTAATCATATTATATATTATATTGTATTATAAAAGGACACATCCCTTCACCATTCACACCTTTTAGATAAGATGTAAATAGGACAAGGAGGATGCTCCAAAGATCATCCAAGAACATTAATTTACTATATTGTGGGTTTCTGCATTTCAATACAAACTGCAATTCTATTCAAACAGCGATTCTTTTTTGCATTCAATTCATATTTCAAGTTGCAGGTTCATAACAATAATATCTTAAATCTTATTCCACCTAAGGGAATGGGTACCTATCAAGAAGTCAAGACTAGTAGCCAAATCTCAAGAATATGTAAAACAAAATTTGAGGCTCAATATATTAATCATATAACCTCAACTATTAGCATGATGAGCTACTATATTTAGACCTACTAGAATACTTTGTCACCTTGCACTTTGATTATTTTATCTAAAAAAGGAATGGTGGTGCAAATAAGATGTTGCACCTTTATTTCTCTAGGGATAACCAAGGAAAGATTTTGTGGAACCAATCTGTATCTAATAGAATGAAGTTATACATTGTGTTATCTATCCAATACTTTCCCTATCCTCAAACAAATCCTTTGTAACTTAGGTTATCAAGAGAAATGGTTAGGACTCAATGAACAAGGTATAAAATAGCCTTTGGTACCTAAAGCTTGTCTAGGTTGCTAAGTATTAGAAAATACCCTCAACTCTAATTAAAGGTAACCTTATCTCTTCTCAGATAGTTGTGATAATGAGGCATACCTCTTCTCAAATGAACCCCAAAATGATATCACCTTGATGGAAGGATTATATTGAAATGACAAGGAGGATTGTGAAACTTATCCCTTTCAAAATTTTGATATATTTTTAGAATTTACTCACATACATACAGTAATCATCATGTATCCCAAGTTTACCAATGAAATTAGTTAAGGATACTATGAAATCCCTAAAAGCAATCTCATTAATAAAAACAAGTCGTTGACTCAATTATATGGTAGAATTCCCCTTAAACAAATGTAAATTCCCTTAAAAACTATCAAATACTATGAGGTGAATTTGTTTTATCACACAACCCTTCTAGGTATGCTCATGCCACTTATCTTGATCAAGAAGAAACCCCTAATCAAGTGCCTCTTTCCTTATTTTCACATCCTTCACAGTCATGAAACATTGAGCAATGGACTTTAGGCCTTGAAGAGCTTGAAATTCTAGAGGTGTTACCTACCCCTATACAACTAGAAGAAAATATCACATCTTGATAAGTAATCTATTGAAATCAAAATAGGTTCCCCAACTAATTCAAAAATTATAAAGTTAGGGAAAGTATTAAATCTATAAGAACCTAAAGAGTATACAAATTTTTTGATGGAATTTCATTACATATTTACATGATCTTATGCAAATATGATTTGATTAGATCCATCCCTATTAGTATATAATTTGGTTATTAAATTAAATTCTAAACCAATAAATAAAAATTAAGGAAAATGCATTCTAAAGTCACTTTACTTGTTAAGAAGAAATTGCAAAAAAATTTGAAAGTCAAATTCATTAAGGCAATCAATTAATATGATTAGATTTCCAACATAGTACCCATATATAAAAAGGAAGGTATTGTGTGAGTGTGTACCTACTTTATAAATATAAACAAAGATCATCCCAAAGATAAATTTCCCTTATCAAACATAGAAATGATCATAGATTTCATCGTTGGCTATGGGATGTTGTCCCTAATGGATGGAATTTTTTGGATACAATAAATTTTGAATTACATTGGAAGACCAATATAAGAAAACCTTCATTACCCCTTGGGGGACCTTTTACTATGAGGTCATACCCTTTGGTTCAAATAATGATGACACAACCTATAAAAATTCAATGACATATATATTCCATGATATGATTCATGATATAATTGAATATTATTTCAATGATCTTCTTAGATGATATATAATATTAGAGGATCACATTAAAGACTTAAGGCATGATTTTGAACTATTAATAGAATACAAAGTCTACCTAAAACCCTCCAAATGAATATTTGGAGTAACCTCGAGGAATTTATATGGATTTATAGTCTCGTGACATAGTATTGAAGTAGACCTAGACAAGATATTCTCCATCATCAAAATACCACCTCCTAAAACCCTAATGCAACTTTGAAGCTTGTAAAGTAGGTTTCAAGTTATTAAAAGGTTCATATCTCAACTAGTAGACACATATTAGCCCTTATTAAATAATTTTATGAAAATGACTAAATTCAATTGGGATGAAGAATGTCAAGAGGATTTTCACACATTGAAAACATATCTTTTATCTCCACTAATGCTCGTCCCTCTAATCCCCTTAAATATTTGTTGCTATACATAGCAACAACAATTCACACCTTAGGTGCCATGTTGGAAAAATTCAATGGTCAACATACAGAAAGGGCAATCTACTTTATTATTAGAACCCTTGTTAGCTATGAGACTAGATATATGTCCTTAGAAGAACTATGCTTGGTAGTAGTATTTGTTTCCCAAAATCTAAGATATTACATGTGAAGTAAGGAAACATATGTCATAGCTAAATTCAACCCCTTAATATACCTAATCTCCAAAACCTATCTCTAGGGAAGGACAACTAAATGGGTTATGAACCTTAATGAGTTTGATATTGAATTAATTGGAGAAAATTTGTTAAAAGGGCAAGTGATAGTTGACCAGTTGGTATTAGACCCTCTACAAGATAATCACTCAATAGTAATTTAATATCTTGATGAAATGGTAGGAGACTTCAAGTAGCACAACAATGTTCTTGGACCCTTTATTTTTATGGTGTGAGATGTATCAAAGGTGTGGGAGAAAGGATAATTCTCATATTGCCTCAATAAATTGTTATCCCTTTATCTTTTATGCTCTAGTTTTTATGTATGAATAACATGGACAAATATGAAGTAGTTATTCTAGGGATTTGAGTGCCCCTACACTTAAAAGCATAACCCTCTCCATTTTTTAAGATTCAAAGTTAATCATCAATCAGATCAATGAATTTTATTAGACTAAATATGGTAAACATAAACAATATAAGGACATTATGGATAAGTTGATGGTTGCATTTGATAAATTTTCCATTAATACAATACCATGCTCTAGAAATCATTAAGTGAATGCAATAGCTACAAATGCCTCACTCATACCTCTAGAGTTTGAGGATGAACAAGAAACAATTATCATCCTCTAAATAAAGCAACCCATAACTTTGTTATATAGCCAAGGACCCCTAGAGATTTTTTCAATAGAACATGCACCCATCATTGACCCTTGATACAAGGATATTTATACCTTCCTCAAGAATAAAATTTTTCTAAAAGGTTTAAAATGGAATGAATGAAGGAACCTAAGGTAGTGATCTTGTAGGTTCATAATAGTAAAATATATATTGTATAGATGATATTTCAATGGCATCCTTATTAGGTGCCTAAATTCTAATGAAGCTAAGAAAGTAGTTCAATATGCTCATGGTGGAACATGTGAGGTAACCTAAATGGAAGTTCCATCACTAATAATATCTTCCAATTGTAATAATACTAGCCATCCATGGAAAAATATGCTTGTGATCATGTGCAAAATGTAAAAACACCTCACTTCTTATTCCTGATTCTAAAATATCTAAAGGATTGCATACTTAGATTTGCATAGCTTACCTGATCATGTGGTTTTTTTTATCAACTATCTACTACATAACCAAGTGACAAATTTACTTATATTTTTCAATATGCTTATTGCTTTGTGTATGCAGATTCGATATATTTGTCAGGACTTGTGATGATCCTAGTTAGGATATTGCTTTACATTTAGATAGGTAGTTAAGGTAGTGAATATCTCTCATCATTATTCATTCATAACAAGGGAAGGATTCATAACTTTATTATATCATCTAAACTTATTCCTTGATATCAAATAAATTCCCATACATAATTTGATTCATCTCCATAATAGGGAAAATGAGTTGATAGGATTATTCACTGACTGACAAGTGCTCAAAATTTAGAGGTATCCAATAGCATTAAAATAATCCTATCAAATATTTTTTTTAGTGTGGGGATATATTAGAAACCTCATAAATCCTCCTTTTTATCTTAAAAGTATTTGGGAGGTGGTAAAATTTTTTTTCACTAATAGGCATTTGTGTAAATAAATATATGCCCATTACTAGAATGAAATGTGGCACATCTGTTGACTATTTACAAGATAACTAGAACAAATAAATCATGTCATAAATAAATCATACATATCATATTGATATGATCATCCCTATATCATAGAAATATATATAATAGGATTATTCTATATTTGCAAGTGCTTAATATACTTCACACCCAACAACATAGGCTAATTCTATTAAACAACTTTCCTCGATATAGGGATCTCTCAAAGAATTCAAATTAATATTTACATCTCATATTAGTATGATTCATTCTTA
This sequence comes from Wollemia nobilis, assembly GCA_028583015.1. Lineage (NCBI taxonomy): Eukaryota > Viridiplantae > Streptophyta > Pinopsida > Araucariales > Araucariaceae > Wollemia > Wollemia nobilis. Next base: position 4,520,266 of record JAQPPZ010017255.1, read on the forward strand.
AACCTAAGAAAGAGGTATGAGATCATTATTCCATTCTTGGTAAGTGTTTCACATGCTTAAAACTCAATAACATGGGGTTATTCTATCAAACATCCTTCCTTGGTATAAGGATCTATTGGAAAATCAGTCAACATTCTTCTCTTATTTACCCTCTATTAGGTCAAATAATTAAGGGTGTGATTATCCACACCCCTAATACATAAATCATTCCCCTTTATTCTATCCCATAAAGCAATGTTGTTTATTCTCATCATTATTATCATCACACTCTATCTTATCTAATAGACCACTTGGTAGGGTTAATATTATAGATATAATGACTTGTAGTATTGTCATTCATTATCATACAAACCATACAATGGATCTATAGGATTATGACCATCATGCTTGGTCTATTACATAGGTATGAGACAAATCAAATCTTATCCTCTTCAACTATTTTACACTTTGCATAATATCATTATTCTCTATACCTTCTATAAAGTGATGATAGGACAACTTCATGCCTGGTAAGTGTCTAATTTGTTTACACTCCAAACAATATTAAGTTATTCTATCAAATATTTTTTATCAATAAAGAGATCAATTGGATAGAACGATAGAGCATTCATTTTCTACTTAATCATATTATCTAGTTTTATAACTTGTGATTCATCTCTATATCAAGAAAAAATTATGCTAGGATAACTCAATGCCTAACAAGTATTTACTTTGCCTAAACACCCAACAACACAAGGTTATTCTATAAAAAGTAGTTCCTTGATATATGGATTCATTATATAGTATATATAAGCATTCTTCTTAGTCATATCATTCAAATTTATGATTTTTATAATTAGTGACTTTATATTTAAATTTACATAATTGTTGCATGATTTCTTGGAATTTCTTGCTACATGTAGAATTCAAGGATTTGCAAGGATATTATGATGACACTAGTTAGGATGACATACACCTGCATTGCACTTACACTAGGTTTATAATGTTAGTAGATCCCTACCCCTAGGATCACATGTTTTCTAAGTGATCAATTGATTTTTGTTGTGCATAATTATTTGATTGTATACTTGCATGATTGAGAAATATACATTGATTTAATCTATCAATTTTATCCACTGCAATAAATTTGACAAGGTTAGAATAAAATTTAGTCATACATACAAGCTAATGGATAGTAAGAAGCAAAAAATAAGGTCGATAACAATAGTGTTCTCTTTGTCAAGATATTGTTAAGATAAAAAATCATGGGTTAAATCCTTTATCTTCTTTCCAATTTTCCCAAGGAGCTTGTTTGTGATAATAACACACTATAAATTCAAGGCAACTTTGTTGTGTTCACAAACAATATCCATGAAAAAAAGGTTGTTGAGATGCAATAAAGAACCCAAAATAGGTATTAATAATTATGAATTGGGTATCAAAATCTTACAACAATATCACAATATTTTTGTATTTTATTGCCTATTCATGTTGCATTTTTATTTTCATAACATCTAAAAATAACAAAGATAAATGAACACAACCCTCTTTCTAAATGATGTCTATCCCCCTTTAAGTTGTAGGAATGGATGGATACAACTTACCTTGGTCTAGTTCAGGCCTCTTAAAAGTTCCTGCTAGGTAATGAATCATGTATGCCCCATGTTATCATAAGCATTTATGAGAGTTTAAGGTAATATAACCTTGGCTTGGTCTATTTTATTTGCTTTCTCAAATCAAGAAGCAATGGCCCTAGGTGTATCACTTTATTATAGGTTGATAAAGCATTTAGAATGATCAATTTTACATATGTACTAAAATAAATGATAGACCACAAAATTTAAACCGATGGCAAGATTCTCAGTAAGAAGAGTCTAAGTATACCTCACAAATTTGGTATATTAGGCATAAAAAGTAGAAAATCAATAAGGACATTAAATATCCAAAACATAGTAATCAGGACATTAATTATCCAAAACATAGCAGTCATGACATTAACTATCCAAAACACAATAATCAGGCTATTAATTGTTCAAAATATAATAATTCAGTTTGGGATATTGACTAGATAGAATAAAATCAATAAGGACATTGAATATCTAGTACCATAGCATTTATCACATGGACATTGATTGTCCAAAGCAAAAAGTACCATAGCATTTATCACATGGATATCGACTGTCTAAAGTAAAAGTACCATAGCATTTATCATGTGGACATAGAATGTCCAAAGAAAGTGTACCATAACATTAACCATATGGACATAGACTATCAAATGCAAAAATAATGACATAAACTTGTTAAAAACATATACTACCTAAATAAATAGCTCATCTAAGTTCTTATCCATTAATCAAGCTAGAAGAGCCACATCTTAGGAGAAAGCAAAAATCATTGCGACATATTTTTTCCAAAGGTATAGATTACCTAAAAGCAATTAGTCATAGTTACCTTAGAACTTGTCCACTAATCGGGCTAAAATGCCACTACTTAGGGGCTAACAAATAGGGATATGCATAGCATAAAATATTTACAAATTGGGAAAATATTAGGATTTCTAAAATTGGAATTTGGTGAAAATGGGGACCCTATATGTCGGTCAATTTTCCCAATTTTTTTGGGACCAAAATTTTTTTTAGGGTCCATTCACCCTGCTATGATACTTATTTCACTGAGCCTTGCTACCTAGAATTCACCTTCAAATTATAAAAAAAATCATTTATCCCATAAAATTTACCTCTTATACCCTCATTATATATAGCTAACATGAGATCAATACTCATACATTTAAAACACTAATTATCCCTAATAGCAAGCGATACATAGTAGGAAACAAGCAGCAAACAAGATAGCAGGTGAGAGACAATAGGTAAACAGACAAAATAAGACAAATGGTAATAAACAATAAGTGATAGAGAGTAGAAGATATAAAGTAGGTGATAGATAGAAGGTAGCTAGCACCAATGATAGACAACAAGTTATCATAGCAAACAACAATCAAGATATAACTATAGTAGGAAACCCTAGTAGGTGAAAAACATAGGGTAACTATAGTAGGAGATAGACATAGGGTAAATGCAGTAGGTGATAGACATAGGATGACAAAAATAAAGCAACATATATCAAGAGATAGATAAGACACGATAAACAAGAGGTGATTGTAGCAGATGAAAGACATTATGTGACTATAGCAATCAAAATATAAACAATGATTGACATAGCATGATAGACACGGGGTGATATACATAGGGTGAAAACATAGGGTAACAAACATAGAGTGATTAACATAGGGCAATCGATATTGGATGATAGACATTGGATAGTAGAGATAGGGTAACAAACATATGGTGACAAATATATGATGATAGAAATATGATAATAGATATATCTTTTTTTTTGGTTACAAATGCATTGGTTACAATCACAAATTTTTAGTAACTATTAGCGCAGCTAACAGGGTTCAAACTATCAGTGAAGGCTTCCAACACAACCACCGTCTCATTAATGGTAACCCAGTGTGATATGGGGACCGTCGGACGCACAGGGTTCACACCGTCTTCGTCAGTCTAGTTCAAACACGTGGCATGAAGGTAGAGGGACCGTCGAACAAGCAGGAAATAGATCACCGTCTTCAGACAAGTGCAACACGTAGAGGAGTCGGATTGGGCTACTGGCTATGCATGGGCATGCCCGTGGGATTGGAACCTAGGTCTCCTCTCGGTAAGCACCCCAACTTACCAATCCATCTAGACCCATAGACTCAATATATCATTACAAACATAGTCTTCTAGATTTGCTGTCAAATCTCCTATTTTCCTGACCAGTAATTCTCTTTTACCAGTAATTTTCCTTTTTAAACATCTTGTTCATGTTCATATGGAAGAACTTTAGGATATTTGTGCATTGCCTCCATTAAAATATGTTTTTATTTTTCATGCTTTATTTATTTTCTATCATTCCTTTTTCTCTATCTATTTTTCTCTAAAACATGGACACTCAATAAGGAGGTTTTCCTATTATTTGGGTACCAATCCCAAGCTTGGTTTTGAAATCATTCCCTAACTACATTGGAGAATATGTAATCACACTGATAGTATATTTGAGTCATATTATGAACCTATGTGTGTCGTACATCTAATGTTTCTATATTTCGTTTAGATTTGCTATAGACATCTAATATTTCTATCAGTCATCCAAAATTATTGTCAGACATCTTATTTTCTTGAATAGTAATTTTCTTTTACTAGTAATTTTCATTTTTTAAACATGATGTTCATGTTCATATTCTATTTATACAGGTAAAATATCACCTATTTGGCCATGGAAACAAGATATGTCATATGTCTATCACCATATATTTATCACCATATATCTATTGCCATATTTCTTTTGTCATATGTCTATTAGTATTGTCATATATCTATAACTATATATATATTGACATATATACGTTACCATATGTCTATTTCCATATGTATATTGTTATATATCTATTCCCATATGTATATCACCATATATCTATCACCATATGTCTATCACCATATGTCTATCACCATATGTTTATCACCATATATTTGTTGTCATATGTCTATTGTCATATGTTTGTTGCCATATAGATTTACCATATATTTGTAGGGTTATGCATAAGGGGTTGAACTTGAAATGTACTTGTAAAAATATTGTGATTTCTAATTGAAATCAAGGAGAATCATGGTAAATCCTAATCAAATCAAATAAATCATCTTCAAACCAAAATTTGGGGCATTTGAAGCCCTAAAAAATAAGTTCATATTTGGGGCAACTTTTGACCTATTAAATTACCTTATAGATTCATAAAAACACCACCATTAGATTAGGCTCGAAAAGATCTTTCCAATGAGTACACATATGTCTATGTTTGGATATATATTGTGGTGAATTGACCCTAATAAAAAATTGATCCTAAAAATTTTAGGCAAATGGGTTGACATCGAGGGTCCTCATATTCACCAATTTCCAATTTTGGAAATCCTAATATTCACCCAATTTGTGAATATTCACCACTATGCATAACCTCTGTTAATTACCATATGTCTATTGCCATATATTGTTTTCCATATATTTATTGCTAGCAAAGGTTGCATATGTCTATCACCATATATATTTTGTCTTCTACGATCGCACACTGCTTGTCGCCATATGTATTTCATTTGCTACTACAATCGTTCCTTGTCAACCACCCTATAATTTTTTTTTCATCCATTTTCTCTTTCTACCAATGACCTTTTTGTTTGTATTAAATTCGCAAAAAATTTATAATTTTTTGGAAAGAAATGAAACAATTTACCACCTATTTTATATGAGTTTAGACACGATTCACCTTGATTTCAAAAATGATTTACCCCATTTTTATAAATACATTTTGGGTATTACCCCTTATGCATAACCTGCTAACAACACAAAAATATAAAATAAATATTAGTTTGTTACGTGATTTTAAATGAGTCCTACAAACCAATGTTCTTTAATGAGCACATTATTGCACCTTGTTTAAAAGAACAATAATATTAAACAAAATTGGATGCATGCAGTAACCTTATTTTTCTTAAATGAAATAATATTGTGAAAAATGCTTCTCTTATTAACCTTAAGAAAACCATCGTAAGGATATTCATAAACATCCACTAACATAATCTACACCTTCAATCACAAAAAAAACAAATTATTTCTAATTTTTAATTGAATTATTCCACAAACAAAATATTTGTCATTAATGTATCAAAATAAAAAAATTTAAATCACATTTAACATTACTTAAACTCTCCAAATAAACCTTAAACCTTTTCATTAACCTAGATTCATCTAATCACCCTAATATTTCATATTTTTACCTAATAGAAATTTAGTTTGAAATTTTACCTAAATCTTGTTTAACCCTTTACCAATTTTTTTAATCAATATAATTTACCAAAAATTGTAAATCAATTTTAAAATCAAATGTACACTCACATATTCCTATCATATCTATCGTAAAACATTTGTGTGACTCCACAATACTTATCTATGTAATAATTAAATTAATATCAAATTTCACATCACATCAAATGAACATGTATTTTAAGACACCATATCAATCAATCATCTCTCTCTCTCTTACTCTAACTCTCTTTTTCTCTCTCTCTCTCTATATTTGTATATATATACACAAAAATACAAACCATCTATCCTACATCTATCTAGTGTACTATAATAACTCAAAATGGTACACTTAGACTTGGTTAGTTGGCTTGGGCACCTAAAACAAAATTGGTACCTTATGTCACATGACTACAAGATAACTTAAAAAAAACTCTAGAACCTAACCTAGGTCTTATAATTTTCCTCCATAGGTCAAGCTAGAATGTGTATCAATTGTTGAGAGACCCTAGATACTAACCTTGTTCAAGAATAGAATTGATATCATGAGTATGTTAGTGATTGGTGCCTCTGGTTAGGAGGGACTACTCTATGATATAAGGCCCTATAATGGCTACTCCTCTCCATATCCATTGTATATTGGACCTGAATCTAAGAAAAATAATTTTTCCTCACCTAGACAACCACATCACTACTCATAGTCATTGATCCTATGACCCTAGCCATAGCATCATCTCTCTCCTGCCTTAGCTAGGAGGTCTCCTAAACCCTTTGGTCTCTCTTTACCTAGTCTTGGTATATTTTTGAATACGAATGATATCTCTTAGATAAGGTTGTATTATGCTCAAACATGGCTTGTTCTAGCTAGGTTTAAAGTTCTTGTAGCTTCCTCACCATGACATATTCCACTAGACCTCCTCCTTTGCTACCCTACTTAGACTTGCGTTAAATTTGATAGTAGGAATGGTCAATGTGTGTCTAAGAATAGATCCATATCTTATCCTCTATATCATCCTATATCTCACCTCTCTAATATGACGATGAGACATCATGCTAGTATTGACTCCCATCCATGGTATTCATAGTATATGAGTAACTTGTATTAGGTGAATCTATCAGTACCACTTCAAATACCCAAGGATAGTCCCAACATCATCCACACTAGGGTCTACATTTGGAGGATCATCTACATATTCAACTACAAATATCTCAAGGTTTAGAGAGGTCTCCAAAACCCCTCCCTCTCTAACATGTAGCCTATTTGAACCACAACTCTCACATATTCAAAATACCATGAGGAAATTTAAATTGGCATAGTATCAAGTCCAGTCAGTAGAAATAAAGCCCTACTAAAGATTCTCATATCCATCCAATCCTCAAAACATAGGCTAGATAGAATCCATACTCAACCCACCTGAAGTGACCTCTCCATGGATGGCATATCAATTGGTCAAGTTATAGGTCATCTATGGCCCACCTAGTAGCCATCATAACCCTATAAAAAGGCCTTCAAACTATATCATGGGCATGGTCCCACCTAAAAATTATAGTAACCTAAGCATCATCTATATCCTTTGGTAGCCTAATTGGTCATATAATATCAAGGAGCTCCCATGATCAAACCTATATAAATATGCAATAAACCAGGATCTTCTCATTCTTGTAGGTAACCTGGTGAAGGGTATGGTATAGCCTATGAAAAATGAAGAGGCCCCTTGCAAATTGCACATATTCATCCCTCATTTGTATGATGATATCTCTCCATCCCCAATGTAGTAATATCTTGCTAGTATCACCAACCAACATGCCTAAAACTATAACACACAATAAATTCATAAACCTATCTAGATACCATGCTTGGTACACAACACTGATGTAAATGTTGTATGAGGATATCATATCAAACTTTGTAGTTCCTTAGCCTAGTATTGGGTCATATAGATAAGGGCACCTAAAATATGATGGAAATATCCTTGGTCAACAAAATAAATATGACATATTATGAATACCACCACTCTACTAGCACCATGAGTAGTGTATGGTTTATCCTTCTATAGGACATCATCGCTAGATACTCTAAGCTAATGGCATTGAAAATTTCTCTAACCATTAGGGTTAACAAAATTTCCATCAACCATAGAGTTCATGATTATCTATCTTGACACTCTAGAATATTTAAAACATTAATGCACAATAAAGCAAAATTAGATTTAGATTTATCTAAAAAATCAACAATCTATAACCCCTCTCTATCCCTCCATGAATTCATGAATATGGTAAGTTTATCCTCTAGTTGTAAAATTTTCAATTCCTAGAGTTTCACAAATTTATTATCTACATGATAGATTCATGATGACATATTTGCATTGTGTGAATGAATACATCAGTCATGGCATGCAAAATATAAAAAAGCAAAAGTACAAAAACTAAACTAAAGGATTTGAGTCATACTTGTGCTCATGCCCTAGCTATTCGTATTGCACCAAGCACTAACTTTAGTTAGTGAAACATATGTATCTACTATGCCATTCTACCAAGCCCTAACATTGTCTCTAGAGTTCTTCTCTACTCTCATGTGTGATGAAAGTGACTTCTCCTCTTGCCCCTTGCTCTATTTTAACCCATTGGGTAAATATTTTTCCTTCTCCAATATCTTATCCAGTCTATTAAAGTTCTATCAAGACCTCACTTTGTCCCTAAAAATCTCCCAGGGGCACACAAGATAGGTATAAACCAATTTAGACCCTTTCTTTTAGCCATGGCATGAATATTACCCAACAAAAAACTAGGTAATTTTTTACATTTTTACAACCATATTTTCGTATGTTTTTCCTTACATAGACTAATCAAAGCCTAGAAACCCTATTTTTATGAAACCTAGGTATATGTATAGCTATTTTTGACACATTTATTGATTTTAAATGCTTACAAAATTTAGCAAATGTAGACACCTAAAATTGAATCACCCAAACTGAACCAATTTTATTATAAATGCATGGAATGATTAATCCAACCATGTTTACTGCTTTCATTCTAGATTTTGTAGCTGAAATATATCAATAGTGAATTTTACATTTAGAGAAAATTCACCAATAGTGAATTTATTCCTAGATCAATAAATTTGCACTCTACCTAAATTTTTAACCTCACATGTCAAATTTGACTTGTAACGATCAAATACATGAATTTATCAGTTAAGCAAATTCACTAGTAGCATATTCACAGGAAATAAATTTGTATTAGGCAAACAACCAACATATCACCCTTACTAAAATAGCTAATCAAGACACAATTATATGTACTCATCTTATTTGTCATTGTAGGCAATCAATAATCAAAGAGGAAGGTGACTAACTTTCTTCCACCTTTTTGAATTAGCTAATTTTGCTCTTCCTAATAAGCCCAATCAACCCCAAATTAGCACAATCAATAGGAAACCTCAGCCTCCCCTTTTGAAAAATCTTAAGTGTGTCATTTCTATAAATTGGTCCCTTAGGATGCCATTTAGAGGATCTTACTCAAAGTAACAAATTGTTGCTAAAATTTCATAAGATATTCATCTCTCTTTAGTATCAAAATCTTATTGAATTTGCTCTAGACTTGTTAAGTCTTAAACACTAAAATTTTTTTGTATTTTTTCCATATTCAAGTCCATAAGGTCATATTTAAGGTATTAGTTGATCTTCAAAGGTTGAGAGGAGGCAACTCACATTTGTGATTATGATGATATCCTTCTCATATCTTTTACTTTATCTCTCATTTATCACTATCTTTCTATATTTATGCATGCATTTATTTACATTTCCATATGCAAATCAAAAGTCTTTTTACATTATCAAGCAATATAATTAGCTTTTTATAGTCATTTTAGGAGTATTTTGGGATAGTAGATCATCCTTGAGGCTCTCTAAGCATCCTTAGTAGTGCCCTATAACGTCTATTGGTCTACCATTGTTTTCTACTGTTCAAAATAAATTCATCACCTATAATTTGTTTAGACAACATATTCATTTCAAACAATCAAAATTTTAGGATTTTGATTTGAAACCCTTCTGCCTATTTTTTTCATAGAAGAAAATATGCCACCCATAATTAGTTTAAGTGGTGCATTTGTACTCTACCCACACAATCTTAATTCTCCTTAGAATACCTATTATGTTTAGTCTATCTCCACATAGTTTCATATCCTTGTTTTGGAATCCTCCTATATGTTTTTGGTCCTCTATCACCCTAATTCTAACTACAAGAGTGAATCTACCAATTATAGTACCTTCAGGTAGTTGATTCATCACAAGTATTAAAACATCCATTTCCAAGGTTAATTTTTTATTTATGAAATAGGGGGTTTTTCTATGCCAAATAATAAGTTTCACCTTTTAAGCTATTTTGTAGGCCCCAAAATTTTGATTTCTCTTTTTAGTTTTATAAAATTTTATAGGTTTTGATAATTGTCCAACTATAGGTTTTTAGGTGATGTATTTACTAGGAAGCCAAATCAAGAATGGGTGGCATATTCACAACAGACATTGAAACAGGTAAGTATAGTTCATGTTCTCTATTTTTGTTAATAATATAGGTATTTTCTAATTTTATTTGAATATTTTTCTATTTTTGTCTTTATATATCACATATAATGAGAAAACAAAAAAAAATCTCTAGTTTAGCTTAACTTTTTTTTTTTCATTTTTTAGAAATTCAATCAAAACACATGTAGCCTTTGCATTAGTAAAGTTTATATGTTATACATCCTTATTGAACCTTTTGCTTCAATGAAAAATAAAAATAAAGATTTTATTTTCTCATAGCTCTCATTTTAGCATTAACAAAAAATTGCACGTAGGATATCATCTTGCCTTATGCATCTTTGTATTCATTTGCATTGTGATGAGCACCAAAAATGCTTATTTTATATACACTTTTAAGGGGCACCGTTATTGGTTTAATTAGCATTACATATGTATTTTTATATAACCTATGTATATAATTAATATAAAATCCAGTATTATGTTTGACTGGTGTTTTTCGTGGAAATTGTTTATAAATGTAGGTTTTGCTACTAATCTAGTTTTTTCCAGTCTACATCCCACTTGGACCTAGCATTGTGCAAGAAGGCACCTTGATCCCATAAAGGTAGGCACCTTAAGGTACCTTAATCTATAGTAGGTGTCTTACTCTATAGGTATGTGCCTTACTCTATAGGTAGGCACCTTACTCTTCAAGTAAGTGCCTTACTCTACAGGTAGGTGCCTTACTCTATATATGGATTGATTTGTTATTGTAATGAGATATGGATGCACTTTATATAAATACGCGGGATAGATGAATGAAGAAAATGATCAATTACATAGAAGTTATTTTATTTTATTTTTTCTATATAATTTATTAAGAGTTGCAAATAGTCTTATTTTCTTAAAGCAAGCTCTACATAATTAGTCGAACGGACTATCTCCGAGAGCTTGGGCTCACTCCCTGTAGTTGTCCTACCCTATTTTATTTTTGTTATTTATTTTTAATAGATTACATTTACTTCTTTATTTAAATTTGCTATGTGTTTCATTTTCCTACACATTTAATTTCCTTCACTTCTAGCATTTTAATTTTTTGCACTTTGTTTTATTTGGTTTGTTTGAAATCAAAATGCATAAAAATTCCCCACAAAATTAAATATGCACAGAAGGATTCATTCACCCACACAACAAACATATACTATGTGTGACACTTGTAAGTTTACGGACTAATCAGATTGATAATTTATGGAAGAGAAATGATTGTTTTCCAAACATAATTTTTGCTAACCACATTGCATCCTTAACATTTTGTATTTTAAACAAAAGGGTATAACAAAACCTAGGTGTTTGTCATACTAAACATATAAAACTAGATTTAGGATAATTTAAAAAATTCCTTGGTGAACCCAAAACCCATCACCAAAGTTAAGAACTAAAAGCATAAAATGATTGGTTAGCAGTAGGGATCTGTCATCCAAATGTGATCTAACCCTCTAGGGAGAACTTTCAAAGGGACATTCATTTTTGGTGCCCCACAAGCGACTCTAACAAGATATTAATTCTATTATTGTACTACATTATTAGGACCATGAATGTCTAGTCCATATACAAATATCCCCTAATATAGTAGTGAAATCCATAGATAAGTAGATGTTGAATAATTTTGGTAGTTTTATTGCTACATATTACAACACTGTGAGGCTCAAACATGCAAATAATATGAGTGAAAGGAAATGAATTATCCCCAAAAATTTAACTAAACTCTCATCCAATTGCACCACCCTCTTATTGACAAGATGATAAGCCTGATGTAATTTTAAAAAAATTTCTGTTATTCCAGTTGCAATTTTACACCTTTTGTAATAAGGTTTTGGGGCCCTTTCAAAAACCACTTTTCATTCTACAAAAAAATATATATGATAAGCCAATCCTAATTTATTTGCCACCCCTCTTGGAATAATAAAAGTAATTTCCCCATAATAATTTATACAATTATAAATTAGTTTATTTTCATGAATTCAGGTCAAGTAAAAGGTATGGGTTTAGCCCAACTCACTTCTAGTTTGGATATCTAAAAATATTTTGGTACCTTTTACCATTATAGTCCTATTTGTTCCTCTAAGGATTTTTCCAATTACTTCTTCAACTTGAGAATGCACAAAATATACCATATAGGCATAGCCATGATGGACTTATTTAAATGGTCAACCCTACTAAAGGATCTATTGAAATGGGTCTTTTGAGTGGTACTAGGTGGCCATTGAGGTTTAAACTCTTTTGCAATTGATCAAGGAATACTATTATGTCTTAGAATAAATGTGTGTTTCTTGGGGAGTTTGGGGGTGTTCCATTTAACAACCATTAGAATTTTTAGCATGTATTGATTTAGTGGTACCATAACGAGAGCATATTTTCTAGGATCAACTAGCCTACTATGGTTGTTAGGGGTCACTTTCTTGCTCTTTTTTTCTTCTTCCATTGCCTTCCTTTTAGCCCATATTATATAGTTTGATTGGACTTGAGGCCTATGGGATGTTGAAATTCTAGCCCCATCAAAAATTGTGTGCACCTCATCCTCATGCCATTTAACAAAAATTTTCTTAGGAGGACCAAAACTTAACTAAAGAAAATATGGTAAAAGGGAGGGTTGATTCTATATTTATGTTTCTACTTCTGAATGAGATGTAGATTCATAGATGAGCATCATATCATTTGGATTTGTTGTGGTCTACTAAGAGATTTATTAGGGATAGAAATTGAGAGAGTAAGTATTTAGGTATGGAAAATACCATGTAGTATAGTCCTCGATGACTATTTTATATGGGGGCTATATATCTAGTGGAGCTAGAGGGAATTTGTTGTATTGGGGTTGGGACAAGAAATATCTATTTATCATGGTACTAGGTCCATATTGCATCCTTGTTGGCCTAGGATTGGGGTATTTGATATTTTTTTAGAGGTTTTCTATAGCATTAATTATTTTTTTGGTAAGGAGGCATTGGATTATTTTGATATTGAAGTCTTGAGACATTTTGTTGTCTCTTTAGAGTTGAGACTTAATTGGAAATATAGCCAAGTATATATATTTTATCTATTTATGAGGAGTCAAGGTTTAGAGGAATTTATATCAAGACTAAATTTACAATAGATGTAGGTTTAAAGGTAGTGAGCTATACAACTGAAGGATTATAAAATGGTAGTTGGATGTTTAGAAATAGAGGTACGGGAGCATAGGAGCTAGTATTCCTATTTGAATGAGATCATTTTTTGGTTGAATGGTTATACCATAGTATGTCAATAAGGATTTTCCTCTCCTAGATTTAATCACCATGGTTATCCTTGAATTAATTTCATTTAAATAACAGATATGTTCCATACCTTAAAGGGTATGAGTATCACCCAAGATCATATGCCATGTTTTGTAAAATTGAGAATTGAAATCATCCATGGTTTCCATGTGTTCCTTTTTTATTGTTGTTAGATACTCAAAAATAGACACTCCATTAATCTTCTCCTTAAATTTATCAACCAATAGTTCAGTCAATTAGTCTCAATTTCCAATTAATTATGGAGTAAGGCTTATATAACATTCTTGTGCTTTACCTTTAAAATATATTGCTAGCAATATTAAAGCTATATTTTTTTCTCTAATGTTGTGCATTGTGTAGAGGTTGGCCAAGTGATAAATATGCTCTATTGGTATAGTCACATTTTCACTAGTGAAGTAGGGTAGAGACTTTAAATTCAAATCTAAGATTAGATCTCATATAGCAGAAGGAACTAGTGGGATCAGGAAAACTCTATAATTCTAGGTAGAGAAACTTCTACATAGTTGATTTTGTTATGTAGTCATGTTCTGATGATGACCTCTCCTTCTCAAAAATATTTTGAGAGGTGGTACCAATGCTTGAGGAGTTATAACTATAAAGGACCTAGTGGTAGGTCTTATGCTCATAATTTTTTGGGTCCTTGGTTGTTAGTGGACTCACCAAGTGAATACTCTATGCATTAATAAGTTGAGATACTAATATAATTGAAATATTAGTTCAATGTATCTAGGTGGTTGCTTTTGGATATTCATTTTTAGTTAAGTATCCAGGTGAATATTTAAAATTCTTTAAAAATTGAATAAGCTAAAACCTTAACCAAAATATCCACCTAAAACTAATAATATGGGATAAATTAAATAGATGGGTCCCACCAAGAGAATTTTGAGATCACCCATTTCAATGGCTTGATGCACTAGACGCTCGTTCCTCATGTACAGCAACATAGTAGGAAGTCTAGACAGCATGGGAAATGACTCTAAGGATGACCTTTGAGGTTTATTAAAAAGTTGGATCCTTGTAATATGTTATCTATAATGCTCACCTACCTAGACTACTTTCATACACAAAGGAAAATGGAAGAGAAATAACAAAAAACAAACAAAAAAAGTAAATTCCTAAGATATTTTGAGTAATGCCACAAGATCATGAGATTATTATATATACCATAGGTATTAATAAACATGTTCATCTATTATCAATGAAAATTTAAAACAGTTTTATTAAGCATAAATATTTACACACAAACATTTATAAAAGAGCTAGGATAGAAGGTAAACAGTCACAACTTCTCATATATATATATCATAAATTTATTATAGTCATGCCATAGAAAAAGGCTCAAAATTTTGCTAATAGAATGACTCAAGGATTGAGTCCTAACTTCTATACAAAATAAAATAAAATAAAAATTACATACAAGGCCAGATATAGACACAAATAGGTAACCTTCCAATGCCTCAAAATTTATATTAGCTTAATATTATAGATAAAATTGGGGAATATTTCCCTTTAAAATTATGTAGATGCTTCAAAATGACTATCTTGCTTTATTTTGATTTATATTTACATTCAAGTTGGTGATCTCTTTGAGGTCTCTAAATTTGGACTTATTAATGTGGAAGGATTTTGGGCCTCTAGATGTACAACTACTACTATCATCGTCAAGCACCCCTTCTTAGGGATCTATATGGACTAAGTGTGAGGGCACTTTATCATAAATATTTTAGGCTTTAAGGTTGTTATATTATAGTGCGTATGTGACCACCCTAAATGTGGTAACTACTCCCTCTAAATGGTTACAACCAAGTAACATTGGTAAGTGGGATTGAGGCCCTTTTTTTTCCTTTTTGATTCATTTGAGAGGTTGTACATCTACAATAAAGTGACATGGAATTTATTGTTATGATATTTTAATTGGCCATCATTGTCACTTCACCTAGCCTAGAGATTTTTCCAAGTTATATTGCCTTTATCCTATCTAGCTTTATTTTCTATAGATCATTCGAGTGTTGCTATGTGTCTCAATATTGCCTTCTTCTTCTGTTTTTATTTAGAACTATAATGTGCAAACTCAAGCAACAAATTAGAATAAAAATAAGTTAGAGTTTATATTATTAAGGGGTGCTTAAATGACACCTTTAGAACTATACTCTTCTAAATATGGAAGATGCCAATAAGAATATAAAAATTTAAGCTAAGCCACTTAACATGAAACTATGACTAAGCTAACAACTTAGCTATAACTAAGCTAATAAATACTAACAAATGACTATGCCATCCATATATGCCAACATATTTTATTTTTTCAACATTTACAATTTTGAATATCATTTATAGTTTATTTTTAACATAGACTTAGGACATTGGAATTTAAAAAATATTAAACATAACTAAGCCTAAAAACATAAAAATAATCCTAAGCCTAAATGATGTCCTCATCATTTGAGACAAAAAATACTAAAAAAATATCTAGTCTAAACAAGGTCGAGGATGCCAATAGATGTTCATGTTGGGATAGAATAGTTGGTCACAACTTTGTTTCCAATCCATAAAGGAAATCTATGAGGACCAAAGGCCTATTGTGAAGGCTATAGAGTTTACAATAAAATAGGAACCTATCTACTTGAAAGTCACAATGAATATGAATGCTCAATACTAGGAGAAATAGGTAGAGAAACTAGAGCAATAGGAGGAAATTTTGATTAAGAATGAGGGATTTCCTCATTTACAGGATACGGTGGTGCAACTAGTGTTGGTGTATCCTATGGCCAACTAAATATTATTGCAATCTTGTGTGGCTAACTAGAGCAAATCAAAAGTGTGTTTTTATTAAGAAAACAAATGAGACATATCTTATTTGTGTGATGCAAGTTGTATGTATTATTATATGCATCATACTAGTCCCTCTTATCATATTCATAGGTTTGCTAAGAAATAAACCATGATAGTCCATTAAAGTCACATCATAGGTGACTCGATCCACAAAATATGGGTCAAAAGCAAAGGATGCTATGCAAGTATCTATGAGGTAGGATGTGGAACCATATCCTTCTATCCAAGTGAGTATGGACATGGATTTGGTTTCTATAGGTAAATTTCATCACCTACATCCATAATGTGGTCTTGTCTAAGCAATATAGTTATTTTTCTAATGCATTAGTATAGCAAATTGTATGCAACAACTTAAAAATAGTAATTTTAGCATTGGATGAAGCCCCTATGGTAGATATAAAGATAAAAATATGGTACAAAATAGACTAAAATATTTTATAGTAGTTCTAAAGATAAAAATGTATGTTTGGATGCAATATTAGGTATGGTAGGTATCAAAGAAATAAGCAGAGGCTTGCTAGACTGAAATAAATTCTAAGGTAATGAAATTGGGTACGTAAAAGTAAAAGATATGAAAATTTGGATAAGTAATAAATTTGGATGGATATTTAATGATGTTGATATCAGCAAACGTATAATAGAAATGTTGCATCTAATTTTCTCCCAAATAAGTTGATGAAACATGTTAATACCTTGGTGTTCGACATATAATATTTGACATTGAAGAAGAATTAAAACCAAATATTGAGAGATGTCAAATGAACAATGATTCTTATGTCATTAAGGTAGAATTAAAAATATAGCATAGCCTAAAAGAAATGCCCAAATATTCTATGGTATTGAGTTTGGCATTTGAAATCTAACATCTAATATCATACTTTGTAAATATTTTAAATATGCCATACTTTAGAGGCCATGATGTCATCATTAGAAGCATAAATTCCCAATAAACCAAAATAAATATTGGGTGTAAAATAAATCCAAGGTTTTAGACCCAATGATAAATGTAAAATAGGTTTAAAAAGTGAAACCCAATATCTAACACTATACATGAATAAATGTGGATATCTAACTCTTCATATAATGATGCCATCAAGAGAGAAGATCTCTTACACCCAACAAGAAGAACTAAAGAGTACATCATGAATAAATGATAGATGAATCAACACTCAGCTAGGATAAACCATCCAATAGTAAGCAATATGCTCTCACATAGCTATATTCTATAGAGAGGTTTTGGAATCATCCTAATCAGTAAGGTTATGTGTGTTAATTAGTTTATAAACATAATTTTCATAAAAATATATCAATGGTTAAAGCTTCCTCCATCACACACCTACTCCTCAACTAGGTAAGTATAATAGAAAATAGTGAATCATAATTATATGGTTAGAATCCATCGATGCAACATGTAAGCCAAATTCACAAAATAAATCCTTGCCACACACGTCAGTAAAATGCGATTCAAGTAGTTAAGAAAAGTTGATCTGAATGTGACATCCACTTCTCACACATGTCCTAACAAGCCCATAGTTTTTTTTGAAAGTAATCATGCTAATTGTATGTATTTATAAAAATATATGTACTTTAATGTAACCCATTGAAAGGGTTGATTATTTAGTGTTTATAATTGCATACTTGTATGATGACTCTGATATACACCTTTTCAATAAAGACTGAATTGTTGTTTGACCTCTTTCTCAACTTATTATAAAACATGTATGTATGTAAACTAAGTCATTAAGCATTTCTATTAAAGCTATATGAATGGTTTATTCTATTATAGTTATTCTACTTTTTGGATTTCTCCCTAGATTTCCTATTCATTAGTTCTAAAAATTCTTGATAGTGCTTAATTTTAATTATGATTAAATGCTTTGTAATAAGAAAGTAAGCTAATCTATTAGGAATCTTAGTTCAATTTGAAGTGCGAGACTCTCATACTTTATGTCTCTTGATATTGCTAAATCCATTTCATTTTCAGCTTAGCTTATAAATTTATGCATCCCTTTCTTTAGTCTATAGCACGCCATTTTAGTTAGTTTATCTAGGATCTTACGAACTAGCCTCTTTCAAAGGTTGAATAAAAAAAACTTATTTATGGGTCATCCAATCTTGGTCGAGGTCTTAAAGGCACAACTCATCCACTTAGGTAAATTTTAGACAAAGAGTTTTTGGAACCCCCAATGGGACACTAGTATGACATCTCTAATTAAGTAGAACCATGGTGATATTCTACTCTAGTAGATCATATCTCAATCACCTAATGACTCCTATTGAGATGTAATAATCAAACTAAAAATCCAACAACTGACATGTCAATAGTTTTTGGTACACCCGGTGGGACACTAGTCTCACCTCCCTAATTGATTGGAACTGTGATGATATTTTGTTCTAATAGATCATATCCCAATCACCTGGTGACTTCATTGAGATGTAATAATCAAACTAAAAACCTAATAGTTATTGAACATGCTAAGATTTTTTGGCATGCATAATAGGACACTTGTGTCCCACCCTCAAAATCGATCTTAAGATATTAATTACCTAGAGGACTCACGACTTTAGTGAAGTCTTGACCTCATATATGGAAATTGCATGTTCACATGGTGACTCTATTAAGAGAAATAATCCAAAGCATTTGGTCATTTCATGGACAAAAAATCTCAAAATCATATGGTGACAAGGTGGGAAATCTAATATAGTTTAAGGTATATCAACAAGATGGAACCATGACTATATTAGTAAAAATTTTAGAGCCATGGTTGGATAATTATTTTTGGATTTGAATAGTGCTAGATTGCTTAATCTCCTAATTATTCATGAAATTCCATAGGCTAAATTGATGATATTTCCAATTTATGATGGCAATGGAAAAACAATTTATGAGCATTACCAAGATGTGTCAGCCTTGGCCACCTTTTGAAATTTTATCTTTAAATATGTAATGGTGAGGTTGATTGCCCAATTGTTTTGAGGTAAAATATTAGAATGGTCTAAATACTTAGAAGACAATAGCATTAGGGTTTGGGTAGACCTAGATAAACCTCTCATAATTATATTTGATGATCCATGGAATTCTTTATTATTGCTCACTCAACTGTCCTATATCCAAGACACCCTTAAGAAAGGCTTTTAGATTTCAATATTTAGTTTAAGAGACTTTAGAGTAGGATTCCTTGGGAAATATGATTTTTACACACATAGGCCTATATGTATTATATCTAAGCTTTGGATCAAAAATTAGGCCTTTAAATCTAGCAATACAAGGAAAAAAATTCCACAATTTTTCCAACTGGTTATCATGGTTGCGAATATGATTATTTTGTAGGAAAACTATCATCAAAGAACATATTGCTATATTTCCATTAGATTTATTATATATACTCAAAAATCTTGGTCCCAACCATACCATTCTCATAGCTACAAATTTTGCCAAAAATAGTCCCTCTTGGACATATCCTATGAATGGGCCTACCAACATAATCAACCAACCTTAGATAGTTGAATAATTAAAGGCTATAATCCAAAAAATTTCCAAAAAGCTTAAACAAAAAAATATTGAAGAAAAATACAAAGCCTATGATCAAAAAAATATTCTAAAATAATGTCAAGAGATAGATATGAAAGGAGTGAATAGAACATGTCCTAATAAAGATAAAAAATAGTCTCAAATTTTAGATCAAGATATTTGGTAGCCTATGCAATAGATCTAGATCAATATATAGTAGTAGAAAATGTTAGAATATTATTATTGTTATAATGTGCACTATGCCTATAATTGACAGGTTGACATTTGTCTTCTGCCACTTGTCCCTGTCTTCAGTTTGAGTTGGAGTGGTGTCTTCTGAAAGACACTTGGAGTGGAGCTTATGACACTTGTCATATCTCCCTCCTAAGCTTGATGCTTATATATTGTAAGATAACTTGTAAATAAAGTGTGCCTTATTTTTCAGTCCCAACATCTGGTATCAGAGCGGTGAGATCCGCCTATGGGGACCCTTAGGGTTTGAGAGTTTTTTTTAGGATTGAATTTTTTCTCCGAAGTATCCTCTTCACTTGCTAAGTTGATCCTGTGAATGAGAAACGGAGAGAATTTTTTAAGAGTTTTGGCGATTCTGGCAATGTGGGGCTATTTTTTTTTGCAGGGTGAAGGCACATTTAAAAAAAAAAAAACGTCACATTTTGCAGCGGTGAATTTTTTTTAGAGCAGTCATCTTCAGAATCTGAGTACACCAGCACGTATATCAGGAGGAGTACTACAAAATCGAGTACTCGCACGCAAAAATCCGACAAGAAATGAGCAAGATATGGTTGTTTGAAGATGGACTATTGCAGCTATTTTTTTCCTACGCGATTTTTTCGAAACGGAAAATTTTTTATTAATTTTTTTAGCAGTCCTTTTCTTGATGTTTTTGCACCATCATATAGATTATGAGAAGTACTACAACATCAAGTACTCACTTGCTTAATTCGGTAATGTATTGAGCAAGTTACAACTGCTCAAAGTTGGTTGTTTGCAGCAGTTTTGGGGCTACGAAAAATTTTTTTTTTTTGTTAAGGCACATCAGTTGCCAATTGTTGGATTGAGAAACATCTACAGCTGTAGTAGGTAACAATAAGCTAGATTGCAAATTTTTCAGTCATTCCCTCCAAAATTTCCCGCTCGGTCATTTCAAATTTTTCCCGTCGAAACAATTTCAAGCCAAAATTTCAAATTTCAAATTTGTAGAGGGCAATCTGTCCTGTTTTTTGCCTCTAAGAAGTCTTGTTGTATTTTCTTAAAATCAAGGGTCAAATTGTAACCGACTATAGCCTTATATATAGTCGTTGGAAAGGATTTTTTGAGAGGAATCCATTGGTGCAGTTTATTTTCAGTTTTGAAATCATTTAATATGCTAAATTGAAGTTTGAAGTTGACATTGTAATTTGGAGTGCATTTTCGGTAGTATCCGACACTCCTTGACAAAATATTTGGCAAACTTGTGGGAATCTCAATTTTAAGTCATTGGGGGGACATTAAGCCAAGTTATTCATTATATTTGGCAAAATTGGAGGCATTATCATCATTGGTGGCATTGAAATTGTATCACACTTCAAGGCATATTTGGGACTATTCTTGAGCCATATTTCCTAATACAATCATCAACTCAAGGGGTGATTTAGGGCCCCTTGCCTCTTGCTTGTGGAGACCTTTTGTGGCACTCTCTTGGCCACTAGGTGTTTGTTGCTTGCATCTTCTATTTGGGCTTTGTCTACATTTTATGCTTGCTATTACCCTTGCATGACTTTGGGTTTTATAATTGTAATCAAGTGTAGTTCCATTTCATACACACTTGACACTAAGCCATATACAAGCAAGCAAACACATACGAGGCAAATTCTTATAAAGCAATAATACATTGGCACATCTATTGTAACAATTCTACAAAAAGCAAGCATCACATTTTTATAACCGCCTATGTTCCACGTATCAACTGCTCAAATACTTATAGTCTCCCTCACGTAAGGGTGGGTATATTGAGTAGTTTGGTATAAAGGTCTGGCAAGTTATTCCCTTTTAGAATCGCCTATGTTCCACGTATCAACTGCTCAAATGCTTATAGTCTCCCTCACGTAAGGGTGGGTATATTGAGAATTTTGGTATAAAGGTCTGGCAAAATTCTAATTCTTACTCTCTTTGGATAGAAAAAGGCACTTGTGTTCAACTTAACCCTCCCACTATTGGAATCACTTGAAGATTCAGAGTGGAAAAACTAGGCGAACCCTCCTCTAGATCTTCAATGGTGTACCCTAGATTTTTTTGAGGGCTCTAATTTGGCATTTGTCATTCTTACTTCATCCTTTGTTGAGCTCCCTTTTCTTTTGATCCTTTTCTAAATCATGGCTACTACAAATCTATTAAGTGGACTTACAAAGAAACTTGAAGGAGCACAAACTTTTGCAAATTGGAAGTATGAGATGGAATCAATATTAATGATGAATGACATGTGGGACTTTGTGAAAGATAGGCAGGCTAATGAAGACCCACTCACTGCACCTACAGACCCTAAAGAAAAAGCACAATTTGAGAAGAATTCCAATATAGCTTTAAGTCTAATCAAGCTAGCTACAGGAATTCAATGCAGAGAAACTGTAAGGGCTGCAAAAACACCTAAACAAGCATGGGATGCTCTCAATAGATTGTTTGATAGGCCAAGTCAAGATAATATTTTGTATCTCAAACAAAAATTGCACAATCTATGTATGAAAGGCTCACTTACCGATTATCTTATGGAAGTGAAGTCTATTAAGAATGATTTCTTAGTCATTGGTAAAACCCTAGATGATAATGAGTTAATTCCAATAATGTTGCATGGTCTTCCTTCAAAGTTTCACTCCTATGCTACCATGTTAGACTTGAGTGGTAAAACAATGAATTCCACACTTGAGGATATTGAGATCCTACTTAAGAAACATGAGCAAGCCCTAATCAAAGATGAAGAAATTGAAGCCACATCAGCAGATTTTGCCACCAAGGCAACTTTACAGCCTAAACAAAACAAGGGTCAAAATCAGCATAATCAGAATCAAAGGGGTAGACAACATCAGAGATACACATAGTACCAACAACAACCAAATCAAGCAACAGTACCAATTAGTAACCACATCAAGCAATAAGTATCAACCAGTAGTAGCCAAGATGGCAAACAAGACCTCAAGGGGGTCAAAACAACAATCAACAAGGGTGTGAATATTGTGGAAAATGGAATCATAATGTTGCTAATTGCTATAAAAGGCAAAGAGAACAGGGAGAACCACAAAATAATAATCTGAACACATTGTATGCAGCCAACCAAGTTAATGTTGAAGATAAAGAATGTTGGTATATTGATTCTGGAGCAAGCAAAGCACATGACAGGAAGGCAAGATTGGTTGACCAAGGTTCAACCTACATCAAATCAATTCATTACTTTTGGTGATGAAAGTGCTCTACCCATTGAAGGTGTTGGGGAGGCACCACTTACTTTGCATGATGGTAATAATGTTCCTGCAATAGATGTTTTGTATGTGCCTGGTCTTAAAAGGAGTCTTCTTTCTATTGGACAACTTACAGATAAGGGCTATAATGTCTATTTTGAAAAATACAAATGCTACATTAAGGAACCCAATGGCAATGTCAAGGCCATGGGAGTGAAAAAGGATGGTGTTTACTACCTCCTTACAAAATCTGTAACACAAACATCTTTGCATACAACAACTACTTTCTCTTTGGAGTACATGTGGCATGAAATATTGGGACATTTAAATTTTAATAATCTTCAAATGATGGCTACAAAAGGATTAGTTAAAGGACTTCCACATCTTAAGGAGTCAAAATGTTTTTGTGAGCCATGTGTAATAGCCAAACACCATAGGCAACCATTTGAAATAGGAAAGGCATGGAGAGCCAATAGACCTTTGCAATTGGTTCATTCAGACATTTGTGGGCCAATGTCTGTTCAATATTATACTGGGGCTAAATACTACATCACTTTCATTGATGATTACAGCAGAAAGGTATGGATCTACCTAATTCAATATAAGTGGCAAGCCCTTGATAAGTTCAAAGAATTCATCGCACTTGTTGAAAGAGAAAGTGGCTATCAAATCTCCACCTTAAGATCAGATAATGGTGGAGAATATGTCTCCAATGAATTCTTTAATTTTTGTAAGTATCATGGGATAAGGAGGCAATTCACAACCCCTTATACCCCACAACAAAATGGAGTTGCTGAGAGGATGAATCAAACAATCACAAATAGGGCAAAATCAATGTTACATGTTGCTATATTACCTAACTCATTTTGGGGAGAAGTTGTTCTTACTGCTGCATACTTGACTAATAGGTCATACACAAAGGCCTTACATGAAAGAACACCTGAAGAAGCATGGAGTGGAAGGACGCCCTATGTGGGCCATTTGAGAATCTTTGGATGTGATGCCTATGCTCATATTCCTCATAAGAAAAGGAAGAAGTTTGATGATAAGAGCCAAAAATGCATCTTTGTTGGCTATAGTGATAGTGCCAATGCATATAAATTATATGAACCTATTTCCAAGAAAATCATTTTATCTAGGGATGTTACCTTTCATGAGTATCCCCCATATAATCCTCCTAAGGCCCCCACTTTAGAAATAACTAATGAAATAGTTGCTCCATTCATGCATACAATATCATCTAGTCCTTCTCCTTCACTCATAAATCAAGAAATTCATCCACAAGAAGAACTTCCTACAAATGATCCATGTCCTCCATCTCCTCCTCCTAATGATCAAGTAACATCATCCAATCCTTTACCCAAGTGGGTTCAAGCCACAATAGATGAAGCCCAAAATCATTTGCCCACCTATACAGGTAAAAGGCCTTCAGCCCTAAGACACCAAGTGAATTATGCCCTAATGGCCAAAGTCCTTAGCCAACCTGAACCTTCTAATGTCAAAGAAGCACTTGGTGATCCTAAATGGGTTCATGCCATGGATCAAGAATTAGATTCCATTGAAAGGAATCACACTTGGGAGTTAGTTGATTTACCCAAAGGAAAATATACCATTGGCACAAAATGGGTATACAAAGCAAAATATAAAGCAGATGGCTCACTAGATCGCTACAAGGCTCGCCTAGTAGCTCAAGGCTATAAGCAACAAGAGGGAATTGATTATGAGGAGACCTTTGCTCCTGTGGCTAAGATGACTACAATCAGGACAGTTATTGCTATGGCAGCTCAAAAACATTGGCCAATATATCAAATGGATGTCAAAAGTGCATTTCTCAATGGTCATTTGAAGGAGGAAGTGTATGTGAAACAACCACCAGGGTACACAGTTGAAGGCCAAAACAACAAAGTCCTCAGATTAAAGAAAGCTCTATATGGGTTGAAGCAAGCACCCCGAGCTTGGTATGCAAAGATTGACTCCTATTTTCTCAACCTTGGTTTCACTAGATCTGCAGCAGAATCTACTCTCTATGTGAAACATTGGAGGAACCGCATCATTTTGGTTACATTGTATGTGGATGATCTTCTCATTACAGGTGATGACATAGAAGGAATAAGGTTGCTCAAGGAGGACTTATGCAAGAACTTTGAGATGACAGATTTAGGCCTCCTCCACTATTGCTTAGGAATAGAGGTATGGCAACAACCTGGTAAGATTTTTATCTCACAGGCTAAGTACATTCAATCTATTTTGGAGAGGTTTCGCATGGAGGAGTGTAAGCCCTCTCTAACTCCCATGGAAACTAGATTGAAATTGGTAAATAATGATGAAGAAGAAAGGGTTGATGGTACACTTTACAGGCAACTAGTTGGAAGTTTGATCTACTTAACTTCAACTAGACCAGATATTTGCTATTCAGTTGGCCTTATTTCCAGATTCATGCAGGATCCTAAGAAGAGCCATTGGATAGCAGCTAAGAGGATTGTGAGATTCCTAAAGGCCACACCTCATCATGGCCTTATGTATAAATCAAGTGATAATTTTTCTTTGATTGGATACACAGATTCAGATTGGGCCAGTTGTCCTGAAACTAGAAGATCTACATCAGGTTATTGCTTTCAATTAGGCCAAGGCTCTATTTCATGGAGCACAAAGAAGCAGAACACAGTTTCACTATCTTCAATAGAAGCAGAATATAGAGCAGCAGTTGAGGCAACTAAGGAGGCAATATGGTTGAGGCAATTAATTCAGGATATTGGGCTATTCATACATGGTCCAACATATATATATTGTGACAATCAAAGTACCATCAAGATGACCAAGAATCCAGTTTTCCATGCTAGAACAAAGCACATTGAGATCCATCATCACTTCATTAGAGAAATGGTCCAAGAAGACATTATACACATGGAGTATGTACCAACTCAATATCAAGTAGCAGACATCTTCACCAAGTCACTTGGGAAAGACAAGTTTTCTCAGTTTAGCAATTTGCTATATCTATGTAAAAGAAGTCAACATTAAGGGGGAATGTTATCTAATGTTGACTTATCTTTTTAGGATAGTGCACATTAAGGGGGAATGTTAGAATATTATTATTGTTATAATGTGCACTATGCCTATAATTGACAAGGTTGACATTTGTCTTCCGCCACTTGTTCATGTCTTCCGTTTGATTTGGAGTGGTGTCTTCTGAAAGACACTTGGAGTGGAGCTTATGACACTTGTCATATCTCCCTCCTAAGCTTGATGCTTATATATTGTAAGATAACTTGTAAATAAAGTGTGCCTTATTTTTCAAGTACCAACAAAAAAGACCTCCATATTTTATCTAAAAATATAGGATAATTTGGGCATGTCTCCTTCCCATAATATGCTCAAAATACTAAAAATATCTTAGATAAAATATAGAGATATGGATAAGAAAGAGATGATAAGTCGAATATGGTGCTAGATATACCAGGTAAACAACAACTAAATGGAATACCAAGGAAGAAAAAGTTGAATTTGAAGCCATGGGACATGAACCAACAAAGGAAAGAAGCCTATTGAAAGTTGTATTATCTGACAATGAGCAAAGGATAAAAATAGCTCAATAATATAGAAAACTATTTAGAAAATCACCCTAAGAGGCTAAGAACACTATTATAGAAGAAATTAAAAAGTTAATAAAATATTTTCTAATTTTAGAATAACCAGAGTTTGTGGAAGCTACTCGTAGATGACCAAAATATAAGAGGACTACCTTTTGGGATCATCAAGTGGCATCTAAGTTATTATTAATTAATTGGTACAAAATCTAGTATTTATCATTCTATTGTGCCTAAAATACTGGATTATACATAATTGTATAATAGACCCAAAAAGCACTATCACAATTATGCCCAAAGAAATTTGTGAAGTTATGGGCTTAAATTATATCAAATTAAACTCTAAAATACTTATTTGTAGGGGTATCTAGGTATGGACAACTGGAATCATAGAAAAGATCCTAATATTATTACACAAATTCTTAGAGTTTATAGTAATGCAAGATATAATAATTGTTGACCCTTTTTCACCATTTGGAATATGCTTGTCTAAAGAATTTTTGGACCAGTTAGGGGTCACTTGGTCTTGGAGTATGATCACATTGCAATACCATATGTTAAAGGGTTAATTAATATCCTCAACAATAAAATCAAGCTGTATCATATCAAAAGATATGGAGAGCAAAAGACAAATCTAACAGAAGAAATTTAAAACACATGAAGATGGAGATATTCACTTTCCAAGCAAATAAGACAAGATTACATATATCTTAAGCAGATACTTTTGGATTTGGTCAAACTTGGAAAACCAACATAACCTAGAAGAAAGCCACATCGAAGCTCAAGGTCCAAAAATTTATAGAGCACAATAAACATGGTAGAAAGGTGAGAGGTCATAATTGAAAAATCTAAATTTGGCCAAAAAATATGATATGCTAAATCTAAAGTGGACCATGTGATGTAGGAGCATCCAGTGTTGTAATAGAAATATTGCATCACCAAAAAGTTACATTTTCTCTTTCAGTTGTAGGTTTCTTTAGTTTTTTTAGATTTCATGATGACACTTGAGAGGGGTAAGTCAGTCAGAAGTCCAAAAAGATAAAAAATTATCACCTGCTATTTTTAGTAAGTTGGTCTAAATGGGTACATATGGACTTGAAAATTTACCCCAAGGAGAGTAATTGAAAAATGTATTTTACGGTGAAAGAATCACCCAAATATCCTGAATGGTTTGAGATATATTAAAGTTTTGGTACTAAGAAATATCACCAATAAAGTTTAAAAGTAAAATTTTAAGACCTTAGAGGCCCTAAAAAAATATGAGAATTTGAAAACATGAACTTTATATTATTTTTCCATTGTATATCCCTTCACAAGATTTCCAACAATATATTATAATAGCCAATCGGACAACCGAGTCAAAATTTATGACTCGGGAAGCTATGCCAAAAAAAATCAAATTTCAAATGAATATCTTAATAGGAAGGAAAATGAAAATTCAAATTTCAATTGAATATCTTCTTGGGCAGGAAAAATGAAAATTTAAATTTCAAATGAATATCTTCTTGGATGGGAAAATGAACGATGGAAAAAGGGGAGTTACATTTTCTAGAATATTCCATGGAAGTTATTAGAGGAACAGGGATTTACCAGAGGTAGTCTAGTATTATAGATCATGGTGCCAACTTGCTAATTTCTAGTATATTCTCTTTGTAATAAAATTAGCCTTGTGGTTGTAATATTGTAATATTTGATTTTTGTATTTCTAATTTATTTAATTAATATTAGATGTTGTGTTTCTTTTAAAATTTGTTGTGATATTGAGTATTGTGTGAGTGTTAGGTGGAATAGCCCTTCACCAAGTGGTATTAGAGCGGTAATTATTGAGTGTGTAAACAAATCACCAAATGTGAGGTAGTTTGCACTAGGACTTGTGGTTGTAGATTATGATAAAAGTGATCAGAATGCCTCCATGAATAAACCATGGTGGTGGAAGAAATAATGTGGTACCAGAAGAGGATTTTAGAGCCCTATAGAGACAAATTCAAGCACTAAAAGAGGATTTGCGTAGAGGATTTAATCCTAGAAGAGAAGATGAAGTTTAAGAAGAAGCCTAGTTCGAAGAAGAATAGGATGCAGTAGATCCTGAGCAAGTCAGATTATTTAAGGTCATATCCAAGATTGGAAAAAGAACAAATATTGATGTTTCTACATTTTTTTGGGAATCTTAACATAGAAGAGTTGATAGATTGCATTAATGATATGGAGGAGTACTTTGAGTATGAGGAGGTGGAAGATCCTAAGAAGGTCAAATTTGTAAAGACCAAGTTGAAGGGTCATGCTAATATCTAGTGGAAGAAAGTACAACTAGATAGAAATAGAAGAGGAAAAGAAAGAATAATAAGATGAGATCAGATGGTGGAAAATTTAAAGAGATAGGTTTGAGGTAGGCAAGTAAGTTTGTCAAAGAGTATATAGAATATTTCTACAATGTCATGATCAAAACAAGCCATTCTGAGGCCAAAAATAAGGTAGCCCATTATATAAATGGATTGAAGCCAAGTATTCAAGAGAAGCAAAGTTTGGTCAGAATGACTACCATAGAAGATGCTTATCAGTTTGCCCTGAAGGTAAAAGAGAAGTTGAATAGAAGATTTGCAACTAAGTAGAGATAAATAAATCATGGTGGAAGGACTGGTAGAATACCATATGGAGGATGCAATAAAGACCAAAAGAAGAATGGATAAGTTATCAGTAGTCAAAACCAGAAATGGGATAATATATACTGCCCTCATGAGCAAAATAATGGTTACCAAGGAGGAAGAGGAAGGTTTGGACAAGGACCTAGAAGAGGAGGATTTCATGCAACCTATTTCCAATGTTTAGAAGGACATCGAGCATACGAGTATCCACAACATCAAATAAGGACAAATAAGAGACTTGAATGTCATGCATGAGTTTATTATGTAGATGAAAGTGTTGAATATGAGCATTATAAAGAGGCTAAATAGAAGTTCTTATCATAAGGGAAGCCTTGCTAAATGAGGAGAAATATCCAGTTAAGAGGAAATTTTTATTTTGCACAAGGTGCAAATGTGAAGGTAAAGTTTGTAATGTTATCATTTATAATAGTAGCATTGATAATCTAATTTCAGAGGGGATGGTTAATGAATTATAGTTGGAGATAAGGAGAAATCCACATCCATATTGTATTGCATGGTTGCAAAAGGACCTGTTGTTGCTAGTCCACAACACACCCCAAAATTGGGGACCCACCTTTTTTTGCAGGCTTGCAGAAGAAATCTCAGTGACCCAGATGCTAAAAATGAAGAAAAGAGAAAAAATGCATAAGTGTTGAAAGTGTCGTGAAATCATGACATGTCACGAAATCGTGACCTATCACACCATCGCTGTCGAAAAATAGAAAAACGTCACGATATCATGACATGTCGCTCCGTTGCTGGTAAAAGTGAAAAGTGTCGCGATATCACGACACATCACTAAAAAAAAAGAAAAGTGTCACGATATCGCGACATGTCGCTGGAAAAAATGAAAAGTTGTCGCGATATCGCGACATGTCGCTGGCAAAAATGAAAAGTTGTCGCGATATCGCGACATGTCACTGGAAAAAATGAAAAGTTGTCACGATATCGCGACATGTCGCTGGCAAAAATGAAAAGGTGTCGCGATATCGTGACATGTCGCTGGAAAAAATGAAAAGTTGTCGCGATATCGCGACATGTCGCTGGAAAAAATGAAAAGGTGTCGCGAAATCGCGACATGTTGCTCCGTCGCGGCCCAGGCAGGAGAGAGAAAGGCAAGAATGAAAATCGTCGCGATTTCGCGACGTATGGAGCTGCCACTGCTTGGAAATGAGAAGTGGTAGCGATTTTGCGACGTGTTTTGGCGAAAGTGTATGGACGAAGAAAATGGTAGCGATTTCGCGACAGGTTGCGGAGAGATGGTCCGAAGGAGAAAATGGTAGCGATTTCGTGACGTGTTTTGGCAAAGTGTACGGATGAAGAAAATGGTAGCGATTTCGACGTGTTGCTGCGAAAGTGTACGGACAAAGAAAATGGTAGCGATTTCGTGACATGTTTTGGCAAAGTGTACGGAAATATGAAAATGGTAGCGATTTCACGATAGGTTGTGGAGAGATGGTCCGAAGGAGAAAATGGTAGCGATTTCACGACGTGTTTTGGCAAAGTGTACGGACGATGAAAATGGTAGCGATTTCATGAAAGGTTGCGGGCAAATGGCGTAGAATCAAAAAGTGTCACGATTTCACGATAGAAAGCCGTAGGATACTCCGAATGAAAAAAATCGTCGCGATTTCATGACAAGAAGCAGCCAAGGCGTACGGAGAAGAGAAACGTCGCGATTTCATGACAGAAGGCAGCATTATAGCCAGAAACAAAAGGTGTCATGATTTCATGACATAAAATGACTAGACAACCCAAAACGAAAAGGCATCATGATTTCGTGACAAGTTACAGCGAAAGGGTACGAAATGGAAAAGTGTCACGATTTCACGATAGGTGGTGATGAGATGGCCCAAAGCAGAAAAACATCGTGATATCGTGACATGTCTCATTTTCACTGTGCAGGAGGAGAAACAATGTTGTTGGTCAAAAACGTCGCGATATCGTGACATGTCTCATTTTCGCTGGGAGTGACTGCAAGAAGGGTTGCTGACAAAAAGCGTCGCGATATCGTGACATGTCGCGTTTTTGCGGCCAGGAAGGTGAACAGGCTGCATGCCATTTTTGTCATGATTTTCGCAGAAAGACGTTACAGAAGGCGCAGAGAACGTGAGACACGTGGCATACAGTGTCAGAGTTGCAGAAGCGTTACATGCAACGGAAGATTTCAAACGTTTCGACATAAAGCATGGAATAAAAGCATCAAAAAGGCAGGAATTTGAAAAGGCGCATTTCGGGAGGTGAAACGAAGAGACGCAAGGAGAATCGAAGAGCCATGCCAGACAGTATAAAACCAGAAGTGCAGATTGAAGAAAGGGTTGGAAATTGCTGCTTGCAGAGTTGCAGAGACAAGGGCTTCATGCCATTCTGGGCCTGCACTTGGGCAATTTCCTTCATTTGTTCTGGAATATTTAAGCCTGGAACATTCTGTAAATTGTAATTGATGCATCATTCTAATACAGAAATACAGAGAGTTGACATCTTATTGATAAGAAAGAAGGAGTCATTATGCATGCAAGATTTAATGTTTTATTTTCCCTTTCGGATTTCTAGGCTTTTAGGTGAAGTTTAATGCAAATGTTCTTGGTTGCTTCATGCGAATGCCTAAAATCTGAAATTGCATTAAAAAACCCCAGAAACCCGCACCTAGCTTATCTGGATTGTGCGAATTTGCAGGTTCAATAGGTTAGGTTGCATGCAAAAACCTCATTATCTTCGGTTTTGTCAATTTGAGATGACAGCATTCTCGGATGTAGTTTAGTAGTTTCATCTTTATTTGCATTCTTTTATTTTCACCTTCTTGTATTTTTTATAGTCATTTCAATAAATAACTGAAAGCTCATCAAAATCCAAGATTAGAATAGATTTATTCATTTTGAGTCCACTGTAAATTCAAATTAAATAAACCACAGTGCCCCTTGTTAACATCCACTTGCAAACCCTAAGGTATTCCTAGCATTTCATTTGAACAACATCATTGGTAAACAAAGAATCAACATAATAGGAACCTTGGAGAAATTACTTTCTTTGCAAGCAGAGGATTTTTGGACTCAGATCCTATCGGAGAGTGTGCTTTCACAATTGGGTGAAAACACCACTCAACAGATTGGCGCTAGAAGGAGGGCCAAATCGGTTTATTTTATTTTGATTTTCATACCTGAATAATATCTTTTTGATCTAATTTTGAAATCATTTATTAAATCTCACAGACGGCTAAACTGCAACATTGGTTTTTGTTTTTGTTGCAGGTTTTCTTTGAAATAGCCGAGGGTTTCATCAGGCAGGCTGGACCCACCACGTCGTATTGCGACCAGGTCCCAAACAACCGGGGAAACCATTTTTCATGACCTTACTGGTACTCCCAAGAATAAAGCCAAGCAAGTCGTAAGTTCACCAGTCACAAAAGACCTGTTTTCTCCAGGAACATCGAGTGGACTTACGCCAGTAATATCAGTTGCCCCTAGTGTGCCTATAGTCAGTAATATTTCTACCGCTATTGTAGGTTTGTCTTCATCGATTTTGAGTCAAATGGCTCAAGCTCCAACAGCTCCTTGGTATGGAGCTAACAATACTCCTTTGAATATTGTCGGGGATATCCATGAAATCCCCAAGAACATTGAAATATTTCTGCCTAAATACAAACCAGATGGCCCAAGAATAGCAGAAGAACATATCCAAGCCTATAGGGATGTTTTAATTAGGCTGCAAGTTCAATATGAAGATGTGGCCTGCAGACTGTTCCCCATGAGCTTAGATCCAATAGCATATGAATGGTATATATGCTTGCCAACTGGTTCAATCACCTCTTGGACACAAATGGAAAATGCCTTTGTCAATCAATTTAGGTCACCCTTAGATCCCGCAACTATTTACAATCAGTTTATTACATGCAAAAGGGGCCAAGGGGAACCGATCAGAATGTTTAATCAGAGATTCCAAAAGTGCTATAACAGAGCAATTAGGCACTTTGCTATTGATCCCGCAGTGGCTTTGCAGATATATTTTGGGGCATTGGACCCCATGACAGCCATGTTTGCAAGACGCAACCCTCAGGTCACCACGCTGGCTTTGGCCTATAATGAAGCCATGACTATCGAGCAGCAAATGACACCACAAGGCTACGGGTTTACCCAGATGCCTATGATGGGACAAGATGCTCCATATGGTCAAGCTCCCTAGGCAAATCAACTCATGGCACCACAAATGCCAAGCATGAACGCCTTCCCATATCAAGCAACCGTATCCACCAAAGACCCGCGTATGCACCCATCCCAATCCAACCAATCACATCCATTCCACCTGTCCCTGCATTTTTGTAGAACAATCAATCAACTATGCAAGGAACTAGCCAAGTCAATCCTCAGGCCATAGTTCCTTTTCCAAATCCAACCCCGATTCAAAGTGTCAATCCATACGGGAATCAAATTCCTCAGAACCCGACCCCAATGTTGAATCAAGACCCCATTAATTATGCGAATCCAACGGGGGTTAACAACAATGTGATTCCACCGAAGGAGATTTATTCAGAAGTCGAAGAGCTCAAGAAATTAGTTCATAAACTGAGCAATGACAGGGTTCAACAGCAGAAGTATGAGTCCCATGCCCATCACCCAAATCAAAATTTTAACAATAGAGGGAGGCATTGGAACACTAAGCCAAACAATGGGGGAGTTCCCGCTCCCATTGCTAATCAACTAGATACTTCGGTAGGACCTAGCCAATCCAATTCTCTTTTGAATCTTTCAGATTTGGCATGGGAAAGGGGGTGCAGGTTGCACAACACAAAAGAACACAATGAGAGGAATTGTCCCGAGATCGCTAGATACACTCATTGTCTTCGAGCACAAGTTGATGATTTGGAACTGGTATCAAATGAGGGTCCATCACAACATCAAGATGATAATATTATGGTGATGGAAACCGTATATCATCAAGAAGGTGAGAGTGAGGAAGAAGAAGACGAAATTCTGGAACAGGAGGTGCAAGCTTTTCGAGATTTTAGGAAGGGGAATCATGGATACCATTTGAGAAGTAAATCTAAAACCCCTAAAACCTCATCAACACCTCCAAACAACTCTATTCTTCCTCCCGATACTAAGG
The DNA here is from genome assembly GCA_028583015.1 of Wollemia nobilis. NCBI lineage: Eukaryota > Viridiplantae > Streptophyta > Pinopsida > Araucariales > Araucariaceae > Wollemia > Wollemia nobilis. The sequence continues at coordinate 4,555,098 of JAQPPZ010017255.1, forward strand.
CAAATAATAATCCTCCCCCTCCACTTAGAAGAGAAATGTCTAATGATGTGCAGAAGACAGTCAAATTCGAAAAGCCAAACTATGACATAGTGGAGGATCTAAAGAAGTCCAAATCTAGCCTTTCGTTCTTGGACGCAGCTAGATTGCCGGGCCAAAAGGAGGCATTGATAAAAGCTTTGAACTCACCTGATCAAACGTGGAAAGGAAAAGGAGTTGAATCCCATCTCATTTTGCGAAAGGAGAGAAGGGATGTCCCGCCATTCTTACTGACTCTGAGAATTGCGGGTAAGAATTTGCATAACTGTTTGGTGGACACAGGTGCCACGAGCAACCTCATGCCTATAGAAATATGTAAAATGCTAGGTCTGCAACCTGTTTCATCCAAATGTACAGTCCTGCAACTGGACAGATCAGAGGTAAATGTGGTAGGGACTCTATATGATGTCAAGATTCAATTGAATTCTGAACCCAGGGTTCAGCAGGTTGTAGACATTCTGGTGGTTAATATCCCAAGTAGGTATGGAATGTTACTTGCGAGGGATTGGATGAAAACTCTGAATGGCTATTTTTCAACAGACTGCTCACATATGTGGCTACCATGGAAGGGAATTGCAAACCAAATCAGAGTGGAAAATGAACCGAGGCTTAAGGAGATTATAACATATTTTAACAAGCCGAATGAAGTTCAGTTTTCTGAGCCAGAACTAGGAGTTTATGCACTTGATGTTGAGGAAGCTGCTGAAGAGCCTAAAGAGGAGGCGTGTCATGGTGGCTCTTCTGAGGAAAATGATTACACGTGGTTGCTCAGGTTCGATGGATCAAAATCTAGACAGGGAGCAGGAGTTGGAGTCGAGCTCACTGGTCCAGGAGGTAAACCATTATTAGCTGCTTACAGACTACAATTTCCTTGCACGAACAATGTGGCAGAATACGAAGCATTGATTTTTGGTTTACGTCTAGCATTGAGCAAACATGTTAAATGCTTGAAGGTTTTGGGAGATTCTGAGTTGGTAGTCAAGCAAATCAAAGGACAGTATACATGCCATGACAGAAGACTAGGCCTTTATAGAACTAGGGTTATGGACCTCATTGAGGAATTCGACGCATTCAATATAGCCCTTATTTCTAGGAAAGGAAATCGAATAGCAGACTCTCTTGCAGTCACTACGGGCATGTTAAACCCGGTTGATATAAAAAGATGTAAAAAGTTTTCCATTGAACTGGTTCCTTGTCCATCAATACCCGATAATGTAAAGAATTTCCAGGTTTTTGAAAGTGACAGACATATTTTCAAATTTGTCACGAACTCGGGTATTTTTGAAAATCAGGTGATTGATGAGGAGCAAAGGTGGCAGGATGAAACAGAAGATGAAATTGAAACTGCGTATCAATCCAACAAAATTCCTAAAGACGTGGTTTCATTGGAAAAGATGTTCGACATGGGATGCAAGACCAAGAAAGGAAAAAGAGTCCCACTCCCTAAAGATGCATGTGATTCAATTAATCTAGGGAGTGCAGACAATCCAAAGGAGGTGTACATAGCAAAGGCATGTACAGAGGAAGAAAGGAGCAATATAATGCAGGCATTGAAACATTACATAGATTGTATTGCTTGGAACTACAATGAGCTGAAGACATACAACCAAAACATTATCACACATACCATCCCTTTGAAGCCAGACTCCAAGCCTTTTAGGCAAAGACAACGAGTTGTTAACCCGCTATTGGAGCCTTTGATCGAAAAGGAGGTTAAAAGATTATTGGAAGCGAAAATCATTTTTCCTGTTAGGCACTCAACCTGGGTGGCTAACCTCGTTCCAGTGAGAAAAAAGAGTGGAGAGATTAGGCTGTGCATAGATTTTCGAAATCTTAATAAAGCCTCTCAAAAAGATAATTATCCACTGCCATCAATCGATGAAATTCTACAAATGGTAAATGGATCTGAAATGATGTCCTTTCTCGATGGGTATTCTGGGTACAACCAGATTCTTATACATCCAGATGACAGGATGAAAACAACCTTCACTACCAAGTGGGGGACATTTGCATATAAGAGAATGTCGTTCGGACTGTTAAATGCTGGTGCAACTTTTCAACGCGCCATGGATTATGCATTCAAAGGGCTCATAGGCAAATGCATCATCGTGTATGTGGATGATATCCCAGTTTTCTCGAAAAAGAGAGAGGAACATGTCAAAGATTTAAAGAAAGTGCTTCAAAGATGCAGAGAACATGGAATTTCCTTAAATCCCAAAAAGTGCATTTTCGGAGTAACAGAAGGAAAATTGTTGGGTCACATTATTTCAAAAGAGGGCATATCCATCGACCCGTAAAGGATACAAGCTATCCAAAACCTACCTCTCCCGAGTAGTAAGAAAGAATTGAGATCTTTCTTTGGGCAGAGTTAATTTTGTGAGGAAGTTTATTTCTAGCTTTGCTGAGATAGCCAAGCCTCTGAACAAGATGCTCAAGAAAGATATGGACGTAAAATGGAACGAGGAAAGTAGAGTGGCCTTCCGTAACATCAAATATGCCATTTCTAGAGCCCCCGTCCTTATAAGTCCAGACTACTCCAAGCCTTTCTATATTTATGCTTTTGCATCGTAACACTCCTTTGCGAGTGTCTTAACCCAAAAAGGCGAGGATAGTGCCGAAAAACCCATAGCATTTTTAAGTGCCCCCCTGAAAGATGCTCAATTAAGGTATTCAATCCTTGATAAGCAAATGTACGCACTTTTTAAAACGGTGAAAAAATTTAGGCATTACATTGTGCACAACAGAGTTATTGCCATCGTGCCCGACTCTGCTGTCAAGACCATGTTTTTACAAAATGAACTAGGTGAGAAAAGAGGGAAATGGATTTCCACCATCCAAGAATTTGATCTCGAAATCCAACCTATGAAACTAGTTCGAGGACAGGGACTGGCGAAGGCGATCGCAGAAAATAATCCGCAAATAACAGGCCAATGCTCGAATACGTAATACATTGCTAAGGATGACCGGTATGTTGATATTGTGCAATTTTTATTGACTCGTAAGTGTCCTTCTAATCTGAATTCAACACAGAGAAGAGCTTTAAGGCTTAAGTCTCATCAATTATCTCGATGAAATCTGGTGTGCTTTACAGGAAGAATCATGAAGGTATCTACCCGAGGTGCTTGAACAAAGAAGAAGCCGCCGGGGTGTTGCAGGAATTTCACCGGGAAACATGGAACCGGTCATGGTGCGGCCAATGCTACAAGACATCAAATCCCGAGAGCAGGATACTACCGGCCCCATATTTTCAAAGATGCACATGCCCATGTACGATCTTGTCATATCTGTCAAGTGGTTGCCAGTAGAGAAAGAAATGCAGCCATGCCGTTACAACCTGTAGTTGAAATGAGACCATTTGCACAAGTGGGGACTGGATTTCATCGGGGTTATTAACCCAAATTCTTCTGATTCTCATAAATTCATATTGACAGCTACAGACTACTGTACAAGGTGGACAGAAGCGATTCCTACTAAACATGCCACCACAGACGTTGTAATTAAATTCCTTGAGGACCATATTATAACAAGATTTGGAATGCCTAATTCTATTGTCAATGACAATGGTAAAGCATTTATTTCTACGCAATTTGCAGATTGGGCATATGATAACAAAGTGAGCTTAAAATTTGCATCCAATTATTATCCTCAAGGAAATGGGTTGGCCGAATCTTCAAATAAGAATTTGTTGAATACCATTAAGAAGTTGCTGGAAAAGAACCCTCAGGACTGGCACAACCAATTGAAGTTTGCCCTTTGGGCAGATAGGACCAGAGTGAAAGAATCCATAGGGAATACTCCCTATCATTTGGTCTATGGGCAAGACCCGATATTTCCTGCAAATTTGAAGTTGCAGACCTTACATTTCATACAAGAGTACTTGGGGACAGATGATCAAGTTGAAGCCAGGTCAAGTCATTTGTCTGCACCTTGATGAAAAGAGAGAAGAGGCCATGAATCACATGAATAAACACCAGGAAGTTATCAAAAGATGGTTTGACAGAAGGGCCAAAGTTAAATCATTCAGAATTTCAGATTTGGTATTACTATGGGACAAAAGACATGAGGAAAAAGGGAATCATCAAAAGTTTGATTGTCTTTGGTTAGGCCCATATCAGATTTCGGAGATTCTTGGGAAGAATACCTTCAGGCTAAAAACTTTAGAAGGGAGAGATTTCATGCTACCGGTTAATGGGCAGATTTTAAAGCATTATTTTAGCCCTTAGGTTGTGAGATTTTGATATTATTCTTTCGGTTTTGGTGGGGATTTTTCAGTTTTTGTTTTTATTGTTTAGGATTGTTAGTCTAGCTAGGATTTTGGTGGTGGATTTGATTTCAATTGACATGTTTTGTTAATTTTGATAAAAAAAAAAAAAAAAAATTGAGATGTCAACTTATGCTTAAGGTTAGGAGAATATGAAATATTGGAATTGTCCTGTAAAAGCTCCACAAGTAACACAAACATCTTAAGTTATATTGTTTGATTTTGTGATGCATGAAAGAGTCAGTTTTGCATGACAAATCATTTCATTTGCAATTCAAGAGATAATGCATTCATGTTCCATCTCACCTTACATACATTTCATCTTAGTTGCATATGCATCTTAGGTACAAATCATTAAAGTATGTCAAATCCTCTTAGGGTTGTGTTATAACATAAATGTAAAAAAATCCTAAGGTTGGAAACTGAGTCTTGAGATATCTAGAACCAAGCACGTCTCATACATTAAAAAGGATCTTGAGCAAAATGATCAAAACCTAACTTGGAGGAAAAGGTTGGGCGAAAGAAGTTTTTCATGTCTATCCTATTATGCAACATGATCCTTAAAACAGTGGTTTTGACCACTTCCATAGAGCTTAAAGCCTAAAATCAAAGTAGTAAGGATAGGGTTAAATCCTCATCGAACTTAGGTTGAGGATCCAATTCCCCAAAGCTTTGATTTGACCCACATGGAGTAGTAAGGATAGGGCATAAATTCTCATCTCGCTTAGGTTGAGAATCTGATTCCCCAAAGCTCTTATGTCTCATTTCATAATAAATCTAAAGTTTGGATTGTAAGGATCGTACTACTTGTCCTCTAGCAAAGGATGGGTAGTCATCCCCAAGGTCTAAACGACAAAATTAATATTTTCCATTTTCATCTAAAGTTTGGATTGTAAGGATCGTACTACATGTCCCTAGCAAGGATGGGTAGTCATCCCCAAGATCCAAGAAGTAAAAAATAAATTTTTCCCATCTCATATTTATATTGGATTGTAAGGATTGTACTACTTGTCCTCTGCAAAGGATGGGTAGTCATCCCCAAGGTCCAAAGAAATGAAGATAAGTTTTGGATTGTGGGGTTAGATATGCCCATGCATGGCAACATGTCTTGCCTCAAAAACAAGACCACTGATTGTCCAGAGGGTTAGACTAGCATGACCATTTCTTCCATAATTGGTTTAATTATTTTGCTCAAAGTGAGGTAATGAACTCTAAATCAGAATAGTAAGGATAGGGTTAAACTCTCATCTCGGTTGGTTGGGAGTCTGATTCCCCAAAGTTCTGATTTCACATTCACTTGCACATGGGTTCAAGATAGTAGGGACTCATAACCAACTTTGGGATACAATAAGGTAATGAATTAGTGGATCCTAAGAGGGTTTGGCAATCTTGAATGCTTGTACATAATACTAGAAGAATGACTATGCCTTTTACGAAAGCAAAATCTCCTAGCATATTCATTAGGGTACACAAATCATTCACCATCTCACATATGCATTCATGCAAAACTGACAATGGAGTGTGGATCAATTTCAAACGATAGGGAAAGAAATCCATTGCACACACCGAGCTAATACTTGATGATTCTAATGATTCATGTACTTTGATCTTTGGGCATTTGTTTATATTGCTTATGTGCTAACACATGTTTTCGAGTTTGTGATATGTTTCAGGTTGGGTTCTTACTAAAAATGCTCAAGAGCATTTGACAGCAGAGTCGCCATTTGTTGTGGCTGATCCACAACACACCCCAAAATTGGGGACCCACATTTTTTGCAGGCTTGCAGAAGAAATCTCAGTGACCCAGATGCTAAAAATGAAGAAAAGAGGAAAAAATGCACAAGTGTTGAAAGTGTCGTGAAATCGCGACATGTCGCGAAATCGCCCGCGCCATCGCGGAAATAGAAAATGTCACGATATCGCACGCTGCCCATCGAAAGTGTCACATGTCAAAAATGAAAAGTTGTCGCGATATCGCGACATGTCGCCGAAAATGAAAAGTTGTCACGAAATCGTGACATGTCGCCGTAAAAATGAAAAGGTGTCACGAAATCGTGACATGTTGCTCCGTCGCGGCCCAGGCAGGAGAGAGAAAGGCAATAATGAAAATCGTCACGATTTCGCTATGTATGGAGCTGCCACTGCTTGGAAATGAGAAATGGTCGCGATTTCGCGACATGTTTTGGCAAAGTGTACGGACGAAGAAAATGGTAGCGATTTCGCGACGTGTTTTGGCAAAGTGTACGGACGAAGAAAATGGTAGCGATTTCGTGACGTGTTTTGGCAAAGTGTACGAACGATGAAAATGGTAGCGATTTCGCGACAGGTTGCGGAGAGATGGTCCGAAGGAGAAAATGGTCGCGATTTCATGACGTGTTTTGGCAAAGTGTACGAACGATGAAAATGGTAGCGATTTCGCGACAGGTTGTGGGCAAATGGCACAGAATCAAAAAGTGTCACGATTTCACGACAGAAATCCGTAGGATACTCCGAATGAAAAATCATCGTGATTTCGCGACAAGAAGTAGCCAAGGCGTACGAAGAAGAGAAACATCATGATTTCATGACAGAAGGCAGCATTACAGCCAGAAACAAAAGGTGTCACGATTTCATGACATAAAATGACTGGACAGCCCGAAACGAAAAGGCATCGTGATTTCGTGACAAGTTACAGCGAAAGGGTACGAAACGAAAAAGTGTCACGATTTCACGATAGGTGGTGATGAGATGGCCCGAAGCAGAAAAACGTCGCGATATCACGACATGTCTCATTTTTGCTGTGCAGGAGGAGAAACAATGCTATTGGTCAAAAATGTCGCGATATCGCGACATGTCTCATTTTCGCTGGGAGTGACTGCAAGAAGGGCTGCTGACAGAAAAGCGTCGCGATATCGTGACATGTCGCATTTTCGCGGCCAGGAAGGTGAACAGGCTGCATGCCATTTTTGTCATGATTTTCACAGAAAGACGTTACAGAAGGCGTAGAGAACGTGAGACACGTGGCATACAGGTGTCAGAGTTGCAGGAGCGTTACATGCAACGGAAGATTTCAAACGTTTCGGCATAAAGCATGGAATAAAAGCATCGAAAAGGCAGGAATTTGAAGAGACGCATTTCGAGGAGGTGAAACGAAGAGACGCAAGGAGAATCGAAGAGCCACGCCAGACAGTATAAAACCAAAAGTGCAGATTGAAGGAAGGGTTGGAAATTGCTGCTTGCAGAGTTGCAGAGACAAGGGCTTTATGCCATTCTGGGCCTGCACTTGGGCAATTTCCTTCATTTGTTCTGGAATATTTAAGCCTGGAACATTCTGTAAATGTAATTGATGCATCATTTTGATACAGAAATACAGAGAGTTGACATCTTATTGATAAGAAAGAAGGAGTCATTATGCATGCAAGATTTAATGTTTTATTTTCCCTTTCAGATTTCTAGGCTTTTAGGTGAAGTTTAATGCAAATGTTTTTGGTTGCTTCATGCGAATGCCTAAAATCTGAAATTGCAATAAAAAACCCCAGAAACCCGCACCTAGCTTATCTGGATTGTGCGAATTTGCAGGTTCAATAGGTTAGGTTGCATGCAGAAACCTCATTATCTTCGGTTTTGTCAATTTGAGATGACAACATTCTGGATGTAGTTTAGTAGTTTCTCTTTATTTGCATCTTTTATTTCATTCCTGTATTTTTTACAGTCATTTCAATAAATAACTGAAAGCTCATCAAAATCCAAGATTAGAATAGATTTATTCATTTTGAGTCTACTGTAAATTCAATTAAATAAACCACAATGCCCCTTGTTAACATCCACTTGCAAACCCTAAGGTATTCCTAGCATTTCATTTGAACAACATCATTGGTAAACAAAGAATCAGCATAATAGGAACCTTGGAGAAATTACTTTCTTTGCAAGCAGAGGATTTTTGGACTCAGATCCTACCGGAGAGTGTGCTTTCACAATTGGGTGAAAACACCACTCAACAGGACCATAGAGCTTTGGTTAATGAACAATGTTTAGTGAAGTTCAATATTAGAAATTACCATGATGTGGTACTAAGTGACATCATGCCTATGGATGCTTGCCATATGATATTGGGGAGGTTGCGACAATTTTATTGGTGTGCATTACATGATGGACATACTAACACTTATTCCCTAATGAAGGATGAAGTTTGCCATAAGTTGAAGCGCTTGAATGAGGTGGAACAAAAGGTATGTAGTAGTGCAAGAATTTTTTTAGTTGATGGTAGAAAAATTCTAGATGGTATGAAGCACGATCATATATGCTATGCATTTATTCCTAGAATTAATGAAGAAAATTGTGAAGATATACCAATAGAAGTCTCAGATATACCAGGAAAATTCCAAGATACAATGGTTCTAAAACAAGGTTTAATTACAACTCACAAACCAGAAAAACTTGAAGCATTAAACCAACAACTCTCAAAAACAGAAACCACAATCAATCCTTTTCTCTCCAAAGATATTTCAGAAATAAACCACCATAAACAATCAATATGAGAATGTGCCCATACCTTTTTTTATGCCAAGGAGTTATCCACAAAATCTGTCACACTTAAACACAACTTTCCTTTCTAATTGTACTAAGGGTTAGTGGACTTCAAATAATCACAATATAAAGCATAACTCAATTTACACCCTTTTTACTCCAACTAAATAAACACATCCACCAAAGTTCCTTTTTAATAAAACTCTTGTCAAAATAACAATCAATAAACCTTTCAAAAATACTTTAAAATAACTCCTTATTTATCCTAAATTTAATTCCTAATAACCATCAAATAAATCATTAAACCCCTCAAGTTTTGCAATAATCAATACAACCCAAATAACAAAGCTTAATTAAAACTTTAATTTCCACTAACCACCTTATAACTCCAATGTTAAGGCTAAATAAAATTAAATTAATGCAAAACGTAATTACCTCCTCAAGGGGATTTTAACCCTTGACTTGCCCACACCACAAGCGTCTTATCCGTGGCTAATATTACAACCGAGCTAGCCTCTCATTGGAAAGGGAAAGGCACAATGTGCCTAATCCCCTTCTCCACCTTTCACAAAATCAAAAGCGCTGAAGCGCCTTTCTCACGCCTTCCAAAACATCGTCAAGGGGATTCGATCCTTGGTGTTTTTGTCTATCCTATGCCTTAGCCAAAACTGATTGCCAATGTGCCATGCTGCCCACAATGTTTGTTTCTCTGAATGTTGCTTGTCTTATTCGTTGCTTCACTTCTTAATAAATTCACACAAGCTCATAAACGATTCTATAGACAATGATTTGATTGCACGAGCAAGGATAAAATAATAATCAATTGAAGCCCCTTTTATATAGTCCTTTAATCATATCAAAGACATCTATGGAAATATGACTTTTTATTTGCTTGATGACGTCGATGGAAATCTTGCATATTTAGTTTTAAGTTTGAATTCAAATTTTAAATAATCAAAATTTAAGCCAAATATTAAAACTTAAATATCTTCATCACTGGGGCACCTTTTTCGATGAAATGAAAGCCAAATTTGGGTTTTATGAAAAACCTAGATCAAATTTGCTATCCATGGTTTTAAATAAAACATTTTATTTTTCCTGTCTTGGTTTTCACAAAAACCCTTTATTGATCCTTTTGACATTAAATGATCTTTTAACATCAATGACAACATATTAGCTTAGAGACTCAAAATGTCCAACAAGGGTATCACTCCATACCTTGTACATGAAGAACACAAGCTTATACTATGAGGGGGGTGAACAGTAGAAGACTGATTTTTACTTTTATTTTCTCAAACAATATTATTCAATATATATTAGTGACAATATCAACAGTAGTAATCAAATCAATGCACAAATCACCATATACAATAGAGACATCAATTTAATGTGGTTCACCCAATGGGGGCTACTCCATAGAGAAAATATTTCACTAAAATTTTCTCAAAAAATATCTTGGGAATCCTTCCCTATTACAATATTTATGGACCTCTATCCAAAGGAAACACCAATCCTCTAATCAAGTTCATGGATACCTATTCATAGGAGATACCAATATCCTCTTCTATTTCATGGATCTCTATCCATAGGATAACTCCTTCTCCTCTACTCTGGTTGGTGATCCTCTTAGAAGACTAATACCTCCACTACTATGGCTTGTGGATCTCTCTCCATAGAATAAATTTATCATCACTCAAAATAATCTATCCTCACTAACCTGGCTAATGGATCTCTATCCACTAGAGACTATTGTCCTCTACTCTATCACCTCCAAATATTGCTCTCAGCTCTGCTCAACTATACTATAAATATAGTCCTTCGGCTAGAACAAATCTACTCAAACTCTATCTCAAATATATACTAAACACTATCCTTTGATCTAGCATAAATCTTCCCAATATCTATCCTCAAATATGCACTAAACACGGTCCTTCAATATATAAAAAATCTACTCAATATTTGTCTCAAATATGTACTAAACATAGTCCTTTGTTCCAACATAAATCTGCTCAATATCTATCTCAAATATGTACTAAACACAATCCTTCAGTTTAGCACAAATATACTCAATCTCTATCTCAAATCTATCCTCAAGCCTTTTCACAAAGTTTGATCCAATAACTAATCAACTCTGCTAGATCTACCTCAAAAATTAACTCAATGTTTGAATAAATCAATCAATCAACTCTGCTCTCAAGTCTTCACAAATACTTACCTCAAATCTACTCAACAAGTCCTCACTAGAACTTGTCCAATCTGCTCATTAAGTCTTCACCAAGACTTACCTCAACTCTACTTGTAAGCTTCCACAAAAGCTCACACAAAATTTTCCACAACTTTTCACTAATACTTGTCTTAAAAGTGCTCCACAAGTCCTTTCTACAACTTGTCCAAATCTTATTTGAAGCTTCCACAAAAGCTCACATAAATTTATCCTTAAGCTTTCACAAAAAGCTTCCTCAAATATTTCCTTAATTCCCCTCTAGTACTTACTCAAATCTGCTCACAAGCTTCACCTAAGCTTGCTCAAATCAATTACAAAACTTGCAAAAACTCAACTCAATATTTCCTCTTCAATCACTCAAATAAGTTTCACTCAAAATATTGTTAAATCATAGAAGCATATAGAAAATTATTAGAGACTAAATATGATTCACACTCACAAAAAATCAATCACTTCCAAACTCTTTTTAAATAAATTAGGAATATATAATAATTTGTTTCATAGAACTTGAACTATCACTCCAATACTTTCAATCAACTATGCTCAATCAACTCCACTCAACCAATGACTCAATAAAACATAGCTTGCTTACAAAACCTAAACAAGTATTTCACAATGCTTTCAATAACTCTCACTATGGAACTCAAATCTTGACTCAAGATGATTCTAAATTCACATAATAATGATACTCATGTTCTTTCACAAACCCTAGTTCAAGATAGTTATCAACTTCACATAAAAATGATACTCATGTTATTTTACAAACCCTAGTTCAATATAGTTCTCAACTTCACATAACAATGATACTCATAATCTTGCACAACCCTAGTTCAAGATAGTTCTCAATTTCACATCAATTGTCTTCACAAACATTCACCAATCATGCATGTGAAAATTCACTCAAACATTTCCAACAATGCTTATAAAAAAAACCTATTCACTCCAACTTAGCATTCACAACATTCAACCTAACAATATTCCACTCATAAGGAAGATATGTCCATACCTTTTACTTTATGGATAAATGAACTAAAAACCTTTCTCAATCACAATCAACCTCTTTGCCAATCTCAATGGTTAGATAACAACAATCTATCTCAAAATCTCACTCAATATTTTACTTCACCATACAAAATAACAAGTCTCAAGTACACTTTATAATCTCCAATATTTTCACAATAATCTAGATTTGGTCATAGGTATTGAACCTTTAATATTATAATAAAAATATTATAATATTATTTCCATTGGTCCTAGGTATTTTTCTCTTTTTCCCTTAGACCTTTTCTGACCGCTTTTAATATTATAATAATAAATATTATAATATTATTTTCTTTATGTTTTTTCTTCAGGGTATTTTAACCATCCTTTTGACCAATCATGTGAAGCTCTTAAACCAAATATCTTGGGATTCAAATATAAATATTTTAACCCTTTTTATGCCAAGTCCCGCATTGATTCTTGACACTGACTCTTGACATCAATGACATCACAACTAAATCAAAATTTCCAACAATCCATATTTATGAGCATAACACCCTTACATGATAGCTTCATGGATACTAGCATGAGATAGCCTCGATTAGACCATTTGCAAGCATACATTCTCATAGGGTTCCACTCTGTTTATTTTCTTTTTATTTTCTTTAACATTTTGGAGTTTTCACTTTCTTCTTTTTTGCCTTTCTTTCTTCTTTCATTGTTTGTTTCCTTCTTTCTATATTTTATTTTTTTCCATCCTCTCATCCATGTATTTTACCTTGCATTCATTTTATCTTGCATGTTAGATTGTATCTCATTTAGTCATATTCACTTAATGCATTTTAGTTAGAATCATTTTGCATTGCATTAATTGTATTGTGCTAAAATAAAGCAAATAATACAAATTTAAAAGTGCAATTTTTCCCTGGTATTTACCTTTTTATATTTTTTCTCTCTCCTCTTTCTTACTTTTGGTGTCTTTCCTTTGTTGTTGCTTGTCACTTTGTTTTCTTCTAATTCAGTTGATTCAAGTTTCTTTAGGAATTTGAGATTCCTTCTAAAACTCGAGGGGGCACTCTAGCCTAAGAGGCATTAATGTCCCTAACGCCCCATTGTGCATGAAAAATATTCAAAGTTTCTGAAATGATGTTATTTGTGCACCATCCCTTTATTCTAAACTAACTACCCCTTTTTTCCCCTTGTGTTTGCCATATTTTTTGCTCATAGGTGTCTACATATTTATGTTGCAAATATGAGCAAGATTTGTTGTCATTGATGTCAAAAGTCAGTTTCAGTGAGCAATGCAAGAGGAAGGATTTCAAAATTTAGTTTTAAAAATAAGAAGATGATCAGATAAGGTCTACAGGAGAAGTTAGAAGACCCAAGAAAAATAATATTTTAATATTTTATTATAATATTAAAGGTCTAATGGAAAGACCTAAAGTAATTAAATTAATTATAATAATTTTATTATAAATTAATTTGTAATTTAATTTAATTAACCCTATGGTTATTAGATTGATTATAAGTTAATTATAATAATTTTATTATTAATTAAATCATAATATAATTTAATTAACCCTAAATATAGGGTTGCAAGGCAAAACGAAATGTGCTGACATCACGAAAAAATTATACTGCCAATGTCTAAAAATTGTGGTGGCATAATGGTATAAATATCATATGCCTTAGTGGCAAAAACATTACCTTCGTTTGAATTACTCCTGCCTATGATATATGTGATTTATGTGACTTTATACGATGAATAAGACATTTTTTTTGTCTTATGTGCACCAGCAAAGGAATAAGTTTGGCGAGGCTCTAAGCCTCATATCCATCTAGTGGGTTGGCCTTGTGGCAAGCGGTTGTGACTTAGGGCTTTAGCAAGCAGGAGGACCCATGATCGAATCTCGATGGTAGTTTTCATGAGATTTTTTTTTGGGCACCAAAGGAAGCAACACATTCTTTTGGTTTAGGTGCCAAGAGGGAATAATATAGAGCACATGGTGCTATTTTATCCAAAGGTGAGTGCCTTGCTCACACGATGGTTGGAGCCACGGCTAGGGCACTGGTGGAAGCACAACGTGGGTTCAATTCCCACCAAGGGCAAGAGATATTTAATTTTTTTAAATTTAATTTTTGTCCTAAGGTTGTTTGGCATAAGGTTTTTAGGGAGATATAAGGGTTGTGAAAGTTGATTTTTATATTGTGATTTTTGGTGATTAGAATATTGAATGGAGTGATAAGGTATTAAATGATTTTGAATGTTATTTCAAAATAAATTTTTATTTTGTCTAATATTTGAAAGGATTAATAATTTTATTTGAGTTATCATGTTATGGATGGTGAAAATTATTTGTGAGAAAATTATTGATTAAAATTTTGAGAAGGGTTTTACTACCTAACCCTTAAAATTGACAAGAGAGTAATTGTGATTGAGACAGGTTTTGAGGGCACTTCTTCATCAAAAAAAAAGGTATGGGCACATATTCCTTATGAGTGACTTTTGGATGTTGTGAATGCTAATATGGAGTGAAAAGGATTTTTTGGTAAGCATTTTTAAGTTTGATTTTGTATTAATGCTTAAAGTTTTTTTTGGAATAAATGTTGAAGATAGAAACCTTGTTTGATAAGCATTGTTGGAAACATTGAATGAACATTCAAATGCATGATTAGGGTTTGTGCAAGAACATAATTATCATTGATATGTGAATTTGTGAACTATCTTGAACTAGGGTTTGAACATGAGTATCATTCGTTGATAAGCATTGTTGGAAATAATTGAGTGTTCATATACATGGACTAGGGTTTGTAAGCAAGGAGTATTTCATTGAGTGATTGATTGAGTGGATTTGATTGATCCTAGTCAAGTGGAAGTATTGAAGTGATAGTTTTAATTATGTAAAACAAACTGTTATATACTCAAATTTGATTTGAGAAAGAGATTAAAAGTGATTGAGCATTGTTGTGAGTGTGAAGCATATTGAGTCTCTAAAAATTCTATATATGTTTTTGTGATATTGAACAAGATTCTATGTGAATCTTGTTTGTGTGATTGAAGAGGTTTTTGTGTTAGATTGAGTTGAGTTGAGTAAGATTTTGTGGAATCTTACAATGCATATTTGAGGTAAGTCTTGGTGAAGAATTGTTGAATAAATTGAACAAATTCTAGAGAGGACTTGTGGATAGATTAGTATGAGCTTTTATGGAAGGTTACAAGGCAAATTTGAGATAAGTATTTGAGAAGACTTGTGAGTATAATTGATTGATTGATTTTTTCAAACCTTGAGTTAAGGTTTGGAGAAGATCTAGCAGAGTTTATTTGTGATTGAGTTAAGATTTGTGCTAAGGCTTGAGGATATATATTGAGCATATTTATGCTAGATTGAAGGACGATGTTTAGTGCATATTTGAGGATAGAGATTGGATAGATTTATTCTAGATCAAAGAGCTATGTTTAGTACATATTTGAGGACAGATATTGGATAGATTTATGCTAGACCGAAGGACTATGTTTAGTACAAATTTGAGGATAAAAATTGGATAGATTTGTGATAGACTAAATGATTGTATTTAGTACAGATTTGAGGATAGATATTGAGCACATTTGTGCTAGACCAAAGGACTATGTTTAGTGTAGATTTGAGACAGAGCTAAGAGCAAGCTTTGGAG
Source organism: Wollemia nobilis (assembly GCA_028583015.1). Classification (NCBI taxonomy): domain Eukaryota; kingdom Viridiplantae; phylum Streptophyta; class Pinopsida; order Araucariales; family Araucariaceae; genus Wollemia; species Wollemia nobilis. Next base: position 4,570,778 of record JAQPPZ010017255.1, read on the forward strand.
GTGACATAGTATAGAGGATGATAGTATCTAGTGGACAAAGGTACATTAGCTTAGGTAGTGAGTACAAGTCTTCTAAGTGAGGGTAATAGTCTTCAGTGGATAGAGATCCAAAAGCCAGTGTAGTGGAGGTAGCAGTTCTTCTAGAAGATAACCATCTAGAGCAGAGGAGAAGGAGTTCTCCTATGGATAAAGATCCATGAATTTGATTAGGGGATTGGTGTCTCCTTTGGACAGAGGTCCATAAACATTGTAATAGGGAAAGGATTCCCAAGAGATTTGTTGAGAAAATTTTAGTGAAATATTTTATTTGTGGAGTAGCCCACATTGGATGAACCAGGTTAAATTGGTGTATCTATTATGTGTGGTGATTTGTGCATTGCTTTTATTACTATTGTTTATATTTCTATTGATACATTACATAATATTGATTGGGAAAGAAAAGTAAAAAGTGGTCTTATATTATTCACCCCCACTCTCATTATAAGCTTGTGTTCTTCAATTTCTTTTACACATTTATAATCCCATAAATGCATAAAAAAAAGGGGTAAAATGTAGACACAAAAAATTGACCCACCTAGATGAGTCATTTTTCCTTGGGTTCCTTTGAGAGGTTCTCAAAATTTCTAGGAGAAATTTTGTCTCCTTTTTCTTGTATTTTATATTTCCTTTATTTACCTTGATTTAATCCATGCCCGATAATTTACAGGGCATAAATTCAATAAATTTAGAAATTTTCTTCAAAAACCTAAATTTTAAGTCAATCCATTTAGGGTGTTAGCCTATTCAAGGTTAAGTTTTATTTTTTCCACCTTTTAGCCCTCCAAGCCATTTATAAATAAATGTATTAGATCCCATTTTATCCCTAGACCCTCTTTCAATCAAGATATCAAAGAGTTTATAAAAATTAGAGTTCTCTTGTCTTATGGTCCTCTTGGTGCTTTGGTGTTCTATTGTTAGTGTATTCCTTGTGATTTTGCAAGTCGATAAATACTTGACAATAATTTATTTTCTTGAGGATGAGAGGTCTTCCACATTTTCTCTTGATTCTTCCACAATATCACTAAGATGTTTCTTTGCATCATTAGTTCATATTATTCATACTAGTTTATGTTCTATTGTGTTTTGGTATCTATTTTAGGGTTTTAAACCTCCTTGTATAAATTTGTGCCTCATCTCCTATAGGATGTGGATTTGGTAAAAGACCTACTTTATCCCATAGTGAATTATACATCCATTTAATCTCTATTACCAAATACACACTTAGTATCATATAGGGCATGGATTAGATCTAGTCAGGTGTTGGGATAATTGTTCATCCCAAAATTTTAGGATTTGAATTTGTGTGGCCTTTGCATTTCATTTCACTTTTGATTTTTTTATTTTATTATTGTAATATTTAGGTTTTGCTTGCATTTAATATCATATTAACTTGGGGGTAATTATTTATCCCCAAATCCTAGTTTTCAAAATTGTATTTTTGTTTAAGATTTTGTATCCACTCTGTTTGCATTTCATTTGTTGTTCCATGCTATCATATTCTACTATGATTGTTCCCAAGGTCAAAAATCATTTTTATTATGAATGGTCATCTAAAAAGGCTTAGGGAGCTTTATTTTTGTGCCTCCAATATTAGTATTATAGTGACCTAAGAAGGATCCCAAACTCTTACCATATTTTCTAGAGTTTTTGTGAAGCTATTTTACATATTTGAAGCTACGAGATACTCTATATGCAATATAAATCTTGAAACAAACACTGGATCAGATAAGTGCCCTAAGTAAATCTTTTAGGTTGTGTGTTGTTTGTTTTTATCTTTTTTGTTCACACCTAAATTATAAATAAAAAGGAAAAATATTTCATTTCTTTCTAGGAATTTGAAAAGAGAAAGGTATATAGTTTTTCATCTAGGGTTTAGTTTCGTTTGTGCATTTCACTTGTGCCCTTGTTCAAATAAAAAATTTCATTTATTTCAACCTAGGGTTAGATATCATTGAATAAAAGAATTATACTAGGGTTAGAAATTGTCTTCTTGCATCTTCTGTGTTTTGCATTATCCTTTCAATTTCATAGCTTAGCATAGAAAGGCCAAACATAGGTGATTACTTAATTGACACATTAAAATTTTCTACCTTGGAATTGGATCAAGTTCTAAAATTGTTCTTTATGAACTCATCCCTTGTGTCATTGATTTTAGATAATATAACGCACCCTTATAGTCACCTCGATTGCCGATGGATCTAGTTGATAATCATACGTGACAAGGTAGTTCCCCCCCTCTAAAATAATATTAAAATTTAAAATATGTTAGTAATCAACTTTATTGCATATATTTATTATTTAGGATGGGTTTCTAACATAATTTATATGAAAAATAAATATTATAATATTATCTATATTAATTATGGTATTATTAATATAAACCTAGCCCATTCTAAGGATAAATTTATATTTCCTTCTATTAATACCTTTAATGACTTTACCATTAGGTATGAGATGTTGTCCCTTATATATGGATATTTAGGGTATAATAAAATCTATATTGCACCTTAGGATATAATTAAAATAACTTTTACAACACTCTAGGGTATATTTTTTTATGTTATCATGCCATTTGAATTAAATAATGTTAGGGCAACTTATTAATGGGCTATAACAACTATTTATCGTGACATGATTGGGAAAATAGTAAAATCCTATATTGATGATATATTGGGTAATTCAAAGAAATAGGTTGACCATCCTATTGATCTTCATATCATTTGAGCATTTACACCATTATAAGGCTAGTATTAACCCAAAGAAATATCTATTTGTTGTCACTACTAGAAATATTTTAGGTTGCATGGTGTCTCATAGGGCTATAGATATGAATTATAATAAAATTAAATCCATAAAAACTCTGACTCTACCCATAGGTCAAAGACATAAAATATTGGTTGGGAAAAATTGGAGTTATCAAAAAGCTTATCATTGAGCTAGCACTCAATTCTTATTTACTTAATCAATTACTTAATAAATATGTGGACTTCAAATGGAATGAAAGTTGTGATATAGCCTTCCTTGAATTTAAGAGATTTATTTTATAACCCCTAAATCTATTCAAACCCAACTTGAATAAGATATTTGTTCTTTATACACCATCTAGACAATAATAATAAATAGCATATTGTGTATTATATTACCTGCATAATGTTGTTACAAGAAACTAGGTACACTCTCATGTAGAAGAACTATTTGGATATTTATTGTTATTATGAGAAGCTTGGACACTACATTTTGTATAAAAAATATGTTATTAAAATAGATTACCTAATATACCTACTTTAAAAATGATACATCCATAGTGACGTTTATTATGAAAACTGGATCACCATGATGCAAGAATTCAATCTTAGTATCATTACCTAAAAGGTTGTGAAATCACATGTTATTTTTTATTAGTTTCCAATTGCTCTTGATCCAACTTAGTAATGCTTAAATGAGGCACTATAAGATGAGGACATAATGGTGATTTTTTATATTGCATGACTCTATTATATTTACCTACTTCATTGCTTCTAGCCTAATTCAATATTCTAATACTTAAGAACTTACTAAATAATAAAAGGCCCTCTTAGAGTATTAAGAGGCTAATAAGATCTAGTATGAAGCCAAGGCTAAGGATAATAAAGACACACCCTCTACTTAAATACAATTTGAAGAGGACCTTCATCCTGATACTTGGAGCCTTCACATTAATGGTGTCAAAAATGAATTTAGGGCAAGAGTTAGTATATTTATTAAGTCCAATTAGCTTAGTTGTTCATATGGAATTATGGTTAATTTTTTTTGGCATTACAAAAAATATTACAAAATATGAGCCTTTAATTTTAGAGCTATTGTTACTCAATGTATGAATGTGAAACACATCAAAATACTAGGGAATTTTCAAATTGTAATCTATCAGATCTTAGATGACTATGTTGTCAAAAAATCATATCTAATTCTTTATCATTAATTTTATAAACTTTATTAATGCTTTTGAGTCGATTTCCAATAGAAATTCCCTAAGGGATAAAATTATTGAATCTCATAATCTAGCAACATAGCAAATTTATACCACATGAGAACATTATTGAAATAATATTTATGGTAGAGTTCATGATGAACTTGTAATTTATATTACTTAAGGCTTAGTAAATGTGTCTAAATTCAAGGTTAATACTATTTATTTCCATGTTCTTTTAGACAATCCTTGGTATAGAATCATTTTGTATTTCCTTGATAATTAAATGTATATACCAAAGGCTAATGCAAATTAGTAGGTTGAATTCATAGGAGAGGTTTTTTATATATGGTTCTTGGTGGAGTGTTGTATAATAGAAATCTTAATGGTGTTCTTATTTGATGTCTTACAAATATCAAAGTACAAAATATCTCTTTGGAATTTATAATGAAAACTATGGGGGATACTTTAGTGTCTATTTCACAACTCATAAAATTTCTAAAATATGTTATTTATGGCCAACAATAGAATTTTATGCAAATAATTATGTTAAGATATATGATATATGTTATTTTTATAAATATTAAATTCATGTACCTACCTAGGTTCTTAATCCAATTAAATCTCCTTGGCCTTTTTCCACTTGTAGCCTTGAACTTATAATACCTATCTCTCTTGTATCGTCCAATAGGTGTAAGCTCATCATCACAACCACACAATATTTTATAAAACTGGTGGAAGTCATGCCATTTACAATATAGATAACCTTCCCTATGTCTAAACTTATCTTTAATAAAATTGTGTATCATTTGGATGTCCCATATACTATCATCTCATACAATTGTATTCCTTTCAAGAACAAATAAATGTAGAAATTGACTTCACAACAAAATATTCAACGTCATTTTATATGTCTTATTATCCAGAAGGGAATGATCAAGCTAAGTCAATCGATAATTTTTTTTAATATTTTGAAAAAGATAGAGAATCAAAGAAAGATTATTAAGGATAAAAAAAAAATTCCAATCAATGTTATATCCTGCATTATATTCAAATATCCGTAGGGGCAACCCATTTTTCTTTCATTTATGGTACTGAAGTTGTTTTCCTACTTCATATTGAATTGTCTTTCTTGTATGTTTCTTTAAAGAATTTGTTGTGTCATAATGAATATCATTAGGAGTATTGATAAGTCCATATTGTTGAACTTACTATATTTAATGAGAATTTTCTTCATGCTATTGAGAATAATAGAATCAATAAGGGTCATGTTTCCAATTACTACAATAAGAAATCTTATCATCATGATTTTAATATGAAAGACCTTATCCTCAAGCTTGATAATGTGGATACAAAGTGGAAGGACAAGTTCATATAGAAATGACTTGGTCCATATAATATCAAAGAGTTATATGTTTCATGGCAATAAAATTGTAAACCATGGATGGAGTTGAGTTAGAGGAACCCACCAATTATGCATGCAAAACAATTTTACATGTAGCTCCTTTTACCGTGCATGTACAATTTTGTGTTTTCTTGGTTTACCTATTGACTCTATTGCCTATTTTTACACTTTTATTTTCTTGATCATTTATTTTATGAGTTTTTGTTTGTGTTAGTTCTACTTATTCTTTATTATTGGCATACCTTTTTTGTTTGGCTTTATTTTTATCTAATTGGCCATAATCACCATTTTAAGTAGAAAACTTGATCTCTTGGTTATTTCTATCTAACATGTATTAATTTCATAATTATTTCATATTAAATTTAATTTGTAAGTTTTATGTTATATTTTCTAGTTGCTTGGTGTTTTCCATCATTTTTCTTTATTATCATTTATTGTTGCTAACTTTAGTCTACGTCATCATGTCACTACTACAAATAAGGGTCATCATGATTGTTTTTGTCTTTCCTATTATTTTGTTTGATATTTGGTATTTATACCCTACTTTTAGTACCATAGAGCAATAACCTTATTTCAACCCATGCTATATTTCATATAGTATGTGATTGGAACACAATGGCAACATTTTAATAATTTATAATAAAACATTAATAATATTCTAAATTAGAGTCCCAACTAATAAATCATGGTTTTATCATATTGTCATGGTGAGTGTGCTTATTTTCACACCATGCTTTGTTAAAAACTAAATTATGTGAGTTTAGACAATTATATCATAGGCATATTGGTTTTCCTATTACAAGGATAACTTACTCTAAGTGCATTGTAATGCATATATTGCTTTTATTTATTTTTATCTCCTCTATTATGCCCTGATACAACAAGACATGAATTGGATCAAGAGATAAATCACCTATGCATGTTGGTTTTGGTGGCATAATCTTACTCTACCCTCTAGTAATGGTGTACATGTTGAAACAACATGTTCATAAAATACTATATTGCAAGTGCCTTATCCTATAGTAGTGGTAAGTATGCTTCTTGAATATTATATTGTGGCTATTTTTTGTCACTATAGTGGGTGGTATGCTTGTTGACATAACATGTTAGTTTAATATGGTTTTTTTTGGCCTCCCATATGGTGGTGAGCATGCTTCATGACACATCATGTTTACCATATACTATATGATGTTTTAAGGGCTAAAGTACAAATAACCTACATTTATTATTGGTGGCATCACTTTAATTTGCCCTTGTTATAATGGTAAGTGTTATAGTATATTACATTATGTAATATATGATAAGATCAAGAGTCTCTTAGACATGTATCAAGATAAATAAATAAAAGGTCATTGTGTAAAACTATATTATGGACATAAAGCTCCATAAGTTTTGTACAAATTGTGTTCTCTCTTGTTAATTTTATAAGTTTCACTCTAAATTTACTGTATTGTTATTATATTATATTTGATCCTATGGAAATTATCCTATAAGTTTTACATTAATACTAATGCTTAAAAATACATTAGTGCTATTAGAGCTATTGCAAGTAGTTTCTTGCACAAGTTAAATTTGTTTAGTTGCATGTAAAATTGTTTTTATCCAGCTTTATGAAATTGATTTAGAGTCTATATAATTTAAATGGATTTAGACCTAGAATCTACTGTAATATAAAAGTAAGTAGAAATTATATATCCTTTCCACTAGGTTGAAGGAAAACCAGTGAAGACAAAGACTCATATTGGAGGTGAATCAACTATTAATATAGTTGATCATTATGAATATAGGTAACCCTAACATTAATTTAAATATTATTATGTATTGAGAAGCATTCAAAGCTTTCTAATAGTAAAATAAAGGCTATTGGATTAGTTTTATAAGAGATTACATATTAAGAGATTTTAGGTCATTAGATATTTACCTTGACATTGAAGAAAGAAGCAATAGTTTGAATGAAATGATAACAACAACAAAATATAAAGGAAGAGACCCTTTTAGAAAATAGATCCAAGAAAATAAGGCCCTTATAAGAAACAAGTGTCCATTATACTAAGGATAGAAAGACCCTTATAAGAAAAATAAAATAGGCCATTATACTAAGGAAATAAAGCCCCTTATAAGTGAGAAAAGAGGTTTGTATAAAGTTGAATGAGAGGCCATTAGAGAAAGCCCCAGGATATAGGAAAATTCTCATGTTGAGAAGAATATATATACTACCAACTACAAAAGTAAGAAAGAGAGGCCAAGTTTTTTTTTCTAAATAAAAAAAGAATGAGAGTTTCTACATGAAGAGCTATGAGCATAGAAGTCGAGTAGAAACTCTTGTGAAGAAAAATGAAGGAGAGTACATAACCTAAAAGAATTGGAGAAGAACACAAAGGAATCAAGGGTAGAGCATTATTTTCTATAGTAAGAGCAGATATAGAGTTGTCTAAATCAAGAAAGCAATATTAGAAATTGTAAAGAAGTAAAGAGCTTGTGAATAAAGAAAAAATATTAGCAAATAAAGTTATAAATGTATGATATGTTAAATATAAAGGAAGACAAATAATTTCCTAGAGAAGCATCCAAAGTTGAAACAACATTGTCTCCAACTAGAGGAACATCTAAAGCCAAACCAACATATCGCTCAACCAGATAAGTGCCTAAGCTAAGACATATAAAGGAGTACAAAGCCATCAAGTGAAGCACATTAAGTCAAGCACACTATTCAGTAAACAAACCCATTAAGTAGAATATATTATTTAGTGATCAAGCTAGAGGGCTTACAGTGAGTCATAGTTAACAATGGCACTAGAAACATCACTCAGGATGTAAAGCAAACACCCAATTGATTCATAATGTAGCATGAACAAGCAACTTATAATATGAACAACCAATAGTTGATAAGGAATATAGAAGGGAAGGTTGAAATAATCATTTGAGAAAGGAAGCATAAGTTCTTTCCTCACAAGTATGCAAGTATTTTTGGAAATATTGAGTTGTCATTGATGTCAAAGGCAAGATGAAATGTTGAGTGGTCATTGAATTAAAGAAAGGAATATCTTCAAGTATGAAATGTGAAGTGTCATTGATGATAAAGGAAGAAAGAGTTTCAAAGAGGTGTTGAATTACAAGTATAAACTTTAATATTAGTTATAAGCCTTATAATATTTAAATATTAAATTTAAATATTATAAAGTAAGGGTTTAAATATTTTATGGAGCTAATATTGAAAGCGTGAAAGTACCAACATAATGGTTTGAACATATGGAGTTGAAAATTAAAAAGTGTGAAAGCGCTGATGTAATGGTTTAAACATATGAAGCTAAAATTTAAAAGTGTGAGAGCATTGACCTATGGATGCGAAGCAAACTTTGAATACAAGTGTATATATAAAAGGCATAAGAAAATGTATGAGCTGATGGTGCAATATATTAGAGGTTTGACTATATATACCAAGTTTCAAAGATCATTTTGTGTGTTCAAAATTGAATACTTATGCATGCGAAGGAGATTCCTTTTTATCAACAAAAACTCAGTGATAGGAGAAAAATGGTGTAGGGTGATATCCAAGAATTGGAGAATGTTTTCCTAGATAATACATCAAGGAATTTATGATTGAAGGGAAACACATATTTGAGAAAAATGATTGATATTTTTTGTAAAGGAGAGAACAAACATTATAGTATTTTCCAGAGAAGTATCTCATGGGGACAATGAACATAATTCACAATTCATAAAGCTTGTTTTTAATATGGTTGACTCATTCAACTTGGCCAAACTTAGCTCGTATTGTAGAAGACTCGATGTGCCTCATCGAACGTGAATTTTTCTATCTGGGTGATGCATTCATGAGGTAATTTATATTTCATTTTGAGTAAGGTTGATTTGGATTAATGTTTCTAGGATATATGAGCAGAAAGAAAAAGATGATGGAACTTCTCGGGTGAAAGTGTTGAGCACTTAGGAATTCATGATGCAGAACACAAATCTAGGGCACAAGTCTTGAAATGTTCATAGTTATAATTTTTGAAAGCCTCTCATGTTATTCAGAAATGCAGTGATCCAGTAAAATGTTTGAGGTGTTGAAGATGTTTGAAAGCCTTCAATGTTATTCAGAAACATAGTGATCCAGTAAAATGTTTAAGGTGTTGAAGATTTTTGAAATCCTCCCATGTTATTCAAAAATTAGTGATTCGATAAAATGTTTAAGGTGTTGAATATTTTTGAAAGGCTCTAGTATTATTTAGAAATGTAATGATCCAGTAAAAAATCTGAGGTGTTGAAGATACAGAGCAATGAAAGTTGAATATAAATTTTGAAGTTGTAAGCGTTGCTATTAATTTTTGATAGAGAGAGAGCCTTTAGTTTCTTTAATATTTGATACAGATATTTTGAGAAGCACACAAGGGTAAAATTTTGTAGCAAGGAGCAAAGCGCACTCACCACATCAAAGGAGAACATTGCCAAAGTTTCATTTGGCTACCATTGAGCACTAGTGGTCCAAGAAAAATCCATAGGTATCTAAGAAGTGAAAGCATAAGAGCTACACATCAAATTTGGCAAATGTACGCCAAAGAAAATTGGTCGAAAATCATTTATCAAAGTAGTGCAAATAGAAGGTATGTAGGAATTCGAATGTGAAAGTAAAATAATTAAATTTGATAGAAAAATTAAGAATAAATAAAGACTCATTTTTGCCGTTAATAAAGTTACATTTTGCAAGTTTTATTATTGGAGTGATAAGAGTATTGGAATTAAAAATTTTAATAGAAAGACAAAATGAAAGTTACTAGGTAGATTTGTGCATTATTTTTTGTTGATTTGAAAGTATATAAGCTAGGCAGATTTGTGCATTGAATTTGAATGAATCAGGAATAGATAAGCAGGGCAGTTTTGAAAGTATAGTTAATGAATTATTTTCTAAGTGGTGTTAATTATTTGGAGAAAATATTTTGTTTGGGAGGTATAAGGAATTATTGGACATATTACATTTGTATGAGTTAATCAATTTGTAGACTAGATCTGCCTTTAAAATGTAATAAATGTGAGACATGTGAATGTGAAGAACATATTGAGCATTTGTTTAGTGCATATCATTTTCTATATGTTCATGAAGATAAAATAATTCTAGGTAGAATATGTCTGAATTGCTCTAGTTGAGGAAAGCACATTGAAGAAAATATAAAGCACTTGATGACATTATTATGCGAGATTTGGGAAAGATATGAGCATTGTTTATATGTGATATTTGGGAAAGATATGAGCATTTTTTGTATGCGATATTTGGGAAATATATGAGCATTATTTGTATGTGAGATTTGGGAAATATATTAGCATTTTTTGTATGCAATATTTGGAAAGATATGATCATAGTTTGTATGCAATATTTGAGTAATATTAAGCAGAATTTGGGATTATATTGAGCAAGTTGTGAGCAGGTTGTGTTAGTATATTTGAGAAGGTTTTGGGGTAGATTTGAGCAAGCCTTGTGTAGGCTTATAATAGAAGTGATAATATTTGAGAAGTTTTTTGTGATCATATTTGAGCAAGCCTTGTGTGCAGGCTTGGAGCATATTTGTGTAGGTTTTGATGAGCATATTTAAGTAAGCTTTGTGTGTAAGTTTAGAGCATATTTGAGCAGAGTTGAGAGCAGGTTTTGGAGTATATTTGAGCAAGCCTTATGTAATGGCTTGAAGAATATTAGAGCAAAGGGGATTGATATCTCTTATGGATAGAGTTCCATAAAATATATTAGAGGGGATTAATATTTCATGTGGATAGATGTCCATGAACCAGAGCAAAGGGGATTGATGTCTTCTATGGATAGAGGTCCATGAATCAAATCAGATGGGATTGAGGTCTCCTATGGATAAAGGCCCATGAACCAAAGCAAAGGGGATTGGTTTATCCTCTGGATAGAATTCCATAAACTAGATAATAGGGGATTGGTGTCTCCTATGGATTGAGATCCATGAACTTGTGAGAGGGGACAAGTGTCTCCTATGGATAGAGTTCCACAAACATTGTAATAGAGAATGAGTTCACAGGAATTTTGTTGAGAAATTTATAAAACATATTTCTTCGTAGATGTAGATCACATTGGGTGAACCACATTAAATATGTGTCTTTCATGTGTGTGATGATTTATGTATTATTTAATTATTGTAATTTATAATATCATATGATATTTCTTTGTAAAGAAAAGTAAAAGTTTTATCTTATACTGTTCACCCCCCATCTCAGTATAAGATTGTGTTCTTCAATTGGTATAAGAGTGGTTTCCTTCGTGAAATTCTATCAGTTGTAAGAAATATCTTATAGGAACACAAATGTCTCATCAGAAATGGTTTTCAACAAACAGAGCTCCATTGTTTTATGGAATTCTCATAGCCTATTAGATGAGGACAAAGAAATATTAAACATAAAAAAGAGATACAACATTCAAAGCTTCAAAGAAGGTAAAAAATAAAGAACCACAATCAAGTGAAGAATCAAGTAGTAAAGAAAAAGTTGACTTTGCAATAAAAAATAAGAAGGATATTTGAAAACACAATTTTTTTAACTTTGGTAACCTTGGTCTCTATGCAGTTAATTGTCTACAAGATGGAAGTAGTAGTAGTAAAGAAGAAAAGGAATATAAGAAAAATAAATGAAGGAAATTCTATCATAAAAATAAAAACATGCATGGTTAAGGAAAGCATTAAATTAAGATATTTAAAAGACACAAGAAGAGCTTTTATGTTCCAGCAACAGTGATGAAAGCCTCCCAGATAGTGAAAAAGAAGAAATCCTAATTTCTTCCATAGAGGATAATGAATATACTCTTGTTGTCAAAGACCAAGAGAAAGAGAAATATTTAGAAAAGGAAGAGGAAGACATAATTGATATAGAAGAGGAACTTTATTTTTATCTTGAAGAGTTAAGAAGGGAGAACTTAATATTGAAGGCTCAAGTACAAGAGAATGAGAAAACAAGTCCAAAGCTTCTACAAGATACCGATTTAAAAATTAAATTTGAAGAGGCAAGAAAGGTTGAAGGAGGTATGGCTAAGAAATTAAAGTCAAAATATCTAGAGTGTGAAAGACTAGAACATGAGGTTGTTTCTCTAAAGAAGGAAGTTGAAAAGCTACAACAAAATATCAGGTTTGAGAAAAGCATAGAAATCCTAAATGATATTATCAAAGCACATAGATCTCTATTTATAAAGGTCAAGAGAAACAAAAAGAGGAGTCAATCTCAAAAGGAATAAATGAATCAAATAAAGGAATTTAAGAATAACCTAAGACCTATGTTGATTTGTTGAAAGGTGATAGTATCAAAAAATAAACAAACAAAGAATCATAAAGGAACATGGACCATCACAAGAAAATCAAAGAAAGAACCATGAGATCAAGGCAAGATGAATATTTATTCCAAGGTTATTGTTTCTTATGTAATTATTTTTGTCATAAAACTATACATTGCAAGGTTCATGATAAGTATGATTATGGCTTCACCAAGAGGAACTTCAATTCATTTACACCTTTCAAGAACTACAACATCATGTATTTCAATTGTAATATTTTTTGTCATAAAGCTATACATTGTAGGGTTCATGGTAAGAATTATTATGGCTTCACTAAGAGAATTTTTAAGTCATTTGCACCTTTTAAGGACTACAACATCATATGTTTCAATTGTAATAATTTTGTACATAAAAAAAAATAGTGTAGAACAGAGTTTTTGGAAATTACATAGATAAGAAAGAAAAAAGGATACTCAAAATGATCAAAGTGTATGACTAAAAAGATGTGGAAAAACAAAATTGAAAAATAAGAAGAGCATTGTAAGTTGGTGGTAGCTTTTGAAGAACATAGGATTATACTGAGGGGGGAGTGAACAATATAAGATCAACTTTAACTTTCCTATATCAAACAATATTATCCAATATAATAAATGGTAATATCAACAATAGTAATCAAAGCAATGCATAAATCATCACACACAATAGAGACACCAATTTAATGTGGTTCATACAATGTGGACTATTCCACAAAGAAAATATTTCCACTAAAATATTCTCAACACATATCTTGGGAATCACTTCCCTATTACAATGTTTATGGACCTCTATTCAAAGGAGACACCAATCCCTTAGTGCTCTGATTTGTGGATCTCTCTCCACAGGAGAACTCTTTCCTCTTTTATCTAGTTTACGGAACTTGATCTAAGAGAACTCTTTCTCCTCAACTGGTTCATGGATCTCTCTCCACATAAGAACTCTATCTTCCTAGTTGATTCATGGATCACACTCCATAGGATAACTCTTTCCTCTTGCTCTGGTTTGTGGAACTTTATCCATAGGATAACTCTTTCCATGGATCTCTATCCATAGAATAACTCTTTATCCACTACTCTGGTTGGTGATCTTCTAGAAGACTTTTGCTCCCACTACACTGGCTTGTGGATATATCTCCATAGAAGACCTTGTCTTCACTGCCCTGGCTAATGGATCTCTATCCATTGGAGACTACTACCTTCTGTTCTATCACCTCCAAATCTTGATCTTAACTTTATCTTAGATTTGCACCAAACTCTATCCCAAGTGTAGTACAAATATGCTCTAAATTTATCTCAGGTCTAGAAAAAATATACTCATAAATTTACACCAAAATCTATCCTCAAATCTATCCTTAAGCCTTAACACAAAGCTTGAAAAATCATAAATAAACTTTACTCAGATATGCCCCAAGCCTTAACACAAAGCTTGAACAAATCATGAATCAACTCTACTAAGATCTACCCCAAGAATTAAAACAAAGCTTGAACAAATCAAAAATTTTCTTAATGCTATCTCAAGTATTTCACAAGACTTGATCAAATATGCCTTCAAGTATTCACAAAGACTTTTTCAATTTTATCTTCAAGTCCTCTCAAGAAATTGCTCAATCTACTCTCAAGTCTTCACCAAGACTTGCTCAAATTTACCTTCAAGATTTCACAAAATCTTGCTCAACTCTACTCTTAATATTTCAAAAAAGCTTACTCAACTCTATCCTTACGCTCTCACAAAAGTTTACTTAACTCTATCCTTAAGTATCTTCAAAGACTTGCTCAATTCTTTCCAGAAGATTTCATAAAAGCTTGCTCAAATAATTCCAAAACTTGCATACACAAACACAAGTTGAATCTCTTTCAAAAAACTCTATTCACATAAAAAAATTATATTCAAAATATTGTTTAATATTAGGAACATATAGAGAATGATAAGCTCTATCAAAAGCCTCAATATTTTTCACACTCATAAAGTTTTGTATTCAACCGATTAAACTAACACTTGCAAACTCTCTCTTAAATCAATTTAAAATGATGTATAAATTTTTTCACAACACTTGATCTACAACTCCCATAATTTCAATAAATATTTCTTAGATTAAAATCCTCACCAACTTCACTCAAACATTCATCCAATGAAACACAATTTACTCACAAACCCTAGTATATGTATTTCATCTCATTTCAACAAAGATGCTCAATATAGATCGCAAGCCCTAACTCAAAAAATATATCTCAACCTAAAAACTTTCCAACAATGTTATACCAAAATAATCCTTTTCACTCCACCTTTTATTTTAGAAAACCTTTCTCAATAACACACATAAAATGAGGATAAAAATATCCATACCTCTTGCTCGTTCTTATGGATATATGTCTTAAAAATAAATTTCACAATCAATCTTCATTGTGCCACTCTAAGGGTTAGAGAGCAACAATCTATTTCAAAACATCCACAAAGTATTCCTTCCAAAATGTGGTCAATTAAATTCCAAACCACTCTCTTGGTTTCTCAAGTAATCAAACCCTTCAAAATATTTTAGAAAAACATACAAATAATCAAAATACCTCATACACCTTTTAAATCCCTCTTACCACATTCAAAATAAAATAATCAAGGATTCTTATTGCTCCAATAATTCACTTTCAAATTAATTTACTATAACTTCCTTCAAAAATTAAATACATGGAATAATAAATATTATTTCCTTATATCTCCCACTTATCATAAATGCATTTCCAAAAGAAATATAACCACCATTTAAAATAATATTCCAAAGCACTTAACAACTTCACTAAATCAAAATCCAAACTATTTCAAATCATTTTTATGACAAAGATAAAAATTAATTTTTAAACCTTATACCTCCCAATTTAGATGCATACGTTATAACATAGGACCTTAGGTGTCAATTTATTTAAACAAAAATTAATTCCTTGTGTGCTGCCTCCTGTGGTAATAAAACCCTCGCTATGTTTGTCACATGTGCCTTAGTTGCAGCTTAACTATCGCATGAGCTAAGTGCTCACACGAAATCTCTATGACACCCTCTCTTCTTTGTTCCTTCTGTTGGCACCAAAACTCGTTAAAACAAAAAACCTTTCTTCATTGCTACCACCAAAAATTGAACGCGAGACCTATCATCCACCAAAGTCTTAATGTTTTCAATCCTTCCTCTAGGCCAACCGTGTGGTTGGTGATAGGGATATGCACCCTTGCCTCCTTATTCATCCATGCTCTCCTCTTGCTTTTAAAATTAAAAACCTTCATCCTTTTTTTCTCACAAAATTCACATTAATTAATTAAATCAAACATTCACACATGAATTCGAGAGACTTATCTTTTGGCCTTCAAACTTGATGATATAAATATCAAATCTTCCTCATGCTTGGATGTCAAAAGAAATTAAATATTTAAACTTTATTCTTGGCGTCAAACCCACCTAGGGTTATAAAATTATTGTAATATAAATATTATAATTAACCTTAGGATTTCCTCTTAACACTTTAATATTATAATAATAAATATTATAATATTATTTCCTTTGAACTTAGGTATTTCCTTCCTTAACCTTAGTATTTCTTCTTGACAACTTTAATATTATAATAATAAATATTAAAATATTATTTCCTTCCTTCGGGGTATTTAGACAATATTTTGGACAACCATGTGATGCTTTAAACCAAATATCTTGGGCTTAAAATATAAATATTTTAACCCTCTTTTTGTCAATTCCCTTGCACTAAGATGAATTGACTTTTGACATCAATGACAACATAGCTACTCAAAATTTCCAATAATCTCCCCCTTTGTCATTGATGTCAACCCTTTTCCTTAACCATTCCTTTTTCCTTTTTCCAAATCTACTCCCCTTGATTGAATGCTCTCCCCCTTACTCAAATCTCTCCCCATTTGACATCAATGGCAAAGGGGCTATTTTGGAACTAAATATAAGACTCTTAGCTCAGCACCCTCCCCACCTCGTCTCCTTGAGGTGATTAATTTTGGGGTGGGAGTATCTCTACTCCCAACATACAATGTTCTTTTTCTTTGTCCACCTTCTTACTCAACTGATCCTTCTAATTATTTTGAATATCCATATTCTTACTTGTACTTGGAAATTTTTTTCTACACCACTTGGTCATATGCCCAAAATTATTGCACTTATATAACTTAATGTTGTGGTTCCTATAAGGTGCAAATATCTTGAAGTTCCTCCTGGTGAATCCATACCCATTCTTGTCATGAACCCTATAATGAACTGCTTTATGACCAAAATTATTACAAGAGTAGCAATACCCTTGAAATAGATGCCCAAATATGAAATTTCCCTTAATGAAACCATATTCCTTCTTTTCATGTGTCCTGTACCACATAGCCTTGTGACCAAACCCGTTACATGAGAAACAACATCCTTTAAAGAAATCTTGCCTTGGACCTATGGGTCTCTTGGTCCTTTCTTTCCTATGATGTTTCTTGTTCTTTATTTGTGCATTGTTTCCTTCCTTGGTGAACCTTCTATTTTCAACTTATCCTCATAAGTCTCACTTTCTCCTTCACTCTCTTCTTCTGAAGCTTCTTCTTCTTTGGAGCTTGAGCTTGACTCCTCTCCTTGTTCTTTCTATCCCTCTTCAAAACCAAGTATTGTATTATTATATGGAGACCTTTGTACCTTGAGAATATCATCCAAAGATTTTGATCCTTCCTTGAATCGAGATAGTGCATTTAGATATGTTCCAAGACCTTTCTGAATTTCATCTTCTAGTCTTTCAATTTTTAGATCTTTTACCTTTATTTGTTCAATCATGACTTCTTCAACTCTTTTTGCCTTTTCAACTCTAACTTTCAAGTCATTGAGATCTTGTATAAGCCTTGATTTTATTTTCTCATCCTCTTGAACTTGATCCTTTAGTTTTAAATTTTACTTTCTAACCTCTCTCAATTCTCTAAGAGCAATAGTAAGTTCTGCTTCTAGATCAACTATCTCTTCCTCTTTTGTTTTTTAATTTTCTTCTATATATTCAAGAGCATCTTCATATTCTTCTTCACTATTACTAAACCCATTCTTTGTACAGTGATCTTCAAGATGACCAAAGTTACCACAAATAAAATATTTGAGTATTTTTGGTTCCCTTTTAGCTTCTTTTCCAACATCTTCTTTTTCTACTGCTAGAAATAGAATTTATTCTTCTTCACTATTTGATGATATTTCATCACTCTCATTTGAACTCTTTCCTATCTTATCTGCATAGAAACTCTTCTTATGCCTTTGGAATTGTTTTTTTCCATGCTTGCTTTATCCATACCTACTTTTATTTTCATACCTAGATTTCCTTGCTTCTTTTTTCTTATGATCTTGTTTCTCTTCACCACTACTGATTTTGGCTTCTGTATAGTTATATGCATAATGACCATATTTACCACAATTGAAAAACTTTACTATTTGTATACGTTTGTGCATTCCTAAACTCTTCATATTCCTTCTATCATAGTTAGATTCCTCATCACTGGTTAACTCATCACTTGAAACAAATTTCTTATCCTTAACATTCTTTGCTGCTTTGAAAGGTACCTCTTTTTTCAGGATAGGATAATTTACTACTCTCATCTCTTATGCTATGAGTGTTCCATGTAACTCATCCAAAGTTAGATTTTTAAGATCTCTTGTTTCTTCTATGGTTGAAACATTTCTGTTATACCTAAGAGGAAGTGACCTTAGAATATTTTTGAAGAACACAAGATTATACTAAGAGGGGAGGGGTTAATAGTATAAGACCAAATTTTACTTTTATTTTCAAATAAATATTATGTAGTGTATAGATAGCAATATTAATAGCAGTAATAAAAGCAATACACAAAACACCATACGTAATAGAGACACAAACTTTAATGTGGTTCACCCAATATGGGCTACCTCCATAGAGAAAATATTTCTTCTAATATTTCTCAAATAATATTTTGGGAATCCTTCCCAATTACAATGTTTATGGACCTCTTTCCAAAGGAAATTTTGATCCCCTAAATCTGGTTTGTGGATCTCTATCCACAGGATAACTCCTTCTCCTATGCTCTAGCTAGTGATCCTCTAGAATACTGCCTCCACTACACTAACTATGGATCTCTCTCCATTTGAATAATCTTGTCCTCACTCAAAAGACCTATCTTTAATATCCTGGCTAATGTATCTCTATCAACTGGAGTATCTGTCCTCTCTACTTTGTCACCTTAAAAGCTCTACTCAATAGGCTCACTTAGAACCTTCTCAAATATGCTCAATAGGTCCACTCAGAACCTGATCAAATCTGCTCAACAGGTCCACTCATAATTTGATCAAATATGTTCAACAGGTCCCTTCAAAACCTGTTCAAGTATTCTTAATAAGTCCACTCGAAACCTTCTCAAATATTCCCAATAGGTCCACTTAGAACCTACTCAAATCTGCTAAACAAGATCACTTAGAACTTGTCTAAATCTTCTCAACAAGCTCACTCAGAACTTGTCTAAATCTGCTCAACAAGCTCACTCAAAAATTTTCCAAATATGCTCAACAAGCTCACTCAGAACTTGTCCAAATCTACTCAATAAGTCTTCTCTAGGAATTTCTCAAATATGCATTGCAAGCTTCCACAAAATCTCACACAAAAATAGTCCACAAACCTTATCAAGGAAATTAGCTTAACAAGTCCACACCGAACTTGTTCAATCTTGTAGAATCATAAAGAGAATTATTAGAGACTCAATACGTCCTATACTCAATTCTCAATCACTTTCTCAACTCAATCTCATAGAAGCATATAGAGAAATTTTAGATACTCAATATGTTCTATTCTCAAATCTTAATCTCCACTCAAATCAATCTCATAGAAGCATAAAGAGAATTGTTAGAGACTCAATATGTTCTATACTCAATTCTCAATATCAACTCAATCTCATAGAAGCATAAAGAGAATTTTTAGAGACTCAATATATTCTATTCTCAAAGATCAATCTCAACTCAAATCAATCTCATAGAAGCATACAGAGAATTGTTAGATACTTAGTATGTTTTATACTCAATGCTCAATCTCAACTCAATATGAATATAGAATAGTTTGTTTCATGGAACTTAAACAACCACTTCATGCATCTAATTGACTAGGCTTAATAAAATCTACTCAACTAACCACCTCAAGGAACAACCCTTTCTCACAAACCCTAATCCAAGCATGTATCAACCAAATCAAAAAATTTCCAACAATGCTCAACAAAAATCTCACATGACAATGATACTCATATTCTTTTCTAACTCAAGTTCAAGTTCTTTGCATCACCCATTGGCTTCAACAACAATGCTAATAATACAAGGTTTTAATCACAACTCTCAATTCAAAAAACCTTGAAGCATAAAATCAAAGTACTTCACTCAACCAATGGTCTAAACAACAATGCTTATCAAACAAGGTTTAATCACAACTCACAATATAGAAAACCTTGAAGCATTAACTCAACCACTTTCAAAAATGAAACCCTAATAAAATCCTTTTCACTCCAAAATTAATTTTCAATCAATCCAACCATCTAACTCAACAAAGAATAATTTTACCCATACCTTTTCTTGAAGAGTAGTTGTCCTTACAAATCTACCACACTCACAATTACTTCTTTGACAAACTCAATAAGGGTTAGAGGATAATTTTTGTATCACAAAAATAATATCACAATTACACCTTATCACTCCAACTTAAACAATAAGCAATATCCTCATAATAATTACAAAACCCTTTATTGGAAATAACACACAACTCACAAAGTCTTAACCTTTCAAAATTCCACTATAGCAAAATTTAAGACTTGAAAATAAAACCAGAATTCTCCTTATACCTCCTAATAATATTTCTCAACTATCAACCTTTATCACAATGCAAAGACTTCAACCACCAAAAACCTTATACCTCCAACTTAGGCATTAATAAAATAAAACATTAAAAATGTACCTTTGCCTTTGGAGAGTTTCAAACTCTCAACGCAACCCTCACAACACCTTTGCCCATGGTGCAAGAACCACATGAACTTACAAGCTCGTTGGGAAGGAAGAAGCATCACGTGCTTCAAGACTCCTTCCTAGCCTTGCAAAAATGTATGCACCTATTTATTGGCACCTTCAACACATCCATCAAAAGCTTCCATGGTATTCGAACACTAACCACCATGCACACCAAAATGTATGCTGGCAGCCCACTTGCCACTAGGACAAAGTGCCTTGTTGGATTCCAAACAATAAATGCGCTTACTTTTATCCCTTTCACTGTCAATGCAAACCACAAAATTTGCAAAACACTATCACAAGCTCTGCACTAAATTCGATGTGCTTCTCTTCCAAATCGAGCAAGTGTAATTTGAAACTTAACTTTTGCATGGTATTAATATGCATTCCCATTATATTAAAAATGTCAACGCTTCCATTGTATTCTAGAAATTGGTGGAAATAAGCTTTGCCTTGTTTAAATCCAACCTTTGGATTTATTTAAAATATGCTTTGGCCTTCAACCTTCAACCCAACCTTTGGGTTTATTAAAATATTTTTAGTCTTTGTAAACCCACTTTTGCAATATAAAATATTGTAATAAAAATTACAAATATTTTATTTGGGTTTTCACCATGGCACTTATAACCATTATAATATTTCACCTTTGATAAAGTACCTTTTAATATTTATTTATAAAATTTAAATTCATCTTGAATTTAAATAATTTATAAAATAAATATTATTACTCATTTTTAACTTCTATCTTTTGCACTGTTTCACTCGAACTTCTGCCTTCTTGCTGAATATCAAATGACCATATTTGTCACCTTTATTTCTTGCTAAAATATTTGGAATTAATGATGACTCCTTCTGGTGGCATCAATGGTGACATCAATGACAACTTTGACTTAGGGACTCAAAATATCCAACAATCTCCCCCTTTGTCATTGATGTCAAACCATATCCTTTTAATGAAACCTGACATTTATTTTTCTTCTACTCCCCCTGGCTCAATGCTCTCTTAAATATCAAATCTCTCCCCATATCAAATCTCTCTCCAATACACAAATCTCTCCCCCTTTGATATCAATGGCAAAGGATCACCTTTGGGGCTCGAGGCTAAGAATGAGCATTTTATCTTAGCCCCTCCCCCACCTCCACATGAGGTGGTTAATTCTAGGGTGGGAGTATTTCTACTCCCTGAAAGCACTATTCTTTACCTTTATTTTTTTATCTTCTTTTATGAGTTTTTTGAATCTTCTTTCCCAAGTCATCATTCTTATTCCTGTTCCTATTCTTGTTCTCATCCATGTTCCTATTCCTATTCCTCTTCTCATCCATATTCCTATTTCTATTCATATTCCTATTCTTGTTCATATTTTTGTTCCTGTTCATGTCTGTTTTTGAAATATTTGCTCTACACCATTTTGTTGTGTGACCATAATTATTGCACTTATAACACTTAATGTTATTATTCCTTGGAGGTGCAACTATCTTAGGATTTCTCCTTGTGAAACCATATCCGCTTTTGTCATGAATCTTGTAATTCATTGCCTTGTGATAAAACTCATTACATGAGTAGCAATACCCTTGGAAAATCTATCCTTTTCCATATTCTTGTCTTTCATGTGTCCTACACTATGAAGCCATGTGCCCAAACCTGTGACATGAAAAATATCTTCCATTGAAGCTTCCTTGCCTTGACCTCATTGGTATTCTATTCTGATTGTTGTTCCATATGTATCTTCTCTATGCATTGTTCCTACATTTGTTGAAATCTTTGTTGTCCAACTCATCCAATTATGACTCACTCCCCCTTACACTGTCTTCTTTTGATGTATCTTCTTCTGAAGTTTCTTATTATTCAAGACTTGAACTAGACTCTTCTTCCATTTTATTTTGAACTTGTTTAGAACCAAGACCTGTCTTGTTTGTTGCTCTTCTTTGTATCTTAACTATTTTATCCATACTCTTTACACTATTTACATACTTTTATAAATTATTCTTGGAATCCTCTAAATCTTCCTTTAGTAGGGATACTTCTTGTGTTAACTTTTCACATTCTAGAATCTTTGCTTCTAACTTATATTTGAACTTGCTTGCCTTAGCCTTTGACTTTTCTAAATCCTCTATGAGCAATAATCTTTCTTCATCACATTATTGAAACTAAATTTCAAGATTAGAGTGTTGCTTTCTTACATTCTTTACTATGTCAAGGGCATATATAAGTTCTCCCTTGAGATCATAACCATTCTCTGCTGAATAATCCTCTATTTTTTTACCTTTGTCCATATCATTTCTTTATTTTGTCTTGTCTTCTATAAGATCACTCACTTTTCTTCTAATGCCATTAAAATATTTTCATATGGTCTTTAAAGTGCATCTTCAAAATCATCATCACTAAAACTATAACCATCCCTTATGTAATCATCTTCAATATGTCTAAATTTACCACATCTAAAACACTTGAGAATAACTGGAGTCTTTCTCTTAACTGGTTCTTTCTCTTTAGCCATAAATAGGACTTCATCTCTATCATTGTCTAAAAAACTAGCATCAATATAATTTGAGTACTTACTTGCATTATCCGCATAGTAGCTTCTATTTTGCCTTTGGAATAACTTCCTTATTTGTCTGCTTTGTCCATGCTTTTATTTTGGTGTTTGTATCTTTCTGATTCCCTATGCCTGTGGTCCTATTTTTCTTCATCATTGTTGTTCTTTGGCTCTTTACACTCTATTGCATAATGTCCATAATTTCCATAATTAAAACACTTAACAGATCTTAGATATATGGGTCTTCTAGAACCTTTATCTCTTTTGCAATTATTTACTTCTTCATCACTATATGACTCACTGCTTGATTATTTCTTCTTACCCTTTTTATTTTTGTCCACTTTGAATGTAGCTTCTTTCAAAGGAATATGATCTTTTTTTCTTATCTCAAAAGTAGTAAGCATGCCAAGAAAAGCATTTATTGTTAGGATATCACTATTAATTGATGTTTCTATAGTAGAAACATTTTCACTGTACCTTTTTGGAAGGGTTATCAAGATCTTATCGCAAGCATCAGATTCATCAACCTTCATTATGATACCTTTATTCCAAGACCTTTCTTATCATGTATAAGTTCATCAAACTTGTTGAGATAGTCACAAATATTTTCATCATACCACATTATTAGGTTCTCAAATTATCCTTTGAGAAATCTGATCTTAGCTTTCATGACAATTTTATCTCCTTCATTTATGGTATGCAATAGTTCCTAAATATCTTTTAGTTTTGTACACTCCATAACCTTCATATATTTTGATATATGCAACCCTTATATAATTGCATTCATAGCTCTTGAATTTGTATGCATTAGAATATTAAATTCTTTATATGTAGGAGGATTGGATGCTGAATCATATCCAAATTCCACTACATCCCAAACTTCATTTCCAAGTGCCATCAGGTGAAATCTCATCAGCACACACCAATACAAGAAGTCAATTCCATCAAATACTGGTACTGCATTATTGATGGACCTGTACCTTTGATCCTTTTGATCCATTGTGTTCTTAGACCGCTTTTTCTTCAAGATGTCAAACTCTTCTGAAGGAACCCACTATGATACCAATTGAAGAACACAAGCTTATACTAAGAGGGGGGGTGAACAATATAAGATCACTTTTTACTTTTATTTTCAAATAAATATTATGCAGTGTATAGATAGTAGTATCAATAGAAGTAATCAAAGCAATGCATAAAACACCATACACAATAGAGACAACATTTTAACATTGTTCACCCAATGTGGGCTACCTCCACAGAGAAAATATTTCTTCTAAATATTTCTCAAATAATATTTTGGGAATCCTTCTCAATTACAATGTTTATGGACCTCTATCCAAAAGAGATGTTGATCTCCTAAATATGGTTTGTGGATCTCTATCCATAGGAGAACTCCTCCTATACTCTGGCTAGTGATCCTCTAGAAGACTACCTCCACTACACTAACTGTGGATCTCTATCCACTTGAAGACTCTTGTCGTAACTGAGAAGACATATCCTCAATGTCCTAGATGATGGATCTCTATCAACTGGAGTCTTTGTCCTCTCTGCTCTATCACCTCCAAAGCTCTACTCAATAGGTTCACTTAGAACCTTCTCAAATCTACTCAATGGGTCCACTCAAAACCAAATAAAATTTTCTCAATAGGTCCACTCAGAACCTGACTAAATATGCTCAACAAGTCTACTTAGAACTTGATCAAATCTACTCAACATGTCCACTCAGAACCTGATCAAATATGCTCAACAGGTCCACTCAGAACCTTCTCAAATATGCTCAACAAGCTCACTCAGAACTTGTCTAAATTTTCTCAACAACCTCACTCAGAACTTGTCTAAATCTGCTCAACAATCTCACTCAATACTTTTCCAAATCTGCTCAACAAGCTCACTCAGAACTTTTCCAAATCTGCTCAATAAGTCTTCTCTAGGACTTGCTCAAATCTGCATTTCAATCTTCCACAAAAGCTCACACAAAAATAGTCCACAAGCCTTCTCAAAGACTTACCTCAAATCAACTTAACAAGTCCACATAAAACTTGTTCAATCTTATAGAATCATAAAGAGAATTGTTAGAGACTCAATATGTCCTATACTCAATGCTCAATCACTTTATCAACTCAATCTCATAGAATCATAAGGATAATTGTTAGAGACTCAATATTTCTTATTCTCAAAGCTCAATCTCAACTCAAATCAATCTCATAGAAGCATAAAGAGAATTGTTAGAGACTCAATATGTTATATACTCAATGCTCAATATCAACTCAATCTCATAGAAGCATAAAGAGAATTGTTAGAGACTCAATATGTTCTATTCTCAAAGATCAATCTCAACTCAAATCAATCTCATAGAAGCATAAAGATAATTGTTAGAGACTCAATATGTTCTATACTCAATGTTCAATCTCAACTCAATCTGAATATAGAATAGTTTATTTCATGGAACTTGAACAACCACTTCATGCATCCACTTGACTAGGTTTAATCAACTCTACTCAACAAATCACCTCAAGGAAGAACCCTTTCTCACAAACCCTAGTCCAAGCATGTATCAACCAAATCAAAATGTTTCCAACAATGCTCAATACAAATATCACATAACAATGATATTTATGTTCTTTTCTAACTCAAGTTCAAGTTCTTTGCATTACCCATTGGCTTCAAAAACAATGCTAATAATACAAGGTTTTAATCACAAATCTCAATTCGGAAAACCTTGAAGCATAAACTCAAATTACTTCACTCAACCAATGGTCTAAACAAAAATTCTTATCAAACCAAGTTTAATCACAACTCACAATCCAGAAAACCTTGAAGCATTAACTCAACCACTTTCGAAAAGAAAACCCTAATAAAATACTTTTCACTCCAAACTCAATTTTCAATCAAGCCAACCATATAACTCAACAAATAATAATTTTTCCCATACATTTTCTTGAAGAGTAGTTGTCCTTACAAATATTCCACACTCACAATTACTTCTTTGACAAACTCAATAAGGGTTAGAGGATAAATTTTATATCACAAAAATAATATCACAATTACACCTTATCACTTCAAATTAAACAATAAGCAATATCCTTACAATAATCACAAAACCCTTTATGGGAAATAACACACAACTCACAAAGTATTAACCTTTCAAAATTCCACTATACCAAAATATAAGACTTGAAAATAAAACTAGAATTCTTATTATACCTCCTAATAATATTTCTCAACTATCAAACTTTATCACAATACAAAGATTTCAACCACCAAAAACCTTATACCTCCAACTTAGGCATTAATAAAATAAAACATTAAAAATGTACCTTTGCCTTTGGAGAGTTTTGAACTCTCAATGCAGCCCTCACAATGTCTTTCCCACGACGCAAAAACCACATGAGCTTACAAGATCATTGGGAAGGAAGAAGCACCACGTTCTTCAAGACTCCTTCCTAGCCTTGCAAAAATGTATGCACCTATTGATTGGCACCTTCAATGTGTCCACCAAAAGCTTCCACGTGATTCGAACACTAACCACCATGCACTCGAAAATGTATGCTTGTAGCCCACTTGACACTAGGCCAAAGTGCTTTGTTGGCTTCCAAAAAATCAATGCACTTACTTTTTTCTCTTTCACTATCAAGTCAAACCATGAAATTCGCACAACACTATCACAAGCTCTGCATTAAATTCGATGTGCTTCTCTTTCAAATCGAGCAAGGGTAATTTGAAACTTAACTTTTGCATGGTATTAATATGAATTCCCATTATATTAAAAATTTCAGTTCTTCCCTTGTCTTCTAGAAATCGACAAAAATAAGCTTTTCCTTGTTTAAATCCAACCTTTGGATTTATTTAAAATATGCTTTGGTCTTCAACCTTCAACCCAACCTTTGGGTTTATTAAAATATTTTTAGACTTTGTAAACCCAATTTTGCAATATAAAATATTGTAATGAAAATTACAAATATTTTATTTGGGTTTTCACCATGGCACTTCTAACCATTATAATATTTCACCTTTGATAAAGTACCTTTTAATATTTATTTATAAAATTTAAATTCATCCTGAATTTAAATAATTTATAAAATAAATATTATCACTCCTTTTTAACTTCTGTATTTTGCACTATTTCACTCGAACTTCTGCCTTCTTGTTGAATATCAAATGACCATCTTTGTCACCTTTATTTCTTTCTGAAATATTTGGAATTAATGATGAATCCTCCTGGTGGCATCAATGGTGACATCAATGACAACTTTGACTTAGGTACTCAAAATGTCCAACAATTTTGACAAACATCAGATTCTTCAAATTTAAACCCAAGTCCTCGAATGGAGTTAAAAATATCATCTAAATGAAGTAAGTATGTAGAAATTTCTTCCTCATCCTTCATTTTCAAGTCATCAAATTTTTTCTTGTGATTTTGAAACTTTACCATCTTGACCTTTTTATCTCCCTTATATGCTTTCTTCAACTTTTCCCAAATCTCTTTTGTTGATGTGCAATGCATAACTTTTATGAATTTTGCTTCACGTAATCTACCTAAGATTACATTCATTGCATTTGCATTATACAGGTGTAATATCTTACCATATTTATCTATAGGAGGACTATTTGGAGGTGTGTATCCATACTCAATTGATTGCCATATACCAATTACTTGTGCTATTAGGTAAGTCTTCATTCTTACACTCCATAATGCATAATTGTTCCCATTGAACAATGGTGAATTATTTATTGAAGCTCCACTCTTAGATGCCATATGTGTTCCTGTACACTCTTCCTTCAAGTTGTTAAAATCGTTCAAAGTAACTTGCTATGATACCAATTGAAGAACATAGGCTTATATTGAGAGGGGGTTGAACAGTATAAGACAAAAATTTACTTTTCTTTCCCAAAGAATATTATCCAATATAATAAATGGCAATATCAGTAGTGTTAATCAAATAAATGCACAAATTATCACACACAATAGAGACACCAAATTAATGTGGTTCACCCAATTTGGACTACTCCACAGAGAAAATGTTTCCACTAAAATTTTCTCAAAAAATTTCTTGGGAATCACTTCTCTATTATAATGTTTATGGACCTCTATCCAAAGGAGATACCAATCCCCTAATACTTTGTTTTATGGATCTCTCTCCATTGGATAACTCTTTCCCCTTTTCTCTAGTTTGTGGAACTTGATCCAAGATAACTCTTTCTCCTAAACTGGTTCATGGATATCTCTCCATAGAAGAACTCTATCTGCATAACTAGTTCATGGATCACACTCCACAGGATAAATATTTCCCCTTACTTTAGTTTGTGGAACTTCATCCATAGGATAACTCTTTTCCCTTGATCTATATCATGGATCTCTATCCACAAGATAACTCTTTCTCCACTGCTTTGGTTGGTGATCTTCTAGAATACTTTTACCCCCACTACACTGGCTTATGGATATCTCTCCACATAAGACCTCTATCATCACTACTATGGCTAATGGATCTCTATCCACTAAATACTACCTCCCTCTATTCTATCACCTCCAAATCTTACTCTCAACTCTATCTTAGATCTACACCAAACTCTGTCCCAAGTGTAGTACAAATCTACTCTAACTCTATCTCAGGTCTAGCACAAATCTACTCATAAATTTATACCAAAATATGTCCTCAAATCTATCCTCAAGCCTTAACACAAATATTTATCAAATCACCAATCAAATCTTCTCATATCTACCCCAAGCCTTAACACAAATATTGAACAAATCACCAACCAAATTTGCTCAAATCTACCCTAAGCCTTATCACAAAGCTTAAACAAATCAAACTTATTCTTAATGTTTTCTCAAGTCATTCTCAATACTTGATCAAATATACCTTCACATCTTCACCAAGACTTACTCAATTTTGTCTTCAAGTCCTCTCAAGAACTTGCTCAATCTGCTCTGAAGTCTTCACCAAGATTTGCTCAAGTCAACCTTCAATATTTGACAAAATATTGCTTAACTCTATCCTTAAGATTTCACAATAGCTTAATCAACTCTATCCTTAAATATCACAAAATATTACTCAAATCTATCCTTAAGTCTCTTCAAATACTTGCTCAATTATGTCCAGAAGCTTTCACAAAAACTTTCTGAAATAATTCCAAAACTGGCATACACAAACACAACTTGAATCTATTTCAGAAAACTCTCTTTACACAAATACATTCTACTGAAATTTTTTTTAACCTCAAGAATATATAGAGAATAATAAGTTCTATCAAAAACCTCAATATGTTTCACACACAAAGTTTTATATTCAACCAATCAAACTAACACTTCCGAACTCTCTCTCAAATCAATTCAAAATGATGTATAAATTATTTCACAAAACTTGATCTACAACTCCCATACTTTCAATAAATATTTCTTATATCAAAAGCTCAACCAGCTTCACTCAAACATTCAACCAATGAAACACAATTCACTCACAAAACCTAGTATATGTGTTTCATATAATTTCAATAAATATGCTTAATGTAGATCTCAAATCCTAACTCAACAAATAGATCTCAACCTCAAAACTTTTCAACAATGTTCTATCAAAATAATCCCTTTTACTCCACATTTAATTTTAGAAAACCTTGCTCAATAACACACATCAAATGAGGAGAAAAATACCCATACCTCTTGCTCGTTCTTATGGATATATGTCTTCAAAATTTTATTTCACAATCAGTCCTCCTTGTGCCACTCCAAGGGTTAGATAGCAATAATCTATTTAAATACATCCATAAATTATTTCTTGCAAAATGTGCTCAATTAAATTCCAAACCACTCTCTTGGTTTCTAAAGTAATCAAACCCTTCAAAATATTTTAGCAAAACATACAAATTATAAAAATACCTCATACACATTTTAACTTTCTCTTAACACATTCAAAACAAAATCATCAAGGATTCTTATTGTTCCAATAATTCACTTTCAAATTAATTTACTATAACTTCCTTAAAAAATTAAATGAATGGAATAATAAAAATTATTTTCTTATATATCCCACTTATCATAAATGCATTTCCAAAAGAAATATAACCACAATTCAAAATAATATTCCAAAGAACTTAACAACTTCACTAAATCAAAAGCCAAATTATTTCAAACCCTTTTTATGGCAAAAATAAAAATTAATTTTTAAACCTTATACCTCCCAAGTTAGGTGCATACCTTATAACATAGGACCTTAGGCATCAATTTATTTAAACAAAAATTAATGCCTTACGTGTTGCCTCCCACAAGAATCAAACCCCCGCTGCGTCTACTACCTGCACCTTAGTCGTGGCTTGACTGCCACATGATCTAAATGCTCACACAAAATCTCTATCGCATCCTCTCTTTTGTGTTACTTGCATTGGTACCAAAACTTATTAAAAGAAACAAGATTCCCTCACTATTGCTGCTAGGAATAGAATGTGAGACCTGCCATCTGCCAAAGTCTTAATGCTTCTAATCCTACTGCTAGGCCAACCATGTGGTAGGTAATAGGGGCATGCACTCTTGCATCCTTATTCATCCATGTTCTCCTCTTAATTTTAAAATTAAAAAATTTTGTCCTTTGCTCATGAAATTTGCATTAATTAATTAAATAAAAAATTCGCACATGCATGCGACAAACTTATCTTTTGGACTTCAAACTGTATGATATAAATAATAAATCTTCCTCATGCTTGAACGTCTATGGAAATTAAACATTGAAACATAATTCTTGGTTCCAAACCCAATTAGGATTATAAAATTATTATAATATAAATATTATAATTATTTTATAATTAAACTTAGGCTTTCCTCTTAACACTTTAATGTTATAATAATAGATATATAAATTTTATTTCCTTTGGGCCTAGGTATTTCCTTCCTTCAGGCTATTTAGACAATATTTTGGACAATCATGTGATGCTTTAAACCAAATCTCTTGGGCTTAAAATATAAATATTTTAACCCTCTTTTTATCAATTCCCTTGCACTTAGATGAACTAACTTTTGCCATTAATGACAACATAACTACTCAAAATTTCCAACATCTTTACTCCCATATCAAAATTAATCACCTCAAGAAAAGGTTGGTGAGGGGGCTGAGTTAAGTGTCTTATTTATAGCCCCAAGGATCCCTTTTCCATTGATGTCAAAGGGGGAGAATTTCAATGAGGGAGAGCAGCTTATCATGGGGAGCACATAGTGAATCTAGTTGCAGGAAAATAAAATTTTTATAATGTTACCATCAATGACAAAGGGGGATATTGTTGGAAATATTAAGTTTTCATTGATGTCAAAGGTAAGATAAAATTATGAGTGATTATTGAATTAAATAAAGGAATATCTTCAAGTGTGAAATGTGAAGTGTCATTGATGATAAAGGAAGAAATATTTTCAAAGAGGTGTTGAATTACAAGTATAAACTTTAATATTAATTTATAAACCTTATAATATTTAAATATTAAATTTAAATATTATAAAGTAAGGGTTTAAATATTTTATGGAGCTGAAATTTGAAAGTGTGAAAGCGCCAACGTAATGGTTTGAACATATGGAGTTGAAAATTGAAAAGTGTGAATGATTTAAACATTTGAAGCTAAAATTTAAAAGTGTGAGAGCGCCGACCTGGTTTGAACATATGGAGTTGAAAATTGAAAAGTGTGAATGATTTAAACATTTGAAGCTAAAATTTAAAAGTGTGAGAGCGCCGACCTGGTTTGAACATATGGAGTTGAAAATTGAAAAGTGTGAATGATTTAAACATTTGAAGCTAAAATTTAAAAGTGTGAGAGCACCGACCTCTGGGTGCCAAGCAAAGTTTGAATAAAAGTGCATATATCAAAGGTAGAAGAAAATGTATGAGCCAACGGTGCAATATATTAGAGGTTTGACTATATATACCAAGTTGCAAAGCTCATTTTGTGTGTCCAAAATTAAATACTCAATTGTGTTAAGGAGATTCTATTTTGATCAACAAAAACTCGATGATATGAGAACAATGGTGTAGGGTGATATTCGGGCATTGGAGAATATTTTCCTAGATAATACATAAAGGAATTTATGATTGAAGGGTAACACATATTTGAGTGAGGTGATTGATGTTTTCATAAAGGAGAGAACAAACATTGCAGTATTTGCCAAAGAAGTGTCTCATAGGTACAGTGAACATAATTCATAATTTACAAAGCCTTTTTGTAACGAGGTTGACTCATTCAACTTGGTCAAACTCAGATCGTGTCACAAAAGACTTTATGTGCCTCACCAAACATGAATTTTACTATCTAGGTGATGCATTTGTGAGGTAATTTATATTTCATTTTTAGTAAGGTTAATTTGGATTAATGTTTCTAGGATATATGAGCAGAAAGTAAAATATGATGGAACTTCTTGGGTGAAAGCGTTGAGCGCTTAGGCATTCATGAGGCAGAACACAAATCTAGGGCACAAGTCTTGAAATGTTCATAGTTAGAAGTTTTGAAGTCCTCCCGTGTTATCCAAAAATATAGTAATCCAGTAAAATATCTGAGGTGTTGAATATTTTTGAAATAATTCCATATTATTTGGAAATACAGTGATCCAGTAAAATGTCTAAGGTGTTGAAGATTTTTGAAATCCTCCCATGTTATTCATAAACACCGTGATTTAGTAAAATATCTAAGGTGTTGAAGATTTTTGAAATCCTCCTATGTTATTCATAAATGTAGTGATCTAGTGAAACATTTGAGGTATTTAAGAAATGATGTGATGAAATTTAAAAACAACTATTGAAGTTGTGAGCCTTGTTGTTGATTTTGGATAGATAGAGAGCCTTTAGTGTCTTTAAGATTTGATGTAGATATTTTGAGAAGCACGCAAGGGTGAAATTTTGTAGCAAGGAGCAAAGAGCACTCACCATGTCAAAGGAGAACATTTCCAGAGTTTTATTTGGCTACCATCGAGCATTAGTGGTCCAAGAAAAAGCTATAGTTATTTAATAAGTGAAAGTGCAGGAGCTACACATCAAAGTTGGCAAACGCACGTCAAATAAATTGACCAGAAATCATTTATCAAAGTAGTGCGAACATAATATATACAAGAATTCAAATGTGAAAGTAAAATAATTAATTTTTTTTGAAAAATTAAGGAGAAATAAGGAGTCATTTTTTCCTTTAATAAAGTTACATTTTGCAAGTTTTATTATTGGAGTGATAAGAGTATTGGAATTGAAATTTTTAATAGAAAGGCAAAAAGAAAGTTATTGGGAAGATTTGTGCATTCTTTCTTGTCGATTTGAAAGCATATAAGTTGGCCAGATTTATTCATTTATTTTGGTTGAATCATGAATAGATAAGCACGGAAGTTTTTAAAGTTCAGTTAATGAATTATTTGAAGAAAATATTTTGTTTGGGGGGTATAAGGAATTATTGGATACATTACATTGGTATGAGTTAATCAAGTGCTAGACTAGAGCTACCTTTAAAATATAATAAATGTGAGACATGTGAATGTGAAGAACATATTGAGAATTTGTTTAGTGCATATCATTTTCTATATGTTCATGAATATAAAAGAATTTTTGGTAGAATATGTATGAATTGCTCTAGTTGAGGAAATCACATTGAAGAAAATATAAAGCACTTGATGGCATCATTATGTGAGATTTGGGAAAGATATGAGCATTGTTTGTATGCGATATTTGGAAAATATATGAGCATTGTTTGTATGCGAGATTTGAGAAAGATATGAGCATTGTTTGTATGCGAGATTTGGGAAAGATATGAGCATTGTTTGTATACAATATTTGGGAAAGATATGAGTATTGTCTGTATGCGAGATTTGAAAAGATATGTTATTTTTTTTTTATGGAATATTTAAGCAAGATTGAGCAAAATTTGTGAGCAAAAATAAGCAGGTTGTGAGCAGGTTGTGTGAGCAGATTTGAGCAATTTTTGGAGTAAATTTAAGCAAGCCTTATGTAGGCTTGGAGCCAAAGTGATCAGATTTGAGTAGTCTTTGGTGAACTGATTTGAGCAAGCCTTGTGTGTAGGCTTGAAGTATATTTGAGTAGGTTTTGGTGAGAATTTGAGCAAGCCTTGTGTGTAGGTTTAGAGTATATTTGAGCTGAGTTGAGAGTAAGTTTTGGATTAGATTTGAGAAATCCTTATGTAAAGGCTTGGATCAGATTAGAGTAGAGGGGATTGAGATCTCTTGTGGATAGAGTTACATGAACCAAAGCAGAGGAAATTGAGGTCTCCTATGGATAGAGGTCCACACACTAGAGTACAGGGGATTGAGGTCTCCTATGGATAGAAGTCCATAAAATAGAGCAGAGGGGATTTAGGTCTCCTATGGATAGAGGTCCATGAACAAGAGCAGAGGGGATTGAGGTCTCCTATGGATAAAGGTCCATAAACTAAAGCAAAGGGTATTGGAGTCTCCTATGTATTGAGATGCACAAACATGTGAGAGGGGATATGTGTCTCCTATGGATAGAGTTCCACAAACATTGTAATAGGGAATGAGTTTCCAAGAATTTTATTGAGAAATTTATAAGAAATTGTTCCTTATGGATGTAGCCTACATTGGGTGAACCACATTAATATTGTGTCTCCCATGTGTGTGATTATTTGTGCATTATTTCATTATTGAAATTGATAATATTAGATGATATTGCTTTGGAAATAAAAGTAAAATTTTGATCTTATATTGTTCACCTCCCCTATCAGTATAAGCTTGTGTTCTTCAAGTATGAGCATTATAAAGTGGTTCGAAGCATAGACACATTGAAAGAATAATCAATGTTGAACATTTTTTAGGAATGTTACATTATGTAAGCTACACCTTCCTTGTAAGAAGTGAAGGGATAACCACTAGGAGGTAAAATATTTCATATAATGGAGCATGTAGTTTAAAAAGCTTTCCAAGATTATTCAATTGCAATCAAGGCGATCTTTCAAAGCAAGGAGAAATTATGTAAATACAAATGTGAGTGGAGGTAAAGTTTTGAATTTGAATTTGCTAATTTTAATTCTTGGAGTTATAAGGATTAATGTATTTAACTTTTGGAGTTATGAAGTTAAAATATTATATTTAATTTAGGAGTGATAAGTTGTTTAATAGATTTGGAAAACAGAAATAAGTAGGATTATGGTTTATTAGTCTTTTGAAAAAATTTGATTTGCAAATTAATTATTTGGGGGTCAAAAGGATTATAACTTCAAATTTGAATAAAAATAAATTGTAAAATTCTTTCTTTAAGAAGAGAGACATAACAAATAATTATGGATTACTGGTACATAGACTCTAGAGCCAGTATGCATATGACTAGAAATAAATAATGGTTTAATACCTTTTGTGAAAAATATGAGAAACCGGTTGTTATAGCAGATAGTAAGACTTATGAAGTCAAAGGAGTAGGATATGTTCTAGTTAATCTAATAGATGGATAAGGTGTAATTAATAATGTGTTATATGTTCCAGGATTAACTACTAATATTATTTTAATATCTTAGCTTATGGACCAAAACTTGAAAATAAAATTTAAAATTATCAAAGAAAGAAAATAATATCATATAATAAAATAAGAAAAATTGATAGCTTCAATATATTACAAATATAGTTTATTTACTCTGTAATAAATTTGGATCTTTTGGTAAGAGCATCTAAAACAAAATATATTTTGCATAAAATACTAGGCCATACAAGTGCATCATCATTGAATGAAATGGTTAAATATCAAATGGTAGAAGGATTACAAAAATTCTCTTGGGAATCTACATTGTGTCTAGAATTGCTAGTAGGAAAACAACCTAGAATAACTTTTGAAATTTATCAACATAAATCTCAAAAACCATTGGAAATTAATATATACATATTTATGTGGTCTAATGAGTGTTACTAGTATTAGAGGACAAACACTTTCATTTGTTTGTTGAGGACTACTACAAGAGAATGTGGGTATACTCTATGAAATAAAAACCCAAAGCATTTGGTTGTTTCAAACAATTCAAACTTCTAGTTGAAAAATAATTAGGAAAAACTATCAAAAATATCCATTTAGATAGAGAAGGTGAATTTTTGTTAAAATAATTCATTTTATTTTTACAATAAAATGGAATAAAGAGACAAATTACTACAACATATTCACTAAAACAAAATGGTATTGTATAAATAAGAAACAAATCTATCATGGAAATGGTTAGATGTATGATAAAGAAGCTCATCTTGATCGTCAATATTGGGTAGAGGCAGTTAAAACAATAGTATATTTGCAAAATAGATTACCAACAAGAATACTCAAGAGTGTTACGCCTAAAGAAGTATGGTCAGGACAAAAACCAAATATAGAGAAATTAATATTTTTTGGATGTAAGGCCTACATGCATATTCCAAAACAAAAAAAGAACAAAAATGGATGAAAATATTGTGTGGTATATTTTTTGGTTGCGATGATGAATTTGTAGGATATAGAATAATTGATCCACTAAAAAAGATAAAATATATAATTACAGATGTAGTTTTTTATGAAAAAATTAAAGATGATATTAAAGAAGAAAAAAATAATTCCAAAGTTCTAAAATTTTTAGAAGAAGATTCATCAAATAAAAATATTGAATAAGAATTTCAAGATGAACAGAGTGAAGGTACAAAAATTTCTACAAATTTTTAAAAAATAGAACATGTATGTCTTAGAAATACACTTAGAGATTTAAATCTTGAGAAAATGCTAGATCTTACTACTAAAATACCTCAAACTTGTAGTCTAATGAGAATAAATAGAGGACTGTTAAGCACCATGGTAGAACCTACAACAACACTTTAGGTTTGAGTCATCCAAAATGGAAGGCAGTGAAGTAATCAAAATATACATCATTGCTAAAAATATAAACATGGAATCTAGTGGAGATGCCTCCAAGAAATAAAATAGTTGGTTGCAAATGGTTTTATGAGGTCAAATGCAAAGATATGGTTCACTTGAAAAATACAATGCTCAATTAGTAGCAAAAGGATAATACAAAAATAGAAGGAATTTATTATGCAAAAAGTTTTGCACCAATAGCGATGATGAATACTATCAAAAACCTTTGTGCTTTGGCAACAAATCATGGATGGAAACTTCATCAAATGGATGTAAAAGGTGCATTTTTAAATGGTGATATTAAAGAAGTTTGTATGCCACAACTAGAGGGAATTTTAATTAAGGACCAAGAAGACAAAGTTTGTAAATTAAACAAATCCTTATATGCTCTAAAGCAAGCTCCAAGAGCATGGTATATAAAAATCAATAATCATTTACAACAAGACAACTTTAAGAGAAGCATGTTAGATCCAAATATTTTTATAAAGAATGTTAAAAATGATATAATAGTATTAACAGTATATGTTGATGATATAGTGATAACAAGGAGTTCAAAGGGTTTAATAAATGAAGTCAAAAAATATCTTGAAAAGGATTTTGAAATGATTAATTTGGGACTTATGCATTACTGTATTGGTTTAGAAATTCATCAAAATGAAGATAATATTACAATAACACAGACAAAGTATGTAAAATTTTTACTTGAGAAATACAAAATGACCAGTTCTAAACCCAAAGATACTCCTCTAGAACAAGGAATACAATTATCCAAATATGATGAAACATATTTTGCTTCAAAAACAACTTGTTGTGACTATTTCACAACAAACCCCAATATTGGGGACCCACTTGGAATTTGTAAAAAATTGGGCTAAGGAGATAATATTGAGCAGTTGGATGCTTCTTTTGGTTGATATGTGTCCCTTGACTTTCATTGAATATGGTACTAATAGGGACCACTTTGCTAGTAGTTAGATAGAAGGGCATTCCCTTGCATTTGAGAATTTCTAGGACTAGCAAAATGATTCTTAACATTGCTCAACCTTTAGATTTTGGTTTGTTGCTGGTGTGTAATTTCTTTAGTTTCTTTTATTAGAATTTATGTAGTTAGTTTGTCTTGTTTTTATTTTAGATATTCTTTGTTAGATCATGTTATTTTATTTTAATGTTAGTGCATTTTATTTGTGTGTGTGTGTTTTAATATTAGAACACTTTATTTTTTGTGTGAATTGTATTATATTTCCTTAGACTATAGTTGTTAGTTAATTCTTCTTAGTACCTAGGTTTATGTTTTATTTAATTTATTTTTTATTATTATTTTTATTTAGGTTGCTTTTATAGTTTATGTGATTTCTTTTAGTTAGTGTTGCCTTTATATTATTTAAATATTGAAATATGATTTTGAGACCACAATAAAAAAAATGGTGCTTCAGGATACTATAGAAATGGAAGACTAGGAGTATCAGGTCAAAATTCTAATTAAGGGTGACATCCTGGAAACAGGCAGGAGCGGAGGCAGGAATGGAGCAAAGCAGGAGCAGAGGCAGGTGCAATTTTTGCAAACATGTTTTTCATTCTGTTGGAGGTGGGAAACAGGGTTTCCAAACCCCTGGAAGCTGTGAGGCTCAAGGAGGGAACAAGCAAGGTTCTGAAGCAACTGAGGAAGAGCAGGTGGACAGTGACAAGGACACTGAGGGTTTTAAAAAATTAGAGGGACACGAACCCCCTGATATTATTTTTGATAAGAAGGCCCACATCAAGAATTCTGAGGGCAATAAGTCTTTTGCACAGGCCCTTAAAGGTGGCAATAGGGTTTCCTTACATTCTTTACCACCTCTCACTCCCAATGGGCAGAAGGTATCCGTGCCTGAAAGCGTAATGGCAGACTTTATATCGATGGAAAATTTTTCTCTGGTAGGCAAATTCATAGGGGGCAGGCCGGATATTGAAACGATTCGACGATGGGCATCCTTGAAGTGGAAGACTTCTGGACACATGGAGATTATTGCATTATCAAGGGGGTTTTTGCGGTACGCCTTAACAATAGTGAAGATTCTAGTCGTATTCTAACAGGAGGACCTTGGTTCTTGGGCCGAAGAAGTCTTTTTCTTAGGAGATGGGCTGAGGATTTTGACCCAGAAAAGCAGAGCATAAACTTTGCCCCCATTTGGGTCCGTCTCCCAAATATCCCGTTTCATTGGTGGCATGAGTATTTTCTTCAGGGTATTGCCAAGACCATAGGCGAATTGGTGGCCATTGATAATCCAACCCTTGCACGCACCAGAATGATGCATGCTAGGATTTGTGTAAATGCAAACCTAGAATCTGAGCTTCCTACTCATGTGGAGTTAGAATATGGAAATATAACAAGATTACAGGTCATCGAATATGAAAATAGACCAGCATTTTGCTCTGACTGTAATATTCAAGGCCATCTCAAAGGACAATGCTCTTTTTTGAGAAGCCAGCAAACCCTTCCTAGGAATAATGATTCCAAGCGGCAGTCTTTCAGAAATAATGGCAAATACACAGGAATGTACAGGGTTAAAGATCCAAATGTTGAAAAGGCAAAGGCCTCTGGTTTGGGACAAATGGAGAATGAGGCTGAGCTTCACATGGACAATGGTAAGGACAAGCAAATTGCTACATCACAAACTGACCAACAAAAGGTATGCTCTCCTTTCGAGAATCTAAATAAATTTAACATTTTGGTTGAAAACCAAATAATTACAGAGGAAAATCAGAATGAAGGGTCTAATGTTGAGGATATAATTCTTGGTCTCCCGCTTACCTTGACTCCCCAACCAAATCTGGACCTTCCAATCCTCCTCCTGTTGGCCATAAAGAATGCCCTAATGATGAGTCCTTTTCTGTCCGAGAAAGAGAAAAAGTGCTTTCAGAGTTAATCAGCCCTTCCAAGCGACATTTTTCACCTTTGTCTTTGTCCCAATCCAGAGAAGGGGTTTCCAGTACTGTTATCCAACAGGTCACCCAAACCAAATTTAGCCCGAAACAGACTAGAAGCTCAATGAAATCCCCCATGATTGACTGTGGAGGTGAGAAAAAAAAGGGAAGAAAGTCAAATGCCCAGCAATGGAAAGAAGAGGTCCAAGATGAGATAGCTAATGGAATTCAGACTACTCTGTTTCCACCAACTGGAAATCTTCCCTTTGAAGAAAACAAAATTCTTAAGCCCCCTCAAGTCCAAGGCAAGGGAAGAGGAAAAAAACTTTAAAAGTTCCAAATGAAGATCATATCCTGGAATGTAAGGGGGCTCAATGGCCTTCCTAAACAGCGGTTAGTAAAATATTTAAGAAGAGATTTTGATCCCACTATTCTTATTTTGCAAGAAACTAAAGTCGATGAAGTTTTGTCTAGAAAAATTGCCCTCAATATCTGGAAAAATGGAGAAGCAATTTTTTGCAAAGCCAATGGAACCTCAGGTGGTCTTCTTTGTATCTGGAATCCAGGGAAGGTGGAAGGCAAGGTTATTCAATTGGGGGAAAGGGTAATGAGCATTATTTTTAAGGATAAGGTTAATGACCTTTCTTGGATATTAACAAATGTGTACGCCCCTAATTCTATATCTGGGAGAGCTGATATATGGAATTTACTCAGTCATTTCAAGGAAGCTTTTCAGGATATCCCATGGATAGTGGCGGGGGACTTTAATACCCCTCTTTACCCCTCTGATAAAAAAGGGGGAGTAGGAATTCTAGCAAGAAGTATGGAGGACTTTCAAGATTTCATCAACAACAACAATTTATTGGATGTCAAATTAAAAAATGCTAAATTTACTTGGAGCAATAGGAGGTCTG
Source organism: Wollemia nobilis (assembly GCA_028583015.1). Classification (NCBI taxonomy): domain Eukaryota; kingdom Viridiplantae; phylum Streptophyta; class Pinopsida; order Araucariales; family Araucariaceae; genus Wollemia; species Wollemia nobilis. The sequence goes on from JAQPPZ010017255.1 coordinate 4,611,681, forward strand.
GAAATCAACTTATAATGGAAAAGCTTGATAGGTTTTTTTTGTCACGGGAAGCAATACAATATTTTGGGGATGCAAATCTGTTGTCCTTGCCTCGCATTGGGTCTGACCACAACCCGATTTTACTTGAAATTGAAGAGACTCCAAAATTCAAAAGGCCTTTTAGGTTTGAATCTATGTGGATGCACCACCCTGATCTCAGAGACAGAATTTATCAGTGGTGGCGACATTCTTGTCGGAGTGAGCCTTCATTCAGATTAGCACAGAAACTTAAAGTGGTGAAAGAAAATCTAAGGATCTGGAATAAGGAAATTTTTGGAAATATTTTTGAAAACAAGAAAGCCATCTCTGAAAGGTTATCAACCATTGAGAAAAAACTTGAAGAGGGATTGCCAGACCCTTCCCTACAGGCAGATGAAAAGAAATCCCTTGCTGAGTACCATAATGTTCTAGCTTGCGAGGAGACTTTTTGGCGGCAAAAGTCTAGAGCTACCTGGATAAAAGAAGGTGATGCCAATACAAGATTTTTTCATGCATCTACCTTAAGGAACAGAAGCCACAATAGAATTAAAGAACTTGTTAGAGATGATGGATCACTCCTTTCTAGTCCTAATGAAATCAGAAATGAAGCAGTTTCCTATTTTCAGAATCTTTTAGGAGAAGAACATTTCAGTTCTGCCTTAGCTTCAGAATCAATGCTTTACCATATTCCTCATTTAATTTTTGATGACTTGAATGGGAAGTTAATTAAGCCTTTCACGGATGAAGAAATCAAAGAGGCCCTCTTCTCAATGAACCCTGATAAATCTCCAGGTCCAGACGGGTTTTCACCTCGTTTTTTTCAGGATTTTTGGGATATTGTAGGTTTTGATGTATGTGCTACTATCAAGGAATTTCAGTCCACAAAGCATATTCCAAGAAGTTTTAACTCCACTTTTATTGCTTTAATCCCAAAGATTCCTACTCCTAGATCTATGATGGATTTTAGACCTATTAGCCTTTGTAATGTTGTTTATAAAATTTTGACCAAGGCAATTGCAAATAGAATGAGGAAGATCCTTCCTATGTTTATTGATGTTTGTCAAGGCAGTTCAGTCCCTGGAAGGTCCATCCTTGATGGGGTCATAACAGTTCATGAAGCCCTCCATTCGGTAGTCCAGACTAAAAAACCTGCTTTTGCTCTCAAGCTGGATATGAACAAGGCTTATGACCGCATAAACTGGAGTTTTGTCTCTGCCATTCTTCAGAAATTTGGTTTTCATCATGAATGGATCAAGCTTTTGGAAGGATGTTTTATGAAACCTTGGTTTTCAGTCCTTGTTAATGGTGCTCCTGCTGGATACTTTCAAAGTAAAAGGGGCCTAAGGCAAGGTGACCCTATCTCTCCCATGTTGTTTATCATTGTGGCTGAAGCCCTTGGGAGGACAATCAAAGCTGCCTGTAATATTGGTCTTATTTCAGGAATTAAAGCATCATCACAAACACAGGCAGTTACACATGAACAGTTTGTGGATGATACTTTGTTGTTAACTCTTGCATCAGTTTTTGAGGCTAAGGTCATAAAACATATTCTAGAGCTATATGAGGATGCTGCGGGGCAAAAGGTAAATTTTTCAAAGAGTAAAATTTATTTCTTTAACACTCCCATTCAGAGGCAGATTAAGATTGCTAGGATTCTTGGATGCTCAGTGTCTACTCTTCCATCCACATACCTAGGCCTTCCTTTATTTACGAGCAGAGCTACTGATTCCATGTGGACTAATGTAATTGAAAGAATTCGAGAGGAAGCCGGCTGGATGGAAAGGGAATTTGTTATCTCAAGTCGGCAAGGCGGTTCTCACCAAGTTTTCCATTCAAAGCATCCCCTGTCTACTTTCTCTCTGTTTTTAAAGCTCCTACAAGTGTCTACACTAAAATTGAACAGATCCGGAAGAGGTTCCTATGGACCGGTTCTGAATCTAAGCAACGCTTTCACTTGGTGTCCTGGGATAGGGTTTGCAAACCAAGGGAGTTTGGAGGTATTGGGCTAAGGAGAATACAACATTTAAACATGGCCCTCCTGGCCAAACAAGCATGGCGTCTTTTGACAAATGCAAATGCAGAATGGATTACTATAATCAGAAGAAAGTATTTGCAAGAAATTGAATTCTTAAGTTATTCCTTTCCTCCCAGGGGATCAATTTTTTGGAAATCAATCCTTCAAACTAAAAACTTGCTAAGCAAAGGGCTACGTTGGAAACTGGGAAATGGAAGAAACATTGATTTTTGGGACCACAAATGGTTAAAGGACTATCCCCTCTCTGCAGACCCCATAATTTCAACCCTTAGAGCTTGGACAATTGAAGTTTTTGGTACCAAAGTTGCAGATTTTATTACTTTGTCAAACAATAGAAGGGTATGGAAGCCAATAATGAATAATGATCTACCAGGGGCATCAATAATACTGGAGAATGAATTAAAACAGTCTTTACTCCCTTCGGCATTCTTGAGGACCAGCTTATCCGGGAAGCTTCGGACAATGGGGAATTTTCTCGTCAAGACCGCTTATCTGATGCTTATTGATAATGATGAACCTACTTTCCCTCACTTGGAAGTTTGGCCCAAAAGCATTGTTCCGAAGGTTGGGTTTTTTGCATGGCTGGCCATCCAAAATAAGATCCTCACCATGGATAACTTAATAAAAAGAGGTGTGATTGTTGTTAATAGGTGTTATCTTTGTATGTCTGAGTGGGAGTCTATTGATCATTTGTTTCGGTATTGTAATTTTTCTGTCTCAATCTTGTTAGGTCTGTTACAAGTGTTTCATATTTATTGGGTCCATCCTCAGTCCATTTTTGACTTATTTGTCCAGTGGCCTTCCCCATTTTTGAATAGGCGTCTTAGGTATATGTGGAAGATCTGCCTTCATCACTACTTGTGGCAGATATGGTTGGAAAGGAATCGTCGGGCCTTCTTGGATAAGGTTTCTCAGTCATCCTCTCGTCTCGTCAAAAATTTTAGCATATGCTAATGAGAATACTTGTTTAGTGCCTGCAGGCATCTAGACCTCCAAATCCTTTTGAAGCTTCATTAGGCCAATCATTAAACTTACCTCTCACTGATGGCCTCAATCATCCTCAAGTCTATCCTAGAACCATGATCACATGGACCCCACCCCCCCTAGGGTGGATTAAGTTAAATTTTGATGGGGCATCTAGGGGCAACCCAGGTGAAGCTGGGGCTGGTGGCTTACTTAGAGACCACAAGGGTGAGGTGCTTGTAGCTTTTGCAGAACATCTTGGAGCTCAAACTAACAATGTGGCTGAAGCAAGGGCAGTTTGGAGGAGCCTCAAGGTGGCAGAGAATTATCCAGGGAAACTGTTGGTGGAAGGTGATTCTCTTATTATTATAAATCTTCTAAAGAACACTAAGAGAGCTCCTTGGAGATTTGATGACTACATCCATGAAGCAAGGGCTCTAATTCATGACCGACCTGAGGCCATAATTTTGCATACCTTCCAGGAAGAAAACATGGCAGCTGATAGGCTGGCAAATGAAGGCATTGTAGCAGCAAATTTGATCACGTGGACTGAAAATCTTCCTCATGTAGTCTCAATGGTGATAGATAATGAAAAACTTTAGATTGGAAGGCTCAAAGTGGATCAATGACAGAAAATGGGGGCATTTTAAAAAAAAAAAAAATTTGAACCTTATAATGGATTTTGTCATATTTGTTTTTTTTGTTCATGTGACTAGTGTTTTTTGCAGCTGGTGGGGCACTGATATAGGTTTTTTATCTACAAATTCATGCATGGGAAAAATCTGCTTTGGCCTCAAGTATTTCCCAAGGTGTGTTTGGATTCGATGTCGCAAAAAGGCCCTAGCAAGAAATAACAAAGTGTTGGAGATCCCCGACAATGAGGCACCAGACCCCACCATAATAGTCTTGGAGAAGATGACAATTTCATCGACCTCCAACAGTATCAACCAGTTGAAGAGTCCGTCTGGCCTCATCAGTGCAGCTGTTGATTTGTGTGATTCCTTAAATCTTCTGTTTTATAGCCAGCAGTTCCAGGGCACAAGGAGTCAAAGGCAAAATCTAAATATGATGGCAAGAACGATGATAAGAAGTTAGATGAGGACTACAAGGAAGACTGCTTGGCCTCTTGGCTGTCCATTCTATGGGATGTTTTTTTTTTTTTTTGACCATATTCTATTATTTTTATATGGGCACAAGCTACTCTGCATGGTGCTTGCATGATTAGTTTTTGTCTTTGTTAGTTCTTTTTTGCGTCTTTCTTTTCTGATGGCCATAATATTAGGCTTCCATAGTTTAGTTTGGCTGTATTCTAATGGAAGAGTAGGTCTTGGCCATTTTTGTTGTCAGTTTAAACTTTTAGGGCTTGGCCTTTGTCCAGTTGGTCAATGGACCCTATTTTGTAAAATGGTTTTGGGTCAACCAGTTAAAACCCGGTGTTAATTATAATATTCTCTTACTTACCAAAAAAAAAAAAAAAAATGTGTCTTTATGTTTATATTAATTAAGTCATCGTGCTAAAATTACCTTTGTTAGCCTCACCCCACTATGTTCTAATGTTCAAAATATGTGTATAGGAATGATCGTCGATAGCAAAGTAATGGACACACTAGCCTAAGGATAATGAAGGAGGGAAGTCAAATCTTTGATAGTGGAGTCAAGGTGGACCATCAGTGATAGTAGGGTAGAGACGTGGTAGCTTGACATGTGAATGGATGACCAATGAGGGGACCTCAAAACTGAGAAATGTAGGGGATATATTGCCTAAATATAGTCAATAGTTTATGGGTATATTACACCTTATGAAGCACTCTAAAGTAATGATAGGAATCGAGTGGGATAAATAAAACTCCCATGTAGAACATAGCATCACGCGTACACATGGCACATCCTAGAGCCATTGACTAGCACCATATATTTGGTGGTGAGAATGGGGTACAATATTCTTCATAAAACCACTATTGAAGGACAATGAGTGACATCATCAATCAAGGTAGATATAGAGGAATCCCAATACAAACCCTAACATATTTCCTTCATAAACGTGCATGGTCAATTGATAAACATAGGTGAGTGGAAAAGACGTATGATCATGGAGGAAATCCTAGAATGGCCATCAAGCAGAATGTCACGTAGGATGGATGTGAGGTGATGTAGAGCACTACATGATAGGATTTGCAGTATAGAGAAGCATAATTTGGATGAGAGTCACAAATGGAGGAGAAACAAGATAATTATAGAAGATTTTGGTTCTCAGCCTAAGCTTAGGTGCAATAGCATGGGTAATCCAGATAGTGCTTGTGCCCCATCGATTCAGGGTTGAGTCATGCTAGCACAGCCCAAAGGATGATAAGGGGAGTTTTGTTATTTTTGAATATTTTGGTATTTTTTCATTGATTGATATTAGTATATCATGTATCCTTTGGTAGAAAGCATTGCAATTAGGGGTATTTATGGCCTAGGTAGTGCCCACGAGCCTAACCCATGTTTCTTTGTAAGGGTTATATATTATTCTTAAGGCCCTTTAGTATGATTATGGTTGAATATTTTGGAGTAGGGACCAAAGGGTAAAGTTCTAATTAAGAAGGAGATATAAGGGAAAAGGTGAACTTTATTCTTTTTGTTGTCATCCTATTTTGAAAAGGTTTAAAATATTGGAGGTTGTTTACACTTCATTTTTTTTGTAAAGGGAGATGAAACGAAAGGGTTCCTAAAATTGTTAAATACCCATGGAAGATTGTGTTGTAAGGGATGTAATTTTGCAATAAAAGAATACAATTTTTTATGCATATTGATTCAGAAACTTATACTTTGTGAGCAATACTGAAGGAGTTCATTTCTAAGGATTATTGTGTTAATGTCCGTCCATTATCTACATTATTTTAAACTTATATCTAGTTTTAAATGCTCTTAGAAAGTTACCCTACATGAAGGTTTATGTTGATGTAGGTTATATTTTTCATTTGAGTCTAGCACTTGATCTAATATGATTGTACTATTGTAGGTTTGATTAGGTTGGGTTATCATTGTGAGTGACTTATGATCTTTGGTTTTGTAGGGTAGGAGAACATGATATCATATTAAATTTGCATATTTATTCTAGCTTTAGCATAGTTAGTTGCAGTCTCTTCATGCAATTTTACTTCCTATTTTGCACATATGAAAGTTTATTTTTGTAAGTGCTCAATATAAAACTCAAAATCTCAAAATATCCTATCTATATCACAAAATTTATCTAGGAAATCTAGAGTGTACATCATCCAAGTAATTAGTTTTCCAATTTTTTACCTTTATAATTATTTGGATAATATTTCAAGAGTATTAAAAGGAACAAATCTGCACTCTTCTCACATGACATAAGCAAGATAAAAATTAGTCTAAGAGGGAGGGTTTCTAACCTACTATCTCATATTAAGTGTAGATAAAACAATGAATGCTAACTTGCTAACTTTCTAACATTCTAACTTTCTAACCGAATGACTTCTAACTTTGCAATTAGTGGAACAATAATCTAAAGATAAAACGAACCTACTAACTGCAAAGACTAACTACAATCTCAGATAAAAGGCATGGATTTAAAATAAAGTGGACAATTCCACAACACTCTAAATTTGCATTCTAATCTAAATATTAAAATTAGCCCACTAACAAGGATTCAGGGTAAGACATATTAATGCAAAGATAATCAGTGAAGCAACACTTCATTTTTTAAGTTCACATTAAGGCACAATCATGGAAATCTAAGGAAATCAATTACAAAGCATGAATGGAATAAACCGACAGACCCCTTGTTTACAATCACTTACAAATCACTTGGTTGTTCCTAGCACTTGTTATTCTTGAACATTTTACTTTCAAATATACTTGTGTAATGCTTATATAGTGAAACCTTGGAGAAGTTGTTTTCTTTGTTTAACTTCTTTGCAAGAGAGGGTTTTTAGTTTAATACCCTGATTGTGGTGGGGATTTTGCAATTGGAAAAAATATTCACTCAACATAAATGGTGCTATAAGGAGGGCATCCTTCATTGCATAGCTTTATGATTGGTTTACTTAAGGTCATTTTCATCTAATAAGCCTTTTATTTTTTGATAGCTAACATGTGAATTTTGGTTCCACTATGTTGTGTTGTAGAAATTTTGTTTTGTAGGTTTTTGGTTTTCCTTTTATTTATTGTCTAAGTTATTATGAATTATGAGAGGTATTGTAGAGCAAGTGTCTTCCCAAGATGACCCAACCTAAGTATATTGCTACTAGGTCTAAAACCATTGGGGAAAATATCTTTCAAAGCCTTTCTCCTAATTCTAGAAAACCAAGGAACAAGACTCAAGAGGTCAAAATCCCACCTAGTGTGCTTTCCTTAGGTGCATCTGTAGTGTCAAGTATAGCTAGTATTTCTACACCCATTGTCTCTATTGTTGTGAGTACACCATGCGTATCTACACTAGTTACCTCTGCTATTTCTAATACTCCTATAGATTTACCTTTATCAAACACTATGGCTCAACCACCACCATTTCCCTGGTATGGAGTACGTAATATTCGCCTAAACGTAGCCAAGGATGTTCATAACATACCTAAAAACATTAAAAAATCTTTTCCCAAGTTCAAACACGATGGGCCTGGAATAGTTGAATAGCATATTCAAGCTTACAAGGATGTGTTAATTAGACTACAAGTAAAACATGAAGATATCACTTGTAGACTCTTTTCCATGAGTATGGATCAAATGTATTATGAATGGTATATTAGTCTACCTGTCAGGTCCCTTACTTCATGGGTTCAACTCAAAAATGCGTTTGTCAATCAGTTTAGGTCTCCTTTGGATCCCACTGTCATGTATAATCATTTTGTGACATCCAAAAGGGCACCTAATGAGCCGGTTAGGATGTTCAATTAGATATTTTAGAAAATTTCTCTAGGTAGACTCACCACTTTAACATAGATGCATATTTTATTTACAAATATACTTTGGGATGTTATATCCTATGACTACCATGTTTTCTAGGAGAAATACTCAATTTACCATGTTAGCCCAATATTACATGGAAGCCATGGTCATAGAATAAAATATGACACCCCAAGGAGTTGGGATGTCCCAATTATCTATGATAGGATAGTTTGGTCCTTATAGTCAATTTGTTATGATGAATCAAGTCATGACACATCACGTGCCAATTATGAATGCCTTGTCATACCATCAGTCTTACCTATTAATGTCCACTTATCCATATATTCCCATCTATCCTAATACTTCCATTCAATATACCACACTATTGTTCCCCAATAATCAAATGACTACCAATACTTAGGTTTTGGCAACCTTTCCCATGCACACATATCTTCAAAGTATGAATTCTTTGTTAAATCAAAATGTGCAAATTCAAGCCATGATGCCAGTTCAAGACACTTATGGTATTGGAAATTCTTGCAGATCTAGTACCCTAATTCCTCTATTAAAATATTCTAATTATGAAGTGGAGGAACTAAATAATATGTACCTCAAGTTGAGTAATGATATGGTCCACATTAAAAAGCATAATTCCCAATATCCTCACTCTAACAAAAATTTCAATAATCAAAGGAGGCCATGGAATACTAGGCCTAGCAATGGGAATATGCCTAACCTTATAGCCAATCAAGCTGATGCTTTTACAAGCCCTAGTAGATCCAATTTCATTATCAATATTGAAGATATTACTTGGGAAAAGGTATGTATGTTGCACAACACTAAGGACCATAATGAGGAGTTCCCAAAAATATCTCGATACACAAATTATTTGCAAGATCAAGTTGATGACTTAGAGCTAGTGCCCAATGAGGGTTCACATTATTTTTCTAAGGGAAAATATGTTGCTTTGGTGGCAAAAATAGTTCATTATGAAGAGAGTGAGGAAGAAGAAGAGGATAATGAAGTATTAGGAGAATATGATGAGGAAATCACAGAAGAGGAAGTCCAATCTGTTAGGTAGTTTAGAAAAGGGAATCATGGTTATTTCATGAGAATTAAGTCTAGGAGTCCCAAAAATTCCTCTACTCCACAAAACAATTCTATTCTTCCTTTGGATATCAAAGCTGATAATAATCCTCATCCTCCACCTAGTTTCAAATCATCCAAGCCTATGTATAAAATGGAAAACTTTGAGAAACCTATGTATGAAATAGTACAAGACCTAAAAAGGACTAAAGATAATGTCTCATTCATAGAGGCTACTAGGTTTCTAGGTCAGAAGGAAGACTTGATGAAGGTATTATATGCACCAAGCCAAACCCATGAGGTCAAAGGTGCTAAGTATCACTTGGTTTTATGAAAGGAAAAGTGAGAAATACCTCTTTTTATTTTGACAATTAGGATTGCATGAAAAAACTTTCATTATTGTTTAGTGGATTCGCGTGCCTCAGGAAATATCATGTCCTTTGATATTTACCAAAGGTTAGGGTTAAATCCAATTCCTTCAAGGAGAAAGGTGATACAATTATACAGGACTATAGTGGATATGGTAGAAACTCTTTATGAAGTTTGAATTCAAATCAATTCAGAACATAGGATTCAACATCATATTGACATCTTGGTGGTCAATCCTATCAAATACGACATGGTATTGGGTAGGTATTGGAGTAAGAATTTGAATGGTTATGTAGTCACTAACTCATCCCATATGTGGCTATCTTATAAAGGATTGGAAAACCAAATTTGGGTGGATAGTGAGCCAAGACTTAAGGAAATGATTATTGAATATAATAGGCCCAATGAAATTCAATTTACAGAATCTAAATTAGGGGTCTATAAATTAGATATTTAAGAGGCTATTGAAGAACATCAAAAAGGAAATATATCTTGTAGCCCTATTGAAAAGAACAATCTAGTTTGTATTCTCATATTGAACTCACATGTATGGGAAGAAATCCTTTGATTGTTACCTATATATTGCAATTCCCTTGTGCCAACAATGTGAAAGAGTATGAAGCCCTTATTTTTGGGCTACAACTAGCCTTGAGTAAGAAATTCAAATGTCTCAAGGTCTTAGGAGACTCTGAGTTAGTTGTTAAACTATTCAAAGGGCAATGTGCATGTCGTGATAAGATAGTAATCCATTATAGGAATTTAATTAGGGATTTGATAGACAAATTTGATGCTTTCAACATTTACCTTATCTCTATAAAAGGTAATAGGATGGATGATTATTTACCCATTTTTGTAGGTATTCTCAAACCAATTAACAATAAAAATACAAAAAAAAATTGATTGAGCTAGTTTCCTATCCTTGAATATTAGATAAGGTTAGGAATATACGGGTTTTTGAGAGTGACAGACACATTTTTAAGTTTTTTAATAAATCTAGTACTTTAAAAAATCATACCATAGATGAAGACCAAATATGGCAAGAGGAAACATATGTGAATAGTTAAATAACATAGAGAAAAATTATTTGATACAAGGTATCAAGAAAAATAATCATGTGACACAATCAACTTAGGGAGTGTAAAAAATCCACAAGAGGTATTCATTTCTAAGGCATGTACAAGCAAAAAAAAATATTATATCATTCATGCATTGAAAGAATACATGGATTGTATATCTTGGAGTTACAAAGAACTAAAAACCTATTATCAGAATGCTATAATGCACATGATACCATTGAAACATGACTCCAAGCTCTTTAGATAGAGACAACGACCTATCAACCCATTTTTAGAACTCTTGATAGAGAAAGAAGTGAAAATATTTCTAGATACTAAGATCATATTTCCTATTAGGTATTCTACATTGGTTTCCAATTCGGTTCTTGTGAGAAATAAGAGAGGAGAAATAATATTGTGCATAGATTTTAGAAATCTAAACTAAGGATCTCAAAAGGAAAACTACCCATTGCCTTCCATTGATGAGATAATCCAACTGGTAAATGGATAAAAATGATGTCATTCTTATATGGGTACTTAGGGTACAACCAAATTCTCATACATCCAAGTGATAGGATGAAGATAGCCTTTATAACCAAATGAGGAACATTTGACTAGAGGAGAATGCCCTTTGGATTATTAAATGTAGGTGCAAATTTTTAACGTGCCATGGATTATGCATTTAAGGGACTCATAGGTAAGTTTATTATTGTTTTAATGGATGATATTCCTATTTTCTCTAAGAAGAGAGAACATCGTGTCAAATATTTGAGAAAATTTCTCCAAAGATGTAGGGAACATTTGATCTCCTTAAACCCATAAAAATACATCTTCAAAGTAACAAAGGGTAAGATTTTGGATCACATTATTTTAAAATAAGGAACTTATATTGACCCCAAAATAATAGAATCTATCCAAGAAATCACTTCTCCCTAGAACAAGAAGGTATTAAGATCATTCTTTGGTAAAATCAATTTCATAAGAAATTTCATTGCTAGATTTTTCGAGATTGCTAAACCATTGAATGACATGCTAAAAAAGGATGTTGAAATTAAATGGACAAATGAGAGTAAGGATTCTTTCTAGGGAATTAAGGATGCTATTTCTAAGGCACCTATTTTGGTAAGTCCAAACTATTAAAATTCCTTTTATATTTATACATTTTCTTCCAATCATTCGTTCATAAGTTTCCTAACTCAAAAGGGTGAAGGTAACTTTGAAAATCCCATCACTTTTCTGAGTTCTCCTTTGAAAGGTGCAGAGTTGAGATATTTTATTTTAGACAGGAAAATGTATGCACTATTTAAAATGATAAAAAAAATTATACATTACATTGTACGTAGTAGGGTTTATGCTATTATGCCTGACCCTGCTATAAAAACCATGTTTTTGCAGAATGAACTAGTTGAGAAAAGAGGAAAATGGATTTGTACACTTTAAGAATTTGACCTCGAAATCCAACTCAAGAAGCTAGTTTGTGGACAAGGATTGGTAAAATCCATTGTTGAAATTAATCTTCAAATCTCATGCTAACATTATACTATAGAAGAAATTACTAAATATGACTAGTATGTAGATATTGTATATTTTTTGTTGAATGGTAAGTGTCCATCACATATCATTTCTACTCAAAGAAGAGCGTTGTGATTGAAATCTACAAAATTTTTAATTAAATTTGGTTTTTTGTATAGGAGAAACCATGAAGGCATCTACCTTCATTGTTTGAATCAAAGGGAGGCAACCCAAGTGCTTAACAACTTCCATGGTAAATATGGAACTAGACATGGGTCATCTACCACAATGACACACTAGATTCTTAGAGTAGGATACTATTGGCCTCATATTTTTACATATACATATGCTCATGTGCAATATTACCATACATGTCAAATGGTGGCCAATATGGAAAGAAATACAACCATGCCTTTATAACCTGTGGTGGAGATGAGGCCTTTTACACAATGGGGATTGGATTTTGTTGGGGTCATTAATCCTAATTCTTTTGATTCTCATAAATTTATCCTCGTAGCTACAAATGACTACACCATATGGACATAAGTAGTCCCTACAAAACATGCTACCATTGATTTTTTTATTAATTTTTTAGAAGATTGCATTATAAATCATTTTGGAATACCTAATGCAATAGTAAGTGATAATGGTTCCACATTTGCTTCTATTCAATTTGTAGATTGGGATTATGATAACAAGGTGATCCTGAAATTTTCTTCCAATTATTATCCACAAGGTAATGATTTCGCAATATCTTCTAACAAACAATTATTGTTTAGCACAAAAAAATTTCTTTAGAAGAATCCTAGAGATTGGCATGGTAAGTTAAAATTTTCTCTTTGGGCTGATAGAACTAGAGTGAAATAATCAATTGGAACATCTCCATATCATCTATTTTATGGGTAAGATACCATTTTTACCACTAATCTAAGTTTATGAACTCTTCATTTCATGAAAGAATATCTTGGAACTGATAATCAAATTGAAGCTCAGTTAACCTACTTGATGCATCTTGATGAGAAAAGAGAGGAAGCCATGATTCATTTTAGCAAACATCAAGATGTAGTAAATAGGTGGTTTGATAGGAGAGCTACAATTAAAACTTTCAAGAATTTTGATTTAGTGTTATTGTGGTATAAAAAACATGAAAAAATGGGGATCATGACAAGTTTGATTTTTTATGGTTAGGACATTATCAAATTTCTGAAATTTTAGGTAAAAACACTTTCAGACTACAAACCTTGGATGGAAAGGAATTATATTTACCTATTAATGGGTTGCATTTAAAGCATTAATTTAACCCATGAAATGTGTGATTGTGTATTATATGTACATATATGTTTTGTTTTTTGTTTTCCTTTATTTTATTTATTTTCAATTTGGTGTGCTGATTTTTGCTTAGTTTAATGGTTTATTTTATGTGTTTAATTGACCTTGTGTGTAAGGTTAGAGTCATGTTCATGGTCCTAAATCATTTATAGTTTTGAATAATATTATTTATTGTGGTTTTGGTTTTGCGATGGTCACTCAAAGAATGGCATATTTTCAGGGTCAATAATACAACCCAAGAATCAAATAGAACTGGGGGTAAGGAAATAAAGCTATTTAATGGTTATCCTTGGTTAAGTATACTAAAATGGTGGATTGTGAAACAATGAAATATTATGCCAAAGCTTCACTTTAATGAATCACATGAAGAGATATTTCTTAGGATTTTGAAGAATAAAATTATTTTGATAAACTAATTAAGGCTAATCTAACATGCTCATGTCACATACAGGTTTGCAAAGCTCACTATAAAAGAGGAATACAAGCAATGCAAAGATTGATCAAATCAGTCACCAATTCAAATAAACTCCATCGGGGCTATAGATTCCTGATCGATAGTGGGGCTCTATTTATAATAAATATTGAATATATATATATATATATATATATATATATATATATATATATATATATATATATATATATAAAGAGAAAAATAAAAGAGCATTGAAAATCTTGATCAAATCAGTCACTAGATTTGGATAAACTCCATCGGGGCTATGGATGCCTAACTGGTAGTGGGGCTCTGTCTAGATCATGCTTAAAATATAGTTCTATGAGTAGTATTTCATAGCCTGAAGGTGAACCAAATGATTGAATTTGGATGGTCCCAAGGGTGTAAATTGAATCACAATGCACACACATAGCTGAAGAAAATAATTTATTTTTCTCATGTGAAGTTGTTGATCTTGATTTTCTAGGATGTCATTAAATGGGATATGTTTTTCTAACCTTTGGTTCATTAATTTTAGAACTGGGTTTTTATCAAAAATGCTCAAGAGCATTTCCCAGTAGAATCGCCATTCATTGTGACCATTTCACAACTAATCCCAATATTGGGGACCCACTTGAAATTTGTAAAAAAATGAGCTAAGGAGATAATATTGAGCAGTTGGATGCTTCTTTTGGTTTATATGTGTCCCTTGACTTTCATTGGATATGGTATTAATAGGGACCACTTTTCTATTAGTCAGATAGAAGGGCATTCCCTTGCATTTGAGAATTGATAGGACTAGCAAAATGATTCTTAACATTGCTCAACCTTTATATTTTGGTTAATTGCTGGTGTGTAATTTATTTAGCTTCTTTTATTAGAATTTATGTGGTCAGTTTGTCTTATTTTTATATTAGATATTATTTATTAGATCATGTTATTTTTTTTTTGATTGGTTGAAAGGGTGTTGAAAGGTCCTTGAACCTTGTACAAGAATTTTTTACATGTTTTCCAAACCGATCGAAGAGGCCCAAGAGCTAAAGATCAAAGAAAAAGCAAAACACCACAAGAAGAAAGGTGTCGCGATATCGCAACATGTTGCATTTTTGTGGTCCAAAGCATAGGGAAAAAGCAAGGAGGAAAAGGTGTCACGATATCGTGACATGTTGCATAATCGTGGCCAAAGGAGGAAGAGATGTCGCAATCTCGCGACAGGATGCAACATCACGGTCGATTGAGAGAAAGTGTTGCGATATCGCGACATGTTGCAACGTCGCTACCAGAAGAGAAGAAGTGTCACGATATCGCAACAAGTTGCATCATCGCGGCCAAAGGAGGAAAGGTGTCACGATGTTGTGACATGTTGCATCGTCGAGGCCAAAGAAGAAAATATGTCATGATATCGTGACATGTTGCATTGTCGCAGCCAAAGGAGAAAAATTGTCACGATATCGCGACATGTTGCACCATCGCGGCCATAAGAGAAAATGTGTCATGATATCGTGACATGTTGCATTGTCACGGCCAAAGGAGGAAAAGTGTCACGATATCATGACATGTTGCAATGTCGCGGCAAGAAGAGAAAAGGTGTCGCAATATCGTGACAAGTTGTATCAGTGCGGCCTAAGGAGAAAAAATGTCATGATATCACGACATGTTGCATTGTCACGGCCAAGGGAAAAAAAGTGTCACGATATCATGACATGTTGCAGCATCGTGGACAAATGAGAGAAAGTGTCGCGAAATCATGACATGTTGCATCGTCTCAGCAAAGGGATAAAAAATGTCACGATATCGTGACATGTTGCATTGTTGTGGCCAAAGAAGGAAAATGTGTCACAATATCGCGACATGTTGCATCATCATGGCCAAAGAGAAAAAGGGTCGCGATATCATGACATGTTGCATCATCGCGACCAAAGAGAAAAGGTGTCGCGATATCGTGACATGTTGCAGCATCACGGCCAAAGAGAAAAAGTGTCATGATATTGCGACAAGTTGCAATATCACGGCCAAGTTGCAACATGTCGCGATATCATGATAATTTTTTCTCCTTTGGTCACGGCATTACATCTTGTCATGATTTCACGACACTTTTTCTCTTTCGGCCATGATGATGCTACATGTCGCGATATCGTGACACTTTTTCTCTTCGGCCGCAATGATGCAACATGTCACAATATCGCAACACTTTTTCTCTTTGGCCGCGATGATGCAACTTGTCGCGATATCGTGACACTTTTTCTCTTTGGCTGCGATGATGCAACATGTCGCGATATCGTGACACTTTTTCTCTTTGGCCGCGATGATGCAACATGTCGCAATTTCGTGATCTTGTTATTTTATTTTAATGTTAGTGCATTTTATTTATTTGTGTGTGTTTTAATATTAGAACACTTTATTTTTTCATGTGAGTTGTATTATATTTATTTAGACTATAGTTGTTAGTTAGTTATTCTTAGTTCCTAGGTTTATGTTGTATTTAATTTCTTTTATTATTATTATTATTTTTATTTAGGTGGGTGTTATATTTATGTGATTTCTTTTAGTTAGTATTGCATTTATATTATTTAAATGTGTCTTTATATTTAGATTAATTAAGTCATTGTGCTAAAATTCCCTTCATTAGCCTCACCCCACTATGTTCTAATGTTCAAAATACAATGAAGCAGCGAAATCAAAGCTTTGACAGTAGAGTCAAGGTGGACCAATGATGATAGTAGGGTAGAGACGTGACAGCCTACCACAAGAATGGATGACCAATGAGGGGACCTCGACACTAAGCGGTGTATGGGAAGAGATTTCCTAAAGATAATAAATAGTTTACGGGAGGATTCCCCCTTATGAAGCACTTTGAAGTAACGATAGGAAGCATATGGGATAAATGAAACTCCCATGTAGACCATAGCATCACACTTACATGTGGTACATCCAAGAGCCATCGAGCAACTCCATATATTTGGTAGCGAGAATGGAGGACATCCCTCACCAAACCACTACCGAAGGATAGCGAGAAACAAGTGATAAAGACGTCATCATTCAAGGTAGATATAGAGGAATCCTAATGCAAACCCTAATTTATTTCCTTCATAAATACGCATGGCTAGTTTATAAACATAGGCAAGTGGAAGAGATGTTTGATGTTGGAGGAGAGCCTAGACTAGCCATCGAGCAAAACATCATGTAGGATAGATGTGAGGTGACATAGAGCGCTATGTGAGAGGAGTCATGGCACAAAGAAGCATTGTTAGGATGATTTTTCTAGAGTGAGGAGAAAAAATATGATGATCACAGAGTTTGGTTCTTAGCCCAAGCTTAGGCATAGTGGCAGGGGTAATCCAGATAGGGCTTACACCCCATCGACTTGATTTCAAGTCACACTAGCATCGCCTGAAGGATGATAAGGGGAGTTTTATTATTTTTTAATATTGTAATGTTTTTTTTATTGATTGGTATTAGTATATCATGCACCCTTTGGTAGAAAGCATTGCAATTAGGGGTATTTGTGGCCTTGGTAGTTCCCATGAGCCTAACCCACATTTTTTTGTAAGGGTTAGATATTATTCTTAAGGCCCTTTAGTATGATTATGATTGAATATTTTGGAATAGGGACCAAAGGGTAAAGTTCTAATTAAGAAGGAGATATAAGGGAAAAGGTGATTTTTTTTTTTTTGTTGTCATCCTATTTTGAAAAGGTTTAAAATGTTGGAGGTTGTTTACACTTTTATTTTTTTGTAAAGGGAGATGAAATGAAAGGGTTCCTAAAATTGTTAAATACCCATGGAAGACCATGTTGTAAGGGCTAGAATTTTTGCAATAAAAGAATACCATATTTATCTTTTATGCATATTGATTTGAAAACTTGCACCTTGTGAGAAAGACTGAAGGAGTTCATTTTTTAGGATTATTTTGTTAATGTCCATCCTTTTTGTTACATTATTTTAAACTTATATATAGTTTTTAATTCTATTAGGAGGTTACACTACATGAAGGTTTATGTTGATGTAGGTTCTATTTTTCCTTTCAGTATAGCACTTGATCTAATCCAATTGTGTTATTGCAGGTTTGATTAGGTTGGGTTATCCTCGTGAGTGACTCATGATATTTTGTTTTGTAGGGTAGGGGAATGATACCATATTAAATTTGCATTTTTATTCCTGATTTATTATAGTTAGTTGTAGTCTCTTCATGCATACACATATCAAATTTTATTTCTGCAAGTGCTCAATTTGAAACTCAAAATTCCAAAAGATCCTATTTATATCGTAAATCTGGGCAAGGAAATCTAGAGTGTACATCATCCAAGTAATTAGTTTTCTAAGTTTTTACCTTTATAATTATTTGGATAATATTTCAAAAGTACTAAAAGGAATGAATCTGCACTCTTCTTATATGACATAATCAAGATAAAAATCAGTCTAAGAGGGAGGGTTGCTAACCTACTATCTCATGTTAAGTGCAGATAAAATAATGAATGCTAACTTGATAACTTTATAACATTTTAACTTTCTAACCGACTGACTTCTAACTTTACAATTTGCAATTAGTGGAACAATAATATAAATATAAAACAAACGTACTAACTGCAAAGAATTACTGTAATCTCACATAAAATATATGGATTTAAGATGAAGTGTACAATTCCACAACACTCTAACTTTGCATTCTAATTTAAAGATTAAAATGAACCCACTAACAGGGATTTAGGGTACGATAGATTAATGAAAAGATAATCAATTAAGAAACACTTCGTTTTATGAGTTCACATTAAGGAATAGTCATGTAAATCTAAGGAAATCAATTACAAAGCATGAATGAAATAAACCAACATGTCCCTTGTTTATAGTCACTTGAAAATCACTTGATTGTTCCTATAACTTGTTATTCTTGAACATTTTACTTTCGAATATACTTGTGTAATGCTTATATAACAGATCCTTGGAGAAGTTGTTTTCTTTGTTTAACTTCTTTGCAAGAGAGGGTTTTAAATTTAATACCTTGACTGTGGTAGGGATTTTGCAACTGGGTAAAATATTCACTCAACACAACTTATCATCAATTGATTGGAAGTATCTTATAAATTAACCAATACATGACTAGACATAGTTTTTGTTGTCAAATATATTTCAATATTTATGCAAGAACCTAGATAAAGTCATTGGAAAGCTACAAAAATAATATTATAATATATCAACAAGACTACAGAGTATGGAGTAACATATAAAAAGGGTGATAATAATTTTTGTCTATAAGGATATACATATTCTTATAGAAAATCCACATCAAGGTATATTTTTTTATCTTGGTTCATGATCAATATCATGGTACAATAAAATGCAACATGCAGTAGCACTTCCATTTATTGAAACATAGTATTGTGTAGCAAAGGATGCATTCTATGAAGCATTATGGTTATAATGCATATTGTCAGACAGGGACATAAAATAAACTCCAACAATAATAAATTGTGATAGTGAAGAAGTATTAAATTTGATCAAAAATCCATTCATACATGAATTAACCAAACATATTGAAGATCAATGTCATTTTATCAAAGATAATTTTCAAATTCAGCATATCAAGTTAAAACATATTTCTATGGAAGAACAAATTGCAGATATTTTCACAAAGATATTGGGTTAAAACAAGTTTTGAATATTTAGAGATCATCTATGCAGATCAAGAGAAATTCACATCAAATAATGTAATACATGAGGTATTAGATTTGTTAGAAATAAATTATATTACATAATTTGGGTTATGTAAATATACATTCCTAGGTACATACTTAGGACATTATATTACTTTAGGGGGGAAGTTATCTAGTTACTTCATGCAATGTAATAAATGCACAAGTGTCAATGTACAAGTTGTATATGTGAAAGGTGTCCCTTCCACAACTAGGTAGAGTGTTGGCTAAGAAACCTATCTTCCTATATAAAAATGACTCATTGTAACAAGTAGAACATAGAAGCTCATAGTATACTCGTAGGTAGTAGCATAGTGCTTTGTAGATCACCATATATTGGTGATGAGTGTAATGTAGTCCAGTAGCTTTGTTCATGGAGTGTCCATTTTCTCCATATCTACATTGTATTCATTTTTGTCATTTCTATTTATAGTATATTTTAGTCATCTTGTAGGGTAGGAACACATCCTACTCAAATACAGTCTAGAGTAATCTAACATCTACCACTAGAAAACATATACCACCTCCATTCTACTTATCCCTTCAAATGGAAGTATGGGTCGTACACAATTGCATGATAGACTCAGGTGTTGCTACTACATTGATTCCAAAAGTAGTGTGCAACATTATGAGAATGGAGTACACTAGAAGCAATCTAGGGGTTCTACAATTGGATGGTACTCCTATAAAAATAGTAGGAGTAATTAAAGACATCCCTATTAATATTCATAGGATACCTCAGATGGTGGTCATATAAGAAGTGGTAGTTGAATATTTAGCACCATACTTTGGCATGTGTTTATCCAGGGAGTTCACAGCCAATATAGGAGGATATCTATCTCTGGATTATTCACATTTGGAAATACCTTTTAAAGGTAGGACGGTCAAGATATTTAATGAAAATCCATATAATTTTCACATAGAAAATATATAAGAAATCAGTACCGTAAGTATGATCACTGAAGAAATGGAGGATCTATATCTAATGGAAGATACCCTAGAAGAGTTTTAAAAAAACACCAATTATCTCTGAAGGATTTCAATGACATGATAGAGACAAAGAAGGGAAGTTATTCCATTATGAAACCAAAATTGCAATTGGCAAAAGCTCCCAACGAAGATGATTCTACTAGTCAGCTTTGAAAACTTTACTTCAATGGAGCTAGATGCAAGAGCGGAGCTGGTGCAAGAATAGTTTTAATTTCCCCTACATATAAAGAAAGGATTTTCTCTTACAGGCTAATGTGGAGGTGCACCAATAATGCGATAGAGTATGAAGTGCTTTTTCTGGGTTTGAGAAAGGTTGAAAAGCTTGGGGTTAAGCAGTTACTAATTTATTGAGATTCAAAACTAATCATGAATCAAGTCATGAAAAAATGTACAAGTAAAAAACATTACCTAAAGGTATACAAAAATAAGGTGTGGGACCTTTTATAATCCTTCAAGGCTCTAAATATGAAGTCTATTTCTAGAGAAAAAAACACCCATGCTGATTTTTTGATGTTTGTAGGAGCGAAATTTTACCCCATCAACAACATTATTCAAAAATTAAATATGGTTAGACTTATATTTAGACCCTCTATGCTAGACAAGAATATTTTCTATCAAGTTTTTAAAAATTATGAGAAAATACTAGATTTTTTAATCTATGAAATGAACTACTCAAGCGTAAGAATGCTGCAAGATGAAAAAGAAGAAGGATTGATTCAATTTAAGAACAATCACATTCCCAAGGGACTAATCACCCTTGAGAGTATTTTTGATAACAATTATAGGGCATTAGGCCATAAAATTAAATTTGATAAGTGCATGTATAAAGAAGTTGAGCCGAGACCAGGAAAAATGATTAAAGTAGGAGTTAATTATATAGTAGAAAATTTTAACCAAATCATAGAATTGTACAAGAAATTTCTAGATATTATTGCTTGGGTGTACATTGATCTAAAATTATATAGAAAAGAGGTAATATAGCATACCATTGAGTTGCAAAAAGGGGCTAAACCTTTCAAACAAAAGCAAAGGCCCATGAATCCAAAAATAAAAGCCTTGATGAAGCAAGAATTGTTAAAAATCCTTTAAGTTAAGATAGTGTATCCTATTAAAAATTCTACCTAGGTAGAAAACTTAGTACCAGTTAGGAATAAAAATGGAAACATCAATTTGTGCATCGATTTTAAGAATTTGAACAAATATTCACTCAAAGATCTGTTAGAATACATTTCAATATTTCTTTCATTAGTTAATTCAATATTAATGATCTTATATTGTTAGAATTGATTAATTTAGGCTAGTTTTTATTTTTTTACAACTGCGCCTATATTGGTCTCGGGTGGTTCCACAACCTCCGGACTAATCCTGGCCCTAATGTATTATTTATACTTCATAAAATAATTAAATTATCGTTTCGCTTCTCACATGGTATCATAGTTTACCACCACTCTCTCTCTAAACTCTCATTTTTTAAATGATCTTGTAGTAGTGTGAGAAAGAAGCAGCTGAGGAAGAGTTTTTTTTTTTATTGGAGGCAATTTTTCAAGGCTGAGATTTTTGGTTGCAAAGCTGACAAAAATTGAATTTATTTTTTGAGGTAATTATTTCAATTTTTGGAATTCAAATAAGCATATTCGATGGATCAAAGAAGCATAGTCGAAGTTCAAACGATGCAAAGAAGGGTCGAATATCAATGTGAAGTTTGAAGGCTCATGACAAAGCTCGGTAGCCAACACTAAGGCCGCTTAGCCAAGCGTGAGAGGAGCGCTTGCGACCTCTCAGGTGGGAATCCCCAAGAGGAGATACTCCTCTATGGAGGAGAAACCATCTTAAACTCCTAATGAAGTCACTGCACCCTCGATGTGGGACATTGAGTCCTAAAATACAAATGCTCGGATCTGTGAATACGTCGTCACCTACATCACCTACATCAACTGCATAAACCAAGACGTATTTTTCCTTAATTTTGAGGTCGGTAGATCAAACATCTGTAAATTTTCTTGGAGAATGAGGTAAAATTTGAGTCATTTCACTGGATTTAAATTTCATTTTAGCTCTCAAATATTTCCTCAAAGCATTTTCTTTCTCTCGGACGACATCAATGGAAAAATTAGACAGATATTTTTGAGCAATTTTCTCCACTTGGTTTGGTTGCAAACTATTATATTCTTCCTCTGTGATCTCTGTGCATCATTTTGATACATTTATGGCAATTTTTTGGTTGAAAAACACAATTATGTTTGCCCACCACCCGAGTGCCACCCTATTGCCACCGGTGCTCTACTCCCGAGATACATTGAATGCCGCTCCTCTTCATGACTCGATCTCTGCTTGAGCTCCGCCTGAGGTGGTAGAGAAGCCGCACATTGTTCAAAAGGTGCGTCGAAGCTATTTAAGGATGAGGGCACCAAGAATAGTTCTCGGATCAACCCACTAGCTCATCGGTTGTGAGTCGAGTGGTAAGGGCTCTGGGAGCCCTCAGGTCATGGGTTTGAGTCCCGTCAACCCTCCCCCTCCACTCAAAGGTATATTTTTTTTATTTATTAAAGTTTTTTTTTAATATTCTCTAATCAAATTTAAATTAAATATAATTTTAATTTATTTTATCATAGTTTAAAGGTTATTTTTTTAAAAATAATTTTTTTTACTATGTAGAATAAAGTTATTTTTTTTTAACTTTGATTATAAAAGAATGTTTTAAAATGCTTTATAAAGGAAAATTTTAAATGGGGGAGTGATTTTTTTTTCGAAAAATCAAGGGTGGATTGAGAGTAATTTTTTGAAAAAGCAAAGTTTGAGAGTTATTTCTATGGGCACTTTTATGTTTTATGTTGCATTTTTTCCTTCTTTTGCACTACATCATTTAAGTTAAAATCAAACACTCCCTAAGTTCCTAGAATAATTAAAACCCATTTGTGCAATTTATTACACTACAGCATTCGGTATTTGTGATACCTTTGGCCAACACTTACAGGTAAAGCTATCGTGATTGTGCTACTGTATCCACCGCCTAATATAGCTACCACAATGATGTCTGAGCTTGTTCTCTATTAATCCTTGGAGAGAGATAATTTTGCCATTTTACTATTTTTTACTCCATCCACTACCCCAATCACTCTCGTGTTTAGGCTTAAATCCAGAAAAAAGTTTAGATATCCAAAGTGTTTAGGGGAAGTTACACCCCATGCATGAGGATTTAAGGCTTTCTAAGGTCGGTGTCATAAATGAGGTGATTCCCTTTAAATATCGCCTAAGTACCACGTATCATATAATCATTAAAATTACCTACAGTCTCCCTCATGTAAGGGCGGGTAATTTTTTTGTTTTTTCAAAATACCTATAGTCTCCCTCATGTAAGGGTGGGTATTTTATATGGTATAATGGCCTAGAGTTAAGGTATATCGAATGGGAGACCATTTGGCATTATAAGGAATCTTCACAATGTCTGCAAAACTAATGAATGATGCTCATTAGTTAATGAAAGGTCCAAATTATACACCATGGAAAAATAAAATGAAGGCAATCCTAGAGATGGATGATCTTTGGGAAATTGTGTCTGGAACAACAGTAATACCTTCATCTTCATCTGGAGCCACAACTCCATCTGCTTATCAAAAAGACTTTGACAAGAAAGATAGCAAAGCAAAGGTGCTCATTTTGCTTGTTGTTTCTAATGAGGTTCAACCTCATATTTCTAACTATCCAAATAGTAAAGCGGCATAGGATGCCCTTAAAACTATATATGAAGGGAAGAATGACTCCACCATTCTATTTCTTCAATCTCAATTACACAGTCTAAGCATGAAACAAGGAGAGACGATTGAAAACTTTCTTTGTAGAGTGTCTGAGTTGAAAGGAAAATTGAATTCCTTAGTAGCATCAGTTGATAATAAGCTCCTTACCTCAGTGGTAATGAGAGCTCTTCCAGATTCTTTTAGAGTGTTGATTACCTCACTTAATGTATCACAGAGACAAGTTAACTATGTTGATTTGGTAAATATACTTCAATAAGAGGAGGCACGCCAACTACAATGAGATGATTCTTCTAACACTGCCCTATATACCAACAAGAAGGGATAAAACAAGAAGAAGGGTAATTTTTAGAAGGGAGGTAGTTCTAAAAAGGATTCAAAAGGGAAACAAACTCAACTTCAACAAAAAAATAGATATTGCAAGATCTGTGACAAAGAAGGTCATGATACAAATAGATGTTGGAATAAGAATAAACAATCAAAATAGAAAGGCCAGAGAAAACCACAAAAGAACAAACAATAACAAGTGAATATTGCTATTGAGGAATCTGACATGGATTTTGAAAGAACACACAAAGTGCTCATGACTATCACAGTATCCAAGCAGACGGATCCTATTTGGTATGTCGATTCTGGATCCAGTAAACACATGACTAGTGAAAAATCATAGTTTGAGTCTTTTGAGGCCAAAGAGGACAAACCTATCACTATTTCTGATGATAAAACCTACAAGGTGAAGGGAGAAGGAATAGTTTTTGTTACTCTTCCTGATGGAAAATGCCAGATTGATGAGGTTCTCTATGTTCCAGGATTGGCGAATAAATTGTTGTCAGTCACACAAATTCTGGACAAAAATATGGTTGTAAAATTTAGTGTTGATGGGGGAAATAAGTGTTGTTCTATCACCATGAGGGGTAATAACATTGCAATCGCTTCATATAAGCATGGCTTCTTTTCCCTAGATACAATCTCTTCTCCAGATGTAGCCATGATTGTCTCTACAAAGGAGGCAACTTCCCTATGGCACAAGAGATATGGACATATGAGTTCTGGTTACTTACTTGAGTTAAGTAAGTATGAAATGGTAAAGGTTCTTCCTTCCCTTTCTACCACATTGCCAGTTTGCTCTGACTTCTTGGAAGGAAAGCAACATAGAGTACCTTTTGAAAGGAGATCTACAAGAGCAAATAAACCTCTGGAGTTGGTTCACACTGATCTGTGCAGTCCTTTAACTCCCAATAGTTGTGGGGGTAAGAGGTATTTTCAATTATTTGTGGATGATTACTCATGAAATATATGGGTATTCTTTCTTCAACTAAAATTTGAAGCATTTGGCTTCTTTCATCAATTCAAGAATTCTATTGAAAATGAGTCAGGGACTTCTATAAAGACCCTTTGCTCAGATCGAGGGGTATTTCACCTCTAAAGATTTTTTTGAGTTATTAACTAAAAATGGGATCACACGACAGTTAACTATGCTTATACTCCTCAGAAAAATGGATTTTTTGAAAGGAGAAACCGTTCCATCATGGAAATGGTTTTTTGCATGCTCACATGAGCTATAATTGGGCAACAATATTGGGCAGATTTTGTCACCACAGTAGTATATCTATTGAATAGGGCACCCACTAAGGCCCTACAAGGAATGACTCCATAGAAAGCATGGACTGGCAGGAAACCCTCCATATCTCATCTATGCATTTTTTGTTGTAAAGCATTCATGCACATACCAAAATAAAAGAGGAATAATCTAGATGAGAAAACATTGAAGTGCATTCTTCTTGGGTATGATGAGAACTCCAAGGGTTATCGATTGATTTATTCTTTAACCAAGAAGATACACATTAGTAGAGATGTAGTTTTTTATGAGGTTTTCACATCAGAAAAAACATCAGATGTATACCTAGACCTTGTGGAAACTAAGGTTGAGAAGTCTACTTCATCCAAGGTTGGAGGTCCTTTTTCATCTTCTTCATAACCACAAAAGAAGAATCCAAAGTGGTATACAAGTATAGTGAGAGACTCTAATCTATCCACTCCACCATACTTGACATTGGATAGGCCTCGTACTCATGGCATGGCGCAAAATGAAAAAGCTACAATAGATATTACTGGGGTTGATGATTTGTGTCAATATTTTGAGGAACTTTCTGTAGATCCAGAGATAGATATAGAAGATATGGATATTTATTATGATAGGGTATTTATGTCCTCAATAGATGAACTTGAACCTACATTAGTGCAATATGCTCTTGGTGAGCCTCAGTGGAAGGTCACTATGGATGCAGAGTATAAGTCTCTGATGAAAAACAAAACTTGGAAGATTGTCGATATGCCATATGGAAAGAAGACCATAGGCTACAAATGGGTGTATAAAGTCAAGTACAAGTTATATGGGATAATAAATAAGCATAAGTCCCAAATTTTGGAAAAGGGCTATGCTCAAAGAGAAGGTATTGACTACGAGAAAACTTTTACACCTACTGCTTGGATGACAACCATTCGAGTTCTTTGTGCTATGGTAGCACAATATGGGTGTAAAGTGCACCAAATGGATGCCAAGAGTACCTTTATAAATGGTGATCTCCAAGAGGAAGTCTACATGACACAACCAAAAGGATTTGAAGTGAAAGACCAATAGTAGAAAGTTTGCAAATTGTTCAAAACCTTATATGGTTTGAAACAGGCCCCTCGGGATTGGTACATAAAAATGGATAATCACCTACTACAGTATGGATTTAAGAGATTTTCGTCAGATGCAAACCTTTATTTCAAGAAGCACAGCTCTAAAATAGTGTTTCTTGTACTCTATGTTGATAATCTGCTCATAATAGGGAGTTCAAAAACAATGATCTCTTCTGTCAAACATGATTTGAGTGAATCTTTTGAAATGATAGATCTCAGACTTCTCCATTACTGTATTGGTCTAGAAGTGAACCAGAAGGAGCACTACATCAAAGTATCATAGAAAAAATATGCCAAGACACTACTAGAAAAATATCGCATGACTGACTGTAATCCAATGGTAACACCAATGGAATCAGGACTTCAGTTATCACGATATGACAAATCACCTTAGGTAGATGCTACTCTCTATCATTAGTTGATTGGGAGTCTCATATATCTGACCAACACTAGGCTAGATATCGTATTTGTTGTTAAATATCTTTCAAGGTTCATGGAGGAAGCTAAGACTACATACTAGAAAGTAGCAAAGCGAGTTCTTCACTATGTCCGTGGCACAATGGAATATGGCCTAGAATATAAGAAGAACAACAAATTCTTCTTACAGGGATACACGGACTCTGACTATGCTAGATCATATTATGGTCATAAATCAACTTCAGGATATTTGTTTCATCTTGGATCTGGTCCTGTATCTTGGCACAACAAGAAGTAACAGGTGGTTGCTATCTCATCAACAAAGGCAAAACATCATGCTGCATGTGACTGTGTGCGAAGTGATATGGTTTCATCGCATCCTGACAAGTATGGGTCTTCCATAAAAATATCCAATACACTTATTCTATGACAACATGCGTGTTTTGAATCTTGTTAAGAATCTAGTGCATCATGATAAAAGGAAGCACATTGATACACAATGCCACTTCATTTGATAAAAAGTACCAAAGCACTGAATCCAGCTTCAGTACATCTCCACCAATGCTCAAGTTGTAGACATATTCACTAAGGCACTTGCACATGTCAAATTTGAATTGTTTCGTAGCTCTCTATGTATTTCAAAATAATGGAGGGATGATATTATAGCTAGTAGTTATATGTTTCCTGAAATATTGTAATATGGGGGTATGTTAGAATATATTTCAATATTTATTTCATTAGTTAATTCAATCCTAACGATATTATATTGTTAGAATTGATTAATTTAGGCTAGTTATTTTGTTACAACTATGCCTATATTGGTCTCGGGTGGTTGCAAAACCTCTGGACTAATCCTAGCCCTAATGTATTATTTATACTTCATCAAATAATTGAATTGACATTTCGATTCTCACAGGATCATTACCCACTTTCAAAGATAGACCAAATTTTACACAGTTGTAGGAATAGAGAGATTTTCCTTGCTATATGGTTTCTATGACTATAATTAGGTATAGATTAGAGATGAAGATCAATATAAAACTATCTTTACCACAAAGTGAGGAACATTCACCTATCAAAGGATGCCTTTTAGGTTGTCTAATGCAGGGGTAACTTTACAAATGGCAATGGATATAGCTTTTGGTGAACTTGCTAACAAGATCATAGTCATCTATTTATATGATATAACATTTTTTTATCATCATAAATAAGACCATATAGAACACCTCGATAGGGTTTTTGAAAAATGTAAATAATTTGGGATATCCTTGAACCCAAAGAAATCCATATTCATTGCAGAGGAAGATATTCTACTTGGTCATGTTATATCTAAAGCTGGATTAGACATAGATCCTAATAGAGTGAAAGCACTCTTAGAACTTCCCTTACTAGCAAACAAGAGAGGCTTGCAATATTTCTTTGGACAAATAAATTTTGTATGTAAATTTATTGTAGATTTTGCATAGATTATTAAATAAATGATATAACTACTAAAGAAGTATGCGCCTTTCAAATGGATAGATCAAAGGAAGAATGCTTTCAAAAATATTTTAGAGAAAATATCTCAAGCACTAGTGCTTGTTAACCCTAACTACTCCTGAAGTTTTATCTTATATGTTGTTGGAGAGCAAGAAAGTTATGCCACAGTTCTCACCTAGAAGGGAGCAGACAATAAAGAAATACCCATAGATTTTCTAATTTTTACCATGCATGATCACGAGGAAAGATATAAATTTATTGAGAAATAATTATATGCTATCATGAAATCCTTGAATAAATTCAAACACTTCTTATCGCAGAGTAGAATCATTATTTATGTTATTCATCCTAATATTAGGAATTTTATAATACAAGGAGAACTTGATGAAAAGAGAGTTGATTGGGTAGCAAAAATACAGGAATATGATGTAGAGATATGATCAACCAAAATAGTAAGATGCAGAGCCTTATGCAAAGAGTTGGCCAAACAAGCTTCAACAAATCATGTAGCTCACCAAAGCATAATGTTGAATGTAGAATCAAATCAAAATCTGGGGGAAGTTGATTGGATTGATGCTCTTGTGGAGTACTTTTAGACTGGAAGGTGTCCTAATAATATGAATTCTTCACAAAGAAGGAGGTACAAGACCCAAGCATTTAAGTACACCCTTAAATTAGAAAGGTTGTATAGGAAGAACATAGATGATGTATTTTTTGAAATGCATAAGAGATGATCAAAAACAAAAAGTGTTGAAATAATTTCATGGAGGTCTCTCTTGGGGAAATTATTCAGGATGAACTACTACTTTGAAGATACTCAGAGTAGGTTGTTATTGGAATTATATTTTCTCTGACACTTATAAAATAACCAAGGGTTGTGGGAAATGCTAGAGATATGTAGGGAGAAACAAAAAATTTCCTATACCTCTAAAGTTTATCTAAGTTGAAGAACCTTTCAAACAATGGGGGTTATATTTTATTGGGATAATAGAGCCTAATTCATCAGCAGGATACAAGTATATACTTAATGCCACATAATATTTTACTAAGTAGGCCGAAACAATTCCCACTAAGAAGGTTGATCAAAAAGTTGTAATTGAGTTTATGGAAAGCTTAATTACAATATTTTGTATACCAGATTCACTGGTTACAAATAATAGATTAGCTTTCATTGATGATGAAATGATTGAGTTCACTAGTAGATACAATATATATTTGAATACTTCCTCCAACTACTATCCCCAGGGGAATTGTCTAGCTGAGTCTACAAATAAGAACCTTCTCAAAATATTGAAGAGAAATTTAAAAGATAACAAAAGGAGTTGGAAATATTTGATGAACCAAGAACTATGAACTGATAGGATTTCAATTAAGAACATCAATACGTCACACTATTCCTTTGTCTACAATAAAGAGGCTATTCTACCTATACACATGGAAATACCAGCTTTAAAGTTACTCAATCAGATGGATGTTGAAGGAGTTCAACTAATGGATGCTAGGTTGATGTAGCTTTTACAACTAGAAGAGCAGAGAGAACAAACCTATAATCACCACCAAAAACACATGGTTGACATTGAAGGATGGTTCAACAAAAATACTACCTTCAAAAAAATTTAGGTTGGAGACTTGGTTTTTAAATGAAATGTGAAAAAATCCAAACAAGGTAACCACAAAAAATTTGACGCTTTTTGGGAGGGTACTTTTGAAATAATTGTTGAGAAGCAATTTAATTCGTTTCAACTACAAGATCACTAGGGTGTACTTTTACCCATAACAGTGAATGTTTTTAACTTAAAACTCTACTTCCAATAAAACAATGAGATTTTCATGTATGATATGTATATTATATAGTAGTTTGTGAATATTTTAAAGCTTTTAGGTTTATAGCAGCTTTTTGTTGCATTTTTGTGACAATCCAAGGTCAACCAGAAAAAGACAAAGGAAAAGTGAAAGAAATGAAAGCATAGTTTCGTCAGCATATGATGATTCAAATTCAAAATCCACCATGTCACTTTCTAATAGTTGGAGGAAATGAACTTCTTTCATGGATGATCAGAGCTTTGATAAGCATAAATTCTTAGTTAATGTGACTATCAATGATTTGTCGACAAAATTAGCATGTTGTAGAATGTCAAAAATGATGTGCAAGAATATTTAGGAGATATGGGCACACCAACCACAGTTAATGCAACTCATTCATAATCTTCTACAACTATGTAAAGAAATCCTAATTTATTTTCAAATTAATTTCTCCACTATGACTTACTTGCTATATTTAGTCTCAAGTTTGAATCTCACACCAATAAGCTATGCAAGTGCTTTAAAATGGCTCATAAGAAAAATATCTAGAAGGCAACAATGTCCACATCATCTTCCATGGTAGCGAGACACTAAGATCAAGTAAGAAAGATATTTGTTGATAAGGATTCCTGAATTGGCCATATCGTTATAACTTGGAAGCCTCTAGAGGAAATTCAGATAAATATTAAAGAAAGAATGGCTATGGGAATCAATGCATCTTCTTAGGCTATTTTTGCATTCAATTCTTTACTCTACTGGTATGTGTATGTTCCAGTTCATCCTTATCTAGAATTAATTAAAGCTATTGCTAGTTTTCATGACATTGAAGGAAATACTATGAGGAATTCATAGGTTCAAAATATTTTCACCCTAAGCCCTGATGTTTTCATTGATGCATTTGTTATTGGCCATGTACCTACTCTTGAAAAAAATAATTTTGACCCAACAGACCAGGCAAAGTATTTGGTTCCATTTGATAAGATGAGGAATTTTATAACAATGCAATTTAAGAAAGCCCTTCCTGGAGGGACTATGACCAAAACCCCCATTCCTCTGATTGATTTAAAAAATCCAAAGCTATATTCTATTTTAGCCATGGTAGTGGGCCTAAAAATGGATGAAAAAGTTTATTAGTGGAAAATTTCCCTGGTCAATTATCTATCAAATACTAAAAATTATGATTCCTCAGTCATGGATAAAAGTGTCAGGCCCATGTTTTTTGACTGGCCAGAATATATTTTTTGCCAGGTCCACGAAGTTTTATCTTCAATTAAAAGAGGTTCTCATTCTCTTTCAAGTTTTCTTCATATTTAGTATGGATTTTCTTCTATTTTTTAGCCCAAGAATTAGCTTTCATTTTTGTAAATGATAAAGAAGAGAAAGAAGGAACTTTGCCTGTATACGAATGGACTAATATTTTATACAAGAAAAAATCATATTATGATTTTAAAAAAGAATTTTTGCGACCAACCCTCAAAATTATGTACGGAAAAATTAGTCGGTTAAATCCAGAAGTTGTCAAATTTCTACAAAGCAAACATTGAGAGGAGGGTGACTAGTTTATCCTCATTCAGGTGGTTGTTATCAGATTCTATGGGTTTATTGGAAAACCCTTTTTGTTGCTGCATTATATTACTGATAGATTATTTGCTTTAGAATATGTTAGTCAAAGTGAGCATATAAAATTTACATACCAATGCCCCTAGGTCAGCTCTTAGAATTTATACTGTGTTTCTAGCCACTTTGTGCAAGGTTTTGGAATGTTTTGAGCCATTTTAAGACCTTTTGGCACCTTGTTCCTATTCGTACCACCTTGGGATGAATATAGAACCTATTCATCCCACCTTGGAGCGAATAACAACTTTCATCCCAGGGTGGAGCAAATAGTAGGTTTGACTAGAAAAAAGTTAAATCTATACAAATGGCACCTGGTAATGGTTATTTATCGTATCTACCCATGCCTAAAATTCAGAGCATGTAGCATATTTATACCTTTATCCATAATGGAGGCCAATTTGGGAGATTCTATTCCCCCTCCAATGCATGCCACCCTAGTGGCCAAGTGGCGCCCTTGGCCCTACATGCCCTTGCATGCCTTTTGACCCATGAGCCTCCTTGGGCTATAAATTGGATTCAATTTTCACACAAAAAGGATAGGATTTTAAGGTTACATAACAGAGTGCTTTCGAGATTTCCCCTCACCTGATCGTGCTCTCTTTCCCTTGAAATCTCTTCTTAGTGAAGGAGGTTATCGGGTGACTTAAAGGAGTACAACTTTTTTAGACCTATCAATCAAGTGAATTTCCATCCCAAATTTGACAATAATACCCCCCATAGTGTTTTGGACCATTCTCCAATGGTATTGGTAGCAAAATATAGGCAACGTTGGTGGGCGTCCCATCCCTGGGAACCCCCTAATTTGTGACAGTCCTATTCATCCCACCCTAGAACGAATACAAATATATTAGTAATTTTGTGAATTTTTTAAATAGGTATTTTATATATTATCATATGATGCTACATTTCAAATTTAATACCTTTCTAAGTTATATTGGTTGATATATTATGATTTGAAGTTTTTAGGCTTGTGGGACCCACTAGAGCATGCACCTAGATATGAGCCTAATTTCTTAAATATGATGATATGGATTTTCTTAAAATGTTGTTTTATGCATTCTTTCCAAGTTTTATGTGTTTTGGATAGGTGTAGGGGAAAAAATTTATTGCTTTGGGTTTTTATAGGTTGGAAGATTGAACTGCGATTATGACACACCATCGGATTTTAGTGGCTAGATGATCTGGAGTCACAAGTGAGTCAACAAAAAAATGCTTTATGAAATATCTTGGAACAAATCACCAATATCAATTTATGGTTAAGCCATTCGAATCCTCAACCCCTCGACTATCAAGACTAAACCCCTCCTCTACAGTCCATAGTCAACCCTCAACAAAGCATGGGGGTGGTACCAAGGCCATCAAATATGATGATAGTATACCCATTTTTCAAATCCTTTAGTATTTATATTTAATTGAATATATGAGGCAAAATTAATCATGCTTCCCCCAATCCATCCGTTGAATCCTAATAAGCGTAGATCAAATCTACACAGGTACAACACATATTATGTTTATCATCGATAACTAGGCCATGATATCCAGACCTGCTATGTTTTTTGAGATTTAGTCTAGGATATGATTGATAGGAAAGTATTTTAGATAGGAGTCTTCCAATATTCCTTATATTCACATGAAGTATAATGCTCCTAGGCAGCCTATGACTATCTATATCACCCCAAAATGCTCCAAGGGTGTCTACAACCTGCTTGGTCAACCTAAAATGCTCCTAGGTGGTATATGACCATGTAGGTCACCCCAAAATGCTCCAAGGGTGTATTAAACATGCTTGGTCAACCTAAAACACTCCTAGGTGGTCTATGACCATCTAGGTCACCCCAAAATTCTCCAAGGGTGTCTACAAACCTCTTGATCAACCTAAAATGATCCTAGGTAGCCTATGACCATCTCACCACAAAATTCTCCAAGGGTGTCTACAACCTGCTTGGTCAACCTAAAACACTCCTAGGAGGTCTGACCATATAGTTCACCCAAAAATGCTCCAAGAGTATCTACAACCCGTTTGGTCAACCTAAAATACTGCTAGGTGGTCTATGATTGTCTAGGTCACTCCAAAATGCTCCAAGGGTGTCTACAACCCACTTGGTCAACCTAAAATTCTCCTAGGTGGTCTATGATCATCTAGGTCATCTCAAAATGCTCCAAGGGTGTCTACAACCCACTTGTTCAACCTAAAATACTCCTAGGTAGTCTATGACCATCTAGGTTACCCCAAAATGCTCCAAGGGTGTCTACAACCCGCTTGGTCAACCTAAAATTCTCCTAGGCGGTCTATGGCCATATAGGTCACCCAAAATACTCTAAGGGTGTCTAAACCCCACTTGGTAAACCTAAAATGCTCCTAGGTGGTCTATGATTATCTAGGTCACTCCATAATTCTCCAAGGGTGTCTACAACCTGCTTGGTCAACCTAAAATGCTCCTAGGTGGTCTATAATTGTCTAGGCCACTCCAAAATGATCCAAGGGTGTCTACAACCCGCTTGGTCAACCTAAAATGCTCCTAGGTAGTCTATGACCCTCTAGGTCACCCCAAAATGCCCCAAAGGCATCCATAATCCCTTTGGTCACCCAAAATGCCCCAATAACCCCTAATAAGCCCGTTGGTCACATGTATATACATATATAACAATAAAAAATTCAAAAATATCATCAAAATATCAAAAATACAAAAATATTGCATTGCACTACATTACACCACATTGCATCACATTGCATTTTATATATCACTTGCATCAGGCATGTCCAGAACTACGACTATACACTAGTCATCATTCAAAATAAATATTGTTAAAGTAATCATTCACATAGTTCAATGTTTCACTTATCATTTCCACTTACATTTTCTATTTCTCTCATATTTGTGTGTCCACTGCCTTCACCTAGCAATTTGTTCTAGAATGTCATTAGGGATTTCGGGCACTCACCCATCTCTAGTTTTCTTTTCAAATTTTGTAGAAAGTTATCCTAATTTTTAGGAGGTAGGGTCTTTCTTAGATTGTACGTTGTATACATAAAAATCCCAACACATTTAAACACTAATAAATATAATTTTGGCACAAGGAAAGATGAACCTATGAAGTGGTATAAGGTACCTTAAGAAAAAATTCTATCCTGCTCATCCCCTTATGTGAATGGTTTAAGAATACTAAGAATTGGCAAAAGGACAAGCTCTTCCCTACCCAATTCCCCAAAATATATAGTGGTTTTCACCACTATAAAAAGTCAAAATCAAAATCCTAAAATTCACAATTGAAATCTTCAAAAAGTAAAATTCAAAATTGAAATCCTAAAATTCCCAATCAAAATCCTCAAAAAGCAAAATCAAAAGCAAAATAAATAGTGGTTGTCACCACTTCCCAAATCCCTTGCTCAAGGAAAACAAAATATAAAATAAACGGTGATCTTCATCACTACATATGAGCAAGTATCCCATTAAAATTTAAGAAAATAAGGGAGTTTTAAACTTGAATCCCTAGAATTCTTAGAATTCAAAAAACCATAAGGTGATCCTCATTACAGGTTTGGTGGATAGCCTTCCTGGTAATGGTGGTATCCTTACGCATGATGATGTCTATAACATTATATTTTACGTGTGTACAAACCAATGTTTGCATGTGGATTAGCTAGCT
This sequence comes from Wollemia nobilis, assembly GCA_028583015.1. NCBI lineage: Eukaryota > Viridiplantae > Streptophyta > Pinopsida > Araucariales > Araucariaceae > Wollemia > Wollemia nobilis. The sequence continues at coordinate 4,647,448 of JAQPPZ010017255.1, forward strand.
TTTGGTAGCCTATACTACCTAGTGGTCTAATCCAACTAAGTACAAACCTAGGATCATGCTACTCATGGGGTGATCTTCAGTACATATGGGTTGCATAATCTTGTTTGACACTAGGGTAATATTATATTTATCACAAAATAAACTCACTTGCACACACGGGGATATTGAGTATATTGGTCATCCTTGCAAATTCATACCTTGTCAAAAATTCTTGCATAGTCAGTATATAACCTTTGATCAAGTTAGATAGAGTGTTTGTGTCTCACAAAAACCCCATCTGCATTCTCTAACATCTTATTTAATTTATTCATTCTATCACATTGCAATAGTACATTTCCATATATCAATTACACAAAAATAATACAAAAGAAAGAGAAACAAAAGGAATTAATGTGTTCTATATAGTATATAGTGCTAACATAGTGTTTCAAATCATCAGATACATTTTATTTCATAAATCAATCAAATTACCCTCCTTATTGTGTATCCATGCATATAGATAGTACCAAATAAAATTACCACAACACATGCATACATCCATCAACATTCCATCATATCACAAAAGCATCCATATGCATACATAATAAGCATCTAACATATCATTAGAAAGCAAATACATACATTGCATTCATATCATAAAGCAATAAAGGAGACACATGATGACCATAACAAAATCTCATATATATATATATATATATATATATATATATATATATATATATATATATATATATATGTGGGGTAAAAATATACATCATAGTTTCCAAAATTGCTTGTAGACTACATTAAAGTGGGTCCTCAGACCTCACCAATACCAAAAAACCAAAAATCTTAAAAGAGTCCCAAGAGTCTCCATCACCATTGTCATGTAGGACCAGTGCTACGACTCACACTACCACCTATAGTCTGAGTGCTCTATGATCCCCCATGTCTGCTTCCACCAGCCATGTTAGTTATTTGCCTAGAGGATGACTACATTATCTCACTCTATCGACTTTGATGTGATCCACTAGTCTCTCCATAATTAGGAGAGCACCCCCCAAGGTGTACTACCTCCATATCCAACTATTAAATGTAGTCCTACCTTCGCTATCCTCATTCTTGGTAAGTCTCCACCACTAACTGCAATCATAACACTTCCTCTCATAGCCTCTCCACATCCTCACTACTGGATCCCCATTGCCTAGGACCCCATGCTCTCAGATGTGCCCGTAGTGATGCTATCTTGACTTGATACTCATGTGCATATACCCAAAGGAGATCTCTCTCCAATCTGATCCTACCCAGCTCAACCTATAGCTCCAAATAGCGGTTAACCTGCATACCCTACGGTGCTTGCACCCCATAATATTTTTCATCCCCATATCATCCCTAATCTCCCAATTCTAGGAGGTCTATGTACTCATCTACCTAATGATGATGCCCATGAAGCTCACCCACCTCTTCTTGGTCCCCCTCAGGGACATCCTACATCACCTCATCTATTTATCTAGTCATCTCATCCCCTAGGACCCCCATGCCTCACCACTTGTGCATCACCCACCACAAGTTGTACTACTCTATAGTCTTGGTGTCATCCATGTTAGTAACATATACTACAAGATCCACCTCCTATCCCACCTCTTTCAATGTAGGCCAACTTAGTGTCCTCTCATCCCTGCAGTACTGGTATACCATTGGATCCCCAGGTAGTCCCTTATGTAGCCCAAAATATTGCATAACTGAAGGAAAAGGGAAGTACTCTCACTCGATCCCATGCCTTGTAATCAACCATCTAACTCACCTCACCAAATAGAGCTGATCTCTAGCATCATCCCAATATAAATAGTCCCTGTACGATCACCATATCACCTTCCTTGGTGCCATTCGTTAGAAAGCATCGATGTAGTGCTCCACATCACCTATAAATTAATGACTCTGGACCCTCTCCTAATCCCTCTACCATAGGATACCATATCCTATATTCATGTCTGCTAGCTACACCCAGGTCATCCATGGTAGTCCATGTGGTCACCCCAAAACTATATGCTATCATCCTCAATACTACAACAAGAAGCTGCACCCCAATCCCTTCCTCTAATGGTATAATATCTTGTATAACTCATCATAGAGTTGTACCAGTAGTGTAGTATCCTAGGCCATCACCAGTGGCTCATCCTTGGTGCACCTTACCAAGGTATACAACAACTTTAACAAGTTCCATAGGAATGTAGCTCCTGAGGAATTTGGGAGAAGCATATTGGAGATGAGGGTCATCAGTAATGCATGCTTCACTCTCAATATCCCCTCCTCATACCAAAAACCCCCTAGATTCATCCATTCTAGTAGTCTACCTCTACCGCATCTACATCCTCCCCAAAGTACCTCGTCAGCACTGCACCTCTCAGGTCATGGTGCATAGAGTGGATCGGTCATCCCTCTATTGGAATCTAAAGAATCCATTAGATTTCCTCTAGCATAATTGGCATCTCCTCTATCGGTATGTGGAAGGTGTTGGTGCATAAGTCTCATAGGCTAATAATATCGATCAAGTAGTCTCGATTACATATCACAAACTCCAATCAAATAACCTGCTTGATCCCCATGGTTGTTAGTCTCACAATGACACTGAGAGGGAGGGTGAATCAGTGTAGCTCTTAAACTTAAATATTCAATTCTTAATGCCTAAAAAATGAAATCTTAAAACTCAATAAAGCAAATATACCAAAAGAGCATCACACAAAACAAGATGTACCGAGGTTCACCAGTTTTGGCTACTCCTCAAAATTGACTGGACTCCCATCCAAATCTAGCCTTTGCAAAATACCAATTTTACAATCAATTTACCAGCACCCACTGGAAGGAGAACCAACCCCTGATTTATCTGCGATAATAGAAAGGAGCACCAACACCTGATTTATCTGCACCAACAGAAAGGAGCACCAACCCTTGATTTATCTACACCAACAGAAAGGAGCACCAACCCCTGATTTACCAACACCAACTGGAAGGAGAACCAACCCCTGATTTAACAGCACCAATTGGAAGGAGCACCAACCCTTGATGCCAAGCACCAACTTGGACTTCTATTCTAAAACTAGAAGATTGACATAAAGATGCCTTCACTTTTACAAGACCCTAACTGTTCTATTGCTTTCTCAACATTGCCCAATATTCACACAACACACACCCTGCTCACTCTCCTCTTGATCTCTTCACAAGATTAAATCTGCCTCGCTTTAATCCCGAGCGCTTTCACTCTTTTTCAGCAGCACGTAATTCTTCGCATAGACCTCCTTTTATAACCAAATTGTCTCTTTGTAACTCCAGTTGTAACTCCTTTTATTTCTCATGTGCCACTTGTTAGTTGTAACACCTTCTAACTGTAACTCCTTTTGTATATATATAGGGTAGGCTTTTTGTCAAACACGTTACATGTTATGAATTGAAACATATACCCCTACCATGAATGTTTGTCTTCTCGATCATGACTATTCGTATTCTTTTCTGTGCATGCATGCATTTTTTATTCTATTTTTATGACTGTTCGATTTCTCCTTCTTCGACTGTTCTTAAATTAGCTACATGATTTTCTTTTGTAACGGCCCCTGTAACTGTTGTATAACTTCAGTTAACGGTCACATATCTTATTTTGGCTAGGTTCTCTTCTTAGCTCATGAAAACACAACATGTCACAATATCGTGACACTTTCGCCTCCTTGCTTCTTTTGTTTGCTTGCACCCACGAAAACACATGTCGTGATATCACAACACTTTCGCATCCTTGCTTCTATTGTTTTCTTGTACCCGCGAAAACACATGTCATGATATTGTGACACTTTCGCCTCCTTGCTACTTTACTTGGCATGTACCCGCGAAAACACATGTCACGATATCGCGACACTTTCACCTCCGTACTCTTCCTATTTACTTTTGTCGCGATATCACGACACTTCTGCCTTCTTACTTGCTCTCTCCTCATTTAGTCGTGAAAATGTGACATGTCACGATATCATGACACTTTTTCTCCTTTGTACTTTCTCTTACCTTCGGGTCGCGAAAACGCAACATGTCACGATATCGCAACACTTTTTCATTCTCTTCCTTCCTGCCCTTTCGAGTCACAAAAATGCGACATGTCGTGATATCGTGACACTTTTCCTTTTCTGCCTTCCTACTCTTTTCAAGTCACGAAAATGTGACATGTCGCGATATCATGACATTTTTTCTTCTTGGCCTTCCTGCTATTTTCAAGTCACAAAAATGCGACATGTCGCGATATCATGACACTTTTTCTTCTCGGTCTTCTTGCTCTTTTCAAGTCATGAAAATGTGACATGTCACGATATCGCAACACTTTTCCTCACATTTTCTCTTCACTTTGGACCGCAAAAATGCAACATGTCGCGATATCACGACACTTTTTCTTCCTTGCATTTTCTCTTCTCTTCGGACCACGAAAATGCAGCATGTCGTGAAATCATGACACTTTCTCTTCCTTGCATTTTCTCTTCGCTTCGGACCGCAAAAATTTAGCATGTCACGAAATTGCGACACTTTTTATTCCTTGCATTTTCTCTTCCCTTCGGACCGTGAAAATGCAACATGTCGCGATATCGCGACACTTTTTCTCTCGGACTCTCTCTCTTGCAATATGTCACGAAATCACGACACTTTTTCTTCTGTACAATCTCTCTTGCAATATGTCACGAAATCATGACACTTTTTCTTTCGGACTCTCTCTCTTGCAATATGTCACAAAATCATGACACTTTTTCTTTCGTACAATCTCTCTTGCAATATGTCACGAAATCGTGACACTTTTTCTACTTGCATTTTTCTCTTCCAACATGTTGCGAAATCACGACACTTTTTCTTCCATACTATCTCTCTTGCAATGTCATGAAATTGTGACACTTTTTCTTGCTTGCGCTTTCTCTCTGAACATGTCGTGAAATTGTGACAATTTTGCTTGCTTGCGCTTTCTCTCCGAACATGTGAAATCATGACAATTTTTCTTTCTTCTCAACATGTCATGATATCGCGATAGTTTTTCTTTCTTCTCAACATGTTGTGATATCGCAATAGTTTTCTTCCTTTCTCAACATGTCGTGATATCACGATAGTTTTCATTTCTTGCTCAACTTGTCACGATATCACGATAGTTTGATTTTCTTTTGATTTTTTGCATATGGGCCACTTCGATATTTTGGAAAATCACTGTACATACTCTGAAGAACCTCTTAACTCCTGTCCACTGTATCAATCGATCTATCTGACTGTGTTGACAACAATGACAATACTGTTGTTGCACCTTGCTCAACAATCTCCCCCTTTGGAATTGTTGGCAACACACGTGCAATTTCTTGTATTTCTTCTCCCCCTTTGAAAATAATACCAAAGGGCTGCTGTAGACTCCCCCTGAGTCCATGCATAGCATTCTCAGGCACAAATTATTACAGTTAGCAAAAATTACAAACATGAGCAAAAAGATAATCAAATATATAAATGCTCCCCCTGAGAATATGGTCCTGATAGCTAGTCAGTTCTTGGGAAACGTGACCACTTCCAATTTATTGCGAAGGTATGCAAAGACTTTCTTGGGCAATTTTTTGAAGATATTTGCTACTTGCTCTGTTGTTGGAGAAAAATCCAACTTAACCTCACCTTTTGCAACTTTCTCCTACGTACTGCACACTGTTGCTGTAATATATTCTGCCTCTGATGTGGATAAGAAAACTGACTCTTGTTTCTTACTATTCCACGTGACCAACCTGTCTCCAAGATAGAACACACCTCCACTGGTACTCTTTCTGTCATAAACACATCCTGCCCAATATGCATTTGGAAATCTATCCCAACACTGTCCTCAAATCTATCCCAGCATTATCCTCAAATATTTCCCAAAGGCCTTCTTCAAAGGCTCAATCAATCATGCTCAAGTAGTACTCAAAATGAACTCAACAATGAATGACAATCTCAAATCAAATCCACTTCATACATAACTTGACTAGGCTCAATCAAATCAACTCAACCAATCATCACCAAGCTGGAAACCATCTGGCTGCTCAATATAAACCTCTTCTTCAAGATTCCCATTTAGAAATGCTGATTTCACATCTGTCAACAAAATTGACAAGTGACTCATACTTGTACCAACTTTTGTCCAACACTGTACCAACACTACAATTTTACTACCAATTCTGTGCAAGCATCAAACACAGTACCACAATACCAACCAAATCCTTTCTTACATTTTCAACTTGGTCTATGTTTTCTACAGTCACCGCTGGTCACACCTTACTTTCAACTATTCAAATCAGGAGACAATATTTTGTTAAACGCTTCACGACCAACTATAGTGCACCTTACTCAAAATCATACTTCTGGACCTCGGATAGGTATGATTCACAAAGAAAAGTTGCTCATCTTGATGACCTAAACATGAATCAATGATCATACTTCAATATTTTTCACCACAACATCATAAAAGATCTAATAATCTTCACGTCAATGTGTAGTTCAAATATACACTGCTTTTATTGAAACACATATATGCGGCTAGGTCAACATTCTTTCACTAACCAAATTATATGAACTATTATAATCCTTAACTTTGGACAGTGGCAGTAAGAACCATCACCAGTACAACAATGACATACAACAATACTACCAATAATGACAACTCTCAATTTAATCACCACACTTCACGACACTTCCACAAACTATATGAACTGAAAACATACTTCGACAACTATATGACAACTTCCCTGACTACTTGCCTTTCATCCTCAGGTAATCAAATAAATACATAGGAGCATTAAAATGAAACTTCAAGATTGCTCCCCTTGAGGATGTGCTACCTGGAGTTTCTTAGTGCAATAGCGGAGTAATCTCCTTCAGTCCAAGGAGACACGATTTCCTCTCTTCTTTATTTCTCCAATATTTCTTGAACTTAGGCTGAAGGTTTTCAACTGCATCCCTATTTTGAACCTTTTCGTGAACTTGAACATTTCTCTTGGGTGGTTGTCTCTTGTACATCCTTGATTGATGATTATTTTCCTTTCTTTGATGCACATGATTTCTTCCCTGTCTGTGTTGCATTCTTTGCATCTGATGAAATCTACTATCTTGCCATAGATTAGATACAGAAGTTCTTGGACAAGACCTTGCTATGTGCCCATGACCATTACATTTAAAACATTGCACATGGTGTTCAACCGGAATAATAGATGTATTTCTACCAGCATAACTCTTTGATCTATTATTCAATCCACAATAAATTGCCTTGTGACCATAATGGTTGCATCTAAAACAATAGCCATAAAAAGCATTATTATGAATAAAGTGAGGGTGATAGAACCTCTTTTATTGTGGTTTTTTTGCTGTAGATCTCCTTTGATATTTTCTTCCTTTTGAATATTTAGCTTCAGAACTTTCTTGCTTTGATCCTTCAACAGTGAACTTCTTCTTCTCTACATATTTGGAAGATGAAGGTTGTTCAGCTTTACATCCAAGACCAAGCTTACACATGGGGCTTCTTTTTTGCCTTATCATTTCATCTAGCAACTCTGTGCTTTTCTCAAATTTGAGATTTGTATTGGCCTCTTCTAGTTGTTTCTTCAATAAAACAATCTCCTCTTCTTGTTTGCAGTAAACAATCTCTTTCTTATTGATCTGTGACTTGAGAGTTTCTTCAATCCTTTTGGACTCTTCTTCTTGTAGATTTAGATCACTAATAACTTTGTTAGATTCCTCTTCACGTTTGCTACATACATCGACTTTATCATCCAGGTGTGACTTCAAGGCTTCTTCTATTTTCTTGGCTTTATGAATTTGTAAGAAGAGATCTTCAATATTATCCCCATATTCTTCCAAATTCTTGGACAATATTTTGTTCTTTTTCTTTTCTATATTCAACTCTTCAAGTGCAGCGATCAACTCACCTTCTAGATATACTTCACCCTCAAGGTTTTCATCACATACTTTAGAATTCACTCCTATCTTTTCTAGTTCAATTTTCTCTTCCACAGGAACTGAAATTGACTGAAATACCTTATTTGAGGAGGATCTATTCTTCTTACCCATTGCATACTAATCCAAGATCAACCCTAGCTGATTTATCCTGATAATGGAAGCTGGCTCTGATACCAATTGTTAGTCTCACAATGACACTGAGAGGGGGGTGAATCAGTGTAGCTCTTAAAAACTTAAATCTTCAATTCTTAATGCCTAAACAATGAAAGCTTAAAACTCAATAAAGCAAATATACCAAAAGAGCATCACACAACACAAGATGTACCGAGGTTCACCAGTTTTGGATACTCCTAAAAATTGACTGTTTGGACTACCATCCAAATCCAGCCTTTGGAAAATACCAATTTTATAATCAATTTACTAGCACCCACTGGAAGGAGCACCAACCCCTGATTTATCTGCAACAAAAAAAAGTAGCACCAACCCCTAATTTATCTGCACCAATAGAAAGGAGCACCAACCCCTGATTTATCTGCACCAATAGAAATGAGCACCGACCCCTGATTTACCAGCACCAACTGGAAGGAGCACCAACCCCTGATTTACCAGCACCAACTGGAAGGAGCACCAACCCTTGATGCCAAGCACCAACTTGGACTTCTATTCTGAAACTAGAATATTGACATAAAGATGCCTTCACTTTTACAAGACCCTGACTGGTCTATTACTTTCTCAACATTGCCCACTCTTCACACAACACACACCCTGCCCACTCTCCTCTTGCTCTCTTTGCAAGATTAAATCTGCCTCACTTTAATCCCAAGTGGTTTCACTCTTTTTCAGCAGCACGTAATTCTCCGTGCAGACCTCCTTTTATAACCAAATTGTCTCTTTGTAACTCCAGTTGTAACTCCTTTTATTTCTCATGCACCACTTGTCAGTTGTAACGCCTTCTAACTGTAACTCCTTTTGTATATATATAGGGTAGGATTTTTGTCAAACACGTTACATGTTACGAATTGACACATATACCCCTACCATGATTGTTCATCTTCTCGATCATGACTGTTCGTATTCTTTTCTATGCATGCATGCATTTTTGATTCTATTTTTATGACTGTTCGATTTCTCCTTCTTCGACTGTTCTTAAATTAGTTGCATGATTTTATTTTTTAACAGCCCCTGTAACTACTGTATAACTTTAGTTAATGATCACATATCTTATTCTGATTGGGTTCTCTTCTTATCTTGTCAAAACACAACATGTAGCGATATCGCGACACTTTCGCCTCCTTGCTCCTTTTTTTTGCTTGCACCCGCGAAAACACAACATGTCACGATATCGTGACACTTTCGCCTCCTTGCTTCTACTATTTTCTTGTACCCAAAAAAACACATGTCACGATATCGCGACAGTTTTGCCTCCTTGCTACTTTACTTGGCATGTACCCGCAAAAACATAACATGTCGCGATATCGCGACACTTTCGCCTCCGTACTCTTCCTCTTTACTTTTGTCATGATATCATGACACTTCTGCCTTCTTACTTTCTCTCTCCTCCTTTAGTCGCAAAAATGCGACATGTCGCAATATCATGACACTTTTTCTCCTTTGCACTTTCTCTTACCTTCGGGTCGCAAAAACGTGACATGTCGCGATATCGCGACACTTTTTCATTCTCTTCCTTCCTGCCCTTTTCGAGTCACGAAAATGCGACATGTCGCGATATCGTGACACTTTTCCTTCTCTGCCTTCCTACTCTTTTCAAGTCGTGAAAATGCAACATGTCGTGATATCGTGACACTTTTTCTTCTCGGCCTTCCTACTCTTTTCAAGTCACAAAAATGTGACATGTCGCGATATCGTGAAACTTTTTCTTCTCGGCCTTCCTGCTCTTTTCAACTCGTGAAAATGCAACATGTCGTGATATCGCGACACTTTTTCTTCTTGGCCTTCTTGCTCTTTTCAAGTCACGAAAATGCGACATGTCGCGATATCGTGACACTTTTTCCTCCTTGCATTTTCTCTTCGCTTCGGACCATGAAAATGCAACATGTTGTGATATCGCGACACTTTTTCTTCCTTGCATTTTCTCTTCACTTCGGACCTCGAAAATGCAACATGTTACAAAATCATGACACTTTCTCTTCCTTGCATTTTCTCTTCGCTTCGGACCACAAAAATGCGACATGTCGTGAAATCGCAACACTTTTTCTTCCTTGCATTTTCTCTTCGCTTCGGATTGTGAAAATGCAACATTTCGTAATATCACAACACTTTTTCTCTCGGACTCTCTCTCTTGCAATATGTCACGAAATCGTGACACTTTTTCTTTCGTAAAATCTCTCTTGCAATATGTCACAAAATCGTGACACTTTTTCTTTCGGACTCTCTCTCTTGCAATATGTCGCAAAATTGTGACACTTTTTCTTCCGTACAATCTCTCTTGCAATATGTCACGAAATCGTGACACTTTTTCTACTTGCCTTTTTCTCTTCCAACATGTCGCGAAATCGTGACACTTTTTCTTTCGTACTATCTCTTTTGCAATGTCGCGAAATCGCGACAATTTTGTTTGTTTGCGCTTTCTCTCCGAACATGTCGCAAAATCACGATAGTTTTTCTTTCTTCTCAACATGTCGTGATATTGTGACAATTTTCTTCCTTGCTCAACATGTCACGATATCGCGACAGTATTCCTTTATTGCTCAACATATCGCAATATCACGACAATTTTCTTCCTTGTGATTTTCTTTTGATTTTTTGCATATGGATCACTTCAATTTTTTGGAAAATCATTGTACATACTCTGAAGAACCTCTTAACTCCTGTCCACTGCATCAACCGATCTGTCTAAATGTGTTGACAACAATGACAATATTGTTGTTGCACCTTGCTCAACAATGGCGTTAAGCCACTCCCAATTAGTCTCTATCAAGGAATATTGAGTGGTCTCGAAGAGCTTTAATTTGTAGTACTGACTCTTCACCACCTGGAAAAGATAATAAAAGCAATAAGCAAGCATTCACCATGCTTCAAAATAGACTCCAAAAGGCCTAAAAACAATGAAAAACTAATCTACAAAAGTACTTTAATTGCGCAAAAACATAAACAAAACCCAATATACGGTGTATTCCATATAAATTAGGTTTAATTACCTATTATATAATGTGATACACCTAAAAAATATATATTCACTTTTCAAGATAGAATAACGAGGTAGTCAAATCAGTACATACCCACCTAGTACCGAATCCTCTAGTGGATGCCTCTTCTTGCTAACTCATGGTGATCATGGGATGATTTTGACAATGCTTCGCTATGAAAATCGTTGTCCTCCTCCTCACATATCAAATTTTAAAATAAAACATGCAATAATAAGCTCAAAACTCACATTTGAGGTTTATATAGGCTTGCAGTAATCCTATTCATCCCAGGGTGGGATGAACGTACTTTTGGCCATTCATCCCACCCTAGGATGACTACCAAATTTGCATTCATCCCACACTGGGATGAATTCCAAGTTGGATGCCTCTTCTTGCTGACTCATGGTGATCGTGGGATGATTTTGACAATGCTTTGCTATGAAAAATCACTCTCCTCCTCCTAACCTCTCAAATCGCCAAAGAAAACATGTAATAATGAGCCCAAAACTCACATTTGAGGTTTATATAGGCTTGCAGTAGTCCTATTAATCCTAGGGTGGGATGAATGCACTTTTGTAAATTCATCCCACCCATAGGATGAATACCAAATTTCTATTCATCCCACCCTAGGATGAATAAAAAATTTGTAGGCCAAAACAGCTCAAAAACACCCCAAAAAGGTCCAAAAACCCACCAAAACAAGTCAAATTGATGGAATTCATTCAAGATTGATGATGGAACTCAAAGTCACCATGGATACACTAAAGAGTTACTACTTTAATCCCTAATAATGCCATGATGGCTGGACCACCCCATGGGAATGAGGTTTTCAACTCTTTTCTTCCATGAAGCATCAATAACATTGTCAACATTCCTTCCAAAACTGCTCCAATTTTTAATGAGTACAATTGAAGGTAGCCTTAACAAAATTCATCTGGGTCAAATGACTTGTCACTTTTCTCATGAGTCATTCCTTCATAAACTCATCGCTTGAGGGGGTAGTCATACTTAGTCTAAATCAACAAGCACACACTCAATCAGGCAAATTGCATTCGTTTAAAGAATCATTGACAAAGACAATCACGCCACTACTTGGGACAGAAAATAAGAAAAATATCAAATCAAAATACTTGGAATTACTAGCATCATGGAATCATATGCCTCACCTCTTCATGATAGACAATGTCTAAGATTAAACAAGTACCTTATCTCATTGAAATAAAGGATTCAAGAACGTATGCTCTTTCTAGGATTGAGGCATCTAAATTTGGTTAGGTTATTGAGTAACCCTAATAATTAAATATTTTAGTCATCTATTTTTGCTAAGCGCTATGTTGCACACAATGCATCCCAAAAAGGGGCATCTGAGACACTAAAATCTGGTCAATTCGATTATGCTACCCAAATAAATGACTAAATTGACATACCAAGGCCCCTAGGTTAACCTTCATAAGGTATATAGTGGTTCTAGCCACTTTGTGAAAGGTTTTGGAAGGTTTTAGGCGATTTTTGGGACCTTTTGGCATCGTGTTCCTATTCATCCCAGGGTGGAGTGAATAGTAGGTTTGACTAGCATAAAGTTAAATCTAGATAAATGGTGCCTGGTAACAATTATTTATCCTACCTACCCATGCCTACAAGTCAGAGCATATAGCATATTTATGCCTTGCTCCATAAGGGAGGCCAATTTTGGAGATTCTCTTCCCCGTCCAATGCATGTTGCCTTGGTGGCCAAGTGGCGCCCCTGGCCTTGCATGCCTTTTGACCCATGAGCCTCCTTAGGATATAAAGTGGATCCAATTTACACAAAAAGTAGAGAGGAATTTAAGTTTTACACAATAGAGTGCTACCAAGATTTCCCTTCACCTGATCGTGTTCTCTTTCCCTCAAAAATTCTTCTTAACGAAGGAGGTTATCAGGTGACTTAAAGGAGCACAATTTGTTTACAAAGACCTATCAATCAAGTGAATTTCCATCCCAAATTTGATGAAAATACTTGCTATATTTTCTTGGACCATTCCCTAGTGGAATTGGTGGCAACAATTAGGCAAAATTGGTGGGTGTCCCACCTTGAGCGCCCCCTAATTTGTGACAGTCCTATTCGTCCCAACCTAGAACCAATAAAAATATGTTAAAAATTTTGTGAAATTTTTTAATTAGTATTTTTCTATATTATCATATGATGCTACCATTCAAATTTCATGCCTTTCTGATTTATACTAGCCAAGATATTGTGATTTGAAGTTTTTACAGGCTTGCAGGGTCCACTGGAGCATGCACCTAGATATGAGGCTGATTTATGAAATCTGATTATATAGGTTTTTTTAGAATGATTTTTTATGCATTATTTCCAATTTTCATGTATTTTGGATAGGTTTAGGGGCAGAAATTGCTTGCTTTGGGTTTTATAGGTTGGAATATTGAATTGCGATTACAAAGTGTCATAAAATACAATTGCAGTACAATTTCTAGTGATATCTTCCCAAAACCACTTACTTTACATCCCTATGCAGTTTAAAGAAATTTGGAGTTGATTTGATACAAGATCTAGGCATATCCTCATTACTAGTCTCTTGATGTCTATGGGGATTACATGTTTTTCATCACACACACTTGCTATTTGACATTTTTGTTTTCCTTGTGTGTAGATGCAGGTTTTTATAGTGCATTAGGAGCACAAGACATCAAGATTAAAGATACAAGTAGTGGTAGCATTGGCTCGCCCACCTCGATTATGGGTACGAGGAAAGACATTGGATGTGCACTCGAGTTACTTGAAGGATTTTTATCCTTGGACACCCGATTTATAAAAAATTGTATTACCTTTGAGCCCTCAAGGGTACATCTATATAACCTCAAATCTTATCCACCATATTAATAAGAAATCAACTCTCTTTTGCTTCATTTCTTGCTATTTGGTATCTCTTCCATTTTTACTTGTATGCTTTCGTTTCATGCTCATAAGTAATAGGACATAGATACATATATTGTTTATCATCGTTAGGTACACCATTTTTCCCTATTTTAGTCACAAGTGGATAATAATGATCGCTAGGTAAAAATCATCTACATCCAATGAAGTAGGTGCATCATTTTTCTAAAATCATCTCAAGATCATCTATCCAGACCGTTAGGTGCATCGTTTTTCCCTACTTAAGTCCACTCATAAGGGGGGCCCTGATGCATGTCAATAAATCATTTTTTTATGGGACAAAAAGATACATAGATTGAGTAGCATTTGCATGTGCCAATCGGTGTGATTCTCTTTGATAGTTTTATTTAGGATGGCAATCAATGTTTTGTTGGAAGCCTCTACTTGCCCATTTGCTTGTAGATAGTAGGGCATTGAAACGTTGTGCTAGATATTATACTTTGTTGTTAAAGCATGCACATATTTATTTGTAAATGATGTCCCATTATACGAAATTATCTTGGATGGAATACTATAATGATAAATGATATTGTGCAATAGAAACTCCGTGATGTGGGGTCCTGTCGTAGTGGTAAGGGGAATTTCTTCCACCCACTTTGTAAAATACTCGGTAGCCATAATGATAAACGTGTGATGGACCGAGGATGCAAGGGATATTTTCTCAATTAAATCCAACCCCCATTGTAAGAACAACCAAGATGATTGGATCGGTTGTAAGGCCTAAGAAGGTACATTTGTCAAGTTAACATGGTGCTGACACTTCACGCACTTCTTCACATATGTACAATGGTCTCACTCTAAAGTTGGCCAATAATAGCCCATGCAAATAATACGCTTTGCGATGGACATACCATTGAAATGGCCACCGCATGTATCATTGTGTGCTTGGGAAATTATCCAAACCAACTCTTGATGCTCTAAGCAATAAATGAGGGTCCCTTCGTAGCTCTAATAATACAAAATATCTCCTAGAAAGACATATTTTTTCACCTTCCATTTGAGTGTTCTTTTAGCGATGTGCGATAATCCAGGAGAGAGATTACCAATATTTAGATACTCTTTGATTTATGTGGACCAGTCCTATTGTGAGGAAGTTTAGATCACATTTACTGTCTGTCCCTCTTGAAGTTCATCCTGAGAAAATGCTGATTGGGAAAGAACTTGTAAGAATAGCATTGTACTACTATCAAAAGGGGCTTGAGGGAACAAAGTCCTCAAATCGACATGATTCAAGTGCTCATGAATATGTGAGAATATATCTTAATGAGGTTCAATTTGAATCAAGTAGACCTCTGGCATTACTTGAGTGTTCTCACGCTCAACCATAGACTAGGAGAATATTTTTACTTGAATGGTTGTCATATCATCATCAGGTTTATGTGGGATCAAGAACCCTAGGAAGGCCATTGTATCCACAAAATAGTTAGATTATCAAGGGAGTGCCTCGATGTCATACCATTCAAACTTTACCAAGAATTTATCCACAAGGGCTTTGTAGGCTTGTAGAACTGGGCACTTACATTGGTATACCCCTTTGACCTAGTTAACAATGAGCAAGGAATCATAAAAAATGTTAATCTTGGTGATTTTCATGGTGATAGCCATTTGAATACCTATGAGCAAGGCTTCATGCTCGACATTGTTGTTGGTGCATGGGAAATCGAGTTTAAATGATAGGGTTATGGGAGCCCCATGTGGTGTAAAAAACATGATCCCTACGCCACCCCATTGCTCGCATTTGGAGCCATCAAAAAACAAAGTCATATCTGCATGCGACTCAAGATCATCAGAATTAGGTGATTCTGATATTTGGAAGACTACATCATCGAGAAGCTCCATGCTAAGAGGTTGATCATCCTAGAGAGGAGCCTCTATGATTTGATTGGTGATGACCTGACCCTTAATTAGTTTTTTTCCAATAAACTCCAGATCAAACTCCATCAATAACATGATCCATTTTGTCGTGCAACTATTATGATAAGTACGACTCATCATGTATCACAATGGATTATCTTTAGATACAACATACGTGGTGTGTCTAAGCATGTAATGTCTTAGCTTATTTATGGAAAATGCCACTACTAGGCATAAATTCTCCACCTATGTATACTTAATTTCATGGTTGACCAAGGTGCGGCTGAGATAGTAAGTAGCCTATTCCTTATGTAGTTCATTTTTTTGGGCCAACATGGCACCCAATGCAATCTCAGTGGCTGATATGTATAAGCGGAATGGCACCCCTGGTCTAGGCGGATACAAAAGTAGTGGAGAATCCAAGTATTATTTAATTGTATCAAAGGCATCCTAACACTCATTATCCTAATGGAATGTGACCCCCTTATGCAATAACTTGTTCATGGGTTGACACTTGTCCAAAAATTATGCTATGAAGCATTTGATGGATGTGATCTTGCCTTGTAGACTTCAAAGTTGGTTTATGGTGGTTAGAGGAGGCATCTCGAGGATTGCCTTCACCTTTTTGGGGTCCACTTCGATGCATTGTTTAGAGACTATAAATTCCAAGAGTTTTCCAGATGTGACATTGGATATGCACTTCTTGGGGTTCAGTATCATGTTATGCTCAATAAGGTGATCAAGGACTTTGCACAGGACATCAAGATGCTCATGACGTAACAAGGATTTAGCCAGTAAGTCATCCATGTAATATTCCAAAATATTATACATGTAGTCATGGAAGATGTATGTCATGGCACACTTATAGATAGCACCAACATTTTTAAGGCCAAAAGGCATGGCCTTATAGCAAAAAATTCTCCAAGACATTGTGAACGCCATTTTGATCTGGTCCTCTAGATTGATATGAATTTGATTGTATCCAGAGAAACCATCCATGAGAGATAACATTTCATGGCCCACTGTGGTATCTACCAGGGCATCGATGCTTAGCAATGGAAAATCATCCTTAGGACTCACTTTGTTTAGGTCTTGAAAATTAATGCAAATGTGAATCCTCCCATCTGGCTACTTAATAGGAACCATGTTGGACAACCATGACAGATAGTCTACAGAAATGAATAACATGGCATCCAATAGATTTTGTAGTTCATATTTCACCATTAAGGCCACTGTCGATGCTTTATCACGATGATGTGGAGCACTACAATGATGTTGTCCCACCGTGATTACCACTAAAGTAGGGAAAAATGGTCTACCTAACGATGATGAACAATATATGTATCTATGTCCTATCACTTATGAGCATAAAATAGAAGCATACAAGTAAAAATGGAAGTGATACCAAATATCAATAAATGAAGAAAAAGAGAGTTGATTTCTTATTAATTTAGTGGATCACATCTAAGGTTATATATATGTCCCCTTGAGGGCTCAAAGGTGATACAATTGTTCACAAATCAGGTTCCCAAGGATCAAAATCCTTCAAGTAACTCGGGTGCACATCCAGTGTCTTTCCCCATACCCACAATCGAGGTGGGTGGGCCAATTATTACACCACTTGTATATTTTATCTTAAGGTCTTGTGTTCCTTCCTAATGTGTTGTAAAAACCTACACCTGCACACAAGGAAACCAGAAATTTCAAATAACAAGTGCGTGTGATGAAAAACATGCAATTGCCATAGGCATCAAAAGACTAGTAATGAATATATGCATAGATATTATATCCAATAAAATCCAAATGACATGAAATTTTAGAGGGATGTAAAATAGATGGTTTTTGGAAGATATCACCAGAAATTGGGCCAAAATTGCATCCTATAGTGCTTCGTAATCGCAGTTAAATATTCCAACCTGCAAAACCCAAAGTAAGTGATTTTTGCCTCTACAACTATCCAAAACACATGAAATTTGGATAGAAATAATATTTTTTTTTAAATAAAAACCATATGATCAGATTTCAAAAATCAGGCTCATATATAGGTGCATGCTCCAATGGGTCCTATAAGCCTGTAAAAACTTCAAATTGTAATATATCGGCCAATATAACTCAGAAAGGCATGAAATTTGAACTGTAGCATCATATGACAATATATAAAATTCCTATTTAAAAAATTCACAAAATTGTTAACATATTTGTATTCGTTCCAGGGCAGGACGAATAGGACTGTCACAAATTAGGGGGCACCTGGGGGTGGGATGCCCACCAATTTTACCTAAATTTTGCCATCAATTCCACTAGGGAATGGTCTAAAACACTATGTAGGGTATTTTAATAAAATTTGGGGTGGAAATTCACTTTATTTATAGGTATTTGTAAATAAATTACGCTCCTTTAAGTCACCCGATAACCTCCTTCGCTAAGAAGATATTTCGAGGGAAATAGAGCACGATCAGTTGAGGGGAAATATCAGTAGCACTCCGTTGTGTAAACCTTAAAATCCTCTCCATTTTTTGTGTGGAATTTGGATCCACTTTATAGCCCAAGGATGCTCATGGGTCAAAAGACATGCAACGAAATGCAGGGCTAGGGGTGCCACTTGGCCACCAAGATAACATGCATTGGATGGGGAAGAGAATCTCCCAAATTGGCCTCCCTTATGGATAAAGGCATAAATATGTTGTGTGATCTAACTTTTAGGCATGGGTAGGTGGGATAAATGACTGTTACCAGACACCATTTTTCCAAATTTGACTTTTTTCCAATCAAACCTACTATTCGCTCCACCTTGGGATGAATGCTACTATTCACTCCAAGGTGGAATGAATAGGTTTTGTATTCATCCCAAGGTGGGATGAAGATGAAAATGGTACCAAAATATCCCAAAAATGGTCTGAAACCTTCTAAAAATTTGCACTAAGTGACTAGAACCACTGTATACCTTTTGAGAGATGACCTAAGGGCCTTGGTATGTCAGTTTAGTTGTTGCTTTCGATAGCATAATAAGATTAACCAGATTTTAGTGTCTAAAGATGCCTCGTTTTGGGATGCATTGTGTGCAGTATAGTTCTGAGAAAAAATAGATGACTAAAATGTTTAATGATTATGGTTACTCAATGACCTAACCAACTTTAGATGCCCCAATCCTGGAAATAGCATGCGTTCATGAATCCTTAATTTCGATGATCTAAGGAACTTGTTTAATCTTAGACATTGTCTATCATGAAGAGGAAAGGCCTATGATTCCATTATGCTAGAAATTCTAGTCATTTTGATTTGATATTTTTCTTGTTTGCTCCCCCAAGCAAGGGCATGATTATCTTTGTCAATGATTTTTTGAACGAATGCAATTTTCCTGATGGAGTATGATCTTGTTGATTTGGACTAAGTATGAATACCCCCTCAAGTGACAAGTCAATGAGGGAATGACTCATGAGAAAAGCAACGAGTCACTTGAACCAGGTGACTTTTGTTAAGGTTGCTTTTAGTTGTACTCATTAAAAATTGGAGCAATTTTGGAAGGAATGTTGACAATGTTATTGATGATTCATGTAAGAAAAGAGTTGAAAACCTCATTCCCATGGGATGGTCTAGCCATCATGGCCTTCTTATGTCCATGGTTACTTTGAGTTCCATCATCAATATTGAATAATTCCATCAATTTGACTTGTTTTTGGTAGATTTTTTTACTCTTTTGGGGTAGTTTTGAGTTGTTTTGGCATAACAATTATGTATTCATACCAGGGTGGGACAAATGTAAATTTGGTATTCATCCCAATGTGGGAAAAATGGCCAAAATTACATTCATCCCACATTGGGATGAATAGGACTGATGCAAGCTTATATAAACTTCAAATGTGAGTTTTGGTCTCATTATTCCATGTTTTCTTTGATAATTTGAGAATTTAAGAGGAGGAGAGTGATTTTTCATAGTGAAGCACTATTAAAATCATCCCATGATAACCATAAGTCAGCAAGAAAAGGCATACAATGGAGGATTCGGTGCTAGGGGTGTATGTATTGACTCGACCACCTCATCCAATATGTTTTTTTAGGCATATCACATTAAATAATAGGTAATTAAACCTAATTTAGATGGAATACACCATATATTGGATTTTGTTTATGTTTTTGTGCAATTAAATTAATTTTGTAGATTATTTTTTCATTGTTTTTGGGCCTTTTGGAGGCCATTTTGAAGCATGGTGAATGCCTTCTTATTGCTTTTATTATCTTTATCAGGTGGCAAAGAGTTGGGAATGCAAAATGAATCTCTTCGAGACCACTCGAGATGCCTTGATAGAGGTTTACTAGGAGTGGCTTGACACCATGGGGCTCAAGTAGATTACCTGGTTGGAGCTTGTGATAGGTTACTAGGCCTACTTGATCGCTCTTATCAACTTGTAGGACTCACACACCAACACCTTTCACCTACTGATGGGGGATATGATGGTGATGCTAGAGTATGTCTACTAGATTATATGATTTTTTATAGAGGGGTGATTGATCCACTCTATGCACCATGACCTGAGAGGTGCAGTGCTAACGAGGTTTTTTAATGAGAATGCAGATGCAATAGAGGTAGACTTCCAAAATGGAGGGATACTGGTGGGGTTTTTCTATGAGGAGGGGATATTGAGAGTGAGGCATGCATTACTGATGACCCTCATCTCCAATATGCTTCTCTCAGATTTCTTAGGAGCAATGTTCCCATGGAACCTATTGGATTTGGTGTACGCCTTGGTAGGGTGCACTAAGGAGAAGCTATTGGTGATGGCTTAGGGTACTACACTATTTTCATAACTCTAGAATGAGTTGTATGAGATCCATTACCATAGGTGAAAGGGCTTGGAGTGCATCTTCTTATCATAGTGTTGGTCATGGCAGCACATAGCTATGGTGTGACCACATGGACTACCATGGATGACCCATGCATAGCTAGCATACAGGGATATAGGATATGGTATCCTATGGCAAAGGGCTCAGGAGAGGGGTCAAATTCATGGGTTTGTAGGTGATGTGGAGCACTACGCAGTGGCCCTAATGGTCAAATATGAACTATAGAAGTTTTTGGATGCTAGGTTCATCATTTATTTAGACTATCTGTCATGGTTGTCCAACATGGTTCCCATAAAGAAGCCAAATGGAAGGATTCACATTTACATCAATTTTTGAGTCCTAAAAAAATCGAGTCCTAAGGATAATTTTTCATTACTGAACATCAATGCCATGGTAGATGCCACACAAGACCACAAAATGTTATCCCTCATGGATGGTTTCTCTAGATACAATCAAATTTGTATCAATCCAAAGGACCAACTCAAAACAACTTTCACAACACCTTGGGGAAAATTTTGCTA
This sequence comes from Wollemia nobilis, assembly GCA_028583015.1. NCBI lineage: Eukaryota > Viridiplantae > Streptophyta > Pinopsida > Araucariales > Araucariaceae > Wollemia > Wollemia nobilis. The sequence goes on from JAQPPZ010017255.1 coordinate 4,668,699, forward strand.
TAATGTCATACCTTTTGGACTTAAAAATAGTGGTGCTACGTATCAACATGCCATGACATACATATTCCATGACTACATGCATAATATTTTGGAAGATTATATGGATGACCTACTGGCTAAATATTTATTACATCATGAGCATCTCGATGTCATATGCAAAGTCCTAGATCACCTTCCAAGAAGTGGGCCTAAAACTCTTGGGATTTATAGTATCTAAATGAGGCATAGAAGTGGACCTAAACAAGGTCAAGGTAATCCTCAATATGCCTCTACAACCACCATAAAGTAGCTCTAAAGTATGTAGGGCAAGATCACATCCATCAAATGTTTCATAGCATAATTGTCGGATAAGTATCGACCCATAAACAAGTTATTACACAAGGGGGCCGCATTCCATTGGGATGATGAGTATTAGGATATCTTTGATGCAATTAAAAAATACTTGGCTTCACCACCAGTGTTGGCTCTACCTAGACCAGGGGTGTCATTTCACTTATACATCTAAGCCACTGAGATTGCATTGGGTGCCATGTTGCCCAAAATAATGAACTGCATAAGGAACAGGCTATTTACTATCTCAATTGCACCCTGGTTAGCTATGATATTAAGTACACATATGTGGAGAATTTATTCCTAGCAATGGTCTTTGCCACCAAGAAGCTAAGATATTACATGCTTAGGCACACCATGTATGTTGTATCTAAAGAGAATCCATTGTGATACATGATGAGCCATACTTATCATAATAGTCACACGATGAAATGGATCATGTTATTGACGAAGTTTGACCTAGATTTTATTGGAAATAGATCAATTTAGGGTCATTTCATCGTAGATAAACTTGTAGAGCATATTATCTAGGATGTTCAACCTCTTAGCATGGATCTTCCCAATGATGGAGTCTTCCAAATATCGCCTGATTCTGATAAGCCTAAGCCATAGGCAGATATGACTTTATTTTTTGATGGCTCCAAATGCGAGAAAGGGGGTGGTGTAGGGATCATATTTTTCACACCACATGGGGCTCCCATACCCCTATAATTTAAACTTAATTTATAATGCACCAACAATAATGTCGAGTATGAAGTCTTGCTCATAGGTCTTCAAATGGCTATTGCCATGAAAATCACCAAGCTTAACATTTTTGGTGATTCCTTACTCATTTTTAACCAGGTCAAAGGGATATACCAATGCAAGTGCCCAGTTCTGCAAGCCTAAAAATCCCTTATGGATAAATTCCTAGAAAAGTTTGAATGGTATGACATCGATGCAATCCCTAAATCATCTAACCATTTTGCAGATACAATGGCCTACCTAGGGTACTTGATCCCATAGAACCCTGTTGATGATATGACAACCATTCAAGTAAAAATGCTCTCGCAATCTATGGTTGAGCATGAGAACACTCAAGTCATTCTAGAGGTCCACTTGATTCAAATTGAACCTCCTTAAGAGATATTATCACACATTCATGATCTCTTGAATCACGTTGATTGGGGGACTTTGTTCCCTCAAGTCCCTTTTGATAGTAGTACAATGCTATTCTTACAAGTTCTTTTCCAATCAGTGTTTGCTTATGATGAACTTTAAGAGGGAAAAAAAATTCATGCAATCGAGTCTTCCTCACAATAGGAATTGTCCACATAAATTAGGGAGTATTTGAAGCTTGGTGATATCCCTCCTGTATTGTTGCATGCCGCTAAAATAACACTCAAATGGAAGGTGATAAAATATGTCTCGCTAGGAGACACTCTGTATCATCGAATATACGAAGGGATCCTCCTTCGTTCCTTAGAGTATCAAGAGTCAGTTTGGGAAATTTCCCAAGAACACAATGGTACATGTGGTGGCCATTTCACTAAAGTAGGGAAAATTGGAGCAATCACGATGGCGATGATGCCTACTTCAGTGGTGATCATGGTGGAGATGATGCCTACTTCAATGACGATGATGCCTACTTTAGTGGTGATCACGGTGGTGATGATGCATCATCACAACTTAAGTAGGCATCATTGCCATTGTGATCACCACTAAAGTAGGGAAAAATGGTGCACCTAATTATGATGAACAATATATGTATCTATGTCCTATCACTTATGAGCATCAAAAGGAAGAATGCAAGTAAAAATGGAAGAGATACCAAATAGCAAGAAATGAAACAAAAGAGAGTTGATTTCTTATTAATCTGGTGGATAAGATCTGAGGTTACATAGATGTACCCTTAAGGGCTCAAAGGTGATACAATTTTTTACAAATCAGGTGCCTAAGAATCAAAATCCTTCAAGTAACTCGAGTGCGCATCCAATGTCTTTCCTCGTACCCACAATCGAGGTGGGCGGGCCAATGTTTTTGCTGCTTGTATTTTTGATATTGAGGTCTTGTGATCCTTCCTAATGCACTATAAAAACCTACACCTACACACAAGGAAACCAAAAATATCAAATAGCAAGTGCGTGTGATGAAAAACATGCAATCCCCACAGGCATCAAAAGACTAGTAAAGAGGATATGCATAGATATTATATCAAATCAACTCCAAATGAAATTAAATTGTTAAGGGATATAAAATATATGGTTTTGGGAATATATCACAATAAATTGGGCTGAAATTGCATCCGATGGGGTGTTGTAATCATAGTTCAATCTTCCAACATGCAAAACCCAAAGCAAGTGATTTCTGCCCATACACATATCAAAAACACATGAAAGTTATATATAATGCATAAAATAACATTTTAAGAAAACCCATATGGTCATATTTCAAAAATCAGTCTCATATCTAGGTGCATGCTCTAGTGGGTCCTACAAGACTATAAAAAGTTCAAATCACAATATCTCAGCCAATATAACTCATAAAGGCATGAAATTTGATCTGCAGCATAATATGATAATATATAAAATACCTATTTAAAAAGAGTCATAAAATTTTTAAGATATTTGTATTCGTTCCAAGGTAGGACAAATAGGACTATCACAAATTTGGGGGCGCTTGGGGGTGGGACGCGCACCATTTCTGCCTAAATTTTACCACCAATTCCATTGGGAAATGGTCCAAAAAACTATGGAAGGTATTTTCATAAAATTTAGGGTGGAAATTCACTCGATTGATAGGCCTTTTTAAAAAAATTGTGCTTCTTTAAGTCACCCGATAACCTCTTTCACTAAGAAGAGATTTCAAGGGAAAGAGAGCGGGAAATCTCGGCAGCACTCCATTGTGTAAACCTTAAAATAATATCTATTTTTGTGGAAATTAGATTCACTTTATAGCCCAAGGAGGCTCATGGATCAAAAGGCATGCAAGGGCATGCAGGGCTAGGGGGGCCACTTGGCCACCAGGGCGACATGCATTGGAGGGGAAGAAAATCTGCCAAATTGGTCTCCATTATGGAGCAAGGTATAAATATGTTGTGTGATCTAACTTATAGGCATGGTTAGGTAGGATAAATGATCATTACCAGGCACCATTTGTCCAAATTTGACTTTTTTTCTAGTCAAACCTGCTATTCACTCCACCCTTGGATGAATGCTTCTTTTCACTCCAGGGTGGGACGAATAGGTCTTGTATTCATAAAATGGTAGGATGAATAGGAAAAAGGTGCCAAAATTTCCAAAAAAGGGCCTAAAACCTTTCACAAAGTGGCTAGAACCATTGTATACCTTCTAAAGGCTGACCTAGGGGCCTTGGTATGTCAATTTAGTCGTTGCTTTGGGTAGCATAATTGGATTTACCATATTTTAGTGTATACATATGCCCCTTTTTGGAATTCATTGTGTGCAACATAGTGCTAAGCAAAAATAGATGACTAAAATATTCAATTATTAGGGTTACTCAATAACCTAATCAACTTTAGATGCCCCAATCCTAGAAAGAGCATGTATTCTTGAATCCTTGCTTTTGACAATATAAGGAACTTGTTTAAGCTTAGACATTGTCTATCATGAAGAGGTGAGGCCTATGATTCCATGATGCTAGCAATGCCAAGAATTTTGATTTGATATTTTTCTTGTTTGCTACCCCAAGCAGGGTTGTGATTGTCTTTGTCAGTGATTCTTTGAACAAATGTAATTTATCTGATTGAGTGTGTGTTTGTTGATTTGGATTGAGTATGAATACCTCCTCAAGTGATGAATCAATGAGATAATTACTTGTGATAAAATCAACGAGTCACTTGACCTAGATGAATTTTGTTAAGGTTACCTTAAATTGTACTCAATAAAAATTGGATCAATTTTGGAAGGAATGTTGACAATGTTATTGATGCTTCATGGAAGAAAATAGTTGAAAACATCATTCCTGTGAGGGGGTACAGAAATAATGGACTTAGTAGGTATTAAATTAGTAACTATTTAGTGTATCCATGGTGAATTTGAGTTCCATCATCAATCTTGAATGAATTCCATCAATTTGACTTGTTTTTGGTGGGTTTTTGGACCCTTTTGGGGCAGTTTTGAGTTGTTTTGGTCTATAAATTTTGTATTCATCCTAGGGTGGGATGAATGTAAATTTGGTATTCATCCTAGGGTGGGAAAAATGGCCAAAAGTGTGTTCATCCCACCCTCAAAAAAATATAACTACTACAAGCCTATATAAACCTCAAATGTGAGTTTTGGGCTCATTATTGCATGTTTTCTTTGGAAATTTGAGAGGTGAGGAGGAGGAGAGTGATTTTTTGTAGTGAAGCACTATCAAAATAATCCTACGATAACCATTATTTAGTAAGCAGAGGCATCCAGTAGAGGATCTGGTGCTAAGCGGGTATCTACTGACTTGACTACCTCGTTATTCTATCTTGAAAAGTGCAATATGATTTTTTTTAGGTGTATCACATTACATAATAGGTAATTAAACCTAATTTATATGGAATATACCATATATTGTGTTTTTTTTATATTTTGGCATAATTAAATTGCTTTTGTAGATTAGTTTTTTAATATTTTTGGGCCTTTTGGAGGCCATTTTGAAGCATGGTGAATGTCTACTTATTAATTTTATTATCTTTACTAGATGGTGAAGAGTCGGTACCACAAATTGAAGATATTCAAGACTACTTGAGGTGCCTTGATAAAGGCTTATTAGGAGTGGTTTGATGCCATGGGGCTTAAGTAGGTTACCTGGTTGGAGCCTGTGATAAGAGATTGGGCCTACTTGATCACTCTTATTAGCTTGTGGGACTCATGCACCACCACCTTCCACATACAAATGGGGGAGATGATGGTGATGCTAGAGGAAGTCTACCAAATTCTATAAATTCTGATGGAGGGGCAATCGATCCACTCTACACACCACGACCTAAGAGGTGTAGTGCTAACGAGGTACTTTGACAAGTATGCGGATGCGACAGAGGTAGATTGTTGGAATGGAGGGATACTAGTGGTGAAAATGGTGATCACCACTAAATTAGGGAAAAATGGTGCACTTAACGATGATGAAAACTATATGTATCTATGTCCTATAACTTATGATCATCAAACGAAAGCATGCAAGTAAAAATAGAAGAGATACCAAATAGCAAGAAATGAAGCAAATGAGAGTTGATTTCTTATTAATCTAGTGGATCATATCCAAGGTTACATATATTTCCCCTTGAGGGCTCAAATATGATACATTTTTTTACAAATCATATGCCCAAGGATCAAAATCCTTCAAGTAACTCGAGTGCACATATAGTGTCTTTCCTCATATTCACAATTGAGGTGGGCGGTCCAATGTTATTTCCAGTTGTATATTTGATCTTGAGGTATTTTTATCCTTGCAAATGCACTATAAAAACATAAACCTACACAAAAGGAATCTAGAAATGTCAAATAGCAAGTGCGTGTGATGAAAAACATGCAATCCCCACAAGCATCAAAAGACTAGTAATAAGGATATGCATAGATCTTATATCCAATAAAATCCAAATGATATGAAATTATAGAAGGATGTAAAATAGATGGTTTTGGGAAGATATCACCAGAAATTGAGTTTAAATTGCATTTGATGGTTTGTCGTAATCATAATTCAATATTCTAACCTACAAAACGGTGCACCTAATTATGATGAACAATATATGTGAAGAAGTGCGTGAAGTGGTTTATCCAACTACCTAATAATAGCATCCAAAAATTGGACCATATTTTAGATGCATTCCTAGAATGATTCACCTTCAATACCAAGAGGAAGGCGACATTGGCTGACCTTGCTGTGTTGAAATAGTATGATGATGAGTCAATAACAAATTATGGAAATAGATGGCGAGCCTTGATTACCAAGATGCCTTATCTACTCCCCATGTCAGAGTTGACTTGGATTTTTGCCAAGAGCTACCTAAATTTGATCTCCTTGTTGTTGCATTTTCAATAGTATCCCATTCTTGAAGATGCCCTAGCGCAAGCTAGGACCATTGAGGACATCAAGATTCAAGAGGGGGAAGCGAAGCCTTGCAAGGATTAGAACAAGAATTCTAAGAACTCCCCAACACAACCTAAGTTAACAACAATGAATTAGGTTGCCATTAGTGTCCCAGGGCCAATGCAAGAAGTGCCACCTCAAAAGCCTAATTATCAAGCCATGCCTGGGACCTATGCTAAGGACAACTAGAATAGTCAAGGGAAAAATCAATAGTGTTACCCCAAGTGACAGTTCACACCCATTTTAGAGTCTATGGACTTATTGTTTGAGTGCCTCTTAGCAGCTAATTTGATCAATCTACTTGAGAGTCGACCTATCGACCCAAATGCACCCAAGCCCAAAGGGTACAAAGAAGACCTATATTGCAAGTTTCATAGGCAAAACAAAAATGATGTGCAAATGTGCTATAAGTTAAAGCACTTGGTACAAGACCTGATTGATAGGAATACCCTTCAGGTAGACAACCCTATCATGCCAAACAAACAACAAATGGAGGTCTTCAAATACCCCTTGCCTGCCCATGCAGAGTAAACCAAGCCAGTACCCCAGGTGAATGAGGTTCACCATGCCTTCTCTAAGCAAGGGTGTGTTAGAATGATCAGCATTGTCACAAGGAATTGTTGGTACCCAAGTCCAACTGCACCACCTATAGCTCAGAGTAATGTTCCTTCAACGTCACAGCATTTACCACCTCCTATGCTAAGCCTCCCACATAGGATTGTGGTCACCATTAAGAGCAAGCTCACTCAAAGCTTAAGAAATACATCTACCCAACTCTCCATATGTGAGCTCATTCAATAATCACCACCTCATAGAGAAGCCTTGATGGAGATACTTAAGGTAATAGAGCTCCAGCCCCAGGAGTCTAACTCCTTCAATAACTTTATGGGGCATATGTGATAATGCATGAAACCCATGATTACCTTTCGAGAAGATGAACTTAAACTGGTTCCAAATTATATGATGGATCCTCCCTTGCACATTGTCGCATGTGTAAATGGAACACCATACAAGAGAGTGTTTATAGACACTAAATCTTCTCACAACATTATTACTACAATATCTCTTAAACACTTGAAGCTTCCAACATCCCATATTATTGCATCTACGTACACCCTTTGAGAATTCAATGATGCCATATGCTCGATGGTTGGTATGATCATCCTACCTATTAAAGTAGGGAAAATTACCATCCTGATGTTGTGCCACATCTTGGAGGGTGAGATGGTGTACAATATCCTATTATGAAGACTATGAATCAAGGACATGAAGTGTGTCCCTTCCATCACTCACCAGTGCCTCAAGTACACTCATGAAGGGTAAGTTCATGTTGTCCCTATAAACCTAGAGTCTTTCAAGTATTGCAATATGGTGTAGCAGATCCCTAAGTCAACCTTGCCATAAACCCATATGGATTTATAACCAAATAAATCTAGCCAAGATTTGACTCCATCACCATCATATACCATACCATCCTCATCATCGACACCCCCCAGATGCCCATTGTGCTTGTGTATCCTTTGCCTAAGAACATACGAAAGTGACCTATTTATGAGGTCCAACCAACCATATCCACCATATCCATAAAGGATATACCTAGCCCAAATGATGAGGAGCTACCGCATGAGATAAATTATGAATCATATCAGGTCTCACTCTCATACCTTTTCTATATGTAGCCTCAGGTCACAATGCACCTGGCTTCCATCGAATTAGGAGAGTACATGGTTAGGGATGTTACAACTACCCCTGATATAGATTCGATGCAAGACATGGGTTGATACCGTATTCACATAGGCACTATCATGCCTCTATGCCTCCCCCATAATCAAATAAATTTTGTATATGGGGGCCTTGACTATGGAATTGAGCCTTACCAATAGTAGGAGAAGGATGAAGAACCCTTTTTTGAGGACATCAACTACATGTCCAACCTCAATTTTACCATGAGGTATCTTCACTTCTGTAATGGGCACAATTATGGGTTGGTCCTATATGCATAGGGCACATGTGTACCTTACCAGTTGTGGTATAAAATACCTTATGATAAGTCTAGTTTGGGGCACAACATGTCTTTACCCCTTGAATTCCTCACAGATAGCTTAGAGTGCATGATGCTCAACTTTCGAGATGAGCCAGCGAGATATCCTTTTTCCAACCCCAATTGTGACTCACTAAGGGACTACTTACCTATGCCCTTATGATATGACAACCTGCTTCATGATGATATTCAATCTTATGAGTAAGGTGAAGGTTCACACAAACTTCCCCATGATAGTGAGGAAGAAGATTAGGGGCCCCATTTTGAGTGGACCATTCACGATGATTTAGATTATGAGGTAGCATCCATTGAATCTGATAGTTTATATGGGGAATGCCCATGGGTTGTCCCTATGGATGATGAGGATGAGTTCTATCTACACATGTTCCCATTACACCATACCATCTGGCGATAACTTCTACCTCTAGAAGAGCCAACTTGCTCATAGCCACATCGATCACCTCTAGTCATTCCACCTCTGCCACCTAGGGGAAATCATCCATACATAAATATGATTTCCATAGATCTATCCGAGCCCATGCAAGATTTAGGTAACTCATCACAGCCACTACACCTTGAATTGGGGATCATTGAATTTGATCAGGGAGATTCTTCCATTTTGTCTTCTGAGTACTGGTCTTACGATGAGATGCCATAGCGATGTTCATCCTCTCCTAGACCTACTCATGATAAATTCCATGCTGAGGAGGATATTGAGGTTCCCATTGGTGATATAAATCTAGTTGAGGACATTCACCTGACCCCTTCTCCTCACCAGTTGGAGGAGGATTTGCATATGTCAATTAAGAAAATGATTGATGTAGATATCAGCTTAGACCTAGAGAATATATAGTGTATCAATCTAGGGAAAATCCTATCCCCCATCGTTGACTGATCACATAACCCTTCTCATAGAGAATAAGGAAGCATTTGCATGGTCCTATGATGACATGCCCAACATGCATACACCACCTATTAGTTATCATCCTACTTCCTCGACAGCCATTCCTACACTACCCATACACTATATCTTGGATAGGCTAGATGATCTAGAGTCACAAGTGAGTCAACAACAAAATGCTTTATGACATATCTTGGATCAACTCACCAACATCAAGTTATGGTTGAGCCATTTGAATCCTCAACCCCTCGACTGTCAGGATGAAACCCCTCCTCTATAATCCACAGTCAACCCTAAATAGAGTATGGGGGGTGGTACCAAGGACATCAACCATGATGATAGTATACCCATTTTTTAGAGGCCTTAGTATCAATATTTAATAGACTATATGAGGCACAAGCAATCACACTTTTCCAAATATGTTCATTGAATCCTAATAAGCATAGATCAAATCCTGATAGGTACAACACATATTGTGTTTATCATCAATAAATAGACCATGATATCCATATATACTACGTATTTCAAGATTTAGTCCAGGATATGATTGATAGGCAAGGACTTCAGATAGGAGTATTCCAATATTCCTTACCTTCACATGAAGTATAATGCTTCTAGGCGGCCTATGACCATCTAGGTCACCCAAAAAAGCTCCAAGGGTGTCTACAACCTACTTGGTCAACCTAAAACTCTCCTAGGTGGTCTATGACCATCTAGGTCACCCAAAAATTCTCCAAGGGTGTCTACAACCTGCTTGGTCAACCTAAAATGCTCTTAAGTAGTCTATGACCATCTAGGTTACCCCAAAATGATCCAAGGGTTTCTACAACCCACTTGGTCAACCTAAAATTATCCTAGGTAGTATATGAATGTCTAGGTCACCCCAAAATGCTCCAAGGGTTTCTACAACTCACTTGGTCAACCTAAAATGCTCCTAGATAGTCTATGACCATATAGGTCACCCCAAAATGCTCCAAGGGTGTCTACAACCTCGCTTGGTCAACCTAAAATGATCCTAGATGGTTTATGACCATCTAGGTCACCCCAAAATTACCCAAAGGCATACATAAGCCCTTTGGTCACCAAAAATTCCCCAATGGCCCCAAATAAGCTCGTTTATCACATGTATATACATATATAACAATCAAAAATTCAAAAACATCATCAAAATATCAAAAATACTAAAATATTGCATTGTATTGCATTACACCACATTGCATCACATTGCACCCCATTGCATTTTATAATCGCTTGCATTAGGCATACTCATCATTTCACTTCACATTTTAGAGTTTCTCATACATGTCTAGCACTTCAACTATACACTAGTCATCATTCAAAATCAATGTTGTGAAAGTAATCATTCACATAGTTCAATGTTTCATTTATCATTTCCACTTAAATTTTACATTTTTCTCATATTTGTGTGTCCATCCCCTTCACCTAGCCATTTTTTCTAGAATTTCATTAGGTCTTTCAGTCACTAACCCATATTTAGTCTTCTTTTTAGATTTTGGTAGAAATATATCCTGGCTTTTAGGAGATAGGGTCTTGCGTAGATTGTACCTTGTATACATCAAATTACAACACATTTACACACTACAAAGTGGTCTAGGGTACCTTAAGTTAAAATTGTATCCTGCTTATCCCCATGTATGAATGGTTCAAGAACATTAAGAATTGGCAAAAGGAAAAGACATTCCCTACCCAATTTCCCAAAATAAATAGTGGTTTTTACCACTATCAAAAATTCAAAATCAAAATCCCAAAATTACCAATAAAAATTCCAAAAAAAGAAAAAAGTCAAAAATCAAAATCCCAAAAAGTTAAAATTCAAATCAAAGTCCCAAAATTCAAAAGAAAAATCCTCAAAAAGTAAAAATCAAATGCAAAATAAATAGTGGTTATCACCACTTCCCAAATCCCTTGCTCAAAGAAAATAAAATACAAAATAAACAGTGATATTCATTACTACATATGATCAAGTATCCCAATAAAATTGAAGAAAATAAGGGAGTTTTGAACTTGAATCCCTGGAATTATCAACATTCAAAAAACCATAAGGTGATCCTCATTACAGGTTTGGTGGACAACCTACCTAGAAATTGTGGTATCCTTATGCATGATTATATGTCTATCACATTAGCTTTTGCATGTGTACAGACCAATGTTTGCATGTGGATGATATAGCTTTTGGTAGACTATACTAAATAGTGGTCTAATCCAACTAAGTATAAAACTAGGATCGTGCTACTCATGGGGTGATCTTAAGTACATATGGGTTGTGTAATCCCGTTTTACATTGGGGTAATCTTATGCTTATCACAAAATGAACTCACTTGCACACACAGGGATATTGAGTATCTTGGTCATCCTAGAAGATTCATACCTTGTCAAAAAGTCTTCCATAGCCAGTATACAACCTTTGATCAAGTTATCTAGAGTGTTTGAGTCTTACGAAAACCTCAACTACATTCTTTAACATCTCATTTTATTTATTCCATTCTATCACATTGCAATAGTACATTTCCATATATCCATTACATAAAAATAATAAAAAATAAATAAAAAAAGGAATTAATGTGTTCTATACAGTCTATGTTGCTAACATAGTGTGTCAAATCATTAGTCACATTTCATTTCATCAATCAATAAAATTACCCATCTCACTGTGCATCCATGCATATAGATAGTATCAAATCAAATTACCACAATGCATGCATACATCCATCGAAATTCCATCATATCACAAAAGCATCCATATGCATACATAATAATCATCTAATATATCATCAGAAAGTAAACACATACATTGCATTCATATCATAAAGTAATAAAGGAGACACATGATGACCATAACAAAATCTCATATATATATGGGGTAAAAATATACATCATAGTTTCCAAAAATTCTTGTAGGCTACAATAAAGTGGGTCCTTAGACCTCACCAATACCAAAAAACCAAAAATCCAAAAAGAGTCCCAAGAGTTTCCATCACCATGGTCATGTAGGCCCGGTGCTACGACTCACACTACAACTTGTAGTCTGAGTCTGCTGTGATCCCCCATGCTTGCTACCACTAGCCCTATCAGTCCTCTACCTAGAGGATGACTACACTATCTCACTCTTTCAAGTCTGGTGTGATCTACTAGTCTCTCCATCATTAGTAAGGCACCCCTAAGGAGCACTACCTCCATATCCAACCAATAAATGTAGGTATGCCTCTATTTTCCCCATGCTTGATAAGTCTCCACCACTGACTGTAGCCATAACACCTCTGCATGTATCCTATCTACATCCTCACCAATGGATCCCTCCTACCTAGGACCCCATGCTCTTTGTTTTTCCAACAAGGATGATATCTTAGCCTGATCCTCTTATGCCTATACTCGAAGGAGATCTCTCTCCTGTCTAACCCTACCTAGCTTAGCCTATAGCTCTAGATATCAATCATCTTGTATACCCTATGGTTCTTATGCCCATGATCCTTTACATCCCCATAGTCACCCTGATATCCCAAGTCTAGGAGTTCTACTTGCTCATATACCTAATAACGATACTCATGAGGCTCACCCACCTCTGCCTAGTCCTCCTTAGGGGTATTCTGCATCACCTCATCCACTTCCCCAGCCACCTCACCCCCTTGGGCCTGTGTGCATCACCACTAGTGCATCACCCACCATGGGTCATACTCCTCTTAGTCCCTACATCATCCATATCAAGAAAATCTACTACAAGAATCTACCTCCTCTCCCACCTCCTCCACTATAGGCAAACTTGGTTTTCTCTCATCCCTACGACATAGGTATACCACTGGCTCCTTGGGTGGTCCCTGACATAGCCAAAATTATCACATAACAGAAGCAAAAGGGAAGTACTCCCACTCGATACCATGCCTCACAATCACCCATCTACCTCACCTCACCTAGAAAAGCTGCTCTCTAGCATCAACCCAATATAGAAAGTACTTGTACGATCACCATATCACTTGCCCTCATGCTAGTAATGAGAAAGCATCGATATAGTGCTCCATATCACTTGAAAACTGATGAATCTAACCCCTATCTTGAGCCCTCTACCATAGGATACCATATCCTATATTTATGTATGCTAGCTATACCTAGGTCGTCCATGGTAGTCCATGTGGTCGCCCCATAACTATGTGCTACCATCCCTAGCACTACAACAAGAAGCTACATCCCAATACCTTCCACTGATAACAACAAAGCTCATATAGCCTTTTGTAGAGCTATGCTAGTAGTGTAGTACCCCAGGTCATTGCTAGTAGCTCCTCCTTGGTGCACCCTGCCAAGGCATACACTAGCTCCAATAGGTTCCATGGGAACCTAGCTCTTGAGGGATCTAGGAGAAGCATATTGGAGATGAGGGTCATCAGTAATGCATGCCTCACTCTCAATATCCCCTTCTCATAGAAAAAACCCACCAATATCCCTCCATTATGGTAGTCTACCTCTGCCACATCCTCATCCTTTCCAAAGTACCTTGTCAATACCGCACCTCTTAGGTCATGGTGCATAGAGTGGATTTTTCACCCCTCTATAAGAATCCATAGAATTTGATAGACATCCTCTATCATCACCATCATCTCCCCTATTGATAGGTGGAAGGTTTTGGTGCTTGAGTCCCACAGGCTAATAAGAACAATCAAGTAGGGCTAGTCATCTATCATAGGCTCCAATTGGATAACCTGCTTGACCCCCATGGTGTCAAGCCACTCTTCGTTAGCCTCTTTTAATGCATATTGAGTGGTATTAAAGAGCTTAAATTTGTGGTACTGACTCTTCACCACTTGGTAAAGATAAGAAAAGCAATAAGTAGGCATTTACCATGCTTTAAAATGGCCTCCAAAAGACCCCAAAATAATAAAAAACTAATCTACAAAAGCAATTTAATTGAGCAAAAACATAAAAAAAACTATTATACGGTGTATTCCATCTAAATTAGGTTTAATTACCTATTATATAATGTGATACGCCTAAAAAAAAATATATTGCACTTTTCAAGATAGAATAACAAGGTACTTGAGTCAGTACATACATGCCTAGCATCGACTCCTTTGATATATGCCTCTGCTTGCTGAATCATGGTGATTATGGTATTATTTCGATCATTATTCGCTATGAAAAATCACTATCCTCCTCCTCACCACTCAAATCACCAAAGAAAACATGCAATAATGAACCCAAAACTCACATTTGAGGTTTATATAGGCTTGCAGCAGTCCTATTCATCCCAAGGTGGGATGAACACACTTTTGGCCATTTGTCCCACCCTAGGACAAATAAAAAATTTACATTCATCCCACCCTAGGAATAATACATAATTTAGAAGTCAAAATAGATAAAAACTGCCCCATAAGGGTCCAAAAACCCACCAAAAATAATTCAAATTGATGAAATTCATTCAACATCGATTATGGAACTCAAATTCACCATGGATATGCTGAATATTTACTACTTTAATCTCTAATAAGGCAATTATGGCTGGACTACCCCACGGGAATGAGGTTTTCAACTCTTTTCTTCCATGAAGCATCAATAACATTGTCAACATTCCTTCCAAAACTACTCCAATTTTTAATGAGTACAACTAAAGGTAACCTTAACAAAAGTTATCTGGGTCAAGTGACTCATTTATTTTCTCGTAATTCATTTCCTCATTGACTCATCACTTGAGGAGGTAGTCATACTCAGTACCAATCAACAAGCACACACTCAATCAGGCAAACTATGTTCGTTCAAATAATCATTGACAAAGACAAACATGCCCCTCCTTGGGGCAGAAAACAAGAAAAATATCAAATCAAAATGCTTGGCATTTATGGTATCATGGAATCATAGGCCTCACATATTCATGACAGAAAATGTCTAAGCTTAAACAAGTTACTTAACTCGTCGAAAGCAAGGATTCAAGAATGCATGCTCTTTTCAGGATTGGGGCATCTAAATTTGGTTAGGTTATTTAGTAACCCTAATCATTTAATATTTTAGTCATCTATTTTTTCTCAACACTGTTCTAAACATAATGCATCCCAAAAAGGGGCATTTGTAGACACTAAAATCTTGTCAATCCAATTATGCTACCGAAAGCAATGACTAAATTGACATACCAAGGCCCCTAGGTTAGTCCTCAGAAGGTATACAGTGGTTCTAGCCACTCTATGTAAGGTTTTGGAAGGTTTCAAGACATTTTTGGGACATTTTGGCATCCTATTCCTATTTTTGCCACCCTGGTATGAATACATAATCTATTCATCCCACCTTGGAGTGAATATCAACATTCATCCCAAGGTGGAGCAAATAGCAGGTTTGAATGGAAAAAAGTTAAATCTTGACAAATGGTTCCTGGTAATGGTCATTTATCATTCCTACCCATACCTACAAGTTAGAGCACATAGCATCTTTATGCCTTTCTCCATAAGGGAGGCAAATTGGTGGCAAAATTTAGGCAGAATTGGTGGGCATCCCACCCCTAGGCGCCCTTTAATTTGTGATAGTTCTATTTGTACCACCCTATAATTAATATAAATATATTAAAAATTTTGTGATTATTTTTAAATAGGAATTTTCCATATTATCACTTTACTCTACAGTTCAAATTTCATGCCTTTTTGAGTTATATTGGCCGAGATATTGCATTTTGAAGTTTTTATAGGCTTGCGGGACCAACTGGAGCATGCACCTAGATATGAGCCTAATTTCTGAAATCTGATCATATGGTTTTTATTTTTATGTATTCTATCTAAGTTTCATGTGTTTTGGATAGGTTTAGGGGCATAAATCGCTTTCTTTGGGTTTTACAGGTTGGAATATTGAACTGTGATTACAATACATCATCAGATGTAATTTTAGCCCAATTTATAGTGATATCTTCCCAAAACCATCTATTTTACATACCTCTGAAATTTCATGTCATTTGGAGTTGATTGGATATAAGACCTATGCATATCCTCATTACTAGTATTTTTATGCCTATGGGGATTGCATGTTTTTCATCACATGCACTTGCTATTTGAAATTTTTGGCTTCCTTGTGTGTAGGTGCAAGTTTTTATAGTGCATTAGGAAGGATAACAAGACCTCAAGATCAAATATACAAGCAATGACAACATTGGCTTGCCCACATCAATTATGGGTATGAGGAAAAACATTGGATGTGCACCCGAGTTACTTAAAGGATTTTTATCCTTGGGCACATGATTTGTAAACAATTGTATCACCTTTGATACCTCAAGGGGCCATCTATGTAACCTCACATCTGATCCACCATATTAATAAGAAATCAACTCTCCTTTGCTTCATTTCATGCTATTTGGTATCTATTCAATTTTTACTTGCATTCTTTCGTTTGATGATCATAAGTGATAGGACATAGATACATATATTTTTCATCATCATTAGGTGCACTATTTTTCCCTAATTCAGGTAAAATTGGTACTTGTATGATGCCATCCATCGACATGAAGGCAAATACCTTGAAAAGTATATTAATATAGCCTAAATCAAAGGCTTGATGTTGTAAATTTGGAAAATCGTGTATGCTTTGTTGTGATCATTGATTGAACACGAAAGGGAGAAGAAGTGTGCCAATGCTAACTCCAAGAGAGATAAAGGCATAAATGGAAGTGATGCTAGGTTCAAAGTACCATCCGGGTGGCTACCCCAAATGACAATTGGCTTGGGTGCTAAGTTATAACAGAGGGGAGGTCTCGGGTTTGAGACTTTATGACAATGAAAGGAGAAAGATTTTTGTTTAAAAATATTTTGGTGGTAGCTAGAGAATAAGTGTGTACGGTTACACTTAGGTCCCATGTGAGCGCCTAGCTCATGTGGCAGTGGAAGTTTTGATTAGGGTACTAGTGGCAGTGCCATGCTGGTTTGATTCCCACCAAGGGAAATAGTATTTAATTTTTAAATTTAATATTTTTTCCTAAGGTTTCTTTGGCATGAGCATTTGGGGAGGTATAAGGTTTATGGAAATAAATTTTATATTATGATTTTGGTGATTAAAGTGTTGAAAGGAGTAATAAGGTGTAATAGAGATCTAATGTTTTGTATGGTGAGAATAATTTGTAAGGAAATCATTGAATGAATTTTTGAGAAGGTTTTTGCTACCTAACCCTTAAATATTGGCAAAAGAATAATTGTGTTTGAGACATGTTTTTAATGATAATTATTCATCAAACAAAAGGTATGAGCACATCTTACTTGTGACTGATTGTTGGATGTTGTGAATGCTAAGATGGGGAGAAAAGGGTTGTTTGATAAGCATTGTTGGAAATATTGAATGAACTTTCATATGCATTATTAGGGTTTGTGCAAGATCATGAGTATCATTGTTATGTGAAGTTGAGAACTATCTTGAAACTAGGGTTTGAGCAAGATCATGAGTATCATTTTTATGTGAGATTGTTTGATAAGTATTGTTGGAAATAATTGTGTGAGTGTTCATATTATTGGACTAGGATTTGTAAGCAAGGAGTGTTTCATTGAGTGGAGTTGATTGAGCCTAGTCAAGTGGAAGTGTTGAACTGATAGTTCACGTTTAGTGAAACAAATTGTTCTATATTATGATTTTATTTAAGAAAGAGATATTGAAATTGATTGAGTATTTTTGTGAGTGAGAAGCATATTGAGCCTCTAACAATTCTCTATATGTTTATATGAGATTAAATAAGATTATGTGTGAAGCTTGTCTAAGTTATTGAAGAGGATTTTGTGTTAAATTGAGTTGAGTTGAGTAATTTTTTGTGGAATCTTACAAAGTAGATTGGACACGTTGTAGTGAGGACTTGTTGAAAATAATTTAGGTAAGTCTTGGTGAAGAATTGTTGAGAATATTGGACAAGTTATAGTGAGGACTTGTTGAGCATATTTGAGGTAAGTATTGGTGAATTCTTCCCCACCGAAACCTGTCCAAAAACTGCTCACAAGTCCCCACCGAAACTTGTCCAAAAAAAAACTGCTCACAAGTCCCCACTGGAACCTGTCCAAAAACTCAGCAAGCTCACCAAGAAAAACTTTCTTAGTAGAAAATCACAAAGTGAATTGTTAGAGACCCATTGTGATTTTCCAAACTCATAGAATCATAAAGAGAATTGTTAGAGACTCAATATGTTCTATACTCAAATCCCAATCTCAAAACTCAACTCAAATCAACTCAACTCAATCTCAATATCAAATCTGAAAACTCAACTCAATATCTAAAATGGATAGGATAGAATGCTTTCTTTCAAGAACATGAAACCCCAACAATTTCCAACTATGAAAAGAATCACATAACAATGATACTCATGTTCTTTTCACCATCAATTAGGGTTTCAACAACAATGCTCATCAAACAAGGTTCAATCAACACCATTCAACTCAAAACACAACCTTGAAGCATTTCAAAATCAACATCAGAAAAGGAAACAAGTAGAACTCCTTTTCTTTCCAATATTGTTTGAACAAAAAGCATCCACCAACTCAAATCTCAATAGCAAAAAAACAACTTTTCAAATCATCAACAAAGAAGTAAGCCCAACACTTTAACCAATTAAAGAATAGCTTGATTATAACTAGTTTAATGAAAGCTAATGTCACTCCCAAAGCTGCCTACTTAAGGTTTCACACTTTCACACAAGAAGCAATTCTAACCTTAATACATCATGCTTTCATTTCCATAATCAACCAAAAACACTCTCAACAATATAAGAATTATTTATCCCTTATACACCTTATTTCTCCCTTATAGTCTTATCAACAATAAAATTTATCTCTCATAAGAATGCAATAAGATAATGCAACCAAAACTTTCAAAAGAATATTTTATCAAAGTAAAGCAAGCATCAAACTCCTTATAACTCCTAAGCTATTTTTCTCTCTAATAAACTTCCTCCATCTGCAAAATATACTAGCAAAAATTAATTTCGAAAATACCTTGGTCAACACCAAAAATCGTGCTATGGAGAAATTGCGCATGAAATATAATACCACTCGCTGCATCCACTTCAACGAAGAAAAAAACCTTTCACGTTATTCAAATGCGGAACCTCCTGTTTGGGTAGCGTGCCAACAGCCTAGTCGCTATCGGTGCGCCAAAGGCATCCGGTGAAGTTTGAACCTCACTCTATTTCCATTGTACCTTCTGTGCTAGGGCTAAAGTAAACAACAGACCTCCCTATCTTTTGACATGAACGACGACGACAAAATATTATGGCGGATATAGAAAATGAACGGTGGATATAGAAAATGAATGGCGAATATCCAAAATCACAGCGAGGAAGAAACGAACATCAGATCGCGAATGCACAACGAGCAATACTTTTCAAAAATGTAGATTCGATTATCTTTGATCTTCATTGCAGGAGATTTATATGCATATTTCCCATAAAATCTTGACATCAACGAGGAGTTTAACACGTCGGCAAAGGAGTTTAACACATCGACGGAGGAGTTTAACACATCAGCGGAGGTCTTGGCTATCGCCCACAAACTTAGAACATAACGCTATCAAAGTTAAGACATTTGCGCCATGGGTTAGGAGAACCCAATGCAAACAAATATTTATTTAAAAATAATTAAAAGGAACCTTAACAAGGTTTTTAATTATTTAAATAAATACTTCCTCCTGGACCCAAATGCATTAAACTAATGCATCCACCTGTAATATTTAAACTTGCCAACTTGGGGTTTACAAAAGACCTTTGAAACTGTCATGCCGAAACCTTCATCAAAAAAAATTGTTTGACATCAAATCAAATTCCTTCAAGAGCTTTTTGACATCAATGACAACTTATACACTTGAGCAAAGGCAATGTACCCAAAGTACCCAAAATTGCCAACAATAGACGCTTGATTGGTAGTGGAGTAAGCTCATGCGAGATGACATGTCTCTATCACAAAAAGAGAGACCTATGACCACACATAAGGATAGGCTAGCCTTGGATCATCCCCATAATAGGTCACGCCTAATTTACTCATAATTGGTTAATGAACCCCACATGCACACACACTGGTGCTTTATTGGATAGGGTCATGGTCACGCTCAAGATTTGGTACATGAACCTCACTTGCACACACATTGGTCCTAAAGAAAGTTAGACAACCTTATTGAGTCTTTGAAAATTGTAGATTAAAGATACAACGCCAAACAGAAATAAAGAAATCACAATAAAGGAATGCAGAACAGTTGTAAAAAATGAATGATTTTTATTAATCAATGGAGTTTAGAAACTCCTTTTAAGTACAACAGGCCCTGTAACCCTTTTCATGATACAAAGTTACAATTTGTGCTAGGGTTCTCCGAAACCCTAGCCGGCACAATGTGGTGGCATCTCCGAAGAATGTATCCTTAACCTCAACAGAATGAGTGGGCTTCATTGTATCCTTTGGCTCGGACCACTCCAGCTTAAGCAGCTGCTATCAACAAATAAGATCTACCACTAGAATCCTGCACACATTAAAATTATCAAAGAGTTAGAAACTAATAAGAGGGCTCCACTGTGTGAGCCCTCAGAAACAGTCTAAAACCCTAGATTTATGAAATAAAAATAAACAGAATGCAGAATTCAACAGCAAATTAATACATAAAGAAATATTACTTTCTTTAGACGAATCTATACCTTTTCCTGTTAATGCGGCGAGACCAGGCGGCGGCGATGGATGTGGAAAAAGGGTTTAGTTCAGACTTAGGGCCGTAAAAGACTTAGAAGACTCAGGATTGACAGCAATAGCCAACTCCAGACTTAGATAGGGAAGATAAGTAGGTTTAGCCGAAGAGATAGATAGGGTTTGAGCCATCAAGGTGACTCAATTTATAATCTACTCTTAGGGCACACTTTAGGGTTTTAATGATACTTTGAACGTGTGGCTAAGATTAAAGTGGATCCAAGGGTAGAGAATAAATCTAGGTTGTGAAATGGATTAAGATGGATGGACGGATGAGATTAAATGAAGGATGGACGACTCAGATTAAATCACTTAAACTTTATTTATATATATATTAAAATATTAAAAAATATATATAAATATTAATTTAAATAAATTTGGGGATGAAAAATTGCGGGAAAAGTAAAATTGGGCCAAATAATGGTAGGAAAGTGTGGATTTGGGCCAAATAATGGCGGGAAGGATGGATGACTGACATGTGGCTGGCAGGAAGGTATAAGTGGCTTGATTTTGGTGTCTACAAAAATATTTCAGTATTCCATATCAAAATCCATGTCTTTTTCCATATCTACATCCACATCTTCTTCCATATCAACAGCCATGTCTTCATCATGGATCAACCCGCATAAAGCCACCAAGATTGGTTCCCCCGATTGCAAAAAAATGAAAAAAAATTTCCAACAAAATTCTAAACTAAAAATGATCATGCGAACATCATGCATTCCTTTCATGTAGTTAGCATTCACATACATGTTAGTTAGCTTGCATTAATCATCAATAAGACATACATAAAAAAATTGTTTAAACATGCATTCCACAAACGCATTCACTTAAAAGCACAAAAATAAAAATCCATGTATGTATATATATATATATATATATATATATATATATATATATATATATATATATATATATATATATAACTTGCATATGAAGAGATCGCTAGAAAGTGCAAACATCATCACAAACTTGGGGGTGTTCAAGGTTTCACACCTTTCCCCCAACCAAGAAAATAACATCAAAACTTGGGGGTGCTCAAGATATCACACCTTCCTCCCAATTCAATATACAATTCAATCATTCAATCACATCACATCATCAACAATTCAATTGCCAGGTTCAAAAGGTTACATCCTTTTGTCAAAGGTTGCGCCCTTTGCCTTTCATTCACATCATCCACATCAATTGCTAGGTTCAAAATATTGCATCCTTTTATCAAATGTTGTGCCCTTTTCCTTGCATTCACACCATAATTCATCATCAAAAAACTCTTTATCTGTTGAAGGCAACGAACAGACACAAATCATTTCATTTCAAAAAACCCTTTATCTGTTAAGGGAAACGAACAGGCACTTTTCATTTTTTTTAATCATTAAAAACCCCTTTATCTATTAAGGGCAAAGAACATACACATTTCATTTTTTTCATCATCAAAAACCCCTTTATCTATTAAGGGCAAAGAACAGACACAAGTACAAGTGAGCCTTGTATTTAGTGGTTTACCCTATTTTACCTAGCGGTTGCAGTGATTGGTTATCCATGCAATTTAGTAGGATGGATAGATCATCGTAAGGACACTTACATCATAAAAAAATCCTTTATATGTTAAGTGCAATGAACAGAAACAAATAATTTCATTTCAAAAACCCCTTCATCTGTTAGGGCAAGAACAAATACATTTCATCACATTTCCAAATTGCAAAAATCCCTTCATATGTTGTAGTAAAACATAATCCATCATTGAATACACATACATTGCATCCATAAACACATTTTTCATCACCATGCCTTCATGTCACCATCTTTCGATCCATCAATCATTTCATACACCATTTGTCCATGTGGCCTATTCTATCTCCTTGGCGACCACATCGATTTGCATCCATGTAATTCAGTAAGATGAACAAACCACCATAAGGACACTTCACCATGATCATCCTCACTTATCTCCTTGATCAAAATCACAATCACATTTGGCACCTCACATTTTGAGTGCAACCTTGCCAAGAATAATTTGCTCAAAGGCAGTCATTGATGCCCTTTTCCGTGGGGCACGAAAACATGGATAATAAAAATCATAAACACTCATTCATTTGATAACAATCACAATACATGCTATATTGGTAGGTTGATTCATTCCATTGTGGAATTTGCAAAGAATTTTCCACAGTCACTAACCCATGCCTATGTTGACTTAATCATCATTCATATTCATACCTTGCATACTCAATGATGCCACTACGACATCTTATTCAACAACATCGAATCATCCCAAAATTTGGGGCAACCACAATTTTATTATGATTTCCCACAATGGGATACATATCACATGATCATGACATTGGAAAAAACCCCATTTCCACCGTTGGGGCAAAAATAGTATCACATTTCACATCATTCATATCATCCACAATCACATGGTATTGTACACCAACCCCATTTCCACCGTTGGGGTAAAAATGGTATCACATTTTACATCATTCATATCATCCACAATCACATTGCATTTCACACCATTCATTCATCAATTACACAAGTTCACCACATCATTCATCATTTGCACAAATTTTTCAATTGGCTTGTGAGATACATCCACAACTCATTTTCCAATTGAGGGGGTAAGCTACGAAAATTCCAAAAAATTAATTATTCTTTTGTCTTCAAAATCAGTGCTCAAATTCAAAAATATATAGAAGCTACTTTTGTGCCCATATCCCAAGCATGTGTCTCGTATTTTTGCACCATATTGTGCTTCACGCAACATGGTACAAAAGGGGAATTTTTAGACACCAAATTACAGCCATTAATCCTCCATCCTAACCATCCCACCACCCACTTGTCCACCATACACCTTTCCCACCATTCATTTAGCCACTTTTAGCCCTTCCCACCTTCAAAAGGCCCACTTTAGCCCTTTCTCGCCATTTCCTAACCCAATTGGGCTTATTTTAATATTATTTTATATTTAATATAATATTTTATATTATATTATAATATATTTATTATAAAATATGTATTTATAAACCTAATTAACCACAGTCATCTAATCTAATCTAATATCCACCGTCCATATTCATTAATCCATGTCACATCTAAAGTTTAATCTCAGCCTTAGGATCTGATTTAATCTTAGCCACATGATTAAAAGTGTAAGGCTAAAACCCTAAGTAAACCCTAAGCTAGATTATAAAATAAGAGCATTCATAATGCTCAAACCCTAGAAGGTGACTCGACTATTTTATGCCCTTAAGAGATCCCAATGAAGCAGAAGGTTGCAGAGTTCTGAGGACTTCCACCATCAAATATACTTGTGAAAACATATCTAAAACCCTAGCTTGTTGTAGGATTCCCATAATTCTAGCCATTCCCCATATCCATCCAACACTTCATCCATCCTTTCCACCTTGCCATCATTCTACAGTGGAGCAACATATCTATTCATCAATAGACAGAAAGGTAAATCACTATTTGTGTTATTATATTTCATGTTGTCTTATTCTATTCACATTTCATTGCCATAACTAGGGTTTGTAAGTGGTGATTTTTGAGGGCTCACACTGTGGAGCCCTCATTTGTTATTACTGATTCTCTTGGTTTATTTGTGTGCAGGATTTGATAATACATCAAAAGCATTGAGCAGCTATTGAAGCCCGATTACGAATATCAATAAAAGATGTGTATCATCCTGATCTATAACAAAGGAGCTTATAAGCTCCCCCCATTAATATAATACATATATTTCATGGTTGTGCATTTTTGGTTTGATATATCCATTTGTTGTTTTCTTTTAAGCAATAGTTGTAGTGTTGTGTTTTTGTATCTACAAGATATCTTTGGAGTAAAACAAGGCATGTTTCTAAGATACATTCTATTTAAATAAGGGATTAGTATAGATCCTGAAAGAACTGAGGCCATTGTCAAAATTATTCCATCCAATAACTTGAAAGGAGTCAGATCGTTCTTTGGAAAAATTAACTTCATAAGAAGGTTTGTGCCAAATTTTTCCCAAATCATAAAGCCTATAAACAACATGATCAAGAAATAAGGCATTATTATATGGATAGATGCAAATTTGCAGACCTTTTAAAAAATAAAATATGCCATTACCCAAGCTTTGGTATCAGCCTACCCAGATTATCATAAATATTTTAATATCTACTCATTCTCTTCAAAAGATGCCATCGTTGTTGTATTGTTTCAAAAATATGTAGGCAATGTAGAAAGACCAATAACATTCATGAGTTTAGGATTGAAAGGATCACAACTGAAGTACACCATGATAGAGAATAATAAACTGGCACTCATAAAGGCTTTGGAGCACTTCAAAGGAATTTTTGGAGCTAATAATGTTATAGCCTATATTCCCTTCCCATATGTTCAAGATGTTTTTACCCAGAATGAGCCTACAGGTAGTTAAACTATATGGACGGTTAGGCTACAATAGTATATGGTTGAGTTCAAAGTTGCAAATACTATAAAAGGACAAGGCCTAGAAATATATATAGCAACCAACAAAGGATAAGGCTTCAATAATACATTTGAGAATGTTGACATACATCAAACCAACAAAAAGAAGGCATCCAAAGATGACTGGTGTAAATACATTGTGAAATACTTACAAATATTGAAACTCCCTACTGGATGCACTCATAATAGAATGAAAAGTATCAAATTGCAAGCACAAAAATATTATGTCTAAGAAGATAAGTTGTATTGGAGACACCTGATTGGTGTACTACTACTATGTATTTTTCAAGAAGAGGTACCTAGAATCATTCAATAATTTCATGTTATCTTTTACGGAGGACATTTTGCACCAGGGGCAACTGCTAAAAGCATCATGACGGCAAAATATTATTGGCCTTCCATGTACAAATATGTACACTATCTAGTAAGACAATGTTAAAACTATCAAATATTTAATGGTAATACAAATTTGTCATCTATACCTTTAAAACCTATGACAATAGAAGCTCCTTTCACTCAATGGGTTTTAGACCTAATAGGAGATATTAATCCAAACTCATCAGGAGGTCATCGGTGGATAATAACTACCACATATGGTTTCTCCAAATGAGTGGAAGCTACCCCATTAAAAATATCTACTACAAAAGTCATTATTAACTCCCTGGAAGAAAATATCCTGACCAGATTTGGAGTACCTAAAAAGCTGAATACTGATAATGGTAGCATTTTTATTTCCTATGAGATGGTAAAATTTTATAGTAAGTATAGTATTGAACTAACTTATTCATCCAACTACTATCCTTAAGGAAATGGCTTGGCAGAATACTTGAATAAAAATATTATAACCAAGATAAAAAGATCCCATGAACCAAAAGTAGCAAAATCACAAGGTGTATCGAGCGCAATATATCTCTTTGAAGTAGATGAAGATCAGCCATATCATTCATGAAAAGTTTCAAAATTACAAATGCAAAAAAATACAAGAGCCCAAAGGAGTAATATAATGCCATCGGCTTAAGATTGCTCGAACAAAAGGCAAAAAATTGAGTAAATTGGAAATTTGTTCAAAATAGAGATCATTGAGCCATGCGAATAAAATATTTTAGACAAGCTCAAGTCCTAAAAATGTACCAAAAAAAGCAAGATCATGAAAGAAGCAACCCAAAGGATATATTCAATATAGATCCAAGATAGGTATATCTTCTCGTATATATAGAGCATGATGTTGTTGTCATCAGTTGACAATGTGGACTATCTTTATATGACTTTAAATGAAGAAAGTAGGCATGACAAAGGAGTCAAAAGTAAAGAAGGGGTAGAGCATACAAAAAGTAATGACCATGAAATACTGTGGGTAATGCAAAAAAAAATTGTATAAAAGATGTAAAAGGCACATTAAGAATAAGAAAGTGTCAAAACAACAATATTTTTTGTGCTTCAAAAGCATAGTAGTGCCTTGATAGAATGTACTTACAGAGGGATCACCTCGACATAATGTAGTTATGGAAGTATACCATCATAGTTATTCCTATAAATCTACACACTTCTAGATCTCGTTTTCCATTTTGTCTTTCCTCCTTGTCTCATTCACCCCCTCCTTCTAGGGCTTCTTCTCACAAATTATCTATAGCTTCCACGTCTAACCACCACCATTTCATGTACATATTTCACCAAATCTGTTTCATCTTGTCTTATCCATCGTATTTTTTATTTTTTGCCTTCACCATCACATTGGTTCCCCCTCCATTTCATTCTAAAAATATACCTATGCCAGTCCTAGTCAAATAGTGTCTAAAGAAGAGAAGGTAGATGACTAGGATAACATGAATTAAAAGGAATATTAACTTTTTGCATAAATTGAACAACATATTCAAATTCTTGACCCACCACTATTAAGAGCCCCATTCAAATCAAAATTAAAACTAATAAGTCCCAATAATAGACAAAGCAACCTTATACAAATAAGCATCCTAAAAAAGGTTTTGATAGTTGGCATCAATCAATTCGGTTGTAAAAATTTCAAAGAAGTCATAATGACACTCGATCATGAAAACATTTCATGTGGTAGCCTCTACACCAAGCATCTATAATTGATTTTGGATAGCAAAATTATAAAATGAGTCAAGGTAGTTAGGCTTCAACATCAAGCAATCATGCAACAAGCTCATGTGAGGTATTCTGAGTGTTCTGTCCAGGTTATCATATCTTCTCTATTTTTATTTGTTTGATCCATTTTATCAATTTCATCCCACCTTTGTGCAGGTATTACCAAAATTAGTACAATCTATCTGTGATGATTTCTAAAATTTGTTCTAGACATCTAGATTCTATATATCACTACTTTTAGGATAATAGATAGTAGTCCCCTCTTACATCATTTGAACAGGGTGAGCTATTGCATTGTATTATTCAAAAAATCTTGAGTACTATACCAGGTTTATTCATTGTAAATTTTTTATTTTGAATATAATATAAACTATCTGGTTCTCTCTTTCTGGTAAGCTTTGTGCAATGAGTGTATGTTATCTTGTCTGCATTTTACATTATTTTAATATTAAACAACGTTTCTTCGCTAATTAATGAGTTTGTGTTTGTTACAATATTTGAATGAGCATAGATTCATCAATTTTTCTTTCTCATTCTATTCTCTATCATATGAATGATTAAAATTGCTATGATAGCCCAATGGATAAGGCACCGGTTTGTCTTTAATAATGCTTGTATCATATGCTTGGTCAATTATATTTTACTATTTAATTAAATCTGGTTGAGTTGTTTTTCTAAAATAAACATTCAGTAAGCTCATATTAGGGTGTCCAGACCTGGCCTATTTAGCTTTCAAGTTATCCTAGGATGAAGCGGTGAGTTAACTAGAGCTCACATATCTTCTTGTGGGTTTTCAAGGATTTGAATAGTGTGATAGTCTGAAAGGATATTCAAATCTTTCCACAAAATAAGGGAACAAGGCTTTTAGGAGACTCAAACACCCTAGTTGAGAAATCAAATTTTGTATACTAACTATGCAAGAACCTAAAAGATAAAAATCTACTAGGAAGACCAAGATATTAAATATCCTTGTGTGTGCATTGTGAAGTTCATTATCCTGATTTTGTATATAGTTGGACTTAACTACTCTAAATGCAAGCCACCAAAATCTAGCTCAACCATAAACTAACATTGATTTGTACAAAATAAGTTTTCTAATGTGATAGATGTGTCGTCATGCACAAGGTTAATCCACTTCCATTCAAGCATCTATAGCCCCGATGGAGATCACCCCATGGTTGTCAAAAACTAAGAATTCTATGGATTCAATCTCTTTTCCTTCTTTTTATTTGGGGTTTTTGGAAATTTTGCTTTTTGGGATTTTGCTCATTTTGTGGAGGAAAGGGTTTTTTTTGTGAGGGTATTTTGCTTGTTTTTTAAAGGATAAAAGGGAATTTTTTTGTGGGGGTGAGCTTGTCATTTTGTTAATTATTATCTTTTTAGACCATGCGCATGATAGGAGAAGCAATGGAAACTATTTTCTTAAGAGGCAAGTGCTACATTGTAGTGCCATGTTTTCTTGTTTAAAATCATAATTAATATTGTGTAAATGTATTGGGATTTTAAGATAAACAAAGTACAACCAAAGCAAGACCCTACTGCTAGATATTAATATTGCATGCAACAAAGTCTGAAATAAATACTAGGAATAGATGACCAAAATATCATATTGGATACCTTGTAACAACTACTAAAGGGTTGTAGGATACAACTAAACAAATACCAAGGAAGGAAAATATGGATGAGAGTGAACAATGCAATGGAGTGTATACCCAAGATAAAATAATTTACATCAAAAAAGTGACATTGACACACACATGATGCTAAACAAAGTGCCCAACAAAAGAAATGATAAATGCAAGTGTAGTGAACAAAATGTCTAATTATGAAACATGTGACTAGACAATATGATATGCAATAATGATGAAAGATAATCAAATGCATGGTGCAATAAATGGTAATGTGTGATTCAATGATGATGTGAAACAAAATGTGATGTTTTACAAAATGAAACTATGTGTTGTGCTTGTATATTTTTGTTGTTTTGTTTTTTATTTTTATTCATAGAATACATGCAAGTGGATAATATTAAGGGTTTCAAGCTCCTCAATACTCTCAAGTGTAGCTAACTAATTTTTTTCTAGTCCCAACTTATGTGTTATGATGTATGGGCCTAACCATTTTTTGGTGAATATATCCCACAAATGGCTAGGCAAGTTAGAATTCTGGTAGTTCTCCTTTAGCACAAGATAAAAAAATTAAAGTTATCTAATACACACCTTTGTATCGTAGGATCGTTTAATGTAATGCTGATAAATGTAAAGATGATCAAGAGCATTAATGCATCATTCATCAAGAAGGGTTAGTTGATCAAGGTGATCCTATTACATAGTGTCATCATTGATAAATTCTTGTAATGAGATGTGCAACAAGATAATTTATACCTTCAAGGGCATGATGGCCTTAGTTACATATCCTAATGAAAATGGGGTTGCCCCAGTTGGTGACTAAATTCTCATTTGATAAACCGAAAGTGCTAGAGGCAATTTAATATGCCAATTCTTCTGATGATTATTAACCATTTTTTTAAGAATGATGATAATCGTCTTGTTTGAGGCATCAACCTACCCATTACTATACAAGTAATAAGGAGTCAAAAAATTGTGTTGGATATGATACTTGGTGCACAAAGCTTGAACATCCTTATTTTTAAATAGTGGTCCATTATCCAAGATGATATTGGATGGAATACCAAAATTACATATGATGTTATGAAGTAGGAATTTTGTAATGTGTGCTCCCATTGTAGTGGTAAGGGGAATAACTTCAACTCACCTTGTGAAGTATTCAGTGGCTATTAGAATGATGTGTGGTAGTCCAAAAATAGGGGTGATATTTTTCCAATTAGATCAAAGCCCCACTGAGAAAATGGTCATAAAAAGATAATCGATTACAATGCTTGTAAAGGTACGTGTGATAGATTAGCATGATGTTGACACTTGATATAAGCACAACAATCCTAATCTATGATAGACTAGTAATAGCCCATTTAGAGAATGCACTTTATGATAGCCATGTCATTGAAATGGCCATTGCAAGTACCATCATGAGCTTGGAAAATGTTCCATTTAGAATATTGGATCTCTAAACAATGAATAAGGAGATCATCATATCTTCAATGGTAAAGTATGTCTACTAGCAAAACATATCTAGTTGTTTTTTTATTAAATGTGCATTTGGTGGAAGGTGACAAGTTGAGAGGAGAATTACCAATATTAAAGAAATTTTGGATTTGAGATAACCAATTTTAATATGGCTTTGCTTAGACCAGGTGGATGCTTTACTCTTCTATAGAAACATATTGGAAAAGTATGGATTGATTATGAATTTTAGCATAAATGGTTGTGATATTTTCAAAATGGTTTTATGAAATTAGGGATCCTAAGGAAGCCATTGTATCCGAAAAATATTAGAAAAAGTGAGGGATTAAATGGTTGTGATATTTTAAAAATGGTTTTATGAAATTAGGGATCCTAAGGAAGCCATTGTATCTGAAAAATATTAGAAAAAGTGAGGGATTTCCTTGATCTCATACCATTCCAATTTTGCAAGTGATTTATCCATGATAGTCTTGTATTTACTTAAAACTAGGAACTTATATTGATATATCCCTTTGAATTGGTTAATTATGAGCTCTAAAATTCCAAAGATGCTAAGTCACTTGATATTCATGGCTAGATCTATTTGGAGCCCCAACAAGAGGGATTCATACTCTGCATTGTTGTTGGTACATAGAAAATTAAGCTTAAATGAAAGGGGAATATAAGACCCTTGTGGTGTAAAGAACATGATTCGAGACCACCCACCTACTCATACTTGGAGCCATCAAAAAATAATGTTAGGTCAACTTTTTTCTTAGGTTCTTCTAGTTTTTTTGAGTTATATGATGTAAATATTACATCATCAAGTAGCTTGATTGTAAGAGGTTTATCATCAAAAATAGGCACCTCTACTAGTTGGTAAGCAATGACATGACCATTGATAGATTTTGGGCTAATAAATTCAAGGTCAAACGCTATCAAAAGCATGCTCCACTTTGTGGTATGACTATTATGATATGTACAACTCATCATATGGTTTTCCTTGGAGATAATATACATTGTTTAATTTATTGTGGAATGACAAAGTTTCTTGGTGGTAAATACCACCGCTAAGCAAAGCTTCTCGACATATGCATATTTTATTTTGTAATTGACCAAGGTGCAACTAATGTAGTATATGGCTTGCTCCTTATTTACCTCATTATTTTAGGCCAACATGGACCCGAAGGTAAAGTCAGTTGTAGAAATATATAAGAGAAAAGGAAAACTAGGTCATAAAGGAGATAATATTGACAAAGGTCAAGTATTGCTTTATATCCTCAAAAGCATTTTGACAATCCTTATTCCAGTGAAAAGTGACCTTTTTTTGGAGAATATGATTAAATGGCTAAAATTTATTCGAGAGTTGTGTGATGAAGCATCAAATGCTCTAAATCTTCCCTTGTAAGTTGCAGAGCTACTTAAGATTGGTGGGGGGAGGCATGTCTATGATTACCTTGACTTTTTTGAAATCCACTTTTATGCCTTGTTTAGAAATAATGAAATCTAAACTTTTCTAGATGCTATGGCAAAAAATACACTTTTTAGGATTCAACCACACATTATGCTCTAGTAGGCAATCAAAGACCTTTCATAGAACATCGATATGGTTAATAACACACTAAAGAATGTATCCACTGCCTCCATGGCAAGATTTCTATGAGCATGTGGTTGAATATAACCCTAAAGATAATCCTAAACATGTCCTGGATAATAAAACTATCAATAGAATGCAAAAGAAAGGGGTCAAATGGACACTAGGGAAAATTCATGAATGGTGGATGATGAGGGTTCAAACCAATATGATTGATTCATGGTACCCCATCAATAATGATGTATAATTTTTAGTCCATTATGATTATTATCAAGCTTCCTGGATGAGTAATTTTCCTAAAAAAATACCCCAAGCATTTGTAGTAGCAAAGGGCGAGTCATGAAGCTGCTAAGAAATAGAATTTGGACCAGAATAAGGGCAAGAAAGATATAGTTGAGAAACAAGAATCACATGCATAGACGAGGCTTAGGTCCTCAAAGAAGAAGTGCACTAAAACTATATTCACGGAAGAATAGAAGAAAAATATGTGAAAGCACCTCACATGATGGTAAAAATGGTTTATGATGGTCGGGGGCTAGGAAAATATGGGCAAAGAATCATTGAACCCTTGCTAGTGGAAAGAAGATAAAAACATATGGCGCTTGGCACAAATTTATCAAAAGGTAGAGCCATATCATCCAAGGCTCCAAAATTTGTTCTCCCTTCTCCCTCTGATACTAAATTAGATGAAGTACTTCTGGGCACTAATAAAAGAAAGCTAAAATACCTGGTTGAAGGTTAGCAGAAAAGAAGTAAGCAGGTAGATGAAACTCAGAAAGTCATAGATAACATCCTAGGTGGTGAAAATCCACAATAGGAAACTATTGAGCATTTTGAATTTGTTAGGGAAAGTGAACAAATCGCTCAAGATACTGGAGATGTTTTGCAAGATGATGAAGTGGTTGAAAACCCTGATGTGCAAGTAGAAAATGAGGATGAAGTAGCCAATAATAGCACATACTTTTCTCAAGAAGGGTTAGACACAACTATTTTTTATAACATAATAATAAAGAAAGAGGTTGTCGAACACAACAAGAATCAACATGAGGATATTCCTCAAAATTTTAAAATAATAAATTTATAAGAAGATACATACGCTGAAGAAAATGAGGATGGAGAAAGAGAAATGAAAAAAACACCTCAAGAAGTTGAAATTGAGAAATCAGTTGTTGATGATGTTAATTAAGAACATGTAATGGAAGGTGAAAACCAACACAAAATCCCTATAGGATCATGTATGGCTTCCCTATTCTCTCATTCTTATCTTCTTTCCCATTACTAAATTAAGTTTCCTTTCATTTCTATTTCAAAGAAAGATATAATGTTTCCCTTGAAACAATGGTTGCTTTCTCTAGAACCAGTATCATATTCATAGGTTCAATCTAAAGCTGGTCAATATTTAGGATCACTAGCTCACCCTGTAGCTACTCCTTTGGATGAGAGTACTACTTTAGTATCAACTCCATTCCTCCATAGTGCATGCATACCAACTATGAGATCTACCTCTATTGCAACTATTGAAAATCATCCAATTGTTTTTAAATTGAAGGATTTGAAAAAGGGTAAAAAAAATAGCTTTGATTGGTGGGCTTCTGTCTCCACTGAAAATTCTAAAGCTTCAGCCCATACACAAGAAATGATGGTGCTTGATCCCACCACTATGCAGTGGAAAAAAGTGAAGTTGACACCAAAAATTAAAAATCCTGAAGGTGATATGATGATTGAATATTATCAAGTAGAAAGTGTAACTGAAGACATTACTCAACTTCACATGCAATACGAATGGGGACAGGTCCAAGCTCTCCTAGGTATGATTTACTTACATGGATAATATTTTAAATAAAAATTCCATAAAGAGCAAGAAACCATAAAAGAATGTAAATCTGCCCTACAGGAACAAAAACTGTTAGAGAAAGCCTTAAAACTAGAGGCTAAAAGATGAGAGGACAGATTCAGTGAAGCTGCAAGTGAAGTAGATAAATATAAATAACTTGAGAAGGTGACTACATAAATTCAATATTTGACTCTGCAAGTACAAGAACTTCAGCAACAGGTCCAAGAAAAATAGAATGCAACACATGGCCTATCAAAAGACAAAGCTAAAGCAGTAAGGAAAGAAATATTTGAAGATATCTTGTTGCTTAGTTTGAGAACAAGACCCATGTTAATATATTTGGCCAAAGTAAAATAAGTGATTGAAGTGGTCGGTGATGAGTTAAAATATTCAATGATATTTCTACAGGAAATATCATATGCGACAATAAAAATTCAGGTCTTGTTTTATAACATGCTAGAGAGTGTCGTTGCTAAGATCTGAAGTGAAACCTGATCTCAGGCCAAGATTATAGCTAGAAGTTTCTTCAGAATATTTAAACTCATAAACCAAGGTGCAAAAATATTTCAGGAGTTAGAAGCTGAAGCTAAGGGACTAGTGAAGCACTTAAATCTAGCAAACAAATGTGGACTTCCATATTTATGGGATGAAAATTCAAATATTTTAAGTGAAGATGCACTCACAATGTCCCTAAAATATTTTATTGATGATGAATCTAAAATAGAAGGCTGGGAAGAACCTATGGAAGAAGCACGAATATTTTCTATGGTGCAAAATTTTACTCAGAATAAGTCCTGTTTACAGGAGCTGATTTTAAGGTATAAGATAATGTCTCATGATAAAGTGAAATAATTGCAATATGTATATCAGTTGTTCATGGACTCATCAGATCTTATGATGAATCTTGGAAGCAGGTTTATCTCATTTACAATGAAGTCATCAAGGTGATAGAAAAGTAGAAGAAATCCAAGAAAGTTGACCAGAGACAGTTGATAGAAGGTGGGACAAGTGGCCAGTAGTGAAAAGTTTTACAAAAAAATTAAAATTACCGAGGTGTTAATGTAATATTAGTAAAGTATACATAAGCTTGTAAGAGGTATTTAGAAAGATAATTCTTTACTTGTTTAAGTGATTTTTTTC
Organism: Wollemia nobilis; assembly: GCA_028583015.1. Lineage (NCBI taxonomy): Eukaryota > Viridiplantae > Streptophyta > Pinopsida > Araucariales > Araucariaceae > Wollemia > Wollemia nobilis. The sequence continues at coordinate 4,703,927 of JAQPPZ010017255.1, forward strand.
TTGATTTTTCTTCCATAATATCCTCTTCCATATTGTTTTGACTCTATTTCCCAATGGATGAAGGTCCTAGATTCTAATATTTTTGCTAACAAAATTCATCGAAAGGTGCCAAGAATGTTAGTCTAAAATGACTACCCTGAAGACAATAGAGGTTTTGAGAGTTCAAGAAATTTTTGAGAGGACTTGAATGATTTTTAAGAGATCAAACACCAATTTCCCATTTTTGTGAAAAGACTAAGGCATAAATATTATTGCGATTTCATGACATGTTAAGGTTTTGCACATGAAAGGTGAGGAAAAGACCAATTCAAGAAGAAATTCATGATTTCGTGACATGTCAAAGTTTCATGCACCCAAGGCAAGGAAAAGACCAAGGCAAGAGAAATTATCGTGATTTTGTGACATGTCAAAGTTTTGCATGCCCGAGGCAAGAAAAATACCAAGGCAGAGATACTGTCATGATTTTGCAACATGTAAAAGTTTCATACACCCAAGGTGAGTAACAGAGCAAAGTAAGAGAATTATCATGATTTCATCACATGTTAAGGTTTCATGCGCTCGAGGCAATTAAAAGAGCAAGGCGGGAGAATTATCATGATTTTATGACATGTCAAAGTTTTATACGCTCGAGAAAAGAAAAAGACCAAGGAAAGAGAAATATCATGATTTCACGACATGTCAAGGTTTTACGTGCCCAAGGTGAGGAAAAGAGCAAGGCAAGAGAATTATCGTGATTTCATGACACAACTGATTCACATGAAACAAATATATAAATAGAATATGCCTTCAAAGGAGCATGTCAGAAACTGATGATAGATCATGATTTAGCATAAAATATTAAAATTCTACCATTTGTGATTTGATTACCTGACTGAATCAACCAAAAGCCACATAAAATATGTTGGTGTGCTTGGCAGCACATTTTGTTGTAATTGATTTTGTGTCAGGATTTGATAGTTGTCAAAGCATGTTTGTTTTAGAGTATATATAGTAGGGGGTATACCCTAAATAAATTTCAGCTCTTAGATGTTTATAATACTGGATGTATGTATTGTGGATTCAAGCAATAAGATAAACTTATATTGGATTTTGGTTCACTATGTGTAAATGTATGTATTAACATTTTATGCTTCTATTCACACTACTAAGTTATACGTTGTATTAAATTTGTTATCTGGACTTGTGCATGATATAAACAATATTACTAGAACTTAAGATTTAATATATGTATGTGTTATATTGGCATCTAAATCACATTAAAGAACTATGATTTATGCATAAATAAATATTGAATGCTTAGATTCTAAAGTTATATGTATTCATATTTGTTGTTGTTTAAATTGCACCAAGAGAAAAACTCTAGCTACGACTATATTTCCATTTATTTCAGTAAACCCCTCTCCATTTTCTCACAAAACACTAAGGAACCAACCCTCTTTGGATATTATACAAAGCCATCCAATACTGAGTTCATTTATTCAATGTTAGCAAGGTCGTGGGTGTAAATCATAACCATAGGCCATTTTTTTCCCAATAGGGTGGAGGGGTGAGATACAACATGCTAAAAACAAATCTGACTAAGATGTTGAATAAGATCATGTGGGCCACAAGTCACAGTTGATGTTGGAGTAGAATTTTGTGGTACATCTCAATCACTAATCCGTGTAGGATATTTATGAGGCAATTAAGAAGCACCAAGAGTCTATTACGGATCCGATGTAGTCTACTAAAAAGCAATAACCCATGAATATGGCAATGGGGATGGCCATTCTAAAATAGGTGGAAGCAGTATTGTAAAAACATGAGGAGGTGCCAATGAATAAATTGCCTTCGCAGGAGGAGGCAATGCAACAAAATATGATGATAATGCCACCTTGGAAGGAGGTAGTGCAATGAAATCAAGTGTGTCATTAGGCCTATTGAATACAAGGGCTATATTCTCTAGTAGATAAAAATTAGGCATAAGTGTGGTTTGGGGTTGATAATGAAGACAATATTTTCTATACTTATGATGCAAAGTGTAGGTTTTATGGTATGCATCATAAATAGCCCTCTTATCAAAATTATTGGGCTACCCAAGAATAATACCACATTAGTCCATGGGAGTCACATCATAGGTGACTCAATCTACATAATTAGGCCCAAAAGAAAATAACACAGTGCAAGTCTTTGTGATGTAGGATTTGGAATCCATATGCTTCCATACCAATGGATAAGGATGAGGATGTGGGTCCATAGGTCATTTTTTCATATCCACAATAGATTGTGAAATTATATTGGTTTGGGATCCATTATTGATAATACAATCAACAAAGAAGTCATGTGTGAGGTGGGCTTTAGTGATAAACAAACGGTCATGACCACATTTTTGATGAAACATGTAACATTGTTTAGTTTTCTTCTTAATTCAACATATGCTCTCCCTTCTCCCATAACCATAATGGGAGCCTTTGGGGGTAGGGCATTTGGGGTCTCCTCCATAATATGTTGTACAAGTAAGTTCTTATGTTTCCTAAAACACTTAGATTATAAGTGTCTATGTCTCTTACAATGATTACAATATTTATTTGCATTATAAGACTTTGGAGAAGAAGAAAAAGAATAAGAACTAGGAGAAGAAGGAGAAGAATTGGAATGCATCTTGGCTTTCAAAAATTGCTACTGATTTGAAGAGTGAGAAGTTTCATGTGCTTGAGTGGTGAACTTCTCTTCGGCTAATTGTGCATGGTTGAAGGCCGCATCAATAGTTTCCAAGGGAGTATATTTGATCTCCCTATACAAGTGCTCTTGAAGGCCACTTGTAAACTTTATAATCAATTCATCTACAGGATCTTTCACATGAAGCAAAATGCACAATCGATTGAAAGAATAGATATATTCTACAAAATCATATTATAAAATTAGCAGAATATACACCATTTCACTCTCAATTCTCTAGCATAATCATAAGGATAAAAGGAATCCATCAATTCTTGGACCAAATCTTCCCAAATGATAATGGGATTTTGGTCTTTTTTTCTATCCATGATGACTAGTTTTGCTAACCCATTCAATTTGAGATTAGTAAAAGAAACTTGATCATTGATAGAAACTTCTATATATGCAAACCAGGTTTCCATGTCCATGATCTAGTTATTCAATACATCAAGGTTCTGAGACCCATCATACAATTTCACTTCACATTTTGTGTGGTCCTTAACATCTATGGTGGCTTTCTCTTCAGGAGCATAACGAACTAAAATGTCGTCCACTTTTTTGAACAATTACCCAATAGTTTCTACTAAGGTAAGCATTTAGTCAGCCAAATCAGATTCCATTTGTGATCTAGTGTAATCCAAATCAATAAATAAAATGTTTTCAAAATTTTACCTTCTACAAGAGGGATTTACAAAAAGTGCAAACACATATCCTCCCTTGTTTACAAAATTATGCCTATTTTCCTAAGAAAAAATAAAGATGGTTGCTTTTACATAAATTTGGAAAATAAAAAACTTGGCACCAATTTAATTAAATTATAGAAAATAAATAAATTAAAATAAGACAAAAATGACTAAATTTTTAGCCAAGCACAGCAGTCAGCAGGTTCCAACAAGTCAATGTGCACAATAAGTCAACACTGAATCAAATTCCACGTAGCATGTAATTGGTTTAGTTAGCCTCCATATACAGTATAGCTAGTCATAAGGCTAGATGACTTCTTATGGGAATTTTGTGCCTTATAAACCTCTTGGACGTCCTCCCCACGATAAATGTGGGATTAAATCCTGCATAAACAACAATATTAATCTAAAAAGTGTTACTTTAGTCTGCCACTTGGCAATATTAGGAAGATACAACCGAGATCATAATAGGAAATCCAACGCGAAGGGAGGCTCAAAAGTTATCATGATAGAGGAGTCAACATAATTAAACTAAGCTAAAAGCTTAATATACAAGCCTTTAGATAGTTTAGCCAGCCACCAAGGCTTACTACCTTATAGTAAGCAAGCTACGGTTAATAAACCTTAGAGATGTCCACCCACGAACAATGTGGAATAACTCAAACTAAACTTACCATTGTCAAAACATCAAAATATTCTACAAATACAAATGAAAAACATCTATTATCACCATAAAAGTATCATATCAAGGGTGTGATGGATGTCGGTAGTTGCAGTCAGTGGTAGAACTATTGGTGTAGCAGTGCGACAAAGATACAAAATCCATCGGAGTGATATTGTCTGTGAGAGTTCACCACAATATTTTTAAAGAGTTCATTGAAAACCTCCAGATTACATTGAAAGAACTATCATAAAATGGGTACATCAGGCTAGTCACCAAAAATTATCTTATGCCTTCAAGAATTCATACAAACATAGTGAAATCACCAAATGTCACCTAAGTTCAATGGCATCATCGATGTAGGGTGTGCATCGTATGGAGGTAGAAGATTTCACATGGTTGAAAGGGTGTTAGTAGAGGTATGTGGTCACCATCAGTAAGCGGGGTGGTGTCGACTGACAAATAATCATGCTAAAGGTCGACCCTATCGGTGGGTTGGCCACTAGATGTTGGCCAAGCTGGAATCAGTGAACTAACCATTGATGAGAAAGACATTGGTGGGCTGGTGGTCATTGGTAGGCCTGTCAACCAGTTGGACTAGCATCGATACTCGGTTATCGACGTCTACAGCCAATGGTCGACAACATCGGCAAGGGAATGCGCCAAGGTGTCCAAACCACAATTGACAAAACTGGCCAATAATTCGAGAGCATTTGGGATGATAAGGTAATTAAACCTTATAAATATAATTTACTTATTAATATTTTAATAAAAAATAGTAATAATAAATTTATTTTAACCTTAGATAATCCCTTTGCTTACTCAAAACTTGGAGTAAACATATCCAGTTTGCACCAAATTTTGTGCATGAGTGCAAATTGACAGGAACAAACTAATAGAGGGCCAAAATTGAACCTAAATTAGGAATTTGGAGGGGATTTTGCAAGGGAATTAGGAATTTAATCCTACGCAACTAGGAGTTCATAGACAAAATAGGAGCCTAACTAGCACAAGCTTGATCACAGGATCTGATACTAGTGATGAGGGAAATGGACTAAAAATCACACTAAATAATATTATTTATATGAGGGGCTTTAAATAATACACTTTACAAGCTTATACTGATACCAATAAATAACTCTATATGGTAGGTAAAATTGTTACCTGCAGGTTGATTGGCACCAACACAAATTTACATGTAGCATTAACAGGCAATTTCACTATTCATTATTTTTTTAATTTTTATTTTTGTTTGAACATCTTGGGTTGATACAATTATAAATATGAGACCATTTTGGGTTGATATGATTATACATGTTATGAAGAAAGTTACCTCTTGCTAGGGATATTCATGGGACTAGCCCTAAGGTTGCCCAAAGTGGATTGTGTGGGTTAGAGAGAAGGCTCTTTGGGAGTCTCCTTGTGATAGCATATTTTAGGTGTCTACATTACTAACATGGCTAATATAGTAAAAAATACTCTCATAAAATAAGAGAAATTGAAAACCAAATCCAACAATGAGGAAGATAAGTCTTCATTTTTAAAATAGGAGCAATACAAGAACAAACACAATGTTGTTGAAAAACTTTATATCATTTTAGGAAAGCCAAATTAGCATAAAGTACGAAGAAGGTACACTAGGTTAGGTGAACCCTTTTTACTATCATAGATTAACTTCTTAGAGCCAAAATGGTAGTACTCCCTCTTGTCAAACTTGTAGAACCTAAAAGGGAAATTGCTTCTTAATTTAAACTAAACAAGTCTTGTGCTTTTCATAGAGTCAATGGTCACTTGATAAATAAGCGTGTGAACCTTAAAAATATGCTCTAATACCTTATAGATAATGATTATATTATTGTTTATAGCTATTATTTATAATCTCTATTAAATCAAGACCTTGGCATTTTCTAAAATCTATTACCTAACTATATTAATCAAAATCAATAAAGTGTAGCAAACAATATCAATTATTGTGATGTACCACCTTATAACCAAAAAATTGTTGGTACTCGTACTTAATATCATCATGTCAATCATATTTTCCATGTTTGTGTCATCACAAACTAGCAACATAGAAATGTACCTCCAAAAAAACCACAAAATAATTACCCATCAACACTACCTTTAGTTCTTTATCACAAAATATCTAATCTACCTGAAGCATTTTCTTCACTTTTTAAAAGCAATCCAAAACCAAGACCAAAGGTTCTTTTGACTTGCTTTGACAACTCAAAAACTCCAAGAAAATACCTCTATCTTCAAACTCATCAATTCTTCTCCTCTACACCAAGATATTCTCAAGGTTTTGAATGAACATACAATTACTCAAAACATAATACCCAATGAATTTACTTCTATATTTGGAGGGTTGCTAATGGAAAATAAGAAGAGGTATGTTACTCCTATGTCCCCATTCTATATTGGGTCTAATTCATCTTACTTTGAAGATAGGGGATGGTTTTTGTGGTCTAAGTTTAATGATTTAGTTTGAAAATACCTATATTCTAAAAAGATTCCATTTCACCTACTCTATCTTAGAAATAATCTAGAGATAGCCTGAACTTGAACTAATAACTATTTTAAGTCATACAATGTAGAATAAAAAATATAGAGAGATAGATTCTATCTCTACACACTATTTTAATCCAATGACGCAAATTGAAAAATGCTTTTTTTTTTTTTTTATGCAAGGGCACAAGGATTTTAAAAATACAACAGATAAAGTTCAAATCTACATTCAATTTACTCATTAATGCAAATGTAGAATTTTAATTTAAATATTAGTTTTAGCCAATAACTGTGATGAAAGGCGATTTTACTTAAGATAATGTATGCCTTTTAATTTTAAGGGAAAATATAGACAAACACAAAAATCACATAAAAAAGACAAATAAAATGAAAAACTAAAATATAACCTAAACCTAAAGAAAAAAAGAGACAAAGAAGCCTAGTTTTACTCCTAGTTTGGAAGGAGCACTATAGAAGTAGAAACATTGGTGATACTATTGATGCAATGATGCTTTCATTTGCAACTATGAATGACTACCTTTTGGGCATTTCTCTTGTTTTTCAAAGTACCAACACATAAGCAAACTCCAAATATATTTTAAAGGGTTTCCCTAAGCCAGACCCTAGTCTAGAAATATATAAAACAAAAATGTGAAAAATGATGAATGATTGATAGACAAGGAAGTGATGGAAGTGCTATCAACTATAGGAGTTGATTTTGATTGCTAACATGGATTTATAAAATGTAATATTTGCAATCTCTATAATAGAAATCCGAAGTGTAATACCACCACTAGAACTACAATCTATTAGTTCTTTGGCTTAAAAATATAACAAAGTATAGATGTTAGGAATTGGAAACTTGCAACAAATAATTTATGTGTAATTTTAAAAGTAGTATTTTAATTAAGTTGGGCCTCATGTGCAAAATTTAGTATTTAAAAAATATTTTAGGGATCTAAAGCTATTGGATTGGTTCATCCTTTTTTAAGTGTTCAAAAACTTGCTTTTCATATATATGGGGAAGGGCATAAGGGTTTGAATGTATATACAAATGGAAGTTAGGGAAGGTTTTAGTGTCAAGTACATATAGTGATTGGTTCCTGTTGTTCATCAAATCTGCCTAGGAAAGGATTTTGAGTTGAGTGTATGCGCCCTAGACCTGGACCAACATTGAAAGGCCGAAGGGAAGAGATGCCCCTCGTGCCAATCTCCGGAGAAAGGCCGGATCCTATGCTAAACTACTTGGGTGTTTTGAGATAAGGGTGCAGGAAAGAGATAAAAGGAGTAGGGTTAGAGAAAGAAATAAAAAGGGTAAGGGAAGAGAGATCGGTGATTTGAGGTGGGAGAGAACAGGAAGCACGATCGCTAACAGACAACTTGAATGGAAGCAAAGAACACCAAGAATAAATGAAAGAAATGTAATATCGACCTTCCTATGTATCCTCCAGGCGAGTTTCAGGGTACAGCCCCCGATCGCACTCTGGACGCAGAGTTCAGCATCTCAGTGTGCAAACGAAGAGGGACAAAAGAAGCAAGCACAAAAGGTAGCATAAAAGAAAACCAGTACGATGTTTTTCCCTTCCTATGTATCCTTCAGACGAGTTTTAGGGTACAGCCCCCGATCGCACTCTAGACGCAGAGTTCAACATCTCAGTATGCAAACGAAGAGAGACAAAAGAAGCAAGCACAGAAGGCAGCATAAAAGAAAGAAATTGAGCCCAAAGCTCTTTAGTATTAATCGTAGGACATCAAGTTACAGCAGCTTTCTAGCAGATAGTTCCCCCCTCTTTTCTATTACAATGCCTGGGTTTTTATAGAGGACCCGGGCCTCTGAGTCATAATTACATAGCAATGAGAAGTACGCCCTCGAGCCCTGAGAATTCGCCTCCCCGAGGCTCTCGTGATCGAGCTCTCAAATTTGTTACCAAAACTGGCAACCGTGATCGGGTCAACCATGGAAAGGTGCATTGATGGGCCGTCTGGACGTCCTTGGTCTCTGGGTGCGGTGCTCGAGTGGCCGCCATGCTCGTCGGGCTCTCCATCATGGCTTGATACTTCATTTTTGATTGCCAAAAATGAGCAGCGAGCTTACCGGGCACGAAAAATTGCATTTATGAGGCACTTGATCACCTCGAGAAAATACCCGGCTTGGAACGCGTGCCCGTGAAGCGCTTCGCTAAGTTTTCATTCACAACTTCGCTTCGCAATGGTTCTGGGCCGAAGCAAAAACTCCTCTTTGGTTTGTACTTCACAAAATTGAGCTTCGCAAAACTGCTTCGGGGGTGGGGAGTGCCGAAGCATATTCACTTCACAAAATGGGTCTCTTCGTCTTTGCCACTTTGCTGACTAAATTACTTCGTTGACGCCCTCGAGAAATGCTTCGCTGCGATCCTCTTTCAAAACTGTGGTTCGGGAAGATTTCGGCCGAAGCAATTGTCTTCAAAAGACATTGCATCCTTTCACTTCGGGCAGAAGTACTTCGCACAAAATTAGCCGAAGCAAATGCTTCGCAATGAGCTTTTGGCGAAGTAAAAATGGTTCGCTGATGGAGGGGCCCGAAGTGAGTACTTCGACAACTTTCTGGCGAAGTACTTTCAATGCTCCTTGAGTTCCGCTTCGCTGATTTCTCGACCGAAGTATTTGCTGAAAATGCTTCGGGTGCGAAGTAGTTTCACCCCCTTTTCTTTGTATTTCACTTCGGCACACCGCTTCGCAGAAATCTTACCCGAAGTAGCTTCTAAAAATGCTTCGGGCCCGAAGTAGATTTCTTGCCTTTGCTTTTCGACGAAGTTGTTCTTTCGAACGCCGCTTTTGTATTCTTCTTCGGCAATACTACTTCGCAAAAACCCTACCCAAAGCAATGCTGGAAATGCTTCGGGTGTGAAGCTCTTTCTCTGAATCCCTCGCTCAACTTTCACCCTAAGTACTTGAAGCGCTTCAGGCCCAGTTCCTTCTATTGCTATCCTTGTATCTTACTTCGGTGATACTACTTCGCAAAAACTCCACCCGAAGCAGTGTTGAGAATGCTTCGGGTGTGAAGCTCTCTTTTCTTCTGAACGCCGCTTCGCTCAATTTTTGCCCGAAGTAGCTGCTGGAAATGCTTCGGGCGCGAAGTAGTTTCATTCTCTTTTCCTTCTATTTTACTTCGATGAAAACTACTTCGCAAAACTTTTACCCGAAGTAGTGCTGGAAATGCTTCGGGTGCGAAGTTCTTTTCATTTTCCTTCGATGAAGCTCTTTTCTCTAGCTTGTTCGGCAGTGAAGTTCTTTCTTTTCTATTTTATATACAAAGGGGTGGCATTGGAAGCCAAAATTGCTGCAACTTTTCAAAATAAAAAAACAACAAAGCAAAACTTTACACAACACTATACAAAATTTGTTTTCTTTTTCTACCCCTTAAGAAATGTGACAAGATTGTCAACATTCTTGGCGGCTCGCGGGGCAACGAGCTCGTCTCGGTGGGAGAACCCTTTAATTTTGATCCATTGGGCTAGAGTCTTTTCTCGATCCTTCTCCTCCTTCTTCTTCTTGGAGCGCTTCTACAGCTGGTTCTTGTTCTCCTTCTTCTTCTACTTCTTCTTCCTCCTCTGCTCCTTCGTCTTCTGGCGTGGCCTCCTGCTGTGGTGATGGGACAAGACGGTCATGGATTCTCTTCATGGTTCGGCGAACGTGAGCCCAGACTCCTTTCTGAAATGGTTCTTGGTCTTCGAGTGCCTTGACCAGAACATGGAACCGATCAATCTGCCCTATGTCGGCGTGTTTGATTCTTGCACCTAGGTCATTCAGGCAAGCCATGATTTTGCAGTGTCTCAGGATGAAGTCGGTGACTTGTCCCTCTGTGACTGGCTCTTCCCACTCATCAATTTCAGAGACGTCACTCTCGAAATGGAGCCACGCCGGCTTAAGTTCTTCCCTGGTGAGAAGGTTCCCATCATCGTCTGTGAAACTCGGGAAACCCAAAGAAGAAAGGTCTTCGAAGTAACTCATTGATGTGCGCTGCTCCTGCTCAAATATATCTAGGAGGTCCTTCGCCTTTTGGGCTTTCTTCACCTTGGAGAAGAAAGCGCGAATAGTGGCTTGGGCAGTAGACCAATCCCTAGCCGTTCGACTCATAGCAGTGACCTGCAGGTCTTGATATCTAATACTTTGAACCTCAAAGGCAAGCTTGAGTCGCCTCTTGATTTTCTGGATCACCTCATCTACTATTGGTCCCTCCTTAGCAATGGCATGCTGAGCTTCGATGACATAAATTAAAATCGACAGGGCACTGGAGGCCCGAGATCTGAAACCTTTGAGTAGGTGAGAGCGGATCTCCTTGATTCTACCTTTGTCGAATAGCTCCAGGTTTGCTTTTTTGAACAATTGTTGTTGGGCCTGCAAGATCTTGTTCTCGAGCTCTTTGGCTTTTAGCTCATTTTTGGCCTATTTTTGTGCTTGTTGCTCGATCGAAGTCTGCAATTGTAGAATTTGCTGTTTGAGGGCATGTGTTTCCTTTTTGAGCAACTTGCACTGTTTCTACGAATCCTCCAGCTCGGAGCGGATCCTAGCCAGCTCTTCTTCCAACTTGATGTTGGCATTTTCTGCCTCAAACCTGCACTGGTTGGCAATATTTGCATGTGCTCGAAAAGTTTCAACCCTGACATGCATGGATGCGGATTCGTCATCTATATTTAGATGCTCCAGGTCCTTGGTCTTCTCCTGGTAGTCGTAGTCAGCTGGAGTCATTTCATCCAGAGGCTTCTGGACCTTAGGGACCTTCCTAACCTTATGCAACTTTCCACCCTTCAAGTCGAAAACCGCACATTTTTCAACTTGGGCCAGAGATTTCCCTCTTTTCTTTCTTGCCTCCTTCAACATCTTCTCTGTATTCTGTCGAGCTAGGAGTAGTTTTTCAGCCAGGGGGCGCTCCTTTATTGAAGATAAATCTATTTCAGAGAAGGCTGAATCTCCAGCCAAAGGTGTGAACAAATATAAAGAACTAACGGGGAAGGATTCCCCTGACGGCTCGGGGATGGGTGTAGCAGGGGCTTTGGCAAGTGGGACTATGCTTTGAGCTATGGGAGAGTGGGTTACGGGGCTTGGTGTTGGGTCACTACCTTCGCCTTGACCTAGGATTGAAGGAATGGGGGCATGGGTAGGCGAAGTGGTTTCAGCGGGCTTATCCTGGTCAAACGACTCGGGAGGAATGGAGCTATGCAAGATTGGACTGGCAATGGGTGGTATCTGAGTGGGGGATTGACCTTGTAGGGGATGGAGAGATTGATGAGGACCTCCAATCTGGACTATCGTGGATGCGTCGGAGACCAAGGTGAAGGGAAGAGAATGCATACCTACATGCCCTCTTGGCAAAGCGGCCGTGGTGACATCTTGGGTGGTTGGCTCTTGGCCCTTTTGGGCTTCAACACTCCCGACCTCCACAACTTCTACTCTGGGGTCTTTCTCTTGTTGGAGGAGTTCCTCCACATCAATGATATCTATTTTGGGGACCGTCTTAGCACTTGGTGGCCCTGTATCCTCAATATTTGCTTCAACCGGGCCTGATGCAGGTGATTCAACAGGAGTACTTGAAGGCTTTGTGCGAGGGCGCTTTGGGTGGCTCGGAGGCACTTGAATTTGCTCCTGCATTTTTCTTTTCTTTCTCTCCAATGGTTGCTCTACTTCTTCTGCACTTGTATCATGGATTTTCGATGGCCTCTGTGGTAGTGCTGTAGGCGTAGCTTCGGCCCCTACTTCCTTTTCTTTCTTCGAAGCATCCTTAGCGCCTCCTGGGCTTTCGCCTGACCCTGGGGTAGCCGGGGGAACAAAATCCACAAAGGATATAGACTTCCAGGTTTCGACATTGGTGTCATAGAGAATCGTGAAGTCTTTATCTGATGCTAAGAGTCCATAAGAATTCACTTTTTGATGATGGACTCTCATTATCCACCATTCTCGAAGCTTTTCCTCGCTCCAGTATTTTACCTCCTCCTTCAAATCGTCCCTTGCCTTCTTCCAAAAAGTGGAGCTTGGAGTCGGGAGGGGGTACTGATCAGGGTCGAATTCGACCTCCATAGGATAGAATTCATGCCATGGAGGCAATGTCCTCATTCTTTCCAAATGCCACTCCAGATCTTCTCCATTGGGGTTATTCCTTTGTTCCACAACTTTGGGGTGAGGGCAGATGTGGAAGTTCTTGAATTTCAAATGATCCCTCATCACGCCCAAAGGATCATAGAGCCATTGCTGAGGAATCTAGAGTAGGCCAAAATCGGCAAGCTTTTCCTCCAGGAAAACATTCTGCTTTAGGGCAAAGACTTCGATTACACCCATCCTAAAGGGGAAGTCACAAGTATGTGCCCACTTTCGACCATGACCGTATACTGCATTTGTAGAGTCGCTCTGTCGAGCGACTTCCAATGCGAACTGATATTCAGAGGGGTAGACTGGTAATAGGAAGGGCTTCCCTATGAAGCCGAACAGGCGAATCACCAGTCCCTGTGTCAATTGGAAGACGTCCCCCCTTTTTCCCTGCACCACTCTATCTCTCAAACTGAGTGGTACCCGAGGACAAGAACCTTTTAATAGGTGCATGGCAGGTCCCAAAAATTGTTGATTAAAAGGATAATAGGACTCTTCCTTCAATAAGAGGGGAGTCCATTGATACACTGGCAGAGGATTTCCATCCTTGCCACTTGGAGAGATGGCGATATGGGGAAACCGCTTATGAACTTGGTAGAAGTACAACCAGACAAGAAAAGAATAGGGTGCGAAGTACTGGCCTATTGCTGAATTCTTCATGCTAGTGAGCCTTGTATGCAGGGTTCGGGCCACCCATTCCACCCAGTCAAAGAAAACTGGGTTGGTGTTCGGCCTTGAAGCATCAGGGGCATAAAACTCCCCTCTTGAAATGCATTCGGCCAAAGACACCTGCCAGGGCTGTACTGAAGCATCTATTGACAAGCCCACCACCCATGCTATAATGGAGAAAATATCAGTGTTTTTGAAGGCCTCCAAGGGTAAGGGCATCTGGGGCAGCTTGTTTGAAGGTAGCCCGCTCTTGAGATTCTCACGCAAGAATTTCAATATGTAGCTGTTGGAGGTGAATCTCTCCATTTGTTCACTTAGGATGACATTGCGAACAGAATAGCCCTTGGGCGGACCCTGTTGTGGTGCGAAGGCTGCTTGTACATCTTCCTTCAGGATGGAAAATAGTTTGTGACCCGAAGCATCTAACACTTGCTTGGATGTAGGTTGGTAATTCTGTGCGATAGCGTAGATCAGCTCGGGACAATGGTGAGCAAGCGGGGTTAAAAACCAGTAAATCTGGGAGTAATATGCAATAGCTCTCTATGGTGCATCGAAGATCGGATACACCCTTAGAGAGCTATGTGTCTCTGATCTTCTCCCACCCATCAATTGGTGGCTCCACAAGCTATTCTTCTTTCGAGTCATCCCCCTCTTCCATTGGCTACTTTTCGGGTCGAAGGGGAAGATTTAGCTTCTTCGGAGTCCACTTTTTTTCTTCCTTGCCCTTCTTTGTTTTTTTGGGGCCTGCAACTTCGGGCTCTTTCCCCTTTTCCTTGGAGTTTTTCTTTCCCATGTTGCAAGTGACAGCAGTAGAGTTCTTGATACAGAGAGCTTTAATGCGAACGGCCAGATGCAAAGGACAGGAGGGTTGCAGAGTATCTAAAGGTTCTTAGTCTAGCTTGAACTGATGGACAAATAACTTCCCTCTAGCTAGGAATTCACTTTTATAACCAAAAAAGGCAACCACCTGAATTTATGGCACCTACCAAAATTAAATTTGCACCTCGGACGGAAGAGATTGTCGTATTCTTAAACCGATTCTGCAGCGACGTGGTACATAGGGCTGCATGCTTTGATGATTACACTTTGTACTGGAGACGCCACCCGCTGCCACCTCATACCTTGGTGCGAGCTTTTCCTCTCCCTTTTCTAACTTGGTTACCTCGAGAAGTGCTCCACCACCTTTTGCCTTAAATTCGTCCGCTTCGTACTCCTTTCAATGCCATTGTCGGCATGTTCTCCGAGGCACGTTTCAAATTCTCCACCTCGCGCGTGGTTGGTTCGGTGAAGCGGAACATGATGCTAAAAAATGCTTCATGGTGAACCTTTGGTTCGGATAGCCTTTTGACGCTTTGGGCCCGAAGTATTTTTCCTTCGCCACGATGTCATTCTGCCTTGCGAAGGTCGCCGAAGCTTCCCCTTTTGAAAACTACTTCGCAAAATTTTTTCCCGAAGCAGCTACTAAAAATACTTCGGGTGCGAAGCTCTTTTCATGCCTTTGTTCAAATTTTGGTTTGGCTTCCTTTCGGGTAACATGCTTCGTGGCGAACCTCCTTGCAACTGCTCCTTCGTGTAAAAGGTCTCCGAAGGAGATTTTGAAGTGTAGTACTTGGCTTTTGTGATCTTGGAAGAGGATGTATACACAAATGCAAACTATATACAAAAGTACACAACATATTTTTTTAAAAGAAAGAAATTGAATTGTACTTTAGCGGTGAAAAGTCTTCAGATGAAGACCATTGACGGAGATCGGCAGGACTTGACCATCTGCATCTTTGAGGATGAATGAATTGGCCGAGTTCACCTTCATAATTTCAAATGGCCCATCCCAAAAGGCGTCCATCTTGTCGTGATTCCCAGGCTTGGCCTTCCAAGAGTCCCACTTTAATACCAGATCTCCCACATTGAATGTGCGATCGGATGACTTTTTCTTGAACCAGTCTCGGGTGACCTGAGTATGCTTAGCGAAGTTTTGGTATGCTTCTTCATGATCTTCCTCTAGTCGCAATAGCTGAGCTAACCTATTTTCCATCGGACTAACTCCATCTTCTACTTCTAACAGCTACAGCATGGGGATCTCCACATGGATGGGTAAGATGGCCTCCTTGCCATAGACCAGGGCATAAGGCGAAGTCTTGATTGACCTTTTGATAGAAATTCGATCGGCCCACAAGGCCCGATCTAGAAGGAGATGCCAAGTCCTTTTGTTTGTCTCTATGAGCTTTCTTAGCATCCTCAACAGAGTCTTATTGGTGGATTCTGCCAAGCCGTTGCCTTGTGGATAATAATTGGAGGATACTTTATGATGTATCCCATATCTATAGAGGAATTCATTAATTTTAGCGCCTGTGAAGCCAGGGCCATTGTCCATGATGATTGCTTTGGGGATGCCGAACCTGGTGATCAATCCTTCTAGGAAGGTGACTACAGTCTCTTGATCTGCATGCTTGGTGGGAATCGCTTCGGCCCACCTGGTGAAGTAGTCAGTTGCGGTCAGGATGAACTTATGTCCCACGGAGGAGTTTGGTGATACGACCCCTATAAAATCCAACCCCCATTGTTGAAAGGGAGTTTCTACCTGTATCGGGTGAAGGGGCATCGAAGCATTTCTGCTTCGGCCGATGAACTTCTGACACTGCTCGCATTTGCGGCAAACGGCGAAGGCATCAACGAAGAGTGTGGGCCAATAATAACCCACTTTGATAATCTTTAGTGTCGTTGTTCTTCCTGCGAAGTGACCTCCAGATAGCCCTGAATGGAACTCTCCTAGGACTTTTCTTTTATCATCGTCTTTGATGCATTTGAGAAGGATCCCATCAATATTCTTAAAAAATAGGCCTTCGGGGCGCAGAGTGTATCGGGAGGACCGCATCCTGAAATGCCTTCGCTGTGAAGCATTTAGATGCGAAGGACAACTGCCAGTGTGGAAGTATTCAACTATTTCACTGACCCAGTCTTTCTCGTCCTCTTCCTGGTTAGCGAAGCATCCTTCGACTGGTAAGTCATCCCACTGAGATTCTGTAGCTTCGGCCGCTGCGCTCTTTGCTAATTCTTGACATAATGCATGACCACGAACCAATTTGGTGGGCTTGATCTCAATGTCAAACTCCTGTATCTTGTTCACCCAACCAGCTCTTTTGCTTCCCAATTCTCCTTGGATGATGAAATTGCGCACGTCGGGGTGAATGACAAAGACTGTGACCCGACTTTGAGAGATGAACTATTTGAACTTTCTGAGGGATTTCATTACTGCATGCACCTAGCATTCTATGAAATTATATTTCTCTTCATGGGGATTGATCACTTGGCTCAGAAACGTGATGGGGCGCTCCTCGCCATCTTCCCCCTTTTGTGTCAGGACAGCAGCATAGCTTTTGGGCTCCCCTATAGCATATAGGATAAAATCCTGATTGTAATCAGGATTGATCAAGACCGGTGCCTGAGCGATCTGAGCCTTAATCTCTTCGAATGCCTCCTTTCTTTCCTCTGTCCAGCTAAATTCGATGCCCTTCTTCAGGAGTTGGGACATTGGCTTGATGACTTGGGCGAAGTCGGGGACAAACTTCCTCACGAAGTTAATCTGGCCGAAGAAATATTGAAGTCCTTTCTTGTCTGTGGGAAGTGGGAGCTTCATTAGAGCCTCGGCTCTGTCAGGATCTACAACGAGGCCCTTCTTTGATATCGCATGTCCCAACAACTTCCCTTCATTGACTACGAATATGGACTTCTTTGGATTGATCGAGATGCCAAACTCTCGGCATTTTTTGAAAACTTGTTGTATATGTGTGGGATGATCTTCCCTTCTTTGGGAGAAAATGGTCATGTCATCCAGATAGATGATGATAACCTTATTTAGAAGCTCGCCAAAAGCAAGATCCATTGCTCTCTAGAAAGTGGCACCAGCATTCGATAGGCCAAATGGCATTCGTTGGTAAGCAAATGTTCCCCACTTGGTGGTGAATGTTGTTTTGTGCTGGTCTTCGTCCCTGACCCAGATCTGATTGTATCCAGAAAAACCATCGAGCAGAGAGAAGCGTTGAGCTCCAGCCATCGAGTGCAAGATTTGATCGATTTGTGGGAGAGGATAGTGGTCCTTGAGGGAAGCCTGGTTTAGGTTGCGAAAGTCCACGCATAACCTGATATCTCCATTCTTTTTTTTGACTGGGACCAGGTTCGCTACCCATGAAGAGTGCTTGATGGGATATATGATCTTTGCCTCGAGCATCTTCAGGAGTTCGACCTTCATTAGGACCTCGATCTTAGGATTAACCGGTCTTTGCTTTTGTCGGAAGGGTTTGACCCCCTCCTGCAATTCGATTGTGTGTTGAACCAGTTGTCGATTGTATCCCCTGAGATCTTGATAAGACCAAGCAATTATGTCAAAAAACTTTCTGCATAGATTCTGTATCTGTTCTTTCTCTTCTGAAGTGCAGTCGGTTCCAACCTTTATTGCTTTTCCAGGTTCAAGCTCTAAATCCTGATACTATTTTTCATTGACTTTGATCATGTGAGAGAGAGCTCGGTCATTCCGATCAAAGAGGCTTTCAAGGGTGATTAGTCCCTTGGGAACGTGGTTATTCTTCAATTGAATCAGCCCTTCATATTCTCCTTCATCAGAGCTTCGGTCTTCGACTGTGGCGGCTTCTTGGATCATGAAATTTACAATCTGCTCGTCGTTGTCAAAGACTTGCCAATGCAGATCTTTGTCTAGGATAGAGGGTCTGTAGATCATCCTCACAGCTTTGGGCTTGTGCACCATGTCTTCTATTGGAGAGTACTTGGCTGCGATGGATGCCAGAACATCGGCATGTCGATTCTTTTCTCATGGAATTGACTACAGATTGAGAGATTCGAACTGGTCGAACAGGTCCCATACCCTGTTGTGGTATGATTTTAGATAATGCTTCTTTGAAGTACACTTATTTGTGACCTGGTTGCAAACCAATTCAGAATCTCTGAAGATTTGGAGATGCTTTATGCCTAACTTGTCAGCTTTCTTGAGTCCTAGGCACAATGCTTCATATTCTGCTGCATTGTTAGTGCAGCTCCATGTCAACCGGTAGCAATATTCCTTTTGCTCTCCGGAGGGTGAAATTAGAAGAATCCCTGCCCTAGCACCATTTTTACATCGGGCGCCATCGAAGAACAACTTCCATAGTCCTTCCTGGGCACTTGTTCTATTCTCTGGTTGGGAGTGTTTTTTAGGCTTGGCGATCGCATAACATCCTATCTCGGTCTCCACCATGGCATTAAAGTCCGTCAATGAGAACTCATCTTCATAACTTAATTGCGCAAGAGATTCCTCGACCAGGTCTACCTGCTCTATCTCCTCCACCATTGCATTCACTGGTTCGCTACTTTCTTCTTCGGACATCTTCTGCACAAGAAAGGAAGAAGGCTTTTCATTGTAGATCTTCACCTTCTTTCCTTTGAATGGAATCTCCAGATGAGAGTAATCCATAGATAGATATCCACCTAGCTTTGCCATGAATTCCCTTGACAAGCACATACTGAAATATGGCTCCAAGTCGACTACCACTACCTCTTGTATGACTGTGATCTGAGGCATCTTATGTAGTCGGATAGGAATGTCCTTGATCACCCCTACAGTATTTACTGGAGTACCATCCAACTGGAGTACACCTTGGCTGCTTCGCGTATATTCCATCCCTATTTCTTCATAGACTGCTCTTGGCATTACTGTTGTAGCGGCCCCAGAGTCGATCATGCAATTATGCACAATATACCCTTCCATTTGTAGAGACAGGTAGAACGGAGGTGGTCTATTCTTCCCCATGATGGATGTGGATAGGGTCTGCACAAGAGCAAGCGGTGCCGCCTTTTTTGCTTTAATTGTCTTCAATGATTCTTGCAGCAGGTCTACCTGTCCAGGTAGTTGTAGTGCATCGTACAGGCTGATCTTGGCTGGAATCTTCTTCAACTCCTCTACAATGTTGTACGCCAGGGATTTGAGCACTTCGGGCTCCTTTCTAGGTTCGTATCTGGTGCGATACTACTCCGTAGCTTCAACTCTTTGTCGCTTAGTCAGTGAAGGAAACTTGAGCTTTTCCTTAGCCTGTTCCTTAGTTTCTACCTGAGGCGGTTCGGCAGAGGCCTTTTGAGCCTTTTCTTTGATTGGTGCAGGTGGAGGAGCTTCGCTCGGGGCCAAAGTAGATGATTGTCCTTTCTCGGGTCGAACTTGCTCTTTTGAAGGAGCCAGCTGAGTAGCATCTACTTCTATTGCCTTCTTTCCTCCTCGGGTAAGTACTGCAACCGGCTCCTCCTCGCCAATTGTCAGGTTCTGACTCATCTGCCTAATGACGTTGACTTGACCATTATGACTACTATTTTCCAGTGTTTGTACATAGTGTTGGTGCAGGGTGCAAGTATTCTCTTCATGCGGATCATTGCACGTAGAGCACCAATATACATAATCGAAAGTGCTCGGAGCTTCATCAATTGCAGCATTTCTCGTCGAAGCCTTCCCTTGTTGGACTGCTTGGTCTTTGGTAAGCGCAGGCGTAGGATAAGATCTTCTCGATAGGAACTCCTGTTGCACTTGCTTCTTCTTCACAATGGTCATGTCATTGGACAACATCTGAACTGTAGAGTTCAGAGACTGCATCTCCTACAGAATTTTAGTTTGTATATCATCGGCTTTCGGAACGAGTGGCAATGAAGCCATCGTCGGTATTGGAGGAAGGGCGGGATGTTGAGGTGGTGCTGGTAGTACAGGAAATGCCGAAGAGATAGTGGGCTGTGGAGTTGAAAATGTAGGGAAGTGGATTTGTGGAGCGGTGATTTGAGACACGATAGGATTCGGGTTCCAAGATGAAATCGGGAGTGCTGGGGTTGTAGAGATTTGCGAAGCGGTTGCGCTTGCATACTAGAATTGAAGGAATTCGAGAAGTATGGGCATCGACATCCTTTGGGGAAGCTTGCCCATAGCTATCAAATCCATTTCTGCCCTCTTGGCTAACTCATATAACTCGAGAAAAGTATTAACGTTAGAATATCTCACCATGAGACTGATATCAGGATTGAAAGCCCGAAGGAAATAAAGTTCCACAGCTTCGTCGGTTGGCCGAAGTCCAACTGGCACTCTCTACCAGGTTCGAGCGAACCTAACATTGAAATCTATGATTTCTTCTTGTGGATGTCTCTTGATCGAAGTGAACTGATGTAGAAGAGAAGTAGGATCGGAAGACTCATTGAAGTTTCCCATCATTTGCCCAGCTAACTGGTCCCATCCTGTAATACTACCGGGTGGTAGAGATCTATACCAGTAGAGGAGTTTTCCTCTAAGGGAAAGAACCAGAAGCTTTACCATAATTTGTTCTTCTGTAATGTCATGGATCGCCGCCAGAGATATTATGTCCTGGATATGCTCTAGAGCAGTCTTCCCGATTCCATCGAACGTTGGGATCTTCTTTATGGCAGTAGGCGGCACTTGCCCTTGTCCTGCTAGATTCAGTGGTGACAAAGAATCCCATGCTGGGCACAACCTGGGTGGTGGTGGCTGCTGCATTTGTTGTTGTTGTTGTTGTTGTTGTGCCATACTTGCTCCTGGATTTTGAGAAACAGGGATTCCCGAAGCTCCCCCTTGATTGCTAGTAGGACAACTAATAGGAATGGAGGGATTAGGACGCTTCGGTGAGTTGGGAGGATTGGGAGGAAAACTAGATGTTGTACTATCAAAAGTTAGGCCTTGTCTGCCAACAGAGGATGTTCCTTGTAACAGTGACTCGGGGGTGACCAACCTTGATTGCTCCCCAAAGGCGTCAATATCTAGCTCAAAAAACTCGGTTTCCTCTCCTCTATTCTTAACTCTCCATCTCGTTTGCATGAAGGCACAGACGTTTGGTACTGGTCTTTACGACTTAAATATTCTTGGGTAAATAGAGTCGCCAGATGCTAAGAGTCTTTCAGTAATGAGGGCATCGGTCCTCACTACCACTAGTCAAGTGAGACTGACCGGGTCACACCGAGAACTAGTTAGAACTATTGGCCTCGGTGAAGATGGGTTTTGCTTTAAAATATGGGACCTTGACTGGTTATGGATCTTACTGAGACAAGTACAGTCGGTCCCACCGAGCATGCCAAAAACTGTTGGTCATCAAATCTGCCTAGGAAAGGATTTTGAGGTGAGTGTATGCGCCCTAGACCTGGACCAACATTGAAAGGCCGAAGGGAAGAGATGCCCCTCATGCCAATCTCCGGAGAAAGGCTGGCTCCTATGCTAAACTACTTGGGTGTTTTGAGATAAGGGTGCAGGAAAGAGATAAAAGGAGTTAGGGTTAGAGAAAGAAATAAAAGGTAAGGGAAGAGAGATCGGTGATTTGAGGTGGGAGAGAACAGGAAGCACGATCGCTAATAGACAACTTGAATGGAAGCAAGGAACACCAAGAATAAACGAAAGAAATGTAATATCGACCTTCCTATGTATCCTCCAGGCGAGTTTTAGGGTACAGCCCCTGATCGCACTCTGGACGCAGAGTTCAGCATCTCAGTGTGCAAACGAAGAGAGACAAAAGAAGCAAGCATAGAAGGCAGCATAAAAGAAAACCAGTACGATGTTTTTCCCTTCCTATGTATCCTTCAGATGAGTTTTAGGGTACAGCCCCCGATCGCACTCTGGATGCAGAGTTCAGCATCTCAGTATGCAAACGAAGAGAGACAAAAGAAGCAAGCACAGAAGGCAGCATAAAAGAAAGAAATTGAGCCCAAAGCTCTTTAGTATTAATCGCAGGACATCAAGTTACAACAGCTTTCTAGCAGATAGTTCCCCCCATTTTTTCTATTACAATGCCTAGGTTTTTATAGAGGACCCGGGCCTCTGAGTCATAATTACACAGCAATGAGAAGTACGCCCTCGAGCCCTGAGAATTTGCCTCCCCGAGGCTCTCGTGATCGAGCTCTCAAATCTGTTACCAAAACTGGCAACCGTGACCGGGTCAACCATGGAAAGGTGCATTGATGAGCCGTCTGGACGTCCTTGGTCTCCGGGTGCGGTGCTCGAGTGGCCGCCATGCTCGTCGGGCTCTCCATCATGGCTTGATACTTCGTTTTTGATTGCCAAAAATGAGCAGCGAGCTTACCGGGCACGAAAAATTGCATTTATGAGGCACTTGATCACCTCGGGAAAATACCCAGCTTGGAACGCGTGCCCGTGAAGCGCTTCGCTAAGTTTTCATTCACAACTTCGCTTCGCAATGGTTTTGGGCCGAAGCAAAAACTCCTCTTTGGTTTGTACTTCACAAAATTGAGCTTCGCAAAACTGCTTCGGGGGTGGGGAGTGCCGAAGCATATTCACTTCGCAAAATGGGTCTCTTCGTCTTTGCCACTTTGCTGACTAAATTACTTCGCTGACGCCCTCGAGAAATGCTTCGCTGCGATCCTCTTTTGAAACTGTGGTTCGGGAAGATTTCGGCCGAAGCAATTGTCTTCAAAAGACATTGCATCCTTTCACTTCGGGTAGAAGTACTTCGCACAAAATTAGCCGAAGCAAATGCTTCGCAATGAGCTTTTGGCGAAGTAAAAATGGTTCGTTGATGGAGGGGCCCGAAGTGAGTACTTCGGCAACTTTCTGGCGAAGTACTTTCAATGCTCCTTGAGTTCTGCTTCGCTGATTTCTCGATCGAAGTATTTGCTGAAAATGCTTCGGGTGCGAAGTAGTTTCACCCCTTTTTCTTTGTATTTCACTTCGGCACACCGCTTCGCAGAAATCTTACCCGAAGTAGCTTCTGAAAATGCTTCGGGCCCGAAGTAGATTTCTTGCCTTTGCTTTTTGGCGAAGTTGTTCTTTCGAACGCTGCTTTTGTATTCTTCTTCGGCAATACTACTTCGCAAAAAACCCTACCCGAAGCAATGCTGGAAATGCTTCGGGTGCGAAGCTCTTTCTCCTGAATGCCGCTTCGCTCAACTTTCGCCCGAAGTAATTACTTGAAGCGCTTCGGGCCCGAAGTTCCTTCTATTGCTATCCTTGTATCTTACTTCGGTGATACTACTTCGCAAAAAACTCCACCCGAAGTAGTGTTGAGAATGCTTCGGGTGCGAAGCTCTCTTTTCTTCTGAATGTCGCTTCGCTCAATTTTTGCCCAAAGTAGCTGCTGGAAACGCTTCGGGCACGAAGTAGTTTCATTCTCTTTTCCTTCTATTTTACTTCGGCGAAAACTACTTCGCAAAACTTTTACCCAAAGTAGTGCTGGAAATGCTTCGGGTGCAAAGTTCTTTTCATTTTCCTTCGGCGAAGCTCTTTTCTCTAGCTTGTTCGACAGCGAAGTTCTTTCTTTTCTATTTTATATACAAAGGGGTGGCATTGGAAGCCAAAATTGCTGCAACTTTTCAAAATAAAAAAACAACAAAGCAAAACTTTACACAACACTATACAAAATTTGTTTTCTTTTTCTACCCCTTAAGAAATGTGACAAGATTGTCAACATTCTTGGTGGCTCACGGGGCAACGAGCTTGTCTCGATGGGAGAACCCTTTAATTTTGATCCATTGGGCCAGAGTCTTTTCCCGATCCTTCTCCTCCTTCTTCTTATTGGAGCGCTTCTACAGCTGGTTCTTGTTCTCCTTCTTCTACTTCTTCTTCCTCCTCTGCTCCTTCGTCTGCTGGCGTGGCCTCCTACTGTGGTGATGGGACAAGACGGTCATGGATTCTCTTCATGGTTTGGTGAACGTGAGCCTAGACTCCTTTCTGAAATGGTTCTTGGTCTTCGAGTGCCTTGACTAGAACATGGAACCGATCAATCTACCCTATGTCGACATGTTTGATTATTGCACCTAGGTCGTTCAGGCAAGCCACAATTCTGCAGTGTCTCAAGATGAAGTCAGTGACTTGTCCCTCGATGACTGGCTCTTCCCACTCATCAATTTTGGAGACGTCACTTTCAAAATGGAGCCACGTCGGCTTAAGTTCTTCCCTGGTGAGAAGGTTCCCATCATCGTCTATGAAACTCGGGAAACCCAAAGAAGAAAGGTCTTCAAAGTAACTCATTGATGTGCGCTGCTCCTGCTCAAATATATCTAGGAGGTCTTTCGCCTTTTGTGCTTTCTTCACCTTGGAGAAGAAAGCGCGAATAGTGGCTTAGGCAGTAGACCAATCCCTAGCCATTCGACTCATAGCATTGACCTGTAGGTCTTGATATCTAATACTTTGAACCTCAAAGGCAAGCTTGAGTCGCCTCTTGATTTTTTGGATCACCTCATCTACTATTGGTCCCTCCTTAGCAATGGCATGTTGAGCTTCAGTGACATAAATTAAAATCTATAGGGCACTAGAGGCTCGAGATCTGAAACCTTTGAGCAGGTGAGAGTGGATCTCCTTGATTCTAACTTTGTCGAACAACTCCAGGTTTGCTTTTTTGAACAATTGCTGCTAGGCCCGCAAGATCTTGCAATCGAGATCTTTGGATTTTAGCTCATTTTTGGCCTATATTTGAGCCTGTTGCTCGACCGAAGTCTACAATTGTAGAATTTGTTGTTTGAGGGAATGTGTTTCCTTATTCAACAACTTGCATTGTTTATGCGAATCCTCCAGCTTGGAGTGGATCCTAGCTGGCTCTTCTTCCAACTTGATGTTGGCATTTTCTGCTTCAAACCTGTGCTGGTTGGCAATGTTTGCATGTGCTCGAAAAGTTTCAACCCTGACATGCATGGATGCGGATTCGTCATCTATATTTAAATGCTCCAGGTCCTTGGTCTTCTCCTGGTAGTCGTAGTCAGCTGGAGTCATTTCATCCAGAGGCTTCTGGACCTTAGGGACCTTCCTAACCTTATGCAACTTTTTGCCCTTCAAGTCGAAAATCGCACATTTTTCAACTTGGGCTAGAGATTTCCATTTTTTCTTTCTTGCCTCATTTAGCATCTTCTCTATATTTTGTCAAGCTAGGAGTAGTTTTTTAGCCAGGGGGCGCTCCTTCATTGAAGATAAATCTATTTTAGAGAAGGCTGAATCTCCAACCAAAGGTGTGAACAAATATAAAGAACTAACGGGGAAGGATTCCCCTGACAGCTCGGGGATGGGTGTAGTAGGGGCTTTGGCAAGTGGGACTATACTTTGAGATATGTGAGAGTGGGTTACGGGGCTTGGTGTTGGGTCACTACCTTCGCCTTGACCTAGGATTGAAGGAACGGGGGCATGGGTAGGCGAAGTGGTTTCAACGGGCTTATCCTGGTCAGACGACTTGGGAGGAATGGAGCTATGCAGGATTGGACTAGCAATGGGTGATATCTGAGTGGGGGATTGACCTTGTAGGGGATGAAGAGATTGATGAGGACCTCCAATCTAGACTGTCATGGATGCGTCGAAGACCAAGGCGAAGGGAAGAGAATGCGTACCTGCATGCCCTCTTGGCAAAGCGGTCGTGGTGACATCTTGGGTGGTTGGCTCTTGTTCCTCTCGAGCTTCAACACTCTCGACCTCCACAACTTCTGCTTTGGGGTCTTTCTCTTGTTGGAGTTCCTCCACATCAATGATATCTATTTCAGGGACCGTTTCAGCACTTGGTGGCCCTGTATCCTCAATATTTGCTTCAACCGGGCCTGATGCAGGTGATTCAATAGGAGTACTTGAAGGCTTTGTGCGAGGGCACTTTGGGTGGCTTGGGGGCACTTGAATTTGCTCCTGCCTATTTCTTTCTTTTATGCTGCCTTCTGTGCTTACTTCTTTTGTCTCTCTTCGCTTGCATATTGAGATGCTGAACTCTGCATCCAAAATGCGATCGGGGGGCTGTACCTTGAAACTCATCTGAAGGATACATAGGAAGGGAAAAAAATTGTACTGGTTTTCTTTTATGCTGCATTCTATGCTTGCTTCTTTTGTCCCTCTTCGTTTACACACTAAGATGCTGAACTCTGCGTCTAGAGTGCAATCGGGGGCTATACCCTGAAGCTCACCTAGAGGATACATAGGAAGGGTGATACTACATTTCTTTCATTTATTCTTGGTGTTCCTTGCTTCCATTCAAGTTATCTGTTGGTTATCGTCCTTCCTGTTCTCTCCCATCTCAAATCACCGATCTCTCTTCCCTTATCGTTTTTATTTCTTTCTCTAACACTATTTCTTTTATCTCTTTCCTGCACCCTTATCTCAAAACACCCAAGTAGTTTAGCATAGGAGCCGACCTTTCTCCGAAGATTGGCACGAGGGGCATCTCTTCCATTTGGGCTTTCAATGTTGGTCCAGGTCTAGGGCACACACTCAACTCAAAATCCTTTCCTAGGCAGATTTGATGACCAACAGTTCCATCTAAAAAAAAGGACAAGGGAATAAGATATTTTTTCTTTTAGGTTAGTAAATGGAATTTTTGGAAACTGCTCTTAATGTTAAGCATAAAATTTCACCAGATTATTGTAAACACATATGCTTGCTGCTGCAATCTCAAAAATTACAAGTTTATTGATGTTGTGCTTGAAAATATTTGATGACTTTATCAAAAATTAGAAAACATAGAATAGAAATGACCAAAAAAACAATGACCTTATCAATTTTTAATATTTATTTTCTATCTTAAAATGTAAATTTACATTAAAAGAAAATAGTAGTGCTCTATTAGGTCTTCACCTTTCCAAAGGTACTTGGTTTACTAATTTGGTTCTAAAGATACCTTGTTTACTAGTTTGGCCTAATTTTAGTAATGTTATCTCTAATCATCATAGGTTTTACTATCTTATTTTGATTTTTTAATGATGAGTTGGCATTTTTTCATCCTAGATTGTCAATTTTTATAGATTTTTTTGAGTTTTAATAACACAAAGAAAATATAATATTAGCTTTCCTTGTTCACTTGACAACTTGTTAAAATAATAAACCCATGATACTAGATTCTATTCAAGTTTTTCTTATAATATGAATCTACATGT
The DNA here is from genome assembly GCA_028583015.1 of Wollemia nobilis. Lineage (NCBI taxonomy): Eukaryota > Viridiplantae > Streptophyta > Pinopsida > Araucariales > Araucariaceae > Wollemia > Wollemia nobilis. The sequence goes on from JAQPPZ010017255.1 coordinate 4,731,134, forward strand.
CATTTACAAGATAATGCTTACAATAATAATAATAATCCATCTCAATTTTTATTAAGAGATAAACATTATCCATACTCAAGTAAGAGGGTGAAATAACTTGTCATATAGGATAAAATTAAATTTAATTAATGCTTCTTTTGCTAGGCTTTTGATCTCTAGTGATATTTGGGTTTGCTTAGGGTTTCCTCGAATTTCTAGGGTTTTCCATGGCCCCCAACCATGGCAACCCAACAATTACCACTAGTGCCACAAGAGAGAAGGCAAATAAAAATAACACCCATAGAGTGTCCTAGGAAATTGCTTTAGATGGAGAATCATGAGGTGATTTTAGTCTACCTCTACTTTGAGTTTTATAATGCTTTTCAATGGCTAGAATATTTTACCTTGGTTGGGAATTTTGTGGGATGCATTCCAAACAAAGAGATATTGTGGTCTTGGGTTAGCTTGACTTGGGTTCCTCATGGAGTCAACCTCGAGATGATTCAAAGGCTAACAAAGGGTTGTTTTATATTTTAGTTTATATATGCTACTCAAGCATAAGTACTTTATAAGCATGGGCATTAGTCCATGAGAAACACGTTGGTGTCTTATTTTCCTAGACTTAACATTTTTAGTTTTTGAGCAATGAACTTCCAATATTCTAGTTTAGGTTGAGTTCCCTGGTATTCCTCTCTCCTTTAGCCATTTTTGAATTGCATGTTGGAAGTCTTAGGGCATGTATTATTGGTTGAAGTCAATAAATTTTTTAATACCTACTCATAAAAAAATATTTGTGTTGAGATCGATAGGTCCAAAGACCTACAAGAGGTTATTGAGATAGATATTGGAGACACCACTTTTTCATAATGAGTGTTGTATATTAACTTACCAAATACTTGCTTCAAATTTCAAGCATTAAACCATAGGGTTAATGATTTTCCACTTATTCCTCTCAATAAGCTAAAGTCAACCCCCATTCCACTACGTCTTCGGCCTAGGACAAAGAGGATTGTTGGACCATGGTGGGAGGGTGAAAAAAATTATGTGCCCCTATAGACAAAGTGTAGCGTCCCCAACTAGTAATAAAGGAAAATAGTTTTTTAGTCCCATAGTCCTAAAAAATGGTGGAAGTGATTTTTTAGTCCCATAGACCTCAAAAAATAGTGGAAGAGCAACCAAGTGTAGGGTCATCAATGACATAAATGGTGGTTACTAAGGCACAATATTAGACGTATTTAAGATTTAATTTAAAAAAATAATAATATAATAATTAAATATTATATATATAAATTAAAATAAATATTTAAATTTAAATAAATAAAATATTATTAAATTTTTTGTATAATTTTATAATATGTTAATTTTTATCTGATAATTTAATTAATTATTTTTTTAAGGTTGAAAAGTTTTTTTCGGTAATGACCAGACAATTCCACGAGCGAGACACACACCCACCCCCTCACACAGTCATCCACGCCACAATTTGAACCTTGGACCTCCCAAAGAAGATTCAAAGCCCAAACCGTTATGCGTTGCACCTCTAGGTGCTTTAAAGTTGAAAAGTTAAACATATTAAAAACTATAAATTTTTAAGCTTTTTATTTTTATTTTTATTTTTTTTTTGAAGAAAACATCCTTTTTAGGATATCATTTTTTGGTAATATTAGAAGAGGCAAGTAAGTAAGAGAAGATCCAAATATGACCAGGGTTCACACCTAGCCTTCCCCTTTAACTCAAAGAGCATACCTAAAACAACAAACATAAACATCAAACAACAACAAAAACAACACAAAATACAAAAAAATAGTAAAAAAATACACACACAAAAACAACACAAAAACACACACCAAAGAAATAAAGGAAGGAAAAAATATATTACTCAAAAACTGTGATGAACTAGAGAGAAGCTAATACAATGAAAAAGGAACAAGGTATCTTTATAATTGGAACCATTGAGAGAAAGGATTGAAATAAGATGTTGACTTATCTATAGGCTTCATTTTCTTAGTAACAAATTTTTTTTAGAAACCTAAAAATTCTTCTAACCTTGATCTTGTTTTGTTTGCTCCAACATTGCATGTTTGTAATCTTTTACTAAGATCGTGTTTTGTTTTCTTCAACATTGCATGTTTGCAATCTTTTATTAAGTGGTCGTATTCATGATAGACCTGGCACCTAAAGGGAATGTGTTCATAATCCCAAGTTTCTTCCCCAAACTACAAAGTGATTTTTTTATAGGGGGCTATTAAAGTCTATGAGCACACAAATTTGAGCATAAATAAAATTCTCAAACCACATTGTGCTATTGTTGTCATCATGTAGGTGCCTAAAGTGTTACCACGATTCCAAAATTCAATTGGTAAAGCATTTCCTCCTCAAGGACCACCTTAGAATATTTGTTGTTTGTCCTCTTTATTAACAAATAACACCAAAAATTATGTATTAGGATAATTTGAGATATTTAACTCATCGCTATTGCTTCAAAGCCCAACTTTTAAAAGCAGGTAAGGATGGCTGAAAGTCCAAGAATCCACAGATCAACCCTCACTGCTCCATTGTAGCAATTCCATATTGAATTTCAAATTGTTGTAGATTAACAACTGAAGATCCATCCCCTGCTTACATGTAATTAAAGTTTGTTTTTCTAGGATTAGTCCTTGGCATACAAAGAAGTTGAAGAACAAAATTAGTTAAAATTGTTGAAGGTTAAGCACCTTTTACAACATTTTTGAAATTCATTTTATCCATAGTTCCACGTAATCCTTTCCTTACATCCTTTCTCCTTACATCCTTTCTCTTTCTATAATTCTAGTTCTTCATACCCTTCTACTTTTAAACCTTTTACAATTACAATATAATTCAACCAACTAGTTTATTTTAAATTTTTGGTCATACTTTGTTCTTGCAATTTAAATATCTCATTTCAAAATAAGATATGAGGAATCTATTTTCAATGTTGTGGAAGATTTAAAATTATGTTTAGAGTATGTTTTAATTGAGTTTTGTGTCCTGATTGTACAGATCAGATTTTAAAAAGGGCTAGTAACCTCAAGTTGGTCTTTCCTTTAGTTTCGTTCCTTATAAATATGAACTTTGTGAAAATTCTAGATGTAGAATACTGTAGTTTACTTTTGACTTTAGATTTTAAAAAGGGGTTAGTAGCGTTGGTAATCTCATGTTGGTTTTTTTAGTTTTATAAATATGAAAATTTAGAATATAAAATATAATAATATATTTTATTTTTTAATTATATAATTTAAGAAAATTTGGTTCAATAATAATAAATGGTTTGAATACTATAAAATTATAACATTTTTACACACAATCCATTCCAATAATCACCATACCACAATCATTTTTAACGACGGCTAAAAAAAATACAAACATTTAAAAAATAAAATTTAATTTTAATTAATAAAAAAATTTAATTAAAATAATAATAATAATAAAATACAATCCAAAATATCACTTGTTTGTGTAACTAGTAGCTGACCCGAAACTATATAGTGTATAGTTTAAATATAATATCCTTATAACACCGTAGTTGTCTCTACTTTTTCAAGATTCAACACTAAAACCTCATGTTACATGCTTTAGGGTTCGCCATTATGGTAGGCTGTATCCCTTTGATTTGATACAAAGGCGAGTCTATGTACAAACATTAAATCGTTTCCAATAGGGAGATTATACATTACATGGTTGCTTGATTTGTTTTACAACCTTTCTTAAATGACCAATCATGTTACTCCTCCAAATTGAGAACAGACTCTTCCATGAGATGCCCTAGTAAATGTGATCAGTCCCCATGTAGATAATTTTATAGGTGCTTGTTATTTGTACGAAAACTGAAAAATACCGGCCTCACAGCAGCAGCGCAAGACATGTAGTCTTCTCTGTTTTTTGTATTAATGATGTGTAGAATTAAAAGGAAAAATGTTGAAATGAAAATAGGTCTGTTTTCCCAGGTGTTACTTGCAGGGATCAAGGATGGCAAGGAATCTGTATTCTAATATTAAATGAATTATTTCAAAATCCTTAAATTGTAAATATAAGGAGGAATTTTTTTGCAGAAACTTTAGAGATAGCTGCTAAAAAACTATTGATCCTCTGGAATTTGCAGTTGTGACTGGACATAATGTAACTTTTCTGCATAAAATATGTTGAACACAATAATAGCGTGCTTTCATATTGCAAATGCAAAATACAACATTGATGAAAAGTAAGAAAATGCTAAGCACTTCTGTCCACTGCAAACATGGAGGAACATTGTATCTAACCTGTCTCACACAGATTGATTAAGAAAATCATGAAAACCAATCCAATATTAAATAAACTGTAAGCTTTTGAAAGCCTGTCCCCTTGCATATCAGCAGAGAAAATTACATTGCAAAGTTAACACAATCTTCAAACCATAAAGTACTTCTAGAAAAAAACGGTTGAGCAAGAGAGATATCTAGAAACCTCCCACTTTCTCTTGAATAAGTACCCCTTTTGATATACTGCTTGATTTCGACGATGCGAAACTTTACTCAATTGAGGTAATTGGAACATCCGCAGACATAGCGGTGGAAGATGCTATTGAGGAAGAACCAAAGAGCGAGGCTGCTTGAATAGGAGCATATGATGGTATTGGTAAGGTGTTGGGAAGATGAGGTACTGCAGCTTCGAAATTTAACATCTTTAGAACATGCCTCATTTTGGGCCTTGCCGCTGGATCCGGGTGAGAGCACCACAACCCTACCTCCAATAACTGCTTCATTTCTGTTGTCTGAAACTCTCCATTCAACCTCACATCTGCTGCATCCACAACTCTACCTTGACCATAGAGATCCCACACCCACTCCACAAGCCTCATGTTATGCTCTGCCAAGCTCAAATCTACAGCTCTCCGCCCAGACGCTATTTCTAAAGCCACAGCACCAAAGCTGTAAACATCTGATTCTGGACTTGTTTTCCCTGTCATCACACACTCTGGTGCTAAATACCCCAATGTTCCAGCGGCTATTGTAGTCTGAGATAAACGATCATGCTCCAATATCCGGGCCAAACCAAAATCCCCAAGCTTTGCACTGAAATTGCAATCAAGCATAATATTGCTGGATTTTACATCTCGATGAATAATACATTGACCCCAGTCTTCGTGAAGATAGAGCAGTCCGGAGGCTATGTCACAAGCAATTCCATATCTGCGATTCCAATCAAATGTTGGATGATCTTCTTTCGGGAAAAGGTGATTGTCAATGCTTCCGTTGGACATATATTCATACACCAGAAGCAGATCAGCTTTTTCATGACACCATCCCAAGAGCTGAACAAGGTTGCGATGTCTTACACGACTAACTATTGTTATCTCAGATATAAACTCCTTTAGCCCTTGTCTAGATCCTTCTGCAATTCGCTTGACTGCTACGACTTCCTTTGTTTCTGCCAGAAGGCCTCTATATACTCCTCCAAATCCTCCTGAACCAAGTTTTTGATTTTCGCTGAAGTTATTTGTGGCGGTTTTGAGATCTTCAAGGCCAAATCTATGGGGACCATGCTCTAAAATTCTTTGCAGATCTATATCACTATTTGTACATGCTTGTCCACTAATAGATACCTGAGGTTTCTTTCTTTGCATGAAGGTAAGGTAGCCCCAAACCAACAGCACACCTGCTATAGCAACTACAAGAATACATCCCGAAACTGCAATTATTATTGTGGATGCCTTGATTTTTTTGGGACTTGCAGTCGTTGTATTGAAGCTCCATGAATGGATGGTATGGGTCTCTGTTGACAATGCATAGGAACGACCCGAAAGCCCTACTGCAATGTATCTAGGAAGATATTGAGACAAATCCATAGTACGTAATAAGACTGGACTTCCATGAATCTTAGAACTAGTGGAATGATTTGAAAGTACTACTTCTAGCTGATGTGTGGTGCTGCTGTAGTCTATCCATGCGTTCCATATTATTCCATTATTTAGACTGTGATTTAGTAGAAGATCATATTTAGAATACAAAGGATTCAAGTTCCTGGATAATGTATCTACAGAGCCACTACCATGAAATCCTATGGCGAATACATCCGGTAATAGATGACGGCTTTCATCTCCAGGAAGACCATATCTAGATGAATTTGGCAAAGTCATGGAAGCGTTTTCTTTCGATGACATGAAGAAGGCTATGCCCTGACCTCCACTATCATCAGAGCTAACATTATAGTACTTCATGGTAAACTGAAAATGCGTGCTGAAATTAACAATGGAGGATAGTTGAATTGTTTCATTGTAAACCACTCTTCCTATGGTTTCGTTTGTTAATTTATACATATCAGAATTATTATTTGTAAGCTGGATCAGATAGTCAGAGACCTTGCTATCATTGATACAAATAATTCCGTCTGTATTACATGCTTTAAAGTGAGGGAAGTTAAAATTTATACCTCTAGATTGGGCCATCAGGATGCATATCATGCCACATAGCAAAAGAATCCGAAGAACGACTTGAAAAGAAATAGCACAGGCCATCTCCTACATAAAGTTGGCGGTAAGGATGAAAAGAGCTGCTTTGCGTAGGAGAAGCAGAAATGCCAGAAATGGCTTCCTCCTTCCTCGAGTTTCTTGTATATAGACGGTTATTGAGGTTAACCAGAGTATAAGGTAGGATAACTGCAATGTAGGTAGGATAATGCAACGTTGTTTCCTCACTTGATTACAAAAGTGTACGAAGTTCACATTAAATTAACTCATGACATATGTGGATTCTCTAAGCATTGAAATGAAAGCCGCTGGATTTTTTCCGAGCGCTTTCTATTCGCAAACCATATTTCTTATTTGGCCGTTACGTGCAAGGTTAAGTGTTTTGTGTGGGACACTGCTGTGATCTTTCGTACACATTATACAATTAAAATGGGTTTTTATTTATAATAGTATAGTGAATATATAATGTTTGTTATAGTTTTTTTAGGTAATTATATATGTATTTTTAAAGTAAGATTTGAATTTGAGTTTTTTTTAAATTTAGATATTTAATGAGTTGAGATTAAGTTATTTGATATATATTGTATTTTTTAATATATAATAATTAAATGATAATATATTTAAAGATTGAAATATGACTTAAATTAATTTTATTTTATGGATGACAAGTGATGCAAGAGTATATAGGACTGTTACTAAAAGGGTGATTAGAGAAGGCGAAGCAATAGAAAGAAGCCGAAGAAGGGGAATAGAGAAGGAATGCAAAATGATAGGAAGAAAAGAAGACAACAGGATGCGAACATCTGTGTGGGAGATGAAATGATGAGACTAGGTGACCACGACGAGAAGAAGGTAAAACTGATGGGTACGGAAGCCTTAACCATTTATTTAGAATGCAAAGGTTTAAATAGTACATTAGGTAGCTAGGAATAGTATTAGGAATAATATAAAATATTATCCTAAACTAACGCTAACAACTACGCGCTTAGCTAATTAAGCGCTAACCACTAACCTACTTAACGTAGTCAAAATGACTACGATAACTAACCTAGGATATTTAGGAAATAACCCTAGTAAAAGTAACTACTAGTGGTAAAAAGTAACAAGCTACTTTTTACCATGCAATAAATAAAATCTACCTAATGTAGGGAAAGGGTAAAATATCCAAATGATGGAATATTTACTCTAACATCCCCCCTTATTACATTATTTGGGTAATACATACATATCCTCTAATACAACAATATTTGGGTAAAGTATATAACTGCCCCAATACAGTGAAGAAGATGTTGATCTACTAGTTCTTTGCTCATCACAGTACTTTGGTTGCTCCTAAGCAAAAAGCGGGTCATTCCTCACTTTTGTCTTCACGCTAATGAATTTCCTTATGGTAATCACATCATCCAACCGAATTTGCATGGGTAACCAGCAACTGCAATCGCTAGGTGTAGTAGAATAGATCACTTCATACAAGGTTCATTCATTTACAATATGAATTTGCAAAAGAAAATGTAGCTAAGGTGTCGGTCACTGCCGAAAATGCACCCTTATAAGTTCCCCCCTTCTCGTTGAAAAACATTGTGTATTCAATTTCTAAAGGAAGTGTGACTAAGGTGTCGGTCAAAGCTGAAAATGCACCCTTATAAGCCTTCTTCCCTATTTACAAAAATTAGTGAAGAAAAGAAATGGATATCCCTCCTCAATTGCAAAAAGTTTGCAATGCAAGAATGGTGTGAAGGATTTTACAAATATTGCCTCCTAGACAATTTTACATCACAAAAAGTCGCTCCTTTTGTTACAAGTACTTCAAACACCTAGAATTTGCTATTTATGAAGCCTAAAAGAGGTACAAGCACCCCTTATTGCAAGGTATTCAAACAAAATACTTATGCTATTTATGAAGCCAAAAAGAGGAGAGAGAGAAAATGGTGCTTTTGCCCAAGGGACACATGTGTTTTCCCTCTACAAAACTGTTTTAGCAATGAGCACTCCTTGTGCTATCTTTGAACCAAAAACAGAATCTGAATGAGACACTTCACTAGAAAGATGGCTTCTGTGATGTGCCTTTGCCATTTTAGTTTTTCTTGTTTGGAAACCAACACTGAATGGTGTCATGGTTTTCATTTTTACAATTTGTGCAAAACTATGCTTTCTAAGCAAAAAAGTTCACCAAATCATCCTTCCTTATTGTAAGAACTTCAAGCATGATTGCTATTATGAAGTCTAAAAGAAAAGGTATAATTTTTATGACTTCTACTTTTATGATTGCCTTTACAAGTTTTATTTCCCTCTTATCAAAATCTATGTTTGAAGGAAGAAAGGAATTATCCCCCCTTAGTGCAAAGGATTGCAACTTTTAAGGTTCCTTATTTTCAAAAACTTGTTCTTTCTTTTGATTACCCTAAAAGAGTACCAAAATATAATTCACTCAAACAAATATTTAATGGCACCTACCTTAACACCCTTCAAGAAGGATGAAAAGTTTGAGGAATTTAAGCCAAACAAATAAGAGTGAATTAGGGTTTTTTTTTAATTTAGGAGAGAATATCAAGTGTTATTGGCTTTAAATCTGTGCATGGATGTAGAAAAATTTGTGAAATTTTGAGATATGGATGGTCTTGATTATATGACTTAAAGTTGCAAAAATAATGATGCAACAATAAAACAAGAAATGGCCTCAAAATTCTTATCAACTAGTTTTCCAATTTAAGGTGTCGAGTAAAATTGAAAATGCACCTTATTAAATTTTTGCAACAAAATGTGTGTTTTGTGTTGTGCAAAAAATGATATTTTTATGTCTCCTACTTTGTTTTCCAATTTTGCAAATGAAGTACAATGTTGTCTTCCCCCTTGAATTTTGCAAAATGAACAATTTGAGCACTCCTTCCAAGACAAGTCGACACATGACCCGCATTTGGAAGGCTTCTAGAACTAGTCGACACACGACTTAGTTTTTGTGGACCAAGGTTACAATTTCTTCTCAATTTTTGCAAAAAAGAATGTGCAATTTTATGTCTTATATCCCCCCTTGAAGAAAACAAATGCACACTTTGCCTTTTGAATTTTACAAAAAAAATTCAGTCTCCTTGTTGTCTAATTTGCAATAAAGAATCAAATGTGTTTGATTTTGTCCCCTTTCATATGTGCAAATTGAACAAGTTTGAGAAGAGTTTAGGGTTTTCTTATTTGCAAAAAATATAACCCATGTTTTTTTTTTTTAATTTTAAGTTTATGTGATTTCTCTAATTAATATAAGTAAAATCTATAAATAGTAAAAATTATTTTAGTTTTAAAGGCATTTTGATAAAAAAATAACTTTAAAGAAAAAAATAATATTGAATTACTATTTAATAAATTAAAACTTAATTAATTAAAAAAAATAAACTTAAAAAAATAAGTACCTTGTTTTTTTTTTTGATGAATACCCGTCCGAAGTAAAAAAAATACTTTGGCCCCGACGGGGCTTGAACTCCCGACCTACCCCGTCGGGAGCCTTAGCTCCGGCCGCCCTTGTCGGTCGGGCTACAGGGCCCGACGTGAAGGGAAGGGAATGAAATTCCCTTTCCCTTCTTTCCTCACATGGATGGGGAAAAATGTGGGAATTATCCCACATCGCCCGTGCAGGGGATATGGTGGGGAATAAAAGGGCGTTCAAGCCCTTAGACTATTGACTGCCTTTGGGCAGTCACCCTACCCTCCTTTTGGCCGTTACCATGTGGCACGGTTGGGTCGAGTCAGGTGGCATGTGGCAATCCGCCACGTGTCACCCACATGTCAGGTCCGATGACAGGTGGCTAGTCCGCCACGTGTAGCATTCGTCTTCGTCCTGTCATCATCCAATGGTTGTCTGCCATGTTTTTTGTCTCAATCCAGTTAGTTCCAATCCATGTGTCTTCTATAGGTTTTCTAGGGTACCATGCGGTCTGTATGCGTTAGATCGTGTCGGTCTGCTTGCGTCAGATCTTGGTTTTCAGATTCAATGGAGGGCATGCCTACCCTTGCTAACCGGTCCAAACCATAGGGGATCATGCAGGTGTTAGGTCCCTAACAGGGGTGTCCACTTGTCAGTGTTTGTTAGACCCAAGGTCGCTCCTGCCCTCGGGTTTGGGTCCGATCCTCACCTGGGAGGGCGCGCTTGCACTCTCAATTGTGTTTTGTCCCACGAGGACAGCCAGCACTAGCGACTTTCTATGATTAGAGGGCCTTCGATCATCGATCATCGATCATCAATGATCGGAGGCCCTCCAATCACCGATCTCGATCATCAATGACCTGCGTCCCGATAGAGGGTAGTCTGGCCCTCTGTCGTGCAGGTGCCGTGTGGGCCGTCGGATGCTGGCGGGTTTAATAACCCCAACCTCGGGATCCGTGCCCGGTGTTGTAGGCTCTGGCCTCCCGATCCAGCAATAGGTCAAAAATACCTACAGGTTTTTGCCTAGGTGGGGCGAGGGGGGAATAATTGTCCCAAAATAATTGGGCGAGTGCTCCTCCTCCTCTACCTTAGGCATCAAATATTTCCTTGGGCAATGAAAATGGGTCCTCTCACCTTCTCCAGTGGAACAAGAGGTCCTCTCACCTTCTCCAGTGGAACAAGAGGTCCTCTCACCTTCTCCATGTGGAACAAGGGCTTCCTGTCCTTGGTCGTGCTCACAGGAACCAGAGGTGAAAAAACTCGCTCTGATACCAATGATGGGTACGGAAGCATTAACCATTTATTTAGAATGCAAAGGTTTAAATAGTACATTAGGTAGCTAGGAATAGTATTAGGAATAATATAAAATATTATCCTAAACTAACGCTAACAACTACGTGCTTAGCTAATTAAGCGCTAACCACTAACCTACTTAACGTAGTCAAAATGACTACGATAACTAACCTAGGATATTTAGGAAATAACCCTAGTAAAAGTAACTACTAGTGGTAAAAAGTAACAAGCTACTTTTTACCATGTAGTAAATAAAATCTACCTAATGTAGGGAAAGGGTAAAATATCCAAATTATGGAATATTTACTCTTAACAAAAATGATTAGGTGAAGGAAAGAATAAAAATGCAACAATGTGTGCACTTTGGAGGTTGGGCTCCGATAGATTGCAAGCAAGGAAGAGAAGGAAGAGAGAGGACAAGAAGGATGAAATTGTTGTATTAGGAACTAGTTTAGTTGTGGAAATCCTTTGTGGATGAATGTAATCCATATGAAGCAATAACAAATGTTTTTATTTCTTTTTCCTTAAACCTTATCCAAATATCTTTCACTTATGTAATATTTACAAGAGTGCTTGTAGTTAGTTAAATTATGTTTTAGGTAAAAAAGGTGTCACCATCGACCTGAGGATATTGGGATTGAATTCTATCAAAGGTAGAGCAAGATACTACCGTTACACTATTGTGCTAGCAAAAAATAAGTAGATAAAACTTGCTAGAAAATTGTCTAAAAAAGCACATCAAGGGGAAGAATGAATAATTGAAGCCCACCCGATACAACAACCATCTAAAATTTATTGTCGTCCAAGTTGATGAACCACTCGTCTACAAGAATGATCAACACCCGTCATAAGGATAAAATATTTCTTCCATGCAAAGTATCTATCTGAAATTGAGAATTTACCCATCTAAGACTTATAGAGTTTATCCATTTGTGATAAATAGGAAGCACCCATCATAGGAAGCACTTGTTAGGGAAAAACGTATCCGACTATTATCGGTTGGTTCATCTTTGAAAATCATTCGTTTGTTGTTTTGGTTGCTACCAATACAAGCATCATGTTAGCTTTTTATGAGAGGTAGTACAACCACAAGATGTAGAATAACAAATCTAAGATAACTATAAACCAATGTCACAATAATATGCAAGAAAATAAATAAATGAACATTTGTAAATAGTGAAAAAATATACCATTAATGAGAATAACAAAAATACTACAATGCTATATAATTGAGGACATGAGCACTCCATAAAAATATATGAAATAACTACATGGTACCATACTAGACACACTCTATATCTACTACACACTATATTTACTATATCACACACTCTTGATCTACTACACCTATGAGGTCTTTATATAGAAATATAGATTGATTAACCATTACTTTGCCTAGGACTCATGTACATGTGGACTATATGCACATATACAACTTGCACATTGACACTTCTACATTTATTATAATACTTGAAGCAACTAAATTTACTCTAAAGTAAACTCCTACTCTAAATATGTACCAAAGGTGATATATTTACATGACCCAAATGATGTAATATACTCTAACACCCACATCTATTACATTATTTAGGTATTGAAGACTTTAGTATTCAATATGGATATTTTATCTTATATTGGAGTTTAAATTATCCTTCTTTATTTTCTGTGTCATGTTCAAGCAAGTAATTATTTTCTTCATAAGAGGTTATCTTTGTTGAGAGATCTTTGACTTCATTATCTATTTGATCTTATAGTTATTCAATTTCTTGAATCCTTTGAGCTAAGTGTTCCTTGTGATTTCCTCCTTGATATTCCAATCGAGGATAATTGTATGGTGGCTAAAACTATTGCTATCCAAGATTATTTTAAGATTGATACTACCTTGGTTGGAATTCCTTGTTTTGTTGGTTTCCATAGATTGTCTGATTCCCTCGATTTTGGTTTCTTGGATTGAATCTGTAGTAATTAGTACTATGATATTTTCTCCTGCATACATGACAATATTTTTTATTCCAAGGCTTTCATCCTTTTGAATATGAGGCTATGTTTCCTTGTGGAGTATATTTTGAAACTAATGCAGTGTTAGTCATTTCATCTTTCATTGTACTTTCTACCTCATATTCTTGAAGAAAGTTGATTAGCTCATAAAATGTTGTATCTTTACTTAGTACTTATAAATATGTAACTAAATGCTTGTAGCTATATGTAAATCCTCTCATGGTTACTTGAACAAGGAATTTATCTTCAACCATTTCTCCCAAGGTTAATAATTTTCCTTTAATGTCTGCTACGTTTCTTAGGAATAATTCTCTAATGTCTCCATTTTTCATCTTCAGAGAATGTAATTGAGTTTAAATATTTAGGATAGTAGCTTTATTTTTCCCTTAAAATATTTTTTCTAGGGTTTTACAAGCTTCTATAGATGTTCATGTTGAATTGATGGAAGATTGTATTTCATCTGTAATGGTAAAAGTTATTATCATTAATGCTTTTGCATCACTCTCTTAAAATATTTTAATATTTGTATCACCTAATATAGGTTTAGTAGTTATTCCTTTGACAATTTTCCAAAGCTTCTCAATATTAAAATTGTCCTCACTTTGTTTTTTCATTAGAAGTAATTTGGACCTTTAAGTAGTTGATATTTTGTGAGGATGAATTTATTTTTTGTCATGACGATCCTTATATCTCCCTAGTGATTAAAGTAAGTTATAAGCTTAATAAAGTTCTTAGTAAATAATATTTCACTTTTGAGCTGATTTTGTAATGTTTTGTAAATAACAATAATCAACTTCTATTTCACATTATATCTCCTAATGAACTATGCACTTAATTTGAAGTTCTCTATTGCTGGATTTCTTTTTTCCCTTTAGTATGAATATGAGACAAGTGTAACTATATAATTCCAACTCCATAATTAAATCAAGAACTTTTTATAACCCTCAATATCCAATAGTTTAATATTTCTAAATTCCAATAAACTATTTTGATGTAGTATACCTTATAACTCCCTAATTTGGAATATTAGAAAATAATAATATTTGCAATAATAGAGTTTTAATTTTCCAAGTAGAAACCCTTATATCTCCTATGGTACTTAATTGTAAATATTAAAGTATTTAATATATAAACCTCCTTTAAATTTACTTTCAAATGTATGGTTGATTTTTCTAATATTTTCAAACTAAATAATAGAAGAGTTTCAATCTTATAATTATACTCCTTATAACTCCTTAATGAAAAACATTTTAATTAAGATAAAAATATTACCTTTATAAAGTTCCAAATCCTAAATTTTGGACGTTATCTTACAGTACACTATTCTCCTTTAATAGTGGATGTATGGCAGTGAGCCTTAAATGTTTCTTTGACCTTCTTGGAAGTCTTGACTTCAACCTTTAATGTTGTTCACTCCTTTTACTGTGTATAGATACATATTTATTGCTTGTTATGGATGTGCCTATCTCCTTTGAATGTTGCTTAATTTTCTTAGGTTTTGTTATATTCTTCGCTTAAAATTAAGCACTTAAATGACTATGAACTCCTCTTGAAGACTCCCACATGGCATAAGCTTCTTGAGTAACATTTGAGAGGAATATTAACACTTCTTGAAGTGGTGTCCAAGTGTCTTATGAGCTCCAACATGCATGGGGATGACACCTACATTGCTTGAGATGTTGTAATGCTTCCTTTTTATATATATGCTTTGAAACCTCTAAATAATTACTCTAATGATCAAGAAGTGAGCGTTTATTTTCTTGAGGAATATGAGTGCTTCTTGTCAGATGTGACATGTGGCAGATTACATAAAATCTTCCCTCCAACACCTTCCTTAACCTATATACTCCTATTTCCAATATAAATCTAGTTGGTTTCTTGATATCAATGCTTCTTCCAAGAAAACTAAGGTTTTATGGAGGTCATAGGTGCTTGACTACGATTGTTGGTGCTGCAATTAGCTAGAAATTTCTTCATGATATGACCTGGTATAGCTCCCTCTTGGTGGATAGTTCTCCAAGCTAGGTCTTGGATATTGATCCTTTATTTCTCCCTTGCCATATGTTGTCCCTCTACATAGATATTGATAGCTCCTTTATGTAGGTATTCTTATGTTCTCTTCTACTTATATACCTTGCAATGTAGACATATATTTTATTATGCTTTGGTGGCTTCTTTACATAGGTTCTTCATGTTGCAGGTGGATGTTATAATAGACGTTGATTAAGATGTTGAAAGTGGTGTCTTTAGACACCTAAAAATACCAGCTTTGTCAGCCCTCTATTTTGTTAGAATTTTTTTCACACTTCTATGATATGATCGCTTGGAGACCATGCCTTGCTACCTGTAATAGTGTATTTAGGATAATTTTCTTTTGTCTTGTGAATGTTGTATTTGAAGGATAAATCTAGTACCAATGTAATGCAAGACTTTGCAATAGATTATAATTAGAAACACAATTTTGTATCAAGTTTAAATGCCTCATTTAAGATTTCATAAATTCTTAGATATGGCAGTTCTCTTCTCTAATATCTGATAACAAGATAGAATGTATTTGTTGTACTTTTGCTTAGACAATACTAAAATCTAACTTGGATAGTATTAACACCAATGAATCCAATATTTTAATAATGTAACTAATATGCTATTAGAGGTTTTAATTATGCACTAATATTCACTTTAAAAAAAATAGTGAAGTCTGAATAAAAACTATAATGCAATGATAATCTCCCTTATAACTCTTGTAAATGAACCCTTCAAAGTAACTCGAAATATGCACTAATGAGATATGCACTAGTTTTACTGCAACTTCAATACTTAAAATACTTAGTGCACCTTTTAATAATTTTAAGAGAAACCAATGTTGTAACTGTAATCTCCTTATTACTGCTAAAAGTATACTTTAATATGCACTAATGATAACTTTTAAAGAACTCTCAAATGCTCTATAATCACTATAATATTATTAAGAGTAATGTTTAATGAACTCTTAAAATAAATCTGTAATATGCACTACAATCAATGTTGTAATATGTAGTCTTCTTAGTTCTTATATAAACAATAAGTAGATGATATTTTTCTTTCTATCAAAATATATCAAAATCCTATTTAATATGCAGATAATAACTCTAAAATAAACTTCCTTCTACACTCATTTTTAAGACTATAATACAACCTTATCTTTTTGCAACTTCTAAATAATTAAAATGGTTCTTAATGGAATTGAATAATAATCCAAATTAAATTTCAATTGATGAACCTTTTTGAACCCAAGTTTCTTACATGAAGGATCTCTATAGATGAAGGATTGCTAGGTGATTAGATTCATATTATTGTTGCCTTTAACTGGATGAACATACAAATTTTCTTGACTATCCTAAATAGCTTCTTAACTCACCAATTCACAACTTAATAACACCTCTATATTTCTTCCTTATAATCTATAGTAGGTGAATTCTATTAGCCTTCAGGATGAACTCTGTAAATCTTGAAGTTTTATAGCTAGTAATGCTATCTTATTTGCTATCCTTTTTAGTCAATTTCTGCACTAAAATATTGTTCCTGAAACTCACAAATTTGGTAGTGAATTTATCCAAATTACAGCTGAGTTTTCCTTCAAGGACCCTTTTAGTATTTTGTTATAGATTCAACAAATCCCTATCTCCAAATGATCCTTCTAGTCTCCAAAAGAAATTTTTAAACCTTTCAAGTTTTTTAGTAATGTTAGGCTCCTTTCTCCTTGTTGAATTATTACTTCAATCCTAGTCTCCTTCTCAAGAATATGAATGTCTTGAGGTCTTCTATATTCTTCTTTGGTATATGGCACTCCTTACTAAATTCTTATTCTTTTGGTCTTATTGTCAGATGGTGATAATTGACCCAAATTTTTCTCTATCAGTAACTCCTCCTTGCTGGTAGATTTCTCCAATGAGTCTCCTAGGAACTCCTTTAATAGTCTTCTTTGAGTTTTAAAAATAAGGCTCTTCATGCCTTATCCTTGTTTCTCCTTGAGACCTCACCAAGGTATTCAATATCATAGCTTCTCTGGTCTTCCAAATGAGGCATTTCCTTCAACATTATACTAAGGAAGTATTGGTAATGAGATCTTATTAGATCTCTAAAAATAGTTGTTGCTAGAATCTAAAATAGGACCTTTATTGGTCCTTTACTTTTGTAATCTACAAGCTTTAATGGAGATCACCAACCTCAAATCTTCCAAAGCTAGAAGTTTTGTAACTAGACATTCTAAGGGTCTCTTAATATTCTTCTAACTGATTTCTTCAATATGCTATCTGTAGTCTTTAATGGATATCACCAACTTCTAATATTCTTCTTGAATCTTCTTCTTAACTTCTCTCTGAAGTCTCTTGAATCAGTAGTAAGGCTAATATAGACTTTTTTTTTCTTATACACTCTTGTAGGTCTATAATATCTAATTATGAGACCTCTCCTCAAGTCTATTAAAACTTTAGTCTTCTACTTGTGGCTACAAGTGTTGGAATAATTCTTATGAATATACTCTTTCGAACTCTATGTAGGAAGCTTACCAAATTTTTTGAATCTCCTTTTCCTGAAGTAAGGTGTTAGTCTCTAAAATGGTGGAAAATGTAAATCTAAATATGATGAATCTTTACTAGTTGATTTTCAATCTAGTAGAATGAATGTTGAGTCACAGTATTCATGAGTTTTTCTACAACTCTATGGAAAGACTCTAGCCAAATGCAATATAAACAATTCTAGAACCGAGATTTTTGGACTTCTCTCAGTCTCACTTGTGGATTTCCCTATTTCCTATTTGATCTACTATAGCTCTAATACCACTATTATATTTTTTGGGAGGTAGTACAACCACAATATGTATGATAACTAATCTTAGATAAATATATAACTAATAATATAATAATATTTAAGAAAATAAAGAGATGAACATCTCCAAATAACTAAAAAATATGCCATTAATGGGGATGACAAAAATAGTACAATGCTATATAATGAAGGATATGAACACTCCATGAAAGTATATGAAAAAACTACATTGTACCATACTACACACACACTATATCTACTACACACTATATATTTACTATATCACACACACACTCTTTACTACACCTATGAGACATTTATATAGAAAGATAGATTGCTTGGTCTTTACTTTACCTAGGACTCATGTAAATGTGGACTACATGCACATTTAAAACTTGGAAATTGACACTTGTGCATTTATTATAATACTTGAAGCAACTAGTTAACTATACTCTAAAGTAAAATCCTACTCTAGATATCTACCAAAGGTGGTACATTTACATGACCCAAATTATGTGCTATACTCTAACACATTCGTCATCGAGAAAACTTGTAATCTATCCATAATTCATTTGCAGACAATAAGGAAGCCATGTAATATGGAAAAATCCATATTAGACTAGAAAACCCATCTCGCTGATGAATTATTTGGTATCAAAGTGATAAAATATCTTGGAGAGGATGCAAGGAAAGATGACACAAAAGGGATGAGGAAGACTACAAAGCCTTCAAGCCACAAGCATAGTTGAAATACTGAGAACAATCATTTCTAGGTCGAATGTAATAGAGACTATCCAGAGAATATACATTCATCTTAAGGAGGTTAGTGATAGTGAAGAGGAGAAGACTAGGCACCCAAAAGTTCAAGATGAAGAATGGAAAGAATCAGGAGGAGAATCCCTTATGATGGAAAGGGTATTGTTAAAAACTTCTAAGGAATCACATGAACCTGAGCAAAGGAGGAGTTTATTTAGGATAATTTTCAAATCAAGAGGTAAGTATTGTAAGGTGATTGTGGATAGTGAAAGAACCAACAACCTAGTGGCAATAGAGATGGTAGAGAAACTTGGATTAAAGAGGATGAAGCATATGAACCCATACAAGGTGTCATGGTTGCAAAAGGATCATCAAATTTTGGTGAGTGAACAATGTATGGTACACCTCCAAATTGGTTCTTACAAGGATGACATACTATGTGATGTTATGTTGATGGATGCATGTCATGTCTTGTTGGGAAGACCATGGTAATTTCTTAAAAAGGTAGTGCATGAAGGTAGGTAGAACACCTACACTATTGAGAATGATGGTAAGGAGTACACATTAAGTCCATTTAAGGACAAAGAGAATAAATTATATAGTAGTCCTATAGTATGATAGGGTATAGAAAAGAAACCCTCGAAGGCAAAAAATAATAAGGAAGCATGTTTTTATTTCATTGCTAAATCGAGCTTAAATGATAATATGATAGCAATAAATAATGAGGAGGAAAGGATAAAGGAAAGCAAAAGAAAATACTTAGAAAAGAGGCATATGAAGGGATAAGATCTAGTGTTGAAAGAGGTTGTGAAACAAGTGGAGGAAAAGGTGGACACATGTAAGAGGCTAGGCATGGAAAAGAGGTTGATGGTCCAAGTCACCAATAGTAGTGATGACAAAGAAGACAATGCAATGAATTCTACAACACATAAGGAGAACAAGGAAGAGATATGAAGTTATAAGGAGATAGTAGAAGATGACTCCCATCAAGTCATTCTTGGCCATGACAAAGGCCATAGTGACAATAGTACTTTAGAATGTGGTGAAGGATATTACGTTGATGATTAAGGTTAGAGTGGTGATGAAGAGTTTGGATGATTTTAAAAGCACACAAGAGCCATTGAATCCATGTTGATGATAATAATAGGGTACAATGGTGAAGGGTTGTTAAGGTATGAATAAGGTGTGAAAATACCCATAATGCTAGAGATAAGTCCAAACAATGAATACCTTCGGTATGCAAGTTCGATAGGAAGTAATAGGACAAAACTCATTATAAGAGACAGTAGTACATGGAATGTAGGTTCAAGAGTGGGTTGTTGCAGTTAGTGTAGAAGATTTGAATATGTATTAACTAGATTTTAGAACCTACATTCTTGTGAGAATTTTTGAGGATGAAATCACTCCACACGTGAGTGTTGGAATTGAGAGGAAGTCACCAAAAAAGTGTATGTTGATTGTGGGAAGGTAAATATAATGCTAAGTGCATTCTCTATGAGGAGATTTGATCCTCAAATAAGAGACAAGACAATATGGTAAAGTGGGTCTTGTGAAGATGACCAAGCTAAAAGAATAATAGCATGGGAGAACATGAGAGGAAGCTTATGGAACATTTCTTCTTACCTAATGAGTATGATGTAGGGGCATTTGGAACTATTATCAAAAGGGTGACTAGATGAGGGAAAGTGGAAGAAATAAGTTGAATAAGGGGAATAGATAAGGAATTCAAAATTATAGGAAGGAGAGGAGATAAAAGGTTATGAACATCTATGTGGGAGATGAAATGATGAGATTAGATGACCATGATGAGAAGAAGGTGAAATAATGAGGTGAAGGAAAGAATAAAAAGGTAAAAGCATGTGGATTTTAGTCCAACAAATTGAAAGTAAGGAAGAAAAGTAAGAGAGAGGACAAGAGGGATAAAATTGTTGTAATAGAAACTAGTTTAGCTATATAAATCCTTTGTGGATGAATATAATCCACATGAAGAAATAAAAAATGTCATTATTTTTTTCCTTAATCCTTGTCTAGGTATATTTCACTTATGTAATTTTTACAAGAGTGCTTGCAATAAATTAAATCGTCTTGCAAGTAAAAGAGGTATCACTATCAACTTGAGGGTATTGGAATTGAAGTCTATCAAATGTAGAGCAAGATACTATCGTTACACTGCTATATTGGTAGAAAATGAGTAAATTAATATTTCTAGCCAACCATTTGAAGAAGTACACCAAGTGGGATGAACAATGAACTAAATCCCACCCGATACAATAGTCATCTAAAATTAATTATCATCCAAGTTGATGAACCCAACCATCTACAAGGATGAACAACACCCATCATAAGGAGAAAATATTCCATTTGTGCAAAGTATCCATTTGAAACTAAGAGAATTTACCCATTTGATACTAATAGATTTTATTCATCTAAGATGAATAGAAAACACCCAATAGGGGAAAAAGCATCCAACTATTATCGATTGGTTTGTCTTTGAAATTCATCCATTTGTTGTTTGGTTGCTACCAAAATATGCATCCATCATTGGTAAAACTGCAAATCTATCTATCATTGAGTTGCAAACAACAAGGAAGACATCTAATATGGAAGAACCAATATTATACTGGAAGACCCATCTTGCCACTGCGTCAACAAGTATATTTAAGATAATAATATAAATATTGGAAAAACCTCAAAATATACACTTTTATTTATGTTTATGTATTCTAAATTTTCATTAGGAACATGTGTGATATAGTCCATAGATTGAGACAAATATACAAGACCTAATATTTATGTTAAGGAAGCAAGTTACACAAGCAATAATAAAATTATCCTAGTATAGAAGGCCAAAATCTATAAAAATACAATTGAAAGATTCATTCAATATCACATTCTTCCATTAAACATTATACATATTTATAGGAAATAATTTGGCCTTGCAATAGAAGAAGAGATAAGGCCAAAATTAAATGTTGGAAGCCATCTAGAAGGTGCTCCATTAAATGGCCTATTTAATTTGCATGTGCTTGCCAACAATGTTATGCATCATGTGCATCTATAAACAAACACCTACCTAAGCAAGCTTATCCTAAGTTCTAGGATAACTAAAGCATAAAATATTAAAATGCACTAACACCCCCTCATAAACACAACTTAGGTAGGTATGGATGGATGGATCCTAGCAAATGTGTAGCCACATTAGGTATCCATGTACTTAAGTAGGCAAAAGGAGAAAATTCATAGGAAAAACTCCCTCCAAAAACAAAAAATATCTACAACTTGCTTCGATGTAGAAAAATACTATAAATCAATAACCTACTCTACATACTAGGTAAAGATGTCAGTATAGTCAATGCCTTTTTCCACAAGTCATGCTTTGAAATTATCAATAGTTCCATCAAAAAAACATTTTGTTCAATAGATCCTCTTGAATTGAACTATTTTTCTTTGTTTACAAAGGAGGGTAAAATCCCATGTATAATTTATTATCAAGCAATTGTATTCTTCCTCCAATGTTGAATAAAAAATCTCATAGAATTACTCAATAAATAAATCTCACACCAATAATATTAGACACTTTATAAATAGTGCAATTACAATTTATGAATAATTTTTTAACAAATGGATGAACCTAAAAATATTGACCTACAAAAAGGAAATTTTTAGAGTGTGATACTTAAGAAAAAGCAAATAGAGATCTAGAAATGGTAATATGTGGAAACCACTAAGAAGGCTAGATATCTAACACCCAATATGAGGGATCTAGTAAATATTGAGTATAATTTGCATCTAAAGCTTATTAGTTGTGAATTTTCCATCTTAGAGAAAATTTGTTATCAAGTGAATCTACTTTCCAACTAGCATATTCACAACCAATACAAATTTTCAATTTCCCCATCATATGTGACTTTTAGTGGTCAAATATATGAAATTTCTAGTGACATATTCATGTTTGACATGCAACCAATATTTTCTCCTTGTATGCAATAGCTAATCACAATGTGATTAAGTCTAGCCATAATCCCTTCCATTGTAGACAACTGATATATAGGGATAAATGTGGCTAACTTTGCTCCACCTATCTGAATTTACCCCAAATAGAGGGCAACTAATTTTTCTTAGCCTAGTTAATAGTCAAATCAGCCCTTAATTAGACTTATTCAATAGGACACATCACCCCTCTCATTTTAAAATCTATAAGAAGTTCTAATTCTATAAATTGTCCCCTTGGAAGGGAATTAGGATGAATGCTTTTGAAAGCAATGGATTTTTGCTAAAATTTTGAATGTTTTTTTCTATGCATAAAAGTGTTGCCAAATTGTTTACATGAGTCATATTCAATCAAGTATTTGAGATTTGAAGGGAGAAAGGAGACACCTTTCATTTGCATGATTTGGTGATAACACTCTTATCCCATTTGAATTTAGTCTTTCATCATTATTAAAATTTTATGAAATATATATTTGCATTCATTCATTTGTCTTCTATTTTTACATCTAACCAACCCCTCATATTGTTAAGAATTTTTGTAAGCTTTTTTAGGCATCCTTAGAGGTCTTTAGGATAGATAATTGCCCTTATTGTTCCCAAAACATTCACTATGGGGATCTATAAATTTTTTTGGATCTGTAAATTTTTTTGGATTGGATGATTCACTATGGGGATCTATAATATTTTCTTACCATTGAAAGAAAATCAACCACCTATATCCATCCTATACAACATATTTACTCTAGGTAGTTGGAATCATTGGTTCCTAATCTTAAGTCTGTATTGCCTCTCTTATATCACAAAAGTGAATATACCACGTGTGACTATTTTAGGCAGTGTATTAATTACCTATTTACATGGATATAGTTCCCTTTGACAACCCAACATCCAACATGTTTAAACTTTTCCTATGTATCCTTTTGTCATCTTTGATAACCCCTAAATTTATTTATTCCCTCTAATAATTTGGCTCTGACATTTTAACAAATTCATCGATTATAGACTTTTCAAGAGATGAATCTACCAAAAGTATAATAACATCCATCCTAAAGGCTAGATTTGATTTTATTGTGTATAAATATGGGGCTTAACTATGCCAATTGGGAAGTCTTCAACTTCTTATTTTTTGGAAGACTCCCAAACTTTGATGCACATTTGGTTATGTTTATTTTATAGGTTTCAGAAAATTTACTACTTGCAGGTTTCCTAGGAGGTATATTCGATAGATGGTGTATGTGAATATATACGATGTATTCACTAAAGACACTAATACAAGTAAGTATAACCTCTTCCTCTCATTTTGGTTAATAGCATAGGTCATCTTATCACTTCTACTTGCATATTTATCTATTTATATAGTTATGTTCGAAAAAGAAAATCCCAACAAATCTACCAGTTTTTCTTAGCTTTTATTTCATTTTCTTAAGCATTTGATCTAAAGTACATGTAGTCTTGCATTAGGACAACTTGTATACCTGTATCCTCCTTTGCATTATTATATTAAAGATAGAAAATCAAAATTTTATTTCTCATAATTCTTATCTTGGAACTCATCAAAATCAAAACATCATATAGGCTAGAACTTGTATTTTACATATCTTGTTTTCATATTGTAATACATTAACATCTTGTGCATGAGTTCCTAGGATAGAAAAATCCTAGGTGTTTGTCAAAATAATCAAACTAAATTAGAAAATTCTCTAATCCCTTGAACTTACCATCAAAGATAATTGCACAAAGTGCAATCTAACAACAAGTTATCAGTAGGGCTCTCTTGTTTTATTATAGATGAACCTTAAGGGAATGCATTAGAGGAAAATTATCCCATGTAAATTTTTTCATCCCACATATTTTATAAACCCAACATGAAATACCATGTGGATCCAAATTCCTTCAACTTAGGACCTTGTATTTAATCAACATAAAATAGACTACATTATAAATAAGATCATTTAATCTTGTTTACATAGTGTAAATAACATTAAATTAAGTTAAAAAGAACATAACCAAATTGTTAGTCCTACTAATGGAAGGTCAAAAACCCCTTGAGTAAATCATTGCATGTGACTTGAGGGTTATCTCTCCTATTAATTATTATTTGGTGGGCTAATTGGAGTAATAAGGTAGGTTGTTTTCATTGGTGATAGATTATAAAAAAAAAAAAAATTTCTTCTCTAGGAAACTCTAAAATAAAACTTAATAAACTTGAATATCCCTTTATTTGACCATGATTGAACATCCCTACCTTACATGGAATATTGTGTGATAATTAGCATAGAATCTAGGTGCTTCATCTAAAATTCCAAATATTCAACCCATGATTACCTTTGAAGAAGAAGAGGAAAATCCTCCTTCTAAAACCCTTTCTCCTATTGATAATGAACAAGGAGAAGTAAATTTTAAATCCATGGACCATCTAGTTGATTTATTACAAGGAAATAGGGAATATTTACAATCCATATTAAAGGTGGATGATATGCCTGCTTCTATCATGTAGGAACTTCTCTTAGAATTTCTATGGCAATAATCTAGATTCAATCTCATAAGTTCTTGATAATTATATTCAATTATTGTGAGAACTATAGAAGAAATGCCATCAAATATCCTATGTTCTTATAGAAATCAAGGATATATACCTCCAAATATAGATCCATTTAGGATAAATACCCCTATCTCTCAGTCAATAAGTCTTTCACAAGTCCAAAATATGGATATCATTTCTAGTATGCCTAATTCTTCGAATGTGATTCCTTCCAATCCATTCTTTAGCATTATTATTCCTACTAACATTCCATCTACAAAATTTATTTTTTTAAATAATATTGGAATTAATAAAATGATGATCCCTTTTGTATGAAACCATGCAAATGCTCAATATTATCCTTTGGTTAATTTACAACCGTAGTTTAAACACCAAATATTTCTTATCTTGGATTTCAATATATAAACACTAAGCTAGAGCAATTGGTAAAATAAAACTCAAAGTTCAAACAATTGTTGGATTCTATCCAAGGATCCAAAATAAAAATACTTCTATAAGAACATCTATAACCAACCCATAGATCCATATCTAGTTAATTGACCTTATCCTCAGAACATTGTTGCACCAAAGTTCCAAATGTATAAGGGAGAATATGATCCTACAAATCACCTTAGAATATTTCAAGCAACTTATCATGACATTTATTATGATGAGGAACTATTATTAAACCTATTCCCTAAGAGCCTTGGTGGGGAGTCTCTATAATGATGCTTCTAGATACCCTTCTACTCAATCAAGAGTTTTGGTGATTTGGAAAAAATGCTTATCCAACACTTCTCCACTTACATCACAAAAAATTTCATAGTAGATTACTTAGATTAGCTTAAGAAATGTAAAAATAAGTCTTTCAATGAGTTCTTAACTCGATGGTTCTTATTGGTTAGTAAAATCCCTTTTACCCTAGTTATTTCTTATTCATATATGCAAATTACAAAATAAACTCTCATACCCATTAAATATGACTCACATCTCCTCTTTCAAGGATGAAATGGATATCATAAAACAAGTAGAATTTTCCCTTCAATGGAGAGGGTAGTTAAAAACCAAGAAAGAGGAAAAAAATCCTCCTATAATATAAAAGGATAGTATAAAAACAATCATGTTGTGGGTAATTATGTAATTGAATCTTGTCCTGTTAACAATCCTAAAGTAGACAATGTTTTTTTTATTAATTTGCATGGTGGATTTGGTAGCCACCACAAATTTGGGTAGGCTATCCATATTTTATCATTGCCACATTATTCTATGATGTCCATCCTGAAAGCTTCCACATAGTTCTTCACGTAGTCCACCCCTATAACCACCATGCCACAATCATTTTAAACCTTTTATACCACTAAAAGTACCTAGAAAGGGATAAGTGTTCAGTCCAACAAGGTCCAAGATTTGAACCTTGGACCTCCACACCCCTTACGGGGTTTGGTTGAACCAATTTGTCTACACCTCCGACCTAGTAGACAATGTTAATATTGCTACTACATTACATGAAATAATTCAATATAATGCTCAATAAAATCCTCAAAGAAAGTTTAACAAGCTAAACCAATCACTATCCTCAATTCTAACACAATTATTATATGCTAAGATGATAGAATTATCATCTATAAGATCTCTTGACCCTGAAATGGAAATATTTTCTTGGTTCAAGGTCAACCAATAATGTGCTTTCCATTTAGGTCTGAGGTGTAGACCAATTGGTTCATCCAAACCCCATAAGGGGGGCGGAGGTCCAAGGTTCAAATCTCGGGCCTCACCAAACTGAATGCTTGTCCCTTTCCTAGTGCTTTCAGTGGCGTAAATGGTTTAAAATGATTTTGGCATGGTGATTATAGGGGCATACTACACGAAGATCTATGTGGCAGCTTCTAGGGCGAATAGAGTAGAATACTGTGGCGGCCATAAAAAGCTAGACAACCTGCCCGGATTCATGGCAGCTACCGATTCCACCATGTAAATTCAAAAAATAATAATAATAATAATAATGTGCTTTCCATCATACAAGTAGTCACTACACAAACATATGTATCACTCTTAAGCATGTGGTACAAGACCTGATAAATTAAGTTCATCTAGTGGTTAGTGGTCTTGAACAAGCAACATCCTCTAACCAAGATATGGGGATATTTTAGAACCCCTTACCAAAACATGGGGAAAATTGAACCAATCATGTTCAATATAGGGATGTTCCCTTGCAAGATCAAAACCTGGTAGGGATGATTCAACACTAGACAACAAGCTAGATAAAGAGATCAACCTTTAGAGCTTCCCTCTAATCCCACATTGGTCTTGTGGCCTAGATGTTCTTCTACTCCTAAAGAACAACCTTTGGTCCTAAATCCTCAAAATAAAGGTAGGATGGCATTCAATCTCTAAAAAAAATTAGAGAATACACCATCCAAAATATCTATCCTCGAGTTGTGTAGAAATTGGTTGAGTCATAGAAAAAACTTGTTTAATCTTCTAAGTGATCTAATCATACCTAAAAATATTATCCCTTATGATCTAACTAACATGATAGGGTCCCTTAATGTAAAAAATGCAACTATATCATTTTTAAAGGATGATATTCCACCTCCTTCTGTGCTAGGTGATATCCCTTTGTGCATCACATGTAACATTAGTTAGCAATGTATTAAGAGGGTCCTTATTGATAATGGTTTAGCGATAAGTGTCTATAGCCTTAATTTCATTCATAGGATAGGATTTAACAAGGAATATTTAGATAAATATGATATTATCATAAAATCCTATGACAATGAAGAATGTGAAGCCACTAGTATTATAGTATTTCCAATACATATTAAATACTTTATTTTATGTATTGCCTTGTGATCTAAACTACAACATCCTATTAGGGTAACTTTGGATCCATGTGATGTATTCCATCTTATCAACTTGTCATTAATTTATAAAATTAAAATATCAAGGTAAGTTATATATCATTGTGGTTAGTAGAGATCCTTTCATTTACTAGCAATCCATCTGGTTAGAAAACCTAGTGATGATGAGTATATTTCCTACCTCAGACCTCAGAGTAATATTACCTTGATGAAAGGGTTGTCTTAATATGAGGATGAGGATATTGAACCTTCTCCTTTTCAACTCTTTGACCTCTTCTTAAAATTTCTCACATAAACAAAATAAGTATCATGAATTCTAAGTTTATCAATGAAAAAAGTCAATATTCCTATGAAATCCCTGAAATTAGCCTTAGAAACTACAATGAGTTAGTTTTGGTTCAAGTGAAAGATAGTATTTCCCTTCAATCAATGCAAAGTCTCTTAGCAGTTATCAATGGTTGTGAGGTGAAAGTTTTATCACATCCCTCCTATGGATGCTAACATAAATGGTTTGTATCTAGAGGAAATCTATACTAAAGAGACTCTTTTATTCATTCCACATCCCTCATAGTCATCAAACCTCAAGCAATAGGCTTTAGTGCCTAAAGATATTGAAATCTCAGAGGTGTTACCGACACCTCCATAGTCAAAAAATAAATCTCAAATCTTGATAGAGGAAACTAATGACATCAATATACATTCCCAAGATGATATGAAGATAATAAAGAAAGTAAAAGTCTTGACTTTAGAAAAGTGTGAAACCTATACAAATTTTTTAATAGAATTCCATGTATCTTTGCATGGTCCTATGTAGACATTCTTGATTATATCTATCATTGGTATTCCATAACTTGGTCGTAAAACCAAATGCAAAGCCATTAAAATAGAAATTGAGAAAATGCATCATAAATTTTATTTAGTAGTTAAATAGGAACTCCAAAAACTTTCGGATGTCAAGTTTATTAATACCATAAATTACTTTGATTGGATTTCCAACATAGTACTAGTGGCTAAAAAGGAATGTGTTGTGTGGGTCTACACAAAGTTTTGGAATATAAAAAAATCTTTTCCCAAAGATGACTTTCATTTACCTAACATAGACATGATTGTAGATTTCACTATCATATTTAGAATTCTATCACTATTTGATAGATTTTATGGGTACAATCAAATCCAATTTGTACCAAAATACCAATCTAATATGACTTTCCTTACTCCTTGGGGAATATTTTACTATGAGGTCATGTCCTTTGGTTTAAATAATGTGAGAGCAACCTATCAACATGCAATGGCATACTTATTCCATGATATGATGCATGATATTATGGAAGATTACATCAACAATTTTATAGGACAATATATCAAATAAGAAGATCAAATTAGGGAACTAAGGCATATATTTGAGAGACTTAAAGAGTACAAAGTCTACCTAAAACCCTCAAAATGTATATTTGGAGTAACCCCAGGGAAACTATTAGGATTTATATTCTCTTAACATGGCATTTAAATAGATCTAGATAAGATATCTTCTATCACCATAATACCACCACCTAAAACCCTAAACCAACATTGAACTCTACAAGGTAGATTGCAAGCTATTAGAAGATTCATATCTCAATTATTGGGCAAATATCAACCCTTTTATAAAATTTTGGGAAAAGAAGTTGTGTTAATTTTGTATGAAGAATGCTAAAAGGGCTTAGATGCATTGAAGATGTATCTTCTATCTCCATAAATGCTTATCCTACTTAATCCTCTTAAATCATTGTTGTTATACATAGCAACAATAGTTAATATCTTAAGTGCCATGTTGGAATAATATGATGATCAACATAGGAAAAGGACAATTTACTATTTTAGTATAACCCTTTTTAGCTATGAGACCAGATACATACCATTAGAAAAATTATGGTTGACAATAGTCTTCACTTCTTAAAAGCTAAGATATTACATGCTAAGTCATAAAACTTATATCATATCTAAATTCAATCCTTTGTGATACCGTATGCCTAAGTCATATATCTTAGGAAGGAAAAAAAAATAGATAATGATCCTTAATGAGTTTTATCTTGAATTTATTGACCAAATTTTATTAAATGGATAAGTAATAGTTGATCAAGTGGCAAAAACCCCTCTATTGGCTAGTCATCCCCTAGAATTTGAGTATATTAATGAAATGTTAGGTAGCCTTGAGGTAGCATAACAATATTCATGGACCCTTTTAATTGATAGAGCAAGGTGTGCCAAAGGTATTGGGGAAGAAATCATCCTAGTATCACCCCAGTAAATTGTCATCCCTTTATCCTTCAAGCTTAAATTCTTGTGTACTAATAACAAGGCTGAATATAAAGAGCTTATCCTACAGATTTGAGTAGCCCTAGCCTTAAAGATAGCAGCTCTCTCGATATTTGTATGTCCATAGTTTTATTTTCAATTGGATTAATAAAGTAACCAATGACATGATTTTGAAAGCACGAGGATACGAAAGCAAAAAAAAGGAAAGCAAATATGCGATGCAAATAGAACCGAACTCAGCGCTAAATCCTACAAATTTGAAAGTGCATGAAAAGAGGGAAAAGCATGAGCAAATCAAAATGAAACAGATATGAATAAAGAAGAAAACCCTTTTTATTGATATGTTTCACAACTCAGTTACAATGCACATCATCCCCTTCCAAGGGCTAGGAGCGTTTAAGTATGTGTTCTTGTTACATCCATGGGTGCCTTTCCTTCTTTCGCGTGCCCACATATAAAATGGGTGGACCAAACGTCGTCGTCACTTGCGTTGATGAGCCTTGACTCCTCGTCACTCCTCTGATGTCCAAACCCTATGTTCAAAGGAACATGAAATGATCAGTAGCACCTGCGAATAAAACAAAGCATGCAATCCCCAAGCCTACGATAAGTGAATGAGAAAAATGAATTAAACTATGACTAAAATAGGTCCAAATGTTCTAAAAATTTGATAGGGGCATCAAGACACCACCAGGAAGGCCTTGCAAAAAGAACAGTCAGGAAATTCTTTTTCGATTTGAATTCACTCTAGTGCGGGATGAATTCACCTGCAACAAAACATCGAAAATATACTGTCCCAAATGTCCTACCTAGGAAGCTCCAAAAGACCTACAAACTTGGGGTTAGCTAATCGGGTGCATTTTGGAAAGACCTAGATGGTAAAATTTTCCCAATTTGGCCTCCATCAATGGTAATTTTATGATGCTACCTGTAGATTAGTGGAAGCGAGCAAAAATAGAAATATGATCAAAATTGTTCAAAACAAGACGAAATTCAAATGACAACCTATCTAAGCATCATAGAATTGAATGCAAAAATGAAAGAAAGCAAGTCTACCATGGAATTCCCATCGCTTCGAAAGGGGGTGATTATGACTGTGGCAGTGTGGGAGGGGGCGCCCATGGGGCAGGCCGCCCATCGTTTGAGGCCTGATTTTGGCACCAATCCACTTGGGATGGGTCCAAAACTTCTTGTGTGGTATTGTCAGCAAATTTGGTGGGATATTGTGGCCAAATGTCAGGTTTTTTGTTCAATATTCATCCTCCCAATAGTCACCCAATGACCTCCCCTCTAAAGGAGATCAAGGATGTGAAAGACACAAATCCAAAAGGTGTGAGGTATGATAATAAAACGACAACACTTCATTGCTCTAAAATGCTCCTTCTATCCCTATTTTGGGGTGAGGAAACTCACCAATTTATAGACCTGGAGGTCTCTTGAAATGGGCATGTAGAGGTGCCACTTGGCAATCATGCCTTCCCAGGGGGAAGGAGATTCCTCCCTGAATAGGGACTTCATGACTGACCTTGTAAATGCCTCTAATGCTCGAAAACACTCACCCATACTCCCATGCGATGAAGGAAGCGTTGAGTGGCGGATCTGAGCTACCATTTGTCAAGATTTGATTTTTTTCCCATCAAACCTGTAATTCGTGCCACCAATCTAGAATTCGTCCCTGGGTGGGGCGAATCCTAGTTTGAATTCATTCCAGGGTGGAACGGATATTGAGCAAAGTGCCTAAAGGTGCCAAATTGATATCTGACCTTCCAAAACTATTGTGAGAGTGGTTAGGACCATTGTTTAACCTTTTGGGGTTGCCCTTGGGGTTGTGTGTGTCAAAGCGATCAGTGTTTGCAATCACATAATCGGATTGGTGTTGTTTTGGTGTCTACAGATGCCCCTTTTTGGGATGCATTGTGCATGGCGCAGCGTCGAGCAAAAATAGATAACCAAAGCACTAATGATTAGGTTTTCTCAGTAACCTAACTAGCTTTTGATGCCCCAAGTATGGAAATGGCATGCATTCTTGAATCCTTGCTTCTGATAAGCGAAGGAAATCAATTCAAGTATTTAACCTTTTTTGGTGAGGTGTTACTGTTGACAATTATGTCACATTTCTTAAGAGGTAGAAAAAAAACAAGTTTTGTATAGTAAAGTTTTGCTTTGTCATTTTTTTGAGAAGTTGCAGCAATTTTGGCTTCCAATGCCACCCCTTTGTATATAAAGTAAAAAAGAAATAACTTCACTGCCAAACAAGCTAAATAAAAGATCTTCATTGAAGGAAAATGAAAAGAGCTTCACACCTGAAGCATTTCCAGCACTATTTCAGGTAAAAATTTTGCAAAGTAGTTTTTGTCGAAGAAAAATACAAGGAAAAGAGAATGAAACTACTTCACACCCAAAGCGTTTCCAGCAGTTACTTCAGGCGAAATTTGAGCGAAGCGGCATTCAAAAGAAAAGAGAACTTCGCACCCAAAGCATTTTCAACACTGCTTTGGGTGGAGTGTTTTGCGAAGTAGTATCACCAAAGTAGAATACAAAAGCAATGTTCGAAGGAACAACTTTACCAAAAAGCAAAGGTAAGAAATCTACTTCGGGCCCGAAGCATTTTCAGAAGCTACTTCGGGTAAGATTTTTGCGAAGCGGTGTACCGAAGAGGAATACAAAGAGATAGAATGAAACTACTTCGCACCTAAAGCATTTACAGCATTACTACGGGAAGGATTTTTTGTGAAGCGGAACTCAAGGAGCATTGAAAGTACTTCACCATAAAGTTGCCGAAGTACTCACTTCGGGCCTCTCCATCAGCGAGCCATTTTTTACTTTGCCAAAAGCTCATTGCGAAGCATTTACTTCGGCTAATTTTCTACAAAGTACTTCCACCCGAAGTAAAAGGATACACCATTTTTGAAGACAATTGATTCGGTCGAAATCTTCTCGAACCATAGTTTTGAAAGAAGATCGCAGTGAAGCATTTCTCCAAGGCATCAGCGAAGCAGTTTTGTCAGTGAAGTAGTAAGGACAAAGAAGACCATTTTGTGAAGTAGATATGCTTCGGCACAAACCAACCCCGAAGCAGTTTTGCAAAGCTCAATTTTACAAAGTATGATCCAAGGAGGAGTTTTGCTTCGGCCCAGAACCATTGTGAATTGAAGTGGTGAATAAAAACTTAGTGAAGTGCTTCACGGGCATGCATTCCAAGTTGGGTATTTTCCCAAGACATTCAAGTTCCTCATAAATGCAAATTTTCATGCCCAGCAAGCCTGCTGCTCATTTTTGGCAATCAAAAATGACGTATCAAACCATGATGGAGAGCCCGACAAGCATGGTGGCCACTCAAGCACCGCACCCAAAAACCAAGGATGTCCAGACGGCTCATCAATGCACCTTTCCATGGTTGACCTGATTGTAGTTGCTAGTTTTAGTAACAGATTTGAAAGCTCGGTCACGAGAGCCTTGAGGAGCCAAATTCTTAGGGCTCGAGGGTATTCCCTTCTTTGCAATATAATATGACTTAGAGGCCTGAGTCCTCTATAAAAACCTAGGCATTGTAAAGGAAAAAGGGGAGGAACTATCTTCTAGAAAGCTGTTGTAACTTGATGCCCTGCGATTAATACTAAAAGGTTTTTGAGATCAATTCTTCTCTTTTATGCTACCTTCTGTGTTTGCTTCTTTTGTCTTTCTTCGTCTGTATATTGGATGCTGAACTCTGCATCTAGTGTGCGATCGAGGACTGTACCTTGAAACTCGCTCTGAAGGATACATAGGAGCAAAAAAGTGTTGTATTTGCTTTCTTTTATGCTGCCTTCTGTGCTTGATTCTTTTGTATTTCTTCATTTGTATATTGGATGTTGAACTCTGCGTTTGGTTTGCGATTGAGTAAAGTACCCTGAAACCCGCCTGAAGGATACATAGGAAAATCAATATTGCATTTCCTTCATTTATCCTTGGTGTTCCTTGCTTCTATTCAAGTTGCTAATTAGCAATCGTGCTTCCTGTTCTCTCCCACATTACATCACCAATTTATCTAACCCTAACTCCTTTTATCTCTTTATTGCACCCTTATCTTCAAACACCCAAGTAGTTTAGCATAGGAGTTGGCCTTTCTTTGGAGATTGGCATGAAAGGGCATCTCTTCCCTTCGGCCTTTCAATATTGGTCTAGGTCTAGGGTGCGTACATTTACCCAAAATCCTTACCTAAGCAAATTTTATGACCAGCAATTTTTGGCATGCCCGGTGGGACAAACTGTACTTGTCTTAGTAAGATTCATAACCAGTCAAGATCCCATATTTTAAATATCAAACCTGTCTTCACCGGGGCCAATAGTTTTAACCAGTTCTCGATGCAATCCGATAAATCTCACCTGATTAGTGGTAGTGAGGACTGATGCCCTCATTACTGAAAGACTCTTAGCATCTAGCGACTCTTTTTACCCAAGAATCTTTAAGTCATAAATACCAGTACCAAAATTTTGTGCCTTCATGCAAACAAGATGGAGAGTTAAGAATAGAGGAGAGGAAACCGAGTTTTTCGAGCTAGATATTGACACCTTTGGGGAACAATCAAGGTTGGTCACCCTCAAATCACTATTACAAGGAACATCCTCTATTGGTAGACAAGGCTCAACTTCTAATAGTACAACATCTAGTTTTCCTCCCAATCCTCCCAACTCTCCAAAGCATCCTAACCCTTCCATTCCTATTACTTGCCCTATTAGCAATCAAGGGGGAGCTTCGAGAATTCTGATTTCTCAAAATTTGAGAGCGAGTATGGCACAGCAACAAAGACAACAACAACAACAACAACAACAAAAAATGTAGCATCCATAGCCACCCAGGTTGTGTCCAGCATGGGATTCCTTGTCACCATTGAATTTAGCAGGACAAGGGCAAGTGCCTCCTGCTACCATAAAGAAGATCCCAATGTTTGATGGAACTGGGAAGACTGCTCTAGAGCATATCCAGGACATAATATCTCTGGCAGCAATCCATGACATTACAAAAGAGCAAATCATGGTAAAGCTTTTGGTTCTTTCCTTGAGAGGAAAACTCCTCTACTGGTATAGATCTCTACCACCTGGTAGCATTACAGGATGGGACCAGTTAGCTGGTCAAATTATGGGAAATTTTAATGAGTCTTTTGATCCTAATTCTCTTTTGCATCAGTTAATTTTGATCAAGAGACATCCACAAGAAGAAATCACTGATTTCAATGTTAGGTTCACTCAAACCTGGCAGAGAGTGCCAGTCAGACTTTGGCCAACTGACGAAGCTACAACACTCTATTTCCTTCAGGATTTTAATCTCGATATCAGTATCATGGTAAGATATTCCAATGCTAATACTTTTCTCGAGTTGTATGAGTTAGCTAAGAGGGCTGAAATGGATTTCATAGCTATGGGCAAGCATCCCCAAAGGATGTCGATGCCCATACTTCTTGAATTCCTTCAATTCTAGTATGCAAGCATAGATGCTTCACAAATCTCTACAACCCTAGCACTCCCAATTTCATCTTGGAACCCGAATCCTATCGTGTCTCAAATCACCCCTCCACAAATTCATTTCCCTACATTTTCAACTCCACAGCCCATTGTCACTTCGGCATTCCCTGTACTACCAGCACCACCTCAACACCTGGCCCTACCTCCAATACCGACGATGGCTCCACTACCACTCACTCTAAAATTTGATGATATACAAACCAAAATTCTATAGAAAATGCAGTCCTT
Source organism: Wollemia nobilis (assembly GCA_028583015.1). Taxonomy (NCBI): domain Eukaryota; kingdom Viridiplantae; phylum Streptophyta; class Pinopsida; order Araucariales; family Araucariaceae; genus Wollemia; species Wollemia nobilis. The sequence goes on from JAQPPZ010017255.1 coordinate 4,767,238, forward strand.
GAACTCTACAGTTTAGATGTTGTCCAATGACATGACCATTGTGAAAAAAAAGCAAGCACAGTAGGAATTCCAACCAAGGAGATCTTATCCTACGTCTGTGCTTACCAAGGACCAAGCAGTTCAGCAACGGAAGGCTATGACAAGAAATGCTATGATTGATGAAGCCCCGAGTACCTCTGATTATGTATATTGGTGCTCTATGTGCAATGATCTACATGAAGAGAACACCTGCACCCTACACCAACACTATGTACAAATTCTAGCAAATAGTAGTCACAGCGGTCAAGTCAACGTCATTAGGTAGATGAGTCACAACTTGACAATTGGCAAGGGGGAGCAAGTTGTAGTACTCACCTGAGGAGGAAAAAAGACAATAGAAGTAGATGCTACTCAGCTAGCTCTTGTAAAAGAGCAAGTTCGACCCAAGAAATGACAATCATCTACTTCAGCCCCGAGCGAAGCTCCTCAGCCTACACCGATCAAACAAAGGACTCAAAAGGCCTCTGCAAAACCACCTCAGGCAGAAACTAAGGAACAGGCTAAGGAAAAGTTCAAGTTTCCTTCCCTAACTAAGTGATAGAGAGTTGAAGCTACAGAGCAGTATCACACCAGATACGAACCTAGGAAGGAGCCCAAAGCACTCAAATCCTTGGAATACAACATTGTAGAGGAGTTGAAGAATATTCTGGCCAAGATCAGCCTGTACGATGCACTGTAACTACTTGGGCAAGTATACCTGCTACAAGAATCATTAAAGACAATTAAATAAAAACAGGTGACACTGCTTACTCTTGTGCAGACCCTATCCACATCCATCATAGGAAAGAACAGACCACCTCCATTCTATCTATCCCTACAAATGGAAGGGTATATTGTACATAACTACATGATTGACTCTGGGGCCACTACGACAGTAATGCCAAGAGCAGTCTACGAAGAAATAGGGATGGAATATACGTGAAGTAGCCAAGGTGTATTCTAGTTGTATGGTACTCTAGTGAAGACTATAGGAGTGATCAAGGACATTCCCATCCGACTACATAAGATGCCTCAGATCATAATCATACAAGAGGTGGTGGTAGTCGACTTGCAGCCATATTTTAGTATGTGCCTATCAAGGGAATTCATGGCAAAGCTAGGTGGATATTTGTCTATGGATTACTCTCATCTGGAGATTCCATTCAAAGGAAATAATGTGAAGATCTACAATGAAAAGCCTTCTTCCTTTCTTGTGCAGAAGATGTCTAAAGAAGAAACTAGCAAACCAGTAAACGCAATGGTGGAGGAGATAGAGCAGGTAGACCTGGTCAAGGAATCTCTTGTGCAATTAAGTTATGAAGATGAGTTTTCATTAGAAAACTTCAATGCCATGGTGGAAACTAAGATAGGATGATATGCAATCGCCAAGCCTAAAAAACACTCCCAACCAGGGGATAGAACAAGTGCCCAGGAAGAACTATGGAAGTTGTTCTTTGATGGCACCCGATGTAAAAATGGCGCTAGGGTAGGGATTATTCTAATTTCACCCTCCAGAGAGCAAAAGGAATATTGCTACCGGTTGACATGGAGCTGCACTAACAATGCAGCAAAATATGAAGCATTGTGCCTAGGAATTAAGAAAGTTGATAAGTTAGGCATAAAGCATCTCCAAATCTTTAGAGATTCTGAACTGGTTTGCAACCAGGTCACAAATAAGTGTACTTCAAAGAAGCATTATCTAAAATCATATCGCAAAAGGGTATGGGACCTGTTCGATCAGTTCAAATCTCTCAATATGCAGTCAATCCCATAAGAAAAGAACCAACATGCCAATGTTCTAGCATCCATCACAGCCAAGTACTCTCCAGTAGAAGACATGGTGCACAAGCCTAGAGCTATGAGGATGATCTATAGACCCTATGTCCCAGACAAATATCTGCATTGGAAAGTGTTTGACAACGACAAGCAAATTATAAATTTCATGATCCAAGAAGCTACCACAGTCGAAGACCGAAGCTCTGATGAAGGAGAATATGAAGGGCTGGTTCAATTGAAGAATAACCACATTCCCAAGGGACTAATCACCCTTGAAAGACTCTTTGATTGGAATTACCGAGCCCTATATCACATGATCAAATTCAATGAAAAGCAGTATCAGGATTTAGAGCTTGCACCTGGGAAAGCAATAAAGGTTGGGACTGACTGCACTACAAAGGAGATAGAACAGATGCAGAATCTGTGCAAATTTTTTTTTGATATAATCTCTTGGTCTTATCAAGATCTTCGAGGATACAATCAGCAGCTGGTTCAACACACAATCGAATTACAGGAGGGAGTCAAACCCTTTTTATAAAAGAAAATACTGGTGAATCCTAAGATCGAGGTCTTAATTAAGGCCAAACTCTTGAAGATGCGCAAGGCAAAGATCATATATCCCATCAAGCACTCTTCATGGGTAGCGAACTTGGTCCCAGTCAGAAAAAAGAATGGAGATATCAGGTTATGCGTGGACTTTCACAATCTAAACCAGGCGTCCCTCAAGGACCACTATCCTCTCCCACAAATCGATCAAATTTTGCACTCAGTGGCTGGAGCTCAACGCTTCTCTCTACTCGATGGTTTTTTTGGATACAATCAGATCTAGGTTAGAGACAAAGACCAACACAAAACAACATTCACCACCAAGTGGGGAACATTTGCCTATCAACGAATGTCGTTTGGCCTTTCGAATGCTAGGGCCACTTTCCAGAGAGTGATGGATCTTACTTTTGGCGAGCTTCTAAATAAGGTTATAATCATCTATCTGGATGACATGACCATTTTCTCCCGAATAAGGGAAGATCACCCCACACATTTACAACAAGTTTTCAAAAAATGTCAAGAGTTTGGCATCTCAATCAATCCAAAAAAGTCCATATTTGTAGTCAGCGAAGGAAAGTTGTTGGGACATGCAATATCAGAAAAATGCCTCGTTGTAGACCCTGATAGGGTCGAGGCTCTAATAAAGCTCCCACTCCCAGCCAACAAGAAAGGACTTCAATATTTCTTCGGCCAGATTAACTTCATAAGGAATTTCGTCCTCGACTTCGCCCAAGTCATCAAGCCAATGTCCCAAATCCTGAAGAAGGGAACCAAATTTAGTTGGACAGAAGAAATAAAGGAAGCATTAAAAGAGATTAAGGCTCAAATCGCACAGGTACTAGTCTTGATTAATCCATATTACAATCGAGATTTCATCCTATATGCTATAGGGGAACCCGAAAGCTATGTTATCATCCTGACACAAAAGGGGGAAGATGGCGAGGAGCGCCCCATCACGTTCTTGAGCCAGGTAATCAACCCCCATGAAGAGAAGTATAATTTCATAGAATGTTAGGTGCATGCAGTGTTGAAATCCCTTAAAAATTTCAAACAATTCATCTCCCAAAGTTGGGTCACAGTCTTTATCATTCACCCTGACGTGCGTAAATTCATTATCCAAGGAGATTTGGGAAGCAAAAGAGCTGGTTGGGTGAACAAGATACAGGAGTTTGACATTGAGATCAAGCCCACAAAACTGGTTCATGGTCATGCATTGTGCCAAGAATTAGCAAAGAGAGCAGTGGCCAAAGCTACAGAATCTCAATGGGATGACTTACCAACTGAAGGATGCTTCGCTAACTAGGAAGAAGACAAGAAAGACTGGGTCGGTGAAATAGTTCAATACTTCAACACTGGTAGTTGTCCTTCACATCTAAATGCTTCACAATGGAGACACTTTAGGATGTGGTCCTCCTGGTACACACTGCGCCTCGAAGGCCTATTTTTCAAGAACATTGATGGTGTCCTTCTCAAATGTATCAAAGACGATGATAAAATAAAAGTCCTAGGAGAGTTCCATTCGGGGCTATCTGGAGGTCACTTCGTAGGAAGAACAATGACACTAAATATTATTAAAGTGGGTTATTATTGGCCCACAATCTTTTTTAATGCCTTCACCATTTGTCACAAATGCGAGCAGTGTCAGAAGTTTGCCAGTCAAAGTAGAAATGCTTTGATACCCCTTCACCCGATATAGGTAGAAACTCCCTTTTAGCAATGGGGGTTGGATTTTATAGGGGTCATATCACCGAACTCCTCTATGGGACATAGGTTCATCTTGATAGCAATAGACTACTTCACCAGGTGGGCTGAAGCGATTCAAACAAAGCATGCAGATCAAGAGACTGTAGTCACCTTCTTGGAAGGATTGATAACTAGGTTTAGCATCCCCAAAGCAATCATCACAGACAATGGCCCTGGCTTCACAGGCACTAAAATCAATGATTTCATCTACAAATATGGGATATATCATAAAGTATCCTCCAATTATTATCCACAGGGTAATGGCTTGGCAGAATCCACCAACAAGACTCTGTTGAGAATTCTAAGGAAGCTCATAGAGACAAACAAAAGGACTTGGCATCTCCTTCTAGATCGGGCCTTGTGGTCCAATTGGATTTCTATCAAAAGGTCAATCAAAACGTCGCCTTATGCCCTGGTCTATGGCAAGGAGGCCATCTTACCCATCCATATTGAGATACCTACACTACAGCTGTTAGAAGTAGAAGATGGAGTTAGTTCGATGGAGAACAGGTTAGCTCAGCTGCTGCAACTGGAGGAAGATAGTGAAGAAGCATACCAGAACTTCACTAAGCATACTCGGGTCATCCGATACTAGTTCAAGAAAAAGTCATCCAATCGCACATTCAATGTGGGAGACCTGGTATTGAAATGGGACTCTTGGAAGGCCAAGCTTGGGAATAATGACAAGATGGATGCCTTTTGGGATGGGCCGTTTGAAATTATGAAGGTAAACTCGGCCAATTCATTCATCCTCAAAGATGCAGATGGTCAAGTTCTGTCGATCTCTATCAATGGTCTTCACCTGAAGACTTTTCACCGCTAAAGACGATTTCTTTCTTTTAAAAAAAAAAAGTGTATATATACTTATGTATATAATTTGCATTTGTATATACATTCTCTTCCAAGATCACAAAATCCAAGTACCACTTCCAAATCCTCTTTGGGGACTTCTGATGTGAAGTAGCAAGTACAAAAGGTTCGCTGCAAAGAAGGTTACCAAAGGCAAAAATTCTACGAAGCAGTTTTCAAAAGGAGAACTTCGCACCCGAAGCATTTTTAGCAACTACTTCGGGCAAAAATTCTGTGAAGTAGTTTTCAAAATGGAAAGCTTTGGCAGCCTTCGTAATGCCAAATGACATCGTAGCAAAGGAAAAGTACTTTGGGCCCAAAGAATCGAAAAGCAATCCAAACCAAAGGTTCACCGTGAAGCATTTTTTTTGGCATCAAGTTTCTCTTTGCCGAGCCGAACATGTGCGAAGTGGAAAATCTAAAATGTGCCTCAGAGAACATGATAAAAATGGCCTTAAAAAGAGTACAAAGTGAATGAATTTAAGGAAAAAGGGTGGTGGAGCACTTCCCAAGATGATTGAGTCAAAAAAAGAGAAGAAAAGCTCGCACCAAGGTATGAGGTGGCAGCGGGTGGCACCTCCGGTACAAAAGGGTAATCATCGAAGCATGCAGCCCTATGTACCATGTCGCTGTAGAAGCGGTTTGAGAATACGATAGCCTCTTTCATCCGAAGTACAAATTAATTTTAGTAGGTGCCATAAATTCAGGTGGTTGCCTTTTTATGTTATAAAAGTTAGTTCCTAGAAAGAGGGAAGTTATTTGTCCATCGGTTAGAGCTATATTGAGAACCTTTAGATACTTTGTAACCCTCCCATCCTTTGTATCTAGCCATTTACATTAAATATCTTTGTATCAAGAACCCTGCCGCTATCACTAGCAACATGGGAAAGAAAAACTCTAAGGAGAAGGGGAAAGAGCCCGAAGTTGCAAGCCCCAAAAAGACAAAGAAGGGGAAGGAAGAGAAAAAGCACACTTCAAAAAAACTAAATCTTCCCCTTCGACTCAAAAAACAACCAATTGAAGAGGGGGATGACTCAGAAGAAGAACAACTTGTCGAGCCACCAATTGATGGGTGGGAGAAAATCTAAGACACACAGCTCTCTAAGGGTGTATCCGATCTTCGATGCACCATAGAGTTTATGACAAGCAGACTCACACCATAAAATAAGAGAGCTGCTACATATTACTGCCAGATTTACTGGTTTTTAACCCCACCTGCTCACCATTGTCCCAAGCTGATATACACCATTGCACAGAATTACCAAACTGCATCTAGGCATGTGTTGGATGCTTTGGGACACAAACTATTTTCCATATTTAAGGAGGATGTACAAGTAGCATTCATCCCATAGCAAGGTCCACCCAAGGGCTATTCTGTTTGCAATGTCATCCTAAGAGAACAAATGGAGAGATTTACCTCCAATAGCTACATATTGAAATTCCTGCGAGAGAATCTCAAGAGCAGGCTGCCTTCAAACAAGCTACCCCAGATGCCCTTACCCTTGGAGGCCTTCAAAAATACCGATATCTTCTCCATTATTGCATGGGTAGCGGGCTTGTCAAAAGATGCTTCAGTACAGCATTGGTAGGTGTCTTTGGCCGAATGCATTTCAAGAGGGGAGTTTTACACCCCTGACACTTCAAAGCCAAACACCAACCCAGTTTTCTTTGACTGGGCTAAATGGGTAGCCCAAACCCTGCATACAAGGCTCACAAACATGAAGAATGCAACAGCAGGCCAGTACTTCGCACCCTATTATTTTCTTGTTTGGATATACTTCTATCAAGTTCATAAGTGGTTTCCTCATATTGCCATCTCGCCAAGCGGCAAGGATGGAAATCCTCTGCCAGTGTATCAATGGACTCCCTTCACTGAAGGAAGAGTCCTATTATTCTTTTAATCAACAATTTTTGGTACCCGCCATGCATCTATTGAAAGGCTATTGTCCTTAGGTTCCACTCAGTTTAAGAGATAAAGTGGTGCTAGGAAAAAATGGGGACGTCTTCTAATTGACACAGGGACTGGTGATTCGATTGTTCGGATTCATAGGGAAGACCTTCCTATTACCAGTCTATCCCTCAAAATATTAGTTCACATTGGAAGTCACTCGGAAGAGTGACTCTACAAATGCAATATACGGTCATGGTCGAAAGTGGGCACATACCTATGACTTCCCCTTCAGGATGGGCGTAATCGAAGTCTTTGCCCTAAAATAGGGCATTTTTCTAGAGGAAAAGCTTGCCTATTTTGGAATACTCTAGATTCCTCAGTAGTGGCTCTATGATCCTTTGGGTGTGATGAAGGATCACTTAAAATTCAAGAACTTCCACATCTGCCCTCATCCCGAAGTTGTGGAACAAAGAAACAACCCCAATGGAAAATATCTAGAGTGGCATATAGAAAGGATGAGGACATTGCCTCCATGGCATGAGTTCTATCCTATAGAGGTCAAGTACAACCCTGATCAGCATCCCCTCTCGACTCCAAGCTCCACATTTTGGAAGAAAGCAAGGGATGATTTGAAGGAGGAGGTAAAATACTGGAGCAAGGAAAATCTTTGGGAATGGTGGATAATGAGAGTCCATCGTAAAAAGGTAAACTCCCATGGACTATTAGCATCAGATAAAGACTTCACAATTCTCTATGACACCAATGTCAAAACCTAGAAGTATATATCCTTTGTAGATTTTATTCCCCCAGCTACCCTAGGATTAGGTGAAAGTTTAGGTGGAGCTAAGGATGCCTCAGAGGAAGAAAAGGAAGTGGGGGCTGAAGCAGTAGAGCAACCATTGGAGAGAAATAAAATGAAAATGTAGGAGCAAATTCAAGTGCCTCCGAGCCACCCAAAGCACCCTCGCATAAAGCCTACAAGTACTCCTGTTGAATCCCCTGTGTTAGGCCCGATCAAGGCAAATATTGAAAATGTAGGGCCACCAAGTGTTGAGACGGTCCCTGAAATAGATATCATTGATGTGGAGGAACTCCTCTAACAAGAGAAATATCCCAGAGTAGAAGTTGTTGAGGTTGGGAGTGTTGAAGCTCAATCGGACCAAGAACCAACCATGCAAGAAGTTACCACAACTGCTTTGCTATGAGGGCACACAGGTACGCACTCTATTCCCTTCGCTTTGGTTTTTGACACATCCATGGTATTCTTGAGTGGAAGCCCTCATTAGTCTCTCCATCCCCCATAGGGTCAATCCCCCACTCAAAAACTACCCATTACCAGTCCAATCTTGCATAGCCCCACTCCTCCTGAGCCATCTAACCAAGATAAACCCTTTGAAACCACTTCACCGACCCATGTCGCAGTTTTGTCAACCCTATGTCAATGCAAAGGTAGTGACCCAACACCAAGCCCCATGACCCACACTCCCATAGCCCAAAGCATAGTCCCGCTTGCCGAAGTCCTTGCCACACTAGTTTTTGAGCCATTAGGGGAATTTTTCCCTATTAGTTCTTTATATTTGTTCACACCTTTGGCTGGAGATTCAGCCTTCTCTAAAATATATTTATATTTAATAAAGGAGTGCTCCTTGGTCGAGAATCTACTCCTAGCTCGACAGAATACGGAGAAGATGCTAAAGGAGGCAAGAAAGAAAATAGGGAAATCTTTGGCTCAAGTTGAAAAATGTGCGGTTTTTGACTTGAAGGGCGAAAAGTTGTACAAGGTGAGGAAGGTCCCTAAGGTCCAGAAGCCTCTGGATGAAATGACTCCAGATGACTACGACTACCAAGAGAAGACCAAGGACCTAGAGCATTTAAACATAGATGACGAATCTGCATCCATGCATGTTAGGGTCGAAACTTTTAGAGCACATGCAAACATTGCCAATCAGTGTAGGTTTGAAGCAGAAAATGCCAAAATCAAGTTGGAAGAAGAGTTGGCTAGGATCCACTCTGAGCTGGAGGATTCATAGAAGCAGTGCAAGTTGCTCAAAAAGGAAACGCATACCCTCAAGTAGCAAATTCTACAACTTTAGACTTTGATCTAAAATCAAGCACAAAAATAAGAGGAAAATGAGCTAAAAGCCAAAGAGCTCGAGGGCAAGATCTTGCGGACCCAGCAGCAATTGTATGAAAAAGCAAACCTAGAACTGTTTGATAAAGGTAGAATCAAGGAGATCCGCTCTCACCTACTCAAAGGTTTTAGATCGCGAGCCTCTAGTGCCCTATCAATTTTAATTTTTGTCACTGAAGCTTAGCATGCCATTGCCAAGAAGGGACCAATAATAGATGAGGTGATCCAAAAAATTAGGAGGTGACTCTGATATTCTCACAATGACACTGAGAGGGGGGGGATGAATCAGTGTAACTAATTAAAAACTTGAGTCTGCAATTATTAAAACTTAAACAAGCAAACTTAAAAAGAAAAACAGATAAGGCAAGAATAGCACATGAGCATCACACAACACAAGATTTTACGAGGTTCACCGATGTGGCTACTCTTCAAATAATGACTGTTTGGACTCCAATACAAATCCAGTATTTGCAAGGATTCAATATTTACAATTGTTTATCAGCACCCATTGGAAGGAGCACCAACCCCTAATTTATCTGCTGCACATGAGATAGGAGCACCAACCCCTTTATCCAAGCACCAACTTGGATTTCTATTTTGCAAGATAAATGGACATAAAAGTGCCTTCTCTTTTGCAAGACCCTTACTTGGTCTATAGCTCATGCAATTTTATCTCACGAAGCATAAAGAGACTTGTTAGAGACTCAATATCTTCCTTTCAAATCTAAAACCTCTCTGTTATTTTACAAGAAGAATATACGGAGTTTTAGTTCTCTTGTCGTTCTTCATGCAGCACACTTACCACACTTTGCCTTTTGATTTATTCAATAAAGCACAGTTGCGGTAACCTTCTAACTGTTCCAGTTCGATCCTTATATCCTTGATTTCCTCGAATGGCTCAATTTGAAACGGCTCAATTTTCCATCCAATCTTTCATGTACTTTCAGCTGTAATTGACGTGTCAAATCCTTCTCTGACCTGATCCGCATTTTAGCCAATTTCTTACTGAAATTCTGACCATCTTTTTCTCTGCATATTCTGCATATACTGACAGTCCTTCTTCTCTCCACATTCTTCACATATTGACAGTATTTTTCTCTGCATATACTGACAACCCTTATGCGCGTTTCGATGCTCTATTATCTTGTTCTTCCAAAATCTACGTAACTGCTCTTTCTAATTCTTTTGCACTCTTTTCTAAATGGTGTCGATCCTTCTATTCTACCCGTTACTTTCTTGTGAGTCAAGCACAACCATCGAGAGAATTTCTTGTTTGCAGAGATTATCTGAAAAACTGCTCTTTACGCCAGCTTGCAACATCACATCCCTGCAACAGCCGTTCTACATTCAATGCTTAGTTTCGTGGCTACTCTTTGTAACTGCCACCTTTGCCAGCCATGCTGCAACATGGCCCTGCAACAGCCGTTCTTTTCTTACATTCGCTGTCTAGTCACTTTCACTTGTAACTACAGTTAACTGCAGCATGAATTTCTCCTATGCATTCTCACCACCTGTCACTTGGAACTGCAGATCTGACTCCAGTTAGGTTTATCGTAACTGGTGCGGCGTTATTTGCCACTTGTCACAATGCATGTATCTTTGAATTTTTCCCGCCAAAACATTACCTGTCGTGATATCACGACGTTTTCTTTCTCCTAGACTTCCTTTTTGTAAGCAACCCCGAAAACCTTACATGTCACGATATCGCGACGTTTTTCGCTTTGCTGACGTCATCCTCAACTTTGTCACGATATCGCGACACTTTCGGCTTCTTGAGGCTTCTCTAGCAACCTTGTCGCGATATCACGACATTTCTTTCGGTTTGACTTTTTCAGGGCTATTGACCGCGAAAATCCTACATGTCACGATATCGCGACGTTTTCCGCCTCCTGGTGCTTTGCTTAGCATACACCCGCAAAAATGAGACATGTCACGAAATCGTGACGCTTTTGGCTTTCCTCCTCTTTCCTTCGCTTGCCTCCATGAAAATGATACATGTCATGAAATCACGGCACATTCCGCTTTTGCTAACGTCATCCTCCATGTCGCAAAATCACGACGCTTCTGGCTTGTTGAGGCTTCTCTGGAAACTTGTCGCGATATCGTGACATTTTTAGACTTGCTGACGTCATCTTCAAAGATGTCGCGAAATCACGACGTTTTCGGCTTGCAATGGCTTTTCGTTCACCCTGTCGCGAAATCGTGACACTTTTTGGTTTTGCTGACGTCATCTTCTAAGATGTCGTGAAATCGCGATATTTTTGGTCTTGCTGATGTCATCCTCATTGTCGTCGTGAAATCGCAACGCTTCTGACCTCCGTACAATTTTTACTCCATGCAGCCGCGAAAACCTTACATGTAGCGAAATCGCTACACCATTGTTTCCTTAGCATTTTTCTTTGCTGCTAGCTAGTGAAAATCCAATGTGTAGCGATATCGCTACCCCTTTCCACTTTGCACTTTGAACTCGTAGCAAGATCGCCGCACCTTCCCAACATGTGTTTCAAACCTGTAGCGAAATTGCTACACCTTTTTACCTTGCCTTTCGAAACAGTTAGGAAATCGCTGCACTTTTGTTCTTAGTGTTTCAAGCTTGTAGCGAAATCGCTACATCTTTCATCCTTTGCATTTAGAGCCTGTACCAAAATCGCTACACTTTCCTTAGTGCCTTTTCTTTGCTTTCACCAGCAAAATTGCAACATGTAGCGAAATCGCTACACTTTTCTTAGTTAGTGCCTTTTCTTCCAACATATCGTGAAATCACGACAATATTACTTGTATCTTCTCTCTCCTCAGATATGTCGCGAAATCACGACATTTTTTCTTGCACTTTCTCTCTCCTACTTTTTGTCGCGAAATCACGACAGGAACCATGTCGCGATATCGCGACATGTTTCTTCCTTGTCTCTTTTTGCAAATTTTTGAATCTGGGTCACCTCTGTTTTCCTTGAAACTTTTTGCACTTGATTTGACTGACCTCTGAACTGCATCAACTGCATCAATCTGACTGTGTTGACAACAATGACAATACTTTTGCAATTCTTTTTCTGCACCTTGCTCAACAATCTCCCCCTTTGGAATTGTTGGCAACACACTTCAACCTTGCTTAATTTCTTCTCCCCCTTTGCCAATAATACCAAAGGGCTGCCGTGAACTCCCCCCGAGTCTATGCACAACATTCTCAGGCATAAAAGATTTTAATGCTCCCCCTGAGAATGTGTTTCCCATAGCTAGTCAGTGCTTGGGTGGTGTGACTACTCCCAACTTCTTTCGAAGGTATTCAAATACTTCCTTTGGCAAGGGTTTTGTGAATATATCAGCTACTTGCTCTGTAGTTGGAACAAAATCCAATTTAACCTCTCCTTCTGCAACTTTATCCTTCAAGAAATGATATCGGATTGCAATATGTTTGGTTCTTGAATGCATTACTGGATTCTTGGATATGTTGATAGCACTAGTGTTATCACATTTAATTGAAATTGGCTCATTGAAATGAATACCAAGATCTTTCAAGGTTTTTTTCATCCATAATATCCTGAGTGCAGCATGTTGTTGCTGCAATGTATTCACGCCTCTGCGGTGGATAGAGAGACCGATTCTTGTTTCTTCTTGTGCCATGCTACCAATTTATCTCCAAGGTAAAATGCTCCTCCACTTGTGCTTTTTCTGTCATCAATACATCCTGCCCAATCTGCATCGGAATATGCAATCAAAGTGAAATCTTTACCTTTTGGGTACCACAACCCATAATCCATAGTGCCCTTGAGATATCTAAAGATCCTCTTTACAGCTGTTACATGAGTTTCTTTGGGACTGGCCTGAAATCTTGCAACCATACATACGGCTTGTAATATATCCGGTCTAGTTGTTCGTTAAATACGACAGGCTCCCAATCATTGACCTGTACATTGTTTGATCAACATCCGGAGATTTATCATCCTTGCTCAACTTGCGGCTTGTTGTCATGGGAGTGCTCACCGGCTTCCTGTCTTCCATTGTGAACTTTTTCAGCATTTCTTTTACATATTTAACTTGAGAAATAAAGATGCCTTTTTCATTTTGATTGACCTGCAATCCTAGGAAATAAGAAAGTTCACCAATCATTGACATCTCAAATTCTTTCTTCATTTTAATTGATATGTCTTTGCAGGATTCATCCATTTTCTGCTCCCAAATATTATGTCATCTACATAAACAACAAGAACAATAAGATGACCCTTCTCTGTTTTGACATATAAGTTGCTATCCACCAAACCTTTCTTAAACCCTTGTTTAATTAGATAATTATCCAGCCTTGCATACCATGCTCTGGGTGCTTGTTTTAATCCATATAAAGCTTTCTTTAACCTGCAAACAAAATCTGGATTATCACCAAGTTGGAAGCCATCTGGTTGTTCAATGTAAACCTCTTCTTCCAGTTTTCCATTCAAAAATGCTGATTTTACATCCATTTGATATACTTTGAAGTTTTTATGAACTGCTAATGCCAAAAAATTCTGATTGCCTCTAGTCTGGCTACCGGTGCAAAAGTTTCTTCAAAATCAATGCCTTCAACCTGAGCATAGCCTTTACATACCAATCTTGCCTTATTTCTGACAACCTGCCCATCTTCATTCAATTTATTTCTAAAAACCCATTTAGTGCCAATTATGTTTTTATTTGTTGGTCTAGGTACTAATTCCCAGGTATTGTTTTTCTCTATCTGATCTAGTTCTTCATTGATTGCCTTCATCCAACTTTCATCAGTGCTTGCTTCAACAACATTTTTAGGTTCAATACTAGATAACAGAGAATAGTTCCTTCACTACTCTTCTTCTTGTTTGAATACCATCTGTGGGATCCCCAATAATCTGCTCTCTTGGATGATTTTTTTGCCAACTGCACGTTACTGTTATTTTCTATTTTCTTCTTCTTATTCTAAGTTTCCTATGGATCAGATTTCTGATCTCTCTTCTTTTTCTTTTTCATCATCACCTTCAATGACTTCTTCATACATAGGGTAGTTTTCTTGATAAGTAGTTTCTTGTTCTCTACCTTCATCAACTTTCACATCAGCACTTTCAACAATTTTCTTCAACCTCTTGTTGTAGCATGTGTATGCCTTGCTTTTTGTTGAGTAACCAAGAAAGATACCTTCATCCGCTCTATCTTCAAATTTACCAAGGTTATCTTCAGTCCATTTTATGTAGCACTTGCTGCCAAATACTTTGAAATGTCTTGTTGTTGCCTTTCTGCCAAACCACAACTCATAAGGTGTTTTGCTTTCATGTGGTCTCAGCATGCACCTATTTTGAATGTAAACTGCAGTATGGACTGCCTCTTTCCAGAACTCGTCGGCTATTTTGTTTTCTGTTAACATTGTCCTTGCCATTTCCTATACGGTTCTATTCTTCCTTTCTACTACACCATTCTGCTGAGGTGTTCTTGCTGCTGAAAGCTGTCTTCTTATCCCATGTTTTTGATAGAATTTCGCAAATTCTTCGGAGATAAACTCTCCTCCCCTATCTGATCTTAGGCATTTAATTATTTTTCCTGATTGATTCTCAACAAGATTTTTGAAGGTTTTAAACATTTCAAAGGCTTCTGACTTGAGTTTCAGAAATAGTACCCATGTCATTCTTGAGTAGTCATCTATACACAGCATAAAATATTTGTGTCCATTTATGCTTTCAGTTCTCATGGGTCCACATAGATCAGTGTGAATTAGTTCTAATGGCTTGCTAGTGAAGTATTCTTTTGCTTTGAAAGTGGCTCTGGTTTGTTTTCCCTTTTGGCATGACTCACAGATGCTATTTGATGGTTTGCCAATGTTTGGTATATCTCTTCTTGCTCTTTTGAAGCTGATTTTTGCCGGATTGTCAAAACTAATATGCCCAAGCCTCTTGTGCCATAGCCGGTTTTCATCTTCCTGTCCCATCAAGCATGTTCCTTCTTAAGTCTTCGAGAGTGTATACAGATTTCCTGAAGTTCTCGATCCGAGTGGCTATTAACTTTCCATTTTTTGTCTTTCTTACTTCACGGCCCTCCTTCTTGAAGATTACATCATGACCTCTGTCACATATTTGACTTACACTTAGCAAGTTATGCTTTAGGCCAATTACAAACAAGACTTCTTTTGATTTTATATTGCCATCACTTATCTTAAGCTGATCCTTTTCCAACAATCTTTGCTCCATCATTGTTTCCAAATTTCACGGAACCACCTTCATATGTCCGTAAATTCTCAAACTTTTGCTTGTCTCTTGTCATGTGACTTGGAACAACCACTGTCAAGTATCCAAGGTGCTGATTTGTTCTAAGCTTTAAGAGCGGTCTGGACGATCAAGAATTCCTTTCGGTTCCCTTTTCTTTCCATTGAGGTTTGATAGCGGATTTTGCTACTTGTTTTGCCTTTGTCCTTTCATTAGCATGTGACTTGTTTTTCGGGAAATTTTTGGTTATTTTGATCCAACCTGGGTGAGATTTTCTTCCCCGATAATTATTTGATGCAAAAGTGCTATGATAATTTCTAGCAATATGTCCAAAATTATGACAATTATAACATTCAACGACATAATTCATTAAAGGAGAAAAAGCATTTCTACTAGTAAAATTCCTTTGAGATACATTATATCTGCAACTTGTAATCTTATGGCCATAAGCATTGCATTTAAAACAATAACCGAGAAAATGCATGATTAAACCTAGGAGATGGTCTTTGCCGAGTGTGGAGTAGGAGCCATGACTCTTCTCCTCCTCGGATGTGTGACTTTTGTGAATCCATCATTTGTCAGTATTCTTCTTGAACTTGGCATTATTGTTTTCTTTTGCATGATTTGGTTTGTTTTTATCAACCTTGATCTTTTCTTCTTTCTTTATGGGTTCTATATTCAAGTTCTTTGAATCCTTTGAAGATTCTCCTTCATCAAAGCCTAAACCAAATTTGATACCCAAGGGCCTTTGGTTATTTAACATTTTATCCAGCTTCGCGAAGCTTTCTTCAAACTTATGAAAAAGTGTCAATTTTCTATTCATCTCCTCTAGCTGCATCCTTAACCTAACAATGTCTTCCTCTAGCTTGTTGCATTCATTTATTTTCACGGTTAATTGTTCATCAAGAACTTCAGACATTTTCTTGAATTCCTCGGTTCGTATTTTCAGATTTATTATTAATGTCCTGGCATTCTCTAATTTCTTTGAAGAATTTTTATTCTTCTTCCTTTCGCACTCAACTCTTCAAGTGCGGCAACAAACTCTCCTTCCAAATCTACCTCGACTTCATCCTCGAAATTTTCATCACCCTCCTGATTTTCTTCTGTTCTTTCTTCTTCAAGTGCCATGAACAGGGCTTCACCTCCTTCTTCTTCGACTCCTCATAGGAGCTTTCTTCGGAAGAGTCGACATTCTTGGTTATGAAGCTTTTCTTCTTGAAGTTGTTCTTTTCTAAAATTTTGTTTCTTCTTCCGGTCACTTTTTTCTTGGTGTGACCCTTCACCATTTCTGGTTTTCTCATGCATTGGGCATTTGGCTACAAAATGCCCGATGCCTCCATAATTGAAGCATTTAAAAGGTAGCTTCCCTCTATATTTTCCTTTTCCCTTTAGTGAATTTCCGAACAAAATTGGCTTCAGTTTCATCGCAGATTCTTCATCCTCGAGATTCATGTTCAGCTTTTACATTCTTGTGTGCTTGAAAAGTTGCTTCTCTGTCGGAAGGCTTAGTTTGTCCTATTCTCATTTCATAAGTCGTTAGGGAACCATGCAACTCATCCATGCTGAAGTTGTTTAGATCTTTTGCCTCTTCTATGGCAGAGACCTTTGGAGTTAAATCTTTTGTGGAGAGTTCTCGGAACCTTTTTCACAACAATTGCATCATCCATTTCTTCCCCGAGTCCTCTGATTGCATTAATAATTCCGTTGACTCTCAGCATATAAGTCTCTATGTTTTCATCTTCGTTCATCTTTAATGCTTCGAGCTCGGGCACGATGAGTTTGCAGCTTTGCTTCCTTAATCTTCTTGTCTCCTTCATGGATGCTCTGCAGTTTATCCCACATGTCTTTAGCTGATTTACAACTCATGACTCTTATCGATTCACTGTCAACCAGGCCCACACATTATGGCATTCTTAGCTTTGGAGTTGTTTTCAAACTTTTTCTTTTCAACCGTATCTGTTGGAGGAGTAGTGGGAGTGGTGTATCCACTATCTACGGAATCCCAAATATCGTATCCCAATGCACTCGAGATAGGTTTGCATTCTGAGTTTCCGGAAGGTGTAATTTGTTCCATCAAATAGAGGAGCTTTGTTGGATGAAAATCCTTCACCACCTGCCATTGTTTCTTCCAAGATCTCCTTAGGTGATTAAGCTTGTGCAGGGAACCTTGCTCCGATACCAATTGGGGGGGGGGGGGGCACTCGATGATTACACAATGACACCGAGAGGGGGGTGAATCAGTGTAGTTATTAATTTTTATATCTACGACATTTAATATGAAATAAAGAGAACTTGACAACTGAAAAACAACTTGAACAAGAGAGCACACCACAACACTCAATATACCGAGGTTCACCAATTTGGCTACTCCTCAAAAATGGCTGCTTGGACTCCAATCCAAATCCAGTCTTTGCAAAATCAATTTTACAAATACTTTACCAGCACCAACTGGAAGGAGCACCAACTCCTAGTACCAAGCACCAACTTGGACTGCAATTCTGATCAATTTAGAATGACATAAAAATGTCTTCACTTCATGCACGACCCTGACTGGTCTGCAATTAACCCAACTCTACACACTCTCACAGCTCTGCTTATTTTTCTCTTGATTCTTTTCTAACCCTCCTTTTACAACAATTTCTCTCTAACAACAGCAACGTCTTCTCTGTACGATTATTCTTTTATAACCTTTCAATCCTGCATGCAATCGAATCACATACTCTGACTGTTCGAATCCATGCAATACGGTTGTTCGGTTCCATGCACTTCACTGTTCGAAACCCTAATACGTCTTTTGGAAACCATGCAATACGACAATTTTTGTTTCATGCACTTCGACTATTCAATTTCTTTGAATACGACTTTTTGAATGCTTTTTCAAAACTCCATATGTGATTCTTCCAAAGCTTTTCGATTCTTCATGTTCAACTTTTTTGTATGCTTCAAATAAGTACATTAGAATGCCTGCAAATACGACCTTTCGAATGCTTTTATTATCCTTCATATTCGACTTTTCGAATGCATTTCAATTATGCATGTTTGGTTGTTGCATTGCATGTCCAACACCTATCAACGTTTAACTGTCTGTCTGACTTCAGTTACTTTTTACGTAACTGGATGCATGATTTTCCTGTCGACTTTTTCGACACGTGTCACCTTGCATGTTCCTACGGGTTTTACCTGTATTACCTGTCGCGATATCGCGACACTTTTAACTTATGCTGACGTCACCCTGAAGGTTGTCGCGAAATCGTGACCATTTTGGCCTTGAAAGCTTTTCCCCCGTTCATGTCGCGATATCGCGACACTTAGAACTTTTGCTGACGTCATCCTTAAGCATGTCACGAAATCGTGACCGTTTTGGCTCTTGCAAGCTTTCCCTGCATCTTGTCGCGATATCGCGACACTTTCAACATTTGCTGACGTCATCCTTAAGCATGTCGCGAAATCACGACGCTTTCGGCTTCCAGCAGCTTTCCTTTCATCCTGTCATGAAATCGTGACACTTTTCAACTTTGCTGACGTCATCATCCTGCTTGTCACGAAATCGTGACACTTTCGGCTTTCGTACACTCTTCTTTGCCAGCAGCAGCAAAAATGGAACATGTCGCGAAATCGTGACACTTTGCTCTTCCGTACAACTTTCCTTGCAAACTCCAGCGAAAATGGAACATGTCACGAAATCGCGACACTATGCTTCATGCAATGACGAGATTTTTACATCTTTGTGCCTTGTGTTTTCACCTTGCCTCTTTTCATGAAATTTTGACTTGTAATATCATTGCTGCATCTTTCAGTTCTACACTTTTGACTAGTAGCGAAATCGCTACACCTTAGTTTCCCTTTGTTTCAACATGTAGCGCCATCGCTACACCTTAGTTTCTCTTTGTTTCAACATGTAGCGAAATCGCTACACCTTAGTTTCTCTTTGTTTCAACACGTAGCGAAATCGCTACACCTTAGTTCCATGTATTTTCATCATGCAGCGATATCGCTACACCTTTGTTTCCATTCATTTCAACATGTAGCGATATCGCTACACCTTTGTTTCCTTCTCTGCCAGCATGTCGCGAAATCGTGACAGTTTAGCTTTCACTTTCTCTCTCCTCTGCCATGTCGCGATATCGCGACAGTTTTGCTCGCATCTTCTCTCTCCTCGGACATGTCGCGAAATCGTGACAATTTGGCGTGCATTTTCTCTCTCCTACTTTTTGTCGCGAAATCGTGACACATTTTCTCTCTCCTCAATGAAAACTCGACATGTCATGAAATCGTGACATTTTTGGCTGCGCCTTCTCTCTCCTCGACCATGTCGCGAAATCGTGACAGAAAACATGTCGCGATATCGCGACAGTTTTCTTCCTTGTCTCTTTTTGCCGGTTTCGAATCTGGGTCACCTCTGTTTTCCTTGAAACTTTCTGCACTTGATCTGACTGACCTCTGAACTGCATCAACTGCATCAATCTGACTGTGTTGACAACAATGACAATACTTTTGCAATTCTTTTTCTGCACCTTGCTCAACAATCTCCCCCTTTGGAATTGTTGGCAACACACTGCAACCTTGCTTAATTTCTTCTCCCCCTTTGCCAATAATACCAAAGGGCTGCTTGTAGACTCCCCACGAGTCTATGCACAACATTCTCAGACTTAAAAAGTTTGAATGCTCCCCACGAGAATGTGTTTCCCATAGCTAGTCAGTGCTTGGGTGGTGTGACTACTCCCAACTTCTTTCGAAGGTATTCAAATACTTCCTTAGGCAAAGGTTTTGTGAATATATCAGCTACTTGCTCTGTAGTTGGAACAAAATCCAATTTAACCTCTCCTTCTGCAACTTTATCCTTCAAGAAATGATATCGGATTGCAATATGTTTGGTTCTTGAATGCATTATTGGATTCTTGGATATGTTGATAGCACTAGTGTTATCACATTTAATTGAAATTGGCTCTTTGAAATGAATACCAAGATCTTTCAACGTTTGTCTCATCCATAATATCTGAGTACAACATGTTGTTGCTGCAATGTATTCTGCCTCTGCAGTGGATAGAGATACTGATTCTTGTTTCTTGTTGTGCCATGCTACTAGCCTGTCACCAAGATAAAATGCTCCTCCACTTGTGCTCTTTCTGTCATCAATACATCCTGCCCAATCTGCATCAGAATATGCAATCAAAGTGAAATCTTTACCTTTTGGGTACCACAACCCATAATCCATAGTGCCCTTGAGATATCCGAAGATCCTCTTTACAGCTGTTACATGAGTTTCTTTGGGACTGGCACTGAAATCTTGCAACCATACATACTGCTTGTAATATATCTGGTCTAGTGGCTGTTAAATACAGTAGGCTTCCAATCATAGACATGTACATTGTTTGATCCACATCTGGAGATTTATCATCCTTGCTCAACTTGCAGCCTATTGTCATGGGAGTCTTGACCGGTTTCTTGTCTTCCATTGTGAACTTTTTCAGCATTTCTTTTACATATTTAACTTGAGAAATAAAAATGCCTTTTTCATTTTGATTGACCTGCAGACCTAAGAAATAAGAAAGTTCACCAATCATTGACATCTCAAATTCTTTTTTCATTTTAATTGATATGTCTTTGCGGTATTCATCCATCTTGCTTGCCAAATATTATGTCATCTACATAAACAACAAGAACAATAAGATGACCCTTCTCTGTTTTGACATATAAGTTGCTATCCACCAAACCTTTCTTAAACCCTTGTTTAATTAGATAATTATCCGACCTTGCATACCATGCTCCGGGTGCCTGTTTTAATCCATATAAAGCTTTCTTTAACATGCAAACAAAATCTGGATTGTCACCAAGTTGGAAGCCATCCGGTTGTTCAATGTAAACCTCTTCTTCCAGTTTTCCATTCAAAAATGCTGATTTTACATCCATTTGATATACTTTGAAGTTTTTATGAACTGCTAATGCCGAAACATTCGATTGCCTCTAGTCAGCTACCGGTGCAAAAGTTTCTTCAAAATCAATGCCTTCAACTTTGAGCATAGCCTTTACATACCAATCTTGCCTTATTTACGACAACTCTGCCCATCTTCATTCAATTTATTTCTAAAAACCCATTTAGTGCCAATTATGTTTTTATTTGTTGGTCTAGGTACTAATTCCCAGGTATTGTTTTTCTCTATCTGATCTAGTTCTTCATTGATTGCCTTCATCCAACTTTCATCAGTGCTTGCTTCGGCAACATTTTTAGGTTCAATACTAGATAACGAGAGAATAGTTCCTCACTTCGTTGTTCTTCTTGTTTGAATACCATCCGTGGGATCCCCAATAATCTGTTCACTTGGATGATTTTTACGTCGAGTTGCCTGTTTTAAATTTTCTGTTTTCTTCTTCTTCGATTCGTTTTTACACCATCTGGATCAATTTTCTGATTCTTCTCTATTTCTTTTTCATCATCACCTTCAATGACTTCTTCATACATAGGGTAGTTTTCTTGATAAGTAGTTTCTTGTTCTCTACCTTCATCAACTTTCACATCAGCACTTTCAACAATTTTCTTCAACCTCTTGTTGTAACATGTGTATGCCTTGCTTTTTGTTGAGTAACCGAGAAAGATACCTTCATCAACTCTATCTTCAAATTTACCGAGGTTATCTTCGGTCCGTTTTATGTAGCACTTGCTTGCCAAATACTTTGAAATGTCTTGTTGTTGCCTTTACGCCAAACCACAACTCATAAGTTATTTTGCTTTCATGTGGTCTCAGCATGCACCTGTTTTGAATGTAAACTGTAGTATGAACTGCCTCTTTCCAAAATCTGTCAGCTATTTTGTTTTCTGCCAGCATTGTCCTTGCCATTTCCTGCACTGTTCTATTCTTCCTTTCTACAACACCATTCTGCTGAGGTGTCCTAGCTGCTGAAAACTGTCTTCTTATCCCATGTTTTTGACAGTATTCTGCAAATTCTTCGGAGATAAACTCTCCTCCCCTGTCTGATCTTAGGCATTTAATTCTTTTTCCTGATTGATTTTCAACAAGATTTTTGAAGGTTTTAAACATTTCAAAGGCTTCTGACTTGAGTTTCAGAAATAGTACCCATGTCATTCTTGAGTAGTCATCTATACATAGCATAAAATATTTGTGTCCATTTATGCTTTCAGTTCTCATGGGTCCACATAGATCAGTGTGAATTAGTTCTAATGGCTTGCTAGTGAAGTATTCTTTTGCTTTGAAAGTGGCTCTGGTTTGTTTTCCCTTTTGGCATGACTCACAGATGCTATTTACAGGTTTGCCAATGTTTGGTATATCTCTAACTGCTCTTTTTGAACTGATTTTTGCCGGATTGTCAAAACTAATATGCCCAAGCCTCTTGTGCCATAGCCGGTTTTCATCTTCCTGTCCCATAAAGCATGTTCCTTCCGTAGTTTCTGAAAGTGTATACAGATTTCCTGAAGTTCTCGGTCCAGTGGCTATTAACTTTCCATTTTTTGTCTTTCTTACTTCATGACCCTCCTTCTTGAAGATTACATCATGACCTCTGTCACATATTTGACTTACACTTAGCAAGTTATGCTTCAGGCCAATTACAAACAAGACTTCTTTTGATTTTATATTGCCATCACCGATCTTGACTGATCCCTTTCCAACAATCTTTGCTCCATCATTATTTCCAAATTTCACAGAACCACCTTCATAATTCTGTAAATTCTCAAACTTTTGCTTGTCACCTGTCATGTGATTGGAACAACCACTATCAAGTATCCAAGGTGCTGATTTGTTATGAGCTTTAAAAGCAGTCTGGACAATCAAAGATTCCTTTTCTTTCCATTCTGGTTTGATAGCAGATTTTGCTACTTGTTTTGCCTTTGTTCTTTCATTAGCATGTGCCTGTTTTTCAGGAAATTTCTGGTTTTGTTTCAACCCACTTGGCTGAGATTTTCTACCCTGATAATTATTTGATGCAAAAGTGCTTCTACAGTTTCTAGCAATATGTCCAAAATTATGACAATTATAACATTCAACTGCATAATTCATTAAAGGAGAAAAAACATTTTTGTTGGTAAAATTCCTTTGAGATACATTATGCCTGCAATCTGAAATCTTATGGCCATAAGCATTGCATTTAAAACAATAACCAGAAAATGCATGATTAAACCTGGGTGCCGGTCTTTGCCAGTTTGAAGTAGGAGCCATGACTCTTCTCCTCCTCGGATGTGTGACTTTTGTGAATCCATCTTTGTCGGTATTCTTCTTGAATCTGGCATTATTGTTTTCTTTTGCATTATTTTGTTTTTCGGTTCAACCACGATCTTTTCTTCTTTCTTTGTGGGTTCTATATTCAAGTTCTTTGAATCCTTTGAAGATTCTCCTTCATCAAAGCCTAAACCAAATTTGATGCCGAGAAGGCCTTTGGTTATTTAACATTTTATCCGACTTTACGAGTACTTTCTTCAAACTTATGAAAACAGTTCAATTTTCTATTCATCTCCTCTAATTGCATCCTTAACTTAACAATGTCTTCCTCTAGCTTGCTGCATTCAACTGTCTTTACAGTTAATTGTTCATCAAGAACTTCAGACATTTTCTTGAATTCCTCTGTCTGTATTTTTAGATTGTTTATTATGTCTGTGGCATTCTCTAATTTCTTTGAAAAATTTTTATTCTTCTTCCTTTCTGCACTCAACTCTTCAAGTGCAGCAACCAATTCTCCTTCCAAATACACTTCAGCTTCATCCTTGGAATTTTCATCACCTTCTTGATTTTCCTCTGTTCTTTCTTCTTCAAGTGCCATGAACAGAGCTTCACCTCCTTCTTCTTCAGACTCCTCATCTGTGCTTTCTTCAAGCTAGCGACATTCTTGGTTATGAAGCTTTTCTTCTTGAAGTTGTTCTTTCTGAAATTTTGTTTCTTCTTCCAGTCACCTTTTTCTTGGTGTGAACCTTCACCATTTTTGGTTCTCTCCTGCATTGGACATTTGGCTGCAAAATGACCGACTCCTCCACAATTGAAGCATTTAAAAGGTAGCTTCCCTCTATATTTTCCTTTTCCTTTTGTGAGTTTTCGAACAAAATTGGCTTCTGTTTCATCCAGTGTTCCTTCATCCTCAGATTCATGTTCAGCTTTTACATTCTTGTGTGCTTTAAAAGCTGCTTCTCTGTCTGTAGACTTGGTTTGTCCTATTCTCATTTCATATGCTGTCAGGGAACCATGCAACTCATCCATGCTGAAGTTGTTTAGATCTTTTGCCTCTTCTATTGCAGAGACTTTGGAGTTAAATATTTTGTGAAGTGTTATGAGAACCTTTTTCACAACAACTGCATCATCAATTTCTTCACCGAGTCCTCTGATTGCATTAATAATTCCGTTGACTCTCAGCATATAAGTCTCTATGTTTTCATCTTCATTCATTTGCAGTGCTTTGAACTGTGCTCGATGAGTTTGCGGTTTTGCTTCCTTAATCTTACTGTCTCCTTCATGGATGCTCTTCAGTTTATCCCACATGTCTTTTGCTGATTTACAACTCATGACTCTTATCAGTTCACTTTCAACAAGCCCACACATTATGGCATTCTTAGCTTTGGAGTTGTTTTCAAATTTCTTTTTCTCAGCAGTATCTGTTGGAGGAGTAGTGGGTGCTGTGTATCCACTATCTATAGAATCCCAAATATCGTATCCCAATGCACTCAGATATGTTTGCATTCTGAGTTTCCAGAAGGTGTAATTTGTTCCATCAAATAAGGGAGCTTTGTTGGATGAAAATCCTTCACCACCTGCCATTGTTTCTTCCAAGATCTCCTTAGGTGATTAAGCTTGTACAAGGAACCTGGCTCTGATACCAATTGATGATTACACAATGACACTGAGAGGGGGGGTGAATCAGTGTAGCTATTAATTTTTATATCTACAGCATTTAATATGAAATAAAGAGAACTTGACAACTGAAAAACAACTTGAACAAGAGAGCACACCACAACACTCAATATACCGAGGTTCACCAATTTGGCTACTCCTCAAAAATGACTGCTTGGACTCCAATCCAAATCCAGTCTTTGCAAAATCAATTTTACAAATACTTTACCAGCACCAACTGGAAGGAGCACCAACCCCTGTAATTTTCTGCTGCAACAGATGGAGCACCAACTCCTAGTACCAAGCACCATCAATTACGATCAATTTAGAATGACATAAAAATGTCTTCACTTCATGCACGACCCTGACTGGTCTGCAATTAACCCAACTCTACACACTCTCATGGCTCTGCTTATTTTTCTCTTGATTCTTTTCTAACCCTCCTTTTATAGCAATTTCTCTCTAACAGCAGCAACGTCTTCTCTGTACGATTATTCTTTTATAACCTTTCAATCCTGCATGCAATCGAATCACATACTCTGACTGTTCGAATCCATGCAATACGGTTGTTCGGTTCCATGCACTTCGACTATTCGAAACCCTGCAATACGTCTTTTGGAAACCATGCAATACGGCAATTTTGTTTCATGCACTTTGACTGTTCAATTTCTTCGAATACGACTTTTCGAATGCTTTTTCGAAACTCCATATGTGATTCTTCGAAAGCTTTTCGATTCTTCATGTTCGGCTTTTCTGTATGCTTCAAATACGTCTGTTAGAATGCCTACAAATACGACCTTTCGAATGCTTTTATTATCCTTCATATTCGGCTTTTCGAATGCGTTTCAATTATGCATGTTTGGCTGTTGCATTGCATGTCCAACACTTGTCAACGTTTAATCGTACATCGACTTCGATTACTTTTTACGTAACTGGTTGCATGATTTTCCTGTCGGCTTTTTCGACACGTGTCACCTTGCATGTTCCTGCTGGTTTTACCTACCAGACTGTTACCTGTCGCGATATCGTGACACTTTTAACTTATGCTGACGTCACCCTGAAGGTTGTCACGAAATCGTGACCATTTTGGCCTTGAAAGCTTTCCTTCTGTTCATGTCGCGATATCGCGACACTTAGAACTTTCTTGACGTCATCCTTAAGCATGTCACGAAATCGTGACCGTTTTGGCTCTTGCAAGCTTTCCTTGCTTCTTGTCGCGATATCGCGACACTTTCAACATTTGCTGACGTCATCCTTAAGCATGTCACGAAATCGCGACGCTTTCGGCTTCCAGCAGCTTTCCTTTCATCCTGTCGTGAAATCGTGACACTTTTCAACTTTGCTGACGTCATCATCCTGCTTGTCACGAAATCGTGACACTTTCGACTTCCGTACACTCTTCTTTGCCAGCAGCAAAAAATGGAACATGTCACGAAATCGTGACACTTTGCTCTTCCGTACAGCTTTGCTTGCAAACTCCAGCGAAAATGGAACATGTCGCGAAATCGCGACACTATGCTTCATGCAATGGCGAGATTTTTACATCTTTGTGCCTTGTGTTTTCACCTTGCCTCTTTTCATGAAATTTTGACTTGTAATATCATTGCTGCATCTTTCAGTTCTACACTTTTGACTAGTAGCGAAATCGCTACACCTTAGTTTCCCTTTGTTTCAACATGTAGCGCCATCGCTACACCTTAGTTTCTCTTTGTTTCAACATGTAGCGAAATCGCTACACCTTAGTTTCTCTTTGTTTCAACACGTAGCGAAATCGCTACACCTTAGTTCCATGTATTTTCATCATGCAGCGATATCGCTACACCTTTGTTTCCATTCATTTCAACATGTAGCGATATCGCTACACCTTTGTTTCCTTCTCTGCCAACATGTCGCGAAATCGTGACAGTTTAGCTTTCACTTTCTCTCTCCTCTGCCATGTCGCGATATCGTGACAGTTTTGCTCGCATCTTCTCTCTCCTCGGACATGTCGCGAAATCGTGACAATTTGGCGTGCATTTTCTCTCTCCTACTTTTTGTCGCGAAATCGCGACACATTTTCTCTCTCCTCAATGAAAACTCGACATGTCGCGAAATCGTGACATTTTCGGCTGCGCCTTCTCTCTCCTCGACCATGTCGCGAAATCGCGACAGAAAACATGTCGCGATATCGCGACAGTTTTCTTCCTTGTCTCTTTTTGCCAGTTTCTGAATCTGGGTCACCTCTGTTTTCCTTGAAACTTTCTGCACTTGATCTGATCGACCTCGAATCGCATCAACTGCATCAATCTGATTGTGTTGACAACAATGACAATACTTTTGCAATTCTTTTTCTGCACCTTGCTCAACACAACCCCTGATTTATCTGCTGCAACAGATAGGAGCACCAACCCCTTTATCCAAGCACCAACTTGGATTTCTATTTTGCAAGATAAATGGACATAAAAATGCCTTCTCTTTTGCAAGACCCTTACTGGTCTATAGCTCATGCAATTTTATCTCACAGAAGCATAAAGAGACTTGTTAGAGACTCAATATCTTCCTTTCAAATCTAAAACCTCTCTGTTATTTTACAAGAAGAATATACAGGTTTTAGTTCTCTTGTTGTTCTTCATGCAGCACACTTACCACACTTTGCCTTTTGATTTATTCAATACAACACGAGTTGCGGTAACCTTCTAAGCTGTGCCGATTCGATCCTTATATCCTTGATTTCCTCGAATGGCTCAATTTGAAACGGCTCAATTTTCCCTCCAATATTTCATGTACTTTCGGCTACGATCAATGCATTAATCCTTCTCTGACCTGATCCGCCTTTTAGCCGCTTTCTTACTGACATTCTGACCATCTTTTTCTCTGCATATTCTGCATATACTGACAGTCCTTCTTCTCTGCACATTCTGCACATATTGACAGTATTTTTCTCTGCATATACTGACAACCCTTCTGCGCGTTTCGATGCTCTATTATCTTGTTCTTCCAAAATCTACGTAACTGCTCTTTCTAATTCTTTTGCACTCTTTTCTAAACGGTGTCGATCCTTCTATTCTACCCGTTACTTTCTTGTGAGTCAAGCACAACCATCGAGAGAATTTCTTGTTTGCAGAGATTATCTAAAAAACTGCTCTTTACGCCAGCTTGCAGCATCACGGCCTTGCAACAGCCGTTCTACATTCAATTCTTAGTTTCGTGGCTACTCTTTGTAACTGCCACCTTTGCCAGCCATGCTGCAACACGGCCCTGCAATAACCGTTCTTTTCTTACATTCAGTTGTCTAGTCACTTTCACTTGTAACTACGATTAAGCTGCGAGCATGAATTTCTCCTATGCATTCTCACCACTGTCACTTGGAGCTGCAGATCCGACTCCAGTTAGGTTTATCGTAAGCGGCGCTATTTGCCACTTGTCACAATGCATGTATCTTTGACTTTTTCCCGCAAAAACATTACCTGTCGTGATATCGCGACGTTTTCTTTCTCCTAGACTTCCTTTCTGTAAGCAACCCCGAAAACCTTACATGTCGCGATATCGCGACGTTTTCCGCTTTGCTGACGTCATCCTCAACTTTGTCGCGATATCGCGACACTTTCGGCTTCCTGAGGCTTCTCTGGCAACCTTGTCGCGATATCGCGACATTTCTTTCGGTTTGACTTTTTCAGGGCTGTTGACCGCGAAAATCCTACATGTCGCGATATCGCGACGTTTTTCGCCTCCTGGTGCTTTGCTCGGCATACACCCGCGAAAATGAGACATGTCACGAAATCGCGACGCTTTCGGCTTTCCTCCTCTTTCCTTCGCTTGCCTCCACGAAAATGATACATGTCACGAAATCGTGACACATTCCGCTTTTGCTGACGTCATCCTCCATGTTGTCGCGAAATCGCGACGCTTCTGGCTTGTTGAGGCTTCTCTGGAAACTTGTCGCGATATCGCGACATTTTTAGACTTGTTGACGTCATCTTCAAAGATGTCGCGAAATCGCGACGTTTTCGGCTTGCAATGGCTTTTCGTTCACCCTGTCGCGAAATCGTGACACTTTTTGGTTTTGCTGACGTCATCTTCTAAGATGTCGCGAAATCACGACGTTTTTGGTCTTGCTGACGTCATCCTCATTGCCGTCGCGAAATCGTGACGCTTCTGGCCTCCGTACAATTTTTACTCCATGCAGCCGCGAAAACCTTACATGTAGCGAAATCGCTACACCATTGTTGCCTTAGCATTTTTCTTTCTTTGCTAGCTAGTGAAACTCCGACGTGTAGCGATATCGCTACACCTTTCCACTTTGCACTTTGAACTCGTAGCAAGATCGCTGCACCTTCCCAACATGTGTTTCAAACCTGTAGCGAAATCGCTACACCTTTTTACCTTGCCTTTCGAAACAGTTAGGAAATCGCTGCACTTTTGTTCTTAGTGTTTCAAGCTTGTAGCGAAATCGCTACATCTTTCATCCTTTGCATTTAGAGCCTGTAGCAAAATCGCTACACTTTCCTTACTTAGTGCCTTTTCTTCGCTTTCACCAGCAAAATTGCAACATGTAGCGAAATCGCTACACTTTTCTTAGTTAGTGCCTTTTCTTCCAGCATATCACGAAATCGCGACAATATTACTTGTATCTTCTCTCTCCTCAGACATGTCGCGAAATCGCGACAATTTGGCTTGCAATTTCTCTCTCCTGCTTTTTGTCGTGAATCGCGACACATTTTCTCTCTCCTCAGTGAAAACTCGACATGTCACGAAATCATGACATTTTGGCGTGCTTTTTCTCTCTCCTCGGATATGTCGCGAAATCGCGACATTTTTTCTTGCACTTTCTCTCTCCTGCTTTTTGTCGCGAAATCGCGACAGGAACCATGTCGCGATATCGCGACAGTTTTCTTCCTTGTCTTTTTCTGCAAATTTTTGGATCTGGGTCCCCTCTGTTTTTCTTGAGATTTTCTGCACTTGATCTGGTCGACCTCGAACTGCATCAACTGCATCAATCTGTCTGTGTTGACAACAATTACAATACTTTTGCACTGCTTTCTCTGCACCTTGCTCAACAATCTCCCCCTTTGGAATTGTTGGCAACACACTGTAGCCTTGCTCAAATTCTTCTCCCCCTTTGCCAATAATGCCAAAGGGCTACCGCAGACTCCCCCTGAGTCTATGCACACCATTCTCAGGCATAAATAATTTGAATGCTCCCCCTGAGAATGTATTTCCCATAGCTAGTCAGTGCTTGGGAAGTGTGACTACTCCCAACTTCTTCCGAAGGTACTCAAATACTTCCTTTGGCAAGGGTTTGGTGAATATGTCTGCTACTTGCTCTGTAGTGGGAACAAACTCTAATCTGACTTCTCCTTCTGCAACCTTATCCTTCAAGAAGTGATACCGGATTGCAATATGTTTGGTGCGGGAATGCATTACCGGATTCTTTGAAATGTTGATTGCACTAGTGTTGTCACATTTGACTGAAATGGGCTCATTGAAGTGAATTCCTAGATCTTTCAATGTTTGTCTCATCCATAGTATTTGTGTGCAGCATGTTGTTGTTGCAATGTATTCCGCCTCGGCTGTGGATAGAGAGATTGATTCTTGCTTCTTACTGTTCCATGCTACCAATTTATCTCCAAGGAAGAATGCTCCTCCACTTGTACTTTTTCTGTCATCAATGCATCCTGCCCAATCTGCATCAGAATATGCAAAGAGAGTGAAGTCTTTTCCTTTTGGATACCACAGCCCATACTCCATAGTACCCTTGAGGTACCTAAAGATCCTTTTCACAACTGTTACATGAGTCTCTTTTGGACTAGCCTGAAATCTTGCAACCATGCAAACAGCTTGTAAGATATCCGGTCTAGTTGCTGTCAAATACGACGAAGCTCCCAATCATTGATCCGTACATTGTTTGATCAACATCCGGAGATTTATCATCCTTGCTCAACTTGCGGCTTGTTGTCATGGGGGTGCTCAATGGCTTACTATCTTCCATAGTGAACTTTTTCAGCATTTCTTTCACATATTTAATTTGAGAAATAAAGATCCCCTTTTCAGTTTGATTAACTTGTAATCCAAGGAAATATGAAAGTTCACCTATCATAGACATTTCAAACTCTTTCTGCATTTTGTTTGCTATGTCTTTGCATGATTCATCATTGCTACTCCCAAAAATTATATCATCTACATAAACAACTAGGACAATGAAATTGCCATTTTCAGTTTTCACATATAAATTGCTATCCACCATACCTTTCTTGAATCCTTGCTTAGTGAGATAGCTGTCCAATCTTGCATACCAAGCTCTAGGTGCTTGTTTCAAGCCATACAAAGCTTTCTTCAGCTTGCAAACAAAGTCAGGATTATCACAAAGTTGAAAACCATCGAGTTGTTCAATATATACTTCTTCTTCAAGATTTCCATTCAGAAATGCTGATTTTACATCCATCTGATAAACCTTGAAATTCTTATGAACAACTAAAGCCAAAAATAGTCTTATTGCTTCAAGTATGGCCACGGGTGCAAAAGTCTCTTCAAAATCAATCCCCTCAACTTGGGCATATCCCTTACAGACTAATCTTGCTTTATTCCTTACAACTTTGTCCATCTTCATTCGGTTTGTTTCTAAATATCCATTTAGTACCAATTATGTTTTTATTTTCGGGCCTTGGTACTAATTCCCGGGTTTTGTTTTTCTCAATTTGATCTAGTTCTTCATTTCTTGCTTCCATCCAGCTTTCATCCGTGCTTGCTTCAATAATATTCTTGGGCTCAATACTGGATAACAGAGAATAGTTATTTACTACTCTTCTTCTTGTCTGAATGCCAACTGTAGGGTCCCCAATAATCTGCTCTTTGGGATGATTTTTTTGCCAACTGCCTGTTCTGTATTTTCTATTTTCATCTCTTTCTAAGTCCTCTGAATCTGATTTCTGTCTCTCTTCTTTTTCTTGATCTTCATCTTCTTCAATAAATTCTTCATAGGTTGGGTAGTTTTCATTATTGGTGATTTCTTGTTTCATGCCTTCATCAACCTTAACATCCGCACTCTCCACAATTTTCTTTAGTCTTTTGTTGTAGCATGTGTAAGCTTTACTTTTTGTTGAGTAACCAAGAAAGATACCTTCATCAGCTCTATCTTCGAACTTGCCAAGATTGGCTTCAGTCCTTTTAATGTAACACTTGCTTCCGAACACTTTGAAGTATTTTGTTGTAGCCCTTTTGCCAAACCACAGTTCATAAGGTGTTTTGCTTTCATGCGGCCTTAACATACACCTATTCTGAATATAGACTGCAGTATGGACTGCCTCTTTCCAGAACCTATCAGCAATTTTGCTCTCTGTTAACATGGTCCTTGCCATTTCCTGTACAGTTCTGTTCTTTCTTTCAACTACTCCATTCTGCTGAGGTGTTCTTGCTGCTGAAAACTGTCTTCTTATTCCATATTTTTCACAGAATTCCACAAACTCATCTGAGATAAACTCTCCTCCTCTATCAGATCTCAAACACTTTATTCTTTTTCCAGATTGGTTCTCAACAAGATTTTTGAAGGTTTTAAACATCTCAAAAGCTTCTGACTTCTGTTTCAGAAAGAGTACCCATGTCATTCTGGAAAAATCATCAATACACGGCATAAAATATTTGTATCCATTTATGCTTTCTGTCCTCATGGGTCCACACAAATCGGTGTGAATCGGTTCTAATGGCTTGCTAGTGAAATATTCTTTTGCTTTGAAGGTAGATCTGGTTTGCTTCCCCTTTTGGCATGACTCACATATCTTTGTTTGATGGTTTACCAATAGTGGGTATGTCTCTTCT